>OX459217.1:10344953-13298227 GCA_949775195.1 Diarsia dahlii | reverse complement strand
GTCTAGCTCGCAAAAAATTTTTTATCAATAGTTCTAATTTATCACCTAAGTATAGTCGAAATACACCTAAGGGAACGAAAATTTTAGCAAAACGTTGATATTTTTAGTTGTATACAAGCTTTTTTCAAGCTGTTTTCAGCGTAAATCGACAGGAGTGGTGCTCCGCCTGCTCCCTGAACATATCAAATTGACCTGACGCCCGAAAAAATTTTCTCCCTCCTACACTTAGAAAATTTTTCAAAATTTTACATCAATTTATTCCATATTTAATTCAAATCAAAAGTTTTACCTGCTTTAATAATTTTAAATAGTTTCAGGCATATTTACCCTCCATCCCTGCGCTTTTGGCCGCGTTCCGTGGTCCTGGGTTCAGATTGGGGGTTTTTTCCAAATTTTTTTTCCCCAAAAACTGGTTTTTTAGGGAAAACCCAAAATTTTTCTTCCCGACCACCTACTTTTTATTCGATATTCGGCTAGCCCGCGCGGAGCCCGTTCTCTGGACGTGCGGCACGTGCGTCTAGCTCGCAAAAAATTTTGCCCACCCTCCCACCCTCTGTTCTATAGCTATAGGTAGAGGGAAACGGAGAGAGGTCGGCAAAATCTTCAAAATTTTATTTTTGTTTTTCGTTTTGTCCTTGTTTCGGAGGTGAGAAATTTCTAATTTTTAGCAAAATTGACCAAAAATTGTTATTGTGACAGTCGTTCCTAGTGAACGACTATAATTAATTATTTGACTTTTTAATTTATATTTATTTGATTTTATTGTTTATTTTTATTTATGTGCTCCCCTCTTTACAGGGACACATAATTTAAGTATCCCGGTGTCCACCTTTCTCTCCTCTCAAACGGTTACAGTGGTTCCGACCCCCTCTTTACAGGGGTCTGTTCTTACTTACCTGTACATAGACCAAAAAATGTTCCGCACCCCATCCAGCACCGTGAGGGCCCAAGGCTCCAGTGGCTCGCCGCGATCCGCGGAGAAGGCGGGGCACTCCCCTGCGAATGCGCGGAGGAGAATTTCCTTCGGAGAGGCCACTCCTTCCGCTTCTCAGGGGGACCTTGCCACACCGGGGACGCGCCGAGCCACCGTTGATGCCGAAACCCAGCTCAAAAAGCCTGTGGCTGGGTATCGCAGTCGCACTGACGAGGCGAGAGCTTGCCTGAACAAAGCCAAGCTGAATCTGGGCAACTCTCGCAACCTCAGGACAGATATAAAGGCTGCGGTGCTTGAAGCCATAAACAGGCTTTTTGAGCTGGTGAAGGAGTCCGAACGAGATAGGGCCCCTCTCGCGCCTGTACCTGTGCCGAAAACCGCGCCCACCGCTGACTGTGACCCCCGGTCCAATCTTGAAAACCTTGCTAGCCAGACTGAGCTCGCCAAAACAATGAAGGAGCACATGACCTTAATAAAGGAAAACTCCGACGAATTGACCAAACTGCGGGCCAGTCTGGCTATCAAGGAATGTGTTGGGGAGAAAACATACGCGAGTGTCGCGTCCGTGAGTAAGTGCCATACTGGGGCACCAGCCCTGGAGCGCACGACGCTGCACTCCGTGGTTGTCTCCTCGACCAAAGAAGCGGATACCGGGGAGAAAATTCTAGAAAGGATCAGAAAAGCGGTGGACGCGAAGGAGGGATGGGTGCGGGTCGAGAGAGTGAGGAAGGCCAAAGACTCGAGGATAATTATGGGGTGCGAATCAAAAGAGGAGAGAAAAAAGTTGAAAGATCGACTGAAAACAGCCGGAGAGAACCTCGTCGTCGAGGATGTGGCAAACCGGAACCCGCTTCTGGTTCTTAGGGACGTGTTGTCAGTACACAGTGACGACGACATTTTAAAAGCCCTTAAGAACCAGAACCGAGAGATTTTTCACGGCCTCGGCGACGAGGAGCAAAGAGTTGCTATTAAATTTAGGCGGAAAACGCGAAACCCTCATGCCAATAGCATTGTGCTGAGTGTATCCCCAGCAGTCTGGAGAAGGGCACTCGAAGGGGGCAAGGTAAGAATTGATCTCCAGAGAGTGCGCGTCGAAGATCAGACGCCTCTGGTGCAATGCACCCGCTGCCTAGCATACGGTCACGGCAAGCGTCTCTGTACAGAGCCAGCTGACCTATGCAGCCACTGTGGCGGTCCGCACCTCAGGGTGGACTGTCCAGATAAGCTCAACGGCGAGGCGGCGGTGTGCATAAACTGCACCAGAGCCAACCTGGGGACGCGCTCACACGATGCATTCAGTAATGAATGCCCAGTACGTAGGAAGTCGGACGCATTCGCAAGAGCGGCTATAGCCTACTGCTAAAGTTGTCGATGCGCCCACTTCCACGTACAGACACAAGGTTAGTCTGGCACAACCAATTGAGCGGAACACTAGAGCTGACAAGATTTCAAATGGAAACTGGAGTCAGCTTCATGAGAAACTGACTCAAGTTAAGCTCCAGGGGTCAGCCCTGGTGGAATTGCTATGTTGTGTCGAACTTAGTCCTAAATACTACAGTAATTTTCCAAATATTAAAATAAAAACACGTACAATTAGTTATAAAGTAGTTAAAATAAATAGATTATTTATAAATTGGGTGATATGTTGATATATATTGAGTATATACTAAGTGTATCATAGATAATTGTAACCGAGTAAAGAACCAAATTAAAACAAAAATTAATAAAAATAGAAATAAAATATAATAAGTACATAAAATAGTTAGTAAAAATATATATTGCTGTAGTTTAGGGGCATCCAAAGTAGAATTAATAAAGGTTTAAGAATTATTAAAACACAGGATAAAAACAGTTTATGTAAATTTGGTAGACAATAATTAAATAGTATAAACAAATAGTAGTATTGCTTTCATGGCACAATGTTCTGTTGCGCTTTTCCAAATAGCACAAAACACAACTTCGCAAAACCACCGTTCACAACGTGGCCTCTCCGGCCACTAAACCATAAATAAGACAGACACGCAGTCGTTAAGGGCTCTGAGGAAAGTCAGAGGGACACTGGTGGGGCAGGAGTGGGTTTTAGCCGGTTCGAGTCCGGCACTACCTCGACTATCTCACAGCCTGTGAGGTAGTCGAGGTGTCCGTGGGGATTTCCCACTCCTGCCAAAACAAAAAAAAAAAAAAAAAAAAAAAAAAAAAAACCTAACCTAACCTAACCTAACCTAACCTAACCTAACCTAACCTAACCTAACCTAACCTAACCTAACCTAACCTAACCTAACCTAACCAGTCTCACGGCGCCCCCCGCCGCGATCGGATCACTTTTAAGCCGCTCCGCGCTCGAAAAATCGGTAAAATTAGTCAAAGTGAGCAAAAATATCCAAATTTTTGCTAAAAGTTGCGCGCTAACGAAATACAAGTGTTCGTGAAAAAATTTCGAAAATCGGTGAAAAACTCGCGGAGTTATAACCGAAAAACCGAAATTTTAACCCCAAAAGTGAGTGAAAAAAGTTAAAAAGTGAAACGCTGCGCGATTTCGATCGGTGACCTGGTAATTCTGGTTTGCCGTTCGAAGCACCTGGACGAGCACCACATTCTGGCTGAGTCCGGGATTTTTCCCGTTGGAACTCGCTGGGATACACCGGAAAATCGAAAATCCACGTGGACACGAGGTCAACATCCAGCAGTCAGAGGTGAAAACTGGATATAGGGATAGGCGCAGGAAGCCATACCCATTCACCTGACACCTCGATCATCGTATTCGGACCATCCACCTGGAAAATACAAGGTTTTTAATAAAAGTGAAAAGTTTTAAATATTCAACCCTTTTTATCTCAAAATTTAAATCGAGAACATAATATTTTTCGGAACTTAAAAAATAGTGCATACATTAAGGAACACAAGTGCAAAATTTTATAATTTTCGGACTATTAAATAAAAGGTTAGAAATTTTCTAAAAATTCCCTATAATGTAAACATAGTTTAAATATAAATATAAAAAATCCAGGAAAATTCGACAAGGCTGCTCTGACCACGAGTGAGACAAATCTGGTCAAAAATTATTTTTCCACCACCTGGATCAGTCAGAAAACCCTTTTTGCAGAAAGTGGTTTCATCCCTGAAACTTTGACTACCTGTAAAACACAAGCAGGGTGGAATAAAAACTAAAAACCTGGACAGACTCGAAGCGGAACTTCACCAACTTCCAGAATCTGAAGTGAGCAGGGAATTTTGACAAGTACAGGTAATTCTGATAAATAAATTCCGAACCTCTGCCCGGAACGCCATTACAAGTTATCCTTGTCGGGGCTGTAACCCTGGAACGGAGCGTCGGATCGTGAAAATCTCGTCAAATCTCGTGTACCCTGGCCATTTCACCACCAGCTCGCCAGGGTCAAATTTTCACCTTCCCAGGGGAATATCTCCTCAACCGCAGCAGCCACCGGAACCACACCTGTGCAAGCAGTTGGAGAAACATCCACCCTACAACCCCACATAAGTTACATCCCAGTCAACACCACCCCCTGGAACAGGCACCCCCGGGAAGACTTTGGACGTCGCTGGAGCGGCGAAGATCAGCGGTAACGCTTAGACCTCTAGCTGTATAAGTAGATTAGTTTAGTGTTTAAGATTAGTATTAAGAACCAGACTCCGGGGACAACCCGTTTCAGAGTTACAGAGCCCGAAGTAAGTGAAACCGGGCGAACAGAAAACGGGCATTTACAGTTGTTGGTAATTCAAAAATTTTTTCAGAAGGCAACAGCATATTTCTTTCAGAAGACGCTCAACTTTTAAGAACTGCCTGACGTCAGTCTCATCTTCCCCTAGGAGAGCCCACTCCCAAAATAATTTAAAGACTGATAGTTTTTAAATTATTCAACTTTCAGGAAAAGGGAAAAAGTTTACCAACCGCACCAAAACTGAAAAAGGCCTGTAACTCTGAAACGGTGCGTCCTAGACTAAAAATAACACTTTTTTCGAAGCCCCCCCCCCTGACCTCCCCCCCCTGGTTGAATACTCAACCATAAGGGGCCACCCGCACCTCTGGGCAAAATATCAACCCTCTAGGGTTAAGTCACCCTTGGGACTTCGAAGAAATTGGCATATATATATTGTTAGTTTTTATTAGTTTTTATTAGTGTTATAGACCAAGTGGCCCTTAGCCATACACCTGACGCTTCTGGGATACCTCGTTCAAGTAACCCCCCCCCCCTCCCCCTCCCCCATCCCTTATCCTGAAA
Organism: Diarsia dahlii; assembly: GCA_949775195.1. Classification (NCBI taxonomy): domain Eukaryota; kingdom Metazoa; phylum Arthropoda; class Insecta; order Lepidoptera; family Noctuidae; genus Diarsia; species Diarsia dahlii. The sequence continues at coordinate 13,293,052 of OX459217.1, read as the reverse complement.
CCTGACGTACCAAAAAGAGCTCAAAAAGGCCGAAAAAACGAGCCCACTCACGCCAAAATCGGAGCCGAGTAGACCCAGCTAGGTCAACTGGAAGATTTACCCGGCAGGCCTGCGACACGGCGCGGTACGGTACGGCAGAAACCTTCAAAAGCGGATATCTCTGCAACCAAACCAGATAGGCGCTTTTCGACCGCGGATTCAGCCTTAGTGGTGTCGAAGACACCACGAGGTGGAAACCGGCACAGAGGTATTCATCCCCCCCCTTACTTTTCTATTTTTATTTATTTATTTCGCCTCACCCCTAATCCTTCAAAGGGTCATATCTCGGGAACGAGAGGAGCTAGGAAAGTTTCGACCTCAATTTCAACCTTAGTGGTGTCGTAGACACCACGAGGTGGAAACCACCACTGAGGTATCGATCCCACCCCTTTTTTCTATTTTTATTTATTTATTCATTTCACCCCTAATCCTTTAAAGGGCCATAACTTGGGAACGAGAGGAGTTAGAACACTCTCGACCTCAAAATCAGCCTTAGTGGTGTCGAAGACACCACGGCTAAAGCCGCACAAGAGGTACCCTCCCCTACCCGATTTAACCCTCCCCCATCCCTTAAATCTTAGAATAGAGATATCTCGGAAGCGACGTTAGATAGAACATTTTGGACCGCGGATTTGTACTGTCGACTTTGACTCCCCCTTTACAGGATCTAAAACTTGACTGTGAGCCACAGTGCAGAATCTAGCAGTAGGTTAATTTATTATATTTTATATTTTATTTTATTTTTACAATTTTACTTTTACAACTTTATTTGACAAATTTCCCTGTTTCCATTGCTGTGACTGAGCCCTATACACACAAGTCACATCACACGCTAGGAACTCATTAACTCTAAACTAACAAAATGGTTCTCGGAATCCGCACCCCCGTTGTGAAGGTACCAGCAGCCAGCGCCAGCGGACCCCAAGAGTCCACGTCACCTTCTCATCTGAGAAATGATGGACCCACGGGAACGCGCGAGGCGCCGAAGGGGATATCCCTGACATTTGGCAGGAAGGATGCTGCTCGGGGAACAGTGGCGGAATCAGCCGAAACGCCGCTGTCGTCGTCGGCAGGGACCTCTGGTGCCGCCACTTCCACCACCACTCCCAAGGCAGCGAGCCCGCCTGGACAAGCGCTGGACGCCGCCAGGACCTTCATCCGGAGACCAGAGCGAAAGAGAAGGTCCGTAGATAACATGGAGGCTTTTAAAAAGCAGCCGGAGACCTACGCTGCCATGTCAAACGACAGACTTCTCCAGGATGTTATGAAGACTTTTGAGGACATACCATCTAGAGTCAAGGACTACCCTCAGATGAGAAAAGACATCAAGATCTTCCTGGAGACGCAGTCAGACAAAAGCCTGCGGATCCTCTTTGAGCTCAGTAAACGGGTGAAGGTCCTGGAAACAGCGCCTAAACCGGCCCCGCCCACAAAAGCCAACACCACGCCAACATCCCCCAGACTATCAGAGGGAATTTTAGAAAGGCTGGAGAAAGTGGAGAACAACATCGAATCGCGGCTAAAAGACCTAGAGGAGAAAGTGGAAAAAGGCTTCGCGGACATGGCCGTGTACAATGACGAGGGCGGTGCCGACATCATCGACAAGGTCGTCGACAGCGTCGACTTGGTCAGCGCCAAGATCGACGTAGTCCAAGAGAACATCAGCCGCGCGATAGACGGGGTTAACGTCGTAGGTCGCGCGGCGGTTGTTCTCGAGGAAAAAATCGGTGACGTTGTTGGTGAGGTCGCCACTAGCACAAGTAAGATACAGGAGGCCATTAGAGAAGCGGCACGCGAGCCAAAAACTGACTCGAAGACATACGCCAACGTCACGGCAGCCAGACCCGGGCATCGACCGGCACTTTATTCGATGGCGGTCACCTCTGAAGGCATGGAACATGCTGACGGGGTGCTCGCCATGGTGAAGGAGGCGGTCGATGCCAGGGGAACTGGCCTAAAAATTAACAAAGTCCGAAAGGCAAAAAATCAAACGGTCATACTGGGGTGCGACACAGAAGCTGAGTACAAGAAAGTTAAAGAAAGGATCGAAAGCCGAGGTAAAGGGTTAGTAGTAGCGCCCATGAAAAACAAGAACCCGCTCGTCGTCCTAAAAGATGTCTTTTTGGACAGCGAAGACGACGAAATGGTGAAGGCGCTCTACTCACAGAATGAGAACATCTTCAGGGACGTTGACCAAGAAGAGAGGGAAATGGTCATTAAATACAAAAAGAGGACTAGGAACCCTAAAACAGCGCACGTGGTCGTCCAGGTCAGTCCGAGGGTATGGCAGAGGATGACAGAGGGTGGGGCTCTTTACCTGGACCTGCAAAGGGTAAGGGTGGAAGATCAGTCGCCGCTCATCCAATGCACGAAATGCCTAGCATTCGGACACGGCAGGAAATTTTGTACTGAGAGTGTGGACAGATGTAGTCACTGCGGAGGACCGCATCTACGCGAAAAATGCGTGGAGTTCGTTGCGGGTACGGAACCGCAGTGCTGCAACTGCTCACACTCGAAGCTTCAGAGGACTGATCACAACGCCTTCAGCGTGGAGTGCCCGGTCCGCAAGAAATGGGACTGCCTGGCTCGGACGACAACGGCATACGCCTAGACGGCTCCCTAAGGCACACATAACACACACAACACACACAATACACACAAGAACACGCACAGGAACACACAAAGACAGCAACACAAACTGGGAGTACATTACAGAAGTAGATAACAACTACGAAACGAACCTAAACATGGAAACCGAAAAACAAAAACAAGCACAGATATATAAAATATATAGTAAATATATACAAGTGTATCAAAACACACACACAACACAAAACACACACAAAACACAAAAACAAACACAGATATATAAAATATATAGTCAATATATACTAGTATATCAAAACACACACACAACACAAAACACACACTCCAAACAACCCCTGAAACCTTTGAGGATAGTAAAAAACCCCAGAATAAGAAATGTCAATAAATATGTATAAACTAAGTATATATTATATTATTGCCAAGATAGTAAGATAAATAAATAAACGCTACAAAGTGAAAGGAAGTCACACAAATCCTTAGAAATGTCCAAGTCTTATGTCCAAAGTCCAAACCATACCTATGTCCATAAACCGAAAATTGGTACCTACAGAAAAATGTGTTATAAAAAACTTAGTACATGTTAGAAAATAAGAGTTTAAGTTAAAATACTATGTTAGAAAGTAAGACTACTGTATTAGAATAAACCTGTTATTGTATAGACAGAAATAAGGAAATAACTGTAAAACTAGTAACGTAAGAAAATAAGTTTGTTATATAAAGTAGGAAGTAAAAATGTGTTAAAAATAAGTTTGCACAGATTGTATTAAAACATAGAAATAAGAAAAATTGTTTCTAACTTACATTTGCAAAAACAGTACAGACAGATGTTCAGAATACATAAAAATTAGTACATAGAAACATAGTTAAGACAAGAATAGATTTAGAAAAATAGTATGTAAAATTTACGAATGTAAAAACCTACTGTAATCAATAAAACAAAGTTGTGTTATAAAATCCCTAAATAAAGAAAAGTAAATAAAAAGTAGATAGAATAGCGGGAGTCCCACCCGGCTAAGAATGAAAGAGTGTGTAAAAGAAAGATAAAGTATGAAGCTTGAAAGTGCGAGAGGAATACATGATAGAACTGGAATGAATGAGTACCTAGAATAATAAGATCTCGTCAAACCGAAACGGGGAAAAGCATAAAAAAAAAAAAAAAAAAAAAAAAAAAAAAAAAAAAAAAAAAAAACCTAACCTAACCTAACCTAACCTAACCTTTTTTTTTTTTTTTTTTTTTTTTTTTTTTTTTGCGCTGGGAAAAAATGCATTACGCATACCCTCCCATCGGGGGATGGGGGGCTATGTGGGACTCCCCGGTCTGACCCGGTATACCCACTAAAACGACCCAGCGGCACTCCCGCTTCGTCTGAGTGGCGAAGGACCGGGAAACTGGCACAGCCTCAACTACCAGCCCTCCGCCGACGATTGCCCTTCAGGGCGGACCCCTCACGCCTTCCCCGTGGGGAGGTGGACGGGCCCGGGAATGATCGACGAAAGTGGTGATGGGTGCAATGCGGGCGCAGGCACCCCCGCGCCTGTCGCCCGCCCATCGCCACCAAGAGGAGGGAGAGGACGGTGCCTTCTCCAACCCCTTCTTCATCTGCGCAGTGACCCCAACCAGGGCCATGTCTCCGACGCGGCGGCCACGTATCCCGGTCCCCTCTCTAAGAGCGAGAGGAGAGGGGAGTCTGTGGAAGACCGCGACGCCAACGGCACAAAGCCGTCCCGATCACCCAGCCAACGGCCTGGGACCGGGTAAGACGATGCGATGTCCGACTCTATCCATCAGTCGGACATCGCACCTCCCTCCGCAGCCGCCGCAGGAACGACGGTGCTAATTGCTGCAGCAGCAGACCACGTCGGCGCTTTGCCCCGCTTAGGGGGAGGATTGCAGTTCCTCCCCTTCATGACGTGGTCTGCCGGGCAGCCACTCGCGGCACACACCGCGCAGTGCGGCTTGGCGACCTCGCAGGAGGCGGCTTTGTGGCCCTCCTTACCGCAGCGGTAGCATGTGTCCGTCCTGTCTACCGTGGACGGACACAGGGGCCGGGTGTGTCCGATGCCGAGGCACCGGAAACACCGCAGAGGCTGGTTCTCGAGTGCCCGGACTGCACTCGAGCTGAATCCAACCGTGAGCCGTCCCTTGGCAAGTACGGCTTTGGCAGCGGCGATTGGGCACTCGAGGCGAATGGTGCCCATGCCGCCGCGGCCGGGCCTTATGTCCCGGCCTTGGACCGCCGCGACGCCACAGCCCCCTATCGCTGCGACCGCCGCCACCACCTCCTCCTTGGTGACGGAGTCATCCAGGTCCGTCACCTCTATGGCTGCCGACTTGACCGGTCGGGCCACCTTGGCCGAATCCGCGATGACCTCTTGGAGCTTCGCTGCAAAGAGGTCCGCATGCGCACTCCCCTCTGCCCCCGGGAACTCAAATATTCGAGCCCCGGCTTGGGTCCGCCGGCAAGTCACAGTGCCGATCCCCAGTTTGGTTGGATCGGCATTGGGACGCGCCCGCACCAAAATTGACTCGTAAGTCTCCCCTCGGTCCGCAGCCTCCGCGGTGAGTGTCACCACGACGGCCGCGGTTTTAGGGGCGACTAGCTGCCCCTTTCCCCTCCCTTTTTCTTTCCCCTTTCCCTTGCCGGCCGTCTGCGATTGGCTGGGAGGGTTGTTGGCGGCGGTCGTCGACTTTTTCTCCTTGCCCTTCCCCTTACGGACCACTTCTGTCCACTCGTTGGACGGGGTGGTTGAGGGGAGAAGGGCGTCTTCCGTCTGGGAGGAGGAGGACGGCCCCGGCTCGCACTGCCTGTTATCCGCAGCAAGCGGCGGCCGGAGGCGTTTCTCTGGCAAGAGCCGGTCCTCGATGCCTGCTAAGCAGGCTCTTGTGAAGGCCCTCTCCTCCATTACAACCTTGCGGATGATATCCTCAAGGTTGGAGGCGGAGCCCTCTGCCGCAGGGCTTGTGTGGGCCTGTTCTGGCCTTGCCGTTGCTTCAGCCAGCTTCAGATGAAGCTGGCTGACCTCCGACTGCAAGCGATCAATCTTTGCTTGCAGTTGCCGCGTCTCGTCGGTGGCCGTACGCTTTACCAGCTCTGCGACGACACCGCGCATGCTCGCGGCCCTGCTCTTGAGGGCCTTCTGGAAGGTCCCCTTCAGGTTGGAGGACTTAGAGGCAACCTCCACAATCTCCTCCTCGTCCTCCTCCGCCATTCTCTCCAGCTCGGCCAGAGAGTGGTCCGCATAAATAACACGGGAGGCACCGTACCCGGACTTTTCCCGAGTGGCGTGTGCCCGTTTCTCCTTGGCGGCAACCCGCTCCTCCAGCTCTTGCTGGAGCTGCGCCCGTCGAGCCAGGTCCAACTGGCGTTGGGCGTCTGCGAGCCCAACGACATGGGTATCCGCGACCACCGTCGGCTTTTTTGCCTTCGGCATCTTCGTCGATCCTGAGGCTGAGGAGCCCTCGGACCCACCGCTCTTGCGGACTCGCTTCCGCGACCGAGAGTCATCCGCGTCCGACAAACTAATGAGCGAGTCGTTGTCAGACAACTCGTCCATCCCTTCAAAGAAACTAGCCGCAGACGGCGCGCGGCTAGTCTCTGACGCCGAAGCGTCGGAGTGGCCCTGAGAAGGGCCTTTTGGCTGGCCCTGAGAAGGGCCTTTGGGTTGGCCCTGAGAAGGGCCTTTGGGTTGGCCCTGAGAAGGGCCTTTGGGTTGGCCCTGAGAAGGGCCTTTTGGCTGGCCCTGAGAAGGGCCTTTGGGTTGGCCCTGAGAAGGGCCTTTTTGTTTTAAAAAGCGCCCGCAGGCATCCCGCGAAGAGTTCGACATGGTTCGTAGTAACAAGGCAAGATAAAAAGATAGCTACGAAAGCACAGTGCACTTTGGCCAACCCAGTCTGCCACTCCGTTACGGTGGTCAGAACTGGGTCGTTTCCAGGGGACGCGACGTGGACGCAAGCACTGTGGGGGGTCCCCCAACCTAACCTAACCTAACCTAACCTTTTTTTTTTTTTTTTTTTTTTTTTGCGCTGGGAAAAAATGCATTACGCATACCCTCCCATCGGGGGATGGGGGGCTATGTGGGACTCCCCGGTCTGACCCGGTATACCCACTAAAACGACCCAGCGGCACTCCCGCTTCGTCTGAGTGGCGGGGGACTGGGAAACTGGCACAGCCTTAACGACCAGTCCTCCGCCGACGATTGCCCCTCAGGGCGGACCCCTCACGCCCTCACCCCACGCCCGTAGGGGGGGGGAGGACGGGTCCGGGAGTGACTGACGAAGGTGGTGATGGGTGCAATGCGGGCGCAGGCACCCCCGTGCCTGCCACCCGCCCATCGCCACCATGAGGAGGGAGAGGACGGCGCCTTCTCCGACCCCTTCTTCGTCTGCGGAGTGGCGCAGCGAGAGGGTCGTCCTCCCGCGCGCGCTCCGCCTCCTCCTTTTGCGAGATTACATCCTCGCAAAAGGAGGCAACCGCTGCCCAGGCCTCCTCGCTCCCCAGCATGGCGTTGACTACGCCGGGAAGTGAGAGGTCCTGTCCAACTACCGCGGTCAGACCGCGGCGCAGCTCGGACCAAGCCGGGCACACCTCGAGGGTGTGCTGTGCCGTGTCCTCCGCCGCGCCACAGTCGTGGCACGCCGGGGTCTCCTCCCTCCCTAACCGGTGCAGGTACGATCCGAAACAGCCATGGCCGGACAACACCTGCACCAGACGGAACGAGAGGAAACCGTGGGACCGCTCGAGCCAGCCCTGCAGGACCGGACCGAGCGCGTCTAACGTCCGGCGGCCAAAAGCGGCTGCGGCGAGGTCCTCCGTCCAGTGGAGGACGATGGCTTCCTTCGCCTCCCGCCGCACGGCCTCCCGCTCCTCGGTGACGGGGCACTCCCCGAGCGCCTTCCGTTGCGCAGTCCACTCGTACACTCTGGCGAGCACCCAGGCCTCCAACTCCCAAGGAGGAGTGCCGGCCAGAGCGCACGCCGCCGAGAAGCCCACCGAGCGGTAGGCCCTTGCCACCCGCTGTGCAATGGCCCTTTGGGGCTTGCGGATGGCGGTCGCATTCTCCCTCCTGTGAAGGGAGTCTGCCCAGATGGGGGCCCCGTATAGGGCCATGCTCCGAAGGATGCCGGCATATCCACTCAAGTGTCAAGCAAAATTTTCGCAAAATTGGCACTATGTCACGGCTATCTGGGATGACGTCACGTGACAGTCGCTGTCAGTCACGTGACGTCACGCGGCGCGTGATTAAAACGCCGATAACTCTTGTTTTGTAAGAGAACTCTGTTAAAACTTATGTTTATTTACAAATCAATTAAAATAACAATACAAATCAATTAAAATAACACAGCTCTCCATTCATACTTGACATACTGCAAGCTAAACAAAAAAGGTCGGCTCAGGTAGCCGACACTTGAGTCGAAAAAAAAAAAAGGGTATGTTTACGCGTTCATTCTGAGAACTCCGTAAGCCAAGTGGCTCTTGAAAGTATCGTATTGCATAGTTTGGTACACAATGTTATCGCATACAAAGTTTCAGCTGTACGAACGTTTTGTTCACGAAACATGAGTCATAATGTAAACACTCCAAAACGAGCGATAAGAAAGACGCCCGCGCGTTTGGTTTTGACCTTGACAGGGGAATATTACTATTAATACTGAGTAACTAATTTTCATCCTTGTCTCTTCCACTACACGTTGGGCAAGTGTGAGCTATATAGGCATAGTTTTGACACATTTTAACGGTTTTTAGATAACGCGGGAACGAGCGCGCTTATTAAGCGCGCTTGACAGTCAGCGACTTTTGACAGCGTGTTTTTAAAACACGCTTGACATTCAAGTGGATATAGGCGCCGGCATTTCGCCTTGGCCCCCCCCAGGTTCGGGAGGAGCCATGAGAGAGCGTCCGCGGCTTTTAACAGGCGCGTCGACAGCCCACTGAAATGCGGGCCGAAGCGCCACCTGTCGTCCAGCACCAGGCCCAGATACTTCATCTGGGGCTGGACCACTATTCTGACGCCATCTACGACAATGTGAGCGTCGGGAGGGCAGCGCTGCCGAGGCCCGCGAAAGAACACGGCCTCGGTCTTGTGCAGCGCCACCTTCAATCCCAGGTGGCGGATCCTCTCTGCCACCAAGGACCCGCCAGCCGAGGCCAGACAGGCCGCATCTCCAAAGTTCCTCCCCCGGGCAGTGAGGAGAGTGTCATCCGCGTAGCAGATGACACTCGTGCCCTGGAGGAGGGCTCCCCGTAGGAGCCAGTCGAACCCGATGTTCCACAGGGGGGGCCCCAGCACTGACCCCTGCGGAACACCGGACTCTGCGCCGTACCGCCTCACTGTGGCCGTCTTGTCCACGAGGAGGACCTCTCGGCCCTCCAAGTAGCTGGCCAGGAGGTTCCGCAGGTATTGGGGCACTCCGTGATACCGGAGCGCCTCCAATATCGTCGAGTGGGGGACGGAGTTGAAGGCGTTTGCAATGTCGAATGACACCGCCAGCACTCCGTCCCCAACCTAACCTAACCTAACCTAACCTAACCTAACCTAACCGAAAATTTTAGCAAAACGTTGATATTTTTAGTTGTATACAAGCTTTTTTCAAGCTGATTTCAGCGTAAATCGACAGGAGTGGTGCTCCGCCTGCTCCCTGAACATATCAAATTGACCTGACGCCCGAAAAAAAAAAAAAAAAAAAAAAAAAAAAAAATTTCTCCCTCCTACACTTAGAAAAATTTTCAAAATTTTACATCAGTTTATTCCATATTTAATTCAAATCAATAGTTTTATCTGCTTTAATAATTTTAAATAGTTTCAGGCATATTTACCCTCCATCCCTGCGCTTTTGGCCGCGTTCCGTGGTCCTGGGTTCAGATTGGGGGTTTTTTTCCAAATTTTTTACCTTAAAAACTGGTTTTTTAAGGAAAACCCAAAATTTTTCTTCCCGACCACCTACTTTTTATTCGATATTCGGCTAGCCCGCGTGGAGCCCGTTCTCTGGACGTGCGGCACGTGCGTCTAGCTCGCAAAAAATTTTGCCCACCCTCCCACCCTCTGTTCTATAGCTATAGGTAGAGGGAAACGGAGAGAGGTCGGCAAAAAATTTTTATTTTCTAATTTAGTTTATTTTGGCCTTAGGAGGGGAAAATAACATATATCTATTTATTTGACAAATTTTAGCACATAAATATTTACAGGACAGTCGTTTTAAATTATTTTAGAACGTTATTTAATTTCACTAATATTATTATTTATTTTAATTAGATTTTATCGTTATACTGTGCTCCCCCCTTTACAGGGACTCAGGTATCTAGTGTCTTAACCGACTCAAATCTATTAGTTATTGACTAAGTGTGTGTAAAAAATTATTGTATTTTAATTGAAATTTTAATTTTTGTGTACTGACAGTCGTTTTTTTTTGACAATTTTATTTGACTATAATTACCATTTTTTAATTATTTAATTGTATTGATTTATTGTGTATTGTCTCGCTGTGGTCCCCATTTACAGGATCACAATACCCAGTGTTCACCCTAATTTTAAAAGTAATTTTCCTCTCGAGCAGATATTACAGTTTTCCCGACCTCCACTTTACAGAGGTCTGTGTTAATTCTATCTGCCCAGACAGTCATTATGTTTTGCACCCCATCTAGCACTGTGAAGTCCCAGTGCTCCAGTGGCTCGCCGCGATCGGTGGAGAAAGCTGGGCCCACGACTCTTGACGCGAGGAGGCAAATTGATTTCGGAGACGAAACACCCCTCGCGTTCAAGGAGAGCCTTGCTACCCCGTCGACGCGCCGAGCCCCTGTCAATGCTCCAAGACCGCTCAAGAAGTCGGAGGGCGAGCACCGCAGTCGCACTGCGGAGGCGCGAGCTTGCCTAAATAGGGCCAAGCTTAATTTGGGCAACTCGCGCAACCTCAAGGCCGAAATTAAAACTGCGGTACTTGAAGCCATAAACCGGCTCTACGAGCTGGTCAAGGAGTGTGAGCTGGACAGGGCTCCTTCCGCACCCATAGCCGTACCGGTACCCGCGCCCACTGTCAACCACAGTCCCCAACCCGTATCCCTGGAGGTTCTTGCAAGCCAGACTGAGCTCATCACCACCCTCAAGGAGCACATCTCAATTGTGAAACAGAACACTGAGCATGTGGAAAAGCTCCGAGATAGTCTGGCTGGCAGGGAAAGTGTGGGGGAGACGACCTACGCGAGTGTAGCGGCCGTCAACAAATGCCACACTGGGGCCACACAGGTCCTGGAGCGAACGACACTGCACTCCGTGGTCGTCTCCTCTACACAGGAGGCGGATTCAGCGGCCACAATCCTCGAAAGAGTGAGGATGGCAGTGGACGCGAAGGAGGGCTGGGTGAGGGTAGAAAGGGTTAGAAAAGCAAAAGACCAGAAGGTGATAATGGGGTGCGCAACGAAAGAGGAAAGGGAAAAGTTAAAAAAGCGACTGGAATCGGCCGGGGAGAACCTCGTCGTCGAGGCGGTTAAGAATCGGGACCCGCTTCTGGTGCTTAGGGACGTGCTGTCAGTGCATAGTGACGAAGACGTTCTGCGGGCCCTTAGGAACCAGAACCGGGAGATTTTTGACGGCCTCGGTGACGAGGAAAAGAAAGTCTCGATCAAATTCAGGAAGAAATCGCGAAACCCACATACAAACAGCATTGTGCTGAGTGTGACCCCAGCAATCTGGAAGCGGGCACTCTCTGGAGGCAAGCTCCGTATTGACCTCCAGAGAGTGCGTGTGGAGGACCAGACACCTCTGGTGCAGTGCACCCGTTGCTTGGCGTACGGACACGGCAAACGCCTGTGCTCGGAGCCAGCCGACCTGTGCAGTCACTGCGGAGGTCCCCACCTTAGGGCTGAGTGCCCTGACAAACAGGTCGGCAAAGCAGCGGTGTGCGTGAACTGCACTAGAGACAAGCTGGGGGAACACTCGCACAATGCGTTCAGTGAGGAATGCCCGGTACGCAGGAAGTGGGACGCATTTGCACGAGCAACCATAGCTTACTGCTAAAGTTGTCAATGCGCCCACTTCCGCGAACTCAAGGACAACAGATTCGACAGAACCAGATCACAGACGCATTAAGCGAACCGCTGGGGTTGGCTTAATGGAAAATGATAATTGCAGTCACCTTCATCAATTTATTCCATATTTAATTCAAATCAAAAGTTTTATCTGCTTTAATAATTTTAAATAGTTTCAGGCATATTTACCCTCCATCCCTGCGCTTTTGGCCGCGTTCCGTGGTCCTGGGTTCAGATTGGGGGTTGATTTCCAAATTTTTTGCCTTAAAAACTGGTTTTTTAGGGAAAACCCAAAAAATTTCTTCCCGACCACCTACTTTTTATTCGATTTTCGGCTAGCCCGCGCGGAGCCCGTTCTCTGGACGTGCGGCACGTGCGTCTAGCTCGCAAAAAATTTTGCCCACCCTCCCACCCTCTGTTCTATAGCTATAGGTAGAAGGAAACGGAGAGAGGTCGGCAAAATTTCTTATTTTATATTCGAGTTTGTTTTGAGTCGTAGGAGGGGAAAATCACAATAATTTATTTTTTGACGCTTATTTAAGGGGACAGTCGTTTTAACATTTTACTAAAACGTATTTTAATTTTATTTTAAGGTGTATATTCTTTTTATTTCAATTATAGTCCCTATTTTAATTTGATTTATATATATTGTTTTATTCTGTGTTCCCCTCTTTACAGGGACATAGAATTATTGTCCGGTGTCCTCTAAAAATAGCCTGCTTTCTCCGTAGCAAATTTTTGTTTCATTGAGCCCCTCTTTACAGGGCTCCATTCGTACAGTCATTGCTGCAAGTCCGAACATGTTCCGTACTCCTTCCGCCACCTTGAGGACAATGGGCTCCGGAAGTTCGCCGCGTTCGGCGGAGAAGGCGGGGACTTCTGATGCGAGGAGGAGAATCTCCTTTGGAGACGACACTCCTTCCGCGCGTCAGGAGGGCCCCGCCACGTCGGTGACGCGCCAAGCTTCCGTGAGCGCTGCAACACAGCTCAAGAAGCCGGAGGCCGGGAGCCGCAGTCGCACTGCGGAGGCGCGAGCTTGCCTGAATAAAGCCAAGCTTAATTTGGGCAACTCGCGCAACCTTAGGACGGACATCAAGGCTGCGGTGCTAGAGGCCATAAACCGGCTCTATGAGCTGGTGAAGGAGTCGGAGCAAGACGGGGCTCTTCCCGCGCCTGCAACCGTGACGGAAACAGTGCCCACCACTGACTGTGTTCCCCGGTCCAATCCAGAGGCTCTTGCTGGCCAGACTGAGCTCGCCAAGACAATGAAGGAGCACATGGTTTTAATACGACAAAACTCTGACGAATTGGTCAAACTGCGAGCCGGTCTGGCTAGCAAGGAGTGTGCTGCGCCCGTCGAGGGAAGAACCTACGCGAGTGTTGCGTCCGAACACAAGAGCCACACTGGGGCACAAGCCCCGGAGCGAACGACGCTGCACTCCGTGGTTGTTTCCTCGACGGTGGAGGCGGATACGGGGGACAAAGTACTGGAGAGGATAAGGAAAGCGGTGGATGCGAAGGAAGGCTGGGTGCGGGTCGAGAAAGTTCGGAAAGGGAAAGATGGGAAAGTAATAATGGGTTGTGCCACAAAAGAAGAGAGGAGGAAAATTAAGGAGCGATTAGAAGCGGCCGGAGAGAACCTTGTCGTCGAGGAAGTGACAAACCGGGACCCGCTTCTGGTTCTTAGGGACGTGCTGTCGGTACATACCGACGACGAAGTACTGAAAGCCCTTAGGAACCAGAACCAGGAGATTTTTCACGACCTCGGCGACAGGGAAAATAGGATGTCCGTAAAGTTTCGGAAGAAGTCCCGTAACCCTCATACATGCAGCATTGTGCTGAGTGTTACCCCAGCAATCTGGAGGCGGGCACTCGCTGGAGGCAAGCTACGGATTGACCTCCAGCGAGTGCGCGTCGAAGACCAGACGCCTCTGGTGCAGTGCACCCGCTGCTTGGCATATGGCCATGGCAAGCGTTTCTGCGCGGAGCCGACTGACCTATGCAGTCACTGTGGTGGTCCACACCTTAGGGTGGACTGCCCAGTCAAGCATAAAGGAGAGGCAGCGGTGTGCATCAACTGCACCAGAGCCGGGCTGGGGGAGCACTCGCACAATGCCTTCAGCGAGGAATGCCCGTTGCGCAGGAAGTGGGACGCATTCGCACGAGCAAACATTGCATACTGCTAAAGTTGTCGATGCGCCCACTTCCGCGTACACTGAAATGACCAGTTCGACACAACCAGATCGCAGAAGCATTGAGCGGACCACTAGGGTTGGCTCGATGGAGGGAGGTAATTGGAGCCACTTTCATAGGAAAGTGGCTGAAATTATACTGGACCGTGAGTCAGCTCTAGTGGAATCGTCAAGTTGTGTCGAACTGGGTGTTAAAGCCCGCAGCCAAAAGCATCATCTAACCTATCATACTATGATATTAAATTATATATTGAATATATGGATTAAGTATCATAAAAACAATTAGTGTTACAAAAAGGCAAGCGTAGAAAACATTTCCGGGCATTCATTTAAGAATGATCCTAAAATAGTGGCAAAATAGTAAATTCAATTTGGCTTTTAATGATTAGTTAGTAAACAAAAATGAATAAAGAAATTCATAAAATGCTCTAAAATAGTACAATTATAACGAAAACAGGTAAGACAAAAGTAAAAGTAAAAATACTAAAGTAAAACGTAGCGTTGAAAAAATGATAAGTTAAATTAAATCTAGTATAAAACTACTCATTATATAAAACAGTAGGAATATCACAATTAGGAACGACAGCATATAGAAAGGTCTCTTCGGCCGCCAACCAACCAAACAGTGAACAAAGAATAACCTCCGCAAATAAGGGCTCTGAGGAAAGTCAGAGGTACACTGGTGGGGCAGGAGTGTGGTTTTAGCCGGTTCGAGTCCGGCACTACCTCGACTATTTCACAGCCTGTGAGGTAGTCGAGGTGTCCGTGGGGATTTCCCACTCCTGCCAAAACAAAAAAAAAAAAAAAAAAAAAACCTAACCTAACCTAACCTAACCTAACCTAACCTTTTTTTTTTTTTTTTTTTTTTTTTTTTTTTTTTTTTTTTTTTTGCGCTGGGAAAAAATGCATTACGCATATCCTCCCATCGGGGGATGGGGGGCTATGTGGGACTCCCCGGTCTGACCCGGTATACCCACTAAAACGACCCAGCGGCACTCCCGCTTCGTCTGAGTGGCGGGGGACTGGGAAACTGGCACAGCCTTAACGACCAGTCCTCCGCCGACGATTGCCCCTCAGGGCGGACCCCTCACGCCCTCACCCCACGCCCGTAGGGGGGGGGAGGACGGGTCCGGGAGTGACTGACGAAGGTGGTGATGGGTGCAATGCGGGCGCAGGCACCCCCGTGCCTGCCACCCGCCCATCGCCACCATGAGGAGGGAGAGGACGGCGCCTTCTCCGACCCCTTCTTCGTCTACGGAGTGGCGCAGCGAGAGGGTCGTCCTCCCGCGCGCGCTCCGCCTCCTCCTTTTGCGAGATTACATCCTCGCAAAAGGAGGCAACCGCTGCCCAGGCCTCCTCGCTCCCCAGCATGGCGTTGACTACGCCGGGAAGTGAGAGGTCCTGTCCAACTACCGCGGTCAGACCGCGGCGCAGCTCGGACCAAGCCGGGCACACCTCGAGGGTGTGCTGTGCCGTGTCCTCCGCCCCGCCACAGTCGTGGCACGCCGGGGTCTCCTCCCTCCCTAACCGGTGCAGGTACGATCCGAAACAGCCATGGCCGGACAACACCTGCACCAGACGGAACGAGAGGAAACCGTGGGACCGCTCGAGCCAGCCCTGCAGGACCGGACCGAGCGCGTCTAACGTCCGGCGGCCAAAAGCGGCTGCGGCGAGGTCCTTCGTCCAGTGGAGGACGATGGCTTCCTTCGCCTCCCGCCGCACGGCCTCCCGCTCCTCGGTGACGGGGCGCTCCCCGAGCGCCTTCCGTTGCGCAGTCCACTCGTACACTCTGGCGAGCACCCAGGCCTCCAACTCCCAAGGAGGAGTGCCGGCCAGAGCGCACGCCGCCGAGAAGCCCACCGAGCGGTAGGCCCTTGCCACCCGCTGTGCAATGGCCCTTTGGGGCTTGCGGATGGCGGTCGCATTCTCCCTCCTGTGAAGGGAGTCTGCCCAGATGGGGGCCCCGTATAGGGCCATGCTCCGCAGGATGCCGGCATATAGGCGCCGGCATTTCGCCTTGGGCCCCCCCAGGTTCGGGAGGAGCCATGACAGAGCGTCCGCGGCTTTTAACAGGCGCGTCGACAGCCCACTGAAATGCGGGCCGAAGCGCCACCTGTCGTCCAGCACCAGGCCCAGATACTTCATCTGGGGCTGGACCACTATTCTGACGCCATCTACGACAATGTGAGCGTCGGGAGGGCAGCGCTGCCGAGGCCCGCGAAAGAACACGGCCTCGGTCTTGTGCAGCGCCACCTTCAATCCCAGGTGGCGGATCCTCTCTGCCACCAAGGACCCGCCAGCCGAGGCCAGACAGGCCGCATCTCCAAAGTTCCTCCCCCGGGCAGTGAGGAGAGTGTCATCCGCGTAGCAGATGACACTCGTGCCCTGGAGGAGGGCTCCCCGTAGGAGCCAGTCGAACCCGATGTTCCACAGGGGGGGCCCCAGCACTGACCCCTGCGGAACACCGGACTCTGCGCCGTACCGCCTCACTGTGACCGTCTTGTCCACGAGGAGGACCTCTCGGCCCTCCAAGTAGCTGGCCAGGAGGTTCCGCAGGTATTGGGGCACTCCGTGATACCGGAGCGCCTCCAATATCGTCGAGTGGGGGACGGAGTTGAAGGCGTTTGCAATGTCGAATGACACCGCCAGCACTCCGTCCCCCGTCTCCACCGCCTCCTTCACTTGGCCCTTGAGTAGGGCCAGCGCGTCGATTGTCGAACGCCCACGACGGAAACCAAATTGGGCATCCGACAGGTCCGGCCCTACCCCCCGCAAAAGGCTATCAAGCCGGGAGGCGACAATCCCCTCGAACAATTTACCGACCTCATCGAGCAGGACGATGGGCCGGTATGCCGATGGGGAGTCCACCGGGCGTCCCTCCTTTCGGAGGAGGCATAGCTGCCCCTCCTTCCACAGTTTCGGGAACCTCCCAGCCGTAAAGCACGCGCTGAAGAGGTCCCGAAACCTGTCCTCCATTTGGAAGGCGGCGATCGCCACCACCCGTGCGGGGACGCCGTCTGGTCCAGGGGCCGTCTTCTTCGCGCGGAGGCTAAGAACCCCCGCGTAGAACTCCGCCGCCGTCACCGGGGGGACCTCCTCATCCGGCGAAGCCGCCCCTTGCGGGGGATCCATCGTTGGTGGGGTAAAGTCGGCCCTGCGCGGAAACAGGGACCGGACCACCCTGTCCAGCAACGCTGGCTCGAGGGTCTCCGTCAGTGGGGGACCATAAGGGCGTAGCTGGTTCCGCGCCACCCTGTATGGTCTCCCATAAGGATCCCTGTCGAGACCCTCCAGCATCTCGGCCCTCGCCGAGTCTTTTGCAGCGCCCATTGCAGCTTTGAGGACCGTCGTCGCCTCTCGGTAAGAGGCGTATAGGAGGTCCTCTTCTGCCCGGACTCGGTTTTGGGCGCTGCGCCGTCGGCTCCGCGTGTAGGCCCTTCTGGCTGCCACGCAGGCGGCCCTGAGCCCCGCCAGCTCCTCCGTCCACCAATAGACGGCACGACGGGGAGGCGGACGGCGAGACCGAGGCATGCTGGAGTTGCACACCTCTGTCAGGGATCCCCTGAGCCGGACCGCTGCGGCGTCCACGTCCAGGACCTCGACGGGGGGCGACAGCCAGTCCTGAAGAAAGGCCGCCTCCTTAGCTGCCTCCCGGTCCAGGCGGGTGAGTGCCCACCGCGGGAAGGGAGATTGCACAGCGCGGGCCATTCCCCCTCCCCGGGTGGAGATGTCGAACCGCACATATCGGTGGTCCGACAAGGTCTCCACCGTCTCTACCCGCCAGTTGACGACGCGGGCGGCCAGCGCGGTGGTGGCAAACGCGACGTCCACCACCGACCCACCCTGTTGCCTCACACACGTGTGGACCGCCCCCCTGTTGAGGAGGGACACACCGCATGAGGCCGCCCAAAATTCGACGGCGCGTCCCCGGACGTTGCAACCGGCGGCCGGGTTGCCCCAGGCCGCGGACTTGGCGTTCAGGTCACCCAACACTACGATCTGGCGCGGCGCCGCCCTCCCTACGACTGCAGTGATGATCTCCAGGAAATCCTCAAAGTCAGAGAGAGGGCGGTTTGGAGAGAAATAGACCCCCACCAGGGCCATGTCTCCCCACGCGGCGGCCACGTATCCCGGTCCCCTCTCTAAGAGCGAGAGGGGAGGGGAGTCCGTGGAAGACCGCGAAACCAATGCCACCGAGCCATCCCGGTCACCCAGCCAACGGCCAGGGACCGAGTACGGCTCGGCAACCACCGCCACGTCCACCAACCACTCAGCCATGGTCTGCATCAGCAGATCCTGGGCTGCTCTGCAGTGGTTGGTGTTCGCCTGGAGGATGCGATGTCTGACCCTATCCATCAATCAGACATTGCATCACCCTCCACGGCCGCCGAAGTCCCAGCCTCAGGGATGGCGGCGGCAGCGGCAGGCCGGATCGACGCCTGCACTTTGCCCTTCTTTGGGGGGGGATTGCACTTCCTCCCCGTCGTCACGTGGCCCGCCGGGCAGCCACTGGCGGCACACACCGCGCAGTGCGGCGTGGCGGCCTCGCAGGAGGCGGACTTGTGCCCGTCCTTGCCACATCGGAAACAATTATCCGCCCTGTCGACCTCGGACGGACAAAGGGCCCGAGTGTGTCCGACTCCTAAGCACTTATAGCAGCGCAGGGGCTTGGCTGCGAGTGCCCGGACTACACCCGAGCTGAATCCGACAGCAAGCCGTCCCTTGGCGAGGACGGCTATAGCTGCGGCGACTGGGCACTCAAGGCGAATGGTGCCCATGCCGCCGCGGCCGGGCCTGATGGCCCGACCTTGCACCGCTGTGACGCCACAGCCCCCCATAGCTGCGACCGCCGCCACCACCTCCTCCTTTGTGACCGAGTCGTCGAGGTCGGTCACCTCCAAGGCTACAGACTTCTCGGGCCTGGCGACTTTTGCCACGTCCGCAATGACCTCTTGCAACTTGGTTGCGAAGAGGTCCGCGTTGGCGCTGCCCTGAGCCCCTGGGAACTCGAAAATTCGAGCCCCGGCCTGGGTCCGGCGGCACGAGATTGTACCGATCCCCAGTTGGGTAGGATTGGCGTTGGTACGCGCCCGCATCATTACGGACGCGTACGTCTCACCCCGTTCCACGGCCTCCGGGGTGATGGTCACTACGACGGCCGCGGTTTTGGGAGGAACCAGTTTCCTGCCGCCGGCTGGAGCCTTTTTGCCTGCTGGAGCAGTCGCAGCGGGCTTGGGCTTTTTCCCCTTTCCCCTCTTGACCACTTTTGTCCAGGGCTGGTTGGACGGGGTGGTGGAGGGAAGAAGGGCGTCTTCCCCTTGCGAGTTCTGGGGGTCGGCTGGGGCGGCAGACGTTGCCTCCGCGCTCGTGGAGGGCGTTTGAGAGGCCCCCTTGGTCCTCTTGCCCTTGCCCTTCCCTTTGCCCTTGGAGGGCTTCGAGGCCTGGGGCTGCGCACCCGATGCCGGGCCTCCCAAAGGCGCAGGTTCCGGCTCCAGCTCGCTTGGCCTATTGTCCGCCGCGAGCGGCGGTCGGAGGCGCTTTTCAGGCAAGAGCCTGTCCTCTATGCCCGCAAGACAGGCTCTCGTGAAGGCCCTCTCCTCCATGATGACCTTGCGGATTATATCCTCAAGGTTGGAGGGGGGGACCTCAGCCGCTGGTGTCGGCTCGGCTTGGTTTGGCCGGGCCGTGGCATCAGCCAGCTTCTGGTGCAGCTGGCTGACCTCTGACTGCAGGCGATCAACTTTCGCCTGCAGTTGCCGCGTTTCGTCGGTCGCCTTCCGCTGCACCAGCTCCCCGACGATGCCGCGCATGCTCGCGGCCCTGCATTTAAGGGACTTTTGGAAAGTTCCTTTTAAATTAGAGGACTTAGAGGCGACTTCCACTATCTCCTCTTCGTCCTCCTCAGCCATCCGCTCCAGCTCCACCAGTGAGTGGTCCGCATAGAGAACGCGGGACGCGCCGTATCCGGACTTGGCCCGGGCGGCGCGCGTCCGTTGCTCCTTGGCCGCAACCCGCTCCTCCAGGTCTTGCTGGAGCTGCGCCCGCCGAGACAGGTCCAACTGGTGTTGGGCCTCTGCCAGACCCACGTCGTGGGTGTCCGTCACCGGCTTCCTGGCCTTCGCGTAGGATGGCCGCCTCGAGTCCGAGGAACCCCCGGACCCATTTCTGTCACGGGCCCGCTTCTCCGGCTCCCTGCGACCAATCCCCGAACTTGCGTCCGACTCGCAAATAATGGACTCGTTGTCGGAGTCCAACAACTCGCCCGCTAAGCTATAGATGCTAGCCGCAGACACCGCGCGGCTAGCCTCCGACGCCGATGCGCCCTCAGATTGGCCCTGAGAAGGGCCTTTTGGTTGGCCCTGAGAAGGGCCTTTTAGTTGGCCCTGAGAAGGGCCTTTTGGTTGGCCCTGAGAAGGGCCTTTTAGTTGGCCCTGAGAAGGGCCTTTTGGTTGGCCCTGAGAAGGGCCTTTTAGTTGGCCCTGAGAAGGGCCTTTTGGTTGGCCCTGAGAAGGGCCTTTTCGAAAACGCCCGGAGGCGTCCCTCGAGGGTTTTGACATAGCCTCCGCAGGTGCCGTAGATTCCGCCATTAAAATAAAATACGATAAAATAGATTAAAAATGCTACGACTGCACAGTGCACTTTAGCCGAACACCGGTCTGCCACTCCGTTACGGTGGTCAGAACCGGGTCGTTGCCCAGGGGACGCGACGAGGACGCAAGCACTGTGGGGGGTCCCCCTCCCCCAACCTAACCTAACCTTTTTTTTTTTTTTTTTTTTTTTTTTTGCGCTGGGAAAAAATGCATTACGCATACCCTCCCATCGGGGGATGGGGGGCTATGTGGGACTCCCCGGTCTGACCCGGTATACCCACTAAAACGACCCAGCGGCACTCCCGCTTCGTCTGAGTGGCGGGGGACTGGGAAACTGGCACAGCCTTAACGACCAGTCCTCCGCCGACGATTGCCCCTCAGGGCGGACCCCTCACGCCCTCACCCCACGCCCGTAGGGGGGGGGAGGACGGGTCCGGGAGTGACTGACGAAGGTGGTGATGGGTGCAATGCGGGCGCAGGCACCCCCGTGCCTGCCACCCGCCCATCGCCACCATGAGGAGGGAGAGGGCGGCGCCTTCTCCGACCCCTTCTTCGTCTGCGGAGTGGCGCAGCGAGAGGGTCGTCCTCCCGCGCGCGCTCCGCCTCCTCCTTTTGCGAGATTACGTCCTCGCAAAAGGAGGCAACCGCTGCCCAGGCCTCCTCGCTCCCCAGCATGGCGTTGACTACGCCGGGAAGTGAGAGGTCCTGTCCAACTACCGCGGTCAGACCGCGGCGCAGCTCGGACCAAGCCGGGCACACCTCGAGGGTGTGCTGTGCCGTGTCCTCCGCCGCGCCACAGTCGTGGCACGCCGGGGTCTCCTCCCTCCCTAACCGGTGCAGGTACGATCCGAAACAGCCATGGCCGGACAACACCTGCACCAGACGGAACGAGAGGAAACCGTGGGACCGCTCGAGCCAGCCCTGCAGGACCGGACCGAGCGCGTCTAACGTCCGGCGGCCAAAAGCGGCTGCGGCGAGGTCCTCCGTCCAGTGGAGGACGATGGCTTCCTTCGCCTCCCGCCGCACGGCCTCCCGCTCCTCGGTGACGGGGCGCTCCCCGAGCGCCTTCCGTTGCGCAGTCCACTCGTACACTCTGGCGAGCACCCAGGCCTCCAACTCCCAAGGAGGAGTGCCGGCCAGAGCGCACGCCGCCGAGAAGCCCACCGAGCGGTAGGCCCTTGCCACCCGCTGTGCAATGGCCCTTTGGGGCTTGCGGATGGCGGTCGCATTCTCCCTCCTGTGAAGGGAGTCTGCCCAGATGGGGGCCCCGTATAGGGCCATGCTCCGCAGGATGCCGGCATATAGGCGCCGGCATTTCGCCTTGGGCCCCCCCAGGTTCGGGAGGAGCCATGAGAGAGCGTCCGCGGCTTTTAACAGGCGCGTCGACAGCCCACTGAAATGCGGGCCGAAGCGCCACCTGTCGTCCAGCACCAGGCCCAGATACTTCATCTGGGGCTGGACCACTATTCTGACGCCATCTACGACAATGTGAGCGTCGGGAGGGCAGCGCTGCCGAGGCCCGCGAAAGAACACGGCCTCGGTCTTGTGCAGCGCCACCTTCAATCCCAGGTGGCGGATCCTCTCTGCCACCAAGGACCCGCCAGCCGAGGCCAGACAGGCCGCATCTCCAAAGTTCCTCCCCCGGGCAGTGAGGAGAGTGTCATCCGCGTAGCAGATGACACTCGTGCCCTGGAGGAGGGCTCCCCGTAGGAGCCAGTCGAACCCGATGTTCCACAGGGGGGGCCCCAGCACTGACCCCTGCGGAACACCGGACTCTGCGCCGTACCGCCTCACTGTGGCCGTCTTGTCCACGAGGAGGACCTCTCGGCCCTCCAAGTAGCTGGCCAGGAGGTTCCGCAGGTATTGGGGCACTCCGTGATACCGGAGCGCCTCCAATATCGTCGAGTGGGGGACGGAGTTGAAGGCGTTTGCAATGTCGAATGACACCGCCAGCACTCCGTCCCCCGCCTCCACCGCCTCCTTCACTCGGCCCTTGAGTAGGGCCAGCGCGTCGATTGTCGAACGCCCACGACGGAAACCAAATTGGGCATCCGACAGGTCCGGCCCTACCCCCCGCAAAAGGCTATCAAGCCGGGAGGCGACAATCCCCTCGAACAATTTACCGACCTCATCGAGCAGGACGATGGGCCGGTATGCCGATGGGGAGTCCACCGGGCGTCCCTCCTTTCGGAGGAGGCATAGCTGCCCCTCCTTCCACAGTTTCGGGAACCTCCCAGCCGTAAAGCACGCGCTGAAGAGGTCCCGAAACCTGTCCTCCATTTGGGAGGCGGCGATCGCCACCACCCGTGCGGGGACGCCGTCTGGTCCAGGGGCCGTCTTCTTCGCGCGGAGGCTAAGAACCCCCGCGTAGAACTCCGCCGCCGTCACCGGGGGGACCTCCTCATCCGGCGAAGCCGCCCCTTGCGGGGGATCCATCGTTGGTGGGGTGAAGTCGGCCCTGCGCGGAAACAGGGACCGGACCACCCCGTCCAGCAACGCTGGCTCGAGGGTCTCCGTCAGTGGGGGACCATAAGGGCGTAGCTGGTTCCGCGCCGCCCTGTATGGTCTTCCATAAGGATCCCTGTCGAGACCCTCCAGCATCTCGGCCCTCGCCGAGTCTTTTGCAGCGCCCATTGCAGCTTTGAGGACCGTCGTCGCCTCTCGGTAAGAGGCGTATAGGAGGTCCTCTTCTGCCCGGACTCGGTTTTGGGCGCTGCGCCGTCGGCTCCGCGTGTAGGCCCTTCTGGCTGCCACGCAGGCGGCCCTGAGCCCCGCCAGCTCCTCCGTCCACCAATAGACGGCACGACGGGGAGGCGGACGGCGAGACCGAGGCATGCTGGAGTTGCACACCTCTGTCAGGGATCCCCTGAGCCGGACCGCTGCGGCGTCCACGTCCAGGACCTCGACAGGGGGCGACAGCCAGTCCTGAAGAAAGGCCGCCTCCTTAGCTGCCTCCCGGTCCAGGCGGGTGAGGGCCCACCGCGGGAAGGGAGATTGCACAGCGCGGGCCATTCCCCCTCCCCGGGTGGAGATGTCGAACCGCACATATCGGTGGTCCGACAAGGTCTCCACCGTCTCTACCCGCCAGTTGACGACGCGGGCGGCCAGCGCGGGGGTGGCAAACGCGACGTCCACCACCGACCCACCCTGTTGCCGCACACACGTGTGGACCGCCCCCCTGTTGAGGAGGGACACACCGCATGAGGCCGCCCAAAACTCGACGGCGCGTCCCCGGACGTTGCAACCGGCGGCCGGGTTGCCCCAGGCCGCGGACTTGGCGTTCAGGTCACCCAACACTACGACCTGGCGTGGCGCCGCCCTCCCTACGACTGCAGTGATGATCTCCAGGAAATCCTCAAAGTCAGAGAGAGGGCGGTTTGGAGAGAAATAGACCCCCACCAGGGCCATGTCTCCCCACGCGGCGGCCACGTATCCCGGTCCCCTCTCTGAGAGCGAGAGGGGAGGGGAGTCCGTGGAAGACCGCGAAACCAATGCCACCGAGCCATCCCGGTCACCCAGCCAACGGCCAGGGACCGAGTACGGCTCGGCAACCACCGCCACGTCCACCAACCACTCAGCCATTGTCTGCATCAGCAGATCCTGGGCTGCTCTGCAGTGTTTGGTGTTCGACTGGAGGATGCGATGTCTGACCCTATCCATCAATCAGACATTGCATCACCCTCCACGGCCGCCGAAGTCCCAGCCTCAGGGATGGCGGCGGCAGCGGCAGGCCGGATCGACGCCTGCACTTTGCCCTTCTTTGGGGGGGGATTGCACTTCCTCCCCGTCGTCACGTGGCCCGCCGGGCAGCCACTGGCGGCACACACCGCGCAGTGCGGCGTGGCGGCCTCGCAGGAGGCGGACTTGTGCCCGTCCTTGCCACATCGGAAACAATTTTCCGCCCTGTCGACCTCGGACGGACAAAGGGCCCGAGTGTGTCCGACTCCTAAGCACTTATAGCAGCGCAAGGGCTTGGCTGCGAGTGCCCGGACTACACCCGAGCTGAATCCGACAGCAAGCCGTCCCTTGGCGAGGACGGCTATAGCTGCGGCGACTGGGCACTCAAGGCGAATGGTGCCCATGCCGCCGCGGCCGGGCCTGATGGCCCGACCTTGCACCGCTGTGACGCCACAGCCCCCCATAGCTGCGACCGCCGCCACCACCTCCTCCTTTGTGACCGAGTCGTCGAGGTCGGTCACCTCCAAGGCTACAGACTTCTCGGGCCTGGCGACTTTTGCCACGTCCGCAATGACCTCTTGCAACTTGGTTGCGAAGAGGTCCGCGTTGGCGCTGCCCTGAGCCCCTGGGAACTCGAAGATTCGAGCCCCGGCCTGGGTCCGGCGGCACGAGATTGTACCGATCCCCAGTTGGGTAGGATCGGCGTTGGTACGCGCCCGCATCATTACGGACGCGTACGTCTCCCCCTGTTCCACGGCCTCCGGGGTGATGGTCACTACGACGGCCGCGGTTTTGGGAGGAACCAGTTTCCTGCCGCCGGCTGGAGCCTTTTTGCCTGCTGGAGCAGTCGCAGCGGGTTTGGGCTTTTTCCCCTTTCCCCCCTTGACCACTTTTGTCCAGGGCTGGTTGGACGGGGTGGTGGAGGGAAGAAGAGCGTCTTCCCCCTGCGAGTTCTGGGGGTCGGCTGGGGCGGCAGACGTTGCCTCCGCGCTCGTGGAGGGCGTTTGAGAGGCCCCCTCGGTCCTCTTGCCCTTGCCCTTCCCTTTGCCCTTGGAGGGCTTCGAGACCTGGGGCTGCGCACCCGATGCCGGGCCTCCCAAAGGCGCAGGTTCCGGCTCCAGCTCGCGTGGCCTATTGTCCGCCGCGAGCGGCGGTCGGAGGCGCTTTTCAGGCAAGAGCCTGTCCTCTATGCCCGCAAGACAGGCTCTCGTGAAGGCCCTCTCCTCCATGATGACCTTGCGGATTATATCTTCAAGGTTGGAGGGGAGGACCTCAGCCGCTGGTCTCGGCTCGGCTTGGTTTGGCCGGGCCGTGGCATCAGCCAGCTTCTGGTGCAGCTGGCTGACCTCTGACTGCAGGCGATCAACTTTCGCCTGCAAGTGCCGCGTTTCGTCGGTCGCCTTCCGCTGCACCAGCTCCCCGACGATGCCACGCATGCTCGCGGCCCTGCATTTAAGGGACTTTTGAAAAGTCCCTTTTAAATTAGAGGACTTAGAGGCGACTTCCACTATCTCCTCTTCGTCCTCCTCAGCCATCCGCTCCAGCTCCACCAGTGAGTGGTCCGCATAGAGAACGCGGGACGCGCCGTATCCGGACTTGGCCCGGGCGGCGCGCGTCCGTTGCTCCTTGGCCGCAACCCGCTCCTCCAGCTCTTGCTGGAGCTGCGCCCGCCGAGCCAGGTCCAATTGGCGTTGGGCGTCCGCGAGCCCAACAACATGGGGCTCCGCGGCCACCGTCGGCTTTTTAGCCTTCGGCAACTTAGTAGACCCTGAGGCTGAGGAGCCCTCGGACCCACCGCTCTTGCGGACTCGCTTCCGCGACCGTGACTCGTCCACGTCCGACACACTAATTATAGACTCGTTGTCAGACAACTCATCCATCGCTTCAAAGAAACTAGCCGCAGACGGCGCGCGGCTAGTCTCTGACGCCGGAGCGTCGGAGTGGCCCTGAGAAGGGCCTTCTGGTTGGCCCTGAGAAGGGCCAACCTAACCTAACCTAACCTAACCTAACCTTTTTTTTTTTTTTTTTTTTTTTTTTTTTTTTTTTGCGCTGGGAAAAAATGCATTACGCATACCCTCCCATCGGGGGATGGGGGGCTATGTGGGACTCCCCGGTCTGACCCGGTATACCCACTAAAACGACCCAGCGGCACTCCCGCTTCGTCTGAGTGGCGGGGGACTGGGAAACTGGCACAGCCTTAACGACCAGTCCTCCGCCGACGATTGCCCCTCAGGGCGGACCCCTCACGCCCTCACCCCACGCCCGTAGGGGGGGGGAGGACGGGTCCGGGAGTGACTGACGAAGGTGGTGATGGGTGCAATGCGGGCGCAGGCACCCCCGTGCCTGCCACCCGCCCATCGCCACCATGAGGAGGGAGAGGACGGCGCCTTCTCCGACCCCTTCTTCGTCTGCGGAGTGGCGCAGCGAGAGGGTCGTCCTCCCGCGCGCGCTCCGCCTCCTCCTTTTGCGAGATTACATCCTCGCAAAAGGAGGCAACCGCTGCCCAGGCCTCCTCGCTCCCCAGCATGGCGTTGACTACGCCGGGAAGTGAGAGGTCCTGTCCAACTACCGCGGTCAGACCGCGGCGCAGCTCGGACCAAGCCGGGCACACCTCGAGGGTGTGCTGTGCCGTGTCCTCCGCCGCGCTACAGTCGTGGCACGCCGGGGTCTCCTCCCTCCCTAACCGGTGCAGGTACGATCCGAAACAGCCATGGCCGGACAACACCTGCACCAGACGGAACGAGAGGAAACCGTGGGACCGCTCGAGCCAGCCCTGCAGGACCGGACCGAGCGCGTCTAACGTCCGGCGGCCAAAAGCGGCAGCGGCGAGGTCCTCCGTCCAGTGGAGGACGATGGCTTCCTTCGCCTCCCGCCGCACGGCCTCCCGCTCCTCGGTGACGGGGCGCTCCCCGAGCGCCTTCCGTTGCGCAGTCCACTCGTACACTCTGGCGAGCACCCAGGCCTCCAACTCCCAAGGAGGAGTGCCGGCCAGAGCGCACGCCGCCGAGAAGCCCACCGAGCGGTAGGCCCTTGCCACCCGCTGTGCAATGGCCCTTTGGGGCTTGCGGATGGCGGTCGCATTCTCCCTCCTGTGAAGGGAGTCTGCCCAGATGGGGGCCCCGTATAGGGCCATGCTCCGCAGGATGCCGGCATATAGGCGCCGGCATTTCGCCTTGGGCCCCCCCAGGTTCGGGAGGAGCCATGAGAGAGCGTCCGCGGCTTTTAACAGGCGCGTCGACAGCCCACTGAAATGCGGGCCGAAGCGCCACCTGTCGTCCAGCACCAGGCCCAGATACTTCATCTGGGGCTGGACCACTATTCTGACGCCATCTACGACAATGTGAGCGTCGGGAGGGCAGCGCTGCCGAGGCCTGCGAAAGAACACGGCCTCGGTCTTGTGCAGCGCCACCTTCAATCCCAGGTGGCGGATCCTCTCTGCCACCAAGGACCCGCCAGCCGAGGCCAGACAGGCCGCATCTCCAAAGTTCCTCCCCCGGGCAGTGAGGAGAGTGTCATCCGCGTAGCAGATGACACTCGTGCCCTGGAGGAGGGCTCCCCGTAGGAGCCAGTCGAACCCGATGTTCCACAGAGGGGGCCCCAGCACTGACCCCTGCGGAACACCGGACTCTGCGCCGTACCGCCTCACTGTGGCCGTCTTGTCCACGAGGAGGACCTCTCGGCCCTCCAAGTAGCTGGCCAGGAGGTTCCGCAGGTATTGGGGCACTCCGTGATACCGGAGCGCCTCCAATATCGTCGAGTGGGGGACGGAGTTGAAGGCGTTTGCAATGTCGAATGACACCGCCAGCACTCCGTCCCCCGCCTCCACCGCCTCCTTCACTTGGCCCTTGAGTAGGGCCAGCGCGTCGATTGTCGAACGCCCACGACGGAAACCAAATTGGGCATCCGACAGGTCCGGCCCTACCCCCCGCAAAAGGCTATCAAGCCGGGAGGCGACAATCCCCTCGAACAATTTACCGACCTCATCGAGCAGGACGATGGGCCGGTATGCCGATGGGGAGTCCACCGGGCGTCCCTCCTTTCGGAGGAGGCATAGCTGCCCCTCCTTCCAAAGTTTCGGGAACCTCCCAGCCGTAAAGCACGCGCTGAAGAGGTCCCGAAACCTGTCCTCCATTTGGGAGGCGGCGATCGCCACCACCCGTGCGGGGACGCCGTCCGGTCCAGGGGCCGTCTTCTTCGCGCGGAGGCTAAGAACCCCCGCGTAGAACTCCGCCGCCGTCACCGGGGGGACCTCCTCATCCGGCGAAGCCGCCCCTTGCGGGGGATCCATCGTTGGTGGGGTAAAGTCGGCCCTGCGCGGAAACAGGGACCGGACCACCCCGTCCAGCAACGCTGGCTCGAGGGTCTCCGTCAGTGGGGGACCATAAGGGCGTAGCTGGTTCCGCGCCGCCCTGTATGGTCTCCCATAAGGATCCCTGTCGAGACCCTCCAGCATCTCGGCCCTCGCCGAGTCTTTTGCAGCGCCCATTGCAGCTTTGAGGACCGTCGTCGCCTCTCGGTAAGAGGCGTATAGGAGGTCCTCTTCTGCCCGGACCCGGTTTTGGGCGCTGCGCCGTCGGCTCCGCGTGTAGGCCCTTCTGGCTGCCACGCAGGCGGCCCTGAGCCCCGCCAGCTCCTCCGTCCACCAATAGACGGCACGACGGGGAGGCGGACGGCGAGACCGAGGCATGCTGGAGTTGCACACCTCTGTCAGGGATCCCCTGAGCCGCACCGCTGCGGCGTCCACGTCCAGGACCTCGACGGGGGGCGACAGCCAGTCCTGAAGAAAGGCCGCCTCCTTAGCTGCCTCCCGGTCCAGGCGGGTGAGTGCCCACCGCGGGAAGGGAGATTGCACAGCGCGGGCCATTCCCCCTCCCCGGGTGGAGATGTCGAACCGCACATATCGGTGGTCCGACAAGGTCTCCACTGTCTCTACCCGCCAGTTGACGACGCGGGCGGCCAGCGCGGGGGTGGCAAACGCGACGTCCACCACCGACCCACCCTGTTGCCGCACACACGTGTGGACCGCCCCCCTGTTGAGGAGGGACACACCGCATGAGGCCGCCCAAAACTCGACGGCGCGTCCCCGGACGTTGCAACCGGCGGCCGGGTTGCCCCAGGCCGCGGACTTGGCGTTCAGGTCACCCGACACCACGACCTGGCGCGGCGCCGCCCTCCCTACGACTGCAGTGATGATCTCCAGGAAATCCTCAAAGTCAGAGAGAGGGCGGTTTGGAGAGAAATAGACCCCCACCAGGGCCATGTCTCCCCACGCGGCGGCCACGTATCCCGGTCCCCTCTCTAAGAGCGAGAGGGGAGGGGAGTCCGTGGAAGACCGCGAAACCAATGCCACCGAGCCATCCCGGTCACCCAGCCAACGGCCAGGGACCGAGTACGGCTCGGCAACCACCGCCACGTCCACCAACCACTCAGCCATTGTCTGCATCAGCAGATCCTGGGCTGCTCTGCAGTGTTTGGTGTTCGACTGGAGGATGCGATGTCTGACCCTATCCATCAATCAGACATTGCATCACCCTCCACGGCCGCCGAAGTCCCAGCCTCAGGGATGGCGGCGGCAGCGGCAGGCCGGATCGACGCCTGCACTTTGCCCTTCTTTGGGGGGGGATTGCACTTCCTCCCCGTCGTCACGTGGCCCGCCGGGCAGCCACTGGCGGCACACACCGCGCAGTGCGGCGTGGCGGCCTCGCAGGAGGCGGACTTGTGCCCGTCCTTGCCACATCGGAAACAATTTTCCGCCCTGTCGACCTCGGACGGACAAAGGGCCCGAGTGTGTCCGACTCCTAAGCACTTATAGCAGCGCAAGGGCTTGGCTGCGAGTGCCCGGACTACACCCGAGCTGAATCCGACAGCAAGCCGTCCCTTGGCGAGGACGGCTATAGCTGCGGCGACTGGGCACTCAAGGCGAATGGTGCCCATGCCGCCGCGGCCGGGCCTGATGGCCCGACCTTGCACCGCTGTGACGCCACAGCCCCCCATAGCTGCGACCGCCGCCACCACCTCCTCCTTTGTGACCGAGTCGTCGAGGTCGGTCACCTCCAAGGCTACAGACTTCTCGGGCCTGGCGACTTTTGCCACGTCCGCAATGACCTCTTGCAACTTGGTTGCGAAGAGGTCCGCGTTGGCGCTGCCCTGAGCCCCTGGGAACTCGAAGATTCGAGCCCCGGCCTGGGTCCGGCGGCACGAGATTGTACCGATCCCCAGTTGGGTAGGATCGGCGTTGGTACGCGCCCGCATCATTACGGACGCGTACGTCTCCCCCTGTTCCACGGCCTCCGGGGTGATGGTCACTACGACGGCCGCGGTTTTGGGAGGAACCAGTTTCCTGCCGCCGGCTGGAGCCTTTTTGCCTGCTGGAGCAGTCGCAGCGGGTTTGGGCTTTTTCCCCTTTCCCCCCTTGACCACTTTTGTCCAGGGCTGGTTGGACGGGGTGGTGGAGGGAAGAAGAGCGTCTTCCCCCTGCGAGTTCTGGGGGTCGGCTGGGGCGGCAGACGTTGCCTCCGCGCTCGTGGAGGGCGTTTGAGAGGCCCCCTCGGTCCTCTTGCCCTTGCCCTTCCCTTTGCCCTTGGAGGGCTTCGAGACCTGGGGCTGCGCACCCGATGCCGGGCCTCCCAAAGGCGCAGGTTCCGGCTCCAGCTCGCGTGGCCTATTGTCCGCCGCGAGCGGCGGTCGGAGGCGCTTTTCAGGCAAGAGCCTGTCCTCTATGCCCGCAAGACAGGCTCTCGTGAAGGCCCTCTCCTCCATGATGACCTTGCGGATTATATCTTCAAGGTTGGAGGGGAGGACCTCAGCCGCTGGTCTCGGCTCGGCTTGGTTTGGCCGGGCCGTGGCATCAGCCAGCTTCTGGTGCAGCTGGCTGACCTCTGACTGCAGGCGATCAACTTTCGCCTGCAAGTGCCGCGTTTCGTCGGTCGCCTTCCGCTGCACCAGCTCCCCGACGATGCCACGCATGCTCGCGGCCCTGCATTTAAGGGACTTTTGAAAAGTCCCTTTTAAATTAGAGGACTTAGAGGCGACTTCCACTATCTCCTCTTCGTCCTCCTCAGCCATCCGCTCCAGCTCCACCAGTGAGTGGTCCGCATAGAGAACGCGGGACGCGCCGTATCCGGACTTGGCCCGGGCGGCGCGCGTCCGTTGCTCCTTGGCCGCAACCCGCTCCTCCAGCTCTTGCTGGAGCTGCGCCCGCCGAGCCAGGTCCAATTGGCGTTGGGCGTCCGCGAGCCCAACAACATGGGGCTCCGCGGCCACCGTCGGCTTTTTAGCCTTCGGCAACTTAGTAGACCCTGAGGCTGAGGAGCCCTCGGACCCACCGCTCTTGCGGACTCGCTTCCGCGACCGTGACTCGTCCACGTCCGACACACTAATTATAGACTCGTTGTCAGACAACTCATCCATCGCTTCAAAGAAACTAGCCGCAGACGGCGCGCGGCTAGTCTCTGACGCCGGAGCGTCGGAGTGGCCCTGAGAAGGGCCTTCTGGTTGGCCCTGAGAAGGGCCAACCTAACCTAACCTAACCTAACCTAACCTAACCTAACCTAACCTAACCTAACCCAACGAAAATTTTAGCAAAACGTTGATATTTTTAGTTGTATACAAGCTTTTTTCAAGCTGTTTTCAGCGTAAATCGACAGGAGTGGTGCTCCGCCTGCTCCCTGAACATATTAAATTGACCTGACGCCCGAAAAAATTTTCTCCCTCCTACACTTAGAAAAATTTTCAAAATTTTACATCAGTTTATTCCATATTTAATTCAAATCAATAGTTTTATCTGCTTAATTTTAAATAGTTTCAGGCATATTTACCCTCCATCCCTGCGCTTTTGGCCGCGTTCCGTGGTCCTGGGTTCAGATTGGAGGTTTTTTTTCCAAATTTTTTCCCCAAAAACTGGTTTTTTAGGGAAAACCCAAAATTTTTCTTCCCGACCACCTACTTTTTATCCGATATTCGGCTAGCCCGCGCGGAGCCCGTTCTCTGGACGTGCGGCACGTGCGTCTAGCTCGCAAAAAATTTTGCCCATCCTCCCACCCTCTGTTCTATAGCTATAGGTAGAGGGAAACGGAGAGAGGTCGGCAAAATCTTGAAAATTTTATTTATGTTATTCGTTTTGTCCGTGTTTCGGAGGTGAGAAAATTCTTAGTTTTAATTAAATTGACAAAAAATTGAGTTCGTGACAGTCGTTCAAAGTGAACGACTATAATTAATTATTTGACTATTTTATTTATAATTATTTGATTTTATTGTTTATATTATTTATTTATGTGCTCCCCTCTTTACAGGGACACATAATAGTATCCCAGAGTCTACCTATCTCCCCTCTCAAACGGTTAAAGTGGTTCTGATCCCCTCTTTACAGGGGTCTGTAACAGAATGTTCCGCACCCCATCCAGCACCGTAAGGTCTCAGGCCTCCAGTGGCTCGTCGCGATCGGCGGAGAAAGCAGGGCCCATGACTCTTGACGCGAGGAAGAAGATAGTGTTCGGAAACGACACACCCCTCGCATCTAAGGAGAGCCTTGCAACTCCGTCGACGCGCCGAGCTCCTGTCGACGTCCCAGAACCGCTCATGAAGTCGGAGGCCGGGCACCGCAGTCGCACTGCGGAAGCGAGAGCTTGCCTGAATAAGGCAAAGCTTAATTTGGGCAACTCTCGCAACCTCAAAGCCGAAATAAAGACTGCGGTGCTCGAATCCATAAACCGGCTCTATGAGCTGGTGAAGGAGTCGGAGCTCGATAAGGCCCCTCCCGCACCCGTATCCGTACCGGTACCCGCGCCCACTGCCGACTGCGGTCCCCAACCCATTTCAGTGGAGGTTCTTGCTGGTCAGACTGAGCTCCTTAACACCCTGAAGGAGCACATCTCGGAGTTGAAAGACAACTCCGAGAAACTCGAGAGACTCCGAGACAGTCTGGCCGGCAGGGACAGTGTGGAGGAGACGACCTACGCAAGTGTAGCGGCCGTCAATAAGTGCCACACCGGGGCCACACAGGTCCTGGAGCGAACGACGCTGCACTCCTTGGTCGTCTCCTCGACACAGGAGCTGGATACGGGGGCCGCAGTACTAGAAAGAGTTAGAAAGGCAGTGGACGCGAAGGAGGGCTGGGTTCGCGTGGAGAGGGTCCGAAAAGCTAAAGACCATAAGGTCATAATGGGGTGCGCAACAAGAGAGGATAGGGAGAAACTTAAAAATAGACTTGAGTCAGCCGGAGAGAACCTCGTCGTCGAGGCCGTGAAGAATAGAGACCCGCTTCTGGTTCTTAGGGACGTGCTTTCAATACACAGTGACGAAGACGTTTTGCGAGCCCTTAGGAACCAGAACCGGGAAATCTTTCACGACCTCGGAGACGAGGAACACAGAATAGCGATAAAGTTTCGTAAACGATCACGCAACCCACATTCGAACAGCATTGTGCTGAGTGTGACCCCAGCAATCTGGAGGCGGGCACTCGCTGGAGGCAAACTTCGAATTGACCTCCAGCGAGTGCGGGTCGAAGACCAGACACCTCTGGTGCAGTGTACCCGCTGCTTGGCATACGGGCACGGCAAACGCCTGTGCACGGAGCCAGCTGACCTGTGCAGTCACTGCGGTGGTCCGCACCTTAGGTCGGACTGCCCAGACAAGCAGACCAGCAAAGCAGCGGTGTGCGTCAACTGCACCAGAGCCAAGCTGGAGGAACACTCGCACAATGCGTTCAGTGAAGAATGCCCGATACGTAGGAAGTGGGATGCATTCGCGAGAGCAACTATTGCGTATTGCTAAGGTGGTCGATGCTTCCACTTCCGCGTACACAGAGACGACTGATTCGACACAACCAGATAGCAAACGCATTAAGCGGACCACTAGGGTTGGCTTAATGGAGAATGATAATGGGAGCCACCTTCTTGAGGAAGTGGCCCTAATTATGCTGGACCGTAAGCCAACTCTAGTGGAATCGTTAAGTTGTGTCGAATCGGTGGAAAATCAATGTTTGGAGTTTGTCTTGCCAAAATTGCGATATGCACTCGTATGATGGTCATAAAGTTTTCATATCGCACAAAAGTCAAATGTAGCAGGGCAAAATTGCAAAGTAACACAACAAGGGCATAAATATAAGTGGGTACAAGTATATTAATAACGCTAAAAATAAGTAAAATTGGGTAATAGTTATATTAAAATGGAACCAAAGTAAATTAAAATAGTAAAATCGTGTATAATTAAAAATATAAAAATATTAACATTAAAAGTAGCATAAATATAAATGTATTTAGAAAATAGTAAAAAGAAAACAGAACAATAAACATTAGTAAAAAATTAAGCAATAAAATAAATTTCGCTAAAATAATCGCATGAGTGTGGTCTCTTCGGCCTCCTATACATCAACCAATTGAAACTCAAGAAATCACCAAGTAAACAAGAGCTCTGAGGAACGTCAGAGGAACACTGGTGGGGCAGGAGTGTGGTTTTAGCCGGTTCGAGTCCGGCACTACCTCGACTATCTCACAGCCTGTGTGGTAGTCGAGGTGTCCGTGGGGATTTCCCACTCCTGCCAAAACAAAAAAAAAAAAAAAAAAAAAAAAAAAAAAACCTAACCTAACCTAACCTAACCTAACCTTTTTTTTTTTTTTTTTTTTTTGCGCTGGGAAAAAATGCATTACGCATACCCTCCCATCGGGGGATGGGGGGCTATGTGGGACTCCCCGGTCTGACCCGGTATACCCACTAAAACGACCCAGCGGCACTCCCGCTTCGTCTGAGTGGCGAAGGACCGGGAAACTGGCACAGCCTCAACTACCAGTCCTCCGCCGACGATTGCCCTTCAGGGCGGACCCCTCACGCCTTCCCCGTGGGGAGGTGGACGGGCCCGGGAATGATCGACGAAAGTGGTGATGGGTGCAATGCGGGCGCAGGCACCCCCGCGCCTGTCGCCCGCCCATCGCCACCAAGAGGAGGGAGAGGACGGTGCCTTCTCCAACCCCTTCTTCATCTGCGCAGTGACCCCAACCAGGGCCATGTCTCCCACGCGGCGGCCACGTATCCCGGTCCCCTCTCTAAGAGCGAGAGGAGAGGGGAGTCTGTGGAAGACCGCGACACCAACGGCACCAAGCCGTCCCGGTCGCCCAGCCAACGGCCTGGGACCGGGTAAGACGATGCGATGTTCGACTCTATCCATCAGTCGGACATCGCACCTCCCTCCGCAGCCGCCGCAGGAACGACGGTGCTAGTTGCTGCAGCAGCAGACCACGTCGGCGCTTTGCCCCGCTTAGGGGGAGGATTGCAGTTCCTCCCCTTCATGACGTGGTCTGCCGGGCAGCCACTCGCGGCACACACCGCGCAGTGCGGCTTGGCGACCTCGCAGGAGGCGGCTTTGTGGCCCTCCTTACCGCAGCGGTAGCATGTGTCCGTCCTGTCTACCGTGGACGGACACAGGGGCCGGGTGTGTCCGATGCCGAGGCACCGGAAACACCGCAGAGGCTGGTTCTCGAGTGCCCGGACTGCACCCGAGCTGAATCCAACCGTGAGCCGTCCCTTGGCAAGGACGGCTTTGGCAGCGGCGATTGGGCACTCGAGGCGAATGGTGCCCATGCCGCCGCGGCCGGGCCTTATGTCCCGGCCTTGGACCGCCGCGACGCCACAGCCCCCTATCGCTGCGACCGCCGCCACCACCTCCTCCTTGGTGACGGAGTCATCCAGGTCCGTCACCTCTATGGCTGCCGACTTGACTGGTCGGGCCACCTTGGCCGAATCCGCGATGACCTCCTGGAGCTTCGCTGCAAAGAGGTCCGCATGCGCACTCCCCTCTGCCCCCGGGAACTCGAATATTCGAGCTCCGGCTTGGGTCCGCCGGCAAGTCACAGTGCCGATCCCCAGTTTGGTTGGATCGGCATTGGGACGCGCCCGCACCAAAACGGATTCATACGTCTCCCCTCTGTCCGCAGCCTCCGCGGTGAGTGTCACCACGACGGCCGCGGTTTTTGGGGCGACTAGTTGCCCCTTTCCCCTCCCTTTTCCTTTCCCCTTTCCCTTGCCGGCCGTCTGCGATTGGCTGGGAGGGTTGTTGGCGGCGGTCGTCGACTTTTTCCCCTTGCCCTTCCCCTTACGGACCACTTCTGTCCACTCGTTGGACGGGGTGGTTGAGGGGAGAAGGGCTTCTTCCGTCTGGGAGGAGGAGGACGGCCCCGGCTCGCACTGCCTGTTATCCGCAGCAAGCGGCGGCCGGAGGCGTTTCTCTGGCAAGAGCCGGTCCTCGATGCCTGCTAAGCAGGCTCTTGTGAAGGCCCTCTCCTCCATTACAACCTTGCGGATGATATCCTCAAGGTTGGAGGCGGAGCCTTCTGCCGCAGGGCTTGTGTGGGCCTGTGCTGGCCGGGCCGTTGCTTCAGCCAGCTTCAGATGAAGCTGGCTGACCTCCGACTGCAAGCGATCAATCTTCGCCTGCAGTTGCCGCGTCTCGTCGGTGGCCGTACGCTTTACCAGCTCTGCGACGACTCCGCGCATGCTCGCGGCCCTGCTCTTGAGGGCCTTCTGGAAGGTCCCCTTCAGGTTGGAGGACTTAGAGGCAACCTCCACAATCTCCTCCTCGTCCTCCTCCGCCATTCTCTCCAGCTCGGCCAGAGAGTGGTCCGCATAAATAACACGGGAGGCACCGTACCCGGACTTTTCCCGAGTGGCGTGTGCCCGTTTCTCCTTGGCGGCAACCCGCTCCTCCAGCTCTTGCTGGAGCTGCGCCCGTCGAGCCAGGTCCAACTGGCGTTGGGCGTCTGCGAGCCCAACGACATGGGTATCCGCGACCACCGTCGGCTTTTTTGCCTTCGGCATCTTCGTCGACCCTGAGGCTGAGGAGCCCTCGGACCCACCGCTCTTGCGGACTCGCTTCCGCGACCGAGACTCATCCGCGTCCGACAAACTAATGAGCGAGTCGTTGTCAGACAACTCGTCCATCCCTTCAAAGAAACTAGTCGCAGACGGCGCGCGGCTAGTCTCTGACGCCGAAGCGTCGGAGTGGCCCTGAGAAGGGCCTTTTGGCTGGCCCTGAGAAGGGCCTTTGGGTTGGCCCTGAGAAGGGCCTTTGGGTTGGCCCTGAGAAGGGCCTTTTGGCTGGCCCTGAGAAGGGCCTTTGGGTGGGCCCTGAGAAGGGCCTTTTGGCTGGCCCTGAGAAGGGCCTTTGGGTTGGCCCTGAGAAGGGCCTTTGGGTTGGCCCTGAGAAGGGCCTTTTTGTTTTAAAAACCGCCCGGAGGCGTCCCGCGTAGAGCTCGACATTTCCGCAGGTTCGTAGTAAGCAAGGCAAAAGATAAAATGATAGCTACGAAAGCACAGTGCACTTTGGCCAACCCAGTCTGCCACTCCGTTACGGTGGTCAGAACTGGGTCGTTTCCAGGGGACGCGACGTGGACGCAAGCACTGTGGGGGGTCCCCCAAAACCTAACCTAACCTAACCTAACCTAACCTAACCTAACCTTTTTTTTTTTTTTTTTTTTTTTTTTTGCGCTGGGAAAAAATGCATTACGCATACCCTCCCATCGGGGGATGGGGGGCTATGTGGGACTCCCCGGTCTGACCCGGTATACCCACTAAAACGACCCAGCGGCACTCCCGCTTCGTCTGAGTGGCGGGGGACTGGGAAACTGGCACAGCCTTAACGACCAGTCCTCCGCCGACAATTGCCCCTCAGAGCGGACCCGTCACGCCCTCACCCCACGCCCGTAGGGGGGGGGAGGACGGGTCCGGGAGTGACTGACGAAGGTGGTGATGGGTGCAATGCGGGCGCAGGCACCCCCGTGCCCGCCACCCGCCCATCGCCACCATGAAGAGGGAGAGGACGGCGCCTTCTCCGACCCCTTCTTCGTCTGCGGAGTGGCGCAGCGAGAGGGTCGTCCTCCCGCGCGCGCTCCGCCTCCTCCTTTTGCGAGATTACGTCCTCGCAAAAGGAGGCAACCGCTGCCCAGGCCTCCTCGCTACCCAGCATGGCGTTGACTACGCCGGGAAGTGAGAGGTCCTGTCCAACTACCGCGGTCAGACCGCGGCGCAGCTCGGACCAAGCCGGGCACACCTCGAGGGTGTGCTGTGCCGTGTCCTCCGCCGCGCCACAGTCGTGGCACGCCGGGGTCTCCTCCCTCCCTAAGCGGTGCAGGTACGATCCGAAACAGCCATGGCCGGACAACACCTGCACCAGACGGAACGAGAGGAAACCGTGGGACCGCTCGAGCCAGCCCTGCAGGACCGGACCGAGCGCGTCTAACGTCCGGCGGCCAAAAGCGGCTGCGGCGAGGTCCTCCGTCCAGTGGAGGACGATGGCTTCCTTCGCCTCCCGCCGCACGGCCTCCCGCTCCTCGGTGACGGGGCGCTCCCCGAGCGCCTTCCGTTGCGCAGTCCACTCGTACACTCTGGCGAGCACCCAGGCCTCCAACTCCCAAGGAGGAGTGCCGGCCAGAGTGCACGCCGCCGAGAAGCCCACCGAGCGGTAGGCCCTTGCCACCCGCTGTGCAATGGCCCTTTGGGGCTTGCGGATGGCGGTCGCATTCTCCCTCCTGTGAAGGGAGTCTGCCCAGATGGGGGCCCCGTATAGGGCCATGCTCCGCAGGATGCCGGCATATAGGCGCCGGCATTTCGCCTTGGGCCCCCCCAGGTTCGGGAGGAGCCATGAGAGAGCGTCCGCGGCTTTTAACAGGCGCGTCGACAGCCCACTGAAATGCGGTCCGAAGCGCCACCTGTCGTCCAGCACCAGGCCCAGATACTTCATCTGGGGCTGGACCACTATTCTGACGCCATCTACGACAATGTGAGCGTCGGGAGGGCAGCGCTGCCGAGGCCCGCGAAAGAACACGGCCTCGGTCTTGTGCAGCGCCACCTTCAATCCCAGGTGGCGGATCCTCTCTGCCACCAAGGACCCGCCAGCCGAGGCCAGACAGGCCGCATCTCCAAAGTTCCTCCCCCGGGCAGTGAGGAGAGTGTCATCCGCGTAGCAGATGACACTCGTGCTTTGGAGGAGGGCTCCCCGTAGGAGCCAGTCGAACCCGATGTTCCACAGGGGGGGCCCCAGCACTGACCCCTGCGGAACACCGGACTCTGCGCCGTACCGCCTCACTGTGGCCGTCTTGTCCACGAGGAGGACCTCTCGGCCCTCCAAGTAGCTGGCCAGGAGGTTCCGCAGGTATTGGGGCACTCCGTGATACCGGAGCGCCTCCAATATCGTCGAGTGGGGGACGGAGTTGAAGGCGTTTGCAATGTCGAATGACACCGCCAGCACTCCGTCCCCCGCCTCCACCGCCTCCTTCACTTGGCCCTTGAGTAGGGCCAGCGCGTCGATTGTCGAACGCCCACGACGGAAACCAAATTGGGCATCCGACAGGTCCGGCCCTACCCCCCGCAAAAGGCTATCAAGCCGGGAGGCGACAATCCCCTCGAACAATTTACCGACCTCATCGAGCAGGACGATGGGCCGGTATGCCGATGGGGAGTCCACCGGGCGTCCCTCCTTTCGGAGGAGGCAAAGCTGCCCCTCCTTCCAAAGTTTCGGGAACCTCCCAGCCGTAAAGCACGCGCTGAAGAGGTCCCGAAACCTGTCCTCCATTTGGGAGGCGGCGATCGCCACCACCCGTGCGGGGACGCCGTCCGGTCCAGGGGCCGTCTTCTTCGCGCGGAGGCTAAGAACCCCCGCGTAGAACTCCGCCGCCGTCACCGGGGGGACCTCCTCATCCGGCGAAGCCGCCCCTTGCGGGGGATCCATCGTTGGTGGGGTAAAGTCGGCCCTGCGCGGAAACAGGGACCGGACCACCCCGTCCAGCAACGCTGGCTCGAGGGTCTCCGTCAGTGGGGGACCATAAGGGCGTAGCTGGTTCCGCGCCGCCCTGTATGGTCTCCCATAAGGATC
Source organism: Diarsia dahlii (assembly GCA_949775195.1). Lineage (NCBI taxonomy): Eukaryota > Metazoa > Arthropoda > Insecta > Lepidoptera > Noctuidae > Diarsia > Diarsia dahlii. The sequence continues at coordinate 13,253,067 of OX459217.1, read as the reverse complement.
CCTGTCGAGACCCTCCAGCATCTCGGCCCTCGCCGAGTCTTTTGCAGCGCCCATTGCAGCTTTGAGGACCGTCGTCGCCTCTCGGTAAGAGGCGTATAGGAGGTCCTCTTCTGCCCGGACTCGGTTTTGGGCGCTGCGCCGTCGGCTCCGCGTGTAGGCCCTTCTGGCTGCCACGCAGGCGGCCCTGAGCCCCGCCAGCTCCTCCGTCCACCAATAGACGGCACGACGGGGAGGCGGACGGCGAGACCGAGGCATGCTGGAGTTGCACACCTCTGTCAGGGATCCCCTGAGCCGGACCGCTGCGGCGTCCACGTCCAGGACCTCGACGGGGGGCGACAGCCAGTCCTGAAGAAAGGCCGCCTCCTTAGCTGCCTCCCGGTCCAGGCGGGTGAGTGCCCACCGCGGGAAGGGAGATTGCACAGCGCGGGCCATTCCCCCTCCCCGGGTGGAGATGTCGAACCGCACATATCGGTGGTCCGACAAGGTCTCCACTGTCTCTACCCGCCAGTTGACGACGCGGGCGGCCAGCGCGGGGGTGGCAAACGCGACGTCCACCACCGACCCACCCTGTTGCCGCACACACGTGTGGACCGCCCCCCTGTTGAGGAGGGACACACCGCATGAGGCCGCCCAAAACTCGACGGCGCGTCCCCGGACGTTGCAACCGGCGGCCGGGTTGCCCCAGGCCGCGGACTTGGCGTTCAGGTCACCCGACACCACGACCTGGCGCGGCGCCGCCCTCCCTACGACTGCAGTGATGATCTCCAGGAAATCCTCAAAGTCAGAGAGAGGGCGGTTTGGAGAGAAATAGACCCCCACCAGGGCCATGTCTCCCCACGCGGCGGCCACGTATCCCGGTCCCCTCTCTAAGAGCGAGAGGGGAGGGGAGTCCGTGGAAGACCGCGAAACCAATGCCACCGAGCCATCCCGGTCACCCAGCCAACGGCCAGGGACCGAGTACGGCTCGGCAACCACCACCACGTCCACCAACCACTCAGCCATGGTCTGCATCAGCAGATCCTGGGCTGCTCTGCAGTGGTTGGTGTTCGCCTGGAGAATGCGATGTCTGACCCTATCCATCAATCAGACATTGCATCACCCTCCACGGCCGCCGAAGTCCCAGCCTCAGGGATGGCGGCGGCAGCGGCAGGCCGGATCGACGCCTGCACTTTGCCCTTCTTTGGGGGGGGATTGCACTTCCTCCCCGTCGTCACGTGGCCCGCCGGGCAGCCACTGGCGGCACACACCGCGCAGTGCGGCGTGGCGGCCTCGCAGGAGGCGGACTTGTGCCCGTCCTTGCCACATCGGAAACAATTTTTGTGGGACTAGAAGCCCACACAGAGTCGCAGAAGTATTAAGGTAGGTTTAATGAGATAAAAAGAGGTAAAACCAGATGCACAGACATGTATTAACAACAATTGACAAGACAGTAAGTAAAACAATAGGGAATAGAAAAGTCAAAATAATCTTTTAAAATATCTTTCTAACAGGCCAGTGTTATGATTATTACAAAGTAGGTTTCAACACCTCCCCGTAATCAAAACACCCTGTATGTACTACATTCCCAATTTAAACATTCTGTATAAAATAACACGTAAAGAACAAGAAACATTTAAAGTACCTAAACTACTCAAACACAAACACCCTGGACATATCAAAAATTAACATAACTGTACACAGAAACAAACTCAGTAACAAACCAAGCCCTAAGTTAGCCCTAAAGATGTAAGGCACTTGTAGTGTCTCAATTTAGGCAATGGTTTTGTGAGTATGTCTGCCGTTTGGTGAGTTGATGAGATGAACTTGACATCGACTTGATTTGTGGAGATGCACTCGCGGACAAAGTGATGGCGAATGTCGATATGTTTAGTGCGAGAATGATGCGTGTTATTTTTGGTGAGTGAGATGGCACTTTGATTGTCGCACATTATGGTTATTGGTGATGAGGATTGAAAGATGTCGCTGATGAGAGATCGGATGTAGATGGCTTCCTTACAAGCTTCGCCGAGGGCCATATATTCAGCCTCGGTTGTGGATTGAGCGACCGTTCTCTGCTTTCGTGACTGCCACGACACTGATGAACCACACATCTGGAACACATACCCCGTATAGGAGCGTCGGTCTACCAGATTACTTGCGTAATCGGCATCAGCGTATCCAATTCCATCACCGGTGTTGCTGTATGTTAGCTTTCTATCCTTCGTGGCCTTCAGATAGCGGAGAACACGCTTGGCAGCTCTCCAGTGTACCTCCCCGTAATGTGCATTGAATTGACTCAGAGCTGATACAGAGTGAGCAATATCTGGTCTAGTACCAATAGCAATGTACATTAACGATCCAATGAGCTGCAGGTACGGTAATTCTGGCTTTTCATCCTTGGGATCTGGTAAGACATATTTTGTTCCAGTCTCGATAGGAGTGGATACAGAGATAGCATCTGTCATTCCGAACTTAGCTATCACTTGCTCAATATATTTTGTTTGATCCAGTGATAGAGTGCCGTCTTTCCTCGTAACTCTCATTCCCAAGCAGTCTTTAAGAGGACCTAAATCTTTGATTACGAAGACCTTCTTAAGTTGATCCTTGAAATCTTCTTTAAACTTCTTGTCGTTACTGAAGATGAAAAAATCATCAACGAATATTGCTATAATTAGCAACTTTGCATCTTCATGTTTATAGTAGATACAGTGTTCTTTTTCAGCACGTTTGAAACAAAGTTTGCCCATAGCTTCACAAACTTTTTTATTCCATTGACGTGGAGCTTGTTTGAGTCCGTAAAGAGACTTTTTGAGTAGACAAACTTTAGATTTGTCATTGGAAAAACCTTCAGGTTGCTCCATGAAAATCTCTTCCTCTAGGTCACCGTTCAGGAATGCTGTCTCAACGTCTAGATGGTCGATTTCCAAATCAAGTTTAGCAGCAAAGGCTAATAGCAGGCGAATTGACGATAGTCTCGCTACTGGAGCAAATGTTTCACCGTAGTCAACACCATGCACTTGTGTGTATCCTTTGGCAACAAGTCTTGCCTTATATTTTACAATGTTCCCATTGGTATCCCTCTTGACTTTGTACACCCACTTACATTTAATGATTTTTCTACTTTCAGGTTTATTTACAAGTATCCATGTTCCGTGCTTCTGCAAGGAATCATGTTCAGACTGCATAGCATCCAGCCACTCTTGACAATTACTGTCCTCCAGAGCTTGCTTATAGGTCTGCGGCTCGCAGTCAACGCTGATTAGATTTACATAATCTGAATCTGAGTACCGATCCGGAGCACGATGTTCTCGAAGAGGGTATCTTCTGGCAGTGTTGTATTCGCAACTGTCATCTACTGATGGCACAGGAAGATCTTGAGCGTCGAGAAAGACTTCGGGTTCCAATTGAGAGACAGAAGGTTCTCCAACAGGGGCCTCAGTAGAAGCCTCAATAGGAGGTTCAGTATTATGCTCAGTAGTTGGTACTTGTGTAGGTTGCAGATGGGGCGTAGGTGGGGAATTTTGGGTAACAGGGGTAAGAACTTCCAGATTATCTGGTTGAGGATCTAAAATCTGTGTTGTTTCGACACCAGGTTCGATGGATGGTGGTTTATCTTCCACAAAGTGGACGTCTCTCGCAATGATGATACTTCTCGGATTCTGAGGATCAATAAGACGATATCCTTTTGTATCTGTTGAGTAGCCAACGAAGATACAGGTTTGAGTCTTGCAGTCAAGTTTCTTACGCTTTTCCTTAGGGATCAGGGCGTGCGCTTCACAGCCAAAAACTCTTAGGTGATTTAGATTCACCTTCTTCCCAGTCCACATCTCTTCGGGAATTCTGTTGTTCAGTGCTTGCGTAGGCGAGAGGTTCTTGAGGTAGATAGCCGTGGAAACAGCTTCACCCCAGTATGCTCGTGGTAAGCCAGAATCTTGGAGCATAGATCTAGCTTTCTCGACAACGGTTCTGTTGACTCGCTCCGATACTCCGTTCTGTTGCGGGGTATACGGAACTGTGGTTTGATGTACAATACCATTTTCCTTGAGGATCTGAGTCATTTCACGATTTACGAACTCTGTACCATTGTCGGAGCGAAAATTTTTGATTTTGAGACCGGTTTGGTTCTCAACAAGGCTCTTAAATTCAACGAATTTACTAAAGACTTCGCATTTCGATCTTAACAGGTAGCCAAAAGTCTTACGCGTGAAGTCATCTGTAAATGTAAGTAGGTAAAGTGCTCCACCCCATGACTGCGTACTCATAGGTCCGCAAAGGTCTGAGTGAATTAATTCCAATTTAAAATTAGACCTACTTTGAGAATCTTTGAATGGCCTCTTGGACATTTTGCCTTGTAGGCACGGCACGCAGGTTTTATTCAACTCACTGAATGATAGACTAGTAAAGTCTATACCCACGGCTCGATTATTTAAAATATTTAGGGCTTTGGGATGCAAGTGACCAAGACGTCTATGCCATAGTAAAGCAGACTCTTTCACTTGTGTACAAGTGGCTTTATGTTCTGTCGTATCTAATCTGTACATACCACTATGGTTTGACGCAGTTGCAATGATAGCGCCTGTCACCTTGCAATCATCTTTCAAAAGGATTGAGGCACCTTTCGATGAAAATACAATTACTAACCCTTTCTGAACTAGGCTACGAACTGAAAGTAAATTAGTAGCTATGTCAGGAACATATAAAACGTCAGAAATTTGCTTAATCCTATCAGAAATATTTACAGAAACGGTACCTTTGCCTTCACTTTGAATTTGCTGACCATTGGCGACAGTTATTGGTTTAAACTCCTGCTTGAGGTCCAGGAACCAGTCACTCTTATTACTCATATGAGCTGTAGCACCAGAGTCAACATACCATTCAGTAGAGGTACAAAGTGAGGAGGTAGTGAAGCCTGTAGGAAGACAATGATTAAAACAAGATGAAAGTGTAACGTCTGATATATTGTTGCATATATGAGAGGAAGATGACGATGAATTATTCTTGTTTCGGTTTATACGTTTCCTACATTGAGACACTACATGGCCTAACTTTTTGCAATATGTACAGGACAGCTTATTAGAATCACATGCATGGACACTATTTGCATTGGATAACAAAGAACTTGATGTAGTAGGTGTATCTCGGCGTTCCTCCTTGAGTAGGATCGATGCAATCGAGTCTGTGCTTATCCGTGTGCCCGAGTGCTCTATTGCCATCACCATGGGACTGTAGCTGTCGTTAAGACCTGCTAGCATAATGACGCCAACAAGTTCATCGTCCAGGCCCGCTTGGATGGCAATCAGCTGCTGTTGCAAATGGCGTATATCATTTACGTAGGCCTCCACGTTTGAGTAATTTTCAAGCTTGGTAGTAAGTAGTTTCTTCATAAGTTTTAGGCGTCGCCCCAGGCTGCTATCCGCGTAAGCATCTCGCAAAAGTTTCCATGTTTCTTTTGAGGTTGTGGCTGTCATAACTACGGGATAAATATTTTCACTTATGCTGAGGCAAATTTTGGCCTTGGCTTTCGCATCTTTCTGAGAAAAATTCCCAATATTTTCTGAAGTCGCATTCACGCAATCCCATAGTTCGTTGTCAATAAGATACATTTTCATCGCGAAACTCCAAGTCGCATAATTACAGCTACCTTCTAGTTTAGCAAAAGTTGGCGTGCTGTGGGTGACCACTACTCCTGAAGAGGATGCCGAGGAAGGCTGTAGTGGAGGCACCGACGACTGGTCTCCTTCCATGACGAATACGATTGTCTATACTTTCTTCAAAACTTACGATCTGGGCCCATAACCTGTGGGACTAGAAGCCCACACAGAGTCGCAGAAGTATTAAGGTAGGTTTAATGAGATAAAAAGAGGTAAAACCAGATGCACAGACATGTATTAACAACAATTGACAAGACAGTAAGTAAAACAATAGGGAATAGAAAAGTCAAAATAATCTTTTAAAATATCTTTCTAACAGGCCAGTGTTATGATTATTACAAAGTAGGTTTCAACAATTTTCCGCCCTGTCGACCTCGGACGGACAAAGGGCCCGAGTGTGTCCGACTCCTAAGCACTTATAGCAGCGCAAGGGCTTGGCTGCGAGTGCCCGGACTACACCCGAGCTGAATCCGACAGCAAGCCGTCCCTTGGCGAGGACGGCTATAGCTGCGGCGACTGGGCACTCAAGGCGAATGGTGCCCATGCCGCCGCGGCCGGGCCTGATGGCCCGACCTTGCACCGCTGTGACGCCACAGCCCCCCATAGCTGCGACCGCCGCCACCACCTCCTCCTTTGTGACCGAGTCGTCGAGGTCGGTCACCTCCAAGGCTACAGACTTCTCGGGCCTGGCGACTTTTGCCACGTGCGCAATGACCTCTTGCAACTTGGTTGCGAAGAGGTCCGCGTTGGCGCTGCCCTGAGCCCCTGGGAACTCAAAGATTCGAGCCCCGGCCTGGGTCCGGCGGCACGAGATTGTACCGATCCCCAGTTGGGTAGGATCGGCGTTGGTACGCGCCCGCATCATTACGGACGCGTACGTCTCCCCCCGTTCCACGGCCTCCGGGGTGATGGTCACTACGACGGCCGCGGTTTTGGGAGGAACCAGTTTCCTGCCGCCGGCTGGAGCCTTTTTGCCTGCTGGGGCAGTCGCAGCGGGCTTGGGCTTTTTCCCCTTTCCCCCCTTGACCACTTTTGTCCAGGGCTGGTTGGACGGGGTGGTGGAGGGAAGAAGGGCGTCTTCCCCTTGCGAGTTCTGGGGGTCGGCTGGGGCGGCAGACGTTGCCTCCGCGCTCGTGGAGGGCGTTTGAGAGGCCCCCTTGGTCCTCTTGCCCTTGCCCTTCCCTTTGCCCTTGGAGGGCTTCGAGGCCTGGGGCTGCGCACCCGATGCCGGGCCTCCCAAAGGCGCAGGTTCCGGCTCCAGCTCGCGTGGCCTATTGTCCGCCGCGAGCGGCGGTCGGAGGCGCTTTTCAGGCAAGAGCCTGTCCTCTATGCCCGCAAGACAGGCTCTCGTGAAGGCCCTCTCCTCCATGATGACCTTGCGGATTATATTCTCAAGGTTGGAGGGGGGGACCTCAGCCGCTGGTGTCGGCTCGGCTTGGTTTGGCCGGGCCGTGGCATCAGCCAGCTTCTGGTGCAGCTGGCTGACCTCTGACTGCAGGCGATCAACTTTCGCCTGCAGTTGCCGCGTTTCGTCGGTCGCCTTCCGCTGCACCAGCTCCTCGACGATGCCGCGCATGCTCGCGGCCCTGCATTTAAGGGACTTTTGAAAAGTTCCTTTTAAATTAGAGGACTTAGAGGCGACTTCCACTATCTCCTCTTCGTCCTCCTCAGCCATCCGCTCCAGCTCCACCAGTGAGTGGTCCGCATAGAGAACGCGGGACGCGCCGTATCCGGACTTGGCCCGGGCGGCGCGCGTCCGTTGCTCTTTGGCCGCAACCCGCTCCTCCAGGTCTTGCTGGAGCTGCGCCCGCCGAGACAGGTCCAACTGGTGTTGGGCCTCTGCCAGACCCACGTCGTGGGTGTCCGTCACCGGCTTCCTGGCCTTCGCGTAGGATGGCCGCCTCGAGTCCGAGGAACCCCCGGACCCATTTCTGTCACGGGCCCGCTTCTCCGGCTCCCGGCGACCAATCCCCGAACTTGCGTCCGACTCGCAAATAATGGACTCGTTGTCGGAGTCCAACAACTCGCCCGCTAAGCTATAGATGCTAGCCGCAGACACCGCGCGGCTAGCCTCCGACGCCGATGCGCCCTCAGATTGGCCCTGAGAAGGGCCTTTGGGTTGGCCCTGAGAAGGGCCTTTGGGTTGGCCCTGAGAAGGGCCTTTGGGTGGGCCCTGAGAAGGGCCTTTGGGTTGGCCCTGAGAAGGGCCTTTGGGTTGGCCCTGAGAAGGGCCTTTTTGTTTTAAAAATCGCCCGCAGGCATCCCGCGTAGAGATCGACATCGTTCGTAGTACTAACAAGGCAAGATAAAATTGTAGCTACGAAATCACAGTGCACTTTGGCCAACCCAGTCTGCCACTCCGTTACGGTGGTCAGAACTGGGTCGTTTCCAGGGGACGCGACGTGGACGCAAGCACTGTGGGGGGTCCCCCAACCTAACCTAACCTTTTTTTTTTTTTTTTTTTTTTTTTTGCGCTGGGAAAAAATGCATTACGCATACCCTCCCATCGGGGGATGGGGGGCTATGTGGGACTCCCCGGTCTGACCCGGTATACCCACTAAAACGACCCAGCGGCACTCCCGCTTCGTCTGAGTGGCGGGGGACTGGGAAACTGGCACAGCCTTAACGACCAGTCCTCCGCCGACGATTGCCCCTCAGGGCGGACCCCTCACGCCCTCACCCCACGCCCGTAGGGGGGGGGAGGACGGGTCCGGGAGTGACTGACGAAGGTGGTGATGGGTGCAATGCGGGCGCAGGCACCCCCGTGCCTGCCACCCGCCCATCGCCACCATGAGGAGGGAGAGCCTGCGCACATCTCCTCGACCACCCAGAAGCTCCGAAAACCTAAAGTTCCAGGAGTTATTCAGGAAAATTGAAAAACACGTGGTGCTGAAAACAGTGAAGACGCGGAGCCAGACGCCTGAAACTTTGCAGCCGTCAACTTCTTTATATACATAGACGGTAACCGTTAAGATTTTTTATAAACCTAAAACACCCGATTTTTAAACCGACTTAGAAGTTTCAAACTTCATACTTCTATATCTTCGACCCAAATCAAGATTTTCAAGATATTCAACTGCAGCCTTTGGCGCGCTTACCAGGCTAATAGAGATCTTAAGTTTTTGATTTTTAAAGCGAATAGTTTTTAAATTACAAGGAAATTTGTAAGGAAACCACATTTTTTAATTTTATTCGGACGTGGTTGATATTTTTTAATATTTTATTATTGTACATTGTAGCGCTTAATTTTACCTTATTTTTAACATTTTTTCCAGAATTTTTTGGTCGGTGTTCACCCGCTGTTTGGGTTACGGCCATGGGAAACGCCTCTGTAAAGAGCCCGCCGATCTGTGTAGCCACTGCGGCGGCCCACATCTCAGAGCGGACTGCCCTGACCGTTTGACTGGTGAAACAGCAGTGTGCATAAACTGCACCAGGTCCAAGCTGGGGAACAGTGGGCACAACGCGTTCAGTGACGATTGTCCCGTGCGTAGGAGGTGGGACGCACTAGCCCGAGCTTCCATAGCGTACTGCTAAGGGCGCCCCCGAAACCACCACTAGGTACAAAATGGTCCAGGCCAACCTGCAACGGAGCCAGCTAGCCACAAATGAGCTGCTGCTGGAGGCGACAAAGCGCAAACTTGCCATAGCGCTGCTCCAGGAGCCCTACGTAGGTGGGGTGAGAAGGATGAGAGGTCATCGGGGCGTAAGGGTCTTCCAGAGCTCTGAGGAAGGAGAAGGGACTGTAAAGGCGGCAATAGCTGTCTTTGACCAAGACTTAGATGTCCTACAGTACCCGCAACTCACCACAAACAACATCGTTGTGGTGAGAGTCCGTACTAGAGCCTGGACGATCACGCTGGTGTCCCTCTACTTCGAACCCGACAAGCCCATGGAGCCATACCTGGAGCACCTCCGTCGCATAGAGCGAGAGCTGGGCTCTAGCAGGATGGTTATTGGAGGAGACGTGAATGCGAAAAGTACCTGGTGGGGTAGCAGCAGTGAAGACGTGAGAGGGGGGCAAATGTGCGGAGCGCTGGGGGAGCTGGGGCTACAGATCCTTAATACTGGGGATATCCCCACCTTTGACACCATTCGGGGAGGTGTCAGGTTTTGCAGCCACGTAGACGTGACGGCTTGTTCGGTGGACATGCTGGACCTGGTGGACGGCTGGCAGGTCGACGAGGGTCTTACGGGTTCCGACCATAACGGCATTACATTCGACATTAAACTTAAAAAATCAAAAGGCATTGAGAGAACCACTAGGGTCTACAATACCAAAAAGGCTAATTGGGGCAAGTTTCGTGAGAAACTTAATCAAATTATGCAGGACAAGGGGTTGACCCTGGTGGAGCTCTCAAATGTTACTGACGTACACAGTTTGGAAGACATAATAAACACATACACACAAGCTATTACACACACATGCCAACACACAATTCCTTCAAAAAAACACACAGAAACACTTACCTTGCCGTGGTGGTCTGAGGAACTCGCAGAGATGAAGAAGCTAGTCGCCACTAGGAGGCGCAGAGTAAGGAATGCCGCGCCTGTCCGGAGAGCGATGGTTGTGGACCTGTATCTGAAAGAGAAAGAGAATTATGAGACAGCAGTGATAAAAGCAGCAACAGATAGCTGGATTGAGTTTTGCGGGAAACAGGATCGAGAGGGGGTCTGGGAAGGTATTTATAGGGTGATGGGAAGGGTAGGAAAAAGAGAGGAGGATCTGCCACTTCAGATGGGAGGGAAACCGCTGGACGCGAAGGGTTCCGTAAAGCTGTTGGCCGAGACGTTGAGAAGAGGCGTATAGAAGGTCCTCTTCTGCCCGGACTCGGTTTTGGGCGCTGCGCCGTCGGCTCCGCGTGTAGGCCCTTCTGGCTGCCACGCAGGCGGCCCTGAGCCCCGCCAGCTCCTCCGTCCACCAATAGACGGCACGACGGGGAGGCGGACGGCGAGACCGAGGCATGCTGGAGTTGCACACCTCTGTCAGGGATCCCCTGAGCCGGACCGCTGCGGCGTCCACGTCCAGGACCTCGACAGGGGGCGACAGCCAGTCCTGAAGAAAGGCCGCCTCCTTAGCTGCCTCCCGGTCCAGGCGGGTGAGGGCCCACCGCGGAACCTAACCTAACCTAACGGTCGTCCTCCCGCGCGCGCTCCGCCTCCTCCTTTTGCGAGATTACATCCTCGCAAAAGGAGGCAACCGCTGCCCAGGCCTCCTCGCTCCCCAGCATGGCGTTGACTACGCCGGGAAGTGAGAGGTCCTGTCCAACTACCGCGGTCAGACCGCGGCGCAGCTCGGACCAAGCCGGGCACACCTCGAGGGTGTGCTGTGCCGTGTCCTCCGCCGCGCCACAGTCGTGGCACGCCGGGGTCTCCTCCCTCCCTAACCGGTGCAGGTACGATCCGAAACAGCCATGACCGGACAACACCTGCACCAGACGGAACGAGAGGAAACCGTGGGACCGCTCGAGCCAGCCCTGTAGGACCGGACCGAGCGCGTCTAACGTCCGGCGGCCAAAAGCGGCTGCGGCGAGGTCCTCCGTCCAGTGGAGGACGATGGCTTCCTTCGCCTCCCGCCGCACGGCCTCCCGCTCCTCGGTGACGGGGCGCTCCCCGAGCGCCTTCCGTTGCGCAGTCCACTCGTACACTCTGGCGAGCACCCAGGCCTCCAACTCCCAAGGAGGAGTGCCGGCCAGAGCGCACGCCGCCGAGAAGCCCACCGAGCGGTAGGCCCTTGCCACCCGCTGTGCAATGGCCCTTTGGGGCTTGCGGATGGCGGTCGCATTCTCCCTCCTGTGGAGGGAGTCTGCCCAGATGGGGGCCCCGTATAGGGCCATGCTCCGCAGGATGCCGGCATATAGGCGCCGGCATTTCGCCTTGGGCCCCCCCAGGTTCGGGAGGAGCCATGAGAGAGCGTCCGCGGCTTTTAACAGGCGCGTCGACAGCCCACTGAAATGCGGGCCGAAGCGCCACCTGTCGTCCAGCACCAGGCCCAGATACTTCATCTGGGGCTGGACCACTATTCTGACGCCATCTACGACAATGTGAGCGTCGGGAGGGCAGCGCTGCCGAGGCCCGCGAAAGAACACGGCCTCGGTCTTGTGCAGCGCCACCTTCAATCCCAGGTGGCGGATCCTCTCTGCCACCAAGGACCCACCAGCCGAGGCCAGACAGGCCGCATCTCCAAAGTTCCTCCCCCGGGCAGAAGGGCCTTTGGGTGGGCCCTGAGAAGGGCCTTTGGGTTGGCCCTGAGAAGGGCCTTTGGGTTGGCCCTGAGAAGGGCCTTTTTGTTTTAAAAATCGCCCGCAGGCATCCCGCGTAGAGATCGACATCGTTCGTAGTACTAACAAGGCAAGATAAAATTGTAGCTACGAAATCACAGTGCACTTTGGCCAACCCAGTCTGCCACTCCGTTACGGTGGTCAGAACTGGGTCGTTTCCAGGGGACGCGACGTGGACGCAAGCACTGTGGGGGGTCCCCCAACGTAACCTAACCTAACCTAACCTTTTTTTTTTTTTTTTTTTTTTTTTTTTTTTTTGCGCTGGGTAAAAATGCATTACGCATACCCACCCATCGGGGGATGGGGGGCTATGTGGGACTCCCCGGTCTGACCCGGTATACCCACTAAAACGACCCAGCGGCACTCCCGCTTCGTCTGAGTGGCGAAGGACCGGGAAACTGGCACAGCCTCAACTACCAGTCCTCCGCCGACGATTGCCCTTCAGGGCGGACCCCTCACGCCTTCCCCGTGGGGAGGTGGACGGGCCCGGGAATGATCGACGAAAGTGGTGATGGGTGCAATGCGGGCGCAGGCACCCCCGCGCCTGTCGCCCGCCCATCGCCACCAAGAGGAGGGAGAGGACAGTGCCTTCTCCAACCCCTTCTTCATCTGCGGAGTGACCCCAACCAGGGCCATGTCTCCCACGCGGCGGCCACGTATCCCGGTCCCCTCTCTAAGAGCGAGAGGAGAGGGGAGTCCGTGAAAGGCCGCGACGCCAACGGCACCAAGCCGTCCCGGTCGCCCAGCCAACGGCCTGGGACCGGGTAAGACGATGCGATGTTCGACTCTATCCATCAGTCGGACATCGCACCTCCTTCCGCAGCCGCCGCAGGAACGACGGTGCTAGCTGCTGCAGTAGCAGACCACGTCGGCGCTTTGCCCCGCTTAGGGGGAGGATTGCAGTTCCTCCCCTTCATGACGTGGTCTGCCGGGCAGCCATTCGCGGCACACACCGCGCAGTGTGGCTTGGCGACCTCGCAGGAGGCGGCTTTGTGGCCCTCCTTACCGCAGCGGTAGCATGTGTCCGTCCTGTCTACCGTGGACGGACACAGGGGCCGGGTGTGTCCGATGCCGAGGCACCGGAAACACCGCAGAGGCTGGTTCTCGAGTGCCCGGACTGCACCCGAGCTGAATCCAACCATGAGCCGTCCCCCGGCAAGGACGGCTTTGGCAGCGGCGATTGGGCACTCAAGGCGAATGGTGCCCATGCCGCCGCGGCCGGGCCTTATGTCCCGGCCCCGGACCGCCGCGACGCCACAGCCCCCTATCGCTGCGACCGCCGCCACCACCTCCTCCTTGGTGACGGAGTCATCCAGGTCCGTCACCTCTATGGCTGCCGACTTGACCGGTCGGGCCACCTTGGCCGAATCCGCGATGACCTCCTGGAGCTTCGCTGCAAAGAGGTCCGCATGCGCACTCCCCTCTGCCCCTGGGAACTCGAATATTCGAGCTCCGGCTTGGGTCCGCCGGCAAGTCACAGTGCCGATCCCCAGTTTGGTTGGATCGGCATTGGGACGCGCCCGCACCAAAACGGATTCATACGTCTCCCCTCTGTCCGCAGCTTCCGCGGTGAGTGTCACCACGACGGCCGCGGTTTTTGGGGCGACTAGCTGCCCCTTTCCTCTCACTTTTCCTTTCCCCTTTCCCTTGCCATTCGTCTGCGATTGGCTGGGAGGGGTGGTGGCCGACTTTTTCCCTTTGCCCTTCCCCTTACGGACCACTTCTGTCCACTCGTTGGACGGGGTGGTTGAGGGGAGAAGGGCGTCTTCCGTCTGGGAGGAGGAGGACGGCCCCGGCTCGCACTGCCTGTTGTCCGCCGCAAGCGGCGGCCGGAGGCGTTTCTCCGGCAAGAGCCGGTCCTCGATGCCTGCTAAGCAGGCTCTTGTGAAGGCCCTCTCCTCCATTACAACCTTGCGGATGATATCCTCAAGGTTGGAGGCGGGGCCCTCTGCCGCAGGGCTTGTGTGGGCCTGTTCTGGCCGGGCCGTTGCTTCAGCCAGCTTCAGATGAAGCTGGCTGACCTCCGACTGCAAGCGATCAATCTTCGCCTGCAGTTGCCGCGTCTCGTCGGTGGCCGTACGCTTTACCAGCTCTGCGACGACACCGCGCATGCTCGCGGCCCTGCTCTTGAGGGCCTTCTGGAAGGTCCCCTTCAGGTTGGAGGACTTAGAGGCAACCTCCACAATCTCCTCCTCGTCCTCCTCCGCCATTCTCTCCAGCTCGGCCAGAGAGTGGTCCGCATAAATAACACGGGACGCACCGTACCCGGACTTTTCCCGGGCTGCGTGCGCCCGTTTTTCTTTAGCGGCAACCCGCTCCTCCAGCTCTTGCTGGAGCTGCGCCCGCCGAGCCAGGTCTTTGGCCCTGAGAAGGGCCTTTTGGCTGGCCCTGAGAAGGGCCTTTTGGCTGGCCCTGAGAAGGGCCTTTGGGTTGGCCCTGAGAAGGGCCTTTTTGTTTTAAAAACCGCCCGCAGGCATCCCGCGAAGAGTTCGACATGGTTCGTAGTAACAAGGCAAGATAAAAAGATAGCTACGAAAGCACAGTGCACTTTGGCCAACCCAGTCTGCCACTCCGTTACGGTGGTCAGAACTGGGTCGTTTCCAGGGGACGCGACGTGGACGCAAGCACTGTAGGGGGTCCCCCAACCTAACCTAACCTAACCTAACCTTTTTTTTTTTTTTTTTTTTTTTGCGCTGGGAAAAAATGCATTACGCATACCCTCCCATCGGGGGATGGGGGGCTATGTGGGACTCCCCGGTCTGACCCGGTATACCCACTAAAACGACCCAGCGGCACTCCCGCTTCGTCTGAGTGGCGAGGGACCGGGAAACTGGCACAGCCTCAACTACCAGCCCCCCGCCGACGATTGCCCTTCAGGGCGGACCCGTCACGCCTTCCCCGTGGGGAGGGGGACGGGCCCGGGAATGACCGACGAAAGTGGTGATGGGTGCAATGCGGGCGCAGGCACCCCCGCGCCTGCCGCCCACCCATCGCCACCAAGAGGAGGGAGAGGACGGTGCCTTCTCCAACCCCTTCTTCGTCTGCGGAGTGACCCCAACCAGGGATATGTCTCCCACGCGGCGGCCACGTATCCCGATCCCCTCTCTAAGAGCGAGAGGAGAGGGGAGTCTGTGGAAGACCGCGACACCAACGGCACCAAGCCGTCCCGGTCGTCCAGCCAACGGCCTGGGACCGAGTAAGACGATGCGATGTTCGACTCTATCCATCAGTCGGACATCGCACCTCCCTCCGCAGCCGCCGCAGGAACGACGGTGCTAGTTGCTGCAGCAGCAGACCACGTCGGCGCTTTGCCCCGCTTAGGGGGAGGATTGCAGTTCCTCCCCTTCATGACGTGGTCTGCCGGGCAGCCACTCGCGGCACACACCGCACAGTGCGGCTTGGCGACCTCGCAGGAGGTGGCTTTGTGGCCCTCCTTACCGCAGCGGTAGCATGTGTCCGTCCTGTCTACCGTGGACGGACACAGGGGCCGGGTGTGTCCGATGCCGAGGCACCGGAAACACCGCAGAGGCTGGTTCTCGAGTGCCCGGACTGCACCCGAGCTGAATCCAACCGTGAGCCGTCCCTTGGCAAGGATGGCTTTGGCAGCGGCGATTGGGCACTCGAGGCGAATGGTGCCCATGCCGCCACGGCCGGGCCTTATGTCCCGGCCTTGGACCGCCGCGACGCCACAGCCCCCTATCGCTGCGACCGCCGCCACCACCTCCTCCTTGGTGACGGAGTCATCAAGGTCCGTCACCTCTATGGCTGCCGACTTGACCGGTCGGGCCACCTTTGCCGAATCAGCGATGACCTCCCGGAGCTTGTCTGCAAAGAGGTCCGCATGGGCACTCGCCTCTGCCCCCGGGAACTCGAATATTCGAGCCCCGGCTTGGGTCCGCCGGCAAGTCACAGTGCCGATCCCCAGTTTGGTTGGATCGGCATTGGGACGCGCCCGCACCAAAATCGACTCGTAAGTCTCCCCTCGGTCCGCAGCCTCCGCGGTGAGTGTCACCACGACGGCCGCGGTTTTAGGGGCGACTAGCTGCCCCTTTCCCCTCCCTTTTCCTTTCCCCTTTCCCTTGCCGGCCGTCTGCGATTGGCTGGGAGGGTTGTTGGCGGCGGTCGTCGACTTTTTCCCCTTGCCCTTCCCCTTACGGACCACTTCTGTACACTCGTTGGACGGGGTGGTTGAGGGGAGAAGGGCGTCTTCCGTCTGGGAGGAGGAGGACGGCCCCGGCTCGCACTGCCTGTTGTCCGCCGCAAGCGGCGGCCGGAGGCGTTTCTCCGGCAAGAGCCGGTCCTCGATGCCTGCTAAGCAGGCTCTTGTGAAGGCCCTCTCCTCCATTACAACCTTGCGGATGATATCCTCAAGGTTGGAGGCGGGGCCCTCTGCCGCAGGGCTTGTGTGGGCCTGTTCTGGCCGGGCCGTTGCTTCAGCCAGCTTCAGATGAAGCTGGCTGACCTCCGACTGCAAGCGATCAATCTTCGCCTGCAGTTGCCGCGTCTCGTCGGTGGCCGTACGCTTTACCAGCTCTGCGACGACACCGCGCATGCTCGCGGCCCTGCTCTTGAGGGCCTTCTGGAAGGTCCCCTTCAGGTTGGAGGACTTAGAGGCAACCTCCACAATCTCCTCCTCGTCCTCCTCCGCCATTCTCTCCAGCTCGGCCAGAGAGTGGTCCGCATAAATAACACGGGACGCACCGAACCCGGACTTTTCCCGGGCTGCGTGCGCCCGTTTTTCTTTAGCGGCAACCCGCTCCTCCAGCTCTTGCTGGAGCTGCGCCCGCCGAGCCAGGTCCAACTGGCGTTGGGCGTCCGCGAGCCCAACGACATGGGGCTCCGCGGCTACCGTCGGCTTTTTAGCCTTCGGCAACCTCGTAGACCCTGAGGCTGAGGAGCCCTCGGACCCACCGCTCTTGCGGACTCGCTTACGCGACCGAGAGTCGTCCGCGTCCGACAAACTAATGAGCGAGTCGTTGTCAGACAACTCGTCCATCCCTTCAAAGAAACTAGCCGCAGACGGCGCGCGGCTAGTCTCTGACGCCGAAGCGTCGGAGTGGCCCTGAGAAGGGCCTTTTGGCTGGCCCTGAGAAGGGCCTTTGGGTTGGCTCTGAGAAGGGCCTTTGGGTTGGCCCTGAGAAGGGCCTTTGGGTTGGCCCTGAAAAGGGCCTTTTGGCTGGCCCTGAGAAGGGCCTTTGGGTGGGCCCTGAGAAGGGCCTTTGGGTTGGCCCTGAGAAGGGCCTTTGGGTTGGCCCTGAGAAGGGCCTTTTTGTTTTAAAAACCGCCCGGAGGCGTCCCGCGTAGAGCTCGACATTTCCGCAGGTTCGTAGTAAGCAAGGCAAAAAGATAAAATGATAGCTACGAAAGCACAGTGCACTTTGGCCAACCCAGTCCGTTTCCAGGGGACGCGACGTGGACGCAAGCACTGTGGGGTGGTCCCCCAACCTAACCTTTTTTTTTTTTTTTTTTTTTTTTTGCGCTGGGAAAAAATGCATTACGCATACCCTCCCATCGGGGGATGGGGGGCTATGTGGGACTCCCCGGTCTGACCCGGTATACCCACTAAAACGACCCAGCGGCACTCCCGCTTCGTCTGAGTGGCGGGGGACTGGGAAACTGGCACAGCCTTAACGACCAGTCCTCCGCCGACGATTGCCCCTCAGGGCGGACCCCTCACGCCCTCACCCCACGCCCGTAGGGGGGGGGAGGACGGGTCCGGGAGTGACTGACGAAGGTGGTGATGGGTGCAATGCGGGCGCAGGCACCCCCGTGCCTGCCACCCGCCCATCGCCACCATGAGGAGGGAGAGGACGGCGCCTTCTCCGACCCCTTCTTCGTCTGCGGAGTGGCGCAGCGAGAGGGTCGTCCTCCCGCGCGCGCTCCGCCTCCTCCTTTTGCGAGATTACATCCTCGCAAAAGGAGGCAACCGCTGCCCAGGCCTCCTCGCTCCCCAGCATGGCGTTGACTACGCCGGGAAGTGAGAGGTCCTGTCCAACTACCGCGGTCAGACCGCGGCGCAGCTCGGACCAAGCCGGGCACACCTCGAGAGTGTGCTGTGCCGTGTCCTCCGCCGCGCCACAGTCGTGGCACGCCGGGGTCTCCTCCCTCCCTAACCGGTGCAGGTACGATCCGAAACAGCCATGGCCGGACAACACCTGCACCAGACGGAACGAGAGGAAACCGTGGGACCGCTCGAGCCAGCCCTACAGGACCGGACCGAGCGCGTCTAACGTCCGGCGGCCAAAAGCGGCTGCGGCGAGGTCCTCCGTCCAGTGGAGGACGATGGCTTCCTTCGCCTCCCGCCGCACGGCCTCCCGCTCCTCGGTGACGGGGCGCTCCCCGAGCGCCTTCCGTTGCGCAGTCCACTCGTACACTCTGGCGAGCACCCAGGCCTCCAACTCCCAAGGAGGAGTGCCGGCCAGAGCGCACGCCGCCGAGAAGCCCACCGAGCGGTAGGCCCTTGCCACCCGCTGTGCAATGGCCCTTTGGGGCTTGCGGATGGCGGTCGCATTCTCCCTCCTGTGAAGGGAGTCTGCCCAGATGGGGGCCCCGTATAGGGCCATGCTCCGCAGGATGCCGGCATATAGGCGCCGGCATTTCGCCTTGGGCCCCCCCAGGTTCGGGAGGAGCCATGAGAGAGCGTCCGCGGCTTTTAACAGGCGCGTCGACAGCCCACTGAAATGCGGGCCGAAGCGCCACCTGTCGTCCAGCACCAGGCCCAGATACTTCATCTGGGGCTGGACCACTATTCTGACGCCATCTACGACAATGTGAGCGTCGGGAGGGCAGCGCTGCCGAGGCCCGCGAAAGAACACGGCCTCGGTCTTGTGCAGCGCCACCTTCAATCCCAGGTGGCGGATCCTCTCTGCCACCAAGGACCCGCCAGCCGAGGCCAGACAGGCCGCATCTCCAAAGTTCCTCCCCCGGGCAGTGAGGAGAGTGTCATCCGCGTAGCAGATGACACTCGTGCCCTGGAGGAGGGCTCCCCGTAGGAGCCAGTCGAACCCGATGTTCCACAGGGGGGGCCCCAGCACTGACCCCTGCGGAACACCGGACTCTGCGCCGTACCGCCTCACTGTGGCCGTCTTGTCCACGAGGAGGACCTCTCGGCCCTCCAAGTAGCTGGCCAGGAGGTTCCGCAGGTATTGGGGCACTCCGTGATACCGGAGCGCCTCCAATATCGTCGAGTGGGGGACGGAGTTGAAGGCGTTTGCAATGTCGAATGACACCGCCAGCACTCCGTCCCCCGCCTCCACCGCCTCCTTCACTTGGCCCTTGAGTAGGGCCAGCGCGTCGATTGTCGAACGCCCACGACGGAAACCAAATTGGGCATCCGACAGGTCCGGCCCTACCCCCCGCAAAAGGCTATCAAGCCGGGAGGCGACAATCCCCTCGAACAATTTACCGACCTCATCGAGCAGGACGATGGGCCGGTATGCCGATGGGGAGTCCACCGGGCGT
This sequence comes from Diarsia dahlii, assembly GCA_949775195.1. Lineage (NCBI taxonomy): Eukaryota > Metazoa > Arthropoda > Insecta > Lepidoptera > Noctuidae > Diarsia > Diarsia dahlii. Next base: position 13,233,695 of record OX459217.1, on the reverse strand, counting down.
CCCTCCTTTCGGAGGAGGCATAGCTGACCCTCCTTCCACAGTTTCGGAAACCTCCCAGCCGTAAAGCACGCGCTGAAGAGGTCCCGAAACCTGTCCTCCATTTGGGAGGCGGCGATCGCCACCACCCGTGCGGGGACGCCGTCTGGTCCAGGGGCCGTCTTCTTCGCGCGGAGGCTAAGAACCCCCGCGTAGAACTCCGCCGCCGTCACCGGGGGGACCTCCTCATCCGGCGAAGCCGCCCCTTGCGGGGGATCCATCGTTGGTGGGGTAAAGTCGGCCCTGCGCGGAAACAGGGACCGGACCACCCCGTCCAGCAACGCTGGCTCGAGGGTCTCCGTCAGTGGGGGACCATAAGGGCGTAGCTGGTTCCGCGCCACCCTGTATGGTCTCCCATAAGGATCCCTGTCGAGACCCTCCAGCATCTCGGCCCTCGCCGAGTCTTTTGCAGCACCCATTGCAGCTTTGAGGACCGTCGTCGCCTCTCGGTAAGAGGCGTATAGGAGGTCCTCTTCTGCCCGGACTCGGTTTTGGGCGCTGCGCCGTCGGCTCCGCGTGTAGGCCCTTCTGGCTGCCACGCAGGCGGCCCTGAGCCCCGCCAGCTCCTCCGTCCACCAATAGACGGCACGACGGGGAGGCGGACGGCGAGACCGAGGCATGCTGGAGTTGCACACCTCTGTCAGGGATCCCCTGAGCCGGACCGCTGCGGCGTCCACGTCCAGGACCTCGACGGGGGGCGACAGCCAGTCCTGAAGAAAGGCCGCCTCCTTAGCTGCCTCCCGGTCCAGGCGGGTGAGTGCCCACCGCGGGAAGGGAGATTGCACAGCGCGGGCCATTCCCCCTCCCCGGGTGGAGATGTCGAACCGCACATATCGGTGGTCCGACAAGGTCTCCACCGTCTCTACCCGCCAGTTGACGACGCGGGCGGCCAGCGCGGGGGTGGCAAACGCGACGTCCACCACCGACCCACCCTGTTGCCGCACACACGTGTGGACCGCCCCCCTGTTGAGGAGGGACACACCGCATGAGGCCGCCCAAAACTCGACGGCGCGTCCCCGGACGTTGCAACCGGCGGCCGGGTTGCCCCAGGCCGCGGACTTGGCGTTCAGGTCACCCGACACCACGACCTGGCGCGGCGCCGCCCTCCCTACGACTGCAGTGATGATCTCCAGGAAATCCTCAAAGTCAGAGAGAGGGCGGTTTGGAGAGAAATAGACCCCCACCAGGGCCATGTCTCCCCACGCGGCGGCCACGTATCCCGGTCCCCTCTCTAAGAGCGAGAGGGGAGGGGAGTCCGTGGAAGACCGCGAAACCAATGCCACCGAGCCATCCCGGTCACCCAGCCAACGGCCAGGGACCGAGTACGGCTCGGCAACCACCGCCACGTCCACCAACCACTCAGCCATGGTCTGCATCAGCAGATCCTGGGCTGCTCTGCAGTGGTTGGTGTTCGCCTGGAGGATGCGATGTCTGACCCTATCCATCAATCAGACATTGCATCACCCTCCACGGCCGCCGAAGTCCCAGCCTCAGGGATGGCGGCGGCAGCGGCAGGCCGGATCGACGCCTGCACTTTGCCCTTCTTTGGGGGGGGATTGCACTTCCTCCCCGTCGTCACGTGGCCCGCCGGGCAGCCACTGGCGGCACACACCGCGCAGTGCGGCGTGGCGGCCTCGCAGGAGGCGGACTTGTGCCCGTCCTTGCCACATCGGAAACAATTTTCCGCCCTGTCGACCTCGGACGGACAAAGGGCCCGAGTGTGTCCGACTCCTAAGCACTTATAGCAGCGCAAGGGCTTGGCTGCGAGTGCCCGGACTACACCCGAGCTGAATCCGACAGCAAGCCGTCCCTTGGCGAGGACGGCTATAGCTGCGGCGACTGGGCACTCAAGGCGAATGGTGCCCATGCCGCCGCGGCCGGGCCTGATGGCCCGACCTTGCACCGCTGTGACGCCACAGCCCCCCATAGCTGCGACCGCCGCCACCACCTCCTCCTTTGTGACCGAGTCGTCGAGGTCGGTCACCTCCAAGGCTACAGACTTCTCGGGCCTGGCGACTTTTGCCACGTCCGCAATGACCTCTTGCAACTTGGTTGCGAAGAGGTCCGCGTTGGCGCTGCCCTGAGCCCCTGGGAACTCGAAGATTCGAGCCCCGGCCTGGGTCCGGCGGCACGAGATTGTACCGATCCCCAGTTGGGTAGGATCGGCGTTGGTACGCGCCCGCATCATTACGGACGCGTACGTCTCCCCCCGTTCCACGGCCTCCGGGGTGATGGTCACCACGACGGCCGCGGTTTTGGGAGGAACCAGTTTCCTCCCGCCGGCTGGAGCCTTTTTGCCTGCTGGAGCAGTCGCAGCGGGCTTGGGCTTTTTCCCCTTTCCCCCCTTGACCACTTTTGTCCAGGGCTGGTTGGACGGGGTGGTGGAGGGAAGAAGGGCGTCTTCCTCCTGCGAGTTCCGGGGGTCGGCTGGGGCGGCAGACGCTGCCTCCGCGCTCGTGGAGGGCGTTTGAGAGGCCCCCTTGGTCCTCTTGCCCTTGCCCTTCCCTTTGCCCTTGGAGGGCTTCGAGGCCTGGGGCTGCGCACCCGATGCCGGGCCTCCCAAAGGCGCAGGTTCCGGCTCCAGCTCGCGTGGCCTATTGTCCGCCGCGAGCGGCGGTCGGAGGCGCTTTTCAGGCAAGAGCCTGTCCTCTATGCCCGCAAGACAGGCTCTCGTGAAGGCCCTCTCCTCCATGATGACCTTGCGGATTATATCCTCAAGGTTGGAGGGGGGGACCTCAGCCGCTGGTCTCGGCTCGGCTTGGTTTGGCCGGGCCGTGGCATCAGCCAGCTTCTGGTGCAGCTGGCTGACCTCTGACTGCAGGCGATCAACTTTCGCCTGCAGTTGCCGCGTTTCGTCGGTCGCCTTCCGCTGCACCAGCTCCCCGACGATGCCGCGCATGCTCGCGGCCCTGCATTTAAGGGACTTTTGAAACGTTCCTTTTAAATTAGAGGACTTAGAGGCGACTTCCACTATCTCCTCTTCGTCCTCCTCAGCCATCCGCTCCAGCTCCACCAGTGAGTGGTCCGCATAGAGAACGCGGGACGCGCCGTATCCGGACTTGGCCCGAGCGGCGCGCGTCCGTTGCTCCTTGGCCGCAACCCGCTCCTCCAGGTCTTGCTGGAGCTGCGCCCGCCGAGACAGGTCCAACTGGTGTTGGGCCTCTGCCAGACCCACGTCGTGGGTGTCCGTCACCGGCTTCCTGGCCTTCGCGTAGGATGGCCGCCTCGAGTCCGAGGAACCCCCGGACCCATTTCTGTCACGGGCCCGCTTCTCCGGCTCCCGGCGACCAATCCCCGAACTTGCGTCCGACTCGCAAATAATGGACTCGTTGTCAGAGTCCAACAACTCGCCCGCTAAGCTATAGATGCTAGCCGCAGACACTGCGCGGCTAGCCTCCGACGCCGATGCGCCCTCAGATTGGCCCTGAGAAGGGCCTTTTGGTTGGCCCTGAGAAGGGCCTTTTAGTTGGCCCTGAGAAGGGCCTTTTGGTTGGCCCTGAGAAGGGCCTTTTAGTTGGCCCTGAGAAGGGCCTTTTAGTTGGCCCTGAGAAGGGCCTTTTGGTTGGCCCTGATAAGGGCCTTTTCGAAAACGCCCGGAGGCGTCCCTCGAGGGTTTTGACATAGCCTCCGCAGGTGCCGTAGATTCCGCCATTAAAATAAAATACGATAAAATAGATTAAAAATGCTACGACTGCACAGTGCACTTTAGCCGAACACCGGTCTGCCACTCCGTTACGGTGGTCAGAACCGGGTCGTTGCCCAGGGGACGCGACGAGGACGCAAGCACTGTGGGGGGTCCCCCTCCCCCAACCTAACCTAACCTAACCTAACCTAACCTAACCTAACCTAACCTAACCCCATAAAAAGAGGCTGCTTCCCGAATCCTAAGGTCCAGTGGAAGCAGTCCGGAGAGTACCAGGGCCGAGTTCAAAGATGTAGTCCTATACGCCTTTATGACCTTCTGCACAAAGCCTCGCTGCACTGCGTTGAGCTGCTTTTTGATCCCTACTTTGTTTGTAGCCGATGCCCAAGCACTTGCTGCGTACATCACTACGGGCTTTTATATTCGAGTTTGTTTTGAGTCGTGGGAGGGGAAAATCACAATAATTTATTTTTTGACAAATTTTTTTGACGCTTATTTAAGGGGACAGTCGTTTTAACATTTTACTAAAACGTATTATAATTTTATTATAAGGTGTTTATTCTTTTTATTTCAATTATAGTCAATATTTTAATTTGATTTATATATATTGTTTTATTCTGTGTTCCCCTCTTTACAGGGACATAGAATTATTGTCCGGTGTCCTCTAAAAATAGCCTGCTTTCTCCGTAGCAATTTTTTGTTTTATTGAGCCCCTCTTTACAGGGCTCCATTCGTACAGTCATTGCTGCAAGTCCGAACATGTTCCGTACTCCTTCCGCCACCTTGAGGACAATGGGCTCCGGAAGTTCGCCGCGTTCGGCGGAGAAGGCGGGGACTTCTGATGCGAGGAGGAGAATCTCCTTTGGAGACGACACTCCTTCCGCGCGTCAGGAGGGCCCCGCCACGTCGGTGACGCGCCAAGCTTCCGTGAGCGCTGCAACACAGCTCAAGAAGCCGGAGGCCGGGAGCCGCAGTCGCACTGCGGAGGCGCGAGCTTGCCTGAATAAAGCCAAGCTTAATTTGGGCAACTTGCGCAACCTTAGGACGGACATCAAGGCTGCGGTGCTAGAGGCCATAAACCGGCTCTATGAGCTGGTGAAGGAGTCGGAGCAAGACGGGGCTCTTCCCGCGCCTGCAACCGTGACGGAAACAGTGCCCACGACTGACTGTGTTCCCCGGTCCAATCCAGAGACTCTTGCTGGCCAGACTGAGCTCGCCAAGACAATGAAGGAGCACATGGTTTTAATACGACAAAACTCTGACGAATTGGTCAAACTGCGAGCCGGTCTGGCTAGCAAGGAGAGTGCTGCTCCCGTCGAGGGAAGAACCTACGCGAGTGTTGCGTCCGAACACAAGAGCCACACTGGGGCACAAGCCCCGGAGCGAACGACGCTGCACTCCGTGGTTGTTTCCTCGACGGTGGAGGCGGATACGGGGGACAAAGTACTGGAGAGGATAAGGAAAGCGGTGGATGCGAAGGAAGGCTGGGTGCGGGTCGAGAAAGTTCGGAAAGGGAAAGATGGGAAAGTAATAATGGGTTGTGCCACAAAAGAAGAGAGGAGGAAAATTAAGGAGCGATTAGAAGCGGCCGGAGAGAACCTTGTCGTCGAGGAAGTGACAAACCGGGACCCGCTTCTGGTTCTTAGGGACGTGCTGTCGGTACATACCGACGAAGAAGTACTGAAAGCCCTTAAGAACCAGAACCAGGAGATTTTTCACGACCTCGGCGACAGGGAAAATAGGATGTCCGTGAAGTTTCGGAAGAAGTCCCGTAACCCTCATACATGCAGCATTGTGCTGAGTGTTACCCCAGCAATCTGGAGGCGGGCACTCGCTGGAGGCAAGCTACGGATTGACCTCCAGCGAGTGCGCGTCGAAGACCAGACGCCTCTGGTGCAGTGTACACGGTGCTTGGCATATGGCCATGGCAAGCGTATCTGCGCGGAGCCGGCCGACCTATGCAGTCACTGTGGTGGTCCACACCTTAGGGTGGACTGCCCAGTCAAGCACAAAGGTGAGGCAGCGGTGTGCATCAACTGCACCAGAGCCGGGCTGGGGGAACACTCGCACAATGCCTTCAGCGAGGAATGCCCGTTGAGCAGGAAGTGGGACGCATTCGCACGAGCAACCATTGCATACTGCTAAAGTTGTCGATGCGCCCACTTCCGCGCACACTGAAATGACCAGTTCGACACAACCAGATCGCAGAAGCATTGAGCGAACCACTAGGGTTGGCTCGATGGAGGGATGTAATTGGAGCCACTTTCATAGGAAAGTGGGTGAAATTATACTGGACCGTGAACCAACTCTAGTGGAATCGTCAAGTTGTGTCGAACTGGGCGTAAAAGCCCGTAACCAAAAAACATCACCTAACCATAATAATATTATACTATGATATTGAATTATATATTGAATATATGGGTAAAGTATCATATTAATAAAATAAAGGTTACTAAAAGGCAGGCGCAGAATACCATTTCCAGGAGCATTCATAAAAGTAAAGGGTTAACGACAAAAAACAAAAACAGTACAGTACAGTAGTAGTAGTATAATAATATAGTATAACAAAAATAGTAATAATAAAAGTTAAAGTAAAAAAAAAATATTAAAGTAAAACAGAGTTGAAAACTAAAAAAGTAAAAATAAATTTAGTCAAAATCACTCAGTACATAAAAACAGTAAGAACATCACATTAAGAAACAAACCATAAGAAAGGTCTCTTCGGCCGCCAACCAACCAAACAGTGAACAAATAATAACTCTGAATAAGTTTTTAATTTTAGATTTTTTGGACTGGCCTTTTTCTTTTAATCGTTAAAAAACCGTTAAAACCACAATTTTGGATTTTTTTGTAATAGGATAAGTTTTAAAAATTACAAATTTATTTTATAGTATAGCCGTATAGCCAGTTATTTTTTACATATTTTAAGATTTTTTTCAAAATTTTCCGCTTAGCCGTTTTGAAGATATCGATTTTTTAACGATTTTATGCAATAAATTGTAAATAATAGGATAAAATCACTTTTTTATTGTATATTTGTGTTTAGGCAACCTATTGCGACTAGTTTAAGCCCCAACTTGGGCCAGGTAGCCCCGGAATTGCCGATTTTGTCAAAAATAGCCTATTTTGTCCCACTGGGATAATTGTTTGTTTTTATTATAGCTCCCGAACCGTAAGACTTACGGGCTTGCGGTTTTCGGTTAACAATAGAGCATAGTTTGAGGAACGATACCTGAAAAATTCAGGCTCTTTCCGGCTGAAAACTTTTTCAGGCCTGAAACCCGCTTCAGCTGTTAAAGAAAGTGGGGCCAATCTGTCCGTCGAAAACCCGGGCTCGCTGCGACCTATGGTTGCGAAGTTATCGTCGGTTTAAGTGGACGTTTGACAGTTCGGCAGCCATCTTGGAAAAACTAAAACTGCCCTATCTCCTGAACCCTTAGGGATATTTGCATTATTTTTTCAAATCCGCGCTTAGGGACTCATCGTCTTTCCCTCCCCCCTGGTTTCGGGAGATTTGGCAGCAAAAAAAATTTCGGGATCCTGAAATTGTTTTCAGCGGCTGGGGAAGGTCACGCTTAAGCAAGAAAGTCCAAACTCGGGCTTTCTGCGACGCATACGACCGGAGTTATCGCAGGTCAAAAATTGACTTTGACGTTTACGGCGGCCATCTTGGCAATATTCAAACACCCGTAACTCCGGAACGGGGGGTCGCAGAGAGTTGGGGTTTCTTTTGCGCCACCTGGCTAGACCTCGACAATCCCTTAAAAGTCATTTCAGGACTTTTCAGGACATAAAATTTTTCAGCGCTGAAAATCCGCTCATCGGATAGAGCTCATCGAGCACATCACTTCAAGCCCAAGCACGGAGCAGATCGGCCCAGGGGTTCGGAAAATATAGCGGTTATCCCAATTGGGGCGATGAATCCGGTCGAATATCCCAAAATTTGGATCCCCTTTATCTCCGGAACCCTTAAGGCTATTGGCACCGTGTTTGGTATCGTTTTGTAGGGCTCGGGGAGATCTATCGGATGGGTGCAACGGATTGACTCTACATAGAGCGACTTTTTGTTTCTTCAAGAAACCTAGTGTTTTTTGGACCTGGAAAAAATTTTTCTTCGGAAATTGACTTTCCTTGACCCCGAGTAATTGGCTCGTGAGTACAGAACCTTATAATAACAATATTTGACACCGACAGAGGCTCGCTCTATGTGGAGGCTATATGAGATAAAAAGTTTGGACAGCGGATTGGTACTGCTTGATTTTGACTCCCCATTTACAGGGTTAAAACGGAGCTATATATTATAGGTCACACGACAACAAACACACACCCCCCTATACAGGGACAGATCTTTATTTATCTTTATATTATATACTTATACTGACAATTTTCCCCGTTCCCTTGCTGTGCCCTATACACACAAGCCACACAACACGCCATATTAAATACACGGGACTTAAGAATAAAAAAAAATGCAACGCACCCCAGCAGTGAAAGCGCCCACCGCGTCACCTACCAACCCGGGAAATGAGGGACCCACCGGAGCGCGCGAAGCGCCGAAGGGAATAGCCCTGATGTTCGGCAGGAAAGACGCTGTCCGAGGAACCCTAGCGGAAACAGCTGAAACGCCGCTGTCGTCGTCTGCAGGGACCTCGGGCGCTGTCGCCTCCACCACCACTCCCAACCCCGCGAGCCCGCCTGGACAAGCGCTGGACGCCGCCAGGACTTTCATCCGCAGACCAGAGCGAAAGAGGAGGTCCGTTGACAACAAGGAGGCTTACAAGAAGCAGACCGACACCTACGCTGCAGTACCCAACGACAAACTCCTCCAGGAGGTCATGAAGACTTTCGAAGATATTCCAACTAGAGTCAAAGACTACCCTCAGATGAGGAAAGACATTAAGATCTTCCTGGAGACCCAGTCGGACAGAAGTCTACGGATCTTGTTTGAGCTCAGTAAGCGGATGAAGGTCCTGGAAACAGCGCCTAAAACGGCCCCGCTTACAAAGGCCAACACCACGCCAACATCCCCCAGGCTATCGGAGGGAATCTTAGAAAGGCTGGAGAAAGTGGAGACTAACATCAACACACGCCTGAAAGATCTGGAAGAAAAAGTGGGAAAAGGCTTCGCAGACATGACCGTGTACTGTAACGATAGCGGTGCCGACGTCATCGACAAGGTCGTCGACAGCATTGACTTGGTCAGCGCCAAGATCGACGTAGTCCAAGAGAACATCGGCCGCATGATAGACGGGGTGAACGTCGTAGGTCGTGCGGCGGTTGTTCTCGAGGAAAAAATCGGGGACGTTGTCGGTGAGGTCGCCACCAGCACCAGTAAAATACAGGAGGCCATTAGAGAAGCGGCATGCGAGCCAAGAACGGACTCACAGACGTACGCCACCGTCACGGCAGCCAAACCCGGGCATCGGCCGGCCCTTCATTCGATGGCGGTCACCTCCGAAGAACTGGATACAGCCGACCAGTTGCTCGCCAAGGTGAAGGAGGCGGTCGATCCCAGGGGAACTGGCCTAAAAATAAACAAAGTCCGTAAAGCGAAAAACCAGACGTTGATATTGGGATGTGACACAGAGGCAGAGTTCAAAAGAGTCAAGGACAGTATCGAGAGCCGAGGAAAAGGGTTAATAGTGGCGCCCATGAAAAACAAAAACCCGCTCGTCGTCCTAAAAGACGTCTTTTTAGACAGTAACGACGACGAGTTGGTAAAGGCGCTCTACTCCCAGAACGAAAACATCTTTAGGGACTTAGACGAAGAAGATAAAGAAATGGGAATAAAATTCAAGAAGAGGACAAGAAACCCGAAAATAGCGCACGTGGTCGTCCAGGTCAGACCCAAGGTATGGCAGAGGATGACGGAGGCTGGGGCTCTTTACCTGGACCTGCAAAGGGTAAGGGTGGAGGACCAGTCGCCGCTCATCCAATGCACGAAATGCCTAGCGTTCGGACACGGCCGGAAATTTTGCACTGAGAGTGTGGACAGATGCAGTCACTGCGGAGGACCGCACTTACGCGAAAAATGCGTGGAATTTGTTGCGGGAAATGAACCGCAGTGCTGCAACTGCTCACACTCCAAGCTCCAGAGGACGGACCACAACGCCTTCAGCGTGGAGTGCCCGGTCCGCAAGAAATGGGATTACCTGGCTCGGACGACAACGGCATACGCCTAGACTGCTCCCTAAGGTACACACAACACACACAGGAACACACTCAGGAACTCACACTGGAACACACACTGGAACACAAACAGGAACACACACACAAACATGCAAATACAGTGACACAAACTGGGAGTAGAGAATGAAAGTGGATCATAACCACGAAACAGAAGGCACAAGGAAACCAGAGAACAACAAAAAACACGGATATATAAAATATATAGTAAATATATACGCAAATATCAAAACACACGCAAAAGTCACAGGAACACACACAGGAACACACACTGCAACGCTTGCAGGTACACAAACAGGAACACACACACGAATATACAAACATAGCAACACAAACTGGGAGTACAGAATAAACGTGGATTATAACCACGATATGGAAGGCACATGGAAACCAGAGAACAACAAAAAACACGGATATTTAAAATATATAATAAATATATACGCATATATCAAAACACACGTAGAACACCGAACACGCACACCAAACACACACTAAACACACACACCACACTCCTAAATATGCTGAGAAAGTAAAAACGTAGACAAAGAAATGACAATAATTATGTATAACATAAGTATATATTATATATTATTGCCGCAAACTTAAAGAAAGTAAATATTCCAACAAGTTTAAAGTAACCCTCACAAGCCCTTAGAACAGTCCAAATCGAGCAGGTCCAAACCTTTTAAACTGGAAAATAAGTAAAATTGTGTTAGAAAATAAGAAGATAGCATAGAAACATTGTGTTAGAAAATAAGAAGTTAAGTTAAGCTTTAAGATAAACAAAGTGTTGAAAATAGAGTAAAGAAACAGATGTAAAACTAGCCATGTAAGACAATTTGTATTAAAATTTAAATAAGAAAATAAAAATATAGTAAAATAAGAAAGTACATGTACTAATATATCATAGAAATAAGAGAAAATGTCCACAAAGTAGAAAATAACTGTTTTTAGAATTGTAGAATAAATATTATCTAAGCTCATTGATTTGTATACCGTAAAGAAATAGAGTAATAAACCAAAATGTAACCGATTATGTATAAGCCAACACTGTAAATAAAACAAAGTTGTTTGTCTTAATACCTAAATAAAGGAAAATAATAGAAAAGTAGTCAGAAGTTAGAATAGCGGGAGTCCCACCCGGCTAAGAATGAAAGAGTGAGTAAAAGAAAGACAAAGTATGAAGCATGAAAGTGCGAGAGGAATACATGCGAGAACTGGAATGAATGAGAAACTAGCATAACAAGAGCCCGTCCCACCCATAACGGGGAAAAGCACAAAAAAAAAAAAAAAAAAACCTAACCTAACCTTTTTTTTTTTTTTTTTTGCGCTGGGAAAAAATGCATTACGCATACCCTCCCATCGGGGGATGGGGGGCTATGTGGGACTCCCCGGTCTGACCCGGTATACCCACTAAAACGACCCAGCGGCACTCCCGCTTCGTCTGAGTGGCGGGGGACTGGGAAACTGGCACAGCCTTAACGACCAGTCCTCCGCCGACGATTGCCCCTCAGGGCGGACCCCTCACGCCCTCACCCCACGCCCGTAGGGGGGGGGAGGACGGGTCCGGGAGTGACTGACGAAGGTGGTGATGGGTGCAATGCGGGCGCAGGCACCCCCGTGCCTGCCACCCGCCCATCGCCACCATGAGGAGGGAGAGGACGGCGCCTTCTCCGACCCCTTCTTCGTCTGCGGAGTGGCGCAGCGAGAGGGTCGTCCTCCCGCGCGCGCTCCGCCTCCTCCTTTTGCGAGATTACATCCTCGCAAAAGGAGGCAACCGCTGCCCAGGCCTCCTCGCTCCCCAGCATGGCGTTGACTACGCCGGGAAGTGAGAGGTCCTGTCCAACTACCGCGGTCAGACCGCGGCGCAGCTCGGACCAAGCCGGGCACACCTCGAGGGTGTGCTGTGCCGTGTCCTCCGCCGCGCCACAGTCGTGGCACGCCGGGGTCTCCTCCCTCCCTAACCGGTGCAGGTACGATCCGAAACAGCCATGGCCGGACAACACCTGCACCAGACGGAACGAGAGGAAACCGTGGGACCGCTCGAGCCAGCCCTGCAGGACCGGACCGAGCGCGTCTAACGTCCGGCGGCCAAAAGCGGCTGCGGCGAGGTCCTCCGTCCAGTGGAGGACGATGGCTTCCTTCGCCTCCCGCCGCACGGCCTCCCGCTCCTCGGTGACGGGGCGCTCCCCGAGCGCCTTCCGTTGCGCAGTCCACTCGTACACTCTGGCGAGCACCCAGGCCTCCAACTCCCAAGGAGGAGTGCCGGCCAGAGCGCACGCCGCCGAGAAGCCCACCGAGCGGTAGGCCCTTGCCACCCGCTGTGCAATGGCCCTTTGGGGCTTGCGGATGGCGGTCGCATTCTCCCTCCTGTGAAGGGAGTCTGCCCAGATGGGGGCCCCGTATAGGGCCATGCTCCGCAGGATGCCGGCATATAGGCGCCGGCAACCTAACCTAACCTAACCTAACCGCACTCGGTCTCTCGAGCTGGAAGCAGCAAAAACCCACGCGCTCCGCACTTAAAAATACAAATTAATTGGTTTTTCTTGTCCGATTTTGAAGAGTGAGGTGTTGTTGAATGCGGAAACCTGACCCGCAAAAAGTGCCGTGATCAAATTGTGCCCTGAAAGTTATAAGTGAAAAACCTCGATTTCAGAGGTTAAGTGGAAGTCACAAATACTTCAAACGCTAACGCTGCGGAAACGAGATCGGTGACCTCCTGTTTTTTCACTGGAATCCTGTGGGCATCGTGGTTCCCGACCATCTGGGATACTCAGAGCTGTCCTGACATCGCGCGTTTTGAAGATATTCAGGTTTTTCAAAAAACCACGTGGCCTGAAAAAGCGGAAGGAGTGGAGCTAGCAATCTGAAATTTGGCATCATCTTGGATCAACACAAGATAAGGCGAGTGCAACTTAAATTAGAATTTTAAGTCATATATCCACTTATATATGACATATATAAGTTATCAACTTTGACCCCCCATAACTCTGGACTGAAGATAAATATTAAGAATCTGCAACTGCAGCCCGTTGCGCGCTAATTAGATGATCTTAAGTTTTAAGTTTTATAATTTACGCAATAGCCAATTTAGAGTAGTAATTAAATAACCATAAAAAACTTAATTTTAAAATTTCATCTCTTAAATAGTATCAAAAAATTTATGTTAAGGTTTTATGTTAAAGAAGCTTACTTATAGTTAATTTTCATATATGATGATGATGATTTCATATATGATGATGTATGGAAGAAAGACAGAGAAACTAAAGGCAAATGGTATGGAAGTATTCAAGAAGTAATACCTGCGAAGCCTTGGTACACCAAGCTAAAAGTAGCTAGCAGAGATTTTATAACCACTATTAACCGACTACGATTTGGCCACCACAAAACTCCTGCACATTTGGGACGGCTCAATATAATACCAACGAATTTATGCCCATACTGTAACAATAATCAAGTTGGTGATATTCATCATCTGATATTTAAATGTTGTCAGTTTAATATTCAACGACTTTTGCTAGCCAGTGAACTGACAGGAAGTGATGGTGAAAGTAATTCATGTAAAATTGATAATAATGAAGCCCGCCGCTTAGAAGACTACTTAAAAAATCACAAGAATTTTATTCAATTATATAATTATATAAAACATACAATGGGGAACACAAAAGGGTCAGAATATTCGTATCAAATACACCTAAAATCGAAGCGTATAACGTGTACATTACATTAGTTTTTGTTTTACTTCGATACATGCAGTATTTCCGAAGTTATAACGCCGAGAAGTTTAAGTAGTTTTTTGAATTTCCGAGATTACGCGCGCTCGTACTAATACGTCACAACCCTGTTCAGCCCGCGACCGCGTCACTGCGCGGCACTTAGTCCGGTGCGTTGACCATAATAAATGAGGCGCGTCTCGTTTTATTTTGTTTCGATCGTCTTCGTTTTCCTATTATGTACTTATACATACACATACATACATAAACTCACGCCCTTTTCCCATGGGGATAGGCAGAAACCACAGATCGCCACTTGCTTCGATCCTTAATACATAGGTACTCCTTTTGCCTCGTCGTTGTCGTCGTACTTAAAGTGTCCTTGTATTTCAAAGTAATAATAATAAATTATCCTATAAATCCGATTACACTAAAGTGAAACGTGTATTGTTTAGAATGGAAGGTTTTCTAATATGTCAGTCGAACAATCTGCCAAGAGTGGATAGTTTGATGGTGACTTGGTGATACAATATGTCATGAAAAATCAGGATTTTATGGCTGCTGAAAATCGTGGAATAACGATGAAAAGGTATATAGGAATGTTCTAAGTAAGCATTACCTACTCCTGGGTAGGTATTTGTTCAAACTTAAACCTAACTGAAAGTGTGTCTTTCATTTAGTTAGTACCTACAGGTAGGTACTCGCAATCAACATCTCGAATCTCGAGGTTGTCGATGATTATTTTGTGTTTTATTAGTAGGTATAAACCAAAAGAAAAAGTCACTATTTACCCATATACAGAATGCGAATGTAGTAAGTCTTAGTAGGTATTTACGTAGTTACCAGTTTTGTAAGTAGGCAAATACCTACCATTATTATAGTTTTATAGGAACTAAACCAGATATTTTTAATTAATTTTATTTTTAAATGAAAAGAAAATAAAATCGAAATGGTCTTCACAGCAGTGCGCTTTAGTTTTAGGACCTATTGAATCAACTCTTTTTACGGGTGTCATCCACTTTTTCTTCATTTTTTGGGTCCTCAAGCACATAAAAAAAGAGTTTATCAGGTGTTTAAACTGTTGAATTGAAGGTGATTGAAGCACCGAGGCACAATACAGTATTTTTTTCCATTTTTACCACAGAGAACTTTATAATTTTGATTTTTACTGCGCACGGGCGTGCAAACGAGAGCGTGGTTGTGGGAGTAATTGTGACGTCATCGGGGAGTGAGCGCCCGCCCGCGTTTTTAAAAACCTTCGGGCGGAAATACGCACTTTGATCGTAAATATCTCAGTCATTTTTTAAGATATGAAAAAATTAAAAACACAGTTCTTCTTGTAATTTTTTGTAGATTTATTTGGTGTGTATGTTAAAGGTTGCATAGCATCAAGTGTAGTAAACTCTTTTGAGATGGATATTTTTGTGAATGATAAGTGACATAAAAAAAGTAATACTGACTTTGACAATGTAAAACAAAAGTGTCTGTTCGTGTTCGTGTCGTGCTAAATACTAAAATAAAACTAATAACATTTTAAAGACTCTCATAAGTGCAAATCAACTATTACGACCACGCTCTGTGCTACAGAGGTAAGTCAATTTAACCTTAACAGGTTATGGGCCCAGAAAAGTAAAAATAAGGAGATTTGTCGAAATGGAAAATTTTACATCAAAATTGCAAATAGGCAATCTAGAGGGGAAAGACAATTGGGCCACATGGAAATACAAAATTTCCATAATGCTACGAGGTGTAGATGGCGCAATGGAAGCAGCCGAAGGAACCCTCGAAAAACCCGTTGCCCCCGCCCAAGGAGCTGGTGACGCTGAAGTCGGCACCTATAATTTGGCCATGGCTAGATATAGGAAGACTGAATGTAGCGCTCTGCTCATATTAACCACTAATATGTCCGAGGATACGCTTAAAAAAGTAATGCGATTTGAGACAACTAAAGAGGTCTGGCAGGAACTGCACAGATTATTTGACGGACAGTCAGATGACAGGGCATACAATTTGTGTACAGAATTCTTCAGTTTTCAACGTCACAATGAGGATGACGTTTCTACTCACATGTCAAAACTGAAAAACATTTGGACAAATTTAAACGCAGAAATAACAAAGAAAGATGCCAGTGTCAAGCTGCCGGAATTATTCCTCATTTGCAAAATCCTAGACACACTGGATGAAAAATACTTTGCTTTCAAATCAAGCTGGTTATTACTGAACCAAAGTGAACGGACAGTGGACAATTTAACGAGTCACTTGTGCGCATTTGAAAGAGCACTTGGTAGTAAAGAGCACATAAAGCATGAGGCCTTAGCGGCAACACGTACAGAACACAAGAGCAAGCAAAGCAGTGAGAAAGGGCTCATCTGTAACTACTGTTCCGGTAAAGGACACAGAGTTCGGAAGTGCAAAAAGTGGATAAAGGATGGGAGGCCACCGAAACCCACGCCAGGCACATCAGGAGCTGGTTCAATGTCAAAGCAAGAGCAAGTGCAACATATTTCTCTGTTAGTAAACGCCTGTTCCATGTTCCACAGGACAAACTCAAGACAGGGAAAGCTGGTTCGTTGACAATGGAGCCACAACTCACATTGCAGTAAAGAGAGTTTATTTCCAGGAGTTTCATGAATTTGATTCAGACCATACCGTATCGACTGCGGACGGGAGCATCATACCTGCGATAGGAAAAGGCACCGTTGAGGTGGAATCAAATGTCAGTGGCAAGAGGGAGCGAATAACACTCAACGATGTATGGTTAGTACCATCACTAACAAAGAATCTGTTCTCACCGCTTGCAGCACAAGACAGGATGCAGGACAGCATCTTCAGTTCCACGACTAGAGAGTGCAAGCTAGATATTGGAGGCACGACTAGAGTTGTTGGAAAGAGAGTCCAATATGGAGGACTTTACAGGTTGAACATGAAGACGGTCATGCCAATTGAACCTAGGACCATAGAGGTCAACGCTGTGACTGGCTCTAATATGTTACAGCTATATCATGAGCGATTTGCACATCAGGACAAGAAACATGTGATCCGCCTCGTGAAGAGAGAGCTTGGAGTACAGTTGAGTCCTGACAACATCAAATGTGAAGGCTGTATTTATGGGAAGTCACACAGAAAACCGTTCGGAAAAAGGGAAAGAGCAACAGCTGTAGGAGAGCTGATTCACACCGATGTTTGCGGTCCCTTCGTAGATAGCATCTCAAAATACAAATATTACGTACTCTTTAAGGATGACTACTCTGGCTACCGCATGGTCTACTTCATCAGAAACAAGTTTGAAGTTAAGAATAAACTTCTTCAAATGTTGCAAGAAGCCAAGGCCGCTGGATATAAAATCAAGACGATTCTTAGCGATAACGGAGGTGAGTTCGACAACAGAAAAGTACGAGATATTTTACAAAAACATGGTATTCAACAACGGATGACAATGCCCTACACTCCTGAGCAGAATGGATGTAGTGAGCGCGAAAACCGTACTTTAGTTGAAGCTGCGAGATCTATGATACATGCAAGAGGAGAACTACCACAAGTGCTCTGGGCAGAACTTGTCAACACTGCCGCGTACGTACTTAATAGGACAGGTCCATCAAGAGTTGAGGGTCAGGTACCTTACGAGCTTTGGCATGGGAAAAAACCCAAGATAAGTCACTTGAGAGTTATCGGAAGTGAATGCTTTGCTCACGTTCCAAAACAAAAACGAAAAAAACTCACCAAAAAGGCAATAAAAGGCAAGCATATAGGCTATGAAAACGATGACGGTTATCGTATTTGGGACGAAAACAAAACGCAAAGGTCGAGGGACATAACCTTCCAAACTGACGTCGAGTTCCGGATTTTTATTCCTTCAACATCAAGTTCAGAGGGTGATAACCAAACGATTACGCAAGAAGCTATGCCAGAAAGTGCTATAGAGCAACAGGAAACTAATCATGAATATGCTCTAGAGGGAGATGGAGAAAATGATGATCATATACATGGTGAAGTTTTGGGAGATAGCAACGAAATCAGAGAGGATGAGAGTGCTAACGAAGAGTTCGTTGACGCTGACGAGGAGTTAGAGATAGTTGAACCACCGTTGTTGGACGCGAGATCTCAATACAACTTACGCGATCGAACTTGCCTCTCACGTCCTAAGAAGTTCGAAGACTACGTGTGTTTCGTAGGGACAGAATATTTTCCCGAGACATATAAAGAAGCTATTGCGAGGGATGATAGCGCAGAGTGGGTCAAGGCAATGACGAGTGAAATGAAATCTATAAAGCAAAATAACGTATGGACACTCTGTAAGCTACCTAAAGATAGAAAGGCACTCCCTTGCAAGTGGATCTTTCGTATCAAGCGAAACCCAGACAGCAGTATTGACAAATATAAGGCTAGGCTCGTAGTAAAAGGTTTCAAGCAACGGAAAGGAATTGATTACGAACAGACTTATAGTCCAGTTGCTAGAATGGCCACCATCAGAGCCTTATTAAGTGTCACAGCCAAAGAAAAATTATATTTGACGCAGTTTGATGTTTCAACAGCATTCCTCAACGGCAAGCTAAAGGAAGAAATTTACATGCAGCAGCCGGATGGATTCAATGACGGAACTTCAAATGTATGTCTACTTAAAAGGAGTTTATACGGACTCAAGCAAGCTCCCAGAACTCATGCTTTGAGGAAACTTTGTTAGAGAAAGGTTTTCAGCAAAATGCAGCTGATTGTTGCCTATTCACAAAGAAAATAGGTGACAAGAAAATTTTGATAACTCTCTACGTAGATGATGGGCTTGTAGCCGCTTCAGACAAAGATTTGGCGAACCAATTCCTCAAAGAATTAGGGGATGCTCTAAAGATCACAAGCAAGCCAGCGTCTTATTACCTTGGACTTGAGATAACTCAGTCGAAAGATGGCTCCATTACAATCAAACAAGAGACGTACGCCAAAAAGATATTGGAACGTTTTAGAATGTCAGAATGTAATCCAGTTTCAACGCCAATAGAAATGACTTCTCAAGCAGGGAAAGTTAAGAAGGAGGAAGAGAAAAAGTTTCCATATAGAGAGGCAGTAGGTGCTTTAGCGTACTTAATGACAGGAACGCGACCTGATATAGCGTATGCAGTTGGATTAGTTTCAAGAAATCTGGAAAAACCGACACATGAAGATTGGCTACGTGTTAAGCGGATAATGCGATACATAAAAGGGACATGTTCTTTAGGTATAACATATAAAGCAGAACATGATTCCAACGTAATAGAAGGCTACAGTGATGCGGATCATGGAGGAGACCAACAAACAGGACGCTCTACAACGGGAGTTGCATGTCTCTTTGCTGGAGGAATAGTATCATGGCTAAGCCAACGACAATCTTCAGTCGCGATTTCAACTACCGAAGCTGAAATAGTAGCAGCAAGTGAAGGCGCTCGTGAACTTGTGTGGCTCCAGAGAATATTCTCCTCACTTACTACCATGGACGGAGTACCCACGTTAAAAGTTGATAATGAAGCAGCCATACGTCTTGCATACAATCCAGAGTTCCATAAGCGGACCAAACACATCCGAGTGAGACATTTTTTCGTAAGAGAAACTGTACAAGACGGACTTGTGGATGTACAAAAGACCGGAACTACTACTCAATTGGCAGATATTATGACCAAGGCAGTTCCTAGGCCAAGACTCGTTACAATCCGAGATGCCCTGGGTATACAGTGCTATACACTTAATTATTGAGGGAAAGTGTTAAAGGTTGCATAGCATCAAGTGTAGTAAACTCTTTTGAGATGGATATTTTTGTGAATGCTATGTGACATAAAAAAAGTAATACTGACTTTGACAATGTAAAACAAAAGTGTCTGTTCGTGTTCGTGTGGTGCTAAATACTAAAATAAAACTAATAACATTTTAAAGACTCTCTTAAGTGCAAATCAACTATTACGACCACGCTCTGTGCTACAGAGGTAAGTCAATTTAACCTTAACAGTGTAAAGTAAAAAACGTTTGTCAGACCAATTGAAAAATTGTAAATACGGAGAAAATGAAGACTTGGCTATCTATAATACAGTTGAAAAATTGTAGACGAAGAAAATGAAGACTTGGCTTTTTAAAAAACATACAGTTGAAAATTGTTAAGACGATTAAAATGAAGATTTGGCTTAAAGGACTTTGTATCCAAGCCAAAATCATTTATATATAAAAAGAAAAAGAATTTGAACGAAATTGAAATTGAAGTCAGTGTGGAAAGTGTGGAAACGTGTCAGAACGCAAAATGTCGTAAGTACTTTTTTTTTATTGCTTATTTCTAATAATGTAGTATATTGAATCTTCCTAAATATTGTACACGTTACAATGGTGTATAATTATCATACTTTTTTATTCCACAAAGTTGATTTAAGCAAAAAAGTTGTCAAATGCCATTTGTGTATGTTTACGACAGGTTTCTGATTTTTTTTCGGACTGTAGAAATTCTTTGCAAGATTAGTGACACCCTTATTTCGTGAAATAAACTATCTGAAATATTTAGTTCTAAACAACAAATCAATTACGTGTATATTTTTAACAGATTCAACGAAATGAATAACATGGTATGCAGCGTTCAAGTGCTTGGCACTTGAGTGACCGATAACGTTTGTAAATGTAAGGTTTGTGCAGACGAGCTTGAGGTGTAGGTTTTTTGAGTTTACCTGGCGTGTTTGGCTTGTATTTTTTGTGTTGGTTTATTATTTGCATTATTTTAGCGTTTTATCTAAGCATTCAGTTAATTTATTCTGCACTGCACATAAATACTACGGTATAGCACATCTTTCTATTTGCACGCCATAAACTTATCAATAATTATAGCTTCATGTATTCCATGTCAACATATCCTTATTTTCGCTGCATTCAGACATTAAAACTGGTGGATTGTGAAACTGGCGGACTGGTGGCTGTGTTTATTCTGCTTTTAATCTGCTTATTTTTTTATGTGGGTTGGTCACGGATATAAATATACCTAGAAAGATAGATAGATAAAATAGGAACATTAAATAAACATAATATGGCTATGTTTAAGATCACATGAAGACAAAAACAGCGGCCGAACTGGTGGTGGTGGCCCTGAGCAAAGAGGGAGAGGGCAGTCTGGGGAGGAGTGAGTGTTTTTTTATTTATTTACAAGTTTATTGGTTGAGTCACCAAAGCAAAACTGACATATTTATATAGAATGTTATAGAACTGTTATATTTTTGTAGCGCTGAGGAAGGAGAGAGGAAGAGGAAGGGGGACCTCCTTCCCGATGCGCCTCCCCAGACGAGGCGGATGCTGTATGTATTAAATCATTCATTTTCATTGTAACTTAATTACTGCCAAACAACATTTACTTTAATTAACTTTCACTTATTTTTATAGATTTTCGCCTGAGCCATGCCAAAGTGGCGCCACTTCCCTCTACGTCAGCTGCCGAGCACATTATAGCTCCTGCGCCGTCCACGTCTGAGGAGCAGGGCGAAGAGTCGCCTGATGAGCAAGATATTGAATTCGGTAAATATTATATTAAATTACTAGCTGTACCCGACATGCGATGCAATGCTCTTTTTCCTACTACCCTACCTACCTACAACCCTACCTTCCTACGACCCTACCTACCTTCCTACTACCCTACCTACCTACCCTGGACTTCCACGAATATTTCAAGACTAAAATTAGCCAAATCAGTTCAGCCGTTCTCGAGTTTTAGCGGGACTAACAGAATTGCTACTAATTTTTATTTTTATAGATTGTACATTGTGTCTTGAAGTAAGAGGTACTAAAAATTACATGTAAGAAATAATTTATGTTATGTTGTTACAGATTTTGAGGACGTGGACAGTGACGGCTTCGGTGGATACGACAGCGACGGCTTCTTCGGTGGATCGAACACCGCTTCGGCGGACACCATACCCAACTCGCCCAGTTCTCTGGACTCGTTGGGGTTTCGACTCTCAACCACAGAGAACTGGGCGGTTGTGTGTTTGACGCCGAAGAAAGTCAAGAGAAGAAAATCATACACAGACTCAGATGAGTAATCATCTGAGTCTGTGCATGATTTTATGTGTTTTTTTTTTTGTTTTTGTTTTACTTTTTAGTAAAAATAATTAATATGATTGCAGCATTTTTATTTACCTACTTGAATTGTCTTTATTTGATGCGTCAGTCAATCTACTCACCTCCATCGTCAATAATAAACAATTAACATCTATCAATCTATAAAGACTGAAAGGCTACCCGTCGGGGCTGCGTATTATCGAAAGGCATAACGCGGCGTCGGCACAAGGACGAAGAAGGAACATGGGTTGGTTTTTAGTCAGTAGAAGTCTGACACTCCCTTCCGCTCTGCCCAAGAGCGAGGGGGGTTATTTGATGATTTTCCACCCACCAAAAAAAAAAAAAGGCTAAGCAGCGACTTTAAAAGAATTAGGGACTCCAAGAGCGAGCGTAGCGAGCTCGAGAATCTCGACCCTTACACTAACGTTACTTGGTCGACAGTCAATGGCAAGATTCAAGAGGTACCTAGTATCTAGTAAACCCCAAGAGCGAGCTCGAAACAATTTTAAATACTTGATATAATAAAAGTAGAAGCATTATGTACGAAGAGTTATTTAAAAAGTTTTAGAACTAAAAGAAGTAGGACTCGAGGAGCGAGCGAAGTGAGCACGAGAATTATAACCCTTATACAAGGTTTACTTGATCGACAAGATTCAAGAGGTAGTATCCAATGTGGCTCTTCCACCAGCAGGCCGCAAGAACGAGTGTAGCGAGCTCGAAAATTTCTTGACCCCGTGCCCTGATTTGTTTGGAATTTATTCAACCTACTGAAGTAATTTGGTCGATTTCCACAACGTAAAGTTTTAAGGGTTAAGTTTACTAGTTACGGCTGCAGCTAAAGTTCTTATAAGGATCTAAAATACTTCATATAACAAAAGTAAAAGTATTCATTCTGAAACGTTATTTGAAAAGTCTAAGACATAAAAGGATTAGGACTCCTAGAGCGAGCGAAGCGAGCTCGAAAAACTCAACCCTTAGATAAGCGTTACTTGGTCGATAAACAAAGTAAAGACTAAGATGTAGCTAGTACCTAGCAGGACGCAAGAGCGAGCCCGAAATTTTTTTGACACTGTGTCCTGTTAGAATGATTCGACCTTGCCCGATTTGCACTATGGCCAGTCGGGGCCTGGGCCGGCCTGTCGAGTCGTGTCTATACCTACTTAGCAAATTATTGGCATTGATTTGTGAGCGTGCAATAAAAAAATAACCTTTAAATAAGAAATTTATTTACTTCTTAGTTTTTTTACCCACGCCTTTTCCTTTGGGCGTGGGTAATTTACGTTTGGCGGCCCGGTCCTCAATGATGACGGTGTTCTTTGCTGCCTGCAGCAAAGCCGTCACCATTGAGCTGCTCCCGGGTCCGCTGCCCTTGGCCTCAACACGGCTTGGCCCGGCCCCGCCGTAGTCGGCTGCAGCCTGAGGCAGCGACTCCGACGGGACCCAATCGCTGGGATTGGTATCCTCGTCTTGCCTAACAAAGTTTTAAATATGTTATAGGATTAGGCACTAATAACTTTAGCGAAAATACATAACTATCTACTCATAATAATCATATTTTAGCTAAACCTTTGTATTTGTAGTTATAAAATTATGAATACTTACACAAAAACTCTTGTTCCATGTAGTCGTTTTCATATAAATACCTACGTACTTTTTAGTTTATGGCCATTCAATATCTGGCTATGGTAATAGGACCATACAGCCTGGTCTTTCGTGAATTGTTATAATTGAAAATAATGTTACAACCTATAATTCTCAATGAAGTAGGTGTATCTTGGCGGTCCTGAAGGCTTGGTGATGTCTTTTAGGAATGAAATTCAATCAATCTAAGAAATGAAAGAAAAAATTGGCACAGACCTCTATCCATGCCAAAAATGGATTAAGTCCTACCCCTAGGTACAGACCTCAACCAACATATTATTAGGATCCTTCTTTTTAGTAATACAATGAAGTCTAGTACCTATTTAGTTCATACTAACCTATGATCAGCATTTTCAGTTGAAAGTCTTCACTTCATGATAGTACAGTGCGATCAAATTATCTTGGCAGCTCTGAACATAGGCTTTGCGAAATTTTACGCATGTAAACTTGGGAATAAAACTGTTATTGCCGGATAAACCAATAATTAAACGATCAGAAAATATCTAATTTAAACAGTGAGAAATACAAATAAAATAAATATCATAACACTTTTATACATTCGTTGTAACAAAATGACCTGCACGAAGTTCGGAGCTGCCAAGATAATTTGATCGATTAGCTACAAGGGTAAAAAAAATAAAATAAAAAAACTTGGGTAAAAGTTCATAGTTTATTAGGGGAGCCCTGGTGAGTCGCTTGGACAAGAACAATCACCAGGGCTCCCAGGCACAATCAAATCTTTCCTGGACCCACCAGGGGTTAAAATAGTTGTGTCGCTCCTGGAACCACTCGATAAAGCAGCAGACTGGTGGCTCAGGCGGTCGAGCTGCTGTTGGAGGCCGGGCATTACTACAACAAGGAAATGATGATTTGTAGATTATAAATATACAACTTCAGCTGAACCTACATAGAAAACCAAAATGAAATAAATATTCTTGAATGTTCTTGGTAAATCCTGCATGTGCAGTCAATCAAATCAAATGATTTCACCATATTTATTATTATACCAACATACATTTGACGAGTTGAGTTTTGACTTTCCGTTGCTAAATTTTGTGGTAACTTATTTCAATAGCAGATAGGTACTGTTATTATGAAAGGACTTGCTTGCTTTAGTTAACTACTACTGGATATATTTATGATATGGAAATCTCTTCTTATCATTAAAACTCTTGAAGTTTTTGTTAAAATTAGAAACACTTTCTTAGATTTAAAGAGAAGGCAGAGACCAAGCATGTACTCACCTCATGTCCAAGTACTCTCCGTCTTCCGGCCTCGAACGCAGCAGCGGATGGAGGCTCATCTTCAATCGCCGCAACCGATCAGGCATGTCGGCGATTGGCAACAGAACCTCCTTTATCTGTTGAAATAAAACAAATAGGTAATAAAATCATGTTTCTTCTGTTTAGGTAGGTACATACGCGTAGCGTTTCGATCCCCTAAGATGGCCACTGACCAAATGTGAAGTGCATTATTATTATTATTGTTCCCATATTAACTTTTACTAGCCTGAAACTATTGAATTATTTTTGCGAAAATTTTGCTCGACAGCTGAGCGGCTAAAACAAAAGTGGCACTAAACAATCAATAACTGTAGGTAGGTATAATAAATACCTCGTCGACCGCCTCCCTCCGCTAACAGTCTCAGCGCTTGCGCCGCGTCGCTGTCGGGCTGCCGCGGTTCCAGCTTTTGATAAACGGGTCTGAAATAATAAAAAAAACATTAGTAGGCACTGAAATCCGAATTTCTCGTAATCTTTAGTGCTTTCGGAAAAACTAGGTAGGTATTATTTTTGCTTGTATGAAACATTTAGATGTTACTTACTCGTCGCTGGACTCGCTGGCGTTGCTGCAACAAACGACGCGGCGCAGGTGGTTCCAGAAGCCGGACATTATAAACACTATTAATTTTTTTTTATTATTGTTTACTCTGTACCCTTGCAGAGAATCTAGTGATAGTTTTTATTATGAAAATTAACCGTTAATTAGGTTCAAGGCTTTTTTAAAATAAGGTTTAAAAATAAAAGACACTTATTCATGTACTTACTTGTATATTTTCCAACACACAAAATCAAATACTTCAGAATCAAAACTATAATATTCCACAACACAGTAGGAGTTATTTTACTTGACTTCTTGACTTGACGTTCCATGTACGACTGAGCTCGCTGGATTGGTACGACCGCCAAAATCGGCATTTTCCCGCCATTCTACCAACTTTTAAATCCAAGCGCTATGATTGGTTAGTCGTACCAACCACGAACTCAGCCGGTACTACAATAGTCAAAATAATACTTTTTAATTCTAGAATCAGACAAAATGTAACAATAAAATATTTAATAATTTACTTATGATAACATTATTATTTATTTATCGGCACTCACTCACGGGCTCACGGCGAATAAAAAGTAACTGACGCTCGGGCATAGAGTAGAGTATTTGGTATGACTATGAATGAATAGATTCGTCGTTTCACAGACTAAAAATATAACAGAACAGTAAGTCGATTTTTGAACTTTTTCATAGATAATTAGTAAGTTATAGTGACGGCGAAAAGTGACGTTTGAAATGGTGTAAATTGTGTCCCGGACGTTCAACGGGGTACGGCAAAACTGTGTAAATTGTGTCCCGGACGTTGCAGTCGATAAAGTAACTACAAATACAAAGGTTTAGCTAAAATATGATTATTATGAGTATATAGTTATGTAGTTTCGCTAAAGTTATAATAATAATAATAATAATAATCATTTTATTGCAGGCTACAATGGCCCATAGATATATACCTTATAAACTAACACATATAAATTAAATACAAAACTCTTGTTAATAAATAAGACTATTAGTGCCTATCCTATAACACATTTAAAACTTTGTTAGGCAAGACGACGAGGATACCAATCCCAGCGATTGGGTCCCGTCGGAGTCGCTGCCACAGGCTGCAGCCGACTACGGCGGGGCCGGGCCAAGCGGTGCTGAGGCCAAGGGCAGCGGACCCGGGAGCAGCTCAATGGTGACGGCTTTGCTGCAGGCAGCAAAGAACACCGTCATCATTGAGGACCGGGCCGCCAAACGTAAATTACCCACGCCCAAAGGAAAAGGCGTGGGTAAAAAAACTAAGAAGTAAATAAATTTCTTATTTAAAGGTTATTTTTTTATTGCACGCTCACAAATCAATGCCAATAATTTGCTAAGTAGGTATAGACACGACTCGACAGGCCGGCCCAGGCCCCGACTGGCCATAGTGCAAATCGGGCAAGGTCGAATCATTCTAACAGGACACGGTGTCAAAAAAATTTCGGGCTCGCTTCGCTCGCTCTTGCGTCCTGCTAGGTACTACATCTTAGTCTTTACTTTGTTTATCGACCAAGTAACGCTTATCTAAGGGTTGAGTTTTTCGAGCTCGCTTCGCTCGCTCTAGGAGTCCTAGCCCTTTTATGTCTTAGACCTTCAAATAACGTTTCAGAATGAATACTTTTACTTTTATTATATGAAGTATTTTAGATCCCTAAAAGAACTTTAGCTGCAGCCGTAACTAGTAAACTTAACCCTTAAAACTTTACGCTGTGGAAATCGACCAAATTACTTCAGTAGGTTGAATAAATTCCAAACAGTTCAGGGCACGGTGTCAAAAAATTTTCGAGTTCGCTACGCTCGCTCTTGCGGCAATCGGCGGCATAGATGAGTAGTCCGAAAAATAAAAAAGACCTTTTAAACAAAAGGGTGCCGGCAGTTTTGCTTACAAAAGATTACTGATAACAATCCGCGGCATAGATGAGTAGTCCGAAAAATAAAAAAGACCTTTTAAACAAAAGGGTGCCGGCAGTTTTGCTTACAAAAGATTACTGATAACAATTAGTAGTCCAATCAATATAAAACACATTTGAAACATGAGGAATCCACCGCACCCGGAACCCTTTTGTTTAAAATGCCTTTTATATCACCCGCGGCGTCGCAGTTTATATTACCTATCTAACAAAAGGTTTGTTGTAGAAGATTTGAGTAATAAGACTACAAATTAATACACTATTCAACTACTGAAACTAATTTATCCATACATTTAGTGGGCATTATAAAATTATGAATACTTACAAAAACTCTTGTTCCATGTTCAGCTGTTCCGATAATGGGACGGGCAACTGGTGGAACTAATGGCGCTAGCACCGCATGAACCTAAGCTCTTCATTGGTTGAATATCTGTCAATGTCATTTTACATTTCAAAATAGCTTGACCTCATTGGTCGGATTGGGACAAGCTATGGACACGCCATCTACAATCAGCTTTCACTTGCCAACCCCATTGAAAACGACAACATACAGTACGTAGGTCTACGTACTTTTTAGTTTATGGCCATTCAATATCTGGCTATAGTAATCGGACCATACAGCCTGGTCTTTCCTGAATTGTTCTATTTGAAAATAATGTTACAACCTATACCTAATTCTCAATGAAGTTGGTGTATCTTGGCGGTCCTGAAGCTGATTGGCTTGGTGATGTATTTTAATAACTTTGCAATAATAGCTCGATTGTATAACAAACTAACAAAATAATACGATGTGGGTATGACTATGAGGCAAGTCACATAAATCTTGATAGGGAAGTAAAAAAAAAAATGTGATTATTATACTAAACGATCCTAGTTTCCCAACAGAAATTCACACGTATGCACTATGCAGCAAGGTATCTTTTATAAAAGCAGATTGACGGTAGTTTGCGCCCTGTCCTTTAGTTTAGTCGCGTTACCAGTCGGAAAGAGTGTTAATCATGATTTTGGGCTTTAATCCCTTCCAGTAATGAAGTTGTTGCGAAGATATTATCGTATATGTGTTATGTAAAAATGTCCATGTAATTTCGGACTGTACTGCAGTGCGCGATACAATGACTAAACGTGATCTTATGCCATGCATTGCTCGATATTACAAACAAAAGCCAAGCAAAATCCAGCAAGCCAAAACTAAAGTTAAATTCTATGCCTATGTCTGCCTTTGCTTCAGCCTTATGGCCTTATGTAAGTAGATCGTTTGATGAATGCCTTTAGAGGTTAACGATTAGTTCAGTACAGTGCAATGACAAGATGAAAAGCCAAAAAGTTGTATTGTTTTGCTGCAAAGTGGATGTACCGATGTACAGATAGTTATACCTATAGTGAATAATAGTAGTATTTATAGTAGCCTATAACGTAAACAAATCTTTACGGTACCCGATTAGTTGTGGCAAACTTCGCGCGATGGAAAATATTACAAAATGCATCATGACGATGTTGGCCAAGGCGTAAAGTGCGTAAAGAACGAAGTTCTGAACTTATAATAAGAGCAACATTTCTGGTTTCCATAGATAAATTACCCGATTTATACGTACATTATTATGTGACGTCATGTTTACATTGTGCTTACGGGAAAGCGGTACGGTAGGAAAGAGGGCCAATGACATTCAATTCCTAAATCTACTGAACCAATGAAAATGGTAAATATCGATAGTTTGAGCCCTTCTGGCTAAACAAAAAAAGGAGTACCAGTGGGTACATATTGTTTATATTGATACATGCTTTCACTAAATTCGTTGTTTCTGAACCAACGCGTACTGTCAATAATTCTGTGGTGACAATTAGTTTAGATCGCAATTATTTATTCAGATCACATTGTTTCCGACCATGGCAAGGTCTTTACGAGTAGATATTTCAAGAAGTTTGTAACGGAACAGCAGTTTAAAAATACGCTATTGCGTGTCCTACCTAGGTTTGCTAAGAAGAATAATATTAATTAAGTCTATTTACAACTTCGATCAAAAATGTACTAGATTCCCGATAAGCGCTTCAAAAACGGCCCGAAATATAAGACCACAAACGTATTTGTGGTCTTATTTCAAATTAGTATGGTCCAATCATAGCCAACATTAAGACGTCAAAATACCGCAGTATGCGTACAAAAACTGCGTAAATAACCACCGTAACACCAAAGTTTTGGAAGGAATATCTTTTTTTCGGTAATTTAATATCATTATGTGCTTTTTCATAATATTTAAACATAAATAAACAGTAAATATAATTAAATCAGCGAATATTATAATTGTTTGGCCAATGTTTGCTACAACGCACCAACTATTGTATCATGTTCTTGAACAGGGAACGCTAGTTCCGCAATAGAATAAGCACGACATTGTACACAAAATGCTTTTAACCGTATTGCTTAGAGTTTAAGGTTCATTTTAGAATGAATATTTTTGTACTGATGACTTTTTATTTTGGAGCGACATTTAAAATGTTTTGCTTATAATCTTTCTCCGATGAAAGGGCTTAAATAAATATACTTTACAATGATAATTAAACGTTATGTTTAAGTGTTAAGGTTTATAATCATCTGAAGTTGTTAATAATATTGAACTTTTTTCTAAGATGTTATGTAGATGTTTACGTGTGTGCAAACGTGGCCACTTGAGCGACTTAGTTTTGTTCCTGATGCTTAATCTAGTACTATTATTGATCGAAGTGTTCAAGACACTAAACCCAGTATGGGGTTATGATCACTGATTTTAACGCTCGATGGCGGACAAAATATAACGATGGATGTTCTAACATTACCACAGAACATATATACTCTAGCGAGGGGTAGCCACGTGTGACGGACACGAGCGCCCACCCGCTAGGGGCGAAGCGCCCGCGCCGGACACCGAATTACGAAAAGGAACGTGTCACCGACGCACAGTGTTGCCAACGAAGTATCAATCTCCCCACCAGAATCGACGTCTAAAACCACCAGAATTCCACTAAAAATAATCGCACGTCTTAAGAAATCGCTAAAATTTTCCACTAACTTTATTTCTGGCAGATTTGTGGCCTTTGCAAGAAGAAAACAATATTTTTTGGGAAAGTTTATTAAAGCAATAACATTAAAAATACATATTAGGTAACAAATTACATCAACTTCAACTCTCTATTTAATTAATGGCTTTTGTGGAAGAACAAAATACTTAAAAATACCTGTATTTATAAGATGTCAATCAAATTATATTATTAAGTTATATTCAGATAAGTCGTTCCCGTTTGTATCATCATGGTTAATCTCCGATTGATACGACTCTTTGGTACCAATTAATTCCACTAGAAAATCCACTAGCCACTAAAACCGATATTTGTCCGCTAAAAGGTAAGTCAAAACCACCAGATTTAGTGGAAAATCCACTAAGTTGGTAACACAGCCGACGCACGTCCTATTTAATGTCACTGTGGGGAACGAAATTAGTCATTGGGAACCATTGAGATAGGATCCTATGGAGGCGCCGCGATGTTCTATATACACACTTGCTTATACAAATATGAGTGAAATAGGAGACAGAATGTAAAATATAGTTTTGGTTCGTTCTTTCTAATGCAGTAATCGTATTTGATGAAAGAGACAACAATATTTCAGTTGTTTCTCACAATGGCAACATTTGGATATGCGAGTCACAGAATAGTAGGTAGGGTGCCGTTTTCGACATATTGTGATACAACATGGCGACGAGTTTCGTGGTAGTTGTGCTGTCAAATAGTTGTTTACTTTTTGTTAAATTGCGATTTGTGAGAAAATTACGACGAGGTTATCTCTTAAACTGCGTGTATATGTTAGGAAACAGCAATTCAATATGCCTGCGTGTTGTATTGTGAAGTGTGGTGCAAGAAGGACTGAAAATCAACCACGTTTGACTTTGCATAGGTTAGTAGTCGTTTTCATGCAATAGTATCTAGGAGTAATACATTTTCGATGAAAAAATGCTAAGTGATCATTAATTTATTGCTAAAGTGTTAATAATTGGGTTTATTTCCGTCCCAGAGACCTTTTTGTTATTTCATCATTTGATTCGTTTGTTTACAAACATGGATAGTGTTGTACCGTTGCGTAATAGTTTCCGATACTAGTTCCTTCGCTGCGCTGAAACGATATCTGTTCGAGTGACCGTGCCAGGTCCGGTCAGGGCGCGGGACCGCCCTGAGGATTATCGAAAGAGATAACGCGGCCTTGGCACAAGAGCGAAGAAGGAACATGGGTGGTTTTTAGTCAGTAGAATAATAGGGTTTGACAAACCCTATTATTGCACTACAATTTTATTGGTGATCCATCTCTTATTTTACACATTATTATATTAACATTAATTTGATCATTCATATCTTTGAACACTTTTTGTTTATCTGAGAACGAAAATATTTCGTGGCGATAGATCTATTTACTATGTGATACAACTTGGGAACGAATACAAATTTTGGCGACAAGAAACAAAGTCCCCTTTTATTTTACTCCGCCAGTCAGTATGTTAATCATAATAGAAACAATCTTCTTACTATTAGAAGATTTGTTCTTCACTAGGATCTTATTAGTTTGCGATTTAATTCGTAGTTGAGTTTTAGTTACATTCTAATTTAATGTTGGTTTGTTATATAATACGAGTAAATAACAAAGACTTAACCGTGACAACTGTTTGACCGCAATCAACTACTCGACTAAGTACCCCCCTACGCAATTTTTTTGCTGGGAAACGATTTTTTATTGGGGTCAAATATCATATTTTACGGTAAAACTCAATGTAGCAACACATTGGGCTAGTGGATGCTATGAATAGTAAACGGGTGATGGAGGTAATTTAAGTAAAGTTATAACCTGAAAAAAAAAGGTAGCACTCCGGGAGTGTCGGCAGAAGTGAAAACTTCAATATTAACTTTCAAACTCGCGTCAGGGTCACGTGATGCTGATCGAAAAATCTTACGCTTTTTCGATCAGCATCACGTGACCCTGACGCGAGTTTGAAAGTTTTTACCCATACAAAAAAAAGTGCTCAGCGCCGCTAAAGAAGTTTTCACTTCAAAAACTAGTATTTACAAAAACAACTGTGAAATATTTGGAACTTTGACCAATATCTCCGTAACTAGGGGGTTCCTAGGTATGGTCTAGAACAAAAAAAAATATCGCAGTGGTGGGGAGAACAAGTGTTCAGTAGTTTAGGCGCTATGCTGGAACATACAAACATAATACATACACTGCCAAAATCATTACCCTTCCTTTTGGCTTTTCCGTAGTCGGGTAAAAAGTATTCTTTATTTATTGTATTTAGAAAAACCACTTTGAATAAATTTTATTCTCAGGTATCCGATACCTGAGAATTTTTTTTATTCAAAGTGGTTGTAGGTAAGTAAATTTACTCATATTTTTCTGTTACAACTTTACAATGGACATTCATTTTAATTCAACCGTGACATCTAATAATACTCGTAATACTAGTATCGATACTCGTTACAGTAGTACTATGTTTCATGATTGCCACAACCCTAGCATTGGCAGCCATTTTATGCTCCGTAGGTATGCACCTTTTTTCTGTAGGTATTTCCAGTCCATACTTTTTATTAGTCATTGTTGGGAACGAACTACTGTTGGTTTGGTCGTTCACTCGCAACTAGTGAGGCGCGTGATGACATATTGCGTATGGAACGGGAGATATTCTCGCACACTCGCAGATAGCTCAGATGCGCGAGCGCAACTTACGTAATTTAGTAACATTACTAAGCCACAGCACTACAAGATGTTATCTGTGGTATTGTGACGTCTGCGGTTGTCATTGTCAGTTGATGTAAACAAACAAAGTGTTTTATTGTTGAATTAAGTTATTATGTTTTAAATTGTTAAAATGAAACGTACAACGTTACAAAGTTTAATTTTAATTTGAATATGGTGATAAAACCGAGGTCTCGAAACTAAGCTACGCCTGTAGGTATCTTGGGGGCCAGAGTAGCATTATCTTAGCGTTGATGAGTTGAGCATTATCTTAGTGTTGATGGGGTTAAATGGTGTTGTGTGTAAAGTAATGAAGTTTTGCCATCGATACGCTTGACGCTAAGAAGCATGTCATTGTGTGTTAGTACCTACATGTGTGTGTGCGTGTGTCATATTGGTATGGTTTATAGTTAACTTAAATTGTTTCTTCAGTTTCTTTAAACGATAGTTTGGCAAACTTAGTTTTTTTAGTTATCTTTTCTTATATGAAATCCGCCCCTAAGACGACCCACTGACCGAAAAGTGTTTCATGTTTTTAATGTCTCTGATTCTACGTTTAATGAGTAGGTCGAAGTGTGGAAGGCACTAATCGCACAATTCACGGAACATAAGGAAGCATCGGTTACCAAACATAATTTGGAGTTTTAATAATACTGTTAATAATACAACAGGGTACCTATAAGCCTTACGATTTCCTAGACCGGGTTTCTGATCCAGTGCAATTTAGAAGCGATAGGGTTATCTAGTACTCGAATTAGAAAAGCTGGAAAGAAAATGAGACGTAACTAATTAGATACAAGGCGAAAAATAATAATAGCTGATAATAGTGATTACGCACATTGGCGCCAGGCGCTGACTACCAGCAGCAACAAGGTCAATGCTGATAACATCACGCTTGTAATGCCCGAAGGGTTAGGTAGAGGTGTACCCATGAGTACACACACATAGTAGTATACAGTAAAGTTTAAGTCCCATGCAATAGGGGGCGAGCCTGTTGCCAAGTTAATTCTTGTATGTTAGAGGATTTATATTCTGGCCCACATTAAGTGATATTGAGGAGTTAGGTAATGATTGACATAAACTAAGAAGTACAAAAGGTCATAAAATAATTATGATACAACGGGTTTACAGGCTTAGTATCCGTTGATTCCTTATGACTATATCGTAGCGATGCTTATAAATGTCTGATAGCACCAGTAGTGTGGATGAACAATTGAACACCGAAGATTTCATAAATCTTCTTGAGAGATCAAAGTTTATTGCCCCATTTTAACTTGGTTTTTTTGAGCTGACTTGTAATCGTTGTTTTGTGGTTCCCATTGCGGGAGCAATTGTTTCAGGACGGCCGAATGTTACAACAGCCCACTGACCAGGGGTGGTCGACTCTTACTGTCGAATCGGTAACATACCTACTGGGGCCAGATTTATGTTGCCAGAAATGTATTAAATAATTTTGTATTTTTTGTGGCAACATCAAATAAAAAAAAAGAAAACTGTGCAACGCAAGTGTTGCTATAATTTTAAACGTTTACCTCAATCCTAGGTATAACTATCGTTTATCTCCTTGGTAAAAACGTCGGTAACAATAGAAAAAGGGGCACCTTTCAAGTATTTTTTTTAAATGACATAATAATTTAAACAACTCATAACTCCCTTTGTATAAAAATAAAATACAGTTTGTTTCGTAATGATTTGATGTAAAATATGGAAAGATTTGGAGGAAGTTTAAAACGTGACATAGCAACACAGCTTAAAAAATTAAAAATGTTTGTTTGCCTAAAATTAAAGTTTCAAAGTTGATCGATTGAAGTTTTGCGTTGATTTATTTCCGTAACATAGCCTCTCAATTTCTGAAAGTCTGAAGTGCAGAACATGTGTGGCAGTTCAAGTGAGAATCCGGCTATAACTCAACATCGGTTTCCTAAACCGGGAAGTAAGAACTATCTCCGGTACGTATCTTCATAAATTTGGCAGACTGTAGCCCTTACAAAGTTATTTATCTACCTCCTTTCAAAAAATATATTCAATTCTAAACCTTGTACAGACCTCCGCCCATAAGGCGACCCACCGACCTACCAAACCTAACCTAACCTCACACCGTGATAGGCATACACCCTCCTTGCACCCTTTACGTCCAGCGATCACGCCCGTCCAGTACAATAACATAATTAAAAGATGGCAATAAACATACAAACATTAATTGTTTCTTTCAGCTGCGAACTATGGGCGAAATTCTGTTTTCCTCATGGACAGTGGTCTTCGCCAGATTTCCAAATGAAGCTCTATAATAGTAGACTATGTAGACTTCACTACCAAGAAACTACGTAGGCATGCTGCTCCTGAAGAAAACTTTGTACAGGTTAGAACTTTATTGCTAAGGTTCTGTTTCAAAAGTGTAAAAATGTTTAATTAATCGAGTAGTAAATTGAAGTGTTAATTTCTGTTCAGCTAAAATTATAGGTATAAAGCATCATTAGTACAGAAGTAAAGGAAAATTGATAAAATTAAATAACTGTTTATACTTCGAAGTTACAAAACCTCAATGTACGAGTCTAATATACAAATATGTAATTATTTTCAGATAACACAAACTCTTCCACAACATTCAAATGAACCTGTTGCGGGTCTCGCACGTCAATGGGCACTGTCCGATGTCACAAACCAGGCACAATCAACCAGGAAAAGTAATGAAGGAGACTGATAAGGTAAATTAATATTTTAATAGGGTTCAATACTGAAAGGGTGCCAATAGAATTATTACTAAGCCTATTATGTTGGTTCATCTGTCACATACAAGGCCTTATCGCATTTGGTAAGAGATAGCCAGTTGAAATTTTAATTATTTGTTTCAGATAACAGAACCTTTTCCGCAACATCCCATTGAACCAAATCAGCAAAAAACCATATCAGCTGCATCGGGTTACTTCGGACTCGATAATTATTATTATGTCGTCGATAGTCATGTCAGTATATTGCATAGAGTATTTTTTCTTTATTTTAAACTTTATTTTACGATATTGTAATGAACGAAATAAATATTTTTTACATTTAAAATCAACACATACTGTTTTTTTTGTTCCACCTGGCTTCTGCACTTGCAAGAAAACTGAAAAGTTATCTTGCAGGTGCAAAAGCCAAATTTTATCAAAATAATTTAACTAATTTAAAAAAAATAAGATTCGAAATTCCCGCTACGACCGCTACATAAACTTTTATTTGGGGATAACAAGAGATGGCGTGACTGTGCACCAGTTTTTGTCCTCAACATTTTTGTATTGAGTTGACATTCTTCTCCTAGAGTATATGTGTTCTGTGCCACTGACAGTCATCTGACAGCCACCTGACAGCGAGCCACGCCAACGACAGCCATGCCAACCATAGCCAAGCCACTAGCAAGCCATAACTACCGGACGCCTCCGGTGGGGATAAAGCTTTATAATGCCCTGCAAGCTCATTTTCGCGGTCTTGTCGCACTCGATTGTAATAGTTGTAAGGGGAAGCTCTGCCCAAATAAAGTTATAAATCAGTTCCTGTTTATTTTTTACCACTGTCGTTACAATATTGTAAATATCTTAAAACTATATATTATAAGTGTATTTAAATAGCTAATAGAATACAACAATTTATAGAACTATGGATTTTAACTTTTACATACAAGTTCTGGCGGGAAAAGAGCCGCGGTTAGACGATAACGTTTCGGGCGCGCACTACCCGCCTTAATATATATTTAAACTAAGTGGGTATAAATGTATTTATGTAGCTAACACAGTACTACGTATTTTAAGAGAGCATATTTAGATGTCGAACATTTCACCTTTTGACCGCCACAGTCAAGTATAGACGACAAATGAAAACGTGTCCAATACGCCACCGACGTCTATAGGCGACAAAAACCGTATTTTTTTTTTTACTTTTTTCTGCTGTTTAATACAAAACAATGTCAAATAATATAAAATAATGATTTTGTAGCCTATATTTTTTTGCCTTGGCGTGGGAGGTGCGCCATGCGTCTAACTAACGCTCTGGCGTTCAAAAGGTTAAATACATACGGGTAAAACGTGTCCAATACGCCACCATCATACTCGAGGGGAAAACGCCACAGGCTTGGTGCAGGGGTGTGGTAGTGCTCTTCTTCAAAAAGGGTGACAATGCCCGGTTGAAGAACTATAGGCCCATCTCACTTCTAAGCCATGTCTACAAGTTGTTTTCAAGAGTCATCACGAATCGTCTCGCACGCAGGTTTGACGATTTCCAGCCTCCCGAACAAGCCGGATTCCGAAAAGGCTTCAGTACCGTAGACCACATACATACGCTGCGGCAGGTTATACAGAAGACCGAAGTGTATAACCTGCCTCTCTGTTTAGCGTTTGTGGACTACGAGAAAGCCTTCGATTCGATCGAGACTTGGGCTGTGCTGCAGTCTCTCCAACGGTGCCAAATCGACTACCGGTACATCGAGGTGTTGAAGTGTTTGTACAAAAACGCCACCATGTCAGTCCGACTTCAGGACCAGACCTCGGAACCTATCCTTCTGCAGCGCGGTGTGAGACAGGGAGACGTCATATCTCCGAAACTGTTTACCGCTGCATTGGAGGATATCTTCAAGGTTCTGGATTGGAGAGGACTTGGCATCAACGTCAACGGCGAGTACATCACTCACCTTCGGTTTGCCGACGATATAGTGGTCATGGCTGAGACCATGGAAGACCTCAGTGCAATGCTCGATGACCTCAGTAGAGCTTCCGAAAGAGTGGGTCTTAAAATGAACATGGACAAAACCAAGGTTATGTTGAATGTTCATGTAACACCCACTCCTATCAAGATCGGAGACTTTACGCTCGAAGTTGTGGACGATTATGTCTACCTGGGACAAACGGTCCAGTTGGGTAGATCTAACTTCGAGAAAGAGGTCAATCGTCGAATCCGACTCGGCTGGGCAGCGTTCGGGAAGTTGCGCGGTATCTTCTCGTCCAACTTACCCCAGTGTCTCAAGACGAAAGTCTATGACCAGTGTGTGTTGCCAGTGATTACATACGGGACCTAAACGTGGACGCTCACAATGGGCCTCATCAGAAAGCTCAAAGTCACCCAAAGGGCAATGGAGAGGGCTATGCTCGGAGTTTCCTTGCGTGATCGAATCAGAAATGAGGACATCCGCATGAGAACCAAGGTTACCGACGTAGCCCGAAGAATCGCCAGACTTAAGTGGCAATGGGCAGGGCACATTGCTCGCAGAACGGATGGCCGATGGGGCCGAAAAGTTCTGGAATGGCGACCGCGAACCGGAAGACGTTGCGTTGGAAGGCCTCCCACTAGGTGGACCGATGACCTGGTCAAGGTTGCAGGAACCCGCTGGATGAGAGACGCACGGGACCGGTCAATGTGGCGACGCCTGGGGGAGGCCTATGTCCAGCAGTGGACGTCTTTTGGCTGAAATGATGATGAATGATGATACGGGTAAAACAAAAAGTGATAAGTGAAAAATAGTATTCGTTTCGAAGCCTAACCTTAACTAATGAACATAATTTTAAAAGTTCTCAATGAAAATGATTCTTTAAAACACCAGCTATAAAAATGCTCATAACTTTTCTATTTTTGTTTCTATGACTAAAAGTTATGCCAAAAGTTGATGAAATCTTA
Source organism: Diarsia dahlii (assembly GCA_949775195.1). Taxonomy (NCBI): domain Eukaryota; kingdom Metazoa; phylum Arthropoda; class Insecta; order Lepidoptera; family Noctuidae; genus Diarsia; species Diarsia dahlii. The sequence goes on along the minus strand of OX459217.1, from coordinate 13,195,274 downwards.
TTTGTAACAAAAAATGACAACAATATTTTTTGTGAGACCTGTAGTTCGTCATAAAAACCGGTTGAGCGTTGTTTTACAGCAAATAATTTCATAGAATTTCGTTTCACATATTTTTGTTCTCATTATCATTTCATAGCCTAATCAATACGCAGAATACTTACTTTGAAGAATTTTAAATCATCGATTTTTGTTTCAAATAAAGTTACAATTTAGAATTTTCATATCATAGAAATTAAAAATAATAATTATCAAATCAAATATTATTTATTCTTAATTCTTATACTGTTTATTTAATAAAAAGCTTTTTACAACGGATTATATTTTATCGAGTGACAGTTTCTAAACATTTCGAACACAGATGACAGAAACAACAGGAGATATGCCCTTTAGCCGAAAATGTATGGGGACCTGTGTCGTCAGTTCACACACGCAGAGCAGTAAAAACAATAGATATACGCATTCGCAAACACATCCGCATTTCTTAAAACATTACGTACTACACAATCAATTATAAACCTTATCCCTTCAGTCACAGCGTGTATTTACCATGCACCGCACAATTTACTTAATACATTTTGTTTTACTTCGACGCTAGTGATTGACTAAATCGAAAAGTTATCGATTCGTTCTATTTATTATTATATTGTAATAAAGTTCTTTTGGGGTCCTGAAAATAATTTATTATAAATAAAAAACAATATGTCCAGAAATCATTCAAAATAAAAAAAAAGTAATTTATTCAAAACAGGTTGATTAAAAAAAAAAAATATTGATTTGTGTCTGTAGTAAATCGTAATATTAACTTACACCACAGATGTGTTGCAACAGATTTTGATATAATTTGAACGACATCCACGCGGGTGAAGCCGCGGGCATCAGCTAGTTAATAATAAAAGCAAGATGCAATGAAAGAAGAATCATGCACGAGTACACACGGCTACACATCAAGCTATGGGAACATTTTCAGTTTACAGTGACCACGCATTGTACGACGAAAATCCTATACAATGCGAGATCAGCATATACTAGAAATGTGTAGCTTGATGTGTAGCCGTGTGTGAGTCGCCAATAAAGAAAATCCAATGTCTTTAAGTATTCGCTTAATTTTTTTTACACAATACTTTTTTACATTTCATCGGCTATTTAATGCCCGAATTCTGAAGTTCCCAGTTACATGCATTCCCATTAGCTATTGATTTAATAAAAGACTAGCTTTTGCCCACGGCTTCGCCCGCGTGGATATCGGTTTAACTACAAAAATGACGATTTTCCATACAAACTTTCATTCCCTATTTAAGTCCCTTAGGGGTTGAATTTCTAAAAATAAATCCTTCTTTATTCCTTGTCTACATTATATAGGGAACCTCTGTGCAAAATTTCAGCTTTCTAGGTCCAAGGGTTTGGGCTGGGCGTTGATGAGTCAGTCAGGCAGTGAGTCAGTCAGGACTTCTCTTTTTATTTAAGTATATAGATAGATAGATAACTCGAGCAACCAATGAATACTATTTATTTAGTCAATATTAAGCAATAAAAAGCACTTTCTATTTTCAGTATTGCTTGCAAAAATAAGAAAGCGTGATAATATAAACGTTGTTATTAGTACCTACCTATATTTATAATTTGTTGTTTAAACTAAAAATAAATTTATATTTTATTAGTAAATACATAGTATAGAATATTGGTTTTTCTTATCTCCATTTACGGCAACGCTCAGTAACGCCATAAAATACGCCTTATACTGCAGTAACAATTGTGTAGAGTAATTAATTGTATAATGCATAATATGTATAACCATTCGTACGTATACGCAGAATCATCGTATAAAATATCGACAACTACAAACATCACAATTAGACATCTCTAGCTCACAAATACTGACAGCAGCAGCTTTTCGAAAATATTGTGTGAGTGAGAGCATCAGTAAAACACCTATCCATTGCGCTATTAGATCAGCCGATTCACTGGTCGATTTGTACTTAACAAGCAATGGTTTTTGTTCCTAATGAAAACAATTGATTTGGTTTTTCATCATGTTTCTCGTACCACGAAGTAATGTTTTAATGAATTTAATATGAAAAACATTATTTTTGTAGTACTTACGTGTGAAATGAGATACCATCTTTCGTGAAATTCACAATACAGCTATTATTTTTACAAACATTCACTGAACAACGCGGCATTTTGTAAAAAATCACGAGCAGTGAAGACGTCGCAAGTTGACATTCGACTTATCATTGAAAGTGGCGTAAGGCCCCGTCGTGGCCACATGAGTTCGCATGTACTACGCCTCCTTGCCATATCTCCTGTTGTTTCTGTCATCTGTGATTTCGAACCATATACTATAAACTTTAAAATCTCATCGTTTTTAACAAATTATTAAAAACTGACATCTGTAATAGTATGACAGCGGTTCAAAACTGTCAGAGTGCCGTAGCTGTGTATTTCGATGCAGTAGCTGGTCACAGTTGTAACCTAACTAATTTGGTTGGAGTGCCCTAAATCGTGCTAGTATCATAGTTCGGCGTTAAAATATGTAACCAATTACCCATATTTATAAATAGTATACCGTTTATATTTATATTTTCGTTGTTATAAAATGCCATGGAGAAATACACCGAACAAACAATATTTGATAAAAATAATTCTACTGTTTGATAAGTTTATGAAATAAAAATGTGATTATAAAATTCATTGATTTGGGTTTCTGTAAAACATGTTTCAAGCAAGTAAATAGTATTTGAAAGAATAATATTCGAACCAAAAATACAAGAACCAAATATTACATGAAACATTTTCTGAGAAAAGAAATTCTTTGAAAATTCTATCTGTGAAACAAGGGTACACCATTTACCAATTCTATCCGTTGTTGTCTATATTAAACCAACAAAAATCAAGGAAAAATAGTTTACTCGCGACGGCTTCATATCAATCAACAGAATTCTTTCTTCTTTCTTTTTTTAAAAACGTTGCCCCACACTAGACATTTCTCCTGTATCGTGGGTGCGTTCACAAACATTTAAACTCACATACACAAATACCCAGACCCGGAAAAATTATCTGTAGGCCATACAAATATTTGTTCCGTGCGGGGATCGAACCCGCGACACGCAGCGCAGCAGTCCATTGCTTGAGCCACTGCGCCAACCGGAAAACAATGTGGCCACATCCACCCTTTTAACATTTTAACACCTTTATGTCAAAATCTGCGCCGACTATTATTATTATTATACTTGTACGGTTTTTCAATTTAAGTTACAGGAAAAAAAGAAGAACCGTAAACCGTAACGGTTTTTTTACGTTTTCAGTTTTCCCTTAGTTTTCACATGTATTTTTTTTACATGATGTCTTGTTAAATTATACTTCTGCCTGAAACTCTTCTGACATATGTCACACTTGTAAGGTTTTTCACCAGTGTGCGTTCGAATATGTATCTTTAAAACATATTTCCTAACAAAACAAATCTGACATATTTCGCACTTATAAGGTTTTTCACCAGTGTGTTTAAGCATATGTTCGTTTAAATGAGCCTTTTGACTGAAACTCTTCTGACATACGTCACACTTGTAAGGTTTTTCACCAGGGTGTGTACTAACATGATTGATTAAATTCGGCTTAAATCTGAAACAACGCTGACAAGTATCACATTTGAAAGGTTTTTCACCAGTGTGTGTACGCATATGTACAGCTAAAGTAATCTTTCGACTGAAACTCTTCTGACATACGTCACACTTGTAAGGTTTTTCACCAGTGTGCGTTCGAATATGGTTCTTTAAACTATCTTTGCTAACACAACAAATCTGACATATATCGCACTCATAATGTTTTTCACCAGTGTGTGTACGAATATGTCCGATTAAATGAGCCTTTTTACCGAAACTCTTCTGACATACGTCACACTTGTAAGGTTTTTCACCAGTGTGTGTACGAACATGAAAGATTAAATTCGACTTACAACTGAAACAACGCTGACATGTATCACACTTGTAAGGTTTTTCACCAGTGTGTGTACGCATATTATGTCTAGCTAAACTCGACTTCTTAGAAAAACTACGTTTACATACACCACATTCGTAAGGTTTCTCACCAGTGTGTGTACGCAAATGTGCAGTCATAGAACCCATTTGACTGAAACTCTTCTGACATATGTCACACTTGTAAGGTTTTTCACCAGTGTGTGTACGCATATTATGTCTAGCTAAACTCGACTTCTTAGAAAAACTACGTTTACATACACCACATTCGTAAGGTTTCTCACCAGTGTGTGTACGCAAATGTGCAGTCATAGAACCCATTTGACTGAAACTCTTCTGACATATGTCACACTTGTAAGGTTTTTCACCAGTGTGTGTACGCATATGTGTAGTTAAATGACTCTTTTGACTAAAATTACGGAGGCATATTTCACAGTCATGCGGCTTTTTGTATTCAGCTTTGGAAGTACGATTTCGAGTGCTTCGGATAACTGTCGAGTCCGATACTTGGTTCGTCTTTTGATCGGCTGGTATTGAGTCTTCTGATTTTGATCTTCGTAAGTGCAGTTTTGGTTCCTTCGCAACAGTCGACCCTGCGATAATAAATACGGTAAGTACAATTTTCCAAGTAGATTGAGGACAGGAGGCGTGCACAGATATCAAAAATATTGGTACTGGTTTCTGTGATTATGACATTAGGATATTGAGAGTTGTAAGTACGCAATTTTGAAAATCATATGAGTTACTTAGTGCTCAGGGGACACACGGTCGACGTCTGTGAGGTCTTGTGGTATTGGGACGACACGGTTGGCGCAGTGGCTAAGCGATTGGAATGCTGCGCTACGTGTCGCGGGTTCGATCCCCGCACGGAACAAGTATTTGTATGGCCTACAGATAGTTGTTTCGGGTCTGGGCGTGTTTGTGTATGTGATTTGTTTCAATGTTTGTAAACGCACCCACGATACACGAGAAATTCCTAATGTGGGGCAACGATTAAAAAAAATATATTGATTCGAGGAAGTACAGCGTTCCAAAGAGGGCTAGGCCTAGAACGTATACCTCATTTAAATTAAACAAAGGGGTTTGCACTTTTTTGTATGGAAGCTGGCATATAAGCCCACCGCCATTTTGTTTTTATCAGAAATTACGGTCCACGATGAAATTGACATGATAAAGATCAACATAGGAGTATAATCCAGTGGCAGATCTCACATAGAAGCCGAAAAGCCGGGCTTGCCTTAAAATAATAATAAAGCAACAATGAGAGTTTATGACAGTGACACTGGCATTATTGACATTCGAGGTTAGGTTGCGTTCAGAAATGGTTAAAAACGAGTGCTTAAGTTATGTGGCGCTGGCGAGTGGTGGCATCGATTCACCAATCGATAAATTTCATTTAACGAAAAACTAAAAACAACTAAACTTTTTAAAATCCCAAAGAAATCAAATCATATAAAGTATTCTCGTGTACTTTATTGTTGTCATAAAGTATAAAGTACAATTACCTGAAATAACGTACACACGGCTACACATCAAGCTATGCATTTCCAGTATAAGCTGGTCTCGCATTGTATAGGATTTCTGTATAGTGCGAGTTCAGCGTAAACTGGAAATGTATAGCTTGATGTGTAGCCGTGTGTACAATCGTTTATTATAAAGTACGGGTGGCAACCCTAGTCATAATGTGGACAATGTAGTTTTTTTTTTTGAGTTTTGTTGATTTTTATAAAATATGGGACCATTTGGGAAGTATACCCTTTCCAACAAAAAAATAATTTTTCAAATCGGTTAGTAAGTGACGGAGTTATGCCCGAACAAACATTTAAAAAATCCTTCTTTTTTTAGAAGACGGTTAAAAAATAAAACGTGTCAAAGATCGTGAGTAGGGGCTGGTGACGTCACTTTCTGGTAAAAACTGTACCAAACTAAGACGTCGCGCGACTTTTTGAAGCACTCTATCGTCTTCATTTATTGTTTACGTGAAAATAGAAAAAATACGTGTCCAAAATTTTTGCACATGTCGATGAGTTTGTGCTTCAGGGAGACCGGAAGATATACTACCTACTTATCATTAAATGATGATGACTTACTATTTGTCTCCACGGCTCTGCTCCTCTCCTTAGGTGATTCTAGTTCCTCATCCTCTTCTATTTTATACTCCATCACAAGTACATCATCTTCTGAATCGGATTCAGAACCAAGTGGTAACATATCTTCCACTAGACGGCTATTGTCTTGATTTTCTATTTCTAGATCTTTAAGTAAACAAAATATTTTGTTGATGTCACAGACCACATAAAGACATATTTAAAACTGATTTGGTTTTAACCATACATCACATTCAAAGAAATTTAAAAAAAAACAAGTAATTTATTTTTGCTGAATACTCTGTTACAATGGTGTTATAAAGTTTACATGTTTCAAGTGATTCTACCGTAAGGCTTGCAAAATGTATACAGTCATGGTTAATCATCAAGAGAGATTCAATCTTTGTGACTAAGTTGTTTGGTGCGTTTGGTTACAAGATGTCTCTCAACTCAGTGTGCCTCTCGGCAAAGGCCTTCTCCAGTAGCTTCCATTGCTTCCTATCTTGAGCAACTCTCCTCCATTTGGGTCCCGCAGTAAGCTTCAGCTCATCCTCCCAACGCATTAGTTGTCAGACACTACCTACTTTTAATTAAATAAATAATACTTACTATTTGTCTCCATAGCTCTGCAATTCTTCTTAGATGGTTCTTGTTCTGCTTCCTCTTCTATTTTGGACACTATTAAAGGTACATCATCTTCTGAATCGGATTCAGACCCGTGTGGTAGTATATCTTCTTCATCTAGATGGCTATAGTCTTTATCTTCCAGTTCTAGATCTGTAAAATTATAAAAACATTTAAATTACTATTTTATTGATAGATGACAAAAGGATATATTTTAAACTGAAAGTTTTATAACCCTACTTTACATAGTGAAATATGAACGCACAAGATTTGTATTAAAAAATATTTATTTTGACGGCACGGTTGGCGCAGTGGCTAAGCGATTGGACTGCTGCGCTGCGTGTCGCGGGTTCGATCCCCGCACGGAACAAATATTTGTATGGCCTGCAGATAGTTGTTTCGGGTCTGGGTATTTGTGTATGTGACTTTCTATGTTTGTGAACGCACCCACGATACAGGAGAAATTCCTAGTGTGGGGTAACGTTTTTAAAAAAAAATAAAATAATAATATACGTCTGCTCAACATGAGCTTTAAGACGACAATGAACAAAAGAACGCTTAAATCTAGATTATATGTTCTTATATACTACTTGAAAGCTTTACATGTGTGCGTCTGTGGCTGGACCTCACAGTTGGCCAGTGACAGCAATCAGTCGATCTTATTTCTTTCACAGTTTTGATAAACATTATTTTCATTGGAATTGATCATTAGGAACTTGAGTCTAGTGGTTACTTGGAACCGCTGGGTGGCATGACGTGATCTTTGTTTACGGATACAATATGAGTTAAGGTTTGGCTACGCATAACTACACGCTACACAGAATATTGTAAATAAATATTGAAAACTAGCAGTTACCTGCAACTTTGTCCATGTGCATATTAAGATGTGTAGGAAACAGAAACAAAAATTGCTAAAAAAGATGTTTTAATTTCTTCTCCAGGATATGAAACATCTTCTTACTAAATTTCATTACGATCCAATCAGCCGTTTACATGAGAAAAAGTAACTAACAAACTACCTCACAATTTATAATATTAACTAGCTGTTGCCCGTGACTTTGTTTGTGTGGAATTTTTTACTTTTTTTTCATAAAAAGTTTCCTATGTTACTACTAATACTTCTAAGAATATGTGTACACAGTTTCGTGACAAACAAACTTACATTCACATTTATAATACAAGTAGGGATTATGATTTTAAATAAACTAAAACCTTTTCAGTACAATAAATTGTATATCTTTATTTTATGGAAGATATTACCAATCTTAGATTCGTGAAAACATACCGTCACTTTGATATTCCTCCTTGGGCTCAAGAATATCATCTTGTCTCTCACAAACCGCTGGCAATTCTTCCTTCACAACAACGCTTTCTGTTGGACCAACGTCAACTATATTTATGTTCTGTATTGGAGAGATAATAAACCCATGGGGAAACTGTAAGCCGTTTTGGTTTACTAAAGGTTTTGGCTGTAAAAAGATGATTACAGTTTTATATAAAATATGTTGATGTTTACAAGGGCATAAACTTCATTCACATAATTACAACAAAGTTATGAGAATAATTATCTATTGAAGTATCTCACCTCGTAATTCCCTTCCATTATCTGAGCAAACAGCTCTTCTGCTTTCAAACATCTCCTCAGCAATCTACAGCTACGCTTTAGTTCAGCACAGCAGAAAGAACAAGCGAGGATCGGTCTACTGTCCTTGGTTACAAACTGCAATAAAATTTTGTGTTTCAGTCTTCTGGGTTTGTGAATAATATTCTGCAAACGTTTGTGAATAATAATCTACAGGTTTTGTTAAAAACACTTTTAACAGCTCACACATAGAAGGCATGTACATTAATCACCAGTCTGCCTGCCTAATTGGAAACTTCAATCACTAGTTTGTAAGAAAAACTTGGCAAAAACAACAAATAAATATGATTTTAATTAGTTTTATTTCATCAATATTGTTGATTTCCCTATAACAAAGAGTTTGTATGATTTCTCAAGTAAAAGAGCGGTATGGTAATACAAATATTCAAGTAATATGAATGACATGTAAAAATGACATGCATAGATAACGTTTTCACTTACTGGCTTATGAGTCAGCCTCTTATATAGTTCGTGTAAGTTCTTGGTCACCACCACATACATACGAACATCCTCCGCTAGACATATCCTACACATTGGTAGCTTTTCCATCTTTTATCTGTGTAAGTATCACTGAAGATAAACTTAGAAATTCTGCTTCATACAAATAACAGGCAACGCTAGTATATAATTATTGCAAATACTTTTAGTATATACGAAAGTGTCGCGAATGAGTTTAACTTTACAACTTGTAAATTGTTATTATTTAAAACGATCCTCTGACAAATAAAAAAGTATCGCGAGTCCAGTCCAGTTTAGTTCCGAGGTAAGACGGCAACGTCCGGAGAGTGCCAGACTTATTATATATTACTCGTACGGTGGCCTTTTATTAATAGAAATAACTTTATTAATTTAGTCCCTAGATTCTAGACACCATCTGATTCTACTGTACAAATAATAACGCGTTTCGAACAAAGATAAATTTTAGGTTAGCCAGATAATCAACAAGCTACTTTTGACACTGACAGATTCACATGTTTGACATTTTGGAGTTCTTGAAGCAGGTACCAAGGAACTTATATCATAACTAGAAAGTGTTCGTGCAACTCAAAAGACAACGGCGCGCAGACGCAGTGGCTGAAAAATAAAATTAAAACGATATGAAATGATTTTTATTTAAATGGATAATATGTAACGACTCTTGCATAAGGTATAGTAGAAAATAGCGTCTTATTTCTTACTAGCTTTTGCCCGCGACTTCGTTCGCGTGGAATAGTGACTTCCGGCAGATTTTTGGTTTATCTCGCGAAAAAAAAAAAAAAAAAAACTATCCTATGTCCTTTCTCAAGTTCCAAACTATGTCTGTACCAAATTTCATCAAAATCTGTTCAGCCGTTTAGGCGTGAAAGAGTAACAGACAGACAGACAGAGTTACTTTCGCATTTATAATATTAGTAAGTATTAGTAAGTAAGTAAGTGTATTATCATTCATCATTTCAGCCAAAAGACGTCCACTGCTGGACATAGGCCTCCCCCAGGCGTCGCCACATTGACCGGTCCCGTGCGTCTCTCATCCAGCGGGTTCCTGCAACCTTGACCAGGTCATCGGTCCACCTAGTGGGAGGCCTTCCAACGCAACGTCTTCCGGTTCGCGGTCGCCATTCCAGAACTTTTCGGCCCCATCGGCCATCCGTTCTGCGAGCAATGTGCCCTGCCCATTGCCACTTAAGTCTGGCGATTCTTCGGGCTACGTCGGTAACCTTGGTTCTCATGCGGATGTCCTCATTTCTGATTCGATCTCGCAAGGAAACTCCGAGCATAGCCCTCTCCATTGCCCTTTGGGTGACTTTGAGCTTTCTGATGAGGCCCATTGTGAGCGACCACGTTTCGGTCCCGTATGTAATCACTGGCAACACACACTGGTCATAGACTTTCGTCTTGAGACACTGGGGTAAGTTGGACGAGAAGATACCGCGCAACTTCCCGAACGCTGCCCAGCCGAGTCGGATTCGACGATTGACCTCTTTCTCGAAGTTAGATCTACCCAACTGGACCGTTTGTCCCAGGTAGACATAATCGTCCACAACTTCGAGCGTAGAGTCTCCGATCTTGATAGGAGTGGGTGTTACATGAACATTCAACATAACCTTGGTTTTGTCCATGTTCATTTTAAGACCCACTCTTTCGGAAGCTCTACTGAGGTCATCGAGCATTGCACTGAGGTCTTCCATGGTCTCAGCCATGACCACTATATCGTCGGCAAACCGAAGGTGAGTGATGTACTCGCCGTTGACGTTGATGCCAAGTCCTCTCCAATCCAGAACCTTGAAGATATCCTCCAATGCAGCGGTAAGCAGTTTCGGAGATATGACGTCTCCCTGTCTCACACCGCGCTGCAGAAGGATAGGTTCCGAGGTCTGGTCCTGAAGTCGGACTGACATGGTGGCGTTTTTGTACAAACACTTCAACACCTCGATGTACCGGTAGTCGATTTGGCACGGTTGGAGAGACTGCAGCACAGCCCAAGTCTTGATCGAATCGAAGGCTTTCTCGTAGTCCACAAACGCTAAACAGAGAGGCAGGTTATACTCTTCGGTCTTCTGTATAACCTGCCGCAGCGTATGTATGTGGTCTACGGTACTGAAGCCTTTTCGGAATCCGGCTTGTTCGGGAGGCTGGAAATCGTCAAACCTGCGTGCGAGACGATTCGTGATGACTCTTGAAAACAACTTGTAGACATGGCTTAGAAGTGAGATGGGCCTATAGTTCTTCAACCGGGCATTATCACCCTTTTTGAAGAAGAGCACCACCACACCCCTGCACCAAGCCTGTGGCGTTTTCCCCTCGAGTATGACGGAATCAAACAGCTTCTGTAGGGCCTTAAGGACCGGTTTGCCACCCGCCTTCAGAAGTTCGGCCGTAATTCCGTCATCACCCGGCGCCTTGTTGTTTTTAAGCTGTTTCAGAGCCATCCTAATCTCGTACAGGCTGACGTCCGGGATGTCTTCGGTATAGTGTCGGGTCAATCTAGCTCTGGGGTCTTTCGCTAGATTTTCGACGGGTCTTACTAGTAAGTGTATTAGTAAGTAAGTAAGTATATTAGTAAGTATTAGTAAGTATATTAGTAAGTATAGTAAGTAAGTATAGTATGGATGGATACTTATTATGAACTCAGATTGTTGTGCAGGTGATTTTTATCATTTTAGTATTATTCAGTAAATAGACATTTGATAGTGCCGCGAATCCCATTTTATCACTATCATTTCACTAAAGTGTGTTTTTTTTAATTCAATACGGAACGCGGCCTTAGTCGCCGCGTTCCGTATTACAAAATAATCGCTCACAGCCAAGGACGTTATATACTATCTGGACTGTGTACGTGCCGCTCAAAAGCGTTCCGAGCGAGATTACCTCGAAAGAGAATGTCATCTCTTTCTAATAGGGTGACCAAACATTTTGTACTTACATTTGGGACAGATATAATTGTGTGGCTGGCCTGGCTTGGCATTTGTAATAATTAAAAAAACTGATAAAGAAAGACATTTATTCATATTTGCAAAAAGTTGTTCCAAAAAAATGATGGCATACGCGGGATACCTTGTCGCATTAACCTTATGCGCCTACCACACGCTCACACTTCACCACAGTCTTGCATGCGCGATTACACGGTGCACACAGTACATCGCGCGTGTGGTTTGTAATGGTAATACAGTTTTACCAACCAAACGCGCGATGTACTGTGAAGTGTGAACGAAAAGTGTGGTGAAGCTTGAGCGTGTAGTAGGCCCATTAACCTTCAATCAAGATTCCCTTATTATTGCTTTCAAATCCTAACCATTGAAGAGTAGTACCTACATTCCATAATCAGCTCACCTAAATAACCTGAAAGAATACAACCAATATACCTACGTCCTCATAATATTTTATTAAACAGTTATCCTCTAACTCCTAACCGCTACGGAATCCATCATCAGCTCATGGATTGGATACGTTGGATTTGATTAAAGACCAAAATGAAAAAGTTTCAAAAAGTAAATAAAGAATTCAAATGTTTGTTTTGGTTATGTTTGAGATTAAGATGAGATATGAGATTTTATACCGATATTGATTATAGAAAAGGGGTATTCTTTACAATAATTTCATGATTCCCGTTTATAGATCTTGAACATAGTCACCCTAGTCGTTATTTGTAAACAAAGTTAAAAGAACTTATCTGAAAAATGAAATCCCACGTCTTGGATACCCCTCACTTTCACAACCCTTCAGACAACACCATTTAACCATATTTGAAGACAAATATTTCGCTAATACAATTAAAAACACTTGAAAAAGGAAAATTATTATTTCAACACGAAAATGTGTCCGCCATATTTTTTACGTTTTTTTTTATATGGCTATACAGTTTTTATGAATTTTGGCTCTAATAAATTTTAATTCGCAAGTATTTATTATTGAAAATGAAGTATTTGAATATTAAATTAATACTGTTAAATTTTATGGGCTAGTTTAGCTATCTACGTGATTTTCGATTACTATACATTTTCCTGTTTTTTTTCACTGGCAATTGCAAGACAAGAATTACAGACAAACCCTTGAATTTTGTCTCGCTCTTACGTTTTGCTCGCCCTTCAAAAAATCGTAGGGAAAGTAAAGTAATACAAACTCTATTTGTTTGACATAAAGTTTATTTTTAAACGGCATTTTCAGCCAAGGTCACCCTTCGTTGTACCCGCCTGCTCACAGCGCTCATGTCTTTATTTGCGTTCCGATTTAGATATCACGATTATGACAGCTAAGAGCTGTCATCAATTCGGAACGCTCATAAACGCGTTTACAGTGCTCACTCGTCACTCGATAACAAAAATATAACCCCAAAACCAAAACCTTTGGGAACATGGGTGATATTTAGTCAGTAGAAGTCTGACACTCCCTTTCGCTCTGCCCAAGAGCGGGACCCCTGAAGAGGTTAACGTCGAACTGTTTATTTTAGCGTACTTTACTCCCGGCAAAGATTTACCCCGACATAAAATACCATAAATTACGAACTATATAGATACAACTATAATTAAATATAATGTTCATGAGTTCAAAAGTCTTTGAATGTTTGGGGGGTATGAGGAACAGGGTGTAAAGCTCCTCATCCCCCGTTGAAAAGGGAGGATCCTCCGACCGTCCGGTCGGAGGATCGGAGGATGTTGTGTCCGGTGGGCTAACTGCCCGACATAATTATGTAAGTCGGGAACTCCTATATAGGCTTATGTCGCGGAGAATGTTGATAGCGCGATGTAGGAATTTCTGTAGATCGTTGTTAGTACGCAGGTGTTGGGATAGATGTCGCTAGTCGCCACATCACTCCCCTCCGAGACCGGAGGTCGAAAGCAGGTTAAATCTTGGCGCTTGTCAGCCAGTGCAAGGTTCCAGTGAGTCGGAACCGAATGCCGCATAGTTCACGGTGAGTCGGAACTGTCTGCGGTGATGCCCCAGTGAGTCGGGGTGATGCTGCATATAAGCTCCAGTGAGTCGGAGTGGTGCAGTGCTTGCCGTGATGCCCCAGTGAGTCGGGGTGATGCTGCGTATGCTCCAGTGGGTCAGAGTGTGCAGTGCTGCGTAGTGGCTGGCTGCTGCGTCGACCAGGAGAGAAGGGCGTCTCTGCTTGCTGACCGGCCGAAGTGCAGTGTGCTGTGCCAAGGTCGCTGATGAGGCTGGGGGTGATGACCAGGAATGCGCTTCCGCTGCATGCTGGTGGTCAGGATACCCCATGAAGCCGTGGCTGCTGGCTGACGGTATGACTCGCTGCTCAAAGGCGAAGGGGAAGTGATGATGACGTATGAAGTGCTTGCACGAAGGCTGCGCTGACGTTCATGCTCGGGGTCACCAGTTTGGGGGGCATGAGGAACAGGGTGAGAAGCTCCTCATCCCCCGTTGAAAAGGGAGGATCCTCCGACCGGACGGGTGTTGTGTCCGGTGGGCTAACTGCCCGACATAATTATGTAAGTCTGTAACTCCTATATAGGCTTATTCGCGGAGAATGTTGATAGCGCGATGTAGGAATTTCTGTAGACCGTTGTTAGTACGCAGGTGTTGCGATAGATGTCGCTAGTGGCCACAAATGTATTTGTGCGACTCCAGCCAGTAAACCTCAGCTCAGCATCTGTCATTTTTGACAGCGCTCACGGTGATAATTGTTTGGGGCTTAACTCGGTCGGAACCATTGAGATAGGATCCTATGGAGGCGCCGCGATGTTCTATATACACACTTGCTTATACAAATATGAGTGAAATAGGAGACAGAATGTAAAATATAGTTTTGGTTCGTTCTTTCTAATGCAGTAATCGTATTTGATGAAAGAGACAACAATATTTCAGTTGTTTCTCACAATGGCAACATTTGGATATGCGAGTCACAGAATAGTAGGTAGGGTGCCGTTTTCGACATATTGTGATACAAGATGGCGATGAGTTTCGTGGTAGTTGTGCTGTCAAATAGTTGTTTACTTTTTGTTAAATTGCGATTTGTGACAAAATTACGACGAGATTATCTCTTAAACTGCGTGTATATGTTAGGAAACAGCAATTCAATATGCCTGCGTGTTGTATTGTGAAGTGTGGTGCAAGAAGGACTGAAAATCAACCTCAATTGACTTTGCATAGGTTAGTAGTCGTTTTCATGCAATAGTATCTAGGAGTAATACATTTTCGATGAAAAAATGCTAAGTGATCATTAATTAATTGCTAAAGTGTTAATAATTGGGTTTATTTCCGTCCCAGAGACCTTTTTGTTATTTCATCATTTGATTCGTTTGTTTACAAACATGGATAGTGTTGTACCGTTGCGTAATAGTTTCCGATACTAGTTCCTTCGCTGCGCTGAAACGATATCTGTTCGAGTGACCGTGCCAGGTCCGGTCAGGGCGCGGGACCGCCCTGAGGATTATCGAAAGAGATAACGCGGCCTTGGCACAAGAGCGAAGAAGGAACATGGGTGGTTTTTAGTCAGTAGAATAATAGGGTTTGACAAACCCTATTATTGCACTACAATTTTATTGGTGATCCATCTCTTATTTTACACATTATTATATTAACATTAATTTGATCATTCATATCTTTGAACACTTTTTGTTTATCTGAGAACGAAAATATTTCGTGGCGATAGATCTATTTACTATGTGATACAACTTGGTAACGAATACAAATTTTGGCGACAAGAAACAAAGTCCCCTTTTATTTTACTCCGCCTGTCAGTCAGTCAATCATAATAGAAACAATCTTCTTACTATTAGAAGATTTGTTCTTCACTAGGATCTTATTAGTTTGCGATTTAATTCGTAGTTGAGTTTTAGTTACATTCTAATTTAATGTTGGTTTGTTATATAATACGAGTAAATAACAAAGACTTAACCGCGACAACTGTTTGACCGCAATCTAAACGTATACAGGGTGTAAATTAACCCATAACACAGCCGTCAACCAAGCAAGGGTGGTACTTAGTTTGATGTACAGAAACATCAAACTAAGTACCCCCCTACGCAATTTTTTTGCTGGGAAACGATTTTTTATTGGGGTCAAATATCATATTTTACGGTAAAACTCAATGTAGCAACACATTGGGCTAGTGGATGCTATGAATAGTAAACGGGTGATGGAGGTAATTTAAGTAAAGTTATAACCTGAAAAACTAGTATTTACAAAAACAACTGTGAAATATTTGGAACTTTGACCAATATCTCCGTAACTAGGGGGTTCCTAGGTATGGTCTAGAACAAAAAAAAATATCGCAGTGGTGGGGAGAACAAGTGTTCAGTAGTTTAGGCGCTATGCTGGAACATACAAACATAATACATACACTGCCAAAATCATTACCCTTCCTTTTGGCTTTTCCGTAGTCGGGTAAAAAGTATTCTTTATTTATTGTATTCAGAAAAACCACTTTGAATAAATTTTATTCTCAGGTATCCGATACCTGAGAATTTTTTTTATTCAAAGTGGTTGCAGGTAAGTAAATCCTACTATCCTACTAATATTATAAATGCGAAAGTTTGTGAGGATGGATGGATGTTTGTTCCACTTTCACGCCAGAACGGCTGAACGGATCTGTATGAAATGTGGCACAGAGATAGATTATAATCTGGAATAACACATGGGCTATATATTAGCGCTATAATAGCTTAGGGGGGTGAGCAATATTGCATTATGTGCATATTTTTCAACTGTTTGACAGCTATCTTCTGTCATACTATGAATTAAAAGGGAACGGCTATTTCAAACTTTTTGATACAGATGAAAGTAGCCTAACGGTTCGGCGACCTACCTGTAAACAAGGGTATGCAAGTTCAAATCTCAGTCAGTGCCTTCTTTTTGTGTTTTTTATAATGATGTAAGATTTCCAAAACTGTTTATACATGTTCGCGAGTTCGATCCCCAATCGGTTTTCACTTTTTGTATTTTTTTGGTATTTGTTTTTATTTTGATGCTTTATGATTTTAAAATAATTATAAAAACAACAAAAAGTGATAATAAATCTAAATACATAATAATAATTGTGTAGACGTGGATTTTCTGTACATTGAACATATTATTAAAAAAAAAATGTTTTCAATTGGCGTGTTTTAGAAATTTTTGTCTGTAGTCTGTCGGGAGGCCTTCCAACGCAACATCTTCCGGTTCGCGGTCGCCACTCCACAACTTTTCGGCCTATCGGTCATCCGTTCTGCGAATAATGTGCCCATTGTCACTGAAGTCTGGCGAATCGTCGGGCTACGTCGGTAACCTTGATTCTCATGCGGAAATCTTCATTTCTGATTCGATCACGAAAGTAAACTCCGAGCATAGCCCTCTCCATTGCCCTTTGGGTGACTTTGAGATTTCTGATGAGGCCCATTGTGAGCGACCATTTTTCGGTCCCATATCTAATCACTGGCAGCACACATTGGTCATAGACTTTCGTCTTGAGACACTGTCGTAAGTTGGACGAGAAGATACCGCGCAACTTCCCGAACGCTGCCCAGCCGAGTAGGATTCGTCGATTGACCTCTTTCTCGAACTGGACCGTTTGTCCCAGGTAGACATAATCGTCCACAACTTCAAGTGTAGTGTCTCCGATCTTGATAAGAGTAGGTGATACAAGGACATTCAACGTAACCTTGGTTTTGTCCATGTTCATTTTAAGACCAACTATTTCGGAAGCTCCACTGAGGTCATCGAGCATTGATTGATTAAAAAAGAAGAACTTACCTATCGTCATCACGAAAGATACATACATGCAACGACATCTATTACACCAAATTGATACTAATTAATAAATGTGTTCACAAGATAACTTTAAAATCTATTTTTTCAAAAAGTTATGATAGCTAAGGTACTCTTATATAGTCTAAATGACACTGCTTTAAGAATCTACAAGGCCTATAATATAAACCTTAAAGTGTGTTCGCTTTCTGTGCATTAAATTTTGACTTCGTCTTCGATATATGGCGTTGTACATTTGACGAATCAAATTTTGTATTTTCTGAATAAAAAAATTACGAATACACACAGTACGAAAATAAAACGAAAGTAAAATAAGGCAAGCAGCGCCACAATCAATCGCCCAGCCATGCCACTTCGCCAACCGTGCCGTCATATAGCTGTGTGGCTGTGGGTTCCTCGGGCATTGCTGCAACTTTGTTTTACAATAGCCCGATACAATAATTGCACATTCCGTTTCCAAATTGCCGCTGAATCTTGCCCTAAATTGCAACATCACCAAAAACTGCGTATTTGCAAATAAACTGAAAAAAGGAGAGATAAGTCTGGAATCGGACGCAGATGGGCCAATTCTATTTTCCGAATATTTTTTCCATCCAGTGCCAACAGTACTAATATGGGACGAGTGCACAATATCGCACAAGCATGCATTAGAGGCGTTGAACCGCAGCTTGCAGGACAGCGTTGTTGTGTTGATCACAGGCGATTGTAGTCAGACCCTGCCAGTCATTGCAGGGGACACACCGGTGGATGAAATAAATACATGTCTCAAAGCGTCGTCGCTGTGGACCAGGAGCAAAAATCTGCGTCTTATGTTAACTGTACAACGACCACGAAGCAGGCGTCTTAGCAAATAAACTGATTCAAATAGGAGAGAATCGTCAGGAATCTGGAGGCAGATGGGAATATTCTATTTTCTAAAGATTTTTTTCAGCCAACAGAGGATGAACTTATTATGCACGTTTTACCTGTTTTTGAGGTTCATGTAGGTAAATAAAATAAGAATAGTGGTTTTTAGGGAGGCAGGTGCTGCCACCAAGGAACGTGTGGATGATGATCACAATAAAATAACTTATACAAGATTTGGCAGTTCAAAAGTACTTATGCACATCTATAGACATGATCACGCCTGTAATTCCGAAAGGTTCATTTTAATTCAACCGTGATATCTAATAATACTCGTAATACTAGTATCGATACTCGTTACAGTAGTACTATGTTTCATGATTGCCTCAACCCTAGCATTGGCAGCCATTTTATGCTCCGTAGGTATGCACCTTTTTTCTGTAGGTATTTCCAGTCCATACTTTTTATTAGTCATTGGTCGGAACGCACCCAAATTGACACTTGCAAACAGTGTTGCCAACCCTAATTTTAGAAAATTAGTAGAATATGTGCCAAAAATCGGTAGAAATTGGTAGAATCCAAAATGAAAAATAGGTAGATCTGCCACCTTAATTTAGAGGCTTTTTAAATTAAAAATATTTAATTTATATCATATTTTCTGGCTTTTCGTGGCGGAGTTTCTGACCTTTGACCACGTGCTTCGATCATTTTCATGTGCATCGCTGCTATCAGTATCCATTGCTCTTAGAACTCACAACTCTGTAGTAACCAACAAAATTAGACAAAAACAAATAAAATCACAATTACTACAACAAATTCTATTCTATATTTTGATGTAATGTAACAAGCAGGTTTCCACTCGAATGGCGCAAACGCGGTACGAAAGTGTCATGTCAATGTCAGATATTAATCAATGTCCTCTGTCAATAGTAAGTTTTTTTTATTCGCCGTTGAGCTAAGTCACAAAGCCTCATCCTTCAGTAAGAAAAAAATGTTTTCAATAACGGCGTTGAAAATTTTGAAAAATAGGTAGATTTGAGGCTTAGATTGGTAGACAGGTAGACTGAGGGCAAAGTAGGTAGATCTACCTAAAAGTTGGTAGATATGGCAACACTGCTTGCAAATGTCAAACTTACAAATAATGTTGTCAGCTCTTTTGTATTAGTGTTGTACCTACGGTACCGGTTTGTTGAATCGTAATTTTTTATATTTATTAGACGATTTGAAAAAAAATTACAGATGCTATCACCGATCGAGAATCGAGAAGTCTTCTGCGGTCTTTTCCATTTGTCATTTGGAACACCAAAGAGAATTTCAAGTATTTACCCAGGCAATTCTATCTCTTTCGAAGTACGAAGAGGAAAAATTTCACTGAAGGAAGCTCATATTATTTTAGGCACTCTCAACTTCGCTAGCTTTGTCAATCCAAGAGGTCGTCTTTACTGCCGCCAACTTCAAATTCTTTCTCGGACTTTGAAGCGTCTCCCTATTCGCAAAGCTGAAGAAATTTCACAACTGGTCATGAAGGATCTGGAATGGTGGGTCACACCCTTAGAAAAGCCGTTTGTTCGGTGCAGCTTGCATCTGAAGGTGATTCACCATTTTATGACGACGGATGCTGCACAGATTACGGGTGGAGAACACAGTTAGACGATCTTCCGGTTTTAGGAAACCAGATCAGCGGTGCTCGCACTGCAATCTCGCGGGGAACAGGTAGCAGAATGGCATCTACTGAGACCAGCTCTCAGATAATTGTTTCGTAAAGTTGGGGTTCCCAAGTAGACCTTTTTGCCACCTGGGAAACCAGGGTTGTGATGGAGTACGTTACCAAAGAATGTCCAGACTCATTAGCTTAATTTTGCAACCCCTTCAGTCGCTATTTCAGCTGGCGTGGGTGTTTCCGCCTCCCAGCCTAATCCCTCGAGCCCTTTACTATCTGAACTCGGCTCAGGGCAATTTATTGATAGCAGCTCCAATGAGGAAGTGGTTACTGGATCTTCGACGCCGAGCTCTCTGCAGATCCTTGAGTATCCCCAACCTAGGTCGAGTTGTGGATCGGAGCACGGGCCTGCCACCTCCTCGCATTCAAGACATAGAGCTCTATATTTGGAAGATAGAGGGTGGGGTGAAATAACTAGTAATTGGTCAGAAGCTGAAAGGTCCCAGCTCCGATCTAGCTGGAGAACACTTAGAACTTATAGACCGGCCTAGTCCCGGTTTAAAGAAAACAATTTTGACTTCAATAATTCTCCCAATAATATTAGTTTGTCAAGCCTCGATTAATTGAGGAGAGATGAGCCTCTCCTACCATATTGTTGTTGCATAAGGCTGTAGTTCTGACTTTTGGACGACCGTCTTGTGGCGAAAATTTGAATGAAGACTTCTTAGTACAACTAATATGCTTTTAATGTTATTTCGTTACAGTCTCCTAGAGCAGAGAAACCTCATATTTGGGATCCAAGCGAACTGGTTGCCTCGATGCAGACGAACCCACCAAGTACCTAACTATATTGATCAGGGTGATCATATCATTCTGTATCCCGTGTTTGGGTCAAAGACGGACACTGCTGTGTTCAGGCAATCAGGCCGGAAACTATCTTGTTACGCTAACGTAATGTCCAGTTAGTTGGTTTAGAAAAGTTTTGGAATTAGGAAGACCGAGACGTACACCCAATTGTAATCATTCATTGTTTGTATCAATTCGAGGTCCCACACACAGTGCATCACAAATTGTGTTATGTAATTGGATTAAAAGCTTGCTAAAAGATGCAGTTATATCTGCATGACCTGGAAGTATGAGTTCAGCCGTGGCTTCCTTGAATTGGTATGAAAATGTCCCAATAGAAAATATTCTCTCTCGTGGCAATTGGCGTGGACCGAATACTTTTGCTAAATATTATTGTAAACAGATAATAGGTCTAGGATCTTACTTCGAGTAATCTCTCGAATAATTTTGAACTGGTCTATGATGAAATCGATTGTCTCTGTCGTTGTTTAGTGATTCTTATTTTTTAGATTATTACATTATCCTGAACTATTTTAAATGTAATAGAAATAAAAATATTACCTAATTACCTACCTAAATTGAATTAGCTAGAAGCTGATTATTCTGATTCGTCTAATGAATAGATGTTGCGGTGTTACCATGGTTTTATTTTTCGGTAAATATTATCATATTCTCACATAGCGTCGTTGTGGTCACCAGGAGTTATAAACACGTCTCTCACAGGATGCTGTGCATCGTCACATGCCAAATACTTAATAGTGCAAGTTTTAATGTAAAAATTATGGTCACCTCACAATATTAATGGATGTTTGTATGGGAAAATTTAAATGATCAATATCTTTGAAACTACGCAAAGTTTCTCCGTCACAAATTCAGGTTATCATTATCGTCCCCATCACAACATTTTGATACCATTTTGAAGGTCGTAGATCATCAGGCAGCGGAGATAAACGTGTCCAGCCAGCCTGAGTTCAAGATGGCTGGACACAAGTATACATTAAGTTTTCATTGTTATCTCGTAAACCCTTGCATGTGACGGCATAAATCAAACGTTATTACTGTCACACATTGCGTCACCAAGTATTAGTAAAGGAACCATATTCAAAAACGCTCCCGAAGTGGGATTCGGAAGTGCCAGCCAATAGTAGATTGTATCATAAGGGAGCAAAATAATATTTTTACGGCGAGGGCGCTTTTTTGAATCCAGAGCGAAGTGAGGGATTCTAGAGTAGAATCCCGAACGTAGTGAGGGATTCTTTAGTAGAATCCTGAACGTAGCGAGGGATTCAAAGTACGTCGCCCGAGCCCAAAATATATTTTGCACCCGAGTGATACACTCGACTTTTCATCACCCTCTATGAGAAAATAAAAGGCGCCTCATATTTTATTGTAATACTATTATTTAATAAAAAATAGAGTGACGACACGTTTAAATCCATCAGACATATTAATTACGAATATGTGTCCAGTTTTACGTCCATATTAAGACAACACGTTACTAAACAACCTTCTACTCCATATTAAGAAATTGTCGCATGCCTTTAAATATTTCTCCCTGGATTTCGTAGGGATTAAGTTTCGCATGACGTTATTAGCTTCTATTTTTATTGTTTCAGGAGTTAATGCACTATCACTTTCAGAACTCGACGTAGAACTCATCTTTTTGCACAAAATACAATAAAGTCCGTACCGATTATTATAACAGGGAAGTAAATCGCGCACTTTTGTTTTTTTTTTATTTAGTTCCCGCGTCTCCTCGCACCGTACAGCCAACACTTACAGCCAGTAAAATACAATTTGCGTTCGATTTCAATGAACGATTCATGTTCTAAATTCAAATCTCATTACTGCCCGCTAAAAGTCTAATGGAGAAAAGAGCTACTTTGCTCGCACTTATAGAGGAACAAAACGACACTTTTCGAATTGAAGGGATGAAAAGTTTTTTACGTAAATTCAAGATGGCTGGACACAGTTTTTTGCATTTTTCTACTAAACCACTGTACGTATCACAAAACTTTTAGCTTTTTATGTGACGCCCGTTGTTATGCAAAAAGTCGTCAAAATCACTTCCGTTACGGAGATTGAGAGACCAGCGAAAAGTGGTTTTTCAAGCTGGCTGGACACGCTTTCGATCGATTATCTAAGATTCTGTAGCGTCACCTATTCTGAAATAAGGGTGTTTAGCCGTCACATAAAGTGCCCTATTGACCTACTTAAATGCGAGCAGTTTTGAAGTTTTGTCCAGCCAACCACAGCCACATCATATTTGGCCAATATAAAATAGCATTCATGTACCTACATGCTCAGTAGTCGCGCTTAGGGCCACTCGATCAACGAGACTGACACACTTTTTTTCACGTGAAAGAAGTCGCGGGTATCAGCTAGTTGAAAATATATTTAAACTCCTACTGTTTTTTATCATAACGCTTTTATCCCTAAACATAATTACCATAATATTTTCACTCATACAACTGTTTAGAATGATTAAAGGTCGTTTCACTGATTTTTGTCCTAATGAAATTCATTCATCAATGAATGAAATTCAGGTTACAGTGTCGTCTTGGGGCACTATAAAAAATACTAAGATAAATTTCGCGAACAATTTCGAGGTAGCGCTCGCCGGCCGCTGCCGAGGCACCGCTCACTTCGCTCGCTCGGCTCGCGCTTATTTGGTTCACAGTTCTAACCTAACCTATGGATATCTTTGCATAATATTTTTGACGGATTCTCGAGCGGCGGAGACACCACGTGTCGCTGTTTATCGTCATCTGATGGTCCTCCATTATGGACGTGTAGGTGCAGGTAGTTGTAAAATAATACTCACAAAATATCTCACTTAAGGTGGATGTTCCAAGGTAGCCCGCGAAATTCAAATTTTCTTACGTTTTTAGCGATTTGCAGGCCAGTGCTAGGTTGTATGTTAGTGAAAATAGGATTCGCGGCTGTAAGACGTATGCAGTTACAGAATTATAATCATCAAAATCATCATTACAACCCTCCAAGTTCATGTACATAACAGACTGTCAAGAATGAGTATTTCATCAAAAGGTCATTCTTGACAGTTCAGTAAGCGTCTTACAGCCGCGAATCATATTAATAGGTAATTTTGGTAATTGCAGATTCTATAATCGGCATTTTCAGATTTAATTATCTGTGGATTGGCGCTTAATTCGAAATTCAAGTAAATTTTATTCGAAAGACGTGTTAATTTAATTTCAAATTCAGTCATTTGTTTTTTGATAGTTTTTTGTTTTTGTGACATTGTGGTAGTTTTTGGCGCCATGGATAAACTGCAAATTCGTACAATTTTCGAATATGAGTTCATAAGTGGAAATACCGCTGCGCAAACAACACAAAACATTAACAACGTGTACGGGATTAACACTGCTTGCATAAACACCGTCCATTACTGGTTCAATCGTTTTCAATCTGGAAATTTTGAGTCGAAGAACGAGCCTCGCGGTTGGCCGGTAAACATTGTCGACAACGACGAATTGAAGGCGATAGTGGAAGCGGATCCAACTCAATCTAAGGCTGAGCTTACTGCAGGCCTTGGAGTTAGTGTTAAAACAACATTGAGGCACTTGCGTCAAATTGGAAAGATAAAAAAGCTAGATAAGTGCGTGCCACGCGAACTAAGCGACCAACAGCGAGATTTACGCGTCGAAGCATGGATAGCACTACTGAATCGGCATAGAAACGATGAAATTCTTATCAAATTGTTACCTGCGATGAAAAGTGGATCCTGTACGACAACCGTAAGCGTTCGTCTCAGTGGTTTTTGTAGCGCACTGATTAGGTGATGTACACGGGGTACATCACCTAATCAGTGCGCTACAAAAAAGATTACTCATAGGAAGATGATGGTGTCTGTCTGGTGGACCAGTGCCGGACTTGTACACCACAGCTTCTTACCGAATGTCACAACAGTGACGGTAGATGTCTATTGCAAAGAATTGCAAACAATGATGGAGAAGCTCGCAATTCAACAACCAAGACTAGTCAATCGTTCTTCCCCATTGCTTCTCCACGACAACGCGCGAGCTCACACTTCACGAAAGACCATCGCAAAGCTACAAGAGTTACAGCTGGAAGCTCTCCGTCACCCACCGTACTCACCGGACCTTGCCCCAACAGATTTCTACTTTTTTCAAAATTTAGACATTTTTTTAAGTGGTAAAAAATTCGACACCCGAGAGGCAGTACAAAACGCTTTCGCTGACTTCATCGCCTCCCGTCCGGCAGACTTCTACAGTAAAGGGATAAACAAACTGCCATCAAAATGGCATGATCAGCAGCAGATCATTTGGGCCAGTACTTGATTCGCTGAAATAAAAAAAATACCAAAATTTTTATATTTTAAAATTCTCATATAAATCGGCAATTTCATAGGTAAAGACCTAATATTTTCACTAACATACAACCTAGCACTGGCTTGCAAATCGCTAAAAACGTAAGAAAATTTGAATTTCGCGGGCTACTCTGGAACATCCACCTTAACTTAACTTTTAACATTCTAACAAAACTTCACCAAAATAACTAATGATTACAATAATAATTACTGATTTAAATAAGGGAAGGAAAATAATTAAACTTTACTTTAGTGCCAATGGGTTTGTGCATGTGCCTTGGCTGACGGTCGCATCAAAAGTGACCGTCACCATTTATCGCGCGCCGTTAAATATAAAATATTGTAGCCCACCGCCCAACTAGCAAAAGTTAGTTGTATAGAAGTCCATAGAACGTTTTGTAAAAACTAATCGATGGTCACATAAAAGGCCAAAGAAGGTGCACCTACAAAGAAAGTGGCGCAATTATATCTCCATTCAGTGTTAAAGTACAACTGTAGCGGTGTCAGGCATGACAATTTTGGCCTATTACAGTTGATGTAACAGTAACGCAATCTCTATTTGATGACATACAAGCCACCGCAACGCTACTAAAGTTCTTTTAGGTACTGTAAAACAGTTCATGATTCCATTACTTCACTATAATATTCATCGTTCATTCATTTTACATTCGTTCACGTGCAGTGTTTTTGAAGAGAATTGGATAATAAAAGAATACGAGGAGCCATATTGTGGTGAGTTATATATTATTTTGTAATTAAATTATTCGTCCCTTACGGGGAAAATGACGTGCGACTGTAATTTTACTGATAAAATATGTACTGGTTACCGACTATATTTGAATGCCCCCCTCGAATTATTGAGCTTTTACTAAAACAATTACGAATTTTAAGTCATAAACATACTTCCAGCTTCCTGAACACTACTATAGCATTCGTTATGACAGATTACAACCACCATTACATGCAATTAGGGTTCCTTTTGAATCAAAATGTCAATATTGTTGTAAAAGAGCGATAGAAATGCCTTTACAAAACTGAATTAACATTTAAAAGCATTACTAACCTACCGTTATACACAGTTATTATGTTTTAAAAGAGAAATAATCTCCGATATAGTACTATTGTAATAGAGGGACTATAACAGTTATAAAAAAACAATACTGTTTTAAAAAAGTGTCTTTGTGATAAGTTTATCACTACGACTATAACGAGCGTTAAAAAACCTTTATATGACAATTTAAGTTCTATAAATGTAATTCGAAACTCAGCTATATCACCAAATCACTCCGTTGTAGACTTTTTGTACCCACTATAGTACTATGCACTGTAACGACGATCTAAAAATCCACAATATCACAATATCGCCCTATTCTTGAGTTTTCATCTCCACTTTAACGAAAGAGTCATTGTAGTTCGTTCAGAACTTTTATTGCGTAAATCAGGCGCATTGGGGCGACAGTAAACACTGTTATAAAGTTCTATCGTTGTGTACTAGTCACATTGGAGGTTGCTATAACGCCTGACTATAACAGCTATACAAAGTCACGAAGTAAACCTTTACATCAATTCCTAATAGGTCCTTTTTGCTGTATAAACTTATAGAGCCAAATTGTATTGTCAAACGCTTTTACACAACAATCAGTCACCGCCAAAACCTTTATACATCGTTCACCCAGCTGTTTTGAGATATAAGGTTTGGTTATAGCGCAAAATTGCTGGTTGGGCGGTCCTATCGGGAACAGGGTCCAAGCCGGAGCGGCGGTCAGGGCTCCAGAGAAAGGAACCTCCTAACAATGCGAGCCGTGTCCAGGAGTACCGCTCTCTGTATCAAGCCCTTGATCCGGCTGCCTAACGAGAGCCTCCTCAGGTGTTGGTCGAGGCTCTTGGCAATTAAGCCATTGGCTGTAACGACTATCGGCACAATGATCGCGGAGTCCACACCCCACATGTCGACAACCTCGTGAGCCAAGTCAAGATACTTGATTTGCTTATCTTATCTTCTTGTGTCTGGGTGTAATTTATCTATAATATGTATGTATTTAGAAATATATAAGTATGTTTATCAGTTGTCTAGTACCCATAACACAAGCTCTGCTTAGCTTGGGACTAGATGGCGTTGTGTGATAGTTGTGGAATATTATTATTATTATTATCTTTCTCGGCTTTCACGAGGTTCTCGTCATGCGGGACGGTTATGTCAACAATCACTGCGCGCCGCTCTGATCGATCCACCATCACTTTAGCAGGTTTATTAGCCATAATAGTCCTGTCAGTGATGATGGATCGATCCCAGTACAATGTGATACTGCCATTATCGAGAACTGGGTCGGACACGGCACTTCCGATTCCACAAGGTTGTAATTTAGAGCAAGTTGCTGATGGATAACCCTGGCTACAAGGTTGTGTCTATGCAAGTATTCTCCGTTAGCCAGACGAGAACATCCGGAGATAATGTGACGGATTGATTCGCCCGGACGGTGGCAGCCCGACATATGTCAACCGTACCGTCCTTCACAATAAATCTCCGGTAGTTATTCGTCATCATAACTTCGTCCATATTATTATTACGTTAAAAAGAGCGTAAAATTGACCTCTCAGGAATTTTAACGCAATTAATTTTATTTTTCCATTAGGTATGATCTATTTTATGTGGCTCTGGTTGGCTGGACAAAACTTCAAAACGGCTCGCATTCACAATAGGGCAATAGGGCACTTTATGTGACGGCTAAACACCCTTATTTCAGAATAGGTGACGCTACAGAATCTTAGATAATCGATCGAAAGCGTGTCCAGCCAGCTTGAAAAACCACTTTTCGCTGGTCTCTCAATCTCGCTAACGGAAGTGATTTTGACGACTTTTTGCATATCAACGGGCGTCACATAAATATGTGACAGGCATCAAGCTAAAAGTTTTGTGATACGTACAGTGGTTTAGTAGAAAAATGCAAAAAACTGTGTCCAGCCATCTTGAATTTACGTAAAAAACTTTTGGCTGGCACTTCCGAATCCCACATAACGGGAGCGTTTTCGAATATGGTTCCTTTACTAATACTTGGTGACGCAATGTGTGACAGTAATAACTTTTGATTTATGGCGTCACATGTAAGGGTTTACGAGATATCAATGAAAACTTAATGTATACTTGTGTCCTGCCATCTTGAACTCAGGCTGGCTGGACACGTGTATCTCCGCTGCCTGATGATCTACGACCTTCAAAATGTTATCAAAATGTTGTGACGGGGACGATAATGAGAACCTGAATTAGTGACGGAGAAACTTTGGGTAGTTTCAAAGATATTGATCATTTAAATTTTCCCATACAAACATCCATTAATATTGTGAGGTGACCATATTTTTTACATAATTATAGGATTTCTTTTTAATCGACTAATCGGCCGGTAGCAGCCAAGACACGCCAGCTTTGTATTTGATGTCTCCGTGGGAATAAAAGGTTTTCCTGCAGATAAAGGGGAAGTATGTGTTTCTAAATAATAATTAAAAACACTAACAAAAAAAACAAAGTGCATTGCACTCAGTGATGCCAATTTAGCATAAGTAAGCTTTATTATTGTAATTTGTGTTTATATTTGTTATTTTATGTGTGCAATAAAGAATAATAAGAATAGCATTTTTTCATGTTGTTTAGCAAACTTATTAGTTGTTTAGCCTATAGCATATTTTTTAGCATATAAAATTATTTTAAAATAAAATACATTAATGCGTAAGCAATTATTTCCATTTAGAAAAAAAGTATCCCTTTACTAAGTATATTGTTGGCGCTCCTGATGCTAATGCTGAAAGAGTATTTGAGATCATAGTCGATTAAAACAGTACTTATGTATATTTTGTTAAATAATAAAAAAAGTTAAAACTATGTTACGTTTCATTTGACACTGAAAAATGTTAGCAGATTTTTTAGCACTTCTATAAAGCAATTGGCATAATTTTAGCAGATTCTATATCGGTCTTGTTGGCAACACTGATGCACTAATACTGAGTTTGTTTTGTACACAGAGGCTGTGAGTGCTGTGACAGCGTAAACCGTTTTCGTTTAATCGTTTAGAGTAAAGTATACATAATGGTATTTAGAGCCTTCCGTCGATTTGTAAGGAATACGTGCAATATTTGCTAAGTGCGTTTTCATTTAACGAGGTCCTTGGTAAGTAACGTGAATTACATTATTTTTTCATTAAATACCTTAGAGCATTAGTCTGTTATCCTGACACAATATCTACATACGTACTTATCATAAAAAACACCAATACTTATCTAAAAAGAGTAGATAGGTATCTGCACGTAAATAATCAATAACATTAACCCCCCCCCCTCTACACTTTTGTCTTCTATTGATTTAAATATCTACAGTTGTTCGTATTAGTATCACCAATACGCGGATTTTCGTCCATTAAAGAAAACACCTTAAAATATACTTTGTCCTACATAAAACCTACAATATTGGTAACCCTACTACAGTGTTTGTATGGGAAAATTTAAATGATCAATATCTTTGAAACTACCCAAAGTTTCTCCGTCACTAATTCAGGTTCTCATTATCGTCCCCGTCACAACATTTTGATAACATTTTGAAGGTCGTAGATCATCAGGCAGCGGAGATACACGTGTCCAG
Source organism: Diarsia dahlii (assembly GCA_949775195.1). Taxonomy (NCBI): domain Eukaryota; kingdom Metazoa; phylum Arthropoda; class Insecta; order Lepidoptera; family Noctuidae; genus Diarsia; species Diarsia dahlii. Next base: position 13,165,440 of record OX459217.1, on the reverse strand, counting down.
CCAGCCTGAGTTCAAGATGGCTGGACACAAGTATACATTAAGTTTTCATTGATATCTCGTAAGCCCTTACATGTGACGCCATAAATCAAACGTTATTACTGTCACATATTGCGTCACCAAGTATTAGTAAAGGAACCATATTCGAAAACGCTCCCGTTATGTGGGATTCGGAAGTGCCAGCCAAAAGTTTTTTACGTAAATTCAAGATGGCTGGACACAGTTTTTTGCATTTTTCTACTAAACCACTGTACGTATCACAAAACTTTTAGCTTGATGCCTGTCACATATTTATGTGACGCCCGTTGATATGCAAAAATTCGTCAAAATCACTTCCGTTACCGAGATTGAGAGACCAGCGAAGTGGTTTTTCAAGCTGGCTGGACACGCTTTCGATCGATTATCTAAGATTCTGTAGCGTCACCTATTCTGAAATAAGGGTGTTTAGCCGTCACATAAAGTGCCCTATTGCCCTATTGTAAATGCGAGCAGTTTTGAAGTAATGTCCAGCCAACCAGAGCCACATTCTATTTTCCTGAATGGTCACAGACGAAGTTACTATTATGAAAGGTATGGAATCACTCACTTGGAATTGATTCCGCCCGATCTTGAGTACTTTTTTTCTTTTTGGTAGCAAAGAAAGCTAATAACTATTTATTTTATTTATTTATTTATTTATTTTACAATTTATGTACACACAGTAGACGGCACAGGAAATTAACATTAACATAATACTTGAGTACAAAGGTACTGCTTATTTCTTAAGGACGCTAAAACATTTTTCTACAAATAACAGTGGTTTTCAGGTACCATTTTAACGTATAAGCAATCACAAATGTGAAGATATCATGGTCTTAATTTAAAGATAATTTATTCGTCTCCAGATTGGCATCAGAAAAATTGTATGACGTCATACAAAAAAATCGCACAAATACGTTTTTCCCATCACAATAATCGCAGAAAATGTAAAAAAGTAGGGTCCGAATAGGTACCATTAAAGGTAAATTTACAGCATATTATATCTCCAAAATTATTATAAATTGCGGTACATATAGTCCTTTAGATGTTGAGAAATATTTTTTTTGTTTATATAAATTTTTTTATTCAATTATTAGCTATAATAAAAACATTTGCCAATTTCTTCATACATTTTTCGCTCCCGGTTCATCATTCCGCGCTCAGCAGCGCTAGTGGAAGGACGGGTGTATCGCTCTCTCGCAAAAAATACGTACGATAAACGTGATAGAAAAAGATTTTAGTGTACGGTTACCACGGCAACCGACGACCGGAAGGAGTTGATACTTTTTAGGACTGAGATAAAAGTAAGTACGAGTTTCATACTTTTATTATTAGAATGTGATTTAGAAATTATGTTGGGTACGACCGGGATTTGGATGGGTGGGGTTAAGCAGTTTGTTGACAAGGTTCAGAAATGGATGGGTCAGGTCAAGCTGTCGACGGTGAGGTTTGGAAGTGGATGGGTAAGGTCAAGCTGTCGGGGGTGAGGTTTGGAAATGGATGGGTAAGGTCAAGCTGTCGGCGGTGAGGTTTGGAAATGTATGGGTCAGGTCAAGCTGTCGACGGTGAGGTTTGGAAGTGGATGGGAAAGGTCAAGCTGTCGGCGGTGAGGTTTGGAAATGGATGGGTAAGGTCAAGCTGTCGGCGGTGAGGTTTGGAAATGGATGGGTCAGGTCAAGCTGTCGACGGTGAGGTTCGGAAGTGGATGGGAAAGGTCAAGCTGTTGGCGGTGAGGTTTGGAAATGGATGGGTAAGGTCAAGCTGTCGGAGGTGAGGTTTGGAAATGGATGGGTCAGGTCAAGCTGTCGGCGGTGAGGTTTGGAAATGGATGGGTAAGGTCAAGCTGTCGGCGATGAGGTTTGGAAATGGATGGGTCAGGTCAAGCTGTCGACGGTGAGGTTCGGAAGTGGATGGGAAAGGTCAAGCTGTCGGCGGTGAGGTTTGGAAATGGATGGGTCAGGTCAAGCTGTCGGCGGTGAGGTTTGGAAATGGATGGGTCAGGTCAAGCTGTCGGCGGTGAGGTTTGGAAATGGATGGGTAAGGTCAAGCTGTCGGCGATGAGGTTTGGAAATGGATGGGTAAGGTCAAGCTGTCGGCGGTGAGGTTTGAAAATGGATGGGTCAGGTCAAGCTGTCGGCGGTGAGGTTTGGAAATGGATGGGTAAGGTCAAGCTGTCGGCGGTGAGGTTTGGAAATGGATGGGTCAGGTCAAGCTTTCGACGGAGAGGTTTGGAATTGAAATTCCTATTTCATTTTAAGTACCTACTTATTTCACATGGTTATTTCACGTAGGTAGCGTATTTTTCTTTTCGGAAGTCGCTGTCGGTACCGGTTGTTCTTTTTCATTAAGTTTGGTTGGTAGGTACCCCATATTGGGTGTACATCTGTTTGCCCCTTAAACCCGAACAAGCGTCATATTATATTATGAAATGGCGAAAACACTACATAAACATACGATCACAGCTATCGTGAGTCATTTGCTGTCTATATTATTGAAGAGTTCCATCTTCTACTTCGGAAGATCTCCAATCCTGGTGACCTGTAATACAGGTTTTTTTGAAACCTACTTCAGGCACCAGCTCTCACAATGTGAATATTATAGTATTCAAAACGTGCTACAAAACCATTGTGAGAGAAATAAATAAACTTATTATTATATTATAATCATATTTTACAGTAAAACCTTCCTTAAAAACACAATATGCATTTATCAACGAAAATCCGATTGATATCGGATCAGTAGCTTTTGGGAAAATCGCGGATACATACAAATACAGCACCTTCTTTTTTTTCGACTCGGTTGAAAATACTAACCTACTTATCATGACGACGATACTAATAATTAACAATTACCAAATGCGTTTTCAAAGTTCCAAGTAATCTACCAAATTCTATTTCAATACAATTAAAAAATAATATCAAAGATCAAGATTATTTATAGGAGGTATAAAACCGAGCGCTATTGTGAGACCTTGCTTTGAGCGACTTTAGTTACCTAAACATGAGTTGATCGAAAATGTAACAGCGTCCTTAAGAAATTTCTGCCAGCAGACCTGCTAAAGGAGAAATGAAGAAGAAATGTAGACAATAGTGTATGAGAATGAGAAAAGGAAAAGAATAATGCTTAAATGAGCCTTAACTAACTTAACCTAAAATACACATATGAATAAAATATAGATATATACCTACTTAAATAAATACATAATGCTAAGATACATAAACAAATAAAATACATATGTATATAATGAATCATACTGGAGAGGACAGGTAGTGTTCTTTGACTCTTGTTTTAAATAAAGATATTGTCTTTAAGTCTCGGATACTATACTAGGCGGAAGTGAGTCCCACAACCTTACAGCATGGACAGAGAAGGAATAAGAGTAATAGCTGGATTTATGAGGATGGGATTTAAGTAAGGTTCGAAGGTGCGATCTACATGGTGCGTCAGCAGGACGGGCATAAGAGAAACGCTCACGCAGATAAGAAGGATAGGACGGGTTGTGTAGAATCTTGAAGAGAAGACATAGGATCCTAGTGTTCCTGCGAAGGCGGATTGGGAGCCACTTGAGTTCTTTGCGAAGGTGAGATACGTGGTCATATTTACGCAGACCAAAAATAAAACGAATACTTAAATTTTGCAAGCGCTCAAGCTTATTTAATAGCTCCTCAGTAGCATCCAGGTAGCAGGCGTCGGCATAATCTATAATCGGCTGAATAAGTGTCTGAGTTAAGGCAATTTTAGTTTTCAACGGCAGCAGACTCTGAAGGCATTTCAGCGAATGAAGTGAAAAATGTACTTTACGACTGACCTCGTTGACTTGAGCTCGCCACGACAGATTGGAATCGATGGTTACTCCCAGATCTTTAGCTGTATCTGTGTAGTTGATGCGAACACCATCGAGGTACAGAGGTTTCAAGGATGCAACAGCAGCCGCACCACGAACAAATCGGCTGCCTATAACCATGGCCTGAGATTTAGATGGGTTAATTTGCAATCCAAATGACAGCCCAGGCGCTGATACAAGCCAGGTCATGGTTCATAGCAGCAATGGCGGAATCCGAAACAGCCACAGCAAAATGCCGGTAGAGCTGCAAGTCATCTGCATACAGATGGAAATAGGAAGAGATTACACTGGTAACCATGTTAATGAAAATTGAAAAGAGAAGAGGAGAGAGAACGCTACCCTGGGGAATACCCTCAGTGAGGCTACACCAATCAGAGAAAGTATCATCAAGGCGAACACACTGAGAGCGTCCCCGAAGATATGAATTGAACCAGGCTAAAGCAGAAGAAGAAAAATTTAAAGATTTGAGGATACCAAGCAGAATGTCGAAATCCACTGAGTTGAAGGCACTACTGAAGTCAAGCAGTACAAGGACGGTAAGTGACTTACTCTCCATTGCCCAGCGGATATCGTCAGTCACTTTCAAAAGTGCAGTAACGGTACTATGGCCCGAGCGGAAACCAGATTGGAAAGGGGATATTAAAGAGTTCGACGCTAAGAAAAATGTTAATGTTTAAACTATGTAAGTAATTAAGAAAATAAAAAATGCTGTTAACTTTAAATTGATACCAAAGTCATTTAAATCACACCAGTATTTATGGAGCAATCACCGGATTGAGTCAAGAAGGAGGAAAACATAAGGATAATGAAAAAGTAATAAATGAAGAAAACAACAAAAACTAATCAATAAAAAAATTATTTGGCCTTAAAATTAAGTTTCAATAGCTGTAAGGAATTAATTGTAAATCAAACACAAATCATAATTAGAAGACTATTTATTTTTCAACACACTTGCTCATAAAGTGGCTATAATTTCACCGCAATTAGGCACATAATGACACCTATAATCAAACTGTGACTTTTTCACTTTTGAGTTAAAGGGTTTTTTTTAATTTTAATGGTTGAGTTGCTAAGTTCATAAAAAAGTTTCGATACAAAAAAGATCGTGTTCATTAGTAAAAATAAATTAATGTATTTATGCCCGGTTTCTGAGGCACTTTATCTGTGGTTTATCTATTCAAATGTACGCTTAAGAATAGATAAACCACAGATAAAGTGCCTCAGAAACCGGGCATTAGTGCTTGCTCATTTCATGCAAATTTAAATTTAAATAGATAATTTCAACTTGTAAGTTTTTATTAAATGAAACTTTCACTCAAATAATATAACTTTTATTTTCTCTGTAATAAAGAAATTTTTTTACTCATTTTATACGTGGCTAAAACTCTATCGCGCTCATTAGTCTATGGCCGGTTGCCATAGTTACAGTATGACCATTTTAAGTGTGAATTTCATGGTGGCGCCACTGGTAAAGAAAAAATGCATCGCTACGTCAAACTTAGTACATTTATTTTAATTCCGTGTTTTCCCGCATGCACAGATAAGTTGGTCGAACTGTAGATGCGCGCGCATAGGAAAACCGATTATTTTTTCCCGCTATTGTGAAAAAAAATCAGAACTCGTTTTAACTGTTGAAGATGACTTTTTAGTATTATTTTCTTCACAAGTGTGTTGAAAAACGTCGTATGATACACGTGTGTATTGATGATTACCGTCCTTGGCTTTCTTAAGACCCTCACCTGACGGCTCGGGTCTCAATGGCGCCTCAGCGGTAATCACCAACGTTACACTCTTGTACCAAAATGTACCTACTATTATTGTTTACAATTTTTTTTTAAATGATTGAAAAAGTTAATAAATAAATAACATAACATCACAACTTTAATCACTTTTTTTTTCTTTTTTTTGGGGTGGGTGGAAAATCATCAAATAACCGGGCCTCTTGGGCAGAGCGAAAGGGAGTGTCTGACTTCTACTGACTAAAAACCACCCATGTTCCTTCTTATCCCTTTATGTCAAGGCCGCGGTACCTCTTTCCAACAACCCGCAGCCCGGACGGGGCTATCTGCAGGCCTTACAAATATTTGTTCCGTGCGGGGATCGAACCTGCGACACGTAGCGCAGCAGTCAACTGCTTGAGCCACTGTGCCAATCGTACCGTCACTTTGAAGCTCGGTTATTTTCATCAATCACCCTTATTCACACTTATATGCCACAAGGCATTCTCTACCAGTCAACCTTAGGGTCAAATAGGACAGCATTGTGGTAGACTACAAAAAAATAAATAAAAAAATAAGGAGAATACCATTTTGTTAACATAAATTGATATACAGTGAAACTTGGTTAACTGGGACCTGGATAAGTGAGAAACCTCTGTAACTGGAACTCATGCTGAGGTCCCATGAGACAGATTTGGATATCTGAGACACTGGGTAAGTGGAATACCTCTATAAGTGAGACAAATTTTCAGGTCCCTTGAGGTCTCACTTAACCAGGTTTCACTGTACATACAATGCGATCAAATTATCTTGGCAGGTACGAACTTCGTGCAGGTCATTTTGTTACAACTAATGTATAAAAGTGTTATGATATTTATTCTATTTGTATTTCTCACTGTTTAAATTAGATATTTTCTGATCGTTTAAATATTGGTTTATCTGGAAATAACAGTTTTCTTCACAAGTTTACATGCGTAAAAGTTCGCAGAGCCTATGTTTAGACCTGACAAGATAATTTGATCGCACTGTGAATCCTCCTGACTCTTCTTCATTCTCCCCCGTGACTAGCGCTGAGGTCCTTAAATGTTTCAACTCAATTAAATCTAAAGCGGTGGGTTGTGATGTTGTCAGTCGTACCATGTTATCTTTTATGATTGAGAACTTAATTCCAATCATTACCCACATCGTCAATTCATCTCTACAGACTGGTGTATTTCCTGCAATGTGGCGTAAGGCTTACATTATTCCTCTTCCTAAAATTTCCAATCCTAGTTTAGCCAATCACTTCAGACCAATCTCCATTCTCCCTTTCCTTTCCAAAATCCTCGAAGCAGTTGCACTTAATCAAATATCCTCATACGTTTTTAAAAATAACCTGTTGTCCACTTTCCAATCCGGGTTTCGGCCTGGTAACAGCACAGCCACAGCTCTGCTTAACAGGGACCGGCCGGATACTCGTTGAAAGGGTTTTTGAAGGGGTTTTTTTAAGCGCTTCAAAAAGAAACCCTTTATTACATGTTACACCTCCGAACGGGTATAGTAAACCCTGTTACGAACGGGTTACCCTTTCAACACCCTGTAACACTGTAACAGGGTAAGCCATTCCAACTCAAGACATTGTATTATGCACTGTTTACAATCGATATTAGTTTGAAAATTGCATACACGACCGCACGTGACATTCGTACTGCGTCTGGCGGTCCGCCAATCTTGCGTGTACCGACTTGCCGAGCGACTTGTAAACATGGAAAAATAGCTATTATCTGTAAGATCTTATAGTTCAATTTTGCTCGTCACACATGCTCATTGTAATAATATTTAATTTTTCGTGTGTATAGGTACCTACTTACTTGTTTATTTTCATCATTCATCATTTGATTGGGAACTCGGACGGAACTACGGAAGTAAAAGCAATTTAGCAGTGTTTATGTTTAAGTGTGTGTTGTAGCTTCCCTAATATACGTATTACAACAAGAATTGTCTTTCTGTGAAAATGCCACAGCCGAGGCGAGGTACTGTGCATCGTTATTATGTATTTGATGCATCAAATAACGCAAGCAAATGTTATTTATGTGGAAATGCCAGAAATGCAAGGTTTTTATTTTTAGAAATATTAAAAAAAAATACATAAAATGCGTTCTTACGTATTTATTGCGGGTAGAAAAAATAATAATAAAAATGTATTTATATTATTTTATGATTTATTAAATGTATCACATAAGATACATTGCCTAATCTACCTTATAAAATCTATGTATCATACCTATTTGCTACACTGCCAGGCTTCCAACGTTATTCTAACCATACAAAAATAAAACACGCTAACGTAAAAAAAAACATTTAATACAATTAAAAAACAGAACCCCCTTTTATTATGTTTGGTTCTTTTAGTTGTGTTAAAAATCATGATAGTAACACCCTTTGGACCTTATAAAATTTTGTTTGACCTTATAAAGTTATTTGATGATTTACCAGCAAAAAAAAGGGTTTCATTGCAATGACTGAGGGTATATAGTACCAAAGATATTGAAGCAACTACTTGATTTATCCTCATCTGATGAAATATTAAGGTTTCCTAAGAACATAGCAATGCTAGACGAGGTGAACTGGTGTCGGAGTCCGTTAGGAGAAAGCAATACTGCAGTTCAACCTCAGTACTTTAAATAAAGAAAAAAAAAAAAAAAAAACCTCAGTACTTCAAACAATTTCATTTTGCTCTTCCAGAACAAAAACTCGGCAATTTGCGAGTTACCGAGCGTTTCTTTGTTTTTGTACCATCATCATCTGCCTAGCCTTTTCCCAACTATGATGGGGTTCGGCTTCCAGTCTGCAGTATGCAGTTGAGTACCATATTTTACATGGCGCGACTAGAGATGTGCCGTTGCCGGCAATATTGGCAAAATTCCCGGGAATATTGCCATGAGTGGGAATATTCGGAGAGTATTTGTTAATTATAAGTCAAATTAAGTACGGAAACTATGTAATACACTTATAATTAGCATTGATAGGCCCTAATCTACATTGACCGGCAACTTTGGAAATATTTCCAATGCTGCTGGCAAGTTTGATATTTTACCGGCAGTGGCAATATTCCCACCACGTGCCTGGTGGGAATGCCTATCTGACCTCCACCACCCATAATACGGGGTAATACGATACCGATAAGTGCTGTTTTTTACAAAATTTTCATCCGTCAATGTATTTTTTTAATTGGATGTTGTTGCTTAATAATAAATGCCGCTCGGGACGAAGGCAGGTTTCAGGTCTTAGGTTAAGCCACGCTTGCCTAGGTTGGTCTGTGGATGAGTGACCATTCATTACATACCGGGTTTTCTCCGTGCCTCTGTAACGACTGCCAAAGATATATGGCAGCCGGGACCAACAGCTTAATGTGCTTTCCGAGGCACGAAGGAAACTCGGTATGTAATACCGAGTTACAGACCAACCTAGGCTTAGTTTAGTTTAACGGGGCTTTTATCCGCACTTAGCCTCTTGATTGGGCCATTGTGCGTGATGTTTTAAGGATACCTACTCCAACCAACATAGATCGTCCCAGAATTGCGAGTTTGTGCCCGGTGATCTGCCTCGCTCCTGCACTCTAGGAGTACGTGCCGTGGCGTTTCTTCCGCCTCCATGCATCCTCTGCACAGTGGGCTGTCTGTTACACCTATGTTATGTAGGATGTTTGTTAAGGGAACAGTGACCCGTTAAAATTCCTATGATTTTACGGAGTTTGTCCCTTTTAAGTTTGATGAGATTGCGATGCGAGTAAGCCCAGCTCATCTGCTGCGTCGTTACCCAGCGAGTTGCTGTGTCCATTGCAGGGTTACACTATTCGTGGTTGCAATGGATTGGAGTGCATTGTGGCATTCCAGTATTAGGACAGAGGTAATTGTGTTGTTTTTTAGGGCTTGAAGCACCGATGCACTGTCTGAGATGATCTTTATTTTAAAATCACTGACGTCTCTGGCTGCAACTGCTTGTGCCGCTCTGGTGATACCGATACATTCGGCTTGGAAGATTGTGTTTAATTTATTTAGGGTATTTGATATTGAAATGTTTAGATCATTCGAGAAGACGCCGGCTCCTGTACCATGTGAGGCCTTGGAGCCGTCCGTATACATATCCTAACTTCATTGATGCCAGAGCTATCTACTGCTTCTGCAGTGAGTTGGATGTCGTAACTTCTATCGAACACATGGTGACATGAAGTTTTATCCATGGGCGCCTCAAGGAGTGGTATTTCCTTCAGAATCCCCTGCAAAACTTTTGAGTGTGTTGTTTCTGTATTTACTTTCCATAGTCCGTTTGATCTTAGTCTTAAGGCGGTTGCCTGAGCTTCCTCCTGTATGACCAGATACAGAGGTCTTAAATTCAGAAGATACTCTAAAGCTGCTGATGGAGTTGTTCTCATGCATCCAGTAGCTGCTACACTAGCTAGGCGTTGCAGACTCTGGAGTTTCGTTTTCACCGTGGTCAGCTGAGTTCTGGGCCACCATACAACTGATCCGTATCCGTAGGTAATAGAAGGTCTGACGACTGACGTGTATAGCCAGAGTGTGATCTTTGGGTTAAGACCCCATCTCTTACCAACTAGTCTTCTACACTGTTTAAAAGCTATACAGGCCTTCTTTGTTTTAACCTCTAAGTGACTCGCCCAGTTCAATTAGCTATCAAGAATTATGCCCAGATATTTCACTTGCGTTGATAGGGAGTCTTGTGTTGAAAAGCTTTGGTAGTTGTAATTCTGGTAACTTCCTTTTGTTGGTAAAAAGGATAAGTTCTGTTTTCTTGGGGTTTACTGAAAGTTCGTGTTCTTCACACCAATCCTCTACTATCTGCAGTGCAGAGCGCATCACTTTGCACAGCATATCTTCAGCATTCCCGTTTATCAGTATAGCAAGGTCGTCTGCATAACCAATAGTAGTGTATCCTCTGTCATTTAGTTTCTTTATGAGGCTGTCCACTACTATGTTCCAGAGTTTTCCCGGATGCCAAATCACATCCAACTCAGAGTGGCCTACTGACCACCACAGCGCACCAACAACCAGCGAATGGGATGTGGCCAACAAGCTCGTAACTGCGGATAGAATAGAATGGGCTCTAAGGAGCTTCAAGCCTTTCAAATTTGCAGGGCTGGACGGAATATTCCTGGCCCTACTACAATGCCAACTAAAACAGGTAACCAAGCACCTAATACCAATCTACCGTGCCTGTATAGCTTTTAACTATATCCCCAATTCCCCACACTTTGGAGAGAGGCAAAAGTAGTCTTCCTACCTAAACCAGGAAAAGAGGACTGCACACACGCCAAATCTTTCAGGCCCATCAGTCTAACATCTTTTCTTCTGAAAACACTGGAAAGACTGGTAGATCGACACTTAAGGGATGGAGCTCTAAAAAGCAAACCACTGCATCCTCAACAACATGCGTATAGGAAAGGCAGATCAATAGAGTCGGCATTACACATGGTAGTGCACAAAATAGAAACGGCTTTAACAAATAAAAACTCAACAATTGCTGCCTTCATAGACATTGAAGGAGCTTTTGATAAAACCATACACAACAGCATTAACCACGCCCTGCAAAAATTTAGTGTAAAACCAGTAATAAGAAACTGGATCACAGAACTGGTTAGCAAAAGGGCGGTTCAGATAGTGGGGAATACTACCACCAGAGCCAAGGTAGTAAGAGGACGCCCCCAAGGAGGCGTTCTATCTCCACTTCTACAGACCAACCTAGGCAAGCGCAGCTTAACCTAAAGATCGATCCGATTGGCAGTTATTATTAAACCACGTTTAAACTTTGTTTTTGCATAATAAGCCGATAAACCACATGTGACACAAATTAAAAATAAACAATAATAATGACAATCTATACTTATAATAAATCTGTAGAGAGGTCAATTCTGTACATGATATATATTTTCAAAATAACTATCAGGGGGTAATTAGTGATCGATACTGATGCCAAAAATGCAATCAGTAAAATTTTTGTCTGTCTGTCTGTCTGTCTGTCTGTCTGTCTGTATGTTCCTTATAGAAACAAAAACTACTCGACGGATTTTAACGAAACTTGGTACGATTATTCTTCATACTCCTGGGGAGGTTATAGTATACTTTTCATCACGCTGCAATCAATAGGAGCAGAGCAGTGAAGGGAAATGTTGGGAAAACGGGAGAAGTTGCTCCATTTTTTAAGCTTCCGTCGCGTGTGCAGCCTTAATGGTTAAAGCTACAAAGAAATAATTTATAACGGAAATGTTCTACATAAAATTATCTAAAAAATATCCCACAACAGCATATGTCTATCTTTTATGGTTGACTCACAATAATACGTGTCGCGCTGTTGCGCGTGAATACTGAATCATGCCATAAGGATTATTTTTGTGTAACGGTTGCCGCGCTCGACACGGGTCGTGGCTGTTGATGCGTTCAGAGCGTTCGACCTTATTGACGGACAATAATTGATTTTAACAAACAATGCTTATCAGCGCGACTTTTAGTCTTTAAATAGTTTATTTGAATTTCTTTTGTTGTTTTTTTTCTAAAATACGTATTAGTTGTTTTGGTAGTGTTTAAATATTCGTTCAAATTACAAATTATTAATAGTTTGCATTTTATTTCCTTTTAGGTGAAGGTAGTAGAAGTAGTACGTATAGTTTTTTAGATACCGATAGGTAAGTTTTGGCTAATTTACGTTCAATTTTAGTTTTGTATTATGTAGGTAAAAGCGTAGATACTTTTATTAATTATAGTAGTTATAGGTATTTATTTGTAAGTGAAGTAGGTATAGGTAGATGGTATTGCACAGGCGTTTCAGCTTTATTTTCATTTCACTTTTTGTTGTAAGTTGTACATATTTCTGGGTATAATTCTATTAGAATATTTTAGTTTAAATTGGCACTTAGATTTTAAGTGTAAGGTAGCTATAGTTAGGACCTCTATCCTAGGTTATTTTGTTACCTAGGTAACTGACAGCCTTTCCGTTCCGTCGATTAAAAATAAAATACCCAATGCCACCTAAAAAACGCCACTGAACCGTGAGAAAGGACATAATTATGGTACTTTTTTTTACGAAAAACGACGGAAACGCGGACGAAGTCGCGGGCAAAAGCTAGTATACATAATATAAAATAGATATATTGTAATAACTATATAATAAATTGAAACCGTACAAATCAAGCAATGTCACATATTTTAAACATGCGAAAAATTTCTAAAAGGATGTAATCTGGCAGTGTATCATATCTGATACACTAAGAAAAAACAGTAAATTACTTACGATTTCAGACCATTTTGATACTTGAAAGTAGCGTTTCTAAGCAGCCAATATACGTATGATATTTTCAAAAGCTGTTGAATTAAACAGCTTTTGAAAATAATTTGAACTAAATATAATAAAATTTGTGTGTTTTTATCTTGCAACGCCCAGACGACTTTGGTCGGTTTGCTATTTTGTTTTCTACTGCATAATTATTTGGATTAACAAATGATAATTTATTTTTTTTTAGAATTTGGATTATATTATTTTGTCTTTTGTACCATATAAAATAATGTTTTGAAAATACCTATACAAATACTTAATAATAAAAAATAAAAAAAAATGTATCAAATTGTAAGCAGCGCCAAGAATAGGGTTAATGTAAGATTTTATATTTGTTACTTCGCCTGATCTTACATAAAAATATCATTACCTTGGTGTTAATCTAATAATTATCGTAGGTAGTTATTAATACCTACTTACTTACTAAAATAGGAACAAATTAGGTATATACATGGGTATAAATGAACGTGGTCCGACCACTTATCACTAGAAAGACTATTAATTTAACTCAGTACTTTAAATAATAATCACTTACCTGTCTTACTCATCTTAATAATAATTGTTAGTTCGCTTAAATGTCACGCATCAATTGTTGTCAAATTCGTAATAACTAAATAAAAACAGTAAGGTGCGCACGGGTGCAAGTATCCCACCTAGATGCAGCTAAAGTTTATTTATTAGGTAATCCAGGGTAACACGAAAAAAAGCTTTTCGGGAAGGTAACCTCTTCAAAGGCTTAAGTCATTGAAGGGGTTAACCCCTTCACGTGGTTACCTTATTAAAAGTGTTAACCATTTCGCTGGGGTTCGAGGATGTAACTCGAACAAAAGGTAACACAGCGATATGAGTTACCCCATGTACGGGTTACCCTGTCCAAAGGCTTAACTCTCAAGCGGGGTTGTACGGTCCCTGGCTTAAAGTCACTGAAGATATTAGGGATGGTCTGGAGAATTCGAGGTTAACGGTCTTAGTTTTAATAGACTTCTCCAATGCTTTTAATACCGTTGATCACGACATTCTTCTGGCCATACTGTCGCAAATTGGGGTCTCATCGTTGTCACGGGATTGGTTTTCATCTTATCTTCGTGGTCGCCAGCAGGCGGTGCGTGCTGATCAGAATTGCTCTGACTGGTGCGACCTGGTAACTGGTGTTCCACAAGGCGGTATACTCTCTCCTCTCTTATTTTCCTTATTTGTAAACTCTCTTACTGCTATCCTCAAATGCTCTTACCATCTGTACGCTGATGACTTGCAACTGTACGCTCAAACAGACATTGCCAACCTCGATAATTGCATTTCAACACTCAATGCTGACCTTCGTACTATCGAAGAATGGTCTGGCAAATTTGGGGTGTCGGTTAACGTCGAAAAATGTCAGGCCATCCTCATTGGTAGCTCTTACTATTTGAGGAATGTGAACTCTAGCCAACTTGTGCCACTGATGTACGAGAACTCTGTCATTTCTCTTTCACCCCACGTAAAAGACTTGGGTCTTTACATTGACAGCAGTTTGAGTTGGGATAAACACGTCGCTCAGGTAAGTCAGAAAGTCACGTTCTCACTGCGGTCTCTCTATAGATTCAAGCATTTTCTCCCATCTAGCACGAAACTCACTTTGGTTCAGTCCCTTGTGCTTCCCATTATTGACTATGCTGATGTTTGTTATTCTGATACATCCCAAGAACTTCTAAATAAATTGGATCGACTTCTCAATAATTGTATTCGTTTTGTTTTTGGCCTTCGTAAATATGATCATATTTCTTCCTTCCGTTCTCAGCTATGGCTGCCTATCCGACTCAGGAGATCCCTCAGATCTCTCTGCATGCTCTTCTCAATTATGAACGACCCACGTGCTCCTGATTATTTAAAAACTTATTTCAAAGTGTTGGGCAGTTGTCATAGTCGTAATCTTCGGGCTTCCAAAAATCTCATTCTCCAAATTCCTTCACACCGCACCTGTTTCTTGTCAAATTCTTACGCTATCTCAACTATAAAACTTTGGAACGCGCTACCCCCTGGCATTAAAAAAGCTGAAAGCAAATTCACTTTTAAAAAGAAAGTACGTAACCTCTACTTAAGTCATACCAAATAGCTCTCAATTGTTTTAAGTCGAGTCATAGTATTGCCCATTGTTAAGTTCTTCGTTTAATATTTTTGTTAAAATATTTATTAGTTTATTTTATTTTTATATGTGTATTAGTATCATTTTAAGTACCTATACTATTATGTAGTACTTTTGTTTTTTAAGTTGATATTGTTTTTTAGATATTTTGTACCCTACCACAAAGTTGTCTTATTTAAACCTAAGGTCGACTGGTAGAGAATGCCTTGTGGCATTAAGTCCGCCTTTGTATCACTATTGTGCATGAAGTTTAAATAAATAAATAAATAGGTACAGCCACCTGCAAAAATGCAAGGACAATTCAGAACTAAAATCGTGTGAAGCGAGAAATGATGTCACCTAAAGTAAACGAGTTATCGACTATAAACATTCACAGGAAAATACACACTAAAGTACCTATCCATGCAATTTTGCAGGTGACTGACGGATAAGCTAATTTAGTATAGGTAGGTACCATGTTTTTTTTATAATTCTAGTACACTGAAAATATTGATTACAATTTTGTTTTATAAAGCGTTTCGCATTAAGCGAATAATGTCAAACGCTGTATCGTTTGGCATCAGTCTCTAAATGTATCTGTATACTCTCAAAAGTAAATGCAAGTTAGCTGGCTGTATACTTATTAGCTTGTTCGACTGTACGTACTAACTAAACCGTATGACAATATATTATAATGTCGACTATTATCTCAATTGTACACAGGCACACACTTGGTTTTTCACCTATGTGTGTACGAATGACGCGTTAAATTAGTCTTCTGGACGAAACTACTGGGGCATTTATCGCACTTGAAAGGTTTTTCACCAGTGTGTGTTCTAACGTGATCTCTCAAATGAGCCTTTTTACTGAAACTACTCGGACATATATCGCACTTGTAAGGTTTTACACCGGTGTGTGTTCGCATGTGATCCGTCAAATGAGCCTTTTGACTGAAACTGCTCTGGCATGTTTCGCATTTGTACGGTTTTTCACCAGTGTGGGTGCGTAGATGTCTTATATAATCACTTTTTTTTGTAAATCTACAGTGGCATATATCACATTCGTGATTGTTCGTTGGTTTTTTGGGTTTGGTAATTAATTTGACCGGACCAATTTGAGTGGTCCGGATAATTTCTGAGACCGATATTTGGTTTGCCTTTAATCCGGTTGGTATTGAGTCTTCTAATGTTGTTCTTCGTAAGTGTAGTTTTGGTTCCTCCGCAACAGTTGGCCCTGCGATAATAAATCGGTTAAATATAATATTACAAATAGATTGGGGATAGGAGGCATGTGTGAACAGTAACCTGTAATTTTTTTTTAAGCTATTGCATAGCTTCTATCGCGGGCCTTGAGTTGAGCGTGGAGAGCGAATCCAGAGATTTCGTAACGCAAATTTTAAAGCAGTTTGCTATGGTTACGGAAAATAACAAGGTTGTCAACTGAGGTTGTCAAATTAAATAATTGTTTGTCTCTCTGCTTTCTCCTTCTAAAATATTCTTACTCGTATAATTTGTGTACAAAGTGTTTTAAATACGAATAAACAAAGTGCATTTGAATCGGTTATTTAAGAAAGGGAACAGGTCAGTTTTTTTTCAGTGTGGCAATTTTAATGAATGTCAATTGTTTAGGGCAAGACCTACAAATCAGTTAAGAAAAGGATTAAGTCAGTCTATTCGTTAGGAAAATATAGGGCACCTGAAATTACCGTGTAAGTAAGAAACCGAACAAGTCACCGACTTATTCCCTTTCTTACTCAAACGATAATTTCAATGATTAGTAACACTGATTATTAAATTTAATTTTTTTGCGAGCAAGCCGCACGTGCGGCACGTTCAGATAACGGGCTCCGCGCGGGCTAGCCGAATAAAGAATAAAAAATAGGTAGTCGCGAAGAAAATTTTTGGATTTTCCCACAAAAACCAGTTTTTGGGGCAAAAAATTTAGAAAAACAACCCCCAATCTGAACCTAGGACCACGGAACGCGGCCAAAAGCGCAGGGATGGAGGATAAGTATGTAAAATTTTGAAAACTAAAGAAACTTTTTATTAGATTAGATTATATGCCATATCTGTTGAAACACAATCTCGTCAGGTTCCACGGAATCAAAAACAGCATTTCATGGTGTCCCAATTCATGGAGTTTGAGTATACTGATGTGTGGTATGTCGCCCATTCATTCAAAACATGGACCGAGTTAACACATTCGATTTACGAAGGAACCGATCGGTTATTCCAGCTTTACCAGTAGAAAAGGCGTACAATGGTCCTGTACCCATCAACATCAAAAAGATTGAAGATTTGAGACGCACTCTGCAGTATATTCCACATACTCATAGATGGATTCAGAAAATGCAGATCCACAACATTGGCAGTATATAAATATGTTCAACAAGCGCTACAACATATAAACGACAAACAACATGTAATTGGGCTACTACTAGACATGACAAAAGCATATGACAAGGTACTTTATGACATCTTACTCACTAAACTAAATGGTTGCGGCGTACGTGGACCAGCTTATTCGTGGTTTAAATCATATTTACATAATAGGACACAAATAGTACAAATTGAAAATTACGACCATAATAAAAATGAAATCAAAACTATTAGATCACAAGAAAGACAAATTACTTGCTCAATCCCACAGGGAAGTGTGTTAGGATGCCCACTATTTCTAATTTACATTAATGACCTTCCCAAAATATTAGATAAAGAAAACGCTTTACCAGTACTGTTTGCAGACGATATTTCTATATTAATTAAATGTGTAAACGTAAATAACCCTAGTCTTCAAATACAAGATGTGCTCCAAACTGTTGATACTTGGCTTCAGATTCACAACTTGGAAATAAATAGTGACAAAACAAAGCTGATACAATTTAGATCGTACAAAAAACCACCTCTTAACCTAAAAACGACCTTCAGAAACAAGCAAATAGAAGAAGTCAATACATTTAGCCTACTTGGCATAAACATTGATACTCATATTAACTGGAAGTCACATATAGAACTTGTTAAAACAAAACTATCGAGATTCACGTATGCTATGTTTCAAATTAAACAAAGTACAAACACACAAACAGCTATGGCTGCTTACTACGCATACGCATACTCATGGCTACGATATGGCGTAATGTTATGGGGAAATAGTGTAAACGCAGTGGAACTATTCATTATGCAAAAGAAGTGTATAAGAATTTTAGCTCAAATAGATAATACGGAATCCTGCAAACCACACTTCATAAAGTATCAGATTCTAACTCTGCCGTCTATATACATACTTGACATTTGCGTATTTGTTTTCAAAAATATCAACAATTTCACTAAAGTTGAAGATACACACAACGTCAACACTCGCCATAAAAAGAGGCTATGCGCTCCACCCTCAAGAATCAAAATGTTAAGCGATAGCCCACATTATATGGCAATAAAAATATATAATAAGCTACCCAACACGTTTAAAACTGAAAAATCAGTAGCAATATTCCAAAGAAGACTAAAACTATATCTCATCCAAAAATGCTTCTACTCAGTTAAAGAATATTTAGAATCTAGTCTAAAATAACGACTGTACAAAAGTGGCGATCTGTCCTATAATACAAACAATAACATTTACCCTGTCCTATTAAACTCTGTATAAAATAAAAAATGGTGCTAGATACCTGAGAAAAATGATATTGACATTGCTGACTAATTGTATTATATCCACTATCATTGACATTTAATTTTGACATAACTAAAATTTCTTTATTTAATTGTACTACATAATATTATAAAATAAATAGGTAACTCAGTGTAATGTTTAATGCATGCTAAAATAGATGATAAGGACAGACGAATAATAGATTGCAATGCTTGTAAAAGGCTGCTAAGTTATAAGTACTAACCAAAATATACCTAACACCACATTGTACACTTGGTTCGCAATAAATACTTTGACTTTGACTTTGACTTTGACTCATAGGGACTATTTTGTCAACATTGTCGAAAACTGGCCTAATACTAGCACAAACAATGATAATGAATGAAGTTATACAGATTAGCAGTGTATTTTTCTTTATCTTTCCTTACTTTTATCCAGTTGAGTAAGAAAAGGAACAAGTCAACAACTTTTGAACCATTATTTAGTAAACTATTAAATATCAAAACAAGAAGAAAAGTATTGTAAATTACGTATTTTATACTAATTAAACATATAGGATAAAAAAATATAACATTCTATTCTTATTAGAAGATATTGAAAGTTTTTTGCATCTCCTGAAAAATTTGACGTTCGTGACCTGTTCCTTTTCTTAATTAACTGATTCATTTATTAATGAAGAAAGTCACGAAAAAATAGTGAAAGAAAATTAGTGAGTACATTGATGTAATCAATAATAAATCAATGTAATCTCCTTTTAATATATCAATGGTGAGTGTGGTATCCTCTGGTGGTAGACCTAATAGGTTGTTGTCACTGTCTTCTACTATATCACAGGCTCACACAACACCACCAAGTCTCCGGTCCAGGCCGCTCTACCGTCATAACTTCGCGCCATCATGTAACTGACAGACGTCATTAGTGACAGCGTACCTAACCACTTGTGGCTGTGAGACAGTGTTAACATATCTATTAAATAGATATACACTACATCCCTTCCTTATTATATTTGTTTTAATCAAAATGCTTTACCCAAATACGCTCACAATTACATTCAGTAATCAAGCTAATTCAATAACTAAGGAATATAAAATGTTCCACTATACTAGCATGTTTTTGTTATCAGATGTACTTTATCATCTTAGACTGACTGCCACTGGCCAATTATATACCAACCAATTCTAAATGCATGTACAATGTACCCTCTCAGGTTTTACCCAGTTACCCCATTTGCACATTACCTCCAGTAGCCTCCACTAAGTGTGGAGTAGGATTAAGGTTAATAGTTTATTAGACTATTTTCATGAACTCCATCGTCTATTCTAACCTCTGCGGGTCTGTATGATTTCGTCTTCCTATTTCCATATTCCTCTTCCTATTTCCATATTCCTCTTCCTATTTCCATATTCCTCTTCCTATTTCCATATTCCTCTTCCTATTTCCATATTCCTCTTCCTATTTCCATATTCCTCTTCCTATTTCCATATTCCTTTCTTTTTCATTGTTTTTTTTTTTTTTTTTTTTGTAACGGTCATATTTTTTTTCAATGACATCTTCTAAAGAAAAGTTCCAATGGTTCCTGCCCCGTAACCGATCATGGGGTTGAATTTAAATACATTAAATAAAGCGAACTTTCCAAAAACTTTGTGGTTTGATTGTTTTTTCTTTTTTCAGTTTAAATTATTGATGACCCAGAGAAGACCAAGACTTCTCTCTTTCTATACCTGGATAATAATATATCTTCGTACATTTTCTGATGTAGAGAAAGATTTTTACATTTTATTTATTCATTATAATTTTATCATATCGAATATCCTTTCTTCTTTTCTTTTCTTCCTGTTGTTGTAATTTTGAGTTCTTTTCTAAATTGTAATACCTCTTTAGGGAAATCCTTTGTAACATCATTATGTTGACTCTTATTATCTGGTTGAGTTCCCACATCTCAAATTCTCATATTCCACACTTTTTTCCTATGTCATTTAGGAATTCCACAACTAAATTCATGAGCTCAGTGTTATTTGTCTCTGTTTCTTTGACCCATGTAGCTGAATATTGTTTCTCCGCATTTCTTTTTCTAGGTTCTCAACTTTGTTTTCCATTATCATCACCTCGTTGTTAAGTTTGGGATTTTCTTCAAGTAGTGGATTTAATTTCTCTTCTATTATGTTCACCATATTTCTCCAAGCCGGCTGGTCACCGTGAGGATTAATGACCGCTACCCTCCAGTGAACACGTCAAATTTAGTTACTTCTTCTCATCAGTCAATTTAATGGATATTTACCATCCAATTTAATGGATTATCATGAGCCACCCCACCCAATGGTTGCTCCATCCAATTTAATGGATTTCATGAGCCAACCTAATGGTTGCTCCATCCAATTTAATGGATTATCACGAGCCAACGTAACAGTTGCTCCATCCAATTTAATGGATTATCATGAGCCAACCCAATGGTTGCTCCATCCAATTTAATGGATTTCATGAGCCAACCTAATGGTTGCTCCATCCAATTTAATGGATTATCACGAGCCAACGTAACAGTTGCTCCATCCAATTTAATGGATTATCATGAGCCAACCCAATGGTTGCTCCATCCAATTTAATGGATTTCATGAGCCAACCTAATGGTTGCTCCATCCAATTTAATGGATTATCACGAGCCAACGTAACAGTTGCTCCATCCAATTTAATGGATTATCATGAGCCAACCCAATGGTTGCTCCATCCAATTTAATGGATTTCATGAGCC
Source organism: Diarsia dahlii (assembly GCA_949775195.1). Lineage (NCBI taxonomy): Eukaryota > Metazoa > Arthropoda > Insecta > Lepidoptera > Noctuidae > Diarsia > Diarsia dahlii. The sequence continues at coordinate 13,144,045 of OX459217.1, read as the reverse complement.
AACCTAATGGTTGCTCCATCCAATTTAATTGCCTTTGTCCAGCCAATGTAATGGATTATTTTGAGCCAACTCAGCGGTTGCTCCATCCAATTTTATTGCTTGTTAAAAACAAATGTTATGGATATTCGCATCCCAATTTAATGGTTGCCTTAAATATCTTACCACGCGTAAACAGTGCGATGGTTAAATGTCACATGCCTTAGAAGTATTGGTTCTAGGACATGCCGGTCTTCCTCACAGTGTTTTCCTTCACCGTACTAAGAGCGTTCCCTGGTGATGAGTGAATGAACACAAAAAACCTGCCTGGTTTCGAACCCACGACCTAAGTCGAGCAAGGCCATCACCGCTCTTAATAAATTTAATACAATACTAAGAGCGTTCCCTGGTGATGAGTGAATGAACACAAAAAACCTGCCTGGTTTCGAACCCACGACCTAAGTCGAGCAAGGCCATCACCGCTCTTACAAAATTCATTATAATACATGAGATACTTATATGTGTTATTGCTGCATATCATCTTACGTTGCCCCATATTAGGAATTTCTCCCGTATCGCGGGTGCGTCCACAAACATCAAACTCACATGCACAAACACACCCAAAGCCGTAACAACCATCTGTAGGCCACACACACATTTGCTCCGTGCGGGGATCGAACCCGCGACACGCAGCGCAGCAGTCCAATCGCTCAGCCACTGCGCCAACCGTGCGTTTACTATTTAATATCTTTGATTTGTATGATAGTTATTACTAAAACACATTATACTATTTCGGGAAGGGATAATTTTTTAGCACTAATCATTGGTTAGCTGTGGGCCCCGGTGGGTAGAGTTGGATGAAGAAAACAGTCTCGTACAACGATACACTCAAACAATAAGACGAATTAGAAACACAGTACATGGGTGGCACGAATAACCCTGTAGGTACAATATTAATATAATACCGAATACGACTCGATGCCGACATTTATACATTAGCCTCATATTTCAGTTAAACCATTACACAACCACCATTATTACGGTTCCCTACTCTGAACTAAGTGACCTGTGTAACTATATTTATTTATGAATTATTTCAAACTATAATTTTGTCAAACAGTATTTTAATTATTTAAACTTCATGCACAAGAGTGGTACAACAGTACTTATCATTATCTGCCTAACCTTTTCTCAGTCATGCCGCCCGGCCTCCCGTCCAACCAGATGCAGCCGAATACCATCACTCCACACGGAGCGACCGCCCATCCAACTCCCACAACTCAGTCAGTACCCGGTAGCACGACACCCCTTGGCAAAACCGGTTGTCAGATTTTCAGGACACTAACCACCTACACTGCCACGTATCCTCCGAGGCATTGAGGAAAGTCGGCATGCAATGGGTGGACCTCGAACCAATCCAGGCAACACAGTTCAATCCAAAGATCGAATCGAGCATTAACTCTATCAAGCCACAAGCTAATCCTTTGTCAACCATGCTTAAGTATATTTTTTTTTCAAACACTTAATTTCTTCTTCTTTTTCTCTACAAGAAGAGACTTGCCCCTCAGTCATAGGCTGTTATTATTTGAATGTTCACTTTAAATTGCACATATTATTATTCTATTATTAATATTCTTGCATATTATTAACATAACCTTACATAACATCAAGCTTGCATTATGGGGCAATCTTATACCATCAATCATACAGTAATCCCGACCCATTGGCTTCTAGGAGTTAAACCCAACAAGCTCTCCTCAACCTGTGATCAAAACCTGGACCGCACAACAAGCTACCATGCCTGAAACCAATGAGTCATAGTGTCAACATTCTCCTGCCCCTACTCCAATTCATTCGGGATCGCCACAGCATGTCCTCCTTACATACTTCTCTATACTTGCATTTCATTCGACACACCAGGTATCTACATAATAATAATAAACTTCGAAATTGTATTTTGACAGAGGTATCTTTACAGACTGAACAATCCATTTTCATAGGCCGGACATCACATTAATAAACAAAACAAACAAAACTGGATATCTCCTCGACATAGCTATACCAAATACACACAATTTGTTTTTTCTTTATTCTTATAATATCTCTCTCAGTTCCGCGTGCCTCTTGGCATTGACCTCTCCAGCTCTCTCCATTGAACTCGGTCATCTGCAACTCTGGTCTAGTATGGCCCTAGGGTTAGACTGATATCGACGGTCCATCTTGTTTTCGGACACCCCTGTTTCCTAATGTCCGCTTCTGGATACTATAAGGTTATGAATAAACTCCAGAAACTCCATTATTTATTTTGCAACATAGCATATGCACTGTCCGACTCCATTTTAGATGTTCTATTTGCTATTATATCCGTTACTTTTGTCTTCTTTCTTATTTCCAAATTTCAGATTCCGTCACTAAGCCTGATGTTCGACATGTTTCTTTCCATTGCTCTTTAGGTCTACATATCTACATACCTATATTTTTCTTAGTACATAATATTTAAATTGTAGGGCTTGAAGTTATACTCCATACAATGTTTATTTTGTCTAATAAAAACACATATCAATTACCTAGGTATATTTTAATTATAAGTACCTATTAAGGTTGTACTCATATTGTTTAGGAGAAGGTATCAACAAAATCAGACTACTCAAAATCATCAAAATAACTTGATGCTTAGTCTTCAACAAATGTCAGTTCTCCCTTAAAAGGACTGTTTGAGGTGACGTCAAATAATGGACCTTTTCAAAATAATAAGTACCTAGGTTACTTACCGATACTTCATACAATCAAGGTTATTATTAGTCACTATAGGAAATGGTTTGTGATAAATCATCACTCTAATACAAAGTCTTACTTACTAGGAAGTAAGTCAACATGTTCACAGCTATAGGAATATTAAGAATTTAACCTATTGTTAGCAGTCTGCTTATAACAGATAAGTGAAGTTTAAAACCAATGTGTTATGAATTAAATCATTTGTCATCAACTTGTATTTATTCTATTGATATCCTAGAATCCTAGTATCTAGTTTGACGTTCAGTAAGTACTAAATACTTTTTTTTTTTTTTTTTCTTCTCCTTGCATGGCAACTGAGCCAGTTCCGACTTACTAAATACTTAATTAAGTTCATAATAACTTACCAACAAGTTGAATATCTAGACGCCATGTATCACTTCACTTCACAGAATTCATTTATTACTGTGTGATCTATCTCTTCAAAATAGTGTAAAACAGCCCATTGTGATAAAACAATAACAGAACTCTTCCCTTACCTTGAAATACTTAATGCCAGTACGTGTGGCATACAATAATCATTAATTATTAGTATTAATTACACTCAAATAACAACATAATATTTTTTTTTTTTCAACATTGTGGACAGTTTCTTGCAAACTTTTCCTATGTATTAATATGTAAATTTATCCTCGTCGCCACTTGTGGTATCCTCTGGTGGTAGACCTAATAGGTTGTTGTCACTGTTTTCTACTATATCACAGGCTCACACAACACCACCAAGTCTCCGGTCCAGGCCGCTCTACCGTCATAACTTCGCGCCATCATGTAACTGACAGACGTCATTAGTGACAGCGTACCTAACCACTTGTGGCTGTGAGACAGTGTTAACATATCTATTAAATAGATATACACTACAGTGAGTACTCTTTATACATTCATTTTATTATTAGTACGCATATCATAAGTTTTATTGGTTTTTGCATTACTAGGTCAGTGGGTCGTCTTAGGGGCGGTAATATTCTGCGAATCGGTCTAAAACGATTCGTTTTTTTATAAAATATCTAAAATAAAATAAATAATTTTCATATTTTTTAATGATAAGACACTTACGTCAGGCTGTCAATACTTTTTCTTTTAAATTTTCTGTCATAGAGTTTCTTACTAGCTTAGTCTATGAAGGTTAGTTTTGATTTATATAATGTACATCACGCGAAATTCGAAGATCAAACTCTTAATATCGTTATTTTTGTTCAATTTTTTTGAAAGAATAATTATTTTGGTGTATATTCCTGAAGAACCTACATGTATTGTAAGATAATAAAAATATTTTGAACAATATTAACTTCTCATTTATTTAATAAAAGAAAAAAAATGTTTTCTTATCGGTCACCACGCTCAAAAAGTGTAACTTGAATTAATATCAAAGACAAAAAAAAAACAAAGGAAAAAAATACTGCATGAATAAAATAAATAAATAATTATAATAGGGGATCGGACTGGGTCAAAATAATATGATTCTGTTTAGTCCGTAAGTTAGATTATCGAAAAATATTGAGTACGTGTTTTTTGTTTTATCAAATCAATAAAAAATTCCGGAGATAAAGCGCGTCAAAGATCTTGGAGTGGGGCTTGAAACGTCACCTTGTGTCGTCAAAATGTACTATCATATGACGTCACACGAGTTTTCGAAGCACTGTATCGTCTTCATTTTAAGTTTACGTGAAAAAAGAAAAAATACGTGTCCAATAATTTTTGGAAATCTATCTGACGGACTAATTAGTTTTTTTTTTGTCCGATCCCCTATTGCATAAGTTGATAAAAAATGCTATGCAATAGCTTTACCGCGGCAGCCTCCGAGTGCCACATCAACTTTTTATTTAATATAACGTTGCCCCACACTAGGATTACTCCTTTATCGTGGGTGCGTTTACAAACACTTAAACTCACATACACAAACACACCCAGACCCGAAACAACTATCTGTAGGCCTTACAAATATTTGTTTCGTGCGGGGATCGAACCCGCGACACCCAGCGCGGCAGTCCAATCGCTCAGCCACTGCGCCAACTGCCGTCAGAAAATTGCATGGACACTTTAGTGTGAACGTTTATTGTCGATAATTAGTTTACGTTAGGTGGCGTCATTGGTCGCTTCACACGATTTTAGTTCTGCATTGTCCATGCATTTTTGCAGGTGACTTTACCTAATAGGGTATTTCACCAAAAAAATCAATTAAAGTCCATTTCACGAAAGAAGTCCCACGGACAATTGTGGAACTAAATTTGACAGATGGGGAGATATGGAGAGAGAGAGAGAGATAGCAACATTATGTCGCGCGAATACAGCGCTGCGTCTGCGGGACTTCTTTCGTGAAATGGACTTTAGTCCGTCAGATAGATTTTCAAAGAATACAGGATCCATATTTTTTCTTTTTTTACGTAAACAAAAGATGAAGACGATACAGTGCTTCGAAAAGTCGTATCAAGTCGTGTGACGTCACAAGGTTAGTAGGTACTTTTTTACCCACAAAGTGACGCCAAAATCCCCACTCATGACACGTTTTATTTCCGTAATTTTTTATTAATTTGATCATACAAAAAACACGTATCCAATATTTTTCGATAATGTAACAGACGGACTAATTAGATTTTTTAGTAAAATACCCTATTATGTATGTCAATTTATGTTAAGAAAATGGTATTCTCCTTATTTTTATTAAACAGGCAACAGCTAGTGTTTTATAATTTCTCGTAAGGTTTGGTTATACTAATAGAAACCAGTCCACCGATAGCCTGTTTGTCAACTTATTGAACAAATAAATACTTACTCTTTGTCGTCTCAGTTTTTTGTTCATTTTCATGTACTACTTGTTCTTCCTCCACTTCAATTTTTAACTCTATTATAGGTACATCATCGTCTGATCGTGATTTGGGTTGGTGTGGTGGGTTATTATATTCTATTTCCAGACAGTTGTTTTGTAGATCTATAACAAAAAAGGAACAGTTGTTTATTATAAATCACTACAAAGTAATAAAACAAAGTCGCTTTATCTGTCCCTATGTCCCTTTGTATGCTTAAATCTTTAAAACCACGCAACGGATTTTGATGCGGACTTTTTTTAATAGATAGAGTGATTCAAGAGGAAGGTTTTTAATACCATTTTTGCACCCGTGCGAAGCCGGGGCGGGTCACTAGTATTTTTATATAATAAAACTAGCTGATGCCCACGGCTTCGCCCGCATGGATGTTGGTTGTCGCGACAAAAAAAACTTGACAAATTATATACTAAAACCTTAAACCCAGGATAGTTATAATCCCGATTTTATCTTCCCGTGGGATAATTTTCGAGTTGTAGCGGGCGAAGCCGCTGGCAACAGCTAGTAAAAGATATTTAAGTGATCGGTAGAATTTTACATACTTATTTTAAATAATTTTAACATAAGCAAGCTTTTAGTTTTTTTTAGTAACAAGTAGTTAGTTTTTTAGAATCTAATTTATTGAAGTTAGTTTTAGGATATGTAGTAATATTAGTAGAAAACATAGCTTATTAGTTATGGCGCAGACAAGAGCCAAATAGGCTTGTATCGAACAATTTTTTAGCCAAATTTATACAGTTTGACACGGCGGAAAAAATATATGTTAATCTTGAATTTCTGATAATTTCGTTGTATTCAAAACAAGTTTTTGAAAAATTTTCTCGATACAAAAAAATGGTAAACTAACCTCTTAAAATGATCTTACAACAAAAATATCTGTATTACAATAATTTATCAACGTACGTTGGTAAAATTTATGACATTATCGTATCATATTTAAATACCGGTTGTTTTTAATTTTTGATTATTTAATAAATTATTTTAAGTAATTAATCATTAAATGGTTTGTAAGAAGTTCGAACGTTGCGTCATCGCGCTCTCTTTCTTACGTATGCAATCCGACAGTGATCGCTTAGGCGCGGTGCTAGACGGACGTATGTCACTTTGCGCCCCGCTGACAGCTATCCGTTCATCCATTGGTTCATTGTTAATTATTATTGACCGCGTCATACTGTTAGTCCAGGATCCACGGTACATTTTTTTGATGATTTTCAAAAATGTATTACTAAATCGGATATTTTTGTTTAATCAAAATAAAAAATAAAAAAACAAAATTCATTTATTCAAACTAGGCTGAAAATCAGCACTTTTCGAAGGTCAAAATTTACTTTACTTTACTACAGTGAAACTTGGTTAACTGGGACTTGGATAAGTGAGAAACCTCTATAACTGGAACTCATACTGGGGTCCCATGAGACAGATTTGGATATCTGAGACACATTTAACCAGGTTTCACTATATTTACATTTTTATAAGACAGTCCCCCAAAAACGCCCACCCATCGACACTTCCTAGTGTTTAGCTGGAAAGAAGAAGTGGCGGAACAAACTCCCCAGCACACATCTGTCTGTTAGGTTGGTTAGAAGAACCAGACTCGATACAATAGCAAGGTGTCAGTTAAATTTAAGATTTACTAAAGACACAATCAGTAATAAACAAAAGTATATGACAATAAACAATGTAAACATAAAATAATAAATACATAACATAACAGTAAACTAATTTCGGAGAAAGAACATAAAACAAACATTGTCTTGTGTTCAACTCAGCGACCAACTATTCTTATCATCTAAGTAGTCGGTAATAGAATAGTAAGCTTTTAAACAAAGATTAGATTTAACTTTGGCTTTAAACGCATTAAATGGCAAGTCTAGAAAAGCAGATGGCAGTTTATTATAAAATGTAATCCCGAGCCCTACGAATGAATTATGAACTTTGTGAAGCCGGTGAAAAGGAGCGCGTAGTTTATGCTTATTTCTAGTGTTGTGTATATCACTGTTTTTAGTGTACAGGTGGATATTTTGTCTAATATATAAAATGTTGGCAAAGATGTACTGAGAAGCAACCGTGAGAATACCAATCTCCTTAAAAAATCTCTAAGGGAAACTCGGGCGCCAAAATCTCTAAGGGAAATCTGATGTTCATTATCTAAATTATTCGAAAAAATATTTGTCCTACACAATGTATGGTTTGATCAAAGAGTTCCCTCCTTCCAACATGTACCTATTGATAACGAGGTCATCAAAAATTATTACAAACCAGCGGTTTTTTAGGGGTCTGTAGCCGAATGGCAAAAACCGAAACCCTTATAGATTCGTAATTATTAATAACCCACAGGCGACTCCCCATAAAAAGTACAGCCAGAGTCAGGATGCTTTTAATTGTTAAGCTGTTTGTTGTTATTTGTTTAAGTATGTGCTGCTCTTTTGTGTTGCTGCTGTCCATTAACGAATAAATACATATTCTATTCTATTCTTTTGCAGATTTGCTTTTTCGGAAGCGTGACTTTGATGTCACTAACACTATGAAGCTTGGTTGTTGGTTCATCAAATAAAAAAATATTTAATTTTGTAAATTGTTTATTGGCTGTTTATTTAGGTACAATAGCGGTCAATTATACAATAATCGTTCACAATATTAATCTCTTAGTACCTATACAGTTAGCAACAATTGGCATCGTGTAACCACAGGGACTAGCACAAACGTCTGTCAAAATAGTAGGTACGGATTAAACGCGCGGCGCGGGGCAGGACCGCGAAGCGTGGCTCGCGGTTTAGATAAGCGCGCTCGCGACTTTGCTAAATCTTTTTTTGCGCTCAACGATCCAAAGATCGGAATCACCCTGGGCGACTGTTCTTTTTTCTAATGCACTAATTTCTTCAGCAGTCATTTTAAGCGCAAGTATAATTCCGTTTTCTTTTTTTCAAATACTTCCTGAGGCATATTAGGAACCTCGATTACATCACCATAATGTTTGTCTGCCATTTTAAAGCGCTTAGCTCTTTTATTACCTTGCGCTTTATCTGCAGCGGTTCTTTTTCGTTGTTTTGTCAGTATATTCTTTTTTTTTTGTACGTATTTATCGGTGTATGTGTACATATTTTCAGGCACGTCTGGACACACAGCATTTTGCACTTTACGCAGAAAACTATAATCTTTTGAATGATAATGTCCTGCTGCTGCAAAACATCTCGCCCCGTAGGTGCCTCTTCTTGTTTACTCTTTTTACAGCAAGAAATTTGGCAACAATTGCATTAAATTGTTCTGCAGGATTATTTGTTTCCTTCAACAATAAACTTTCAGCGTTTTGAAGCAGCCACCCAAGATTTTCATAAATGTCGTTCCACATCATCATCATCATTTCAGCCAAAAGACGTCCACTGCTGGACATAGGCCTCCCCCAGGCGTCGCCACATTGACCGGTCCCGTGCGTCTCTCATCCAGCGGGTTCCTGCAACCTTGACCAGGTCATCGGTCCACCTAGTGGGAGGCCTTCCAACGCAACGTCTTCCGGTTCGCGGTCGCCATTCCAGAACTTTTCGGCCCCATCGGCCATCCGTTCTGCGAGCAATGTGCCCTGCCCATTGCCACTTAAGTCTGGCGATTCTTCGGGCTACGTCGGTAACCTTGGTTCTCATGCGGATGTCCTCATTTCTGATTCGATCACGCAAGGAAACTCCGAGCATAGCCCTTTCCATTGCCCTTTGGGTGACTTTGAGCTTTCTGATAAGGCCCATTGTGAGCGACCACGTTTCGGTCCCGTATGTAATCACTGGCAACACACACTGGTCATAGACTTTCGTCTTGAGACACTGGGGTATGTTGGACGAGAAGATACTGCGCAGCTTCCCGAACGCTGCCCAGCCGAGTCGGATTCGACGATTGACCTCTTTCTCGAAGTTGGATCTACCCAACTGGACCGTTTGTCCCAGGTAGACATAATCGTCCACAACTTCGAGCGTAGAGTCTCCGATCTTGATAGGAGTGGGTGTTACATGAACATTCGACATAACCTTGGTTTTGTCCATGTTCATTTTAAGACCCACTCTTTCGGAAGCTCTACTGAGGTCATCGAGCATTTTACTGAGGTCTTCCATGGTCTCAGCCATGACCACTATATCGTCGGCAAACCGAAGGTGAGTGATGTACTCGCCGTTTACATTGATGCCAAGTCCTTTCCAATCCAGAACCTTGAAGACATCCTCCAATGCAGCGGTGAACAGTTTCGGAGATATGACGTCTCCCTGTCTCACACCGCGCTGCAGAAGGATAGGTTCCGTGGTCTGGTCCTGAAGTCGGACTGACATGGTGGCGTTTTTGTCTCGATCGAATCGAAGGCTTTCTCGTAGTCCACAAACGCTAAACAGAGAGGCAGGTTATACTCTTCGGTCTTCTGTATAACTTGCCGCAGCGTATGTATGTGGTCTACGGTACTGAAGCCTTTTCGGAATCCGGCTTGTTCGGGAGGCTGGAAATCGTCGAACCTGCGTGCGAGACGATTCGTGATGACTCTTGAAAACAACTTGTAGACATGGCTTTGATCGTTCCACATGCCGCATAATAATTTCAGCTGTGGAACTAGATTTTCTTCCGTGCAACTATCATGCCAACCAAACACGTGGCATGGCCCATTTCGTAAATCTTCTTTGAGGACTAAAAGCTTCTCTGCTGTTGAGACCTCAAGTTGTCTTGCGTGTGCAACAGCGCCAGTTACAGCATTATATAATATAAGCGCCGTACTCTATCTAAAAGAACTTTTCTATTACTAACAGGGACAAAACCAACTTTATTTTCAGTTTTTTTTCGATCTTTCTAAGTTTATTCGAATAATTCCGAAGTAGATGATTGCTGCACTCTATTTTCCTAATGTGAACGTCGGGACCATATATCAAAGAGTTTCTGAGAGCGTTCGTTACGCTACTGTCTCCATGTCCTATTATTTTTATGTACTTTACACCGTGCATTTCCACGCTGACTTTGAAACCGTCAACAATGGCCGATGTCTCCATTTCGATAGACGGAACAGACCAATTTTTAAAACATTCATGCGTTCTTAGTTCGAGTACGAATTTTTGACTCCAATATATAAAACAGTTTTCGTTCTATGCCCTATAATGCAATCCACACCAGACAAAGAGTTAAGATTTGTTCCATAGCTCCGGTTAGCCCATGAGCCGTCTGGCACGACAGTGATACAAGGTATGCCTTGACTATCGACTTCGTGATTTTCTAAAGCGAGACGCCTTTCTTCCGCACCTGCTTCTACCATAAACTGCAATGATATATCTTTTTGAAAATGAAAATGAAATCTTTATTTGTATTTTTTTTTGTATCGTGAAATCTTTATTTGTATTTTTTTTTTGTTTCTTTTGTATCGTGGAAAGCTCTTTATTTTTTTTAATTTAATACTTTTCACTCATATTTGGCATGGTTTATACTTGCGCATATTTCGTCAAGCTGAGCCCATCCGTTACCAGTTTGTGAAAAGTCTATTATGTTTGAATTAATTGGATTTTCTTTAGATTCTTGATAATGTCTTTGAGATCTAATTTGTTCTATTTTATTGCACAACCTACTTTTAAAATAATATTTTGAATAAAATCCAGTTCTTTGCTCTTTTATAAAACCGAAAAATTTAAAATTGCATTGAAATGGATGATGCGAAATATTTTTAATTTGCTCGAAGAGATATGCGATATCAACTAGCCCATTACCTTCTAAAATTGACAGTTCCGCCTGCGTGACCGGTGTGATCCTGTAAACACAATATTTTATCAGAATGGTCAACGACATACTTACGGTTATGAAATTGCTTTCAAATACTGATGATACTTACAAATCCGGTGTGTTACGTGCAGAAACAACGTCGGGCTCTATGATATCCCAATTGCTCTGATCCCGACAATTATTGGAACTCATTTTATAGCGAGGTACTACATTTTTGCATTTTGTCGTTGAAGGTTCATTATTATGTACTTCCGCTTGAACTATAATTTGCTTCGATGACCCTTCAGGTGACCTAAATCACATAAATTATAAATTTGTGAAAACACATACTCATATGGAATTCTCATTCTAACGAAATAAATACCCACCAAAAAGATTTTCATGTAAAATGTTGCACAGACGAGACCGTATAACTCGCATTGTCAAAAGTTATGAGAGCTCATGAAGAGCCAAGATTCTCTACACGACCTAACTCACAAGGTCTAACTTCACAAACTCTACACCTTAGTCAAAATATGTGGCTTGACCGTTTCGTTACTACAAGGGCTATTGTTTAACAGAAAAGTAATGAACAGTGGATACATTTTTCACCTTTATGGCCCATCTATGTGAATGTAGCGAAACGGCAAAGCCACTTCATTCTGACTAAGGCGTAGAATTTGTGAAGTTAGACCGTGTAGAGTTCGGATAGGTAGAGTTAGGTGCGGGACAAATACAAGAGGCGTCGGGTGGAGGCGAGGCGCGGGTGCATCGCGGTCGCGCCGCTACTTACACTACACTACTTACTACACCCGCGCTTCACCTGACCTGCGCCTAAGACGTAGGCCACACATAAATGGCGTCGGGCGCGGACAAGGCGCGGGCGGCTTCCTAATCCATTCAAATTTTATACCAAGTGCTTAGAAATAAAGCGCAATTTAGGATACATACATTTGATTGGAATAGGAAGCCGCACGCGCCATGTCCGCGCCCGACGCCATTTATGTGTGGCCTGCGCCTAAGAAGGTTGGCTCTACATGAGATCTGTTGAACTTTTTGACAGTGCGAGTCATATGGCAAAATTTTACATGAAAATGTTTTTATGTTGCATGTGATATATAATACATTTTTTTATTATTTTTAATGACAAGGAGTCCCTATTTCAATAGGGTGTTGACTGAATAAAAAAAATACGATTCTGTTTAGTGCGTCTGTTAGATTATCGAAAAATATTGGATACGTGTTTTTTGTTTTATCAAATTAATAAAAATTGACGACAAAAAAACGTGTCAAAGATCGTGAGTGGGGGCTTGTGACGTCACTGTCTGATAAAGAATGTACCAAACAGTGACGTCGCGCGACTTTTCGAAGCACTGTATCGTCTTCATTTATTGTTTACGTGAAAAAAGAAAAATACGTGTCCATTATTTTTTGGAAATCTATTTGACGGACTAATTGGATTTTTTTAGTCAACTACCCTATTCTCAGACCTCTAGCGTCAAAATTGCGGAAGTTTCATACAAACTTCCATCTCCTAGTTTAAATCGTTGGGGGATAAAACTTACAAGTATTTTTTTACTTGTTTGGGTACTAATGATAGTTTACATACCAAACTTCATTGTTCTAGGACATTAAGAAATACTCTAAGAATTTTGATGATCATCAGTGAGTCTGTGATGAAAACAAAGTTTTTAAGATATTAATAAAATCTAAAATATAAGAACTATTAGGCAGTTAAAACTTTATATATAAATATCTATCTATATAAATAAAAAGAGAAGTCCTGACTGACTGACTCATCAACGCCCAGCCCAAACCCTTGGACCTAGAAAGCTGAAATTTTGCACAGAGGTTCCCTTTATAATCTAGACAAGGAATAAGGAAGGATTTTTTGAAATTCAACCCCTAAGGGAGTTAAATAGGGGATGAAAGTTTGTATGGAAAATCGCCATTTTCACGCGGGCGAAGCCGCTGGCAAAAGCTAGTAAATCATAATGACAGAAGAGGTGGTGACACGACCACGGTGGTTGCCTACCGCAAGGGCTGGTGGGGTGGCTCAAGATAATGAATCTGGAAGGATTTCAAGCAGGCAGACAAGGAATAGGGAAAGATTTTTCGAAATTCAACCCCTAAGGGACTTAAATAGCGGATGATAGTTTGTATGGAAAATCGTCATTTTTGTAGTTAAACCGACATCCACGCGGGCGAAGCCGTGGGCAAAAGCTAGTGTTTAATAAATCCGCTATTGACAACATATCCCGAGAATTTGTTTATCGAGGTCCGAATTAAAAGGAATTAGTCGCTTACCAGTTTGGCGGAAGAGTTGCCACAATATTTGCTTCCCGTAGATTCTTGGCGACATTTGCAGTACTTATTGATATATTCGCAGAGCACCTAAAAAAAAGAAGGTAGGTATATTTCACCGGACGATAGCAAACTCCGATTATAAAATACCTACCTATCTTGAGAGATTATAAACTCGATGTAAAAGTTACCTTTACCTACAAAACTTTTAGCTTGAGAGATTAAAAATTGTGATCGGTACATTTTTCTATTGTGATATTGGTATGAAAATAATTATTTATACAAGAAAAAGAACTTACGATTCAGACATAGTCATTGTTGCAGGAATATTTACTTTATTTGCATTACAAAATCTCCCTTTTACTCTGCACCTCTTTTTGCGAGCGACACTTGGCCATAGTCTGGACTTTCTGCCCATACGTTTATCCTTTGCCTCTGTAACACAAAAGATTATTCTGTATGTTAGTTTCTAACCTCTATGTTGTAAAAAGGGTGGTCTAATAACACGTCGCTAAGATGAAATTAGAGATTTATTCTGTGACTTATGTCAACATGCATGGGGTAACGTAGTCAAAGAACCCATCATCTCCGAAGGAGATTTTGGACTACGTGGAGACCTTTCTTGCCGTGGCGTTTGGGATGCTCAGAGGGAGACGTTATTTGATATCCGTGTCGTAGACACTGACGCTCCTTCTTATATTTCACGTCCTGTCGCCTCTGTACTAAAATCCGCTGAAGACAAAAAAATAAGAAAATATTCAAACGTTTGTGAATTGCGACATGCCACATTCACCCCTCTTGTGACATCTGTTGACGGAGTCTTCGCTCCACAAATGTCTACTTACTGGAACAAGTCCTACAGCGTAGTGATGGGTTGGTTAAGATCAAGAATCATCATCGCAATAATCCGTGCCACTGGCATGTGTATTCGCGGCACAAGACACAAATTCAAAACCATTTTCTAATCTTCCAATACTTGTAGGACAAGAAGACTAAGGCTACGATGCGTTAAAGGTGCGGTGTCGCAACGTCATCCTATATTTTACAAATATCGTTGCGGCGTGCGCCGCATCGCACCGAGATACTAAGTCATTACTTTAAATAAAAATAATTTGTGGCGTTTACACCCTAGTGATTAATCTATTTTTTGATATTTCAATGTCACTCGTGACTTGTATTGCTCTTGCCCTGCTCGAATTGGCAACAGGAACAGTAGCACGCTGTCACGCTCGGTGCTACACAAGTATCTAAAATATAGGTTTAGTTTAAAACTCAAAATATGGAAAAAATTGTCTGATATTACAATTCCGATACTGAGTGATCCAATATCGGAATTGTAATATCGGAACTTTCGTTCCGAGATTCCAATATTACGAGATTCCGATATTCATGCCCTAGTTAGAACAAACACTTTTGAGAATCATCAAACCAACATATTTTATCCCTGCTACCCCTATTACCTACCACAATCGAGAATTCGAGAGTTTTCGTGCAGGAAACCGGTGGCGACTGGGAATTTTTATCCCATTTGCCTCCGGTTGCATCACCACGGGGGCGACTGCGAATGAATGAATTATTGTGCGTCTCGCCGTCTCATCAAAATGAAGCTGCTAACGGAAAATTAGCTTGATAGTAATCAAGTGCAAAAATGGACCGTGGATCCTGGACTATTTGTTTCTTACTTGGTAGTATGGCGCTAGGGTATCGGAAAAATTGTGGGCGTGACCAAAAAAACTGAAACGTCAAAACTCAATAGCGGTTGTCATCGTCTTCAGTTAGTGGGCTTGGACATTTTAGCACCCTGTCTAGAATAGGTTTTCGTTTGCCGTCTTATGCCGATTGTCATTTTGTCGACTTGGGCAGATAAACTTAAAGCTTAAAATGTTGCGTGCTTGCTGCCCTCGCTCTTGTATCCCAGAGCGAGTGCAGCAAGCACGAAATATTTTTTAATACTTACTCATTGTTTTTTGTTCATTTTCATGTACTTCTTGTTCTTCTTCTACTTCCGTTTTTAACTTCATTAAATGTACGTCATCTTGTGATTGTGATTCGGGCTGGTTTGGTGGCATATATTGTATTTCCAGATAGTTATCGTGTAGATCTATAATACAGTAAAATAAAACACTTGTTTGATATAGGTACACATTTAATTATTAATCCTTACTAATATTATAAATGCGAATGTAACTCTGTCTATCTATCGCGCCTTCACGCCAAAACTACTGAACGGGTTTAAATGAAATTTGGTACACAGATAGTCTAGAACCTGAGAAAGGACATAGGCTACTTTTTAATGCGAAAAAGGGGTTGTAAGGGGGTTGAAAGTATGGGACCGCACGGGAAGCACCAGCTTTCAAATGAAAAAAGAATCATGAAAATCAGTTCACCCAGTCGCAAGTTATAACAAACATAAAAAAAAAAAAAAATACAGTCAAATTGATAACCTCCTCCTTTTTTTGAAGTCGGTTAAAAAAGTGCACGGTTTGGTGTATTGGTCGATTCCTAAGGAGAAGAACTGGCAAGAAACTCCAAAGGTTACTCTTTGAATCTTTTAAAATCGTTTGGGTTATTATAAGTTTAATACACACATGAAGATTATGCAGATTAGTGTCGGAGATGGTCTTTTAAAGAAAGTACCACACAGATTTGTCAGTGAAGTGAGAAGTGAATGGAAAGATGTGTGTGGTGCTTTCTTCAAAAGACCATCTCAAACACTAATCTGCATAGTCTTCGTGTGTGTATTATACCAGGATTATGTTTGTACCTTGAACATATTGTAAACCCAAACGATTTTAAAAGAGTGTCCATGAAGTTTCTTGCCATTCTTCTCATGAGACCAACGCTTTGGAATTGGCAACTACAGTACACTCACGAGTTATTATGCCTTGTGACTGGGACTGTAGCTTAGTTTATTTAGCTTCAGTAGTTCAGTAGTTTACTGCCGCACTCGGAGAGCTTCAGTGGTTGTTTGGGCCGTCGCTTGGTAAGGGGTTTTGGCAGTTTTGTCATACAAAACTATGTCAGGCCTTTGCTGGGTGGCGGCTTGAGTAATCGTTGGATATCTCTGAGTGCCGCAGTTAGTTTAATTCGACTATTCAAAAGTGCCTGTTACTGGCCTACTTGAAATAAATATTTTTGACTTTTGACTTTTGACTTTTTGACTTTTGTAACAAGACAAGAATTTAAAAAAAAATCTTTTAAAAAACATACCATCATCACTTGGACATTCCTCCTTTGGCACAAGAATATCATTTTGTTCCTCACAAGCATCTTCTAACTCTTGTTTCACAACCACATTTTCTGTTTGAACTTCTACTATGTCTATGCTTTCTATCGGAGTTCTAATAAATCCGTGAAGAAACTCCAAGTTGTTTTGGTTTATTAATGGTTTTAGCTGTAAAGCAATGATAACAGTATGAGGTCAAATATGTTGATGATCACAAGTTCAAAAGTGTGTAAGTATGGATAGATGTTTGTCACTGTTTCACGCAAAAACTACTGAACGGATTTGGATAAAGTTTGGTAAACAGATAGTTTATAACCTGGATTAACACATAGGATGATGGGGAACTGGGCGAAATAATCCACAACGAAAGGACTGATCGCCCGCCTGGTGTCTGCCGGCGTCCCCGAAGATAAATTTAGAACACATAGGATAGTTTTTATCCCAATTTTATCTTCCCGTGGGATAATTTTCGAGTTGTAGCGGGCGAAGCCACTGGCAACAGCTAGTAAAGTCATAAGAGTAACTAAGGAAACTTTTATTTTAGGAAAGGATTAGGTGTCCTTGCAAAAAACCCTTGAAATTGTTAACAGAATTCAATTCAAATAGGTTTGTAATATTTATATAATAATAATTTCACACGGAAGAAGGTTGTGTGTAACAAAATGTTTGTTAAAGAATACCTCACCTCATACCCCTCATTCAATATCTGAGCGAACAGCTCTTCAGCTTTCAGACATTTTTTCAGTAATCTGTAGAACTTGTTCAGTTGAGAACAGCAGACAAAACAAGCCAGTACTGGTCTCCTGTCTTCAGTTACAAACTGTAACACAATAAACAAGTACTCAGTTAATAAATAAATTACATAAATTGTTATGCTCATAATTTATTTCATCACTGCTGCTCTCAAAACGGTGAGGAAACTGGCATGTTTTAGAACCAAAAAATTCGAAGACATGTGACATCTACCAATCCATGCTGGGCCCGTGTGGTAGATTATAGCCCATTCCCTCTCAAAGAGAGGAGGCCTGTGTCCCAGCAGTGGGAACATTAATAGGCTGTTTATGATGACGATGATGATTGTTATGCTGCTATGCAGGCATTTTACTTTTTTTAACGCACAGCACCACTGTTTGTAAACAGTCATGAAAAACATTGTTAGGAAATGTTAATCATGCACTGAATTTGGTGGCAACCCAAGGTCCCCCACTGAGAGTAGGCCTGAGTCCCAACAGAACATCTGGTATCTTACTACGGCAAAGTAAAACGGTTTGTGATTTTCAATGAGATTTTCACAAGGGCTTTCGGCTAGAACAGAATGTTCCAACATTTGCCTAGTTTGACCAATCTGGAGTTCTGGACATTACAACATTTCAAAGCCACAATATTGTAGTAAAATATGTCATCAACTTACTGGAATATTAGTCAGCTTCTCATATAGTTCGTGCAAGTTCTTGTTGACCAACACATACATGCGTACATTCTTCACTGAACATAT
Source organism: Diarsia dahlii (assembly GCA_949775195.1). Taxonomy (NCBI): domain Eukaryota; kingdom Metazoa; phylum Arthropoda; class Insecta; order Lepidoptera; family Noctuidae; genus Diarsia; species Diarsia dahlii. The sequence continues at coordinate 13,125,726 of OX459217.1, read as the reverse complement.
CCTACACATTGATAATCTTTCCATAATGTAACTAATAAATAATCACTTGGTTAACTTTGTACAACAACACAGTTCAGTACAGTAATGTCAGTAATTGGCGTGGCTTTGTTAAGATGACGCCCCGCCGCCCGCCCCTAAGAATATCCACTGACCCGTTATCGGTAGTAGGTGACAATTGAGTTACAATAGCTATTTGCACTTCTATCCTATTCTCTTTCGATACGTCTTTAACAATAATATAGTGAGTGTTATTATTATGTTATGCTTAAATGTTATTTATTTATTATGTTATGCTCTGTGGTATAGAACAACAATTCTCAATTTCTGATTACAGCCCACTAAATTACCGATCTGTCAGTTGTCTCCGATTGTCAGACATGACGACGGGTGCGTTCCGAATTACGCTGTAATCGATTTGAGCGTCCATAAACCCGTACCGAATTACTGTGAGCGCGATATCGATGTCCCTTGAATCGTCATAGATGACGTCATGACATGCGCCATCTTGCGATTACACCGACCATGCCCCAAATATCACCCATGATATCACCCCGTGAGCGCTGTCAAATACTGCTTAAATGTCAAAAATCAGAACAAATGTCAGTGCTGACAACTTATATCTAAAGGGGAGTGTACATTGTACAAATAAAAAAAAAACATAAATATTATAATTTACATAACAAGCAAAACTACATTTATAACCCATTGGTTGACTCAAGTAACTTTTTGTCAAGCTTAAAGCTCGTCATAAAGTCACTAGTCAATTTACTATTCTGAGAACCTGGGGCGTATTACAAACTCGTAATTCCAGTCAGTTTAGGCCAAATAGACTGCCTTGCGTTACCATAATTTACGATCATGATTTCTGCCAGTCAGCAGTCACGTGACACTTGACAAACTTCATGTCTTCATAGACTTATAAAAAGTATGGACTGGAAATACCTCCAAAAAAAAGGTTCTTAACTACGTAACACAAAATGGCTGCCAGGTTTATTTTATTTTATTTTATTTATTTGGCTCACCAACAATTGAATACACAACACAAGGGAAATACATACATACATAAGAGTCACAGACAAGTGTATCAACCTCTTACAGGTAAGCACAACATGAACAACTTATTTGTCGTTGAGTGTCAACTTAACAACCGGGTTGCGTCAATCATGAAACATAGTATTACTGTAACGAGTATCGATACTAGTATTACAAGTATTATTAGATATTATCAATTTATCATGGTTGAATTATAATTAACAGTCCGTTGTAACAGAAAAACATGAGTAAAACTTAGCTTCTGATACCTGAGAATAAAATTTGTTTAAAGTGGTTTTTCTGAATACAATTATAGAATGCTTTTTACCCGACTACGTCGAAGCCAAAAGGAAGGGTAATGATTTGGCAGTGTATGTATTATGTTTGTATGTTCCACCATAGCGCCTAAACTACTGAACACTTGTTCTCCTCACCACTGCGGTATATTTTTTGTTACAGACCATACCTAGAAACTCCCTAGTTACGGAGATATGCGGGGTCAAAGTTCCAAATATTTCACAGTTGTTTTTGTATTAATACTAGTTTTTCAGGTTATAACTTTACTTAAATTACCTCAATGACCCGTTTACTATTCAAAGCATCCACTAGCCCAATGTTTTAAGAGTGCTACATTGAGTTTTACCGTAAAATTTGATTTTTGACCCCAAAAAAAAATCGTTTCCCAGCAAAAAAATTTGCGTAGGACCCCCTACGCAAATTTTTTTGCTGGGAAACGATTTTTTTAAAACAAACTTAGTTTGATGTACAAAATGCTTGGTTGACGGCTGTGTGCTGGGTTAATTTACACCCTATATACGTTTACACTGCGGTCAAATAGTTGTCGCAGTTAAGTCTTTGTTATTTACTCGTAATATATAACAAACCAACATTATTTAATTATTTAAACTTCATGCACAATAGTGATACATAGGCGGACTTAATGCCACAAGGCATTCTCTACCAGTCAACATTAGGGTTAAATAAGACAACTTTGTGGTAGGGTACAAAATATCTAAAAAACAATATCAACTTAAAAAAAAAAAAGTACTACATACTAGTATAGGTACTTAAAATGATACTAATACACATATAAAAATAAAACAAACTAATAAATATTTTAACAAAAATATAAAAACTTAACAATGGGCAATACTATGACTCGACTTATAACAATTGAGAGCTATTTGGTCTGACGTAAGTAGAGGTTACGTACTTTCTTTTTAAAAGTGAATTTGTTTTCAGCTACATACATTAAGTTACATTAAGTAGAATATTACAATCATTACAAAAGTAATGATATAATTACTTTTGTAATGTATTTATTAAATAACACACAACAATAAAATTTAAATTCAAAAACAAGTTTAAAAAACTAAAACCCGGCTCTCATTACATCCAATGTTCTATTGAAGCAACTTTGTTCAAAGTGAAGTGAATAGATGTACCATTATTTATGCCGAGGATTAATATTTTCTTTACCAATAGCCTCTAACCACTTTTCCTTAATCCTTCCTTTTTAGGAAACCTGGAAAAGAAGATAATATTTTTATCAATAAATCATTTGGGTAAAGTTGTATAATTTGTAACTAAAATTAATAAAAAAATGCTGATGTCTTATTTTCGGATCACGTATAACCATCTTATGACTCTGTGGGACGGTGTCTTGGTTCTGTGATCCACGGGCCGGACCTGGCACGGTCACTCGAACAGATATCGTTTCAGCGCAGCGAAAAGGAACTAGTATCGGAAACTATTACGCAACGGTACAACACTATCCATGTTTGTAAACAAACGAAGGAAATTAAGAAATAACAAAAAGGTCTCTGGGACGGAAATAAACCCAAATATTAACACTATAGCATTATGTCATTGATCGTTTAGCATTTTTTTCATCGAAAATGTATTACTCCTAGAAACTATTGCATGAAAACCGGCTCTAACCTGTGCACAGACAATTGAGGTTGATTTTCATTCTTTCTTGCACCACACTTCACAATACAACACACAGGCATATTGAAATGCAGTTTTAAAGGTACACACAAATCTCAATAAACCAAACAGTAAACAACTATTTGACAATTTTGACAGCGGAACTAGTCTACCACGAATCTTGTCGCCATCTTGTCGCACAATATGGCGATTGATGAAACAAGATGGCACATAATAGGGTATTTCACCAAAAAAATCTAATTAGTCCGTCAGATAGATTTCCAAAAAATAATGGACACGTATTTTTTCTTTTTTCACGTAAACAAAAAATAAAGACGATACAGTGCTTCGAAAAGTCGTGTCAAGTCGTGTGACGTCACAAGGATAGTACTTTTTTACCCACAAAGTGACGTGAAAAACCCCCACTCACGATCTTTGACAGGTTTCATCTTCGTCAATTTTTATTAATTTGAGAAAACAAAAAACACGTATCCGATATTTTTCGATAATCTAACAGACGGACTAATTAGAATTTTTTGGTAAAATACCCTATTACAGCTTGTCTCTAAAGTCATGAAATTAATGTTTGAGGAACTAACATTATTCAAAAGTAAGGCAACACTAAATCATGGTACATCAAATGTCATCGGCTGTCATCAACTTGTTATTTATCTTGATATCAGGCTGAATGGTCTATAGATCGATGCCTGCCTTTTCTACGGGCGAATGAAAAAAAAAAAAAAAATATCTTGATATCTTTTGCATTTTTTAATGTTTTTCAAATCTACGTCGACAAAACTTCGAAAAAACGTGTTAAATATGAGGAAAACAAATAGGAGTGGAGCTCGGGAAATTATTTCAAAGTATATCAGCGATGTTTGTTAGAACACCAAGCTGACCAAATTTTATCAAATTTGGATGATATTTATACTCGAACAGCAGCTATAACAGGTATGTAATCGTGTTATTGATTGTTTTTTATCTACCAGAAGTCACAAATTTACTAAATATACGATTTTAAGACTAAAATAAGCATTGTTTACATTGCGCATTTATAGGTTATATTGCAAATGTAAGTAGCTCATATTGTAGTGCGACGTTAACTTTTGATACTTTTGGGTAATCAAATTTACCAGTGATTTTAAATATGAATAAGTTTTAACATGTTTGAAATAAAAACAGTGCTATGTATTTTCTGTTAGATATTACATCTTTTTTTTAATCTTTCTTTCAGGAAAATCTGAGAGTACAGTGAGGCGTATTGCAGATGAAGGCAAACACAGATCAGGCCGTCCTAAGAAAGAAATGGATGACTTCAACATAAAATTTCGCTAAAACAGATCTGGATTTTAAATGTAGCCTAGAAGTCCTGCGTAAAATTTTGAAATCGATTGGATTTTCTTACAAGAAGATCAAAATAACAGAAAGGCTCTAATCGAACAACATATTGCAGCAAAACGGGCAAGAGAAAATGGGCATACAGTGGTACAAAAGTTAAAATATAACATTAATAAAAAATATGTACGAACATTTTACAAAAAAAAAAAAAAAACCCAGCAGTGGGACAGTAATAGGCTGGTATTATCATTTATAATGAAGGTCGCATCTTTGCTTATGGTTTCTGTATTTTTTTTTAAATAAGATAACAGATTTTAATTAAAACCAGGTTTGCTTCTAGTACAAAATAATGTGCTAGTATCAAAACCATTTTAGTCACACTATACAGGGTTGCTATGTGCACGAGTCTTCACGACCGCAGCGCCCTCATTTATTTTCATGACTTTATAGACAGGCTGTACACACGGCTACACATCAAGCTATACAAAACCAGTTAATCTTGGCCTCACTTTACTAGATCTTTTCGCACAATGAACGATCAGATTATACTGGTTTTGTATAGCTTGATGTGTAGCCGTGTGTACCTATTATTGTGTGACTCACATAACCAAATGTTGCCATTATGAGCAACAAATGAAATATTGCTATTTTTCTTCAAATACGATTACTGCATTGGAAAGAACGAAACAAAACTATATTTCTCATTCTGTATCCTATTTCACTCATATTTGTATAAGCAAGTGTGTATATAGAATATCGCGGCGTCTCCATATTTTTCCTATCTCAATAATGACTAACTTCTGCCCCTTCTGCCTTCTTGGGTGGTTGCATCATAACTTACTTGGCAGTGACACTGACAGATGCTCAACGTTGGTTTTTCTTTTCGGAAATCAAGAGGGTAGAATTGTTTCTTTAGTGGTTTCGAAACTTTTCAATCTTTGATTTTAGATGTTTTATCGAATATTTGCACGAGATAACACTTTCACAGCACAAGGGACACCTTAACTGCACTCTGATAGCAAGTTTTGGGTCTTTTTCACAGTTATTACCTATAAAATACTTGGAGAGCACTTGTGCTTCTGACAACAGTTTGACAGCTAACCTCAACAAATAAAATAAAATAGACTAAATGCTTAATAAGACTAGCTTTATCGAATACTAGCTTATGCCAGCGGCTTCGCCATACAAACTTTCATCCCCTATTTAACTCCCTTAAGGGTTGAATTTGTGTTGAAACGTCTCTGTTCGTACAATCCTCAAGAATGCCTTTTTCATCAAATAGTCACTCTTGAGGATTGTATGAGACGGTTGTATTGATGATTTTAATCATTATTATTCAGTGAATAGACATTTGTTACTAACGCGAATCCCATTTTATTACACACTAGCTGACCCACGCCACTTCGTCTGTGTCAAATAAAAATAGCTTTTAACCTTTCTCAGTAAATCGGCTATCCAACATAAAGAAGAATGGGTATTTTTGTATAGACCCCGTCCCTTTCCTTGTAACACTTTCTCCTATATATCAAATGAAAGAGCGTTAAAAATACATCATTTTATTGTATGACAGTAAATGTGTGAATAATGGGGGAAAAAAGTTATTCACCGATAAAGAAAGAAAATATATATTTTTTTTTTTTCGTAGAACTTGCTTGAGTGTGGTGTCTATTGATAGGTCTTTTAAAATGACACTGAGGTTACTAAAACCATTTCTTCTTAAAGTCAATCGTTTGAAAGATAGACACTTCCAAAGTGCAAAAATGTGCCCCCACCCCCTCTAACTTTTAAACTAACTAGGTGAAAAATCTAATAAAAATATATGCTGTAGATCGCAATGAAAACTCACAACCGAAATTAGTTTGAACGAGATATAGTCAGCAGTTTTTGAGATATAGCTCATTTAAAAAACCGCAAATATAACTTTGTCATTCATACAAACACCATGAAAAACAAACTTATCACAAAATATGTATTTATGTTGCCGCTTTAACAACAAATAATACAAATTAAAGGGGACTTCCCTACTACGATGATGCAGAACCTTTCATGTGCGAGTCCGACTCACACTTAGCAAGTTTTTTTTACCCAATTCATTTTTTTTTCAATTATTCCTCTAATATTAGTTTAGATGGTTTAGATTAGCTTAGATTATCTTAAAGTCAGAATTACTATGTATCTCTTACTGTTAAATATACAATAACACCCTGTACTTGTAAACATTATGATGCAGTAAATATTTTGAATTTGAATTTCCCGGAGGCCAGCCACAATCCCCGTACCTACATTGCGACGCGCGAATAGGGTATTTCACCAAAAAAATCTAATTAGTCCGTCTGTTAGATTATCGAAAAATATTGGATACGTGTTTTTTGTTTTATCAATATAATAAAAATTGACGAAAATAAAATGTGTCAAAGATCAAGAGTGGAGGTTTTTGGCGTCACTTAGTGGGTAAAAAAGTACTATCCTTATGACGTCACACGACTTGACACGACTTTTCGAAGCACTGTATCGTCTTCATCTTTTGTTTACGTGAAAAAAGAAAAAATACGTGTCCATTATTTATTGAAAATCTATCTGACGGACTAATTAGATTTTTTTGGTGAAATACCCTATTATTTTGCCGCGCGGATATTTGTACATTACGATATATTCTCAGATATTTGTTTAAACTGTATAGAGTAAAGGGCATCAATATTCTATATTTTTCCGTTCTAACAAACACATTTGTTTAGATATAGATTAAAATACCATATGGGAATAAGCTTCGCAAAAAATAATTATTTTTAACCTAACATTTTAATACTGAAAAAGGGTTACAGTGAGTCAATCTTAAAAGATAGACATTATGCTGTTGCGGACTTTTTATAGAACTTTTAAAGAGGAACAATTCCTTCATACATGATATTTGCGTAACTTAAACCGTTTTCGCAGAGCACGCAGCGGTAGCTCTCAAAAAGGAAAAAAAAACCTATTACTACTACTACTTTTCCCTATTACTCCTATTAGTCGTAGCGTGATGTTATATTGCCTTAAGCCTTCCTCGATAAATGGACTATCCAACACAAAAATAATTTTTCAATTCCAAGCAGTAGTTGCTGAGTTTACCGCGTTCAAACAAACAAACAATCAATCAAACAAACAAACAAACTCTTCAGCTTTATAATATTATTAGTATAGATACGACTTCATCATTTTCATCATCATCATCATTGTTATTAGTATGTAAGTACAAAAATATTGGACACTATTAAAAAGAGATGACATCTACTTTCGAGGTAATCTCGCTCGGAACGCTTTTGAGTTTTACGTGCACATTCCAGTTAGCATATAATTTCCTTGGTCTGTACCATAGAAGACTGAAGATTTTATAGTCATTGAGATTTTATCTTACCATAACATTCGTTATAAATAATCTGTGCATCGTTCGTTATATCTGTCAATTTCAAGACGCTGCTGATGCTGTACTGTACAGTTGCTGTTTCTGAGTTTCTGATTTTGTGTCTGTTTCGTTTCTGTGAAAAGAGCTTTTAATTTGCAACAGCAAAACAAATGTTTTTGTGAAATTTATGGCATTATGCGTTCACGCAATAATTATGCCTTATCTTATCGTGGTCCAAATATAATTGCTCACGATCAGTAATAATAATAGGGTCATAGAGTTCTGTTAGCAGCATTTTTTCAGTTACAAAATGGAAAATCTAGCAATGTGTAGGATATGTTTAGCGGAGATTCACACTTCTGTGGTGCTCAACAAGAACTTGCAGGAACTATATGAAAAACTGATTGATACTCCAGTAAGTTAATACTTTGAATATAACATTAATTTCCGATAATTATTATAACCTCATAATACACTAGAATTTCTTGTGTGAACTATTGATCAAGGGGGACCACCGTTTGATCAAAAGTTTACACTTCTTCTTATCTTGTGGGCAGTAATGTCTAACAACCCCACACACCCTAGTCTCAAAGTTTCTAAACCGCCTCAAAGGCGTCTGACATGGTTTGATGACCGCCATTTGACGGCCGGGACCACCGGCTAATACGTGCCTTCCGAAGCACGGAATCATCTTTTTATCAGACAATCAGGTGATTCAAGCCTGCAATGTCCTAGCCAAACTGGAAACAACTTTATAAAGTATGCTTCCCATGGCACTACTTCACTAGGCAAACGCCTAAACCACTCGACCACAGAGGCAGTTTACACTAGTGATAAATAAAAATCAATGACTTCGGTGAGGAGTGCAATCAGTGTTAAGTGAGCCTAGATTTACTGCTAATCTGATTTTGATAGGAATGGTTGTCAATGTTAAGGCCTTCTCTGTCAGATGTGTATAGAAAGACCAACTGTGTGTTTACACAGTTTTACAATATATTTGTAAGATCAGCAATTACTCGGGTACCAAACCTCATATAGTAAACATATTAGAGCAGGAATAGCAAGCTAGCGTAACCGTCATAAGAATGTTGAAACAGTGAGAATTATAGACGAACTGTTGATTATATCTTTTAGTCTGGACATTATTAACTGGCACGTCTTTCTACATCGTTCTCGCAAATATATATATAAGGTCCCATTAAAATAGGTGGACAAATTTTAACACAGCGTTCAGTAGGTCTAACCAAACATATCTAAACAAAAAAAAAACATTAAATAAACTGTTTTTTTTTTACTTAAAAATTAAAATAATAAATTGCCGGCACTCTAGAACAAACTCATCCTTATTGAGTAGGTACATAAATGCGTTTTTTTTACCATCGTCCTTATTTTGGTGGTCTGAATGATTTCTGAAATTTTGTCCACCTATTTTAATGGGACCTATTATAATCACAACATGAATGATTTAAAAGAATGACCATGGAGTTTAAAACCCACTCTTATCCATCTACTCTTTAGTATGGGTAACTGCAGTACTTTCACAAGTTATTATGCCTTGTGTCTGTGCTCACACTTTTTTATGACATACAAAGGTACCTGTGGTCCAATTGACCAGAAGTGCTTTGAGTTTGAAGAATATTATTAACATGTTCACTGCCCCATGACTCCAAAAGAAGTCACATTTGTACCAAACTTATATGTCCATGACTCCAGTTGGAGTCATAATCCAAGAGTAAATTTAATTTGACTAGACATATGAATAAGAAGAAAAAGATTGTCATGGACGTATGGTTAGACAAAAATGCTAAGGAAAATTTTAAAAAGTTAATTTTTAACCTGTATTAGTATAAATGATTATCGCGAAGTTAGGATGAGATTGTAGGTGGACGTACAAATACATTTTATAACTTTGTACTGGGACAAGGAATGTGTTAAGTTAGATTTTTGTTGCAGATTGTAACTGAAGATAGAATTCTTGCCTGTTTCATCTGCTACACTCAACTTAAGCAATGCTACCAATTGATGACACAATGTTTAAAAGCAGAAGACCATTATGCTGAGATGACGAGTGAGAATTACCAGGTGAGGTCTTCTTCAACTGTCAGCAAGGAGAGGCCCGCAAGGGCCGACGCCCTACGGGGCTGCAGATTGTCAAAAGAGATGCCGCGGCCTCGGCACAAGGGCGAAGAAGGAACATGGGTGGTAAACTATTTTTATTAATAAGGCGGTAGAAGTCTGACACTCCCTTCCGCGCTGCCCAAGAGCAGGGGGGGGGGGGGTTATTTGATGATTTTCCACCCACCATAAACAAAAAGGTGTTCTTCAACTGACACATAACAGTTTCCTTCTGATTTGAGTATTTGGAGTTAGAACATGTCTAGTTAGTAGTATAAATACTTACTGCATACTCAGAGATATCTAATGATTACTTAAGCCGTCGCTTAGTGAAGATTTGACATACTTTTGTATGACAAAACTGTGAAAACCTTTACTAAGTGATGGGCTAAGTAATCATTAAAGCTCTGTGCGGCGGTAAGTGATACCTTGTTAATGCTAAATTGTTTACTTTAGTATAGATCCATGAGTTCATCATCTGCCTAGCTTTTTACCCGACTACGGCAAAGCCAAAAGGAAGGGTAATGATTTTGGCTGTCTATGTATGTTCCACCGTAGCGCCTAAACCGCTGAACGGATTTTAATAAATGAGGTGTCAATAGATTCGCAAGAATAGCCCGTAATTCTTTTTATGACGGAATTTAAATGTCAAAAACTTACCTCAAAAATATTAAATTGAGATAATGATAACATGTTTGGTATCAAATGAAAGGTCTTGGCGAACACATTACAAATATGTATATCATATTATAGTTTTAGTTAATATATACGTTTAGATTGCGGTCAAACAGTTCTCGCGGTCTAGTCTGTGTTATGTACTCGTATTATGATAAACCAATATTTTATTCGTAGTCGGGTTTTAGATTTTTAAACTTGTTTCCAACTACGTTGGGATTGGCTTCCAGTTTTATGGGATTCAGCTGAATACCAGTATTTTACACAATTATATAGACTGCTATTCAGCTGATTCTTGCAATAGGTACAGGGATTTTTCTTTATTTTAAAGTTCTCATCTTCAATGACTTCATTCAGAAAGTGGTTCTTATTCTATTAGGTACTACAGGTGGAATCCATACAGTTATAAGGTTGACTGGTAGAGACTGCCTTGTGGCATTTAAGCCGCCTATGTATCACTATTGTGCATGAAGGTTAAATAAATAAATTATGAGAATGAGAGCCAGTTATAATTAGTCTTGTTGTCCTCATTGTGGAGGCTTTTTGAATGAGTACAGAATACTTTTAAAAAACTCAGTGTTTTTACATGCTTAGATTCGATTCTTGCAATGTATAACTCGGTCACATTAACTTGACGCTTGGCGTTGATGACGTCATTTTAGCAAAACAAAAAAATAATGTCTAAAAACAATAATAATAAATAATAATAATAATAATATTCCACAACTATCACACAACGCCATCTAGTCCCAAGCTAAGCAGAGCTTGTGTTATGGGTACTAGACAACTGATAAACATACTTATATATTTCTAAATACATACATATTATAGATAAATTACACCCAGACACAGAACAAATGATCGTGCTCATCACACAAACATTTGTCCTGGGTGGGAATCGAACCCACGACCTCCGGCATAGCAGTTAGGGTCACTAACCACTAGACCAACAGGCCAGTCAACAATATAACAACAACAGAAAACTATTTTAAGCTTTCACGGTTCATAACTATATTTAAAAAGTCACTTACGGGATATCTTCCGATATTTATATTGCGCGCCATGATCGCGAGTTAACCCGCGATCATGGCGCTTGCAACAGCGTCGAAATATCGGGAACTCAACAAATAAAAATCACGAAAGATATCCCGTAAGTGACTTTTTAAAAATTTGAATTACTAAATTTGACCCAAGAATAATAAATAAAACAAACGGGGTGAGCTAAATAAAACCGTTTAAAAACAGAAAACTAGCTAAATTATCAACGCGCGTATCGGTAACAGCGTAACTTAAGGCGAGGTTACCCTACTTTGTTTTTATGTACGCACGACCTCACCCCCCGCCCTGCCGCGCGAGCGATATAATGCCTAAATTTTGACTGTTTTTTCTCTCTTGGAGAAAAATGATAAAGAAATTATACATTATGTGACCCGTGATAATACACATTTTTTACGACCTTTATTATGATATAAGTTTTATTTTTCAAAGCCTAATATAACTCAAGTAAAACGATTATTTAGCCATCATTTGGACATGTCTTTGCGATTTAATTGGATGCAGTGAAGTGTAAGTAATCGTGTATCGCATGCCCGACATATCAACCCCGCCTTAGTCATTGTGTCAGTACCTATATCGTATCAGATAAGGGAATGCGCGGGGAAGCGGGCGGGGCCTCGCATTCCAGAGATGCGTCAAGTTAATGTGACCGCGTAGTATGTAACTTTGTTTGTTCGGGTGGAATCTTGCAACTCAATGTAGCAGCAGGTATCTTCAACCAACTGGGTTAAACAAAAAAACACTGCACTAAAAGGAAACAAAAAAGAAACAGCCTATTAATGTTCCCACTGCTGGACACAGGCCTCCTCTCTTTGATAGGGAATGGGCTATAATCTACCACGCGGGTCCAGTGCGGATTGGTAGATGTCTCATGCCTTCGAATTTTTTGGTTCTAAGACATGCCGATTTCCTTACGATGTTTTCCTTCACCGTTTTGAGAGTAGCGGTGATGAAATAAATTACACAAAGTAATGTGCCTGCCTGGGTTCGAACTCACGACTGTACTGTTCGTAAGTCGGGGCCGCCACCACTGGGCCACCGCTGCTCTCAACATCAACTTATTATATCGTTAGATATAGCCTTTTCATATTTTTAGCTGATATCACAATAAATTTGTTACAGCCCAATCAGTTGGTAAACCAAGACCACTTCGAGAGTTTCAGTGGTCTTGTGAGAACTCCAATAGAGAGCATAAATATTGTTGATAGTGGTCTAACAGGAAACAATGTTGTAAAAGAGGAAGTATCAGCTGTGTCTGCCGTACTCGATGATATCATTGAGCCGAAGGAGGAACATCAAAGTGACGGTATGTTTCTAAGAACACATACCACTATACAGGGCGTCCCACGGCTATGCCACGTGGAGGGGAAGTACCTTAAATATTGTAGATGGAACTTTTTACTAATATTTAATAACATTATTTTAATTTAAACTGCATTCATAGATTTTTAAATAATTAAATGGTTGAACCGGGATTTAAACCCGCTACACGAGAAAAAAAATTACCCTGTAGCTTTATCATACCGATCGAAAGGCTATGTTACTATGTTATTTAGCTAAAAAAATCCTTATGATGAAGCCTTTCGATCGATATGATAAAGTTACTTGGTATTTTTTTTTCTCGTGTAACGGGTTCGATTACCGATTCAACCATATAATTATTTACAAATCTATGAATGCAGTTTAAATTGTTTTTTTAAATTAAAATAATGTCCTCTTTCAGTAATATGTTCCATCTATAATATTGAAGGTACTTTCCCTCCATGTGGCATAGCCGTGGGACGCCCTGTATAGTGTAAATTATATGGGCATTGCTTGTTACTGGTTTTGTTTATGTACAGAAATCAAAGAGGAAGTTCTAGATAGTTATTCAGAAGATGATATATCAGAGGTGAAAAATGAAATGGAAGAAGTAACCGAGCTGAATCAACAGCGGATGGAGACCAATAGTTAGTACTAGCTAGTTAAGACGAAATGCGGGCGGAGAGACTTTTGAAAATTAGCTATTTGAAGAAACTATCGCTGTCTCTCTCCGTGTAGATCCGACTCAATAGCATAAGTAAAAAGTCATACTTCTAGGTTTGGCTCTCGCCTATTTCGTCCTCCAATATTGTACCAATTTATAAGATATATTTAATTTTTAGACACTAAATAAGCAATTTTGAGCATTTTTTAAGGGTTCTAATGCTTAGAAAAATAATTTATCATCAAAAAGAAAAACATAAGGGCGTACAAGTAGTTAATAGACTGCACGGTTGGCGCAGTGGCTGAGCGATTAGTCTGCTGCGCTGCGTGTCGCGGGTTCGATCCCCGCACGGAACAAATATTTGTATGACCTACAGATAGTTGTTTCTGGTTTGGGTATTTGTGTATGTGAGTTTAAATGTTTGTGAACGCACCCACGATACAGGAGTAATTCCTAGTGTGGGGCAACGTTTAAAAAAAAAAAAACTGTAAAAAATCATAGCTTTACAGTCATTAACAAGAAAGAAAATAGACGAGAGCGTTTCTATGGAGAAAAGACCTCCCGCATTTCCTCTTAATAGGTAATCATGCATGAGATGACGACTACCAGAGAAGTAGGATGAGATAGGACATGAAGGACAAGACATGCAGTGCTGACACCAAGTAAACAAAGATAAGAGTAGGAGAATGGTGGCCAATCAAATCCTACTAATTTATAAAGGCGAAAGTTTGTGAGTAGGTATGTATGTTTGGATGGATGGATGTTTGGTACTCTTTCACGCAAAAACTACTGAACGGATTTGAATAAAATTTGGTACACAGATAGTTTATAACCTGGATTAACACATATGATAGTTTTTGTCCCGATTTTATTTTCCCGTGGGATAATTTTCGAATTGTAGCTGTCGAAGCCGCTGGCAACAACTAGACGATCATAAAGGTCACATCATGTGGCTCTGGTTGGCTGGACATTACTTCAAAACTGCTCGCATTTACAATAGGGCAATAGGGCACTTTATGTGACGGCTAAACACCCTTATTTCAGAATAGGTGACGCTACAGAATCTTAGATAATCGATCGAAAGCGTGTCCAGCCAGCTTGAAAAACCACTTTTCGCTGGTCTCTCAATCTCGGTAACGGAAGTGATTTTGACGAATTTTTGCATATCAACGGGCGTCACATAAATATGTGACAGGCATCAAGCTAAAAGTTTTGTGATACGTACAGTGGTTTAGTAGAAAAATGCAAAAAACTGTGTCCAGCCATCTTGAATTTACGTAAAAAACTTTTGGCTGGCACTTCCGAATCCCACATAACGAGAGCGTTTTCGAATATGTTTCCTTTACTAACACTTGGTGACGCAATGTGTGACAGTAATAACGTTTGATTTATGGCGTCACATGTAAGGGTTTACGAGATATCAATGAAAACTTAATGTATACTTGTGTCCAGCCATCTTGAACTCAGGCTGGCTGGACACATGTATCTCCGCTGCCTGATGATCTACGACCTTCAAAATGTTATCAAAATGTTGTGACGGGGACGATAATGATAACCTGAATTAGTGACGGAGAAACTTTGGGTAGTTTCAAAGATATTGATCATTTAAATTTTCCCATACAAACACTGTAGTAGGGTTACCAATTTTGTAGGTTTTATGTAGGACAAAGTATATTTTAAGGTGTTTTCTTTAATGGACGAAAATCCGCGTATTGGTGATACTAATACGAACAACTGTAGATATTTAAATCAATAGAAGACAAAAGTGTAGAGGGGGGGGGGGGGTTAATGTTATTGATTATTTACGTGCAGATACCTATCTACTCTTTTTAGATAAGTATTGGTGTTTTTTTATGATAAGTACGTATGTAGATATTGTGTCAGGATAACAGACTAATGCTCTAAGGTATTTAATGAAAAAATAATGTAATTCACGTTACTTACCAAGGACCTCGTTAAATGAAAACGCACTTAGCAAATATTGCACGTATTCCTTACAAATCGACGGAAGGCTCTAAATACCATTATGTATACTTTACTCTAAACGATTAAACGAAAACGGTTTACGCTGTCACAGCACTCACCTCTGTGTACAAAACAAACTCAGTAACAGTGCATCAGTGTTGCCAACAAGACCGATATAGAATCTGCTAAAATTATGCCAATTGCTTTATAGAAATGCTAAAAAATCAGCTAACATTTTTCAGTGTCAAATGAAACGTAACATAGTTTTAACTTTTTTTATTATTTAACAAAATATACCTACGTACTGTTTTAATCGACTATGATCTCAAATACTCTTTCCATTATCATCAGCATTAGCATCAGGAGCGCCAACAATATACTTAGTAAAGGGATTTTTTTTTCTAAATGGAAATAATTGCTTACGCATTAATGTATTTTATTTTAAAATAATTTTATATGCTAAAAAATATGCTTTATGCTAAACAACTAATAAGTTTGCTAAACAACATGAAAAAATGCTATTCTTATTATTCTTATTCTTTATTGCACACATAAAATAACAAATATAAACACAAATTACAATAATAAAGCTTACTTATGCTAAATTGGCATCACTGAGTGCAATGCACTTTGTTTTTTTTGTTAGTGTTTTTAATTATTATTTAGAAACACATACTTCCCCTTTATCTGCAGGAAAACCTTTTATTCCCACGGAGACATCAAATACAAAGCTGGCGTGGCTTGACTGGCTTGGCTGCTACCGGCCGATTAGTCGATTAAAAAGAAATCCTATAATTATGTAAAAAATATGGTCACCTCACAATATTAATGGATGTTTGTATGGGAAAATTTAAATGATCAATATCTTTGAAACTACCCAAAGTTTCTCCGTCACTAATTCAGGTTATCATTATCGTCCCCGTCACAACATTTTGATAACATTTTGAAGGTCGTAGATCATCAGGCAGCGGAGATACACGTGTCCAGCCAGCCTGAGTTCAAGATGGCTGGACACAAGTATACATTAAGTTTTCATTGATATCTCGTAAACCCTTACATGTGACGCCATAAATCAAACGTTATTACTGTCACACATTGCATCACCAAGTATTAGTAAAGGAACCATATTCAAAAACGCTCCCGTTATGTGGGAGTCGGAAGTGCCAGCCAAAAGTTTTTTACGTAAATTCAAGATGGCTGGACACAGTTTTTTGCATTTTTCTACTAAACCACTGTACGTATCACAAAACTTTTAGCTTGATGCCTGTCACATATATAAGTGACGCCCGTTGATATGCAAAAAGTCGTCAAAATCACTTCCGTTACCGAGATTGAGAGACCAGCGAAAAGTGGTTTTTCAAGCTGGCTGGACACGCTTTCGATCGATTATCTATGATTCTGTAGCGTCACCTATTCTGAAATAAGGGTGTTTAGCCGTCACATAAAGTGCCCTATTGCCCTATTGTAAATGCGAGCAGTTTTGAAGTTTTGTCCAGCCAACCAGAGCCACATGTCACATCTCATCGCTTAAAAATCCTATTTTCTTTTCTAGTTGATTCATCATCCAGACACTTTAAAATGCCTAGAAAAAGAACCTCTCGGCAGACCGCTACTGCAAAACGCCTGCGACGTTTGCGCAGCAATGACCCAACGAGTAATCAATGAACAGACCCGTGCTAGGGAATCAAGCGCTGATCGTGCTTAGCGTTTGGCCTCACACTCTGTCTCCTATGTGACGCAGACGAAGCTGCGCGGGTCAGATAGTGTTTATTATAATAATTGATTGTAGGTATTCCAACAGATTTTTTTGTCAATTTGTATGTAATATCGGTTTTTAAATTCTCCATAACACCTACTGTATCACTAATAAAAACTTTGACTTGATTTTGACGGTTTTTTATTTCTCAATAGGTTCACAATAATTACCAAAGTTCTACTTGTTTATAGCATAAACAGTGATCAAATACAATACTAGAAACTAGACTTGGTAGCTAAATGGGGATACGAAAACTTGCATTTAAAAGATCATTTCTGTAAGGTTTTGCAATAAAAATGGGATGTCCAAAAATCGGGCTTCATAAAAGGGTCTGTCTCCACGGATCCCAGGATCCGTTTCTACAAAAAAAATAATTAAATTTTTTGTCCACGGATCCCGGGATCCGTGGCTACAAGAAAAAAAAATAAAAATGTAGAAACGGATCCCGCGTACAGAGTTAAGAAGTTATGCATAATATTTTTCGAAACTGGTTTTCTTTTTTCTACTTTCAAACGAAAAGAAGTTACAATTTAAAATTATAAGGATTGGTGTAGTAAAGTCTCACAAACTACCAGGAGGCCAGAAACATGAAGGAGGTATTGTCTATATTCTTAATAGGAATCTCATAATCAAATCTATAAATCTATATACCTTTCTAATACCATGCAGCTTTTTTTTTACCTGGATAGTAAAGTCTTCGAAACTACCAGGACAACAGAATGGTTAAATATTAGAGTCATGAAAAAAAAAGTATAAGATAAAATAAAAGGACCTTTTATAAAAAAAAAACTACCAGGAGGCCAGAATATGAAGGAGGTATTGTATATTGTTAATAGGAATCTCTTATTCAAATCTATATACCTTTCTAATACAATGTTTTTTTTTCCATTAGTCTTCGAAACTACCAGCAGGTACACCAGAATGCTGAAATACTATGGCCATGAGGCCCGAGTGTCCACCTAGTATTTCGGGAAATTGCCAAGCCGTTGGTCGACTCTTCTCGTGATCAGAGTGTTGTACGTGGCAATGCTGCTAGCCTTCTGTGCAGTTTCTTGTTGACAACGATGTGGACGAGAGTTTTGACGCCCTGTAATTCTTCACTTTGTACTCACTTGTAGAGATATTTTAATTAAAGTTCTGTAAATTGTTATTGTAAATATTGTAAAAAAAGCATTAACTTTTCACTTCTGAATAAAATTAAATAGTAATTTTTAAGTTATTGCATAGTCATTTTATTTTTGGTTATTATTAATATAAGGTGTTGTTCTGATTTAGTGATGATTTGTTAAATATAACGTAACAATAAGAGATTCCTATTAACAATATACTATACCTCCTTCATATTCTGGCCTCCTGGTAGTTTTTTTTTTTTTTATAAAAGATCCTTTTATTTTATCTTATACTTTTTTTTTTCATGACTCTAATACTTAACCATTCTGTTGTCCTGGTAGTTTCGAAGACTTTACTATTCAGGTAAAAAAAAAGCTGCATGGTATTAGAAAGGTATATAGATTTATAGATTTGATTATGAGATTCCTATTAAGAATATAGACAATACCTCCTTCATGTTTCTGGATTCCTGGTAGTTTGTGAGACTACTACACCAATCTTTATAATTTTAAATTTTAACTTCTTTTCGTTTGAAAGTAGAAAAAAGAAAACCAGTTTCGAAAAATATTATGCTTAACTCTGTACGCGGGATCCGTTTCTACATTTTTATTTTTTATTTCTTGTAGCCACGGATCCCGGGATCCGTGGACACAATTTTTTTTTATTTTTTTTGTAGAAACGGATCCCGGGATCCGTGGAGACAAATCGCCGGGATCCGTGTTACGTCAAATCGGATCCCGGGATCGGTGGAGACAGACCCTCATAAAACACTGTGCATCCTAACAAACGTCACGTACGGCCGCAGTAATGTTAGAGATGTCACAGTAGGTACACACGGCTACACATCAAGCTATACATTTCCAGTTTACGCTGATCTCGCACTGTACGGAAATCCTATACAATGCGAGACCAGTTTATACTGGAAATGTATAGCTTGATGTGTAGCCGTGTGTACATGAAAGATATTATGTTATTTGTACTGGACCTACCAGACCAGCCTAACAGTTCCTAAGACCTACAAGCCCTTTTTTTTGTTGAGCCGTGAAAAATGCCCAACGCATACCGCACCATCCGGGGAGACGGCGCGGTTATGTGGGGCTTGCACCCTTAAAATCACTGCCGTGAGCCTATTGTCGCCTGGTTGGATGGGCCACGAGAACTGCTATGCAAGAAGTTCGCGACCCGTCCAGCGCAGCCCGCTTCCGGGCTCCAAGCTCCTTTGGCGATGTCCGGGGTCACCCGAGACATCGCAACCACTCATGAGGGCCGTGCTATGCGACGACGATAGACTCCCCGATCTATCGCCCGCTGGCACCTCCTAGGGTGGCATCAGGTCGCCATGGCGCCTCCTCCGCCGCCCTGTCCTCCTGCGACGGATCGCGTCAGCGAAGGAGTCTTCCTCCCTGACGCGCTCCGCCGCCTCCTTCTGCGAGATGACATCCTCGCGATCGACGTTTATCCATGCATAACCACACTGAACTAAAACGGAAGCTAATCTGGACTTTCAAGACATTACATCATGTGTCATCTCGAAAAAGCTCCTATACAGATTTATATTTTACTGGCTCAGTCCGTTCTGGCATACTGCCTTCCCGTCTAGGGAGGCGCCACTAAAATGAAATTTCTAAATCTTGAGAGGGCTCAGCGGTCCCTCTAAAAGTTATGCTTTTTAAACCCTTCCGGTATCAACCGAAAACCTTTAACAGATCTGAGATGTTCTGACCGTTAGAAAAAGCTTTACTTACTTAGGTATTATAATTCTGTCAAAGCACAAAACTGTCGTTTAATCATGTAAATCAGAACGTTCGGCCAGTCGATATGGGGAGCTGGCTGCTACTCCAGTATTTAGTGACGATAAAGTGACGCGTATAGATGCCAGCCAAAGAATTGGTGACAGAACAGTTCGAAAGTTAGAAGCATTTATTTATGGCCGAACGACCTGATATCAGGCCGTTCGGCCAACCTGAATCTCCGTAACTGAGGACCTTAGAGAAACTGTTACTGAATAAAGACTTAGCGACGATTTGGTGACTAACAACCACTGCTTTACTTTTACTCTTAATGCCACCGGTTAAAAGCAAAATTAATTTTAGTTCCTGGAACATCAGGACGTTCGGCCAACGTAATCTCCATAACTGAGGACCTGGGAGAAACCGTTAATCAATAAAGATGTTGTGACGACACTGAAACGAACTTTTATTGTTTTATTTTATTTTATGACGGCCCCTATAAAAAGTAAATTGAGAATTTAACATCTAACCTCAAAACATTGGGATTATCAATTCCTCCACAACGAAGAAGCCCAGAGAAACCGTTAATGAATAAAGATTTAGTGACGACACTGAAACGAACTATTATTGTTTTATTTTATTTTATGACGGCCCCTTTATATAGTAAATTGGAAATTTAACATATAACCTCAAAACATTGAGATTATCGATTCCTCCACAACGAAGAAGCCTAGAAGACTCCTAAAACCCTGATGTGTTATAGGTTTTCAGTGCGATGGTGTCAGTATTTTTGTTGATTCGAGATTAATCTATAAAAATGTACTATGGTGGATGGCGACTGAAATAGGGTGACCATGTATTCGAACGAAACAAGTACCTATTTGTCGAGTAGGACTCAATCACCTATGCCCGGTTTCTGAGGCACTTTATCTGTGGTTTATCTATTCATAAGCGTACATTTGATTATATAAACCACAGATAAAGTGCCTCAGAAACCGGGCATTAAACAATGAAGCAAATCACGTCGAAAATGTTGAAATAAGGTGACGATGTAGGTATTGCAACAAAATAAATAGATACGCGGACGGAGGAATAGGAGAAGGAGTGCAGATAACTAATATTTTATATAATATGCATTAGAGATAAATTGAAAAATTGCATTGAAATGCTCGGAATTATTAATTTTATTAGTTTATTTATTTTCTTTCTTATTTAGTTTTTAAGAAATATTTAAAAATGTATTTTGAATATTTCTTAAAAAAAGACATTAAAACATTACAAAGTAGGAATAAAAAAAAAGAGTTTCGTGCATCGGGAGCCGGGAGCTGTATCCAGGAGTATATTTACTGCCTTCTGAATCAGGCCCTTGATCCAACTTGATCGGCTCAATGACAGCCGAACTCACATTCCACATGTCAATTCTTTAGTATTTTTAGAACTGTCACCATTTAATGAAATGGCCGGGCGCTTCGTACATACTCTCAATACAGTTAATCCGAATAACGAAGTTTCACAAGTACAAATTATTATGTACCTACTTACCCGATATGGATGGTACCTACCTGTGGTGGTGGATGTGGATGATTGATTACAAATAAAGCATTTTTTAATTTGTGTACCAATTTATTTAAGTATTCTTGTACTTAGTCAAATTTCCCAAACTCCACTATCAGTCACCTTTTTACTTTCGTTTGCTTTTAGCCAAAATATACGCGACTCAACAAAGCAGCGTTGGCCCAGGGGTGGCGGCCCCGACTTACGAACAGTAGGTCGTGGGTTCGAACCCAGGCAGGCACATTACTTTGTGTAATTTATTTTCATCACCGTTGCTCTCAAAACGGTGAAAGAAAACATCGTGCGGAAACCGGCATGTCTTTAGAACCAAAAAATTCGAAGACATGTGACATCTACCAATCCGCACTCGGCCCGCGTGGTAGATAGCCCATTCCCTCTCAAAGAGAGGAGGCCTGTGTCCCAGCAGTGGGAACATTAACAGGCTGTTGATGATGAATATAACAAAGACTTCACAAGTGGACACTGGTACGCAGGCATCTGCTCAACGTTGCTTGTACCTATATAATTAAATATTACGACGACGTGTTTTACTTCATTGTTTAGTTAATTGAGTAGGCACTCGACAAATAGGTACTTGTTTCGTTGGAATACATGGTCACCCTATTTCAGTCGCCATCCACCATAGTACATTTTTATAGATTAATCTCGAATCAACAAAAATACTGACACCATCGCACTGAAAACCTATAACACATCAGGGTTTTAGGAGTCTTCTAGGCTTCTTCGTTGTGGAGGAATCGATAATCTCAATGTTTTGAGGTTATATGTTAAATTTTCAATTTACTATATAAAGGGGCCGTCATAAAATAAAATAAAACAATAATAGTTCGTTTCAGTGTCGTCACTAAATCTTTATTCATTAACGGTTTCTCTGGGCTTCTTCGTTGTGGAGGAATTGATAATCCCAATGTTTTGAGGTTAGATGTTAAATTCTCAATTTACTTTTTATAGGGGCCGTCATAAAATAAAATAAAACAATAAAAGTTCGTTTCAGTGTCGTCACAACATCTTTATTGATTAACGGTTTCTCCCGGTCCTCAGTTATGGAGATTACGTTGGCCGAACGTCCTGATGTTCCAGGAACTAAAATTAATTTTGCTTTTAACCGGTGGCTTTACGAGTAAAAGTAAAGCAGTGGTTGTTTGTCACCAAATCGTCGCTAAGCCTTTATTCAGTAACAGTTTCTCTAAGGTCCTCAGTTACGGAGATTCAGGTTGGCCGAACGGCCTGATATCAGGTCGTTCGGCCATAAATAAATGCTTCTAACTTTCGAACTGTTCTGTCACCAATTCTTTGGCTGGCATCTATACGCGTCACTTTATCGTCACTAAATACTGGAGTAGCAGCCAGCTCCCCATCTCGACTGGCCGAACGTTCTGATTTACATGTTTAATCCACAGAAGACCAAAGGCAGAAGGAAAGGTATAGTTTCCCCAACGGTGCCAGTAAAATCTACATTCGCAAAAAGACAATACCCTACTAGACAATCATCCAATTTATACAATCTGCTTAATATAGAAGATAAATATATATTTATTGCGTAACTGTGTACATTAAGCACGAAAGAACTAGGCATATACCCACTAAACTACCGCGAATGCATAAACGTTTTGTCTAAATGGGTTAGGTAAACCTATGACTAAGTGGAAAATATGGTGCAATCAATGAGAATATAATATACACATAATTAATTGAAAACAGACTTGCCTGTAGTCCCAGGAGTCATTACTGCAACCTATGCAGACGATACAGCAATCCTGGCCAGAAATAATGATCCCAAAATAGCTACAGAATTGGTACAAAAAGGCCTTGATGAAATAGATACCTGGCTGAATAAATGGAGGATAAAAGCCAGTGCTAGCAAATCTGTTCAGGCAACATTTACTCTGAGGCAGGGAAACTGTCCACCAGTTTGCCTTGGAGGCAACATCCTGCAACACAATGATAGTGTAAGGTATCTAGGAATGCACCTCGATCGACGACTGACTTGGAAGACCCATATAAAATGTAAAAGAGGTGTACTTAATATTCGATACAGAAACCTATAATGGCTAATGGGACGAAACTCGAAACTCTCCACAGATAACAAGCTATTGATATATAACAGTATTTTGAAACCTAGTTTCATGTATGGTGCTCAACTTTGGGCGACCGCTAGTGATTCAAACATAAATATACTGCAGCGACTACAGAACCAAATACTCAGAACCATATCAAACGCTTCATGGTATACTACAAATGTGGAAATACACAACCATTTAAAAATGAACACCATAAAAGAAGAGATTAAAAACTCCATTGCACGGCACGGCACGGCACGGTTGGCGCAGTGGCTAAGCGATTGGACTGCTGCGCTGCGTGTCGCGGGTTCGATCCCCGCACGGAACAAATATTTGTATGGCCTGCAGGTAGTTGTTTCGGGTCTGGGTATTTGTGTATGTGATTTTCTATGTTTGTGAACGCACCCACGATACAGGAGAAATTCGTAGTGTGGGGCAACGTTTTAAAAAAAAAAAAAAATTGCAAGCTATAAAACAAGATTATCAAATCACCCTAATAATCTAGCAGCTGGGCTAATACACACCGAGTGCGAAACACGTCTAAAACGGCGTGTTATTCTACAACTGGACTAAATCTAGTCAATCGACAAGGAGCAGTTGCACTCACTGGAGTGCACACTCGGCATGACATATAATGCACACAAAAGATTTGCTTATAGTCTATGACTGATTGTAAATACGCACAGAAAGCAAAAAAAAAACATAATTAATTGCACTTGAATATAATTTATATGCCGCTAAGGAAGATAATTTCCCACATTAATTCTGATCCCAAGACTTGTCGTAGGGCGGCCGCGGATTTTAGTAAGGAGATAACGTGGCCTCGGCACAAGGGCATAGAAGGAACATGGGTTCGGTTTTTAGTCAGTAGAAGTCTGACACTCCCCTTCGCTCTGCCCAAGAGCGGGGGGGTCATTTGATGATTTTCCACCCACCAAAAAAAATTAAAAAAGACTTGTCGTAGGGTTAACTTGCATAAACTGTAGTTTACCTCAAAATACAGCTGATATTAATCTCCACCTGTTATTGGTGTGGGTACACACACTCATCCACACACATAACACACATCCCAGAGCGTTATTTATTTTAAAAACTGTAAATCCATTCCGTTCTTTATTTTTTTATTTGCATAGTTCTAACTTAATAACAATTAAATAACATGGGGAAGGGCGGAGCGTCCTAATCCTAATACAAGCATACTATTTGCCTATAGTGATTTGTTTAAAGTATTGCATGTTTCCTACTGTCATGGAAACTGCGTATTCGATCGCTGAAGTAAGACAAACCAAAAACTGAACAATTTTGTTTTTATCTTCATAACGTGTAAAGTTAGAATATCTAAAATTCTTGAGGTTTTAAGCGTCTACCACGGGTATTTTTACAGCTGTTTGTTTGGCAATAAATGTAATGGTTTGCTTGTAATCCGTTTTTTTCTGATATTTAACCGACTTCTAATAAAAGAAGGAGGTTCTCAATTCGGATGTTTATTTTGTATTTTTTTTATGTTTGTTCGGGAATAACTCCGTCACTTGCTACCGATTTGAAAATTATGTTTTTGTTGGAGAAGGGTATACTTCCCAAATGGTCCCATCATTTTATCAATCAACAAAATTTAAAAAAAACTACACTGTCCACATTATGACCCATGAACATGTGAACCACTAAAAAGTAAAAACTTTTTAACAAAAAATAAAACCGACTTCAAATAAAAAATTATAAAAAAACCGGCCAAGAGCGTGTCGGGCCACGCTCAGTGTGGGGTTCCGTAGTAATAATTCTTTTTTTGTTTGAAAAAAGATACGTTCAGGATAATAAAATATGTAAACGAAGTTAAAAAAAATGCTTGCATATACGATTATAATACAAACTTAGTTCAGAAATTATTTTGTACAACTTTTTGCCTTTTTTGTACTTAAACTGTTTCCATCCAAGTTCAAAATGATTTTCCTAGAAAGTCCTTATAAAGTTCTACTTTTCAGATTATTTTCATATTTTCTAAACTTATGGTTCAACAGTTAGAGGGGGGGGACACATTGTTTTTTACTTTTGGAGCGATTATTTCCGAAATTATTGACATTATCAAAAAATGATTTTAGAAAACCCCTATTCATTTTAAATACCTTTCCAACAATAATCACACGTTAGGGTTGAAATTAAAAAAAAAACACTTCCACTTTACATATAGGGGGGCTACCCTAATAAAACATTTTATTCCAATTTTTATTTTACCACTTTGTCGGCTTGATTCATACACATATTGGTACCAAATTTCAGCTTTCTAGTGCTAACGGTCACAGAGATTAAGCGAGGACGGACGGACGGACAGACAGACAGACATGGCGAAACTATAAGGGTTCCTAGTTGACTACGGAACCCTAAAAAGTTAAAAATAAACTTTAGAAGAAAAATCAGTTTCTGAAGTCGGTGGCAAAAAAATGAAATCAAAGAAACAAAAGTCACCAACTTCAGAAACTGATTTTTCTTTTAAAGTTTATTTTTCACTTTTTTGTATATTTTTAGGGTTCCGTACCTCAAAAGGAAAAAACGGAACCCTTATAGGATCACTTTGTTGTCCGTCTGTCCGTCCGTCCGTCCGTCTGTCAAGACCCTTTTTCTCAGGAACGCGTGGAGGTATGAAGCTGAAATTTATATCAATTACTCAGGTCTACTGTCCCTTGAAGCTGTGAAAAAATCAAACTTCTAAGCCAACGCAATCAAAAGATACAGCCGTTTATGCCGCAAATTTTCGACACTTGCAAGGGAATCAAAACCTACAGGGTGCTTCCCGTGAACTCAGAATCTTGAAATTTGGTACGAAGCAACGTCTTATAGCATAGATAAAGGAAAAATTACGAAAACCATAAATTTTTAGTTACATCACATAATATATTTTTTTTTAAACGAACTTTGTAAACCTTGCAGGTTTGTACGGAACCCTCGGTGCGCGAGTCCGACTCGCACTTGGCCGGTTTTTTTTTTGAAGTCGGTTTTATTTTTTGTTATTGAAACTATTTAAATACACGGGGTTACGTCAACCAAATCAAAAACTAATGATTAAACAAGAAAAGAATCAGGTCTCTTATTGTTATTTTTTTCATACTTCTGCGTTGAGTCGTATTCGAGTTCTGGGATATCCCGAAACGGTACCGCAGCAAAATCCTACTAATATTATACACTAGCTTTTGCCAGCGGCTTCGCCCGCGTGAAAATGACGATTTTCCATATAAACTTTCATCCCCTATTTAAATCCTTTAGGGGTTGAATTTCGAAAAATCCTTCCTTATTCCTTGTCTACACTATAAAGGAAACCTCTGTGCAAAATTTCAGCTTTCTAGGTCCAAGAGTTTGGGCTGGGCGTTGATGAGTCAGTCAGTCAGTCAGTCAGTCAGTCAGTCAGGACTTCTCTTTATATTTATATAGATAGATAGATAGATGCGAAAGTTTGTGTGTGACTGTGTGAGTGTGTATGTTTGTTACTTCTTCACGCAAAAACTACTGAACGGATTTGTATAAAATTTGGTACACAGATAGTTTATAATCTGGATTAACACATATGATAGTTTTTATCCTCCTGTGGGACTATATTGTGAAGCCGCTGGCAACAGCTAGTCTTGAATAAATTCAGAACCATAGCACACAAATTTTGCTATGTAATGTATACACATTTACGAGTACTACGCGAAAAATGCTATCTATTCATGTATTGAGTTCCGGGTTGAAACGATGTTTGAAAAACGATCTTGCTGCTGTAGGTATCGTTTAAAACATTACCCCAGCAAAATGTTGTTTTACAAATAAATTTAATACTACTATTCACACAAATTATGGTATTAGTAAACAAATTGCGCCTCATTATTTTTATAGTCCAACTCTCTAAAGCACAACATTTTGCTGGAGTAACGCACACCAAATATTCGATTTTGCCGAAATATCCCTTTACTTTTTAGTAGGAGACATCTGGCCCGGTCTACTCCGTCTACTAAACTGGTCCCGGCGAATCTACCCATGCACATTTTCAAAAGCAGACATCAGGCCGGCAGGCCAGATTTTTCGTGGGCGAGATGTCCAATAACCCGCTATATTAGCTCAAAAGGGTCCCCTACGTTTCTTCGAAACACTATTCTTCGAAAATTGTTTCACCGAAAAGATTAATATTGTCCTTTTTGTTTGCCTCAGATGCGTCCATTTCGCCCTATTTCCCATCCAATCACGAAAAAATGTTTAAAAATACTTGGAAAGATGATATCATCGCAGCGATTATAACACTCGTGGCGGCGCGGCGGCGGGGCGGCCCCTTTGGGTCTTAGCAGAGTACTCGGTACACTGTTGTTTTAAACAATATATTATACATCTGTCTGACAACAATGGCTGCACCAGATTTGACCAGATGTTACAAAATATTACAAAGTATTCATATTTTTATGAATGGGCGCAGATAATACCATTCTTCATACTTACTAACAAAACTTTTTAAGAAATAATAATAAAACACTGAACTTTAGTACGTCTCTCTCGGTAATGGACAAATACAAAATTGCCGAACTTCAAAGAGTTTCTAACATCTGGTTAACTTTCTAAAATAGTTACCTATTATAAAGGTACACACTATTTATTGCCTAAAGATAAAAATAACACGATGCCGACATTGTTACTTGTGTAGTCATAGTTTAGTAAAGTTTCTAATAGTATTCGTTTATTATAGTTATAATGTATACTAGCTTTTGCCCGCGACTTCGTCCGCGTTATACTAAAAATGTTATCTTTGATAAGTAGATCTATCATTGATTTTAATTTTAAATGAAAAACTCTTGCGATAATATCATGGCGGTCTGAATGCGGTGCTTGACCCTCAAGAAGCTCCCGAGTGATTTCATCCCACTTGGGCTTGGTAGTTACAGTAATAAATAAGTCGGGACGTCCATATTTTCTTACGTAACAAAAAGCGTCTTGAGTACGTAAATTTTACTCAAAGGAAACATTCCTTTATTTTTGAATAGAAAGCAAACTGCATTCAAAAATTCTCTTCTCCCACACCCGGGAATCGAACCGGCTAAAATCTGGAAAAAATATACCCTGTACTTTTATTGCATCGATCGTTAGGGTCAATTATAAGGATGAAATCTCTCTAACAAACATGATAAATTAAATGAAAAGAAAACCAGGAAATCTTAAATTAATTTAATTATTTACAAAAAATGGTAAACTAACTAATTACTTAGTTGCTCGAAATGAGCTCCATTCTCTTGGATACACAAATTTTTCTAGTAACCTTTAATAAAGTGTTGTGGTGAATATTATAAATCGTATTCTGAACTTCAACTCTCAACTCGTTGTCATTCGCATAAGATTTCATGTAAATTTGATTTTTTACATATCCCCACAAAAAAAATCTCGCAGGCAGGTTTTCCTTTCATTTAATTTATCATGTTTGTTAGAGAGATTTCATCCTTATAATTGACCCTAACGATCGATGGAATAAAAGTACAGGGTATATTTTTTTCAGATTTTAGCCGGTTCGATTCCCGGGTGTGGGAGAAGAGAATTTTCTAAAATCTTTGAATGCAGTTTGCTTTCTATTCAAAAATAAAGGAATGTTTCCTTTGAGTAAAATTTTCTATCTGCAGTATTAAGAGTACTTTCCCTCCAGCCCCCGTAGCATGGCGATTCTATCTCTATTCTACCAACAATAGACAAAGATTTTTGCATACAATTTGACATGAAACCTTGCTACAATCTGTCATTTTGTCGATTCTTCCGTCGACAAAACCCGTTTCTTCGGTGGTCATGCTAAGCCGGCAGGTGGCGTTACAAAATTCCACCCTGTATAATCAGAAAGCTCCGAACTGCTAAGCTATCGGGAGTTACACGTGTTATTGTGAGTCAACCTTAAAAGATAGACATATGCTGTTGTGAGATATTTTTTAGATAATTTTATGTAGAACATTTCCGTCATAAATGATTTCTATGTAGCTTTAACCATTAAGGCTGCACACGCGACGGAAGCTTAAAAAATGGAGCAACTTCTCCTGTTTTCCCAATATTTCACTTCACTGCTTTGCTCCTATTGATTGTAGCGTGATGAAAAGTATACTATAACCTCCCCAGGAGTATAAAGAATAATTGTACCAAGTTTCGTTAAAATCCGTCGAGTAGTTTTTGTTTCTATAAGGAACATACAGACAGGAGGACAGACAGACAGACAAAAATTTTACTGATTGCATTTTTGGCATCAGTATCGATCACTAATTACCCCCTGATAGTTATTTTGAAAATATATATCATGTACAGAATTGACCTCTCTACAGATTTATTATACGTATAGATAGATAGATAGATTTAGTTTTTCAATCAGGAATGTCTCGGTAGTAGCCACGGAGTCAGGATTTGTGGCCGGTTGATAGCAATAGGCTCGCTCCCTATAGTTGTACCCTCACAACATTCAACTGTAAAAATGTTAAGAGGTCGATAGAAGATGTTAGGCGTCTAATGCTGGTGTCGGACGTTATTGCTCTTCAAGAGACATGGCTACTGCCGTATGAATTACCATGGCTCAGCAGTATCAATCCTGACTTTGGCTTCACTGGAACTTCAGCAGTGGACACGTCTGCTGGAATATTGCGTGGCAGACCTCATGGAGGAACGGCGTTATTGTGGCGTAAAAGTTTATTCCCGTCGGTTACGGTAATAGATTGTAACCACCCTAGGATATGTGCAATCAAAATAGTGACTAGTGAACGTCCCATTTTGTGTGTATCGGTATACATGCCTACAGACTGTGCGGAAAATATGACTGAGTTAACGCAGTGCATGGGTGCTATACATGCGATCATTGAAGAATGTGGTATAGACTATGTTTATATTCTTGGTGACTTCAATGCGCATCCAAATGAGAACTTCTATAAGGAGCTTCTGGGTTTTTGTGATGATGTGGACTGTGTATGTGCCGATATTGTTAAGATTGGGGCAGACTCTAACACGCACACTTTTGTAAGTGAAGCGCATGGTTGTAAGCGGTGGTTAGACCATATAATTGTTACTAGCGGAGCGTGGCCCGCTGTTACAGACATCTGGGTTGATTATAATGGATACTGGTCTGATCACTATCCTATGTCTGTTAAGTGCAATCTTAGTGTATTTCAACCTAAAAATGTTACTCCAATTGTACCTCGAAGTAAAGTGACCTGGGGTGAGAGAAATCCAGAACAAATCGGTATGTATACAAACCTATGCAATACATTATTAAGAAAAATTGACTTTCCAATGGAATTAGGGGAATGCTGTGATAAACGGTGTAATAATTTAGAGCATAGAAAAATCCTAGATAATTTGTATACTGATATTGTCTCAGCGCTTGGTGAGGCATCTGTGTCGAGTTATAGGGTGTGTACGAGCAATAGGAAAAAACAAATTATGGGATGGAATAAGTATGTTGGCGAAGCTCATGGGGTGGCCAGGCTTGATTTTCAGAACTGGGTACTGTTTGGTAAACCTATCATCATCATCATCATCATTTCAGCCAAAAGACGTCCACTGCTGGACATAGGCCTCCCCCAGGCGTCGCCACATTGACCGGTCCCGTGCGTCTCTCATCCAGCGGGTTCCTGCAACCTTGACCAGGTCATCGGTCCACCTAGTGGGAGGCCTTCCAACGCAACGTCTTCCGGTTCGCGGTCGCCATTCCAGAACTTTTCGGCCCCATCGGCCATCCGTTCTGCGAGCAATGTGCCCTGCCCATTGCCACTTAAGTCTGGCGATTCTTCGGGCTACGTCGGTAACCTTGGTTCTCATGCGGATGTCCTCATTTATGATTCGATCACGCAAGGAAACTCCGAGCATAGCCCTCTCCATTGCCCTTTGGGTGACTTTGAGCTTTCTGATGAGGCCCATTGTGAGCGTCCACGTTTCGGTCCCGTATGTAATCACTGGCAACACACACTGGTCATAGACTTTCGTCTTGAGACACTGGGGTAAGTTGGACGAGAAGATACCGCGCAACTTCCCGAACGCTGCCCCGCCGAGTCGGATTCGACGATTGACCTCTTTCTCGAAGTTAGATCTACCCAACTGGACCGTTTGTCCCAGGTAGACATAATCGTCCACAACTTCGAGCGTAAAGTCTCCGATCTTGATAGGAGTGGGTGTTACATGAACATTCAACATAACCTTGGTTTTGTCCATGTTCATTTTAAGACCCACTCTTTCGGAAGCTCTACTGAGGTCATCGAGCATTGCACTGAGGTCTTCCATGGTCTCAGCCATGACCACTATATCGTCGGCAAACCGAAGGTGAGTGATGTACTCGCCGTTGACGTTGATGCCAAGTCCTCTCCAACCCAGAACCTTGAAGATATCCTCCAATGCAGCGGTAAACAGTTTCGGAGATATGACGTCTCCCTGTCTCACACCGCGCTGCAGAAGGATAGGTTCCGAGGTCTGGTCCTGAAGTCGGACGGACATGGTGGCGTTTTTGTACAAACACTTCAACACCTCGATGTACCGGTAGTCGATTTGGCACCGTTGGAGAGACTGCAGCACAGCCCAAGTCTCGATCGAATCGAAGGCTTTCTCGTAGTCCACAAACGCTAAACAGAGAGGCAGGTTATACTCTTCGGTCTTCTGTATAACCTGCCGCAGCGTATGTATGTGGTCTACGGTACTGAAGCCTTTTCGGAATCCGGCTTGTTCGGGAGGCTGGAAATCGTCAAACCTGCGTGCGAGACGATTCGTGATGACTCTTGAAAACAACTTGTAGACATGGCTTAGAAGTGAGATGGGCCTATAGTTCTTCAACCGGGCATTGTCACCCTTTTTGAAGAAGAGCACCACCACACCCCTGCACCAAGCCTGTGGCGTTTTCCCCTCGAGTATGACGGAATCAAACAGCTTCTGTAGGGCCTTAAGGACCGGTTTGCCACCCGCCTTCAGAAGTTCAGCCGTAATTCCGTCATCACCCGGCGCCTTGTTGTTTTTAAGCTGTTTCAGAGCCATCCTAATCTCGTACAGGCTGACATCCGGGATGTCTTCGGTATAGTGTCGGGTCAATCTAGCTCTGGGGTCTTTCGCTAGATTTTCGACGGGTTGACTAGTTGACGTGTACAGCTGCCCATAAAAACTCTCGATCTCCCTCAGAAGCTCCGGTTTGGCGGACACGATCCTGCCATCGTCGGTCTTCAGTTTCGTGAGCTGGCTCTGCCCAATAGCCAGATCTCTTGCAAATACCTTGGAGCCTTTGTTGCGTTCAATCGCGTCTTTAATACGCTCGGTATTAAAGCGGCGCAGGTCGCTCTTCAAGGATTTGGAGATCTGTCTATTGAGCTGCCGGTATTGCCGAGCTTCGTCTGAAGACTGCAGGATCATGTCACGCCGCTCCTTCATGAGCCTGAGAGTGTGATCTGAGAGTTTTTTGATCTTGTTTGTACGACGTATCTTAAAAAATTTAGATCCAGTCGTATGGACAGTTTCCACGAACCCGTCGTTGTAATCGTCCACTGAGCTTCCTAGGCATGCGAAGCGATTCTGGAGTTCAAGTTGAAAGCTCTCGGGGTTTTGGATTTGGATCTGTGCTGGACGGAGCGCGAAACCTAAAGAGGGCTTTATTTATGAAGCAATGTGTCATAGCAGAAAGATTTTCAAAGCTAAGCTTAAATGGTGTCAACAACATCAGGAGCAAATAAAGATGGATCGGCTAGCGACACTGCATTCGAAAAATAAGTTTCGGGAATTTTGGAAACATACCAACAGACTGAACATCAGGCCTGGCGTTCCTTTGAGTGTCGAGGGTGTCACAGACGCAAAGATGATCGCTAACATGTTCAAAGATCACTTCACCATGCAATCCCCTTTAGGCGCTTCTAAGTCGATGCTCGACGCTTACCCCGCGTGTGAAAACATCAAACTAAGAGTGAGTGCTAAGGACATACAAAAGATTCTGAAAAATATGAAAGGTGGGAAATCACCGGGACATGATGGGCTCAGCGTGGAACATCTGCTAAATGCAGGGCCTCACATCTCGAGGCTTTTGTCGATGTTTTTTAATCTATGCATTAGTCATTCCTACCTGCCTAGTGAACTAACAAAAACTATAGTTACTCCCATAATAAAAAACAAGACGGGAGATTGTTCGGCCAAATCGAACTATAGGCCGATTTCACTAGCTACCGCTATTGCAAAGGTTTTGGACAGTGTGCTTGAGGCTCAATTAACAGAATTTATACACCTACACGACGCTCAGTTTGGCTTTCGCGCTGGACTTTCTACAGAGAGTGCTATATTGAGCCTTAAGCACACTGTTGAGTACTATACCAGTAGGAAAACGCCCATTTATGCGTGTTTTTTGGACCTCTCTAAGGCTTTTGACCTTGTCAATTATGATAAACTGTGGGATAAGCTTGAGAGGACCAATATACCGAGGGAGACAATTAATGTCCTAAAGTTTTGGTATCAGAGTCAGGTCAATTATGTAAAGTGGGCTGGCATTCTATCCGATCCATACTCGCTACAATGTAGGGTGAGACAGGGTGGGTTGTCATCCCCAGTTTTGTTTAATCTGTATGTTGATGCGCTAATCGTTGAGCTCAGCAGCATGCATGTCGGCTGCCACATTGATAATATCTGTGTAAATAATCTGAGTTATGCAGACGACATGGTGCTGCTGAGCCCAACGATTGGTGGGCTTACGCCCGAATACTCGAACGTCACTCAATTATAAGTAGCCCTCAAAACTCGTGCTATCTCTGTCACTCTACGTTAAAGTAACAAAGACAGCACGAGATTTAAGTGCAACTTAAAATTGAGTGACGTTCGAGTATTCGGGCGTTAGAAAGCTAGTACATGTGTGTGAGACGTACGCGGCTAAGCATGGCCTCAAATATAATGTAACGAAAAGTGAGCTCATGATATTTAAAGCAGGTACCAAGACACCGGATCAGGTTCCTCCCGTGGCTTTGAATGGGACACCCATGAAACTAGTCACCTGTTTTAAATATCTTGGGCACATAGTCACGGATCACCTACGCGACGATGAGGACATGGACAGGGAGCGTAGGGCGCTGTCAATCAGAGCGAATATGATAGCCCACAGGTTTAAACGTTGTAATGCGCAAGTGAAATTAACACTTTTCAGAGCGCATTGCACATCACTTTACACGTGCAGCCTGTGGGCTCATTATACGCAAAGATCTTTCAGCGCCCTGCGCGTCCAATATAACAATGCATTCAGGGCGTTGTTGGGGCTGCCGCGCTGGTGCAGTGCGTCAGGTATGTTTGCGGACGCACACGTAGACGGGTTTCACGCCGTACTCCGCAAACGATGCGCCGCAGCACTTGGCAGGTTGCGCGCCAGCTCCAACAGCATCCTGGCTGTTATTGCGGATAGGCTGGACACGCGGTACGTCAAGCACTGGGTTAACACCCACATTATGAATTAACCTTTTTTGTTTTGTTTTTACTACTAACACTAGTTTCATAAGTTTTACTGTACTAACATTCTATGGACTCTTTGTCTGAAATAAAAAGTTTTTATTTTATTTTTATTATAACATGGTACTTTTATTAAACATAACTAGCAAAATGTCTGTGTACTAATGAAT
The DNA here is from genome assembly GCA_949775195.1 of Diarsia dahlii. Lineage (NCBI taxonomy): Eukaryota > Metazoa > Arthropoda > Insecta > Lepidoptera > Noctuidae > Diarsia > Diarsia dahlii. Next base: position 13,090,449 of record OX459217.1, on the reverse strand, counting down.
ACAACTTTGCTTAACGCTTCGGGGATTGCAGGTGTTATGTTATGTATGGGTTTTACAAATTGATACAAAGTATATTTTTGACTTTTTATTCATACATACGTTCTATTTATACCAAACTATTTATTCCATAGTGTTCACAAAACCATCAAAAAATATTTTTAAAACACATCTTATCTCACAGTGTGCCTTAACTAAACATAAGTTTTCACCGAAGGCTTCTTTAATATTTATTTAAATTAATGAATAATTTTAATAATCGAAGAATTGGTGCACAAAACAAAAAAACTAATTTGTACAAAAACAAATTAACAAACCAAATTGGAGATCTAATAGATACACACAGATCTACTACGCTACAATATAAATTCGTTTAACCGACTTTAAAACGGAGGAGGTTATCAATTGATAACCTCCTTCTTTTTGAAGTCTGCTAAAAACAGATAAATTCGAGATAAAAGTGCTAAAATGTTCACGGTTTTTTTTATTAAAATTTTGTTTTTTGGGTTTATTTGAATTAAATAAGTATCGGTCCGTTTACATCCTTTATAATTATAATCTTGATATCTAAACACGTGATTGTACTCATGAACTTTTACTCTATCTGCTGTTCAGTACAGTCACCTGCTAAATTGCATGGAAACTTTAGTGTCTATTTTCCTGTGAGCGTTTATAGTCGACAACGAGTTTACATTAGCCAGCGTCATTTTTCGCTTCACACGATTTTATTTCTAAATTGTCCATGTATTTTTGCAGGTGACTATACATTATTATTATTATTATGTTGTCCCACTGCAGGGCAAAGGCTTCATTATTTTATTTATTTAAACTTCACGCACAATAGTGATACATAGGCGGACTTAATGCCACAAGGCATTCTCTACCAGTCAACCTTAGCGTTAAATAAGACAACATTGTGGTAGGGTACAAAATATCTAAAAAACATTATGACCAGACAAGCGAACATAAATCAATCTCTTACACGTCATAATTACCAAAGATAATGTGTGAACTACAAAAAAGACCTCTGAGTTCATATCGGTGTTTCTTTTTCTAGGCATTTATTGTCTCTTAATATAATTTTTACAGGTTTTTATTTTATCCTGATTTCTTTTATTATAATTTTTTTTTTGTGATGGTAGCATTGTGCAGTGATTTTAATTTATTTTATGTGTTGTTAGTATTAATATAAATATCCAAACTGCTTCATTTTTTTATGTCTGATTGAATGATTTAATAATTTTCAGTAATGTGTAGTTTTTCAACTTAATATATTGTTCAATAAGGACATCTGTTCCTTCTGCACAACTACAACCATACTATAAATACATATAATCACAAAGCAAGAAACGGGCAGCTAAAAACCTTGTCGTGTCTTGTTAAAGCGCTTTCACTAAAATAACGCTACCATACATCACACTTATCAAGTTTGTCAACAATGTGTATACGAATATCACACTTTTAGCGTTTCCCACGAGTGTGTATTCCAACATGTTTATTTATAGTATATTTGTCACGAAAACTACGTTGACATACGTCACACTTATAGGGCTTTTCCCCAGTATGTATACGGAGATGATTATTTAAAATCCCCCTCCGATTAAACAAACGCTGACATATATCACACTTGTAAGGTTTTTCACCAGTGTGTGTACGCATATGATCTTTTAATGTACCCTTTTCACGAAAATTACGCTGACATACGTCACACTTATAAGGTTTTTCACCAGTGTGTATACGAATATGATTTTTTAATAGTTTCTTTACACTAAAACCTCGCTGACATGTATCACAGCTGTACATTGTTTTTTGTTTTTTTTCACCAGTATGTGTTCGAATATGCTGAATTAAATATCTCTTTGTCATAAAACTACGCTGACACACATCGCACTCGTAGGGTTTTTCACCAGTGTGTATTCGAATATGGTTCTGTAACTTACAATTCTGTTTAAAACTCAGCTTACACATATGACATTTGTGAGGTTTTTCACCAGTGTGTGTTCCAATATGTGTTGTTAGATAAATATTATTTTTAAAACTACGCGGACACATGTCACACTTGTAACGTTTATCACTAGTGTGCATCCCAATAATATGAATTTTTAAATTACCCTTTCGACTAAAACTACGCTGACATATATCACACTTGAAAGGTTTTTCACCAGTGTGTGTACGCATATGAACTTTTAAACTACGATTTTCAAGAAAATTACGCTGACATAAGTCACACTTATAAGGTTTTTTACCAGTGTGGTGTGAACGAATATGATATGTTAAACCTTTTTTGCGAGTAAAACAAATCTGACATATATCGCACTCATAAGGTTTTTCACCAGTGTGTAATCGCATATGATCTTTTAAAGTACTCTTTTCACGAAAACTACGCTGACATACGTCACACTTATAAAGTTTTTCTGGTACACACATTAGTGTGTGTGTCCGCATATGAATTGTTAAATGAGCCTTTTGACTAAAATTATGCTGACATATATCACAGTTGTACGGATTTTCACCAGTGTGTATACGCTTATGACTTGTTAAATTACCCTTATGACTAAAACTACGCTGACATATATCACAGTTGTACGGATTTTCACCAGTGTGTGTACGCATATGTTTGGTTAAATCAATAAAATTACGATGACATACATCACATTCATAACGTTTTTGAGCAATGTGTGTTCCGGTATGCTGTTTCCGTTTCTTTACAACATTTGAACTACGCTGATGACATTCGTCAGGCTGTTCGACAGATGTGCCAGGTTTGGACGCATGATTTCGAGTGTTCCGGGTAACTTTTAAGTTTGATGGTTCATTTATCTTTAGGTCCGCTGTATGTTCTAGTTGTGTAGTGACGCGCGCACCTGTGAAAATAACGTTTAAGATTAAATGGCACACGAATTGAAACAACAGAAACACAATATGTTAAAAAGATTGGGAAAGATAAAAAACTTTTTGAAAGAAACCAAACTAGAGTTGTGACAAAAAGACTAAATCAAATAAACAAAAGTCAGCCACTTCAGAAGTTAAAATTATTCTTTCTGTTTTTGAAGTTTGTTTTAATTTAAAAAAAAAGTGTTATTTTATCGGTTTTTCAGTAATACCATTCCTTTATTTCACTTCAATGTAAAATAACTTTTTATGTATGCAGCACACAAACCAACAATGGATGTTTAAATACTCGAACGAACGTTTAAAATCTAATTGTTCACTTCGTATCTAGCTACAGAGTTCATCGAACTTGTCGTCGCGCTTGCCGTTACGCTTCGCGTGTTTTGCCGCGGTAACGGTACATTTGCGTGTGAGGAATAAACTTATCCCACTAAAAACAAAACTTGTAAAAAAAAGCAAAGTCGTACAACTCTTTTCTTCTACCGTAAAAAGTAGTGAGATCCATGGAATACCAAGTCAATTTATTTATTCAGTCTAATAAAAGATTGACTTGGCCATCGTATCATATTGGCCAATGCGCCATCGTATCATATTGGCCAATGCGATGGCGAATAGCCATAAGAATGGCCTGTTTAACATTGGCGAATGCGATGCGATGGCCAAGTCCATCTTTTATTAGACTGAATAAATAAATTGACTTGGTATTCCATGGATCTCACTACTTTTTACGGTAGAAGAAAAGAGTTGTACGACTTCGCTTTTTTTTACAAGTTTTGTTTTTATTGGGATCTCATTTCCTTTTGCAGTTGCTTTTTTTATAATGAATCAACAATACTAGATTTATTCGAACTTAGAGAAGTCTTATTTATCGATTTGAAGAACTGCTAAAGTACTTGAAGCCGAATCAAACGAGCCCAACTCGACAGGGTTAAGTCATTTTGTAACGGAATTCCTATGGCCACCTTCCACCTTCATCAACAGACCCTGGACATGATCTAAAAACAAAGTACTCGCCAAGGCAAATCAAACGAGTCCAAACTCGATGGAGTTAGGTCGTTCTACGACGGAATTCCTATGGTCACCTCCCACCTCCATCAACAGACCGTGACCACCATCTAAAGACAAAGTACTCGTTAAGACAAATCAAACGAGTCCAAACTCGATGGGATTATGACATTCTAAAATTGATTTCTTATGGCCACCTTCCAGCTCCATCATCAGTCCCAGTACATAATCTAAAGACAAAGTAATCGTCAAGACGAATCAAACGAGTCCAAACTCGATGGGGTTATGACGTTCTATAATGGATTTCCTATGGCCACTTTCCAGTTCCATCATCAGACCCTAGACATAATCAAGACAAGATCTCGTCAAGACAAATGAAACGAGTCCAAATTCGATGGAGTTGCGTCGTTTTATAACGGAGTTCCTATGGCCACCTTCCAGCTCCATGTCATCATAATATTGCATTGTTAGGCGATGCACACATACGTGCAAAATTTCAGAACAATCGGTGTAATTCATTCACTGAAAATGTAACTTTAACTTTGTAATCCTATACATTTATATGGGATTACAAAGTTACTTATGCGGTTGGTGTATCTAGAAAAGTAGACTGAAATTGCAACTTTTTTTTTTTTAGTTTTTCCTTGGTTTATATACTAAACACTAATTGTATTCTAAATTTGAAGCTTCTAGGTGTGCTAGAAGTGCCTTAGACTTTTGATGATCGGTCAGTGAGTGAGTGAGTGACAAAATTAAGGAACTTTGATTAGTTATAATTCTTAAACTATTGGTTCAAATTGAATGAAATTTGAAATATACTGTGTTTATATAAAGCCTAATTGGTTACTAAAAATTCAAGTTTCTAGTTTCATCGACAATGAAGTTATAGGGGGTCGAAAATGGCCTGAACTGTTTCGAGAAAAGGATGGTACGGCCGTGCCACTTTATTGCTCGACTTGGCGGGGGCACTGCCGTGCCCCCAGATTTGAGGTGAGCTTCCACCGGATGAAGCGGAATACCGGTATTTCACATGGAGCGAGCGACAGCCCATCCGACATCCACGACCCAATTAGTACTGCGAAAATGATAAAATATGTGTGTCATCATTTCACACCATCAATAATGTGAGATGAGGGAGTGACGAAGCCAATGATGAAGTGGTTAGCGTTTAACCACTTCTTATCAAGTAGGCCTTCAATGTGGTGAAACCTGCATTCTTCGGTCGATGTAGTCTTTTGTTAAAGCAGCAGCGACCATATCTTTAGTTGATCGATATCGAACCGCTACTTGTCTCGCAGCAATCTTCTTTCAGCGGGTTTTTCGTCGTTTCGCACCACGAGCGGTTCGGACCGCGGTCACAGGCGCGGTGTGAAACGCAGAAGAGCTGAAAACTCTTTTTCCAGATGTTTTAACGAAAGTGCTTTTTCTACTTCTTTCTTTCAGCCTGTTTGCTTACCTATTATATAACGGGTGTTATTTAACTGGTTAGCATAGTATTCGTATCTTGGTCAGCAGAAATAGCTAATTGGTCAGCAACTCATGGCCAGCAAACATTTGTATAGATGGTCCAAATAAAATATGGTTGCACTATATTGAATTTATTTAGGTCAGAGTAACTTTCTCACTTGACGGTTACAAAACGACAGCGTTCAAATACCCGACGCTTCGACTTTTATACAGTTCTATACAAAAACCTTAATATTACAGTCAAATCATTCAATAAGCTGTGTATTATAAATTAAATGCTAATAACAAAATTATTGATCAAAAATCATTAAAATCTCAACTAATTATTATGTAATATTGTAAAGGATTAATAAAATAAATAATTCGGCGCACCGGAAGCTGACAAGCGGAAGGTGTCATAACCAAACTAAAAATCACTAAATAATTACTTTACAGTTAAATACAACTTTTGACGTTCATTAAATATCATCGATTATAAAATTAGGTCGAACTGGTATAAGCAGTACCGGAAGTCTGTAACACATTTCAAAATCAATCAGCAATTTATGTCATACTGGATGGCTGTAATTACTTTTGTACAGCATATTAATTATATAAACTGCAATGTGCTCCTGTTTAATAAAATTTGGGTAAGCTAAAAATCATTTTGAGCAGCATATAACTACCGGAATGCTGTAATATTGCGATTTGCGACAAATTTCGATGTAGTAGCTGGTCACAGTTCTAGCCTAACCTCACCTAACTTTTAACGTACATTGCCGATTTTCACAATTCAATTAGTTATTTTGCACACCATGTTTTAAATATGCATACCGATCAAATAGAATGTTTTCTCTGCTGATTGATCATGAAATCTTGCTGACCGAGTAGTTATTTTGCTGACCAAGTAATTAATTTGCGGCCTGAATGTTTATTATGCAAACTCACGTTATTGTAAGCTGCCTATTTATGATTTAATGTATGACCATTATCAAAATTATTTGCGGAACAAGGATTGCTGCCTGATTTTTTTAATTGCATACAAAATCTTTGTATGCCGACCAAATTATTTAAATGCTGTTTATTTTTGGCTCACCAAATTTTATAATTACTAAAGCAAATAATTACTTCCCTTAAATAAGTACTAGATACTCACGGCTGGTCTCCACGACTCTTCGTTTCTTCTTAGGTACTTCTATTGCTTCTTCCACTTCAGTTTTGAAAGTTGTTAAAGGAACATCATCTTCCGAATCTGTTTCAGAATGATGTGGATTTGTATCTGCTAAACCTAAACAGCCATTGTCTATATTTTCTGAGTTAATATCTGTAAGCATTTAATATTTTATTTTACAACGTAACAAAGTGTTCTCTTGTTTAAATTTTTTTTTTTCAATCTTATCATCAATCAGCTCACAAAAAAACTTAATTTAAAAATTAACAAAACCCGCCTAAAAAAAGTTAAATTTAATTCGAATGGGTATAAAGTAGAAAACCATAAAATAATGATTTTAAAAGTAATAAATAATATGAAAACATACACGATAATATAAATATTTAAATTAAAACTTTCTCCTGTCGTGAGTGATGTTAAATGTAATACCACCACAGGTACACACACAGGTACAGGTAGTAGGTATCACCGATACCTAGTCGACATTCCACACATTCGAACGGATCGCTTTGCTGGGTCCTTTATTATGCGCACAGCCAAGGAGTGGAATTCCCTGCCTGCGTCCGTTTTTCCGAGTTCATATAACCCTAATCTGTTTAAGTCGCGAGTAAACAGGCTTCTACTGGGTAAGCTCGTTCCATCGTCGACATCATCTCTGCCCTTAGGGCAAGATTGAGGTCAAGAGCAAGCCCATTTATAATAAAAAAAAAAAAAAAATAATAATAATAATATAACACCTATTGTACACACGGCTACACATCAAGCTATACAAAACCAGTATAATCTGATCGTTCATTGTGCGAAAAGATCTAGTAAAGTGAGGCCAAGATTAACTGGTTTTGTATAGCTTGATGTGTAGCCGTGTGTACCATATTCTTCTTGCAAAATAAACATTTTTGATTTGATTTTTTATTTATAGTCTGAAAAACATACCATTACTTCGGTTGTCCTCTCTTGCCTCAACGACATCCTTTAGTTCATGACAATCAGCTGGTTCTTCTTTGACAGCAATGCTTTTTGTTTGACATTGATCTATAATACTTATTTGTTCTATGTCACATCTTGTTAACCCACCAAACACTTCTAAGTGGTCTCGGTTTATTAAAGGATTAGGCTGTAAAAAATATATGATGTTAATTCTCTTAAAATAGCATTCACAAAGTGAAGATACTTCAGTAGGCTCAATGCTCTCCGGACAGACCGCCGTGCTACCAACCGCACAAGCTATTGTTCCATAGCTTGTGCCAACACGACAGAGGACTGTTATCAAACTGCCACATAGAGAAGTTGTGGCAGTGTTCATCCATTCCATTTCGTCTCAAATAAAAGTTATGAAAATTATGAAAAACACCGTACCTCATAATCCTCATCAAAAATCTGAGCGAATCGCTCTTCGGCATATAAACATTGTCTCATCAACCTGATGCATTGTTTTAGTTTAGCGCAGCAAAAGAAACAAGCCAGAATAGGTCTTCTGTCTGCAGTGACAAACTGTAACAAAACGAATCTTACACTAATTTGTTTGTATGTATCACTCAGCACACAGTTGGTGTTTCCTTTAAACATTTGACAGAGGAGGTATTAACACTCTTATCCAAGGCATATATTTGACGACACGGTTAGCGCAGTGGCACAAGCAATGGACTGCCGCGCTGCATGTCGCGGGTTCGATCCCCGCACGTAACAAATATTTGTAAGACCTACAGATAGTTGTTCCGGGTCTGGGTATTTGTGTATGTGAGTTTAAATGTGTGTGAACGCACCCACGATACAGGAGACATTCCTAGTTTTTAACGCAACGTTTTAAAAAAAAATATATATATAGGCGACATAAAACCAAGTTTCCTCACATTGTTTTAGGTCGCCATTGTCTGCGATATCTATGGACGCGTTTACGAATTGACGCGAATGAATTTTAGTTTTGAGTCGCAAGACTAAGTACAATGGGGGGGGGGGGGGAAGTGGGCTGTTCGGTACCCTACAAACCTAACCGCCCCGCTGGTTTTGGTATTATAATACAGCAAGAATTATTATTCACACTCTTAATACATCCAAAAATACAACAAATAATTTGCAAAAAGCTTTCTATTAATGAGTACTATCTACAAAAAAAAATGAACTTCCTAATCAGCGGTTCTTAATGGAAAATCTATCCATTTATATTAGGTAGGTACATAAAAAATTGAACACTTCAGAACTATTACAATAAAAATATTTTACATTAAAACGTTTGTGTCAGAGAAATCAACTAGACATTTACCTAATTTTTGTTGCCATTTGACACACACGCACATTCGCGCCAGCGTCCTGCGCTCTCATATGGTGTACTATTCGGTGTTCGGGACCAAAGACTACAATATTATATAGTTCGGGACCAATGAAAGAACCGTCTTGTTTAAAGTATAAACCTTTAATGCCCCACTTACATACTAAGTTACATTTATATAGAGAGATTGTCTTACAAAGTCAAAGTCAAAGTCAAGTCAAAGCATTTATTTCAAGTAGGCCGTTACAGGCACTTTTGAATAGTCGAATTAAACTAACTGCAGCACTCAGAGATATCCAACGATTACTCAAGCCGCCACCCAGCAAAGGCCTGACATACTTTTGTATGACAAAACTGCCAAAAAACCTTTACCAAGCGACGTCCCAAGCAACCACTGAAGCTCTCCGAGTGCGGCAGTAAACTACTGAAGCTAAATAAACTAAGCTACAGTCCCAGTCACAAGGCATAATAACTCGTGATTGTACTGTAGTTGCCCATTCCAAAGCGTTGGTCTCATGAGAAGAATGGCAAGAAACTTCATGGACACTCTTTTAAAATCGTTTGGGTTTACAATATGTTCAAGGTACAGACATAATCTTGGTATAATACACACATGAAGACTATGCAAATTAGTGTCTGAGATGGTCTTTTGAAGAAAGCACCACACAGATTTGAGTGGACCCGTCCAGTCAGTGCAAGCATTTGTCAGTTATCGTGGAGCTCGACTTATAACTCAAGAAGCTCAACGTCACGACGAACAATACCAAAGAAAGGACATTTGGGTGGGTCGCTTATAGTACTCAAACTGCCAGACAATCGTTAAAATTACATAAAAACCCACACGGTCCTCACATTCACAATATAAAAATAATAAAATTCATGAAGATTATGCAGATTAGTGTCTGGGATGGTCTTTTGAAGAAAGCACCACACAGATTTGAGTGGACCCGTCCAGTCAGTGCAAGCATTTGTCAGTTATCGTGGAGCTCAACTTATAACGCAAGGAGCTCAACGTCACGACGAACAGTACCAAAGAAAGGACATTTGGGTGGGTCGCTTATAGTACTCAAACTGCCAGACAATCGTTAAAATTAAAGAAAGACCCACATGATCCTCACATTCACAATATAAAATAATTAAATATTAAGCATATTAAATAATAATGTCAAACTACATATTTAAACATGTCAAAAATACGCAAAATTAATAAAAAACAAAATAAAAATATTTAACAAGGTAAATATTCATCAAAAAAATAATAATATCATACTTGAAAAAGTAAATAATGTCAATTTGTATAAAGAAAATTAATAAAATGTCAAATTGTAAAAGTAAAAATAAAATAGGTATTATGTCAATTCAGATTGGAGCAGTTCAATCCCAAGCTTTTTTGTCCTCTATATAATCTTTAACAGCATAAAAAGCTTTCTGGCAAAGTTTTCGTTTTATGAAGGATTTGAATTTATTTAGGCTTAAATTTTGAACGTGGCTTGGTAGTTTGTTATAAAAACGAATACATTGGCATTTAAATGATCCACCTATTTTCTTGTGCCTTGTTGTGGGTACAATAAATTTATGCTTATTTCTAGTATTTACATTGTGAATATCACTATATTTCTTAAACATCTTTATATTTTTGTGAGCATACATAAGATTTTCATAAATATACTGAGAAGGAACAGTCATTACATTAATTTCCTTAAATTTTTCTCTGAGTGAGTGTCGGGGGCTCAATTTATAAATTGATCTAACCGCCCGCTTCTGCAAAACAAAGATAGTCTGAATGTCGGCGGCATTCCCCCACAACAAAATGCCGTACGACATTACGCTATGAAAATAACTGAAGTACACTAATCGGGCTGTCTCTACATCGGTTAAGTTACGAATCTTCCTAACTGCGTATGCTGCGGAACTCAGCTTTTTCGATAATTTATCTATATGAGGTCCCCACTGAAGCTTAGCGTCTAAAGTTAAGCCCAAGAACACCGTGCTATTCATCTATCATCAGGATTCAACTCTTCGCCCTTTACCAACACACAAGTTTTCAGCTGTCTAACGTTAGGTGGTGTAAACCTAATGCATTTGGTTTTCTTTTCATTGAGAAGTAAATTATTAGCGTTAAACCAATGTACTACTTTCGAAATCGCGATATTTACGTCGTCAATAACTAGCTGCTGACGTTTAACTTTAAACAAAAGCGAAGTGTCATCCGCAAATAACACTATATCATGGTTATCCTTTATGAGGTAAGGCAAATCATTAATATAAATAAGAAACAAGAAAGGACCAAGAATCGAGCCCTGTGGGACTCCCATTGTTACAATAGAACCGGGAGATCTTTCCCCGTTGACGTCAACTCTTTGAATCCTATTACTCAGGTATGAGATAAGAAGATCCAGAGCGCCGTTCCGGATTCCGTAGTGGCGGAGTTTCCTGATTAACGTGTCATGAAGAACACAATCAAATGCCTTGGACAAATCACAAAAAATGCCCAAGGCATCGCACTTATCTTCCCATGCACTGTAAATATGTCCTAAAAGTTCGACACCGGCATCAGTAGTTGAACAACCCTTCGTAAAACCGAACTGTTTACTATGTAATAATTTATGTTTATTAAAAAATCTTTGCAATTGGTCTAGTATTAATTTCTCAAAAACTTTACTAAAAGTAGGCAGCACTGAAATAGGTCTATAATTAGTGGGGTCTGAAGTACTACCCGCTTTGAATAAAGGAATAACTTTACTACTTTTCATAAGGTCAGGAAACTCCCCACAATCAATACAATTATTAAAAATAGAAGCTAAGGTAGGTGCCACAATCTCAATAATAGACTTGGCAACTTCTACAGAATTACCCCACAGATCTGCCGTCTTCTTAACATTTAAGGTGTGAAAGGTTTTGACTATATCTCCACTTGTGACATACTCAAAATGAAACTCCGAGTCGCAAGCTTTAACATTTTCCTTTAGCAAAGATTCGGCAACAGTAGGTGACGAGTTTAGTGATTTCGTCGTTGAAACGGGAATGTCAGAAAAGAAACTTTCGAAAGCCGCGGCGACGTCCGAGTCTGATTTAATTACAGTATCATTAATAGTTAAGCTGTAGTCACTATTACGTTTAATAGACTTTCCCGTTTCATTATTAATAATATTCCATGTAGTTTTAACAATATTATTGCTGTTTTTAATTTTTGAGCTCAAATAATGTGACTTTGCTATACAACATACTTTTTTGAATAGTTTTGAGTAATTTTTAACATATAAATTAAATTCGGCAGTATTTACAAACACTCTTTCATTGTACAACTCATAAAGTCGTTTTCTTATGAATTCCAATGGTAGCCCAGTCACTGAAAGATATTTTTACCGAGATAGTCTTGGGAATGAATGTGGAATTAAATAGCTTACAATACATATTAAAAAAAATATCATATTGATGATGAGAATTGTCAGTAGACAATAATGGTAAGATAATTATGATTTTACATTTAAATGTTTCCAAGCGTCTTGCAGTTTTAGGGTTAACAGTGATATCATTTTTAGCCATTTTAATTTTTTGGTTTTCAATGGTGATCATTTGTCCGCAATGATCAGAGTCTAGAGCATTTATGATTTCCTTATGAATCGGAATAACATCAGTATAAATATTGTCAAGACAAGTGGCACAAGTAGGCGTTATTCTTGTAGGCTCCGAAAATAGGTTTACGAGATTGTAGGACTGAAACAAACTTATAATTTTACTGCATAAACTAGACTTCTCTAATAAATTTATGTTAAAATCACCGCAAGTAATAATGGACTTATTTGTGTTACAGATCTTGTGTAAAACTTCATCCATTACCTTTTCAAAGCAGTCATACAATCCCGCAGGTGGCCTGTACACACTTAATATAATGAACTGCTCCAATTCTATACAGGCTATTTCAATAATACGTTCAACAGATAGGCTCACAATGTCCTTTCGGTCTTTAAATTTAATCTCGTTATGGACTAAAATTAAAGATCCACCATGAATAGCATTTACTCTGTTGAATGAACTACCAATCTGGTGATTAGTAAAACTGATCATGAACTGGTGGTTTTGAAGCCAATGTTTTGTAACACAAAGTATATCAATATTATTAAAATTCAAAAATAGTTCCACTTCTAAATCTTTGTTTTTAAGTCCCTGAATATTTTGATGCACCAGGTTGATAGTATTTGTATTTAAGGTCTCTTTATTAGGCATAATCGAGTGAATCTGTACATTATTGCTAGAGTTTGCCTCTATTGTCTTATTCTCTAATTTAAATGATTTATAAAGTCAATATTATGCACTAAATTATTCACTGGACTATGCAACATGTCATGACATTGCTCAATTGAAGCTCTTTTGCAAAACTTTTGGCTGTAATGCTAAAATAATATGACAATGACACAGCTATCTGTCGTTTACAGTACCTAGAAAGATAGTACCTATCTAAGTGGAATCTATCTTTTGTCAAAAATAAGTTATTACCAACATAATTAATAGTGTCAATCACATGAAATAAATTGTTATTAAATGTCAAATTATGTAAAGTCATGTTAATGTCATATCTAAATAGGTTTTCTTCCTGTGGCAAACTTTGACTACAGGGGAATGTGAACATAACAATTTTTCTTAAACTAAGGTTACTCAATGATCTATAATATTGAAATAATTCTCCTTTGTTCACATTACCTCTATTTCCAACAAATATAAGTAATATGGAATCCTGGTTGAAGTTATAATTCATAATTTTTCTCATAATATTGTTAAGGAACAACCAGGCATACAAAAGTTTATGATTGAATATCCTGGATTCTATTTTCATCATTTTTTCTTTTCATAATTTAATATCCAAATGAACCCCGCCTGCTTCCAAGTTTTGTTTAATTTAAAATATGCTTGTTTTTTTGCTTTTCAGTTTTTTCAGTCGGGTTTTTTAGTTTTTTAACTACTTTTTTTATTTCCAACTTTTTAGTTCTTTTGTTTGTTATTCGTGGTCGCGTAAAATTCTTCGCAGATGATTTATTTAACTTTTGTGCTTGTTTATAGGATTTCTCACTTTGAATTTCTTTTAAACATAATAATATAAGTGTTGTATATTTTTGTAATCTCCTTTTAAAACCCTTTATTTTGATACCCTATTCGATGGTATTGGAAAAAAAAAAAAATTTGAACTCCGCGATTTGGCCCCCAAAATCCACAATTTTTCTTTGTTTTTTTAATTTTAATGTAGCCTATAACACTCGCGCCATCAAGACGAATCTAACGACGTATATTTCATTCAAATCGGTTCATCCGTTTATGAGATAAGAGGGAACAAAGAAACGGACATACATACATACGTACACGTCAAACACATAACCCTCCTTTTGGGCTTCGCCGCAGTCGGGTAAAAAAGTGCACAACGCCGCTAAAGAAGTTTACACTTAAAAAAATAGTGATTATGAAAGATAAAGGAGTAATGTACATGTGTTAATTATTAGTTACATTTCGTTTAGTTTCATTTGGCCGCACAATGTACCGAAAAACTGCTTATTTTTAAGACGAAGACGACCATCCGACGAAAAATCTCAAATGAATTCTCGTTTTTATGATGACAGGTAATTCAAACAAAGTATTATCATCGGAGAGTTAATTTTAATTTAAAAATATGGCAACTTACCGGAACATGAGTCAGCTTCTCGTATAGTTCACTTAAGTTATTGTTGACCACTACATACATCTGAACGTTGTCCACTAAACATATCCTACACATTTGTAGTTTATCCATCTTCTAATTAAAGTAAACTAAATGATAATAAAATTAAACAAAATGCTGTAAACACTAACACTCACAGCTGCAAGGAGGCTACACACTGGTTCGAATGGCGCAGTCTTGTGAAACTCCGAACAAATTACTTTTTAGGAGTTTGTAACGTTCCTTAGCCAACATTCAGGAAAACGTCAAGGTTGCCAACATTACACAACGAACTTAGTAGCTGATTTAATCTGTGGAACAAATCTGATAGACACAAACATGGCTGCCTTTGTGTAAATTATGTTTTCAATACACTTCCTCGAAAACTAGCTCTTATTGCACTACGATTAGGTTCGACATGCAACATATTTCGCACGCGTGCTGTAATCTTATTACCGCACGCTGTAATCCTAAAGCAGCGGTAATTCGATTAAAACATAAGAAATTAAAAAAAAAAAACACCACTGACTAATATAGAGCAGGCGTGTTTTTTTTTTAATCTCGTCATTTTGATCTGCGTCTTTACAGCGTAAATATTTTTTGAATATTTAAATTGTGTTTGTAAAAAGAATGCTACTAATAAACGTAAATATTTTAACCTAGGCCCTGTTTAATAAAACTTACAAATTGTAAATTGTAGGCTACAAGTTACAATTCTACAAGTTTCTGTTTAATAAAAACTACAAGTTACAATTTTACCATGGTGGAAAACTGACAAATTTGTAGACTTGTAGCTACAAATGTACATATTTCTGTTCAATAAACATTTTCTCTCTACAGGTGACAATTTACAAATTTGTACGGAAAACTGTTTTAAGCCGCATTCATATTTGTCTGACGTGTTGTGTTGTGATGCATCAGAAAGGTATCGGTTTCATACAATTAATATGGTTGCGTTCACATTTCTCTGACGCAGTGTGTTGTGATGGCTTGTGTTGTGTCGCATGTGACGCGAAGAGAGAGAGAGAGACAGAGAGCATCACGACACAACACGTCAGACAAATGTGAATGCGGCTACATTGAACGCATATTGTAACTACAAGTTTACATAAATTGTAAATAATTGTAAATTGTAGAAAAATATATGATCAAACGAGCTTCAAAGTGAAGTTCGATCATTATTATATGAGTCGCTTCATTCGAAGATATTTTTAACCATGTAGTCCCCTTCCCTTGCGCTAGCAATTACGCACGTCTTTTTAGATTTATTGACAACACTCACTACCCTACCTCGTTGTATCGGTCAGTTGTAACCGTCATTGTTTTAGAGATGAATAAGTTGTCATGATTGCAAATCTCTCCAGGGTTTCTTAGGGTGGGTTGGGAAGTTATATCTTCGAATGAAGCGACTCATATAATAATTTGAAGCTCGTTTGATTATTTATATTATTATTTCGTCGCTTCATTCTTCAGATATTTTTAACCATGTAGATGTTAAGAGATAATGAGATTTGCAGGCTCATTTAAATAAATTACAAGGATTTTTTAAATGATTACAAATTTACTTTTTAATCACATACAAAAATAAATGGTAATCTTCTATGTTATGATTTGTGTTCGATTTACAATCAATTCCTTACAGCTAGTTACAAATGTAGAAATACTGATTCTGCAAATTCGGCTTCATTAATTATATTAAGGTTATAAAATTTGGCAAATGATTGAGAACGACTGGTCCATCCCGCAGTTCTGCGTATTGTGTCAATGCACACACCAGCTGAGCTTACAGAAGAAGTTGAGGCGTGTCGTGTACTGGGTGCACTGAATATTGATGTGTCCACACCGCTTTCTGATAACACCAATTTTATCCATCGACTTATTGTTTGGGCTGTGGCTGGTTTATTAGGTTTTTTAATTGTTAGTATTAAGTTCTTTACATTTTAATCTCTTAAATTTTTTGTTATATAAATGTAATCTGTGAGTACAGTAGCCGGGCAAATATTTTTATTTTCTACAAAGTAGGGAAGAAACAGTACAGGTTGTTCTCTTCCTGGGACTGAAGTCTTAATTATGTCTGTTATTGCTATTTTTACTCCGTTTGATGAGATTTACATTCTCTAGTTTTATTAGGGAAAGAGTCTTTTGTTAGTTAATTGACTAAGGTCTAAATCTCGATTCGGGTACCATTTTGAAACAAGAATAAGAACTATCTGCGGGTCCCACGTGTGTGTATATTTTGGCCTGCTAGGTTTAAGTTTATGTTGAACAGAGCTATATTGCGTAGCGGTTGCTGGTGAAGAAATCTACAATGTCGACGACAGCGTGGATGCAGAAAAATAAACTTCGTTTATGCACTGATATGGCGTCTTTTATTACTCAGAATGAAAATAGCATATCAACAAGTCATTACTAATAAGATTCAATTAGATTTATCATTAAGTACATCATTGTCATTAATATTGTTATCATTGCATAATTCATTAATATTATTATTCTCAGTCTGAACTTCATTATTAATTTGAATTTTATTATCATTAGCAATGTCATTATTATTAGATGTACAGTCAAAATAAATAAGATCATCGGATCTCAGCTCAGCTTCATTACACTTTACTAAAAATTGATTTTCTAAGAACGTTACAGTCCTAGAATATATCACAGTACAGGGATTCGTTGGATCGACAAGACGGTAACCTTTATATGTTTCACCATAACCAACAAAGATATATTTCTTTGACTTAGCGTCGAGCTTACGTCGTTTCTGACTAGGAATGAAAGAGTATGCAACGCAGCCAAATACACGTAAGTGACTAAGACCTACGACAGACCCGGTCCACAAATGCTCTGGGATACCGCCTGACAACGCGCTGGTAGGGGACCTATTCTTGAGATAAATGGCTGTCATCACAGCCTCCCCCCAGTAGCGATTACAAAGGCCGGCCTCCTGCAGCATAGCGCGTGCCTTCTCAAAAATTGTCCTATTGACACGCTCCGCTAAACCGTTCTGCTGTGGGCAGTACGGTACACTGGTTTGGTGAATAATGCCTTCCTTTTTAAGAAAATTATTCAAAGTACTATTGCAATATTCGGTACCATTGTCAGATCTTAAAATTTTAATGGGTAAACCTATCTGCTTTTCTACCATACTTTTAAATGAAACAAAATGAGCACTTACTTCTGATTTAGACTTCATGAGGTACCCAAACGTTTTCCTCGTACAGTCGTCAGTAAATGTCAGCAAGTAACGAGCTCCACCCCAGCTGTTGACTTGTATCGGACCACAAACATCTGGGTGAACCAGCTCCAGTGACTTAGCAGCACGCTCATGACCAATCCGAGGAAATGATGCCTCAGACATCTTCCCGGCAAGGCATGGAACACAGCTGCTGGGCACGCAGTCTTCCTGGAAAGCTACACCCTTACACTGAACGCTTTACCCTTACACTCAAAGTACACATACCTTTACTGTTTAAGTGGCCGAGACGCTTGTGCCATACACTCTTCGGTAGACTCGACACAACATGAGCCCTCTCTGGCCCTTGCCTGGATTGAAAGGGCTTGGAAGACTCTGCTGGGACCCTGTTCTCTTGCTGAAGCTTAAATTTATAAAGCCCATTTGTTTTATTTGCAGATAAAATTTGGTTGCCCGTGATTTTAGCATCAGTATCATAAATTTTACAACAATCCCTACTAAAACTAACAACATAACCTTTATCAGTCATCTGACTGACAAATATTAAATTACAGGAAAGATTAGGTACAACTAGAACATTATTCAAGCTTACTGTGTGAGATAAAGGAACCTTACCAATACAATTACTAGTGAGCTGCTGGCCATTTGCCACGGACACTACACTATTCTTATTTATAACGTCTTTAATTAAACTTTGGTCCATGCACATATGAGCGGTCGCACCACTGTCAATGATGAACTCATTGGAGCTAGAGACGGTCAAAGCCGAGGCAAAGAAGGTGTGCTCAGGCTTCTTCTTCCCATTCTCCTCACGTTTTTTCTTGAAACATCGCTTGGCAGTGTGCCCCGACTTCTTGCAGTAGTCACAGACACAGTATAAATATGGACAGTACCGAAACTAAGCCTAGTTGATGCGATAACTACCTACGCTCCATTGAAGCCATAGGGTTGTCCCATGTTGATGATATTGTTTTTTTTTTCTTATATATTTTTATTCTGTTGTGATCAATGAATCGAATTGAAATAACTAGCTTACTACAACTAGTGATGTGCAATTCTGCTATATATAATTAACATAAATATTATTATTAATAAGAACAAAAATATTATTATATTGTTTTAAATTATTATTATCAATGAACTTTCCTTCATAACATACTAGTTTTAGACTAATAAAATGTTATTCAATGTTATTATTAAGTAAAGTCGGACAAGTGCATACAAAATTTTTTTTTTGGTGTTACGTGATTCTCACTTAAATATCACGGGGGTGGCAGAGGGGGGTCAAAATTCTGGTCCTTTTTTATCTAGGACGCTCCGTTTTCGAGATATTTCAACTTCAATTTTTTTTTACAGAAACTTTGAACGCCCCTAGCTCTAAAACGGTGCATCGTAGGACCGCAGCGCGCCATCGCTTGCTACGTTGTTATACTTATTATAATAATATTACCCCGTTCTGGCCCCGTTGGTATTCGTTGTTAAGCCTTAATAAATTCAAATCATATATAAAACGTAAACTTTGCCAGAAAGGATTTTATACTGTTAAAGATTATTTAGAGGACAAAAAAGCTTGGGATTGAACTGCTCCAATTTGAATCGAAATTGAATTGACTTTATACCTATTTTTATATTTTTTTACAATTTGACATTTTATGAATTTTCTTTATACACATGACATTGTTTACTTTTTCAAGTATTATATTATTTTTTTGACCAATATTTACATGTTAAATATTTTATTTTATTTTTTATTTAGTTTTGTGTGTATTGACATTTAATAACTTGACATGATTATTTAATGTGACAAATATTTTATTATTTTTATATTGTGAATGTGAGGACCATGTGGGTCTTTCTCTAATTTTAACTATTGTCTGGCAGTTTGAGTACTATAAGCGACCCACCCAAATGTCCTTTCTTTGGTATTGTTCGTCGTGACGTTGAGCTCCTTGAGTTATAAGTCAAGCTCCACGATAACTGACAAATGCTTGCACTGACTGGACGGGTCCACTCAAATCTGTGTGGTGCTTTATTCAAAAGACCATCTCAGACACTAATCTGCATGATCTTCATGTATTTTATTATTTTCATATTGTGGACGTGAGGACCGTGTGAGTTTTTATTTAATTTTAACGATTGTTTGGCAGTTTGAGTACTTTAAGCGACCCACCCAAATGTCCTTTCTTTGGTATTGTTCGTCGTGACGTTGATCTCCTTGATCTCGAGCTCCACGATAACTGACAAATGCTTGCACTGACTGGACGGGTCCACTCAAATCTGTGTGGTGCTTTCTTCAAAAGACCATCTCAAACACTAATCTGCATAGTCTTCATGTGTGTATTATACCAAGATTATGTTTGTACCTTGAACATATTGTAAACCCAAACGATTTTAAAAGAGTGTCCATGAAGTTTCTTGCCATTCTTCTCATGAGACCAACGCTTTGGAATTGGCAACTACAGTACACTCACGAGTTATTATGCCTTGTGACTGGGACTGTAGCTTAGTTTATTTAGCTTCAGTAGTTCAGTAGTTTACTGCCGCACTCGGAGAGCTTCAGTGGTTGTTTGGGCCGTCGCTTGGTAAGGGTTTTTGGCAGTTTTGTCATACAAAACTATGTCAGGCCTTTGCTGGGTGGCGGCTTGAGTAATCGTTGGATATCTCTGAGTGCCGCAGTTTTTAATTCGACTATTCAAAAGTGCCTCTTACTGGCCTACTTGAAATAAATATTTTTGACTTTGACTTTTGACTTTTGTTGGGCGTGTTGTTAAGTTAGACATTATAATGATAACACGTAGGCAGCGTCGGTATAACAAACAAATAAAAATTAATTATGATCGATCACAAGGATAATTCGATAACAAAAATCATTCTTACCTTTCAAAATTAGTAGGAAGTTTAAAAAAATACAATATCTCCGGTTTTGATGAAGCCGAGTTCAAACACCCGTATACGTTCCCGGCATTTTAAAAAACATTGGAGGATATTTAAAAAAAGCTTTTACGTAAACTAACCACTCGTCTCGGCGCGGCACGCGCAACTGAGAGCACTGCGGTGTTCGCTAGCTGGCCCTGTCGATGCGCATGTTTGTGTGAGTGTGCGGTTTCGAGCGTTTGTAGGCAGTTTCCGTACTGTCCATATTTATATTGTGTCACAGACGAGCTTTCCCTTAGGTTTCACCACATACGCCTGAGATTGTTCACCATGACCATTTCGCCGATGATCCTCCTGCAGCAGACGACATCTCACAATCTCGCTGGTGAGAGTTTCAGTCATGTTCGCAGTCTCCAAACTTGAAACGACCACATCAAACTGTTCAGGTAAGCCGGAAAGAAGAATCTCAGCTACTTCAGCGTCATCAATAACTTTTCCAATGTCAGCGAGTTGTGACACGAGCTTCATGACTCCGCAGAGTATCCCATGTATAGCATACCATAACAAAATATTAATTATTTCTAACACTCCTCCTTATGCTCTACATTGGACACTCTGCGGATGGCAACACTGCCCTCCATTGATCGTACTCTATTGATCTCTCGGCTCGCTCAGCCATGTTTTGTTTGTGCTGTCTATTCAATTAATTTGTAACAATATAATCTAATTGAATCTTATTAGTAATGACTTGTTGATATGCTATTTTCATTCTGAGTAATAAAAGACGCCATATCAGTGAATAAACGAAGTTTATTTTTCTGCATCCACGCTGTCGTCGACATTGTAGATTTCTTCACCAGCAACCGCTACGCAATATAGCTCTGTTCAACAGTTATAGGCTCCTTTTAGCAAACGCTTGATGCATTCATCAGAACCAATGTTGTTGCCCAACAGTAACGATAGTGCAGATCTATGGGAGTTCAAGGATCCGTATGAGGCACCTTTGTTAAACTCATTTGTGAGAAAAGAGATGACCTTTGCTACTGTACTCTCAAATGTATCAGATTTATTATCGTTGCAGAATTGCCACCAAAGTTTGTATGAGACGCTATATTGTTTTTTGGTATTAACAGAAAGTGATGCTAACATGAGGTCTATTGCTTCGACGGGGATGGGTGAATTTCCCAAAGGACTTATTTTTTTGTCTTCGGTGAAATTAGTATTTGAAAAAAGGAATATTGTTCTGAATTATTTTTTTTAGTATTCAATAGATAGTTATTGCGTTGTGGCAAAAATATAATTTACCTAGGACTATTACAAAGGTAGAAAATATATACATAAACCTCTATTTTTTTCAAATCGGTGCTGTCCCTCTACTTTTTTTACAAACAAAAAGCTTATATACACTAATAAAAATAAGTAAGTTAAGGATATAACTTATTCTATTTCATAGAATATTAGTTATATTATTAATATATAACATATTTTATTACATAATTAACGATTATTATTACTGAGAGGCACAAACGTACTTGTCCTGCGAAATGTTCTCATATCGCTGGACAAAAGTAATTTAAACCTAACTTTACATCGACGAGTCCGACAGCGTCCCCACCCCAATTTTATTTCTCTCGTTAGTGTGTGCTAGTGCGCAGTCAAGACGGACGTGTGTCAAATCGCTGCATATTCCCGCCAATAACGTAAGTACGCCATTTCAGTTGCTCCCGGACAATTATTTTATATTATCGGTGGTTGCATTTTTCTAGTGTAATGAGTAGTTTCATTATTGTTGTTTGGTTCTAACAGAGGTAGTAAGTGAATTAGCTTCATTGACTGTTATTGAATTTATCCTAGATATTATGCATTTTTTCTAATTTTCAAAAAATTGTGTTATTTCTCACGTCGCTGTTCTCATATCGCTGTAATCGGTGGTCTTTATTACCACCGATGTGATAATTTACACCGAAATGATGAGAAAAAATCAATCGGTGTCTTATATCTAATATCGGTGTTTTGATTCATGATCAACGCACAGTTTTGTCACAACGGTGGATTGCTTTATCATATCGGTAGATATTTTATCATCTCGGTGAGTCGTTTTATCATATCGGTAGATCCCGTGTCATTTCGTTAAGTATGTAAGGTACCTACTAACTATTTCCTGTTTGATGTTCAAAGGTGGATAGATTATCATATCGCTGGATATGTACATCATTTCGGTGGATAAACTTATCATATCGGTGTACAGAAAAATAATCGGTGCCGGTTTATCATATCGGTGGAAACCAGAATTCAAACTGAATTTTCTCTTTAGTCTTAAATGTTACGTTGATGATATTAAATTTGGGGATATTTGATATCCTAAAGATTACATAAAACCTGAAAAATATAAAAAAATAACATAAATGAAAAAGTTCACCGACATGATAAAAAAAATGGCATTTGTTGAAATTCACCCGGATGTTACGTCGGAGGAAGGCTGCCCGGAGAGTATCGCTGCAGCCAGTGTAAGCTGACTGTGTAGTGGGTGCAGGTGATCCCTGAAAGATGATACGAGCAAGTCTTTACTGGGCTCAAAAAATATTATTTGTGAACAGATTAGCTCTTTAACAATAGGAAACCACGGCTGTGATGGCCACTATGGGAATGCTAGTATACCACACGCCTCATCGTTTATTATCTTATAAACGCGTTTAAGTATTAATGAGAATGGGGGAAAGGCGTAGAAAAAATCCGGTTTCCAATTAATAGTAAATGCATCGACAAAAGACGCGTCTGGATCTGGAAACCAGGATGCGTACATATTACATTTGGCATTAATGCGAGAAGCAAACAAATCAATTACAGGTTGACCTAGTTTACGAATGATAGATAAGAATGCTTGATCTGATAGGCTCCATTCTATATATCTGGATGAATTTTTCTTGATTCAGTATCAGCTTCAATATTTTGTTTAGTGTTAATATAGGATGCAAATATCCATATGTTTCGCTTCTCGCACCATTGCCAAATTTGGAAAGCGAGATCATTTAAGTGCGGGTATTGTACTCCCCCCATTCTGTTTACATATAACTCAACGCAGTGTTATTGTCAACTCGTAGCAATATGGAACAGTTTGATCGTTCCTTCGCGAAGGATTTTAGTGCTAAAAAACTAGCTAATAACTCTAAGTAATTTATGTGACATTCTCTTTCGGTATCCTTCCATGATCCACGAGCGCGATTACCATCACAAAATGCTCCCCACCCTGATTTTGAAGCATCGGAAAATATTTCCAACTCAAAATCAGGGGTATCGATGGAGTTTGTACATGTGAATATATTTTGTAACCACCAATTTAAATCATTAATTATGTATCGTTCTAATTTTATTTTCGCATTATAATTATTGTGAAATCTTTTTAATAATAGGTACTTCTGTCGCTCTAGTGTTTTAGTATAT
The DNA here is from genome assembly GCA_949775195.1 of Diarsia dahlii. Lineage (NCBI taxonomy): Eukaryota > Metazoa > Arthropoda > Insecta > Lepidoptera > Noctuidae > Diarsia > Diarsia dahlii. The sequence continues at coordinate 13,066,478 of OX459217.1, read as the reverse complement.
AACCACCCGTATTTAACAGCAAGGCACGCTGTTGTGAGGGGTCCCCTACGTTGTTTCGAACGCCGCTGTTGCGACGCACGCTGTTGCGAATATTTTTTCCACTGCCTCACAGGTTCGAAAGCTCATGGACTCGAATGAAGTAGTCGCGAAAGACGCTGTTTCGAAAAACGTTTTCACTGCCTCATACGCTCGAATGCTTGTGATTTCGATTAATTAGTCATAAAGTGTACAGAAAAATATTTAAGCAGTAATTAAATTTATTTAATCAACAAATTCGATGTCAACATCATCATTTAATATTATTATTAACAAAGTAACAATCAGAAATATTAGTACCTCAACTGTAGGTACATGTTTTTCTATGACAAATCTAAGACTGATCTTTATAAAAAATTGTCTAGATACCTAAGTGGTATACGTAGTCATCATCATCTGCCTAGCCTTTTCCCAACTATATTGGGGTCGGCTTCCAGTCTAACCGGATGCAGCTAAATACCAGTATTTTACATGGAGCGACTGCCTATCTGACCCCCACAACCCAGTTAATACTAGGTAATACAATACCCTTTGGTAAGAATGGATGTCAGAATTTCAGGTCACGGACTACCTGTAACGACTGCCAAAGATCTATATATATGGCAGCCGGCACGGAGGAAACTCGGTATGTCGGGCGGTCGACCCATCCACAGACCGACCTAGGCAAGCACAGCTTTACCTAAAGATCGACACGAGTGGCAGTTCTTATTAAGCCACGAGCTCCTCTGTAGTAGTGGTATACGTATAAGTGGTATACGTAGTAAAGACCCACAAACTACCAGGAGAACAGAAATAGGAAGGAGGTATTGAAAACTGGAATGTTTTTTTTTTTAATATCTGATTTAGTAAAGTCCCACAAACTACCAGGAGAACAGAAGTAGGCAGGAGGTAATAGAATCTTTAAATCAAATCTATACTATGCCTTTCACCCCTTTCTATTACCGAAATCACAAGCATTCGAGCGTATGAGGCAGTGAAAAGGTTTTTCGAAACAGCGTCTTTCGCGACTACTTCATTCGAGTCCATGAGCTTTCGAACCTGTGAGGCAGTGGAAAAAATATTCGCAACAGCGTGCGTCGCAACAGCGGCGTTCGAAACAACGTAGGGGACCCGTATTTAACCTTTTGAACGCCAGAGCCACGGTAATATTACCATACAGTAGTTTGACTTCATACAAACGGACAAAGCGTGAGCTATGCCTACGCGCCTCGATTATGGCATGCGCCTGGCATGCAGACAGTCGCGACTGTGTCGCAGTGACGAACGGACGGTGTGTTGTTTTTTAACAATAATACGCGATGTTTTCTCTTAAAATATGACGAGTGGGATATATTGTGTTGTTTTTGGTTTTATGAATTCGTTAATAACGTATCCAGAGATAACCTTTTTTAATTACCTGGAAACTTTGAAAGATAAGACTATAAAATAATTTCACTTACTAGCAGGTAGGCATATGATGTGTGTCTTTTTAATGGATAAGTATTTCTTTATATGTCCCGAAAAAAAACATGGTTTTTTAATTAAATATATCAATCAAAAAACAACACGCATGTTTATTGAACACTTTCTATTCAATTCACAAAGTATTTCATTTGTTTTAAAAAGTATATTTACGATCACAAAACTAAATGGAAACACAAAGTAGGCACATATGTAATTAAAATACTGGAGGCGGGCAGCCCTGTCGCATGTTTACGTACCGCGCTGCTGTAGGCATTTATTTCAAGGACACGGCCGAGTCACACTACTGTAGATATTTATACTGTGCCAGAGCGTTAGACGCATGGCGCACCTCCCACGCCAAGGCACAAAAATCTACAAAATCATTATTTTATATTATTTGACACTGTTTTGTATTAAACAGCAGAAAAAAGTAAAATAAAATACGGTTTTTGTCGCCTATAGACGTCGGTGGCGTATTGGACACGTTTTCATTTGTCGTCTTACTTGCCTGTGGCGGTCAAAAGGTGAAATGTTCGACATCTAAATATGCTCCCGTAGAATACGTAGTATTGTGTTAGCTACATAAATAGATTTGTACCCACTTAGTTTTATTAAATAATATGGCGGGTAGTGCGCGCCCGAAACGTTATCGTCTAACCGCGGCTCTTTTCCCGCCAGAACTTGATCTATCGATGGTAAGAATGCCGTACAAAAATATATGACCAAAATGTACCCAGTCTACCTGTACTTTTGAATTCTCACCTGCACTCGGTTGGACAGCTTACAAGTGACGGCATAGTGCTGAATCTTATTATTTTATGCTCTTATATCGTTCTAGATAGGTCACCTGGTGGTTCACATGACCCATAATTTTTCTATGTATATAAAAGTTAAAATCCATAGTTATATAAATTGTTGTATTCTGTTAGCTATTTAAATACTTATAATATAATATATATGTAGTTTTAAGATATTTACAATATTTTAAAAAAATTACGGATTTGGTATCAATAAGTTAGTGATTTGATTTAAGTTTGATTTAGTTGAAATGCCAAAATGGCGCCTACGGGTGGTAGAATCAGCTGACGAGGCTATAAAAAGTCCGTTGCGCCATTTTTGCAGGGTAGGTACCATCTATCTGGCAGAAACTTGATGCTCCGAAATTTATTTGTCATATTCTTTTATTCTTTGTTATAATTTACTTGGCATATTCTTCTTTGAACGAATGTGTTTATGGCAGAACAATTATTTAATGGAATACTCATTTCGCAGAATGTTTAAATAGCCGAATTTTCAATGGCATATGTAATTTTATATGGCATGAATTTTATTTGGTAGATTTTTATAAGGTATAACGACCGTCTCGCGAAAGTATCCTTTATGGGCGGCATGGGCACCGGGCCGTAGGCCGACGAAGGAGGCCGGCGGAGGCCCGGCACTTCGGGGATTCTGACTTACAAAATTAGCATTTTGAATTTATGGTAAATGAGTGTATGCCAAATGATTTTCTGCGAAATGAAGTTTCTGCCATCCACTGTTATGCAAAACAAAATTCGGGTATATAAAATTCTGCTAAAAAAGGTAGACCCACTATTTTTATATTCTGAGCTATTTCCTGAGCTGGTAACGGCTAATGTTAATTTTACCAAACTTAATTCTTGACAGCTATCGCGGCCCAATATTGGAGGAGAAGTTACATCTGCTATCAAGAAGTCAATAATATATAATCCAACTCTTTATATTTTACTTTCAAGTTGCAGCGGCCAACTACTGTGATGCCACTGCCCGAATACCCTCGAAGTTTGATACTGGTCGGAATAAGACAGTCTTTAGATATTTTTAACGTTTCTAAATATTTATAGGGTAAAACATTAACATCTGCACCAGTATCAATTTTAAATGAAATTTCTTTGTTATTTATTGCTAACTTTACACACCAGTCACTGGAAGAATTGGTCAATTAATAAATTACCTGATCGTTTGACTCATCCTCGCCCCTTTGCACTTCATGTACCCTACAAACACGTGAGAATTAAATTATTACACTTTAAACATCTTTTCCCAATCGCTGGGCATATAAAACCAATATGGTCCATTCCACACTTTCGGCACGAGCGTTCTTGGAGTTGCTGATTAGCGTTACCGTCGTAACCTTTCGACGTAGACGCCATCGTGTGTTGTTGGGAATACGATGATGCCCCGCGGCCCGCTCCCGGTCGAGATCGACGCACCGACGACGCTCCTCGATATTGTTGACCACGGCGTTGTCTTGATACCCAATGCACTTGATTATTGGTATCATTTTCTACGTTCTCACTTTCTCACTGCTCGTTCGTCTATCTATATAAATAAAGAGAGAAGTCCTGACTGACTGACTGATTGACTGACTCATCAACGCCCAGCCCAAATCCTTGGACCTAGAAAGCTGAAATTTTGCATCTAGAGGTTCCCTTTATAATGTAGACAAGGATTATGGAAGGATTTTTCGAAATTCAACCCCTAAGGGAGTTAAATAGGGGTTGAAAGTTTGTATGGAAAATCGTCATTTTCACGCAGGCGAAGCCGCTGGCAAAAGCTAGTATTAAATATTCATGTCCAGTTATTAAATAGAAGCGTTTTACCTGAAATAAAACGCATATTAAAATACTTACCTCACTGGAAGCTTTATATTGAGAGAGCATATCCGTTTCCGTCGATTTTTTATCTGTTTTAGTACTTGTCTAACCTACTCGGTGGCGCCACCTGGCGGTTGCTTGCCATTTTAGTTTCTTAAAATGTGCGAGCTACTATTTTGTTCATTGGTTGACAGAAGTAAACTTAAAGCTTCCAGTGAGGTAAGTATTTTAATATGCGTTTTATTTCAGGTAAAACGCTTCTATTAAACTACTTGACCGTCACTGGTTTTTTTTTTTTTTTTAAACGTTGCCCCACTCTAGGAATTTCTCCTGTATCGTGGGTGCGTTTACAAACATTGAAACTCACATACACAAACACGCCCAGACCCGAAACAACTATCTGTAGGCCATACAAATACTTGTTCCGTGCGGGAATCGAACCCGCGACACGTAGCGCAGCAGTCCAATCGCTTAGCCACTGCGCCAACCGTGTCGTCGCTTTATATTGAGACCTGTTTGTTATCGCCTGGTGTGGCCACTAACACGATAACGCCAATGTGATAGGAAATTGAAACACAAATAAGCCATCATAAAGTATATAACATAATAAATTTTGCTGGGCAACTACGGAACCCTACATTGTGCGCGGTCCGACATGCACTTGGCCGGGTTTTTTTCTTAATTTTTTTCGTTAAGCTCGGTACACTTATTGCTAAAATATTTGAAAACACCAAATTAATTAGATTCATTTATTGATTTGAACATTCCCTTTCAGCCGACTACGGGGAAGCCAAAAGGAAGGGTAATGATTTTGACAGCCTTTACATATGTATGTATGTTTCGTAAGAATAGCCCGTAACATGGGATGGGATAAAAATATTATGTAGTCGAACATGCTGAAGCAGTTTTCCATAACTTATACCTATCACCACGTAAAGATTTACTATATGGATCCTTCTCACAGATAAACGCGTGGATATAATCAGTACAACTCGCATCGTTTAAGAGTCCTGTCGTCTCCATCGCACCACAGCGATATAATACTGAATTTGTTACATCTATTGCGCCGGGGACAAATTCGCTGTATCCTGCTTCCTCCAGCGTTTGACCTGAAACAGAATTCAAAAACTGGCCAACTGTGAGTCGCACTCGTACATGCAGGGTTCCGTACCAACGTAATAGGGAATGTTTTTTTAGATTTTTAACTTTCTTAGTTTAAAAGTTAGAGGGAGGGAGACACTCATTGAACCACTTTGGAAGCGTCTATATTTCATACGATTGACTTTGATTAAAAATTATTTTAGAAACCTCAATATTATTTAGAAAGACCTAATTTATTAGACACCCCTCACAAATAGATTCATGGATTTTTTTTAGTTTCAGTTTCATGTATCCCCATACATGGAACTGAAACTAAAAAAAATCTTATCTTATCCCATAATCTTATTTTTTTTATTTTTTTATATAAAAATAAAAATCTTAAAGCGGTTCATAGAATACACCTACCTACCAAATTTCAATAGAATAGTCTTAATAGTTTTCGAATAAAGTGGCCGTGACATACGGACGGACGGATGGACGGACAGACAGCCACACGAATTTATGAGTTTTTATGATCCGTTTTTTTTGTCATTCGGCTACGGAACCCTAAAAAGTGACGCTATTTTGTAATTTGCGGGTTCACAACTTGTGTCAAATAAATAAATAAATAATTTTGTCGATCACAATCATTTTAAATAGATCTAATTTATCTTTAACTAGCGGACGTCCCGCGGTTTCACCCGCGTAGATCCCGTTCCCGTGGGAATACAGGGATAAAAAGTAGCCTATGTTACTCAGGGTGAATGTAGCTTTCCAAGGGTGAAAGAATTTTTGAAATCGGCCCAGTACTTTTTGAGCCTATTCATTACAAACATACAAACATACAAAAATAGGTACAAATCTTTCCTCTTTATAATATTAGTGTAGAAGTGTAGATGTAGATTAGGTGTATCTTAATCATGTCATCATTCGAATTGCAGGGAGTAATATTATTCAATCATCTTTATGAGGGGTACCATCGATCTGGCAGAAACTTGATGCTCCGAAATTTATTTGGCATAACACACTTGGCATAAGTATTCTTCTTTGAACGAATGTGTTTATGGCAAAACAATTATATAATAGAATTATCGTTTCGCAGAATGTTTAAATGGCCGAATTTTCAATGGCATACTTTTAAGATGGCAGAATTTTATTTGGTAGATTTTTATAAGGCATAATGCCAATTCTATTACAATATTTTTGAACTAATTTAAAATTAAAAGTCAATACCTTTTGCTACAAAAGTTAGTGACAGAAACGAATCCGAAAACCGACTCCACGTAGTCTCTTCTGCTCTACCCCGAGAGTGTAATCTAAGCCCGCGTATGGCGCGGAGGGGCGAGGCGGCCCGCAAGCTGAGGAGCAGGTGGCTTAAACGCGCGCCACCGCGGCTGAGGCTGAAGTGGAAACTATGTTTTTTCCTACTCCTCCGCTATTCTTTTCTGATTAATTTCGTTGCGGGATCCAAGACAGTTAAATCATTTCTCTGGGACTTCGTCGAGCTTCATTGTCTCGGCGCTTTTCTTGTGGTCGCCACTGTTGATTCTGGCTAACAGGAGTTACAGTGGTTTGGGAATAGTGTGGCGGGCTTGTCCCTATTTAAAAAAAAAAGCCGAAGCTGCGACGGTGTGTTTTAAATTAAAACCATCTGCGACGATAAACTTGCGTGGGACCGCCGGAGCACCGCAGCGCCGGAGCCGTGACAGAAGTCATGCCTGCTGCATGTTACACGTATCACGTATACGAATGAAATGAAATGCGTGCCAAAAGACGATTCTGATTATGAATTTTCTGCGAAATGATGGTTCTTCAAATGAAGTTTATGCTCAAAGATGATTCTGACTTACAAAATTATGCGTTTTGAATTTATGGTAAATGAGTGTACGCCAAATGATTTTCTGCGAAATGAAGTTTCTGCCATCCACTGCTATACAAAAAAAAAACGGAAATAAAAAATTCTACAAAAAAAGGTAGACCCCTATACGAGTACTTGTCTGCAGCGTTTGCCTTATGTGTGCCTAATAACCAGACAGAGTGAATGTCCCGGATGTCCGTCCGTGTCAATCGAAATTCCTGAGCTTTCTATTCCGAGACTGCTGGAATCACAAGTTGAAATTTGGAGAGCAGATGTCTTCTATAAATCGATATTTTACAAATAAATAAAAAAATAGAGATGTGAGCCCTTTATACACGTAACATAAGCTGTTTATTCATAATCTTCTTTGTTATATTCCTGCCTGCAACCTTAAAAAATGTGCGTAAATTACCATGAACAGTTATGAAATCCAGGTTTTCGTACAAGGTGTGAAAACCTAAATAAGCTCTTTTCTGCATGTTTGTGTTAAAATTTTCATCAAAAAGTTCCTTGAGTACTTGGGCTTCTATTTTACTGTTAATAACAGCAAGATGGCCGCCCTCGGCTGAGCACGTCAACATAGCTCGGGAGTAGGTTCGCGGTATCGTGTGGAACTTGTAGCAACGTTGCGTTCTATTATCCAGGCGGTATGCTGTAAAGGAGATTTTGTGTATTGTTTTCCACCAAGAATCAAGAATTTCCCAATAGCAGGCACGGAGTCTGGTGTGGGTGTACTATTATATAGGTAAGTTCACCTGTGCGGCTGTGCCTAATCCTCCAGGAGTTGATGGCGTCATTTTATGTTTTGTTTTTTTACAAAACCCCTCTTACCTCAGTTATAAAATTATATTAAACCAAAGCTCCAGAAATTAAACTAATAATTTTAACAAGGTTTTATGTAGGGACTAATGCAAAATGTTTAACAAATCAGCCAATTCGCCTAACGTTACCTGGGTCTACAGTATCACATTGTTTGTTCCAATGGAGACTAGGGCTGTTACGATGGTAACAGATGTAAGGACGAGTTTCCGTACAAGGTTTGTCTAATAATTCTCCATGACTGTTAAGAACAATACAATCTTCATCATTATCGATATTATTCGGCTCGTTCTCGGCCCAAGGTAGTTCCATCGCAGACAATGCAGACAATGGTGTTCCTGTAATACAAAATACTTTATTACATTCAAATTGATGTTGTGTTGCTGCCCTTGCTGCTCCCTCTCCCCCTCTTTATTCAACCTTTGGCCCCCCAATCTTTATGCCGCAGGGATATGATAAAAACCGGCCAAGAGCGTGCCGGGCCACGCTCAGTGTAGGGTTCCGTAGTTTTTTTTTTTAAAGGGTTCCGTAGTTTCCCATCCGTCACAATAAGTGTTCCCACTTATGAGTTTAAAGGTGGGTTCATTCATCCATTATGTTCGCGCTCCTGCAACTGTTCCCGGTAGTGGGTACGTGCCCGAACACGGAGCGTGCAACATTGCACTCTCCGTTCTTTTTTTGTTTGAAAAAAGATACGTTCAGGATAATAAAATATGTAAAAAACGAAGTTAAAAAAAATGCTTGCATATACGATTATACTACAAACAGTCCAGAAATTATTTTGTACAACTTTTTGTCTTTTTTTTACAAAAACTGTTGTTTTCATCCAAGTTCAAAATGATTTTCCTAGAAAGTCCTTTTAAAGTTCTACTTTTCAGATTTTTTTCATATTTTCTAAACTTATGGTTCATAAGTTAGAGGGGGGGATACATTGTTTTTTACTTTTGGGGCGATTATTTCTGAAATTATTGACATTATCAAAAAATGATTCTAGTAAACCCCTATTCATTTTTAAATACCTTTCCAACAATATATCACACGTTAGGGTTGAAATTAAAAAAAAAACACTTCCCACTTTACATAAAGAGGGGCTACCCTAATAAAACATTTTTTTCCAATTTTTATTTCACCACTTTGTCGGCGTGATTGATACACATACTGGTACCAAATTTCAGCTTTCTAGTGCTAACCGTCACAGAGATTAAGCGAGGACGGACAGACAGACATAGCGAAACTATAAGGGTTCCTAGTTGACTACGGAACCCTAAAAAGGGTCCTGGGGTTTTCGGTACCGGGACGGCGGTCCAAGATTCCCCCTAAATAATAATAATTATGTTTTAGTGGTATTTCGGGACCACAATTAAAATAAACAAACTTATGCCTTTAAAAAGTACAGTCAACCAAAAAATTAAGTTATACAAATAAAATTAATATTATTAAATAATTCTTTTATTTCAAAAATAGTAGCCTGACTTAGAATGAAACATAAAACATTATGAAATTTGCATACAAAAGTTTAATTAAAAATCTACAGGAGTTAACAAGGGTAATCAAGATCAGGGTATTTAATTTTTGAAAACAAATAAAATTATCATCATTCATCATCATTTCAGCCAAAAGACGTCCACTGCTGGACATAGGCCTCCCCCAGGCGTCGCCACATTGACCGGTCCCGTGCGTCTCTCATCCAGCGGGTTCCTGCAACCTTGACCAGGTCATCGGTCCACCTAGTGGGAGGCCTTCCAACGCAACGTCTTCCGGTTCGCGGTCGCCATTCCAGAACTTTTCGGCCCCATCGGCCATCCGTTCTGCGAGCAATGTGCCCTGCCCATTGCCACTTAAGTCTGGCGATTCTTCGGGCTACGTCGGTAACCTTGGTTCTCATGCGGATGTCCTCATTTCTGATTCGATCACGCAAGGAAACTCCGAGCATAGCCCTCTCCATTGCCCTTTGGGTGACTTTGAGCTTTCTGATGAGGCCCATTGTGAGCGACCACGTTTCGGTCCCGTATGTAATCACTGGCAACACACACTGGTCATAGACTTTTGTCTTGAGACACTGGGGTAAGTTGGACGAGAAGATACCGCGCAACTTCCCGAACGCTGCCCAGCCGAGTCGGATTCGACGATTGACCTCTTTCTCGAAGTTAGATCTACCCAACTGGACCGTTTGTCCCAGGTAGACATAATCGTCCACAACTTCGAGCATAGAGTCTCCGATCTTGATAGGAGTGGGTGTTACATGAACATTCAACATAACCTTGGTTTTGTCCATGTTCATTTTAAGACCCACTCTTTCGGAAGCTGTACTGAGGTCATCGAGCATTGCACTGAGGTCTTCCATGGTCTCAGCCATTACCACTATATCGTCGGTAAACCGAAGGTGAGTGATGTACTCGCCGTTGACGTTGATGCCAAGTCCTCTCCAATCCAGAACCTTGAAGATATCCTCCAATGCAGCGGTAAACAGTTTCGGAGATATGACGTCTCCCTGTCTCACACCGCGCTGCAGAAGGATAGGTTCCGAGGTCTGGTCCTGAAGTCGGACTGACATGGTGGCGTTTTTGTACAAACACTTCAACACCTCGATGTACCGGTAGTCGATTTGGCACCGTTGGAGAGACTGCAGCACAGCCCAAGTCTCGATCGAATCGAAGGCTTTCTCGTAGTCCACAAACGCTAAACAGAGAGGCAGGTTATACTCTTCGGTCTTCTGTATAACCTGCCGCAGCGTATGTATGTGGTCTACGGTACTGAATCTGAAGCCTTTTCGGAATCCGGCTTGTTCGGGAGGCTGGAAATCGTCAAACCTGCGTGCGAGACGATTCGTGATGACTCTTGAAAACAACTTGTAGACATGGCTTAGAAGTGAGATGGGCCTATAGTTCTTCAACCGGGCATTGTCACCCTTTTTGAAGAAGAGCACCACCACACCCCTGCACCAAGCCTGTGGCGTTTTCCCCTCGAGTATGACGGAATCAAACAGCTTCTGTAGGGCCTTAAGGACCGGTTTGCCACCCGCCTTCAGAAGTTCGGCCGTAATTCCGTCATCACCCGGCGCCTTGTTGTTTTTAAGCTGTTTCAGAGCCATCCTAATCTCGTACAGGCTGACTTCCGGGATGTCTTCGGTATAGTGTCGGGTCAATCTAGCTCTGGGGTCTTTCGCTAGATTTTCGACGGGTTGACTAGTTGACGTGTACAGCTGCCCATAAAAACTCTCGATCTCTCTCAGAAGCTCCGGTTTGGCGGACACGATCCTGCCATCGTCGGTCTTCAGTTTCGTGAGCTGGCTCTGCCCAATAGCCAGATCTCTTGCAAATACCTTGGAGCCTTTGTTGCGCTCAATCGCGTCTGGAGGTCGCTCTTCAAGGATTTGGAGATCTGTCTATTGAGCCGCCGGTATTGCCGAGCTTCGTCTGAAGACTGCAGGATCATCTCACGCCGCTCCTTCATGAGCCTGAGAGTGTGATCTGAGAGTTTTTTGATCTTATTTGTACGACGTATTTTAAAAAATTTAGATCCAGTCGTATGGACAGTTTCCACGAACCCGTCGTTGTAATCGTCCACTGAGCTTCCCAGGCATGCGAAGCGATTCTGGAGTTCAAGTTGAAAGCTCTCGGGGTTTTGCATTTGGATCTGTGCTGGACGGAGCGTAGACTTCATCAGTCGTGACCTTTCTAGCTTTATATTGATGTTCAATGTGCCTCTTACCATGCGGTGATCGCTTCCGGTTTTCACCGAATTGATCACAGAGACATCATTGAACATTTGCTTGTTGGTAGACATGATGAAGTCAATCTCATTTTTAGTCGCACCATCGGGGTTCTGCCAGGTCCACTTCCTGTGCTCACGTTTTTTGAAGAAGGAGTTCATCATAAAGAGGCCCTCCTTCTCCATAAAACTGGCCAGTTGGTGACCCCGGTGGTTCCGAAGTCCAATCCCAAATTGCCCCACTTGCAGCTCATCCTCGCTTCGTTTGCTCAGTTTCGCGTTGAAGTCCCCCATGACAACGGTGAAGTAAGTTCTGAAACCATGCATGGCTTTAGAAATATCCTCATACATGGTTTCTACTTCATCGTCGGGGTATGCCGAGGTCGGGGCTTAGACCTGTATGACCTTCAGCGAATATCTTGCAGATATTCTGAGTATAAGGTACGCCACCCTGTTCGACACACTCTCGATCTTCACCACGTTATTCACGAGAGACTTGTGGACGATAAACCCAACACCACCCTGTGACTGCCGGTCTCCCTCTCGGAAGTAGAGCAGGTTGCCGGATTTCAGGATTATCGTGTCCTCCCCCTCTCTTCGGACTTCAGATAATCCGACAATACTCCATCGCAGCCTGCTTAATTCTTCCTCGAGTTCCGCCAGCTTCTCGTCGGCCCGGAGTGTGCGCGTGTTATATGTTACCAGGTCCAGTCGTCGGTATGTTTGGTAGCCGGATCCCGTCTGGGGATTCTTAGCACCCCTTGCCACGCCGTTGCCTCGACCGCTACCGTAGCCGAGGGTAGACGGGCTGCCTGTACTAGGGGCCTGTTTTGTTTAACGCTCATCATTTGGGGGGGGGGGGGGGGGTTTGCCATAATCGCCACGCTTGGCAGGCGGGTTGGCGATCGCAGTATGGTTGTTACAAAGACACAGAGAACGCTGCTGCCCATTCTCTGGTAAGTCCCTTAGTCGCCTCTTACGACACCCACGGGAAGATATGGGATGGTGCTATTCTTTACGTCCGACACCACACGGAACAGTAATAAAATTATAGTACGATGAAACCCAATGGAAAAGGTAGAGAATAGAACAAAAATTAAAAAATTAAAAATTGAAAAATAAATTACGGTCGATCTGAGGTCGGGAAGTGGGGGTGAAGGGGTTTTTAAGGGGAAAAAACGGTTAATCTCGATTTCCGGCAAAACTACAAGTACTATGGAAAAAAGTGAAAAGGCAAAGTAGGTAATAAAAAGATCTACAACTTTTGTATTTTAACTTTTTTTACATAAGTAACCTCAAAATATAATTATGTGAAAAATTCAAAAAACCAGGTTTTTGTTGTTTTTTATTTTTATATTTTACCACTTTTTTTTTAAGAAACACACTTAAACACAGAAACTCCTTATTATTGACTCAATATCGAAAAATCAGCCATATTTTCAATCGAAAATTCACCCGTCAAAATATCTGCTTTTTTTAAAAGTCAGTGGGTGTTTTGTTCTTTAAAATCTCTACTTTCTGATGATGTAAAAAAAATATAGTCATTGCAATGGTAAAATTTCTCAGAAAAAGCAAAATCAGCTGCTACGAAATAACAGGTAGTAAGGGCCAGACCCTCATAGCCCCCTTCCCCTGTGAAATACCATTTGATGGGCTAAAATTTTCCGTAGGTCTCCACGATATATAAATTTATTATTATTTATTATTGTTATATTATTTATTGTTATTTTAAAATTATTTTAAAATAACAATAAATAGGCATAAAACAGCAATAAATACGCTTATAATTTATTGTCTGGGCCATAGTATTGTATTATTTCGCAGCAGCTGTTTTTGCAATTTCTGTTGTATGTTACTATTACAATATTATTGCATAGCACAAAAAACCCGACTACTAACAAAATCGCGGTCTTAAAAGTAGAAAACAAGAAAAATTAAATAATTCTTGTCTGATATTCTTCGTAGTCGCATGCCACTGATATCTGATGCTCCTACATGGCATTCTCATTGAAACAGAAGTCAGCTGCTAGTTGCCATTAGCAAGGTGGCATGCGATTATGAAGAATATCAGACAAGAATTATTTTCTTGTTTTCTACTTTTAAGACCGCGATTTTGTTAGTAGTCGGGTTTTAGATTTTTAAACTTATTTTTTTTATTTGACTTTTATTTTTGTGTGTTACTTATCCTACTATATATATCCTAACTAATATTATAAATGCGAAAGTAACTCTGTCTGTCTGTCTGTCTTTGCTTCACGCCTAAACTACTGAACCGATTTGTGTGAAATTTGGTACAGACATAGTTTGGAACTTGAGAAAGGACATAGGATAGTTTTTATTACAAAAAATAAAATAAAAAATAAAAATTATTCCGGACATACAGCGCCATCTATTGGGTGCGCGTTCACCTTTGGTGCGAAAAAAGGGTTGAAAGGGAGGGATGAAGAGATTACTTTTGGTCGCGATAGCCGACATCGGTCGCGGTAACCGACATTCACGCGGACGAAGCCGCGGGCATCAGCTAGTATATATTTAATATTATAAATGCGAAAGTTTGTGAGGATGGATGGATGTTTGTTCCACTTTCACGCCAGAACGGCTGAACGGATCTGAATGATATTTGGCACAGAGATAGATTATAATCTGGAATAACACATGGGCTATATATTAGCGCTATAATAACTTAGGGGGGTGAGCAATATTGCATTATGAGCATATTTTTCAACTGTTTGACAGCTAACTTCTGTCATACTATGAATTAAAAGCGAACAGCTTATTCAAATTTTTTGAAACAGATGTAAGTAGCCCAACGGTTCGGCGACCTACCTGTAAACAAAGGTATGCAAGTTCAAATCTCAGTCCGTGCGTTCGTTTTGTGTTTTTAATTACTTTTTTATAATGCTGTAAGATTTCCAAAACTGTTAAACATATTCGTGAGTTCGATCCCTAATCTGTTTAGGACAATCTAAACATATAATATAATTATTATTTTCAATGTTAAAGAAAATAGTAATAATTTTAGTTTGTAAGCTTGCAACACTTTTGTGTGCTATTTTTCTGTGGCAACACCCTTTTTTCCTGCTAACCTGCTTGTCTGATTGATTTGCTGTGTAACGGTGTGCCTTTTTGACTGCATTTTTATAATTTGAATAAACTCCAAATGTTCTAAGTTTCCCACGCATTTTATTTCGTACATGCGTGCGGTGGTCCTTCGAGAAGTGTATAAAATCAGTGCCGAGCAGCTTCACATTTTTTTGTGAAAATTGTGTTCGTCGAGGCATCGTCGAGGCCGGCTTGCCATACAAGTCGGCGTTGTTCCCGGGGTTTGTGCGAGGCCCGCAACTTCGTTCTGTGCAAAGCTAGAACGAAAATCAACGAAGCATCATCAAGATAAAAAATCATATCATCGAGTAATCGTAAGAATTACGATTTTCTGGACATCGAGTTTAGCTTCTATCAAGTTACCCACATTTTCATTTAGAATAAGGTGAAGTTCGTGTTCGTGGGAGACGTGACGTCAGTAACGTCGGTGTTGGCAGCGTTGAAGAGTGAAGTTAGCGCGGTCAATATCCGCCCGGCGGCCATTGCGCCGGAGTCACCTGTCACATTCACTGAGCTGTCAGTGTCATCGGTTTGTTTTTACAAACATCGTCGTACCGTGTCAACAAAGTTCGTAAATTCGTAATAATAAAAAGTGCGGCTTAGTATAAAAGTGCGTGGAGTGTTCGTAAGTCGTAGAATAATTATTAAAGTGTTACGTCCTACATACGTTCCACCATGGCGGAGTCCAAGGAAACTTTGCGTAAACATCGACTTCTTCGTGGCCAATGCAAGGCTACAATCACACGCATTGAGACGTTTGTGAACGACCCCATTAGTTTTGCGTCTGCTACCGTGGATATCCTGGAGGCTCGCAAGGAGAAGCTCATCACGGCACTCAAGAGCTATGAAGCGGTGCAATTGGACATACTAAGTATTGACGAAAACGACTGCGAACAGGTTGGTCCAATAGAAGAACAATATTATTCTGTGCTAGCTAAAATTAATGCCTCTTTAAAACAGATAGGTAAAAAATCGGTCTCAGAATGTCATAATGTTTCTACATGTAAATTGCCAACCATTGATATAACACCCTTTGACGGACAGGACTTCACTAAATTCAAGCCATTCTTTGATTTATTTATGGCTGTTATTGATAATAACAGATCATTATCTGATGTGCAGAAGCTATTTTATTTAAGAAAATATGTAACAGGTGATGCTTTGGCAGTCATTGTCAATTTGCCGTTGGTCAATCAGTCTTACAAGGAAGCACTAGGCTTGTTAGAAAAGCGTTTTGATAACAAAACGCGGTTAATAGGAAATCATATTAGCGGTTTATTAGATGTACCTACAATGCAAAAAGGCACTGCAGCCTCAATAAGGTCTTTTGTGTCAGATGTACAGCAACAGCTGCATGCATTGAAGAATCTGGGACAGCCCATCGATACATGGGATATGTTGCTAATTTCCATTCTAACAAGAAAATTAGATCAATTAACTAATAGGGCTTATCAATTAGATAAGGATCTAGAAAAATTGCCTTCCATGGCACATTTTTTAAGCTTTCTTGAAAAGCGCGCTATAGCGTTAGAGGATAGCTTACCCCCCAAGAGTACTTGCTATGAAAGTACAAGTAGATTCAATAAATCTAACCCATCAAAGGTGACCAATGTTGCCTCACAAGTAAAAGAAATGTGTAAACACTGTAACAAAAGTGACCATGCTCTTTTCAGCTGTCCGGAGTTCAAAACGGCGGCACTAGAGGTCCGCCAGTTATTTGTGCGGGACCATGACTTATGTACCACATGTCTTAAGAAACACAAGGGGAAATGTAAGTTTAATTTCAAATGTCAAATATGTAAATTAGGGCACAACACTTTGTTGCACGAAGAAAAAGCTGCTCCTGTTGAGCCTGCAGTGACTTTGCTGTCTAACCCTGTTTCCAACAGCATTTTGCTTCCAACCGTAAAGGTTAGTTAATTAAATCGACATGGTGAAAAAGTTTCTATTCGAGCATTGCTTGACACGGGCAGCCAGGCATCTTTTGTTACAACCAGCCTTGTAAACAAACTTGGGTTGATTGCTATGAATCAAACCCATAATATTATAGGTATAGGTAATAAACAAACACAAATCAATAAACTTGTGAATATAAGTGTGCTTCCATGCTACAATAATGTAAAATTAAATCTAAAATGTCACATTGTTGACACAATAACAACAAGATTACCCCAACAATTTATAAATGTATCCGGGTGGAATTTACCAAAAAATGTGAAACTTTCAGACGAGGAGTTCAATATCCCAGATGAGATTTCTTTGTTACTGGGTGCGGATGTTTATTTCAATGTTTTGCTAGATGGTTGCATTAAAATTCCAAATGGACCGGTATTACAAAACACCCTATTTGGGTATGTAGTTGGTGGTAATATTCCTGAAAAAGTGAGTAATGTAACTTGTAATATTGTATCAAATTTTGCTATAAATGATCATAAAAAATTAGAAAATGTAATGGAGAATTTTTGGCTCTCTGAAAAAGTACCTGAGCCTATGAAGCCAATTTGTGATGAGTTTGTAAAGGCTGAAGAAAGTTTTCAGAGTTCTATGAGCCTGAAAGATAATCGATTCTATGTTGATATGCCTCTCATCACACCTCTGGAAGAATTGCAGCTTGGTGATTCGTTTTCAGTTGCTTACCAAAGATTCCTGATGTTAGAAAAAAGGTTTAAATCAAATCCTTTGTTACTAGAGCAGTATAAATTGTTCATAGATCAGTATGTAGAGCTAGGACATGCTAAGATGGTAGAGGTTGCTAATTACGATATTGATAGAGATCCTGTTTACTTTCTAGCACACCATGCTGTTATTAACGAGGCAAGTAAAACAACCCGACTTCGCGTTGTGTTTGACGGGAGTATGAAGTCCCGCAGCCAGGTGTCCCTTAACGACGTCATGCTGAACGGTCCCGTGGTACAGAGTGAGCTTTTTGATATTCTTATCTTGTTCAGAACCTTCATTTACACAATTATTTGTGACGTTCAGAAGGCCTTTCGCAACGTGATGATAAATAGCCACCACACTTGCCTTCAAAATATTTTATGGCGAGATGATCCTAAGAAGCCTATCAGCTGCTTACAGCTTCAGACTGTCACTTACGGACTGAAGGCCTCTACATTCTTGACCACTCGATGCCTACTAGAATTAGCTCAACGATATAAGGATACATACCCACTTGCTGCTGAAACAATGATCAAGAGTACCTACGTCGATGATATACTGGGTGGGTCAGATAATATAGAGCAACTGCATGAGCTAAAATCTCAATTGGTAGAGCTCCTCAAATTAGGTAGTTTTTCTCTACACAAATGGTGCTCAAATGCCCTTGATGTCCTAAATGGTATTCCAGATGAGCAAAAACAATTTGAACAAGTAGACATGAGTGGGGATAATTTAGTAAAGACTCTAGGTTTAATGTATGATATAACTTCAGATAAATTCATTTTTTCAAGCCCCAATTTTGATGAGGAACATAATTTGAATACAAAAAGAAAAATTCTGAGCTTTATAGGGAAGATGTTTGACCCTCTCGGCTTAGTAGGCCCAATAATACACACATCAAAAGTGTCTAGGGATCAACATATATTTTTGCAATAACTTTTCTCCTGATTGATATTAATTAAAATTTTCTTTAAGGATTCATCAAATAAAGTGTTTTCGTTTGTCACAGTAACGATAAACCAAGTCACTTTTGCATTAATAAAGAAATTTGCCATTTTCCTATTATAGGGATTTTTGACATTTGAACCACTAACATTAAAGTTCGAAAAAAAGACTGAAATAACACATTTTTCTGATTAAAACCAACGTTATTATGGAGCGGCGACGTCATTTAAGCAGGGAAGAAATGCTCAGAGCCGTGGGAATGATAGAAGCTGGTTCCCGGCAACGTACTGTGGCTTTAGCTCTGAATACAAGTCAGAGTGTTATCAGTCGACTTTGGACACGTTACCGAAGCACTGGTACCGTGGCTGAGCGCCATGGAGGACGGTATCGCTGCACCACACGGAGACAAGACCAATACATTCAAATCTTAACTCGAAGAGCTCCAACAATAACCGCCATGATGTTAGCCGTGAGGCTTCATCACTCTTCAGGGAACTTAATTAGCGACCAAACAGTCAGAAACCGCTTGCATGAAGTGAACCTTCATTCCCGAAGACCGCTACGGGTACCACCTATAGCAATGCACAATCGTAGGATTCGATATCAATGGGCTCTTGAACACAGAAATTGGGCAGAAGAACAATGGCGTTTCGTGTGCTTTTCTGATGAGTCTCGTTTTGGTATGAGACCGGATACAAGACGTATACGACACTGGAGAACCCCTGGACGCCAACAGCGATTAAAATCCTGCCAGGAGGTCCATCCTTATAGTGGTGGAACCATCATGGTATGGGCGGGTATTTGGATCGGCGGAAGAACTGAGTTGATTTGGATCAGAGGCAACCTCAACGCTCAAATTTATGCTGAGACGATTGTATCAGACGTCATCGTTCCTCTACAAGTGCAAATCGGTCCCTTATTTCAGTTAATGCACGATAATGCACGACCGCACACGCGCAAGAGTTGTAAGACAGACTCTCGCCGCAGCTAACATCAATGTCCTGCCCTGGCCTGCTCAGTCGCCAGACTTGAACCCGATTGAGCATGCATGGGATATGCTACAGAGAAGAGCTCTGCCGAATATGGAGGGTATCCAGTCGCAAGAAGACCTTTTTTTGTTGTTGCAACGAACATGGGCGGCCATTCCACAGCGTGATTTGGATGAACTCATTTTGAGTATGCCAAACCGATGTTCTTGTGTTGTTAGTGTTCGCGGTAGAAACACGGATTATTAATTGTTTAAGTTACCCAATAAAATTTTAAAGAAAACTGTTATTTCAGTCTTTTTTTCGAACTTTAATGTTAGTGGTTCAAATGTCAAAAATCCCTTTATTAGGAAAATGGAAAATTTCTTTATTAATGCAAAGGTGACTTGGTTTATCGTTACTGTGACAAACGAAAACACTTTATTTGATGAATCCTTAAAGAAAATTTTAATTAATATCAATCAGGAGAAAAGTTATTGCAAAAATATATGTTGATCCCTAGACACTTTTGATGTGTGTAGTTGTAGCCAAAATATTTATGCAGGAGCTATGGTCTTTGCAAATAGGATGGGACTCCATAGTACCCAAGGACCAGTTAATATACTGGAGCAATTTCCTAAACAATTTAAAGTTAATGGGAAAAATAAAAATAAATAGGTGTGTAAACAGTAAAGATGTTTCTTCCGTAGAGTTGGTAGGGTATTCTGATGCATCAATAAAAGCCTTTGGCTGCTGCATCTATCTAAGAATTTTTAAAAAATGATGGTACAGTGCAGACAGATCTACTCTGCTCCAAGTCCCGTGTTGCTCCTTTGAATAGAAGTAGGACGATTCCCCAGCTTGAACTCAATGGTGCTCTCCTTTTAGCCCAGCTGGCGCATAGGGTTGGTAGAGTCCTGACGGGTAGGTATTCCCATTCTTGTACAGCGACTCCCAGATAGTGCTAGCTTGGATTAAGTCAGGCAATGTAAAGTCAAATGTTTATGCCAACAATAGAGTCAAGCAAATATTAGAGCTGACCGATCAGGCTCAGTGGGGATTTGTTAGGACCTGTGACAACCCTGCAGACTTAGTGTCGAGGGGCGTCTTGCCGCACAAATTACAGCAAAGTGAGCTATGGTGGCACGGGGCAACCTACCTATCAGACAGGAAACATATACATACTAACTTTGAAAATTGTAAATCGTCTGATTTCTCCACAGACACTGAACAGATTGATGAGCTAAACATACCGTGTAACTTGACACAGGTAGAGCCATCGTTATCAACAAAGCTATTTGAAAAATATTCTAGCGTTTATAAATTACAGAAAGTGATAGGATTTGTTTACAGGTTCTACAACAACTGTTCGAAAAATAAAAATAAAAAAACGGACGGTAACCTATCGCCTCAGGAGCTTCGCGACTCTATGTCGGTCATCGTGCGTTGTACGCAGAAGCAACATTTTGCTAGAGAGGTAGAGTCACTTTCTGCTGGAAAAAATATAAAAACAGGAATAGGTAGTCTCTATCCCTTCCTTGATAAAATAGGTATTATTAGAGTAGGAGGTAGGCTCCATAATGCCAAGGAGATGTCTTTCGATAAAAAACATCCATCTATCCTTCCGAAAAACTCTCACGTAACTAATCTCATAATAGAAAGAGAACACTTGCGACTCTTACACGCAGGCCCTAGGTTAGTATTGAGCTCTCTATCCCAAACGTACTCTATAGTCAGCGGTATTCGAGAGGTCAAGAAAGTTGTGCGTAAATGCGTCAAGTGTTTTCGGTTAAAAGCTGAGGCTGCTAAGCAGTTGATGGGTTCACTCCCGCAAGAAAGAATCACAGCGTCCAGGCCATTTCAGCATGTCGGCGTTGATTTCTGTGGACCCTTCGATATGAAGGTTGCTAGGGTAAGAAATCCTTTAGTTAAAAAATGTTACATCGCGCTTTTCGTTTGCTTTGCTATAAAAGCTATACATGTAGAGCTCGTATCGGACTTAACAACTGAAACCTTCTTGGCATGTCTCAAGCGGTTTATTTCGAGGCGTGGCATGCCCACAAACATATATTGTGACAACGCTAAAACCTTTAAAGGAGCGTCAAATGAAATGAAAAGGTTGTATGACCTACAGTCCTCCAAAAACCACAGGGATACTGTCAATGGTTTTTGCTCTGAACATTATATAAAATTTAGGTTTATTCCTAGTTATTCACCTGAGTTTGGAGGATTGTGGGAAGCAGGAGTTAAAAGTGTAAAACACCATCTAAAGAGAGTAGTAGGGAACCAATGTTTAACCTATGAAGAGCTCAATACAGTCATTATACAAATCGAAGGAATTTTGAACTCTAGGCCTCTACTTTCTGCAAATTCAAATGATTGTAATTATTTAACTCCTGCACACTTCCTGGTTGGAACTGCTCTGGCTAGCTATCCTGAAGTTGATCTTACAGATGTTTCAGTTAATCGTTTAAAATTTTGGAAGCTTTGTACCAAACTTAAACAAGATTTTTGGAAATTATGGTCAAATGACTATTTAACACAGCTTCAAAGCCGTCCCAAGTGGAAATATCCTCAACCAAACCTTAAAGAAGGTGATTTGGTAATTGTGAAAGATATGAACACTACTCCATTAAATTATAATATGGCTCGAATTGTAAAAACATATCCAGGTAGAGACAATGTAGTAAGAGCGGCCGATATCAAAATGAATAACAAAGTGTATAGAAGGTCAGTAAAACGGCTATGTCAATTACCTGTAGAGTAGGTTACTGCCGGCCCCAATTATGTTTAGGACAATCTAAACATATAATATAATTATTATTTTCAATGTTAAAGAAAATAGTAATAATTTTAGTTTGTAAGCTTGCAACACTTTTGTGTGCTATTTTTCTGTGGCAACACCCTTTTTTCCTGCTTGTCTGATTGATTTGCTGTGTAACGGTGTGCCTTTTTGACTGCATTTTTATAATTTGAATAAACTCCAAATGTTCTAAGTTTCCCACGCATTTTATTTCGTACACGGTTATCACTTTTTGTAATTTTTAGGTATTTGTTTTTGTTTGCGCCTGTTTTAACCCGTCGCTGCGTCACTAAGCTGCTGCTAATTGTTTTGATCCGGCGCATAAAAATATCATAAAAATGTCGGTACATTGCGAACAAAATAAATTGTTAAGGAACCTGACATTTAAAATAATCAATTCATCTACATTCTAAAACGGACGAACATCAGTCCACACATTTATCATTTTATTTAGAGCTTGCATTGTTTAAATTCATGATAGAACGCAGTTACGTTGTCTCATTGTCATTTAACATTAAATTCATTGTTTACGTGAAGACATCGTCGTTTTATTGAGCACCAAGCTCCAGTGTCTCGAGCAGACAGTTTTTATTTTGTTGCCTTATGAATTTTAAAATCATTACAAAATACCCTATCATACTTTTTGTGGTTTTTAACCAAAATACAGTTAGGTAATAATAAATCTAAATAGGTACCTACATAATAATAAATGCGTAGACGTGGAGTTTCTGTACATTGAACATATTATTTAGAAAAATAATGTTTTCAATTGGCGTGTTCATTCGTTTTAGAAATTTATGTCTGTAGTCTGTCGGGAGGCCTTTCAACGCAACGTCTTCCGGTTCGCGGTCGCCACTCCAGAACTTTTCGGCCCATCGGCCATCCGTTCTACGAGCAATGTGCCTTGCCCATTGCCACTTAAGTCTAGCGATTCTTCGGGCTACGTCGGTAACCTTGGTTCTCATGCGGATGTCTTTATTTCTGATTAGATCACACAAGGAAACTCCGAACATAGCCCTCACCATTGCCCTTTGGGTGACTTTGAGATTTCTGATGAGGCCCATTGTGCGCGACCACGTTTCGGTCCCATTCTAATAACTGGCATCACACACTGTTATAGTCTTTCGTCTTGAGACACTGTGGTACGTTGGAAGAAGAGTAGAGAAGATACCGCGCCACTTCCCGAACGCTGCCCAGCGGAGTCGGATTCGTTGATTGGCCACTTTCTCGACGTTAGACCTACCCCACTGTACCGTTTGTCCCAGGTCGGCATAATCGTCCACAACTTCGAGGGTAGACCAATCTCCGATTTTGATAGGAGTGGGTGTTACATGGACATTCAACGTAACCTTGGTTTTGTTCATATTCATTTTAAGTAGTGTCCGACCGAAACAGGATTTTCAGCCGAAACCGAAACCGTAACCGAACCTTCGGCTTTGGTCCCAGTTTCGGCCGAAACCGAAACCGAAACTTATTTATTTTTTTAAAGAATGTTTTTTTTATTTTGGTCAAAATATTTGTGAAACTTTAAAAAAATCAGCACTACATTTTCAACATTTCTATTTTTGTTTGTAATTTCAAAAACAAACTAAATTAAGCACCTCGCGTACTCATCATCATCTGTCTAGCCTTTTCCCAACTATATTGGGGTTGGCTTCCAGTCTAACTGGATGCAGCTGAATACCAGTATTTTACATGGAGCGACTGCCTATCTGACCCCACAACCCAGTTAATACTAGATAATACGATACCCTTTGGTAAGACTGGATGTCAGAATTTCAGGTCACTGACTACCTGTAACGACTGCCAAAGATCTATATATATGGCAGCCGGGACCAACAGCTTAACGTGCTTTCCGAGGCACGGAGGAAACTCGGTATGTCGGGCGGTCACCCATACACAGACCAACCTAGGCAAGCACCTCGCGCACAAATGAAAATCGCGAAAAAATGCGACATGACTAATAGTACTGAAGGTCATTCACGGTAATAATTAAATCACCGGCGATGGTTGTGTATCGGAACTACATGGCGGTTCGAATACGGGTACAAAATTTAATCCATCAACAATTACAAACAAATATAGTAATGTTTGAATCAAACATCACAGGTTACATTAATTTCTACATAAATTCATATTGTATGTTCTTGGGAATAACTCAACAGAACCAAGTAAAATATCTAATGAATTCTTTTTTATACACACCTACTTACAACCTAATTATTTTCCACTGTAGCACAAGACCCTAATGAATGCCTTAAAAATACATCATCATTTATCTTAAGTAAAAACAAATCCCTAATTTTTGCACAAGAATAATTACATAACCTCAAATCATCACGATCGCGCCGGCTAGCGAACTCAACTGGCACTCGAAGTTATCTGAATGATGCGTGACAATTCACGTATACCTTGTTTCGGCAAGGCCGAAAGGTTCGGCCAATTATTGGCAGAAACCGAAACTATGGCCGAAACTACATTTTTTGGCCGAAACTGGCCGAAACCGAAACCGAAACCGAACCTTCGGTCGGTCCTTAATTTTAAGACCCACTATTTCGGAAGCTCCATTGAGGTCATCGAGCATTGTACTGAGGTCCTCCATGGTCCCAGTCATAACCACTTTATCATCGGCAAACCGAAGGTGAGTGATGCACTCGCCATTGACGTTGATTGTTGGGTATTATTATTGGTAGGTACTGAAGTTCTTATATATAAAATATTTAGTAACACATATTTGGCCAATATAAAATAGCATTCATGTACCTACATGCTCAGTAGTCGCGCTTAGGGCCACTCGATCAACGAGACTGACACACTTTTTTCCACGTGAACGAAGTCGCGGGTATCAGCTAGTTATACTATATACCGCTAAATTTCTTATTATAATATTTGTCTCAAATTATAAATTAATTAAGCTTAAGTCGGTTAAAAATAATAGTAAAGTTTCAAGATTTCGTAGGCATGCCTGTCACTGGGCCATAATCAACCTACCTACTCCAGCCTCTGTTCATCATACTCTTTGCTGATTACTGACCTCCAACCGTAAAAAAATCTCCTTTAGAGACTGTTGCAGAAATCCCGGTAAAGATTTCAGTTTGTGTATAATTGTGCCAATGATCAGCGATGGTAGAAATCATCAGGTCTTTTAGAGCAGGTGTTGTTGGAGAAGCAAGAGTCGCGCCTGGAAACAAAGGATATTAGACAGGTCGACATTGTATCTTAATAATATTGACACCCTGTTCACGACCTCGGGTAAAGCGACACGCGCGTGTCGCTTGTTTCAGTTTACTTGTTACTTCTCGACACACATTAGCGCAGAAGTTAACATACTTTACCAATATTTCAATTAATAGTAATAAAACCGGCCAAGTGCATGTCGGACCACGCACTATGTAGGGTTCCGTAGTTGCCCAGCAAAATATGTGAACTTAGGTACTAAACTGATTAACAACTCTGCCTACCTGCCTCATAATAAATACCTCCCCATCGGTGGTGCGTATGGGCGCATGAAATACCCCAGGGCCACCGTCCTCTCAAGGGCCATCTTGGGGCTCAGTGCCTCTATGCGTTTCAAGCGAGACTGCAAACGGCCAGCAGGGCTATTGTTTTAAATGTCAGTGGCTAATAGAGTGTCCATCAGTTAACTGTCAAAATATGGTTTCAAGTCCGACATAATATGTCAAGAAATGTCAGTATCAAACTGTACATTTACACAAATTGTCTTTGGTTGAGGTCAAAAAACGGTAAAATCACAAAATACCGTCAAAAACAAAACATGTACAAAAATAATATCATTGCACGAAATTAACATTACGACAGTCTTACATAAATATAGATAGCTCCATTGCTTTTCTGGCTGGGCAATTTGAAGGGCTTAAAAAGAAAGTGCGTGAGTACATCACCATTACAGGAGAAAATCGAGGATAATAATATGTAGATGGGCTGTCGTAAAACTAATTACCCGACTGCGGCGAAGCCCAAAAGGAGGGTTATGTGTTTGACGTGTATCTATCTATGTATGTATGTCTGTCTGTAGGTAGGTAGTAAGTAGGTGGTAGGAAAAAGGGCCACAGCGAAGCGTGGCAGGGTACAGCTAGTTTTAAATAGGATAACTAAACTTGGAAGCAGGCGGAGTTCATTTGAATATTAAATTATGAAAAGTAAAAAGGAAAATAGAATGGACCCCGCCTGCTTCCAAGCTTTGTTTAATTTAAAATGTGCTTGTTTTTTGCTTTTCAGTTTTTTCAGTCGAGTTTTTTAGTTGTTTAACTACTTTTTTTTGTAATAAAAAATGTTCCAATAAAAGCACACGAATCCAAAGAAGACCTCATAGAAATGGTTATAATATGTCTCTCTAATAGTACCTATCTATAGACTGTAAAATTTGAAAATACGACGTCAAGGACATTTATAGAATACGAGGAAAGCATAATGAGAACCAGAATACGCCAATAGTTGTGGAGAGCAGTTCTACCCTTCTGAAAACCGAAATACTGAAAATGGAAAAGGCCTTCAATATAAAGCATAAAACTAAATAATGCGCTGAGCATTTGACCCCAAAAGCGTCTCGTCTACATTTTCTTGCTCGTTATCTATCCAAATCTGGTGCATATAAGTTCTGCTGGACTGCATTGGCAAAGTTTATCTTAAAAAAACTTTTTACCAAAAATTAAAACCGACTTCAAAAAAAAAACACAGAAAAGTGAATGATATCAAAGAAAGAATAGTCACCGACTTCTGAAACTGATTTTTCTTCTATAGTTTATTTTTCACTTTTCTGTGTTTTTTTTTTGAAGTCGGTTTTATTTTTTGGTAAAAAGTTTTTATTTTTCACTTTTTAGTGGTTCACATGTTCATGGGTCATAATGTGGACAATGTACCAAGTTTTTTTTTGAGTTTTGTTTATATTTCAAAAACCGCTTGTCCGATTTCGATAGAAAAATTATGGGGCCATTTGGGAAGTATACCCTTTCCAACAAAAGAATAATTTTTCAAATCGGTTTGCAAGTGACGGAGTTATGCCCGAACAAACAAAAAAAAAACATCCGAATTGAGAACCTCCTTCTTTTTTTAGAAGTCGGTTAAAAAGGATGAACAATGACCGACTTTAATGATTAAGTCTGAAGTCCACAAATCCAGGTACATCAACATCAACTTGTGCAAGGAAAATCACTAGTGATGCGTGTCTTATCTGCACAACTGTTGTCTTACCCACGACAAAAAATCCTAACCGAAATAAAATGGTATCGGAGATGAAAAACCAAAAACGTCAAAGTAACATCAACATTACGCTACAAGCAACACTCTAGCGATTACAAACTGCCAAGCACGCTATAGTACTACCAAAACAAACAAGTTCATTACCAAGGAACGATTTACAGCAATTACAAGAAAAAAAATTGGATAATGCACATATAGTAGACCCAATTTATCATAAAAAGGGATTTATTAATATAATATTAGGTGCCCAAGAATACAGCAGAATATTGCTACAGGGTTTCGAAAGACTAAGGGACGGAATTATCCCTCAGAATACAGAATTAGGGTGGATTTTATCCCAATGAAACGAAGAATGGAGTTAAAATACTCAGTATGGTGGCTTGCACCGAAGAGATACGACAACTTACCAAATTTTGTGAATTAGAAGTAGGTAATTCCACAAACTTACAAACTTACACATGATGAAAACTACTATAAAGAAACAACGATAAGAAACCCAGACGGACCATACACAGTTGTACGACTTCCTTTAATTAAAGATTCAAACAAACTTAAACTTCGGTGAATCACGAAGGCGACTACTATTATACAACTAGAAAGACAGTTCGCAAAAAATGAAAATTTACGACAACAATACATTGAATTCATGAATGAATACTTACAAATGGGTCATATTATGAGAAAAGTAGGTACAACGAACTACAACTCAAGAAAATACTACATACCACACTAGGCAGTTATTAAGGAAGACTCGCTAACTACCAAATTACGCAGTAAAAGCAGCACAAAAATAAGCCTTAATGTCAATATGTATAAAGGACCACGATTACAACAAGACTAAATGTCGCAACGCGTGGGTAAGCTATCGGTTACATACATTTAGTATTGGATTGATTACATTAGTCCCGTCCCGCGTGTCGCAGAGCCTGCTGACGCCACGCAGACCGAGCGATTTCGAACGGCGTGGGGTCGGTGGTGGGGGTTGTGACGCGTCAGCTCAGTCGGGTCTAGTGTAATAACGCGCAGACAGCCGAGTGGCGACGTAGAACGTGGACACTGACGGTTTTTCGTGAGGACTGAGCTAACTGCGACCCGACTGAGCTGACGCGTCACAACCCCTACCACCGACCCCACGCCGATCGAAATCGCTCGGTCTGCGTGGCGTCAGCAGGCTCTGCAACACGCGGGACGGGACTAATGTAATCAATCCAATACTAAATGTATGTAACCGATAGCTTACCCACGTGTTGCGACACGCGGTGTGGGCTAAATATAATAGGGGATCGGACTGAGTCAAAAAAATATGATTCTGTTTAGTCCGTCAGTTAGATTATCGGAAAATATTGGATACATGATTTTTGTTTTAACGAATTAATGAAAATTGACGAAGTTATAAAGCGTCGTGACGTCACTTGTGGGTTAAAAATGTACTGACATGTAACGTTTTCGAGGAGTTCACGAGTTTTCGAAGCACTGTATCGTCTTCATTTTTTGTTAATGTGAAAAAAGAAAAAATAGGTGTTCAATATTTTTTGGAAATCTATCTGACGGACTAATTAGTTTTTTTTTTGTCCGATCCCCTATTGCGGCTTTATCCACTATACTCTTACGATGGCGAAAACATAAGTTTGCCTTTATGGCGGATATTATGAAAATGTACCGATTCATAAAAATTAATGAATTAGATTTCGCACATCAAAGGACACTATGGAGATTTTCTCCCAAACACGCAATTAGCGAATATGAACTTACAACTGTAACCTACGGTAGGTACAACTTGTGCCCCCTATCTTGCGGTACGAACATTACAACAACTTGCGATATACGAACAAAACAATTACTCAATCGCAAGTCATTTATTTATTTATTTATTCATTGTTTTTTACCAAAATGCTTAAAAGCTAACAATAATCATATTATAGTGTCAAATAACATCTTATGGTCACAATAATTCATAAAGCAAATAAATTTTTTTTTATGTCAAATGGTGTCATACTTATTTTACAAAACAAATAAATTAAAATTAAATCAGTAATTTTCCATGTGTCAAAAAATAATATTAATTAATGAGAAGATGTCAAAATGTCAAATGATGTCAAAATTAATACACTTAAAGTTTTACATAAGCATGCCAGATGAATTCCTTAATAAATAAATAAATAATACAGTACCTATACCAATACTAAAAATGTCATGCAACTTTACAAGATTTCTACGTGGATGATATTTTATCACGAGTTGTCAACGTATGACCATCGATATGGGAGATGGGAGCGCAGGTCTTAAAACTGCAAATGTAAGTTTTATTTTAACAACTCGCTTTTGCCAGCGGCTTCGCCCGCGTGAAAATTACGATTTTCCATACAAACTTTTATCCCCTATTTAACTCCCTTAGGGGTTGAATTTCGAAAAATCCTTCCTTATTCCTTGTCTACACTATAAAGGGAACCTCCGTGTAAAATTTCAGCTTTCTATGTCCAAGGGTTTGGGCTGGGCGTTGATGAGTCAGTCAGTCAGTCAGTCAGTCAGGACTTCTCTTTTTATTTATATATATAGATGTCGCAGATTCAACACCGAGGCACAATATTTAGAGTTGACAATTTAGAATAACGCCATCTATCATCGTTTGTCGGAAAACTCGGAAACGTCAAGCAGTGAGCTTGGGTGAGGTCGATACAGAGCGTGGCAGGTCTGGTTTGACAGCTGTCAGTTGTCATATTATGTCAAATGTCAGTTGTGATATGTCAGACGTCAGTGGTCAGTGGTCGGTTGACGTTGACATTAGACGCATTTAATTTGAGGGACGGCACTTTTTGGTGAGACACGAGCGCGAACGGTTGTGCTGCCCGCCTGTATCGAACTTACCGCGTTTCCGTACTTTAATCCATTTCCATCGGCTTGATCGTTTGAGATTTTGTTAATTTATTTTTGGAAGTAAATAAATAGGCGGTTGTAATCAGTGTTGAGACTATTATTTCGTACCTCCGCCATGCCGAACTTGGACTCTGACAACGATGAACCCGAAATAGTTGTGCTACCTTTGTCATCAGAAGTGCGATGTAACTTTAACGCCTACATAGTGTAAGTGACAGTACTAGGCCGGAAAAGTGTAAAGACAATGCGCGTGCGTCTGAAAGTGACATAGAAACGGAAATGTGGTGTTTTCTGTTCGAGCAGCTAAACAAAAACTTTATGACTATTGTGCAAGCAATGAATACACCTTTTGCGAGTACGGATATTCGCCTACCGCATTTTGACCCTGAAAAACGGAATATTGGAGAGTTTCTACTAGCACTCAAGTAGAGCGGACGTGTATAAGCGATTGCATTTATTATATTATGAATTAAAATAGTATTCGAGTATTATGTGACCTAGATACCGAATCGGATTTTTGTGCTTAGTTTGTGATTTACTTTGGTGAATAACAAGAAGCTATGACAAACAACTAACACAATTATATCAAATATGGAAAACAGCTCTCGTGGTATTCCACCGCCTAGCAGCAGCAGCCCTGCGACCAAACCTCAAACACCCAACCATGCGGCAGAAGGAAGAGTACAAATTGTGGAAATCAGCGAAATTAGTAGCTGGTTGACCTCCATCAATAGATACCTGGATGAACTGTGTCTCATTGCTCAGGAAGGAAAGCTGAACTCCGAACAAAAGCTGAAAATTAATTCTCTTTCGCGCAAGGTAGGACATGGCGTGTCACAAATGGCAGTTTACTACCAGGACTTGAAGCTCAGGGCCAAAGAACTTCAAAATTCTGCCCAGGTGTTGCAAGAAAAACGGGACCTTACGAATTGTCTTGAAACTTTCCAGCAAACAATTCAAGCTAGCATTCAGGAAAACTGCAATAAAACAACCCCGACGGAAACAGTTACGTTTGCTGACATGGTTAAAACAAATAAAAATAACTACGTGCGCCCAACTAACGTCAGCTCGATTGCAATTTATCCAACAGATAAATTAAAATCAAGTGATGACACAAAATCTTTGGTCCAGAAAATAATATGCCCGGAACAAATGAAATTGCGCGTTAGAGGATTACGCAAAACAAAAAACGGAGGCGTTATTATTAGCACGGAGACGAAAGACGATATTGAAAAACTTAGGCAATCATCACAGCTAACTAGTTCCGGCCTGAAAATGGAAGAGCCCCATAAGAAAAGACCAAGAATTGCTGTTTTAGGTGTACCTACCGTTTTAAGTGATCAAGAAGTCTACGATTGCATTTATGAGCAGAACATAGCCGACAAGCTGCCTAATTTACCTCGTGACTCTTTTATGGATTCTATAAAATTAAGTCACAAATCGGGTAAAAAGGAAGGACCTACATGTAACTTTATTCTTGAAGTTACTGCTAGTGTAAGAAAGTCACTTATAAACCAGAACCGAGTGTACATCAATTGGACATCCTGTCCAGTGAGGGATTTTACACTTGTGACCAGGTGCTTTAAATGTCAACAATATGGACATGCTGCTAAGACTTGTCGGGAGGATACCTATACGTGTGGACATTGTGGAGAACAAGGTCATCAATCCAATGAGTGCAAAAAAATTGCCGAACTGCCATACTGTGCAACATGCTTGCGTTTTAAAAAACCGAGCTGCCACAAAACAGGCAGCTCAGATTGCCCCGCTAAGAAAATAGCTGAGGCAAGATATGTCAGTTCCATCGATTATAATGACGCGTGAGAGCGCCGACTTTATTCTTATAATAAATTCTTTAGTTTACCTACCAAATAATTGTCGTTTCAAATAATTTTAGGTTTTAGCATTTACAATTTGTAGTAAATAAGATGATTAGGTACAATAAATACATATTTTAATGTTAGCAAAATGCATTTAGCAAAATGTTATACAGTACAGTGCTCTGTGGACACAAAATAAACGTGACCTGTATTTTTGTGTTATGCAATAATGGAACGTCGTCTAATTACCTATGTATTTTATTTATTGATAAGTTATTTACTAAGTATTTCTTCAAATAATCTTAGATATTATTATGTATAAGCACTTGAGTGAGTTACCTGAGATACAGGTTTTTCCTAGTTCAGGTAGAATCCAACAAACTGTATACCTATAGTTGTTAAGGCCATATTGTAAATATTTTTGTATATCACTTTTTTCAATAAACAATTTCAATTTCAATTTCAATTGTCCCGCGTGCTCGGTTGGCAACAGCCGACATGTGTGTTATCGATCCGAATAGTCAAGCAAGGTGCATCGTTGATGATTGCCTTGAACCGCGCACTCATGGGAGAAACGAGACGGACGGGAGCTACACATCCACTGTAGGTTCGTCGTAAGTCGGCACCTCCGTCGCTGGTCGTCCTCCGCTGGGCCTCCTCCGGGTAACCGTTGGTCTCACCTGGTGGGGATGGACCGCCGGGGTGCTGTGAAGACAGCAGCGCCGTGAAACCGGCGCTGTGGCGTGCCTACAGGGGAAGCAGCGAATTCGACGAGACTCATGGGAGAAGTTTCGTCATGGCGGTCGTCCATATCTTGTCCTGGGATGAAATGGAGCGATTTTAAGGAGCTGTTTATAGTCTGGAGTGCCCCGTATGGTGATGACGATCGCGAAGACCCTGATGCGATATCAGAACCGGGATTCACTCGAGCTGAAGAAAATACGAGGAATGGCGCGATGACGTCACGGTGCGCTGAGAATTTACTTCGGCAGTGGCGCCAGAGGCGCGGCGGCGGGACGCGGCTTGGCGACGCGTGGTTGGCAGCGCGGCGGCGCGGCAGGCTGACCAAGCAGTGCCTGCAGCCTGCAGCAGAGGCAAATAGCGAGCGACGTGTTGAAGTTTGCTATGTGAGCAATCCTAGCAGTGTGCCGATGAATCTTGGTGAGTCGTACCCATTTTATTATGTTTCTGGAGCCGAATGCTCTCTGATCAAAAATAATGTTTCGTCACAGTTCAGTGGCAAGCGTGTAAACAACATTGTAAATTGACCCGGGATAGGTCATGATAGTCTGTACCTGGTGGCGCGAAGGGCTAAGTATAATGGACTGTATTTGCGATGCGATATTAAAACGATTGACAAACGCTTTGGCGATAGGTATTTCGAGTTGCGGGGTGTGGGACAACAGAATACAACCCGATAATTAGGGAGGGAAAATCAAATCAAATCAAATCAAATCAATTTATTTCTTTGCAAACATGGGTAATGTACATAGATGTTATTTTTTATAATAAAGTTCTCCATATTTTACCTTCACATAGGCATGCAAATATTAGGTTTACAAGTTATATAATATTGGAAATAAGTGGCATGGTAATGGAATTCATACAATAAAAATATAAAAATGTCAATTTGGCCAAAGTAAAACAGAATTAAAATATTATCAATAATGTCACGGAAACGGATATAAAATATGCCAATGAAACAATAAGTAATTCAATGAGTCAGTAGTCAGTTAAATACAAAAAAAAATAAAAAACAATAATTAGACAATGTCAATCTGGTCAAAGTAATAAAAATTTAAAATATTTCATGTCAAATGGAATAAAATGTGCCAACTAGAATAACAATAATTATGTCAATTAGAGTAACTACTGAAGATTTATAAATCAGTCAACAACAATGGCGTAACAGTAAGTATAACAAACAGTCAGTCAACATCAAACCACATCAGTAAAATCTTTTTCAGCTAGAAATTCTGAGACACTATAATAAGTTTTTTGCAAAAGAAAATTATTAAGATGCCGCTTGAATGCCTTACTGTCCAGCTCCTTCCAAGATTTTGGTATTTTATTAAATATAGTCGGCGCCATACAGACGATACTTTTGCGCATGAGTGCCGTTTTTGCAGGATAAACTCTCAGAATTGTCATATCCCGTCTGTTACGCGGTACCACGTCCTGTAGACGCGGAAACAAATTTGGGTTTGTTTTAACAAACATTGCGACTTCGAGTATATACAAACAAGGGAGAGTCAATAGATTGTACCTTTTAAAATATGGCTTACATGTATCGATCGGTTTTAGCCCAAACATAGATCTAATGCATCTCTTTTGGGCCTTAAACGCCGTGTTAGCGTCGGTGGAATTTCCCCAAAATATGATGCCGTATCTTAGGTGTGACGCAGCTAAGCCATGGTAGGCCACAATCAGGGTGTCTACATTCACAACTGCAGCTAGAGAGTGCAATGCAAATGCAGAACTACAAATTTTTTTTGTAAGGAACTCGATTTGAGATTTCCAGTCTAACCTTTTATCAATTAATAGTCCAAGGAATTTAGTGGTATTTACAATTTCAACAATTTTATTATCAATATTTATGTCCATATTTTCTATAGTCAGTCGTTGGTTAAAGTGTATAATTTTAGTTTTATCTAAGTTAATCTTTAAATTATTATTGTTTAACCATTCTATTATAGATGTCAAGGTTTTGTGGATGTCAAGTTTATATTGGATCATGTCATTGCTATTATTAGAAAT
Source organism: Diarsia dahlii (assembly GCA_949775195.1). Lineage (NCBI taxonomy): Eukaryota > Metazoa > Arthropoda > Insecta > Lepidoptera > Noctuidae > Diarsia > Diarsia dahlii. The sequence continues at coordinate 13,031,772 of OX459217.1, read as the reverse complement.
TGTAACCGTGCTGTCATCTGCAAATAAAGTCATAGGGTGTGGAATTGATTTTGGCAAGTCATTAATATACAGTGTAAAAAGTGGAGGTCCCAATACACTGCCTTGAGGAACACCAAAAGTAGTTTGACGTTCACCTGATAGGTATGTCTCTTCTTTTTTAGTGATTATATTAATTCTAGTGATTTCTGTCATTTGCTTTCTATTGTCTAAATAGGTTTTTATTAAACTATGAACATTCCCTCTTATACCATATGCTTCTAATTTATTCATTAAAATGTCATGATTTACGTAGTCAAATGCTTGCGTCATATCGCAGAAGATAGCACATACCTGTGACGTTTTGTCCATTTTTGTCAACACAGTGTATAAAAAGTCGTAAATTGCCATATTTATAGTTTTATTTTCGCGAAATCCCTTCTGCTCATTACATAATATATTATTTTTTTCCATATACCCGTTTAATTCCTTTTGAATGAATTTCTCAAATATTTTCGAGAAAATAGGAATCAGAGAAATAGGTCTGTAGAATTCCATGATCTCTCTATTCTCTTTCTTAAATAAAGGTTTAACAATCGCTATTTTTAGTGCATCAGGAAACGTGCCAGCTACAATACTTAGATTTATAATATGAGACAAATGGTCGCATATTTCAGCTGCCACAGCTTTTACTACTTTGGTTGATATGCCATCGTAGCCCACGCTATTTGTACTTTTTAAAGCCATTATAATTGTGTGTACCTGTTGTGGTGTGCAAGGTGCCATAAACATCGAGTTTTTGTTGGTTATGATGGACCGCGTAGTATTATAACTGGACTGGATGGGTTGTATTTTATTAATAAAATAGTCATTAAAATGATTAGCAATTTGTTCCGCATCCGTAATTTTGTCGTTATTGATTTTAATTTTCGAAATATAATTTTTAGGTACCCTAAATTTACATTTATTTATTATTTGCCAGGCGGTTTTCCCTTTATTATGTGATGTTTGGATTTTGTAGTTATTTTGTGAACGCTGTGTCAAGGTCATGATTTTTCTATGAAGTTTAGAGTAATCTTTAAAGCGTTTTCTATTTAATTCGTTTGGCTTTAATCTGTAGGCCCATAGAAGTTGCCGTTTTCTCTTACTACAGGATTTAATGCCTTTAGATATCCACCTTGGCTTTGTTATTACATTCATTGTAACCCTAGTCTGAGGAAAACATAGGTTGTAGAAGCAAGAGAATGTATCATGAAATTTGTTGTACGCAATGTTCGGGTCACCTGTTTCATATATTTCGGAGAAATGCATTTTGCTTATACAGTAGTTAAATTTTGATATATTTTCTTTGCTGAAATCGCGTCTTAAAACACTGTATTTGTCGATCGTGCATATTTTATTTACCGGGCATTTTAAAATCTGGGCTGTGTGGTCAGAGAGGGCAAAATCTAAGACTTCTGATTTACACCGTTTGTTATAATTATGCGCAAAATTATCGATACATGTTTGACTTTCCGTTCGAGTAGGCTGATTTATTGCCAGTTTTAAATTAAAGCTAAGTAGAAGGCATTCAAACTCCATCGCCTGATAATTCCTTTTTAATATGTCTATGTTGAAATCACCGGCTATTACAACATTTTTATAGGCACTCTTTGATAATTCATGTAAGGTTATTTCGAATTGGTTAAAGAAACTGTTAAGATTGTTTACATTAGGAATTCTGTATATACATACAAAGGCAGTCTTGTACTTTGTGAGCTCAATGGCACAGCACTCAAAAGTCCCTGTTATTGACATTTTTGAGATTTTTAATAACTCTTTCCATTCGTGCCCATTTCTAACTAGTATACAAGTCCCACCTCTCTTAACTTCTTTTCTACTGTAGTGAGCGGCTAAACAGTAGTTTGGTATGCTCAACTGGTTCTCGTAACCTTCCATCATAAAATGTTCTGTAACGCATATCACATCCATTTCTATATTTTTCTCTGCTAGTTCAGTTAGACAGACTGTGAGCGCATCGGCCTTGTTCAATAAACCTGCTATGTTCTGGTGCATTACATGGAGCTGTTTAGTGACGAAAAAGTTCACCATGTGACCGATTATCCATAGTATTGTTCATGTTTGTTAATATCATATGGTTATTATATTTTATGTCATCTATTAAATTAATGATGTCCTTAAAAACTATTTTTATCACCGTATTATTTATTGCACCAGTCCGAAAGCACAAACCTTTTACTCCAGCCACGTGCTCGTGTCGTCGCCGGTGCACCGGTTCACTTTCCAGGTTCAGGAGCAGTTGGGCTTCAAGCTATTGTCCTCACACATTAAGCACAAACACAAACAGTTTTTTAATAGTCTTATTACATGCGAAATCACGGTAATTCCAAAGTTATCAATATTTTTCAACGGAGCGGGCCGACGCCATTGCGTACGCGATGCGGTTCAATCCGGAAGTTGTTTTGCGACAAATGGCGGGGCGAATCTTCTTATTCACCCGCGAAGTATGTGCGGGAAAGGGATGGGTATAGGAGATAGCGGATGTCAATCAAATTTTGAATGTTGGCGCAACCATTCCCCCGGGTTTGAAGGGTTTCCTTCAAAAACAATAAGCGAAACTAATCAAATAACTAAATACTGGTGTAACCTCTAATTGTTAACCTATTCCTAAACTATATATAAAGCGTTACTATGTATAACTACTAAACTAATTTGAAACCTGCTGCTGATTAGGCAGAGGACATAGGCGAATAACCGGACGTAAATACGAACCGGTCGCGGTTTTAACTCTTACTATACGCGTTACCCCCTTTGAATCAGGGAAAACTTCCTCAACTACACCTAGAGGCCAGTGTAGAGGGGGCACACTCTCGGTCAATAAAACTACCACAGTACCAACGGTGACTGGATTCGATGGAGTATTCCATTTTTGACGCGACTGCAGCGTGTGCAAATAATCTGTTCTCCAACGCCTCCAAAATGATTGAACTAGTCTATCCAAAAGAGCGTGACGCTGTAGGAGATGCAGTCTGTCTTCGTCGACATCCATAGCGGGCAAATACTTAAGAGGAGTCGTGGTTAAGAAATGAGACGGCGTTAAAGATAAAGACTCCGACGGGTCACTAGACAGAGTGCGACACAGTGGACGAGTATTCATCACTGCCTCTATCTGAGCGAGTACAGTACTCAGCTCCTCATAAGAGAGAATCTGTACGCCTACGACGCGGAACAGATGCGACTTGAGGCTCTTAATATTAGTCTCCCAATTACCACCAAAGTGACTAGCAGCGGGCGTATTAAAATGCCATTCAATACGATTTTCGGCCAAAACATGAGCGAATTCACTCTGATAATACTTTGACCGCAAGAATGCGTGTAGCTCCGAGATACTACGGCGAGCTCCAACATAATTAGTACCGTTGTCCGAATATAAACGTTTGACGGGACCACGGCGCGACAGAAAACGCTTAAACGCGGACATAAAACTTTGCGTACTTAAATCACCGGTCAATTCTATGTGAACCGCACGAGTTGTCATACAAATAAATAGACAAACGTAAGCCTTTGTGGAGCGTATACCACGACCACGGGCAATAGTTACTCTAAATGGGCCGGCGTAGTCTGTACCGGTGTGTACGAAAGGTTTAGCGGACTGAACAACGCGGCAAGAGCGATGATCGGCCATTTCAGGCGCGATAAAACGCGGGCGAAGCTTAAAACAAGGCACACATTTGTGCACTCTAGCACGAATCAAATTGCGAGCGGAAAGTATCCAATACCTTTGTCTAAGGATAGACATCAACAAGTCCGGACCTGCGTGACAATTCACCTTATGATGATAATCTACAATCAAATCTAAAATATGGTCCTTGCGGGGTAAAACTACTGGATGCTTTTGTTCAAATCCTAAATCGGAATTTCTCAAACGACCACCTACTCGAATGAGACCATCTTGCAAAAAAGGTTTCAAATGTTGAAATGCGCGGCTACAAGTTTTGTTGGACTCTAAACTACTAAATTCTGATGCGAAATAAAATCTCTGTAATTCACGAAGTACGACTGATTCAGCTTTATCCAAATCAGCGGCTATTATATTACAGCGTGTGGGTAACAGTTTTAGAAAACGACAGACATACACCACACAACGTAAGAGTCTCGACCAAGACGAGACGCGATTAGACAAAGATAAAATAATCGACTCTTCACGTGGGACCGAAACTACCAGCGAATGTTTCTTCTCCTCGGGTGGTTCTGAAATGGCAGCTGGGTTAAAGGGTTTAACCGGCCATTCCTCAAGCACACTATGGATCCAAGACGGAGCGCAGAACCACAGAGGATGATCTAAAATTTGCGAAGGGAGCAATCCGCGGGAGAGGCAATCGGCGGGATTATCTGTGCCAGCGACGTGAAAGAGGTTTTGTGGTGGTAATTCGGACTGAATTTTAGCCACCCTATTAGCGACGAATGTGTCCCAACGATGGGGTGAAGAATGTGCCCAACACAAAGCTACAGTAGAATCAGAAAAAGCCATAATTCTATCAACAAAAATGCGGTGCCTACAGGCATTGACAATAGAGCTGATTAATTGCACTAACAAAAGTATAGCGCACAGCTCCAGGCGCGCTAGAGAAACGACCTTGCGAGGGGAGACTTTGGACTTAGCGCTTATAAGACTAACCGAGACCTTATCAGCATTCAAAACGTGAAAATAAACTACTCCCCCGTAAGCCTTTTCACTGGCGTCTGCGAAGCCTACAACAGTAACTATACTGTCTGACAATATACCAACATGGCGAGGAATTTTTATTTGGTTGAGCAATGGAAGCTCTTTGCGAAAGCGAGCCCACAATTTAACAATATTGTCGGGCGCGGGGTCGTCCCAATCACTATTTTAAAGCCAAAGTTCCTTTATAAGTAACTTGGCATATAAAACGACGGGAGCTACAAATCCCATAACATCCCATATACGTGCTACACACGACAGGATAATGCGCTTAGTACAAGTTTGCGGAGTCGAACTAACTTTAAGACTGAACATGTCAGACGCGGGTGACCAACTTAAGCCTAGAACCTTGTGCGTATCATCACCATCAAATTCCTTCACCGAAGATAATTGATGTGATAGTGGAATCGAATCTAGAGCGGTTTGCGAGTTACTTGTCCACTTCACAAGATCAAACTGACCGGCTTTCATAAGACTTATTACTTGAGCGGCGGTCTCAACGGCCTCTGCCTCGCTGGCTACGCTATAAACGAAGTCGTCCATGTATAGCCCAGTCTCAATAGTTTCTTTCGCTTTCGGGAATCTTTCACCCTCATCTGCGGCCACTTGCTTGATAGTGCGAAGCGCATGGAAAGGATTCGACTTAAGCCCAAAACAAACACGATTGAACTCGTAAACCTTCAAAGGTTCTTGAGGCGAAAATCTATACAAAAACCGTTGAAATCTGCGGTCGCATTCGCGAATACCAATAGAAAGAAACATTTGCCTTATGTCGGCGGAAAGCGCGACAGCAAACAAGCGGAAATTTACAATAATGTCAAATAAGTTACCTTGAAGGTTTTGACCACAATACAAAATATCATTGAGTGATACAGAAGTGCTAGTCTTAGCACTGCCGTCCAAAACCACGCGGAGCTTAGTAGTAAGCTTGTCTTCTCTAACAACTCCGTGGTGCGGGATGATGTAAGATGGATGATCGCGAGTCTCGTCAGTCTCGGCGGTAGGAGCAGGTGAGATGTATCCTTTATCTAGGTATTCGATAACAACCTCATCATAGGCTTGCTTCAACTTCGGAGATGCTTGCATCTTACGTTCTAAACAAGAAAAGCGTTTTTCAGCGGAAGCGTAGGAGTCACCGAGCGAAAAAATATCCCCCTTGAATGGGAGAGCGACGACATAACGACCATCATTACCTCGAGTAGTCGTGCGACAATAAATCTCCTCAGCCACCTTATCATCAGGGCTTAGGATAGGCGGGACATTGACCTCTTCAATTTCCCAGAACCTGCGGATGGTAGACTCCAGGGGCGGCTCAACAGTGCAGCAGTGTGACACGGTCGAGTAACTATCTAAATGTGCGGGTGCGGAACCAACAATAACAAAACCTAGAACTGTTTCAAGGGCGTGCGGTGCGGGGTACGACGAATGACCTTGAACCTTACGCGATAACTGGAGGTGCGGGAGAATCGATGCGCCGATCAACATATCGACGTCTCCAGGGACACCATAAGATTCATCTGCCAACGGTAGGTCTTTAAATTTGGTCAATAAAGACGTGTCAACCGGGACAGTAGGCAATTGTTCCGTAATTTTATCTACGACAAGCGAATCCATATCAAAACAAATATCGGAATTAAATCGCGATGCAAATTTAATTTTAATCGAACCATGAATGGTTGATTTTAAACCACCGAACCCCTTAACTACTGAGCGGGCCGGCCGGTTATCTATACTATACCCAAGGCGTTGACAACAAGTTTGAGTTAAGAAATTACTCTGCGAAGCGCAATCTAACAACGCTCGAACAAGACACGGATTACCTAAAGCATCAATAACAACAACGTGAGCGGTCGCGAGCACCACGGTAGTACACGCACTGCTTGCGGACATCGAACACAACGTAACGTCGTTCACGGCGTTCGGCGAGCGGGCAACGTCGCGCGCTGGCTGCGGCTGCGAAGCGGCCGCTGCGTTCGCACTGACTGTCTGCGACGACGTGTCACCGCTTGATAAACTAACTGTGCTCACATTGGATGCGGCATTATTATAACTTTTCTCCATGTGAAGTAAAGTGTGGTGCTTCGAAGGGCACTTACGACAACTTTGATTACTATTACAAGACGTAACCCGATGCTTGTCACTTAGGCAGTTAAAACACAAATTGTTATCGCGAACAAACTTATAACGTTCATAAGGCGTAAATTTTAAGAAACCAGAACACTTGTACAATTGCGAATGTTGACTATTACACAAAGAACAAATAGATTGTACAGGTGCAGGTGCGGTATTGACATACGTATGTGTCGACTTTTGTGACCTCGAAGGCGCATCCGTTCGACGGTCGGACTTAGTAACTACTTTCTTCGTAGCTTCATGGTTTGACGAAGTGCGTTGTAATATTTTAATATGATCGCGCACAAAACATTCTAAATCATAGAATTTTGGCAGTTTGCTACTGCGATGGTTCATTTCAAATAAACGAACGGTTTCACTATCTAATTTCTTTAAACCCAAATACAAAAACAAAAAGTCGCAGAGGTCATCGACCTTCAGGTTATTTACTGCGCGAACAGATGATGCAAAAGTATCTAAAAACTTCTCTAAATTCTGTTCACTACAAACTGTAATATTTTTCAATTCGAATAACTGATCTAAATATGCGGTAGCTACTAATCTCTTGTCTTCGTATTTGGACCGCAATGTTTTTAAAATTAATGAATAATTATCGGCACTAAAAGTAATGCCGGCACAAACAGTTTTTGCTTTACCAGTTAACTTTTCAACCAGATAGTGTAATTTTTCATGATCTGTCAAAGAGGCGTTCTTATCTATGGTGTTTTCAAAACTATCTATAAACAGATTCCAATTGCGAATGTCACCATTAAATTCAGGTATTTGAATGGGCGGTAACTTAGGTCGATCGCGAGAGTAATTTGCCTGGCTCTGATGGACAGACGGCATCTCCAAGCTTCTCGCGACACGTTTGATGCGACAGAACAAATCATCGAATGACGCCAAAGCTTGATAACTCACAGCGTATTCTGGATTCAATTCCAACTCTAAAACATTAATATCATGAATTACGGATTCAAATTCCGCGCGCAAACTATCTAAGTTTTCTACAGAACATAAGAACGAATCTCTAATAGCTAGATCAACTGTTTTAAGTGCATTATCACAAATAGATTGCACGCGAGAAAATAGCATGTCTCTTTTAGCATATAAAAGTTTCAATTGAACTTTGTTGTCCTTTGGAGGCATCGTGAACAATTAAGACACACTATCAATGCGGTAAACAAATAAATAAAGTTATTTTGTTGATTATGCGATGAAGAACAGTGACGCGGACAATAATATCTAATTACCTAAAGTGGGTAGGCAGTTATAACCGAACTGCGAGTGAGAAAAACGAACTGTAGGTACTTTTATATCAATCCTAATTTACCCACTAGGTTGTGTCTCTGTTTCTGAACAAATACTATTATACTTCCGAATGAATAACTAATACTAGCGATCTATAGCTACGTATGTAGGTATTACGTACCGTACTTACGCAGGTAATAGATGAACAATCTGCGTAACGAACAACGAATTGCGTTAGGTATAGGTATAAGTCTGCGGTGCGGTGCGTTTATTCCCTATGGAATAAATACTAATGCGATAACTACAACAAATAATTATGTTCTTATTTCAAATACCTAACTATCCGGCTCGATAGGACCAAAGAAAAATGGTGGCGCGAAGGGCTAAGTATAATGGACTGTATTTGCGATGCGATATTAAAACGATTGACAAACGCTTTGGCGATAGGTATTTCGAGTTGCGGGGGTGTGGGACAACAGAATACAACCCGATAATTAGGGAGGGAAAGCACAAACCTTTTACTCCAGCCACGTGCTCGTGTCGTCGCCGGTGCACCGGTTCACTTTCCAGGTTCAGGAGCAGTTGGGCTTCAAGCTATTGTCCTCACACATTAAGCACAAACACAAACAGTTTTTTAATAGTCTTATTACATGCGAAATCACGGTAATTCCAAAGTTATCAATATTTTTCAACGGAGCGGGCCGACGCCATTGCGTACGCGATGCGGTTCAATCCGGAAGTTGTTTTGCGACAAATGGCGGGGCGAATCTTCTTATTCACCCGCGAAGTATGTGCGGGAAAGGGATGGGTATAGGAGATAGCGGATGTCAATCAAATTTTGAATGTTGGCGCAACCAGTACCTTACAATTATTTTCTGAGGTCGTGATTTACGATTAAAAATTTTGTTTTATGTTGTACCAGATAGTTGTTTTAAAAATGATATTTTAATTGGCCTTGAGATTTTACAACAAGGATTTAACGTTAGTATGAGGTGCGAGTGTTCTTTGTGTCTTGAAAAGGTCGTTAGGTTATGTTGTGATGTTTCAAATAAGCTCAAATATGCTTCTAATTTTCAAATTGATTTCAATACAGTTGTTAAAGATGTTTCGTTAGAATTTCGTTCGTTCGTTCGTAAATACTAAGTGGTCAACTTGACATTTAAAGTACCTAGCTTAGTATGAGTTTTCTTATAACCTGTAACGTTATAGGAAAAATAAAGTAACATGTTGAACAACCCTACTTTAAAAAATATTTTGATAAAGGCTCGAAATGATTATCTTGATGGTGTTGTGCATGTAACCGGATGGAGGTTACATGTGGAGGTGACCGGATAGAGGTTGCCTGTTGTGTATGTAACCGGATGGAGGTTACATGTGAAGGTGACCGGATAGAGGTTGCCTGTTGTGTATGTAACCGGATGGAGGTTACGTGTTGATGACCGGATGGAGGTCGATTGGTTTGATGCTTATAACCGGATGGAGGTTATAAGTGTGATGATGAAGACCGGATGGAGGTCGATTGTTTTGATGCTTATGGCCGGATGGAGGCTATAAGTGTGATGATGAAGACCGGATAGAGGTCAGAGTATGAGCACTGCAATATTTTAATGAGTTTCCTATTATTTGAATGAGTATGGGTGTTGTTCGACATGTCAGCTTTGAGAAAAAGAGTTTGTTATGATTTTCATTAGAACCTGTAATGATTTTGATCAGAATACCTTTTATTCCCCACCCACTTGGGCCAGGAATGGCCGAACGACTGGTATTGGGCAGACTTCTGTAAGGTCAACTGTACAAATTTTGACTTCTGTTGAGACCGATGGAATTGTTTTAGAAATTCTATTTCACGTTTTACCCGACAGTTATTTGCGATTAGTTTCGGTTCATAATGTCATCAAATGAGATACGATTTGAGAAAATACGGTCAATTCAGACATGTGACGCAATTGCTGACTGTAAATTTAACTTTGACACGATAGACACTGACAAAACGAGATCGGGTGATGATGAAGGGGTCAGACCTTAAGTGAGAGGTAAAAGATGCAAATGTAGTATGCAAGTGGCTCAGATTGCATACATTGCAATGCTGTTCGTTGCTGCACGCGTGTAAGTGTTTATTTGAGGGCTGTGACCAAAGTCCATCATGGCAATGTAGCTAAAGGTGCTAAATAAAGGCAATGTGTTGAGTTGAGTTGATGTTGGGTACCGGATGGAGGTCCCATGGTTGCCGGATGGAGGCAATGAGATGTGTTGAGGTTGGGTACCGAATGGAGGTCCCATGGTTGCCTGTTGGAAGCTGTGTGTGTTGTATGGTACCGAGCAGAGCATTGCATACTGGATTTGATCGGATACTAGATTTGGTCGAAAGTTGATGATTCTTGAAGAATGTTGAGATTTTCTTTATGAGATTTGATGAGATTATGGATCAGAACAAAATTTTGTTTTGAATTGTGTGTGTGTGTTAATACTCCGACGTCTTGGTCAGGGAGACCGAGTAAGGGACGATTTACTTTCCGTGACTTCTTGTTACAGATACCTCACACGAGGACGTGTGAAATGTCAAGATGGCCGTGTCGCAGATTCAACACCGAGGTACAATATTTAGAGTTGACAATTTAGAATAACGCCATCTATCATCGTTTGTCGGAAAACTCGGAAACGTCAAGCAGTGAGCTTGGGTGAGGTCGATACAGAGCGTGGCAGGTCTGGTTTGACAGCTGTCAGTTGTCATATTATGTCAAATGTCAGTTGTGATATGTCAGACGTCAGTGGTCAGTGGTCGGTTGACGTTGACATTAGACGCATTTAATTTGAGGGACGGCACTTTTTGGTGAGACACGAGCGCGAACGGTTGTGCTGCCCGCCTGTATCGAACTTACCGCGTTTCCGTACTTTAATCCATTTCCATCGGCTTGATCGTTTGAGATTTTGTTAATTTGTTTTTGGAAGTAAATAAATAGGCGGTTGTAATCAGTGTTGAGACTATTATTTCGTACCTCCGCCATGCCGAACTTGGACTCTGACAACGATGAACCCGAAATAGTTGTGCTACCTTCGTCATATAGATAAACGACATCGTTCGGAGGCAGGTAGTTATGGATACACCTCATACACCTCGTAATTATATACAGCAATGAGCTAAGTATCCATGCTAGCAACTAGTGTAAGCTCAGCGGTCTATGCCCACCGAATGAGCTACGTGTTTTTGAATTAGAATAAAACTTGCCTCCAAATCGGCAGTACGTCTTCTCATTTTTATCAGTCAAAATCCTGAAGTACCTACTTAGTTAGTTTATAGTTATAAAAGGTTTCTTACGCTCCGAAACCAAAACTAGGTAGCACAGGCAGGGTGGTTAATCAATTTAGTAAGTTCAAATATTTTGATGGGCTACTACGGAACCCTATATTGTGCGTGATCCGACATGCACTTGGCCGGTTTTATGTGTACTTTTGATACAATGGTTCCTAAAAACTTTGTAACAAAAAATAAAACCGACTTCAAAAAAAAGTAGGTATATTTTTCACTTTTTTGTGTTTTTTTTTTGAAGTCGGTTTTATAAAAAGTTTTTATTTTTCACTTTTTAGTGGTTCACATGTTCATGGGTCAATGTGGACAATGTAGTTTATTTTTGAATTTTGTTGATTTTTCAAAAACCGCTTGTCCGATTTCGAAAAAAAAATTATGAAACCATTTCGGAAGTATACCCTTTCCAACAAAGAAAGAATTTTTCAAATCGGTTAGCAAGTGACGGAGTTATGCCCGAACAAACATAAAAATATATATATATTTAAACATCCGAATTGAGAACCTCCTTTTTTTTTAGAAGTCGGTTAAAAAATGATGGCACCTCAATATTGGACTGTTCTTTTTTCTAGTTTGCATAAATGAATTTCCTCAGTTGCTGATAACTATTTACTGATAAAACATCACTGAAGAAAATTAAAAGCATTAGGTTCACGTTATCTTATGTCACTCTCTTCGAAAAGACTTTTTTAATACAGTTGCTCAAAAAGTGGCGTATTGCAGGGACGTATAGCGTTCGGGATGTGGGCAATTACGTACTCGTGCTTTTTCTTTACCATTTCCGAACTCGTGCGTTCTCTTTCCCAACTGTCAAAATAATGTCAATTAAAAAAAACCAACCTCGAAGTTTTTACTAAAAAAAATCATAGAAGTTTTTATGATTCATGCAAATATTTCTAAAGAAGCTACTAATTTGTTTCAATATCAGATTTAATTATTTGATTCAATGAGTTAAAGGTTTCATTCCATTTCATCTCATTAAATTTCATTTTCATTTCATATCAATAAAAAAAATCTACTGAAGACTTGGCTGTATGGGCATAGTTCCCTTTGCCAACCCAGAATGGGTGAAGAAAACAAAAAAATCTCTGCTTAGATTCTTTTACGGTTGGCGCCATTTTTCAAAAATGTTCTTTGCGAGTTTAATTACGGTTTTATTATTTTATTAAATTGCTTAATTTTTTTCGCAACTGTATTAAAAATAGTTGTTCAGTACACGTGCGGAACCGTCATTGCAACTTGTTCCGACTGTCAACCCTCGCCGTCGGCTGTGCCTTGGCTCGGGTAGACATTTGTCGGAACTCTTTGCAATGACAGGCTTTCCGCACTTATAATGAACTATTTTCCATCAATGGAGTCGTCACGACATTGCTCTCCTTGTTGTGAAGCCCGCAGCTGGCTTTTCCGTTTTAGTCAGTGTAGTTCGTGATCAGAGGCCCTTAATATGACGTCTTATTTCTTATTCCAGTGTGGAAACGTGACAGAACTATACAGGGTGTCTAGCGCCATCTCTTTTTCTCACTGGAATAAGAACTGTTTTAAGACGTCGTGGACTCATGGCAGGCCTTAAGACCACATTTCATTTCACAGTAGATACTTAATAGTACTATACTTGATAAAAAAATCGTAGCTTGCCTTCCAATCGACATCGTTGCAGAGCATCAAACCAAGTCGCTGGTATTACAACATACTTGTACAAGTCATTAGAATAGTGTTGCTTGTAGTCACATCTAAAGTTCCCCCCATCTAGAATTGAGAAGAAGTGAGTATTATTATATCAATGTCAAATAAATATTAAAGAAATAAGTCTTTTTTTTTAAAACGCTTATTACATACATCAAAAGTGTCTATAATAGGCATCAAGTACCTACATTTTAATAATATTTTTAAGCTATAGCATAGCTTCAATCGCGGGCCTTGAGCGTGGAGAGCGAATCCAGAAATTCCCTAACGAAAATATTCAAGATTCAGTATTCAACCAGGTTGCTATGGTTACGGAAAATAACAAGGTTGTCAACTGAGGTTGTCAAATTAAATAATAAATTATTTGCTGTTGATAAAAAATGCTATGCAATAGCTTTATGGGCTTATTACACGCTCAAGCTTCACCACACTTTTCATTCACACTTCACAGTACATCACGCGTATGGTTGGTAAAACTGTATTACCATTACAAACCACACGCGCGATGTACTGTGTGCATCGTGTAATCGCGCAGGCAAAACTGTGGGGAAGTTTGAGCGTGTGGTAGGCGCATTACCGCGGCAGTCTCCGAGTGCCACACTTAGTTTTGACTAAATCTAGTACCTATTCTAAACCACTTAAACTGGGTTCTTTGCCAATTCCTATGTTTAAGGCAACAACATACCCCTGTATTTAACAAAACCGGCCAAGGGCATGTCGGACCGCGCACAATGTAGGGTTCCGTAGTTGCCCATCAAAATAATTGTGTAAAGTTACTAAACTGATTAACCACCCTAATTGTCTACGAACAATGATTCATTAGGGTTCCGTAGTCAACAAGGAACCCTTATAGTTTCGCCATGTCCATGTGTCGGTCTGTCTGTCTGTCCGTCCGCACTATATCTTAAAGACATTAGTACTAGCATGGGGTCACAACTCGAACAAATTATAATTAATCTTGAAAAAAACACAATAGATGGCAGCATAGGTAGCAGTAATGAAATTAACAATCGCTTAAATGCGTTATACGGTAGATTTCGGCCGAAATAAGATTTGCAAAAATCAAAAGTTCCATGTTTAACGCTTATTTATCTATTTACACTCATTTATCACGTTATTTCAACAAAAAAGGTTAAAGGAGGACTTTTACTTCAATTCGTACCCATAGATTGTCAAAAGTAAGCCATCTGTAAATCATTTTCTCTAGAGCTGTTTGCAATAGATGGCGTTTTACTCAATTTGCCACATACAATAATCGTAACTGTTGTATAATTTTAATTAAATTTAACCATTAAAAAGCATATGTATTACTGTTTATAGAAATATAACACATCTTTTAACATTTCTAAGCGAAATAATTACATATTTTTCTCATTTTACTGAACCCGAAAGTTCCGGAACTACATAACACGAAACGTGAACTCCTAGATGGCGTTGTAAAACTCCAGTCTGTGGCAATTAGTGCGACGCTGGTGCTGCCATCTGTTGAAATAATGGAGGAAAGAATATAAAACGAGCAATAAGATGACTTAGGGAGGTGTCATTTCTTTGTATGGGATTGGGTATCTGTACGAAGTATTATAATATCTGTGGTACTAGAAAGCTGTAATTTGGCATGAATAAATGTGGTGTCAATGTAAGTGACTAAGTAAATGTGGTGGCAAATACTTAATTCCATAAATACTAGTCATTGGTTTTATTAAATTATATCTTAAAAAAAAAAAAAACTTTCAAATCGACCTCTTACATTTCAAAACATAGAAGTATTGTGTGAACTACCCTTCAGATCACAGACCAGTAAGAGCTACAATAACATATTTCACACAGCCACAAAGAAAAGCAGAACAACGTTTACAAACTGTCAAAGTAACACTAAAAAGCGAAGAGGAAATTCTAAAGTTCAAAGATTACCTAAGCACCTACATTTCGCAAGATCAAACGTTCGCACAGGATATTACTTCAGCACAATAATATCCCACTAAAAACAAAACTTGTAAAAAAAAAACCTTTTTTGCAAAAAAAACAACCGACTTCAAAAACACCAAAAAGAGAAAAATAAACTTAGAACTTAGAACTTAGAAGAAAAATCAGCTTCTGAAGTCGGTGACTTTTGTTTGTTTGACTTGATGTTTTTGCCACCGACTTCAGAAGCTGATTTTTCTTCTTAAGTTTATTTTTCTCTTTTTGGTGTTTTTGAAGTCGGTTGTTTTTTTTGCAAAAAAGTTTTTTTTATTTTTTCATTTTTAGTCGTAATAAGTACATATAGGTATATATTATATATCCTATACAAATATTTACTAAGTATGCATTTAACATTCAACCAAGAAACCCAACCCTTAACCTTCAAGATTCAACTATTTTTGCTTTCAACTCTTAACCGTTGAGGAGTGGTACTACTCCTCAACGGTTAAGAGCATGAAGACAAGTGATGACTGCTAGATGCGAATACTTGAATAGCGTCAGAAAAAAGCACGAAACACGTCATACGTGTCTATGTAATTCATTTAAAATAACTAAAAAAATGTGTATTATACACATCTGTATTATGCTCCCCCTCAGAGCATACAGGCGTGATGTTACGTCATGATAATGTATATTCAATAAACATCCAAGCGATTCCAGCAATTACGACAGATTTGCCGTCTATTTTTGAAGAGTTCCATTGTATATCTTCGAAGATCAGCACCAGATCTTCACCAAATTAAAATGGGACCACCTCAGGAGTATACTCTTTCAAATAAAGAATTTTGAGAATCGGTCCACAAATGGGGGAGAAATCAGGTAACATACATAAAAAAAAAAAAAAATACATACACACGAACATATAACCTCCTCCTTTTTCGAAGTCGGTTAAAAAGCCAAGTCGTACATCTGTTTTCTTCTACCGTAAAAAGTAGTGAGATCCATGTAATACCAAGTCAATTTATTTATTCAGTCTAATAAAAGATGGACTTGGCCATCGCATCGCATTCGCCAATGTTTAACAGGCCATTCTTATGGCTATTCGATATATAGATATTATAAATTGACTTGGTATTACATGGATCTCACTACTTTTTACGGTAGAAGAAAACAGTTGTACGACTTGGCTTTTTTTTACAAGTTTTGTTTTTAGTGGGATAATTTTGTTTGTGTACATGGAACATGTGGAATTTACATAATAGGGATGTTAACAAAAAAATCTTATTAGTCCGTCAGATAGATTTCCAAAAAATATTGGACACATTTTTTTTTTTCACGTAAACAAACAATGAAGACGATACAGTGCTTTGAAAACTCGTGTGACGTCATATTCTAAGACATTAGTATGACATTTCTTAGCGAGCAGTGACGTCACAACCTCCCACTCAAATCTTTGACGCGTTTTATCGTCGCCAATTTTTATTGATTTGTTAGAACAAAAAATACGTATCCAATATTGTTCATTTCATTTTTTCATTTATTTATTCAACAACAAATTACATTGTGTCTGAATGTGGAAGGTACATAAAAAATAGATAATAGACAACAAAAAATAAAAATATAAATTACTCGATTAATCAGTTGTAGAAGAATACGCCATCACTATCACAAAATAAAGTAAATTAATAGTCGATAATGTTACAGAAGGACTAATTAGAATCATATTTTTTTAAGTCAGTAAACATCCCTATTATGTTCCCCATAACTCACTTGTTGCCTGTTGAAAGGGTTCACTGTGTCGTTGGTTTCGTGCTCGACTGCCAAGTATCGGCTCTCGGATATGATCATGTTTTTCGATGACTATGTTTTGCTATTTACAGCAACAAAATCAAAAATCACTTTGGCCAACCTAGAAGTCGAACTCGCAACGGATCCTCCGTTTGAGTCTTACCAATAAAGTCCAAGCTGAATATTAACACTAAACATTTAAAAGTATTGTACGTCTTCATCTTGTGACTTCTTCGAAAGTGCACCAATTCTTTTATCAACAAATACTTATATTTATTACTTAATACAAAACATAAGAACCAGTGGTTCCCAAACGTCGACAGAAATTGGCGCAAACATTTGCACGATTGATTTCAATTTACGAGATTATTATTTCGCCAAGGTATATTCTTTACTTTTTGTAAATCCAGGAGAAGCTCGTGGCCTCTGACTATCATTAAAGATAATATTGACATTTTGGCAACTCCACTTGCATCACTTTATAATAACTGTATCGAGGAAGGACTGTTCCCTGATCAGTTTAAAATTGCAAAAGTAATTCCAATTTATAAGAAGGGTTCAAAAACGGATCCTGGCAACTATAGGCCGATTTCCCTTTTGCCTGTACTATCAAAAATTTTTGAAAAGATTATGAAGGAACGACTAATGAAACACTTACGAATGCATAGAATCTTAAATGAACAACAATTTGGCTATCAAAAATCATTGGGAACGGCTGATGCTGTTGAAGCATTAGTCGATGAGGTTAATCGCAATCTTAATGATAAACATAAGGTGGCAGGTGTATTTCTGGACCTTAGTTCTGCCTTCGACACGGTGGACCATGAAATCTTGCTGGCCAAGCTGGAGCACTACGGTATAAGGGAGAATGTTCTGAAGCTATTTCGATCTTATTTTCATAATAGGCGCCAATATGTGGAGATTAAGGCGGTAGTGGATGAAGAACAAAAAATTTTGAACTCTGATTTATTGACGGTATTCCGAGGTGTCCCTCAGGGATCCGTTCTAGGCCCAATTTTCTTCATATTATTCCTTAATGATTTAATTGAGTACATAAAAAAACGCATCACAGTCACCAGGCTCGTTATTTTTGCGGATGACACTAACGCAATCGTATCTGCAAATAACTTAAATAATTTAGAATCTATAATTAATAACTTATTAAAGGCTTTTGAACACTGGTTTGGTACAAACAATCTTAAGCTTAATATAAATAAAACGAAATGTGTTCTATTTAAGTCGAACGTTCGTAACAACGCTAGTCTTGAGGTTTTGTCATGTGGCTGCAAAGTCGAAGTGGTTGATTGCGTAAAATTCCTCGGTGTTCACATCGACGCATTGTTAAACTGGAAGGCTGAGACTTCGTCTGTAACGAAGTCTCTAAGCTCAGCATGCAATGCACTCCGAAGCCTAAGAGAGGAACTGACATTGGCCCAGCTTAGAATGGTTTAATTCGCCTTGGTTGAGTCTAAGCTTAGATCTTAGACTATGGAAAAGAGTAGACATGAAATACCTACGAAAAAACGTGCATACCTACTAATGTGTCTGGCACAAAGATGGCGGCTTGCCGTAGAGCTGCGTGCATTTTATTATCGATAGTTGAATTGCACGTTGTTTTTCGAAAATGAGTTTCTATTAGCTTTCTTCAGTTTTATTTACGTGGTAATGCGAGCTATAATAAAAACGCACTCGCTCAGAGTGTCATTTTATATGGCAGGGCACGTGGATAATGAATAGATGCTATCGCAATTAAATTATCATCCTCTTTATTCTGTACTTGTACGTGTAGATACTTAAGTTAATAATAAAACTAATTTTACTATGGTACCTACGTTTATCCCATTTATTCCCAGTTGCCACCGCCGCGATCAGGAATAAAAACTGTGTGCGTTGCTGGCTTTTTCCTGTGGGCGTAGTATGCGACCGAAATTGCGGCCAAAGACACCGTGGAGACCACGCTTAACATGGTGGTTACGAGTATAAAGCCTCCTACACACAGGCTGGAGAAGTTGCCGCGCGCGGCAAGATTGAGTTACGTGATTCGTGCGGTCTGCCAGTTTCTGGCCGGTCTGGCTTATTCTGGGGGCATATGAGTAGGAGCCTAATTAATAGAGTATCACTATTTCTGATAAGCATACCACGCCTGCAGTACCTGCACCTAAGGTCTTTAATTACCAAAGAAAATAATAACTAAATAAGTAATAATGAGTAAATACAGTTTTTTTCTCGTTTGTCAGACTATAGTTATTTTTATAAATTTTACTTATTATTTTTATTTATAGGTACAGACGCCAGCACATCAACCTACCCCAATATTTTCAACTTTATCACAAAAGAAGAAGGTTTATGTTCGATTGGGAAAAATTGACAGCCTGGGGTAGGTTGATGTGCTAGCGTTGATTATTCATAAATAATGAAACGAGAAAAACATTTTACACACATTTATTAAAAACATTTCTCTTCAAAATGTAGGGAACAAATAAAAATATGCTTGGTTGTAGTATTCAAATTTTCAATCCCAAGTATATCCAGCCACTGTTCTTTTCTTTTTTTACATGTTGGCAATCTAAAATCACAAAAAAAGAAATCGAGTTTAAATAATACACTCGAGAGCAATGAATCCGGGTCACTTAAAGAATGTTAAAAATCTCGGAAACTAAAAATGATAGGTTAATGCAATAAATTGTATTTAATAGACAATGTACTATATGTATACTCCTTAAATAAAAGTAAAAAAAATATGAGTCACCATACATTTTATTAACACAAAATTACATAAAGAAAAAAACTGCTGATCTCTCCTTAAAACAAAAATAGGAAACATGACATTTTTTAACTTTATTACGATTTTCTTGAATTTTAATACTTCGTATTGCCTCCTCGTGCTTCCATTACTGCGTTTACGCGGTTTGGCATGCTGTACACCAAGTTCCTTATACGATTTTGGGGAATATTCTTCCATTCCTCTGTGAGAGCAATTTTGAGCTCACGAAGCGTGATTGGGGGAGGGTTCCGTTGTTTTACGCATCTGCCTAGCTCGTCCCAAGCATGCTCGATCGGGTTGATATCCGGGCTGCGCGCTGGCCACTCCATACGAGTAATGTTCATCTCTTGAAAGTAGTCATTCACAATCCTACCTGTATGAGGTCGGGCATTGTCATGCATAAATATAGCATCCTCACCTAAATTGACCATAAATGGACCAACGTGATCATTGAGGATTTCTTCCACATATCTTTCGCTAGTTAAAGAGCCGTTTTCTATGATCACCAGCTCTGTGCGACTTTCAGTAGAAATTCCGGCCCACACAAGTACAGACCCACCACCGTAGGCTACTTTTTCTTCGATGCATGCTTACTTGAATCTTTCCCCTGGTCTTCGATACACTCTGTGTCTTCCATCGTGCTTGTAGAGCATAAATTTTGATTCGTCGGAGAACATAACTTTTGACCAATCTTCAATACTCCAATTTACGTGGCTCTGGGCATATCTTAGTCTTGAAATACGATGCCCACGCTCCAGTTTAGGGCCGTTTGCAGGTCTAAGGGGTTTTAAGTTAGATTCAGCAAGCCGACGTCTTACTGTCCATGCACTTGGGTTACTTCCTCCGAGGCGTCGAAACTGATTTGTGAGTTCAGTTCCTGTGAGAAAGCGATTTCGAAGCATGGTGTTCACCAAGTATCGGTCTTCTCGTGCTGTGGTACACCTGGTTCTGCCCGTTCCTGGTCTGCGTAGGTTAGAACCAGTTTCTTCGTAACGTCGGAGAACTCTTTGTACTGTTGACAGCGACACACTGACAGTCCTGGCTGTATCGCGCTGACTCCGGCCGGTTTCCAGCATTGTAAGTAATCTGGTGCATTCTTCAGGCGTAAGCGACATAATTTCAGCTTGAATAATGAATATAGAGCACTATCAACATGGTTTATGTACCCACATAAATGACAGATTACAAACAAAAGCAAAACCAAATGCTGTAATTACGTAGTTCCATCTTCGAAAGTGGCCCTTTTTCAAATTTGATTTTTTTATGATATAACTTTACAATAACTAAAAAGTTTTAATACCCTCATTTAAGGAGTATTACATTGTCTATTAAATACAATTTATTGCATTAACCTATCATTTTTAGTTTCCGAGATTTTTAACATTCTTTAAGTGACCCGGATTCATTGCTCTCGAGTGTATTCACCAGTCGATATATTTTTAATCGATAAATTTAAAATGTCGAACCGAAACTCTATTTATTAGGACGAATGATTTTCTTAAAAAACACTTAATCTTAATAGTAAAACAGTAAATGATTACAGAAAAGCAAGTATATCTTTATAAACTTTCTCACAAATAGCAAAATCTTTCAAAATAGTAGAAAAAACAAGATATTTTGAATGAATTCGGTTACTTACCTGTGCAACGTTATATTAGGATGTTTTTTGTCGCTTTTCATGCGGCAGCCTGACACACTGCACCTACCCATAATAAATACAGTATTATGCAAGTTCAAACACTATAAACAAGCACAATTTACGCTTAATATCACTAAATTTTCTTCAAAACACTGAAACAAACAAGTTGCGATGACAACTGATGTACTTGTTGTTGGCTTTGACCACAGATTAAAAAACCGTGACAAAACATGGCGACCGGCCACAGCGATATTGTTCGTATAGATTGTTTAATGCCGAGTCCACTCTTTTCCATAGTCTAAGGCTTAGATACAGTATTGAGTTTTGGGGCAACAGTTATAGTGACATTTGACATCAGACAGACATTTGTGATTCAAAAACGAGCCTTAAGGACAATGCTCCGATTAAAACAGACGGATTCGTGCAGGGATCACTTTATTACACTTAATATTTTGACGGTGCCATGCCTTTATATATTGGTGCTACTAACCAGTTTTGTTAAAAACTTGCACAAATCTGAAACGGATGACCAACGACAAGTTAGAGTTCATACACGTAGGAAGGACTTGCCTAACACAATCCAACCGAAATTAAATGTGGTTCATCACAGTCCTAGGTACCAATCAGTACTTCTATACAATAAGCTTCCCCTAGAATTTAAAAGCATAAATAGCCCAAACTTATTTAAAAACAAATTGAAGGCATATTTATTGAGGAAAGGCTACTACAGTGTCGATGAGTATCTAGATGATAAGCCATAGCCGTAATATTATGATAATTGGAATTGAATTTTAAGTTACATGATGATTATTATTTAGTTTTCTTTTTTGTACTTAATATTGTTGTTGTTGTATTTTTGTTTTATATGTCATTTTGTTTAGTAATCACAATTTATTATCTTTGACATTCTATTTACATTGAGATGACATTTATGACTGACCTTTTTATAACAATTTCTACCGTATTTATTTTTATTTGACATCTACATTTTTTGACCTACTTTTATTGATTACTAGCTGACCCACGCAACTTCGTCTGCGTCACATAAATATAGCTTAAAACCTTTCTCGATATCGACTATCCGACATATATTAAGCTAAATCGTATCAAACAAAAAATCTTATCTTTCCTCTTTAATAATAGTTCAGATGGTTTAGATTAGCTTAGATTATATTAAAGTGTGAATTACTATAGGTATCTCTTACTGTTAAATATAGTATAACACTCTATACTTGTAAACATTAAGATGCAGTAAATATTTTTTTGAATTTGAATTTCCCGGAGGCCAGCCAGAATCCCCCGTACCTACATTGCGACGCGCGAAATATTTTGCCGCGCGGATATTTTTACACTGCGATATCTTCTAAGATATTTGTTCAAACTGTATAGAGTAAAGGGCACAAATATTCTATATTAAATTTCCGTTCTAAAAAACACATTTATCTAGATATAGATTATTACCATATGGGTTAAATAAGCTTCGCAAAAAATAATTATTTTTAACCTAACAGTTTAACTGTAAAAAAAGGTTACAGTGAGTCAATCTTAAAAGATAGATATATGCTGTAGCGGACTTTTTTTTAGAACTTTTAAAGAGGAACAATTCCTTCATACATGATATTAGCGTAACTTAAACCGTTTTCGCAGCGCACGCAGCGGAAGCTCTCAAAAAGGAAATACCTTTTCCCGTTTTTGTAACATTTTTCATTTATGCTCCGCTCCTATTAGCCGTAGCGTGATGATATATAGCCTATAGCCTTCCTCGATAAATGGACTATCCAACACAAAAATAATTTTTCAATTCCAACCAGCAGTTTCTGAGTTTACCGCGTTCAAACAAACAAACAAACAAACAAACAAACAAACAAACAAACTCTTCAGCTTTATAATATTAGTATAGATTCAGAAAAAATTTGATGACATATTTATTATTTATTTTTTAAACCAATTTGATTTTTATTTAGTTTTGCACTTATCGTTTTATTTTGTTATTTAATATTTTTAATTGAATGAGAGTCATTATTGTTTGGAAATTTAGTAATTGTTTATGTGAATTAATATGGTTGTTACTTTTATTTTTTAGACATGTTTGATTGTAACATTTTAATTGTACCTACCTACTGTTTTATTTTACAAATTTCAATTTCAACACAATGTATATTATTGTTCCGAAATAAATAACTTATGAACTTATGCCTAATAATACCAAACTGCCACTCGGGTCGATCTTTAGGTTAAGCCGCGCTTGCCAAGGTTGGTCTATTGATGGATGACCACCCATTACACACCGAGTTTCCTCCGTGCCTCGGTGCGCACGTTAAGCTGTTGGCGCCAACTGCCATGCGGCTGCCACTAGCTACCTGTAACGACTGCCAAATATAAGTAATCAGTGACCTGAAAGTCTGACAACCAGTGTTACCAAAGAGTATCGTATTGCCCAATACTACTGCCACTGTTAATGGGCTGTGGTGGTCAGAAAGACAATCACTCCATGTAAATTACTGGTATTCAGCTGCATCCGGTTAGACTGGAAGCTGACCCCAACATACATAGTTGGCAAAAGCTAGGCAGATTGATGACTTTTTGTAAATTCATACTGATAACATTTCCATTCCATTTTTTGGAGCCTTCTAATACAGGCATTGTTTGCCTAAATGGGGGCTCCAAACACGTAATCATGTAATGTAATACCTAATTCGCACAATAAACTATTTTGTATTTTTTTTTTATTCAAATCTTCTTATTTAAATTTTAATTAATAAACGGCGCGATCTCACTTCATTAGACGTTTCTTTATCACCATTTTTCTATGCCAGTTCCAAAATATGAAGTGTTTTTTCATTTTCCGTTTTAAGCGCATAATTATTTAGGTAATCAAAGTCTCGCAAGACTTTGATTAAATATTTGGGATGGTTCTGTCTGTTACTTAATATCAGTATTTTTTTTTGTTCATATTTTTATTATTAGTAAGTATCATGTAAGCGTGACCTACATAACATTGTTATTTCTTTTGTTTTTTGTGTGCATTTCATGTCGCTGCGACAAATTTTTTTTTTTCTGTCTTTGTTTCTTTCAATGGTTTCAATTTGCACGTCGTTATATCCAATCCGTGTGTTTATATTTGAGAATCCCTGACATAAAGCCATGAATTGTTTTCAACATAACGAGCGAAGTATAAGAATTCAATAAACCGTAATTTATGTATAAAGGAAATATAAAACAAGTTTCAAATTCAAATCCTTTAGTGCAATCCATAATGTACGTTTTTATGCGATAAAGAAAAATTTTAACACACAATTATTTTACGGGCCCAGTAGGGCACAGATTTTTAGTGTTTAGTAGTCAACATGGAACTCGTCATGTCCGTCCGTCTGTCTGTCTGTCTGTCTGTCAGTCTGACTCTTAGTAGGTACTAGAAAGCTGTTATTTGGCACATACCTACAGATGAGTTACACAGAAAATCGCTAAAATAAAAATTTGTTTCTTTTCCTGGTTTCTCCAGTACACATTAAAGTGGCAACTTAGCAAGTATGCTGGCATTCAATAAACGTATAATAAACACTACTCGAAGCTCCACATTTTGTCCTTTAGAAAATAAGTTATGTCTGACAGCTCTGGGCTCTTGGACTATTTGAGGCTAGCACCTAGACTAGACTAGAGCCAATAACATTAATCGCTGCCATCTTGGCAGCGATTAATGTTATTAGTCTTGTAGTGTATCAATAAATACCAACACGCCTTACAGTGCGATCAAATTATCTTGGCAGCTCTGAACATAGGCTTTGCGAAATTTTACGCATGTAAACTTGGGAATAAAACTGTTATTGCCAGATAAACCAATACTTAAACGATCAGAAAATATCTAATTTAAACAGTGAGAAATACAAATAAAGTAAATATCATAACACTTTTATACATTCGTTGTAACAAAATGACCTGCACGAAGTTCGGAGCTGCCAAGATAATTTGATCGCACTGTACTGGTGGGGCGGGCAGTGGTGGGGGTGCGGTCGAGTGAGTCGTTAGGGCCGATGACCATTCCATTTTGAGAGCTCTGAGGTGACAGCTGTGTCGCTCGCTCCGATCGTACCATAATAATTTAACTACGTAATATATTAATACGTCGCGAAATCCCTCTAGGGTAAGTTTCCATGTATTTTATTAGAAGAGCTAACTGTAAGGTGTTCCTAGAACTTCTTTTATCTAGTTTCTGCTGTATTTCTTCCTTTCTTCCTATCTGGGACACTGTGACCTTTGGACCTTCGAAACGTGGTTCCGACAGCTTGCTTACGCTTCCGTTTCTGTCTGGATTTCCAGGATTCTAGTCTACCTTTCAACCTTTCGCCACGTCGTGGTTCCGGCGTCGTGAGGGACGCTTGGAGAAGATCCTCTGCTGCAGAGTGACACCTACCCTACGCAGAACTATTATTCTACCTGGGACAGAACCTAGGACTGGAGCCGTTGGTTGCGGGCAAGACCAAGGACGGAACCATCATCGCTGGAGACGGTTCAGGCCAGTGTTCCCTACCCATCTTTTACCCTCTGCAATCGAGTCGTGAGATGGCCACAGAAATTTAGGCAATAAATAATAAGTAACTTAATCTCCGAGTTCTTATTGTTTTCAAACCCCTACCTACCTACCTGCTGACACCCCCTCACAGGGCAAGTGTCACAGTTGCACGGACCGCACACTCTCTACTGGTCGGCCGGGCGAGTAAGTCGTGCGCGTTCAAACCAAACTGTGTTGTTTTACTAAATTCCCTACGTACCTAATAGTGACCTGTACAAGTGGCGACCCTGCCAGGATACAAAATAAATAAGGTACGTGCCGAATTTAAATAACACTGAGTGTTAATAAAGTAACCAAGAGGTAAATCGGTAGCAAATCAGTTTCAATGTATATTCATGTTTTATAAATAATTATTTAGTTTTAAATTTAACCTTAAATTGCATTAAGGCAGTCCTTGAAAAAAAAAATGATTATAATGTTTGTAGACTGCTATTAATATGTTGAACGTAGTCGTTACTTCAAAACGGAACTGATTTAGTTACATTGATTGGTACCTAAACATTCGTGTACTAATAATATACAACAAACGTCAATGACGAATGCTTTGATTATTGGCAGAAACAAATTGGAGTGTTGTTAGCATTGACTTATATATTACTGCGTAAGGACTGGGCGGACCGCATGATAAAATGACGCCTTGAACTTGGTCCCAAATAGGTCTTGACTAAACCGAAGTTTAAAAGAAAATGAAAATGAAAATGAAAAATTAAAATTTTTTTTTATTAACATTTTAATGAAAGCTTTATTTAATTTCTTTATACCTCGATAATACCACGCCACGCCGCTTATACAAGGTTACCTACGTTTACGAGCAGCCTGATTAGTTCTTATGGATGGCGTTAGTGTTTCTCTGTATGAGGATCGCATCGAGCAAAATGTTCGGACGACCGTATCTTTAGTTTTTATATCAATGGTTGTTAGTAATACTAAGTTATGCATTTTGCACATTATAACGATATTTTGGGTTCAAATTGAAGGCGGTTGTTATTTAATTATGATTGTAACGAAGTTAGACCATGATTATTGTTATACGGTGAGGCTCTTTATGGTTGACAATTATATTTGCGTTCTTGAGTAATCTTGGATACCAGTGATAGACATGCTGTTTATCCAAATTAACACTTTTAATCTGTCAATAATCAAAGTTAACATTGTCGTTAGAGGTAGTTTGCTTATGCAGACGGTACCTAAAGATCTCGTAGGTATAAATTTCGGTCCAAATGGACTGGGATGAAATACAATCAGATCAAGAGGTAGTTTCATTAATTTGGAACGGTACCTAAATGGTCTGGATTCATTAATTTGGAACAGTACCAAAATCAGTCCAAATGGATTGGGATGAAATACAATAAAATTAAAAGGGAGTTTCATTAATTTGGAACGGTTCCTAAATGGTCTGGATTCATTAATTTGGAACAGTGCCTACATGGTCTTGTATAAATAACAGTCCAAATGGATTGAGATGAAATACAATACCTACCTAAAATTAAAAGGTAGTTTCATTAATTTGAAACAGTACCTACATGGTCTTGTATAAATAACAGTCCAAATGGATTGGGATGAAATACGATACCTAAAATTAAAAGGTAGTTTCAGTAATTTGGAACGGTACCTAAATGATCTTGTATAAACAACAGTCCAAATGGATTGGATGAAATACAATAAAATTAAAAGGTAGTTTCAAGGTACCTAAAGAGGTAGTTCCATTAATTTGGAACGGTACCTAAATGATCTTGTATAAACAACAGTCCAAATGGATTGGATGAAATACAATAAAATTAAAAGGTAGTTTCAAGGTACCTAAAGAGGTAGTTCCATTAATTTGGAACGGTACCTAAAGAAGTAGTTCTATTAATTTGGAACGATACCTAAAGAGTTAGTTCTATTAATTTGGAACGGTACCTAAAGACGAAAGTTACATCGTCAGAGGTAGTTTGTTATCAAACGGTACCTAAATGAGCTTGTATAAATACTGGGATAAAATACAATAAGATCAAGAGTTATTTCGATTAACTCGAAACGGTACCTAAAGAAGGAAATTACCCCTTCCATCCAGGTAGACCACAAGTATGTCGCACATACGACCTCAACAGTCGTTGGACTGTGTCGGTGACCTAGTTTCAGTTGGTTTACGTTGGGAAAAAACGTGCACCAGAGTCAGACCTGACGGCTACCAAGTTACCACACTCAGGTGGCCTTAGGGCAATAGAGCTTTACACATGCTTGCATGCATGCATGCATGGCTTTACTCATGGGTCGGTTAACCCTTCCAGAAATATAATATTCCTGGTGCACATGTAGAAACTACTAAGAGGACCTTGTGGCTTAATAATATCTGCCACTCAGGTCGATCTTTAGGTTAAGCCACGCTTGCCTTGATTGGTCTGTGGATGGGTTGATCGCCCATTACATATCGTTTCCTCCGTGCCTCGGAAAGCACGTTAAGCTGTTGGTTCCGGCTGCCATTTAGATCTTTGGCAGTCGTTACGGGTGGTCAGTGACCTGAAAGTCTGACAACCAGTCTTACCAAAGGTTATCGTATTACCTAGTATTAGCTGTCTTGTGGAGATCAAATAAGCAGTCGTTCTATGTAAAATACTAGTATTCAGCGGCATCCGGTTAGACTGGAAGCCGACCCCAACATAGTTGGGAAAAGGCTAGGCAGATGATGACTGGTAGAAACTACTAGTGGTAACAATTATGTATTTACTGTTGCTATCAACAAGCTCGATGAATATTTGCCCCCTAAACAAAGTAGTGTTTATAAGCGTCACTTGTTGAGGCTCATCAAATAATAAAGTGTGGGAAAATTTACAAGTTTCTGGTCAGACTTGGACATCTGAGCTTAAAAGTAAATTCATGTGTGCGTTGTGGTGGCAGTCATTCAACTGATACTAAAGTTGTCCAGCCCGAGATAGGAATTGTCTCAAGTGTGGGATTTTTGAATATTTTCATAACAGTGTAAGACTAAGGCGCTGTGTTGGAATTGAGATGTAACGTCATTCTCAAAGGCAATGGTGTCCTTGTTGAAAATCAAGTAATATCTAAAAAAAAAGGAGATTTATGGCCTACGTTAGTCTTAATACCTTAACCGTTCTAGGGTCTATTGACTCTAAACAATTGGTAACAGTTTTTGTAGAGCCAAAGCCAAATTTTATATTGTAAAAATGGGACTAGAAATTCGCTAAGGAAAGACACCGCCAAGTGCCAATGCAGTCTATGGTGTGTTCCCTAAAATTAAAGATGATCAAATTCATATTCTTGTACATAAATTAATTCAACCAGTTGCTCAGCTTTATCGAAGAGTATACCCTAACGGGACAGCGTTAGAGTATAAAATTAATAAAAATAAAAAAGACCAAGAGTTTGTTGAGTTTGACATTATACAATACCCAGTGAATAGCCCATCTGACTGGATCCCTCCATTGGTACCTGTTTGAAAAGCAGATTTACCATTAGGAAGGTACAAATAGCAAATGTGAAAAGATAACAATGTTCTACTAAATGATGCAAAATGTGCATTAGAGTTCATCAAATTGGTTTCTCGGTCATCAGTTGATTCATCACTTATCTTTGTTTAAGGACAATTTACTGTTGCGCGAAAATAAAATAGGATCATAAAGCGAGGTCAAATATTTTAGCAGCTGCTCATGAAGGTCATTCGAGCATAGTAGTCATGGAAATAATAATAATAAATTTATTTTTCTCATTTATACACAATAATCATACAATGTCAAATATCTACAGAGACTGGTGTCTGTTTTAGGTAGAACCTGTATTCAGTGGCGGATTAACGTATAAGCACTACAAGCACGTGCTTGGGGCCCCTGTTCTCCAGGGGCCTCCATCCTCTGCTGGCGTTTCATTTTATACCTACATTTTATCGAGATTCATCCACATGTCCGACCGAAATCACAAGGCGCGAGCGGTCCGGGAGTGACCCTTCATACACCCCCGCAGGGCCCTGCCCCCTGCGCGCCCGCACGTCGCGTCGCGCCGCGAGACCGAGTGAGTTAGTTGTCTTTGCATTGCAAATGATAGCGCCCGTACGCATACCACACGTACTTACCTACTTTATTTACGGAGTGGCTTTGATTGAAACTACACTTATCGTTGCTGAGGACACAAACCAAAAAGGAGAGACAGGGCCCTATTTAATAAAACTTACAAGTCTACAATTTTGTAGATAACTGACATACTTGTAAAAATTTCTTACAAGTGCTGTTTAATAAACCTTACAATTTGTAAAAATTCTACAAGTAAAAATTTTACAAATTGTACACTTGTAAATGCTGTTTAATAAACGTTTACAATTGTAAAAAACGCCTGTAGATTTTTATGACAAGTTTGTAGCTACAAATATGTAATTGTAAGTTACAATTTTACATAAAAATTTAAGTTTTGTTGAAGATTCATAAATCGAGAGTAATTTCATAAATCTTATACATTTAGAATTTGGTTTAACTTCTTTAATATTTGTTTGATTTATAAGAAATTTGCCGAGTGGATGTAAGAGCTGCATTTCTCTTAAAATCGAATTTAAGATCATGTCCTATCTTCGTTATAAAATATTCGCCGGTATTTTTTTTTTTCATTAAACCTAAAATTAAACGAAAGTAAAGTTAACCCTTTATAAAAAAAAAATCACCTTTACCGTTCACTCATAATATTCATCATCACTATTTCAACCATTTTTTAAAGAATAACAATAAAATTTCTTCACTTATTTAATTGAGGTACAAAATTGTAAGTTTTTGACACACGGTGAGTCCACCTGTCGAAATTTTTCTACAATTTACAAATATGTAAACTTGTAGCTACAATTATGCGTTCAATAAAACAGTTTTCCCTACAAACTTGTAAATTGTCACCTGTAGAGAGAAAATGTTTATTAAACAGAAATATGTAGAATTGTAGCTACAAGTCTACAAATTTGTAAGTTTTCCACCATGGTAAAATTGTAACTTGTAGTTTTTATTAAACAGAAACTTGTAGAATTGTAACTTGTAGCCTACATTTACAATTTGTAAGTTTTATTAAACAGGGCCCAGGCTAGAATCACAAAATATTTCAAACAAAATGCAAGAGTTTGAGTTTATGTTTATGCTCACTTTGTGGAATGATATTCTACAAGTTTTTCATCGCACCAGTAAAGGGCTCTAAGAAGAAGGATTAGACCTTAAAACGTGTGCCAATTTGTATCATTCTTTATCGGGTCATCTCGTTGAAATGAGGAATCAATTTGAAAAATTTGAAGGCGAGGCAAGAAAAATTTTTCCTAATGGGGAATATAAGGAAAGTTGAAGACGAATTAGGAAGAAACAAGTAAATGATGGAAATGCAGAAGAACTTGATTTGAATCCTAGAGACAAATTCCGGATTGAGACTTTCAATGTAATAATTGACACACTTAATGCTCAAATGCAAAGAAGAGGTGATGTAGGTATACTACGAAGTTTCACAAAAGTTTTCATTTCTTGCGGATCTAAATAAGTCATGTTCAGAATATGAAAAAGATATCCAATTGCTCTTAGAAGCTTACCCAGACGACTTCAATGAAAACTTCCTCGGCGAATTTAATCATTTTCATAAATATGTTCGAATAAAATATGAATCTTCAGAAACAAAGGTCAGCCATTCCGACCTATATGAAATTATTATTAAAGATAAAGTAAAGTGCGTTTTCCCAAATATAGAAGTGGCATTTAGAATCTTTCACAGCTTAATGATTACTAACTGCTTTGCTGAACGATCCTTCTCACAACTAAAAAGATTAAAAAACCCGCAAAGAACAAAAATCCGTCAAGACAAGCTTAATTCTTTAGCATTAATGTGTATTGAGGCAGACATACTTCGTCAGATAAATTTCGACGATGTAATCTCGGAGTTTGCTTTGAATAAGGCAAGGAAAAAAATGTTTTAAGTTTTAAATTATACTACACTTTCTATTTTGATGAACTTTCATTTTACACTTTCTACCTTCCAAATTTAAGCAATAGAGGGCCTACACAGGCTCTGTGCTTAGGGCCTCGGAAACTCTTAATCCGCCACTGCCTGTATTACAGATCACCAGGCTAACCCTCCGTCGGACATTTCTCATAAGACATAATAATTATAATTAAATGAACAAAATTAAATGAGTATAAACAATTCAAATAAGTAAATACAAATGAATTAAATTAAAGATAAATTAAATTACAAATAAATCAAATTACAAAATGTTTAACTGCAAATAAAGTAAATTGCGAATAAATTAAATTAAAAATAGATCAAATTACGAATAACTTAAATTGCAAAATAAATTAAATCAATTACATTTTCAATTAGAGATAGAGTAAAAAATTTACAAATCACATAAAACATTATGAAAAAGGTAAAATAAAATAAAATTTAAGTATGTAAATATATAAAAAAAAAGTAGTTAAAAAACCAAAAAACCCGACTGCAAAAAACTGAAAAGCAAAAAAACAAGGACATTTTAAATTAAACAAAACTTGGAAGCAGGCGGGGTTCTATTTTATTTAGTTCCATTTTTTTCATTTCATAATTTAATATTCAAATGAACCCTGCTTCCAAGTTTTGTTTAATTTAAAATGTCCTTGTTTTTTTGCTTTTCAGTTTTTTGCAGTCGGGTTTTTTGGTTTTTTAACTACTTTTTTTATTTCCAACTTTTTAGTTCTTTTGTGTTTGTTATTTCGTTGGTCGTGTAAAATTCTTCGCAGATGATTTAACTGTTGTGCTTGTTTATAGGATTTGTCACTTTGAATTTTTTTTAAACATATTTAGTGTTATATATTTTTGTAATCTCCTTTTAAAACCCTTTATTTTGATACCCTACTCAATGGTATTAGAAAAAAAATATTTTTTGAACTCCACGATTTGGCCCCCAAAATCCGCAATTTTTCGTTGTTTTTTAATTTTAATGTAGCCTATAACACGCGCCATCAAGACGAATCTAACGACGTATATTTCATTCAAATCCCTTCATCCGTTTAGGAGTTATGAGGGAACAAA
Source organism: Diarsia dahlii (assembly GCA_949775195.1). Taxonomy (NCBI): domain Eukaryota; kingdom Metazoa; phylum Arthropoda; class Insecta; order Lepidoptera; family Noctuidae; genus Diarsia; species Diarsia dahlii. The sequence continues at coordinate 12,999,046 of OX459217.1, read as the reverse complement.
GAAACGGACATACATACATACATACATACACGTCAAACACATAACCCTCCTTTTGGGCTTCGCCGCAGTCGGGTAATAAGAGTAAAATGAGACTACGTTCCAAAGTGTAGTGGCCCAAAATGAATGAGATGCTGAACATTATGTAAGAGCGTGTAACGGTTGCACTCTGGTTCCGGACTCCAGTTTAGAGATAAGCTGGCTTTTATTGTAGCTGGATTTTAATGTCAGGTTGTCTTTGCATAATACTTTAAAATGTGTTCCCGTGGAGTTTCTTGTCCATTCTTCTCCACGAAGACTAGGGACCTAGCGAATGGAATCGAGTTTGATGTACTTGACCAGACCAAAAGAAATAAAATGAATAGTCTTGTCTTTTGTGCTTTTACTTCATGAACACAGTAATAACCAGTAATCATCCTGACACTCAAAGTTCATTAATTGGTGGATATTGATACATAAACATATACTCTTACATAGTCTTACATCTAGGTACTTACAGATGGACCTAGAGACAAAGTTAGTAAAATTGGAAGAGCAAAGGAATCTAGTAGAAATATTGGTGGAAAAGTATAATATGTTAAAAATACAATAAACAAGGAAAACAAGTTGTCCACCTCATTCAAGGATACAGTGCGATCAAATTATCTTGGCAGCTCTGAACATAGGCTTTGCGAAATTTTACGCATGTAAACTTGGGAATAAAACTGTTATTGCCAGATAAACCAATACTTAAACGATCAGAAAATATATAATTTAAACAGTGAGAAATACAAATAAAATAAATATCTTAACACTTTTATACATTCGTTGTAACAAAATGACCTGCACGAACTTCGGAGCTGCCAAGATAATTTGATCGCACTGTACGACACATACAGTGATTATTAATTAAAAGAGAGATGTCGAAATGGTAAATGGTGATAGTGGACAACAGTTACTTATAACATTTAGAAGTACATTTGGAGAGGGTTGAAGCAAAGTGGAAAGTTGCACAAATGAGGATGATAAATCTTCAGGAAATAATGGCACTTTCGATAACAATGTGTGTGACGAAAATTAATAAGTTATAATTGTTTTACAGATCATTATTAAAAATATTTGATGATTGTTCTGTTATAAACTGTTTTGTATTGGATAGTACTTATACGAAATAATGCTATTTTTCCAATTTTGTAAAAGGTAGATGTAGTGTATCAATAAATACCGACACGCCTTACTGGTGGGGCGGGCAGTGGTGGGGGTGCGGTCGAGTGAGTCGTTGCACGGACCGCACACTCTCTACTGGTCGGCCGGGCGAGTAAGTCGTGCGCGTTCAAACCAAACTGTGTTGTTTTACTAAATTCCCTACGTACCTAACAACCTAATAGTGACCTGTACATGGCCCTTTTATGCTAAACAATTTTATACATCGGTAAATGAAATTAACGTTATTAAAGTAGAAGTAAATAATAATCGAGATTTACTACAGTTTTTAGATGAAAACAAATACTACACTTTATAAAGACAAACAGACAATAATAGCGACTTTGTTCTAAACTATGTATAATAATATAATAAAAAGGAAAAGGAAGGATAAAACATACAATTGAAAAATTGTAAATACGGAGAAAATGAAGACTTGGCTATCTATAAAGTTGAAAAATTGTAGACGAAAAAAATGAAGACTTGGCTTTTTATAAAACATACAGTTGAAAATTGTAAAGACGAATAAAATGAAGATTTGGCTTAAAGGACTTTGTATCCAAGCCAAAATCATTTATAAAAAAAAAAAAAAAAAAATTTTGAAATGTCAAATTTATAACATGTCAGTCAGAGTCAGTGTTGAAAAATGTGAATTAAGTGAATGTGATCTTTGTTTTGATACCGATATACGTACAGTTGGTGCAGTAGGTGATATCTAGGGACTAATAAACTAATTTATATAAATTAAGGCTGCCGTATGAGTGATATAATAAGTCTAGCTGCCGTCTTACCGTGGAACTAAAGTCTAAACTACTACTCACGATAATATTGGTGTGAGGTTCGTTTTAAATAATAACAATTTACAAGGTGTGAAGTTAAACTAAGTCACGACACTTTCGTAGATACATAAAGAAGTCGCAATAATTATATACAAGCCTGTTGCCTGTTATTTGTATGCAGCAGAATTTCTAAGTTTATCATCAGTGATACATAAACAGGTAAAAGATGGAAAAGCTACCAATGTGTAGGATATGTCTAGCGGAGGATGTTCGTTTATATGTGGTGGTGACCAAGGACTTGCACGAACTATATGAGAGGCTGACTCATATGCCAGTAAGTTGTTACTTTATTTATATAATACATTTATATTATTTCATGAATATTTGTATTTGTATACTGCTTTTACTTGAGAAATCATAAAAAACTTTGTTAGAGGTTTGGATAAAAGGGAAATCAACAATATTTGTGAAAGAAAACTGATAAATAGGATTTTTATTTATTGTTTTTGCCAAGTTTTTCTTACAAACTAGTGATTGGAGTTTCTTTTTAGGCGTCTAAAGCTTGTAGTTGACGATAGGAATGGACTGTATGGGATTCTATGAGGTGAGGTGGAATAAAACTAAGGAATGGCAATAAAAATCTAATATGTTAGCAGAAATATTCACAAGAACGAGGTGAAGCTAAGACAACTGACAGATCACTCGTAACAAAAAAAGAACATCAAAAATAGACAACACAAAAATACCAAGAAGATTGTCAACACTTGTGTTAGAAGACTCCACTCTTCTATAACTTATCAACATTAACAAAGTTGTTGTTGAACCTGTGCTTAAAATAACATTATAAGTCTACCACCAGCCTTGAAATAAGTGGTGATAAACGTACATGCCTTCTATGTGTGAGCTGTTTAAAGTGTTATTTAGAAAAACTGTAGACTGCGGTGTTTGCAGAATATTATTCACAAACCCAGAAGACTGAAACACAAAATTTTATTGCAGTTTGTAACCAAGGACAGTAGACCGATCCTCGCTTGTTCTTTCTGCTGTGCTGAACTAAAGCGAAGCTGTAGATTGCTGAGGAGATGTTTGGAAGCAGAAGAGCTGTTTGCTCAGATAATGGAAGGGAATTACGAGGTGAGATACTTTAATAGATAATTATTCTCATAACTTTGTTATACGGAAATGAACTTCATGCCCTTGTAAACATCAACATATTTTATATGAAACTGTAATTATCTTTTTACAGCCAAAACCTTTAGTAAACAAAAACGGCTTACAGTTTCCCTATGGGTTTATTATCTCTCCAATACAGAACATAAATATAGTTGAAGTTGGTCCAACAGAAAGCGTTGTTGTGAAGGAAGAATTGCCAGCTGTTTGTGAGAGACAAGATGATATTCTTGAGCCCAAGGAGGAATATCAAAGTGACGGTATGTTTTCAAGAATCTAAGATTGGTTATATCTTTCATAAAATGATAAGGTACTTACACAATTTATTGTACTGAAAAAGTTTTAGTTTATTTAAAATCATAATCGACGGCACGGTTGACGCAGTTGCTCAAGCAATGGACTGCCGCGCTGCGTGTCGTGGGTTCGATTCCCGCACGGATCAAATATTTGTAAGACCAACAGATAGTTGTTCCGGGTCGGGGTATTTGTGTATGTGAGTTTAAATGTTTGTGAACGCACCCACGATACAGGAGAAATTCCTAGTGTAGGGCAACGTTTCTTAAAAAAAAAAATATCCCTACTTGTATTATAAATGTGAATGTAAGTTTGTTTGTCATGAAACTGTGTGCACATATTCTTAGAAGTATTAATAGTAACATAGGAAACTTTTTATGGAAAAAAAACTCATTAAAATTCCACACAAACGAAGTTGTGGGCAACAGCTAGTTAATATTATAAATTGTGAGGTAGTTTGTTAGTTACTTTTTCCCATGTATGTTTTGTGTGCATGTTTCCAAAACTTTATTGATGTGTAAAGTAATATTTTCAATAAAATAAATATACAATTCATTGGATAGAAAAGATTTTAGATTATTTATTGTAAAACCAAATATCCACAATTTGTATTAAAATGCAAAGTGACTATATTTGTTTTGTTACCTTTTCACGGCTTAATGGCTGATCGGATATCGTAGTGTTTGGCAAGGAGATAGATTCCATCCTGGGGAGAGACATACACATCCAAATTTCCACGTGAATGAATTTAGGGGCAACAGTTAGTTTAGTGAGTACTTGTAACGGGCGTGCGTGTATGACCAGATGTATCAATGTGGACGGGGCAAAAGGAAGGGCGTGACTTTATGCATGCATGTAGTTAGTTTTAAATATTGTTGTAAAAATAAAAAATAATTTAGTTTTTCTGTGTATTATGTGATGCATGGTTAAATCGAATTCAGTTCAAAATATGCCCTAATTTCATCTACTCAATAAAATAGTAAATGAGTAAACCTTAACTGGTTTTGTTTATTTACAGATCTAGAACTGGGAAATCTAGACAATCACTGTATAGATGTACGAGATGTACTACCACCACACGAATCTGAACCTGATTCAGAAGATGATGTACCTTTGATGGAGTTTAGAATAATAGAGGAGGAAGAACAAGAAGTATCTAAGGAGGAATGTAGAGCCGTCGAGACAAACAGTAAGTATTTCTTATTTAATGAAAAGAAGGTGTCCGACCGAAGTCAGAGTCTTTTGCAGGCAGAGAATGTTATATTTGCTGGCTACGCTCGACATTTGAATTTCGTTTCGGACCGAGTTAAAGATGAGTAACTTGTTGTCAGCAGAGAGTACCGAGTTTCTTCCCATGCTTCTATATTAAGAGAATGGGCAAAAATGTACACCCCTCCAATAGCAATGACATAATTGTACGTTGTTGGATTTAAGTATTTTTAACTGGAACAATGTATACTATGATGACAGCTTTACCGAAATGTTTGTCCATTCTGAGTTACAGCTCAAAAACCAAAGTAAAAAAAAAACAGTTTCTGAAGTTGGTGGCAAAAAAATTAAATCAAATAAACAAGTCACCGACTTCAAAAACTGATTTTTCTTCGTAAGTTTATTTTTCACTTTTTGTGTTTTATTTTTTGTTAAAAAGTTTTCGCTTTTTAGAGGTTCACATGTGTTTACCCCTTCACAGCGTACCGGCGTGATTTTATGTTATGAACTGGTGTAAACAATAGACAGACATCATAGGATTTCAGCAATCCCAGTCCATTTACTATCATTTATTGAGGAGTTCCGTGGCCTATCTCCGAAGTTCTTCATCAGATCTTTACCAAATTGAAATGGGACCACTCCGAGAAAGTACTCTTCCAAAAACTACTCAAATCACTGGGAAATCATCAAATAACTCCTCCCGCTCTTGGGCAGAGCGGAAGGGAGGGTCAGACTTCAATGACTAAAAACTATATATATATACTAGCTGATGCCCGCGACTTCGTTCACGTGGAAATTTTGATGTGTGACTGTCTCGTTGACCGAGTGGTCTCAGGTGCAACTACTGAGGATGAGGTCCGGGGTTTGATTGCAAAGTGTTTTCGCAGTAGAGGCCACGGAGCTTTGTTTTCGTGCCGTCGATGGCAATATTATATCTATAGACATCAAACGCCCCCTATTACATGGCTTGAACGTTACTGGCAAAATGTGGGTTTACGATTAGGTACACACGGCTACACATCAACCTAGACTGATTGGACTTTGGACTACTAGAAGTTGAACGCTGCGAATCGTGCGAGAGGGTGCGATATATTTTTGTAATTTCGTCTCACGCAAGTCAGGAATGCGGGAGCGCGTGCCGCTTCATACTATACTATGCCTATAGATGCGTAACATGTATAAGTAAACGTTAAAAGTTATTTTGTTAGCAAGTTGAGCTCGTATTATTGCGAGTTATTTTTTTCGATTTACGCTGCGCTTCTGTGTCCACTAATACATTCATTAGGCTCATAATATTATCATTTTTATTTCGTGGTGATCTTCAAATAATTATTATTGACATAGGTAGTTAAGTCAGTGAGAGCAGTGGCTTAATAGTAACTGCTACTCGGATCAATCTTTAAGTTAAGTCGCGCTTGCCTAGGTTGGTCTGTGGATGTGTGACCGCCCATTACATACCGAGTTTTCTCCGTGCTTCGGAAAGCACGTTAAGCTGTTGGTCCCGGCTGTCATATCTAGATCTTTGGCAGCCGTAACAGGTAGTCAGGGAACCGAAAATCTGACAACCAGTCTTACAAAAGGGTATAGTATTACCCCGTGCGAACTGGTAGGCAGTTGCTGCATGTAAAATACTAGTTTTCAGTCATCTGATCCATTTAGTCTGAAAGCCGACCCCATCGTGGTTGGGAAAAGGCTACGCAGATGATGATGAGTCAGTGGGAGCAGTGGTGGCCCAGCGGTAACGGCGCGCGGCGGCCCCGACTAAAGAGTTGTAGGACGTGGGATCGAATGAAAGCGATGGATTACAGCCCACTCCGTCTCACAGAGAAGAGGCCTGTATCCCAGCAGTGAGAACATTCAAGGCTGATTCTAAAATATAGGTATAATTATTATACCTACTTTGCGCTTGCGGTTCGCATGCGGATTGGTAGGCAATTCGGAAATCTACAGTATGTCGGGTCTTCATCAAATTTTTTACCGACACCACCATCCACCCATACCATTTCAATTAATTTTTATAACAAAATGTTTCATAGATTTAACTTTAAGACGATGTATTTTTACCGCTACTACTGCACTGCTTTTATAAAATCAATGAAACATTAATTTCTTTATTTTTGAGGTGATTGTGTAGATTGAGACCCGCGTAATTCAAATTTTGATTAATTGGAATAGTTCTTACTTACCGAGGTGTATCAATGATATTATTAATGGCTATATCTATATTAATACATATTTTTTTAAAGTCGTGGATCATATTTTGTTCAATATACAACCTAAACATGACCAGCAAATTGTAAAAAAACATAAAAAAAAAAAAATTCGCGGGCGCGGGCACGAAAACTCCTATCATCACTATCACTACTTACTACATAGAATAAAACAAAATCGCTTCCCGCTGTCTATCCCTATCCCTGCTTTGATCATTTTAAAACTACGCAAATGCGGGTTTTTTTTAATAGATAGAGTGATTCAATAAGGTTTTAATATATTGTTTCACTAGTAAAAATATAATCATTACATTTATCAACCTTTTGCTCTGTCAATAAGATATGTTTAGTAAAGCAATCAATACATGATCAACGTGATTCTGCACAGAGGTCGGAAGCCTGGAAAATATTAAAATATGTATCTTTGCCTGTAAACCTATAGTAGCACGGACGACGTAAGAAGAGAGTGAGTTTAACAGAGTGCATCCCAGTGCGTCAAAAACATACCGTTTAATTTTCGACTCTCGGAGCTAGGCAGAGCGTTGAAAATCCATTGCGCGAAAATCTTCCGTGCGAACGTGGGCTTAGTTTAGTGTATGATGCACTTTCACAGCAAAGCTATAGAATCGCTTAGCTTGAACCAACCGGATTTTTTTTGTCATTAGAATGTAAATCTGTGGTAGAACTTTTCAAAGGTTATACTAAAACAACGTTATAAAAATCGAATCTTTATTTTAATAAAATCACAAGTAATCACAATAGTCCGGTCAAATTAGACCAAAAAATAGGAGTAAGGTTACATTAATTCCCACCCGGCTGAAAATTGGTAAGATTGTTCAAAACACCATTATAAATGAAATGTAAAAAGTCCCCATCGATCCGACACTTGGAAAAAAAGTTATTCGAGGTCAAAAGTCACAAAAAAGGGTTTTTTGCAATTTTCAGCAAAACGGTAAGTTTTATCATAAAATTTGCAAAGACAAAATTATAGATCAGATAATCTACTATATAAAAATGAATCGCAAAATGTGTTGGTAAGCGCATAACTCAACAACGCCTGGATCGATTTGGCTAATTTTGGTCTTGAATTATTTGTGGAAGTCCAGAGAAGGTTTTAACGGTGAGAAAGTGGTTGGTAGGTAGGCAGTGTAGTAGGTAGGTAGGGTAGTAAGTAGGTAGGGTAGTAGGTAGGGTAGTAGGAAAGTAGGTAGGTAGGGTTGTAGGTAGGTAGGGTAGTAGGTAGGTAGGGTAGTAGGTAGGTAGGGTAGTAGGTAGAAAGGGTAGTAGGTAGGTAGGGTAGTAGGCAGATAGGTAGGGAAAAAAAGCATTGCAACGCATGCGCGGGTTCAGCTAGTAATCTATAAAAATGTCTTTAAACCCTTTTACTTCTAAAAGCCACCGTTTTTGAGATATAACAATTCAAAAAGTTGAAAGAGTTGTAATCTAAGCACGTAGTTTATACACGTGGCATAAATATAGGTCATCTCGTTTTCATGCCAACAGCCTGCAATCTGCGTCGGATAGTTTGAGTTGATACCTGAAACAATAGTAAAAAGAAACATGAAAACAATTTTTAAAACTATGATTTACGTAAATCTAAAAATAACCTTTGTTTTTTTTTTTCAAACCATGCCCCACCCTAGGAATTTTTCCTGTGTCGTGAGTGCGTTTACAAACATTTAAACTCACATACACAAAAACCCAGACCCGGAACAGGCATACAAATATTTGTTCCGTTCGGGAATGGAACCCGCGACACACTGCGCAGCAGTGGATCACTCAGCCAATGCAAAAAAAAATTATAAAAATGATAATAAAATTATCGGTCTGTAATGTAGAGTCTGCTACACGATTGTTCGAATTGAATTTAATTTTTAAACAACCTTTTATCGCTAAACGGCAAATAAATACCCTATATTATATTCATTGTTGGAGTACTCTTTCGAATGAGTTTTAGTTATTTTTATCGCCAATCTGGATGCGCTAACATTGATTTGTTAGCAGTGTTATATCATCATTATAATCATTTCACCCTAAGATCAGCCACTGTATATAGGTAGTTGTTTAAATAAAAAAACCAACACTCCTGTATCGATGGTGCGTTTACATCAATTAAAACTCACATACCTACACAAACACCCAGACCCGGAATAACTACTTTATTTTGTAGATCATAACATTTGTTCCGTGCGTAACTCGAACCCCCAGCGCAGCGGCAGTCGACTTAACAGTCACTGCGCCAACCGTGTTGTCAAACGTTTACCGTTGGAGGACGTGTTCTTATTTTTCAGATCTTATTTAAACTAATATTATAAAGCCGAAGAGTTTGTTTGTTTGAACGCGCTAAACTCAGGAACAACTGCGGTTGGAATTGAAAAAATATTTTAGTATCGAGGAAGGCTATATAACATCACGCTACGACCAATAAGAGCGGAGCATAAATGAAAAATGTTGCAAAAACGGTAAAAGATATTCCTTTTTGAGAGCTTCCGCTGCGTGCGCTTACGAAAAATTACTGAACGGATTTGTATGAAATTTTGCACACCAATAGTTTATAACCTGGATTAACACATAGGCTACTTTTTATCCAGGGCCTGCAGTCTCTACACTAATAACAGCGCTACGAATGTCGCTAAGTCGTAAAATCGTAAAATTTCTTTAATAGGTTTTCAATCTTATGCTGTTGAAATAAGGTTGGAAATCTATTAAAGAAATTTGACATCGATACGACGTAGAGACATTCGTAGCGCTGTTATTAGTGTAGAGACTGCAGGCCCTGGGAATATCATACCGTAGGACCATTATCAAACACCACGGGGGCGAAGCCGCGGGCATAAGCTAGTATATTATATTTGTTTCAAAATAATTAACAAAAAAAAAACAATTAAGAAATTGAATGCTGAAGAGTTTGTTTGTTTGGTTGAACGCGCTAATCTCAGAAACTACCTACTAGTTGGAATTAATAAAATATTTTTATGTTGGATAGTCGATTTATCGAGGAAGTTTATAGCTATTGTGACGCAGACGAAGTTGCGTGGGTCAGCTAGTATAAGTATAAAAAAAATGTTCAACTTACGCTATTCTGTAGCTATGGTTTGCGTATTTAAAAACGGGTTGCTAGTGTGCCCCGAAACAATGGCAGCATCTTGCTCAGCGGTGGTGGCACGCTGGTAGAGCTGCCGGTGGTGAGCCGATAGGTCACCCCCAGTCTGCTCATTTCGTCGCAGCCAAAAGTTGATTGTAGTCCTCTAAAACAACGATGCTTAACTTGAATTACATCAATAGATACCTAAATATTGTTACGACTAGCTGTAGCTACTCGTCTAAATGGTGACACACAATTTTCTCTAAATTTATATAAATAAAGAGAGAAGTCCTGACTGACTGACTGACTGAACTTTTGCCAGCGGCTTCGCCCCGTAAAAAAAACGACTTTCCATACAAACTTTCATCCCCTATTTAACCCCCTTAAGGGTTGAATTTAAAAAATACTTCCTTATTCCTTGTCTACATTATAAAGGGAACCTCTGTGCAAAATTTCAGCTTTCTAGGTCCAAGGGTTTGGGCTGGGCGTTGATGAGTCAGTCAGGACTTCTCTTTTTATTTATATAGAATATATAGAAAATAGATATTCTTATAATTATAATTGTGTGAATACATACTTATTATTTTCGCGAATCATATTTTGATAAAAAAATTGCAAAAAAACGTAAATAAAAATTGAATTTCGCGAGCTACCCTTACGCTATCACCTTGTGTCTGACGTGTTGTGTCATGACGGCCGGGGCTGCAGTCTCTACACTAATAACGACGCTACGAATGTCGCTAAGTCGTAAAATCGTAAAATTTATTTAATACATTTTCAGCTCTAAGTCAACAGCATAAGGCTGAAAATCTATTACAGAAAGTTTACGATTTTTCGACATAACGACATTCGTAGCGTCGTTATTAGTGTAGAGACTGCAGCCCCAGGGCCTGCGAATAAATTCGGTTGCAATAATGATGCTTGCGAAAAACGCATCTTGGATGCTTTTTGCTTGCTTTACTCGTTATCCCGGTCGAGACTGCCGGCCCGAACTGGGCCGGCAGTCTCGACAGAGATAACGACAAAATCGCTAACTTTCAATCCCTAATTACTAACGAATAAATTCGGTTGCAATAATGATGCTTGCAAGTAAAGCAAGTCTCTACATCCAAGATGCGTTTTTCGCAAGCATCATTATCATCATTATAATATTACACCTATGTAAATACTGTGGTGATAGTAATTAGTATTTGCATCTATAAATCATGTTCTGATGATATTTTGAATCAGTAAAGTTAAAGGTTGTCTGATACTTCCGCACCTCCACCGCTCTGAAGTGATCGACAACATATCGCAACTCACAAATAATTATTAATCTCACCATGCTAAGTGTATTCAGAGACCGATACCGTTCTGATCCGACACAACACAAGTCGTTTGACAAAATGTATTTATGGTTTTATGGATATAATTGTTATTATTGTTATCTTGCGCCGCCGCACGTTTTAAATTGGCAGCACCTCTATGTCGTGGTGGTAAAGATCATTTTCATTTGTTGTTGGTCGAATTGCATCGCATCACGTCATGAGCAAACCCGCTAAATGTAAATAAATACTTTTCAAGCGTTAATTAGCTAATGAGAAACAATTAACTAATTACATATTTATCTATTGTTACACGCCGGTCGGCGCAGCCTTTTGAAATATGTTGGAAATAGTATTAGATACTTGGAAGTATTGAGTTTCTTGGGTTATTATGACTAAATAGGTAATTTCGTTGCAAATACATAATATAGGTAATAATATTAAAGCTTCACTTACCGTTATCCCCGTCCTCCTTTCTATTTCTTTAATGGTGTAACCACCATCTCGTAATACCACAATCAGCTGCCGCTGTTGTGGGGTTAATTGTGGTGCCATAATAAAAAAAACACAAATTCACATAGACAGTGTCGCACGAATCCCGAGCAATGTTATGGAACGGACTGGCGGCATAGAACATAGAATTCAATACGAGGGAAACTAGCGAATGTGTGTGCCAAAAAAGTGCATCTGTGTGCGTAGGCGCACAGGAGCAAATACTATGATTGGCCGATGGCACAATGCGCAGTCCCTTTCCTACAATTCTCTGTATTGTTGGTAGCGTAGTTATGGGTATATAGGGTGTCTAACCTGATGTGTTGCAGACTGTACACCACTGCCTAATAGTCTAGGCAACAAGTGCTTTTTTGATGAACTTTTTTCAGCAGTCTCCGAAAATTATGATTGAGGTGTCATTCGATTCGGAATGGCATGCAGATGATTTTCGAAAAAAAAATGAAGTTCCGCTTGCAAAAATTGCAAAAGTTATAAACAATTAACTGAAAAATTAAAAACGGGTTTAGTTTTTTGCAAATATCTCAAAATCAAATAAATATTTTTCAAATTTGAAAAAAGATTCAAAAAGAAGAGAAAATTTCCTAAAGAATGATTTAACTCCCGGAATTGTAGGTCCAAAATTAATAACTTTCCCATCCGGTTGAAAATACGCCCGAAAACGCGTACTCCGGCTTGCGCAAGCTACGCTCCATTCGGAACTTTCGTGACTAAATATTATTTAAACTTATTAAATAAATATATATATATATATATATATTTTTTTTTTCCTCTTCTTATCTGCTATCAGTCATCACTGACTATGATCAGATGTGTGGCAAGATACATCACATCTTTACAGAATGAGGACCAATGTCCAAATTCTGCTTAATCAGGCAGCACAATATCAGCCTTCTTGAGTCTCTTAGCATGATTTGGCATCAATAGTGATCGTGAAAGGGGATTGGGATGGTTGGCCAATCTATCTTTATATTTCTCTAGATGGCACTTCGCTTCTTCTAGGATTGTTGGGATTTCCAGGTGCTCATGTATTTCAGAGTTGCGAGCATACCAGGGCGCCGCTGCTAGGACCCTCAGGATACTGTTTTGACTCCTTTGAATGCACATGATGTTTGATTTGCTTGCGGAAGACCATAGTTGAATCCCATATGTCCATATAGGTTTTATGACGGAACAGTAAACTCTAAGTTTGTTACTCAGGGTGAGTGAAGATTGTCTACCAAGTAACCAGAGCAAGTTCTTGAATCTGAAGTTTATTTCTGTTCTTTTTTTCTTAAGGTGATCCTTCCATGTCAACCTACGATCCAAGTAGAACCCCAGGTACTTAACACATGGTGACTGTGGTAAGGTGTCCTGACCCAATTTGACCGGGGCGCAGTTTCCATGTCTGAGTGCAAAGGTGATGTGATGCGATTTTGGTGCACTTGCCTTTATACGCCATTTGTGTAGCCAGTCATGGGTCAAGTTGATTTTGCAGCATGCTGCTTGCTATGTTGGCATCCTGATTACAGGCTAGGAATGCGGCATCATCAGCGTAGGTTGCTACAAATACGTCAGGGCATTGAGGGAGGTCGCTAGTAAATATATTATATAAAACTGGGCCCAGGACGGAGCCCTGGGGTACGCCTGCAAGGCATCTGGTGAGAGAGGATCTAGCGTCTCGTACCTTTACTTGAAATTGCCTATCACTAAGGTATGATTTCATCAGCAAGTAAAATGAATGAGGCAGGAGCAACTTTATCTTGCACAGTAGTCCTTTATGCCATACTCTGTCAAAGGCTTGTTGGACATCCAGGAAAGCTGCCGAGCAATACTTCTTCTTTTCTAGGCATTCTCTTATGGTGCGGTAGACTCGGTGTACCTGTTCAACGGTGGAGTGTTGCTCACTAAATCCAAATTGGTGGTCAGGTACTACCTGGTTTTCTTGTAGGTGAGGTTTCAGCCTGTTCAAGACAACCCTTTCCCATAGCTTCGATAGAACTGGAGTAAGGCTAATAGGGCGGTAAGATGAAACTTCATTTTCCGGCTTTCCAGGCTTAGAGATCATTACGATTTGTGATATTTTCCAGAGAGCAGGGACATAAGAGAATCTGGGAGAGGCATTAATCAGGATAGTAAGAAATACTAATCCCTTTCTTGGCAGCTCCTTAAGAATTTTCGGAGTAATCAGGTCGAATCCAGGTGCCTTTTTGGAGTTCATCATAGATATTAATCTAGATAGTTCCTGTGGGGATGTTGGTCGCAGAGGAGCACAGAGTTGCAAGTCCTGTTTGAGAATGGCATCTATTTCAGGATCATCAGGAACTGCAGATTCATTCGGCTTGAAGACATTGGCTAGGTGATTGGCGAAAGCTTCACATTTTTCTTGATCTGAACGAGCCCATGAATTGTCTGATCTGATGGGGGGGAAGCGTTGCTGAGGTTGTGCTAGATTTTTAGTTGCTTTCCACAGGGAGTGGATTCCTTTAGCTTCAGGGGTTATTCTTTCTAGCCTGTGTTGAAGAGCATCATTCCTAGTTTTCTCAAGAAGGTCTTTGAGTTCCTTAATGGCACGGTTAAGACGGGTTTTGTCCCGTTCATTGTGTGATAACTGCCATATTCTGCGAAATCGTCTCTTCTCTGCGATTTTTCTTCGGACGATTTTTTCTTCGGAATGTCTAATGAAGCTTTGTAATTTTTCACCTCAGTTAATTGTTAATAAAAAAATTAAAATTAAAATTTTCTTTAAATTTCCAACGAAAATCTATTTTACGACTTTTGAGAAATAACTCCACGAAAGGAAAAAAATCTCAGATTAATAGTTTAACAATTATCGCACTTAGTTTGCAATGTTAATGTTCGTGCTACAAAAAACTGTTAATTAACTAATGGATAACTAATTGAAAATTCGCGATAAAAGCTTTTGGACCACTGATTATTGTTTATTGATCTATCTTGCAGGCGCCTGATTTTTTTCAATTATTAATTTTCATATTTAATAAGTTTAAATAATATTTTATTTAGTCATGAAAGGTCCGAATGGAGCGTAGCTTGCGCAAGCCGGAGTACGCGTTTTCGGGCGTATTTTCAACCGGATGGGAAAGTTATTAATTTTGGTCCTACAATTCCGAAAGTTAAAACATTCTTTAGGAAATTTTCTCCTTTTTGAATCTTTTTTCAAATTTGAAAAATACAAATTCGATTTTGAGATATTTTCAAAAAACTAAACCCGTTTTTAATTTTTCAGTTAATTGTTTATAACTTTTGCAATTTTTGCAAGCGGAACTTCATTTTTTTTCGAAAATCATCTGCATGCCATTCCGAATCGAATGACACCTCAATCATAATTTTCGGAGACTGCTGAAAAAAGTTCATCAAAAAAGCACTTGTTGACTAGACTATAACTCTTTCGAGATCTTCTGTTGGCACTGGATGGGAAAACTCTTCGGAAAGTGGAATTTTCGCATCTACATGTAATTCCAGGCGACTCCCTCCTGTTTAAAGCTCCTCAGCTTATTTGCAAAGACATCTGTTCCATGGCCAGTCGCAGATTTTTGGTAATGTTGCAAGTTGGGGTAAGATTCAACGGCAATTTGTAAACGGAAAGTGCAATCTGACCATTGTTAAGCAAAGTTGCAGCAATGCCCAAGGCAGCCACAGCCGATAAGACGGCACGGTTGGCGCAGTACCTCGGCGTTTGACTGTGGCGCTGCATGTCCTGTATTCGATGGGTCTTATCTCATTTTAATTAAGTTTTTATTTAAAAAAAATTACAGCTGTTTTTCTTACTGTGTACCGGTCAATTTGAACAATGCCATCTGTCGAAGACGAAGTTAAACTGCCAAAATTTAATACATGCGAAGCAAATACACACTATAGGGTTTAGGCTATGTAGTTTCCTGCATGAATGGCGCACAGAGGCACTACACTGGGGGATAACTCCGCTGCCGCGGTATATTGCCGCAGGGGGACAGACCCCCTGGTGTGATTTCATGGCGACATGGAGAGAGCGATTGTCGCAACCCCGTGCAGGGCACAGTGGTGGTAAGTCCCCTCTTTGAGGAGTGGCTTGAGAGGCGCCACGGCGCCCTCACCTTCCGTCTGGCGCAGGTCCTCACCGGACACGGTTGTTTCGGGAGTCGGGAGGTACCTGCGCCGAATCAGGCGGAAGGAAACGCCCGGATGCTACCATTGCAAGGATCAGCTGGAGGACACGGTGGAGCACACAGCGGAGGTCTGCACCGCTTGGGCGGAGCCCCGCTTGAGTTGAGCCCCGTCGTGTTCTCTTAGCGGCGATCGGCGGCGGCGACGGCTCGCGTCCGGCCCTAGTTCAAGCCATGTTGCGGCCGTTGCGGGGCGAGAGGGAATGGGACGCCGTCGCCTCCTTCGGCGAAGCAGTGATGCTAGCGAAGGAGGTGGCGTAATGTGAGAGAGAGAACCTCTCGTCCCAGCCGCAATAGGAGACGCTCTGGGCGTCGGGGGTCACGTGATGGCTTCCGGCCACCGTAGGCGCGGGCCTGTGGACGGTAAGTAGTGGGCTAGCTCGCCGTCCGCCCGTCTTATGACGACGACAGGCCGTGTCGACGGCGCGTTCCTTGTCGGGGCTACGCGTTGTTCGAAACAGATATCTCGGCCACAGCACAAAAGGCAAAAAAGGAACAAGGGTGGTGTTAGGTATGTGAGACAAGTGAAACGCAAGGGAGTCGTTTACGCACTGATGCTTTCTTGCCAAAAATATAGGAAGTGGGCGGGGCCTACATAATGACAACATAACTTATGCTGCGTTCAACAATTCACAACAATTCTCCCCTTTTAGTATGACATAATATGAAAAATAATACAGCTAATTAATCTATACAAAAGAATGGCTTATAATTAATGTTCCTACGAGACGGACGCAACACTCTGTCTGTCAATCCCCCACTAGTACTAGGACCAGGTTCCTGCTATGGCTCTGAAGCTACAGGGTCCGCGTTATTCTCTATTGCTTCGAAGAATTCTTCATGTTCGACCGGTAGCACTGCATCAGACAATTGTACCTCTGTAGGTGTTAATTCTTTTGTGCAGTGTGCATCCTCACTTCCCCTCTCATTGCTTCGAGACTCATTACCATTCTCCTCTGAGAATGAAGTACCCGTTGTGGCCTCGTGTGGTGTTAAGTCTTCTGAATCAATAGGACAGTCAATAATGTTATCATGAGTGTTGTGCGGTCCCTTACATGACACTTATTGATTTTTATGTTTTTTTAACTTAACTAAGGTTTGACAATCTTTAATCAAATAGGTCATTCTACCCATTCGTTTTATTACTTCACCTCTAATCCATGTGAATTTTTTATTAACATTATACTTTTTGTACATCACTTTATCTCCGGGTTCAAAACATTGTTTATTTATGCCCCCATATGCTTTACTCTGTGAACACTGGTTACGTTCCACTACTTTAGCGAGAGTGCTTGATGAGGGCGACGGTGCAGGTTGCGCTCCCGGTACCAAACAATCTAAACGAGAACTTAACTTCCGCCCAAATACTAGTTCGGCAGGCGAAGAGCCCGTTGTAGTGTGCACTGAGTTTCGGTAGTCAAACAGATATTTTAATAAGTCTTTGTGGTTTTGGTTTGAATTTGTACTCATCATTAAACAAGATTTAATTCCCTTCTTGACCACTTTTACATAGCTCTCCGCCTGGCCGTTGCTAGCAGGGTGATAGGCGGGAGATGTCACGTGCGATATTCCATTTGAAACACAAAATTGTATAAACTCTTCTGATAAGAAACAAGTTGCATTGTCACTGACCAACGTATTTATTAGTCCGTATCTCGACATGAAGTCGTATAACTTCTCAATAACAATGGCCGAAGAAGTACTTTTTGTTTTGTATACTTCTGGCCATTTTGAGTGCGCGTCTACCATTACTAAATACGAGTGCCCATTAACTGGACCCAGAAAATCGAGGTGTACCCTCTGAAACGGGTATTGCGGGTGTGGCCACACAGCAAGCGGAGCTCGAGCTGGAGACGGTCTGAGCTGTGTACATATTTTACAACCTCCTATCATCGTTTCAATAGCCTTATCGATACCAGGAAACCAGACAGATTAGCTTTACATTTTACTATCCCTAAATGTGACTTATGCAGTTCAGATAAAATTTTACATTGCAATTTTTCCGATATAACCACTTTGTGGCCACGCATTACAACACCATTTTCTATTGACAGTTGGTTTTTACATAATGAATACGGAAAAATACTTTGATCAGTCACCTTCCTAGGCCAACCATTACAAATATACTGAATAACTTTAGACAAAATAATATCATTACGAGTTTCTTCCTGTAACAAGTTAAGTGTAACTGGTAAACTAGAATCTACTACAAAATTTACGTATGAGGCCCTATCATCTAAGAACTCAGCCGTTTCGCTACCTTCCTGACTTTGCCCACCGCTTAGGCTGGCGCGCGATAGAAAATCCGCGCAGTTGTTGGCACTACGAATGTATTCTATTTTATAGTTGTAACCACTTAGAAACATTGCATAACGTTGTAATCTATTGGCGGAAACCTCCGGGATTCCATGGTATGGGCTGAATATCGAAATTAATGGTTTATGGTCAGTCCTGAGTGTAAAAGGAACTGATCTGCCATAAAGATACTGGTGGAACCGACGTACACCGAATATGATTGCCGTAGCTTCTTTCTGTATCTGGGAATAGCGACGCTCGGCTGGGTTCAACGTCCGCGAGGCGTACGATACCGGCCGCTCCACCCCCGACGCGTCAACCTGTGACAAAATTGCACCTAAACCACTAAGCGATGCGTCCACTGTCAAAATAACATTTGCATTTGTGTCAAAGTGAGCTAAAACTTGATCCGATGCTAGTATAACTTTGATGGCATTGAATGCTTTGTCGTGTTCCAAATTCCATTGCCATTTATTATTCTTTTGAAGTAAAGCGTATAGAGGACTTAGGATTGTTGAGGCGTTTGGTACAAAATTTCGATAATAGTTAACGAGGCCTAAAAATGATTGTAATTTACTGACATCTTCTGGAACAGGAGCTTTTACGATAGCCGACACCTTTTGTGGTGACTTTTTCAAACCATATTTGTCTATTACATAGCCTAGATATTCAACTTCATCTTTGAAGAAGTCGCACTTGGTTTTTTGCAGTGTCAGTCCCGCTTCCTGTAAGCGTCGCAACACCTCACGCAATCTATCCAAATGTTGTTCTCTGCTGACCCCCGTGACAAGGACATCATCCAGCATACACAAAACCCCTTCCATTCCTGACAACACACATTCCATTACGCGTTGAAATATTGCTGGCGCGCAAGCTAACCCGAATACTAACCGCGTATACATAAACAAACCTTTATGCGTGTTGATACATGTGATTTTTTGTGATTCGTCGTCTAAAACACACTGTGCATAGGCCTGCGACAAATCTAATTTGCTGAATTGTTGCCCTCCGTGCAACTTCGTAAATAATTCATGAGCTGTAGGCAACGGATATTGATCAACTAACAGCTGTTTATTTATTGTGACCGAATAATCCGCACATAAACGTATGGAGCCGTCGCGTTTTAATACTGGAACTATTGGCGATGCATACTCTGAGTATTCAACGGGTTTTAATATACCCATGCTTACAAGTCGATCCAACTCTTTATCTATTTTATTGCGTAATGCAAAAGCTATCGGTCGCGGTTTAAAAAATATTGGTTTGGCATCTTGTCGTAAGTTTAATTTTATTTTATATTTCTTAAAAGTTCCAAGCTCATCAGAAAAATCATTTGGGAATTGAATTTGTAGCTGCGCTTTCACACTTGACGAATTTTCACAATAATTTACAGGCATCATTTCTAATTTAAAGAAGGAAATAAAATCCCTGCCTAAAAGCGGTGGGCCGCCATCACGAATAACATACACATCTAAGTTTTGCGTTCTACCTACGTATGTAAAGGGTAATCGCACTACTCCTATGCATTCTATATTATTGCCAGTGTATGACAACAATCTTTTATTCGTTTTGATCAGTGACACCTCTTTGAAATGTTTATAAAATGTTTTTTCGGAAATCGCAGTAACAGCTGACCCACTATCAATTTGAAACTTAATTTGTACCCCGCGAACCTTAATTGTTTCAGTCATAGGTTCTCCCTTCGACGTACGAATATTAAAAACCTCACCGTCATCGCCGCCATCATCAACACTCTCGCTCACTACGTAATTAAGTTTTTTACACATACGGCGCAAGTGGCCCTTTTCGTTGCACTTTTTGCACTTGTAATTCGCGAATCGACACTGCACTGATGTGTGGTTTTTATAACCACATACCGAACACGATCCGACACTGACACTCGCCTTTGTCGCCTTGCCATTCTTCCCTATTTGAAATAGTTGATCGCCGGGTGCCGGGCCGCCGCCAGTCGCGACCGGCGCCGACGCCGCCGCCGCCGCCGCTGCGCCGCTGCGCGCGCACCTGACGCTCTCCGCCAATTCGACCGCCTTTACTAATGTCATCGAATCGGGATCTCGAGCAAATAATTTTTCTCGTTCAACTCCCGGCAGCATGCCCATTACAAAACGGTCCCGTAACGCTTCCTCTACGTTGAGAAACTTGCAATGCGCTGTCAACCCGCGCAGTCGGGCAGCATATTGTTGAAAAGTTTCCCCTTCCATTTGTACAGCAGAGTGAAACTTATAACGCTCACTGAATCCGCATATCTTTGGTGTGAAGTGGTTGTCCAAAAGTACCAAAACGTCTTCAAATGGCACCGACTGCAACTCCTTTGGCCGCGCGAGGTCCACGGCCAGCTTGTAGGTCGGCTCACTGAGTGCACTAAGCAAAATGGCGCGCCGCTTTACACCCGCGGCGTCGCTGGTTTTGCAAATCTCATTCGCAATGAACCATTGCAACAATCGACCCTTGTATTCTTGCCACGTTTGTGAATTATGATCGAAACTCGATAAAACTCCGAACAGAGACATATTATTCACAACTTTTGTTTTCACCTACTAACGAAAAATAAAAACGCGGGAACTTGTTCGTCGCCACTGTTAGGTATGTGAGACAAGTGAAACGCAAGGGAGTCGTTTACGCACTGATGCTTTATTGCCAAAAATATAGGAAGTGGGCGGGGCCTACATAATGCCAACATAACTTATGCTGCGTTCAGAAATACACAACAGGTGGTTTTTAGTCAGTAGAAGTCTGACATTCCCTACCGCTCTGCCCAGAGCGGGAGGAGTCAAATGATGATTTGCCACCCTCCAAAAAAAAACCCTTTGTAGATTTTCAAAGCAGCGACATTTAAACTAATCAAGGGTACATTTTTAACCGACTTCCCAAAAAGGAGGAGGTTCTCAATTCTATCGGTACGTTTTTTTTTTTTTTTTTTTTTTTCTATGTATGTACACCGATTACGCTGCGATTTATGATCCGATTTACGTGATTCTTTTTTAGTTTGATGCGGAATAGTTGCCATTTGGTCCCATAAAAATTTAGTATAGTTTGGCCCAGTACTTTTCACTTTATGAAGATTTTTCTTAATTTAATACCAATGTCATAATCACGTAAACCCTTTATATTTGATATCTGTGCACGCCTCCTGTCCTGAATCTACTTGAGAAATTGTACTTACCGTATTTATTATCGCAGGGTCGACTGTTGCGAAGAAACCAAAACTGCACTTACGAAGATCAAAATCAGAAGACTCAATACCAGCCGATCAAAAGACGAACCAAGTATCGGACTCGACAGTTATCCGAAGCACTCGAAATCGTACTTCCAAAGCTGAATACAAAAAGCCGCAAGAATGTGAAATATGCCTCCGTAATTTTAGTCATAAGAGTAATTTAACAAGGCATGTACGTGTTGTGCACACTGGTAATAAACTTTACAAGTGTGATATATGTCAGCAATGTTTCGGTCAAAAGACTAATTTAACATATCATGTTCGTAAACACACTGGTGATAAACCTTATGAGTGCGATATATGTCAGATTTGTTGTGTTAGCAAAGATAGTTTAAAGAAACATATTCGAACGCACACTGGTGAAAAACCTTACAAGTGTGACATATGTCAGAAGAGTTTCAGTCGAAAGGGTACTATAGCTGTACATATGCGTACACACACTGGTGAGAAACCATATGAGTGCGATATATGTCAGGTTTGTTTTGTTAGCAAAGATGGTTTAAAGAAACATATTCGAACGCACACTGGTGAAAAACCTTACAAGTGTGACATATGTCAGAAGAGTTTCAGTCAAATGAGTTCCGTAACTGTACATATGCGTACACACACTTGTGAGAAACCTTACAAATGTGGTGTATGTGAACTTAGTTTTACTAGGAAGCCTACTTTAGCTAAACATATGCGTACACACACTGGTGAAAAACCTTACAAGTGTGACATATGTCAGAAGAGTTTCAGTCGAAAGGGTACCATAGCCGTACATATTATGCGTACACACACTGGTGCAAAACCTTACAAGTGTGATACAAGTCAGAAAAGTTTCACTACGAATAGTAATTTAACGTCATTCTTGTAAAAAAAAAATTACGTGTAAAACTAAGGGAAATCTGAAAATATGAAAAACGTTACGGTTTACGGTTTTTCTCCTTTTTTTCGTGTAACTTAAATAGAAATACCTTAAAAGTATAATAATAAAAGTCGGTGCAGATTTTACATAAAAGTGTTAAAAATGCAATTAAGTTGTAAATCATACGAGAGCTTAAGTTTACTGACTGTAGGTTTAGTAAGCTTCGTTAAAATGTTAAAAGGGTGGATGTGGCCACACCGTTGTTTTAATTCTGTTGATTGTTATGAAGCCATCGCGAGTAAACTTTTTTTCCTTGATTTTTGTTGGTATAATATAGACAACGGATAGAATTGGTAAATGGTGTACCCTTGTTACACAGATAGAATTTTCAAAGAATTTCTTTTCTCAGAAAATGTTTCATGTAATATTTGGTTCGAATATTATTGTTTCTATAATACTAGCACGATTTAGGGCACTCCAACCAAATTAGTTAGGTTAGAACTGTGACCAGCTCCTGCATCGAAATACACAGCTACGGCACTCTGACAGTTTTGAACCGCTGTCATACTATTACAGATGTCAGTTTTTAATTAATTTGTTAAAAACGATGAGATTTTAAAGTTTATAGTATATGGTTCGAAATGTTTAGAAACTGTCACTCGATAAAATATTATTTGTTGTAAAAAGCTTTGTATTAAATAAACAAATAACCCTATAAGAATAAATAACCCACTAAAAACAAAACTTGTAAAAAGAGCCAAGTCGTACAACTGTTTTCTTCTACCGTAAAAAGTAGTGAGATCCATGTAATACCAAGTCAATTTATTTATTCAGTCTAATAAAAGATTGACTTGGCCATCGCATCGCATTCGCCAAAGTTAAACAGGCCATTCTTATGGCTATTCGCCATTGCATTGGCCAATACGACTTGGCTCTTTTTACAAGTTTTATTTTAGTGGGATCTCATTTCTTTTTGTTAAACTATCATTTTTTTCATTTTTTTTTATACACTAAACACTAATTGTATTCTAAATTTGAAGCTTCTAGGTCAGCTAGAAGTGCCTTAGACTTTTGATGATCGGTCAGTGAGTGAGTGAGTGAGTGACAAAATTAAGGAACTTTGATTAGTTATAATTCTTAAACTACTAGTTCAAATTGAAATTTGAAATATACTGTGTTTATACAATGCCTAATAGGTTACTAAAAATTCAGGTTTCTAGTTTCATCGACAACGAAGTTATAGGGGGTCGAAAATGGCCTTAACTGTTTCGAGAAAAGGATGGTACAGCCGTGCCGCTTTATTGCTCGACTTGGCGGGGGCACTGCCGTGCCTCCAGATATTTGATTTGTTATTCTATGATATGAAAATTCTAAATTTTAACTTTATTTGAAACAAAAATCGATGATTTAAAATTCTTCAAAGTATTCTGCGTATTGATTAGGCTATGAAATGATAATGAGAGCAAAAATATGTGAAACGAAATTCTATGAAATTATTTGCTGTAAAACAACGCTCAACCGGTTTTTATGATGAACTACAGGTCTCACAAACAATATTGTTGTCATTCTTTGTTACATAAAAGATTATCATAAACTTTTGGCAGTAACTTTTAGTCGTAGAAACATGCAATTGCTGCCTACCACGTTATTAGGAAAATAAGTCTCGACCCATTAATAGTCTAGGTTCTAACAGGACATGGCGGGTTCTCCGAGTATTTGAATCGCTTCAAGTGCAAGGAGAGCCGGCGTGCGGCATGTCCCTGTGACCCGTCCAAAAATGAGAGCATACAACACCTCTTAACGGAGTGCCCCAGATTTGCCATAAATAAACACGACCTTAAATCTGAAACAGAAATAGAAATTAAATTAGAACACATCCCAAATACATAATGACAAATAAAAAAGTAAGAAATAAATTTTTGAACTACTGTAAGGAAATTGCTGCCATAGTCGTTAAAAATAATAGAGTGTAAAGAAGATATACTTTTACGTATTATAATAATACTAGCTGATGCCCGTGATAGATTATTCCAATAATTTCAGTTTGTTTATTACACTGTTTCTTTAATTGAACACAAATAAAAACATCCCTATGATAATTATAACCTTGTTTACATGTGATACACTACATTTAACAGTTCCTCATCAAAATACTATCAATATTATTACGAAACACTGTTCTCATTATTGTTGATTTAATAATCATCGTTAATATCTTAAAAACAAAGATTCTAATTTCAAATAAACCTAATTTACATTATCATAATGATATTTTATATCCCGAAGTATTTTATAGAAGTAGCTTTTATGGCTTAAAAGACTTGGTTTCCGAACCACAATTACTATTGTGGTATTTGAATAGTTAAGTCAAGTTAAATGTTTATTTAAAAAATTGCCAATATGTGATATAGTTATTATTAAACGATACTTATAATGTTTTCTAGATTTTATCTTCCAATTTTAATAAATTAAATAGTTTCAATCAATTCTCTGAACTATCGGTTGATATTCATATTGTAAGGAGAATGCTCGCGTTACGTCATACTCGCCTCGCTTATAAAAACAAGGCGCTGCGGGTAGAACGTCCCTTTGCTGCTCGACGCTTGGACTGGACGGACGTTTGATTCATAAGCTAATTGTAATGTTACGTAAGCCATTTTGAGTTTAGTTTGTCGTAAAAATCATAAAGTGAGTTTGTGTTTTGTTAAGTTAATTTTAAGTCTTACTCGACTGTAAGTAAATTTTGCTGGTTGTAATTTGAGTCAATTATGAAGTAAAAATGGTTTTTTTGTTGTGAATTGTTTTTTTTAAATAAAGGAGAATGCCAGCGGCACTATGGGCAAATGTACTCAATTCAACATTTTTGTGTCTTCATCAAATCATCTTTAAAATACTGGATGGCATGTCTAAATACTACCTCAGAAGATTGAACACAATAGACAATGGCATTTTCGAGATATTTACAAAAATGAAATCACTATGTTTGGGTTATGCTCAACCAAAAATT
The DNA here is from genome assembly GCA_949775195.1 of Diarsia dahlii. Taxonomy (NCBI): domain Eukaryota; kingdom Metazoa; phylum Arthropoda; class Insecta; order Lepidoptera; family Noctuidae; genus Diarsia; species Diarsia dahlii. The sequence goes on along the minus strand of OX459217.1, from coordinate 12,973,777 downwards.
AGTTGAAAAAAACTATTTGAAAGGGTCTGAATGGGATTACGAGTGAGCTTTGTGTCTTAAAAGCATATTTTTGTAAAATCTGTTACGGTTTAGCTATTTCAGGTGGCCCGTGTCTGGTGACCACCTGTGACTAACTCACCAAGTCTAACTGATATAGATTTTGAGCATTTTAAAATAATATTCTCGCGTTTCATGAAATTGCAAAGCATGGAAGAAATCATTACTAAGATAATCAATCGCTCAGTGTTATTTGTAGATACTATTCAAATCTTAAGGTAGTGGAAATCATGAAATTGTCTTTGTAAGTATAGGGTGGAAAGGGAAAACACATAATACTAAATACAATAAATGAAAGAATGATTATTTCTGGACTTTATTTTATTCATCTAAAAATAGTGTATCCAAAAATGGAGCTGGAACACTAACATTGTTATAACGTCCCCAGCTTAAATAGGTACCATACTATGCACATTACATGCACACAGCAACCTTCAGTTCTTCTCCGTCCCAAAAGTTGTTATTCAAATGGATATTGCAGATCCGGGCACTCTAAGGAACATAATTATATTTCGTGGCGCCGCGCTGTATCAATAATCCTTTAACTATTGATGATACCAATAGACGCTCATTATTGTTGCGTTTGGTGTGGCAGCAACACGTTTATATGTTCTTGAAATTAACCTTATTAACAATCCATAATACTGGTCGACCAGGGTTCTGGCAGGAGGGGTGGCATTGGAATGTTAAAATCTTGTTCAATATGTGTCTGAGATCGGTTTTGGGTAGCAGAATCTTCCACTCAGTCAGCATCGTGAGTTTGTCTGGTTGCAGTTATCCAGCATGTTCGGCAAACGCTTTCCAGACGTGACTCCTGTAGATCAATACAATATATATATAATATACTTGTTTATAATTTGACCAGCCTATATATGTACAATCACTAGTAAGATAACAGTAAACAGTGTGGACTAGTGTAGTACGCAAGGGAATTCGTAGCTGATAGGCTAGAAAAACAAGCTAACATCCTCAATCGTATGTGTATAAAAAAATATTATATATTACCTGATGAGATAGTACCCCTCGCAATAAATAATTAATTATTTGTGGGCAGTCTAATGGCACTCGGTGAGTTCTTGATCTCAGTACGGAAACCCCACAGCCGTAGCAGACGGCCGTTTGTCCTACTGCAGGTGTCAACTGTCCCTGGGATGTGAGTGTATTTTGCAACAGTGTAACACAACTGACACAATGTGCCTTCGGTTGACAGCTGAAAAAAAACATATTTAAATAATTATATTTCTGTACAACTAATCTTAAACGGATTCTCGCCACAGTGTTCTTGGGTAGCACGTGTGATTAGAATTTTAAGGTGTTTTTATTTGTTGTGTTCGTTGATATTTTTGTGACTTGTTAGTTTTTAAGTGTTTTGTCCTTGTGTTCGTAAACAGGTTTGTGGTAATTGACAAATTTTAATCTTTATTATCCATCATGGAGCGACATAAACCGCCCGATCCTGCTCCCCCCGATATTCCAGTTCATTCACCTCCTCTTTTCCAAAACTCCTTATATATTAACACCTTCCCCCCCAAACAAACAACAAAAAAGTCAAATCGGACGTGCCAAATATTCGGCAATAGATAAGGCCCCTTTTGTTGTCCATGTGTCCCGGATAGAAACACAACCCAATTCAGGCACCATGAAATGTTGGGGTTTCTAGGGTCGAGTAAATCAGACAACCAACTAGATCGAATGTGCTTTAATCACTGTACGAAAGGAATATATTTTACAATGCATTAAAGTAAAGTGCTTACTTAGCTTAAATGGATACTTATATTCTAAAGGAGCGTACTTACTACGTTATACACTGTTAGGGAGCATACATACACTTCACCTCCGGGGGCGAAGGAAAAAAAAAATAATTCGATTAAATGTTTTTTTTTTTTTTTTTTTTTATACGTAAGTACAAACCAACTCTACTATTTCAATCTAATAGTATATTAATCTTGTCTATCCAACTAATTTTAATATTTATTATAATATACGTATTAATTACTTACTACATTGCAATGTATATAACTATTACACCTTATCTTTAGTTAATGCTAGTCTTAACTATACGAATACTATTCCTAAACATTACAACATAATTTTTATTGGTAGTACGGTCTTGTCCTATTTTTATGAACTAAATCTATCTTATTGTTTTTAAATATCCTAACGTTACACCCTAAATCTTCTTTTACTATAAAAGGTCCTTCATATATAGCATCTAGTTTTCGACCTGTTTCTTTTTTTATCAAAATTAAGTCATTTTCCTGATATACTATTGAATTTACTGATTTATCGTACAATAGGGGATCGGACTGGGTCAAAATAATATGATTCTGTTTAGTCCGTAAGTTAGATTATCGAAAAATATTGAATACGTGTTTTTTGTTTTATCAAATCAATAAAAAATGACGAAGATAAAACGCGTCAAAGATCTTGGAGTGGGGCTTGAAACGTCACTTGTGTCGTCAAAATGTACTATCATATGACGTCACACGAGTTTTCGAAGCACTGTATCGTCTTCATTTTAAGTTTACGTGAAAAAAGAAAAAATACGTGTCCAATAATTTTTTGAAATCTATCTGACGGACTAATTAGTTTTTTTTTGTCCGATCCCCTATTCCTTGCGTTTATATTTGTTACACAATAAATTATTTTTTGCGTCGGCATGGGCTAACTGTAAACGATATTTCAACTGCATTGGATAATTATCCCTATTATACAATGGTTCGACTGACTCTGAAATTTGACTAGGAATTCGACAAAGTTTACCGAAAACTAGTTCGTAAGGCATGTATTTTGTTTCTGAATGGACTGTATTGTTGAAACTAAAACACCAATATGGTAACCAGTAGCTCCATGTATCTGTATGGTTTTCACATTGGATCCTTAAAAATGCACCCAAACCTTTGTGAGCATTTTCAAGAGCTCCTATTGATTGGTGATGATAGGCGGTTGACGATAATTTTTGAATATCAAGAAGTTTACATACCTGCTCCATAGTTGCGGAGATGAACTCGGTCCCTCGATCTGTAGCTATTATTTCTGGTATTCCAAATATTAAAATAAAATGTCTCACAAATGCATTAGCTATGGATACAGTTTCTTTATTTTTTAAGGGAATAGCTTGTACAAATTTCGATAATTCGCATTGAATGGTCAATATATAACAGTTCCCATCTGTGTCTCTATCTAACGGTCCCACTACATCTAAATATATCTTTTGAAAAGCTGAGGACGCCGTAGTAGTAATTACCATCGGTTCTTTTATGTAACGGATATACTTTGACTTCTGACACTTCGTACACTTTTTTACAAATGTTTGTACGTCCTTTTCTATGCTCGGCCAGTAATATCTTTTCTTTATTATATTTACCATTCTGCGCACTCCAGCATGACCACTGGATGGCAATAAATGAAAGTCATTCATTATTATGGTTTTTTCTTTGTCATCACTTATTCTTTTTACTCCTCTTAGTATGCATATTCGCGGTGCTGACCAATTTTCTAACTTCGATATCTCATCACAAACGTTTTTAATAAAATCTTTATTATCTTTATTTTTAATGATACACACTTCTTCAATGTGTAAGTTTTTACAAAACAAACTTAATTTCTGCACAAATTCGGCTCGCGTAAAGTGTGCCTTGAAATCAAGATTGATGTAAATAATCTTTCTTTTTGCTAAATATACAAAACATTCACAGACATCTGTTATCATGTCATTGTCTCTCAATCTATTTAATTCGCTACTTTCAATGAAACTCATTTCGACTGAGTCGCACGGTTTTCTTAATATATCCACAACCCTTGGTTGGCCAGACCAATTGTCAGGAGATTTATTAAGATCCGCCTTCTCATTGTCATCCTTATTTTTAATTAACTCATCATCAATCTTTCGCTTTTGTGCCCTAGTCATAACAGCAACGACTTGTGCTTGCATTTCTTTTAGTTCGTCTGATGTTATACATATCCTAGACAAAGCATCTGCAACTACATTTTCTTTTCCTCGTACATAAATTATTTTGAATTTATATTCTTCTAATGTCAAACGGAACTTTAGAAGTCTACTTGAAGGATCTCTCATGCCAAAAAGATATACTAATGGTTTATGATCAGTCATAATTGTAAATTCTCTACCATATAAATACGGTCTAAAATATTTCACTGACCAAACTATCGCTAAAAGCTCTTTCTGTATTGTAGGGTAATTCTTTTCCGCTTTATTCAAAGGTCTACTTGCATACGCTATTGGTCTGAGATCTTTATTGCACAGCACAGCACCAACTGCAGTGTTTGAAGCATCTGTTTGTAATATGAATTCATTATTTTCTGTAAAATCAGGATATTGTAAAATAGGTGACGTAATTAATGCATTTTTTAGATGCTCAAAGGCATGTTTACAATCATCAGTCCAGATAAAGAGTTCACTTTTTCTGCATAATTTGTTTAATGGCAAAGCTATGTCTGAAAAATGTTTTATAAATTTACGGTAATAATTACAAAATGCGACGAAACGCTTAACTTCATCTGCTGTTTTGGGTATAGGGTAATTTTTCAATACGTTAGTTTTTTCGGGATCAGGTAATACACCTTTCTCTGACACAACGTGACCTAGATAAAGAATTTCTTTCTTTAGAAATTCGCATTTCTGGGGATTTAATTTTAAATTGACCTTTCTCAATCTTTCCATTATGTTTATTAAGTTTTGATTATGAATTTGCAAATTTCTACCAAATACTATTAGATCATCCTGAGTATATCAGGATTGCTCACACAGCAGCATTTCTCGTAAGTTAATCCAGACATTGCTACTGACATCATGCGGCTAAATGCGCTCGGACTTATCTTGAGACCCATAGGTAACCGCTTCATTTGATACTGACCTGTATTGGTAGTAAAAGCTGTTAATTTACGACTGTTTGGTTCCAAGGTCACTTGATAATAACCTTGGTGAAGGTCAAGGTGAGTGAAATATACTGCTCCTGAAAGTGAATCTAAAATTTCATTGATGTTAGGTAAAGGGAACTTGTCGTCACAAACCGTCTCTTTTAATTTTCTGTAGTCTACAACTCATCATCCACAACCCGAATTCACCCACTGCTGGGTATAGGCCTCTCTTTTCTGGTGCCAAACGCCACGTTCTTGTGCCAGTCTCATCCAGGTTTTTCCCTCGATGGCAACTATATCGTCTGCCCACCTCGCCGCCGGGCGACCTACATTTCTTTTACCCGTTCTTGGACGCCATTCGGTGACAGCCTTACTCCACCTGCCATCCCTACGCCTTGCCAGGTGTCCTGCCCAACCCCATTTGAGTTCCATAACGCGCATTAGTCTACAACTAATCGCCATTTTTTATCTGATCCTTCTTTACTCTTTTTCGGTACTAATAAAATCGGGCTTGACCATTCACTGTTCGATTCTTCAATAACATCATCTTCTATCATTTTTTTAATCTGTTTAGCTATCTCTGATTTTAACGCTTGCGGTAATCTATATGGCTTAACATATACAGGAGTTGTATTTTGTTTTATGGTAATGGATTGCTTATAAATATTTGTAGTACTTAATTTATCTCCATCTATGTAAAAATTATCGGAATATTTTGCGCAAATTGCTTCAATAGAACGTCTCTCTTCTTCGTTTAAATAATCTAATTTGAGTTGCGATAACAGTGTTTCAATCCTAGAAACGTCGATATTATTATTATTAAATTGACAAATATTATAATCACTCAAGGATTGCGTACTAGGAATTAAATTTGGTAAGGTTATTTCCTTCTCAGTAACGTTAAGAATCTTTATTGGTATTCTGTTATTTTTTACCGTGGCAATCGTATTTGCCAGATACACATCCTTCGCTAATTCACGTCCACAAACAATAACATCATCGTTCTCATTTTTGTCTACGTGTATAAAATGAATTGACTCTGAACGAGCTGGAATAATCAGGTTATTACTTCTCATTACACGTTCATCAACGAGATTAAAATAATATTCTTTCTCATGATAATACAATATTAAAATATTAGTATTTAAGTTTATATTTGCTTGATACTTTTTCAAAAAATCTAACCCTATAATTCCGTCTGCCTTTAATGGTAGTGACTCAAAAATAATAAAGGGATGCTGAAATATTTCACTGTTATACTCCAAATTTAAATCCACTAAGCCTCTTGAACGCCTTTGTCCACCGATTCCATTTATCAAAGTTTCATCTTTCCGAATGATAACGTTTCTTGGTAACGCTTCACTTTTAATGATAGACAAAGAAGCGCCTGTATCAACGAGCCAATAATATTTAATGTTATTAACGTTAAAAACTGCATATTTTGCATTGCCTAAATTTGATAAAACGCTATGTTTAAGAACGAAAAAACTGGTTTTCCGTTTCCTTTTTATCTGTATTGTCCTTTATGCATGGCTTTTTGCTATCGTTCTGATCTGCTAAACAAACATTCCGATTATTATTTCTAAAATATCTTGAACCTCTAGTATGTCTTTGACCCCTATTATAATTTGATGATCCACGATAGTTATACCTATTTCCGTTATTTCCTCTGAAATTACCACGCCATGTATATCTTTGATTATTGTAATTACCGTATTGACCACGACTATAACTATTATTATATTGACCACGACTATTATTGAAATGACGATTACCTTGTCGCCTCAAATTATTGTAACCTCGTCCATTTCTAAAAGCATGCAAGACATTACCTGGCATTGACTGGCCTTCTGTATCTTCATCTTTGGCAGCTTGGATTGCATCTTTCAGGCTGCTGTAGTTCCTAGCAGAGATGACCGTGCCCAATTTTGAACTGCGTAGTCCTTCTGAAAACCGTTTTATGGCAAGCTTTTCATTCAAAGGTTTTAACACTCCAAATGCATTAGAATTACCATCTGCTTGAGATATAGTAAGTTCAGTAAACAGCTTTTCAACTTCTGTGGCAAACTCCTCGATGCTACTTGAACCCTGTTGTATATTTTGCAAACGCGTCTGTAGGGCCGTAAAGGATTTTTGGGTCAATAGATGGCATCTTATTTCTTTTTTTCTTATTTTTAAAGTTTAGTGTTTTAGTTATAGTATAAGTCGTTAGTTATTTTCCAAGTATCGTGTTTGCAAACCACTATCATAGTATATACTATGCCACTATTGTATTGGGTCTGCCTGTAAAGATAGTGTGTGTTTATAATAATAAATAAATAATAAATAAATAAATCTCAAATCTTTAATTAGGTCTTGAATGGTCTTATAATTCCCTGTAATGCGTAACTTGGCATTTTCGGACAATCTACTTTTAAGGACGAATGTAATAAGTAGTGTCTTACCTTTCTCATCCAGCATATCTGCATACATCTCGATCGAATCTATCAACCGTTTAGTTGTTCCTTCTACACCGTCCATTGCTGGAAGCAAACTACATGCCACTTTAAGATCAAACTCCATTTTGTCAGATTCTATTTCTGGGAAAATACATAAACTATTTATTTCCTCAAAAGTTATCCTAATATTCTGAAATATATCCAATGCCGATGCAACTAATTCCGTATCCTTGCCTTTTTCTAAAAGTAACAATATTTTTCCACATTCCTTAAATATATTTTTTGCCTCACCTAACTTTGTCTCAATAACTTGACCTTTATACCTAGTCTGTCCTTTCTTAATTAAGTATTTTCTAATATCTACCAGAACATTATATTTTTCTAACAAAACATCAGTCATAATAGAATATTACCAAATTATAATTATCAAACCTTATTTCCTAATGGAATAAACTAAATGATCATGTTAACATAATTACTGCGAAACGGCACACAAATATTTCACACGTTGCACTTTTAGCCGCGAGGTATCATATTCACTGAGTCTTCGTGCACTGTTTTACGTCGTTTAAGTTTTTGCGTTATAAAACAAATTGATAGGTATGAGTCTGACTGATTGCAATTCACTGATTTATGGCACTGTTTTTCGGTTTTTTATGGCTCTGATGCTGGATTAATTAGTTAGCAGGTGTACCTTCCACTCTTCCACGTAGGGATGCCCTTATGCGCTGAATTGCGCTGAGTCCGATTTCTTCTTGCATCCATTGACGATGGCAGCTGCGGTAGTACTTCAGGAAGAAGTAAATTACCAGGAGAGTTATGGCTGCGAGAATAATTATAGTGATCGTGCTCAGCCGCTCCATGTGTCCTCCGATGTCCTTCAGAAGGGCGTCATTGTTTCCGCCAGCAGCATTTTGATTTAGGAACACCTCGTCCTTTTCCACCTTGGAGTTACACATCTTAACTTTGCTTAATCTGCCCCTTGGCAGACCTTAAGGCAGGGTCGCCATGAAATGTTGGGGTTTCTAGGGTCGAGTAAATCAGACAACCAACTAGATCGAATGTGCTTTAATCACTGTACGAAAGGAATATATTTTACAATGCATTAAAGTAAAGTGCTTACTTAGCTTAAATGGATACTTATATTCTAAAGGAGCGTACTTACTACGTTATACACTGTTAGGGAGCATACATACACTTCACCAGCTTACACCCGGTTAACTTCGGCAAGTTTCTGATGTCTAACAACATCACGAACATAGTTCGTGGTGGGGTTAGTAGGATCGGTAGAAACCGCGTATCCATTGAGTTCATTTCCCCTCAGGATGCCAACGCATTTTTAATTAACAGTATTTTGACCAAGTACAGCTACACTGCTTCCATACCCACATTCAACATTACAAGGATGGGAGTAGTAACTGGTATTCCCTCTGATATATCAGAAGATGAAGCTATTACATATCTATCTGTGCCTGCAGGATGTGGGCGCATTCTTAAAGTTCGTCGAATTAATAGGAAGGTTCAGAGAGACGGAGACAACGAGTGGAAACCCACTGAAACTTGCGTAATCACGTTTGATGGTCAAGTCTTACCCAAAAGGATCCCCACCATCCAATGTCGCAAATGTTGCCGATTTGGCCATGTGGCTAACGTATGTAGGTCGAAACCACGCTGCAGCAAATGTGGCCACGATCACCCAGGTGATGGTTGCAACATTTCTGAGGGCGAGGCCTTCTGTATTCTGTGTTCGGGAAATCACTTTGCTAATAGCAGGTCATGCCCCGAGCATGGTAGACAGAAAGCCATCAAAACTGTTATGGCTGAGAAGTCTATTTCTTATGCTGAGGCTAGTAAATCTATACCAACAGCTTCCCGCAACTACGCCAACATTGCTAAAACCCCGATTTCACAGTCCTATCGCAAGACTATAACCCTAAAGCCTAAATCCCATGCCCCTCTCTCTCCGTCTTATGACAAAGCTTCTCATCAACTCATAATTAATCCCCCTCACACTTCACAGCCTAATGGCTGTGGTCTCAATTATAATAATTTATCTTCCGAAAATACCTCTATTATCGATTTACTTATTAAACTTATACCTATCATTACTTCTTCTTCTACTACTAATACTCAATCACCGCCCAACGTTGCCAACCAACTTATAACTCTTCTTTTAGATATTAGAAATGGCGTCTCGCCAAGTATTCCTTCAGTGGAACGTGAGGTGCGTGTGGCATAAAAAGCACGACCTCATATTCCTTTTAAATAAGTACAAGCCCTTAGCTTGTTCTATAGCTGAGACTTGGCTTACTCCAAGTCTTAGCTTCCGTATGCCACATTTTAACACTGTCAGATGTGACAGATCAGATGGCTATGGAGGGTCTGCTCTCCTAGTCAACAACCGGGTCCCACTCTTACCCTTTACTTTACCGCCACTTACAGGTGATATGAGTATTGCCGCAGGAAGGGTGGAGGGCATCACAGTTCTTTCCATTTATATTGCACATCCTCGCCTAGAATTTTTAAACATTCTTAAAGATATTTTCGCGAATGTTCATGGTCCAATACTGGTCATGGGCGACTTTAACTGCCACCATTATAGATGGGGGTCTGAACGCTGTGATGCCTTCGGTGTAGCTCTAGTCGATCTTCTGGATGACCTGGATCTCTGCGTCTTAAACGACGGATGTTCGACACGACGATCTCTCCCAGGACAGCAAAAGAGTTGCGTAGATCTTACCTTCTGTTCGGTTGAGTTAGCAGCATCAACTCACTGGGAATGCACAACCTTGTCGCATGGTAGTGATCACTACCCTATAGTCATATCTCTGGTTAATAAAACTTATTTAGAAAAAACTTCTCCTCCACTTTTGAAATATAACCTGTCGAAACCAGACTGGACAAAATTTGTGTCATTATTGGAGGATAAAATTGATACTCTTCCAAATTTAAATTCAAATTTATCACATCCCTCTGATCACTGCCATGCCAAGAGCTGTTATGAGGGTTTTGTGACAGCTATTACCTCCAGTGCAGATTCCTGCTTTCCGTTAAAGAACAGTGCCCGCAATAAAATACCTTCACCCCCGTGGTGGGATTCCGAATGTACTGCGGCAGTCAAGGTTAGAGATGAGGCCGAGGTGTGTTACAATACAGACATGAGCACACAAAACCTGCTGGCATACTGTCAGCATAATGCCAGAACCAAACGATTTCTTCGTAAAAAGAAACGTGCGGGTTGGGTAAAATTTTGCTCTTCTTTATCACCCTCCACTCCAATTTCAGTCGTCTGGAAAAATATAAATAGGTTTAGACGTGGATGTTCCCCAACAGTCTCTTCACCAATTACTAGGGAAACAGCTGAACATTTTTTTGACAAAATAGCACCATCGTATGTTCCACTCTCAACAGAATGCCAAAATACTCCCCTGCTTAACATACCAGAGGATCCTTTCGATGCGCCATTTACTTTGGAGGAATTGAATGTGGTACTCAAACATGTACGGGACTCAGCTCCTGGTATTGATGGTGTGCCATATTCATTTATAACCCATTCTGGCGAAAAGGCTAAAATCTACTTTTTAAATATTTTGAACTTTTGCTACATAAATGGTTGGGTCCCAGATCAATGGAAATTACAGGTCATTATTCCTCTGTTGAAACCAGGCAAACATGCAGATGATCCGAATGGCCTCAGACCAATTGCCTTATCTTCAGTTCTAGCCAAACTATTGGAGCACCTTATTAAAAATCGTCTTGAGTGGATAGTCGAATCGAGAGACTTACTGCCGAACCATCAATTTGGTTTTAGGAAAGGGCTTAGTACAATGGATAGTGTTGGTACTTTAGTTACGGATATACACTTAGCCTTTTCTAGAAACGAATCCGTTGTTGCTAGTTTCCTCGATATCTCTTCTGCATATGATAATGTACTTCTTCCCGTACTCAGGCAAAAATTGCAACAGCTGAGTCTTCCGGCTAAGATGATACAATGCATATGTGAACTACTACTGTCCCGCTCATTGGTACTGAGAGTCCAGGGTGAGGAGTTCGATAAAAGGCAGACATGGAAGGGACTCCCGCAGCCCGCAAGGTTATGTCCTTAGCCCCATACTCTACAATTTATACACGGCTGATATTGGGTCCTGCTTAAATAATAATTGTCAGATGTTACAATACGCCGATGACATTGTTTTGTATGTGACAGATCCCTCTATAGTTGACGCGGCGTCATCTCTATGCCTCTCTCTGGACTCTTTGAACCATTGGCTTTTAGGCCATGGGCTGTCATTATCTGCACCAAAAAGTACGGCACTTATTTTTTCTCGTAAAAGACTCATTCCTCATATTTCAATAAACATTTTAGGCCACAATATTCCTATAGTTAATAAAGCTAAGTTTTTAGGTGTTATTTTAGATTCAAAATTAACTGGCAAACATCACATAAACTTTCTTATACAAAAATGTGAAAGAATTATTTCAATTTTAAAATGTCTTGCAGGTGTATGGTGGGGTGCACACCCCTACACCATGAAATTAGTTTACAATGCCTTAGTTCGTAGTGTGTTAGATTATGGAACATACCTTATGATTCCTTGCAACAAAGGAGCTTTGGCTGGGCTGGATTAGAGTTCAGTCCAAGTGCCTTCGAATCATCTCTGGTTGTATGAAGTCCTCTCCCGTTAACGCATTGCAGGTCGAATGTGCTGAACCTCCTCTGACCCTTAGACGTCAATATCTGGCCTCCCGCTTTGTGTCTAGACTAACATGTAGATCCACCCATCCTCTTATACGCAGATTGAAAGAGTTAGATGCCCTATGCAGAAGCTCAAATTACTGGAAAAATAAAGAAATCCCTTTAATCCTAAAATCCTTCCGGCTAATTCTAAATTTAGAGAACCCGATCGTCCAGTATCCCAGATTACCCCTTTTTAATTTTCCTTATGAAGTTTTAACCTATATCCCAAAAAATTTCTTTGATATTGGTATATTCAAAAAATCCCCATCAGCGAATTTGACTTTCAATGCGGTGGTGGGCGAGAGATGGAATGGTTTTCAATTATTTTATACAGATGCTTCTAAACTCACCGATCTTAACCACACTGGCGCTGCGGTCTATTACCAAAGCTCCAAAATTATCTTACAGTTTAAGTGCCCTAAGGAGTCTTCTGTATTCACTGGTGAGTGTGTGGCTATATTGGAAGCTTGTCTTTTTATAGAGTCACACCACAATATTCAGAAAGCCGTTATTTTCACAGACTCCCTTAGCTGTTTACAAGCCCTAGCTCAGAATCCTTTTAAGAGTAAATTGCACAGCACCCTTATTTTAAGAATTAAAAACTCTTTATTTTCTTGCGCTAGTAAACAAAAAGATGTTCAGTTAGTTTGGATACCTAGCCATTGTGGCAATAAGGGTAACGAATGTGTTGATGCTTTGGCTAAAGATGCTTGTTCATCTTTATCGTCAGATCTCACGCACAATACCCATCAGGGTTACGACCTTCTGTCTCTTCCAAAACTGAATCTACAATGTTCCTGGCAGGAACAATGGAATGTGTCCAGCAAAAAGAAAGGTAAGTTTTTCCACGCAGTGCAACCGACCGTAAAGCCAAAACCGTGGTTTTTCTGTCACAAAAAAGTATCGAAAACCGTTATTTCTGTCTTATGTAGAATCCGCTTAGGTTTTTGCTGCACTCCTGTCTTTTTACACAAAATTCATGTCCGTGACTCCTCTCTCTGCGAATGCGGGCTGGAGGAGGGCACCCTAGATCACATTTTTTTTGAATGCTCTAACAATATACCACCTTTAGATTTGTATAGCCGTCTCCGTAAATTTAAAATTCCTCTTCCCATTATATAATTTTCCCTCCCTTTTAACATATTCCTCTCCTGAACTGCTTGTGGCGCTGATGATCTTCATCCGTCTCAATAATATAAAATTATAATAATATTTGTCTCCCCATAAACTGTGTGTGGATGTGGTATATGTATATTTTTAATGTTTTAACACATAAAAATTATTTATGTAATTATTATTTTTTGTTTGTTTCAGTCCAGTACTAACCCCACAAGTTCTACATTAAGCTCAATGTATCGTCGAAGACTTTTTATTCCTCTTGTAACACGACGCCTTACGCCATCTACCGGAATGTGTGCACAACCTTACGCCACCCGAGTAGATGAAGATCAATCATCAATAAGACGATGGCAACAACAGTATCCACAGACTACTCGCGCCATCTACCATTCAACGTGTGAAGAGTACGTCCAACCGGCTATATAAACCGGAGCTTCGGAAGGAACGATTCATTCGCAGCTTAGACGGCAAAGTGAGCGATAGCCCCGCAGTCCTTACTTTGTCCACAAGCCTAACCTGAGCGGAGGCCCCGTCGCCCTCAGGATTAGTCAAGCTAGGAGGTTAAGGGATGCGATAGCCCCGCAGTCCATCCCTAGGACCACTAATAGTCATAACCTTTGTCTAACTTTTATTGCTAATAATCTGTCAAGAGTAAGATGTGTTTTGAATAAAAGCCTATCTGTCATCAACCGTTGGTTTCATTCCACCGCCACCATTATATTGGCGCCCAACGTAAAATATTTTCTTCTACCCGCAATTTTGGAGAAATTCCCACAATTTTGTTGGTGTACCCACATATTGGCGGATAAACAGGAGAATACATAAAAATGTCAGAGAAAATCCCTGAGATGGTGGTGATGACGCAGGAACAATTCGCTGCACTCATAACTAAACTGATGGAAGCAAACGAAAGTAGAAATAGACATTCAAAAAGTTTCGCCGCGTGCACAAAACGTTACGACGGTGAACGAAACTTTAACAAGGTTGAAGAATTTGTAATCAGTATCTCAGTATACAAGAAAATAGAGAAAATCAGTGACGAAGACGCCTTGGAAGGATTGACATTGTTATTAACTGATGATGCTGCTACGTGGTGGAACGGAATAAAAGGCGACATCAAGAAGTGGACTCAAGCTCTTGACGCCATTAAGTCTGCTTTCGCGCCAAAAATGCAGTCACACGAAATATACGTCGAACTATACTCCAAGAAACAAACCACTGAAGATATTGATGCGTTTGTGTGTGAAAAACGTGCCTTACTCGCACAGTTACCTTCAAAACGACAAAAGGAAGAGGAACACTTGGACTTTGTTTACGGACTTCTCAGTATTACCTACAGAAAGGAGATCGCCCGCAGCGATGTGAAGACGTTCGCGGAACTCCTGGAGCGTGGACGACATATTGAAAGTCTACTGAAGGAAGTTGGTGAGGTAATGACTTCAACTCAAACAGAACAGAAGCCGCTCAATACATGTTCTTTTTGTGGCAAGAAGGGTCATCATATGGACTTATGTCGCAAAAGGTTGGCAGATGAAAATAAACCGGCAGAATTGCAAATTGACAAGAAGCCAGTCATTACGTGCTATGGGTGTGGAGGACCTGGTGTTTACAGAAGCAACTGCAGTACCTGTAACACTACGGAAACGACACCAATGCCCGTCGCACTTTTAGAAGTACAGAATATTTCAATGAATTCTGTTGAACTTTATTTAGATTCTGAAGAAGGAAATTTACTTACAAACAATGAGCAAATGATGTTCTATGAAATGCTCATTGAGAACAGGAATATCTGTAAGAAAAACACAGAACCAACCCCATTGATACAACATAGAATTGACACAGAAACTAAATATCTGAGCAACCTTATAGATTCTGACGGTACTCAAACAGACACACAGAAAATCTTTGCTATTGCAAACCGTCAGGCGCCTAAAAACTTAGAGCAATTAAAAACTGCATCAATGTATCGGAGTTTTGTTCATAATTTTGCTGACAATGCTAGACCACTTACTAACTTATCGAAGAAGAAAATAAGCTGGAAATGGAAACAAGAGCAACAAGAAGCATATAGGAAATTAAAAACTGGCCTGACTACGTCACCAGTGTTGAAACAGGCAAGCGACGACTTACCCTTGGCTATCAAAGCTGATGCTAGCCAGTATGCCATTGGCGCAGCTTTAGTGCAGGGGGAGGGAGACAATGAGCACCCTGTTGAATACGCAAGTAGACTCCTAACACAGGCTGAACGCAATTATAGTGTCACAGAAAAGCAAGCACTACCCATAGTTACCGACACCCACGGCGCACCTTATGTTATGTTGGAGAAACACGGAACCTCCACTTATGAAATTGCTCATTCAGAAACTCCAGACAAGTCAATTGAAAAGTATCACACGTCAGCAATAACTAAGTTTGAAGAAGAGAGACAACGTGATATTCCAACCAACTTACCCGATACGCCGAAAAAGAAGGATCTTGTCCTGGTACTCTGTCGGGACGACTATAGAGTACTACAGGGGGAGAATGTAACACGACGCCTTTTCATCTTGTCCTGGTACTCTGTCGAGACGACTATAGAGTACCAGAGGGGGAGAATGTAACACGACGCCTTACGCCATCTACCGGAATGTGTGCACAACCTTACGCCACCCGAGTAGATGAAGATCAATCATCAATAAGACGATGGCAACAACAGTATCCACAGACTACTCGCGCCATCTACCATTCAACGTGTGAAGAGTACGTCCAACCGGCTATATAAACCGGAGCTTCGGAAGGAACGATTCATTCGCAGCTTAGACGGCAAAGTGAGCGATAGCCCCGCAGTCCTTACTTTGTCCACAAGCCTAACCTGAGCGGAGGCCCCGTCGCCCTCAGGATTAGTCAAGCTAGGAGGTTAAGGGATGCGATAGCCCCGCAGTCCATCCCTAGGACCACTAATAGTCATAACCTTTGTCTAACTTTTATTGCTAATAATCTGTCAAGAGTAAGATGTGTTTTGAATAAAAGCCTATCTGTCATCAACCGTTGGTTTCATTCCACCGCCACCATTATACTCTTTTTTTTTTTAAAAAATACACACTTGCGTTCCAATTCACTTTTGACATTGGCAGAATAGTCGACATCGGCTTTGCTTGCCATTATCTAAAAATAGAATAGAACTAATCTTAAATGATAGGTACCTACTACATACAATTAATATCCTCGAATACACACTGATTAAAATAAACCATCTTAGTTAATAAGTTGGTTATTAACAACACATCAGTATGGTTCCTACCTATATAAGTTATATTAAAATCCGGTAACTCAACTGGTGAGGTGAGAAACTAACACACACATGGATTTTACTTTTGCCCTCTAAGATTTGTTATTTGGTACTTATAAACATAAAAGTACAGTTCCTAAATAAAAAACACCATTCTACGTTAAAAGACAATGTTTACTCTTACCGGTGTTGGTGAGATCCAGACTCGTAAAATGTTCATGATGTTATTCGTGATCTCCGACAACATACGTCTGTGCATAAGTTGCGTTAATCTCAAAGAGCAGTTGAGACATCGCACCACAGTTGCACTCGTCATGATCACAACACAAAAAGTCCTGTATTTAGTTATAAACAACACACACGGTGCAGCGGCGGCGTTAGAAGTATGTTTATTGTCAATGGGTTGGCAGCATTAACGGAGTAACTAAAAGGTTCGACTGGAAGCACAATGTAACAAAACCAGCAAAAATAACATACCGTCATACTGTATTGTAAAAATATCACAAACGCACAATAAATGTTAATGTACCCGCACTACGAGTAACATAATCCCTAGTATTGTCAGGTGATAGTAAAAAATGGCGTACTATGACGTCGGAAATATAAAAGTACTCATTTATTGTTTGAAAAACTATCCCATTGTAAATAAACGTTAATACTTATTTAAAAAATGTATTTGTATTTTAGATATTTAATGCCGTTTTAGGTTTTGATACACAAGTCTTTTATCAAGAGTACTGTACGCTGGCATTCTCCTTTCCACTTCTGAAACTTACATCAAAAGTGGGATAAAGGACTTTTCAGGCCCACTTAGACGAAGTCTCGTAGCTGAAAATTGTTTTGAACAGAAAAGCCGTTCTTTTATTTTTGAATTTTATTTTGCAACTACCCACTTTATTATTTTTCTTTTTATTCGATTGTCTGACCTGTTTTAGTTGTTTGTCTGATTTAATCCCGATTTTCTTGTGATAATGGGGCGTGAAAAGCCGCATACTCGCGACAAACGGTCACGTACTCGGGATTAAATTACGGGTGCGCAAACGACGTCGATCCCGTGGGTCATTGATCGCAATAGTGGTAGATCGTACCGCGATTCGAGTAGTAGTCGTCGTACTCCATGACATGGCTTGCGTAATCGAGATTGGCATGATTTTTATAGTCCCGAAAGGCACCAATCGTGTAGTAGGGATAGGCGCGATACGCGTAGGTCGTTCGCGTAGCGACATTGCAGCATTGGCAATAGAAAACGCACACGTACTCCTTCACCGCCGGTTCAAACGAGTTCTACCTAGAAGAATAGTGGGTTTACTTTCGTCCCTGATACAAGTAAGGTCGAACCATTTTTGAGTATTTCTCAAAAAAAGTGTACGTAACGAAAAAGTTGTTACGAAATATTGTTATGAAATAGTTCTAGATGTTACTAAATAGTAAACATAAGGCTATAAACCAACCTATTAAATAAAGCATATGAGACTTTAACATTCGTAAAGAACTATTTGCCAGTGAATGTTCACTAAGGTTTTAATATTGGCAAAGTTTTAAGAACTGTACCTATACACTCAGATTTACACTATACTTTTTCATAACGTAACGAAATTCATAAAAAACGTTACGAAAAAGCAACGAAAATTTTACAAATTAAGATCATATTAAGTCGATGGTTTGATAAAACCTGAAACTGCAAATAATATAATACGCTTAAATGTTCGTACGACACGTATTACAATAACATATATAAATCAAGACTTATCTTAATGTGAAAAAGTATTTCTTATTACGAAAAAGTAATCTCCCTTGGACAACACGTTCAAAACTGATTTTCACATTAAAAGTTATGGCGGAGACGTCAGACCTACAGCCAATCAGAATGATGCTAGTGTTGTCCGTGTTAAAAAGGTAACGGATGCGTTCAGAAATTACGTGGAAGTAGAAATAAAACGTAACTAAAGAGTAAGTTACTAAAAAGTAAATGGGCACGACTCATTTTGTTTTTCGCATTTTTTTTTATATTTTACTATGAAACCCCATAGAAAATCACTTTAATTAAGAAACTACATTTAATCAAGGTCTGTAATACAAAAAATGCACAATATTAACGCGACATATCGAATTTTATGAAGTGTTACATGTATGAAGTCGTAGGGTGGCAATTTGATTTTTGTATGAAACGCAAAAAACATCTTTTTAAAAAAGCTTTCTAAAATTGATTGAATACTATGGTTTTACCATTTATTCTTCACAACTTTAAAGTTTAATAGTTTTTCTTCACAAATATGTTATTTTTTGTATGTATGGTTAAATAAAAACATTGAAACTTTGTTACTATTTCGAGGCACACTTTTTTTTCAACAGATGTACACTTATTTTGAGAAATACTCTTTTATATTTCGTTGGTCCAGTGGTCGCAAGCACGACTGCTGAGCATGAAGGTTCTGGGTTCGATTCCCGGGTCGGAAAGTGTTATTGTCTGGATTTGTGCCTGGTTGGTGGCAATAGGCTCACCCCTATTATATGGGACTTAAACATAACTGGCGAATTGTGGGTGTACTAATAGGTACACCTATGCCTTACCCTTCTGGGATTACAGGCGTGATGTTATGTAGTGTGTGTGTGTTTATTAAGTCACTGGGGCGATTGAGAGTGCCTCTGACGCATTGGTGGCTGTTTACATGGTGGTGATAAGACAATGGCTTAACGATTGGGTGACCAATGACAAAAGTGGACTGATTGTGAACCCGAATTTTGGTCATTGTGTCCGCGTTAGGGTGGTGTGGCCACTGTGCTATATGAAGTTATGAGTATGAATTCGAATAACTTTACTACGTATGTTGGCTATGCCCGAAAGTTCTTGTTGCGGTTGAATATCGTCAAGGAACTGTCGTTGGTTTGATCCCTGTACGGTACAAATTTTTGTATGGCGTACAGATAGTTTTTCCGAGTCTTGGTACCTATTTGTGTATGTGAGTTTAAATATTTGTGAAAGTACCCACGACACAGAAGAAATTCCTAGTGTGGGGCAACGTTGTGATTTGTGGTATATCTGATGCTTAAATAAAAGCCGCAATTATGAACAAAACAAAATACAGTCAAGTCTTGTTTTCTGTATATTTGAAACCCAAAAGTGCAGTTGTTTGCACATCAAACTCAAATAATCATGATCTGCGTAAACTCAAACCCCTACGCAATATGATCAGTTGACTTGTTTTTCGTGTGAAGACGTAGGCCGTATACAGGTTCACTGTAGTCTTGCTTTATTAAAGAAGGTGCCTAAGACACATGATTGGCTAAGGAAGAAGCCAAGGGGTCACGTACCAGTCGATGTTCATAAGGTTTTGATGAAGTTGAGGTAGAAAGTCGAATGGGTTTCTATCGGCTGTACTATGTTCGACCGTACCAGTAGTTATTGCGTAGTCGTGGCTCGGTTGAAATTGGAGTTTTTTTGAGGAAACTCAAGTCGACTGTGTGTGCGATGCGCGTTTAGCTCTGGTTGAGGTCAGGGCCTGGAAAGACCTTAGTGTGAAGTCAAATAGTGATCGACTTGTTTACTAGTAAGTTAGAGATCTGTGGTTTTACTCGAAGATTTTTGTGAACCTGGCATTTGTTTTGACGCAATAATGTTTTTAAGATTGATTTGAACGACTATGTTACATGACCCAGGGTGGTTGATTGTTGAATTTTCGATAATTTCCAGTTTGGTCACGTTTGATTTTATCAAAAAGAGTGGGACCTCGGTCACTCCTGACCAAACATCCATGTTTGGTCAGGAGTGACCGAGTGGAACAAAATTCTGTCGTAGATTTGTCTCTTTGCAGAGTAACCATTACATAAGGACGTGTGGCGTGTGATATGCAACGCAAGTACGCAACGCTGCCTGGTCTCATAGCAGTGGTTGCCAGGGCTGCGCAACAGTGACGCCATGAACGTGCACGTGGCCGCAGGCCGCCGCCGCGTGCCTGTGTGCCTTATTGACGTTGCCGAGCGTGTCAATGCAGGCTGACTGCGCGCCCTACTGGCGTTGCCGAGCGTGTCGCTGCACGCTGACTGCGCGCCCTACTGGCGTTGCCGAGCGCGTCGCTGCACGCTGACTGCGCGCCCTACTGGTGTTGCCGAGCGCGTCGCTGCACGCTGACTGCGCGCCCTACTGGTGTTGCCGAGCGCGTCGCTGCACGCTGACTGCGCGCCCTACTGGCGATGCCGAGCGCGTCGCTGCACGCTGACAGCGCGCCCTACTGGCGCAGTTGTGCGTGGCACACCACGGTGCCAGCGCGCCCTACAGGCGCAGTTGTGCGTGGCACGCCACGGTGCCAGCGCGCCCTACTGGCGCAGTTGTGCGTGGCACACCACGGTGCCAGCGCGCCCTACTGGCGCAGTTGTGCGTGGCACACCACGGTGCCAGCGCGCCCTACAGGCGCAGTTGTGCGTGGCACACCACGGTGCCAGCGCGCCCTACTGGCGCAGTTGTGCGTGGCACACCACGGTGCCAGCGCGCCCTACTGGCGCAGTTGTGCGTGGCACACCACGGTTTCAGCGCGCCCTACTGGCGCAGTTGTGCGTGGCACACCACGGTGCCAGCGCGCCCTACTGGCGCAGTTGTGCGTGGCACACCACGGTGCCAGCGCGCCCTACAGGCGCAGTTGTGCGTGGCACGCCACGGTGCCAGCGCGCCCTACTGGCGCAGTTGTGCGTGGCACACCACGGTGCCAGCGCGCCCTACTGGCGCAGTTGTGCGTGGCACACCACGGTGCCAGCGCGCCCTACAGGCGCAGTTGTGCGTGGCACACCACGGTGCCAGCGCGCCCTACTGGCGCAGTTGTGCGTGGCACACCACGGTGCCAGCGCGCCCTACTGGCGCAGTTGTGCGTGGCACACCACGGTGCCAGCGCGCCCTACTGGCGCAGTTGTGCGTGGCACACCACGGTTTCAGCGCGCCCTACTGGCGCAGTTGTGCGTGGCACACCACGGTGCCAGCGCGCCCTACTGGCGCAGTTGTGCGTGGCACACCACGGTGCCAGCGCGCCCTACTGGCGCAGTTGTGCGTGGCACACCACGGTGCTAGCGCGCCCTACTGGCGCAGTTGTGCGTGGCACACCACGGTGCCAGCGCGCCCTACTGGCGCAGTTGTGCGTGGCACACCACGGTGCCAGCGCGCCCTACTGGCGCAGTTGTGCGTGGCACACCACGGTGCCAGCGCGCCCTACTGGCGCAGTTGTGCGTGGCACACCACGGTGCCAGCGCGCCCTACAGGCGCAGTTGTGCGTGGCACACCACGGTGCCAGCGCGCCCTACAGGCGCAGTTGTGCGTGGCACACCACGGTGCCAGCGCGCCCTACTGGCGCAGTTGTGCGTGGCACACCACGGTGCCAGCGCGCCCTACTGGCGCAGTTGTGCGTGGCACACCACTGTGCCAGCGCGCCCTACTGGCGCAGTTGTGCGTGGCACACCACGGTGCCAGCGCGCCCTACTGGCGCAGTTGTGCGTGGCACACCACTGTGCCAGCGCGCCCTACTGGCGCAGTTGTGCGTGGCACACCACTGTGCCAGCGCGCCCGCCCTACTGGCGCAGTTGTGCGTGGCACACCACGGTGCCAGCGCGCCCTACTGGCGCAGTTGTGCGTGGCACACCACGGTGCCAGCGCGCCCTACTGGCGCAGTTGTGCGTGGCACACCACGGTGCCAGCGCGCCCTACTGGCGCAGTTGTGCGTGGCACACCACGGTGCCAGCGCGCCCTACTGGCGCAGTTGTGCGTGGCACACCACGGTGCCAGCGCGCCCTACTGGCGCAGTTGTGCGTGGCACACCACGGTGCCAGCGCGCCCTACTGGCGCAGTTGTGCGTGGCACACCACGGTGCTAGCGCGCCCTGCTGGCGCGGTTGAGCGCATGGCCCCGGCTACTGGCGCGACCTGGCTTGGTCAAGCGCGTCGCTGCAGGACTACTGCTACTTATTTGTCGTGAGCATGCAAACGTTTGGGCGTCTGCTCTGCTCTGCTCCGCGGTCATAGTGGAGACATGTGGAAGTTTTGGGCTTCAGTCTCAATGACGCGGTGTGTCACAAAATCATTAGCGATGCATTGAATCTCTTGGGTTTGAAGCTGTTTCAATTTTAAAAATCACTATTGGTGGTCTTTGTTGCTGTCGCTTGAGTGCACGCTTGCGCCTGGAACACTGGTCAAATTTATGGACTCTAACTTATGAAATTACTTCGCTTTGAATAGGCTTCAAACCATAGTGGTCATGTTATTTATTTGCTCATGTGTTCACTTTCATGTGTTTGCAGATCTGGTTGTGAGAGATGGATCTGAGGACAGTGGTGCCCAGAAACGTGTGCCACGTTCTTTGAGCTTTGGCTGCTGTGCTGTACTGCGGTGCTGCTGGTAGCAGGCGCGTGTGTGTCGCCGGTTGTGATGGCACCTGTTGCTGAGCCACTGGTGGCCGCATAAATTTGGCCATGTGTGGTCAATTTGTGGTCTCACACGTATGAATACGGTCTGCGTGTTGAGAGAACTCGTGCGTATGAATACGGTCTGCGTATCGAGTGGGCTTGTACACATGATTGCGGTCAGTGTATGAGTCAGCTTACACGTATGAATACGGTCTGCGTGTTAAGCGGCTTGCACGTATGAATACGGTCTGCGTGTCAAGCGGGTCTGCAGGTTGTCAGACCATGTTGCAGGTGGTGAGAGCTGAACGCTGGTCGTGGTCGCAGTTGCGGTCACCGCCAGCAAGACGGCAGCATAGAAACCGCCTCTTACGCGCTGGATACGTACAGGACAATGCCTTGGCTTTATTTTTATAAATGCTTTGAGAAAGATGGATGTGTGTGTCTATTCAAACTTATGAACTATTTGAGAGAACGATGAATGAATTAGTTGGCTGAAAATGAATGGAACTTAGTGAGAGGTTGAACGCTTTTACACAAATTTCTGGATAGCTTCTAACAAGATCTTGTTTTCAGATGAAGATACTGATGACGACTCTGAACAAACGGGGTCCTCTACTGCGGTCAACCCGGCGCTTCTGCCAGCGGGCGAAGTGGAGCTCGAAGTGCCGACCTCACCCAGCGCGGCGCGCGGGTCCTAGCGGGGCCTCCAAGAGCTTGTGTCGAGGACGACACTTCGTCAGGAGAGGCCGTGTAAGAGAATGCTCGCGTTACGTCACTATACTCGCCTTGCCTATAAAAACCAGGCGCTGCGGGTAGAACGTCCCTTTGCTGCTCGACGCTTGGACTGGACGGACGTTAGATTCATAAGTCAATTGTAATGTTACGTAAGCCATTTTGAGTTTAGTTTGTCGTAAAAATCATAAAGTGAGTTTGTGTTTTGTTGTGTTAATTTTAAGGCTTACTGGACTGTAAGTAAATTGTGCTGGTTGTAATTTGAGTCAACTGTAAGAGGTACCACCTACTACCACTGGTGGAACGACGTAAAATTGCTGACAGCTTATTTTTGTTGAAAATCCTCAATAACGATATCGATAACCCTGAGTTATTGTCTAAATTTCATTTTAATGTGCCTTGTAAAACATTTCGTTTTAATCCACCCATACGTGTACCTCATACATCTTCGAATTATAGGCAGAACAGCTATATTGTGCGTGCAAGCAGACATTTCAATGACATAAGCAAAGAATATGATTTAGATCCATTCACAACTAGTGTAAATTCGGCCAGAAGGTGCTTAAGCCTCAAGTTTTTCAAGTAGCGGTAGGTTATTTTATTTGTTGTTATTAATTTCTTTATTATTTGTGTAATGTATTATTTCATGTAATGCAATTGCTAGTAATTTTTTGCGAACTAAGTTTTTTTTATGTTGTATTTATTTTACATATGGCGTTTTTTTTTGTTATGTGCTCACATTTTAAATCATTGTATTATGTGTCTATACGTGAGGACTTGTAATTGGCTTTCTGGTGACTATGGTTACTTCTTTTTGTTTGTGTTTATTAGCTGTAAGTCTTCCAAGTACTAAATAAATAAATAAATAAATAAGGTAAAAATGGTTTTTTTGTTGTTAATTGTTTTTTTTTAATAAATTTCCACTTCTGAAACTTAGAATATAATAAATTTGAGACGAAATGTCAACAAACACTTGACACCACTTGAAAGGGTCTCTCTTAAGCTTGAACAAAAACATTACTTGAAGCGTCTATTGTTTATAACACGTCAACAAAAAAATAAGATAAGAGCCCGGCCGGCCGGCGCGCGCCGGCGCACCTTTTTTTTTCGAAGGTCTATCGCTATGACGTAATCGGCGTAATCGGCGCGAGACCGGGAGCGGATAATTATTAACAATAAAGTTTTCAGTTTTCTATTTAAATCACAATGACATAATATGCAATGCTGTCATAGTGTCAAATTAAAAAGATTAAAGAAATGCTATGAAGGTATGTACAATAAGTATGTAATCATTTCTTTACAAAATATTTCGAACCGATAAAATAGCATCAAAATAAAAACAAATACCTTTAACTTACAAGAAGTGAAAACCGATTATAACATTATTATAAATCACAAAAAGTGGATTCTGACCTGTGATTTGAACTTGCGTACCTTTGTTTACAGGTAAGTCTCCGTACCGTTAGACTACGTACACCAGTGACAAATGGTTTGAAATAGACCTTCTATTTTAATATATAGTATGACAGTTGACAGTTCGATTGTGGTTCGATACCGGAAATATGAAATGCCGTAAGGGACTTCAGCTTTCTCTTGGATTTGCAACGCTCGCACCAGACGCCTAAAGTGAAAAATTGCACAGCACGCTCTATGTCCTTTGCGTTATTTCGTATTTCCAGTATCAAGCTGTAAAACAGTTGAGGATTATGGATAATGCAATACTGCTCACCCCCTTAAGTTATTATGGGGATAATATATTGCCCATGTGTTATTCCAGACTATAATCTACCTCTGTGCCAAATTTCATTCAGATCCGATCAGCCGTTCTGGCGTGAAAGAGTAACAAAAATCCATCCATCCATCCATCCTCACAAACTTTCGCATTTATAATATTAGTAGGATTTACAGTAATAATAATAATAATAATATTCCACAACTATCACACAACGCCATCTAGTCCCAAGCTAAGCAGAGCTTGTGTTATGGGTACTAGACAACTGATAAACATACTTATATATTTCTAAATACATACATAATATAGATAAATTACACCCAGACACAGAACAAATGATCGTGCTCATCACACAAACATTTGTCCTGGGTGGGAATCGAACCCACGACCTCCGGCATAGCAGTACTTACACAAGTATTATATAGCTCCTTGCACTTCACAGTTTCAGAAAACTATGCCCTGCAAAAATGGCGCAACGGACTTTATATAGCCTCTTTTGCTGCAATAGG
This sequence comes from Diarsia dahlii, assembly GCA_949775195.1. Lineage (NCBI taxonomy): Eukaryota > Metazoa > Arthropoda > Insecta > Lepidoptera > Noctuidae > Diarsia > Diarsia dahlii. Next base: position 12,947,923 of record OX459217.1, on the reverse strand, counting down.
GGATCGGACTGATTCAAAAAAATAGGATTCTGTTTAGTCCGTCAGTTAGATTACCGAAAAATATTGGATACGTGTTTTTTGTTTTATCAAATCAATAAAAAATGACGAAGATAAAGCGCGTCAAAGATCATGGAGTGGGGCTAGAAACGTCACTTGAAGGTACAAAATGTGGGTCTACCTTTTTAGTAGAACTTTTTATATCCGAATTTTATTTTGCATAGCAGTGAATGGCAGAATCTTCATTTCGTAGAAAATTATTTGGAGTACACTCATTTACCATAAATTCAAAATCATCAAGTAAGTCAGAATCATCTTTGAGCATAAACTTCATTTCCAGAACCATCATATTGCCGAAAGTTCCCAATCAGAATCGTCTTTTGGCATACATTTATTTTTGATACATAAGTGTAACATGCAGCAGGCATGGCTTCTGTCACGGCTCCGGCGCTGCGGTGCTCCGGCGGCGGTCCCACGCAAGTTTATCGTCGCAGATGGTTTTAACACACACCACCGCAGCTTCGGCTTGCTGGCCGGCAGAGTGGCGGCGCGCGTTTAAGCCACCTGCTCCTCAGCTTGCGGGCCGCTTCGCCCCTCCGCGCCTACGCGGGCTTACATTACACTCTCGGGGTAGGGCAGAAGAGACTACGTGGAGTCGGTTTTGCAGCGATTTGTTTCTGTCACTAACTTTTGTAGCTTAGGTTTTAATTTTAATTTAGTTTAAAAATATTGTAATAGAATTGGCAATATGCCTTATAAAATTCTGCCATCTTAAAAGTATGCCATTGAAAAATCGGCCATTTAAACATTCTGCGAAACGATAATTCTATTAAATAATTGTTCTGCCTTAAACACATTCGTTCAAAGAAGAATATGCCAAGTGTGTTATGCCAAATAAATTTCGGAGCATCAAGTTTCTGCCAGATAGATGGTACCCACAAAATGTACTATCATATGACGTCACACGAGTTTTTGAAGCCCTGTATCGTCTTAATTTTTTGTATAGGTGAAAAAAGAAAAAATACGTGTCCAATATTTTTTGAAAATCTATCTGATGGACTAATTAGTTGTTTTTTGTCCGATCCCCTATTGTCAGCTGACATTCTACCACACCCGTAGGCGCCATTTTGGCATTTTAACTAAATCAAATAATTAGCTTATTGATACCAAATCTGTAATCTGTTAAAAATATTGTAAATATCTTAAAACTATATATTATAAGTGTATATAAATAGCTAACAGAATACAACAATTTATAGAACTATGGATTTTAACTTTTACATACAAGTTCTGGCGGGAAAAGAGCCGCGGTTAGACGATAACGTTTCGGGCGCGCACTACCCGCCATATTATATATTAAAACTAAGTGGGTACAAATGTATTTATGTAGCTAACACGTACGTATTTTAAGGGAGCATATTTAGATGTCGAACATTTCACCTTTTGACCGCCACAGTCACGTATAGACGACAAATGAAAACGTGTCCAATACGCCACCGACGTCTATAGACGACAAAAACCGTATTTTTTTTAACTTTTTACTGCTGTTTAATACAAAACAGTGTCAAGTAATATAAAATAATGATTTTGTAGATTTTTGTGCCTTGGCGTGGGAGGTGCGCCATGCGTCTAACTAACGCTCTGGCGTTCAAAAGGTTAAATACATACGGGTAAAACAAATCAATCAATCAATCAATCTGGTGAAGCGATGCGGGTAAAAATAAGAGGATTATGCGAGTTATAGTATGATCGGGAGAAAATATGGTGCGCCGTAAAAAAACAATCCAACCAGACGAGAGCTAAAGAAAAGCAATTCACTCACCTGGCGATGGCACCACGAGGTCTTGAGAAATTCTTCGTGGCAGCTTGACTTGTGGCAGCGTGCACAATGCTTGGTAGCCAGCGTCCGGTTTTGCGAGTGGAATAAATGGATTGCGAAGGGTTGCGAGCATGCAAGCGAGGGAGGTTTTTGCAGTTTTAATAACGCGTGAGAACGAAGATGGCGGGCGGCGCGGTGGCACGGACGCAGCGACGACAGCGTCTTGTCGCAGCGGCAGTGTACGGAAGAATGTGACGTTCGTTCGCGTGTTAGATTCACTCGCGAACGGAGGGAGTGAATGCATTCTCAGCCCTCGCTGATTGAATGAATTAAAGGCGCAACCATCCTCCCCCCTTTGGAAATCCTTAGGATTTTCGAAACAAACGGAAAGGATAAGGAGAGGATCTTAGATTAAAGCGGAGTGAGGTCAAATGGATTGACTTAAAGTTTGAATTTTAAAAAGTGAAAGGGTGTGGATTAAATTACAGATTTACTAAATTACATACTTAAGATTAACGAATTATAACTGTGCTAATTGGTAAATTAAGTTTAAATTATTGCGAAGGAAGGGGACACAACTTAACGACGGGGCGTTTGAAAATCCCTGCTGTAGTGCGTACTAACGCGACTCGCACGATTCCATCTTTACCCGGATATACCTACTTGTTCAATAATTCCGGTAGGCCAGCGAAGCGGCGGTGAATCATCCTGGTGGATGAGAACAAGTAAACCCGGCTGAATAGGTACATCAGGAGTATTCCATTTTTGCCTCAGTTGAAGTGTATGCAAATAATCTACATGCCATTTTTTCCAATAGCTTTGGACTAAACTGTCTAACAGTTTTTTCCTGTTATGAAGGCTTACAGATGCGTCAACCTCATAGGCAGGCAACGACTGCAAAGGGGTTGTGTTTAGAAAATGCGCAGGAGTAATAATTGTATGCGGCTGGTCCGACAGTGCACACAATGGGCGAGAGTTTAAGACACTCTCAATTTGAGTTAATACTGTCAACAATTCCTCATAGCACAGTAATTGTTGCCCAATGCAACGATATAGATGAGTTTTTATGCATTTTATGTTGCTTTCCCAAATGCCTCCCCAGTGGGGTGCACGAGCAGGGATATTACGCCATGTTATTTTACGATTATTCAATTCAGTTTGAAATGCGGTAGACGTATCTTTAGAAGAAAGGAAAGTATATAACTCGTCCAATTGACGCTTTGCACCAATGAAATTGGTTCCGTTATCGGAATAGAGAACTGATACTGGCCCTCGCCTAGACAAGAAACGCTTGAAAGCGTCAAGAAACGTTTCCGAACTCAAGTCTGAGGCAATTTCAATGTGTATGGCTTTAGTAGTCAAACACACGAAGAGACAAATATATGCCTTTTGGCTCTTAACGCCCCTCCTTCGCGTCATAGTAATGTTTATAGGCCCAGCGTAATCAACGCCAGTGTGAGTAAAGGCCTTAGCTTCTTGCACCCGCGAAGGGGGTAAACTTGACATCATGGGTGTAGGATGAGAGGGCGCAACCTTAAAACAGAAGTTGCATTGGCGTATGCGTTGTCGAATAATATTTCGAGCGGATATGATCCAATATCGCTGCCTTAATAAAGACATAAGAAGATGTGAACCGGTATGACAATTGGATCGATGACAATCATCTATTAGTAGATCGACTAAGTGATGTCGACGAGGAAGCAACAATGGATGCCGACTTTCATAAGGTATATGTGTGTTTATTAGTCGACCACCTACGCGGAGCAATCCGTTGTCATCAACAAACAGATCGAGCTTTCTTAAAGAAGGAGAAGGTAATCTACCCTTTTTAATATTTTTTATTTCATCAGCAAAATGTTTGCTTTGCAATTCGCGAAGAATCACGAGTTCAGCGGTTTCAAGGTCAGATACTTGAATTACCGGAGCGAGAGGTAACTTACGCAGAAAGCGCAAGACATATACCAGAATGCGTAATAATTTTTTCCAAGACGAGACTCTGAGAGCTAGCTCCAGAAATATCGAAGAATCCAAATCAGGAATGACTGTTAGAGTAACAGAGCTCTTTGCTTCAGGTATATAACCTTCAACAGAAGACAGTTTGAATGGTACAATTGGCCACTCAGCGGTTGGATGGCAAGCCCAAGGTGGACCATACCACCAAAGCGGATGATTAATGAGTTGCGAGGGTAATAAACCTCTTGATAAACAATCACTTGGATTTTCTATCCCATTGATATGAAAAAAGCGGTCAGGAGATAGATTTTCCTGTATCTCAGTCACACGGTTGGCCACAAATACTTGCCATCGGTGTGGAGATGAATGAATCCATGACAGAGCGATGGTAGAATCACTGAAAGCGAAAATATCCTTTATAGGATAGCGATTATCAAAAACCGTATGTACTTGTTTGACAAGTTTAGCCAGAAGTAGCGAGGCACACAATTCAAGCCTTGCCAGCGAAACAGTCTTTAGCGGAGCCACCTTAGACTTAGCGCATACTAAATGAATGGATATATTACCGTTAGGGTTCGTTACGTGCAGGTATAAGACGCAGCCGTAAGCCCTCATACTAGCGTCTCCAAAGCCAAGCAAATTTATAACACAGCCGGCCGCGACACCTAAGTGGCGAGGTATTTGTAAGTTAACTAATAACGGTAATTCCGATTTGAGTTTAACGAAACATTTAGTAATGAGTTCCGGGGGCTCTTCATCCCACCCCACCTTAGAAAGCCAAAGATCTTGTATAAGAAGTTTTGCGTAGAGAATGACAGGTGCGACGAACCCGAGCACGTCAAATAGGCGAGCAATAGTTGACAATATAGCACGTTTGGTGTTACACGTAGTCGCGGCGGCAGTAGTGAACGAGAACACATCAGAAGTAGGTATCCATTTTAAACCTAGCACCTTCAGTGTGTCATCATCATCTGTGAACTCGATCACAGCACGATGCGACTCCGGCAAGTGAGCGAGAAGTTCCGATGAGTTGCTCGCCCATTTGACGAGATCAAATCCACCGACCTTGAATAAAGCGAGCAGCTCGTCAGCTAAACGAGTACCATCTTCGGCAGAATGTACAGAAGTTGTTAAATCATCCATGTACAGTTCTCTCATGGCAACATCTGCCGCGAAAGGAAAGCGTTCGCGATAATCCTCCGCCAATTGACGGACGGTACGCATTGCCAAAAATGGACTCGAGCGGAGGCCGAAAGCCACAGAATTAAATTGAAAAATACGAATACTCTCGGTATCATTAAAGCGATATAATATTTTTTGATATTTACGATCTTTATCTGACAATGAAATTCTAAGATACATTTGACGTATATCAGCGGTAATTGCTACCTTAAAATATCTAAAGTTAAGCAAAAGCGAAAATAAGTCTGCCTGCAAATTAGGCCCTGTATGCAACAAGTCGTTGAGCGACTTGCCGCTATCAGTTTTAGCGCTTGCATCTAAAACAATGCGGGTTTTTGTTGTCGACTTATCAGGCCTTACAACTGCGTGGTGCGGGATGAAGTAGCCTTCATTTACAGCGGACAAAGAAGAAGGTATTTCCGACAGATAACCCTTATCTATATAATCATTTATTACGTCGTTATAAGCTTGACGTAAAGCGGGAAGCGAATGAAACTTTCGCTCTAGCGCGGACAATCTACGCTGAGCGTGAATGAAGGAGTTACCTAAAGACTTAGGTTCACCTTTAAAAGGTAACGACACAATATATCGTCCACATGAATGTCGTGAAACGGTCGATTTATAAAAATCTTCACATTCTTGATATTCCGGACCCTTTTTGTTAACAGTAGGTACTTCCTCGATTTCCCAGAATTTTAAAATTAAATTATTTAAATTATCTACTAACCGGCCGAAGGACCAGGCTACACTGTCATGGTTGACAGAAGGTACCTCACCCATGACAACATAGCCAAGCGTGGTTTCTAAAGCATGAGGTATGGAGCGAGCGGTGATCGCAGAATCAGCTGATTGAGAGGTAGATGCTGGTATAACCTTTTTCCCTAGCAAAACAAACGCGAACATTTGCGTACCAAGAATAGCGTCTATATTCCCAGGTACGTCTCAACATTCATCTGCGAGCGGTAAACCTATGAAATGATCCATCACGGACCTTTGTACCGCGCGAACAGGCAACGGATCAGCTATGTGATCAATCACTAACATGGTTAATTCGTATTGAGCGTCACTTACGCGCGACTGTATTGTAAGAGACACGTAACCCCTGATGGGAGTGGAAATCGTACCTACTGATTTTAAAGACGAGTTAACAAGCGGTTGAATATTTAGTTTTAATTTTCTACAACATGCGAGAGTGATAAGGTTGTTTTGTGAACCACTATCCACTAAACATCTTATAACAAAGCGTTTTCCATTTATCGGAACATAAACTTGTGCCGTTGGTAAAACAACTGACGTATTCAACTGGTCACAAGATAAATCTATATTATTATTACGCGACGTCAACGCGATCGAATTCTTAGAATTAGTACATTCTAGCGAGCGACATGGCTGCTATGCATACACACCGACTGAGGGCTGCTGTCCAGTGCGCGAGCGCCCGGCAATGGCGACGGTTCCATTATACTAGGTTGCGATTGTTGCGAGCTTGTCTCGCGATTATTAAAATGCAACAATGAATGATGCCTTTTGTTACAGTGTTTACAAGTATTTGTAGAACCACAATTAAGGGTGGAATGTTTACTACTAAAACAATTGATGCACATTTTATTCTCTTTTATGAACTTAAAGCGATCTTTTACATCTAATTTTTTGAATTCTAAACACTCGTATAAATGAGTATGTTGAGATTTTTTACAAAACTTACAAGTGGGTACATTATTAACTTCATTTTCTGTTACTGCAAAACTATGCGAAGTTTTCGTTGCAGAAGAACGCGACCTATTTTGTAAGTTAGTCCCCTGATTATTTTGCGGTGACGTGGTTTGACGAACAGCTGTTGTTCGTTCAAGAACCTTTATGTGATGCCGTACGAAAATAACTAAATCATCACTTGTGGGTATATCTTTCTCGCGGGCGGATAATTCGAAACTTTGTAATACTTGAGAATATGACTTTTTTAAAACGAGATGAGTAAACATGAAATCGGATAAATCGCCAATGTCTAACTGTCTTAACGCGGACCAAGATGAGTGAACTCTTTCAATAAAATCATTTAATTGACCGGGTGAACCCGAGGTAGGTTTTATGTCAAGTATATTATTTAAGTACATAGACCCAAGTAACCTCTTGTCCTGGTATTTTGTCACTAAAGAATTCCATATCGTAAGATAGTTAGACGCATTGGGAATTATTCCCGCGAATATATTTTTTGCGCTGCCATTTAATTTACCTACCAAATACTGTACACGCTGATCATCAGTTAATTTTTTATTATCATGAACGTTAGTTTTGAAGCATTGGTAAAACAGTGGCCAACTTTCCGGTTGACCAGAGAAACTTAATAACTCCAATGGCGGTAAGCGGCAAACGTAAGATTCCACAGCGGGAATATCTACATTAGCGCGGGTAGACTCTAATATGGTATTACGTTTATATTGGATTTCTGTAAATAATGTTTCGAACGAGCTCCAATTACTAAAACTTATTTTATAATCAGGGTCTATCTCTAATAATAATGTAATAGGTTGATCACAAAGATCGTTAAAATTATTATAAAGCTTTTCGATATTCGAAGAAGCGGCTAGAAATTCTTGTTTACTTCTAGTATCAATATTTGAAGGAATTATTTTCTTTGCAATCTTGAATAAGCTATTTATTTTCTCGAAAATAGTTTCTTTTTTCGCAACGATCATTTTCAACTTTGCTTCCGACGCCATTTTGTTGCGTCACCCAAGCTCCCGTTGTTCGAGTTATAATTTATAAAAAATGTGATATTGAAATGGGGTATTGAACAACGTAATTTACTTGAACAAGCTCAGTTATAAGCGTAATTATAGTAGGGAATACTTAAATAGCGAGATGGGGAATATTTTAAAAGGTATATACTGGCTCAGTCCGACTCGAAATGGACCAAAATTATGGTGAAGCGATGCGGGTAAAAATAAGAGGATTATGCGAGTTATAGTATGAGCTGGGAGAAAATATGGTGCGCCGTAAAAAAACAATCCAACCAGACGAGAGCTAAAGAAAAGCAATTCACTCACCTGGCGATGGCACCACGAGGTCTTGAGAAATTCTTCGTGGCAGCTTGACTTGTGGCAGCGTGCACAATGCTTGGTAGCCAGCGTCCGGTTTTGCGAGTGGAATAAATGGATTGCGAAGGGTTGCGAGCATGCAAGCGAGGGAGGTTTTTGCAGTTTTAATAACGCGTGAGAACGAAGATGGCGGGCGGCGCGGTGGCGCGGACGCAGCGACGAAAGCGTCTTGTCGCAGCGGCAGTGTACGGAAGAATGTGACGTTCGTTCGCGTGTTAGATTCACTCGCGAACGGAGGGAGTGAATGCATTCCCAGCCCTCGCTGATTGAATGAATTAAAAGCGCAACCACAATCAATATTCTTTATTTGTCATAGGTATACAGCAATGTGCAGGATGTTACAATATTTTTATATAGTTTCTCAATGTTTTACCATTTGGCGTGCAAATATACATTTAAAGGAGGCATTTGCCGATTAAGTGAAAGTGTAGGTACAATACGATCAATAATGTCAAAAACATAATAATAACAATATCAACTATAATAAACTGGATTAGGTAATGTCAAGTAATGTCAGTATTTAATGAAATTTTATAATGTCAATAATAAATAGTTATAATGTCAAAAAGTTACTTACTGCTAAGAGTTTTTTTTTATTAAAATTGATATTTGTACAGAACTGTGCAAGTCATGGTTTGAGAGTCTTATACAAGTCACGTCAAGAGTGAACAAATATTACCATGTCAAAGTGTTGTCATCAAAGTAGTCGTTGAGAGAATAGTAACATTTCTGTATTAATATAGTACATAATTTGCGCTTGAAATTCACTAAATTTAGATTTTTTATTGAACAAGGTAACTTATTATATATTCTTTGGGCCATACAAAAAAAAACTTTTCCTCATTAAAGCCGTACCTGCGTACGGAACTTTAAGCTCTAACTTATTTCTATCACGTAGCTTCCTATACTGACTTTTGAAAGCTATTTCATATAGGTTCATGTTTGTTTTAACAAAAATATTTACCTCATATATTTACAGAGAAGGCAAGGTTAGAATGTTGAGGTTTTTAAACAGAGGTTGACAGCTGTCGGTACTTTGCAAACCACAAAAAGTTATAAGTGAAAAATAGTAGGTACTTATTCGTTTCGAAGCCTAACCTTAACCAATGAACATAATTTTAAAAGTTCTCAATGAAAATGATTCCTTAAAACACCAGCTATAAAAATGCTCATAACTTTTCTATTTTTGGTTCTACGACTAAAAGTTAGGCCAAAAGTTGATGAAATCTTATTTGTAACAAAAAATAACAACAATATTTTTTGTGAGACCTGTAGTTCGTCATAAAAACCCAACAAACATACAGCCACTAGACGCCTAATAACAGGCGACCAATGTCTGTCAACACATTAGGGCTATAAATCTTATAGCTGTCGTCACTCACAAAGTTCGCATTAGTTTCGACCACTCCTGTGAGCCGTAAACACTTCTGCACTACACCTTTGAAAATTCGAGAAAATATACATAATATGGCCCCGTGTACAGTACGTTGGTGTGATAAAGAAAGCCGGACTTCAAGTTTCCTGAAAGACGGTATCACATTTCATCGGTAAGTTGATAGTTCCATAATCTAAATAAGATTAATTTTCTGACATTATTTTTCGGAGTTCATCATAAACTGGTCATACTTGTATGCAGTGCACATTCTTGGAGCGCGCGTTGATGTCTTTTATGATTGCATCTCTTTCTTTCGGCTGTATGGTCGTTGTAAAAACCGGTTGAGCGTTGTTTTACAGCAAATAATTTAATAGAATTTCGTTTCACATATTTTTGTTCTCATTATCATTTCATAGCCTAATCAATACGCAGAATACTTACTTTGAAGCATTTTAAATCATCGATTTTTGTTTCGAATAAAGTTACAATTTAGAATATTCATATCATAGAATAACAAATCAAATATTATTTATTATTCAAATACTGTTTATATTTGTTTATATTATTTGTTTATATGTTTATATTATTCAAATACTGTTTATTTCATAAAAAGCTTTTTACAACGGATTATATTTTATCGAGTGACAGTTTCTAAACATTTCGAACCATATACTATAAACTTTAAAATCTCATCGTTTTTAACAAATTATTAAAAAATGACATCTGTAATAGTATGACAGCGGTTCAAAACTGTCAGAGTGCCGTAGCTGTGTATTTCGATGCAGTAGCTGGTCACAGTTCTAACCTAACTAATTTGGTAGGAGTGCCCTAAATCGTGCTAATAACATAGTTCGGCGTTAAAATATGTAACCAATTACCCATATTTATTTATAAGTAGTATACCGTCTATATTTATATTTTCGTTGTTATAAAATGCCATGGAAAAATACACCGAACAAACAATATTCGTTAAAAAATAATTCTACTGTTTGATAACTTTATGAAATAAAAAATGTGATTATAAAATTCATTGGATTTGGTTTTCTGTAAAACATGTTTCATGCAAGTAAATAGTATTTGAAACAATAATATTCGAACCAAATATTACATGAAACTTTTTCTGAGAAAAGAAATTCTTTGAAAATTCTATCTGTGTAACAAGGGTACACCATTTACCAATTCTATCCGTTGTTGTCTATATTAAACCAACAAAAATCAAGGAAAAAAAGTTTACTCGCGACGGCTTCATAACAATCAACAGAATTAAAACAACGGTGTGGCCACATCCACCCTTTTAACATTTTAACAAAGCTTACTAAACCTACAGCTAGTAAACTTAAGCTTGGTGGGTGGAAAATCATCGAATAACCCCCCGCTCTTGGGCAGAGCGAAGGGGAGTGTGTCAGACTTCTACTGACTAAAAACCAAACCCATGTTCCTTCTTTGCCCTTGTGTCGGAGCCGCGTTATCCTTTCGATAATCCACAGCCCCGACGGGCGTCAGCCTTTGCGGGCCCCTTCCATATTGCTGACATCTCTTTGAGGCGCGCGTGTAACACTGGCGCCGCCGACACGGTCTGTTGCCGTCATGACGACGGCCGGACGGCGAGCTAGCCCGTTACTCACCGTCCACAGGCCCGCGTCTACGGTGGCCGGAGGTCATCGCGTGACCCCCGACGCCCGGAGCGCCTTCCGCGGCGGCTGGGACGTTTCCCACTGGGACGGGACCCATTCCTCTTCGCCCCGGACCATGGCTTGCACCAGGACCGGACGCGAGAGGTCGCCGCCGCCGATCGCCGCTACGAGAACACGGCGGGGCTCCGCCCAAGCAGGGCACACCTCCACAGTGTGCTCCACCGTGTCATCCGGGCGTTTCCTCCCGCCTGATTCGGTACAGGTACCTCCCGAAACACCCGTGTCCGGTGAGGACCTGCGTCAGACGGTAGGTGAGGGCGCCGTGGTGCCTCTCCAGCCACTCCTCAAAGAGAAGACTTACCGCCACTATCGTGGCGTGCCCAGTAAACTTAAGCTCTCGTATGATTTACAACTTAATTGTATTTTTAACACCTTTATGTCAAAATCTGCGCCGACTATTATTATTATTATACTTGTACGGTTTTTCTATTTAAGTTACAGGAAAAAAAAGGAAAAGAACCGTAAACCGTAACGTTTTTTTACGTTTTCAGTTTTCCCTTAGTTTTCACATGTCATTTTTTTTTACATGAATGACTAGTTAAATTATTCTTCTGACTGAAACTCTTCTGACATATGTCACACTTGTAAGAATTTGCACCAGTGTGCCTTCGAATATGTTTCTTTAAACTATCTTTGCTAACAAAACAAATCTGACATATATCGCACTTGTAAGGTTTTTCACCAGTGTGTGTACGCATATGTACGTTTAAATAAGCCTTTCGACTGAAACTTTTCTGACATATGTCACACTTGTAAGGTTTTTCACCAGTGTGCGTTCGAATATGTTGCTTTAAACTAGCTTTGCTAACACAACAAATCTGACATATATCGCACTCATAAGGTTTTTCACCAGTGTGTGTACGCATATGTACAGCTACTATAGCTGTAGAAAAACTACGTTTACATACACCACATTTGTAAGGTTTCTCACCAGTGTGTGTACGCAAATGTACAGTCAAAGAACTCTTTCGACTGAAACTCTTCTGACACATATCGCACTTATAATGTTTTTCACCAGTGTGTGTACGAATATGTATCTTTAAAGTTTCTTTCCTAACAAAACAAATCTGACATATATCGCACTCATAAGGTTTTTCACCAGTGTGTGTACGAATATGATTGATTAAATCCGGCTTACATTTGAAACAACGCTGACAAGTAACACATTTGAAAGGTTTTTCACCAGTGTGGTGTCTACTCATATGATCGTTTAAATTAGGCTTTACACTGAACCTCTTCTGACATACGTCACACTCGTAAGGTTTTTCACCAGTGTGTGTACGAGCATGAATGATTAAATTCGGCTTATAACTGAAACAACGCTGACATGTATCACACTTGTAAGGTTTTTCACCAGTGTGTGTACGCATATTATGTCTAGCTAAACTCGACTTCCTAGAAAAACTACGTTTACATAAACCACATTCGTAAGGTTTCTCACCAGTGTGTGTACGCAAATGTGCAGTCATAGAACCCATTTCACTGAAACTCTTCTGACATACGTCACACTTGTAAGGTTTTTCACCAGTGTGTGTACGCAAATGTACAGTCATAGAACCCTTTTGACTGAAACTCTTCTGACATACGTCACACTTGTAAGGATTTTCAACAGTGTGTGTACGCAAATGTGCAGTCATAGAACCCATTTCACTGAAACTCTTCTGACATACGTCACACTTGTAAGGTTTTTCACCAGTGTGTGTACGCATATCTACGTTTAAACTATTCTTCTGACTGAAACTCTTCTGACATACGTCACACTTGTAAGGTTTTTCACCAGTGTGTGTACGAATATGAGTGATTAAATACGGCTTACATCTGAAACGACACTGACATTTATCACACTCGTAAGGTTTTTCACTTGTGTGTGTACGCAAATGTACAGTCATATAACCCATATCACTGAAACTCTTCTGACATACGTCACACTTGTAAGGTTTTTCACCAGTGTGTGTACGCATATGTTCGTTTAAACCAGCCTTTCGACTGAAACTCTTCTGACATATGTCACACTTGTAAGGTTTTGCACCAGTGTGTCTACGCATATTATGTTCGTTTAAACTAACCTTTCGACTGAAACTCTTCTGACATATGTCACACTTGTAAGGTTTTTCACCAGTGTGTGTACGAATATGATTGATTAAATGCAGCTTACGTCTGAAACGACGCTGACATATTTCACACTCGTGCGGCTTTTTGTATTCAGCTTTGGAAGTACGATTTCGAGTGCTTCGGATAACTGTCGAGTCCGATACTTGGTTCGTCTTTTGATCGGCTGGTATTGAGTCTTCTGATTTTGATCTTCGTAAGTGCAGTTTTGGTTTCTTCGCAACAGTCGACCCTGCGATAATAAATACGGTAAGTACAATTTTCCAAGTAGATTGAGGACAGGAGGCGTGCACAGATATCAAATATTGGTACTGGTTTCTGTGATTATGACATTAGGATATTGGGAGTTGTAAGTACGCAATTTTGAAAATCATTTGTGTTACTTAGTGCTCAGGGGACACACGGTCGACGTCTGTGAGGTTTTGTGATATTGATTCGAGGAAGTACAGCATTCCAAAGAGAGTTGGGTTAGGCCTAGAACGTATACCTCATTTAAATTAAACAAAGGGGTTTGAACTTTTTTGTATGGAAGCTGGCATATAAATCCACCGCCATTTTGTTTTTATCAGAAATTACGGTCCACGATGAAATTGACATGATAAAGATCAACATATGAGTATAATCCAGTGGCAGATCTCTCATACAAGCCGATAAGCCGGGCTTGCCTTAAAATAATAAAAAAGCAGTAATACAATAAACACTAACAAAAAGTAATAATATTATCCAGTAGCTATATCAAATCTGCATGCGCAAAACGGAACGTAATTCATAATAAACCAGAAACTGTTTATTCGCGCGCCAGACGCGCGGCTCTGTCAAAATTTCGCGCCGCGAGACTAAAAGAAGAGTTAACGGCCTGCGGTCAGCGATCCAGTGGTCATGTTTCAAGTCAAAGTCAAAGTCAATTTTATTTGTGTAACATAGGTAGGTAGTGAATACAGTTCTTAAATTAATGTTAGATCGCTATGTTATGCCAAAGGCATACAAATATTTATGGTTGCATAGCATGCGAAATAAAAAAAGAAAAATGTATCATGCGAGAGGTAAACACAAATTATTTGGTAGGTATGTCAAAATTAATAGAATTATGCTAAAAAGAAGTATTATAAAATGTCATAATATCAAGTAAATTCTACAGCCAAAAAGAAATAAAAATAATAATAATAACAAATGTCAAATTCAGCTAGAAATCGTCCATTGTGTGTATTCTCCAGTCAAAATAAATAAACAAGTCTACATTAATTTATCATTCAGAAATTCATCAATAGTGTAATAACATTTTTCAATTAATAACAATTTTAACTTTTTTTTAAATTGAGTAACATTTAAATGTTTTATTACATCCGGTATCTTGTTGTAAATGCGCGGCGCCATGCCTAAAACGCTCTTTCTCAATAAGGCTGTCTTACAACGCTGATTGCTTAAAGAGTTTGCGTATTGGCTACGAATCGCAACATGTCTTAAAGTTGACACTTTTTCGAACAAGCTCATGTTTGTTTTGACGAAAACACTAATTTCAAATATATGTATATAATGAAGGCAAGGTGAGTATTTTGAGCGATTTAAAGAATGGTACACAGCTATCATCAGTTCTAAGACCACACATCGATCTTATGCATCTTTTTTGTGCCTTAAAAACAATATCTCTATCAGTAGAATTGCCCCAAAAAACAATACCATATCGCAGTATTGAGGCTACTAGGCCGTGATAGGCAACTAGTAGCGCATCCATATTTATTTTTCTAGCAATTTGGAAAAGTGCGTAAGCTGATTAATTTATTTTTTTTACTTAGGTCATCTCTATGGGCCTTCCAGTTAAGTTGACTATCAAGGAGTAAACCTAAGAATTTTGTTACTTTAACTTCTTCAATGTCACAGTTACTATGTCTGATATTTACTTTTGGTACTTCAGTTCTTTGGTGAAAGTGCATGATTTTCGTTTTCTTTAAGTTAATAACTAAATTATTTTTGTCAAGCCAATTAATTATGTCTGATAGTGTATTATTTATGTCAAGTTGATAAGTATTGCAATCAATACATTTTACTATGGCAGTACTGTCGTCTGCAAACATCACCAGAGTCACCTTTGGTAGATCATTTATATAGATCAAGAAAAGAGGTGGCCCAAGGACGCTACCCTGTGGGACACCAAACTTTATTAATCTATAATGCGATAAAAAACTCTTTTCAAATTTTGTTTTTTCACATATTCTTGCAATCTCTGTACACTGCATTCTGTTGGAGAGATAGGATTCGAGTAGTTTTAAAATGTTACCTCTGATACCGTAGCTACGCAGTTTGTCCAATAAGACGTCGTGCTTTACGTAATCGAAGGCTTTGGTCATATCTGTGTATAAGGCACAAATAGGAGCTTTTTGGTCTACTGCCAACATAGTGCCACGTAAAAAATCAAAAATAGCCATATTGATCGTGGTGTTTTTTCTAAAGCCATACTGTTCCTTGCATAATAAGTTAAATTTATTAAGGTAACCACACAGAGACTTATAAATAATTTTCTCTAAAACCTTGGAAAATACAGATATTTTTGCTATTGGCCTATAGTTCTTCGTATCAGTTTTTTTTGCCTTTTTATGAAGTGGTTTAATAATAACTTTCTTCAAGTCCTCAGGATAAACTCCGTCAACAATGCCAAGGTTCATAATATGCGCTAATACGGGTGCTATAGGTTCATTTACGAATTTTATCACCTTTGTTGACATACCGTCAAATCCTACAGTACTAGCAGTACTAGTATTCTTAAGTGATCTTATTGCCGAAATCACGTCGTTTGGTAGAATAGGCTGCATAAACATTGATTGGCTTGTCAGATTATCAAATTTTCTGTTGTATTCTATGTCAGTTTTAATGTTATTCTCAATTTCATCTATAAAATAATTATTAAATTCATTTGCAATGTCAATAGGTTTTGAGAAGATCTGGTCAGATTTATTAATGGTCATTATTTGTTCTTTAGGAGAGTTATTTTTAGGTCTATTGACAATTTGCCATACAGCTTTTGACGTATTCTTTGAGGTTTTTATAAAGTAGTCAGTTTGAGCTTTCTGTGTAAGTCTTATAATTTTCTTATATTGCGAGGAGTATTTTTTAAATTTTATTTTATTTTTTAATACAGGATTTAGTCTGTATGTCCACAATAATTTTCTTTGTTTTTTACTACAGCTTTTTATACCGCTCGATACCCATTTTACGTTTTTGTTAGTATTTATTTTTATTATTTTATCAGGGAAGTAAAGTTTGTAGAATAGGGAGAACGTTTCATAAAATCTTTTGTAGGCTATATTGGCATCGTTACTTGCATATACCTCCGTAAAGGTTGAACTTCGTATGCATTCGCGGAATTTTTTGAGGTTCCCTGTGGAGTAGTCTTTTTTTACAAGTTTCCAGAATTTTAAGCGGCATGTTCTATTTATGGGAACCCTGAGTATCTGTGCTGTGTGATCAGAAAGGATAAGATCGACAATCTCAGCTTTACATCCCCTTCGCAAGTTATGCGCGAAATTATCGATACATGTGTTACTACTGAGCCTGGTAGGTTGATTTATTACTAATGTCAAGTTGTAACTCAGTAAAAAATTCTCCAGTTCCAAAGTAATCCTATTCTTTTTTTAAGTATCAATATCTAAATCGCCACATAAAACATTTTTTTTTCCATTTAACAAACATAACTTTCTCAAAATAATGTCAAGCTTATCATAAAATGTCAAGTAAATTGTATTTAGAAATTCTATAAACACAAATCACAATAATAGAATGAGTTGTCAATTCAACTCCACGTGGAGTTCAACTCCATGTGGGCAGGACTAGCCCTTTCTCTGTCACACTCACTAGATTTTAGTTCGAGTATGGTCCATTTCATTTAACAATCATTCTGTTTATATAATAACATATGTACCATCGCACATCCCCAGCATGTCACTACACGCCCAGGCGCCGGAGGGGTAAACACCGCGGCGCGGGGGCGAGAGGAAGCAGACCGGGCAGCGCCGAGCATTCGGTCGACGTCTGCGCCAGTGCACTGCGAACCACACTCGAAGCCATTCGCTGCCACTCCGCGCGACCGCGTAAGGCGGTTCCACTGAGGCGGAGCGGAGACGAGCTGTCGCGATTCACCAATATTGAAATCCACATAGCTGCTAAGAGATGTGGATTTCAAGCCATGTGATTGCAGCCTTCGGGTCGAGCACTTGCATTGTCTATGCGTGCTCTCTGGCCCCGTTTTGTAAGCCTCTTTAGTGCATGCCTTGAGCGTGGTCAGTTCCCACGACGGTGGAAAGCTGGCAAGCTAGTTCTGCTGAAGAAAGAAGGGCGTCCTGCTGACTCTCCGTCGGCGTACAGGCCTATTGTACTTCTGGACGAGGCGAGCAAGTTATTAGAAAGAATAATTGCTGACCGCCTTGTCAGACATCTGAATGGTATGGGGCCAGATCTGGCGGATAATCAGTTTGGTTTCCGTCGCGGACGTTCAACTGTGGACGCCATCGTTCGCGTTAAAGTTCTAGCAGAGGAAGCAGTTGCCCAGGGTGAAGTCGTCTTGGCGGTATCTCTGGATATCGCCAACGCCTTTAACACCTTGCCCTGGAGTTGCATCAGAGAGGCACTTGTCTACCATCGTGTGCCAGCCTACCTCCGCCGTATTATCGGGGACTATCTGAGGGAGAGAGCCGTTATATACCCGGGGCGGGAGGAATGGAGTCAGCGAGAGACTTCGTGCGGTGTTCCACAGGGATCGGTGCTGGGGCCGTTGTTGTGGAACATCGGTTACGATTGGGTGCTGCGCGGTGCACTCCCCGAAGGCGTCAACGTCACTTGTTACGCCGATGACACGCTGGTGACAGCCCGGGGGCGAACGCACAGGGAGGCGGCCATATTGGCCACGGCAGGGGTTGCGCAGGTCGTTGCAAGGATCCGGCGTTTGGGTCTAGAAGTGGCTTTGCACAAGACAGAGGCCCTCTGTTTCCATGGACCTCGGAACAAACCACCACGGGATTTCAACATAGTAGTAGGAGGTGTCCAAATCGTTGTCAAGTCGACGATGAGGTATCTGGGGCTCATCCTGGACAGCCGATGGGATTTCGGGCCGCACATTCAGCAGTTAGTCCCCAGATTGATGAGAACTGCAGCTGCTCTTACGCGGTTGCTTCCTAATCTGGGAGGACCCAACAACTCGTGCCGTAAACTGTACGTGGGGATCGTGCGGTCCATGGCTCTCTACGGGGCTCCCGTGTGGGCAGACACCCTGACGGCGCGGAACGTCGCAATACTTCGAAGACCGCAGAGAGCAATGGCTGTTAGAGTGATAAGGGGATACCGTACGATCTCCTACGAGGCAGCAACTCTCCTGGCTGGATCGACACCCTGGGATATGGACGCTAAAATCCTTGCGTCCCTATATCGCTGGCTTAAAGCGGAACTAATGTGTGGTCAGCGGCCAGTTCCCCGGGAAATCGAGTTACGAAGGACCGAGCTCCGTCAGCTCTTAGTAGTTGAATGGAAGGAGCGACTTGCGCAACCCAGATGGGGGCTCGCTACAATAGAGGCGGTAAGGCCAGTTATGGAGGAGTGGCTGGAGAGGCGGCATGGCGCCCTCAGCTTTCGGTTGACGCAGGTGCTTACGGGACATGGATGCTTCGGAAAGTACTTGCGTCGCATAGGTCGGGAGCGGACGCCCGCTTGTCATCACTGTGTGGACTGTCCCGAGGACACAGCGCAGCATACCCTGGTGGACTGCTCGGCCTGGGCTCAGCAGCGCTGTGCCCTCGTTGCAGCACTTGGTTCGGGTGATCTTTCGCTTCCGACTGTGGTACAAAAAATGCTTTCAAGCGAAAACGCGTGGAATGTCGTCTCCTCTTTCTGCGAGGAGGTGATGCATGCAAAGGAGGCAGCGGAGAGGGAAAGAGAGCATGCCTCTCACTCAACCCGCACCAGAAGGGTAGCCGGGCGTCGAAGGGCGCTTAACGATCTCCGGCCACCGTAAGGTGGGGCCTGCGGGTGGCAAAGTTAGGGCTGAGATGTCGCCCGACCAGCCAGGCCCAAAGAAGGGGCGCGCAGTAGACTCTGTGCGCTTTCATGGAGAACGTGCGGTTGCTGGCCGCACTTGGTGATGAGGCCCGCCCGAAAGGTGGGCTGATACCAGTCGGGGGTGTGCGCGAATGTACTTGTATCTCCCGGGCCCCCGACACATGGTATTAGTAGGAACAGTGGGTTTTTAGTCGGTTAGAGTCCGACATAACCCCCGCTCGCCCCAGGCGGAGGGTATCCATGAGGATTTTCCCACTCAAAAAAAAAAAAAAAAAAAAAAAAAAAAAAAAAAAAAGCCTTAGACTCGCGTATTTTGCTTTATATACCGTCGCCCTTTCATAATATAATATTATCTGGTTTGCCCTTAATATACGTTTTAAATCGACGAATTCGTTTAATTCCCGACATCACTCTCCAAATTGGTGACCCCGACGTAAGGGTGGTTAACTGACAAAAAAATAATATGATTCTGTTTAGTCCGTCTCTTAGATACTTAATCGAAAAATATTAGATACGTGTTTTTTAATTTATCAAATTAACAAAAATTTACAAAAACTTTTAAACAAAAAATAAAACTGACATAAAAAAAAAACAAAAAGTGAAAAATAAACTTTAGAAGAAAAATCAGTTTCTGAAGTCGGTGACTTTTGTTTGTTTGATTTCAGTTTTTTTTTATTTTTCACTTTTTAGTCAATTCAATTCAATTTTCAAGTTCTTTATTAGTACATATGGTTTACAATACAGTTTACAAACGATCTTATTCTGTTTGTACACTAATTAATGATTAAACGAACTTACCTGTACGTGAAGTTCTATCATAATTTATACTCGCGCCTCGACCTCGAGATTAGTAATTTACACATGTAGACTTTGAGAGTATTTTGGGAATATCATCGATGAACGATAAAAATAATGTTTGTAAAATATCAAAATAATTTTTATTTTGGTACAATCAGTAAACACAAAGAAAAACTTGTACTTAAGTACAATAAGAGTAAAATTAATTACAGACATATGAATATAATTAGATAACTAACTAAGGAATAATTATTCTTATAATATCTATCATAGTTAGCTGTAGACAATTACGTATAATTACTTTAAACTAATTAGGAATGTATGAAAATCGAATCATTATAATTAACGTTGATTGATTATCGTTTCTGTTAAGGTAGTACTATCATCGTAAATAATATCTCTCTGATAGAATTTAGCAAAAGTTGTTGAATTCCTACTCCAGCCTGCCGTTTTACGGATAGTATCTATGCTAACTCCCAGTGAGTGCGCGCGCGATGATGATGCATGCCTCGTGCTATGTGCACTGAACACGCTCGTGTCGACCCCACACTCACTGAGTGTTTGCTTTATTCAGCGGCTAAGCGTTTGCGTTCGTACTGGTTTATGAGGTTTCCTAATTCCAACAAATAAATCGTCAGATTCTGATGTTCTTAATAATGAGGTGCGTTCTATATAACATAGTAAAGTCGTGGCTGGGCAGATGGCCGTCTTTTCAATGAAGAATGGTGAATGAATAATAGGTTGTTGAAACCCCGGTCTAGAAGTCTTTATAATATCTGGGATTTTAATTGTGATACGCTGAGAAAGGTTATAAATGTTACTAATTTTTATTTTACAGAGAGTTTGAACTCTGTGTGCGGTTGACAGAGCCAGTAAGGTGATGGTTTTATTTGTGAGCTTCTCTAAGGTTAATTCCTCATTAGGACACCATGAAGTCAATTTATCCAATACTAGGTTGGTATCCCAGGTAACTTCATATTTAGGTATTGGTGGCTTTAATCTAAAAACCCCTTTAAGGAACCTTTTTATTCTATCGTCACTAATTTGTACCGGGCTCAGCACTAGGGACAGAGCAGATTTGCACGAATTTAGTGTAGCATATTTGCAACCGTCATTAAATAGTTGGGTTAAAAAGGAAATTACTGTGGGTACAGAAGCGTCATAAATATTTAACGAGTTAATTTTACAGAAGTACCACCACTTCTTCAAGTAAACGTCGTATTGTTTCATGGAATTAGGTGCTAATGATGCTAACATTATATCAAGTGATGATTCTGGTATGTTCCGCCTTGAAAATGCGTCCCGGATAATATGCCTGCCACCAGGGTAATCGACTCGTGTATCCGTCGGGAGCTGGAATGAGACAGTAAGGCATGGCTTTTAGGTGGAAATGTAACAGTTTCCGAAATAAGGAGGGATCTAAACAAGGGGTACCATGGTTGTGTTGGCCAAAAGGGTACGATCATGATACCATATGACTGGCCTGTTGGTCTAGTGGTTAGTGACCCTAACTGCTATGCCGGAGGTCGTGGGTTCGATTCCCACCCAGGACAAATGTTTGTGTGATGAGCACGATCATTTGTTCTGTGTCTGGGTGTAATTTATCTATAATATGTATGTATTTAGAAATATATAAGTATGTTTATCAGTTGTCTAGTACCCATAACACAAGCTCTGCTTAGCTTGGGACTAGATGGCGTTGTGTGATAGTTGTGGAATATTATTATTATTATTATTATTATTATTATTATACCCCGTGCCTTGTCTGTTATTATTTTTCTTAGTTTTCAGTATGATTGAAAATGGCGGGAATGCATAAAAATTATAACTTTCCCATGAAACCGTAAACGCGTCTATTACAAATGCGTCTGGGTCTCGTTACCAGGATATGTATGTGGCACATTTGTTATTTATGCGACTGGCAAACAAATCAATTTCTGGATAACCGAATATGCGTGTAAGACTATCAAAGGCCCAATCAGACAGCTCCCATTCTATGTCCGGGTGAGTTCTTCGTGATTCGTAATCAGCAATAACATTAGCACTAGATTTTATGTACGAGGCAAATACGAAAAGCTTTTTGCTTCCGCACCAATTCCAAATATCACGAGTTATTTTTGTGAGATGAGGGTATTGTATACCCCCCATTTTATTTATGTATGCCACTGCTGTTGAATTGTCAACGCGTAGTAATATTTGGCAATTAAAAAGGTTTTTAGCAAATACTTTTAAGGCAATAAATGCGGCAAGCAGTTCGAGATAATTTATATGTCGTTCTCGTTCGGTATTCGACCACTGCCCGCTCGCAGACCGTCCATCACAGGCGGCCCCCCACCCCGTCGTTGAGGCGTCAGAAAATATCTCAACTTGGTAAACATCAATTTTTATTCGATGGACAGAATTATCTATTTTGCTTAGCCACCAGTCAAAGTCAGGTTGTAGTGATTCAGGTAAAATCATATATCATATAATCATCATGACCTTTCAAGTTGAGATATTTACATCTTTCCATTTCTTTAGTGTGCAGCCATCCGTATTCGATCGCTGGACAAGAAGAAACTAATAAGCCCAATAACTGAGCAAAACTCCTAATTTTACGTTTTAATTTTGAAAACATAACAAGTTGCGCTTTTATTATTATTGCGCTTTTATTATTAGAAACAAAAATATAAGGTAAGTAGCGGGTAGTACGCAAAAAGATCAGGCATTCTCCGGCCGTACGAGCGGCGTCGGCTAGTAAGCGAGCTGTCGTCATGATACGTCACGAAGGAAATAGTGATGGGGCAGTCGGTAACGGCAGTACGTTCGGGCGTACGGTAATGTGCTGAGTCTACTTTTACCAATTGACGATATTAGGAGATTACGGTGAACTGGGTTTTTATACAAATAAAATTTACGCGAAGTTTTTAAAATGAAATCTTTTAAGAATGGAAAGTTTAAACGTTTGTGTAATGTTCTAAGGTTGGTGCGAAATGGTGTGTTATACGATATTTTAAGGGCTTTATTTTGTATAACTTGTAGTTTGTTATATTTTGTCTCCGTTATACTAGACCACACAGGTGCCGCGTAAGTTAGGCAGGGTCCAACAAGTGTACAATAAATACGCAATTTGGTTGAGGAACTAAGAACAGACTTGCGGTTTAAAATTGGTTTCAATGAATTTAGGGCTTTTGCACAATTTGCACCTTTGCTTAAAATGAGTTCAGTGTTCTTATTCCAATTAAGCGTCTTGTCTAATATAATACCTAAATATTTAACCGAAGCACGCCATGTAATCTGGAAGTCGTCAATTTTTACAACCCTGGTGGGATGTGCCCGTTTCCTGGTAAACAGAATGCCTTCGGTTTTCGTTGAGTTGACTTTAAGTTTCCAGATTTTAAAGAATTTACTGAGTAGTTCCAGTGAATATTGTAGTCGTCCAGTTACTACATCAACATCTTTATGTGTCGCGAATGTTGCCGTATCGTCGGCGTAGATGGCGAGTTGTGTGTGTGCCTGTTTGGGAATGTCATTTAGGTACAGTAAGAAGCCGTAAGGACCAAGGAGTGAGCCTTGAGGCACACCGGCTGGGATGGTCTTAGGATTAGAATGGTCTTTACCTATATACACGGAGAACGATCGGTCTCGCAAGTAGTTCTGGATGAGTTTTACTAGACAGAGCGGAACTTCAAGTTTGATTAACTTGTGTAACAGGCCATTATGCCAAACAGAATCAAAAGCTTTTTCTATGTCTAATAAAATCATGCCTGTGAAGAGACCGCCGTTTAGCCCATGCGCGATGTGCTCTGCTACTCTGGCTAGCTGTTGTGTAGTTGAGTGTGAGATTCGAAAACCGAACTGTTCGGGGATCAAATTATGCGCTGTTACTTTAGTGAGACGGGATAAAATAATGGCTTCTAGGAGTTTCCCTATGCTTGGTAGTAAACTAATTGGTCGATAGCTAGATGGGATCAACTGATCTTTCCCAGGTTTTTTAATAGCTATGATTTTAGCGTGCTTTAATGTACTTGGGAAATGACCAATACGTAAACAACCATTGAACACTTTTTAGTGATTCATATGTAAGTTTACATGTTCATGAGTCATAATTAGGGTTGCCACCTTTTTTTGTTGCAGTTAGAGTACATTGGTTATTATAGGTAAGAAAAAAAAGTACATAGTATCAAAATAAAGTACAATTTATTTTTCTTTATTATTACGTTTGAAAACATACTTTTTATTGTATTTTTGCAGTTTTGTCGTATCATTTTTTTTTATAATTTTTTTTCGGTCCAACATCGTCATGATATGTTTCACTTTGAAAATTACGTTTTGTAGGTGTACGTTGAGTATTATTGTCCATTATTTACAATAGCTATAAATCTATGAAACTCTAAATCGGATTTAGTATTCTTCTTACATTCAAACCGCTTCATTCGCACGAAACGAATAAGAAATTGTGAGACAATGAGAGTTTATGACAGTGACACTAGCATTATTGACATTCGAGGTTAGGTTGCGTTCAGAAATGGTTAAAAACGAGTGCTTAAGTCATGTGGCGCTGGCGAGTGGTGGCATCGATTCACCAATCGATAAATTTCATTTAACGAAAAACTAAAAACGACTAAACTTTTTAAAATCCCAAAAAATATATCGATCTATATCTATAAAAGCGAAAGGTCACCGAAATCTCAAAAACCGCTGGACGTACAAAGATTATTGGCAGGGAGGTAGTTTATGGTTAGAAGACATCCGCTAAGAACGGATTTTGCGACAGGGCCGGATTAGGGTGGTCTAAGGGCCCTCGCAAGTTTGTATGAAACTCCTTTATTTTTTGTGCTACAATCTAGATTTTTGGCAGAGACGTAGTTTATAGTCAGTAGACATCCGTTATAAATTAGTTTTGCGACAGGGCCGGATTAGGGTGGTCTATGAGCCGTCGCAAGTTTGTATGAACGTCCTTCATTTTTTGGGCTACAATCTTGATTTTTGGCAGAGACGTAGTTTATAGTTAGTATACATCTGCTATGTATTAATTTTGTGACAGGGCCGGATTAGGGTGGTCTAAGGGCCCTCACAAGTTTGTATGAAAGTCCTTCGTTTTTTGTGCTATAATCTTGATTTTTGGTAGGGACGTAGTTTATAGTTAGTAGACGTCTGCTATGAACTGATTTTGTGACAGGGCCGGATTAGGGTAGTCGATGAGCCCTAGCAAGTTTGTATGAAAGTAATTCGTTTTTTGTGCTACAATCTTGATTTTTGGCAGGGACGTAGTTTATAGTTAGTAGACGTCTGCTATTAACTGATTTTGTGACAGGGCCGGATAAGGGAGGTCTAAAGGCTCTCACAAGTTTGTCTGAAAGTCTTTCATTTTTTTTGCAACAATCTTGATTTTTTTCAGGGACGGAGTTTATGGTGAGTAGAAGTTTGCTAAGAACAGATTTTGCATTAGGGTCGCATTATAGGTCTAAAGGCTCTCACGACTTTGTATGTAAGTTTGATTTTTGTACTACCGGCCTGAAACTTAGCAAGTCTGTTAGCTAACGGACCTGAACTTAGGGCTCCCTCAAGTATATAAATGAAATCCTTGGCTTTTTGGAGCCGAAAATTGTTAGAGAGATAGAATATAGTTAAGACATTTGTAATGTGTGGGAACGTCACACACATACATACACGTCAAAATTTCCTCGCGAACGAAGTCGCGGGCAACGGCTATTCAAATCATATACTTAAAGTATTTTCGTGTACTTTATTGTTGTCATAAAGTATAAAGTGCAATTACCTGAAATAACGTACAATAGTTTATTATATAGTACGGGTGGCAACCCTAGTCATAATGTGGACAATGTAGTTTTTTTTTTAGTTTTGTTGATTTTTTAAAACCGTTTGTCCGATTTTGATAAAAAAAATTATGGGACCATTTGGGACCCTTTCCAACAAAAAAAGATTTTTTTAAATCGGTTAGTAAGTGACGGAGTTATGCCCGAACAAACATTTAAAAAAATCCTTCTTTTTTTAGAAGTCGGTAAAAAAATAAAACGTGTCAAAGATCGTGAGTGGGGGCTGGTGAGTGGTGACGTAACTTTCTGGTAAAAAATGTACCAAACTACGACGTCGCGCGACTTTTTGAAGCACTGTATCGTCTTCATTTATTGTTTACGTGAATAAAGAAAAAATACGTGTCCGAAATTTTTGCACATGTCGATGAGTTTGTGCTTCAGGGAGACCGGAAGATACACTACCTACTATCATTTAATGATGATGACTTACTATTTGTCTCCACGGCTCTGCTCCTCTCCTTAGGTGATTCTTGTTCCTCGTCCTCTTCTATTTTATACTCCATCACAAGTACATCATCTTCTGAATCGGATTCAGAACCAAGTGGTAACATATCTTCCACATCTAGACGGCTATTGTCTTCATTTTCCATTTCTAGATCTATAAGTAAACAAAATATTTTGTTGATGTCACACACCACATAAAGACATATTTTAAACTGACTTGGTTTTATAACCGTACATCACATTCAAAGAAAATTTAAAAAAAATCAAATCATTTGTTTTTGCTGAATACACTGTTACAATGGTGTTATAAAATGTACATGTTTCAAGCGATTCTACCGTAAGGCTTGCAAAATTTATTTATTTATTTAAACTTCATGCACAAGAGTGGTACATAAGCGGACTTAATGCCACAATGCATTCAAGCAAGCAAGGCAAGGCATTTATATTTATATTCATGGTTAATCATCAATCAAAATCAAAATCAAAATTCATTTATTCAAACTAGGCTGATAATCAGCACTTTTCGAAGGTCAAAATTTACTTTACTTTACTACAGTGAAACTTGGCTAACTGGGACTTGGATAAGTGAGAAACCTCTATAACTGGAACTCATACTGAGGTCCCATGAGACAGATTTGGATATCTGAGACACATTTAACCAGGTTTCACTGTATTTACATTTTTATAAGACAGTCCCCCAAAAACGCCCACCCATCGACACTTCCTAGTGTTTAGCTGGAGAGAAGAAGTGGCGGAACAAACTCCCCAGCACACATCTGTCTGTTAGGTTGGTTAGAAGAACCAGACTCGATACAATAGCAAGGTGTCAGTTAAATTTAAGATTTACTACAGACACAATCAGTAATAAACAAAAGTATATAACAATAAACAATGTAAAAATAAAATAATAAATACATAACATAACAGTAAACTAATTTTGGAGAAAGAACACAAATAACAAACATTGTCCTGCATTCAACTCAGCGACCAACTATTCTTATCATCTAAGTAGTCGTTAATAGAATAGTAAGCTTTTAAACAAAGATTAGATTTAACTTTGGCTTTAAACTCATTAAATGGCAAGTCTAGAAAAGAAGATGGCAGTTTATTATAAAATGTAATCCCGAGCCCTACGAATGAATTGTGGACTTTGTGAAGCCGGTGGAAAGGAGCGCGTAGTTTATGCTTATTTCTAGTGTTAAAGTTGTGGATATCACTGTTTTTAGTGTACAGGTGGATATTTTGTCTAATATATAAAATGTTGGCAAAGATGTACTGAGAAGCAACCGTGAGAATACCAATCTCCTTAAAAAAATCTCTAAGGGAAACTCGGGCACCCAGCTGATAAATTGCACGAACCGCTCGCTTCTGCAGAACAAATATATTTTGAATATCAGCGGCCTTGCCCCACAGCAGAATACCGTAGGACATAACGCTGTGAAAATAACTAAAGTAGACTAACCGTGCTGTATCAACGTCAGTGAATTGTCTTACTTTTCTGACGGCGTATGCGGCTGAACTTAGCCTTCCCGCTAGGCTTGATATGTGTAAACCCCATTGTAATTTTGAATCTACTGTTATGCCCAGAAATACAGCAGAGTCGGCAGTTTCCAGCTCCTGATTGGCGAGGATAATATTGGGACCTAGATTTCTAACATTGGGTAAAGCGAACTTAATTACTTTAGTTTTCTTGGCATTAAGAACAAGGTTGTTTGTTGTGAACCAATCCGTGACCATTGATAGCGCGCTGTTTACGTCGTCAAAATCGTGTCTATTCCGTTCAATTAATGAACATAAAAAAAAAACAAAAAAAAAAACTAAATATTGTTTAGTCGTGAAAAGGTCACTAACTAATAAACAAATGCACTGAGTTTTGCATTTAAAAGTACATATGGATTTTTCATGAAAACAATAAACTAAAACCTATTCAGTTAAATAAATAATATATTTATTTTAAGAAAAGATGGATGGATTGTGTGAGGAATAATATGAAGTAAAAAGAGTAAATGAATGATGTTGTGACTTCTGACAGACGAGAATGGAGGAATAAACGTGTTGCGCCGACCTCATATAGAATGGGTCAAGGGCAGGAGGACTGGGAGGGGCGACGCCGGTCCGGGCTGCGGGGTGTTCGCAAGAGATACCGCGACCTCGACATAAAGGGCTAAGAAGGAACATGGGTGGTTTTTAGTCAGTAGAAGTGTGACACTCCCTTTCGCTCTGCTCAAGAGCGGGAGGGGTTATTTATTGATTTCCAACTCGCCAAAACAAAAGTGGCGAGGAGGACGATGCCGATGACTATAAATGAATATTTGTACTAAAACAGAAAATGTTGGTCAATGCCAAATCATTGGTCAGACACTTCCTTATTACCCGACTGCGGCGAAGCCCAAAAGGAGGGTTATGTGTTTGACGTGTTTCTATGTATGTGTCGCAGGGATATGATAAAAACAGGGATTTGGTCAATTCCCTAAGGGATTTGATCAAATCACGGAGGATGTTAAAATAACAACACGATTTTATCATTTCCCTAAACAAATCTAGTATTTGAACAAATCCCTAAATTGATTCAGTGAAATGATAAAAAATAAGTCCAGTTCCTGTTTGCGTAAATGAGCCTGTAAGAAAAAATGTTCACTCACGTTGCCACAAATCTGCTACGTGTTTTAATAATAAATTGATATTATAAATAGACATAACATAAGCACAGATATTATAATACTTCGTACAGATACCCAATCCCATACAAAGAAATGACACCTCCCTAAGTCATCTTATTGCTCGTTTTATATTCTTTCCTCCATTATTTCAACAGATGGCAGCACCAGCGTCGCACTAATTGCCACAGACTGGAGTTTTACAACGCCATCTAGGAGTTCACGTTTCGTGTTATGTAGTTCCGGAACTTTCGGGTTCAGTAAAATGAGAAAAATATGTAATTATTTCGCTAAGAAATGTTAAAAGATGTGTTATATTTCTATAAACAGTAATACATATGCTTTTTAATGGTTAAATTCAATTAAAATTATATAGCAGTTAAGATTATTGTATGTGGCAAATTGAGTAAAACGCCATCTATTGCAAACAGCTCTAGAGAAAATGATTTACAGATGGCTTACTTTTGACAACTTTATCAATCTATGGGTACGAATTGAAGTAAAAGTCCTCCTTTAACCTTTTTTGTTGAAATAACGTGATAAATGAGTGTAAATAGATAAATAAGCATTAAACATGGAACTTTTGATTTTTGCAAATCTTATTTCGGCCGAAATCTACCGTATAACGCATTTAAGCGATTGTTAATTTCATTACTGCTACCTATGCTGCCATCTATTGTGTTTTTTTCAAGATTAATTATAATTTGTTCGAGTTGTGACCCCATGACATAAGTTACTAAAATGTTTTTGTTTGGGTTCCGTAGTCAACATGGAACCCTTATAGTTTCGCCATGTCCGTCTGTCTGTCTGTCTGTCCGTCCGTCAACACTATATCTCAAAGACTCTTAGTACTAGAAATATGTTATTTGGCTGGTCGGGGCCGCCACCACTGGGCCACCGCTGCTCTAAAATGTACTTGTACTCGTATGAACTATTTTACTACTTATACATAATGTATGGGAGCGCTGGTCTCAAAACTGTAAATGTAAGTTTGTTTTATTATTACAATAAAAATCATTATTCGGAGGCAGGTAGGCAGGGTGGTTAATCAGTTTAGTAAGTTTACAAATTATTTTAATGGTCAACTACGTAACCCTACATTGTGCGTGGTCCAACATGCACATGAACAGATTTTAAGAAAAAAAAAAAACATTTTTTTTTTCAAATAATTATAATAATAATAATAATATTCCACAACTATCACACAACGCCATCTAGTCCCAAGCTAAGCAGAGCTTGTGTTATGGGTACTAGACAACTGATAAACATACTTATATATTTCTAAATACATACATATTATAGATAAATTACACCCAGACACAGAACAAATGATCGTGCTCATCACACAAACATTTGTCCTGGGTGGGAATCGAACCCACGACCTCCGGCATAGCAGTTAGGGTCACTAACCACTAGACCAACAGGCCAGTCATTATGATGGTGAGTGGTGATTTTTGAGATCAATATTGCATTCAAGATTCAAGCTTCCACTCGTAAATGCTATACAATTATGTAGATAATCTTACAAAATAAACCTTTCAAATACCACAAAAAGTTATGTTTGTCATTTCACTGAATCAATTTTTGGGATTTGATCAAATCACTAGATTTCTCTAAAGGGATTTGTCAAATCACCAGATTTGCTTAGGGAAATGATAAAATCGTGTTGTTATTTTAACATTTTCCGTGATTTGATCAAATCCCTTAGGCATTTGTCCAAATCCCTGTTTTTATCATATCCCTGCGACATTTGTATGTCTGTCTCTTTGTTCCTTCATAACTCCTAAACGGATGAAGGGATATGAATAAAATATACGTCGTTAGATTCGTCTTAATGGCGCGAGTGTCACTGGTTATATTAACCCATTGACCGCCACGGTCAAGTAAGACGACAAGCCAAAAAGTACCTTAAGTCGACAGACTTAAAGCACTTTTTTGCTTGTTCGGCTTGTCGTCTATACTGACTGTGGCGCTAAAAAGGTTAAAATTAAAAAACAAAGAAAAATTTTGTGTTTTGTGGCCCAAATCGCGGAGTTCAAAAAAAGAATAGTTCCGTTACCATCGAGTAGGGTATCAAAATGAAGGGTTTTAAAAGGAGATTACAAAAATATATAACACTTATATAATAATAATAATATAATATAACTATCACACAACGCCATCTAGTCCCAAGCTAAGCAGAGCTTGTGTTATGGGTACTAGACAACTGATAAACATACTACATATATGTTTAAAAGAAATTCAAAGTGACAAATCCTATAAACAAACACAAACAGGGATCTGGCAACACTGCCGTCATGCCGTGATGTAAACAATGGCTCCGTGTTTTAATATTACTAATTAAAACTAGAAAAGTACGGTTTATTGAAACATTGTCAGTGAAGATATAGACTAAAGTGCACAATTAGTCAGTGCTAGTGTTATTCGACTGAGATAATAAGTGAAACACATAATACTGAGAATTGCATTGTGTGTCACAGACGGGCACAAAACGAGACTTAAACCGACTATTCCTATTGTGAACTAACAAAACATTGCTTGGCGAGTCTTCAAATAACATTTGCTGGCAAGAATTGGCATGGTGAAGTCATAATATATTATATATTGACTGGCCTGTTGGTCTAGTGGTTAGTGACCCTAACTGCTATGCCGGAGGTCGTGGGTTCGATTCCCACCCAGGACAAATGTTTGTGTGATGAGCACGATCATTTGTTCTGTGTCTGGGTGTAATTTATCTATAATATGTATGTATTTAGAAATATATAAGTATGTTTATCAGTTGTCTAGTACCCATAACACAAGCTCTGCTTAGCTTGGGACTAGATGGCGTTGTGTGATAGTTGTGGAATATTATATTATATTATTATTATTATAATATTAAATTATGAAATGAAAATAATAGAATGGACCCCGCCTGCTTCCAAGTTTTGTTTAATTTAAAATGTGCTTGTTTTTTGCTTTTCAGTTTTTTCATTCGGGTTTTTTAGTTTTTCTACTTTTTTTTAAATTTATTTAGCCCGTTAAACTGGGTGAGAGATTCAATCTTTGTGTCTAAGTTGTTTGGTTATAGGATGCCTCTCAACTCAGTGTGCCTCTCGGCAAAGGCCTCCTCCAGTAGCTCCCATTGCTTGCTTCCTAAATTGAGCAACTCTCCTCCATTTGGGTCCCGCAGTGTAAGGTTAATTAGCCAACGTGTGGGTATTTATATAAAATCCTATCCAGTATGCAACCATGAATACAATACTATATTGGTAAATTCAGTAAATAATATAACTGTAGTTATTTTTATTATCCGAGTTGATTATTAAATCGATTATTTAATTGTATCGAATCAGAGTTAATTATGACAACACTGTATGCCATTTTTTGACGTCTTGAAAGCAAGGCAGAATGAAGGTATTTGATTTGTACGGTTGAATCGAACACTCATCAGAATTAAAATCTATTTAAATTGTTGTAATCATCGTTTAATTTGAGATATAAAGATTTGATCCTTTAGCAGTAAGCTTCAGCTCATCCTCCCAACGCATTCGTTGTCAGACACTACCTACTTTTAATTAAATAAGTAATACTTACTATTTGTCTCCATGGCTCCGCATTTTTTCTTAGATGGTTCTTGTTCTGCTTCCTCTTCTATTTTGGACTCTATTAAAGGTACATCATCTTCTGAATCGGATTCAGACCCGTTTGGTAGTATATCTAGATGGCTATAGTCTTCATGTCCCAGTTCTAGATCTGTAAAATTATAAAAACAGTTAAAATTTACTATTTTATTGATAGATGACAAAAGGACATATTTTAAACAGAAAATTTTATAACCCTACTTTACATGGTCAATATGAAAACACAAGATTTATTTATTTAATTAATACAAGTCTGCTCAGCACGAGCTTTAAGACGGCAATGAACAAAAGAACGCTTAAATCTAGATTATATGTGCTTATATACTACTTGAAAGCTTTACATGTGTGCGTCTGTGGCTGGACCTCACAGTTGGCCAGTGACAGCAATCAGTCGATCTTATTTCTTTCACAGTTTTGATAAATATTATTTTCATTGGAATTGACCATTAGGAACTTGAGTCTAGTGGTTACTTGGAACCGCTGTGTGGCATGACGTGATCTTTGTTTACGGATACAATACGAGGTAAGGATTGGCTACGCATAACTACATAATACACAGAATATTGTAAATAAATATTTAAAACTAGCAGTTACCCGCAACTTTGTCCATGTGCATATTAAGATGTGTAGGAAACAGAAACAAAAATAGCTAAAAAAGATGATTTAATTTCTTCTCCAGGATATAAAACATTTCCTTACTAAATTTCATTACGATCCAAGCAGCCGTTTACATGAGAAAAAGTAACTTACTACCTCACAATTTATAATATTAACTAGCTGTTGCCCGCGACTTCATTTGTGTGGAATTTTTTGACTTTTTTTTCCATAAAAAGTTTCCTATGTTACTACTAATACTTCTAAGAATATGTGTACACAGTTTCATGACAAACATAAATGTGAATGTAAGTTTACATTCACATTTATAATACAAGTAGCGATTATGATTTTAAATAAACTAAAACTTTTTCAGTACAATAAATTGTAGGTATATCTTTATTTTAGGCTACAATTTAAATGCTCACCAAAAAAGATTTTTAGACCCTAGATTAAAGTACAGTAGAGTACTAAATAAAATATTTTAACTTCAAATAAAATAAACCCACTCCATACTGAGGTGCCTAAAGAACAACGTTTTACGGTTTTAAGTTTCAAACTATTTAGACACTCATCAGAATAATTGTACGTGTTGTATTTATATTCTTTTTGCCTACCAAAATGGATAAATGCTCATCAAATCAATTAACCAAAATTATAATACGATCGTCTCGCGACAGTATACTTTATGGGCGGCATGGGCACCGGGCCGTAGGACGACGAAAGAGGCCGTAGGCCGACGAAGGAGGCCGGCGGAGGCCCGGCACTTCGGGGACAGAAGATATTAGTGTTATTTAATATGCGAGCGAAGCAAGCGCGCGTCATGGAGATAAATTGAAAGTCGTGAAATACAATATTGGTGACATCTATTTAGTGATACTTAATATAAAATATTTGGTCTGCAGTTAACTTTAAAGGCGTTTATAAATCTTTATGGTATAGATTATAGAATAAAAGGAAAATAGGTTCATTCCTACAATACTTTAGGAAACACAATTTGGTGAGCATTAATCCATTCCGTATGGTGTCGGACGCAAAGAATAGCACCATCCCATATCTTCCCGTGGGTGTCGTAAGAGGCGACTAAGGGATGTACCAGAGAATGGGCAGCAGCGTTCTCTGTGCTTTTTGTATCGACCGTACTGCGATCGCCAACCCGCCTGCCAAGCGTGGCGATTATGGCAAACCCCCCCTAAGCAAAAATTACACTTAGGGGAGGCCTATGTCCAGCAGTGGACGTCTTTCGGCTGAAATGATGAATGATGAATCCATTTTGGCCGGCATTTCGAATTTTTTTGGTAGTAAAATGGTTCTCTTCTGGTAGGCGTTTAAACACAAGCCTTTATTTTATGGAAGATATTTTCAATCTTAGATTCTTGAAAACATACCGTCACTTTGATATTCCTCCTTGGGCTCAAGAATATCATCTTGTCCCTCACAAACAGCTGGCAATTCTTCCTTCACAACAACGCTTTCTGTTGGACCAACTTCAACTATATTTATGTTCTGCATTGAAGAGATAGTAAGCCCATGGGGAAACTGTAAGCCGTTTTGGTTTACTAAAGGTTTTGGCTGTAAAAAGATGATTACAGTATTATATAAAATATGTTGATGTTTACAAGGGCATGAACTTCATTTACATAAAACAAAGTTATGAGAATAAATTGGACGTAGTTATGCAAAAATGTTCCAATCCACAGGTTTCCCAAAATTGAGTTATAGTGACCAGCCTACTTTTTTTGACAGTTTACATCAATAGAGCAAAAAATTTTCAAGCTCCAGGTCTTATTTCCGGATATTTTTTTTAAATTTCCGGTCCAACCCACACTTTTCCAAAACGAAGACCATTTATTAAACATAAAACGTTTCAGACTACGTGAAACATTTAATCCATTTTTCCTTAGCAAAATGTTCCACTATGTTTGGAACGTTTTTACACTTTTGTGACAGAAAAGGTTTGCGTGGCGCAGGTTATATAAAATAAGACCACGAAACTTGTCATCATAAAAATATAATTAATAAATAAAGTCACCAACTATGGGTGTGGGTAGGTTTATGGCGCACCCTATTGCGTTTCACTTGTGAGGTGCACGTTACTGCCCTGTTAGCTGGCGTGGCGATGACCGCAGCGAGGTGCCACGCTGGATGCCAGGGGTGTAGGCCGACAGGTGGTCGCGTCGACCCGAAGAGATGCTCGGCGAGGCCCACGTGGCAAATATGGCCAACGTGGGAAGTCCGTGCCGAACTTTATGGCGCGCACGTCTGAGCCAAAACGGGCTCGAGCTGTGCCGGCGCGCAGGGAGTTGGTATGTGTTCCTTCAACCGGAACTTTGGAATGATGTTGAAGGTGTTCCTCCAGCAGGAACCTGGGACCCTGGAACGTGACGTCCAGCGTGTCAAGAGATGGACAAAGGTCACCTCCGCTGATTGCGACACCAAGCTAAGCAAAGCGAGCAACAGTGCGCTAATGAAGGTGCCGGTGGGATGCCACAATCAGACGGAGTTTACATGATGGAGAGAGTGCAAAAGGCATGATAGCACATTTTGAGTGTGAAGCACAAAATGTGTTGAGCTGAAGGCAATGAGGCAGTTAAATACAACATAAATTGGCGTAGCAAAAAGTCGGAGAATAGAGGGAAAATAGGCTTACATGCTAAAATAACCTATAAGACAAAATACACACATGTTTATGCTGTTCAAACTTACCCAGTATGGGGTTATGATCACTGATTTTAAATGCTCGATGGCGGAGAAAAAGATGTAACATTACGCTCGGATGGTGGCGAGAGGTAGCCACGTGTTACGGACGCGAGCGCCTGCCCGCTAGGGGCGCAGCGCCCGCGCCGGACACCGAATTCCAAAAGGAACGTGTCACCAACGCACGTCCTATTTAATGTCACTATGGGGAACGAACTACTGTTGGTCGTTCACTCGCAACTAGTGAGGCGCGTGATGACATATTGCGTATGAAACGGAAGATATTCTCGCACCTCGCGGATGCGTGGGCGCGACATACTTAGTTTAGTAACATTACTAAGCCACAGCACTATAAGATGTTATCTGTGGTATTGTGACGTCTGCGGTTGTCATTGTCAGTTGATGTAAACAAACATTGGATTAATGAAGTGTTTTAATGTTGAATTAAGTTATTATGTTTTAAATTGTTAAAATGAAACGTACAACGTTACAGTACCCCGCCACTTGGTGAGGGTTTTTACCTCAGTAAAAATCCTTTACCTCTATTATACCTCTATCTGAATTACGACCCTTTTATTCTTCATCATTCATTCTTCATATCTCATATTCAAATTTCAAAACTAACAGACCACCTTAACATGAGGTGAGTCCGCATCCTAGCAAGTGTGTGAGAGTTTCATGTCCGAAGTTGACTTGATACTCGCGCAAAACAGAAGGCAAAAAGAAAGCAAAAGAAATCTACTGGGTTTATAAAATTGAAATAAAAAAGGGAAAAAAAAACTGGATGTAGGCTTATTTAAGGAGTATCCACCCGCTCCTGCAAAGGCTTATTTAATGAGTTGCAAACCGCTCAATATTAAAAGGTAATAACGTACCGAGTTAGGCGTCTACCAATTCAGAGGTTCCGATTAAGGTGGAGAGACCACGGGTAAGGCACAAGATAAAATCAGGTGAGCGTGGTTCTCCATCGGGGCTGAAATAGGTTAGGCGACCACCAATCCAGAGGTTCCGATTAAAGGCGGAGAGACCACGGGTAAGGCACAAGATAAAATCAAGTGAGCGTGGTTCTCCATCGGGGCTGGAATAGGTTAGGCGAGTAAATGACGGATTAGGACACGTGTGAAGACACCGATGATGACACATCAAGCGTGCGTGTCTCCGCTAGAGGCTAAAAATTATGCACTGTACTATGCAGTGATTAAAAATATGAAATGAGTTTAAAATGAAACCCTGTTTAAAAAAATATTGAAAGAGAAAAAAATAATAATATTAATAACCGCAAGAATACTGGGAAGTGTTGAACAGCAATTAACAAGGAGTCCCTAATACTCCGAATGTTACAAAAAATAAACTAAAAGTAACGCTTTGGTTGTTGTCCTAAAAAGATTAGAAACAAAAAAAAATTAAAGTTAACAAACAAGTAAGGCTAGGTGCAACTAATGTGTACGCATTCGGTATTTAAATTAAAAAAATGAGAAAAAAAAAAATCTCAAATAAAAAAATTTTCATTAACAAATTTTTGTTGTTGACTGTACTAAGTCCAGATCTAAATTAACGACAAAAATTGTAAGAAGTACCGATATATAAATACGGTAAAACAATAAAAAATAAAATCTCAAAATGTCCAATGACTAATGTTTCTGACTGTACTCAATATGGAGACATAACAATATAACAGAAACAATAGTATGAAGTATTGAGTTATATTGACAGTTTAAAAATAAATGCTCAAATAATGTTCAAAAACAATTAAAATTTTCTTGTTGACTGCACTCAACTATGGCACAATAACAACAAAAGTAAACTAAAAGTAAGAAGTACTGAGTTTATAAACTGCCAA
The DNA here is from genome assembly GCA_949775195.1 of Diarsia dahlii. Classification (NCBI taxonomy): domain Eukaryota; kingdom Metazoa; phylum Arthropoda; class Insecta; order Lepidoptera; family Noctuidae; genus Diarsia; species Diarsia dahlii. The sequence continues at coordinate 12,910,188 of OX459217.1, read as the reverse complement.
AAAAAAAAAATTTTAAGTTTACAATTAATTTATAGCAACTAATTTTGTTGCTGACTGTACTTACTCAGACTATGTGAGAAGTACCGGCCATTAAAAAAAAACAAAAGTTAATTACATTAAAAAAATTGATAAGTGGTAACTTATTTTTGCTCCTGACTGTACTAACTATGAGAAGTATCAATCATAAAAAAAACAAAAGAAGTACTAAGTTCCTTAAAGTTAAAATTAAACAATTACAATAGTAGGTTGTTAAGAAAAGGATTGTCCGTTGCACAACATTAGTTACCCCGATGAAATGTTTAAAACTACAAAGTTTTACTCGGGTAAAGTTAAAGATCCAAGTTTATCATAAACATTGGATGGTACAAATTTAAAGTATTAAGTATTAATACTTGGTTTTTAAATTGTTAATTTAATTAAATATTAAGTTAAAATGTTATTTATTTTAAAAGAAATAATTGAGTCAAGTTATTTAAAAAATTGGACACAAGAGCGATATTAAAATATATACACTGTGTCACAAGTAGACAAGGGTGTTATGTCTATAAATTAGCCAGTAATAGAAAACCCGGCAACCCAATCCCTTCAACCAGCTCACAGCAGAGCTGCTTACTGGAAGAAATAGGAATGAGCGTGGTACCTCCCCGGGGCGAGCCGTTACTATTGGCCCTACCACTATAGAAGAACGATGAAGTCGTTCCAAACAATAAAATTAACAATTTTATAATAACGGGACAATCCGTTCCAACCAATAAAAAAAATAAGTTACCGCTATGTACACCTTAGTTGCTGCCAACCAAAACGTTTTACAAAAACAAGACAACCACCAAAAATACACCAACATAAAAAAAAAATACCCACAAGTGAAACTCAACGAGTACGACCATAAAACCACGTTTTGGGCGCCAATGTGACAGAAAAGGTTTGCGTGGCGCAGGTTATATAAAATAAGACCACGAAACTTGTCATCATAAAAATATAATTAATAAATAAAGTCACCAACTATGGGTGTGGGTAGGTTTATGGCGCACCCTATTGCGTTTCACTTGTGAGGTGCACGTTACTGCCCTGTTAGCTGGCGTGGCGATGACCGCAGCGAGGTGCCACGCTGGATGCCAGGGGTGTAGGCCGACAGGTGGTCGCGTCGACCCGAAGAGATGCTCGGCGAGGCCCACGTGGCAAATATGGCCAACGTGGGAAGTCCGTGCCGAACTTTATGGCGCGCACGTCTGAGCCAAAACGGGCTCGAGCTGTGCCGGCGCGCAGGGAGTTGGTATGTGTTCCTTCAACCGGAACTTTGGAATGATGTTGAAGGTGTTCCTCCAGCAGGAACCTGGGACCCTGGAACGTGACGTCCAGCGTGTCAAGAGATGGACAAAGGTCACCTCCGCTGATTGCGACACCAAGCTAAGCAAAGCGAGCAACAGTGCGCTAATGAAGGTGCCGGTGGGATGCCACAATCAGACGGAGTTTACATGATGGAGAGAGTGCAAAAGGCATGATAGCACATTTTGAGTGTGAAGCACAAAATGTGTTGAGCTGAAGGCAATGAGGCAGTTAAATACAACATAAATTGGCGTAGCAAAAAGTCGGAGAATAGAGGGAAAATAGGCTTACATGCTAAAATAACCTATAAGACAAAATACACACATGTTTATGCTGTTCAAACTTACCCAGTATGGGGTTATGATCACTGATTTTAAATGCTCGATGGCGGAGAAAAAGATGTAACATTACGCTCGGATGGTGGCGAGAGGTAGCCACGTGTTACGGACGCGAGCGCCTGCCCGCTAGGGGCGCAGCGCCCGCGCCGGACACCGAATTCCAAAAGGAACGTGTCACCAACGCACGTCCTATTTAATGTCACTATGGGGAACGAACTACTGTTGGTCGTTCACTCGCAACTAGTGAGGCGCGTGATGACATATTGCGTATGAAACGGAAGATATTCTCGCACCTCGCGGATGCGTGGGCGCGACATACTTAGTTTAGTAACATTACTAAGCCACAGCACTATAAGATGTTATCTGTGGTATTGTGACGTCTGCGGTTGTCATTGTCAGTTGATGTAAACAAACATTGGATTAATGAAGTGTTTTAATGTTGAATTAAGTTATTATGTTTTAAATTGTTAAAATGAAACGTACAACGTTACACTTTGACAAATGTACGTTAACAAATGTACGATATCGATATCTTCTGTATAAAAGGCAAAGCAGTCTGACTGTGGATCAACGCACAGGCCAAAGTGCCAAACCCTTAGGGCTAGAAACTTAAACACGTATTCCTCTTATGACGTAGGCATCCAATTTCAAAATTCAAGCCCCATGGGGGGATGGAAAAGGATGGCAAAGTTTGTATGGAAAATGGTTTTGTATGGGAAACGCACACGTATTCCTTATATAACGCAGGGTTGGAAAAAAAACAGTTTTTTTTACATTTTATAAAACAGTTTAAAATGTTTTAAACAGGTGTTTTTTTTGTTTTTTTTCCAAAGTTAGTTATCATCCATTTTTAATTGATTAAGCCTGATATATTTCACTTATATACTATTTTAAAAACTGCATGACAAAAATTTATCATAATTCAATACATTCTGTGTGTTCCTACGTTCATTTTTAGTAGGGAAATCTCCTAAATTTTTCTTAAATGGGGAATACCCAAAACATATTTTAAATAATCACGTTCACGAATTACGGAAGTTCTGGGAATTCCCCGGGGGACTTTACCGATGGAGAATAGAGCGGACTTTCTTTCTGATTTTTCATTTCACAATCACACAAAAACCTTTGGACTTATTCAAACCGATGTACGAATCAAACTTGGTAACGAGAAAGCTGCAAAACTTGTCACAGTTTTTAAATACCTAAATAAAAAATAATAAATGTTGTCTAATCTGCTAACGAACAAATATGATTGTACGTGGTTGTTTTATAATAAAAATTGTTAACTATTTCTTGATTAAGGATTTTAAATATTAAAAACTGTTTAAATGTCAAGTTAAAAAGCCACTTTAATTATTTTATAAAAATTGTTTAAAGTTGATTAAATAAAGGAAATAAGTAAAAAAGTAACTACTTAGTATTCATTTATTTTTGCAATTAAACAATGTTTTCAAACACCTAATAAAAAACTATGTTTTATTTGAAACTGTTTTAAGCACTGTTTAAAACACATGTTTTAAACAACTTGTTTTAAACATGCCAACCCTGAATTAACGAAGGATATATAACGAAAAATCCGTCCTTAGAGAATGGCTAAAGAAGGATTTTTCAAAATCCAACCCCTAAGGGGGTGAAGAAAGGGGCAAAGTTTGCATGGAAAATCGTCATTTTTGTCGTTTAAAGCATGAAAATTGGTGTTATCATTCTAATTAAAAATTTAAGCCCTAGGTTTTCTTTTCAGTCGTTTTTGGAAATAAACCCTGAGGGCAAAAAATAGGGGATAAAAGTTGGAATCGCATTAGTTTTGTAGTTCAAACACTTCAAACCATGAAAAAGTGCATTTAGCTTTTAAGTTGGTAATTAATAATCACAAACGCAGAAGAGTGTAAAATAGGAATGAATGGGAATCCCGTAAATTTTAAATCGAATCCATAAAATTGATATTAAAAGCCTTTTGGCCGTTTTGTGTGCACTTGAAGGGTGATGTTTGGGCCGCCGTCGCCACCTTCTGCGAAGGAGTCATGCTAGCAAAGGAGGTGACGGTACGTGTGAGGGAGAGAACCTCTCCTTTCAGGAGCCGCATAAGACGTTCCGGACGTCGGGGACCACGAGTTTGTTTCCTGGCTACCGTTGGCGTGGTCTGTGGACGGTGAGTAATGGGCTAGCTGCCCGCCGTCCATCCTATGACGAGACAGGCCGTGACGAAGGTGTGATCGTGTTCCACGCGCGCCTCCTGGAGACACCAGCAACCGCTCCGCCCAGAGCGGGAGGAGTCATTTGACTATTTGCCAAACTCCAAAAAAAATGGGTGTTGTTTGTGCTGAACAATAAAATTTTCTGATCTCCTCCTCAAAATAAGAATATAGGGAAACTGAGGGCAAGGCTATAACTCCATCAGATCGTGCCTCAGTTGTGTCCACCGTAATGATGACCTAATAGCGCGAATATATCCAGATGTCCAAAACCTACATAGCAGATCCATGGAGTGACTGTGACTGCGAACGTGCCATTCTGGCACCTAAGGATGATCAAGCTTTTTTTTTTTGGTGGGTAGGAAATCATCAAATGCCTCCTCCCGCTCTGGGCGAAGTAGAAAGGAGTATCATACTTCTACTGAATAAAAACCACCCATGTTACTTGGACAAACCGTCCAGTTGGGAAGGTCTATATTCGAGTAAGAGGTCAATCGTCGAATCCGACTCGTCTGGGCAGCGTTCGTCGTCGTTCGTCCAACTTACGACAGTGTCTCAAGACAAAAGTCTATGACCAGTGTGTGTTGCCAGTTATTACATACGGGACCGAAACGTGGTCGCTCACAATGAGCCTCATCAGAAAGCTCAACATCACCCAAAAGGCAAGAGGGGTATGCTCGAATGAAGATAGATAGAGGATAATTTTATTATGCAAGAAATATATTACATATAGACATCCGCATGAGAACCAAATTTACCGTAGTAGCCCGAGGAATCGCTAGACTTTAGTGGCAATGGGTAGGGCACATTGCTCGTAGAACGGATGGCCGATGGGGCTGAAAAGTTCTGGAGTCGCGACCACAAACCGGAAGACGTTGCGTTGGAAGGCCTCCCACTAGGTGGACCGATGACCTAGTGAAGGTTGCGGGGACCCGCTAGATGAAAGACGCACGGGACTGGTCAATGCGGTGACACCTGGGGGAGGCCTATGTCCAGCAGTGGACGTCTTTTGGCTGAAATGATGATCATGAATCATTTCTAGTTTTATTTTCTTTTATTTCATAATACTTTTTTTACTTGTTATCATGATAAAGTTTTTAATCTGCATTCAAATACTAAGTGGAACGTTTTTGCAAAATAATTTGGAATCCATGTTCATTAATTAAAATTTAAAAATTAAAATTAAATCCATGTTCATACAAAACAAAAATGTTCCAATCCCATTTTTTATAATTACTACCGTTTTAATGTAAATATCCAAAAAAAAATACACATGATTATTTAACTACTATATTTTTCTTCAATATAACCAATAGTATTAGTTTATATTAGTCAGGGCAAAAAAGTGTACCACTAAAACACTAAATTGCGTTTATCTCAAATTGAAGTCACTGTGGACTGGAACATATTTGCATAACTATGTCCAATTATCTATTGAAGTATCTCACCTCGTAACTCCCTTCCATTATCTGAGCAAACAGCTCTTCTGCTTCCAAACATCTCCTCAGCAATCTACAGCTTCGCTTTAGTTCAGCACAGCAGAAAGAACAAGCGAGGATCGGTCTACTGTCCTTGGTTACAAACTGCAATAAAATTTTGTGTTTCAGTCTTCTGGGTTTGTGAATAATATTCTGCAAACACTGCAGTCTACAAGTTTTTCTAAATAACACTTTAAACAGCTCACGCATAGAAGGCATGTACATTAATCACCACTTATTTCAAGGCTGGTGGTAGACTTAAACACAGGTTCAACAACCACTTTGTTAATGTTCATAAGTTATAGAAGAGTGGAGTCTTCTAACACAAGCTTTATACGCCTAAAAGGAAACTACAATCACTAGTACTTTGTAAGAAGAAATCCGCCCCTAAGACGACCCACTGACCAAAAACTTGGCAAAAACAATAAATAAAAATACTATTTACTTATTAGTTTTCTTTCACAAATATTGTTAATTTCCCTTTTATCCAAACCTCTAACAAAGTGTTTGTATGATTTCTCAAGTAAAAGCAGTATACAAATACAAATATTCATGAAATATACATGTATATAAATAAAGCATTAACTTACTGGCATATGAGTCAGCCTCTCATATAGTTCATGCAAGTTCTTGGTCACCACCACATAAATACGAACATCCTCCGCTAGACATATCCTACACATTGGCAGTTTTTCCATATCTGTTTATTTATCACTGAAGAACACTACTTCAACTTGGAAATTCTACTGCGTACAAATAACAACAACACTGGTATATAATTATTGCGACTACTTTTAGTATATATGAAAGAGTCGCGTGTAAGCTTAGCTTTACAGCTGTAAATTGTTATTTTAAGGGACCTCTGACCAATATGGTATATTTTATGACAACGGTTAGACGTTAGCGGCCCGAGAGCGTTAGACTTATTAAATCACTTGTAAAATAGCCTATAATTAATAGAACTTGGTATGTAAGTCCTTAGAGATCAATATCGGTATTAAAATTAAAACAAACAAACAACACATTTTTAGTCGGTTGGCTTGTCAACAAGACAACCACAGATTACATACTACATAGTACATAGTGCTACACATGAAGTTATAGATAAATATGGAGGCCACACTTAGAACAAAAGTTTGAGTCAAATACCTACGATTCTCTATCTCACTCTCTGTGGGCTGACCTCTCTTTCTAAGGTGGACGATAGTATTGCTATCTCGTTATTAAAATCTCCTTATTCATTTTTAAAAAGAGTCACCACACAAATGTAATCAGAAGTTAAATACTGTCAAATAATGTGCTAATAAATAAAAAGCTAAACTAAGATTACTGAAATTAAAATTCCAAAATAGTATGTCACGAATGCTTGACAAGGTTGGCGAATCAGTGAATTATTTTCCCATTTCCTAAGGATGTGGTACTGAGGCAACATTGGCCCCACATGTCAACATAAATCGTACCAATATGGCGGTTGTTTACTTTGCGGTTCACAGTTTCGTTTGAGATATTTGCCTGTAATCAAAGTTATAATTGAGAAAATGGTGCAAACTTGTGTAGTGCGTGGTTGTGGTAGTACGTGGTGTCCAGGAGGTGATATAAGATTTCACGCGTAAGTGTTTAAATCGGGATTTTTGACACTGAATAATTGTAAACATATTTCTGCATATTTCTTTGTATTTTCAATTAATTACTTCATAAAAGCTTGACCTATGATTTAGTCAATGATAACTTAGATAACTATGTAAAGACTAAACAGTTTTACATTGAATTTCATGGACTTTCTGCAATTTTATTTGTTTTTGTTTTTATGGAGTCATACTGAAGTAGTGTGACCATATTGGGGATATATCTGGGACTTTCCGTGGGACCTTCATTAATTATATAGTCATTATCATACTCGCTTTATTACATTTTATTACTTTTTTCACACACCGTGTTATTTCTGTTAGTTCTTTGAAATAACATAACATTTTCGTGAATTTTTAACAGTAGTCAAATAGCCAATTACTATTTTAAATAATACAGTAAATGTAATGAATAATATAAAATTATGTTCTGATTTCACACTCTTCTGGTTTTAGGTCAACAGCGAAGCCCAGGTCTCTACGAAGATTGATAGGGGCGTACAGGTGTAAATAAAATCAACTGAAGAAAAAATACTGCAGAAGAAATCTAAGATTCTTAAGCAAAGAGTTTTACGACAGACTAAAAAAATCAGGACATGTCTTCGTAATATAATAGAAAATATTATAATAAAATGATTTTAATTTAGAAAGTGTTTTTGTTTCTTTTTGAGATTTTATACATATGTATTACCGTTCCTATTATAGCCCCGTATTTAGATGAAAATACATAATATTAAAAATTCCACAGTGGTAAAAAACCTTAACACTGACTTACCCAGAAATCTTTAAAAAAAATCATCTTATATTTATTATGTTCTGATTTCACACTCTTCTGGTTTTAGGTCAACAGCGAAGTAAGTTAAGTAGTTTAAATTATAATTTAAATCCATTTTAAGTCAACACATTTTCATTAGTCAACAAAATAAAAGAAACATCTAATTTCTTTTTTGCGATTTCATGATTTTATAGTAAGAGTTGTACTGGGCAAAAATCTTTCCCAAATCCTTCCAGATTCATTATCTTGAGCCACCCCACCAGCCCTTGCGGTAGGCAACCACCGTGGTCGTGTCACCACCTCTTCTGTCATTATGATTTACTAGCTTTTGCCAGCGGCTTCGCCCGCGTGAAAATGGCGATTTTCCATACAAACTTTATCTCCCTTAGGGGTTGAATTTCAAAAAATCCTTCCTTATTCCTTGTCTAGATTATAAAGGGAACCTCTGTGCAAAATTTCAGCTTTCTAGGTCCAAGGGTTTGGGCTGGGCGTTGATGAGTCAGTCTGTCAGGACTTCTCTTTTTATTTATATAGATAGATAGAAGATCATTAATTTCGTATTGCTATACGAACTAAACTTTTATACTGGCCATGGTCTATATTCTATTTCTGTGCGAAATTACGTACGTATACGACCTAAGACTTTTTTGCGTGACTGAAAATGACAAACTGCTAAAAAAAATCAGGAACTTTCACACTGTAAGCAAACAACTTCTTTCGTAATTTATCATTGGCATCTTTCATCAATCTAGAAGGAACAGAGATGTGGATATATTAATTTAATCAAACACAAGTTATGAAAAGGAACTACGTAATGTCCTAGGTAAAATAAAATAAAGGTTACCCTACTTAGAAAGAGAGGGTCAGCCCACAGAGAGCGAGATAGCGATGCATAAGTTTTGCTTCAAGTAGGTATTCGAAGTGTGGTCTCCATATTTATCTATAACTTCATGGTGCTACATAGGGTGCGTTCCGAGTTACGCTGTAATCGATTTGAGCGTCCACGGCTCCACGCGGTATTTTGTAATTTATAATTTCATTTTCAATTTTGTAATACTTATATATTTTAAGATTGTTTTTATCTGTGTGTAAACGCGGCCATAGAGTTAGGAAGACAACGGCCGCGTTCCGTATTACAAAATAATCGCTCACAGCGCTCACGTCTATATTTTGCGTTCCGATTTAGATATCACGATTATGACAGCTAAGAGGCGTTTACAGTGCTCAACTGCTCACTCGTCACTCGATAACAAAAACATAACCCCAAAACCAAAACCTTTCACAAGACCTAATTTTCACGGGGCATCCTATCCTATTTTTGAAATGGAAGTGTTGGTTGACTCCATGTTGACTCTACCGACTCGGATAACTCAGATTTTGAGGTAGATAACGACTTTTTGTTCAGAGACATCTGTCATTTTTGACAGCGCTCACGGTGATATTTATTTGGGGCATGGTCGGTGTACTCGCAAGATGGCGCATGTCATGACGTCATCTATGACGATTCAAGGGACATCGATATCGCTCTCACAGTAATTTGGAACGGGTTTATGGACGCTCAAATCGATTACAGCGTAACTCGGAACGCACCCAACAAATAATTTTGTTGAGGTTGACACTGGCACTCTGGCAGACAGATTGACATGACGTTTCAAGGTTTTCAAAGGAGGCACAGAATAAATACTGTGTCTGCTTGCAAACCATGATGCTTGTCCATATATTCCTTACTTATTTACGTCTCTTGTTTATTATGTTATTTTATTTATTATTTACTAGCTGAACCCGCGCATGCGTTGCAATGCGTTTTTCCTACCTACCTATCTACTACCCTACCTACTACCCTACGTACTACCCTACCTATTACCCTACCTACTACCCTACCTACTACCCTACCTACTACCCTACCTCCTACCCTACCTACTACCCTACCTACTACCCTACCTACTACCCTACCTACTACCCTACCTACTACCCTACCTACTACCCTACCTACTACCCTACCTACTACCCTACCTACTACCCTACCTACTACCCTACCTACTACCCTACCTACTACCCTACCTACCTACTACCCTACCTACCTACTACCCTACCTACCTACCTACTACCCTACCTAAAAAAAAAGTACCCTATGTCCTTCTCCTGGTTCTTATCTACCTCCATACCAATTTTCAGCTAAATCCGTCCAGCCGTTCTTGAGTTATAAATGGAGTAACTAACACGACTTTCTTTTATATATATATATATATAGATTTACTCTGTGCCAGCTACCAATTGATAGGTGCAGCATGTGTGCAGCACTGCCTTTTTTAATTCATTTTTGTGAGCTGGCAACACCGTCCACGACTCCTGGCAACCCAGCCCGCGCCGCACGATTCGCGCGCGCTTTGAAGACATTCCGCGAAACGCTCGTTCATATTTTTCCTAATTTACTGTTTAACCCTTGTTTGTTTCTTTTGTTTTACAGCCTGTCTATAAAGTCATGAAAATAAATGAGGGCGCTGCGGTCGTGAAGACTCGTGCACATAGCAACCCTGTATAGTGTGACTAAAATGGTTTTGATACTAGCACATTATTTTGTACTAGAAGCAAACCTGGTTTTAATTAAAATCTGTTATCTTATTTCAAAAAAATACAGAAACCATAAACAAAGATGCGACCTTCATTATAAATGATAATACCAGCCTATTACTGTCCCACTGCTGGGCAAAGGCCTCTTCTCAAACAGAGACGGCACGAACACTGATCACCACGCATGCTCAAGACGGGTTGGCGATTTCAGACTTATAATAATTACTAAGTCCAGATTTCCTCACGATGTTTTCCTTCCGACCTTCATTGAAATAAAAATGAGTAAATAAAAGAAAAATGTTCGTACATATTTTTTATTAATGTTATATTTTAACTTTTGTACCACTGTATGCCCATTTTCTCTTGCCCGTTTTGCTGCAATATGTTGTTCGATTAGAGCCTTTCTGTTATTTTGATCTTCTTGTAAGAAAATCCAATCGATTTCAAATTTTACGCAGGACTTCTAGGCTACATTTAAAATCCAGATCTGTTTTAGCGAAATTTTATGTTGAAGTCATCCATTTCTTTCTTAGGACGGCCTAATCTGTGTTTGCCTTCATCTGCAATTTATACGCCTCACTGTACTCTCAGATTTTCCTGAAAGAAAGATTTAAAAAAAGATGTAATATCTAACAGAAAATACATAGCACTGTTTTTATTTCAAACATGTTAAAACTTATTTATATTTAAAATCACCGGTAAATTTGATTACCCAAAAGTATCAAAAGTTAACGTCGCACTACAATAAGAGCAGTGGCGGGCCTCCCATACAAGCAGAAAAGCTGTGCTTGCCTTAAAATAAAACAACAAATAAAGAAACAGTCGTACTATAAACACTAACAAAATATAATAACATCATTTAATTTCGCGTGCATTACTCAGCGCGCGGCGTTGTCAAACTTCATATTTCTCCGCTGCGACCGCGAGTCTCTCTCTAGCTCGCTCTAGCACTAACAAAAGAAGAGTAATTAAGTAGTGAGCCAGTGGGCGGGGCTAGCCCAGTAGCCCTTTCTCGAAAGCACGCACTGTCACAGATTACAGATACTACACTCCATGTACTTACGCGCGCTAACTACCTACCGGGCGCCGGTCTATCGTAGCCCAATTGGCAGTGGGTTGTCAACAGCCGCGCGGCGCGTATACGCATAATTATTATAATATTTCGGTCGACTTGAGTTTTCAAATCTTAAGAAATGGCTACTTCTGGTGCATTGTGTGCAGTGGATGGATGTAGATCCAGCAAGAGAAGAGATAAAAGTTTATCTTTTTTCGGTTTTCCTCGTGATACAGAAATGTAAGTTTTATTTTGTTACTAGTGACCCGCCCCGGCTTCGCACGGGTGCAAAAATGGTATTAAAACCTTCCTCTTGAATCACTCTATCTATTAAAAAAACCCGCATCATAATCCGTTGCGTAGTTTTAAAGATTTAAGCATACAAAGGGACATAGGGACAGAGAAAGCGACTTTGTTTTATACTATGTAGTGATAGTGATGAAAAAATGTACTTAGGTACCTACAATTGTTTAATTAAATGATAAATGTTGTTTATTTTATAAATAGGTTTAAATTACAAACACTTTTACAAGCCACTAAAAATTCGGTCGTTTATAAAATAGTTGTAGGTAGGTACTTACATTTTTTCATCGACGATGTTTCGTTTCGAATTCGATGTTTTTAAATATACCCACGAAACAGGAGAAATTCCTAGCGTAGGACAATGTTTTAAAAAAGATAATATTTTCTTTCTTTTTACAAGATTATATTTAATTTCACTTGTTCCGTTGTCTGTCTGTAGTAAAATCTTGCTAATTTTTAACTGCCCGGCTTCCGATTGAGCGGATGCAATCGTAAGAGTAGGTATATGAATATCGCGTGACAATGCATTATTATGATGACATGGAGCTCATCTAATGATGGTCATAGGAACAGTATGCTGTTAGAATAAAGTTCTAATCAGCTTGCACTACAAAGCGGTTGTTACGTCTTTCGCTGCGGCCGAATACAAAAAAAAACTATTGATTAGACTAAAAAAGTAAAACATTATGATTTTAGTATGCTGCTTGTAGAATTAATTGACAAAAAAAAACAGAACGATGACATGTTTTTTAGTATGGTTTTTACACGTTAAAAGATTTTTTTAGAGGTATCTTCATGTTTTTTTTCTATCGAGCAAAGTTAGTTGTATTATGTTTTCACATCACAATGTTACTAGCATATATCCTGAAGAATATTATATATTTTTCGATTTTGTTTACTGCAGTGAATCATATACTTTTACGCATTATAAAACTTGCGTTTTAATTACGTCTGTTAGCCGCTTAACAGAATTGCAATTCGTTTTTATTTATATCGATTTCGTTTTACACTTATTTTTTAAACCAATTATAAATTCTGATACATTAAAAAACTTGTTTTATTTCATAAAGTATACTACAAATTCCTACTGACATCTTTGTCGACAGAGGCAGCCCTGGCAAATCACAATATCCACGCGGTGGCGCGCATCTACAAAGCAAAACTCACTTTAAGTTTGTAAGGTTAGGTGCATTTTCGTTCGCAGCGTCTATCGACTTGAAAGTGTAGGCTATTAAAGCGGTAGGCATTGAACATTTTGTATTCAGTGTAGTATCTGGTAATCTGTGGCACTGTTTCCACTGCATTTTTCATTCATAAATTGGTTTGTTTTTAATAATACGTTTAGGAAACATTTGAAATTATGAATGCTGAATAAGCCGAGCTTCTATTTGAATGTGTGCGTGGCAAGTCAGTGTATGTTCGAGAGAGAATGTGTGTTTCACGGTTCGCGCGATGGATGATGCGTGTGGCGAGAATTTTGACACAAAGTAGATTTCAAGTTAGTTAATATTTGTTTTGAGCGATTACTAGTGAGTGCATTTCTTTCTGTGTTTCTTTTTCTAGTGATTTAAAGTTTGATATTAGTTTTTGATGGAATTACCTAACTTTGTTTTGAAGTGGTTAATGTAATATTTCCTTGTGAAAGATTAAAGAGTGTGGATTCGTTATTGTGTAATGCACCTAAATGTTGTTCTTAAATTGTGACGTAATATTAAATAGGAACTACGAAAAGTGTAGTTCACCACTTTTTGTATTTTTATGATTAGGTATATTAAAAATAACTAGTAAAATGAAACAGCCGTTATTAAAAACTTAAACAAAACAGTCTGCTTGTTGTAGTTGTGCTTGCTGTATTGCTTACTCCTAGGCACGCCACTGAATAAGAGCTACTTACATTTGCAATCTAACCTATAAATGCGCAATGTAAACAATGCTTATTTTAGTCTTAAAATCGTATATTTAGTAAATTTGTGACTTCTGGTAGATAAAAAACAAACAATAACACGATTACATACCTGTTATAGCTGCTGTTCGAGTATAAATATCATCCAAATTTGATAAAATTTGGTCAGCTTGGTGTTCTAACAAACATCGCTGATATACTTTGAAATAATTTCCCGAGCTCCACTCCTATTTGTTTTCCTCATATTTAACACGTTTTTTCGAAGTTTTGTCGACGTAGATTTGAAAAACATTAAAAAATGCAAAAGATATCAAGATAAATAACAAGTTGATGACAGCCGATGACATTTGATGTACCATGATTTAGTGTTGCCTTACTTTTGAATAATGTTAGTTCCTCAAACATTAATTTCATGACTTTATAGACAAGCTGTACCTAGTTCTGTGTTTTTACTCATTTACAATATACTTTTACCAATTTTAACGTAGTGACTCATTGAAATAGCCCAAATAGAATATTACAACCCTTTTGGGGCCCTTGCGGGCCCCTCCTTGCTAACATCTCTTTGAGGCGCGCATGGAACACGTACGCGCCACCGACACGGTCTGTTGCTGTCATGTGCAACTAAAAATAACAAAATAAAAAAACTTTTTTGCAAAAAAACCCTTGAAGTTGGTTGTAAACTCATATCTTTTTAAATTCTTTAATTTACCATATCACTATAGATACTATACAAAATATAACGGAAAGAAAAACTAATAAAACAAATATAATTTCTATATGCCGAAAATACCGAAATTACCGGGATCCCGGTATTGTCCTAGACTCAATACCGAAAATACCGGTTTCGGAAAGTGGGACCGATATTGCGACCCCTAGTCATGACGACGGCCGGACGGCGAGCTAGCCCGTTACTCACCGTCCACAGGCCCGCGTCTACGGTGGCCGGAGGTCATCGCGTGCCCCCCGACGCCCGGAGCGCCTTCCACGGCGACTGGGACATTGAGAGGTTCTCTCCCTCTCTCGTTCCGCCACCTCCTTCGCTAGCATCACTGCTTCGCAGAAGGAGGCGACGGCGTCCCATTCCTCTTGGCCCCGGACCATGGCTTGCACCAGGGCAATATTACAATCCTGAGAAAACCTCATACAGATCGAATTTTAAAACAGAAACATTTCGCATGCCTAAAAATAGGACTAATCTTGGTCGTTCAGCTCCTATATACCGGCTTTTGTCCAGCTACAATAAGCTGAGTACTCTACTCGAACTAACAACTTGGACATATATTATGTACAGTCTGTCTATAAAGTCATGAAAATAAATGAGGGCGCTGCGGTCGTGCAGACTCGTGCACATAGCAACCCTGTATAGTGTGACTAAAATGGTTTTGATACTAGCACATTATTTTGTACTAGAAGCAAACCTGGTTTTAATTAAAATCTGTTATCTTATTAAATAAAAAGAATACCAGCCTATTACTGTCCCACTGCTGGGCAAAGGCCTCTTCTCAACAGAGAAGGCACGAGCACTGATCACCACGCATGCTCAAGACGGGTTGGCGATTTCAGACTTATTTTATATTATAATAATTATAAGTCCAGATTTCCTCACGATGTTTTCCTTCCGACCTTCATTGAAATAATAATGAGTAAATAAAAGAAAAATGTTCGTACATATTTTTTATTAATGTTATGTTTTAACTTTTGTACCACTGTATGCCCATTTTCTCTTGCCCGTTTTGCTGCAATATGTTGTTCGATTAGAGCCTTTCTGTTATTTTGACACTTCTTGTAAGAAAATCCAATCGATTTCAAAATTTAACGCAGGACTTCTAGGCTACATTTAAAATCCAGATCTGTTTTAGCGACTACCTGAACTTTCCTTAAAGTTGGTACATACCGAGTAAATGAATAGAATTTTTTGTCGAATGGCACATAATTATGTTGAAGTCATCCATTTCTTTCGGACGGCCTGATCTGTGTTTGCCTTCATCTACAATACGCCTCACTGTACTCTCAGATTTTCCTGAAAGAAAGATTTAAAAAAGATGTACCTAATACTTATCTAACAGAAAATAGATAGCACTATTTTTATTTCAAACATGTTAAAACTTATTCATATTTAAAATCACCGGTAAATTTGATTACCAAAAAGTATCAAAAGTTAACGTCGCACTACAATATGAGCTACTTACATTTGCAATCTAACCTATAAATGCGCAATGTAAACAATGCTTATTTTAGTCTTAAAATCGTATATTTAGTAAATTTGTGACTTCTGGTAGATAAAAAACAAACAATAAAACAAACAATATTTTTCAATTTATGTTTTCCGGTATATAAACAAAAAATTACAAACAAACAAAGTACAGATTCTGGTTGGATTTCTAAAGGAATAAGGAAATCGTGCGTAACAAAACGAACATTGCGATTCAAGTATTATAAATTAAAAACATCGGGTTATAAAAGTATCTACCGAAAATACAGCAAACTATTTAAAAAAACGGTATTTACAGCCCGAAAACTGTACAATATAAAATATATTAAAAAAGCAAAAAACATTTGTAAAGCATCATGGACATTAATAAAAAAAAATACAATGACAAATTCAAATAATGACAAAAAATACATTACAAAAATTAAATTTATGAATACGATTTTGACAAACGCTAATGACATTTCCAACACATTTAATAATTATTTCATTGATTTGACAACGGGTAATAATAGACCAGCAGCTGCTATGAGACATATCCATTTAATTTCACCAATTAACGCCAGCTTTTTTATCTATCCAGTTACTGCTGACGAAACTTTTAGAACTATACAATCCTTAAACAATACTTCTTCTGTGGGATATGACGAAATCCCAACACATATCTTAAAACACACTGCAACTATAATTACACCAATATTAACGTACCTTATAAATATGTCATTCTCTCAAGGCGTTTTCCCAGATAAATTGAAAACATCAGTAATTAAACCTATATTTAAAAAAGGGGACGAAACGGATATTAATAATTATAGACCAATCGCCTTAATACCAGTTTTGTCGAAGGTATTTGAAAAGATAATGCATTCTCGTATGACCCAATTCTTGACGAAACACAAGATACTAAAAACTGAACAAAACGGATTTCAGAAAGGCAAATCAACCACATTGGCAGCTTTTAACTTAATGTCAAAAATTACTGCAAATGTGGATAAACATACACGTACCTGCACTGTGTTCTTCGATATGAGTAAGGCTTTCGATTTTGTTGACCACAAGATCCTGCTCAATAAATGTGAAATGTACGGTTTTCGCGGTCTACCATTGAAATGGCTGCAAAGTTATCTCTCAAATAGGACTCAATATACAGCGATTTCGAACTTAAATTCAAAAAATGAGGAAATTTTATGTAAGTCTGACGTTAGAGTCAACAAGACAGGTGTTCCGCAAGGTAGTGTAACAGGGTCGTTATTTTTCTTATTATATATCAACGACCTCCCAAATGTTACCAATCATTATTATTCGCTGTTTGCGGATGATATTGCGGTGGTTATTACGGAGAACAAGGCATTCAATTATAATATAGAGATTAACGAGACGGTTAATGCTATAATAACATGGCTTAATAACAACAATTTAAAAGTAAACATAGATAAAACATCCTTCGTTCAATTTCACAATAGAAAGTCGAAATCTGACCTTGTGATTACATACTCCGATCAAAAAATTAACGAAGCCAACGACGTAACGTTTCTTGGTATTACAGTGGACAGTGGTTGCACATGGAAACCTCACTGCGCAAAGGTCACAAACAAAATTAACCGATTCGCCTATGCTTTATGGAGACTTTGTAAGATAGCTAACCTCAAAACAGCCCTCTTAGCTTATCATGGTTACGTGGCTTCTAACATAAGATATGGCATTGTACTATGGGGGAATTCTACAGAAATAAATAGGGTATTTATAGCCCAAAAACAATGCATCCGTGCTCTTTGTGATGTGCCACCTTTGACTTCATGTAAACCTTTGTTTAAAGAACTAAATATATTAACAGTTCCTGGAATGTACATTTTTGAATGTTGTAAATTTGTTAAAACACACCCCGAACTATTTCAGCGTCTTGGGGATACTGTAACTTTTAAAACGAGATATCCTGACAGACTCATTATTCCTCCAATGAAAAGCCACTTATTTCACAGGAGTTGCTTTCCAATGGTTGTAAGATTATTTAATAAACTACCAAAATCATATAGGGAACTGCCAACAAATCGCTTTAAAACGGCATTATTCAGATGGCTTATCGATAAGACATTTTATTCTGTGAATGAGTACCTTAACCTAAAAGATTTACGTTGACATTTTCCTATTCTAATTGATGCAAACTTATTGACATTTTACTATTGACATATCACTATTGACATCCTTAATTTTACAACATACCAATTATTACCAATTAATAAATTCACTTTTAATGTATTTTGCATGCTAGTTTTAGCGAATTGTGTGAGCTACTCTTACAAAACCTGACCATCAAGACTGTACTACAATTCTAGCGAATAAAGTTCATTTCATTTCATTTCATTTCATTTCAATAACACTATTACATACCTGTCATAGCTGCTGTTCGAGTATAAATATCATCCAAATTTGATAAAATTTGTCCAGCTTGGTGTTCTTACAAACATCGCTGATATACTTTGAAATAATTTCCCGAGCTCCACTCTTATTTGTTTTCCTCATATTTAACACGTTTCTTCGAAGTTTTGTCGACGTAGATTTGAAAAACATTTAAAAATGCAAAAGATATCAAGATAAATAACAAGTTGATGACAGCCGATGACATTTGATGTACTATGATTTAGTGTTACCCTACTTTTGAATAATCTTAGTTCCTCAAACATTAATTTCATGACTTTATAGACAGGCTGTAAATCACAAGTTAAAATGAGTGATTCAAGTGACAATGATAGCAATTTATTAACAACAACTCCACCTGACATAATAGCAGATGCTAAAGACATTGTTAATAATCTCTTGCCTGGAAAATCCAAGATGAAATATGTATAAGAAGGAATAAGAAATATTTATGCAGTGGAAAAGTGAAAAACAAGCTAAGTGTAGTATAAAGCAGTATATTTCACTCGAGGGTAAGTACAGATTACTAAACTCGTGTGGTTCACGGCCCTCCGCTTCGCGTCGGGCCTCAAATGTGTGACATATTAGGTCACATCACTATTGTGTAATTTAGTAAGTGGTGAGCACAGCACTAGCCTCGCCCTCTTTGGTTAAGGACAGCCATGATGTGAGCATGTTAATGTTTGAATTAAAACCTGATTGTGTATTAATGAGTACAAGACTGTTTAATTTACACTACCCAAAACATAATTTAACATGGCGCAGCCGGAAACAAACAACGTTCCTGTTGGCACCAGGCCAGTGAGTATAAGAACGGATAACACAACGCCGACTATGACGCTCGCGCAACCGCCGCCATTGTTGTTCGAAGGAGACCTAGCAAAAAATTTTAAGACTTGGCTACGCCAGGTTGAAATATACATGGCGGCAAACGAATGCCACAAAAAAACGACTGAGACGAGAGCCGCAATAATATTACATTTGTTAGGAGAAGAAGGACAAGATAAATTTGAGACGCTTGACATAACTGAACAGGAAAAGAAAAATTATGAGAAAGTGCTTCAGGTACTAAAAGATTATTGCCTCCCAAAGAGTAATGAAACAATAAGTAGACATTTATTCTTTGAGAGAAATCAAAAGGAAGAAGAAAAGTTTGCAGAATATTTGTGTGAGCTGAAGAAATTATCGTTACCATGCAATTTTGGTAATCTAAGAGATAGTTTGTTAAAAGATCGCATAATAGGAGGTATAAAAGATACAAATTTAAAGGAAAGACTTCTCCGAGAACCAAACATAACTTTAGAACATTGTGTGAATAGGTGCAAATCAGCGGAAATTGCCACAGGTTATATAAAGCAATTAAAAGAAGAGGAAAGTGCAAATGTAGACTACATCAAGAAGAAAGCTCAGGTACAACAGAAACACTCAAAGATAGATTCACCAAAATTCAAGTGCAAAAGATGTGGTTTTGAACATCAAGCTCGCCAATGCCCAGCATATGGTAAAGTATGTAATTATTGTAAAAAACAAAATCATTATGCGACAGTATGTATGCAAAGAAGGACAAAAGACCACACAGTAAAAGAAATTAATCAAGAGCTACAGCCGCGACAGGACAACGCTACTAATCAGGAGTACATGTTGGGCAGCATTAATGTGATTGACTGGACCGTGGAGGTAAATTTTATAAATAGTAGCAAAAAGTTAAAATTCAAATTAGACACAGGTGCAGGTTGCAACGTTATTAGCAAGAGAACTTTGGATAATTTAGGAATAAAAGGACAATTGAAAAGCTCAAATTCTATTTTAAGAAATTACAACAATTCGAAAATAAATCTATTAGGAACAATAGACCTCCTATGTAAAATCAATGACCAAACAGAAATAATTAAATTTCATGTTGTTGATTGTAATTCTGCCCCATTGTTGGGACTGCCTATAATCCAAAAATTTAATCTGATAATTAAGTTGTGTAGCATTAATAAGGAAGACATCATATCTCAATATCCATCTTTATTTACAGGATTAGGTGAAATAAAAGACTATATTTATGATTTCAAATTGATTCCTGATCATACTGGAAAAGTGATACCTTGTCGACCTGTGCCCATGAAACTACTGGATGCCTACAAAAAGGAATTACAGGAAATGGAAAAGAACAACATAATATGTAAAATAGAAGAACCCACGGAGTTTGTAAATGCAGTGGTAATAGTTAGAAAAAATGATGAATCGCTTCGAATCTGTTTGGACCCACAATATCTCAATTCTTGTTTGTTAAGAGAACATTATAAACTTCCGACGTTTGAAGAAATCTCTGCTAAAATGGCTAAAGCTAAGGTTTTTAGTAAATTAGATTGTAGTAAAGCATTTTACCAGATAAAGTTAAGTGAAGCAAGCTCAAAATTGACTACATTCCAAACACCATTTGGTAGGTATCGTTTTTTGAGAATGCCATACGGAGTAAAAGTAGCCTCAGAGGTGTACCATAAACAATTCTCTCGTTTGTTTGAAAACATAAGTAATGTTGAGATATTTATTGATGACATGATAATATGGGCAGAAAATCAAGAAAAACATGATGAAATATTACATAGGGTATTGAAAACGGCAGCTGAAAATAATATCACTTTCAATTCAGAAAAATGTATAATAAATACTAATAAGTTAAAGTTTTTGGGACATGTTTTTACAGACAAGGGCATATTAATTGATGAGGATAAAATTGAAAGTATAATAAATATGGAAAAACCTATTGACGTTAATGGTGTGCAAAAATTATTAGGTGTGATTACTTATGTTTCCAAATTTATCCCAAATGTTGCTGAGTTAACAGCTCCATTAAGAGAATTGCTTAAAAAAGACAAGAATTGGGAATGGGGTCCAGAGCAGGATAAATGTTTTGAGATAATTAAAAAATATTTGACATCATCACCATTGCTACAATATTATGATCCAAATGTTCCATGCTTATTAAGTGTTGATGCAAGTAGCAATGGGGTAGGTGCGGTTCTTATGCAAAACGGTTATCCAGTAGCATATGCATCTAAGGCATTAACAGAAACACAAAAAGCGTGGGCACAGATTGAAAAGGAAATGTATGCCATAGTGTTTGCTTGTGAAAAGTTTCATTTTTATATAATGGGCAGAAATTTTCAAGTTGAATCAGATCACAAGCCTTTAATTCCTATTTCAAAGAAGCCTCTAGCAGAAATACCAATCAGACTTCAAAAAATGAGATTGAGATTACAACATTATGACATAACATTATCATATAAACCAGGCAAATTATTACAACTTGCAGATTATTTGTCAAGAAATTACTTAAAAACTAAAGTTAAGGATGATGATGACTTTGATTGTAGCATATTATTAATAGACCTAAAGAAAAAAATGAGTGTGAAAAGATATGAAGAATTCAAGACAGAAATAGATAAAGATGAAGAGTGTAAACTATTGAAACAATACATTCTGGGCGGTTGGCCAGTAGATTCCAAAGACCTCCCAAATGTTTTGAAATCATATCATACTTTTCATACTGATTTACATGTAGTGGAGGGGTTGATTTTTAAAAACAGTTGTGTAATTGTACCAAAATCTTTGCAAAAAGAAATGTTGTCAAAACTCCATTATGTTCACATGGGGAGAGAGAAAACAAAAATAAGAGCTAGAGAATGTTTATTTTGGATAGGCATGTCTAAAGATATAGATGAATATATAAAAAATTGTAATACTTGCACCAAATTTAGTTCTGAAAATTGTAAGGAACCACTAAAACCACATGAAGTACCTATGGAAGCATGGCAAAAAGTAGGAGTTGATATTTTCCACTTGTACTCAAAAGACTACTTGTTATTAATTGACTATTTTTCAAAGTATGTGGAAGTAATAGCTTTACCGTCTTTATCTGCAGATTCGACTATAAAAAGTCTTAAACAATGTTTTTCAAGATTTGGAATTCCAACAGAATTACATAGTGATGGTGGACCACAATTTAAATCTGAAAGTTTTAAGAAATTTGCAAATACATGGGGTTTTCAACACATTTTTTCATCACCTTATTATCCAAGAAGTAATGGAATGGTGGAACGACACATACAAACAATAAAAAGAATGTTGAAGAAATGTGTTGAAGACAAAAAAGACCCTTATTTATCATTATTAGAATTTAGAAATTGTCCTATTTCCTGTGAGATTAAGTCTCCTAATGAAGTATTGCTGGGTCATAAAGTCAGAGGTATAATACCAAGTGTGGAAACAAATAGGGATCAGAGTAATGAAAACATACATGCAAAATTATTGAAAAGACAGGAAATACAAGAAAAATACTATAATAGACACACTAGACCCCTCAAAGAATTAAAGGTAGGAGATCAAGTATTAATAAAGAATCATGATAATGACACCTATGATAGACATGCAAAAGTTGTGGGACTTGCAGATAGACCACGATCTTACAATTTATTAACAGAATCAGGCAACATTATAAATAGAAATAGATTTCATTTAAAAAGTAGTTCAGAAACATGTCCTTTCAAAGAAAATAGGGAAATAGAGTTTTCTGAATTGGAGAATATTGTAAATGATAATAGTGCAGATCTTAATAATAGCTTAGAATGTAAGAATTCGGTATGTAAAGTAAAAATTAACCTACGCTGATTCCAAAACCATTTGGAGATTTTGAGGTCTTATGTCTTATTTTTCTACTTTTAGCTCTCTATATTACAAGATTGTGTTTATTTTCACAATAATACTTGTAACGATTTGACTTTCATTTGACCTCTAAATGACGTCATAAAGTATCCTGAATAGACTACTTCCTTCGTGCTTTTCAAGATAAATTTAAAAAAAACTGTTCTTGTCAGTCCGTCATTGTCAGTGTCAAAACTAGATGCTAGCTATGGACGGATCGCGCGCTACCTTAATTTCTCTTTCTCTACGTTTATTCTTTGTACACGACAGACCTTGCTTTCCCGTTGGACTTTGATACTTACTGCACCATTGATCGACCATTGCACGATTTACGGAACTGCCTGCCTATTGTATGGATTAGTTAAATATGGATCAATTTGAACGCAGCGACTCCACTAACTTGCCCAAATTGGATAATGTTATGATCCTGGAGTTCATGAAAAATGATGATAAATATAACATCGCTGAAATCTGAGGAACTAAAGCTCTAATGTAAGTAACAATGTAACTACTGCTGTACCTACCTATATTTATAAATACCTTGCACCCATTTACATTAGTAATTTTACTACTTAACTAATATATTTTTGGTAATCCAGGTTGTCTCGCGCTTCCTATGTGGACTCTGCTGTTGGCTATGTTGAAGTCAAAAGAGACCAAGTCAAGTGCATCGTGAGGGCCAAAGTAGTTCCAGAACACCAAGTGTCAAATAAGCAGTACATGGTAACTGTAACTCTCAACGAAAAGGATGAAGTCATATTGCAAGCAACTTGTGATGGCTGTGCTGCTTCTGCCGGTGGATGCAAACATACACTGGTGTTTTTATTTTGGTTGGAAAAAAGGAGCAGTGAACCATCATCAATACAATAGGGACCTGATTGATAAAGCGTTAATATTTTGGAAAATGTTTATATACAAAAAGATTATTATTACTATTATGAAGGACGGGACGGTTGACGTGTGTCGGGCATGCCACCGTCCGGGTGAGTCCATCAGACATATTATTTCTGGTTGTTCTCATCTGGGTAACGGCGAGTACTTGCACAGGCACAATCAAGTGGCCAGGATTATTCACCAGCAACTTGCCTTGAAATATAAACTTGTAGAATCAGAGGTAGGTATCGTACTTACTACAAGTATGTGCCCGACCCAGTTCTCTAAAAAGACCATGTAACGTTGTACTGGGATCAGTCTATCATCACTGACAGGACTATTCATGACAGAACGAGAACCTCGTGAAAGCTGAGAAAGAGAAGCAAATAAAATGTCTGGACTTAGCACACGAGGTTGTCGATATGTGGTATGTGAACTCTGCTAGCTTTGTGCCGATAGTCGTAACGGCCAATGAGAAAAGAAATGTTTAAAAATGTAATCTATTATGTAAGTGAAACAAATAAAGAGAATATATTATATGGTGTAAAATAAGGTATTGTAATTTGTACAGGTATATTAACTGCTCGTTTCTTGTAAATTCAACAGTATTTGAGTATTTCTCAAAATAAGTGTACATCTGTTGAAAAAAAAGTGTGCCTCGAAATAATAACAAAGTTTCAATGTTTTTATTTAACCATACATACAAAAAATAACATATTTGTGAAGAAAAACTATTAAACTTTAAAGTTGTGAAGAATAAATGGTAAAACCATAGTATTCAATCAATTTTAGAAAGCTTTTCTAAAAAGATGTTTTTTGCGTTTCATACAAAAATCAAATTGCCACCCTACGACTTCATACATGTAACACTTCATAAAATTCGATATGTCGCGTTAATATTGTGCATTTTTTGTATTACAGACCTTGATTAAATGTAGTTTCTTTATTAAAGTGATTTTCGATGGGGTTTCATAGTCTATCTATCTATATAAATAAAGAGAGAAGTCCTGACTGACTGACTGACTGACTGACTCATCAACGCCCAGCCCAAACCCTTGGACCTAGAAAGCTGAAATTTTGCACAGAGCTTCCCTTTATAATGTAGATAAGGAGTAAGGAAGGATTTTTCGAAATTCAACCCCTAAGGGAGTTAAATAGGGGATGAAAGTTTGTATGGAAAATCGTCATTTTCACGGGGGCGAAGCCGCTGGCAAAAGCTAGTAAAATATAAAAAAAAATGCGAAAAACAAAATGAGTCGTGCCCATTTACTTTTTAGTAACTAACTCTTTAGTTACGTTTTATTTCTACTTCCATGTAATTTCTGAACGCATCCGTTACCTTTTAACACGGGCAACACTAGCATCATTCTGATTGGCTGTAGGTCTGACGTCTCCGCCATAACTTTTAATGTGAAAATCAGTTTTGAACGTGTTGTCCAAGGGAGATTACTTTTTCGTAATATGAAATACTTTTTCACTTTTTCACATTAAGATAAGTCTTGATTTATAGATGTTATAGTAATACGTGTCGTACGAACATTTAAGCGTATTATATTATTTGCAGTTTCAGGTTTTATCAAACCATCGACTTATTATGATCTTAATTTGTACAATTTTCGTTGCTTTTTCGTAACGTTTTTTATGAATTTCGTTACGTTATGAAAAAGTATAGTTTAAAGCTGAGTGTTTACAGTTCTTAAAACTTTGCCAATATTAAAACCTTAGTGAACATTCACTGGCAAATAGTTCTTTACGAATTTTAAAGTCTCATAAGCTTTATTTAATAGGTTGGTTTATAGCCTTATGTTTACTATTTAGTAACATCTAGAACTATTTCATAACAATATTTCGTAACAACTTTTTCGTTACGTACACTTTTTTTGAGAAATACTCATTTACTGTTTAGTGCTTAATACAAATAAAACGATAATGTTATTTAATCAGTCTTTATTATTTCACTTTGTAAATTTATTAAACCACATGCAATTAACACTACAGCATCTAGGTATCCAACATGTTTGTGGCTGACTACTGAATGAGTAGGTACAGGTCTTCCTTTCATTAATTTGTAATATTGGTAGTTTTCAAGATCTTCTTCCAACTGCAAAAAGATTGAATGTTAAACATGGCTTGAAGTAAATTGAAAGCTGAAATTGTTCTAATATAAAAGTAGTTCACGAGATTTAATTTTCATTTCGAGAGCCCTGACCACCCGACATGTTCTCTGAATTTTTTGTAGGATTCTATCTCAGGATTCTATTAGGTACCTACTTTTCGCCTTCGTTTTTACATAGGTACTTTTTTTGTAATACTTACGTTCAAATGATCTTCGCAACAAAAAAGACGACGCCCAGGCTTGTATTCCATATTTACCTCCTCGCACCACTTCTTTTTTAGCGTTTCTTTCACATTTACAAACTATTTGTGTCGGCTATTTGTTGTAGTGTTTCTACATGACGGTATGAAGCATTTAGCAGTAACTATCGATGACCGATTCATTGCACGGATACGCAGCACGGCTAATGGATGGAAATTAAAGCTAAAAATCGTAGGAAATCACAGCCACGATCATAGCATTAACATTTCACAACAAAATTAAAAATCAGTAAGGTATCTGAACTGTCAAGTGTTAACTGTTGGCAATGTCAAGTTTGAAGTTATATGTGTTTTTTATACGTACTGAAAACGTGGCAAAGACTTAAAGCTATTCAGGATACGAAATGACGTCATCACGAATATTACTTTAAAAAATAATAAAAAAATAACTGTTAATGGGAAAACAAAATGCTTCAAATTAGTGGCTTAAAATTAAATGTTTTACGAAATAAAAATAAAAAAAAAATACCTAAAAAATACTTTACATACCGAATTGTTTAAATAATGATAACACAGTGCAATGGGATGAAGACGGTAGAGGTGATCAACGGAAGGCAGGGGAATCTGAGGTGGAGAATCTAAATGGTAGAGTGTCAAGTAGAGGTAGAACAATCAGACTTCCTGCCTACCTGAAAGATTATAGACATTGTTTAGAAACCTAGAATTTAATTAGAAATTGTTTTAACTTCCTTGTTTCCTTGAAAGGAAAGATGTGACATATTAGGTCACATCACTATTGTGTA
This sequence comes from Diarsia dahlii, assembly GCA_949775195.1. Taxonomy (NCBI): domain Eukaryota; kingdom Metazoa; phylum Arthropoda; class Insecta; order Lepidoptera; family Noctuidae; genus Diarsia; species Diarsia dahlii. The sequence goes on along the minus strand of OX459217.1, from coordinate 12,883,312 downwards.
ATTTAGTAAGTGGTGAGCACAGCACTAGCCTCGCCCTCTTTGGTTAAGGACAGCCATGATGTGAGCATGTTAATGTTTGAATTAAAACCTGATTGTGTATTAATGAGTACAAGACTGTTTAATTTACACTACCCAAAACATAATTTAACAAAATGCACACTCGATTAGTGATCTGTACCTTACTCCCCTTGGTGAATAAATAGCTATTAACTACTGACATTTTAAACTCAATGCAAAATTTTTAAATTTAAATTATTTTGTTATTAACATACTATTTCCGATTTAGTTTTCATTATTAATTATTCAAGTGCTGTGCACACCTATAGGTGACGAATTCACCGCAAAATATTAAACAGAACATATTAATGTAAGGATTTAGTAAATAAGTCGTTGGTGTGTCAATAAATAAATAAAAAACTCTCTTTACATTTGCTTGTTATGTAATTAGCAACATTTATTGTTTTTCCAACTGAACAATGTACACTCCCCTTTAGATTGTCCACTGAACACTCGTTCAACATGCAATTTTATTGATGTTTACAAACAGTTATTTTTAATACAGTTGCTCAAAAAGTGGCGTATTGCAGGGACGTATAGCATTCGGGATGTGGGCTATTACGTACTCGTGCTTTTTCTTTACCATTTCCGAACTCGTGCGTTCTCTTTCCCAACTGTCAAAATAATGTCCAGTAAAAAAAAACCAACCACGAAGTTTATACTAAAAAAAAACGTAGAAGTTTTTATGATTCATGCAAATATTTCTAAAGAAGCTACTAATTTGTTTCAATATCAGATTTAATTATTTGATTCAATGAGTTAAAGGTTTCATTCCATTTCATCTCATTAAATTTCATTTTCATTTCATATCAATAAAAAAAATCTACTGAAGACTTGCTTGGCTGTATATAGTTCCCTTTGCCTACCCAGAATGGGTGAAGAAAACAAAAAAAAATCTCTGCTTATATTCTTTTACGGTTGGCGCCATTTTCCAAAAATGTTCTTTGCGAGTTTAATTACGGTTTTATTATTTTATTAAATTGCTTAATTTTTTCGCAACTGTATTAAAAATAGTTGTTCAGTACACGTGCGGAACCGTCATTGCAACTTGTTCCGACTGTCAACCCTCGCCGTCGGCTGTGCCTCGGCTCGGGTAGACATTTGTTGGAACTCTTTGCAATGACAGGCTTTCCGCACTTATAATGAAATATACTATTCCTTTGATGGTGAATTCAGTGCAGTTGGGAAACGCCAAATAATCAGAATATAATAAAAGCAAATCACAGTTCTAACCGCTAAACGTGTGAATTATTACAAGAGATTGAAATGATTGAAGTTCGATTTTTTTAAAGTATAGTGATAATGTCATGTTTACATAGGGTGCGTTCCGAATTACGCTGTAATCGATTTGAGCGTCCATAAACCCGTACCGAATTACTGTGAGCGCGATATCAATGTCCCTTGAATCGTCATAGATGACGTCATGACATGCGCCATCTTGCGATTACACCGACCATGCCCCAAATAAATATCACCGTGAGCGCTGTAAAAATCAAAGTAAAATATGACAGATGTCTGATGCGTGTGTGTGTGTGTCTGGGTGTGTGTGTTTGTGTTCACAGCTGAGGTTCACTGGCTGGAGTCGCACAAATACATTCAATTAGTTCTTTGAAATCTCTTTGGAGTCTCATAACCATGAGTATTCAAGTAAATATACAAGACGAGCATAACGGGCGACGAATTTCTCTCATGCATTTTATGTTTTTGTTATCACGTGACGAGTGAGCACTGTAAACGCGTTTACGAGCGTTCCGAATTGATGACAGCTCTTAGCTGTCATAATCGTGATATCTAATTCGGAACGGAAAATATAGACGTGAGCGCTGTGAGCGATTATTTTGTAATACGGAACGCGGCCATACTCAGTACCTTGAAAAAAAAAAAAACTTGAAATTTTGAAATGTCAAATTAATTTTATCATGTCAGTGATGTGTCAGTGACAGTCAGTGTCAGATGTCGAAAGTAGCTTGTTGAAATGTGAAGTGATCTTTGTTTTGATAACGTTACACGTACAGTAGGTGCAGTAGGTGATAATATCTAGGGACTAATAAACTAATTTATATAAATTAAGGCTGCCGTACGAGTGATATATTAAGTCTAGCAGTCTGCAGTCTGCAGCCGCTGCCGTCTTACCGTGGACACAGATAATTATATTAATAATAGCCGTGGAACTAAACAACGACTACTACTCACGATAATATTGGTGTGAGGTTCGTTCTATATAATAACAATTTACAAGGTGTGAAGTTAAACTAAGTCACGACACTTTCGTAGATACTTAAAGAAGTCGCAGTAATTATATACAAGCCTGTTGCCTGTTATTTGTATGCAGCAGAATTTCTAAGTTTATCATCAGTGATACATAAACAGATAAAATATGGAAAAGCTACCAATGTGTAGGATATGTCTAGCGGAGGATGTTCGTATGTATGTGGTGGTGACCAAGGACTTGCACGAACTATATGAGAGGCTGACTCATATGCCAGTAAGTTGTTACTTTATTTAAATAATACATGTATATTATTTCATGAATATTTGTATTTGTATACTGCTTTTACTTGAGAAATCATAAAAAACTTTGTTAGAGGTTTGGATAAAAGGGAAATCAGCAATTTTTGTGGAAGAAAACTAATAAATAGTATTTTTATTTATTGTTTTTGGCAAGTTTTTCTTACAAACTAGTGATTGGAGTTTCCTTTTAGGCGTCTAAAGCTTGTAGTTGACGATTGGAATGGACTGTATGGGATTCTATGAGGTGAGGTGGACTAAAACTAAGGAATGGCAATAAAAATCTAATATGTAAGCAGAAATATTCACAAGAACGAGGTGAAGCTAAGACAACTGACAGATCACTCGTAACAAAAAAAGAACATCAAAAATAGACAACACAAAAATACCAAGAAGATTGTCAACACTTGTGTTAGAAGACTCCACTCTTCTATAACTTATCAACATTAACAAAGTTGTTGAACCTGTGTTTAAAATAACATTATAAGTCTACCACCAGCCTTGAAATAAGTGGTGATTAATGTACATGCCTTCTATGTGTGAGCTGTTTAAAGTGTTATTTAGAAAAACCTGTAGACTGCCGTGCTTGCAGAATATTATTCACAAACCCAGAAGACTGAAACACAAAATTTTATTGCAGTTTGTAACCAAGGACAGTAGACCGATCCTCGCTTGTTCTTTCTGCTGTGCTGAACTAAAGCGAAGCTGTAGATTGCTGAGGAGATGTTTGGAAGCAGAAGAGCTGTTTGCTCAGATAATGGAAGGGAATTACGAGGTGAGATACTTCAATAGATAATTATTCTCATAACTTTTTTATATGTAAATGAACTTCATGCCCTTGTAAACATCAACATATTTTATGTAAAACTGTAAGTAACATCTTTTTACAGCCAAAACCTTTAGTAAACCAAAACGGATTACAGTTTCCCCATGGGTTTACTATCTCTTCAATGTGGAACATAAATATAGTTGAAGTTGGTCCAACAGAAAGCGTTGTTGTGAAGGAAGAATTGCCAGCTGTTTGTGAGAGACAAGATGATATTCTTGAGCCCAAAGAGGAATATCAAAGTGACGGTATGTTTTCAAGAATCTAAGATTGGAAATATCTTCCATAAAATAAAGATATACCTACAATTTATTGTACGGAAAAAGTTTTAGTTTATATAAATTCATAATCCCTACTTGTGTTATAAATGTGAATGTAAGTTTGTTTGTCATGAAACTGTGTACACATATTCTTAGAAGTATTAGTAGTAACATAGGAAACTTTTTATGGAAAAAAAAAGTCAAAAAATTCCACACAAACGAAGTTGCGGGCAACAACAGCTAGTTAATAATATTATAAATTGTGAGGTAGTAAGTTACTTTTTCCCATGTTTACGGCTGATTGGACCGTAATGAAATTTAGTAAGGAGATGTTTTATATCCTGGAGAAGAAATTAAAACATCTTTTTTAGCTATTTTTGTTTCTGTTTCCTACACATCTTAATATGCACATGGACAAAGTTGCAGGTAACTGCTAGTTTTCAATATTTATTTACAATATTCTGTGTAGCGTGTAGTTATGCGTAGCCAACCCTTAACTCGTATTGTATCTGTAAACAAAGATCACGTCATGCCACCCAGCGGTTCCAAGTAACCACTAGACTCAAGTTCCTAATGGTCAATTCCAATGAAAATAATGTTTATCAAAACTGTGAAAGAAATAAGATCGACTGATTGCTGTCACTGGCCAACTGTGAGGTCCAGCCACAGACACACACATGTAAAGCTTTCAAGTAGTATATAAGCACATATATAATCTAGATTTAAGCGTTCTTTTGTTCATTGTCGTCTTAAAGCTCATGCTGAGCAGACGTGTATTAATTAAATAAATATTTTAAATACAAATCTCGTGCATTCATATTTGACCATGTAAAGTAGGGTTATAAAATTTTCAGTTTAAAATATGTGTATTTGTCATCTATCAATAAAATAGTAAATCTTAACTCTTTTTATAATTTTACAGATCGAGAACTGGGACATAAAGACTATAGCCATCTAGATATACTACCACACGGGTCTGAATCCGATTCAGAAGATGATGTACCTTTAATAGAGTCCAAAATAGAAAAGGAAGCAGAACAAGAACCATCTAAGAAAAAATGCGGAGCCATGGAGACAAATAGTAAGTATGTATTACTTATTTAATTAAAAGTAGGTTGTGTCTGACAACTAATGCTTTGGGAGGATGAGCTGAAGCTTACTGCGGGACCCAAATGGAGGAGAGTTGCTCAAGTTAGGAAGCAATGGAAGCTACTGGAGGAGGCCTTTGCCGAGAGGCACAATGAGTTGAGAGGCATCCTATTGATCCTATAACCAAACAACTTAGACACAAAGATTGAGTCTCTCACCCAGTTTAACGGGCTAAATAAATTAAAAAAAAGTAGAAAAACTAAAAAACCCGAATGAAAAATCTAAAAAGCAAAAAACAAGCACATTTTTAATTAAACAAAACTTGGAAGCAGGCGGGGTCCATTCTATTATTTTCATTTCATAATTTAATATGACTTCACCATGCCAATTCTTGCCAGCAAATGTTATTTGAAGACTCGCCAAGCAATGTTTTGTTAGTTCACAATAGGAATAGTCGGTTTAAGTCTCGTTTTGTGCCCGTCTGTGACACACAATGCAATTCTCAGTATTATGTGTTCACTTATTATCTCAGCCCAATAACACTAGCACTAACTAATTGTGCACTTAAGTCTATATCTTCACTAACAATGTTTCAATAAACCGTACTTTTCTATTTTTAATTAGTAATATTAGGTCTTTACCTATGAAATTGGAGATTTGTATGAGAATTTTAAAATATAAAAAATTTGGTATTTTTTTTATTTCAGCTAATCAAAGTGGCCCAAATGAACTATACAATTTTGCCATTTTGATGGCAGTTTGTTTATCCCTTTACTGTAGAAGTCTGCCGGACGGGAGGCGATGAAGTCAGCGAAAGCGTTTTGTACTGCCTCTCGGGTGTCGATTTTTTTACCACTTAAAAAAATGTCTAAATTTAAAAAAAAGTAGAAATCTGTTGGGGCAAGGTCCGGTGAGTACGGTGGGTGACGGAGAGCTTCCAGTTGTAACTCTTGTAGCTTTGCGATGGTCTTTCGTGAAGCAATTGGGAAGAACGATTGACTAGTCTTGGTTGTTGAATTGCGAGCTTTTTCATCATTGTTTGCAATTCTTGGCAATGGACATCTGCCGTCACTGTTGTGCCATTCGCTAAGAAGCTGTGGTGTACAAGTCCGGCACTGGTCCACCAGACAGTCACCATCATCTTCCTATGAGTAATCTTTTTTAGCGCACTGATTAGGTGCTGGACCCGGGTCCACCCACTGAGACGAACGCTTACGGTTATCGTACAGGTTCCACTTTTCATCGCAAGTAACAATTCGATTAAGAATTCCCTCGTTTCTATGCCGATTCAGTAGTGTTGTTCAGTTCAGTGTGTGTGTTCCACCCATGTTCCTTCTGGGATTTTAAAGGGCTAACCCTTTAAAATTCAAATTCAATTTATTTATTGCATCAAATATGGTAGGTACATGAAGTTCTTATTACATAAAATATTTGGTAACACACATTTGGCCAATATATAGCATGCAATAGTATACAAGTTTTAACACTTATCGTACAGTCAAATATGTCTGTGCTTTAGAGTATAAAATTTACAGGGACACTTTTGAAAAAACTCATCTACCGAATAAAAACACTCTTGCAACAACCACTTCCGCAACGTAACACAAAACTTATTATAGGGTAGTACAGTTATTGACCTCGGCAAAGCATTGTAGACCAGGGAGCCATATAAACGCGCTTTATGTCGAGGCCGCGGTATCTCTTGCGAACAACCCGACCCTCCCAGTCCTCCTGCCCTTGACCCATTCTATATGAGGTCGGCGCAACACGTTTATTCCTCCATTCTCGTCTGTCAGAAGTCACAACATCATTCATTTACTCTTTTTACTTCATATTATTCCTCACACAATCCATCCATCTTTTCTTAAAATAAATATATTATTTATATAACTGAATAGGTTTTAGTTTATTGTTTTCATGAAAAATCCATATGTACTTTTAAATGCAAAAGTCAGTGCATTTGTTTATTAGTTAGTGACCTTTTCACGAATAAACAATTTATTTTTTTATTTTTTTGTTTTTTCTATATTCATTAATTGATGATTAACCATGAATATAAATATAAATTTTGCAAGCCTTACGGTAGAATCGCTTGAAACATGTAAATTTTATAACACCATTGTAACAGTGTATTCAGCAAAAATAAATGATTTGAGTTTTTTTTTTATTTTCTTTGAATGTGATGTATGGTTAAAATAAAAAACTTTTTTGCAAAAAAAAACAACCGACTTCAAAAACACCAAAAAGTGAAAAATACTTCAGAAGAAAAATCTGCTTCTGAAGTCGGTGACATTTGTTTGTTTGATTTTTTTTTTGCCACCGACTTCAGAAGCAGATTTTTCTTCTGAAGTTTATTTTTCACTTTTTGGTGTTTTTGAAGTCGGTTGTTTTTTTTTGCAAAAAAGTTTTTTATTTTTTCATTTTTAGCTTCAGTATCCTATAGAAATATTTACTATACATTTAACATTCGAATAAGAAACCTAACATTCGACAAAATTATTCGCGAACAAACATTAACGAAAAATGTTCATAATTTTATTTTTTATTTTTTTTATTATTGATAGGTTATTATTATTTTATAAATTAAGAAAAATCTTAATAAAATGAAAAGTACTGGGCCAAACTATACTAAATTTTTATGGGACCAAATGGCAACTATTCCGCATCAAACTAAAAAAGAATCACGTTAATCGAATCATAAATGGCAGCGTAATCGGTGTACATACATAGAAAAAAAAAACATACCAATCGAATTAAGAACCTCCTCCTTTTGGGAAGTCGGTTAAAAACCAAGTCAGTTTAAAATATGTCTCTAAAAATTAAGAAAAATCTTCATAAAATGAAAAGTACTGGGCCAAACTATACTAAATTTTTATGGGACCAAATGGCAACTATTCCGCATCAAACTAAAAAAGAATCACGTTAATCGAATCATAAATCGCAGCGTAATCGGTGTACATACATAGAAAAAAAAAAACATACCAATCGAATTAAGAACCTCCTCCTTTTGGGAAGTCGGTTAAAAACCAAGTCAGTTTAAAATATGTCTCTAAGTGGTCTGTGACATTAACAAAATATTTTGTTTACTTATAGATCTTGAAATGGAAAATGAAGACAATAGCCGTCTAGATGTGGAAGATATATTACCACTTGGTTCTGAATCCGATTCAGATTCAGAAGATGATGTACTTGTGATAGAGTATAAAATAGAAGAGGACGAGGAACAAGAAACACCTAAGGAGAGGAGCAGAGCCGTGGAGACAAATAGTAAGTCATCATCATTTAATGATAAGTAGGTAGTATATCTTCCGGTCTCCCTGAAGCACAAACTCATCGACATGTGCAAAAATTTTGGTCACGTATTTTTTCTTTATTCACGTAAACAATAAATGAAGACGATACAGTGCTTCAAAAAGTCGCGCGACGTCGTAGTTTGGTACAGTTTTTACCAGAAAGTGACGTCACCAGCCCCTACTCACGATCTTTGACACGTTTTATTTTTTAACCGACTTCTAAAAAAAGAAGGATTTTTTAAATGTTTGTTCGGGCATAACTCCGTCACTTACTAACCGATTTGAAAAAATATTTTTTTGTTGGAAAGGGTATACTTCCCAAATGGTCCCATAATTTTTTTTTATCAAAATCGGACAAACGGTTTTTGAAAAATCAACAAAACTCAAAAAAAAAACTACATTGTCCACATTATGACTAGGGTTGCCACCCGTACTTTATAATAAACTATTATGTATTGTACGTTATTTCAGGTAATTGTACTTTATACTTTCATCATCATCAGTGCAGTGGCGGGCCTCCCATACAAGCAGAAAAGCTGTGCTTGCCTTAAAATAAAACAACAAATAAAAAAACAGTCGTACTATAAACACTAACAAAATATAATAATATCATTTACTATAAATTCGCGTGCAATAATCAGCGCGCGGCGTTGTCAAACTTCATATTTCTCCGCTGCGACCGCGAGTCTCTAGCTCGCTCTAGCACTAACAAAAGAAGAGTTAAGTAGTGAGCCAGTGGGCGGGGCTAGCCCAGTAGCCCTTTCTCGAAAGCACGCACTGTTTCCACTGCATTTTTCATTCATAAATTGGTTTGTTTTTAATAATACTTTTAGGAAACATTCGAAATTATGAATGAGGAATAAGCCGAGCTTCTATTTGAATGTGTGCGTGGCAAGTCAGTGTATGTTTGAGAGAGAATGTGTGTTTCACGGTTCGCGCGATGGATGATGTGTGTGGCGAGAATTTTGACACAAAGTAGATTTCAAGTTAGTTCATATTTGTTTTGAGCGATTACTAGTGAGTGCATTTCTTTGTGTTTCTTTTTCTAGTGATTTAAAGTTTGACATTAGTTTTAATGGAATTACCTAACTTTGTTTTGAAGTGGTTAATGTAATATTTCCTTGTGAAAGATTAAAGAGTGTGGATTCGTTATTGTGTAATGCACCTAAATGTTGTTCTTAAATTGTGACGTAATATTAAATAGGAACTACGAAAAGTGTAGTTCACCACTTTTTGTATTTTTATAATTAGGTATATTAAAAATAACTAGTAAAATAAAACAGCCGTTATTAAAAACTTAAACAAAACAGTCTGCTTGTTGTAGTTGTGCTTGCTGTATTGCTTACTCCTAGGCACGCCACTGATCATCAGCCTATAATGTTCCCACTGCAGGGACTCAGGCCTCCTCTCTAGGAGAGGGATGGGCTATAATCCACCACGCGGGCCCAGTGCGAATTGGCAGATGTCACATGTCTTCGATTTTTTTGGTTCTAAGACATGCCGGTTTCCTCACGATGTTTTCCTTCACCGTTTTGAGAGCAGCGGTGATGAAATAAATTACACAAAGTAATGCGCCTGCCTGGGTTCGAACCCACGACCTACTGTTCGTAAGTCGGGGCCGACACCACTGGGCCACCGCTGCTCACTTTATACTTTATGACAACAATAAAGTACACGAAAATACTTTATATGGTTTGATTTCTTTGGGATTTTAAAAAGTTTAGTCGGTTTTAGTTTTTGGTTAAATGAAATTTATCGATTGGTGAACCGATGCCACCAGTCGCCAGCGCCACAAGCACTCGTTTTTAACCATTTCTGAACGCAACTGTGGAGTCCAACCGCGGAGGTGCAATGTGCGCCGGGAATCTTATGTGTAATGTGGAAGATAAGCCCGACATGTGTAGTCACCAAGCGGCTTTATTGAACTAACTATAATTACAGTAATGCGCATGCAATAATGTATAAATGTAAGTATATGACGTAATCGCGGGCGTCAGCATAAATTGTCGAGTGAGCTCGTACATGCTCCCAAATCACAAAAATAAACAAAATGTAAAAATAATGTAAACACAGTAAATTAAACGTAAAAGTAAACAGTAAATCAAACAATGTAAAATAAAGAATATAAAGTCCAAAGCTTATAACTAAATCTAACAGCTTGCCGGCGAGGTTGCCCTGTCGACCTTGTGCGCGCGGCTAGTGTCCTGGCTCATCCAGGCGCGGATCCAGGGGGGGGGTCAGGGGGGTCATGACCCCCCCCTGGGCTGGGTCCAGGACCTAGGTGGACCACTTATTAAAATTGTTAAACATAATGTTTTTATTATATATTTTACACAACAGCCCAAAAAATAGAGTGTTTTTAGGGTTCATGTATGTTTATTTGTGAGTTTCTATAATCCACCATAACTTCTTAACGCCTGAACCGATTTTGATAGGTACTATACTTAGATTGTTTGCACTATCCCCAGTGTTATAGGCTGGTGAAAACGTTAAAAGATCCGCATACGTTATCCCAACTACGAGTATGTTGTAGTCGGCTTCCAGTCTAACTGGATGCAGGTAAAAACCGAAATATTACATGGAACGACTGCTTTCTTGGCCTGCACACAGTGCACACTGCACAACCCAGTTAGTACTGGGTACAACGAGATATCCCTTAGTATGACTGGTTGTCAGACTTTCGGGCTCAGGCTGTTTCCGAGGCAATGAAAAAACTGAGTACTTACATACTAACATATTTTACGTTTTACAGTTAAGTAAATCTTCATATCGTAGTGTTAATCGATTTATCCCTTAGGTACATGGTTGGGTCAGAATGTTACACTTTTAATAGACCACAAAAACTCAGTAGCCAATATAAATAAAGTACACACCAATAAATTTTTTCGTAAGAATAATCGTTTGTCATTGTCGAGTCAGTCACATTCACATCTTCTGAACCTCTGTCTTAGGCGCTTGGTTCAGGAAGTGGAGGATTGATATCTACCAACATAAGAGTAAGCGGATCTCTTCTCGAATCAAGTAAAACAGTATTTTATACTCTTTTCTCCCAATGACAATATCTTTGCCATCCCCCAAAATATAAAAAAAAATTTCGCGCTCGCTTCGCTCGCGCCTCCCTCCTGCTATTCCACCATTCTGTCTCGCTTAAGACGCTCATCTACTTCAATTCTCATTTCTGATTCTAAGTCGTCCATCCACCGCAAATTGTTCAACGCTTTATCCCCCTGGATAAGGGTTACAGCACTTCGAAGAATCAAATCGTGGCTCAGAGCTTCAATGGTTGAAGAACGTCTAACCAGACTGGCACTTCTCCACACTAAAAAAACGTACCCATTGAAGTAGGTAGATGAAGTGGTAACGCGTTTCGGGAGAAGACGTAAAAGAAAATTTGATTTTGTTATTGAAAAATGATTATAAAAATTAAATTATAACTTCTTGTGACTTGACCACGACTCTTTGTGACCCCCCCCCCCTGGCACCAAAGCTGGATCCGCCCTTGGGCTCATCCGTGGTTGCGACTCGCTGATCGTTTGCTCCCGCTCCGGGTTATCAGGTCTGTAGGTAACTCGAAGAACTGCACCATAGCGTTTCCTCAGTTTGAGACTGATCCATAGACAAGCCCCAACAACAACGATGAGCGTAAAGCTATACATGATATAGCGATGTGTGTCGTGGGAAGTTGCCACTTCGTTTAGAATTTCTTGGTGCATCTTCACCTTTTCTATTTTGGCTTTCAATGTCTTCATCATCACTTCATGATGCTTAGTTTCAAAAGTATAGTTGTTGTCTGCTATGAAGTGATTAATAGTCGATTCTTTCAAGTAAAGCTCGTCTTCAGTCACGTTTATCTCACTGTGAAAGTTGTTATGAGAGCGTAGTATAATGTTATCTCCTTTCAACATGCATCCAGGATCAAGTGAGATAATACCAGTAGCACTTAATTGTTTCGATAATGGCCGGATGGGCAGAAAATGCGAGTCAAGCATTGTTTACAACATGTGTAGAGCCACGCGCCATCATTGTGTAACTGTATCCACTTATCACTGCAACTTGATACAGTCGTATGGCACGCCGATAAGTTCTTATTGTTTACTATAATTTGTGCCTCGCACATTGTGGCTTGCTTTATGTCATAAATTGGTAAACTCAGTGCACATAGTAACTTGTGTTTTCTCAGTTGTATACATGTGCTTGGGTCGTCGTATGTTAGTGGCATCATCACGTCCTTCTTAAGGTTTATTGCCAAATAATCAGATGTAGGCATGATTTGCTTCTCTGTCTGTCCTTGTATCGAAGGTATAGGTATCACTCGGCTTAGCTCGTACTGTTCGTTGTTCACCAAAGGCAACTTAACTTCAAAAAGGAAGAAGTCTCTTGTCAGCTTGACGTGTACTCTTGACAATTTATACATCTGTCGAATGCACTGATGGCTGTTTGTGCATGGTAGCGATGGTTCACTTGGCAATTGTCCAGATATTATGTTTAATTGGTCTTGTAACTGATCTGGCTTCAATAAATGTACATCGACGTGTCCGCCCTTTACATCAGTCACTAAGTCGAGCAGTAATTGTTGAACTCTCCTTATGTTGGAGATTATTAAGTTGGCAGCTAAGGCAGATGACATCACGTTGAGTGCATTGCTACGTTCTATGTGTATGCGCTCGTTGGTTTCTTGTAGCCGTTTGTTTATTAGCGTGAATTGCTTGTTCATGATATCCTCGTTTCTCTTCAAAATATTGTACTCGCCTTCCACAATCGATGTTTGTTCCCTATATAGGTTGAGTAAGTGGTTTTCGTTTGTCTGTATGAGGTTGATATCACTATCGTACTTTTTGGCAAGTTTTCGTCAAGGACTCCAAATACACACATCAAAAGTGTCTAGGGATCAACATATATTTTTGCAATAACTTTTCTCCTGATTGATATTAATTAAAATTTTCTTTAAGGATTCATCAAATAAAGTGTTTTCGTTTGTCACAGTAACGATAAACCAAGTCACCTTTGCATTAATAAAGAAATTTTCCATTTTCCTAATAAAGGGATTTTTGACATTTGAACCACTAACATTAAAGTTCGAAAATAAGACTGAAATAACAGTTTTCTTTAAAATTTTATTGGGTAACTTAAACAATTAATAATCCGTGTTTCTACCGCGAACACTAACAACACAAGAACATCAGTTTGGCATACTCAAAATGAGTTCATCCAAATCACGCTGTGGAATGGCCGCCCATGTTCGTTGCAACAACAAAAAAAGGTCTTCTTGCGACTGGATACCCTCCATATTCGGCAGAGTTCTTCTCTGTAGCATATCCCATGCATGCTCAATCGGGTTCAAGTCTGGCGACTGAGCAGGCCAGGGCAGGACATTGATGTTAGCTGCGGCGAGAGTCTGTCTTACAACTCTTGCGGTGTGCGGTCGTGCATTATCATGCATTAACTGAAATAAGGGACCGATTTGCACTTGTAGAGGAACGATGACGTCTGATACAATCGTCTCAGCATAAATTTGAGCGTTGAGGTTGCCTCTGATCCAAATCAACTCAGTTCTTCCGCCGATCTAAATACCCGCCCATACCATGATGGTTCCACCACTATAAGGATGGACTTCCTGGAAGGATTTTAATCGCTGTTGGCGTCCAGGGGTTCTCCAGTGTCGTATACGTCTTGTATCCGGTCTCATACCAAAACGAGACTCATCAGAAAAGCACACGAAACGCCACGAAAAGCAAACGAACCATCATGGTATGGGCGGGTATTTGGATCGGCGGAAGAACTGAGTTGATTTGGATCAGAGGCAACCTCAACGCTCAAATTTATGCTGAGACGATTGTATCAGACGTCATTGTTCCTCTACAAGTGCAAATCGGTCCCTTATTTCAGTTAATGCATGATAATGCACGACCGCACACCGCAAGAGTTGTATTACAGACTCTCGCCACAGCTAACATCAATGTCCTGCCCTGGCCTGCTCAGTCGCCAGACTTGAACCCGATTGAGCATGCATGGGATATTATGCTACAGAGAAGAGCTCTGCCGAATATGGAGGGTATCCAGTCGCAAGAAGACCTTTTTTTGTTGTTGCAACGAACATGGGCGGCCATTCCACAGCGTGATATGGATGAACTCATTTTGAGTATGCCAAACCGATGTTCTTGTGTTGTTAGTGTTCGCGGTAGAAACACGGATTATTAATTGTTTAAGTTACCCAATAAAATTTTAAAGAAAACTGTTATTTCAGTCTTTTTTTCGAACTTTAATGTTAGTGGTTCAAATGTCAAAAATCCCTTTATTAGGAAAATGTAAAATTTCTTTATTAATGCAAAGGTGACTTGGTTTATCGTTACTGTGACAAACGAAAACACTTTATTTGATGAATTCTTAAAGAAAATTTTAATTAATATCAATCAGGAGAAAAGTTATTGCAAAAATATATGTTGATCCCTAGACACTTTTGATGTGTGTAGATAATTTGCTGCATAACCAATTCCATTTATCAAACCCCTTTTCTTGCGCGTTCCGTGCTCCGATCGCAAAACATCATTATAGTGCTGTATTTCTTTGATTTCGTGTTCTAGTTGAGAGGCGATCGATATCAAGGTTGGTTCTTCCTTAGTCAGGCTGTTCAAATGTGTGACGTAGTCTGCCACGTTTTGTAAACTTCGCCAGTACGTTGTCATATTGTAATACACAATCATTTTCCAGTCGTCTTGCCGTATTTGCATCTCAGCAATTTTGTCGAAGTAGATTAATTTTACTGACGATAATGTGGTGACGTTCACTGTTGTCTGTGACAGTGATGTTGCTATGCTTAAGGCAAACGTGAAAAATATGCAAACGTAACTGATTAGGAATGTGTTAGCAAGTTTTTTCCGTTTCGGTCTCTGTGTTTTCTGTTGTTCGATAGGCGTTGTGTCACCTTCACTCTTTACGCACCCTGTTTCACTCTTTTCGACAGGTAGTCGTGATAATTTGATGATAGGGCGTTTTAGAGTGCCATTTTTTGTTTTTAGGGTCACCACTCGAACGTGTCCATCCTTACCAGGATGTGTCTCCATAACCCTTCCCAAGAGCCATTTAGAGGGCGGCAAGTGAAGTGATCATCTTTTATCAATACGATGTCGTTGATCTCAAGATTCTTTGTTGCATAATTCCACTTGCTGTGCGTTTGGAGTGTTTGAAGGTATTCAGATGACCACCTCTTCCAGAAATCTTTGTGCATTTTTTCCAGTAGCAGCCATCTAGTTTTAATGTTTCTGATGTCTTCGTCAGGTGAGAGTGGGCTTGACAGTATTGGCCCTCCCACTGAGAAATGTGCAGGCGTTAGGCAGGTGTTGTTCTGTATCAGCCACGTAGGTCCCTCCCACCAAAGTTTGTGTTTGACTAGTTGTGACGGAAGTAAGCCACGACTAGCGCTATCCGCCGGGTTTTCCTCGGATTTGATATGTCTCCAACTTGATGGTGGCAATATATTTGTAACTTTCGTAACCCTGTTAGCTACGAATGTTTTCCAGCGGGAAACGTCGCCATGTAGCCATCCCAGAATGACCGTTGAGTCAGTCCAAGCTTGTATTGTTACTGTCTGTTTGTTTAACGACTCTACGACCCTTTTCGCTAGTCTGGATAACAAGTGTGCGCCGCACAGTTCGAGTCTGGGCAGTGTTATCAGTTTTTTAATTGGTGCGAGCTTTGTTTTCGCTGCAACTAGTCGAGTCATGTATTGGCCATCATTTTTGATGCTTCGGAAATAAATCACACATGAGTATGCCTTTTCCGATGCATCGCAGAACCCATGTAATTCAACTGGGGTGTGTTTGGCTCCCATCCATCGAGGAATAGCGATCTGACCTATGTATTTGAGGTCGTTCCTAAACTCTTCCCATTGCTTCTGAACATGTTGTGGTACGGGATCGTCCCAGTTGAGGTTCGTAGTCCACAGATGTTGGAAAATAAGTTTGGCCTTTATTGTGGCAGGTGAGAGCCATCCTAGTGGATCGTATAGCTTCGACAGTTGAGACATAGTATAAAGAAGGGAAGTAGGGTATCTTCATACAAACGCACCGCGCGCGGCTTGTATGTGTGCGCCTAGTATCTTTACGGTCGCCGCACGCACACTCAAACAAAATCTCGCTGCATTTCGCACTGAGCCAGTCAAGGTTAACACCGCACAAGGTTCGCGCGACGCACGGCTTTTCGGCATCGCTAAGTACCTAAATGAAAAATGTCTGATAATCGCAGAAGAAGTTATTGCTGTGTGTTTGGGTGTCTAAATAATTCATAGATTCCAGAGTTGAGTATGTTCAGATTACCTACTTATTTTTTTGTTGTTGGTATTAGTTTTCTATCAGACAGACGAAGTAGGCAGGCCTACTTTCCCACTAGAATGTATTAGGTACTTTTGATGATATGCCGCTATTGCTTTGTTTACGTTTAGTCATGCCGATTTTTCTTATACCTACTATCTGTATTATTTTATGTTGGTTTAGTCAAAAGTAAAAACATATATATTGTTCTTTATGTGCAAAAATACTACATTATGCCTATTAAAAAGTAAACAAAAAAAACTGACAAGTATATACTAAGTAAATAATTTAAACACAAGCTCTTACGCCCAAATACTCAAACGTCACTCAATTATAAGTAACCCTCAAAACTCCTGCTATCTCTGTCACTCTGCGTTAAAGTAACAAAGACAGCACGAGATTTAAGTGCAACTTAAAGTTGAGTGACGTTTGAGTATTTGGGCGTTAGTCTATAAACTATAAATATTTGTTGGTCCCCTTTTTAGGCAAAAGCGTTTTTATTCCGAAACTATTAGGACTACATAGTTGAAACTTGGTAAGTAGATGTATGCTGTGAACCGCCTTACGATATTTTTACAAAAAAAATAAAAATAATGTAGGTAGTATGCTGTACATCTCAATGAAACTTAGACAACACAAATAAAAAAATACAATTTCCCGGCCCTTGCCAATTTTTAGGCACTGTATTAAAATTTAGCTGAAAGTGACAACCCTGACACATGCAAGTACGGTAGGTAATTATGTCGCGGATTGGGCCGGAGATGCTCTACTTCCCTTCTTTATACTATTGTCACGTAGACCTCTCTAAATGTTGCCCTGGAGGGCCACGTGGCAAAGAAAATAAATAAAACAAAAAAATCTCTGTTTATATGTGTATTTAAACAAGTTACACATTTACAAAAACAACTTGTAAATACAAAAGGAAAACTAACTCAGCGACAGGGGTCGCTTAAACTAAATTTTTTGGGTTCTTTTTGGTGTGTGGTGGCAGATTCCTTAATTATAGGTTTCACAAGGGTTCCTACAGCTAATACCACTTAAAATTAATATAAAAAAGATGCACCGACCTCGCCGCTTCCATGCGTTTAGTGAAACAAAAACTCGCAGACCTGACAGAGGGCTCCACCCAGGTCACGAGCCAACAATCCGGACAGCGCAGCCGATGCAGCAAGCGGCAGATTCACGAGCAGGTCCCTCGTCTCGAAATAATCTCCCTAAAGGGATTCCGTTTCTAATCCTTTCTTTCTTCAATTTATATCTCCTTAATTTTCGTATTACATAAACAATTTCCTGTATAAATTTCCCGTTCTGAAAATGACACGAGTCTAATAAGTATCAATGAAATAACGAAAGCCGAAACAGCTCATGGCTGGAGGCCATGGCGTGGGAAAAAGAAACCAAAGATAGCTCACCAGATCATCGATTGTTCCAGAATTTGGAGTGTATTCAGATGTCTGACCCCGCCACCCTGTTACTGTCTCGTAACACGAAAATCAGGCCTAGGGTCCCCTGGATTCCTTCGGAAAATTCTAAGGCTCGAGAATATTCTATCGTGACCTGGAACAGAATCAACACTGAACTAACGAAACGAAAACTCCCTACTCCGGGATTTCCACGAATATCTTAGAAAGAAACTCACCTTGCGATAAAACCAAAAACTCATGGAATTACGACTAGCGTCGTTAAATGAAAAATAAAAATGACCTTCTCAAAACGAAGTCTTTGCAAATTCTCTGTCCACTTGTCAAGAGCTCAGGGTTACCCGCCTCAATTTCCAATTCCGACCTAACTCCCGGAATATAGGAATTCTTCCTAATCTAAATTTTGAAAGCGAACACATACCACAGCAATTAAATCTTACTCAGTCGAAACAATATTACTGAATAACTTACAATGAATCTAGTTGGAATATTTGCCACTAAACGACGTTTGAAACCACAACAAGTATTCCTCAACTTTGGAACATTTGCAATGTTAGGAAAAACCAGCCTTCTCCTGACAACACAGTAACTCAATCAGATGCTGTGATTGGTCAGGCACGTCATTGGCGGAGGGCCTTGGCGCGTTCCAGAAAATTATTGTTTCCCGTTTAATTAAAAGGATCTTTGACAGTCTTATTGTGGTTTTCAACTCAGATATAGTTTCAACACCCTTGTGTAAATTATTTCTTGGTTTGAACACTATATTTAAACATGTGGTTGTAAAATTTTAACCAATAGGGTGAAAGGGGCGGACCCACAGATCTGACATTGAACTGAGTTGTAATTGCGCTAAGGCGCGAAAATTCAAATTGTGGTCTATTGAAAATCACCACGTTACACTATGGTTGAGATAGCAACGATCTTTTCATAATGTCAGCGCACGTGTTTGATGTTTTCACTGGATGATGAAATGTAAATTGATCTGTAGAGGGATTCCACATAACTCCCAATGTCTTGTTCGTTTCAGCGTGCTTGAAGTCTATCATGTTTTGACTAATTTGATCGGGTGTAAGATCTTCTATTAAGCGTCCGTCGTTGCTCGCCCACTTGCGCAAGTTGAAGCCACCTCGTTTGAGTAGGTCTATTAATTGTTGTTGAGTGGTTTTGGCTTGTTGGATGTCATTGCTTCCGCCGAGAAGGTCGTCGACGTACTGCTGACTGTCCAATGTTTCAGCAGCAAGCGGGTATTGATCACCATCGTCGTGAATTCGTTGTTTTATTGTGCGCATCGCTAAAAAGGGAGCAGATTTAGTGCCGTATGTTACGGTGCACAGCTGGTACTCTTGGATCTTGTCTTCCTTGTTTTCTCTCCACAGTATCTTCTGTAGATGTTGATCTTGTTCCTGTATTCCGACTTGTCTGTAAAACTTTTCAATGTCGGCGGAATAAACAAATTGGAACCCCTCCACCGTAGGACACCGTAGGTCCTGTTGAAGGTTTGGCCCACACTCCATTAGCTCATTAAGACTGTTGCCCGAAGTTGTTTTGTTTGAGGCATTAAACACAACTCGGAGTTTTGTAGTAGTGGAGTCCAATTTCATGACACCGTGGTGTGGTAGATACTTAGATAGCAACTTGGTTCAAGTGGAATTAAACTTTGTTTCATGTGATTGAGACATAAATAGTCGGCCATGAATGCCTTGTAACTGTCAGCAATAGACTGGTCTCTGGCTAACCGTTTCTCCATTTGTCGAAATTGTGCCAATGCCTGCGGTTTTGAAGAACCTAACTGTCTCTCGAATCCCTGTTTCATGGGTATTCTGACCTCATATCTGCCGTCAGACTTCCTGATAGTTGTAGTTGCGTATAAGTTTTCGCAATATTGTTCGTCTGACGTCAGCGTTACAGACTGTTCAGTTATTTCTTCTACTTCCCAGAACCGCGAAATTTCTTCCAGGTTGTTAAGCACTGCATGGCATTGAAATGTTGTGGTGTTGCCCAATAGAACCCATCCGACCTTTGTCTGTTGAGCTATTGGCGCATGTATAGGTCCTCGCAGAATCCCATCCATGATTATTTGTGCGTAAACTCCAGCGTCCAGTAAAATGTCAACTGGCCTGGAAATGTTGTAGTTAGGGTCCGCGAGACTGATGTTTTCTAAATGTGTCCACTGTTGGCGCTCAAACGTGTAATTGGGTAAATTGTTCAGCATTCTTGTCATGACAAGCGCCTCAAAAGTAAAGGAGTAGTTTTGGTATATGGAGTTGCAAGTAAGTACTAAGGTTCCATGGCTTTTGTTGTTCGAAATGCCAACTCCTGAGACGATTGCATCTTGTTTGCGCCTGTGAAGTCCCAATCGCTGAGCAGCTGATTCCGTAATCAAGTTGATTTGGGAACCTTGGTCAAGTAGAGCCCTAAGTTTTGTAGGCACTCCATTTTCAGCCATAACATACAGTTCAACTGTGGCTAGTAGAACTTCGTTCACATTCCCACTAACGTGATGTGATTTATGTTGTTGCGATACTGTGGGAACGCTTTTGGGTGTCATGTTATTAGCAGGACACGTATGTTGAGCCTTTTGTTGTATAGCATCATGTAACGTCGTATGATGCTTGTTATTGCACACCTTACATGTTTTCGCGGAATTGCATTGTTTTTCATTATGGCAGTACAAACAATTCTCACAGACTTTCAATTGTGCAATTGTATTTATTTTATCTTCTGGCGCCATATCTTGGAATGTTTTACAAGAAACCAATATGTGGTCCGACTTGCATAATGGACATTTTCTTTCAAATCGAGCATGATAGGTCTTTGCCCTGTTGTCGAACTTCTTAGGAAAGTATTTTGAAGAAAATTCTTTGCCCTCACTGTTGTCCATGTTCTTGGCCTCATGCTTCGTGGATTCTGTCTTGTTATTTTTCCTGTTGACTGGCTCGAGAGCTGTAAACTTGCTCTCCAGAAATGCCATAAGTTCGTCGAATGAAGGCAGATTTCGTGGTGCCCTTCGGCACTCCATGTACGAACTGTAGGTTTCTGCATCCATTTTTCCTGTAAGTATGTGCACCAAAAACTGGTCCCACGTAGTGGTGTCGACTCCGAGATTGCGTATGGCGTGAATCGTTTCCAAGGTCGTGTCGTGGAGGTTTTTCAGTTCTTGAGCAGAATGTTTGTGTGCAGTCGGCTGGCTTAAGACTATTTGGATTTGCTTTGTAAATAGCAGCTGTATGTTGTTGTACCTTCGGGTGAGCATATCCCAGCATGCGTCGTAATTTTCAGCTGAGACGTTGAGATGCTGCACTAGTCGCTCTGCCTCACCTTTCAGTTTGCCCTTGAGGTGCTGCATTTTTTGTGTTTTGCTCAGCGTTGGATTGATGTGGATGGCTTCTGAGTAGAGGTCCTTAAAAGTTGGCCATTGAGCATAGTTGCCATTAAATGCCGGAATCTCCAATTTCGGCATGGTTTGTTGTTGGTAATTGTCATGTCAACGTCAAACGTCAAACATCGATCTATAAAATTTAATTCAAAAATAAGATATTTAATCAGTAAAAGTGACCTAAAAGTACAATAATACACTCTGAACAAGTTTTTACTTCAGTGACAGTGTTATCAAGGGTTTTGGATGCAAAACGCTTTGAAGAAATAACTGTGCATAGACGAGTTCCATACCCTTCGTGAAACCCAAGTTTGCGATTACTTTGAAGCCATTAATGTTTATAATTGTTGTTTATTATATTTTATTATTATTATTCTTCTTGCTGTGCTTACTGAACTTAAATAGTGGCACAATGATCTGCTCTGCATGCTTTAATGAACTGCAACCTGGTGATGCATTTCTTGAATGCGCAGTTGACAATTGCAGCAACATTTACCATTACTTGTGCAATAACCGGCAGTTGACTCTTGATGAAAGAGCAACTTGGGTATGTCCTGAGTGTTATGCTGCAAGGAGAGGCATTTCTAGTAAGCAAATTCCAATAAGCTCGCCGGTAGGTATGAGAAACGTATCTGCACGTATTAAACCGCAACCACTTCCGCTATCTCCAGGTGACTTACCTTATCATATTGGATTAGAAATGCAGCAACTCCGTGAGCAAATTAATATCTTAACAGAACAGCTCACAGATGCCGTCGCCACTATCGGGCAATATCACATTGCACTTTCAGATTGCACTAAAAAAATTGAAACTTGCAATGATAAACTCAATAAATTGGAGAGAGCACCAGTCAGCAGTCACTGCCTTATCATACCGCCAAGCCTACCCACTCAATCGGATACCTTTACTGCTAGCAGCAGTCAACTGTATAGCGAAAAACTTAAGTCAAAGCCTAAAAATAAGAATCGCAGCAAAGTTGAACAAATTTCTGTCCGTATTGAAGATAATCTACTTGTTCCGCCTATTACTTCCTCCCCCCCTCGTAGTACTAAACCTGTTCAAATAGCATTACAAGTTGATAAACCCAACACTACGCCGCTCTCTGAAACTGCTCCCCCTTGTGCCCTCTCATGTGAACCCAATACTGATACTGGGCCGGTTGAAATCGTGACGCAGGCCACCTCTTCTAATTCACGGGCACCAGAGTCCCAAGAATGGACGCGAGTAACGAAGAAAACGTTTAGGAGTCGTCGCCCGGTGTCAATTCAAGGAGCGGCCGGCCCTAACATAACTCACTAAGGGCCGTAGAAGCTCGTAAATACTTACACCTATGGAACATGGAGTCAACAGCCGATGAAATTAGAGACTACCTGCGCTCTTTATGTGACACTGATACTTGTACCATTGATGAACTTACTCCGAAAGGAAACTACAAGTCCTTCAAAATTGGTGTGCCTATGGCATGCTATGAGCGCTGCTATTCCGCAGACGTCTGGCCGGTGAATGCAAGAATCAGGGCTTGGATCAACTATAGGAAACCGTCCCCCGGCCAGTCTAACAGTCAGCGTGAAGATGCCACAGCTCTTTCATGAACAGCTTACACAGAGAAACAAGGCAGCATAGTGCTGGTATTATGACTGCAGCTCTCAGAGCAAGTACCAGAACTACAGATATTAATTTTATATACCACAATGTTCGTGGAATTAAGTCAAAGCTCCGGATGTGGCGCAATAATCTGCAAATAGCCGAACAAGACTTAATAGCGGCCACAGAGACTTTCTTGGATACCTCGGTTGAAGATACAGAACTCGCCAATGGTGAGTGGAACGTGTTAAGGCGCGACAGAGGTACCCCTTGTGGAGGCGTAATGCTTATGGCACGCAACCCCATAGTCCTGCGCCGTCGAAGTGAACTTGAGACAGACTGTGGTGAGGATCTTTGGTCGAGTTTCGCGTGGCACGGTTCTCCTGTTTATGTGTGCGTTGTGTACATTAAGCCAAGTGCTACTGACAGCGATTATATGACCTGGTTTGCAAAGGTGGAAAGTTTCATAAATGACTTAAAAGGAACAGTTGTCATTTTAAGTGACATAAACTTAAACAGTGCTTCATTAAATGTTCGCAATTATTATTGTTACTTTCTAAGTTTTTGTAATATGTGTGACAGAAATATGGTTGAGAACATGCATGGAGGAATGTTAGATGTTGTTTTAGTTCCGGAGAGCGCTAGCCTACGTGATGTTTCCGTAACAGCAGTCGAAGGTTTAGTCCCCCCTGATGCGTACGATCCGCCCTTGGACATCCAGTTACAGTCATTTGATAAAAATGAAAGACTTGAACCCAGTAATGTCGACTGTAGTAGGGACTGGAATTTCAAAAAATGTAATCGCAATCTTCTTTATGAGCTTCTTTCTGAAGTATCTTGGGATGCTGTTATATCATCCAGTGACGTTCGCAATAGCACTCAAGCATTCTATGATATTATTTATGGCTTGTTTGACGCTTGTATCCCTAAAAAACGCCGAAACAGAAAGATAACTAGAAGATATCCTACTTGGTTTACGTCGGATATTATTCTGGATATCCAGAAAAAAGGTAAATTACATTCCGCCTGGAAGAAAACTAAGTGTAAACTAATATATAAGCAATTCTCTGACTGTAGATCTAGCCTAAAGTCTCGTATATCGGCTGCTTATGAAACCTATATTAGGCACATCGAAGGTAATATTAAGAAAAACCCCAAAGAATTCTGGCACCACATTACCAATTTAAGATCAAAAGGTGGGTTTGAGCCTAACGTAACCCACAACGGTAAAACACACAGTGGTGTAGCAGCTGCTGAAGCGTTCGCAGAATATTTCGCGAGCGTCTTTCAATTTGAAATACCGAAGTTAGACCTCGATAATATAGTCAATCCTAGTAACTGCAATATTAGTAACTACATAAATATATTAAACTTCACTGAAAGTGATATAAGCGCCGGAATAAATAAAATAAAGCTTGACAGTTCTATTGGTCTTGATAATATTCCTCCGTGGTTTTTAAAAGAGGGAAAGGAATATCTAATTCTGCCCCTATACCACATTTTTAATTTATTTATTTATTTATTTATTTATTTAAGGACAACCAACAAAGCATACACCAAAATACATGTTGAAGTTCTCATATTACGATGACATTGTATAGTGTAGCCTTAATTAAAGGCTGCCACGGCATGCATTAAACATAGGAGTAGAGTAGACATACGTTTTCACTTCAAAAAACAAGATTTTATAAATTAAAGCTAAAAATTAAAGCTGGACTCTTTTGCCAGCAATGAAAGAGAAATAAAATTTATGACGTAATACAAACAGTTAATGAATCTATACGAAAAAGACTACTTATTTTTTAAACAAAACAAATTATTCACTTTGTGATAATACCCTACGCAAGACAGATTTGATTTTATGTAAAGAGTAAGACATAATATCAATATCAACACTGAGTGAGCATGACAGGCGACCAAACTGAACCTGCATTCTGTTAATGGTGGAAAAATGACCTAGATTAGTTTTAAAGCCCTTAGCGCGAAGCAGCCTGTATTTAGACTTACGAGCCAGTTTGTAAGGCACATTCAAATTTATTTGACTCAGTAACCGTGGACAATCAATGTGAGTGTTAATTATTTTATATAGTAACAGATGATCTAGGATCATACGGCGATTTTCCAGGCTCATAAGCTTGAAATGTTTCAAGCGTGAGCTGTAGCTAGTTAAAATTCTGGCCATATTGCAATGATATGACAAATGCCAAAGGAATCTTTTCTGCACTGATTCCAACCGGCGCTTATGTACTTCGTAGAAAGGAGTCCAAACTATGCTGCAATATTCCAAGCCTGATCTGACTATTGAGTTAAAGATTGCAATTTTAGTTGAGGCGCGCTTAAAATCTTTGCAGTTGCGCAGAATGAAACCCAACATCTTAAACCCTTTAGTAGCAATTTTATCGACGTGAATATTAAAACGAAGCTTATTGTCAATGTAGACACCCAAATCACGAATCACTTCCTTCTCGTAAATAACTTGGTCATTAATTTTGTAGTTACGGAAGTACGGTCCCTTCCTCCTAGAGAAATGTACGTGATTGCATTTGTCAGCATTAAGTAACATGTTATTGTCTAAACACCACTGGGAAAAACGGTCTAAGTCTTCTTGCAGTTTATATGTATCCTCATTGCACTCTATTCGTTTTATAATTTTTAGATCATCCGCGTATACATAGATCTTCGAGTGAACAAAACAAGACGTCACGTCATTTATGAATATATTAAAAAACAACGGGCCCAGATGGGAGCCTTGGGGTACGCCTGAAGGTGTCAGAAACAGGTTTGACGAATAACCGTTGATCACTACTTTAGATGTGCGTTTGACAAGGTATGACTCACACCACTGCAATAAGTTTCCAGCAATTCCGATCGTGTGCAATTTGTTAACTAACATTTTGTGATCCACCTTGTCAAAAGCCTTGCTAAAATCAGTGTAAATTACATCCACAGGTGATCCACGGTCCACGGCGTCTACTAAGTCGGATATAAAGCAGGCAAGGTTGGTTGCAGTTGAACGGCCCTTCATGAAGCCATGCTGTTCAGGCATCAATGATTGCTTCACATGCCACGAAAGTATAGGGTATACTAAAGCTTCGAACACCTTGCCAAAAATTGACAAAATAGACACTGGTCTATAGTTATTCGCGGCGGACTTGTCACCAGACTTAAAAATCGGTACTACTCGTGCTTCTTTCCATGTCTTGGGAAAACAACCTGTGCACAATGACTTATTATATATCATAGAGAGAGGCTCTCCCAAAATATCACAACATTTTATTGCAAAGATGGATGGTAGTCCGTCGGGCCCTGGCCCTTTATTAGGGTCAAGTCTCTTTAAAGCTCTAATTACAGAGTCCGTGGTAAATGTCAATTGGGCCGAGAAATCAGTATGCTGACGTTGCGCAGTCCCATACCTAGCGGTACTGTCATCATTATTGCCATTATGAGGGTTGTAAACAGATGAAAAACATGAGGCAAATATGTTGCAATTATCAGCTCCGTTAGTACCTTTAACATCGCCGTAATGTATCGATGAAGGGTACGTACTGTTTCCGTTACGTTTATGTTTTAAAAATGACCAAAAGAATTTAGGGTTCGAAGTGATTGAAGATTCTATTGATTTTATATATTGCCTATAATTAATATGTGTTAATTTTGAAACTCTGTCTTTTAATAAACGATACGAAATTTTATCTAGGGGGTTTTTAAATTTGGAATAATGTGTATGGTACTTATTTTTTTCTTGTAACAGGCGAACAAGATCCCTGCTAAACCAAACTGGATATTTACAAGGTCTAGGCTTTTTCTTTGGTACATATTTCTCAATAACACCATAAATAACCTTGTAAAATGAGTCCACCATTGTGTCCACATCGCCACAATGAGTAAACAAGTCTTGCCATGATATTTCACTTAATTCCTGAATAATTTTGCTATATTCAGCTTTATAGAACTTAAATTTTGGTTCCTGGTTAGGGCGTAAAGTTTCCTCATGCAAGTTACACAGCAGTTCGAATTCCAAGGGGGGGTGGTATAAGTCAATGTTACTAAGAGGGCTATCGGACACACCTAAACTCTTAACCGCGGTATCTGTCAATACAAGATCGAGTATCTTACCTTTATGGTTGTACATACAGTTGTACTGAGCCAAACTATTCAAAGAAATGAAGTCTAATAGCTTTTGCTCGTAAATCCCATTTTTATTTAAAGAAGACGTAAGCGGTGCGCCCGGTGAACCCATCCATTCAATGCTACTCATGTTAAAATCACCTAATATCAGCGTGGCATTAAAATTCTCCAAGGCATTATTAGTGTTATCTATAAAATGTTCTAAAATATGTTTTTGTACTGGAGGAGGAATGTACACCGCACAGATCAAAAGCTTAGATGGTCGTTTGTTCAAGCAAATGTCTACGCACACATATACGTCTTCGCATTTACTTTCCCATTTAGTCACTCGATATGATCTTAACCTTTTAGACACCGCCACTAACACACCGCCACCGGATTTATTGTTATGAAATCCACTAGACTCACGATCACGGCGATAGACTAGATATCGGTCGCAAAATAACTCGGAGTCCAATATGTCGCCCGCCAGCCATGTCTCACTCAGTACAATTATATCATAGTTGCACGTTAACACATTCAAGTACAAATCTGTAGTTTTGGTCCTCAGACCTCTAACATTTTGATAAAAACATTTAAATATATTAGAGAATGAAAAAATTTAAGTATCATTTCAAGACTTTAGTTTAAAGTAAACAAGTAACTAATAACAACCAAGGTAAAAAAATAAAAATAGATTAAGCTAATTTATTCAATGAGTCCATATTACGAATAAATACCTTTTCAGATTCAACTGATTTACGCACATAAACTCTTCCACCGCGTACCCACACAAATTTATAATTGAGTTCTCTAGCTCGAAGTCGGGCCGCGGCGTGTAGGTTTTTATTTTCCACTGTGAGATTCTCAGTAACAAATATCGCAATCTTCTTATCATCCAGGCCTAGTAGGCCGGTGTTCAGCTTCTCATTTGGGTGATCCTTGTTGTATTGTATGGTAGCTGCAAGCAGGGAATCTCGGGTGCGTGGGGTGTTGAACTTTACCAGGATTGTTCGTGGGCGAGAAGATTCAGGGTTCGATTTGGCAACGCGTGAACAATAAGATATGTCGCCATCATTTATGGGCAACTTGACAACTTGACCGAGTTGTCGTATAATGCTCACTACGTTCTCAGCCTTGTGCTCGGGTACACACTGAAGTTCCAAGTTAGTAGACCTAGACAGCTGGTCCATCTGCCTGACACGATTAGACAGAACGTTGACCTCCGACCGAAGCAGCTAGTTTTCAGTTTTTAATTGTTTCATTGTGGAGTTATGAGCGACCACATCGTTATTTAAGCTGTCGAATTGTGTACTCAAAAAACTGAGGGAGTCCTTAAATCCAGTTATTTGATCTCTCAGCTCACGCAATTCCACATTCAAGGTGTTTCTCATTTCATTCACAAATTCACTCATAACAGAACGCATCTCGTCGCGTATCATAGCCTGTATATCAGAGCGCGATGCGTTCTCTGGCATTTTAGTAACAGATCCTTGTACAAAGTCCGGCTTGTTTATCATCTTACGACGCGTTACATTAAATGTTATGTCAGCCAAGCCTGTTGGTGTCGAGGGGCGAACGGGATCATTACCTTTGGGCTGTTTATTACCGCAACTGAGGCACATCCACTTCTGGTTTCCATCGAGTAACCTCTTTCCATCTTCTGGTGAGACATCAAGGCATAAGAAATGATATTTATCAACAACGTTGACATTCCAAGTAATCCTTTTCGGTCAATTCATTACAAACAGCGCATACACTCATGCTTATTCGGTGCACGCGCACTGCCGCGGCGACGAAAGGGATACAAGAGATACCTGTCTCTTATCGCAGGGGAGGTGCGGAATGTCCCCTCACCTACGCGCACGCCGCGGTTAGCACTCGCGACGAAATTTTTTCCACAAAATGTTATTTCTTAGACACTGGAATATGTGATTTATTTGTTGACACAACGGTACTAATTAGCGTAACAAAACTATAGGTTTTTTACTTGATGAAGATATTAAAGAACGACACGTCTCCTTTGTATAGCGAGTTGAGCTCGAATGCGAATTTGACACTTAAGTGTGGAGTCTATCCACCACAGTGGAAGATATCGCGTGTAACTCCAATACCGAAATCTTCGAATAAATCGTCAGTCAATCAATTTCGTCCAATAGCGATACTTTCTTCTCCCGCGAAAGTCTTCGAGAATGTCCTACGTCAAGGAATTTACAAGCAAGTGAATCAGTACCTGTGCAATGAGCAGCATGGCTTTCGCGAAAAAAGATCCGTGAATACGAACTTACATAGACTAGTTAATTATATCTCTACTAGTCTTGATCGCAAATGCCAGGTAGACGTTGTTTACTTTGATTTTCAAAAGGCGTTCGATAGAGTTAACAATGACGTTTTGCTTTCGAAGCTCAGTGCAATAGGGGTTGCTCCAGGGCTTCTACGACTTCTTGCAGATTATTTAAGGGACCGACAGCAATTTGTCAGATTAGGTCTGTACGAGTCACACCCATACCACACTCGCTCGGGTGTGAGTCAAGGTTCGGTAATCGGCCCTCTTCTTTTCATTTTGATGATTAATGATCTTCCTGCTGCGGTTGTGAATACCAGTTCTCTCTTATATGCTGATGACTTAAAACTGTTTTATGAAATAAAATCTGAATTCGATTGCCAAGCTCTACAAGCGGACATTGATTCGGTATATAAGTGGAAAATGGAATTTAATAAATCAAAATGCTACGTGATGTCTTTCGGTCGAATGCGGCGCCCAGTCAACTTTCTATACAAACTAAATGGAGATCCAATTACAAGAACTGATTCCATGAAAGACCTGGGAGTCATATTCGACCGTAAGCTCACGTTTCACGACCACATCACAGCCACTGTGAAGGAGTCATTTAAACGCCTTGGCTTTGTTTTGAGGAACTGTCGCGACTTTCACAACCCCCACGTTATCAAGCTTGTTTTTGGGGCGTTAGTCCGTAGCAAGCTGGAGTCTAGTGCGTGCGTATGGAATCCCTTTGAGAAGCAGTATGCTCTAGCTTTAGAAAAGGTTCAAAAAGCGTTCCTTAGATATTTTTACAAGCACTTGTTCGGGTTTATCCTTTTTTGTATCCCACTAAATTCCTGTTGGGTTGTTTGGGTTTTAATTCGCTTGAAGTTAGACGGTCGCGCGACCAGATGACTGTAATCTTTAAAGTTCTTAAGGGGATTATAGATGTTCCTGATCTACACAATGAAATCAGCAAACTATTTGTCCCTGACAATTACTGTCGTGGCAGAAAACACCGCTTACTGGCTGTTCCAACTTGCCGTACTGTTGCACGCTCCAAGTCACCCATTCCTCGGACATTATCCGCTATTAACGCTCTCCTGGACTCAAACAAAGATCTTGATATATTTGCGGATGAATGGAAGGTGATACTGTCAGAATGTTTGAAGTTTTGTGAGAAGATTGCATGACTGTGTTTAATAAATTTTATGTGTTTAAATAGTGTAATTGGCTTCGGCCGTTCTATTTAAAATAAATAAATTGGTGAGATGTATGGCTAAGTTTTTGGTTTAGTTGTCTCTTGATGGCTTCGTAAATATTTTCATGCTCTGCGTACTCCTGTTCATAATCCAGTTCCGTGCCGATTAATAGATTATCTATTTGCCAGTGTTGATCGTCAATAGTTTTCCAGCGCGCCTGTATCATCTGCAGTTTGTCTTGTAGTTCCCATTTTTCTGAGATAGTGTTAATGTCAATACCTCGTACGACTCTTGAAAAAGCTCGAAAGTTTGTTCGTTGTTGGCTAATCAGCTCATCAGTTTTGGATAACATACCTCTCTCTTCCGTGCTGAGATTGTGTTGTTCGTCACCTTGACTACTTGTACCTTGTTTAGCCATGGCTTCGGTCTGTTTTATGTCTATCAGCAGAGCACATGTAGCTGTGTAGAGCTCTTTCACGGAGAGGTAAGCACCAGACTGAATGTACTCGTGTTTGTCATCACAAAGCACTGTTAGTTTTATGTGATTGTTGTCGAATTCATCCCACAATTCTTCAAGTGTCACTAGCCGTTTTCTTGTGTACTCGGCAGTTTTCCGAATTGCAGAATCTTTCTTGATGTTGGTAGAAATCTTCTGTACAGTTTCAGCAATGATTTGTTGACGTTGTAGTAGCCCTTCCATTGTAGATGTGTTGAAGAAACTAGTTGTATGTCGTAATCACTGTCACTGATAGAAGAGTACGTTGTGGACTTGTGTGTCAACTGGTTCTGTTAGTTCCGCGTGAGCAGATGCCCCTCACCAATATGTGCGCCTTCTCAACTTGACTAGTGAGACCCGCTTGTGGGAGGCCAGTCGAGCCGATTCGCTATTGATGAAGACACTTTCTCTCACACTTCACTTATAGTCGCGGATCGCGGGCGTCAGCATAAATTGTCGAGTGAGCTCGTACAGCAACCTAACCTCGAATGTCAATAATGCTAGTGTCACTGTCATAAACTCTCATTGTCTCACAATTTCTTATTCGTTTCGTGCGAATGAAGCGGTTTGAGTGTAAGAAGAATACTAAATCCGATTTAGAGTTTCATAGATTAATAGCTATCGTAAATAATGGACAATAATACTCAACGTACACCTACAAAACGTAATTTTCAAGGTGAAACATATCATGACGATGTTGCACCGAAAAAAAAATATTAAAAAAAATGATACGACAAAACTGCAAAAAGTAATAAAAAGTATGTTTTCAAACATATAATAAAGAAAAATAAATTGTATTTTATTTTGATACAATGTACTTTTTTTTCTTACCTATGCCACACCTCGGACACTCCATACAACGCCCGCAAAATAATTACCTATTACTACTACATAAACAAATAACGTTTGTGCACGACGTGCACGTGCAAATGTGTGCGTAAACTCTAGTAGGGTTGTCGTAGCCTAAAAAATGGCGCGGAAAGTGCAACGGTCTGCGTCGCAAAAACCGAACGACGACTAATACGAGCGCGAGCCATTGCTCAAGAGTCGGCGACGACTACCTCGAAGTGCGGGGTGAGGTGCGGTATTTAATATGAGCGCGGGGAAGGGAGTGTCCCTTCTGTACGTAGTACTATTATGTATTCTGTGCCTTTGCTAACCAATGTACTCTAACTGCAACAAAAAAAGGTGGCAACCCTAATTATGACTCATGAACATGTGAACTTACATGTGAACCACGAAAAAGTGAAAAATAAAAAAAAAATGAAATCAAACAAACAAAAGTCACCGACTTCAGAAACTGATTTTTCTTCTAAAGTTTATTTTTCACTTTTTTGTTTGTGTGTTTTTGTTTGAAGTCGGTTTTAGTTTTTGTTTAAAAGTTTTTGTAAATTTTTGTTAATTTGATAAATTAAAAAATACGTATCTAATATTTTTCGATTATCTAATAGACGGACTAAACAGAATCATATATGTATTATTTTAATCAGTCAACTACCCTTTTTTTTTTTTTTTTTGGTGGGTGGAAAATCATCAAATGACTCTCTGCACCGCTCTTGGGCAGAGCGAAGGGGAGTGTCAGACTTCAACTGACTAAAAACCGAACCCAAGTTCCTTCCTTGCCCTTGCGCCGAGGCCACGTCATCTAGTACAAAAATCCGCGGCCCCGACGGGCGTCGGCCCTTGCGGGCCCCTCCTTGCTGACATCTCTTTGAGGCGCGCGTGGAACACGAACGCGCCGCCGACACGGTCTGTTGCCGTCATGACGACGGCCGGACGGCGAGCTAGTCATTACTCACCGTCCACAGGCCATCATTCTGAACCCTTACAAATAAATTCCGTACACAAGATCAAAATGTATGGAACAGTAGATCGGTAGAGCAGCATCGGTTCTTTGCCTTTCACCCTATATAGAGAATTAGGGACCCTGGCGGCGGTGATTACTTAGCTACAACCTCCTTTAGTAACTTTAGTACACTAATTGGTGTTTTAATAGATGTTATCAAATGGAAAAAAAATTTGAAGCTTCCATTATCGCTTTTCGCTGTATGTTGAACAATTTTTCTTTGCGTATTACAAAACTATGTTTCTGTTAGTTGAAAAATAATTGATTTAACGATTTATTTGGTTTGAATATTTAATACATAGTACTGATTTTGTTCACTCTGTGTTATAGTTTTAAATGATAAATATTGTTTGTCGGTTAAACGACGCCCGGAGCGCCTTCCGCGCCGGCTGGGACGTTGAGAGGTTCTCTCCCTCTCTCGTTCCGCCACCTCCTTCGCTAGCATCACTGCTTCGCAGAAGGAGGCGACGGCGTCCCATTCCTCCTCGCCCCGGACCATGGCTTGCACCAGGACCGGACGCGAGAGGTCGCCGCCGCCGATCGCCGCTACGAGAACACGGCGGGGCTCCGTCTAAGCAGGGCACACCTCCACAGTGTGCTCCACCGTGTCCTCCGGTCGATCCTCGCAATGGAAGCATCCGGGCGTTTCCTCCCGCCTGATTCGGTGCAGGTACCTCCCGAAACATCCGTGTCCGGTGAGGACCTGCGTCAGACGGAAGGTGAGGGCGCCGTGGCTCCTCTCTAGCCACTCCTCAAAGAGGGGACTTACCGCCACTATCGTGGCGTGCCCTCAGTCAACCACCCTTACGTCGGGGTCACCAATTTGGAGAGTGATGTCGGGAATTAAACGAATTCGTCGATTTAAAACGTATATTAAGGGCAAACCAGATAATATGTATAATATTATATTGTTGGCTCAAAGTCACGCCATCAGCCAGTAGCCGTCCGGTTAGCGTACGGTCGACGTGCGTCATCCGACAGAAGTTCATAAAACGAGGCGAGCGGCGTTGCAACGGTCACTTTTTGCTTGGACGGCGCTCGGAAAGGACTTGCTACCCGACTATTATCGTGTGCTTCGCTATTTTTGGTTTATGTTTTTGCTCGTGTACTGATTATTCCATTTTGCTAGTGCTATTTCTATTTGATTATTGTTTAAAATGTTTGTTGTGATATTTTTGTAAAAGTGTAATTTAAAAGATAATAAACATTGTTTATTTTGTTCACGTATTTCACTTCTGATTCCTAATATCAGAAGTGGGATAAAGAATATCTTCGCCCACAAGTTAAAAACTAGTTTTCAGGCTTTTAATTTTAGATAAAAGCGGGTAGTAGTTAGCAATGGATAGATCGAGTTGTTCGCGTTCAAAAAATAGTGCCTTGCGTTCTAAGCGATCTCGTAGCCACCGTAAGCGGAGTGGAAGGTCACGTACGTAGCAAGTTTCGGGATCCGATCGCCGTTCCAAGCGCGAACGAGATCGTCATAGGAGCCGCGTGAGAGACCTCGCGGTTGAGATGACATCTCCGGACATGATTGTTGATTTACTTTCGTTCCTGATACAAGTAAGATCGAACCATTTTTATATTTCGTTGGTTTAGTAGTCGCAAGCGCGACTACTGCGCATGAAGGTTCTGGGTTCGATTCCCGGGTCGGGCAAAGTGTTATTTTCTGGATTTGTGCCCTGTTGGTGACAATGGGCTCACCCCTATTACATGGTTAAGCTTATGTCTTAACATAATTGGCGAAATGTGGGTATACTGGGTACCTCTGCCTAACCCTTCGGGGATTACAGGCGTGATGTTATGTGTGTATTTATAAGGTCACTGGGGTGATTGGCAATGCCTCGGATGCATTGGTGGTTATTTACATGGTTAAGCTTATGTCTTAACATAACTGGCGAAATGTGGGTATACTGGGTACCTCTGCCTAACCCTTCGGGGATTGCAGGCGTGATGTTATGTGTGTGTTTATAAGGTCACTGGGGTGATTGGCAATGCCTCGGACGCATTGGTGGTTATTTACATGGTGGTGCTATACGTTGCTTAACGATTGGTTGACCAATAACAGCACGTGGACTCATTTTAAACACGAATTTCGGTCATTGTGTCCGCGTGAAGTCGATATGGTCACTGTGCTATAATGACGTTATGAGTACAAGTACGGGTACTTGTGTATGTGAGTTTAAAATATTTGTGAAGGTACCCACGATACAGGAGAAATTCCTGGTGTGGGGCAACGTTGTGATTTGTGGTATATCTGATGCTAAGCAAAATACAGTCAAAAGTGTTGTTTTCCGTATATTTGAAACCCAAAACTGCAGTTGTTGGCACATCAAACTCAAATAATCATGGTCTGCGTAAATGCAAACCCCTACGCAATATGATCAGTTGACTTGTTTTCGTGTGAAGACGTAGGCCGTATCAGGTTCACTGTAAAGTCTGATAAGTTTTGCTTTATTAAAAAAGGTGCCTAATACACATTATAGGCTAAGAAAGATGCCAATGAGTTACGTATCAGTTGATGTTTATAAGGATTTTGATGAAGTAAGGTTGTGGTTGTAAGCCAATTAAGAGATTCTATCGGCTGTATTGTGTTAGACATTACCAGTAATTATTGTGTAGTCGTAGTCCGATTAAAATTGAAGGTTTTTGAGGAAACTCGAGTAGACAGTGGGTGTGTTTGTTGTATGTTGTGCGTTTAGCTCTGGTTGAGGTCAGGGTCTGGAAAGACCGTAGTGAAGTCAAATAGTGATACACACGGGAGATCGACTTGTTTACTAGTTAGTTATAGATAGATCTGTGGTTTTACTCGATGATATTTGTGAACCTGGCATTTTTTTGACGCAATAATGTTTTTAAGATTGATTTAAACGACAATGGTACATGACCCAGGGTGGTTGATTGTTGTATTTTCGATAATTTCCAGTTTAGCCACGTTTGATTTTATTAACGAGAGTGGGACCTAATTGATGTTTGGTCAGGAGTGACCGAGTGGAACAAAATTCTGTCGTAGATTTGTCTCTTTGCAGAGTAACCAATATATTACATAAGAACGTGTGGTTTGGTCAAGCGCGTGGCCTCAGCTGCGTGTGTGAAAGTCTGTGTGATACGCTAACAATGTGTCTATGTCAACAGCCACTGAGGGGTATGCAAACTTGGAGCCTGTACGAGCTACGCTGTACATTGACCTTTTGTAGTTTGTATGTCACACTCATTTATGCACATCTATACTGTTTAGGTGTGCATTTCTCTAACTTAATATGTAATCGTGTAAGAATACTTTAGTAGCAATAAATCCATCAAGGGAGTCACTTGTCTACTCATTTACATAACAATACCTTACAAGTCTACATAACAAGTACATAACATTTTCACTGTTGGGAGTTACGCCCCAACATTTGGTCCTTCGAACCGGATATGCAATTTTGTGTTGTGTGATTAAGATCTTTTACGGTCGCGAATCGGTTGGACTGGTCTCTCACAAGCGAGTCGCCCCAGTAACCAATTGAGAATCGCATTATCGTAGAAGAGAAAGATTACACGATACAAAGAACCAGGAGTGTGGAGCAACAGTCTACTACTCAAAACAAGAAGTTCGTCTGGAATTCGTCGAGAAGTGTGACAACATGACGTCGTCAGCAGATACCTACGAAAATCAGCGTGAACTTTACGAAAACATCAAGAAAGTCGGCATCAACATAAAGAAAGATGGCTGGGACAGGAAGAACTCGGACTACTTCAAACGGCGTCTGCAGATGCTGGAAAATTTATGGAGTGAATTCCAGTTCAACCATGACCGTCTGTCGACAGAAATGGGTGTGAGTCATCCTTATTTTACAAGTAATTTATATAACACAGCGTTGCAGTGTTATAAAGATGTCAAGGAGTTAATCCTCAAACAACATCAGCAACTGTCGTCGCACAAAGGGTCTGTTGGACCTTCGGCGCAACCGCCATCGCTCGTAGGTACGCTTCAACAAGAGAAAGCAAGTACATCGAGCACAACAATAAAACAACAAGAGCAAGAGAGCGAGGAGGGAGAAGAAGCCACAAACACAGATGAGAATAGCGGTAACAACAACATGAATCAACCGCCTCCTCGTCAACAACAAAACCCTAACAAGAGGGATACAGGGTCCAATAGCAAGTTGGACGATCTTCTGCGTAAACAATCAGCTAACTTCAAAGCCTTCATGAGAGCAGTCGCCATCACTCAAGTGGACTTCATCTCTGAAAAGTGGGAATTTCAAGATGCACTGCACACCTTGCAGGCGCGTTGGTCGGCGATTGACAGTCTTCATTGGGAGATAGAGTGCGAACTCGACGGGGACAAGAACGCTATCTATGAAGAGCGCTATACAAGATTTGAAAGCCAATATCTCGACCTGAAGAAGGCTTTAAATACAAAAATGTGGTCTGGAGCTTATCGAGAAAAGACAACACCAAAATTGGAGATACCGGTCTTTCATGGCAAATTTAATCAGTGGATACCATTCAAAGACCTCTTCACTGAAGTCATCCACAACAACTCATCCTTATCAAATGCACAGAAAATGCAATTTTTAAAAAGCAAGGTCCAAGGTGAAGCTGAAAGACTGATACAACACTTACAAGCAACACTTACAAGATAAGCTCAGACAACTATGTAATATGTTGGGATATTATTAACAACCGCTACAACAACAAAAAACTCATATTCACATCGCACATCAACATGCTCTTCAATTTGCCAACAATGCAACAACAGGCATTGGCGCCAATCAAGAAAATGCACGACGTCACAATCGAATGTCTGCACGCCATCAAGAATCTAGAAGTGGATGTCAGAACCTGGGATCCGCTACTAGTACATATTTTGGCGCAAAAGCTGGACGCTGTAACATATTCCGATTACATTGAGTCACTGAAGAACTCGCGAGAATTGCCTACATTAAAGGATTTTCTGGACTACTTAGAGGCGAAGTTTACATCAATGGAATCGTCGCAGCGTAAACAAGAAAGCTATCAGAAAACAAGTTCTGGAACAAATCATCATCAAGAAGCTGCCCATAACAAGAAAAATTACAATTTTAACAAGAATCAAGCGGCAAGTAACAACAAGGTTACGAAATCCTACCATGCGACAAAAATTATTTGTCCACTCTGCAATGACGAGCATGGACTCTATTTTTGTGCTAAGTTTATAGAAATGTCGAATGACGAAAGACTTAACACAATCAACAAATTACAAGTTTGCATTAATTGCCTGTACAGCCACAACGGGAAAAAATGTACATCGGCCAACCGATGTCGCAAGTGCAAAGCTAAGCACAACACGCTAATGCACGAAGCCGCTGCAAAAAACAATGAACAACCCAATTCTTCATCTCACGTCTCACAAAACAATAAAACTTCAGAGGTCCTATTAGCAACCGCTATTGTCAAGGTAGAGGGAGCTGATGGAACACTGCACAACATGCGAGCTCTTGTCGATCAAGGGATATCATTAATAACAGAACGCGCTGCGCAACTTCTTGGGAACAAACGCCAGAAATGCAAAGGAGTTGTATCCGGAATTGGGGAAAAGGAGAGCAATTGCAAGGGTATGACAACAATTTCATGCAGCTCTGCCGTCAGCGAATTTACATTCAAGAAATCGGTATACATTATGAAAAACTTAATCAAGAATCTACCAAACAAATCTTTCGCAAAACCATCATGGCCTCATATACAAAACATCGGCTTGGCGGATCCGGATTTCAATAGCAGCCGTCCAGTAGATCTACTATTTGGAGCAGACATTTACTCCCAGATCATACTAGGAGGAATGGTCAAAAGCGAAGACGTCAATCAGCCTATCGCACAACAAACCAAATTAGGATGGCTACTATGCGGAAACGTCAGAACATTTCATTGCAACGTAGTCTTGAACAATCTGGAGGACATGATACAGTTTTGGGACTCCGAAGATATCAAGGATCAAGCCAATTTTTCTGAGGAAGACCAGAAATGCATTGAGTTCTACTCCAAAACAACACAACGCTTACAAAATGGAAGATACGAAGTAAGACTACCAATGAGACATGACTGGGAGTGGAAGCTGGGCTCGTCTAAACAAATGGCAATTGCGCAATTCAAAACGTTGGAACGTAGATTCGAGAAACAACAAGAATTAGCAAAAGCCTACAAAGAGTTCATAACAGAATACATTGACTTAGGTCATATGCAAAAATCAGCGTGTAACAAGACACTCAACTGCTATTTGCCGCACCACGGCGTCGAACGCGCCGAGTCAACAACAACTAAATACAGAGTGGTGTTTAATGCATCCGCAAAAACATCTACAGGATGGAGTTTGAACGACCTTATGTACAAAGGTCCAAACCTACAACAAGATCTGCAAACAACACTGATGCAGTGGAGGCAATACAAGTACGCCTATACAGCGGACATCGAAAAAATGTACAGACAGATTTTAGTGGCCCACTGTGACCAGAATCTACAACAGATTGTGTGGCGAGAATCACCGGAAGAACCTATACATTCTTTCCAACTCGCCACAGTAACATATGGCACCAAGGCAGCGCCGTTCTTGGCCATAATGACATTACGAAGATTGGCAGAAGACGAGCGACAACATTTTCCGGAAGCTTCAAAGGTAGTGGAGGAGTCATTTTACGTCGATGACCTCGTTCACGGATCTCATACCATTGAAAAAGCACAAGAGCTAATTTCGGACCTAAAACAATTACTTAAGAGTGGGGGGTTTAACCTCAGAAAATGGTCATCAAACGAACCTGCACTCTTGGAGAATGCTACAATACAACAGAACAATGAAAACACTGTTTTCAACTTCAAAACAGAACAAACATCAAAAACATTGGGCCTGTGCTGGAACCCGACAGAGGACAAATTCACATTCCAATGTTCGATTTCTAGCGTCAACAAAAAACAAACGAAACGCAGCTTATTAGCTGAAATATCAAAACTGTTTGACCCACTTGGCTGGCTGGCTCCTGTATCTACAAAATTGAAATTGTTATTTCAAAAACTATGGGAGGTCAAATTACAATGGGATGACGAAGTCCCGGATAGCATACACAAGGAATGGTGCAAAGTACAAGCTGACATTACGGCGGTAAACTTGTGTGAAGTTCCAAGATGGCTTAGATGTGATGGGAAACAAGTAATAGAACTACATGGCTTCAGTGACGCCTCCCTGGATGCCTATGCATGTGTCATCTATGCACGAGTTCACCCGTCAACAATCGTCACACTTGTCGCTGCAAAATCAAAAATTGTGCCACACAGAAAAATAACAACGTTGCCGCGACTAGAATTAAATGGAGCACACCTACTTTGCAAATTAATGCAAAAGGTTAAGGAATCTTTACATCAACAAGAAGTTCGAGTTTATGGCTGGACAGATTCGATGGTGGTCCTGGGTTGGATACAAGGAGACCCATCACGATGGAAAACATACGTAGAGAATCGAGTACAAAAAATAAACTCTGTAATACCGCGCTCGTGTTGGGACTACGTCAAATCAAGCGAAAATCCCGCTGACGCCGCAAGCCGAGGCCAGTATGCCGGTCAGCTGAAGGAAAACAGACTGTGGTGGGAAGGTCCTAAGTGGCTACCATCATTTGAAATAAAAAACCAAATAAAAAAGGTCTACAAGTCAGATCAAGACATAAAAACAACGGCAACGAAACAAGTCAATGCTGCCCAAATCAACAGAGAAACAAGTAATATTATACAAGAATTATTACAAAAACATAGCTCTATAAATCATGTCATTCGAATAGTGGCATGGATACAAAGAGCATTGAACTTAAAACTTCGAACATTGGACTCGAAACATTGTCAATTACCAAGTTATCTTACGTTGCAAGAATTAAACAGCGCAACTAAGGCAATTGTGAAACAAACACAACAAAATGTATTTGACACGGATTTGAGTCATTTGCGTAAACACGGTACAGTGTCATCACATAGCAAATTACTACCTCTCAATCCTTACATTGATCAAGAAGGCTTGCTAAGAGTTGGAGGAAGATTACAGAAGGCTACGCTAACAGAAGAAATGAAACATCCGATGATCATTCCCTACGATGGCCGTCTAACGCATTTGCTCATCGATCAAGCCCATCAAATGACCTTTCATGGAGGACCGCGACTCACTTTATCGCACCTTCGTCAAAAATACTGGATCATCGGTGGCGTGCGAGTAACGAAGATGCAAGTTAGAAGATGCGTAACCTGTCGCAAAATAAGTCCAACAAAACAACAACAAGTCATGGGGGAACTACCGAGCGCAAGAATAAACCCTGCCCCGCCATTCTACCATACAGGAGTGGACTATACAGGATTCGTCGACGTCAAGATGAATAAAGGGAGAGGGGCTAAGTCAACAAAAGGTTACATCGCCATCTTTATTTGCATGGTGACAAAGGCAGTACACATTGAATTAGTGTCTGACCTTACAAGTTCGGCATTTTTGGCAGCCCTTAACAGAATGGCAGCACGGAGAGGCGCCCCCCGCCATTTATACAGCGATAACGGCACGAACTTTGTCGGAGCTAATCGACTGCTAATGGAACAATACGGAGAAATAGAAAACAGCTATAGAAACGAAGAATTACAGAAGATAGTCGCCGAGATGGCCATACAGTGGCATTTCAACGCTCCGGCATGGCCATCGGCGGGTGGATTGTGGGAACGAGCCGTAAGAAGCTTGAAACACCATTTAAAAAGAGTGGTGGGTGAGCAGAGATTAACATTCGAGGAGTTCACTACTATCTTAACAAAACTAGAAGCTTGTCTGAACTCGAGACCACTGTGTGCGCTGAGTGAAAATGTTGAAGATCTCGACTGTCTAACACCAGCACACTTTCTAACAGGAAGGTCAGGGTTGACCGTCATCGAAACAAGAGAAGACGCCCGAACAAGATGGGAGCTGACTAGAAAAATGTACACAGAAATTTGGAAGAAATGGAAAAATGAGTACCTGTGCCAATTGTTAGCAAGAACAAAGTGGCAGAAGCCGCGGGACAATCTGAAAGTTGGTGACGTGGTTGTTGTTAATGACGACCAGCGTCCCGCTGGAAAATGGTTAATGGGTCGAGTAACAGAACTCCACCCGGGAGACGACGGATATGTTCGTGTCGTAACCCTAAAAACAAGAAATGGCATCATAAAGAGACCCATTACTAAGCTATCTATTCTACCAATAGACAGCGAGGAAAACTCCAAACCACCAAACACCGAAAATAAACACAAGAATACAACAAAACGTCAACAATCTACAAGTACAAGCAAAATCAACTTCATTGGATTAGTGATGACCCTGCTATACCTACTTAGTCCAGCAACAGCGACAACAAACAAAACAGACTTTATCGAATTGCAACAAGGGCTATATTTCGATAAGTCAACCAACATGAGGCTGATTCGTGACGAGTGGAAAATAGTAGTGTATTACGACGTCAAACCCTATTGGCATGGTACTGCAGTGTTCAATAAGTTCAATGACCATCTCGAAAACATATGTTCACAACTAAAACAGAAGACACAATGTGACATTATATCGTTACAATTACATCACGCATACGCCGAGCTCGAACACTACAACCGTTTGTTGCTGAATCCGCAAGGTCGGGTGAATATGAGAAGCAAACGCGGCCTTGTCAACGGTGTCGGGTCAATCGCACGCTCCCTGTTCGGAGTATTGGATGACCAATTCGCCGAACAATACCAACGAGACATCGAACTCATACATGAAAATGAGAAACATCTGGCTCTATTAGCCAAAAATCAAACAACTATTATCGAAGCCGAATACAACATACTTCGGAGAGCAGAAGAAACAATCGAAAAACAATACAAATTATTCAATCAACATCTGCTTAACCTAGACAAACTAACGAGTCACCTTCAGCAAGAGATTGAGTCTCAAGAACTATCAATCGAATTTGTGATGTCGGCTATCTCGGCAAACAGCTTCATAGAGCACCTAAGAAATGTGCAAGAGATTCTTTTGGACACGGTAACCAACATTTACAATGGCAAGATGAACTTACACCTCATTGCGCCAGAACAGTTACGAGATGAGTTGAACGTCATATCGGGTCAGCTGTCAAAGGATGTGGCACTTCCTATCAGAAACATTCAAGAAGATTTTTTCCGCCTGTATCATCTTCTACAAGTGAAGGCAAGAATGTCAGAACGATATCTTATCATTGAGATACGGGTGCCGTTAATCAGCAGAGAAAATTACGAAGTTTACCACATCATACCGGTCCCAAAAAGGAACGGCGGCGAAATGGTTACACTACTGCCTATAGCGGAACTATTAGCCATCAATATACAAAAGGATTATTTTCTACCGATGACAATAACTGACCTACATCAATGCATTGATCAAGACAGTGCGACTCTGTTGTGCCCCATGAAAACACCAGTATACCATATGAAATCCGACGAGAACCTCTGCATTAGAAACAAAGGCTCGCCGGACTGCAAAACAAAACAAGAAACCTGTCGAGACACATGGCTGGAACTTAACAACATAAATAGCTACCTATACTTTTGCTGTGACGCATGCAAAATACGCGTTATATGCGGAAATCAAGTTTCAACAAAGGTACTTAGAAACGCAGGGGTAATGACACTCGGTAGTGACTGCACTATCAATAGTGAGACGTTCACTGTTCATTCCCAAAGACAATTCACAGACATAATTCATGCCCAGGTCGAAGAAGTCACGATGGTGATTCCCCCAATCAATCGGGTAATCAACCTATCTGTACCGGTTGTGAAACAAGAACCCAAAGAAGACACGGTAACGGAGCAGAGCTCATTACTGCGAGATCTGGGAGAACAAATAGAACAGATGAAAGCCGCAACATCAGATGGCATTATATCCGATCGGGCAACATACCACGATGTCCACCAATACGTCGTCATATACATATTGGCAGCAGCAGCAGCGACAGCAGGCGCAATCTACGCGTACCACCGACTTCGGAAACATTACAGGAGTCAACAGAAACCTATTGCACCACTTGTTCCAAACCCAGCGCCACGAAGGAGGTCAACTGCAAGCATCGTGGACAACGCGGTGTCTAACGTCACAGACGACAACAGTGTGACGCACTCATCCAGTGCACACACACTCAACAAAGCAACGTCGCCTATTGCGCGTTGTGATTTGATAGTATAAGGATTGGATTATATAATTTAATTTTAGATTTTGTCCTCTTTTTACATTTTATATCTTAACATAACATATACATTTTTTATCATAACATAACATTTACATTTTTTAATAAACTGTTATAGTTTGTGAGTGGGCAATATGTACGAGCTACGCTGTACATTGACCTTTTGTAGTTTGTATGTCACACTCATTTATGCACATCTATACTGTTTAGGTGTGCATTTCTCTAACTTAATATGTAATCGTGTAAGAATACTTTAGTAGCAATAAATCCATCAAGGGAGTCACTTGTCTACTCATTTACATAACAATACCTTACAAGTCTACATAACAAGTACATAACATTTTCACTGTTGGGAGTTACGCCCCAACAGAGCCTATGCCTACAGTGTGTGTGGAAGTCGACATCTGAGGGGTATGCAAACTTGGAGCCTATGCCTACAGTGTGTGTGGAAGTCGACATCTGAGGGGTATGCAAACTTGGAGCCTATGCCTACAGTGTGTGTG
Organism: Diarsia dahlii; assembly: GCA_949775195.1. Lineage (NCBI taxonomy): Eukaryota > Metazoa > Arthropoda > Insecta > Lepidoptera > Noctuidae > Diarsia > Diarsia dahlii. The sequence goes on along the minus strand of OX459217.1, from coordinate 12,838,973 downwards.
GAAGTCGACATCTGAGGGGTACGCAAACTTGGAGCCTATGCCTACAGTGTGTGTGGAAGTCGACATCTGAGGGGTATGCAAACTTGGAGCCTATGCCTACAGTGTTTTGGAAGAAGTCTGTGTGATATGCTAACAATGTGCTTATACATCCCTATGTGCCTATTGGTATTCTTGTCTGACAAGTTTTGTTTGGTGAATGTTTCTTTGAATTTGATTCTCGACTTGAATGTTCCTTAATGAATGAGATTACTCTCTTGTTGTACTACTCGGTTAGAGAGCCTTGGTGTTAATGGTTTTACTCGATGATTTCAGCAGTTTTATTGCAATAGAATTTTTAAGGTTGGTGTGAACGACTATGGTATATGACTCAAGGTAGTTGAGTGTTGTATTTTCGATAGTTTCCAGTACATTTGATTTAATTAATGAGAGTCGAATTTGGTGCCACCCAATGGAACTAAAGTTTGGTCAGGAGTGATCGAGCGGAACAAAATTCTGTTGTAAATTTGTTTGTTTGCAGAGTAACGCAACGTGGACGTGGATGCAACGCAACGCTGCTTGGCCTTAGCAGTGGTTGCCAGGGCTTTGCCACAGTGACGCCGTGAACGTGCACGTCACTGCAGGGTGCGAGCGCGCCCTACTGGCGTTGCTGAGCGCGTCGCTGCAAGGCGACTGCGCGCCCTACTGGCGTTGCTGAGCGCGTCGCTGCAAGGCGACTGCGCGCCCTACTGGCGTTGCTGAGCGCGTCGCTGCAAGGCGACTGCGCGCCCTACTGGCGTTGCTGAGCGCGTCGCTGCAGGCCGAGCGCCTCGCTGAAGCCCAGCGCCTCGCTGCAGGCCGAGCGCGTCGCTGCAGGCCGACTGCGCGCCCTACTGGCATGTACAGCGCGTCGCTCCAGGCTGCCAGCGCGCTACTGGCATGTACAGCGCGTCGCTCCAGGCTGCCAGCGCGCTACTGACGTGTTAAGCGCGTCGCTGCAGGCCGACTGCGCGCCCTACTGACGTGTTAAGCGCGTCGCTCCAGGCTGCAAGCGCGCTACTGACGTGTTAAGCACGTCGCTCCAGGCTGCCAGCACGCCCTACAGGCGCAGTTGTGTGCGGCACTCCACGGTGCCAGCGCGCCCTACAGGCGCAGTTGTGTGCGGGGCACTCCACGGTGCCAGCGCGCCCTACAGGCGCAGTTGTGTGCGGGGCACTCCACGGTGCCAGCGCGCCCTACAGGCGCAGTTGTGTGCGGGGCACTCCACGGTGCCAGCGCGCCCTACAGGCGCAGTTGTGTGCGGCACTCCACGGTGCCAGCGCGCCCTACAGGCGCAGTTGTGTGCGGCACTCCACGGTGCCAGCACGCCCCACTGGCGTTGTGAGACACGCTATCAAGGAGACAGCGAAGACTCAGCCGCCTTGTTGGAAGCTGACGAGGACGTCAGAGCGTCAGGAGAGGCCGTGTTGGCTCAAAGTCACGCCATCAGCCAGTAGCCGTCCGGTTAGCGTACGGTCGACGTGCGTCAACCGACAGAAGTTCATAAAACGAGGCGAGCGGCGTTGCAACGGTCACTTTTTGCTTGGACGGCGCTCGGAAAGGACTTGCTACCCGACTATTATCGTGTGCTTCGCTATTTTTGGTTTATGTTTTTGCTCGTGTACTGATTATTCCATTTTGCTAGTGCTATTTCTATTTGATTATTGTTTAAAATGTTTGTTGTGATATTTTTGTAAAAGTGTAATTTAAAAGATAATAAACATTGTTTATTTTGTTCACGTATTTCACTTCTGATTCCTAATAATATTATGAAAGGGCGACGGTATATAAAGCAAAATACGCGAGTCTAAGGCTGCAATCACATAGCTTGAAATCCACATCTCTTAGCAGCTATGTGGATTTCAAGATTGGTGAATCGCGACACAGCTCGTCTCCGCTCCGCCTCAGTGGAACCGCCTTACGCGGTCGCGCGGAGTGGCAGCGAATGGCTTCGAGTGTGGTTCGCAGTGCACTGGCGCAGACGTCGACCGAATGCTCGGCGCTGCCCGGTCTGCTTCCTCTCGCCCCCGCGCCGCGGTGTTTACCCCTCCGGCGCCTGGGCGTGTAGTGACATGCTGGGGATGTGCGATGGTACATATGTTATTATCTAAACAGAATGATTGTTAAATGAAATGGGCGATACTCGAACTAAAATCTAGTGAGTGTGACAGAGAAAGGGCTAGTCCTGCCCACATGACCACTGGATTGCTGACCGTAGGCCGTCAACTCTTCTTTTATATGGTGTTAAAGCGAGCTAGTCTCGCGGCGCGAAATTTTGACAGAGCCGCGCGTCTGGCGCGCGAATAAACAGTTTCTGGTTTATTATGAATTACGTTCCGTTTTGCGCATGCAGATTTGATATAGCTACTGGATAATATTATTACTTTTTGTTAGTGTTTATTGTATTACTGCTTTTTTATTATTTTAAGGCAAGCCCGGCTTATCGGCTTGTATGAGAGATCTGCCACTGGATTATACTCATATGTTGATCTTTATCATGTCAATTTCATCGTGGACCGTAATCTTCAATATATATAAAAATGAATTGCTGTTCGTTAGTCTCGCTAAAACTCGAGAACGGCTGAACCGATTTGGCTAATTTTGGTCTTGAAATATTCGTGGAAGTCCAGGGAAGGTTTAAACGGTGAGAAAGTAGTAGGTAGGGTAGTATTTATGAAAAAGGGCATTGCAACGCATGCCGGGGAATAGTTTCTGATAAAAACAAAATGGCGGTGGGCAGTGGCGGGCCTCCCATACAAGCAGAAAAGCTGTGCTTGCCTTAAAATAATCCAACAAATAAAAAACAGTCGTACTATAAACACTAACAAAATATAATAATATCATTTAATATAAATTCGCATGCATTACTCAGCGCGCGGCGTTGTCAAACTTCATATTTCTCCGCTGCGACCGCGAGTCTCTAGCTCGCTCTAGCACTAACAAAAGAAGAGTTAAGTAGTGAGCCAGTGGGCGGGGCTAGCCCAGTAGCCCTTTCTCGAAAGCACGCACTGTTTCCACTGCATTTTTCATTCATAAATTGGTTTGTTTTTAATAATACTTTTAGGAAACATTCGAAATTATGAATGAGGAATAAGCCGAGCTTCTATTTTATTTGAATGTGTGCGTGGCAAGTCAGTGTATGTTTGAGAGAGAATGTGTGTTTCACGGTTCGCGCGATGGATGATGCGTGTGGCGAGAATTTTGACACAAAGTAGATTTCAAGTTAGTTCATATTTGTTTTGAGCGATTACTAGTGAGTGCATTTCTTTCTGTGTTTTTTTTTCTAGTGATTTAAAGTTTGACATTAGTTTTTGATGGAATTACCTAACTTTGTTTTGAAGTGGTTAATGTAATATTTCCTTGTGAAAGATTAAAGAGTGTGGATTCGTTATTGTGTAATGCACCTAAATGTTGTTCTTAAATTGTGACGTAATATTAAATAGGAACTACGAAAAGGTTTATGATTAGGTAGGTATATTAAAAATAACTAGTAAAATAAATCAGCCGATAATAAAAACTTAAACAAAACTGTCTGCTTGTTGTAGTTGTGCTTGCTGTATTGCTTACTCCTAGGCACGCCACTGGCGGTGGGTTTATATGCCAGCTTCCATACAAAAAAGTTCAAACCCCTTTGTTTAATTTAAATGAGGTATACGTTCTAGGCCTAGCCCAACTCTCTTTGGAATGCTGTACTTCCTCGAATCAATATCACAAGACCTCACAGACGTCGACCGTGTGTCCCCTGAGCACTAAGTAACTCATATGATTTTCAAAATTGCGTACTTACAACTCCCAATATCCTAATGTCATAATCACAGAAACCAGTACCAATATTTGATATCTGTGCACGCCTCCTGTCCTCAATCTACTTGGAAAATTGTACTTACCGTATTTATTATCGCAGGGTCGACTGTTGCGAAGAAACCAAAACTGCACTTACGAAGATCAAAATCAGAAGACTCAATACCAGCCGATCAAAAGACGAACCAAGTATCGGACTCGACAGTTATCCGAAGCACTCGAAATCGTACTTCCAAACCTGAATACAAAAAGCCGCACGAATGTGAAATATGCCTCCGTAATTTTAGTCAAAAGAGTCATTTAACTACACATATGCGTACACACACTGGTGAAAAACCTTACAAGTGCGATATATGTCAGATTTGTTGTGTTAGGAAAGATAGTTTAATGAACCATATTAGAACGCACACTGGTGAAAAACCTTACAAGTGTGACATATGTCAGAAGAGTTTCAGTCAAATGGCTCATTTATACGTACATATGCGTACACACACTGGTGAAAAACCTTACAAGTGTGACGTATGTCAGAAGAGTTTCAGTATAAAGGCTGTTTTAAACGTACATATGCGTACACACACTGGTGAAAAACCTTACAAGTGTGACATATGTCAGAAGAGTTTCAGTATAAAGGCTCATTTAAACGTACATTTGCGTACACACACTGGTGAAAAACCGTACAAGTGTGACATATGTCAGAAGAGTTTCAATAAAATGAGTTCCGTAACTAGACATATGCGTACACACACTGGTGAAAAACCTTACAAGTGTGATACATGTCAGCGTTGTTTCAGTTGTAAGCGGAATTTAATCCATCATGTTCGTACACACACTGGTGAAAAACCTTACAAGTGTGACATATTTCAGAAGAGTTTCAGTCAAAAGGCTCATTTAAACGTACATATGTGATCACGCCAGGACTAGCCGAACCAATCTTGGGCCCATGGAAGATAGATCTTCGAACACGGCTGTCCTAACGGGATCATATAGACGCGATTCGCGCCTCCACTCAATATAAATTCTACACTCACCTGAAGTCTTCGAGCCGGTTTATCCGTTGACCGCTCGCAAGTATGAGTATATGTATATGTGTATCGTGTGTGTATATGAACCTTGCGATGGTTGCAGCCAGATTCGGACTCTTCAATGACGACCCATCTTCGTCAGCCAGCTGCCACACCACGCCGATACCGCGTGCTCACACCACACACTCCGATTCAATTTAGTCTCAACACAAAGGCCTCGGTGCTTCCTTATAATAGCACTCCCGTGACAAGGCAAAACCGTATTAATTTCTCGTATTATTATGCCGGATAGCGCGGAAAATGACCCAGTCAATTCAACAAGATGCGCGCGTGTCCCCAGCTCGTACCGTAAACCCGACTGTTCTATCGATGCTCACCGCGTCTCAACCGTACTCTTTAACCCAAGCGAGTGGCCCCGCGCCCTCGCTTCCCTGCCGCCCGCGCGTCCGTCGCCACAACTTCACACACGTGACAACCGGTACAACTTCACATCTGTATACGGATATTCCGGCAAGGCGTTAAGTGGTTGGCCAATCAAAAAATGACCTGGGCCCCGAGTCTGCTATTCAATAGTGTCAGAATGGTCGATCATTGATCTCATAATGGTTGATTTACGACAAGCCAAAAAGTACCTTAAGTCGACAGGCAAAAGGTACTTTTTGGCTTGTCATCAATCAACCATTATGAGATCAATGATCGACCATTCTGACACTATTGAATAGCAGACTCGGGGCCCTGGGGCAATGGCCTCAAGGTCATTCGGGTCAGCGCTCAACGGGCACAAAGGTCGCGAGTTTAAGACCGCCTCAATTCTGCAAAACACCGTTGACAACTCCTCAAAGGTGAGAATCGTTGAGCCGATGAACCGATACAAGTGAGTCTTGGAAGACTTAACTACTGCCTCGAAAATTCCACCCCAGTGCCCCGGACTAAAATACCACGAAATGCCCCGACTGGCGAGGCCCGTACCAATCTCTCGCTCATTCTGGCTTAAAAACAACAAAATTTCCTTTAAGCAACGATCGGCGCCCTTGAAGTTGGTACCACAGTCCGACCGAATTAGTGACGGTACTCCCCTTCTAGAAACAAATCTATCTAACGCCGCCAGAAAGGCCTCCGTAGAGAGATCGGCCACCATTTCCAAGTGAACGGCCTTGGTCGCCAGACACACGAAGACACACAAATATGCCTTAACCGACTTCGCGTTGCGAAGGTGCGATGTCTTGACCATGAAAGGCCCCGCGAAATCTGTCCCTACGCCAGCAAATGGCCGAGCCTCCGTGACTCGGTCGGCCGGGAGATCTCCCATTTGTGGCTGCATTGTGGCTGCCTTGAGTCGGTAACAAGGCAAGCAACGAAACACAACGCTCCGTATTACTCTGCGGGCCGATAAAATCCAAAATTCACGCTGCAAAATGCCCAGAAGGGTGTTACAGCCTGCGTGTGAATTCCTGGTGTGACGGTCCCTAACCAACAACTCCACCAAAGCTCCCTTCTTTAGAGGGGAGAATGGGACGGGCAACTGGTGGAACTAATGGCGCTAGCACCGCATGAACCTAAGCTCTTCATTGGTTGAATATCTGTCAATGTCATTTTATATTTCAAAATAGCTTGACCTCATTGGTCGGATTGGGACAAGCTATGGACACGCCATCTACAATCAGCTTTCACTTGCCAACCCCATTAGAGGATGTCGCGCTGCATAGGGCAAGTCGGCATTCCGTAATCGTCCTCTCACCCGGAGCATTCCATGCTCATCGTTGAACGGGTTGAGTCGGACAAGACCCTTTTTCAATCGACCTGCGCCAGTCTTCAAGACCCTAATTTCGTCCTGGAACTCATTCCCCTGAACGACTCTCACCCAGAGTGAGAGAGCCCTTTGCTGTTCTTCAGGTCCCATTATAGGCGACATGTTTCGCTGCGCGACAGGACAACGGCAATTCTGAGAGAACCGCATTATCCATCCCGTTACTCTAAGTAACTTCCCCAACGAACTATATTGTTCCATGAGGGTGTGGTCTACGGTGGCGGGTTCCACTGTAGTCACATTCAGCCTCAAGCCTTGGTCTGGGGGTAATGAATGCCGACCGCACTCATTAAATGGCCACTCCGCATGTGGCTGTTCCAGCCATTGTGGCCCCCACCAAAGAGAATGTTCAACTAAAGCAGGCGCCGGACAGCCGCGTGAAGCGCAGTCAGCCGGATTAATCTCGCCTGGAACATGTCTCCAGACCAGAGGAGTCTCTGAGCTATTTATTTGTGAGACTCGGTTGGCCACAAATACCTCGAGCGTGTTGACCGAAGTCTGCAGCCAGCATAACACGATTCGGCTGTCAGTCCATGCATAAACCGTCTCGTTCAGAGCCACCGTACCACGCAAATTCCGCACCACATGGTTCAAGAGCCGCGTCAGGAGGGTTGCACCTGCCAATTCCATCTTCGGAATCGTCCAACGAGTCCGAACAGGCGCAACCTTGCTTTTGGCCAGTACCAAGCGTACCGTTCCCATAACAGCGGTCTCACCTGTTCTCAGGTAGACTGCGGCCGCGTACCCCTTCTCCGACGCATCACAAAACCCGTGCAGGGTGACCTTGACTCCTGCCTGCGGGAGCAGTTTACGCGGGATCTCAATCTCTGAGATATGTGGTAAGGTGGTGACGAATGCCGACCACTCCCGAGCCAGCTCCTCCGTGAGCTGATCATCCCAACCTAGTTGAGCCAACCAAAGCTTCTGAATGAAGCACTTTCCCATGAACGTGACCGGCGCGATCCAACCGGTTGGATCGAACGTTCGTGCGATAGTCGAAAGGACCGATCGCTTGGTCCAGGTATCCAATACCAGATATCCAATGAGAGGGTTGTATCGCAGTAGATTGAACATACCGGTATATTTCGGTCAACATTTGTGATTACATTATTTAAAAAGTCATAGATAGCCATATTAATTGTTTTGTTTTTCCTAAAACCTTTTTGTTCTTCAGTCAATATGTCTTGTTGTACTAAATATTTATGAATTTGTTCATAGAAGTATTTTTCAAAAATCTTAGAAAAATAGGGACAAGTGCGATCGGCCTCTAAGATTCCGGTTTATCTCGATCGTTTTTTTTGTAAAGTGGTTTTACCACAGCAGTCTTTAGTTTGGTCGGAAATACACCTCGCCATATGCATAAATTAATTATGTGACTTAAGTGGACGCTAATGCTGTCCGCCACATATTTTATCGGTTCTGTGGATATACCGTCATGTCCTACGCTCTTAGTATTTTTTAAAGATTTAATTATTTGTTTTATATCGTCCTCGTGGCTAGGTGCCATAAACATCGAGTTTCTCGATTGGGTGATATTCGAAGTAACTCTTATTCCGGTATGAGGGACAGGCTTAATTTTGTCAATAAAGAAATCGTCAAAAATATTAGCTATTTCACGGGGATCTGTTATGTTTTTATTCCCAGTGATAATGTTTGAAATTGTGTTTTTAGGTATAGTGTGGCCATTAGTGCTGTGCACTCCCTGAGGTATGCGCGCGGCGAGACGGGGGGGAGTATCGGCTGCTGCCGTGCTGCGCTCTGTCAGTGCGCCGTCAACGCTCGTGACGGCAGGTAGTGTCATCTGTATCGGACTGTCTATGTCAGACGCACATGAGATAAATATTCAAAGATGGGTCGTGCGTTATCTCGTGATATGAAGACTGTCATTTTTAAGGTGGCTGAATATTTTAAGAAAAGAAAAGCAGACAAAAAAAGCTTTGAATTTAAAAATGATGTGAATATTGCCAAAATCGTTGTGGAGGCTACGGGGTACAGCAAAAGAACCGTGCTTGTGATTTCTGCGGGTTATTTATCAATTGAAAATTCAAGTCAATTAAAATTTCAATCGCCAAAAAAACCAAAAGTTCTAAAGAAAAAACACGATGTGGATGACTTTGACCTTGGAGTTATCAGAAGAAAAATTCATCAGTTTTACGAAGTTGAAAAAAAAATACCAAGTGTCCGTAAGTTACTATCAAGTTTGAGACAGGATGGCAGGCATATTGAATTGTGGACGGGAATATTTAAGACAGCTTTTACACAAAATGGGCTACCGTTTCAAAAAATGCAAATCAAAGAGACATCTCCTTATAGAGCAGCCTAATATTACAGTGTGGCGGAAAAAATATCTTACACGAATCAGAAATTACAGAACGCAAAACCGCAACATATATTTTCTTGATGAAACATACATCAACGCCAGTCACCATGCCAGCAAATGTTGGCAATCATCGTCAGAACCCGGAATTCATGCTGATATTGGGAAAGGACGGCGATTGGTAATTCTCCACGCTGGGTGTCGAAATGGCTTAGTGGATGATGCATTGACTATATTCAAGTCAGATGCTAGAACCGGTGACTATCATGGAGACATGAGCGGACCTACTTTTTATAAGTGGGTAGATGAAAAGTTAAAAGATAAGTTGCTGCCGAATTCTGTGGTTGTAATGGACAACGCGTCTTACCACAGCGTTCAGGTTGAGAAGAAACCAACTATATCAAGCCTCAAAAGTGAAATGCAGAACTGGTTGCTACGCCATAATGTAGAATTTTCAGGAACCATGATAAAGGCTCAACTGCTACTTCTTATCAAAAATACACAAAAAGAACCCGTGTATAGAATTGACGAACTCCTGAAAGCCAGTGTACACACTGTTCTGCGTTTTGCCTCCGTATCATCCAGATTTAAATCCAATTGAGTTGGTCTGGGCTGATATTAAAAACAACATAGCCCAAAACTATATTAATTCTTCTCTAGACGAAAAGATAATCTTACTGGATAAATTGTTTTCGGAATTCACGGTGGAGAAATGGCAGAGATGCGACGATCATGTCCAGAAAAATGAAAATGATTACTGGAGTCGCGATAGTAGGTTCGATAATGTTATCGATTCATTCATAATAAATTTGCAAGACTCTGATTCAAGTTCCGGTGGCGAAGTGGAAGATGAAGATGATGACGAAATGGAAGATGAAGTTGAAACAGAATCTATGTCAGAATAACTTTCGTTAGAATATATAATTGTTTGTAAATATAAAAAACTAGCTTTTGCCAGCGGCTTCGCCCGCGTGAAAATGACGATTTTCCATACAAACTTTCATCCCCTATTTAAATCCCTTAGGGGTTTAATTTTGAAAAATTCTTCCTTATTCCTTGTCTACATTATAAAGGGAACCTCTGTGCGAAATTTCAGCTTTCTAGGTCCAAGGGTTTGGGCTGGGCGTTGATGAGTCAGTCAGTCAGTCAGTCATTCAGTCAGTCAGTCAGTCATGGGACTTCTCTCTTTATTTATATAGATAGATAGATGTTCAATAAAACAAGTCCTGCTTTGAATTATAAGTTTAGTTCTTATTTATCACCAGTATATTTTTAATAAAATATGAGTACCTATATTTGGGTTAAATTTAATGATTAATGATCTTATCCGACGTGCTCTGGCTACCGCTGGTGTGCCAGCTATTTTGGAACCCAATGGGTTGGCACGCGTCGTCGGGAAGAGACCAGATGGGATGACCATAATGCCTTGGAAGTTGGGTAGGCCTTTGGTGTGGGATGCAACTTGTGTCGACACCCTTGCGCCATCCCATCTTCCTAGCACGGTGAGCTGTGCTGGGGCGGCTGCTGCCGGTGCTGAAAACCTCAAACGGCGCAAATACAATAACTTAATTGGTAGTTATGTGTTTGAGCCGTTTGGGGTTGAAACACTGGGGCCATGGGGTCCGAGTGTCCACTTAATTTATCAGGAAATTGCCAAGCGTTTGGTCGACTCTTCACGTGACCGGAGGGCTGGAATATTTTTTGGGCAAAGAATCAGCATTGCCATCCAACGTGGCAATGCTGCCAGCCTTCTGGGCACTTTTCCTGTTGACAGTGGTGTGGACGAATTTTTTGACGCCCTGTAATTACTCCCCTTTTTGATACTTGTATATATTTTATTATTATCTTAGTTCTGTAAATAGTAGTTTTTAAATGTTGTAAATAAAAAATATGATCCACTACAATAAAAATTATAATAGCTCTAAACTAAGTAAGTATAATATATTACAGATAGATAGCCTCCGCCCCGCCACAAGTCTTGCCTTAGAAATGCAAACTGATATCGTAAGATCTGTCCGACATGTATCGATCTCATGTGAACTCATGCACTTTTTTCTTCGCCTCCCACCTCGCCGCGCATACCTCAGGAAGTGCACAGCACTAATGGCCACACTATAGTTTTGATTTTGCCTCGTCTAAGATCTCCCATGTAGCTTTTGTTGTATTTACGGCAGATTTTATTTTATAAGTATTTTGTGCACGTTTAGTTAGCTTGACTACTCGCTTGTACACACATCAAAAGTGTCTAGGGATCAACATATATTTTTGCAATAACTTTTCTCCTGATTGATATTAATTAAAATTTTCTTTAAGGATTCATCAAATAAAGTGTTTTCGTTTGTCACAGTAACGATAAACCAAGTCACCTTTGCATTAATAAAGAAATTTGCCATTTTCATAATAAAGGGATTTTTGACATTTCGTTTGCTTATGATTTAAAAAAAATGACAGATATCCGAAACGCCGCCATTTCGAGCTGTCATTTGTTCGTTAGCTTTTTATTTCCAGATAGGAGTAGAACAATTTTCTGATAAGTTCTTTATTTCTGTCGAAAATGAGTGATAGTGACTCAGAAATTGGCATGAACACTCCGCCAGATATCGTAAATGCAGCGACGAATGCAACTAATAACCTGTTTACTTTTTATTGCATTACACTGTTAACAATGCTGGTCATTTCCCTATGGTTCCTGAACCCATCATAGAGCCCTTATGATATTTGGGTAGATAAAGTAGTGTATGCAACTATACATAATTAGGCATTACAACACTCGTGTGATGCTATTAAGAAACTCGCCTTCGGCTCGTTTCTTAAACCCACACTTGTGTTGTAATGCCCTTCATTAAGCACAGTCGCATAAACTACTATTTCTTTAAAATTTTATTGGGTAACTTAAACAATTAATAATCCGTGTTTCTACCGCGAACACTAACAACACAAGAACATCGGTTTGGCATACTCAAAATGAGTTCATCCAAATCACGCTGTGGAATGGCCGCCCATGTTCGTTGCAACAACAAAAAAAGGTCTTCTTGCGACTGGATACCCTCCATATTCGGCAGAGCTCTTCTCTGTAGCATATCCCATGCATGCTCAATCGGGTTCAAGTCTGGCGACTGAGCAGCTATGCGATTCGCTAAGCGCAAACATCGTAACAGCCTTGATCGCAGCGGCTGTTACAGCGGTGAACACACGATTCGTATTCTCCTTCATAACTTTTTCAAGGCTGTCGACACTAGCGCTGCACGGCTGTAGACGGCGTGAGATGGAATTACTTATTTGACATTTCATATTGGAAATCGGTATTCTTTAGGCAAAACATCCTCGATTTTGACAACAGCCTCGACGTACGCCTACGATTTTTAATGTCAAATGCAAAAGCTTCTATTTTGTGGCTGTTGGCAAGGATTTATAATTTATTTTAGTGGAGTTTATTGGATTAAGTATATCAAAAATATATTTATTTATTTTTTATTTATTTATTTATTTATGTACACACAAAATACAAAAAAAGGAAAATACATAAAAAGAATAGAAGAGCACAAAGGTACTGCTTATTTCATAAGAAATCTCTTCCAGCAGACCTGCGAGAGGAAAGTTAAATTAGAAATATAGACACAGTGTGTAGCAAAGACAAACAGGAAAATTTAATTAGAATTTTGAACAAAATTGTACCTATCGATATAAAATAAACATACATACAAATTAATACACGTATAAAAATAAACACTAGTACTAAAAGTACATACATAAAATGTATAAACATACATAAATACAGAATATTACAGTATAGAGGAGAGGTAATGTTCTTTGACTTGTTTTTTGAAAATAAACAAAGATTTAAGGTGTACCACAAATCTGTGTTTAGTCAGTGTTTAGAGTTAGACATTAGTTAAACTATGAAGTTTAAACACACGCGATTCCTTGTCTAACGTTCGTTTAACACAAAGTTAAATCACTCTCATTTGGAAATTCGCTCCAGTGAGGCTAGGAACACTACCAAATATTAAAATGAGTGTGCTATAATTCGTAATTTGATTGATTTGGCAGATTTAGATAATATGGACAACTTTAGAGATAATCAAGCAAACCGTGAAAGAGTAAATCCGTTCGAACGCTATAATGACGACAAATTCCGGAAAAAATATATAGATTTAGCAAAGCTGTTGCCAACAAAATAGTGCATTTAATCAAAGATTATCTTCCATGTGATCCTCGTGGTAATTCCATTGATCCACAAATACAAGTAGCATGTGCATTGCGGTGTAGGGCTCGTCATCAGGTATCTTGAATTTGTATACTTTATTCATTATGGTAGTCAATAACAATGTTTTTGAAATTGATCAAAACGCACCCACGATACAGGAGTAAATCCTAGTGTGGGGCAATGTTTAATTAAACTCACTTATTCTATCAATTATTACAGATTCAGGATGATGGCGGAGATTTACATGGTATTTCACAGCAAGCAGTCAGTAAATTATGCAAAAATGTGGCAGAAGCTTTGGCTAAAAAAGCTCGTTTATTTATAAATATTGGAAGATCAAGAAAACGCCATGAGGAGTTTTAAAGCTATAGCCAACTTTCCCACTATAATTGGCGCAATAGATTGCACGCATATCAAAATAAAAAGGGTTCCGGGTAACCTGAGCGAAGCGTACGTTAATAGAAAGGGATATTTTTCGCTAAATGTGCAAGCAGTATGCGATAACACCTTAGGGATCAGAGACATAGTGGCCAGATGGCGAATTGGCGAGGCAGTGTCCATGACTCCCGAATTTTCAACGAAAGTTCTTTAAAAGAAAGATTTGAAAATAGGGAATTATAATTATAATTGTGCTGATAAACAAGAAAACACTACAATTTTACTACGATTTGTATTTGAGTTTTGTACGTTTTTAATTTTTTAATTCCGATTTGCCGAGAACTTGCGATTTATTTGACATCTATCTGCTTAAAATGAAGTACACTTGAACGAATGATGGGACGATTGAGTGAATGTTGCTATGCTTTATAAGAAATGAATAGAGTAAACACATGTTGACCAGATGTTTTTCTAAACAAGGCAAAAACACGGTTTTGTGGTACAAAGTGTTAAACACCCTCCTAAACGAGGTCTAAGGTCCACTTTCACCACTAACCACTAAATGTGTTTAGCACTAAACTTATTTAAAACATCGTTCCGTCTCTGACATCTTCAAAGAATTGACAGAGACGGAACGATGTTTTAAATAAGTTTAGTGCTTAACACATTTAGTGATTAGTGGTGAAAGTGGATCTAAGTCTTTAGACACTGTTTAACTAAACACGTATTCAAACTGTGTTTAAAATTCTTTTTGTAGTAAGACTGTTAGAGTCTAGAATTTTAGGCGGAAGTGAGTTCCACAAACGTACTGCGTGAACAGAGAAAGAGTAAGAAAAGGATTCGGTTTTATGGGATGGGAAATTAAGATGATGCCTAAGGTGGGATCTACACAGAGCATCAGAGGGACGGGTAAAGGAAAAACGATCGCGTAGGTAGCTGGGATATGCAGGGTTATAAAGGATGTTGTAAAGAAGACATAATATCCGAGTGTTCCGGCGAAGACGGATAGGGAGCTACTTGAGTTCCTTGCGGAAGTGAGAAACATGATCGTATTTCCTCAGACCAAACACAAAACGGATGCAAAGATTTTGTAGGCGCTCAAGTTTATTTAACAGCTCCTCGGTGGCATCCAAATAGCAGGCATCAGCATAATCAATGATCAGCTGAAAATTTTGGTTCTAAGAGGTAAGAAGGTCTGTAAGGATTTAACCCTTAATCAAACATAGGGAAATTATTTCCCACCCGACAATGATCTACATTTTGGTATTTTATAATTAATCGATAATCGATACTTCAAATTATTTCGAACCATCAAAAACTATACCATATTTCTTTTAATTTCTGGCAACACTGTTTTAATAAATGTCACATGCCTTAAACGTCAAAGTCAGTTCAAACTTCGAGGTCCGTTTTTTCCGTCAATTTAGCTCTAAATTAGGATTGTTGTGAAGTGTTTTTTGTCTGACGAGCAGAAAAATTCTTTTATGTACGTAACTGTCCTTATTTCTGTAAGTAGACTATATTTCTGATATATTGATGGTATAAACAGTGTATAAAAAGAAAACTCCGTGCTAGTTTTGTATGTCTAAACTAGGTGGGAAATAATTTCCCTATATCCATTTCGGTAAATACTAAGTGGGAAATTAATTCCCTATATCCCTTTCGCGTTCATTGTTTTATCAATATATATAAAATGTTGATTCTGTCTTTTTGTTCAAATTTTTTATTTTAAAATAAAAATAATAACAAAGAATATTGAAATCATTATTGTTATTTTTAGGAACGTGAGTTTCAAAATGTCGTTGCAATCTAAAATGATTCAAAATTTATTTTTTTCATAATTATTCAAAAACCAAGTAAAGTCAAAGGCAACAACTAGTCATGCAGCACAACTAGGCATTGCAGTAAAGGATATAGGGAAATAATTTCCCACCATTGAAACAAAACATATCCTAACCAAAATAGGGAAATATATTCCCACCAGAAAAAAACATATATACTATGTTTTTTTTTATATTTAATTTATCATACATTAAAACTATTTCTAAATGTAAGCTAAATCCATTTTAACATCTTTGATAAGTCTTACACAGCGCCGCGTTTGTTTAAGGGTTAAGCGAGTGAAAAGAAAAGTGCACCTTCCGACTAACCTCATTCACCTGAGCTCGCCAAGAAAGATTGCTGTCAATTAAGACACCAAGGTCCTTAGCTGTTTCAGCATAGGCAATGGTCGAGCAGCCCAGAGACAAAGAGGCAAAGATGACAGGACAACTGCATTGCGATAATATCTGCTGCCAATGATCATGGCCTGTGACTTAGCAGGGTTAATATATGTACCTAAGTACATAAATTTTAGTCATATTTTTTAGTCCCCTGTGCAGAGCATGCATGGAGGCGGAGGAAACTGTGGCGCATGTGCTCCTTGAGTGCACAGGCGTTACCAAGATTCGTGAGGAGACCCTGGGAACACCACGATCCCTTGCGGATGCCCTGAGGAGACCGGGAAGTCTGATCTGCTTCTGGAGGGAGGTGGGCTGGTTGGTATAATCGGCCGCCACGGCTCACGCACAATGGTCCACCTTTAAGGACTAAGTGCGGAAACCTGAGACCCCATAAAGAAGAAGAAGAGTGTCAAAAGAGACGGGGACGTTCAAGTGACTAAATCGTTATTCAATGAACCCCAAGGAAAGTAATATCATTATAATGATGAACCCTTTCGATATAGGGGAGAGTGGAAGAAGGAAACGTGTTGCGCCGACCCCAAGTAATGGGATAAGGGCAGGAAGATGATGAACCCTTATTATCGATTCGATTATTATTTTTCATTGTGAAGGCTTACAGGCAGTAACGTAATGTATAAAGAATTGATAATTCGATCCTGTGTATGCCAATGGGATTTAGTTAACTACTAGGGATATTTGAAATAAAACCAATAACATTCTTATTTTCTTTTATTCCATTTCCTCATTTTCATCATTTTCTCTTACTAAGAGATCTAGGAAGGAGGCAGGTGCTGAAATATCTTGTTGATGTCGAGCCCACCCCATATACCAAACAATAGTCATGATGTGAGCACAGCAAGCCATGGTACGTTTTGCAATTATACAGTTACAGTAATAACCGTGGATTCTGTGCTCCAACTGTTTTCCTGGATATTTAATAAAATATAGTAAGTAAGTATATTTATTTGCTCAAACAATGTGTATACATACAGAACGGTGATGTCATGCATGCAAGATATTATTATAAATTATGTTCGACATGTTTGCCACCTAAGCGACGTGCATATAATATGTGTAAAATACTTTTCCACAAGGTGTCTTCACTGTATTCTAGCCCTAAATAAAAACATTTCACCCTCAAAATCTGGTATATGAATGAAGAGGCTCAACATCACGGCAAACTTCAATTTCAAAAATTCCATTTTGCCTTATATTATGTTCTCCGTAATAAGAGCGTGCTTGCTTTATCTGTAGTTCCCAATGCAAATAAAATTAAATCAGATTCTGTCATCACTGGGAACTCATTTAGAAGAATAACAGCATGAATGCTAATAAAAGATGATGCTTCTTCCATTAATATTATTTTCAATAATAAAATCAGCTAATGTGTTAGGTTCATTTAATTTTTGCAAGGCACGCTCAAGAGGGATCTGGTATATCTGTAATGGGTACATGGAAAGCATTTATCATGGCCCCTGCTATTCGAAAATCAGTTATTAGATGGGTAGCGACATTGTTGCTGAAATCATTTCTTATTAGTTTATAATCTCTCCAAGTAGTGGAGGTTGTACCTCCACTACCCAACTACAAATTGTTACAAGTCTCGACTTATTTGCTCAACTGTGTCTCTCCAGGTTGTAGGGATTCAGGTTTACAAACATAGAGATATAATTGTAACATTAGAATAGGGTTACCATCCGTCCGGATTTGTCCGGACATGTCCGGACTTCTAGACATTTGTCCAGACTTTGTCCGGTTCTTTGATTTGTCCGGATTTTTTGGCTTACATGGAATACTACGAATAATAAAACTTATATAAGAATATCAAATAAGTCTTTAATCTGTATTAACTTCTCATTCATCTAAAAACAACTTCTCTAACATTCACAAAACATTAAATCTTCTATTGCAAACAATCAACTAGTTCAAACATAAAATATCTTCTTCAAAAAAAAATAGTTTTACGTAAAATAATCAAACTTAACGCTAGTTTTCGGGACATTATTTTGTACTTATATTTTTCAGTCCCAGATACCTACTTAACTTAATTTGCATTTTTTGACTAAAATGTCCGGACTTTTTTGAAATGTCAGGCTTTTTGTCAGGACTTTTCAGATTTCTAAATGGTAACCCTACATTAGAACAGATTCTGACACAGTTGCGGCATAGGGGCCATAAATATCAAGTACGTGACCGTCTGTTGTTACCATTAAGAAAGGCTTAACCAAGTTTCTGTATTGAATGTATTAATTAATCTGTATCGATTGTTTTTGAAATAAATATTTTCATGATTTTTGTTGTTGTTTTGGCTTTGACATTTATAAATACATTTGTCAAAATAAAAATGATTAAAATATCGGTCCTGGAGCACTGTCTTTTAGCTACTTGATAAACAAACGCAAAAAATAATCTGAATGGTGAAATAAATGATTTTGTATGTTCTTGTTCCCATAATGTTTAACAAAAAAAGTGTGTTGGAAAAAATACGTAACATTAATACAATTAAAAAAATTTAAACAATATATTTTTAGGTTTTCATAAGTTTATCAAATGCAGTAACGAAACGCATCATCAGAAAAATTAATCACGAGATTGCCAGATTAATTCTTGGGTTGCAAGTTTTAGCATCTTTAATAGTCAATTTCAGGTGGTACAAATTTTAATTGATTTTGCACATTCAAACAATGAATACATCTTCTTCTATACTTATAATAAATCTGTAGAGAGGTCAATTCTGTACATGATATATATTTTCAAAATAACTATCAGGGGGTAATTAGTGATCGATACTGATGCCAAAAATGCAATCAGTAAAATTTTTGTATGTCTGTCTGTCTGTCTGTCTGTCTGTCTGTCTGTATGTTCCTTATAGAAACAAAAACTACTCGACGGATTTTAACGAAACTTGGTACGATTATTCTTCATACTCCTGGGGAGGTTATAGTATACTTTTCATCACGCTACAATCGATAGGAGCAGAGCAGTGAAGGGAAATGTTGGGAAAACGGGAGAAGTTGCTCGATTTTTTAAGCTTCCGTCGCGTGTGCAGCCTTAATGATTAAAGCTACATAGAAATCATTTATGACGGAAATGTTCTACATAAAATTATCTTAAAAATATCCAACTTCAGCATATGTCTATCTTTTATGGTTGACTCACAGTCACAATAACACGTGTAACTCCCGATAGCTTAGCAGTTCGGAGCTTTCTGATTATATTTGTTTACTCTTACGTTTATAATACTCTCACTCATCCCTAATTAAAAGAAGTTAATATTATTACCTATTCAATAAAGAAAGAATCATAGTAATCGGTATAGAAACACCAAACTTATACATGAAATACGCTAATAAGCCACTGAGCTGAGAGTGAGTACTGAATCATGCCTTAAGGATTATTTTTGTGTAACGGTTGCCGCGCTCGACGCGGGTCGTGGCTGTTGATGCGTTCAGAGCGTTCGACCTTATTGACAGACAAAAATTGATTTTAACAAACAAAGTCTTTAAATTGTTTATTTGAATTTCTTTTGTTGTTATTTTATAAAATAGGTATTAGTTGTTTTGGTAGTGTTTAAATATTCGTTCAAATTACAAATTATTAATGGTTTGCATTTTATTTCCTTTTAGGTGACGTAGTAGTAGAAGTAGTACGCATAGTTTTTTAGATACCGATAGGTAAGTTTTGGCTAATTTATGTTCAATTTTATTTTTGTATTAGATAGGTAAAAGCGTAGATACTTTTATTAATTTATTATAGTAGTTATAGGTATTTATTTGTAAGTGAAGTAGGTATAGGTAGATGTATTGCACAGGCGTATCAGCTTTATTTTCATTTCTTTTTTTGTTGTAAGTTGTACATATTTCTGGGTATACTTAATTCTATTAGAATATTTTAGTTTAAATAGGCACTTAGATTTTAAGTGTAAGGTAGCTATAGTTAGGACCTCTATCGTAGGTTATTTTGTTACGGTCTAGGTAACTGACAGCCTTTCCGTTACCGTCAATTAAAAAAAAATACACAATGCCACCTAAAAAACGCCACTGAACCGTGAGGAAGGACAGGTACTTTTTTACGAAAAACGACGGAAACGCGGACGAAGTCGCGGGCAAAAGCTAGTCTTTAATAATAGTAAATGCGTCGGGTACATAATTTTTATTGCAAAGAAATAGTCAAAATCTAGTAGTCGAGAATTTATCGATTGTGAGGATGTCATTTTGTCACCGCTCTAGCACAGCCTTGCGAACAGCCGTGAGTCCCCGCAGCCGAGAGATCGACGGCGAGCAAATACAGCGAGAATATCGAACAAACCGCCCGTGAGCGCAGCGAACGATGTCACGGCTGTAACAGCCATGATCACAGCGAAGATCGCAGCTACAAAGTCTCACTTAGAGAATCGCACTGCAGATGTCTTTGCAAATAAGCTGAGGAGCTTTAAACAGGAGGGCCGAGGGAGTCGCCTGGAATTACATGTAGATGCGAAAATTACACTTTCCTAAGAGTTTTCCCATCCAGTGGCAACAGAAGATCTCGAAAGAGTTAGGCAGTGGTGTACCTAATCGTAAACCCACATTTTGCCAGTAATGTTCAAGCCATGTAATAGGGGGCGTTTGATGTCTATAGATATAATATTGCCATCGACCTGGCACGAAAACCAGGCTCCGTGGCCTCTACTGCGAAAACACTTTGCAATCAAACCCCGGACCTCATCCTCAGTAGTTGCACTTGAGACCACTCGGTCAACGAGACAGTCATACATCAAAATTTCCACGTAAACGAAGTCGCGGTCATCAGCTGGTAAAATTATAATAATATGGTGTCTTTAATATAATTTAGTTTTAACTATTTAACATATTATATAATAGATTTCGGCAAAATCTTTGCCATTTTTTTAATGATGAACATGAAAAATACTGGCTGTATATAGCTGGCCAGAGGACGAAAAAAAAAAACAAAAAAAAGTAGTTAAAAAACTCAAAAACCCGACTGAAAAAACGGATCATTCTCATTAGTTCCACCAGCAATTAGTTCCATGGAACTAGTGAGACTTTTTTTTCTCAGTAGTTCCATGCACTTTGATAATGGATCAAATGAAACAAAACTTAATCGAAATCGTCTCACTAGTTCCACCGTAGTTGTCCCATGGAACTAGTGAGAACTTTTTTTTCTCAGTAGTTCCATGCACTTTGATAATAGAACAAATGAAACAAAACTTAATCGAACTCGTCTCACTAGTTCCACCGTAGTTGTCCCATGGAACTAGTGAGAACTTTTTTTTCTCAGTGGTTCCATTGTTCTTCTTATTGGAACAAGTGAAACTAAAGTTAATCAATATCATTCTCATTAGTTCCACTTTTTAGAAAAATATCATCTAATATGAATAAAGGAATAAAACGTAAAAAAATATAAAAAATTAAGTAATTTAATGTTGTTGACCATTCATTTTGAACTGACCTTCATGATACAGTATTTTACTAGTTTGGAGGTCAGGGTCTCACCTCAAAGAAACCTTGTAAGATGTTCATAATAAAGATTACTATTATTTGTTTTTATACTTTTACGTATCTCGGCTTTATTACCGGAATTATAGAATAGTACGGGCCGGAGCCAAGTACTATTCCTGGAGAGTGGTAATGGGATGAGATGATGATATATTCGGGTTGTGTGATGATGAGTGAGCATTAAACTGTGTCTGTGTGGTGATTGAGGGTTGAGTACGTGAGGTGGAGATTACTGTCTCATTTTCATTATGTAAAAATTTTCTCACAATCCTGCAGGTATTAAGGATTGCGGCCTTCTGAAGGCTTTGATACGTGTATGGTGGTAAATCAAGTGTTTTTATAGACTGGTGGAGCTGTTTAGGTATAACACCTGTTGTTGATAACACAATAGGGACTATAGCGACATTGTTAAGATGCCACATTGGAGTTATTTCAATTTTAAGGTCGGTATATTTTGCGAGTTTTTCTGCTATTGTGTTTTGAAGGTTGTGCGTATTTGGTACGGCGATGTCTATTATTAACGCGGTTTTATTACATTTGTCTAATAAAGTGATGTCTGGTCTATTGTAGTGTGTTGTTTTGTCGGTGAAGATACCTCTGTCGAAGTATAATTGAACAGGCTTTGGGATGCTTTCCCAGTTAATCCTCATTCCTTCCTTGTATTCCTAATTTAAATCTGCCGCCACACGCGACATTCAAACGTTGCGTATCCAAACATCATATCGTCGGACCGCTCGCGCCCTCTGACGGAAGAAAACAAAAAAACTTCAGTTCGAACTCAAATAACGAGCGGCTGGCCAGCCCATCTTCTCCGCGAAGACTATACTCAAAAATACCGTGAAAATACGACTGCTCGTCAACAGTGTGGTGATCTCCAGGCTCCCAGTATCCCGTGAGTACATTACCTTCCTCTTTTGTTTCTCTTAGCCTGGTTCTGAATAGAAGCCTTCAA
This sequence comes from Diarsia dahlii, assembly GCA_949775195.1. Lineage (NCBI taxonomy): Eukaryota > Metazoa > Arthropoda > Insecta > Lepidoptera > Noctuidae > Diarsia > Diarsia dahlii. The sequence continues at coordinate 12,816,754 of OX459217.1, read as the reverse complement.
AACCGCGTGATTGGCTGTACGCGAAACTCAAATCATATTTGTGGTCCATTTCGAGCGCGATTACCTGTAGATTACAGTTTTTTTCAGGCATTCTCTGGTTCAATTTCAATAGAAAACTCAGAGATTTCCTAGAATTTCGCAAAATAAAAGTATTATCCTACAAAATTGTGTTGTCATACTCGCAGGGTAAACCTATGCAGATTCAGAGGTCATCTTAATTTAGTCGGGTTATATCACAATAATTCGTAGTTATTTTACGAAATTCATTGTGCAATCTTATTAACTTTATCTATTCACGGTATTTATACACTAACAAACGTTACTAGATAACTATTTCACCTATATGTATTGATTTACACCTAATAAATCTCAACTTAGGTTCGTATTTTCATACTCATAGTCTACCTACGTAAAACAAAATGGAAGACGGTAAACTTAAACTACTTCAGTCTCAACGCGAATATGTCTATCGTGATATCCAAATCCTTTATGACTTATCAAAATCTATGATTCAAGATCGTTCAAAGGTATCGTCGTTCAAGGCGAGATATACGCGGATACATTCAATTCGCGAAGAATTTGTTGCGTTGTGTAGTAAAATACAGGCGTTGGAGTTAGCCATAAAACCTGATGCAAAAGTGTGTCAAAAGTCTTTGAGTTCGTTTGATGATTTGTACTATGCCGTAATCGGTGCAGCGGCTGACTTACAGGTCGCTGATAAGAGCGAAAACGTCGACGGGACGTCGCAGGCGGCGCCGGCGGCTCCGCCCACGGGGCCGGCGGCTCTCGACTCCATGCAAACAGGACGTAACGTTAGGCTACCTACTCTTGAGTTACCTAAATTCGATAGTAAAATAGAAAACTGGCAAACATTTTATGATATTTACAAAACTTTAATTCACGATAACAATTCGATTTCGCAAATAGAAAAATTTCATTACTTATCGTCTTGTTTACAAGGCCCGGCTTTGTCTATTGTCAAAGGGGTTCCGATGACCGCTGATAATTACGAAGTAGTTTATAATAGTTTGATCGAGCGTTATCAAAACAAGCGTATTATAGCTTTAACATATTTAGATAAATTCTTTAACCAGCCAGTGTTGAAATCGGGTAACTTCCAAGATTTACAAACTTTATCAAACGTAATTTATGAGGCATACCATGCACTCCAAGCTTTAAAAATTGAAAATTTAGGTGATTTTATCTTATTTTGTTTAACTTCACGTGCGCTGGACTCGGACACGCGTAATCGTTTCGAATCTCAGAAAAACATTTCACAAATACCTACTTTTTGTGAATTGTTAAAGTTTCTTCAAGATTATGTTAAAATCTTAGAAACTAGTCATTTATCTTCTAAATCTAATAACAATCCTAACCCTCGTAACCTCGAAGGGAAAAAACCTTCGCCTGCGACCAGTAGGCAAAATAGCAGCGGTTCAAAACGCTCATCTTATCTCGCAAAATCTAATCCTCCTGCCAATGTGGCTTGTGCTCATTGCAGTGAGCCGCACTTGATTTATCGGTGCCCTACCTTTCAAACCTTAGATTCTCGTGCTAGACTCGCGTTAGTACAAGGTAAAAACAATATGTGTACAAATTGTTTGCGTACAAATCACGTCATAGAAAAATGCGTATCTAAAATGTCTTGTACGGTGTGTGGATTACGTCATCATACCCTATTGCATATTGACCCAGCGCCATCTAGCGCCGGCGCTACCACTGCAGCGAACGTTACAGCACATTCTCACGCTGCCGTTCCCAACCGTGACATGGTTTTACTAGGGACGTGTCAGGCGCGCGTGTTCAACACCGCCGCCGGCACTCAATATACCGTGCGTGCACTCGTAGACAGTGGGGCGCAGGATTGTTTTATCACCGCTGCGTGCGCGCGAATACTCGGGTTAAAACTCCGCCGCTGTAATCTTAATATAGCCGGACTAGGACAAAACTCAGTCACACAAGTAAAAGGGGTGACGGAATGCACTATACGACCTGTACATGGTGATGCTCCACAATTTAATATCAAGCCAGTCGTGTTAGATAGCATCACTGCTCTAATACCTAGCGTGAAGGTACCATCAGTCGTTAGAGAACGTTGCAACCATCTAGTGTTAGCCGATCGCGACTACGATGTTCCCGCCAAAATCGACTTATTAATTGGGGCGGAACTATTCCATGAAATCTATGACGGTCAACGCATCAATCTGGGGCCCGGTTTACCTACCGCTCTGCATAGCGTTTTCGGGTGGATTCTGTCAGGGGCAGTAAACTTTAATTCTGCACCTTTGAACACTGCGTGCTCTTTAGTGACCACCACATTTAAATTAGACGAACAAATTCAAAAGTTCTGGGAAGTGGAGGAACCACCGCGCGCTTTTATCACCGTACCCGAGAATGATACCTGTGAACGCATGTACACTGATTTAACCTATCGCGAACCTAACGGACGATATGTCGTACCAATCCTCTTAAAGGATGGCGATCGTTCTCTGGGTGAATCCTACAATAGTACCTTGTCGCGTTTTACTTATCTAGAAAAGAGACTTAATCGTCAGACTGAACTTAAATCCGATTATGTTAATTTTATGCGCGAGTACGAGAATTTAAATCATATGTATCCGGTACCTAACCCAACGGTACCTACTCTCAATCGTTATCTTATCCCTCACAGTTGCGTCGTTCGCCCAGAGAGCACGACAACTAAATTGAGAGTAGTCTTCGATGCTAGTTCTAAAACTACTAACGGTCTATCTTTAAACAATATTGTATTCACTGGCCCTAAGCTTCAAGTGGATATTGTAGATATCATAACCGGTTTCAGATTACACACAGTAGTTTTAACTTGTGACATCTCAAAGATGTATAGAGGAATCTTAATTAGACCGGAGGATCGGAACTTTCAACACATACTATGGCGAGAATCTCCTAGTGATCCAGTAAAAGAGTACGAACTTGCGACTGTCACCTACGGAGTTAGTAGCTCACCTTATCTGGCCATCCGTACCCTCCATCAATTAGCAGCCGACCATGGCGCCGCGTACCCACGCGCAGCTGAAGCTCTCCTTCACGAGACATATGTCGATGATATAACGACCGGCGCGCCCTCTGTACGCGAAGCCATAGAACTAAAAGATCAACTTATCAGTTTATTAGGCTGTGCTCAACTAGAGCTCCGAAAATGGAGTAGCAATTCACAATCCTTTATTAAAACTTTGCCTGCAGATCATTGTCAAGTACCTAAACCTTTCTCTGAAGAAAGTGACAAATCAACGTTAAAAATCTTAGGAGTCCAATATGATCCTGTGAGTGACAACTTTAGTTACTCACAGTCCCCAATCGAGGACAAAGAATGTACTAAGCGTTCCATCTTATCTAGCATCGCACGTATTTTCGATCCTCTTGGGTGGCTCACACCTTTTATCTTAAAAGCCAAATTGCTCCTTCAAGACTTGTGGCGTCTTAATCTTTCATGGGACGAACCTGTGCCCAGAGACATAGCTATAGAATGGCAAAGCTTTATAGCGGATCTTCATAACTTAAAACTGATAGAAATCCCTCGTAGGATTATACCTTCTCAGTCTAAGGAATTTCAACTCATCGGATTTTGTGATGGATCCACTAAAGCATATGGATGTTGTGTTTACCTTCGTGTCGTTACCTCTCACGACGTACAAGTTTATCTTTTGATTGCTAAGTCCAAAGTAGCACCTCTAAAAGTGTTGACTGGCAACCGCTTAGAGCTTTGCAGTGCTGTATTACTGTCCAAAGTAATAAATCGCATTCATTCTTTGCTTAGTTCAAAAATCATCTTAAATAAATCTATCTTGTTCACAGACAGCTCGACTGTGTTGTCGTGGTTGAACACTGAGCCACACAAGCTTAAAACTTTCGTTGCCCACAGAGTAGTCCTAATTAATGACAGTCCTGTGTCAGCTGAGTGGCGACATGTGTCCACCCATGACAACCCAGCCGACATCTGTAGTCGTGGCTTATCATGCCTATCTTTATCTTCATCTCAATTCTGGTGGTCTGGTCCTCAGTGGCTGTCCAACGAAACTTGCAACTGGCCTGCTTCAGCAGTTGAAATGTCCGTTATCTTACCAGAACTTAAGCCTCCATCACGCGCGTGTCATACTGGTGTGACACGTGAAGCTGAATTGCTTACTTCCATCATGGAACGCCACTCCTCTCTTTCTCAAGTGGAAAGAGTGGTTGCATGGATCTACCGTTTCATCCACAACGCAAAAGCTAAACGTTCTCAGCGTAACTTATTACCTTATCTGACAGCCACTGAATTAAACCAATCTTTAGATCATTTAACAAAATATGTTCAACATCAAAGTTTTAATGATGTCATATCTTTAATAACATCCAATAAACCTTTACCCAAACACTTATCTAAACTCTCTCCTTTTCTTGACACTCGCGGAATCTTGCGAGTGGGGGGACGCCTTAAACACGCGTCCTTACCAAGTCAAGTCAAACATCCATACCTCTTACCTAAGATTTCACGATTGAGTACTCTTCTTATTGACCGCTATCATAAAACTTATCTTCACTGTGGGCCTCGCCTACTCCAATCTTTAATTATGCGTCGATTTTGGATACTCGGCGTTAGAAATCTTATCAGATCACGGTTATCTAAATGCGTGACCTGTTTTAAAGTCAAACCTATTCCACTTCAACCTTTACAAGGTGATCTTCCACCTTCTCGACTACACCCGGGTCATTGTTTTCAAACAATAGGCATCGACTTCGGAGGTCCTTTTATGATAAAAGAAAGTAGACGTCGTAGCGCTAAAACTTACAAAGCTTATCTTTGCCTCATAGTCTGCCACGCGACCAAGGCCGTTCATCTCGAGCTGGTTACTGAGCTCACATCTGAAGCATTCATAGCGGCCTTAGATCGTTTTGTATCGCGGAGAGGACTTTGTCACTCCATAGTCACAGATGGTGGCACTAACTTCGTAGGTGCCAGGCGTTACTTGTCGGAAGTTAGGGAAATGCTCAACCGCGAAAGCGATAGTATTAACAGTCACCTCGCTTCTCGAGGAATCACTTGGAAACTCAATCCTCCTTCCGGTCCTCACTTCGGAGGCATTTTCGAGAGCGGTATAAAATCAACAAAATACCATCTCAAACGTATCATAGGATCCCAGATTCTTACCTTTGAAGAATATTACACTATCTTAACGAAGGTGGAAGCCATGTTAAACTCAAGACCCTTAGTGGAACTATCTTCCGATCCCGGCGAGGTTGACGCTCTTACAGCTGGTCACTTCCTCATCGGTCGACCTTTAGTATCTCTTCCTGAACCAAGGTACGCGGAAAACGAGACCTTACGTACTCGTTGGCAGCTATTACAGTGCCTCTCACAAAGCTTTTGGCGCACTTGGCAAAGGGATTATTTGCATACCTTACAACAGCGAATGAAATGGTTCAAACACGGCAACCATCAGCCAAGACTGAACGATCTTGTTACCATTTATGAACCCAACTTACCTGCCAACGAATGGAGGTTGGGCCGCGTTGTACAGCTCCATCCGGGTAAAGATGACATTACTCGTGTTGTGACAGTCAACACATCTAAAGGCTTACTTGTAAGACCTGCTGTCAAAATTTGTCCTCTTCCAATTGAGCAAAATAATTAACTTATCTGCATTATATTTTCATACTTATAATTTAACGCACATAAAACACTTAACCATTTTTCAAGTATCTAGTATATGTATATCAGACTTATCTATTACATTTAAACTTATTTTGTTCTTATCAGCTTAGCTTTAATCTTAGAATCTTATCAGCATGATGACAAATGAATCTGCATAGGCCGTAAGTCTCGAACTTCATCTATCTTATCTCATGAAATCACCGGTTGATTTCAAATGGGGGGATATGAACAGGCTTTGGGATGCTTTCCCAGTTAATCCTCATTCCTTCCTTGTATTCCTAATTTAAATCTGCCGCCACACGCGACATTCAAACGTTGCGTATCCAAACATCATATCGTCGGACCGCTCGCGCCCTCTGACGGAAGAAAACAAAAAAACTTCAGTTCGAACTCAAATAACGAGCGGCTGGCCAGCCCATCTTCTCCGCGAAGACTATACTCAAAAATACCGTGAAAATACGACTGCTCGTCAACAGTGTGGTGATCTCCAGGCTCCCAGTATCCCGTGAGTACATTACCTTCCTCTTTTGTTTCTCTTAGCCTGGTTCTGAATAGAAGCCTTCAAAACCGCGTGATTGGCTGTACGCGAAACTCAAATCAATAATTGATGAGTGGCGTTTTCAAGACTAGTTTCGGGCTGATATTTATAATAAGGCACTGGCGGTGTGGAGATGAAGTTATATTTGATTGCTAATTTTTGATGAATTATGTTTGCTATTTGATCATGTCATTATTTTATGTTAAAAGTAGAATAATATGATGAAAACGTTGAGAATAGGAAATTAATACAATAAAATTAAAAATAATTTTGTGTAAACACCTCCTCCTCCTCCTTGCGTCGTATTCCTCAGTGATGAGGGTCGTGACCTCCCTTCGATATCACTTTCTCCCGTACGATTTTCCTCCATTTATTTCTGTCTCGGGCGGTGTGGAGGGCATTATGAAACGTAGAGTTGAGCGCGGTGCGGATCTGGTCGGACCAACGTATTGGGCTGCGTCCACGAGGCCTTTTCCCGTCTACTTTGCCGGTCACGATGAGTTTCTCGAGGTTGCCACTGTCTTTCCTTGCAATGTGACCGAAGTATTCCAGGACTGCGTAAACATTCGGATGACAGCCGCGAGGAGATCTTGAGTTCACGCAATATGGAGACGTTAGTCCGGAATGCTGTCCAGGGGATACGGAGCATCTTCCTCCAGCACCACATCTCAAAGGCGTCAATGCGTTTACGGTCTGCAGCTTTCAGTGTCCAAGTCTCAGCGCCATAAGAAAAGATCGAGAAAACTAGAGTCCGTACCAGATTGGTTTTAGTTTTTACGGAAATGTTGCGATCTCTCCAAATTTTTCCAAGCTGAGACATGGCGCTCTTAGCCATGCCAATTCTCCTGCGTACTTCCTTCTCGCACGAACCATCGTTGCTGATGTTGGAACCCAGGTATATAAAATTGTCCACTGTTTCTAGGCCCAACGCGCCAGTGAGTTCCAACTTCCCAGATCTATCCACCACCATGACCTTGGTCTTGGACCTGTTTATGGAAAGTCCCATCTCCTCGCTAATCCGCTCCATTTGGTCCAGAAGTGCGACCATTTCAGACTCGTTTGCTGCAAGAAGAGTTGTGTCATCGGCGTAACGTAAATTGGTGATTTTCACACCACCAACTGTTATGCCTCCCTCCCAATTCTCACAGGTACGTCTCACAATGTACTCTCCATAGGCGTTGAATAGAATAGGCGACAAAATGCAACCTTGCCGTACTCCTTGGTGGAATTTAAAGGGTTTTGAGAATGTTTTATCGACTCTTACGTTACGACCCCCTGACTTGACTCATACAAGGTACGAAGTAGGGCGATGAGATGGTTTGGTACTCCAAGGTCCTGCAGGACATTCCACAAACAACTCCAGCTGACTGACATTGAGAATCTGCTCTCGAGTGCCCCTGCCCTTCACGAAACCTGCTTGCTCCTGCGGAATTTGCCAGTCCAGGTAATAGCGGATGCGGTTGTTGAGAATATGGAGCAAGATTTTGCTGGCATGTACAATGAGGGACAAAGTTCGGTAGTTGCCGCAGCTCTTGGTTGACCCTTTCTTGTGCAGCGGAAGAATTACGGATTCCGACTAGTCCTGCGGCCATTCACTGTTTTGCCATATGTGTGAGCAGATTCGGAACAAATTTGTAAACACAAATGGAAATAATTTCAGGTGCTATCAGCATTCCTCATTTTTTGGACAAATTAAGATAACATACCTACGTCTGTATCGTAATTTGTTCAGAAAATGAGCCTGATTAAGTAATTACGTTCTTGAAATTACGTCGTTGGCCTGATTTGTTTGTAAAAATGATTAACATTAAATTACTTAATTTTTTATATTTTTTTGCGTTTTATTCCTTTATTAATATTAGATGATATTTTTCTAAAAAGTGGAACTAATGAGAATGATGTTGATTAACTTTAGTTTCACTTGTTCCACTAAGAAGAACAATGGAACCACTGAGAAAAAAAAGTTCTCACTAGTTCCATGGGACAACTACGGTGGAACTAGTGAGACGAGTTCGATTAAGTTTTGTTTCATTTGTTCCATTATCAAAATGCATGGAACTACTGAGAAAAAAAAGTTCTCACTAGTTCCATGGGACAACTACGGTGGAACTAGTGAGACGAGTTCGATTAAGTTTTGTTTCATTTGTTCCAATAACAAAGTGCATGGAACTACTGAGAAAAAAAAGTCTCACTAGTTCCATGGAACTAATTGCTGGTGGAACTAATGAGAATGATCCGAAAAAACTGAAAAGCGAAAAACAAGCACATTTTAAATTCTCGGGACTAAATAAGTAACTTTCACCCCTTGGATAACAAATAACAATGTATGAAACTTTACTGATACATTTTCAAAATTAAAAAATAACAGTAGTGATGCGAACGGAAAAACCGTTATATATTTTGATCACGTACAAATTTATTCCTAAAAGTGTAACCTCTAAAAGAGGGTACTTACGGTTCAAGTCTTGTCCTCTATGAAGTACACTTTACACTTTTTTTACTAGATTTATAAAATACTAGCGGACGTCCCGCGGTTTCACCCGCGTAGATCCCGTTCCCGTGGGAATACAGGGATAAAAAGTAGCCTATGACACTCAGCAATAATGTGGCTTTCTATTGGTGAAAGAATTTTTAAAATCGGTTCAGTAGATTCCGAGATTGGGTTTAAAGATTCTTTATTTATTCTAAAAGAACATACATTGTTCACTTAACGAATAAATACATAAATAAGGTAACATTTAGTCCAGTAGCTAACAGTTCAGAGATGTTAATACATTTCGCTTTAAACAACATTGCTTAATCACTACAAATAAATCTTACTTAAGATGTGGGTATATATGAAACATATTTTGCACATAATCATTTAGTTAGTTAACATCTACCCGTAACTTGTAAGTGAGTGCTTGCTATTTGGTCGCTCATTAGAAAACTGGTTTGAGTCAACATGATTATAATTATACACAGATTCTTTTGTAGATTATTTTCTACAGCTAAGTTGTTTATGTATGATATTACTTATACTAAATCTTTTATTATTAATTAATTGGTCACTACTAACACTAGTTTGTAGGCTTGCAATTAAACTAACAAAATATATAGATGTAATCTTAGGATGAATTTGAAGTAAATGATCTATTGTTATATATATTATTAATGTAAGTAGGTACTATGTTGATATGATTACCTATCCCTTACAATTTAACAAATATACAAACACACAAACTTTACCTCTATAAAATATTAGTATAGATGTATTATTGTGTTTTTATTTGATTTGTTCTGTGTCTGGGTGTAATTTATCTATAATATGTATGTATTTAGAAATATATAAGTATGTTTATCAGTTGTCTAGTACCCATATCACAAGCTCTGCTTAGCTTGGGACTAGATGGCGTTGTGTGATAGTTGTGGAATATTATTATTATTATTTACTTTCGTAATTAGCAACTACTTGCAAGCAAGTTGCTTCCATGGGATATAAAAATCAATCCACGAAATAGCGAGACACCTTTTACGAAACCTAAAAAATTCTCGCAACCACCAGGTGGCGCCACTTCAGGCAGGCTGTCAGTGCGTCTGACGTTAGTGGGTCGAGCCAGCCCGCGCTACTGGGCTGGCTCAGCGAACAAGGCTCCTGTCGGGTTATATTACGGGTCACTTAGCGACCTAAGGGCCTCGGCACCGGAACCGGGACGTACAAATGCGGTATCTGTATTTGCGAAGAGTGCTGGGTTCCCTCTCGATGGAGGGCAATGGGGTCATCGGGTTCAAGGAGGGTATACCTCGGGAGAGGTTTATCTTGCAAAGCCAAAGTCGAGGTCCTTTATTAATAATAATAATATAATAATAATAAGCCAAAAGACGTCCACTGCTGGACATAGGCCTCCCCCAGGCGTCGCCACATTTACCGGTCCCGTGCGTCTCTCATCCAGCGGGTTCCTGCAACCTTGACCAGGTCCTCGGTCCACCTAGTGGGAGGCCTTCCAACGCAACGTCTTCCGGTTCGCGGTCGCCATTCCAGAACTTTTCGGCCCCATCGGCCATCCGTTCTGCGAGCAATGTGCCCTGCCCATTGCCACTTAAGTCTGGCGATTCTTCGGGCTACGTCGGTAACCTTGGTTCTCTCTCCTTTATTATAAAGTTCATGAAAAGCTTGCTTGATTGTGTGCCTAAGAATAGGGTAGTTGACTGACTAAAAAAAATATAATTCTGTTTAGTCCGTCACTTATTTATCAAAAAATATTGGATACGTGTTTTTTTTTTATCAATTTAATAAAATTTGACGAAAATAAAACGTTTCAAAGATCGTGAGTGGGGGCTGGTGACGTCACTTTCTTGTAATAAATATACCAAACTGTAACGTCGCGCGACTTTTCGAAGCACTATAATCGTCTTTATTAAATTGTTTACTTATTTATTTACTACCTTCTTTTTGTTTACCATAATATATATTTCTTGTATTACGCTGTAAGCTCCAGGGTCCAATGTGTTACGTATTTTACAATTTCCAGCAAATTGCAAAAAACGTAAGATATCGAGCAATTTGACGGTCAGTGTCAGGTTGTTTGTTAAATAAAATAGGATTCGCGACAATAACAAATGTGACTTTACTGAGTAACAATGATTCAAATCACCAATACAACCCTCTCATTTTAGGAGTGTGTTACGTAACTTAGAAAAAGTGTAACACCTAATTCAAATTCAATAACACGTAAGTTTATGAATACGAAACACTTAAGGGGACGGTGTACGGACATTTCTCCATACAAACGTAATACCAAAATCATTCGCGATACGAACATATTACCAACTTAAAATTATGTTATTCGGATACAGACGATATTTATCTAGGTTCCTATTAAACTTTTTTTTAAAAAAATTCACTATTTTCGAAATGCAAGCGAATTGCATTTCGTACATTTTAACACCGCTAATAGCATGTTTTCAACTTAATTATTCTGTATTAAAAACATTAATATTCGTAATGTTATTGTAATAGGAACATAGCTTATATTGTCTAGTAGCAGATTATCAAAAAAAAATTGGAAAAATATCAAGTTTTCATTCATAATTTTTGGTATTACGGAACACAATCAAATTTATCACAAATCTGGAACGGCAGTAGCGCTGTCGCATCAAGCATGGGCTGCGTTTGTGTGCGTGTACGCACTGGTCGTAGACGTGATCGCAGAAACTCACACTAGCGTACCGTTTTCGTATGAATGACCACGCCGCCGCGCGCCGCCCGGCGCCCGCGCGCTGGCCTCCGCTCCGGGGTAGTAGGGGTTGTCAGTGTTACATAATTACTTGACTTGACTTGCGCGTGCGTTATTGTTTGCGAAATTGTTTTGTAATAAATTATTCTGACACTATTGACCTCTGCTACGGACTTGAATAATGATTTGCCTTGTGACTTGGTACTGTGGAACCTACATTATTACGACTTTTGCTTTGTTTACGGGCTTAGATTTTTTCACGATTTGGTTTGAGTGAAGTTATGGATAAACTGACCATTATTTTTTTAACTCAGAACGGGACATGGATTTATACACCTATATTGACAGTTACTTTAGCAAAAACCAAGGCCACGTTAAATGCTTAAGTAACACCCTCTCCTCTCAAGATCAGGGACTCTACACTCGAAGTTGTAGACGATAAATGTCTACCTTATACAAACGGTCCAGTTAGGTAGGTCGTTTTTTTTTGGAATTTGAGAAATCATAAAATTACTCCTCCCGCTCTAGGCGGATCGGCACCCGTTGTCAGTCTTCTACTGAAAAAAAACTGGCCAAGTGCAAGTCGGACTCGCACATGAAGGGTTCCGTACCAAAACGGTATGCTAATCTATTTATATAAAAATCTTATGTTGGTTTGTGTACGCTTCAAAAACTCAAAAAGTTCTGCACCGGTCGAGCTGAAATTTTAGAATGATATTTACTTTGACGGCACGGTTAGCGCAGTGGCTCAAGCAATGGAATGCCGCGCTGCGTGTCGCGGGTTCGATCCCCGCACGGAACAAATATTTGTAAGACCTACAGATAGTTGTTCCGGGTCTGGGTATTTGTGTATGTGAGTTTAAATGTTTGTGAACGCACCCACGATACAGGAGAAATTCCTAGTGTGGGGCAAATAAAAAAATGTATATATAATCCGCATCAAGGATTGTTTTTACAGTATCCACGCGGGCGAAGCCGCGGGCATCAGCTAGTAATTTATACAATTTCTTCAACGGGCCAATGAAACTTGACCTCTGGATTGTATAGGCGCTCATACGATTCAGGGACCAAATTATATTGGTTAACTGCTTTTTCCATCTGTTGTTTCCATCTAAGTTCAAAATGATTTTCCTAGAAAGTCCTTATACATTTCTACTTTTCAGATTTTTTTCATATTTTCTAAACATAAGGTTCAAAAATATAAATAAATAAAATAAAAAAATAAAAAAGTTAGAGGGGTTTGTTTTTTACTTTTGGAGCGATTATTTCCGAAATTATTGAAATTATCAAAAAATGATTTTAGTAAACCCCCCTATTCATTTTTAAATACCTTTCCAACAATATATCACACGTTAGGGTTGAAATTTAAAAAAAAATCACTTCCCACTTTACATTTATATTGGGGCTATCCTAATAAAACTTTTTTTCCAAATTTTATTTTACCACTTTGTCGGCGTGATTGCTAACGGTCACAGAGATTAAGCGAGGACGGACAGACGGACGGACGGACGGACAGACAGACATGGCGAAACTATAAGGGTTCCTACTTCCTAGTTGACTACGGAACCCTAAAAAATCACACAAATGTTCTCTATCTCTAGCCCTTTGTATGCGAGGCCGCGGTATCTCTTTCGAACAACACGCAGTCCCGACAGGCGTCGGCCCTTGCGACGTGGTCTACCACGTCTACCACAGTTGCGTCTGACGAGTTTTATAGTTTTAAAAATTTCACGCAGTTTCTGAAAACGGGACTGTTTGTGTCCCAGAGCTTTGTTTGGGGACAACGGGACAACATACATAATAGGTACATAGTGACAAGCGGACACGTTTAGCTACTGGTAACAAATAATACCCACTAAGCGCGTGTAAGGCTAAGTTCAGATGACCGCTCGGGGACAAAATCAAAATAATCAGTGTTTACCGTCTATTAAAAAAGAAAGAAAAAAAAAAGTTTTACAAACTTAAATCGACCCGTTCAGATGATCACGGTTGAGCATCGATCACTGATGCGGTTGAGAGACAATCTGGTGTGGTAGGTATGGTGTCAAACTGTGACCATTTTGATGCTAGACTGCCGCGTACATAAATGCTATCATGTGAATGCTTCCACAGCACGGAGACGCACGATGCCGCGCGGTCATGTGAACTTAGCCTAAGATAGGCATTCGCATTCCTATCCATTACACTTCCGGCTTAGGCTCGGACTGTAGGTATTTTACCCTCGAGAGTAATGACCAAGGTAGCTCATTATGCTGCATTGCATTATCCTATTTGTAAAGTTGAAAATCTACTAAAGACAAACCGTAGTCGACACTGACAAGCCGCTGAGTCTTTGGGAATAGGGTTCAGGTTGTTTCGCTTTGCGGTGGTGGTAATAAAACGTCTATTTTTATATCTAAGTATATAAAAAAAATATCTCTATAATCTAGAGATTTAAATATAGACGTTTTATTTTATTAGATTTTAGATAATGTCCTAAAATCTTCTAATGTAGCCATTGTAGAGTAATTTCCAAAAAACGCATTGCGGGTTTGTGCGTTCACTAACGATTCCCCAAATTAGTTAACAAAAATAAACCAAATATTGAACAAAATTATTACAATGAAATGGTTATCAGTCATTATGAATGATTCGCTACAAACATAGGTACTACACGCACGCACACAGCTGCGCGCTGCGCCGCGACAAGTCAGATAGAGATAGCAATGTATCGTTCGATTTTTATGCTCGCCTCGAATTGCAATTGCGAGCTTCTTACCCCGGCTTCTTAACAACGAATGCATGCCATCTCGATGACCTAAACAATGAATGCACGCCAGCGCCACCTCGAAAAACTGAACAACGAATGCACGCCACCTCGAAAAACTGAACAACGTAGCCATGCGATCTCGAATAACTAAATCTCTAATTCAGCTATTCGAAACACTTAACCACGAATGCACGCTTCCTCGAAAAACATAAAGCCGTAGCCATGTCATCTCGCCGTACATTCGATGTTAAGTGTTTCGTATTTATAAACTCACGAGGACGTGACATTTGGTGTTACACTTTTCTAAAGGCGCTCACTGGCGGCATGGCACGGTAGGTTGTGCTGTAGCATGCCGTGGCATCCCGAGGCATCCCGTGGCATGCCGTTGGCACGCTCAGTCAGTGTGAGAGACAAAAACCGCGCGCGCGCCAGGGCGTCTTCTCCCTCCCAAACCGACCGGACTGCGCCTCATTAACCTAAATGACCGCAGCACCTTATTTCAACCAACTTAGCAATCATAATTCCTCGACACAAAGTGACCCATACGTCTCGCGGGATGCAATGGCGCGCTGCGGTAGCTCGTGGCATTCCACGGATTATCGCGGCGCGTCATTGCATTCCGCGGCGCGTTGCGTCGTGCCGCAGCATCCAGCACGTCGCGTCTTTTTGAGGCATTGTGGTATCGAAACAAAGTAACATGAATTCTAAACTCATTGAAATAAGATTTAAAATAACTTGATTAATAATAAAATCCTTTGCCATGACACATTTTATTTTTCAATTGGACCCGGTAGATGGCGCTGCTGTCAATACATACGCATTACGTGCGCGAATCATATTTTAATCAACATAAAAATTGCAATTGACACTGATTGCAAATTGTAAAAAAAAACTTTGAATTTTACGGGCTACCCTGGAGCTTGCACCTGAGTGAATGTATTCTTTTTGAAAAAATAAATGTCTTAAAGTCTACAGTCACTTAATCAGGTTATCGAAAAACATCTCGAATTCAACCTACCCTTATACCTCGCATTTGTTGATTATTCTAAGGCATTTGACAGTTTATCGCACAACGCCATATTTGAATTACTTAAAAACCAGAACATTGAACCCCTATACATTAAATTATTACAAAAAATATATGAAAGTAGTACAGCAGCTATAAAAATAAACACTACAGGACCATCATTCCCTATCCAGAAAGGGGTTTAACAGGGTAACCCTCTTTCTCCAAAACTCTTCACAGCCAAAACTTAATAGCAAGTGGAGCGACAAGGGCATCCGCGTGGGCGATAGAAGATTAATCAATCTCCGATTCGCCGACGATATTGTCCTTTTCGCCTCCACGGCAGCCGAGTTAGACCTAATGATCGACCAACTGAGCAGTGCCAGCCTCGAGGTCGAACTCGCGACGAATATGGCAAAAACCAAGGTGATGACCAACAGCACCAAGCGCAATATAGGAATTGGGGGTGCGAGGATTGAATATGTCCATGAGTACCTACATTTACCTCGGCCAAATAGTCTTGCCCGACACACCGAGAACGCCTGGAAGAGCTATTGGCCGATGAAGCAAATACTGAAAGGAGCTCTCCCTCTCTCCCTTAAGAGAAAACTCATGGGCATGTGCATTCTTCCTACCCTACTATGAAGCGCAGACATGGTCATTAACCAAGCGTCAAAAGTCCGCACTCGGGGTCTGTCAGCGAGCAATGGAGCGTAGTATCCTCGGAGTCAAGCTTACTGACCGAATAGGAACTCGATACTGCGATCCAAAACCCAAATTGCCGACGTAGGTCACACGGCTGCCAAGCTTAAATGGAACTGGGCTGGCCACATCTGCCGCATGCCGGAGGAGCTATAGGCTAAAGTCTTAAACCGTATTTAAATGAACGAAACATACCGTTGTCCGCGCAGCCTGTTCAGCCTCTGTTCTACTCCTGCGCCGAATCTCAATTCATCTGCAAACGAACAGGTGGACGTTGATACATAAATATGTCACGTCTCTATAAATATGTGGACGTTGATACACGAATTTGTCACGTCCCTATAAATTTGTGGAAGTTGATACACGAATTAGTCACGCCTCTCGGTATATGTGGACGTTGATACACGAACATGTCACGTCCCTATAAATTTGTGGAAGTTGATACACGAATGTGTCACGTCCCTGTAAATATGTGGACGTTGAAACATGAATGTGTCACGTGATCACGTCCTGAGGTAGCGTACGCCCAATGGAGAAAGCTGGGCAGATCTCATTTAAGTGGTTTATTTCAATCTGATCAAACTCAAACTCAAATCATTTATTTCAATTAAGCCATTACAGGCACTTTTGAATGTCAGATGAACAATTCATAAAACAAAAAAAGAAACTACAAGTGCAATACGTCATTCCGATCAATGAGGTGAAGATTAAATGATTAAAGCGTGACCTCTCTTCTCATACCTCGTACTCTCTTCTTCTTTATACAAGATGTCAGATAACGCTGGGCACTAGCTGTACGTACTACCATGAAAGTTATTATCCTCGGTGAAATCGATGGTCCAGTACTGCTCAGGCTGGGGCTTGCAGGGCTCGGCGATCACCTCGGCCTCGGGAGCGGGCGCGCGCAGGCACAGCCGTGACGGCACGTGCTGCAGCTGCCCCGTGCTCAGCCGCCGCCACTTCTGTTCCCATCCGCCACCGTGGCACGCTGACATTGTCACCGGCACGCCTGCTGCAGTCTCCTCTCCCGACTTACTGTGACATGGAGTGACCCTCTATTATAATTAATTTACTATAAGATAAAAAGAGAAGTCCTGACTGACTGACTCATCAACGCCCAGCCCAAACCCTTGGACCTAGAAAAAAAAGCTGAAATTTTGCACAGAGGTTCCCTTTATAATGTAGACAAGGAATAAGGAAGGATTTTTCGAAATTCAACCCCGAAGGGAGTTAAATAGGGGATGAAAGTTTGTATGGAAAATCGTAATTTTCACGCGGGCGAAGCCGCTGGCAAAAGCTAGTTTACTATAAGATTAGAATTTTAAGTTGACCGTTTTTACAGTCCGTTCATAACCGATTTTGACTTCTATACCGTAGGCATATGGATGGCATTAAAAGCAAAAACAATGTTATACCGACTGTTTACTGCAGCTGCATTTTGTCTTGCTGTCAACGTAATAGAGTTCACAATCGGTTGGACGGACTGTAAAAACGGTTATCTTAAAATTCTAATCTTATAGTAAATGGAGTGGATATATACTGAGTTTCTTGTGTACCTCGGAAACTAAGCTGTTGTTTCCAGCAGCTGATTGGGTACTTGAAAATGTCAAATATTTACAAAAAAATGTTATTTTAAAGACCTAAAAGAAATAATACCATGTGTAAAAAAAGTAATAAAATCGATAAAAAAATGGAGTAGCTACACTCTTTAGAAGTTTTTGGTGGGGCACTTTCTATCCTTGTCGCGTGAAACGGCCATTTGTTGTAGGGCGGTATGACAATATGACGTCACATCTATGTAGCGCCGTCTCTGCCTAGCACGAACTAAGCCATTTTTTAAGGTATTACACTATTTTATTTACTTTTGTTTATTTTTTTATTTACTGTTTCCGTATCACAAGTAAAAAAAATAGTCAAATACCCAATTGTAGATCTGTTAGTCGGTACAGGGCAATCATTCTTACCCAGAAGTTCAGACGGGTAGTCGCACCATGTAGCATATACTGGTATTTAGTTAGCTGTATCCGATTAAACTGCAAGCCAACCTTGAAATAATATAGTTTGAAGATCGGCTATATATTTTGATTGTGTTGGCTTCGAAGCTTTAATTTTTTCAAAGCTCCAAAGAACAGTAGGTAGACCTGAGTATTTGATATGAATTTCAGCCTGATACCTCCATGCATTCCCGCGAAAAAGGGTCTTGACATACAGATAGACGGACAACAAAGTTAAAAGGGTTCCGTTTTTTCCTTTTGAGGGACGGAACCCTAAAATCGAAGAAATGTGACATCTACTAACCAGCACTGAGTCCGCGTAGTGGACTATAGCCCACTCCCGCTCATTGCGAGGGGGGCTGTTCCAGCAGTGGGAATAATTATTATGTATACCTGGAGGCCTGCACGCTGACGCAGTCGACCTCGTCCCGGAGTTCGCCAGCCAACGTCAGCGAAAAGAACTGCGAGTTCTCCAGCTTGGAGTGGCACGGGTAGACACCCAGCGGTAGCCCGTCGTCCACCTGGAACGTGTCCAGGCACATGCCCGTCGCACCGTTCTTGAACCTGCAATAATGCAAATAATCGCAAGTGGCTGAAATGGATCGCTCAGTTATCAACCTAAATGAACTTCTCTAAAAACTGTACGCTTCGGCAATTCACGTTTTTTAGAGTAGGTATGCGCTCTGCTATCGCTTAAGGCGCTAACAGCACCGAAATTAGCGCAAACCCCTTTTTTTTTATTCTCTTCATTTATCAAGTCTAGAATCATGAAAAGTGATTTAAAATACTACAGGTTATTTACTAGCATGATAGTGTTTTGGATTTATCAAATTTAATGTGATTTTAAAGTAAAAAAATAAAATGTGGGTGGCGCATCGCTCAAGGTCGCTGGCATTTAGTGTCGCCTTAACGTAAGTCCTCACCTACCGTACGGATTTGAAATCAACCAATCTAGTATACAAAAACAATCTAGTATAGACACATGTTAGGTAGATATTCGCTTGTCTCACCTGCCGTAGCCGTACACGTCTCGCACTGGCACAAACTTCTCCTTGTTTAGATAGTCGAGGTACCGGTACCACTGAGCCTGAACCTAATGCCACACTGGTATAAGGTAGATATTCGCTTGTCTCACCTGCCGTAGCCGTACACATCTCGCACTGGTACAAACTTCTCCTTGTATATATTGTCGAGGTACCACTGGAAACTCTTGCACTTCAACTTCTCGCGCAGAATCTTGCGTTGTGACACGTCGCCGATCTTTGGGTTGTTCTGTGAGGAGACCATCCATATCCATTATCCATCCTAGCGTTTACTCCACTATGTTTGAGTCGGCTTCGAGAGTAACCAGATACAGCTGAATACCAAGATTGTGCATGCTCGTATCTGATCTTCACCTAAATGGGCCTAATGACACGCAGAGGCTTCACCACACTTTTGCCTGCGCGATTACACGGTGTACACAGATCGCGCGTGTTTGGTACAACTGTATTACCATTACCAGTCCCACTACCAATTTCAGCAATATTTTGGATCGGCAATATTTTGAATGCTGTTAATGACAGACAATGACATCGTGCCGATGATTGTATTGTACAATCATCGGCACGATTCTTGAACGCTGACCTTCACCTGCGAAAATTCCTGACGGAAAACCTTATTACTTGGCCTGGAATCGACCCAGGAACCCATGCTTAGCAGTCGCGCTTGCGTCTACTAGACCAACGAGACAGTTGGACACTTGCATACAATTATGGGGTAGGATATGCGCACTCACCCTCAGGTCGGGGCGGTGCAAGTAGAACAGCTCCGCGTACTCGTCCATCCACACTTCCGCCATGCGCGCCGTGTTGATTCCTGTCAACAACACATAACACACACATTTGAATTAGCTTTAACAATACCTGATATGATAGGTGTAAGTTCAATTAATAAATATATTGTTACGAGCTGGGTATGGGATAAATAAAAACACTACCAATTAAACACACGAATTAACTTTAATACTCACAAAACTCTTATACACAATCGCAAAACACTACTGAACACTTTATCGCACTAGATATCTCTTCGAACCTTTCGTTGTCTCGCTTAAAAGTTAACTAACTAACTCCGTTCTCTGTCGGTCCTTTTATACCCCAATAACACAAAAGATATTCTCGAGAAAATTACCTATTATTCAAGAAAGCATCCACAAAAAACATTAACAAAAAATAAACTTAAAGATAAAAGAACCAACAAGGAAGAAGTTATTTTACGTCGTCGGCATACGGTCGAAATTACAATGGCAACTGCCGCCGACGCCCGGTGTGCTGACCTTGAATAAAATAATGTAACTATGCCTACAGAATGGAAGGTCTAGGATACTTCACAGTTATTAGCGAGGTTTCTCGAAAATTCTAGATGACCGACGTAACAATATCATGCCTGTAATATTCCAGAAGGTTTCGGCAGAGGTGTACCTAATAGTACACCCACATATTTCACCAGTTATACATATTTAAGTCGGATGTAGAGGATGAGCCTATTACCATCAACCGGGCACAAATCTAGACTCCGTGGCTTCTAGTGCTTACAAAATACCTAGAAATACGCAACTGGTTTTCTAATACACAATACGGTTTTAGAGCCAGCCGCATAACTGACAACGCTGTACTTGATCTCGTTAACCTATTAGTAAATTAATTTGATAGAAATAATAAAAATGTTTGACCATATATTCTCGACATGGCCAAAGCCTTTGACACTTTTTCTGTACCCCGCATTGTGCCAAAACTGGAAGAACTTGGTATTCGAGGTGTTCCAATGGACTTACTCACGGATTATTATATCAATAGAACCCAATCAGTTAAAATTGGAAAGCAAATAAGTAACGAACTGCCAGTTGAATTTGGGGTGCCACAAGGTAGTATATTATGTCCCACTCTTTTTCTCTGCTATATAAATAAATGAGCTCTGTTCCCTTTAGATTTTAGATAAAAATTGCCGCATCTCCGCATAAGCATTAAGATATTTGCTCTTCTTACCTTTTTCGCAGACTCGTGAAATGAGCTTATAAATCTCGTGCAAAACGGTTAACACTGTGTGTCACTGGCTATTCTCAAACTATCTTCCCTTAAATGAAGATAAAACTAAATACGTTTTCTCCTTACTCCTTGATTAAACTGCGATTATTTTCTCAAAATAAAAAAGACATTGGTCTAACCGTGTGTGTCCAAGTGTGCGGGCACCCCGTACGGTCGGAAGCTCCGGAACACGTGGCCCACACGAGAGCAAGGGATAGCCTCCAACGTGCCGCCGCCTGCAACAGTATTATATACCTACTTACACATACATGATATAGGGAACTTTAGTTTGTAGTGTTCGTATGACGTAGTGAGAGGTACTGTATAAAATGAATTGTTTAAATAAAAAATATTATTGAAAAAAAATCAAAGAGCGATGTTGAAAGACGTCTGCTGACTTTAGTCATGCCCGGTTTTTTTTTAATAGGTTTTTTATTAGTTTGAACCTTTGAATAGATCAAATAAAGAAAGATAAAAAAATAAGAAAAATAAAGATAAAAAGATTAAAAAAAAAAGAAGACTAGAAAAGAAGAACCAAGAAGAAGATTTGATCTATTATTCAGAGAACCAGGCTATTGCCTTTTTTTTCTGTGTTTGCCAAAGATTTGACCAATACCATCATCAAAGATTATAGGAGGATAGGAATCTATTTCTGCAATCTGGCAAGTAAGGTACTTGTTGCTACTTAGAACGAAGGGAGTCAACTGTTATTTGCAATATATTTTAATTCTGTTAATCTTACTCACTCATAGAAAAATCCTTTATACCGTAGACAGCTTCGCTACTGTACACCGCCTTTGCAGTGGCGAAACGTCTATACAGCTAAGTAACGACTTTCCTTTACTTAGTTTTAAGGACGTTTCGCAACTCAAGTTGAGTTTGTACTTCTTTAGGTACAACTCAACTTGACTACCCATAATAAGCCTATAATGTTCCCACTGCTGGGACTCAAGGCCTCCTCTGTATGAGAAGGAATGGACTATAATCGACCACGCGGGCCCAGTGCGGTAGATGTCACATGTCTTCGAATTTTTGGTTCCAGGACATACCGGTTTCATTCACCGTTTTTGAGAGTAGTCGTGATGAAATAAATTACACAAAGCAATGCCCTGCCCGGGTTCGAACGACGTACTGCTCGTAAGTCGGGGCCGCCACCACTGGGCCACCACTGCTGTCTGAATCTTCGTGAATGCCCATTACAGCTAGACACGACTTCTTCTTATCGAGTGGGCAGTTAGGTCTAACGACCCCACGCACCCTAGTGTCAGAGTTTCTAAACCGCCTTAAAGGACCTCTGACATGGTTTGACGACTGCCATTTGGCGGCCGGGACCACCGACTTATACGTGCCTTCCGAAGCACGGAATCATCTTTTTATCAGACAATCAGGTGATTCAAGTCTGCAATGTCCTAACCAAACTGGAAACAACTTTGCAAAGTATGCTTCCCATGGGAATCAGAACCACGACCACCGGGTCACAAGGCAAACGCCTAAACCACTCGACCTCAAATTCAAATTCAAATTCAAATTCAAAAATCTTTATTTGTGACACATAGGTAAAAGAGTTATCAGGTGTTATCAAAAGAATATATAGTATCACTATGTGCTGCCTTGCAAGGCATACAAATAATGTCTACACATTAATGTAGGTAGTTAAAAGGATATACCTAGTTACTTAAAATAAATAAGAACAATAAAAGTGTTTTATGGCTAATAATTAACTTATGAACTAAAGCTAATAAAAGTAAAATAATGTAAATAAAATTAAATAAAATCATTTTTCACTTTTTGTCTTCTAAATATTCATTGATAGAATAATATGGTTTTTTAATTAAAAAGTTATGGAGGGATTTTTTGAACGTATTAGAATCCCTTAATGTTCTTATTGATTTGGGAAGTTGGTTAAAAATTTTTGGTGCCATTCCAAGGAAACTTTTTGAGTAAAGGGCTGTGCTATGGGATTTTGACTTCAGTGCACCTTGGTGGCGTTTAGAGGATACGGTTTCGAATAGGTTAGGGTTATTTTTGATAAATATGGCAACTTCATAAATGTAAAGGGATGGTAGTGTCAATAATTTTAGATTAATGAAGAATGGTTTGCAACTGTCGGTGTTTTGGATCATGCATACTGCACGAACGCATTTTTTTTGGGCTTTAAAAACTGCTTCCCTGTCCGTAGAATTACCCCAAAATATTACTCCATATCGCAGTGTTGAGGAGACGTACGCGTGGTAAGCAGTAAGTACGGTGTTGCGATTCGCGACTTTATTTAGATTATGTAGGGCATAGCAAAATTGGTTAAGTTTTTTTATTAAATGGTCAATGTGTATTTTCCATGTCATGTGTTGATCTAACCAAAGCCCTAGAAATTTAGTGTTCTCAATTTTATCAATGTTGTTTTGTTCATATCTAATATTTGGATTTATTGGATTGGTTCGCTGGTTAAAATGCATGATGTGTGTTTTTCCGAAATTAATATTTAGGTTGTTGTTGTTTAACCATTTAATAATTAAACCTAAACTATTATTTATTTCATTTTCATATCTCTCTAAATTTCTTCCTATAAATATTGTGGTACAGTCATCAGCGAATAGAGTCATGGGATGTTCTATAGATAAGGGTATATCATTTATATAACAAAGGAATAACAACGGACCTAGTACACTGCCCTGGGGCACGCCGTAGTTTATAAATCTTTGATTTGATAGGTAGGTTTCTTCAGTTTTAGTTATAGGGCATACATTTTCTATTTTAGTCATTTGCTTTCTATTGATTAGGTACGACTTAATTAGGTCTAAGACATTGCCCCTGATTCCAAGCTTATTTAATTTTATGAGGAGGATTTTGTGATCTACAAAATCAAAGGCTTTCGTCATGTCCATGAATAACACTGAAACCTGGATTTTGTTATCCATGTTTGTGATAATTTTGTTGATTAGTTGGTAGATGGCCATATTAATGTTTTTGTTTTTTCTGAAACCATACTGTTCTTTAGAGAGAAGATTGTTTTTTTCTAGGAATGAATATAGACTGTTGTAAATGACTTTTTCAATTATTTTGGAAAACACTGGTATGAGAGCAATAGGTCTATAATTTTTTAAATGATGTGCATTTTCTTTTTTGTGAAGAGGTTTAATAATGGACAATTTTAAATCTTCAGGGAATTTTCCACTATCTATGCACACGTTTACAATATAGCTAAGGACTGGAGATATCTCTATAACTACGTTTTTTATTACACGTGTTACAATTTCGTCATAACCGCAACTGTTGGTATTTTTAAGAGCAATAATAATTTTATGTATATCTTGAGGATCAGTCGGTGCTAAGAATATTGAATTGGGGTAGGAATTAATTGATGAAGATGTAAAATCGTTTTGGTTATGTTTGTTTACTGGTTGAACTTGGTCTATGAAATAGTTATTAAACAATTCGGCAATTTTATTTGGGTCTGTGATGTATTCGTTATTAGCTGTAAGAATTTTAGAAGGATTTTCTTTCGGGTAATTAGCTTTAGTTGAATTTATAACTCTCCAAGTTGCTTTTACTTTGTTGTCAGCGTTATTAATGAAATAGCTGTTTTGCGTTTTTTGTGTTAGTTTGATGATTAATTTAAGACGTTTAGAGTAGGTGGTATAAATGTTCTTATTTGTTTGGTTTGGTTGGTGTCTTAATTGCCATAGCATTTCACGCTTACGCTTGCAACAAAGTTTTATGCCTTTCGTTATCCATTTCGGAGTTTTAGAGCATTCATTTTTAATTTTAACTATGGGGAAGCAGAGATCGTAGAACAATTTAAACAAGCTGTTAAATTCACGGAATGCATCATTTGGGTCTGTACAATTGTAAACATTACTAAAACTAAGGCTTTGAAGAGCATTTTTAAATTTCAGCATATTTTCTTGACAAAAATCTCGTTTGAAAGTATACCAATGTGTAATTGTACAAGTTTTTTTAACAGGACATTTTGAGATTTGAGCTGCATGGTCGGAAATAGCCAACTCCAACACCTCGCTAGTGCTGCCTCTGATGTTGTGTATTATATTATCGATACAGGTACCACTATTTAATCGAGTTGGTTGACGGACACTTAATTTCAAGCGATAGTTATGAAGAAGATTTTCGAGTTGTGTTGAGCATTTCGTACTTTTTAAAATATCAATGTTAAAGTCCCCACAGATAATAACTTTCTTTTTGGAATTATGACCTAATATTTTTTTAAGCATACCTTCGAATTGGTAAAAAAAGGTATTTAAATTATCAATTTTGAATTTTGGGGATCTATAAATACATACAATAGTTATATTATGTTCAATTAATTCTATAGCGCAGGATTCAAAATCATTACAGCAACAGTATTCTTTTAAGTTGATTATATTATATTTGTGTTTATTGTTTACCAGAATACATGAACCGCCTCTTCTACTGTTTCTAACGTAACATGTTGCAAGTGTGTAATTTGGAATATATAAGTGTATATCATCTCTCTCTTTCATGTTATGTTCTGTTACACAAAGCACATCTACAAAATTATTATTACAGGCAAGTTCATGTAGGTGTAGGCTCAGTAGATCCGATTTACTTATCAGGCCATTAGTATTTTGGTGAAGTACATTTACGTGATTATAAAAGAAAAAAATTACTATTATTTTCAGTATTCGAGGCAACAAAATTTCCAACACAAGGAGATAATGGATGTATGATATCTGACAAATTATTAATATCAGGGTTTGAGACACTGTCAGAGATTAATGGAATATCATGAGAATTGACATGAAGAATATATTGAAGATTATTAAACATATTAGATATTCCATTATTGTTAATCGCACCACTATATTTTGAAAACATGGTACTGTCGTAGTTTAAATCTAAATTGGAATCAAACAATATTGCATAGTTATTATGACTTTCTATGTCTAGGTATAGTAAATTATTAAACATTTCTAATCTTGAATTGAACATTAAAGTAGAATAGTAACTAAATTTAAATGTAGGTAAACATAATATTATATTTGTGTGATTTATAGGCATTAATGTTTCGCGAATTTTTATGATCAAATCGAAATAATTAACGGTTCTTCGAAAGTCTTCTTCACCTATGAGAATTATACAGTAATCATCCATAGTGAAGTCCGTAAGTTTCAGGTTGATGTTATTGATGAGTTCTTTTATTCTGCCATAAGGGGTAAGATAGTGGCACAATTGGTACTTAGGGAACGTTTCTTCAGCTATAGACAATATTTTATTTTCCTTATTGCTACTTACTATGCATATTTTTTTTCTTTGTTTTTGAGGTATGTATATGTATTGTTTTTGGATATTAATAATAATAATAGTCCTCCTCGGTGGCAGACAGCACTGATACTAACACTGCCAGATCCTGAAGCTCATCTCGAGGTTCTCGCCACCCCAGCCGCCCATCTGCTCGTCATAGGCACCCAGCTCCCAGAAGTACGACCGGCTGATGGCAAATAAACCTCCCGCCATTGTCGGTGACCTGTCAAGAACGAAAACTGTCTTTTATAATGCGGCACGCCGGTTATTTTGGGTTGTTCGAGTTACCGCGGCCTCGACAAAAAGGGCTAAAATGGAACATGGGTGGTTTTTAGTCACTACTATTAATATCATAAACGGGATATTTATCATGTTTGATTGTTGTTTCGAGTTCCCGATATTTCGGCGCTGTTACAAGCACCATGATCACGGATAAACTGAAGTCATTGCGGATGGATGTTTATGAGCAGACAAATCACACACTCTCTTCAGAATTAATGACAATGTAATATTATTAGCAGACAGCGTGAAATTCCTAGGTGTATTGATGAAAGGAGGATGTAAGCCTAAATTGCAGAAAGGAAGTATCAGCCATAGTTAATTAGTTCAGCTTACAATGTTCTACTACAGCTACACGGATGCGACGCAGCCACAATATAATTTATACTGTGACGCATCTCTGGAATGCTCAGCCCCACCCGCTTCCCCCCGCATTCCCTTAGCTCGCCCGGCGAGTGTCAGTACGGTTAGCATCTTTGTTACCGATACGCGCGTCGATAGTTTGGCTAGTTTTCTGTTGATAATGTATTGTTTTTGGATATTAATAATAATAATAGTCCTCCTGACCGTTTTTCGGCCACGGCGGCCAATCCCAGCGGAGATTAGCCATCTGCGCGGCAGATATTATAGTGCACAAGTGTGTGCGCAGGCACAAGTGCACTCTCTGTTCCCTGTTTTGGATATTATTGTTACAACGTCAAGCGTCAAGTTAATGTGACCAAGTAGTAAGAAGCCTTGAGATAATACTAACTCGCTTGGTGAATCAGAATTGCTGGAATATTGGTTCCGGAACACAGAGGACTAAGAAGGAACGGAAGGTTTTTAGTCAGGACAAGTCTGACACTCCTCCGCTCTGCCCAAGAGCGGGAGGGGTTATTTGATCACTTTCCACCCTTCCCAAAAAAAAAACGGGTGGATCAATGTTACATTGTTATGGGTTGTGGAGGTCAAAGAGGCAGTTGCTCCATGTAAAATACCGGTATTTACCTGCATCCGGTTTGATTGGAAGCCGTCCACCACATTATAGCGAAAATGTGAAAACTTAACTAAGAATACCTACGTACCCGTTGGGGCTGTGGGTTGTTCACAAGAGAAACCGCGGCCTCGACATAAAGGGCTAAGAAGGAACACGGGTGGTTTTTAGTCAGTAGAAGTCTGACACTCACTTTCACTCTGCCCAAGAGCGGGAGGGGTTATTTGATGATTTTACACCCAGCCAGAAAAAAAGGATACTAACCAAGTAGGTGCTATATCCGAGCCTCGTCTCTTTTTCTCTCTTTCTGGCACATCGATCCACGAGAAGTCTCCCACGAAAGAAAACCCACAAACCTGCGCGAGAGAATATATAAGAATATAATAATGTATATATATAAAAATGTATAATAACTGCCACTCGGGATCTTTAGGTTAAGTCGCGCTTGCCTAGGTTGGTCTGTGGATGGGTGACCGCCCATTTCATACCGAGTTTCCTCCGTGCCTCGGAAAGCACGTTAAGCTGTTGGTCCCGGCAGTCATATCTTTGGCAGTCGTTACAGGTAGTCAGTGACCTGAAAGTCTGACAACCAGTTTTATCAAAGGGTATACCTAGTATGAACTGGGTTGTGGAGGTCAGATAGGCAGTCGCTCCATGTAAAATACTGGTATTCAGCTGCATCCGGTTAGACTGTAAGCCGACCCCAACAGTTGGGAAAAGGCTAGGCAGATGATGGATATTTAAACAAATTTGTTTCACCTCATCAGTAGATCCATTTACAAATTCGAAGGTTTTTTCGTCGATGGTGTCAATGTTTGGGACGACCACAGCATCGTTTTTATTCTTAATGCGATGGAGCAGTGGTCTCAGCCAATCCGTGTCGGGCTCCGTGTGTGCGTCGAGGAAGACCAGCACTTCACCGACAGCAACCTTGGCACCTTCCAGACGAGCTCGGATCAGACCAGTCCTGGTACAAGTTTTATTGATCATCTTAATGGAATTGGGCAGTTGACTATTATTTTTTTTACTTGTAATTTGCAAACAGTAAATAAAAAGATAGACAAAAGTAAAAAAAAATATTGTAGGTAATATCTTAAAGTATGGCTTAGTTGTAATCGATTTTAAAGGACGTGCTAGACAGAGACAGCGCTACATAGATGTGACGTCATTAAGTCATTATTGTCATACCGCCCCACTCGGCTGTCCAAAGTTTGACAGCTGACGTACCCTCGAAAACGACCCTACGGGTCGCAATTGTGTCCCCCGACGGGGGACACAATTGCGACCCGTAGCGGGACTGAGGGCATGCATTCCGGAATTTCGGAATCTCGCAATTCCGGAATTCCGTAACAATTTTCCTGATATTTCAATTCCGGAATTGAGAGGAGTAATACCGGAATTCCGATATTCATAATTTTTTGATATTTTGATTACTATTTTTTGCGCGACGCTTTACACTATACAGCATACAGCTGATATCACGTTACAGTTTATGCTCAAGAAACTTCTTTGTTAGTTCTAAACTTGCGATGAACTTGCGAAGTCGTATTAAACAAAGAAGATTACTATTAGCAGGTGTGATCCACTAATTACACAATCCGCAAGTCTTCTTTGCACAAGCAAAGGACGATACCTTTCCCAAAGTCAATTCCCAACGTCTTCCCGTTTGTGGTCGCCACTCCAGAACTTTTCGGCCCCATCGGCCATCCGATGTGCCCTGCCCATTGCCACTTCAGTCTGGCGATTCTTCGGGCTACGTCGGTAACCTTGGTTCTCATGCGGATGTCCTCATTTCTGATTCGATCACGCAAGGAAACTCCGAGCATAGCCCTCCCTATTCCCCTTTGAGTGACTTTGAGCTTTCTGATGAGGCCCATGGTGAGCGACCACGTTTCGGTCCCGTATGCAACACACACTGGTCATTGACTTTCGTCTCGAGTTGAGACACTGTGGTAAGTTGGACGAGAAGATACCGCAAAACTTCCCGAACCCCGAAAATCCCGAATTGACCTCTTTCTCGAAGTTAGACCTACCCAACTGGACGGTCCAGTTGGGTAGGTCTGTCCCAGGTAGACATAATCGTCCACAACTTCGAGTGTAGAGTCTCCGATCTTGATAGGAGTGGGTGTTACATGAACATTCAACATAACCTTGGTTTTGTCAATGTTCATTTTAAGACCCACTCTTTTGGAAGATCTACTGAGGTCATCGAGCATTGTACTGAGGTCATCGAGCATTGTACTGAGGTCTTCCATGGTCTCAGCTATAACCACTATATCGTCGGCAAACCGAAGGTGACCTCTCCAATCTAGAACCTTGAAGACATCCTACAGTGCTGCGGTGAACAGTTTCGGAGATATGACATCTCCCTGTCTCACACCGCGCTGCAGAAGGATAGGTTCCGAGGTCTGGTCCTGAAGTTGGACTGACATGTCACATGGGAGCGTTTTTTACAAACACCGCGATGTACCGGTAGTCGATTTGGCACCGTTGGAGAGACTGCAGTATAGCCCAAATCTCGATCGAATCGAAGGCTTTCTCGTAGTCTACAAACGCTAAACAGAGAGGCAGGTTATACTCTTCGGTCTTCTGTATAACCTGCCGCAGCGTATGTATGTGGTCTACGGTACTAAAGCCTTTTCAGAATATATGTCGCCAGGACAAGTCGTCGGTATGTTTTGGGGTAGCTGGATCTCTTCCGGGGATTCTTAGCACCCCTTGCCACGCCGTTGCCTCGTCCGCTACCGTAGTCGAGGGTAGACGGGCTGCGGGTACTAGGGGCCATTTTTGTCATGCGCTCTAATTTATTAGAGGGGGTTTGCCATAATCGCCACACTTGGCAGGCGGGTTGGCGATCGCAGTATGGTTGCTATTTAATAAAGGCACAGAGAACGCCGCTGCCCAACCGCTGGTCCCAGTCCCTTAGTCGCCTCTTACGACACCCACGGGAAGATATGGGATGGTGCTTCTTTACATCCGACACCATATGGTACAATATCTCAATATGTTGTTTATAAAATATCGTAGGTTTTTTATTAACATTACTAATGTTTAATTCTATTGCGTGATTTATAAACCTTGTTGATTTTACGGGTTTAAAATGTTTAATTAGAGTAATAATTGAGAAAGATGACCAAATATGTTTAATTTGTTACTGAAAATCATTAAAAGGCTGATATAATTATAAATCGTGTTTGATTTGAAACAAACTTTAATTTACCAGTTCCGGAACCAGTTCCGGAATTCCGGAATCAGATCTCCAGTATCGGAACTCAGTTCCGGAATTGAGAACCTTGCGATATTGCATGCCGGGACACAATTGTGTCCCGGACGTTTGAGATGTTTTTTACAAAACATCTATCAAACGTCCGGGTATCAAAAAAAAAACTGTTTATAGCGAGAAATGCAGGGTACGATACACATAATATACTATATACCGACTCATAACGAATACGCTGAATAATAATAAAAATTGTTGGATTTAACAGATTTTTACGTAGCTTTTTGTAACATATCGCAATGTTACTTATATATTATTAAAATAGATTATATAAGCTATTTTTTGATACCAATACATCATTACTTGGAACGTACAGTATTAGCACAATAAATCAATACAAATACCCATTCCCTTGTCCCGCCATACTTAAAAATTTGGAACTTTTAAACACGTGAAATAATAGCTATTTTCATCATATTTGTTTGGTTTAAGTCTACTTTTACATTATTAATGAGCTGTTTTTTCCTATTATAACAAGTATTTTACTGATAAAATACTATAACATACAGAAACTTATCGAAATAACCGGCACGAACCACGCCAATACGGGTTAAATTTGAGTAAAGTTTTTTGTTTATAAAAGTTTTTACGAAATATTTTGTAACATATCTCAACGGAACTTATGTATTATCAAAAAAGATTATATAAGCTATTTTTTTATACCAATACATCATTCCTTGGAACGTACAGTATTAGCACAATAAATCAAAACAAATACCCCTTCCCGTGTTACGCCATAATTAAAAATTTGGAACACAAATTTTAAACACGTGAAATAATAACTATTTTCATCATATTTCTTTGGTTTAAGTCTACTTTTATATTGATAATGAACTGTTTTTCCTATTTTAAGAAGCATTTCACAACTTTAGCACTGAAATATACATTAAATCATGCAATACTTCCCAAAACAACCGTTAGAAATTACGCACGTTGTTTACTTTTTTTCATCACTGGTTTAGATAACCTTTTTTTTTTTTTTTTATTTTTTTTTTTTTTTTTTTTTTTAACTATCACACAACGCCATCTAGTCCCAAGCTAAGCAGAGCTTGTGTTATGGGTACTAGACAACTGATAAACATACTTATATATTTCTAAATACATACATATTATAGATAAATTACACCCAGACACTTTAAAACTCCGATTTCAATTCTGTTTGCACATAAACGATAAGAATTACCACTTAAAACTATTTAAATAAACCTAACACTCAACACAATGGGATAATATATCACAATCCTTAGCGCTCGAACGTCGACACTTCAAACGTAAACAAAAAATACTGGCGACCCGACACTTTTATAAACAATCCTAAATAATGATGGCGGCCGCTCGGGCATAGAGTATTTGGTATGAAAAGAATCGTCGTTTCACAGAGTAAAAATATAACAGAACAGTTAGTCGATTTTTTAAATTTTTCATAGATAATTAGTAAGTTTTAATGGTACAGTGTGGCGCGGATCTCTTGGGTCGCTCTAGTTACCTGGACAGTCAACCGGAAAAAGTTTTAGGTCGCTCTAGTTACCCGGACAGGACAGTGTTACGTAGTACAAATGGTCGTTTCGCGCGACAAGGATAGACAGTGCCCCACCAAAAACTTCTAAAGCGTGTAGCTACTGCATTTTTTGATCGATTTTATTACTCTTTTATACATCGTATTATTTCTGTTAGTTTATTTATTTATTTATTTATGTACACACAAAATACAAAAAAGGATAAAACATAAAAAAATAGAAGAGCACAAAGGTTAGGTTAGGTTAGTTCTTTAGAATAACTCAAAATTTTCGAAAAAAATTGGTAGTTTCAAGTACCAATTTATTTTTTTCACTATTATTCTGCTGTCACTATCCATCTAATAAGAAAAATTTAGATCATCAGTCATGACTTATTTAAGTGCTTTGTTGTAGGTTCTAAATAGTTAATAGAAATTGAATTGAATTGAGAGTCTAAGCAAATAAAACAAAGATGACCTACACATGCATTCTTTTTGAAGTGAAACTTCTTTATAGACGGGGGGTATTATTTTGGATTTTTTTGTCACGAAAAAGAGTTACGAGCGTGTCACGATAAAGCGTTACTGCCGCTTGGAGAAGAGATATCTCAGGAATGCTTGGAAATGAATAATTATTTTTGTGGTGGATAGTTCATTTATCGAAAAAGGCTATAAGCTATATAGCATCACGCTACAACCAATAGGAGCTGAACATAAATGAAAAATGTTGCAAAAACGGGAAAAAATATTCCTTTTTGAGACATCACTTAATGAACTTGAGGGTTGTAGTTCCTATAATGTATTGAGGGTCATTGCCCTCAATACAGCTTGCTCCCAATGACATCGGTTGATGGCCATAGGCTTGCTCCCAATAACATCAGTTGATGGCAATAGGCTTGCCTAAACCTTCAAGTTAAAAGTTTGTTGCGATTCGTTTTTCCTCTTGTCGCTTGAAGTTTCACTTCTACTATTTGTCCCAGCACACATTTCGATTTTTGTTCTTATACACCCTGTGTAATATTTCAATCACAGATCATATAATAAACTAGCTTTTGGCAGCGGCTTCGCCAGCGTGAAAATAACGATTTTCCATACAAACTTTCATCCCCTATTTAACACCCTTAGGGGTTGAATTTCTAAAAATCCTTCCTTATTCCTTGTCTAAATTGTAAAGGGAACCTCTGTGCACAATTTCAGCTTTCTAGGTCCAAGGGTTTGGGCTGGGCGTTGATGAGTCAGTCAGTCAGGACTTCTCTTTTTATTTATATAGATAGATAGATAGATAAGATTTCAATAAATTAATACGTCAACATAAAACAATGTTCCTCCCCCCCCGTTCCCCCCCTCCCCCTGTTGACTCACCGGTCAGGCAGGCGCAGTATACGTATGAGGTCGGGCGGCAGTCTGGT
Source organism: Diarsia dahlii (assembly GCA_949775195.1). Lineage (NCBI taxonomy): Eukaryota > Metazoa > Arthropoda > Insecta > Lepidoptera > Noctuidae > Diarsia > Diarsia dahlii. Next base: position 12,783,100 of record OX459217.1, on the reverse strand, counting down.
CCGTACGTAGTGGCTCAGCTTGCCCTTCAGCTCGGGCAGCGTGGAGTTGTCGTCCACCAGGATGATCTCCTTCAGGTACACCAGTTCCGAGTTCGGATCCTGGCCAGGATACCCTGAGTCATAGAAGAAACTATGTACAGTGGTGGCCCCGACTTAGGCCGGGACTCTCAGTAAAGCGGAGACGAGCAAAGCGGAGAGATGTGCCAAATTCGACCAATCACAGGAAGGGCGAAAGACCAAATGAAAATTTTAACTAATGTGATTGGTTGATTTCCGCACATCGTCTCTCCGATCCGCTCGTCTCCGCTTCGGTGGCGAGTAGTAAGTCGTGCGTTCGAACTTTAGCAAGCGCATTACTTTGTGTAATTTATTTCATCACCACTGCTGCCAAAAACGGGGAAGGAATACATAGTGAGGAAACCGTCATCTCCTAGAACCAGAAATACGAAGACGTGACATCTACCAACCCGCGCTGGGCCCGCGTGGTGGATTTAAGCCCACTACCTCTCATATAAATGAGGCCTGTGCCCCAGCAGTGGGAACAATAGGCTGATGATGATGATTTAATGAGTATTGCACTGCCAAACTATACGCGGTCTTCACTTCAAGAGACTCCGGGTTTATTAGCCGTGGGTCTTTCGACAGACATGACCAGTGGTTAGCCCACTGCCAATTGCTTCCAACCCTTTTTTTTTTTTTGGTGGGTGGAAAATCATCGAATAACCCCGCCGCTCTTGGGCAGAGCGAAGGGGAGTGTCAGACTTCTACTGACTAAAAACCAAACCCATGTTCCTTCTTTGCCCTTGTGTCGGAGCCGCGTTAACCTTTCGATAATCCACAGCCCCGACGGGGTGCTTCCAACCCTTAGCTTTATATCGGTAACTTCACTTCTTTCAACATAATTTCGTTCAAAACTTTTCGGCTTGAGCCGACCTCGTATCATCTTATTTGTCGCACTTATTTTGAGCTGGTGCATGCCTTATTCCAACGATCAGCTCGTCAATTAGGCTTCTTCCCAAGATACAGCAGCCAGGCTGGTCCTTCTCACATCCAGTGGGTTCCCATTTCATAGGCTCGAGCATTACAAAATTGATTCCTATCCCTAGCAGCTAAAAGTCCAAACACACCTGTCTGATTAACTCGTCCAGCCTTCTTATCCACAAAGTTGGCGTTCTTGTACCAGGGCTGGTTCCTCCGCGCGCTGATGATGACGCTCCAGATATTCCTTATCAAAATGGAGTAAGGCTCGTTATGGAATATCAGGATGACGGAGGTTGAGGGCAGTTCTGCGTCGTAGACCACTCGCTTGCATGCTGGGTTGCGGAAGTCTGAGGGCGAATACACTTGGTTACTGTGGCTCAACAATTAGGGTTAAAAGGACGGATTTTTGGACGACATGGAGGACTGTTTGAAAGTTTATTTGGCTTGAAAGAGGGCGACTCGTGAGATGACGACTAATAGGGGAGAAGAAGGCATGCTGTCGCCGAACCAAAATAAATTGGGATGAGGGCAAAATAATGATATATGTCATAGAAAGTCGCGGGAATCAGTTATATTATTATGTTAGAAAAGCATCGAACCAGAAAAACGCAAAGTCCCTCCACTTTGCGTTTTTCTGGTTCGTGGGTCGTAGATGCAGTCTGCAACAAAACGAATCGAAGAAATTGACAGAAAACAGGACTCAAAATTCCACGATGTATAATAAAAACCTACATGGGTCTCTCATGGTTCATAGAACTCTCTTTGCATGAACGAATATTGTTGTTTTGAATGGTACCATATAGATCTATTCAATTCCACGCTTCCACGCTATCATACTAAAACGGGCAACCAGTAAATTACCTCAAGAAGACGGCGTTACAGCAACAAGTAGACCACGAGTTCAGGCAAAACGCGGTGCGTTAACAAACATTTAAACCACAGAACAAATAAATCTGTTCTGTAATTTAAACTCACAAACACAAACAACCAGAACCGGAACAACTACCTGCAGGGCTAATGCGTATCTTTTAATGACAGTGGCTATCATATTCAAATAACTGTCAAATGGTAAGTTTAAAAAAAAATGTACCAAACCATAACCAATTGACAGTTAATTGATGGAGACTATAATAATGATAGCCACTGACATTAAAAAGATACGCAATAGCCCTGCTGGTCATACAAATATTTATTCCAGAACCCAGAACACGCAGTGCAGCAGCTAATCAGCCTCTGCTATAACGGTGCTGTCTTTGAATGTCTAACTATCAACATCTACCCTATGTTCTGTGCATCTACCAGTAAAATGTCAAAGAATTCGAAGATTCACAAATGAAAAGAACCAAGAAGTTACGTCGTACATTCACCGGCAAAATTGCATGGATACCTTTTTACCCGACTGCGGCGAAGCCCAAAAGGAGGGTTATGTGTTTGACGTGTATGTAAGTATGTATGTATGTCCGTTTCTTTGTTCCCTCATAACTCATAAACGGATGAACCGATTTGAATGAAATATACGTCGTTAGATTCGTCTTGATGGCGCGGGTGTTATAGGCTGCATTAAAATTAAAAAAACAACGAAAAATTGCGGATTTTGGGGGCCAAATCGCGGACTTCAAAAAATTTTTTTTTTCAATTTCATCGAGTGGGGTATCAAAATAAAGGATTTTATAAGGAGATTACAAAAATATAAAACACTTATATGTTTAAAAGAAATTCAAAGTGAGAAATCCTATAATAAACAAGCACAAAAGTTAAATCATCTGCGAAGAATTTTACGCGATCAACGAAAGAACAAACACAAAAGAACTAAAAAGTTGGAAATAAAAAAAAAGTAGTTAAAAAACTAAAAAACCCGACTGAAAAAACTGAAAAGCAAAAAACAAGCACATTTTAAATTAAACAAAACTTGGAAACAGGCGTTCATTTGAATATTAAATTAAATTATGAAAAGAAAAAATGAAAATAGAATGGACCCCGCCTGCTTCCAAGTTTTGTTTAATTTAAAATGTGCTTGTTTTTTGCTTTTCAGTTTTTTCAGTCGGGTTTTTTAGTTTTTTAACTACTTTTTTTTTTGGTGGGTGGAACATCATCAAATAATCCTTCTCGATCTTGGGCAGAGCGAAAGGGAGTGTCAGACTTCTACTGACTAAAAACCACCCATGTTCCTTCTGAGCCCTTTAAGTCGAGGCCGCGGTATCTTAGCGTTTATAGTCGATCTAGTTAACGTTAGGTTGCGTCATTTCTCGCTTCACACGATTTTAGTTCTGAATAGTCCATGCATTTTTACAGGTGAGTGTACATTATAACTTGTTAACCGATTAAATGTTTTCGCGCTGATAATGTTAATTAAGTACACTTTGCTACAAGGCCTTTTCAATTGCTTTTCTTTATTGTGGGTAGCTATGATAAAGAAAATTAAAGAAAGAAAACATAATAACAACTATGTACCTATGATATTTATTTGAAAACTAGCTGTACGCGGCATGCGTTGCAATGCCCTTTTTCCTACCGACTACCTGCCTACCTACTACCCTACCTACTACCCTACCCAATACCCTACCTACTACCCTACCCACTACCCTGCCTACCTACCTACAACTTTCTCACCGTTTAAACATTCCCTGGACTGCCACAAATAATTCAAAACCAAAATTAGCCAAATCGGTCCAGCCTTTTTCGAGTTTAGTAGGAGTAACGAACAGCAATTAATTTTTATATATGTAGAAGATAGAAGATTAACTCGAGTAGATGGCGGAAATCATACCACGGCATGGGTAAGCTATTGGGATAAAAAATATTTATTTATTTATTATTATTATCACAATCACAATATGGAATATCGTCACGCCTGCCAGGACCATCTTTTCCACTGAGCAGTTGGGCACACTCTGGGCACATGCGCAGGGTCCCAAAGTACCAAGTTGCTAGAGGTTGTCGAAAGGCAGGATCACAGGATATTAAAGTTCTCGAGCTCGCTTTGCTCGCTTTTGCATCTAATTTTAAGCATAAATTAATAGTAACATCTAAAGGAGGTTTTTCTGAGGCCAACAACTTTAAATTGAAACAAAACACATTAAAACGTTTTTATGTCCTTCTAATTGGCTTCAGTTGGTACTCAAGAGAACAATCATGGAGCCAAAATGCAAGAATGCACACATTCTTACCATTTTGGTCTATGGCTCCTTTTTTTTTTTTGTGGTTGGAAAATCATCGAATAACCACCCCCCCCCCCGCTCTTGGGCAGAGCGAAGGGGAGTGTCAGACTTGTACTGACTAAAAACCAAACCCATGTTTCTTCTTCGCCCTTGTGTCGGAGCCGCGTTATCCTTTCGATAATCCACAGCCCCGACGCACAGATAGGTTTATAGTTGACTGACTAAAAAAATATGATTCTGTTTAGTCCTCGTCAGTTAGATTATCGAAAAATATTGGAAAGTATAATAAAACTAGACGAAAATAAAACGTGCCAAAGATCGTGAGTGGGGGCTGGTGTTCAGTAGTTTTTGCGTGAAAGAGTAACAAACATCCATTCATACATACATACATACAAACTTTCGCGTTTATAATATTACTAGCATTTATTTACCATCTAAAGTTCTGTTATAAGGTATCTTGTCACTAAGATACACGTTGATCCCCAGTTTTTTAACTGATTCCTCACCCAACGACTTCTCTTCACGTAGTAGTTCTACAGGATCACCTCCCTCTCCCAATCCTGGGATAATTCTCGCCTCGTCTTCTAATATTTGCAGCTCGTACTCCTGCTCGAGGGGATCTGAGTACTCCGCCTTCGTATTCTTCTTGCCGCCTTGCCAATGCTCGAATAAATCCATTATAAACATCACCACTACAATCAGAAACGCCAACTTGGCCGCTTGGCAGCACTTTCGCACCGGGCAATGCACCATTGTCCCTAGGGTAGTTGACAAAAAAAATCTAATTAGTCCGTCAGATAAACTCAAACTCAAATATTTTATTTCAATTATGCCATTACAGGCACTTTTTAATGTCAGAAGGACGGAAGAAGAACGAAACTACGAGTGCAATACGTCATTCCGAAAGTCACCACGCCGAACCACACGCCACCGAATGCCCGCAACAACGAACACTGCGAGCACGAAAGCACGCAGCGACACAAACCGCAACAACGAATGCTCGAGACCCCGAATCACGGAACAACGAATGCACGCCACAACGTGCAACCGCCGCCCCGCGACCCGGAGCCCCGCACACCCGCCGCCACGGCACACGCCGCCGCGCGCCCCCGCACCTACAGCACTCGCCGCCGGTAACATCCGGCGCCGCGCAGCCCAGATAGATTTCCAAAATAATTATATTGGACACGTTTTTCACTTTTTTCACGTAAACAATAAATGAAGACGATACCAGGCGCGGATCCACCGTTGTGGGCACTATGGGCATGCCCACAACCCTAATTGACATCATAGGGGTCATGACCCCAAGATCTTCAGAAAATTGCAATTTTTTGTTTTGATAAATCATTAACTTAACTTTCTGCACAACAGAGACAAACCATTCCAAGGCAGGAACCAAATTTTGTAAGCTCGCTTCGCTCGCTATTGCATTTTGCCTTTTATAAGTTGACGTTTAGTTTTGTTGTCATCTCTTTATGAATAAACAAAAAGAACCCAATATATGGGTCGGAGGCAGAATGCTTAAATTTTGAAGCTCTCTTCTCTCGCTCCTGCATTCTGTTATTATCAAAAGCGGTTTCAGAGGCTTGCTCCTCTAGCTCTTGTGTTGTCTTAATCTTGACATTTGAAATTCTAACTCATCTCGGGGAACCTCCTCACCTTCCCCCGAAATCGAAGCGATTAACCTAACCGAGGCAAAACGCAAAAAAAAATTTCGCTCGCTGCGCTCGCGAATACATCCTGTCTCGTAGCTGCAAAAATTGACAGTGCTTTTTATTCTCAAACCGTATGAGTGAAAAGAATTTAATTTTTCCGAGGACGTGAAAAATTTTCGAGCTCGCTCCGCTCGCTCTCGCAATTTTTTGGCTTTTAGCTGTTTTAGTAACTCCTGACAAGACACAATTTCAGACAGTAAAAAAAACTCTTAAATTAAAGCTCACTACGCTTATTTTTAAAACCTGCCTTATTTACGCCACACAAATTCTAAAGACTCGGAGCTCTTTTCGGGAAACTAAAGATGCACGCACCGCTCTCTCTCTCCCAAATCAACCTACCGGCGCCCATGCACGTTTTAATTCAGAAAACTATCGATTTTCAAAAGTAGTTCCTAATAATGTCACTATAACGATCATGAGCGGGTTCATACTCCAACTTGCACTTGGCCAATTTTCGGGTGACTGTGCCCACAACCTTTTTTGCGGGCTGGATCCGCGCCTGGACGATACATTGCTTCGAAAAGTCGTGCGACGTCACAATTTGGTATATTTGTGACGTCACCAGCCCCCACTCACGATCTTTGACACGTTTTATTTTTGTCAATTTTCATTAATTTGATAAAACAAAAAACACGTATCCAATATTTTTCGATAATCTAACAGACGGACTACACAGAATTAGATTTTTTTTATTCCGTCAACTACCCTATTTATGAATGAACGTGGCACCGCATCGTGCTGTGTGCGGCGACCGACTGATTTTGACGTTTCACTTCATAATATCACTTCATCTGTTCCTTAATAGTCTACCTTAACGGAAATTAGTCATGCTTGTTTTAGTATCGTTTTTACTTTACGATTTAATTGCATATTGAAAATTTTAAGTAGGTACCTATACGTATGTACCTAATTGGTTCAGAGTTAAATTTTATTAACAAAATATCATCATCAACAGCCTATTAATGTTTCCACTGGTGGGACACAGGCCTCCTCTCTTAGATAGCGAATGTCTTCGAATTTTTACATGCCGGTTTCCTCACGATGTTTTCCTTCACCGTTTTGAGAGCAGCGGAACAGAATATAGTAGTGTGTAAATAAAACAACAGTGAATGTTACGAAATACTTATAATATAAACTAGAAGTACAGTCACGTGACACTATGATGTCTATTCTATCGAGAAGGGCGCCGCGCGATGCGTCAGTAGGTAGTAGCTGCCTCGCGCTCTGCAACACAATACAACAAGGTCTATTATAATAATATACTGGGGATATTATAGGGATATTCTATATTGAAACCTTCCTCAAGAACCACTTTATCAATTGGCGAAAACAGCATGAAAATCGGTACAGTAGTTTTTGAGTTTATCGCGAACAGACAGACAGACGCTTTGTTTTAAAATATGCAGTGATGTTAGTTTAACGAGAGACTTTTAGTTATAATCCATGTTTTAAAACTAGCTTAAGACAATGGCGAAAAAGAAACGTCTTATAGAGTGAGATCTGGAGAGCGTGCCATGACACAATGGCGTCACAAATTATCTAATATATAAAATTCTCGTGTCACAGTTTTCGTTGCCTCCGAAACGGCTTGACCGATTTTGATGAAATTTTTTGTGCTTATCCGGTAGGTATCTATGAGAATCGGCCAACATCTATTTTTCATCTTTTTTTTTCTATTTTTTTTACTAGGGAATTATTTTATATGGCAAAACAACGTTTGCCGGGTCAGCTAGTTATTATATATAAATAAATAAAAAATAATAATAAATACTAAACTTGGCAGTCAGTTAAAAAGTTGCTTTACTTTATAATACTTTGTGAACTAGCTTGATGATCGATTGCTTTGAAAAAAACGAGTTTAAACAAACATTCTAGAAAGATTTGTTCATCATCATAATCAGCCTATAATGTTCCCACTGCAGGGACTCAGGCCTCCTCTCTAGGAGAGGGATGGGCTATAATCCACCACGCGGGCCCAGTGCAGGTTGGTAGATGTCTCATGTCTATGATTTTTTTGGTTCTAAGACATGTCGGTTTCCTCACGATGTTTTCCATCACCGTTTTGAGAGCAGTAGTGATGAAATAAATTCACACAAAGTAATAATGCGCCTGACGGGGTTCGAGCCCACGACTCACTGTTCGTAAGTCGGGGCCGCCACCACTGAGCCACCACTACACTCTCACTAGATTTGTTAAATCCCTTTAAATTCTGTACATGTTGACCACAGATCACCGTATCTTCTACACCAAAATGACCGTACAGTCCTCTCACTGGCTTATCTATAAGCGTGACAACCTTAAGCGTGTGAACACATACCTGCAACTTGTTCACCCGCTGCCAATAGTGAGGCGGTCCCCTTTGGGGGAGAGCCCGAACAGTCTCTTGACAAAGGCGGTGAGTTTGGACTCGTTTCCGAGCTCTAGAGAGTACGTGATCGGAGGGAGCGCAGGAGGCAGGACGCCCACATAATTATTCTGTTCTTTAGTGGAATGGTTTAGCTCTCCATTACCACTACGCACCAGCGTGTTGATGTCTCTAACCACGCTGATGATGGGGACGACGCTCTTGCGGTTCTTCACCAAGAAGTTCAGAGCTTTGAATATAAAGTTGTCTTCGTTCTCCGATCGGCTGAATAGTTGCAGGAATCGTTTCTGACGCTTCTTCGCGTGTCTGTCTGTGTGTTTTACTTGTGACGTAGTTTTCTTTCCATGATTTTGTTTGGTCTTCTCGTTGTTTGCATGTATCCAAGTAATTGGTAGCTTTATCATCTTTGCTTTACCTATGATTTGGTGTCCGTTGTGTTCGCTTGGGTCGTGAGCACGTGTTCCATTATCTGTGAGATGTGTAGCTGTTTGGTCGTTATTGACAACAGGATTATTTTGCTCTTTTGTATCTGTATCATTAGTAGATGTGTGAGTGTTGATATGTTGTTCTTCCTTGGCACGGTCGTTAATGTCAATACTAGTAGTTGTAACATTACGTTTGGCGCGACTCTTACGTACATTATTGTTAGGTGCAAAATACCTGACATCGCGTGTGTTGTGGTTATCAAAATCAGTACGTATTTGTGACTTCTTTTCAAAATATTTGCTTGGTCGAATATGTTCTCCCGCGCGTTTTCTAAAGATTTCTTTTGTTTCTGTTTTCAAGTCCAGTTTTGTCCTCATTGATCCGGTTCGAAGCGGTTTGATCTGGTGCAAAGCGGCTTTTTTGTTGCTATCGTGTTGATGCTTTGTGTTTGATGTGAGGTAGTAAGTGTAGATACCTCTAGTCTGCTCCGTGCCGTCACCTGCAAGCGTGGAGTGTATCATACAATAATGTGCTTTAAGCTAGTCACAACACAGTGCAATATTGTGCGAGATAGTGCTGCTATATTTACATTAATTTGTACAAAAGTGGAAAGCTCGTGGGCTGCTAATTCTACGAATCTTTATATCTTTGAAACCCATTTCTACGTTTATAAGCCTGCTCTCTACGCGTCAGCCCCTAGTACCGTGGTAATACTGGTACTCCTTACTTATGGTCGAGTTGCGCGCCCATATGCACGAAGGGCGCGTGCGCGCAGTGGCCGCGCGAGTACTCGTGCCAGGAGGGGCACGCTGTGGCCAGGAAGCCGCGCGGCCGCAGCACAGACTCCGCGTAGAACATGTACGAGCGCCAGTGGCTGCAGAAGACTACAGGGAAAGGGGGGGGGGGGGGGCAGGAGGGGTCTATTAGTAAAGGTAGCTCGGGGTAGCGAACTACATAGATCAGAACAGATCATATCGTGATACAAAAAAACTGGGTAGTGGAACTCAGACAGGCAGTCGCTCCATGTAAAATACTGGCATTCCTAAATATTGCAGCATCGCTGCTGTAGGAGGCGCCTCAAAAGAACCTCCTTTATTGTTAGTACCTAATAAGTTAAATTTTAGTTCCCACTTGCGAAACATTCACATTACTATGGTAATATTATCTGTATTATTAACATTAACTCACGCCCTTTTGCAATGGGGGTAGGCAAAAACCACCAACGCCAGCTGCTACGATCCTTACATACTCCTTTTGCCTCGTCTGCATTCAAATCTGGTCATTCACGCACACCGGTTACCAGTAATACGCACTTCTCTTTTCTGAAGAACGTCACCATTATAATCAGTGTATATTTTTCTCCTAGCGTTGCCACACTTGCCACTCACCTCTGCTTTATAAATACCCTTCGTTTAGCGACTTTCACTCATCATGACCTAACCATCTAAGCATATTATTCTTTTCAATTTATTTTTTCTATGACCAAATCAAGTAATTTATTCAAGTTAGGGTGATAATCAGGACTTTTTTAACGTCAAACGTCAATTATAAAGTCAGTCCCCCAAATGTCTATACTTCGCCACATCCTTAACACAGTGTAAGCTGGGAAGAAGAAGTACCGAAAACGACTTTACGTAGATCTGAAATAGGGGGAACACCTTAGGCATGAGACACTCATTATTTAGGCGAGTAACAATTTTAATACATTGAATATTTAGGATGCTTGGGTAATCTTTAAATATTTCTAGTGGCATTCCACCCTTGCCGATATTTTCTAGCTTCAAGTTGAGTTTGGGAACAGAGACCGTGTCAAAAGCCTTCGAAAGGTCCAGGAATAAATGTAAACATTTCGATTTTTTTATTTTTATTTGTCTAGGCTCAGCGTGTAGTGTGTACTCACACTTGTTGAGCAGCAGCTGTTGCGGGATGACGACCTCCAGCTCGCAGCCAGGCTGCGGGCTCTTGCCGCCGTTCGGGAAGAAGTCGGCGTGCCCGATGGGCTCCTTGTAGCCTGGAAACAGGGTTGACAGTCATTCAAAAATAAGTCATTTTTGGATCTCCCATGTTCTTGGTGTCTGAACCATAATTTTTTCCCAAACCTGTTTCCAAAATTATAAGTCATGCGGATGCCTGATTTAAATTATTTTTCTCTTATATAATTTTATTTTATTTTATTTATTTTATTTTATTTTATTTGGGGGGCTTACAGCTAACAATACAAAAATAAATAGTGAATTGTTCAACGACAAGCCATTTACAAGCCTCCACAGTTGGCAGTAAAGTAATGTTGCAAGAACTATTACACACATACATTTAGAATTAAAAAAAAAAACAAATTATAAATTAACTAAGCTTAATTTAAACGGCTAACCTTAGTATACTTATAATTATAATAAAAACTAAGAATATAAAATTAGGCACCTGCTTAGGCAGGAAAGCAGGCGCACACGCTACTGAAATTCATCGGCAGTGATGCATCTTTTAGTTAAGGCAGTACTTATTGACGCCAAGCTGCTTGTAAACAAATCGATTGAGGGATGTTCGTTCAATACAATGTGGTTAAAAGCTTTGATTGAGCGAAGCATGTAAGCGTTGCTACGGTAAACTGTGCGAGCATAAGGGGCACGAAGAAGATTTCTCAAGCGAGAATGTCGAGGTGGAACATTCAAGGACAGCTTAGAAAGAAGTTCAGGACATTCAATCCTAGATTGAGCTATTTTTACTAGGAACCGTATATCAGATATTTTTCTCCGAGTTACAAGTGGAAGTAAGTGAAACCGGTCACATCGGTCATTGTAACTCAAATGAGGGATTTTAAATTTGTAACCTAAGTATCTCGTGAATTTCCTTTGAATTCGTTCCAATCTGTCTGAATGCACCGCATAATTCGGATTCCAAATTTGACTACCATATTCGAGGTGACTGCGGACGTAAGCACAATACAGAATTTTCACGGTTTTCATTCTCTTAAACGAACTGGCATTACGGATAATGAATCCCAAGGCTTTGGACGCTTTTTTGGCAATATGGTCAATATGACCCTCAAAGGTGAGCTTACTGTCTAATAAAATACCAAGATCTCTAGTACTATGAGTTCGAGATAAAGGCTGATTTGCGATTGAGTAATTGAATATGACCGATAGGTTCTTCCGTGTGAAAGTCATTACCAAACATTTGGATATATTAAGATCTAATTTATTTATTTTACAATAATTAACTAAACGGGATATGTCAGCCTGCAAAAGCTTGGCATCATTTAAACTCCTAACTGCTGTGAAGATTTTCATGTCATCCGCAAACATTAAGTGTTTAGAATATTTGAAGCAATCGCCGATGTCATTAATAAAAAGAACAAATAATAACGGCCCCAATAGGGAACCCTGGGGCACACCAGAGGGGATGGTTGTCCAGGAGGATATAAAGCCACTGAGGACCACTGCTTGTGTCCTATTTTGTACATAAGACGAAAACCATCTGAATAAGTCTCCTCTAATGCCCAAGTCGAAAAGCTTTCTCAGCAAAATATCATGGTCGATCCTATCGAACGCCTTACTATAGTCGGTGTAGATTGCATCTACCTGTGACCCATTATCCATATGTTCAGTTATAAAATCTGTGAACAGGACCAAGTTGGATACTGTGGACCTCCCTTTCAAAAACCCGTGTTGTTGGGGACTCAGACTAGAAACCACACTGCAGTACAGCTGATTATAGACTATGCGCTCTAATATTTTAGCTAGTAGACAAAGTTTCGAGATTGGCCTATAGTTTTCTATTTTATCTTTAGCACCCTTTTTATGGATCGGTGATATAAAGGCCGATTTCCAAACAGAAGGTACAATGCCTTCAGATATTGACCTTTTAAATAAAAGTGACACAGGTAAGGCTAGTTCATCGGCGCACTTAACTATGAACATAGCAGGCAAGGCATCGGGGCCAGCGGATTTGGTTAAATCGAGAGATTTTAAATATTTATGAACGATCACCGTATCAATCTCAATTGAACTCAAATGACAGTTGGAAGCACAACCTGTCGAGCCACAGTCACGATTCGCGGAGGAAGAGTCTAAGAAGGTGGTACGAAAGTAGTTGGCAAAAAGTTCACAAATTCCTTCACCCGAGTCACTTCTACTCGCACCGTAAGACATACTTGACGGAAAGTTGCTGTTCATGCGTTTATTTTTGACATATGACCAGAATAGTTTCGGGCTAGTACCTATTGAGGACTCGATTTTAGTCATATAGGCCTTATAGCAAAGTTGTTCAATATCATTGGCTCTATCACGAAGCAATTCATATGATAACCGATCAGAACCATTACCGTAGACTTTAAGTTTCTTATAGTATTTAAATTTTTCTTTAAGTATCTTAACGAGCGCCGAGCTATACCAAGGTGGATATTTAAAGAGTTTACATAGACGCTGAGGGACGTGTTTATCTCTGATAATAAATAACGTTGAGTAAAAGTTACCGACCGCTTCATCAACAGTTCCTTTCAATAATATGTCGTCCCAGTTAGTGCTACGCAAGTCAGATCGAATCAGTTCATAGTTACCTTTATTATATTGGTACGTCATGCGCGCACTGGCGGTAAGTGACTGAGGATCCACCGTAACAATCTGAATTAACAGAGCAGGGTGATATGAATCCTCGATAGTAAGGGGTTCTAGACATGCCGAGACGGTGACGGGAGTATTTGCTAGAACTAGGTCTAGAATTTTACCGTGTCTGTTATTAATAAGATTAAATTGCTGTAAACTACAAAAATTAATGGTATCAACAAAATGAGTAAACAAGCTGGTTTGGGGCACGGTAGGTCTAATTCCATCACTAGAGGTCGTCCAAGTTATGGAACTCATATTAAAATCTCCGAGAATAATAAACTTATCTGCGGGGTGGTTATTCACTATGTCCGAGAGATTGTCCAAATAAGCTTGCAACTGACTAGCGAAGCTATTACCTAAATTCTGTTCACACAAATAGAGAGTACATATGTTAAGTCGGTAGGTACGTTTATCGCAGCGGGATCTGAGTTGAATAGAAATCCAAATATCTTCCGCACTGGATCGCCAATCAACATTCTCAACAACAGCAAGCTCGCGACGTACCGCCACCAGCACACCGCCCCCACGCGCCTGTGCAGTGGCCGCGTAGTCGCGGTCGCGTCGCCACACTAGGTACCTATCGTCAAAAAGTTCACTATCCAATATCCCATCAACAAGCCAGGTCTCGGTTAACGTGATTACGTCATAGTTACATTTAGCTAAATTCCTATAAAAATTGTTGGACTTCGTCCGCAGTCCTCGAACATTCTGGTGATAAATGTTTAGTTCATACATTAGTACTTAATACCTATGAATAAGTATATAACGAAAAAATACAGTACATAATAACACATAAAAAGCCCGAATAAGACGTTAGACTTCCGTTTTACAATAAAAAATAAACTATCAAAGCTCAAACCACTGGCCAGAACTACAAACATTATGAATAAATCACGTTTTAATTTGTACCAACTATTGGTGCATGCATAATAGGTCGCTATTACGGGCGGGTCAGAATAAAACTTTACATGTATATTCACAATAATATTAATACTAAGACAGTTAATATTTTTTAACTCTAAACTCAAAACACTCAATTGAACCGAAAATACCTCAACACCCATCAAAACATATCTGTTAGCAAGCCAATGAACATATCTATAACAGCAATACATTACACATTTCGGCGCAAAATAAATCAGTGCGTAAACAAAGCGAGTATGGTCAAATGGACTTTGGACTGAGGTAAGCGAGTAGGCGCAATCCGTGTACCGCACACGGGTAATTAGTGACACTTTCAATAGATGTTTACGTTTTAACGTAACAGTTGTAAAAAATAGCAAATATGGAATGAATTTAAGCTTATGATCTAAACAAGTAGCGTTGAAATTAGGCGTTAAATAGAAGCATACATAGAAATAGGCTAATGAATTTTCAGTAGGTCCCGTTCCGTTGCAACAATAAAAGTCTTGGACGTGGCATCCCGTTTTACAAAAATCTTCATATGTTTCACCCACACATATTGAAAGTTTTTTTCCTTCGCAAGGGATTTAGTTTGTGAAAGTAACATTTTGTTTTTAATAGTTAGATGGTCGTTAACAAAGACCCTTCCCGAACCAGTGATTCCCACATCTACGGAAAGTAAGGGATCCTTGTAGGAACGGGCAGCTGCAATGAAATCCTCTTTCACATACCTGTTTAAAAAAGACACAATAATGTTCTTACTGTTTGATACATTAGTCGGCACTCTGTGTATAAAATTAATTTGATTTTTCAATATGGGATAGGAAATTTTAACACCGATTCTTTGCACTACATCGAAAAGGTTCTCTTTGTCCTTCACTGGCACCCCCTTAATCTCCACATTGTTGCTGCGGAGCCACTGATCCATGTCCCGATGGTCGTCTTCAAGTTTCACAACAGCTGATCTTGATTGAGAGGCCTCCATCTGGACCGCTTCTACTTTAGTAAGTCTTTCGTCCAAAGCTAGGACCTTATCAGGGAGTTCTTTGAGATTGGTCAGCTCTTGACGTAGGAGATGAACCTCAGATGCCAAACTGGAGAGAGGAATTAGGTCTTGGCGGATACTGCAAAGTTCCCGCATCACTGTGTCCAGTGTAACTGGAGCAGGAACCACCGGCGAGGCTGCGCCTGAGAGCGATTGGGAGCTTGGATGACCTGGATTTTTGCAGTTAGCACACCTCCATGTTGCCTGACGCTCCCCGAGCTTGCGATAGCCCTTCTCCGTGACCCCAGAGCACGGGAAGTCGAAGTGTTTGCAACACACCGAACACTGAATCGCCTCTGCGACCTCTTCACCACACCTTCCACAGACAACCATGTTTAATATAACTTTAGTTATTTAGTATTAGTTATTAGCAACTTTAATCTATATCGCGAGCGACCACTGAGGACAAGTTGCAGACGCGCGCCGCGTTCTCGCTTGGACGTCTGATCGGAGCTGCGCTCGCACGGACACTGAATTCTATACAAACTTAATATATTTTTAAGTTATAAATATCCCTACAACTTCTTTTTTAAAATATAAAAATTGTAGCCCAACGGAATCGGAAACAGGGTCCAAGCTAACGGCGGTCAGGGCTCCAGAGAAAGGAACCTCCTAAACTCCTAACAATACGAGCCGTGTCCAGTAGTACCGCTTTCTGCATCAAGCCCTTCATATAGCTGCCTAACGAGTTTTTGACTATTAAGCCATTGGCTGAAACGACTATCGGCACAATGATCGCTGAGTTCTCTTTATTTTTGTAAAAATTGCAGACAGTCTCCCAAGATCGTTGGTCTGTAGCTACAACGGTTTAGTAGCTACGTTGTAAGTGACTGTATACAAACGGTGGCTTACCGAAGATGCCTGCGTCAGTGTGAATGACGTCGACGAAGTGCGCGTCAGTGCTGTCCAGGCGCTGCTCGAGCGGCAGACCGCTGAACAGCGGCAGTGCGGGGTCCAAACCCGTGATACGCGCCACGCGACCTGCAGGGGACAAAACATGGATATATACGAGCCATGGATGTTTTCACTATGGCGAAGTGGCTTGCTTACAATTTGATTGAGGAGTATTCGTTCAATACTACTTGGTTACATGCTTGATTGAGCGAAGCATATAAAAATGGCTGTTGGCTGCGGTGAACTGCATAGCTATTCACAAACAATAGAATAAAAAACTTTTTTGCAAAAAAAACAACCGACTTCAAAAACACCAAAAAGAGAAAAATAAACTTAAGAAGAAAAATCTGCTTCTGAAGTCGGTGACTTTTGTTTGTTTGACTTCATGTTTTTGCCACCGACTTCAAAAGCAGATTTTTCTTCTTAAGTTTATTTTTCTCTTTTTGGTGTTTTTGAAGTCGGTTGTTTTTTTTGCAAAAAAGTTTTTTTATTTTTTCATTTTTAGTTGTAATAAGTACCTATATATATATATATATATATATATATCCTATACAAATATTTACTATGCATTTAACATTCAACCAAGAAACCTAACCCTTAACCTTCAAGATTCAACTATTTTTGCTTTCAACTCGGAGTGGTACTACTCCTCAACGGTTAAGAGCATGAAGACAAGTGATGACTGCTAGATGCGAATACTTGAATAGCGTCACAAAAAGCACGAAACACGTAATACGTGTCTATGAAATTCATATATAACATTTAAAAAAAAATTGTATTGTACACATCTGCATACCCCCTCAGAGCATACAGGCGTGATGTCACGTCATGATAATGTATATTCAATAAACATCCAAGCGATTCCAGCAATTACGACAGATTTGCCGTCCACTTTTGAAGAGTTCCATTGTATATCTCCGAAGATCAGCACCAGATCTTCACCAAATTAAAATGGGACCACCTCAGGAGTATACTCTTTCAAATAAAAAAAGAATTTTGAGAATCGGTCCACAAATGGGGGAGAAATCAGGTAACATAAATAAAAAATAAAAAAAAAATACATACACACGAACATATAACCTCCTTTTTCGAAGTCGGTTAAAAACTGAATCGAATATGTCGTATGTCATATTTTTGGCATTACGAGAGCGGTAGCATACGACATAATCAATTCGGTTTCAATTCGATTGTTTGTGAACAGTATGAAAATGTTTAGGGCGATTTGTGGTGTTAAGCGAATTGGTAAAATAAGAAATGTGTACTTATAAAGGAAGTCTGAAGTTATGTGATAATTAGTTGTCGTGGTACGGGCATGTGATGCGGAGGAATGAAGAAAATATCGTGAGGAATGTTTTGAGTAAGAATGTTGAAGGGTATAAGAGTAGAGGAAAAAAAAAAGAAACGATGAATGTACTGTGTTAACACGTTCAGACCGGCGTGTACCACCGGTGGAGCACGGAGTATTTGCTGCCACGGCGGGGTGTACCACCGGTAAATGCGCACCGCCTTGAGAGAAAGTGTTGTATTTACCGTCCCCGCCTAGTAAAATAGACAAATTTTCATAGTGCAGCTCAGGAGGTGGATGTAATTTGGCAAGACTTTTGGTTCATGGGGCGGTGATGTACCACCGGTGGCCATATGAACATTTGCGCCGTAGGATAGAAGTACCTATATATATAGGTGCCGGTCTGAACGTGTTAAGCATGATATGATTAGATAGAAAGTGTCTGATGAGATGACGAGTTTATAGAAAAGTATGGAAGAAGAAGCCATGATGCGCCGACTACAAATTAATTGGGATAAGGGCGAGAGAGCAGCCGTGGCCCAGTGGTGTCGGCCCCGACTTACGAACAGTAGGTCGTGGGTTCAAACCCAGGCAGGCGCATTACTTTGTGTAATTTATTTCATCACCGCTACTTTCAAAACGGTGAAGGAAAACACCGTGAGGAAACCGGTATGTCTTAGAACCAAAAAATTCGAGGACATGTGACATCTGCCAATCCGCACTGGGCCCGCGTGGTGGATTATAGCCCATCCCTCTCCTAGAGAGGAGGCCTGAGTCCCGCACGTGGAAACAATGATGATGATTATCATGTGCATGACATTATAGGCTGATGATGAAGGGCGAGAGAATGATGATGATAGTGGTACCTGATGTGAGCGCGCTGCCCGCGACTCCGGCCGCCTGCGCGCCCAGGCTGTGTCCCACCAGGTGCGTGCTGTTCAGCTGCAGGCCCCTGCACACACACACACAATGTTAACGACCACACAGTTGCAAACTGACTGTTGACTGGCCTGTTGGTCTAGTGGTTAGTGACCCTAACTGCTATGCCGGAGGTCGTGGGTTCGATTCCCACCCAGGACAAATGTTTGTGTGATGAGCACGATCATTTGTTCTGTGTCTGGGTGTAATTTATCTATAATATGTATGTATTTAGAAATATATAAGTATGTTTATCAGTTGCCTAGTACCCATAACACAAGCTCTGCTTAGCTTGGGACTAGATGGCGTTGTGTGATAGTTGTGGAATATTATTATTATTATTATTAAATGTTGCGATACTCCGCGATAACTCGCTCCCGTGACAATTCAACGCCAGCACACATCGCCCTCCCCGACCCTCGCTCGAGCCAGCCTGCCTGGTTGAGTCTGAAGTTCTATAAGGGCATGCCTTTAACGATCTCCATTAAGACAATCGTCGGTCCAATAGCATGTTTCGTTTAGCAAGCTAAGCATTCATATTCTAGTAAGTAATTTAAGTTAGCAATACGATTCGTGTGTTAGTTAGACATTCTTATTTAAAACATAGTCGCTATTTTTATCTGTTTGTTTGTTTGTATGCTTAAATCTTTAAAACTACGCAACGGAATTTGATGCGGTTTTTTTTAATAGATAGAGTGATTCAAGAGAAAGGTTTTAGTATATAATTTGAACGACATCCACGCGGGTGAAGCCGCGGGCATCAGCTAGTTAATAATAAAAGAAACTCGTACCCTTCAGGGAGATAGACCTAGATAACGTAAGTATCACGATCTGTATGAAAACCAAGCGTGGCGTTGTTGACTACCTATTATGACGTCACAAGCACTATAAATCTGAAAATCCAATCGATTCAAAGACGCTGCCGCGTATGGCGCACGGCGCCTTCTTCAACCCAACCCCTGCCTTTTGCCTAACTAGATTTTTTTGTTAACTACCCTATTGTTGACCAATTTAATCGAGTTTAGGTAGACTAGTGATGTGTTGCAGTGTATTGTAGTGGTGGGACTGGTGGGGCTTCACCTGGAGACGAGGTAGTCGATGAAGGAGGCGGCGTGGCGGCCGATGTACCAGGTGTTCTGCGCCGCAGTGAAGTACCACGGACCTGCCTCCAGCCGCCGCGCGTCCACCATTATCACATTTGTGTCACCGCGCTGCATGTACGCTGCAAACACGACAGTATTATCATAGACCTGGGTATGTAGGATATAAACGCGACCGCAAAACACAGGTACTCTCATCGAAATATAACAAAATCTAATTAGTCCGTCACATAGATTTCCAAAAAAAATGGACTGTATATTTTATTCATTTTTCACTTAAAGGAAAGATGAAGGCGATACAGTGCTTCGATAAGTTGTGTCAATACTTTTAATTAATTTGATAAAACAAGAAACACGTATCTAATATTTCTCGATAATCTAACAGACGGACCAATTAGATTTTTTTGGTGAAATACCCTATTACAAGTTAAGGTGATGGGCTGCAGACCGCCTACTGCAAGCGACACCACTTGTTTAGCTGCGGGTTGGTCACAAACACACCGCGGCCTCGACATAAAAGGCTAAGAAGGAACATGGGTGGTTTTTAGTCAGTCGAAGTCTGACACTCCCTTTCGCACTGTCCAAGAGCGGGATGGGTTATTTGTTGATATTACAGCCTCTAGAAAAAAAAAGGATCGTAGAAGCAGGTGACGTTCTGTGGTTTCTGCCTACCCGCATGGGATAAGGGGCGAGTTTATATATGTTATGTATGTTAAGCTCACCGATCACAAAAGAAACTCGATACCTACTGCGTCCCAAAACACGGTCACACGGCTGCCAAGCTTAAATGGAACTGGGCTGGCCACATCTGCCGCATGACGGAGGAGCTGTGGGCCAAAGCAACCACGCAATGGGTCCCAATCAGCAGCAAACGACAACGCGGCAGGCCCAGAAGGCAATGGCGGGAAGAACTGGATTCGTTTTGCAGGGATTGGCAAACCGGAGCACTGGATAGGTACAAGTGCCAGAGCACTGGATAGGGACAAGTGGAAAGAAGGAAGAGAGGCCTTTGCCCTGCAGTGGGACACAAATGGCTAATAATGATGTAGTACCTTCTCTTAGCATAATGCCGCTGCCGTCGTCAGGCTGCTCCATGAATGCGTGGAAGTAGACCACGGTAGGCGCGCCCAGGTCCAGGTTGGAGGCGAACAACCGCTCGTCATCGTTCAACGCCAGCTCCTGGTACACGGTGGGGTTGTGTCTGCAACGTCACACGGTTGCCATGGTTACCACTCAGTCTCAACGCACATGCATATACAGGGTGGTGCCGATGATACGACAATAAATGAAACCACTGGTAGTAGTACTAGTTATTTTTAAACTATCAAATAATTCCTAACACCGAAATAAAAAAAATGTAAAATAAACTAAAAATAATGTATAATAAACTCATTTAAGCATTATTCTTTTCCTTTTCTCATTCTCATACACTATTGTCTACATTTCTTCTTCATTTCTCCTTTAGCAGGTCTGCTGGCAGAAATTTCTTAAGGCGGGCTAACCCCGATAAACGTCGTCAACAATAGAGTTTTACTCGTACATGGAACGGATTTAAATTTTGAAAATAATGTATTACATAGTTGACTCTTCGATCATGATATGTCGGGCATGCGATACACGATTACTTACACTTCACTGCATCCAATTAAATCGCAAAGACATGTCCAAATGATGGCTAAATAATCGTTTTACTTGAGTTATATTAGGCTTTGAAAAATAAAACTTATATCATAATAAAGGTCGTAAAAAATGTGTATTATCTCGGGTCACATAATGTATAATTTCTTTATCATTTTTCTCCAAGAGAGAAAAAACAGTCAAAATTTAGGCACTATATCGCTCGCGCGGCAGGGCGGGGGGTGAGGTCGTGCGTACATAAAAACAAAGTAGGGTAACCTCGCCTTAAGAAATAAGCAGTACTTGTACTCAAGTAGGTACTATGTTAATTTCCTGTGCCGTCTACTGTGTGTACATAAATTGTAAAATAAATAAATAAAATAAAAAACTAAATAAAATAAAAAACTAAATAACATAAAACTGTAATACAATTTACAAACAAATATTGGTTTACTAACCTTACGAATAATTTGCACCAATTAGAGTGTGGAAAAAAAGGAAAAAAAGAAAGAAGATTCCTATGAACTAGAACTACTAGAGGTTTCATTTATTGTCGTATCATCGGCACCACCCTGTATATGGCTCTGGTACTGAAACTATTAGTCAGCGTTATCCAACTGCTGGTGTAAGGCCTTTTCCCGTAACTTACTGTAAAACACTAATTGCTCTCATTGCCATTTTCGGTTCTTTTTTTTTTTGTTGCTTGCCATGCCTGGGATAAGATAATATATTACAAGTCAAAGTTACAACGTCATTTTTTTTTTCTTTTTACCTCCTACCATGCATTGTACTAGAAGGGCATTACAATGCATCCATCGATCAGCACGATGCTTTGAATGCAAAACGAAAGTAATTTTCCAGTAATGGTTTTACGAAGAGTTATACTTAGTTTAATGCACCTACATGTCACAGTCAAAACTGTTAATCAGTCAAAACTACTTTTGACTAGGCAAAACTACTTTTGACTAGGCAAAACTACTTTTGACTAGGCAAAACTACTTTTGACTAGGCAAAACTACTTTTGACTAGGCAAAACTACTTTTGACCGGTCAAAACTATTAATAAGCGGTTTCTGTTTTATGTCGAGGAAACTTATTAGGTTCGTTAGGTTTTTTTTTTACCCTTTTGATAACCTTGTACGATAGCTAACATTTATTTCATTAGAATAAACGCGTACCGTGTGGTGTCGGACGTAAAGGTACCGTGTGGTGTCGGACGTAAAGAATAGCACCATCCCATATCTTCCCGTGGGTGTCGTAAGAGGCGACTAAGGGACTTACCAGAGAATGGGCAGCAGCGTTCTCTGTGTCTTTGTAACAACCATACTGCGATCGCCAACCCGCCTGCCAAGCGTGGCGATTATGGCAAACCCCCCCAAAAATGCCTGGGGGAGGCCTATGTCCAGCAGTGGACGTCTTTTGGCTGAAATGATGAATGATGAAACGCGTTTTAACGCAATAAGGGTTTTGACTGAAACCAGACAAAAGAAGTTTTAACTGATTAAGAGTTTTGACTGTAACATACAGAATTCTTAGCGCGGTTGCTCAGAATACTGGTAGGTATTCAGCTGCATTGAAAACCACAACAAAGCTAGGCCAAGACAGGCAGATGACGGAGACAGTGCAGATTACCTGGTGAAGAGCTGGAAGCCGACGTCGCTGGCTTCCTTCACGAAGGGGCACTTGGACTTGTCCACCGGAGCCACCTGGAGCAGCGCGTTCTCGTACTGCACTCCTGGTGGACCTGGGGGGGGGGGGGGGGGGGGGTCAATTAGACACAAATCAAGACTCTATGGCTGATACTTAGAAATTCCTGATGGGAAAACTGAATAACACTTTGCACGACCTGGGATTTGAACCCAGGATTAGACACATTTAATTAAACAAGGTAGTCTCAAAATTTAGTTAATGTAGTAAAAATTTGGTATGGTGTTAGCTGACACCCTGTATTAACACAGTTAGTATAGTTTTTATCCCGATTTCATGTTCATTTCAAGTTCCCGTGGGATAATTTCCGAGTTGTAGCGGGCGAAGCCGCTGGCATCACCTAGTGAAGTAATAAAAAAGTATAGTTTTAAGGTTTTATTTACTCCCGTCCGGGCTGCGGATTGACGAAAGAGATGCTGCCGCCTCGGCACAAGGGCGAAAAAGAAACATGGGTGGTTTTAAGTCAGTAGAAGTCTGACACTCCCTACCGCTCTACCCAAGAGCGGGGGGGGATTATTTGATGATTTTCCACCGACCATACAAAAAAAAGATTTATTTACTAGAACAAGCTGTATTATATTATCATATGTATGTTAGTCTATAAGGACCAAAGTTGCCTGAAAATAAATAAAACAGTTTCGTTACGTCTACACCGCATACTATCATTACTAGTCCATTCATAGCACTCAAATACAACTATCACAGGAAATCATTCCATTGTAAAATCAGCAGTGGAATCACCACTATAACTCAAGGTGTTAAGCTTCATATTGCAACAACACTAGCATGCTAGAACGTCTCAGGTGATCATGGTTACTTGTAAAATGAACTGTATGTCTCTGTGATAAGGTTCAAAATGTCACAGCTCTAGAAGCCTGAAAAGTGTTGGATATCTTACGTTTGATGTTGATGTGAATACCGCAAGATTTTATAAAACGTGTGGTTAACACTCGCTATAACAATTTTAGAGACCAGGTAGATATGATGTTATAAGGTCTAAGAGGCTACTTTTATTTTCATCATCAGCCTATAATGTTCCCACTGCAGGGACTCAGGCCTCCTCTCTTTGAGAGGAATGGGCTATAATCTACCACGCGGGCCCAGTGCGGGTTGGTAGATGTAACATGTCTTCGAATTATTTGGTTCTAAGACATGCCGGTTTCCTCACGATGTTTTCCTTCACCGTTTTGAAAGCAGTGGTGATGAAATTAATTTTATTACACAAAGTAATGCGCCAGACTGGGTTCGAAACGACGACTCACTGTTCGTAAGTCGGGGCCACCACCACTGGGCCGCTACCACCACCAACTTTTATTTTAGAAACATTTAACTTCTAAAATAATAATTAAAACAAAAAACATTTAAAAATAGTAGTCCACCGGTATCAGGAGCAGGGTCCAAGCCACCAACGGTCAGGGCTCCAGAGAAAGGAACCTCCTAACAATACGAGCCGTGTCCAGTAGTACCTACCGTTTTCTGTATTAAGCCCTTACACTTGATTTGTTTTTAGCATAATTATTAGTATTCCGTGCAAAAAAAACCTTTCATATTGTTACCAAAATCCGACTCAAATATGTAGTATCATTTTTATAATAACTTCACGTGAACGAAAGTCGCGGGGCATAGCTATTGTTACACCAAAGCCCCGGATACACTAGGGAACATTTTGTCCACCAACATGACGCAGAACACTAAAGCCGCGTTTCCACTAGGCAACATTTGGCGCGCGACACGTGACGCTCAACATGTATGGCAACGCTGCACAACAGCGCGCGACGAGTGTAATTCAAATGTGTAAGTAATTGAATCGTTGGGCATAAATTAGTGCACATGCCCCTTCATGAACATTAAGATGTTGAAGTTCTCGTCTGAAAGCGAGGCTCGTTTTGGTGTTAAAATGTCTTTACCCGTGGAAAAAAGACGTTCCCCAAGGAATATCTGTTCCCCGAGGAATGCAGCATCATTGAACGAGTCTTTTGATTTCATCTCCAGTCACATTTTAACGAGACTGCTTATTTTAACGATTAACGGACTTCTGCGTATTAACGGAAGTATATGTGTCCGTTAACATTTTTAAAAGTTAATCCGTTAATCAAAATGTTAACTTCGTTAATTAACGATTAACAGATTAACGAGTTAATGCCCAGCTATGGCTATCTTCCCTACTATCGAAACATAGCATAACATCAGTGGAAACAGTCACATATTATAGTTTCACAGCTTAGCTATTACATCTTCGCAGCATAGCTACATAGCACATCTCTGGTGGAAAAGCATCCTTAATGTTGAATGGTTCGGTACATTACATAACGAATGCTCTCGCGGTGACCGCAGGATTACATACCCCATAGAGAGTTACAAGTCGACGTATAAATGAAAAGTTATTGCTTACAATGTAATATAATATTTAACGAAACGTTGCGGCTTGGGGCTTAGGTCATGTCGAGCAAAACTTAGAAATTCACAGCCAAAACAAAAATACATCGTGTGCTAATTTGAGTTTTTCAAAAACTTATGAAATCAAGAGATTTTTTAAATTAGTCTACACAGTGCGAGCACAGTATAATTTATTTACATTGTGGAGCGAGTTCCATTGCTTTCAGCAATTTTTATAAATCTTCGTGCTCGATAAGATGGCGTTGTTCTTTGTTGTTGTTGACAACTTTGCTGAGGTTTTTATAGGACGTGAACCAAAAAACACAAGATTGTCACAATAGAGACTTTTTTTCGGAAGCTGGAAATCATCAAATGACTCCTCCCGTTCTGGACACAGCGGTAGGGAGTGGCGGACTTCTACTGAATAAAAACCACCCATGGTTCCTTCTTAGCCCTTTGAG
Source organism: Diarsia dahlii (assembly GCA_949775195.1). NCBI lineage: Eukaryota > Metazoa > Arthropoda > Insecta > Lepidoptera > Noctuidae > Diarsia > Diarsia dahlii. Next base: position 12,757,546 of record OX459217.1, on the reverse strand, counting down.
TCCGGGGCCACGGTATCCCTTTCAAACAAGTCGCAGCCCCGTCTTAAAAAAGAAATAGTGGAACCCGCTCTACGGCTTGTCCACTCTTAGGAAGGCCCGGTATCCACCAAAGCGAAGAAGAGCGGAGACGAGAGGAGATGTGTGGAAATCGGATCACATCAGTTAAGAGCTTAAATGCTACCTCAAACGCGAGTTTTATAATGCGTAAAAGTATATGATTCACTGCAGTACACAAAGTCAGAAAAATATACCTATGATATTCTTCAGGATATATGCTAGTGACATAGTGTTGTGAAAACATAGTACAACTAACTTTTAACGAGTAAAAACTACTAAAAACCATACTAAAATACATGTCATCGTTCTGATTTTTTTGCCAAATAATTCTACAAGCAACATACTAAAATCATAGTGTTTTACTTTTTTAGTCCAATCAATAGGTTTTTTTTGTAAATCCCAAAATACCACTAATTTCGCACTAAGTTATTCGGCCGCAGCGAAAGACGTAACAATTTCGCACTAAGTTATTCGGCCGCAGCGAAAGACGTTACAACCACTTTGCAGTGCAAGCTGATTAGAACTTTATTCTAACAGTATTTCAAACGAAGTTTGAACCACCACAAAACGAGTTGCTAATTTGAGGTAGTAGCTCTTAAAATTTACATCTATAGTCTTTCGCCCTTCCTGTCATCATCATCATTTCAGGCAAAAGACGTCCACTGCTGGACATAGGCCTCCCCCAGGCGTCGCCACATTGACCGGTCCCGTGCGTCTCTCATCCAGCGGGTTCCTGCAACCTTGACCAGGTCATCGCCCTTCCTGTGATTGGTCGAATTTGGCACATCTCCTCTCCACTCTGCTCGTCTCCGCTTTGGTGGATACCGGGCCTTACAGCCGACGGGGAAAATCAAGCGGAAATACGCGCCGTAAGTAGGTACCTATGTTATAATCTGGGCAGAAACACTGCAACATGACTGTTGAAAGCTAACGGAACAATGTCAAATAGTAGATTGTACACCAAGTGCATAAAACGAACCATTTTGCGCGAGACGTTTATCCATCCGATGCGAGCTTGCGAGCGAGGATGGATATAAAGTAGAGAGCAAAATGGGTTTTATGGACGAGTTTTACACTCTACTTTTCACTTCGATTGCGAGGAAATGCAACAGCAACTTGTAAATATTGTAAAAATAATTATGGTTCCCGCCAATTAACTTTTTTTTTTCAATAGGAAACTTGACATAACACCTGACTTATGTCGTTACTCATACTGCTCAGTTATAAAAACATTTTGAGCAAGCCTATTGCCATCAACCAATGTAATTAGGAGCAAGCCTATTGCCATCAACTGATGTAATTGGGACCAAGCCTATTGCCATCAACCAATGTAATTAGGAGCAAGCCTATTGCCATCAACTGATGTAATTAGGGACAAGCCTATTGCCATCAACCGATGTAATTAGGAAAAGCCTATTGCCATCAACCAATCTTATTAGGAGCAAGCCTATTGCCATCCACTGATTTAGGTAATTGAGAGCAAGCCTATTGCCATCAATCAATGTAATTAAGAGTAAGCCTATTCCCATCAAATGATGTAATTAGGAGCAAGCCTATTGCCATCAACCAATCTAATTAAGAGCAAGCATATTGCCAACAAGCGATTTAGGTAATTGGGGGAAGCCTATTCCCATCAACTTTCTTTGTATTCGTATTGAAAAGCAGTAATCCCTTGTTCTTAGAATACAAGCGAAACGAATTAAATTAAAGAGGTTATTCTATGAAGTTGTTCCTGTGGCTGTTGGGCCGATTACCTGTGCCGATTACCTTGGTCTTCGACGAAGATTTTACTTTATGCTCTAGAGCATAAAACGCGACTTTATGTCGCCTACGCACGACATAAAGACGAATTTTAGAGCGAGAGAAGTGAAATAAGTATTTATGATTTAAACTCATTAGAGCTATCCTGTCTCAACTAAGAAACAAAAATAAAATTACTTTTGCTGTTACCTCCTCGTAAATAGCGGCATGAAGCATTGGCCTAAAGAAAAACAAGTTGTTGATGACACCAGGCGAGGATTTATAGAGAACGAGTGACCCGCCCCGGCTTCGCACAGGCGCAAAAAAGATACCTACTAAAACCTTTCTCTTAAATCACTCTAAGTCATCAACATCATCAACAGCCTATTAGTGCTCCCACTGCTGGGATACAGGCCTCCTCTCTTTGAGAGAGAATGGGCTATAATCTACCACGCTTGCCCAGTGCGGATTGGTAGATGTCACATGTCATCGAATTTTTTGGTTCTACGACATGCCGGTTTCCTCACGATGTGTTCCTTCACCGTTTTGAAAGTAGCGGTGATGAAATAAATTACACAAAGTAATGTGCCTGCCTGGGTTCGAACCCACGACCTACTGTTCGTAAGTCGGGGCCGCCACCACTGGGCCACCGCTGCTCTGTCACTATAACAAAAATAATAAATAAAAAAAATCACTCTAAGTATCTATTTAAAAACCCGCATCAAAATCCGTTGCGTAGTTTTAAAGATCTAAGCTTACATAGGGACAGACAGCGGGAAGTGACTTTGTATTATATTATACTATGTAGTGATAGTGATAGTGATGATAGTGACGAAGTGGTCACTCATCTACGAACCAACCCTGTCAAAGACGGCTTAACCGAGCGTCTCCTCCACGTAAGTACTCGAGAGATGATTGCATCCGCGGTTAAAAGCTAGTTTATTTACTTACCTATAAAGTATCTAAAGCGGACGTGAAAGTGGTATTAACTTCAGATAATTTATTCGCGCATATCATGACATACATTTGAAGGTGTTTTGCATATCCCGTCGGGGCTGAGGGTTGGTCACAAAAATACCGCGGCCTCGACATAAAGGGCTAAGATGGAACATGGGTGGTTTTTAGTCAGTCGAAGTCTGACACTCCATTTCATTTCTCCCAGAGCGGGAAGGAGTCATTTGATGATCAGCAAAGAAATAGTAATTAAAGGCAGTTCAGCTATTGCTGAATGTATTCCTAACTACGTGTTGCCAGCGGCTTCGCCCGCTACAACTCGAAAATAATCCCACGCGAAGATAAAATCGGGATAAAAACTATCCTATGTGTTAATCTAGGTTATAAACTATCTGTGTACCAAATTTTATCCAAATCCGTTCAGTGGTTTTTTGCGTGAAAGAGTAACAAACATCCATCCATACATACATACTTACAAACTTTCACGTTTATAATATTAGTAGAAGGTAGGATAGTCCAGCCCCTGATCACTTGGAGCACTAAACCAGACCCGTGAATGTAACCCTCTAACCTAACTTAACAGACAGATGTGTTGCTGGGGACTTTGTTCCGCCACTTCTTCTTTCAAACTAAAACACTAAGAAGGGTCGAAGGGTGGGCGTTTTGGGGGACTGTCTCTTGTAAATAAAATGTTAACGTTCCAAAAGTGCTGATTATCAGCCTAGTTTGAATAAATGAGTTTTGATTTGATTCTGCTCGGCAGTATCGCTTACGATTACGGCCCACTTGTAACGCGGTATATCGCCCTGTAGGCGCAGCGCGTCGTACGGCGGGGGCCAGTTTTTCCACATTTCCATAACAGCTAGTCCGGCCAGTTGGTTGCACAACGTTACATATTTGAGCTCAACGAGGTTGACGGGATTTTCCTTGTATCATGATTGGACAGCGCGTTACTGGTGACGAGTGACGTCACTCTGGCACCCCTAAAGCTAGCTACAGGACCTACTTTCACAAGTTGTTATACCTGGTGACTGTGACTGTAGCTTTATGGTCTTGTTTCTGACAATCAAAAGTGCTGCTGATATGGAGGGAACTGGAAAATATGTTTTTCCTACTCCTTCGCTATTCTTTTCTGATTGATTTCGTGGCGGGATCCAAGACAGTTAAAATCGTTTCTCTGGGACTTCGTCTGGCCTAATTGTCTTGGCGCTTTTCTTGTGGTCGCCACTGTTGATTCTGGTTAACAGGAGTTACAGTGGTTTGGGAATAGTGTGCCAGGCTTGTCCCAATAATCAATCAAAAGTGCTGGTAACGATAGTATACAAATTCAAATATTTTTACACCAGCTTCTGAACACCTGGTACTGGCTGGTACGCTCTAGAATCTAGATAGTGGCATTGAGGTATTTACTGACCCCGTTTGGGCTAGAGATACCGGGGCCTCGACACAATGGGTTAAGAAATGAACATGGGTGGTTTTTAGTCAGTAGAAGTCTGACACTGCCTACCGCTCTGCCCAGAGTGGGAGGAATCATTTGATGACTTCAAACCCTCAAAAAAAAAATAAAGGCATTTACTGTGGGAGGACAAATAAGAGGCCAAAAATGCCCGTTTTGGTGTAATTGAAATCAATGCTAAAAATTAAAATGAATGCAAATGAATAGAGCAGCTGTGGCCCACTGGTGGCGGCCACGACTTACGAACAGTAGGTCGTGGCCCGTGGGTTCGAACTCAAGCAGGCACATTACTTTGTGTAATTTATATAATCACCGCTGCTCTCAAAACGGTGAAGGAAAACATCGTGAGGAAACCGGCATGTCTTAGAACCAAAAACTTCGAAGACATGTGACATCTACCAATCCGCACTGGGCCCGCGTGGTGGATTAATAGTTCCTCTCAACGAGGAGACGCCTGTGTCCCTGCAGTGGGAACATTAATAAGCTGTTGATGAAATCAATGGTTTGAGTTTGCATTAGGTACGTTAAATCTTGCGCAATGTCACTCAGTTTGATGTACTGAATGCTTGGTTGACGGCTTCGTACAGTCCGATAACACGTTGTATTCTTTGAGGGACCTTTCTACATGTGTGTTGGTCTCTGGCAAATAGCGTGACATAAGATACATCGCTCGGATTATCGCTAATACAATACAGTTTGAAGTAATCGATGTAATCACGCGTGGCGGCTTTCCGGTACACCGGAGAGGTTTCCTGCGTTAGCACAACTTACATCGCAAAAACAATGTATTGGTAAGCTGTAACAGCCCGTCGGGCTGCGGGTTGTTCGAAAGAGATACCGCGGCTTCGGCACAAAGGTCTAAGAAAGAAACATGGGTGGTTTTTAGTCAGTAGAAGTATGTTAAGTACTCTCTACCGCTCTGCCTAGAGCGGGAGGAGTCATTTGATGAATCCCAATCTCCAATAATATTAAAAAAACGGTCCCTGTGTGCTTATTGACCTTGTTCTATACTGTCTCCTGCTGATATGGAGGGAACTGGTCATTATGTTTTTCCTACTCCTCCGCTATTCTTTTCTGATTAATTTCGTTGCGGGATCCAAGACAGTTACATCGTTTTTCTGGGACTTCGTCGAGCTTCATTGTCTCGGCGCTTTTCTTGTGGTCGTCACTGTTGATTTTGGCTAACAGGAGTTACAGTGGTTTGGGAATAGTGTGGCGAGCTTGCCCAACCATCCAATCGTAGCACGTTTGTAGTAAGGTGATTATTTTTAAACTGTTAGATATTCCTTGCAACAGCGTCTCATTGGAGCGTGACAACGAGATCGCATGTGTCAACATTATTACCTCAATATTATAGTAATTAGCTATCAATTAGCGCACAACGAAACACTGCGCTAAATACTTCTTCTGTTGCATTAACTGTTACAATGTATACTTCATAATCCTTACTTAATATTATAAACGCGAAAGTTTGTAAGTATGATGGATGTTTGTTACTCTTTCACTCAAAAACTACTGAACGGATTTGGATAAAATTTTGTACACAGATAGTTTATAACCTGGATTCATCAATCATCATCAACAGCCTATTAATGTTCCCACTGCTGGGACACAGGCCTCCTCTCTTTGAGAGGGAATGGGCTATAATCTACCACGTGGGCCCAGTGCGGATTGGTAGATGTCACATGTCTTAGAATTTTTGGTTTACTCACGACGTTTTCCTTCACTGTTGGACAACAAATAGTATTAGGATAACCTGGATTAACATATAGGATAGTTGTTATCCCGATGTTATCTTCCCGTGAGATAATTTTCGAGTTGTAGCGGGCTTAAAAAATAAAAATGGAGATAAACGCCGTGTTTGGTATCATTTGAAAGGGCCTCACTTGTACATTTCCAAAATATTGTTCAAATTTAAAATCACGCCCTCTAGCGGACAAAATGTCAAGAGTAAAAAAAAAATTAACACCAAAATCGTTTAAATAATAAAAAACTAAAAAACTAAAACCCGACTACGAAAAAAAAAACGACGCTGAAAAAGTATGAAACAAGATTTTCAGGATAGAACAAAAAGAAAAGCCGTAGTCACACGTTATAGGTACCAACCTAAACACTTTAATACCGTGTGACTACGGCTTTTCTTTTTGTTCTATCCTGAAAATCTTGTTTCATACTTTTTCAGCGTCGTTTTTTTTTGTCAATTTGTTTTGTCCTGGTGTGAAACCAATAAATACTTTTTCTTTCTTTCTTTCTTTTCATTGGTAAGACTGCAGGTTGTCAAACTTTCAGATCACTGACTATACCTGTAACGACTGCCAAAGATCTATATATAGCAGCCGGGACCAACAGCTTAACGTGCGCACCGAGGCACTGAGGAAACTCGGTTTGTAATGGGCGGACACCCATCCACAGACCAACCTAGGCAAGCGCGGCTTAACCTAAAGATCGAGCCGAGTGGCAGTTATTATTAAAGCACATGCTCCTCTCACCGTTTCGAGAGCATATTAATGAAATAAATTACACAAAGTAATGCGCCGGTCTGGGTTCGAACCCACGACTTACTGCTCGTAAGTCTGGGCCGCCACCACTGAGCCACCGCTGCTCTAATGTACACTGATTTGTAAGTATTCTTCTTATTGTGAGGGCAGTAAGGTCTAACGACCCCACACACCCTAGTGTCAGAGTTTCTAAACCGCCTCAAGGACCTCTGACATGGTTTGACGACCGGGACCACCGGCTTATACGTGCCTTCCGAAGCAAAAAATCATCTTTTTATTGGACAATCAAGTGATTCAAGTAATCTGTGCTGCAATGTCCTTACAAAGTTTTGCAAAGTACCTTACTAACACAAAGGACCCCTGTAGTCTGTTTAATAACTAAATTATTATTATCAAAGTATGGTTCCCGTGGGAATCGAATACACGACCACCGGGTGACAAGGCAAACGCCTAAACCACTCGACCACGGAGGCATTTAACAGTGTGAGTTAATATTCAGTATGTAATACAACAGTCAGTGGAGCGTGGCTGACGCAATAGTTACGATCTAGCTATCATGAGCAACACTGGCCCAGTGGTGTCGCCCCCAACTTACGAACAATAGGTCGTCGGTTCGAACCCAGGCAGGCGCATTACTTTGTGTAATTTATTTCATCACCGCTGCTCTCAAAACGGTGAAGGAAAACATCGTGAGGAAACCGGCATGTCTTAGAACCAAAAAATTCGAAGACATGTGACATCTACCGACCCGCACTGGGCCCGCGTGGTGGATTATAGCTCATCCCTCTCCTAGAGAGGAGGCCTGAGTCCCTGCAGTGGGAACAATGATGATGATTATCATGTTCGCGTCACTTATACAGCGGTCTGTACCTGTGAGTCAGTCGGACGGTCACTCCGGGGTCTAGGGTTCGATTTCGTTACGTGGCTGGGAGGTCGAATCCAATTGAAACCGGGTTTTTTTTTTAAGCCCGGTAGAGAGTAACAGACTTCTACTGACTAAAAACCACCCATGTTCCTTCTTAGCCCTTTGTGTCGAGGCCGCGGTATCTCTTTCGAACAACCCGCAGTCCCTACGGGACTTCACGCAACGTAGTGTCTGCTAAGATGATGCTTAATAGAGCAGCATTGAAAAACAATATAATATAATATATAATACATTGTTTTTATCTTATATATATAAAAGAAAGTCGTGTTAGTTACTCCATTTATAACTCAAGAACGGCTGGACGGATTTAGCTGAAAATTGGTAGGGAGGTAGCTAAGAACCAGGAGAAGGACATAGGATACTTTTTATTTTTTTAGGTAGGGTAGTAGGTAGGTAGGTAGGTAGGGTAGTAGGTAGGTAGGGTAGTAGGTAGGTAGGGTAGTAGGTAGGTAGGGTAGTAGGTAGGTAGGGTAGTAGGTAGGTAGGGTAGTAGGTAGGTAGGGTAGTAGGTAGGTAGGGTAGTAGGTAGGTAGGGTAGTAGGTAGGTAGGGTAGTAGGTAGGTAGGGTAGTAGGTAGGTAGGGTAGTAGGTAGGTAGGGTAGTAGGTAGGTAGGGTAGTAGGTAGGTAGGGTAGTAGGTAGGTAGGGTAGTAGGTAGGTAGGGTAGTAGGTAGGTAGGGTAGTAGGTAGGTAGGGTAGTAGGTAGGTAGGGTAGTAGGTAGGGTAGTAGGTAGGGTAGTAGGTAGGGTAGTAGGTAGGGTAGTAGGTAGGGTAGTAGGTAGGGTAGTAGGTAGGGTAGTAGGTAGGGTAGTAGGTAGGGTAGTAGGTAGGGTAGTAGGTAGGTAGGGTAGGAAAAAGAGCATTGCAACGCATGCCGGGAACAGCTAGTTTAATATATTATTGCATTAGATTGACTAAAATAATTAAAAATTTGATCATGTTAAATCCTAAACATATAGAACCTCTTTGCTATGAACCTCATAGAACGTTTTTTTCAGCTCCTTAAAATTTAACCCCTTGGCACTTTGCAGCCTTTCATTCTATACGCCTCATATGCTGCGTCGGTAGGAGAATGTTGAAGAAATGGCCGACCTGGTAATCGAACACCTCATAAGACTAGCAGGTACTCACGAATGATAGAGAGGAAGCAGGCTAGCGGCACCATGGTCTGCATCGTGACACTTTTGAACACAACAGTTAACTATAAACTAAACTAAATATAATCAAACTAAATTATTATATATCTCAACTAAGCTAACTTGTGCAAATGTATGTATCGAAGGATAGTTGAACAAGCACTCTGAGCCTCGCGGCGGATACTAAACGCGGCCCTCCGACGCATAGAGGGGATCAAACGACTGGTTAAATAACATTGTAACTGCCTCCGTGGTCGAGTGGTTTAGGCGTTTGCCTTGTGACCCGGTGGTCGTTCGATTCCCTTAGGAAGCATACTTTGTAAAGTTGTATCCAGTTTGGCTAGGACATTGCAGGCTTGAATCACCTGATTGTCTGATACAAAGATGATTCAGGTTACATCCGGAGTTATTTACTAATTACTATACGGACCTTGTAGAAATTAGAACTTTCCGTGCGTTCAAGCATTTTTGTCATACCTTTTATTGGCATCAAATATAACAGCACACAGCTTAGGACTCAGTAATATTAATGACAATAATACCCGTGTGCTAGGCAACTGGACTTTTCCCAATTGTTTAAGTACGTCCCTGTGCGCCTATAGGCCTTGTTCTGTTCTGTCTCCTGCTGATATGGAGGGAAGTGGAAATTATGTTCTTCCTACTCCTCCGCTATTCTTTTCTGATTAATTTCGTTACGGGATCCAAGACAGTTAAATCGTTTCTCTGGGACATCGTAGAGCTTCATTGTCTGGCTTTTTTCTAGTGGTCGCCACTGTTGATTCTGGCTCAGGAGTTGCAGTGCTTTGAGAATAGTGTAGCGGGCTTGTCCCAATTATAACCAAGGATTCTGTACATCGAACTAAGTAACCTGACGCTAAAATGAAGCTAGGAAACATATTTTTTGCTTGTAAAAATGTTTACGGTCAATTTAATGAAGGATGCAGTGGGTACTTATTGCATCCATCACCGCTTTCGTTCGCGCTCCCTCATATAGAGAAGAGGCCTGCGTCTCAGCGGTGCAATGGGAACATTATAGGCTGATTTCTGTCTCCCCATAAGTCCTTATAGTAGTGTAAAAGTAAACGTCCCATCTGTACTACCACTTGTATCAGACCTAATAGGTTGATAACACTATTCACTACTATATCACAGGCTCATACCAGACCACCAAGCCAGTCCAGGTTCACTTCACTTCCAACTTCCCGCCATCATGTAACTGACAGATGTCATTAGTGACAGCTTACCTGACCACTTGTGGCTGTGAGACAGTGGCAGCCTTAGAGCCCTTCTAAGGCCTTCTACCTTCGTTATTTTATAAAAGCTGAAAGTTGGTCTGTGCATGACCCCTATACAGGTAAGAACGACGTGGTGACTTTGGCAGTTTGCAAAAGGTATATAAAATAGTACCTTACTTTCGTTAAAGTATAAAGCTCATTTTTTTTATATTGACTTCGGCATAACTTAAGAAACCTCGTCTTCCATTGCCGGACACTTCTGACGGTTCCAACCCCCTGCCAGACACACTTTACCACTTTGTAAGTGTCTATCTTTCAAACTTTCAGAAAAAATGGTTTTAGAGACCACAATGTCATTTTTAAAGACCTATCTATAGACACCCCACATGTATAGGTTTGTTTAAAAAAAATAGTTTCAGTTCCAGGGAGACTCCCTTAATCTTTTATAAATTTTTGTCTTTGTATAAGAATCGTAAAGTGGTTCACAAATAACGAAGGTCTGGCCATCGTGGGCTCTAAGGCTAAATAGATATACACTACGCCATCCATGTGACCAGTGAGTGCAAGTAATTAAAATAACTGGTAGAGACAGGAGGTGTCGCAAGTCGTAGCTAGCTGGTACATACTAGGACGGGAGCTAATGATCGTTACGCGTTAAGCTGGTTCTAACTAAGTGTGTGACTGTGCTATGTACTGTATCCTTGTTTATAATATCTATGACCGTATCCTTTCGTTTACATATTTTACTAGCTTTTGCCAGCGGCTTCGCCCGCGTGGACGTCGGAAAATATCAAAAATGACGATTTTCATACAAATTTTCATCCCCTATTTAACTCCCTTGGGGGTTGAATTTCGAAAAATCTTTCCTTATTCCTTGTCTACATTATAAATTTCAGCTTTCTAGGTCCAAGGGTTTGGGCTGGGCGTTGATGAGTCAGTCAGTCAGTCAGGACTTCTTTTTTTATTTATGTAGACAGATTTCTTTTTCCGTATCAACTTAATAAACAAATAACTAAGGTCTATCTGGGGGTCTTAAATGACCACTTTAGGACCTAGAACTAGATCATTCATAATAATTATGATTTGCGTTAAAAAGCCTAAAATGGACCTAAGTAACTGCGTCTGTGACGTGAAGGTATAGATTTAAAGAATATGTATTGCGTTAACATTTGTAAAATGGTTACAGACGCAGTTACTCTTAAAGATCCATTTTAAGCTTTTTATCGCAATTGATATTTTGCTCTGCTAAAGTTGCCATTTTAATCCCCAGTTCACCTCTTCAACTGCTCCACGGGTTGTCATCGTGCACTCATGCCGTGTTACTATACCAGACACCAGTAATCAGTGATAACGTCAACCCTTTGCTTTTTCGCCGTTTCTGGGAAACTCTACAAACAGGGGTGTATGATATAATTTAATCGGTATTTTTTATCCATCTGCCCCCATTCCGACCGTTCGTTTACCCTGCGCCACCCCAGCATGCAACACAACAAGGCCGTCGCTGCACCAACGTAAGAGCACAGCTGGTGATCGTGGAGATGACCCCACAGACCCCACACACATCACGTCACATGTAAAACACGCACTCGCGACGTGTGATGTCTTTTAGGCGATGACCTGTAAGCGCCCGTACTGCAACACGCGGCCGTGTGTGTGGTTGCTATGATAATTTGTGTAGGCGCTGTCGCTACGCGCCGCTTTCAGAACCTTAATCATTTTCCCAAAATAAAAGTAAGCCAAGTTACACCATATAACATCAGCTATCTGCTATTAAAATGGCACAGCCAGTCCTATCAAAATCGGTGCACCCGTTTCGGTGATAAGCTGGATAAACAGACCTTTCAATTTTATTTATTTGTAGGTATAGATTACATTATCACGAACATAGATATAAAAGTGCTGCATGCTGACCCGAATGCTCAACATTACGAAATTGGTGACATACTCACCTTATCAGACCAGAGTGAAAATATCTTTGTTCACCTACATTTACTAATCTCTGCTTCCTGCCAGCGATAATATCTCTGTTGAGCGATAGCTCTACTACTTATATTTGTCTTATCTTGACGATTTTGAAGCCGCGCTTTATCGTTTAGAATAGGGGATCGGACTGGGTCAAAATAATATGATTCTGTTTAGTCCGTAAGTTACATTATCGAAAAATATTGAATACGTGTTTTTTGTTTTATCAAATCAATAAAAAATTACGAAGATAAAACGCGTCAAAGATCTTGGAGTGGGGCTTGAAACGTCACTTGTGTCGTCAAAATGTACTATCTTATGACGTCACACGAGTTTTCGAAGCACTGTATCGTCTTCATTTTAAGTTTACGTGAAAAAAGAAAAAATACGTGTCCAATATTTATGTTTTCCGGTATATAAACAAAAAATTACAAACAAACAAAGTACAGATTCTGGTTGGATTTCTAAAGGAATAAGGAAATCGTGCGTAACAAAACGAACATTGCGATTCAAGTATTTTAAATTAAAAACATCGGGTTATAAAAGTATCTACCGAAAATACAGCAAACTATTTAAAAAAACGGTATTTACAGCCCGAAAACTGTACAATATAAAATATATTAAAAAAGCAAAAAACATTTGTAAAGCATCATGGACATTAATAAAAAAAAATACAATGACAAATTCAAATAATGACAAAAAATACATTACAAAAATTAAATTTATGAATACGATTTTGACAAACGCTAATGACATTTCCAACACATTTAATAATTATTTCTTTGATTTGACAACGGGTAATAATAGACCAGCAGCTGCTATGAGACATATCCATTTAATTTCACCAATTAACGCCAGCTTTTTTATCTATCCAGTTACTGCTGACGAAACTTTTAGAACTATACAATCCTTAAACAATACTTCTTCTGTGGGATATGACGAAATCCCAACACATATCTTAAAACACACTGCAACTATAATTACACCAATATTAACGTACCTTATAAATATGTCATTCTCTCAAGGCGTTTTCCCAGATAAATTGAAAACATCAGTAATTAAACCTATATTTAAAAAAGGGGACGAAACGGATATTAATAATTATAGACCAATCGCCTTAATACCAGTTTTGTCGAAGGTATTTGAAAAGATAATGCATTCTCGTATGACCCAATTCTTGACGAAACACAAGATACTAAAAACTGAACAAAACGGATTTCAGAAAGGCAAATCAACCACATTGGCAGCTTTTAACTTAATGTCAAAAATTACTGCAAATGTGGATAAACATACACGTAGGTACCTGCACTGTGTTCTTCGATATGAGTAAGGCTTTCGATTTTGTTGACCACAAGATCCTGCTCAATAAATGTGAAATGTACGGTTTTCGCGGTCTACCATTGAAATGGCTGCAAAGTTATCTCTCAAATAGGACTCAATATACAGCGATTTCGAACTTAAATTCAAAAAATGAGGAAATTTTATGTAAGTCTGACGTTAGAGTCAACAAGACAGGTGTTCCGCAAGGTAGTGTAACAGGGTCGTTATTTTTCTTATTATATATCAACGACCTCCCAAATGTTACCAATCATTATTATTCGCTGTTTGCGGATGATATTGCGGTGGTTATTACGGAGAACAAGGCATTCAATTATAATATAGAGATTAACGAGACGGTTAATGCTATAATAACATGGCTTAATAACAACAATTTAAATCTGACCTTGTGATTACATACTCCGATCAAAAAATTAACGAAGCCAACGACGTAACGTTTCTTGGTATTACAGTGGACAGTGGTTGCACATGGAAACCTCACTGCGCAAAGGTCACAAACAAAATTAACCGATTCGCCTATGCTTTATGGAGACTTTGTAAGATAGCTAACCTCAAAACAGCCCTCTTAGCTTATCATGGTTACGTGGCTTCTAACATAAGATATGGCATTGTACTATGGGGGAATTCTACAGAAATAAATAGGGTATTTATAGCCCAAAAACAATGCATCCGTGCTCTTTGTGATGTGCCACCTTTGACTTCATGTAAACCTTTGTTTAAAGAACTAAATATATTAACAGTTCCTGGAATGTACATTTTTGAATGTTGTAAATTTGTTAAAACACACCCCGAACTATTTCAGCGTCTTGGGGATACTGTAACTTTTAAAACGAGATATCCTGACAGACTCATTATTCCTCCAATGAAAAGCCACTTATTTCACAGGAGTTGCTTTCCAATGGTTGTAAGATTATTTAATAAACTACCAAAATCATATAGGGAACTGCCAACAAATCGCTTTAAAACGGCATTATTCAGATGGCTTATCGATAAGACATTTTATTCTGTGAATGAGTACCTTAACCTAAAAGATTTACGTTGACATTTTCCTATTCTAATTGATGCAAACTTATTGACATTTTACTATTGACATATCACTATTGACATCCTTAATTTTACAACATACCAATTATTACCAATTAATAAATTCACTTTTAATGTATTTTGCATGCTAGTTTTAGCGAATTGTGTGAGCTACTCTTACAAAACCTGACCATCAAGACTGTACTACAATTCTAGCGAATAAAGTTCATTTCATTTCATTTCATTTCATTTCAATAATTTTTGGAAATCTATCTGACGGACTAATTAGTTTTTTTTTGTCCGATCCCCTATTGGCTATTAATGAAGGGTATTTACAAGGCAGATAATTATTATATAATGTGAGTGGCAACGCCGCGCGCCGGCAGAAACAAATACCTACAACACAGGCATAATCACTTGTGGAATAAATCATTACCTACCTATCTTAACTTTTAACTGCCTCCGTGGTTGAGTGGTTTAGACGTTTGCCTTGTGACCCGGTGGCCGTGGGTCCGATTCCCACGGGAAGCATACTTTGTAAAGTTGTTTCCAGTTTGGCATTGCAGGCTTGAATCACCTGATTGTCTGATAAAAAGATGGTTCCGTGCTTCGGAAGGCACGTATAAGCCGGTGGTCCCGGCCGCCAAATGGCGGTCGTCAAACCATGTCAGAGGCCCTTGAGGCGGTTTAGAAACTCTGACAATAGGGTGTGTAGGGTCGTTAGACCTTACTGCCCACACGATAACAAGAAGAAGAATCATTATCTTGCCCTTATCCCAACTGGTCTTGGATCTCTTTTTCTTCCATACTTCCCTATGTCTCGTCATCTCATCCAATACCGCTTTTCTTGCCATAATATCTTGCTTTACACAGTCCATCCACAGTGGCTCAAGCAATGGACTGCTGCGCTGCGTGTCGCGGGTTCGATCCCCGCACGGAACAAATATTTGTAAGACCTACAGATAGTTGTTCCGGGTCTGGGTATTTGTGTATTGAGTTTAAATGTTTGTGAACGCAACTTGTTCTTCCACTACTTACCCATCTTATACCTAGTATGCACGTTCATATTCAAAACTTTCATCACGACATTTTCCTCATTTTTCAGCATCACATGCCTATTCCACGACAACTCGCACCCCCGGTGCGACACTGGCACTTATGCAAAAAATGCAAAAATGAGTTAAATATCTACAAATGATCCTAAATCACCCCTTTACTTGGTGCGAAAACGTTACTTTTGTAGTACGCATAGTTTCCGTATGAGGGCGCGAGTGTCATTGCCGTTTTGGCGCGAATCACGCGTCGCTGGGAGCAACATCGTTTTATTGGTCAGTAGTGCCCGCCAGTGCAAGTGCGTCTTGGAGCTACACTGTTACTAAGGTAATTGTGACATAATATTTTTTTTTATTCTGGAGCAATAGTGACCTAACGTCACTTCTGAGGGGGTTGGAAGGCTTAAAATTAATGGTATAGTATATTTTTTACAATATAAAGTAATTCATATTTATCCAAAAGTAAAGTTAAAAGTTGACGTTGTAGTATAAGCTGTTCATCTCATCTTAAATTCTTAAGTCATTGTTTTGTGAGGTGTCAAAGTTTTAAATGCTTCTCCTGAAAAACTACATTTTTGCATAAGTGCCAGTGTCGCACCGGGGGTGCGAACTGATTACCACACAACTTGTCAGTCACCGGCGTCACTTTCGGACTTCTTACGTACTCATTTCTTATTTTACCCATAGGATTCTCATCTCAGCCACATCATAAACAGCCTGTTAATGTTCCCACTGCTGGGACACAGGCCTCCTCTCTTTGAGAGGGAATGGGAATCCACCACGTGGGCCCAGTGCGGATTGGTAGATGTCACTTGTCTTCGATTTTTTTTGGTTCTAAGCTTCGATCAATAATAGTTTCTAAGACATGCCAGTTTCCTCACGATGTTTTCCTTCACCGTTTTGAGAGCAGTGGTGACGAAATAAATTACACAAAGTAATGTGCCTGCCATGCCTGGGTTCGAAGTGTTCGAACTCACGACCAGAAAATTAACTTACTTTGTTCGTAAATCGCGGCCGCCACCACTGGGCCACAGACTTAATGGACCATATAAGAGAACTTTGAGTTTCTTTCGGATGTTTCATTTCAGAGTAATTATAAACTTATTTGCAAAATAAACATAATTTATGTACAGGTTGTAATAAATAAAACAAGTACTTGGCACAGTTCATAAAATATATATTATTTATTGATACAATAAACGGTCTAGCTTCGCTCACAACTTACTATAACCTCAAGCCGCGCGCTCGCGGGGACGGCAGACTTCTTACTGGCTATCACTTTGTCTTTTACATTATATAGGATAGTAATGAAGTAGTTGACTGACAAAAAAAAATATGATTCTGTTTAGTGCATAAATGCACACGATACATACAGTGCTTCGAAAAGTCGCGCGACGTCACAGTTTGGTACATTTTTTACCAGAAAGTGACGTCACCAGCCCCCACTCACGATCTTTGACACGTTTTATCTTCGTCAATTTTTATTAATTTCATAAAACAAAAACACGTATCCAATATTTTTCGATAATCTAACAGACGGAATAAACAGAATATTTTTTTAGTCATTCAACTGTATCTGTCCAAAATTGAGCTACCTACTCCATCACACTTGAGAGAATGTAGGCAGATGATTTTGATAAAGTCCAGGGGGTCTAAAATAAGGGCTTTAGCAGATCATAATATTATTATTATGAATAGCGTTAAAAAGCGTAAAATACACCTTTCATAATAGTGACTGCGTCCGTTACCGTTTAGGAAAAAAAATCATTACATTCACAAACAAAACAAAGTCCTCCGCCGCGTCTGTCTTTCTACTCGCGATAAACTCAAAAACTACTGCACGGATTTTCGTGCTGTTTTCACCAATGGATAGAATGGTTCTCGAGGAAGGTTCCGTGGGCATCAGCTAGTAGATCATAAAATGAAAATAATGTGAATTGCGTTAAAATTCATAATGAAAGGTCCATTTTACGCTTTTTAACGCAATTTGTGGCCATTTTAGACCCGTAGTTCTTGCTTGTTCTTAAACACACAACTTATTACTTTCCGTCATCATCTGTCGTCTACCAGCATTTACCCAACTTAGTTCGTTTCCACTTCTATTTCATCAATACCCATAGGTAACCTGTGACGTCACAGTTGTCATCAGCAACGCTGCCTCTCTGTACGAGCTCATCGGGAACATCATCTACCTAGCTCCTAGCCCAACTATGTTGGGGTCGGCTTTCAGTCTTACCGGATGCAGCTGATTACCATTATTTTATACTAGCTTTTGCCAGCGGCTTCGCCCGCGTGAAAATTAAGATTTTCCATACAAACTTTCATCCCCTATTTAACTCCCTTAGGGGTTGAATTTCGAAAAATGCTTCCTTATTCCTTGTCTACATTATAAAGGGAACCTCTGTGCAAAATTTCAGCTTTCTAGGTCCAAGGGTTTGGGCTGGGCGTTGATGAGTCAGTCAGTCAGTCAGTCAGTCAGGACTTCTCTTTTTATTTATATAGATAGATTACTAGCTTTTGCCAGCGGCTTCGCCCGCGTGAAAATTAAGATTTTCCATACAAACTTTCATCCCCTATTTAACTCCTTTAGGGGTCGAATTTCGAAAAATGCTGCCTTATTCCTTGTCTACATTATAAAGGGAACCTCTGTGCAAAATTTCAGCTTTCTAGGTCCAAGAGTTTGGGCTGGGCGTTGATGAGTCAGTCAGTCAGTCAGGACTTCTCTTTTTATTTAAGACTAGCTTTTGCCAGCGGCTTCGCCCGCGTGGAAATGACGATTTTCCATACAAACTTTCATCCCCTATTTAACTCCCTTTAGGGTGGAATTTCGAAAAATCCTTCCTTATTCCTTGTCTACATTGTAAAGGGAACCTCTGTGCAAAATTTCAGCTTTCTAGGTCCAAGGGTTTGGGCTGGGCGTTGATGAGTCAGTCAGTCAGTCAGTCAGTCAGGACTTCTCTCTTTATTTATATAGATTATATGAAGCGACTGCCTACCTGACCTCCACAGCCCAGTTAGTACCGGATACCGATACCCCATAAGTTCTCAGACTTTCAAGGCACCGACTACCTATAACGACGGTGAAAGATCTACGACTTCCTTCTCCGAGTCGCTGGCACGACAGTGTGCCCAAAACGTTATCAGTTCCACGTTGATCATCGGCTGCAATTGAGGAGGGTGCTACTGACAGCGACATTTGTTGAGAGCTCCCTGAATGAGGTGCGTCAGCTCGGTGTACAGGAGACAGGAGCGGCTGGCTGGCTTGCAGATCTCGCGGTGGTCTACTGACACCCCGTGTAGGACTCCTACACCTGCGTCTGTAATCATAACATATCTGCGTTGGTGTACTGGGTTCCAGTGCGACTGCTAAGCATGATGTAAGAGGTTCGATTCTTCGAAAATATTATTTGGTAAAGGTGCCTCTATTCATCATCATCAGCCTATAACTTTCCCACTGCAGGGACTCAGGCCTCCTCTCTAGGAGAGGGATGGGCTATAATCCACCACGCGGGCCCAGTGCGGATTGGTAGACGTCACATGTCTTCGAATTTTTTGGTTCTAAGACATGCCGGTTTCCTCACGATGTTTTCCTTCACCGTTTTAAGAGTAGTGTGCCTCTATTAGTCGATACAAACACATTTAGCAGGTTATCTTTAAGTGCCAAGTAATAGAGGGCGTATTTTGTGCCATCAACATGCAGACTGCCTGGCTCCTACTGAGAACTAGCCGATGGAAAATCTCAATAACACTTTGCCAAACATGGCACATTACTTTGTGTAATTTATTTCATCACCACTGTTCACAAAACGGTGAAGGAAAACATCGTGAGGAAACCGGCAAGTCTTAGAACCAAAAAATTCGAAGACATGTGACATCTACCAATCCGCACTGGGTACGCGTGGTGGATTATAGCCCATCTCTCTCCTAGAGAAGAAGCCTGAGTCCCTGCAGTGGAAACATTATAGGCTGATGATGATGATGATGAAATATGAGAATTGAATGCAGGACTTCATGCTCAGCAGTCACGCTTGCGACCACTTAACCGAACAGTAGGTATTTATGAAATAGAATTAAAGAATAAGACGGCGGAGTTAGTTCTGAGTGTGTTAGCACTTACCGGCGGAATCCTCACTGACGATACGCAGCCACAACACAGACATGAGCGTGCGCGCTGTCTCCACCAGCGAGCGCACGCGCGGCGCCCCGCCCCCCGCCCCGCGCGCCTCCACCGCACGCAACCAGCGCGACTGCAGCTCCAGCACCAGCGGACAGTCTGCGGAATAACGGTGGTCATAACACACTACCCTGTGGTATGGTACTCCAACGTAATCAGGTCGTAGTTCGGAATCGAAAACGTAGTACTATGAAATTTTGTAACCGTCGTGTTTTGACTTCAATTCAATCAATATTATTTAAAGCAGCTTTAGGCTGAACCTTACACCCAATGTAATCAATGAAAATTGAATGATGAACAATATCGAAAGCTTTGCTTAAGTCTTAAAACAGAGCTGATGTTGTAATTGACGGCGGTACCTTTAGCGATCTCCTGCAGCTCCACGCTGCGGGACGTGAGCGGAGTTTTGATGTCGGCGAGGGGGGACCCGCGGTGCGGCACGGAGTAGAACATGAACCCGGAGCTGTTGGACCACAGCGACGCGCGCGCTGACAGCACGGCTCTGTCTTCTAGAGAGGAACGGGACACTTGAAGGACTCTTGGTTACTGTGGCATACAGCGACATAGAAATTCAACATCCACTGCTACGTGGATATACATGGCAAGGTATGTCGCGTTAGTATCGCGGTCATTTATTAGGTGACCACACATTTACGAACTACATAGCGAAGGAGCATTTTCTTAAAACATTCGTGGGTTTTTTGCGTCCACGAGCTAAAGGTGCCATCGTCGTGGGCTACACAATTGACTAGCTCAATACCGTTTTGTGATGTTGACTGACAGTATACTGTCATAGCTAGCATTGTAGCTACATGACACTAGTGGATGACAAAATTTGTTAAGCAGCCCTTTGATTGAAAGCGTTAGGGTTACAAATCCCACCGAAAAACAAGTCGAACTTTGACTAAAACTGGCCCAGGTTGAAAAGCTAAAAGAACACTAAACTATATAAATAAACATTCATCATCATCATCATCAGCCTATATTGTTCCCACTGCAGAGACTCAGGCCTCCTCTCTAGGAGAGGGATGGGCTATAATCCACCACGCGGGCCCAGTGCGGATTGGTAGATGTCGCATATCTTCGAATTTTTGGTTCTAAAATATGCCGGTTTCCTCACGATGTTTTCCTTCACCGTTTTGAGAGCAGTGGTGATGAAATAAATTACACAAAGTAATGCACCTGCCTGGGTTCGAACCCAGGACCAACTGTTCGTAAGTCGGGGCCGCCACCACTGGGCCACCATTGTTCTCCGAAATAAACATTACTCACCTTCATTAT
This sequence comes from Diarsia dahlii, assembly GCA_949775195.1. NCBI lineage: Eukaryota > Metazoa > Arthropoda > Insecta > Lepidoptera > Noctuidae > Diarsia > Diarsia dahlii. The sequence goes on along the minus strand of OX459217.1, from coordinate 12,736,716 downwards.
TTGAAGACAGGACTTCACTGTTATCTCTTGTCACATCATGGTCTTCTATATTCCTATATTGTTCATCATTTCTTACACTTATATCTATAAACTCTGAATCTTCATTAAACCTAGTCTGTCTATTGTCTAAAACATCACCGTTTTGCGTACAGCCATACATTTCATTAGCCTTATGTTTAATATCGTAGTTTATGTCTAAATCTATGTTATTTTCATCGTCTTCGTTAAAGCTACTGTTACCGGAATTGTTATTGTTTCTGATCTCATTCATTTCGTCTATACTTCTCAGTTTAGTTCCATCGTGTGTGGTGCAGGTGGCGCTGTTGTGTTCTTTAATGAAAGTGTTCAGTAGATGGTTACAGTTCCCGTCTCTTTGCTCCTTGTTCGTATGAACTACGTCGTTGTCGCTATATCTGCTATATTTATTGTCTACACTACTACAAATATTATTATTTATGTTATATTCTCTATCACTTTGGTCCTCGGAATTATTGTTTATTTTACTTTGTTGTTGAGCATCACTTTTGTTCATTTTCAAATGAGCTTCGTAAGCTGGAACAAAGAAATTATGTCAGTAAAATGTGTGATTTGCATTAAAACTAACCTCACATGTTGATTTAAAAGACAATAAGTTTTCTTTTTAAATCAATATGTGAGGTCTACAATGAAGGGCTGCGGGTTGTTCACAAGAAATACCGCGGACTCGACATAAAGGGCTAGCCTAGCTTACGTACAAAAATCATAAGTGGCCACTTTCGCGCTCAGTTTGGCGCTGGTGCAAAAGGCAGGGGTTGGGGCGAAGGAATCTTTGAATCGATTTGATTTTCCGATTTATAGTGCTGGTGACGTCCTAATAGATAGTCAAAAATGGCACGCTTGGTTTTCATACAGATCGTGACGTGATACCGGCCTTATCTAGGTATATCTATATCTGTGTTCGGAACTGTTCTCATGGATACAACTGCGGAGTGTTACCTTGGCAATAGATCTGCTTGATGAAGAGGCCGCCCTTGGAGTGTCCCACCCACACGACGGGTCTCTTGCCCACGCCCAGCGCCAGCAGCTGTGACATCATCTGTTCGGCGCGCTCGTGCAGGCGGAGTCTGGTCAAGAGCGATATATATTGTTACGACGGTCATCTAGAATCTTCGGGAAACCTCGCTAATAACTGTGAAGTCGCGTAAATTCTAGTAGGTAGAGTAGTAAGTACCTACTTACATTCTGTAGGTAATAGTCCGCGCGCGGCGTCAGCGGCATTTGACATTGTAATTTCGACCGAGGGCATATAGTAACTTCTTCCTTGTTGGTTCTTTTATCTTTATGTTAATTTTTTGATGTTAATATTTTTTTGTGAATGCTTGCTTCAGTAATAGGGAATTTTCTCGAATATCTTTTGTTTGTTTGAGGTATAAAAGGACCGACAGAGGACGAAGTGAGACAGTTCACTTTTAAGCGAGACAACGAGAGGTTCGAAGAGATATCTAGTGCGACAAAGTGTTCAGAAGTGTTGAAGTGATTGTGTATTAGTGTTTTGTGACCTATAAAGTTAATTCATGTGTTTAATTGGTAGTGTTTTTATTTATCCCATACCCAGCTCCTAACAATATGTTACCGTCAGAGACCGAATCAGGCCAAACTAGGACTCATCACGAAATAGCGATCTCCATAACTAGAAGGTTACCAGGTATCGATAATGCTGCTTTTCCACCAGAGATGTGCTATACAGCTATACTGCAAGGATGTAATAGATAAGCTGTGAAACTATGTGACCGTTTCCACTGATACTAAGCTATGTACGTACCTGTGCGAGTAAGTGGTGCTATGAAGATTCGCCTCCGTAAAGTGTGCGAGGAAAATATATAGGGTAATAATAGTAGGGAAGCATAGCACGCATCCATAGAACGCAAACATAGCACACATCCATTGCAGCATCCTTCCGTATAAAAAACTGTAGCTTCGTTTTGTTTTTCTGACATTCAAATATGCCTGTAGTGGTCTTATTGAAATAAATGCTTTCAGTTTGGGTTTATGAAGGCAATAGAGCAGGGTGGAATGAAACGCATCTCACCTCTTGGTGCCCCTGACCCAGAGCGGACGCCACAGGTATGGGTCGCTAGTGTAGTTGACGGAGATGACCCTGGCTCCGGGGAAGTCTTCCTTGATCCAGTCGCGCGGCCAGCAGTGGGAGTAGCAGTCGTCGCAGACACAGCCGCACCCCGCCTCGCAGCCTCCCCGCAACCTGCACCTACACACCTCCACTCTACACTTACACTTCTCACTACACCCATCTAAGCTACATTTGAAGACGTTGTATGTAAACGTATCACAGTTGGTATCACAATCGTTCTTGAAGAGTTCTGTCACGAAGTTGGCTTGAGTCTCATAGTTGTTGACATGGAGAAGTGTGTTGTTATAGAACTGCTCCGTGATCAAGGAGTTCTCGTGAGGGAGGATCTTCTTGAAGCAGCCGTTGAGTTGCTTGAACGTGACGTTGTCGTTTTGACTCGTGTCGTATTCGTATGCGTGCGGCGCGGTACTGTTGGCGTGTGTGTCCGGACTGCACTGGCATTTGTCTGTGGAATGGTCTCTCAGAGGTACTTTGGTGGGGTTTAACTTGTATTTGGTCCTCCATTCGCCTTGACGCCACGTGTTGCCCAGGGAACCTAGAATGTAATAATAACGGTCAGTCATTTGTACATCTTTGATAGTCGTTTTGAGTCAGAAACCTTGAAGTAGAGTATTCCTGCCTCTTTACATGTACCTAACTAAGTCAGTAGTTAAGTCGTTGGTCCCAGAAGATATTTGTACATCTTGGGTAGTCGTTACAGGTTGTCAGTAGCCCGAAAGCCATAAAACCAGTCCTGTCCAGTAACTGAGCTGCGAAGGTTGGCAGTACCTCTAAGTTTTGAGCTGGATCCGATAAGACTAGAAAGCCACCTGAACATAATTGCGAAAAGGCAGCCAGGTGAAGATGAACAGCACTTCAGGACTTTCGAGCTATGAAGTCCTCGTTCACGCAGACTTCTCTATGATAGGGAATGGGCTGTAATCTACGTGCGGGTTGGTACATGTCACATGTCTTCGAATGTTTAGTTCAAGGACATGCAGGTTTCCTCACGATAATTTCCTTCACCTTTTTAAGAGCAGTGGTGATGAAATGAACGACTCAAAGTAAAGTGGACCCCACGAACTACACGTTCACCAGTGGACCCTAGCAACAAGGGTATAGGAAGTATAGGAAGTGACAATGATAATACATTCAATCCCGAAATGTAACGACCTCTAGACTTAATTTGTGAATAAAATTACCTCTAACTAGGTGGCCCCCGCCACCTAGTTAGTCAGACGTAGTCATTGAATTAATGATACATTTATTTGAAAGAATACAGGTAGCTGACATAAGTTGTTAAGATTTAAGGTCACTATATTCGACGTTTCAGCCATTCTTTTTACAGATTTTACATCTTCTGGTTCAGCATCATACTGTTTTTAAGGAAAGGACCAACCGAAGATTCGGTTTCGGTTTCGGCTAGTTTCGGCCAAAAAATCTAGTTACGGCCAGTTTCGGTTTCGGCCAATAATTGGCCGAACCTCTCGGCCCCGCCGAAACAAGGTACGTGAATTGTCACGCATCGTTCAGCTAACTTCGAGTGCCACACGTGTTAACTATCTATATAATATGCATAAAATACAATAGATTTAACATGCTATAAAAATTCAAATAAGTTTCGGTTTCAGTTTCAGTTTCGGCCGAAACTGGGACTATAGTGCGCGCGGAACTAGTTGGCCGCGCCTTAGGCAAGATTTTGTTTTTTATTTAAGTATTCTTTTCAATAAATTGAACAATTATTGTTCACGATACATTCACGTTCACGTTGTCATCACTGTCTAATTATAGTCTCCTGTGCATTGCGAACTGTAGGCAACCCGCCCCCTCACCCTTTTCGCCACCTAAGGAGCGCCCAACTAGTTCCGCGCGCACTATAATACCGAAGGTTCGGTTTCGGTTTCGGCTGAAAATCCTGTTTCTGTCGGTCACTAATTGTTTTATTAACTTTGCATTTAGTAAGTGTGTCGGCCTGGTCTGTTAGGGCTGCGGGTTGTTCGAACGAGATACATTGCCCCAGAACACAAAGGGCTAAGAAAGAATATGGGTGGGATTTAGTCAGTACAAGTCTGACACTTGATGATGCTGTGCTGTGTGTTTCCCGTAGCACAGCCCCATGCTGAGTGGTAACCTGCTTGTGCAAGCTGTTCACATTTTTTTTTGTTATTCCGGTTTCTTAATATTTTATTTTATTACGAGATTAAATCAAATCAAAATCATTAAAAAAAAACTTTTCCTTCTTTCTAGTGCGCGAGCTCCCTTGCAGCTCGGATGATCATCATCATCATCATCAACAACCTATTAATGTTCCCACTGCTGGGACACAGCACAGGCCTCCTCTCTTTGAGAGGGAATGGGCTATAATCTACCACGGGGGCCCAGTGCGGATTGGTAGATGTCACATGTCTTCGAATTTTTGGTTCTAAGACATGCCGGTTTCCTCACGATGTTTTCCTTCACCGTTTTGAGAGCAGCGGTGATGAAATAAATTACACATAGTAATGTGCCTGCCTGGGTTCGATTCGAACCCCCGATCTACTGTTCGTAAGTCGGGGCCGCCACCACTGGGGCACCGCTGCCGATGATAGGATGAAGTATTTCTTACCGTACAGTCCGTGCACGAAGATGACGTCGAGCGCGTGCGCGTGCCCGGGCGCGTGCAGCACCTCGCACTCCACGCGCGGCTCGGGGTGCAGGTGAGCCGAGCTCGCAGCCCGGGCCTTCGCCACCAGCGGCGGCGCCTTGCCAGCTGCACAGGGAGATACATTATGTAGCGCCATCTATGACGCCGCTTATGAACTAAACTGACAAATCTTTATCGTTTCACGCTGTTGAGACGTTACACCATAAAAATAATAATTATTTTAGTCCGTCAGATAGATTTCCAAAAAATATTGGACACATACTTTTTTCACGTAAACAAAAAATTTAGACGATACAGAGCTTTGAAAAGTCGTGTGACGTCACAGTTTGGTACGTTTTTTACCAGAAAGCCCCCACTCATGCTCTTTGACACGTTTTATTTTCGTAAATTTTTATTAATTTATATTTCGATAATCTAACTGACGGACTTACAATCATATTTTTTTTAGTCAGTCAACTACCCTATTCTAAGAATCGGGCAGTATCCCACCCACCATACACAACTCCAGTTCGGTCGTCCGTTTGCAATAAAGTAGATTTCTCTCCTGGAATAAAGGCATGAGATACCGCCTGGCGACAGACTGACAGACAGACAGACGGACAGAGGGTCTACAATGTCCACTTTAGCACTGCAACTTGCAATTGCAACAACTGACCACTGCGTCTGCTGTGACCATTTTAACACAATAGGGTAGTTGACTGACTAAAAAAAATATGATTCTGTTTAGTCCGTCAGTTAGATTATCGAAAAATATTGGATACGTGTTTTTTGTTTTATCAAATTAATAAAAATTGACGAAAATAAAGCTTGTCAAAGACCATGGAGAGGGGGCTTTTGACGTCATAGTCTGGTAAAAATGGACCAACCTGTGACGTTTCACAACTTTTCGAAGCACTGTATCGTCTTCATTTTTTGTTTACGTGAAAAAAGAAAAAATACGTGTTCAATATTTTTTGGAAATCTATCTGACGGACTAATTAGTTTTTTTTTTGTCAACTACCCTAGTAAGTATATTACTTTCCTATTATGATCTATTTTCCTAAATGGTCACAGACGTAGTTACTATTATGAAAGGTCCATTTTACGCATTTTAACGCAATTCATATTATGTTTTGCAACCCCCAGAGCAGTCTTAATGATAGGTCCCGTTTTTACCCTTTTGGTACTGAACCCAAAAAACGATGGATGGGCTGTGTTAACACTGCAGCGGGGACACAACGCTACGCTACGCTACACAACGCTACGCTACGCTACATGATGCACGCACTCACCGGTGATCTGCGCGCGGCGGGGGAGGGGCGCGGCGAGCACACGACGCAGCAGCACGCCACACGTACGCCACAGGCACGACACGCACCTCACACTGCGGGGGACAACAATACACTTATTATAATTAAACATCTTCTACATATAAATGTATCATCATCATCAGCCTATATTATTCCCACTGCAGGGACTCAGGCCTCCTCTCTAGGAGAGAAGGGCAAAAAAGAAGTCTATACAAATAAATAATATTGAAGAATGAAGACTCTGTAGTATGTGTAATATCAAAATAACAACTTTTTACAGAATGCGTAAGAAGTCATGTGCTAATTAAATAGTCACAAGGCTTTTACGCTATGTGTCAATAAATAGGCACATGATTTCTTACGCATTACGCAGATGCGGCCAGCCCAGTTCCATTTACGTTTGGCAGCAGTGTGACCCCTCACGCTCTGGGCGGAGCGGTAGGGAGTGTCAGACTTCTACTGACTAAAACCCACCCATTTTCCTTCTTAGCCCTCAGTCCCGCAGCCTCGGCAGGCGTCAGCCCTTGCGGATCCCTTTCATTTTGTTGACATCTCTTTGAGGTGCTTTGGATAAAAGTTCTCAGACCTCATTCGCCTCGCATCGGTTCAGACTCAACATCACGTCAAACTCATCATCTTCACTATTCTCTTGTCGATATCCTAATTCATTTGAGGTCGGCAATAGGGATGTTAACAAAAAAAATCTAATTAGTCCGTCAGATAGATTTCCAAAAAATATTCGACACATATTTTTTCTTTTTTCACGTAAACAAACAATGAAGACGATACGTTACAGTGCTTTGAAAACTTGTGTGACGTCATATTCTAAGACATTAGTATGACATTTCTTAGCGAGCAGTGACGTCACAACCTCCCACCCAAATCTTTGACGCGTTTTATCTTCGCCAATTTTTATTGATTTGATAAAACAAAAAATACGTATCCAATGTTTTTCGATATTCTAACATAGGGACTAATTAGAATCATATTTTTTTAAGTCAGTAAACATCCCTATTTGAGTTTTAGAGCAGTATCGAGTTCCTCATACGATTTCACTTCAAACCTCTAATAGGTACTTTTTCAAGATATCATTGAGTATCATTACGGGCCCCCGATAATTCATGCGAAGTCGCGAGAGGGTCCGCGAGGCGTATTGTCACGTATCGTTGACTCGCTGTGTCTATTCTTAGCAGAAACTCTACGATATCTGCGAGTCTACGTGTCTATGAGCAGGGCTTCTAAAGTGGCCACTTTAGCAAATCATTCAGTATTCGATTCTCGTCTCAAATAATATTATTAAAAAAAAAACACAAAAAAGTGCAAAATAAACTTTAGAAGAAAAATCAGTTTCAGGTGACTTTTGTTTGTTTGATTTCATTTTTTTGCCACCGACTTCATCATCATTCTCCTGCCCTTATCCCAATTCATTTGGGGTCGGCGCAACATGTCTTCTTCTTCCATACTTCCCTATTTCTCGTCATGTCAGCAGTCACCTCCTTTCTAGCCATATCATCCTTCACACAGTCCATCCATCGTTTCTTTGGCCTTCCTCTCCTTTTATAGCCATCTACATTCATACTCAACATTTTCCTCACAACATTTCCTTCATTCCTTCGCATCACATGTCCATACAATGACAATGACAATCGATTGCCACCGACTTCAGAAACTGATTTTTCTTCTAAAGTTTATTTTGCACTTTTTTGTTTTTTTTTTTTGAAGTCGGTTTTATTTTTTGTTAAAAAGCTTTTGTTTTTCACTTTTTAGTGGTTGACATGTTCATGGGTCAATGTGGACAATGTAGTTTTTTTTTGAGTTTTGTTGATTTTTCAAAAACTGCTTGTCCGATTTCGATAAAATTTGGGAGGTATACCCTTTCCAACAAAAAAAGATTTTTTCAAATCGGTTAGCAAGTGACGGAGTTATGCCCGAACAAACATAAAAAAAAAAAAATACAAACATCCGAATTGAGAACCTCCTTCTTTTTCTAGAAGTCGGTTAAAAATTAACTTTAGCCAAGCAGATCATAATAGGAAAATGGTAAATAAATGATGTTCAATATTAAAAATAAATTAATGTACTTAGTGCTTGCTCATTTCTTGCAAATTTGAATTTAAATAGATAATTTCAACTTTTTCAACTTGTACGTTTTTATTAAATGAAACTTTCACTCAAATAGTATAACTTTTATTTTTTCTGTATTAAAGAAAACTTTTTCCTCATTTTATACGTGGCTAAAACTCTATCGCGCTCATTCATTTAGTCTATGGTCGATCGTCATTGTTACAGTATGACCATTTTAAGTGTGAATTTCATGGTGGCGCCACTGGTCAAGAAAAAATGCATCGCTACGTCAAACTTAGTACATTTATTTTAGTTCCGTGTTTTCCCGAATGCACAGATAAGTTGGTCGAACTGTAGATGCGCGCGCTTATGAAAACCGATTAATTTTTCCCGCTATTGTGAAAAAAAAATTAACTCGTTTTAACTGTTGAAGATGACTTTTTAGTAGTATTTTATTCACAAGTGTGTTGAAAAACGTCGTATGATACACGTGTGTATTGATGATTACCGTCCTCGGCTTTCTTAAGACCCTCACCTGCCGGCTCGGGTCTCAATGGCGCCTCAGCGGTAATCACCAACGTTACACACTTGTACCATAATGTACTATTATTTAGTTATCTTCTTACATTCTACCATTATTCACACACACACATAGATATAGTGTTTTTGGTTGGTTTGCGACATACGAAAGTACTTGAAAATACTTGATAATACTTGATATTGTTAACATAATACGTAATGTTCTTTATTATAATATTTTGTTGTTCTCACATAATATACCATACAATCATAAAAAAAAAAAAAAATGTTCTTTTAGAATAATTGACGTGAACGAAGGTCACGGGCAGCAGCTAGTTAATAGATCATTAATTAGTTAGGTACCTCATTAGGAAAAATGATGTCATCCCGTACCTTTACCCACGGTGGAACGGAGAAGGTATATGCGTTTAGACTGAGAGGTTGTTTGTTTTTTAATTTGTGAGCAAAAGAATGTTAGCATTTATCGCCAGAACGTTAATTTGTGAGCAAAAGAATGTTAGCATTTATCGCCAGAACGGTTTGACCGATTTAAATGCGGTTTTCTGTAATGGATTCGTAATATAACTGTGTTCGTTCTTAGATTATATTGTATGGTCTGGTGTTAACCCGACAGGGGGCGCTACAGGGCCACATAATAGGATCATAATTTGAATTGAGTTAAAATTCGTAAAATTGTTGCAGACGCAGTTAATAGTATGAATAAGTTGTCCATTTTACGAAATATTATGATCTGCTAAAGTAACCATTTTATACCTCCAGTTAATATGAATTACGAGATGATGCTTTTTAATGGGAAGTAATTAATTGCTTTAGCAATTATAAAATTTGGTGAGCCAAAAAAAAACAGCATTTAAATAATTTGGTCGGCAGACAAAGCTTTTGTTTGCAATCAAAAAAATCAGGCAGCAATCCTTGTTCCGCAAATAATTTTGATAATGGTCTAAAATTAAATCATAAATAGGCAGCTTACTAATAACATGAGTTGAAATATTTGCTGGCCATGAGTTGCTGACCAATTAGCTATTTCTGCTGCCAGATTATATTATTCTGCTGACCAAAATACGAATACTATGCTAACCAGTTAAATAACACCCCTTTATAATGTTTGTTCTTCATATAAAATCCCCGGTCACACAATAGCCAGCTGTACAAATTAACTTACTAAAATCATTGCAACTCAAATAACTTTGTCGGAGATACATTTATGTACCGCCCATCCTGCGTGTATCATAATATTTTCATATTAATTACCAAAAAATATGAGAAGATATTATGCAGAGAACAGCGGTGGCCCAGTGGTGGCGGCCCCGACTTACGCACAGTGAGTCGTGGGTTTGAACCCAGTCAGACGCATTACTTTATGTAATTTATTTAATCGCCACTGCTCTCAAAGAAAAACATCGTGAGGAAACCGGCATGTTCTAGAACCAAACATTTTGAAGACTTGTGACATCTAGAAATCCGCACTGGGCCCGCGTGGTGGATTATAGCCCATTCCCTCTCAAAGAGTGGAGGCCTGTGTCCCAGCAGTGGGAACATTAATAGGCTGTTGATGATGATGATGATGAATTTGAATTTGATTTTCACGCCAGTTAAGCAGTTACCTTGTTTGTCTCAACACGAGGGGTCAGTTAATGCTGGCTGTACTTCACGCTATTAATAGAACGTTGCACGGCCAAGGTTGGAAGCCATACAAGTCATACAACATCTGTACATTAGTGTACTTCTACGTCATACACTTGCCAGCACCTGCCGCCTGTCCAGTACCCAGGGTTGCCACTCCTCCGTTAATGTACAGAAAAGCACCTGAAAGTCTGGTTCTTCGATCTAACCTAACCTAACAGACAGATGTGTTGCTGAAGAGTTTGTTCCGCCACTTCTTCTTTCCAGCTAAACACAAGGAAGTGTCGAAAGGTGGGCGTTTTTGGGGACTGTCTCTTGTAAATATGTAAAGTAAAGTAAATTTTGACGTTCGAAAAGTGCTGATTATCAGCCTAGTTTGAATAAATGACTTTTGATTTTGATGTTTTTGATTATAATGTAGTTGGCTTCCAGTCTAACCGGATTCTGCTGTTACATAGAGCGATGGCCTATCTGACCAGAACCCTGTGAATACTGGGTCAGACTTCTACTGACTAAAAACCACCCTCGTGTTGCTTGAGTTGCTTCTTAGCCCTTTGTGTCTGGGACCGCGGTATCTCTTGCGTCTCATTAAGGCGACATTAACTGCCCGCGCCCTTGAGCGCGCGTTTAACTCATCGCCTAAACAAATAAGGTTGAAAATGGGGATGCGTTTGATTCTCGTGACTGCCAATATGAACGATAGTTCGCAGATTTAATTTATTAAAAAAAAAAATACGCTGTAATGTTAAAATATTTTTACATATGTCTTTAGTTGGTTAAATTTCCTTTCTGATAGTAAAAAAAAAATAACAGTTATCGCTCAAAATATTGAGCATTTCGAGACGAAAAAGTTTTTTCGTGTGATTTTTTTGTGATTTTTTTTTTCGAGGTTCTTGATTAATTTTAGAAAATATTTTTGCATAAGTCTTTTAACTATACATTTGACTATACACTGTATTTTTTTTGGAATTGTAATAAGTAGCAATACAGCTAACTCTGCAACGAAAAACAGGTAGTTTTTACGGTGTCCCTCTTATCTGCACCGTAAGGCGCGCGTGGAACACGAATGCGCCGTCGACACGGCCTGTCCTCATAAGACGGACGGACGGTGGCCGGGAGCCATCATGTGGCCCCCGACGCCCGGAGCGTCTCCCGCGGCGGCTGGGACGAGAGGTTCTCTACCTCTCACGTTCCGCCACCTCCTTCGCTAGCATCACTGCTTCGCAGTAGGAGGCGACGGCGTCCCATTCCCCCTCGCCCCGGACCATGGCTTGCATCAGCGCCGGACGCGAGAGGCCGCTGCCGCCGAACGCCGCTACGAGAAGACGGCGGCGCTCCGCCAAAGTAGAACAACTCCTCCACGGTATGCTCCACCGTGTCGTCCGACCCTTTACTTACCCTCTAAAGGGAATAGTTTAGTTTCCCTACCCAACCCATTTGTGCCACTTGCTGAAAATCTTCCACCAGCCGGCTTAGCATGACCACCGAAGAAACGGGGTTTGTCGACGGAGGAATCGACAAAATGACAGATTGTAGCAAGGTTTCAATTCAAATTGTATGGAAAAATCTTTGTCTATTCTTGGTAGAATAGAGATAGAATCGCCATGCTACGCGGGCTGGACACGAGTTGCCATGGCAGTCCTGGAAGTCTCAAATCGACTCCGGATACAGGTAGGTCGAAGCAAGGAAAACCTGTTCAGATGGGGATTCATAGATGATTCTGCCTTGGAGTGTAAATGTGGTCTCACCCCACAAACTATGGGGCACTTGATATCGTGTCCAGCCTGTCCCGTTACTTGCACTCCACAGGAGCTGATGGAGCCTACTGAAAGTGCCAAACTCGTCGCCGAATTTCGGGCCGACTCAATTTAAATTGTCATCGAGACGCTAATAAGAAAGGGGAATAGTTGATTAGTTCGGTACGTGAGCAGCCCTACATTGCCTACACGTCGAGCTCAGGCAAGCGGTCTGATAGTTACGTACATACACTTAGCAGATTCGCTAAACGGATTACCTTGCACGACATAATAGCACGACACAAGCCGGTGACGAGGAGAGCAGTGCGCTATACGTAACTGGGCCCCGAGTCTGCTATTCAATAGTGTCAGAATGGTGAATCTGTGCAGACTGGGCACACTTGTGCACTGGGTTGGTGGGGAATAAGACCACTGGTTGCTTGTAGTTTCTTCTTTTTATTAGGAGAGTTTCTTACTGAAGTAGTAGCTGGATTCGGAATGAATTTACAACCAAAATGTTCCCATTTTTATATACAAATTTCTAAGGCGCTGGCCAATCATAATTAAGTGTTTGCGCATGCGCAATGGCGTATATATACAATTTGGCGCCGAAAAATTACTATTTCTGCGCGGGAAATTTTAGTATGCTATTTTTAGTGGTAAAACATCCCTTACAAAATATAACATATGTTCCTAATCTTAGGACTAACTTATATTACTTAATAAACACAAAAACTATACAAAAAACCTTGATTTACACCATAGAATTACAAAAATACTGAAACGGTTCTCGTTAAAGTAACGCAACGCAGTAGCCAAGCTTCGTGAACTGTGAACCTAAACACTAGCGCCGCTAGGCGGTAGGAATGTACAACTTAAGATTATGCCTTTACTATTTAAACTGGGGTACACTAGCGCCGCTAGGCGGCAGGAATGTAAATCACTTATAACATCAAGCCTGATGGGCGTAAGTAGAGCTAATGCTATCTTAAAAACACTTATAAACATCGTAATAAACTAATTCTAACGCTATTCAAATAATATCACAACATTTACGTATCGTCAATTCGTCACTAACGTCTATGTAACACTGCACTATTTTTCACTGTCCCGCACAGAATCATTGATCTCATATTGTTGATTTTTACAAGTTTGGTGTTGTCAAAATCAATTTTTTGGTCGATAACTAGGTGCCTCTACGTAGGCTAAATTTTATCGTTATCCGTTCAGCCGCAAAAATCGACTGTTTTAAAACGTGCTCAAATCACGGAGGGACTTGGTACACAATGTCGTCACCCATCTATGGACTGACCCCGGCAAGTGTTGCTTTACCTTGCAGATAGGCGCTTGCCGCTGTTATTTATAAATAATAATAATGCGCAGTTTTAGTTATTTTCCTATTACAATAATTTTTTTTTTTTTTTTTTTTTTTTTTTTTTTTTTACAACTATCACACAACGCCATCTAGTCCCAAGCTAAGCAGAGCTTGTGTTATGGGTACTAGACAACTGATAAACATACTTATATATTTCTAAATACATACATATTATAGATAAATTACACCCAGACACAGAACAAATGATCGTGCTCATCACACAAACATTTGTCCTGGGTGGGAATCGAACCCACGACCTCCGGCATAGCAGTTAGGGTCACTAACCACTAGACCAACAGGCCAGTCATCTCAAGAGGTTAGCAATAAATTATAGATAAAAGATATTAACGGAATCTTATCGAAAGACAATGGATACTTAGATTCACAATAATTTATATTATAAGAGCTAAGAGCAGCGGTGGCCCAGTGGTGGCGTCCCCATGGAGTACCATGGGCGTCCCTGACTTACGAACATTTTTTTTCAATACCTTAGAATCATTTTAAAGAAAATTTAAAAATTACACATTAATTTTAAGGTAACCTTATAATAGAATCGTATTTTTATTTTATCAATAAACTATGTAAGTCGTGGGTTCGAACCCGGGTTGTTCGAAATAGATACCGTGCGGCCTCGCCAAGGCTAAGAAGGAACATGAGTGGTTTTTAGTCAGTAGAAGTCTGACACTCCCTATGGCTCTGCCCAGAAGTGAGTCGTTTGATGATTTCCAACCCCCCAAAATAAAAGTCAGGCGCATTACTTTGTGTAATTTATTTCATCACCGCTGCTCTCAAAACGGTGAAGGAAAACATCGTGAGGAAACCGGCATGTCTTAGAACGAAAAAATTCGAAGACATGTGACATCTACCAACCCGCACTGAGCACGCGTGGTGGATTATAGCCCATCCCTCTCCTAGAGAGGAGGCCTGAGTCCCTGCCCCCGTAGCATGGCGATTCTCTCTCTATTCTACCAAGAATAGACAAAGATTTTTCCATACAATTTGACATGAAACCTAGCTACAATCTGTCATTTTGTCGATTTTTCCGTCGACAAAACCCGTTTCTTCGGTGGTCATGCTAAGCCGGCTGCAGTGGGAACATTATAGGCTGATGATGATGATGTATTTTATACCAAATGTGGGTGAAGAGAAGCTATAACATAACATCACGCCGGTAATTGTGTCTAAGCAGACTAAAGTGCACCCAAATTTCGCCAGTTATTTTAAGTCACGTAAGGGGCAAAACCGAACACAAATCCAGACTAGTTGGCTGCTACTGCGAGTGCGAAATTATAGGTGGAAAATCCCAATTCCATTTTACTCGACCTGGGTTTCGAACACAGGCGCTTGAGGCCACTAGACCAACGTGGCGACGTACCCTAACTAATTATAATATTTTAAACGCGGAAGTAAGCTGTTTACTAAGGAGCTCGTGGCTTAATAAGAACTGCCACTCAGGTCGATCTTTAGGTAAAGCTGTGCTTGCCTATGGATGGGTGACCGCCCGACATACCGAGTTACCTCCGTGCCTCGGTGCGCACGTTAAGCTGTTGGTCCCGGCTGCTATATATAGATCTTTGGCAGTCGTTACAGGTAGTCAGTGACCTGAAATTCTGACATTCCATGTAAAATACTGGTATTCAGCTGCATCCGGTTAGACTGGAAGCCGACCCCAATATAGTTGGGAAAAGGCTAGGCAGATGAAGTAAGCTGTTTACTGCTGTTTGTTGCTGTTTGCTGTTTGTGTGTTTGTTTTTTTTTTTGTTAGCTGTTTGTTTTGTAAGCTTTTTACGCCTACACGGCTGAACAGATTTTGATGAAATCTGGCAATCTGGCACACAAAATTACACTTTTTTTTTTTAATGGGACTATCGCGTTTTCCTAGGAATCCTAGTTAGTCTGTGGATGGGTGACCGACTGACCGCCCATTACGTAGTTACCGTTGGTCCCGGCTAGTCAAATAAAAATAAAAAACAATCGGTTTTATTCTTACACACAGTAATTTAATTCATTCGGTTTTTATACCAATTCAATGAGTAAGTACATTTTATTTATTTTTTACTAGTGACCCGCCCCGGCTTCGCACGGGTCAAAAAAGGTATTAAAACCTTCCTCTTGAATCACACTATCTATTAAAAAACCCGCATCAAAATCCGTTGCGTAGTTTTAAAGATCTAAGCATACATAGGGACAGACAGCGGGAAGCGACTTTGTTTTATACTATCTAATGATAGATGATACTGAAGTCGTGAAAACTAATTCATACTTTTCTATAAAATACGGAAAACCCAACTATTTATCTGACAACAACGAACAAGCATAGCAAAGACCATACTTACTTCAATGATCTACGACTTTGCACTTTAAATACAACAAAATAAAACGTATAATTCAATAGCGTTGAAACTATCAATATTGAAATGAGGAACACTATGTCAATCAGCTGTTTGTTTGGACGGCGGCCATCTTGCGCGCCATTGTCACAGGTCAACGACCTGCGGACACGTGTCTAGTTATAATTTTAGTACAATATTATGTGCTACTAGCATAAAATATTTATGATAATGATCACATGTTCGGTATGCTAAATACATAAATTTTAAATAAATAAAAATCACGTGCAGGCGCTAATAGACTAGTTTACTGCCTAAAAAAATATGATTCTAATTAGTCCGTCTAGATTATCGAAAAATATTGGATAAGTACGTGTTTCTTGTTTTATCAAAACGAAAATAAAGCTTATCAAAGATCATGGAAAGGAGGCTTTTGACGTCATAGTCTGGTAAAAATGGACCAAACTGTGACGTTGCACGACTTTTCGAAGCACTGTATCGTCTTTATTTCTTTTTCTTCGATACTTCTATGCGTGGACGAGGCAAAAGGACCCCAGGGGTCCCGACTTACGAACAGTAAGTCGTGGGTTCGAAACTTCGGCGCATTACTTTGTGTAATTTATTTCATTCACTACTCTCAAAACGGTGGAGGAAAACATCGTGGCGTGCCGCGTGGGGCATGTCCTAGAACCAAAAATTCGAAGACATGTGACATCTACCAACCCGCACTGGGCCCGCGTGGTGGATTATAGCCCATCTCTCTCCTAGAGAGGAGCCCTGAGTCCCAGCAGTGGGAACATTATAGGCTGATGAAGGATTGTAGCACGCGTTCTGTGGTTTCTGTCTACCGCGATGGAAAAAGGACGTGAATTAATGTAAAAAACTGGCCAAGTGCAAGTCGGACTTGTACATTAAGGGTTCCGTACTTAGAGTTCTTATAGGTTTTCCTGTAATCCATACGTCTTGAACTAATTTCTGTATTTTTTTCAGAATTTTAGGCTCAGTAGTTTCGGAGATAAGGGGGGGAATGGTCGGACAGACAGACACACGAGTGATCCTATAAGGGTTCCGTTTTTTCCTTTTGAGGTACGGAACCCTAAAAAAGAAACAAAAATATAATTGAAGTACATATCGGTCGTCCAAGCTAATGAGTGACGGAAGGACCCACACGGTGATAACGCGACCTATTATTATTACTCACTATAACGAAACGCGATAACCTTACAAATATCGTCATTTTGTAGCGTCGCGTAACGTCAGTGTGTCATCAGCTGTTGATATACTCCATTTACTAACCGATTGTGAACTCTATTATGGTGACAGCAAGACAAAATGCAGCTGCAGTAAACAGTCGGTATTGTAACATTATTTTTGCTTTTAATGCCATCCTTATGCCTACGTTATAGAAGTCAAAATCGGTTGAACGGACTGTAAAAACGGTTAACTTAAAATTGTAATCTTATAGTAAATGGCACAGATGACAGAAACAACAGGAGATATGGCAAGGAGGCGTGGTACATGCGAGCTCATGTGGCCACGACGGGGCCATACGCCACTTTCAATAATAAGTCGAATGTCAACTTGCGACGTCTTCACTGCTCGTGATTTTTTACAAAATGCCGCGTTGTTCAGTGAATGTTTGTAAAAATAATAGCTGTATTGTGAATCACACGAAAGATGGTATCTCATTTCACACGTAAGTACACACGGCTACACATCAAGCTATACATTTCCAGTGTAAGCTGGTCTCGCATTGTATAGGATTTCCGTACAGTGCGAGACCAGCGTAAACTGGAAATGTATAGCTTGATGTGTAGCCATGTGTACTACAAAAATAATGTTTTTCATATTAAATTCATTAAAACATTACTTCGTGGTACGAGAAACATGATGAAAAACCAAATCAATTGTTTTCATTAGGAACAAAAACCATTGCTTGTTTAGTACAAATCGACCAGTGAATCGGCTGATCTAATAGCGCAATGGATAGGTGTTTTACTGATGCTCTCACTCACACAATATTTTCGAAAAGCTGCTGCTGTCAGTCTTTGTGAGCTAGAGATGTCTTGTGATGTTTGTAGTTGTCGATATTTTATACTATGATTCTGCGTATATGGTTATACATATTATGCATTATACAATTAATTACTCTACACAATTGTTACTGCAGTATAAGGCGTATTTTATGGCGTTACTGAGCGTTGCCGTAAATGGAGATAAGATAAACCAATATTCTGTACTATGTATTTACTAATAAAATATAAATTTATTTTTAGTTTAAACAACAAATTATAAATATAGGTAGGTACTAATAACAACGTTTATATTATCACGCTTTCTTATTTTTGCAAGCAATACTGAAAATAGAAAGTGCTTTTTATTGCTTAATATTGACTGAATAAATAGTATTCATTGGTTGCTCGAGTTATCTATCTATCTATCTATATACTTAAATAAAAAGAGAAGTCCTGACTGACTCACTGACTGACTGACTCATCAACGCCCAGCCCAAACCCTTGGACCTAGAAAGATGAAATTTTGCACAGAGGTTCCCTTTATAATGTAGACAAGGAATAAAGAAGGATTTATTTTTTGAAATTCAACCCCTAAGGGACTTCAATAGGGAATGAAAGTTTGTATGGAAAATCGTCATTTTTGTAGTTAAACCGACATCCACGCGGGCGAAGCCGTGGGCAAAAGCTAGTCTTTATCAATAGCTAATGGGAATGCATGTAACTGGGAACTTCAGAATTCGGGCATTAAATAGCCGATTGAAATGTAAAAAAGTATTGTGTAAAAAAAATTAAGCGTATTCGCTTAATTGGATTTTCTTTATTGGCGACTCACACACGGCTACACATCAAGCTACACATTTCTAGTATATGCTGATCTCGCATGGTATAGGATTTTCGTCGTACAATGCGTGGTCACTGTAAACTGAAAATGTTCCCATAGCTTGATGTGTAGCCGTGTGTACTCGTGCATGATTCTTCTTTCATTGCATCTTGCTTTTATTATTAACTAGCTGATGCCCGCGGCTTCACCCGCGTGGATGTCGTTCAAATTATATACTAAAACCTTCCTCTTGAATCACTCTATCTATTAAAAAAAACCGCATCAAAATCTGTTGCAACACATCTGAGGTGTAAGTTAATATTACGATTTACTACAGACACAAATCAATTTTTTTTTTTTTTTTTTAATCAACCTGTTTTGAATAAATGACTTTTTTTTATTTTGAATGATTTCTGGACATATTGTTTTTTATTAATAATATATTATTTTCAGGACCCCAAAAGAACTTTTTTACAATATAATAATAAATAGAACGAATCGATAACTTTTCGATTTAGTCAATCACTAGCGTCGAAGTAAAACAAAATGTATTAAGTAAATTGTGCGGTGCATGGTAAATACACGCTGTGACTCTTCAGTCACTATCCCTTCGGATAAGGTTTTATTTGATTGTGTAGTACGTAATGTTTTAAGAAATGCGGATGTGTTTGCGAATGCGTATATCTATTGTTTTTACTGCTCTGCGTGTGTGAACTGACGACACAGGTCCCCATACATTTTCGGCTAAAGGGCATATCTCCTGTTGTTTCTGTCATCTGTGGTAAATGGAGTATAGGTCCATATTTATATTGTGGTATAGGGAACTCATAACAACACGCCTGTAATCCCCGAACGTTAGGCAGAGGCGTAAGTGTTTTTAAACATGACTGTGAACTCATCAAAAAATGACTTGTCTAGCTCTGGGCGGAATCCTTTCCCCACATTCATACATTCAGTCTAATGCGCCTACCACACGCTCACACTTCCCCACAGTCTTGCCTGCGCGATTACACGGTGCACACAGTACATCGCGCGTGTGGTTTGTAATGGTAATACAGTTTTACCAACCATACGAGCGATGTACTGTGAAGTGTGAACGAAAAGTGTGGTGAAGCTTGAGCGTGTAGTAGGCCCAATACACGCTGCCGAGCTGGTTGCGAGCATTACCCACATATTATGACCTTTCTGAAGAACACATATTATGTCATCGTCCAAAGATATAACCATACCTAGATCATGCAAGAAGACCTAGTTCGCTTGCCTTTTTTTGGGAAGGAGTGTGAAATCATCAAATGACTCCTCCCGCTCTGGGCAGAGCGGTAGGGAGTGTCAGACTTCTACTGACTAAAAACCACCCATGTTCCTTCTTAGCCGGAACGGAACCCTTTTAGGATCACTCGTGTGTTTGTCTGTCTGTCTGTCCGACCATTCACCCCTCCCCTTATCTCCGAAACTACTGAGCCTAAAATTCTGAAAAAAATACAGAAATTAGTTCAACACATATAGATTACAGGAAAACCTATAAGAAGTCATGGTACGGAACCCTTCATGTGCAAGTCCGACTTGCACTTGGCCAGTTTTTTTTACTTTTGGAGTACGGTAGGTGGTGTCGGCCCAGTGGTGTCGGCCCCGACTTACGAACAGTAGGTCGTGGGTTCGAACCCATGCAGGCACATTCATCATCATCATCATCATTTCAGCCGAAAGACGTCCACTGCTGGACATAGGCCTCCACTAAGTGTAATTTTTGCTTAGAGGGGGTTTGCCATAATCGCCACGCTTGGCAGGCGGGTTGGCGATCGCAGTACGGTCGATACAAAAAGCATAGAGAACGCTGCTGCCCATTCTCTGGTACATCCCTTAGCACATTACTTTGTATAATTTATTTCATCACCGCTGCTCTCAAAACAGTGACGAAAAACATCGTGAGGAAACCGGCATGTCTTAGAACCAAAAAATTCGAAGACATGTGACATCTGCCAATCCGCACTGGGCCCGCGTGGTAGATTATAGCCCATCCCTCTCCTAGAGAGGAGGCCTGAGTCCCGCACGTGGGAACATTATAGGCTGATGATGATGAGGTGCTAAAAATGGCACGCTTGGCTTTCATAGGGATCGTTGCGATATCTAGGTATTGTATAGCTGTGTTTATTACGCACTTGAACCCTATTTATTTCAGTGAGGTCAACGACCCGACAGTTGACGCCGCCAATCACTAGGTATTTGCGTAGTGCGTAGGCAGTTGTTGTTCTCTTAAACGAATATCAACCCTATTTCAATTTGAATTAAGTTGATTTCAGAATGATACCTTAGCTAGAAAAGTCCTACTTCTTCCAGAAGTATTAGTTTGCAAAGGTATTCAAAGAAATGTCAACTCAATGTCGCTCAAAATGTGGTGCAATTCAGCTCGCCGAGTTGAGCACCTTTTCGTTTGGATATCTACGGAAATCCGTTTCAAGGGAATTTTCTATTGCTATTGCTTGATTGAACTCATCATCATCATCATCATTTCAGCCAAAAGACGTCCACTGCTGGACATAGGCCTCCCCCAGGTGGTTGAATTGGTATTAGAGCGTTTTGGAGGACTGTCTTCTAAAAATGTAAAGTAAAGTAGAGTAAAGTAAATTTTTGACGTTCGAAAAGTGTTGATTAACAGCCAAGTTTGAATAAATGGCTTTTGATTTTTTGAGTTACATTTTAACATGGTCGACTGGTCGCGGGTCCAGTTGCAAGCGGGTCCAGTTAAGCAAAGCCTCGTGATTGCAAAAATCGCGAAGTGTTCACTAGTCGTAGCGTAAAGTAAAATGAATTTTATAAGTCGTTATTAAAGTTATTTATCGAAAAACAAGCTTGTTACCTACCACGTTTGTTTTATCACGAACGTAATAAGTAGTTTTTTTTCAAACGGTCGTTTTAATTTTTATCCGACTGTAGCGAGGCCCAAAAGGAGGTAGGTACTTATATTAGCCTAGGTCGGTCTGTGGATGAGTGACCACCATTTACATACCGAGTTTCCTCCGTGCCTCGGAAAGCACGTTAAGCTGTTGGTCCCGGCTGCCATATATATAGATCTCTGGCAGTCGTTACAGGTAGTCAGTGACCTGAAAGTCTGACAACCAGTCTCACCAAAGTAATAACTGGGTTGTGGAGATCAGATAGGCAGTCGCTCCATGTAAAATACTGGTATTCAGCTGCATCCGGTTAGACTGGAAGTCGACCACAACTTAGTTGGGAAAAGGCTGTCAGATCAACTTCTTTATTGCCTCAAGTTAAAAACATCATAATCTAATAAACAGATTAAGGCGAGGTTACCCTACTTTGTTTTTATGTACGCACGACCTCACCCCCCGCCCTGCCGCGCGAGCGATATAATGCCTAAATTTTGACTGTTTTTTCTCTCTTGGAGAAAAATGATAAAGAAATTATACATTATGTGACCCGAGATAATACACATTTTTTACACCTTTATTATGATATAAGTTTTTTTTTTCAAAGCCTAATATAACTCAAGTAAAACGATTATTTAGCCATCATTTGGACATATCTTTGAGATTTAATTGGATGCAGTGAAGTGTAAGTAATCGTGTATCGCATGCCCGACATATCATGATCGAAGAGTCAACAATGTAATAGGTACATTTTTTTCAAAATTTAAATCCGTTCCATGTACGAGTAAAACGCTATTGTTGACGACGTTTAACGGGGTAATCCCGCCTTAAGTAGTTACACCAAGTGTTACATAAACTTATTGTTGCGTTACCGAGTCAGCCTTCCGACTGGCCAGCTCAAGGTCGCGGGTTTGGTTACCGGTTACCGCATCGAGGATAAACAAGCAAGTAGGTACCCACTTACTTGAGGCTATGAGCTATGAGGTAGAGGTCAGTATGTCACCATTACGTAAACTATTATAGGCACCTTGCTTGTATAAATATAACATAACATCACGCAAGTAGAATTCTTCGTAGCCCGAAGAATTGCCAGACTTAAGTGGTAATGGGCCCCTCACATTGCTCGCAGAACGGATGGCCGATGGGGCCGAAAAGTTCTGGAGTGGCGACCGCGAACCGGAAGATGTTACGTTGGAAGGCCTCTCACTAGGTGGCCCGTGCACCTGGTGAAGGCTGCGGGGCTCCGCTGGATAAGAGACGCACGGGACCGGTCAATGTGGCGACACTTAGGGGAGGCCTATGTCCAGCAGTGGACGTCTTTTGGCTGAAATGACGATGATGATCACGCAAGTCATCCCTGACTCTTGTGAATGTGAGGACCATGTGGGTCTTTCTTTAATTTTAACGATTGTCTGGCAGTTTGAGTACTGTTCGTCTTGACGTTGAGCTCCTTGATTTATAAGTCGAGCTCCACGATGACTGACAAATGCTTGCACTGACTGGACGTGTCCACTCAAATCTGTGTGGTCCTTTCTTCAAAAGACCATCTCAGACTAATCTGCATAGTCTTCATGTGTGTATACTAAGATTATGTCTGGACCTTAATAGATTTTGACCTCTGAGTTTCGGATGTTTCTTCTCAGAGTAGTCAGGTACGAAACACGGGCCCCATCTAGTTTTAAAGACAAGTGCATGTCGGACCACGCACAATGTAGAGTTCCGTAGTTGCCCAGGTTGCAAGCAGGTTCTGCAAACCAACTCAGAGTCAATGAATTAGCTAGCCAAACGCATCGATTGTTTATCAAGCAATGTTATAATTTATAACATAATATATTATTATAAAAAGTTATCTAGGTGCCATTCAAATCATGGCATCCGGACAATAAGTACCCTTTACTCAAAACAACTCATTTCAATATGATTTACATAAATTATATTGTTACGACGGTCATCTAGAATCTTCGGGAAACCTCGCTAATAACTTTTTAATTTTTAAGTTTAATTGGTAGTGTTTTTATTTATCCCATACCCAGCTCGTAACAATATTAATACCTACTACCTAGCTGATGCCCGTGACTTCGCCTGCGTTGATGTTGGTCAAATTATCCTATCCTACTTCCTACTAATCACACTAATTTTATAGGCGAAAGTTTGTGACTAAGTATGTATGGATGTTTGTTACTCTTTCACGCAAAAACTACTGAACGGATTAGGATAACACATAAGTATAGGATAGTTTTTATCCCAATTTTATCGTGGGATAATATTCGAGTTGTAGCGGGTGAAGCCGCTGGCAACAGCTAGTAAATAAATAAATATATTGAAAAGAAATTTCGCGCCATCCCTCCACATTATTTGGCACCAGTCGCACAGATCACGCTAAAATCTTACAAAATCATCGACAAAAAATGTTGACGTAACGAGTGCTAAGTAGGTATGTCTTGTATTTTAAACGGCGAACGAGTCACTGATTTTATTTTTAAAATTTCTATGGCTGGGAATCGTATATGGCAGCTTTAGGTACATACTAATCATGATAATTATTACGAGAGCAGTGGTGGCCCAGAGTCACCCAGAGTGGTGGCGGCCCCGACTTACGAACAGTAGGTCGTGGGTTATAACCCAGCCAGGCGCATTACTTTGTGAAATTTATTTCATCACCGCTGCTCTCTAAATGGTGAAGGAAAACATCGTGAGGAAACCGGCATGTCTTAGAACCAAAAATTCGAAGATATGCGACATCTACCAACCCGCACTGGGCCCGCGTGGTGGATTATAGACCATCCCTCTCCTAGAGAGGAGGCCTGAGTCCCTGCAGTGGGAACATTATATATAGGCTGATGATGATCAAAGCGGTATACTCACACTAAGCTGAGTAGATACGGGTGCAGTTTGACGTATCCGTGGGTGCCATCTTGTGCCACGACGTCACTCGCCGCCATCTTTGTTTGTAGTTCCCGCCACTGCCGTGCGCTGCGGGGAAACAAATG
Organism: Diarsia dahlii; assembly: GCA_949775195.1. NCBI lineage: Eukaryota > Metazoa > Arthropoda > Insecta > Lepidoptera > Noctuidae > Diarsia > Diarsia dahlii. The sequence goes on along the minus strand of OX459217.1, from coordinate 12,712,295 downwards.
TAGTTAGGTAATTGAGCTATGGAAAAAAGCATTTTGGAAATATGTAAAGCAGAACATATGAGACAAAAAACTGGCCAAGTGCAAGTCGAACTTGCACATGAAGGGTTCCGTACCGTTGTAGTAGATCAGATATTGAGAGATTTTCCATGTTATTTTAGCACCATAGACTTCTTATGGGTTTTCCTGTAATCTATAACTGTTGAACTAATACTACTAAAAACATCGGTAGAAAACCGTCATGTCCTAGAACCATAATTTCAAAGACAAGTGACATAGATCTTCCTACCAACTCGCACTGGGCCGCGTGGTGGATTATAGCCCATTCGCTCTCATAGAGAGATGGCCTGGAGTCCCATCTATGGGAACATTATAGGCTGACTACAACACGATCGCACGTCCACTCAAATCTGCATGTGTGGTTCCTTCTTCAAAAGGCCATCTCAAGCATTATTCAACATAGTCCTCAAGAGAGTATACCAAAATCGGCCCGAGTGGAGACGTCGTGTGCATCAGCAAGTGCAACACCTTTGAGGAAAAAAGGAGGTAGCAACTAGATCAAAAGCGAAACTAGCAAATGACCTTAAAGCTAGACCACCTACAGCTATAATAATGTAATGTCATCAATGGTGTTCTGACATGTTCGCTTTGTGCTCATAGTTTTTTGGCCAAAATTGAATATGCTAGCCTAACATCATACCATTACTAATTGTCTGGACTAATAGGGGATCGGACTGACTCAAAAAAATATGATTCTGTTTAGTCCGTCAGTTAGATTATCGAAAAATATTCGATACGTGTTTTTTGTTTTATCAAATCAATAAAAATTGACGAAGCTATAGCGCGTCAAAGATCATGGAGTGGGGCTTGAAACGTCACTTGAAGGTACAAAATGTACCATCATATGACGTCACACGAGTTTTCAAAGCACTGTATCGTCTTCATTTTTTGTTTACGTGAAAAAAGAAAAATATGTGGTCAATATTTTTTGGAAATCTATCTGACGGACTAATTACTTTTTTTTTGTCCGATCCCCTATTGTACAGGAATGTCATGTAGAGCGAAGTCAGGTTATACTGGGTAGACCTACAACTTGATGTGTTGTGTTTGTGATGTGGCTCTGGTCCGCTGGACAAAACTTCAAAACTGCTCGCATTTACAATAGGGCAATAGGGCACTTTATGTGACGGCTAAACACACTTATTTCAGAATAGGTGACGCTACAGAATCTTAGATAATCGATCGAAAGCGTGTCCAGCCAGCTTGAAAAACCACTTTTCGCTGGTCTCTCAATCTCGGTAACGGAAGTGATTTTGACGACTTTTTGCATATCAACGGGCGTCATATAAATATGTGACAGGCATCAAGCTAAAAGTTTTGTGATACGTACAGTAGTTTAGTAGAAAAATGCAAAAAACTGTGTCCAGCCATCTTGAATTTACGTAAAAAACTTTTGGCTGGCACTTCCGAATCCCACATAACGGGAGCGTTTTCGAATATGGTTCCTTTACTAATACTTGGTGACGCAATGTGTGACAGGTCAGTAATAACGTTTGATTTATGGCGTCACATGTAAGGGTTTACGAGATATCAATGAAAACTTAATGTATACTTGTGTCCAGCCATCTTGAACTCAGGCTGGCTGGACACATGTATCTCCGCTGCCTGATGATCTACGACCTTCAAAATGTTGTGACGGGGACGATAATGATAACCTGAATTTGTGACGGAGAAACTTTGGGAAGTTTCAAAGATATTGATCAATTAAATTTTCCCATACAAACACTGTAGTAGGGTTACCAATATTGTAGGTTTTATGTAGGACAAAGTATATTTTAAGGTGTTTTCTTTAATGGACGAAAATCCGCGTATTGGTGATACTAATACGAACAACTGTAGATATTTAAATCAATAGAAGACAAAAGTGTAGAAGGGGGGGGGGGGGGGCTTTAATGTTATTGATTATTTACGTGCAGATACCTATCTACTCTGTTTAGTAGATAATTATTGGTGTTTTTTATGATAAGTACGTATGTAGATTTTGTGCCAGGATAACAGACTAATGCTCTAAGGTATTTAAATGAAAAAATAATGTAATTCACGTTACTTACCAAGGACCTCGTTAAATGACAACGCGCTTAGCAAATATTGCACGTATTCCTTACAAATCGACGGAAGGCTCTAAATACCATTATGTATACTTTACTCTAAACGATTAAACGAAAACGGTTTACGCTGTCACAGCACTCACAGCCTCTGTGTACAAAACAAACTCAGCATCAGTGTTGCCGACAAGACCGATATAGAATCTGCTAAAATTATGCCAATTGCTTTATAGAAATGCTAAAAAATCTGCTAACATTTTTCAGTGTCAAATGAAACGTAACATAGTTTTAACTTTTTTTATTATTTAACAAAATATACATACTGTTTTAATCGACTAAGTTCTCAAATACTCTTTCCATTATCATCAGCATTAGCATCAGGAGCGCCAACAATATTATACTTAGTAAAGGGTTTTTTTTTTCTAAATGGAAATAATTGCTTACGCATTAATGTATTTTATTTTAAAATAATTTTATATGCTATATGCTAAACAACTAATAAGTTTGCTAAACAACATGAAAAAATGCTATTCTTATTATTCTTATTCTCTATTGCACACATAAAATAACAAATATAAACACAAATTCCAATAATAAAGTTTATGCTAAATTGGCATCACTGAGTGCAATGCACTTTGTTTTTACCCGACTGCGGCGAAGCCCAAAAGGAGGGTTATGTGTTTGACGTGTATGTATGTCCGTTTCTTTGTTCCCTCATAACTCATAAACGGATGAACCGATTTGAATAAAATATACGTCGTTAGATTCGTCTAGATGGCGCGAGTGTTATAGGCTACATAAATTAAAAAAACAAAGAAAAATTGTGGATTTTGGGTGCCAAATCGCGGAGTTCAAAAAAAATTTTTTTTTCAATACCATCGAGTAGGGTATCAAAATAAAGGATTTTAAAAGGAGATTACAAAAATATACAACACTTATATGTTTAAAAGAAATTTAAAGTGAGAAATCCTATAAACAAGCACAAAAGTTAAATAAATCATCTGCGAAGAATTTTACGCGACCAACGAAAGAACAAACAAAAGAACTAAAAATTTGAAAATAAAAAAAAGTAGTTAAAAAACTAAAAAACCCGACTGCAAAAACTTAAAAGCAAAAAAACAAGCACATTTTAAATTAAACAAAACTTGGAAGCAGGCGGGGTTCATTTGAATATTAAATTATGAAAAGAAAAAAATATTAAAATAGAATGGACCCCGCCTGCTTCCAAGTTTTGTTTAATTTAAAATGTGCTTGTTTTTTTGCTTTTAAGTTTTTGCAGTCGGGTTTTTTAGTTTTTTAACTACTTTTTTTTTTGTTAGTGTTTTTAATTATTATTTAGAATTAACACATACTTCCCCTTTTTCTGCAGGAAAACCTTTTATTCCCACGGAGAAATCAAATACAAAGCTGGCGTGAGCCGGCTGCTACCGGCCGATTAGTCGATTCAAAAGAAATCCTATAATTATGTAAAAAATATGGTCACCTCACAATATTAATGGATGTTTGTATGGGAAAATTTAAATGATCAATATCTTTGAAACTACCCAAAGTTTCTCCGTCACTAATTCAGGTTATCATTATCGTCCCCGTCACAACATTTTGAAAACATTTTGAAGGTCGTAGATCATCAGGCAGCGGAAATACACGTGTCCAGCCAGCCTGAGTTCAAGATGGCTGGACACAAGTATACATTGAGTTTTCATTGATATCTCGTAAACCCTTACATGTGACGCCATAAATCAAACGTTATTACTGTCACACATTGCGTCACCAAGTATTAGTAAAGGAACAATAATCGAAAACGCTCCCGTTAAGTGGGATTCGGAAGTGCCAGCCAAAAGTTTTTTACGTAAATTCAAGATGGCTGGACACAGTTTTTTGCATTTTTCTACTAAACCACTGTACGTATCACAAAACTTTTAGCTTGATGCCTGTCACATATTTATGTGACGCCCGTTGATATGCAAAAAGTCGTCAAAATCACTTCCGTTACCGAGATTGAGAGACCAGCGAAAAGTGGTTTTTCAAGCTGGCTGGACACGCTTTCGATCGATTATCTAAAATTCTGTAGCGTCACCTATTCTGAAATAAGGGTGTTTAGCCGTCACATAAAGTGCCCTATTGCCCTATTGTAAATGCGAGCCGTTTTTAAGTTTTGTCCAGCCGACCAGAGCCACATGTGTTTGTGTGTACTAAACTATTATAACACATTTTTAATCGACCTACCGATTTATAAAACTAGTTTGGCAGCTCTACCGTCTATGACCATAAGAATAAGTTCTAAGAGTAAACGTGTTTTAAAATGAAAATGAATACGAGTAATGATTAGTATCGAGCGAGTGCATTCTACTATCTATAATACAAAGTGCATTCATACTAACAAAGGGTGATTATGAAGTAGTATGACAATTAGTATGAACTAAAGTATATAAATTCATTACTACAAGCACGTGGCTTAATAATAACTGCCATTTGGGTCGGCGCTTGCCTAGGTCGGTCTGTGGATGGGTCCATAACATAGGTTTCATCCGTGCCTCGGAAAGCACGTTAAGTTGTTGGTCCCGGCTGCCATATATATATTTCTTTGGCAGTCATTACATTACAGGTATTCAGAGGCCTGAAAGTTTGACAACCAGTCTTAATTTTCCTAGTTAATACAAGGTAATACGATATCCTATTACCCAGAGGCGCATTAAGTGTCTACAGCGCCCTAGACTAGCGCCTCTACAGCGCCCCTCATCAGTTACCTTACGATTATGGGCATTATCGTCATAAGACGGACGGACGGCGAGCTAGCTTCACCTGCCCTGCTCAGCCAAACGTGTGCTGTGCTGCATCAGCTGCGTCACAGCATACGCTTTCATCAGCATCAGCATGTAATGTTCCCACTGCTGGGACTCAGGCCTCCTCTCTAGGAGAGGGATGGGCTATAATCCACCACGCGGGCCCAGTGCGGGTTGGTAGATGTCACATGTCTTCGAATTTTTGATACGCTTAGCGCATTTTCTGCCCACAGCTGCACCACAATACAAGGTCACGTAACAAATTGACAGACAGTGAAATTACTGTCATTGAGTACGAGTACACAGTGGTGCCTTATTGTTTCACGAATTTCATATTCTAAATGCTTGTTTCTTTAGTCTGTATTGGTGGCAGGGTTGGAAAAAAAAGGTTTTTTTTACATTTTATAAAACAAACAGTTTAAAATGTTTTAAACAGGTGTTTTTTTTTAGTTTTTTTTCTTAAGTTAGTTATCATCCATTTTTAATTGATTAAGCCTGATATATTTCACTTATATACTATTTTAAAAACTGCATGACAAAAATTTAATACATTCTGTTTATTCAATACATTCTGTGTGTTCCTACGTTCATTTTTAGTAGGGAAATCTCCTAAATTTTTCTTAAAATAAGGGGAATACCCAAAACATATTTTAAATAATCACGTTCACGAATTACGGAAGTTCTGGGAATTCCCCGGGGGACTTTACCGATGGAGAATAGAGCGGACTTTCTTTCTGATTTTTCATTTCACAATAACACATAAACCTTTGGATTTATTCAAACCGATGTACGAATCAAACTTGGTAACGAGAAAGCTGCAAAACTTGTCACAGTTTTTAAATACCTAAATAAAAAATAATAAATGTTGTCTAATCTGCTAACGAACAAATATGATTGTACGTGGTCGTTTTATAATAAAAATTGTTAACTATTTCTTGATTAAGGATTTTAAATATTAAAAACTGTTTAAATGTCAAGTTAAAAAGCCACTTTAATTATTTTATAAAAATTGTTTAAAGTTGATTAAATAAAGGAAATAAGGAAAAAAATAACTACTTAGTTTTCATTTATTTTTGCAATTAAACAATGTTTTCAAACACCTAATAAAAAACTATGTTTTATTTGAAACTGTTCTAAACACTGTTTAAAACACATGTTTTAAACAACTTGTTTTAAACATGCCAACCCTGATTGGTGGCCGCTTGGAGCTAATAGACCCGCCCCATGTGAATTCAGCCACCATTGTGCCGATAGTCGTTTCAGCCAATGGCTTAATTGCTAAGAGCCTCGACCAACACCTGAGAAGGCTCTCGTTAGGCAGGGTTTGATACAGAAAGCGGTACTCCTGGACACGGCTCGTTTTATTTGTAGTTAAGTCAAGACTATGCGGCCTGTGCGCCCAAGATACCTTTTTCTTTTGGAGGGTGGGAGATCATCAAATGACTCCTTCCGCTCTGGGCAGAGCGGTAGGGAGTGTCAGACTTCTACCGACTAAAAACCACCCATGTTCCTTCTTAGCCCTTTTGTGTCGAGGTCGCGGTTTCTCTTTCGAACAACCCGCAGCCGCCCGCTGATACCTTAAATTGTGTTTTTTGTGCAGCTTTACGTTTGTTGTTTTGAGCCGCCATAAAGTTAGAAACGAACTTTCATTCGTGTGTCAAAATCGAAAATGTTTTGAGAAGAATTTTTGTATGACGATATTCCGAATGTCCGCTCTACAAATCTTAACCTCTTTTTGCACAATGCAGGGCGTTAAATAAAATAGAAATAACTAAGTATGATACCCGTGCACCGTGTGGGCACAAATAGTCTGACCTCAGCGTCGTCCTGAGTCGTCAGGAATTTATATAAGACGGCTCTTCCGATGCTTACGTCGCATTACAAATATGAGCCACCCACAACGGAGGAATTCAAAGATTTATAACATTAAAACCTTATAAAATCAGTTGTCGTGGTACCTATATGCATGTGATGCGGAGGAATGAGGAAAATGTCGTGAGGAAGGTTCTAAGTATGAATGTGGCTCGGTTTAAGGGTAGAGGAAGACCAAAGAAAGGATGGATGAACTGTGTTAAGGCGAAGTTGCAGTACTTTTTAAGATTTTTGAACCTTTGAAAATCGAACTAAATATGAGTTTTTTAATAAATAAAAAGCATTACATAATAATTGAACATACTCTCTAGTAAATCGTAAGATAGAAACGCGATTTAGAATGATCGGCTCGATACTTTTTTTATCAAACATGACTCTAAATCACAATTTCAAACGTGTACTGCTAAGACATTTCATCATGAATTTATATGAAAGTTATATCAGTTGATAGAACTTTTTATTCTGAAGTAAATGTTGAAAACATATTGTATAATTTCTTTATAATTTTTCTCCAAGAAAAAAAAACAGTCAAAATTTAGGATAAGTCATTATATCGCTCGCCGGGCAGTGCGGGGGGTGAGGTCGTGCGTTCATAAAAACACACTACTGCAATCTCGCCTTAAGAATATTATGGTAAGAAGGAGGTGTATCTTGAGATGACGAGAAATACAGAGGTATGGAAGAAGACATGCCGCGCCGACCTCAAATGAATTGAGATAGGTAAGGGCATTGATGATGATGATGAAACTTGTGAAATTGTTGTAAGTTTGACTTCCAATATGTCAGTAACTAGAAGGCTAACAGGTATGGTTAAGGCGAGGTTGCAGTACCTACTTTGTTTTTATGAACGCACGACCTCACCCCCCGCCCTGTCGCGCGAGCGATAGGTATAATGCCTAAATTTTGACTGTTTTTTCTTCTTGGAGACAAATGATAAAGAAATTATACAATATGTTTTTAACATTTACTTCAGAATAAAAAGTTCTATCTACTGATATATTTTTCATTTATATTCATGATGAAATGTCTTAGCAGTACACGTTTTAAATTGTGATTTAGAGTCATGTTTGATATAAAAAAATGATCGAGCCGATCATTCTAAATCGCGTTTCTATCTTTACGATTTACTTGAGAGTTATATGTTCAATTTTTATGTAATGATTTTTATTTATTAAAAAACTCATATTTAGTTCGATTTTCAAAGGATCAAAAATATTAAAAAGTACTGCAACCCCACCTTAAGCACAAAAAAATATCGCGACGACGCGACGCCGAATGGGACAACAAGGTGCCTTTCGGCTCCCGTCGTGGCTGCGGGTCCCGTCGCGCGTCGGGACTGCGGGTTGGTCAAGATTCCGCAGCCTCGACATAAAGGGCTAAGAAGGAACATGGGTGGTTTTTAGTCAGTAGAAGTCTGACACTCCCTTTCGCTCTGCCCAAGAGCGGGAGGGGTTATCTGATGATTTTCCACCCACCAAAAAATCGGCTACGTTAAGTGTTTCAAGAAACACTAACCTCCCGTCCGCTAATAAATCTCCAGGAGATTTATAACAATGGCTTTTTAATTGTGTCTTTAATAAGGCGTATGAGCTCATATGCAGCCATTGCGTTATCTAGATAATAGCAATAGGTACAGATGTAAGAAATAATGAACTCCTACAAGTAATACAAGTAATGATACGTTTCCTGCGAGCAGCTACCTATGAGTTTATCATAGAGTATGAGCGACTAGAAACGGAAGCCACACTGCACATCAGAACTCAAACTCAAATCATTTATTTCAATGAAACCATTACAAGCAAAAAAGACCCGCCAAGTGTGAGTCGGACTCATTGTTGTCGGGTCATCATCATCATCATTTTCAGCCCAAAGAAGTCCACTACTGGACATAGTCCTCCCTTATGTATGTGTCACCACATTGACCGGTCCCGTGCGTCTCGCATCCAGCGAGACGCTGTATGTCACTATGCGAGTGATATTCGTAGGTGTGCTTCGTGGAATAGGAAATTAATTATTTTAAATTTTTATTTGAAGCTCACCTACGGCCCTACGGGTGTGCCAAGAATAGCATTTAGAATAGCATTTATTTGCAAATATGGGTTATACATAAGTAGGTAGTAGTAAGTTTTTATCACAGTTCTGCCATATTTCACCATTCGGCATGCAAACATTTTCATTACATAGAATTTTCAAAATTTAAATTCTAATTGGAACATAAAATTATTTAGTTATGTCACTGTCATTAAATAAAATTATTAAAATGCTAAGTGGAATACTTTAGGTGTGCTTCGTCTGGGTGTGCTTCGTTTGGGTGTGCTTCGTGGAATACCTCTAGGTACTCATTCAAATGAAAAAATATGTTTAAATTTTTCAAAACTTTAACAATACAGTCGAATAGAACCTCCTCCTTTTTTGAAGTCGGTTAAATAAGAGCTTCTCTATCGTAGTCTAATTCTACAATTGCTTAGACTCGCGTGCAAGACGATAATTAAAGACTGAGTCAGTCTAATGAGAGGTATCGAAGTATGTCCTTGTCCTTGTACACAATTATAATTATACTAGCTGTTCCCGGCATGCGTTGCAATGCTCTTTTTCCTACCCTACCTACCTACTACCCTACCTACTACCCTACCTACTACCCTACCTACTACCCTACCTACTACCCTACCTACTACCCTACCTACTACCCTACCTACTACCCTACCTACTACCCTACCTACTACCCTACCTACTACCCTACCTACTACCCTACCTACTACCCTACCTACTACCCTACCTACTACCCTACCTACTACCCTACCTACTACCCTACCTACTACCCTACCTACTACCCTACCTACTACCCTACCTACTACCCTACCTACTACCCTACCTACTACCCTACCTACTACCCTACCTACTACCCTACCTACTACCCTACCTACCTACTACCCTACCTACCTACCTACTACCCTGCGTAAAAAAAAAAAAAGTATCCTATGTCCTTCTCCTGGTTCTTAGCTACCTCCCTACCACAGCTCCCTACCAATTTTCAGCTAAATCCGTCCCGCCGTTCTTGAGTTATAAATGGAGTAACTAACACGACTTTCTTTTATATATATAGATTAGTCACATAATTATACGAGTATTGTACAACTGTGGAACTGAGTGAGGAAATCTTAAACCAGTAGGGGATGGTTTCTGCCTAGGAGGGCGTGCACTAAACCAATTTTGGCCATTGCCGTGAGATATCGTGAGATTTAACTTGACTCCCCTAAAATCAAGTGGGATTTATCAAAATGCGTAGTTAAAGCCGCGTTTCCACGAGGCAACAATTGACGCGCAACATGTTGCTCAACATGTTGAAAGTCAGCGCGGAACTTTTGTTGAACAACGTTGTCTGTCTACGCATAGATCTACTACTTTACAATGTTGCGCGCCAGCTGGCAACGTTGCACGCTATTGTGCAGCGTTGCCGTACATGTTGAGCGTCACGTGTCGCGCGCCAAATGTTGATTAGGGGAAACGCGGCTTAAATAAGTGTAGGTAAACACGAAAATCGGTGCTTGATTGTGTCGGTCCGAATCTCACCTAATCTCACGAGGGGGAGAGGGGGCAAATATCACGTATTATTTCCGGCAAGAAACTGTAAAACTGTGTGAAAACAGGGTTTAATTAGGTAAACATGCTTGTCCACAAAAATATTGCAAAATCCGACATAAAATTAAGTATTAATATAATATAGTACATTATGGTACAAGTGTGTAACGTTGGTGATTACCGCTGAGGCGCCATTGAGACCCGAGCCTTTAGGTGAGGGTCTTAAGAAAGCCGAGGACGGTAATCATCAATACACACGTGTATCATACGACGTTTTTCAACACACTTGTGAATAAAATAATACTAAAAAGTCATCTTCAACAGTTAAAACGAGTTCTGATTTTTTTTTTACAATGGCGGAAAAATTAGTCGGTTTTCTTATGCGCGCGCATCTACAGTTCGACCAACTTATCTGTGCATGCGGGAAAACACGGTACTAAAATAAATGTACTAAGTTTGACGCAGCGATGCATTTTTTCTTGACCAGTGGCGCCACAATGAAATTCACACTTAAAATGGTCATACTAAGAAAGAATGACGATCGGCCATAGACTAAATGAATGAGCGCGATAGAGTTTTAGCCACGTATAAAATGAGGAAAAAGTTTTCTTTATAACAGAGAAAATAAAAGTTATATTATTTAAGTGAAAGTTTCATTTAATAAAACCTTACAAGTTGAAATTATCTATTTAAATTCAAATTTGCATGAAATGAGCAAGCACTAAGTACATTAATTTATTTTTACTATTGAACACGATCTTTTTTGTATCGAAACTTTTTTACGAACGTAGCAACTCAACCAATATAAAACCCGACTACGACAAAAAAAACGACGCTGAAAAAGTATGAAACAAGATTTTCAGGATAGAACAAAAAGAAAAGCCGTAGTCACACGGTATTAAAGTGTTTAGGTTGGTACCTATAACGTGTGACTACGGCTTTTCTTTTTGTTCTATCCTGAAAATCTTGTTTCATACTTTTTCAGCGTCGTTTTTTTTGTCGTAGTCGGGTTTTAGTTTTTTACTTTTTTTTTTAAACAATTTTGGTGTTAAATATTTTTTTTACTCTTGACTTTTTGTCCGCTAGAGGGCGTGATTTTAAATTTGAGCAATATTTTGGAAATGTACAAGTGAGGCCCTTTTAAATGATACCAAACACGGCGTGTTTATCTCCATTTTTATTTTTTAAGCCTTACTTTTTGACCGCTAGAGGGCGCCAAATCGCTTTTTGTGACACGTCACGTAGCCTATGTTCAGCGGAAAATTAAGACGGTTCTAACGATACCTCTTAAGTCGAGTTCCGATAAGTAGATTAGAAGCTATGAGGGAACAGATGAAGATACACACATACATACATACATACAAACATACATACATACATACATATATACATACATACATAGCCAGTCAAAATCATAACCCTCCTTTGGCTTTGCCGTAGTCGGGTAAAAATAAAAAAAAACCCTATATCTCACTAGTGAATAATAGCAATGAAAAAGTCACAGTTTGATTATAGGTGTCATTATGTGCCTAATTGCGGTGAAATTATAGCCACTTTATGAGCAAGTGTGTTGAAAAAATAATAATTCTAGCTGTGCCTTGTATGCGTTTTACCTTTTTCTACCTACCCTACCTTCGGTTGGGGTTAGGAGGGTGAAAAGTATTTACGACCTATTCTCATACAAACTTACTGAATATACACACAAAATTTTATAAAAATGGGTCAAGCCGTTTCCGAGGAGTATGGCAACTAACACACGAGGCACGACACGAGTGTTTTAAATGGCTTGTGTTTAAACGCCTACCAGAAAAGAACCTATTTTACTACCAAAAAAATTCGAAATGCCGGCCAAAATGGATTAATGCTCACCAAATTGTGTTTCCTAAAGTATTGTAGGAATGAACCTATTTTCCTTTTTATTCTATACCATAAAGATTTATAAACGCCTTTAAAGTTAACTGCAGACCAAATATTTTATATTATCACTAAATAGATGTCACCAATATTGTATTTCACGCTCGCTTCGCTCGCATCTTCTGTCCCCGAAGTGCCGGGCCTCCGCCGGCCTCCTTCGTCGGCCTAAGGCCCGGTGCCCATGCCGCCCATAAAGGATACTGTCGCGAGACGGTCGTATTATAATTTTGGTTAATTGATTTGGTGAGCATTAATCCATTTTGGTAGGTAAAAAGAATATAAATACAATACAACACGTACATACAAATTATTCTGATGAGTGTCTAATTATTTTGGAACTTAAAACATTTTCTTTAGGCATAAGGCACCTCGGTATAGGGTGGGTTTATTTTATTTGAAGTTAAAATATTTTATTTGGTACTTTACTGTACTTTAGTCTAGGGTCTAAAAATCTTTTTTGGTGAGCATTTAAATTGTAGTCGTTTTAAATACAGAAAATACAAAAATATTTTTTTTAATTCAACGCAATCATACAAGAAGATTAACGTATAATTTATTTACACTTACTACGCATTTTGATAAATTTCACGTGAGATTGGGGCCACGATAGCCGCGGCTTGGTTTAATCTGATACAATATAATAATATGACAACAACCGCATATTACAAGATTACCTATCATTGCTAGCTTGACCTTGAAGTAGAGGTACCGACAATTTTATTTTGTAGTGTGGGGGGAAATCATCAAGGAGTGTCAGACTTCTACTGACTAAAAGCCACCCATGTTCCCTCCTAGCCCTTTGTGTCGAGGCCGCGGCTCTTCATCTTTCGAACGACCCCCAGCCCCGACGCAACTGTCTAATCCCATTAGTCGACGTTTGTTAACACACTAGCCTTTGCCCACGGCTTCGCCCGTGACGATTTTCCATACAAACTTTCATCCCCTATTTAACTCCCTTAGGGGTTGAATTTCGAAAAATCCTTCCGTATTCCTTGTCTACATTATAAAGGGAACCTCTGTGCAAAATTTCAGCTTTCTAGGTCCAAGGGTTTGGGCTGGGCGTTGATGAGTCAGTCAGTCAGGACTTCTCTTTTTAGAAGAAGGAACATGGGTTCGGTTTTTAGTCAGTAGAAGTCTGACACTCCCCTTCGCTCTGCCCAAGAGCGGGACGGGGTCATTTGATGATTTTCCACCCACCAAAAAAAAAAAAAAAAGGTATTTATATAGATAGATAGATAGATATCCTACTAATATTATAAACGCTAAAGTTTGTAAGTATGGATGGATGTTTGTTACTCTTTCACGCAAAAACTACTGAACAGATTTGGATAAAATTTTGTACGCACATAGTTTATAACCTGGATTAACATATAGGATAGTTTTTATCCGTATTTTATCTTCCCGTGGGATAATTTTGAAGTTGTAGCGGGTGAAGCTGCTGGCAACACCTAGTTGATAATAATATAATTGAGTTCAATAAGTAGCGCTATTGATAAAGTGCTGATAGCGATGCCAGCATCGCTATCAGCACTTTATCAATCAGTACGGTATCGGTACGGTTCAGTGGTTCAGAGGGACATGTGTAGGGAAACAGGTTTGATTCTTGTCGGATCACAAAATTCATAAAGAACGTCACAGTCGAAGATCGTGAGTGGGGGCTTATGACGTCACTTCCCGGTAAAAAAATGTACCAAACTGTGACGTCGCGCGACTTTTCGAAGCACTGTATCGTCTTCATTTATTGTTTACGTAAAAAAAGAAAAAATACGTGTCCAATATTTTTTGGAAATCTATCTGACGGACTAATTCGATTTTTTTAGTCAACTACCCTAAACTAGTCAGCGAGGCAGTGAATATATTCATGTAAGTCGGAACTCATTGTGTGCCCGGCGGAGGTCACTGACCGGTATTGTTGTCCAACTAGATCAATTGATGATTCTAGGCCGAGGTATACGAGTATACAAGTATATAATTATAATATTATACACTGACTTATGACCAGCGCTTACTTTCAGAAGCTGCGGCTGTGGCTGCGGGTTGGTCACAAAGATACCGCGGCCTCGACATAAAGGGCTAAGAAAGAAAAAACACGGGTGGATTTTACACAGTCTTCTTAGCGTGTCGATGGCAATCTAAAATGTGTCGGCCCCATTGATATAATAAAACCCTAGATGCACAGTCTCGAACAAAACAAACAGTCGAAGCTGTCGCCAAACACTCACCAATACACGCACTACTACATGTAGTTATCGTCACTATAAACATTTTTTTTTTGGCAAATTCAACCTTACGCAGATTCCTTTTACAATGCAGTTATAAAAAGCAATATAAAAAGTATTTTGTACGACCGTGCAGAGACGCGAGCGACGCGAGACTATTTGAAATGAGTTCATTGTGAACTCATTTTAAGCGGACGGTTTTGAGACGCGGAACGTGTGTATCTTGGGTTTTATTATATCTGTGCAGACTGGGCACACTTGTGCACTGGGTTGGTGGGGAATAAGACCACTGGTTGCTTGTAGTTTCTTCTTTTTATTAGGAGAGTTTCTTACTGAAGTAGTAGCTGGATTCGGACTGAATTTACAACCAAAATGTTCCCATTTTTATATACAAATTTCTAAGGCGCTGGCCAATCATAATTTAGTGTTTGCGCATGCGTAATGGCCTCTATATACAATTTGGCGCCGAAAAATTACTATTTCTGCGCGGGAAATTTTAGTATGCTATTTTTAGTGGTAAAACATCCCTTACAATATATAACATATTTTCCTAATCTTAGGACTAACTTATATTACATAATAAACACAAAAACTATACAAAAAACCTTGATTTACACCTTAAAATTACAAAATTACTGAAACGGTTCTCGTTAAAGTAACGCAACGCAGTAGCTAAGCTTCGTGAACTGTGAACCTAAACACTAGCGCCGCTAGGCGGCAGGAATGCACAACTTAAGATTATGCCTTTACTATAAAAACTGGAGTACACTAGCGCCGCTAGGCGGCAGGAATGTAAATCACTTATAACATCAAGCCTGATGGGCGTAAGTAGAGCTAATGCTATCTTAAAAACACTTATAAACATCGTAATAAACTAATTCTAACGCTATTCAAATAATATCACAACATTTACGTATCGTCACTAACGTCTATGTAACACTGCACTATTTATCACTGTCCCGCACATCACTCCCGCCGTGCGACCGCGTCGCATCAGCTGCCGGCATAGTATAAAGAAGGGAAGTAGGGTATCTTCATACAAACGCACCGCGCGCGGCTTGTATGTGTGCGCCTAGTATCTTTACGGTCACCGCACGCACACTCAAACAAAATCTCGCTGCATTTCGCACTGAGCCAGTCAAGGTTAACACCGCACAAGGTTCGCGCGTCACGCACGGCTTTTCGGGTACACACGGCTACACATCAAGCTATACAAAACCAGTATAATCTGATCGTTCATTGCGTGAAAAGATCTAATAAAGTGAGGCCAAGATTAACTGGTTTTGTATAGCTTGATGTGTAGCCGTGTGTACCTAAATGAAAAATGTCTGATAATCGCAGGAGAAGTTATTGCTGTGTGTTTGGGTGTCTAAATAATTCATCGATTCCAGAGTTGAGTATGTTCAGATTACCTACTGAACAGGAAAGGTAAGCAAGTCTTTATTCTAGCAAGTAATTTATACTTGATGAAGAGATACCTAGGTACTTATTTTTTTGTTGTTGGTATTAGTTTTCTATCAGACGGACGAAGTAGGCAGGCCTACTTTCCCACTAGAATGTATTATGTAGGTACTTTTGATGATATGCCGCTATTGCTTTGTTTACGTTTAGTCATGCCGATTTCTCAGTATTGTAGTAACTAACTAAATTATGTATGTACCTACTATCTGTATTATTTTATGTTGGTTTAGTTAAAAGTAAAAACATATAATTATATTGTCCTTTATGTGCAAAAATACTACATTATGCCTATTAAAACAAAAAAACTGACAAGTATATACTAAGTAAATAATTTAAACACGAGCTCTTATTCTATAAATATTTGTTGGTCCTCTTTTTAGGCAAAAGCCTTTTTATTCCGAAACTATTAGGACTACATAGTTGAAACTTGCTATGTAGATGTATGCTGTGAACCGCCTTACGATTTCTTTACAAAAAAAAAAAAAATGTAGTATGCTGTGCATCTCAATAAAACTCAGACAACACAAATAAAAAAATACAACTTCCCGGCCCTTGCCAATTTTTAGGCACTGTATTAAAATTTAGCTGAAAGTGACAACCCTGACACAGGCAAGTACGGTAGGTAATTATGTCGCGGATTGGGCCGGAGATGCTCTACTTCCCTTCTTTATACTATGCTGCCGGTGCGGGCTCGACGTCCGTAGACAGGGGCAGGATCACCAGCTTCCTCACTGGCCGGCGCAGGATACCTCCTCTGGTCAGCACGTCCACCGTTCGCACGACGTCGTCGGGGCCTGGATACGTAGCGACGACTCTTCCTCGGATCCACACGTTGCGGGGCAGGTTCGGGTCGACGATCTGTACGAGGTCATTGACCTGTACTGCTCGACCTCGTCCGTGGGGCTCCCGCCGGTGTTGGAGCTCAGGGAGATACTCCTTGACCCAGCGTAGCCAGAAGACGTCGGCTAGCCTTTGCGCGGCTCGCCAGCTGGATCGTGAGATTATGTCTTGCTCGGTGAAGGTGCCTAGCTGCGGCACTCGCCCTGGTCCCCCCAACAAGAAGTGGTTAGGAGTGAGGGCTTCCGGATCTTCTGGGCTGACTGAGACGTGAGTCAGCGGACGACTGTTGACGGTGTACTCTACTTCGGCGAGTAGAGTCGTGAGCACTTCTTCTGCTGGATGACGTTCGTGTAACGTCGCGGTGAGCGCCGTCTTTACTGAGCGAACCATTCGCTCCCAAGCTCCGCCCATGAATGGAGCCCCAGGCGGAATGTAGCGCCAGGATATGGTCCTCTTCGCCGCTTCCTCTGCAGTCGCTGTGTCGATCGCTTGTCTTAGTTCCTTGTCGGCAGCCTTTAGGTTGGTGCCGTTATCCGACCAGATTTCGGTCGGGCAGCCTCGTCGTGCGATCAGCCTTCTGACCGCCATTACCGCAGAGTCGGCGCTGAGCGAACCGGCGACTTCCAGGTGTATTGCTCGCGTCGTGAGACATGTGAAGATGGCCACATATCTCTTCTGTTGAGTTCGTCCGACGGTCACGGAGAGGGGTCCGAAGTAGTCGACTCCGGTGAAGGTGAAGGGTCGCTTGTGATGAGCTAAGCGACATGCTGGCAGATCCCCAGTTCTTGGATGCGGTGGTACTTGTGTCTTCATTCTGCAGAACAGGCATCGTCGCAGTAGTGTGCGTGTGATAGGGCGTAGTCTTAATACCCAATACTGTTGTCTGCACTCGTTGACTGTGGCTTCTACGCCGGAGTGATGTAGTTGCCGATGAATACCCAGTATCCAGAGCTTGACTGTAGGATGATCACCGTCGATTACCAGCGGGTTTTTGAATTCTTCCTTCATATCTTTGATCGCTTGAATACGACTCCTTAATCTGATGGCGCCGTTTACCGACACAACGCTGAGTTGGTGAAGGCGGCTTTCTTTGTCGATGGGCTTCCCGTTGTTTAGACTGTTTATTTCTTCTGTGAATGACTCATCTTGAGAAGATCGCATCAGGAGCTCTTCAGCTGTTTTGAGTAGCTCTGCTGTGACCGGTAGTAGCTTCCTATTGTCTTGTAACGACTTCTTTGTCGTCGTGGGCGCCTGCCTTTTTACTGTAGTCTTGTTCTTCTTCCAAGCTGGGTCAGCTTCTTTATTTTTCCTTGTTCTTCTGTAGTTGACACTCTGTTTATTAGTTCTACAGAGTTGGATAAACTGTAGAACACGCGCTGTTGAGTATCGTAGTCGGTCCCAGCTGGAGAACTTGGATGGGTCAGGCAGACCCTCTGCTAGCTTCGGTCTTCTTTTGTCGCTCACGTGATGAGTCTTCTCTTCTTCAGAAGATTCTTCATTTGTTGTTTTAGTGGTTTCTGTCGGCCATGACTCTTCTGTCAGGTATAAGAAGTCAGGACCTTTGAACCACCGATGATCTCTGTTGAATGTTGCCGGTACGTCTCGTGTGGCGTCGTCTGCCACGTTTAACTTCGTTGGAACCCAGCGCCAGTCGTTGACCTTAGAACTGTCTTCTATTGCTGCTAGACGATGAGCCACGTATGGTTTGTAGGAACGTGACCCTGTCCTTATCCAGGTTAGGACGGTCTTGCTGTCTGTCCAGAACACTTTACGGTCGGGCTTTCTTTCGTGCTCTTCGATCACTGTCTCTGCGAGTCTGGTGCCCATGACTGCTGCTTGCAGCTCCAACCTGGGTATCGATGTCAGCTTCAGTGGTGCCACTTTTGCTTTGGCTATAATGAGGGATAGGGCCACCTCGCCATTCGCTGCCACTGTTCTCCAGAAGAGGACCGCAGAGTAGGCAGACTCGCTGGCGTCGCTGAAGACATGAAGTTCTAATGAGGCGGCGTCACTGTAGTGTAGGTATTGCCGCGGGATAGCTACGTCATGGAGGCTTTTTAGGTGTGCCAACCAGGTTTCCCACTGCTCCGCCAGGTCTTCATCGATCTTGTCGTCCCATGCTGTTCCCCGGCGCCAGACTTCTTGAAGGAGTTGTTTCGCCCTAATTGTGATAGGTGAGGCGAATCCAAGCGGGTCGAAGAGCGACATAACTATACGTAGAGCTTCTCTCTTCGTTGGCTGTTTACCCTCTCTAAGTGTTGAAGGTATTCTTGTTAAGTTAAGGTTGAAGGTGAGCTCGTCGGAGTTGATCTTCCATATGACGCCCAAGACTCGTTCTGTTTTCTCTTCTGTTCTGTACAGCTCTATGTCTTCTGTCTGATTGTCTTCTCCGAGTGTTTGTAGGAGTGACGATGAGTTTGACTTCCACTGTTTCAACTCGAAGCTGGCTTTCATGTGTACTTCTCGTACACTCTTCGTGATGCGCATGGCGTCTTCAATGTTTCTGAAGCTGTCTAAGTAGTCGTCGACATAATGCTTCTGTATGATGGCGGCGGCGGCTTCAGGATGTGACTTTTCATGTTGCTTCGCGTTCAAGTTCTTAACGTATATTGCTGTTGATGGCGAACTTGAGGCCCCGAAGATTAATGACGTCATTCTGTATTCTTCTGGAGGTTGATCGTCACGTCGATCGCCGCGCCATAGGTATCGCAGCGCATCTCTATCTTCTGTTCGCAGCTTGACTTGCATGAACATCTCCTTGATGTCCGCTGTGACTGCGACCATATGTTGTCGGAACCGCATGACGACGCCTGGCAGCGACTGTAGTAGATCAGGACCTTTGAGCAGCGTGTCATTGAGTGCCACTCCTTTTGTCTTGGCTGCCGCGTCGTGTACTACCCGTAGTTTGTCCGGCTTCATTGGGTTGATTACGGCGAAGTGAGGCAGGTACCAGGTCTTGTCAGCTGTCTTCTGTTCTGGGGCAGGTTCAGCGTACCCCTTTGTGATGAGAGCGTCCATTTGTTCGACGTATTTTTTCTTTAGTGCGGGGTCACGATCTATTTTCTTTTCGATGCTGAAGAGCCTCTTCAGTGAGCTTTCATAATTGTCTGGAAACTTGACATCTTCTTTGCGCCAGAGAAGACCGGTCTGGAATCTTGTTTCTTCTATTTTTGTTGTGGTCTTCTCCAGAATACGAAGTGCTTGTTCTTCCGGATCAGTCTTCGGTCTCTTGGGGTTGATGCAGAGCGCGTCCATCTCGAAATATTGCTTCACGAGATCTTCTAGGTTGTCTTCTGGATCCTCTGCGATGTGTGACACGAAGTCGATCTTCTGGCCGAAGGTTCGTGTCTGACTGCCGTGTAGTACCCAACCTAGTGGCGTGAGAGATGCCACTGGGTGGTTCTTATCCCCTCTTCTTGTTTCTGAGGTCAGCAGAAGATGCCAGTTGTCTTGCCCGATGAGTACTCGTGGTTTCGCATTTGTATAAGTGAGGTGCCTTCGGATGTCGCATAAGTGTTGACACCCTTCCACTAATTCTTGTGGAACCCGTTGAGACGAAACTTGTAGGTTCTTCACTGTGCGTGCTTGTATTTGCTCTTCATGATCGTTGAGCCCCTTCAGATTGATGGTGACTCTTCTTGACGTTGATTCTGACGCCTTCATGTCGTTGATGGTTTCTATTTTTAATGGATCTATGGGTCCTGTTGCTCCGATGCTCGCTACTACGCTGTCGTCGACGAGCGTGACTGTTGACCCGTCGTCCATCAACGCGAAGGTGTCGATGGCCCCTTTTGGTCCCTTCACCTGGACCGGTATTATCTTCAAATAGGACTGCTTCTTGACTGTCCATGTTGAATTGACGACTTCTGTTTTATCTTGTACTGCTTCTGTTTTTTCAGTCTTCTTTTCGTAGTGCAGCATCTTGTTATGAGAGTACTTGCAGCTGTCGACACCACACGGCTTAGGTTTGCATTGGTGTGTCTTGCTTCTGTAGCGAAGACATCTGAAGCAGAGGCGTTTGGACTTGGCCATGTCCCATCTTGCATTGGCGTCCAATTTCTCGAACTGTTCACATTCTGTTGCGTTGCTGTGCCCCGTGTTGTCACATACGGCGCACTTCGATGTTTGTGTCTTCTCAGTCACATTGTTGACCCTTTGCGTCTTCTTTTGTTGTGCGGTCGAAGAAGTTGCTGCCATCTGTTCAGGCAGCGCGTAAGGTCCGCATAACTCTGCTTCCCGTTTGAAGAACTTTTCTATTTTGATGAGGCAAGGATCTTCACGTGGCTGCGTGGCTGAGAAGTCGTAGTATCTATATCGTAGAGTCGGCGTCAGCTTGTCCACCAGTGTCTTCGCGAGTTCCGGGTTGTACATATAGTTGAAACAACCCAGAGTCTTCAGTGTGGCCACAACGTTGGATACTTTTGTGGCAAATATGCAGATGTCCCTCGGCGACTCGGTGAGGCGGGGCAGGCTACGAAGTGTCTCCATCTCCAGCATGGCTATTGACTCTGGTCTTCCAAATCTTGATTCCAAAGTCTTCATCACTTCAGCTGGATGCGCGTTGGTTATAAGTAGACCGTCGACCGCTTCTTTGGCCTTTCCCTTCAAGTTTCTTCTAAGTCGATTCGTATTTTCAACTGAGGTGAACATTGCTTCTGTCTCGTAGTAAGCGGCGCGAAAGGGTAGCCACTCTTGATGAGACCCACTGAAGAAAGGTAACTCGACGAACTTGGGTCGCTGGGTGGCACCGATAGCCCGTGTGATGGCTTCGGCTAGGAGGGCTAAGTCGGTTTGACCTCCCGCCGGTAACTGACGTGTTTCTTCATGCTTCGCTGGCCTTGTTTCTTCTATATGGACGACGGTTGGTTCTTCTGGGGGGTTGTGAGGTTCGTCGGCGATTGCTAACACCGGCGGACGAGTCACTTGATGCTCCAACCAATTGTCCACTCTTGCATTGGCTTCTGACTTCGAGTAGAGACTGACGTCATCTTCTTCATCCTCGGAGTCTTCTTTCTCTAGGACAGCTATGCGTGCTGCGGCTAATTCCACTTGAAGGCGAAGTAAATCTTCTTTCGCCTTTGCAAGCTTGAGTTGCTTCGTTCTGCTATATGTTGATCCGCCCCCTACCCCTTTCTTGCTAGGGGGGGGCAGGTCCTGTTGACCGGTCGTCTTCGGTGGACCGGCCTTGCTTCTCAAAACTTGCTTTACTGTAGTGGTTTCTGTTTGACGAGTGTTGGTAGTCGGCGGCTTCATCAGCTGCTTGGCTTTCGTCCCTGCAGTCAGCGTCGTCGTAACGGATGGGGTTACGGACGGGGCGACGGCGCCAGCGGGATGCGAGGGGGGAGGGGCGCTTGCGGCGGAGGCGGCGGTTGCAGCAGTCGAAGTAGTTGCTTCGGTTGCGGAAGTCTCATAAGATGGATCAGTCGCTGCGGAGGTGTCTGTTCGTTCCGATGTCTCCGTGGCAGTCGTCCCTGTTGCTGTAGATTCTTCCGTGCTGGCTTCTGCACTGGTACCAGTCGCCGAGTTTGTGGTCTCGGACGACGTAGGATTCTGTTCCGTCGGCGGCTTGCGGCCCCTTCCCTCGGAGCGTGTGACGGGCATGTTGGCAGCTGACGAATGTCTTCAGAACACTCTTCCCTAATAAATCTTCCCTATAAACTGTAGCACGAAGTCTTCACGTAGAGATGTCTTCCCTAGTAACTGTAGCACGAAGTTTTCACGTAGAGATGTCTTCCCTAGTAACTGTAGTACGGCGTCTCCCTGTAGCACGACGTCCTCAGTTGGTGAAATCTTCTAGCTTGGTGAAGTCTTCAGGTCTGTTCCCCACGATATTCGGCTCTCGAAGGACCATTAAATGTGCAGACTGGGCACACTTGTGCACTGGGTTGGTGGGGAATAAGACCACTGGTTGCTTGTAGTTTCTTCTTTTTATTAGGAGAGTTTCTTACTGAAGTAGTAGCTGGATTCGGACTGAATTTACAACCAAAATGTTCCCATTTTTATATACAAATTTCTAAGGCGCTGGCCAATCATAATTAAGTGTTTGCGCATGCGTAATGGCCTCTATATACAATTTGGCGCCGAAAAATTACTATTTCTGCGCGGGAAATTTTAGTATGCTATTTTTAGTGGTAAAACATCCCTTACAATATATAACATATTTTCCTAATCTTAGGACTAACTTATATTACATAATAAACACAAAAACTATACAAAAAACCTTGATTTACACCTTAAAATTACAAAATTACTGAAACGGTTCTCGTTAAAGTAACGCAACGCAGTAGCTAAGCTTCGTGAACTGTGAACCTAAACACTAGCGCCGCTAGGCGGCAGGAATGCACAACTTAAGATTATGCCTTTACTATAAAAACTGGAGTACACTAGCGCCGCTAGGCGGCAGGAATGTAAATCACTTATAACATCAAGCCTGATGGGCGTAAGTAGAGCTAATGCTATCTTAAAAACACTTATAAACATCGTAATAAACTAATTCTAACGCTATTCAAATAATATCACAACATTTACGTATCGTCACTAACGTCTATGTAACACTGCACTATTTATCACTGTCCCGCACAATATCAATGGTCGGCCCAGAATTGGGCTACTAGTTTGAGTAGTTTGGCGCTTTCGGTACCTAGCGTCCATCAGTTCCTGTAGTGAACAACCAGCAGGACACGCAGGACACGATATAAAATGCCCCATTGTTTGAGGAACAGCACCACATTTACACTCCAGAGCAGAGTCACCTATGTATCTCCACCTCAGCAGGTTTTCTTTGCTGCGACCAACCTGGGTCCGGAGTCTGTTTAAAGATTTCCAGGTCAGCCACGGCAACTCTTGCCAGTAGAAGTCTGACACTCCCTTTCGCTCTGCCCAAGAGCGGGAGGGGTTATTTGATGATTTTCCACCCACCAAAAAATAAGGGTTCCACTGTACATTTGCTCATTAGGGCGCCGTCTGGTGTCCATTGAACGAACTAAACGTATGGCGTCATCATCTTTTTTAGGGTTCCGTAGCCGAATGACAAAAAACGGATCACTTATAGATTCGTCATATCAGTCTGTCTGTCTGTCCGTCTGTATGCCTATGCTTTCCGGGGCACGCAGTAGGTAACTCGGTATACGTAAATATGGTCAGTGTCACCCATCCACAGGCCGACCTTGGCGAGTGCAGCTTAACCTTGAAGGTAGACCCAGCTGTAGGTATTTAGCAATGATGAAGTTCCTCACACTCGCTTCCATGCAATGTTACTTAGGCAAGACATACAGTAAGTATGATAGTTAATAGTTTGAACCAAGGACATAATAATATCGAAATCCGCAACTCATACATTTTTTCTTTCTTTTTTTCATAATACTAAAAAATATGAACAAAAAAAAAAACACTGGTAAATAACAGACGAACCATACCAAATATTTCGGAAAAGTCTCGCAACAGTCGCAACCCTTGCGCTAAGCACAGAAAATGTGCGCGGGTCAGTGACTTTTAGAAATAATCCATTTTCATTTCATATTTTAAAACTGGCGTAGGACAATGGCGATAAAATGCTTTTATTAAGGTTGATGCGACAAGGTAGTCAGCGAAATTCGAATTTTCTTACGTTTTTTCCAATTGCCCGGTCAGTGTCCTGTCAAGTCGTATGTGAAATACAAATTATACAATCCTCAAGAATGCCTTTTTCATCAAATAGTCACTCTTTAGGATTATGAACTGAGACGGTTGTATTGTTGATTTTAAGAATTATTATTCAGTAAATAGACATTTATTACTGCCGCGAATTCCATTTCATTTAAGACACGACTTAACACTGACCGAGAAATTGCAAAAAACGTAACAAAATTCGAATTTCGCGGTCTACCTCGTCGCCTTCACCCATGGAGCACAATTTTACTCCATGCCTTCACCCATGGAGCACTGCTCCATGCCTTCACCTTAAAGTGAAATCTGGAGAGCGTGCGGCCATGGCACAATATTACGTCACAAATTAAGGTTATAGTTTTCTTACATATTTGGGACGAGAATCGAATACTGAATACCTTCAATATGTCCCTTGTTTAACCTAACACACTGTATTCATATTCAAGTCACATAGATTTACACAATCCACTGTTTTTCAATCGAATTAGAAATGTATCGGACACAATAGCTCCGTGACCGAATGGCGGGCGAGGTTAAGCAGCGGGTCGCGGCCAGTCCTCGGCTGGGTGACCGCTCACTACACGGCGAGGTCTTTGATTTAGGCAGTAATTGCTGTATGTGACCGTTATTAGATAGTACGGTCAGCATCAGAAGTAGCTGAACATTTCGGAATTTTAATTCTTTTATGTACAGGACTCTAGCTATTATTTTTAATGTTTCAGAAAATTATTCGTTAAAATAGTCCTTACCACTCCAATAACATGAAGTAGGTAACGAGTAATATCTAACGGATATTTCAAAACGCCTTGTTGACGCTTCGTCCGACCCAAGGGCTGGCTTTTTCTTTGGCCAGAGGATAAGTGTTGCCATACAACGCGGCAACGCTGCCAGTCTCTTGGGTACTTTACCTGCTGACAGCGTTGAGGAGGAGTTTTTCGATGCCCTTTTATAGTTAGTTTGTTTTTAGTTTAGTTTATATATTTAGTATAGTCTTACATTTATAAATACATATGAAATAAATATACATTAAAAAACAAGTTTTTATTAAAAATACATCTTCGAAACTTTTGAGTATGTTATATACTTTTGATGCTGACCGTACAAGGTGTTGCCGGCGAAATTATCCCACGGGAAGATACAATCGGGATAAAAATGTATCTATCCTATGGGTTAGTCCAGGTTATAAACTATCTGTGTACCAAATTTTATCGAAATCCGTTTAATAGTTTTTGCGTGAAGAAACTTAACAAACATACACACTCACACACAAACTTTCGCGTTTATAATATTACGAGTAGTAGGATACTCGTAGTAGGAAGTAGGATAAGTGTGAAGTGTGATTATTTTCTTGTTTACTAAATAAGACCGCGGTTTTATTCGTAATTAAGTGTTTTTTTCAACTAAGTATTCAAAAGTGCACTGTAACTGGCCTACTTGAAATAAATGATTTTTACCCGACTACGGCGAAGCCAAAAGGAAGGGTAATTATTTTGGCAGTCTATGTATGTATGTATGTATGTATGTTCCACCGTAGCACCTAAACCACTGAACGGATTTTAATAAATAAGGTGTCAATAGATTTGTAAGAATAGCCCGGGTAACATCACTATCATCACTATCACTACATAGTATAAAACAAAGTCGCTTTCTCTGTCCCTATGTCCCTTTGTATGCTTAAATCTTTAAAACTACGCAACGGATTTTGATGCGGTTTTTTTTAATAGATAGAGTGATTCAAGAGGAAGGTTTAATATCTTTTTTCCACCCGTGCGAAGCCGGGGCGGGTCACTAGTAGGCTATATAAATTTTATGAATTATTTTTATGACGGAATTTAAATGTGAAAAACTTACCTCAAAAAATATTAAATTGAGATAATCATAACAATTTGATTTTATTACGGCACTTTCAAACCACATAATTTTTTTTTTATTTCAATTAAGTATTATTTTTCTTCCTTATAAACAAATCAATTTTTAAATACAAATAAATATCATAACATATTTGGAATCAAATGAAAGGTCTTGGCGAGCACATTACAAATATGTATATAGTTTTATTCAATATATACGTTTAGATTGCGGTCAAAAAGTTCTCGCGGTCTAGTCTGTGTTATTTACTCGTATTATTTATATAACAAACCAATATTTTATACTGTATGGATCGGAATGTTGGGCTGTGAAGAAGATGGATGAAAACGGTTGCATGTTGCGGAGCTGAGAATGTTGAGGTGGATGTGTGGTGTGACCAGAATGGATAAAGTTAGGAACGAGTATGTCAGAGGAAGTTTAAAATTTGCGCCAATTACAGAAAAGTAAAAAAAAAAAACATACCGATCGAATTGAGAACCTCCTCCTTTTTGGGAAGTCGGTTAAAAAGGGAATCGACTGTCGTGGTATGGGCATGTGATGAGGAGGGATGAATCGCATGTGACTAAAAAAAATATGAATATAAATGTGGATGGATGGAGAGGGAGAGGAAGACCAAAGAAAAGATGGATGGAGTGTGTGAGGAGTGATATGAAGGAAAAAGGAATAAATGATAACGTGACGACTGATAGGGCAGAATGGAAGGACAAAACGTGTTGCGCCGACCCCAAATGACATGGGATAAGGGCAGGAAGGTGATGAATATTTTATTCGTAATCGGGTTTTAGATTTTTAAACTTGTTTGAATACAAATCTTTCCGCTTTCATCATCAGCCATAAGACGTCCACTGCTGGACAAAGGCCTCTCCCATAGAACGCCATATCGAACGGCAACCTGACGTTTGCATCCACCGGTTGCACGCAACTCTCACGATGTCGTCGGTCCACCTGGTGGCAGGCCTACCAACGTTGCGTCTTCCGGTTCATGGTCGGACTCGAGAACCTTTCTTCCCCATCGGTTGTCGGTTCTTCGAGCGATGTGGCCTGCCCATTGCCACTTCAACTTGCATATTCTGAGAGCTATGTCGGTGACACTGGTTCTTAGGCGAATTTCCTCATTACGGATCTTATCGCACAAAGAAACATAACATAACAGAAACAACGAGCATAGCTCTCGCCATGGCTCGTTGCGTGTCTCCGAGCTTCTCTAAGAGGCCAGCAGTTAAGGACCTCGTCTCTGTGCCATAAGTCATCACTGGCAACACACATTACTCATAATATTAGTACCTGCCTCCGTGGTCGAGTGGTTTAGGCGTTTGCCTCGTGACGCCTGCCATGCTCGTGACCACGGGAAGCATACTTTGCAAAGTTGTTTCCAGTTTGGTTAGGACATTGCAGGCTTGAATCACCTGATTGTCTGTTAAAAAGATGATTCCGTGCTTCGGAAGGCACGTATAAGCCGGTGGTCCCGGCCACCAAACGGGGGTCGTCAAACCATGTCAGAAGCCTGTGAGGCGGTTTAGAAACTCTGACACTAGGGTGTGTGGGGTCGTTAGACCTTACTGCCCACACGATAAGAAGAAGAAGAGAAGTACCTACTTATTGAATGACTGCGACAGACAGTTAGTCAGAATCTTATCGCGATTGCCGCCATCGTGTTGAACAAACCTCGGATCTTTATTCGTCAGTGTTTACTGTGACACCGGAAGCTGACCATTGTGTAACAACCGGTCACCCATCACTGCACTGACCGCACTAACCGCAACTTGTCCTCGCTGTTACATACCTACATAGTGTAGGTCTATAGGGAATTAGACTTCTGATCATGAGCCCTTTATAATTCTTCTAATTCTCAACTTAGGTATGTAATCATCTGCCTAGCCTTTTCCCAACTATATTGGGGTCGGCTTCCAGTCTAACCGGATCCAGCTGAATACCAGTATTTTAGATGGAGTGACTGCCTATCTGATCTCCACAACTCAGTTAGGAGTCTTTGGTCAACTGGACCCACTCGAACTGGACCCACGAGTTTAGTCGAACAAATCACATTTTAAATTGTTTTTTTTTCCTTAGTTTTATTGTGGGTCCAGTTGCAACCGGGTCCAGTTGACCAAAGACTCTTAGTACAATATGCAGTACGATAGGTACCAATTGGTAAGACTGGTTTTTCAGACATTCAGGTCACTGACTACCTGTAACGACTGCCAAAGATGTACAGTAAATGGCAGCCGGGACCAACAGCTTAACGAGCTTTTTGAGACACGGAGGAAACTCGGTGTGTAATGGCTGGTCACCCATCCACAGACCAACCTAGGCAAGCACGGCTTAACCTGAATATCGACACGAGCGGGTGGTATTATTTTAAAAATAGCTTTTGCCAGCGGCTTTGCCCGCCTGAAAATGACGATTTTCCATACAAACTTTCATCCCCTATTTAACTCCCTTAGGAGTTGAATTTGGAAAAATCCTTATTTCTTGTCTACAAAGGGAATGTCTGTGCAAAATTTCAGCTTTCTAAGTCCAAGGGTTTGGGCTGGGCGTTGATGAGTCAGTCAGTCAGGACTTCTCTTTTTATTTATATAGAAAATTAGCTGATGCCCGCGGTTTCAACCGCGCGGATGTCGGTTATCGCTACCGATGCCGGTTATCGCGACCAAAAGTAATATTTTCGTACCCCCCTTTCAACCCCTTGAATAAAGTTTTTTTTTTTTTTTTTTTTCTTAAAAAGTAGCCTATGTCATGTCAGTCAGGACTTCTCTTTTTATTTATATAGAAAAATAAACAACCGACTTCAAAAACACCAAAAAGTGAAAAATAAACTTCAGAAGAAAAATCAGCTTCTGAAGTCGGTGACATTTGTTTGTTTCATTTCGTTTGTTCATGACCCATGAACATGTGAACATTGAGTATTGAACCACTAAAAAGTAAAAATCAAAACTTTTTAACAAAAAATAAAACCGACATCAAAAAAAAAAGTCAAAAATAAATCAGTTTCTGAAGTCGGTGGCAAAAAAATGAAATCAAACAAACAAAAGTCACCGACTTCAGAAACTGATTTATTTCCGACTTTTTTGTGTTTTTTCATACAAAAGTATGTCAAATCTTTACTAAATGACGGTTTAAGTAATCATTAAATATCGAGTCTTAGGTCAACTGGACCCACTTGTAACTGGACCTGGACCCACAGTAAATCTATGTAAAAAGACATTTTAAAATGTGATTTATTCGACTTAACTCGTGGGTCCAGTTCGAGTGGGTCCAGTTGACCAAAGACTCATCTCAGAGTACCTCAGTTAGAGTGAATGCGACAAGGTAGCCCGCGAAATTTGAATTTTAGCAATTACGTTTTTTTAATAAAGCAAAAAACGTCAGAAAATTTGTATTTCGCGGGCTAAGACATTTATTTTCTCAAAGAACAAACTTAGACTAAGTTAAAATAAAGTATGCGTGCCTTACCTTACATACAAGTAGCGTAATTACAAACAATCCTTACGTACATTCTCATACATGATAAATAACTTAAAACAATCACTCATTTACCACTTAAACAATTAACAAGCACCATAATATTCCACTGTTAATGAACCACTTGATTGCACACTTATATCTCTATATTTATTTCATCAAACAATAATAAAAGTTTTTTAAAAAAACGACAACAGAATCGCTCACGTGTGTCCACGCCGCGGATTCCCGCGCAACTGACTGAATTCGCCATATTGTAATTTATACAAGCGACCATTTTAAACAAACGTCTAACACGCGTTTAGTAACTCTTATCTGCAGTCAATAGAGTTTCATTTACTTTGTTTGAACAGCTAATCTCATTTACTTGACGTTGACGTTTCCTACACAAAGTTATTATTGCGGCTATGTGGTCGGAATTTTCCTTTGTAATGTGTTGGTGATATAGTTTGGGAGCTGCAAATAGTAAGTTTGTATCAATCGATGTATGAAACCATTGTTGTCAATCGTTGTTTTGACTAGTTTTCGCTCGCGGTCGTGGTTGGCGCTTTTTTTCTTTCGATTTTTAAACAGTTTTGACGAGTTTGAAATAATACGACCCTGATAAAAAAGACCAAGTACACACGGCTAATCAAGCTATACATTTCCAGTATAAGCTCGTCTCGCAATGTATAGAATTTCCGTACAGTGCGAGATCAGCGTAAACTGGAAATGTATAGCTTGATGTGTAGCCGTGTGTACCTCGTAGCAAGCGCGTTCACTGTACAGGCGGTCTTGAGTTTGATTCCCAGAGAGGGCAAAGTGTTATTGGGTTAGTTTCATCAAACAATTCTCATTAGCAGCCAGAGTCTGGATTTGTTTGTACTAAAGTGTACAGACGGCTACACATCAAGCTATACATTTCCAGTTTACGGTGATCTCGAATTGTACGAAAATCCTATACAATGCGAGTCCAGCTTATACTGGAAATGTACAGCTTGATGTGTAGCCGTCTGTACAGTCACCTTCAAAAATGCATGGACAGTTCTGAACTCTATTCACAAGTAATAAAGACTAAAAGTATCCATGCAATTTTGCAGGTGACTGTACATAGTACTTCGTACTAATATCTTCTATCTATATGTATAAATAAAAAACTTTTTAACAAAAAATAAAACCGACTTCAAAAAAAAAATCAGTTTCTGAAGTCGGTGGCAAAAAAATTAAATCAAACAAACAAAAGTCACCGACTTCAGAAATTGATTTTTCTTCTAAAGTTTATTTTGCACTTTTTTGTGTTTTTTTTTTGAAGTCGGTTTTATTTTTTGTTAAAAAGTTTTTATGTATCACTTTTTAGTGGTTGACATGTTCATGGGTCAATGTGGACAATGTAGTTTTTTTTTGAGTTTTGTTGATTTTTCAAAAACTGCTTGTCCGATTTCGATAAAAATTAAATTATGGGACCATTTGGAAAGTATACCCTTTCCAACAAAATAAGAATTTTTCAAATCGGTTAGCAAGTGACGGAGTTATGCCCGAACAAACATAAAAAAAAAAAAAATACAAACATCCGAATTGAGAACCTCCTTCTTTTTTTAGAAGTCGGTTAAAAAGAGAAGTCCTGACTGACTGACTGACTCATCAACGCCCAGCCTAAACCCTTGGACCTAGAAAGCTGAAATTTTGCACAGAGTTCCCTTTATAATCTAGACAAGGAATGAAGAACGATTTTTCGAAATTCAACACCTAAGGGAGTTAAAATAGGGGATGAAAGTTTGTATGGAAAATCGACATTTTCACGCGGGCGAAGCCGCTGGCAAAAGCTAGTACTTATTATTATAAATACGGATGTTTTGTTACTTTTTCACGCAAAAACTACTGAATGGATTTGGATAAAATTTGGTACACTGATAGTTTATAACCTGGATTAACACATAGGATAGTTTTTATCCCGATTTTATCTTCCCGTGGGATAATTTTCGAGTTGTAGCGACTGAAGCCGCTGGCAACAGCTTGTGGGACATAAATATATCTGGCGAAATGTAAGTGAATGGCAATGGGTACACCACTGCTTAACCTTTTGGGGAATACAGGCGTGATGTTACGTTAATGTATTTTTTAGGGTTAGGTTACGCCGTATTTTTACCGGGCCTAGGCCGGGTTAATCAGACTAAAATAATAATAATAGGCAACCGATTAATGCACCAATGGGTGGTCAGTCACGCTAGATAATAATATCTTGTGTTTTAGAAGTTTTTTTCCAAAAAACCATTAATTTTATTTAAAATGTTTCTAATTTTTTTCTAAAATTATATTTTGATTCATTAATTCGCTCATAGAATCATAACTTTCCTAAGGTTTCCATAGAATTTTTTTTAAATTAAATCAAAAACTTGTTGCGAGATCTCGCAAAATACCGAGATCTTGCGAGATTAGACGTCTTCAATCTTGCAAATACCGAGATTGAAGATTTAGCTGCAAGATTGCACTCCCTACTGGTCACCCATCCAACGACCAGCCTAGGCAAACGCGGCTTAATCTGAACGGCTGTAGAACAAACACAACACCACGCCTGTGTAATCCCCGGAGGGTGAGGCAGACGGAAATATTGGATACGTATTTTAATTTTGTTTTATCAAATCAATCAAAATTGACGAAGATAAAACGCGTCAAAGATTTGAGAATGAATGTCTTAGAATATGACGTCACACGAGTTTTCAAAGCACTGTATCGTCTTCATTGTTTGTTTACGTGAAAAAAGAAAAAAATATGTGCCAATATTTTTTGGAAATCTATCTGACGGACTAATTAGTTTTTTTTTTAACTTCCCTATTCGCGAGGAAGCCATCCAAGATGTCCCGCGGTCTCGCCATCTTCTCATCGGTCTGCCGTGACCCCGTCTAGCTGTGTCAGAGAGTGTTGTGATATCAGGCCCACAGCTGCGCCGGACAGCTGACCCGACAGACATGGCCTGCCCATTTTTACCCGACTACGGCGATGCCAAAAGAAAGGGTTATGATTTTTAACCGACTTCAAAACAGGAGGAGGTTATATGTTCGTGTGTATGTATTTTTTTTTTTATGTATGTTACCTGATTTCTCCTCCATTTGTGGACCGATTCTCAAAATTCTTTTTTTATTTGAAAGAGTATACTCCTGAGGTGGTCCCATTTTAATTTGGTGAAGATCTGGTGCTGATCTTCGGAGATATACAATGGAACTCTTCAAAAATAGACGGCAAATCTGTCGTAATTGCTGGAATCGCTTGGATGTTTATTGAATATCATGACGTAACATCACGCCTGTATGCTCTGAGGGGATAAGCAGATGTGTACAATACACATTTTTTTTAGTTATTATATATGAATTTCATAGACACGTATTACGTGTTTCGTGCTTTTTCTGACGCTATTCAAGTATTCGCATCTAGCAGTCATCACTTGTCTTCATGTTGATGAGCTGATAATGGGTTTTTGCTTTCAACTCTTAACCGTTGAGGAGTAGTACCACTCCTCAACGGTTAAGAGTTGAAAGCAAAAATAGGGGAATCTTGAAGGTTAAGGGTTAGGTTTCTTGGTTGAATGTTAAATGCATAGTAAATATTTGTATATGTTGTTATTTGTATGTACTTATTACAACTAAAAATGAAAAAATAAAAAAACTTTTTTGCAAAAAAAACAACCGACTTCAAAAACACCAAAAAACACCAAAAAGAGAAAAATATCAGCTTCTGAAGTCGGTGGCAAAAACATGAAGTCAAACAAACAAAAGTCACCGACTTCAGACGCTGATTTTTCTTCTTAAGTTTATTTTTCTCTTTTTGCTTTGTAAGGATGTTTTTTCCTACACCTCCGCTATTCTTTTGTGATTAATTTCGTTGCGGGATCCAAGACAGTTAAATCGTTTCTCTGGAACTTCATCGAGCTTCATTGTCTCGGCGCTTTTCTTGTGGTCGCCACTGTTGATTCTGGCTAACAGGAGTTACAGTGGTTTGGGAATAGTGTGGCGGGCTTGTCCCAAAAAAAAAAGCTTTGTAAGGAGTAACTTAAGGTTTTTTTTGTGTAAGGATACTTGGCTTGATGTACATAAGTAATGCTTGGTTGACGGCTTCGAGATGGTGTCGTTTACACCCATTTATATAAGGGATGTGTCCTGCTGGGTAAATAGTAGATTAAACAACAAGTGAATAAAAAGGAATTTTCGAGGTACGAAGTTGGATCCCGAGAGCAGCGAAGGATTCTTAGCGAGGGATTCTAGATTAGAATCCTGAGCGGAGCGAGGGATACAAGTACCGAGATAAATTTTTATTCACGTGTTGTGTAGGTACTCTACTTTTTACCATTGACTGTGAGAAAATAAATAGGAGCATGCATGGCTTCATGCATATGGCTTGAATGCATGCTTGCTTGCTTCGAGTTCGAGCATGGCTTCTTAGTCTTGGTTAATTCATTGAAATAGTTAAGAAATATGCACTCAGAGAAGGAATTGGCGCCATTCGTGGTTTTCCAGTCGCAGAACAAATTGTATGTTTTCAGGTACAACTCCCGAGATTTTGGCGGCAACAAATTAATCATCTAGTACTATAACTGCTGCTTTAGAACGAAATGATTCCGGAGTCAGTCTCTCATTTTCGTCATCGGAAGAACTCATTTTATTATAATTACTTATGTTAATAGATTTTCCAATAACACAAAACAACCACAATAACAGACAGAAAAGAACGTAACTAAATTGGCGGGATATTTTTTTAAAATTTGGAATGGAATGGCTCCATTCAGCCACCCAGTACGTACTTTCAGCATCAGCGACTTTTTAGGGTTCCGTAGTCAACTAGGAACCCTTATAGTTTCGCCATGTCTGTCTGTCCGTCCGTCCGTCCTCGCTTATTCTCTGTGACCGTTAGCACTAGAAAGCTGAAATTTGGTACCAATATGTGTATCAATCACGCCAACAAAGTGGTAAAATAAAAATTGGAAAATAATGTTTTATTAGGGTAGCCCCCCTATATGTAAAGTGGGAAGTGATTTTTTTTTTAACTTCAACCCTAACGTGTGATATATTGTTGGAAAGGTATTTAAAAATGAATAGGGGTTTACTAAAATCATTTTTTGATAATGTCAATAATTTCGGAAATAATCGCTCCAAAAGTAAAAAACAATGTGTCCCCCCCCCCCCCTCTAACTTTTGAACCATAAGTTTAGAAAATATGAAAAAAATCTGAAAAGTAGAACTTTGTAAGGACTTTCTAGGAAAATCATTTTGAACTTGGATGGAAACAACAGATGGAAACAGCAGTTAACCAATATAATTTGGTCCCTGAATCGTATGAGCGCCTATACAATGCAGAGGTCAAGTTTCATTGGCCCGTAGAAGAAATTGTATAAATTATAGCATACCGTTTTGGTACGGAACCCTTCATGTGCGAGTCCGACTCGCACTTGGCCAGTTTTTTGTACGTAATTCGTGTTTGTTCCTAATTCAAAATGTCTTTATTCACTCAGTGATTAAAAGAGCGTTTTATTCACTGTTATCGATGAACGAAATGCCCTTTTTCGAATGGCAATGGTAAAAAAATATGATTCCGTTCAGTCCGTCAGTTAGATTATCGAAAAATATTGGATATGTACGTGTTTTTTGTTTTATCAATTGAAAGGTCTTGCCGAGCACATTATGAATAATATGTATATTATATTATAGTTTTAGTCAACATACACGTTCAGAAAGCGGTTAACGCGGGTTGTAGTCGGGATTTAGTTTTTAAACTTGTTATTATTTCAGAACCTTATTACCTTGTCCATAGAAATCATTTCGCCAATCTAAACCTGACCAAAATGTCTTGCAGATCATCCATTACGTTTTTCGCAATTCATATTATGATCAGCTAAAGTGGCCATTATATACGCCCTGGACAGTGAAACTGACCAAAATTCGCAGCTCGCGTAGGCAGTTGAACAAAGAACGTGTCTAAGTATTTATTTGCAATTCAAATACGACTGGCGTGTTATTACCGAAACCACCATAGCGTAACAATAACAACACCTAATAGTAGTAAAGACGTGACCCCGGGTACTTACCTACCTACAACAAGCTACTACTACAA
This sequence comes from Diarsia dahlii, assembly GCA_949775195.1. Classification (NCBI taxonomy): domain Eukaryota; kingdom Metazoa; phylum Arthropoda; class Insecta; order Lepidoptera; family Noctuidae; genus Diarsia; species Diarsia dahlii. The sequence continues at coordinate 12,676,472 of OX459217.1, read as the reverse complement.
TCTGTAATAGATTTTCGACTTTATTGCTAAAGCGGACGTCCCGCGGTTTCACCCGCGTAGATCCCGTTCCCGTGGGAATACAGGGATAAAAAGTAGCCTATGTTACTCAGGGTGAATGTAGCTTTCCAAGGGTGAAAGAATTTTTGAAATCGGCCCAGTACTTTTTGAGCCTATTCATTACAAACATACAAAAATAGGTACAAATCTTTCCTCTTTATAATATTAGTGTAGAAGTGTAGATGTAGACTAGTGACCCGCCCGGCTTCGCACGGGTGCAAAAAAGTTACTAAAACCTTCCTCTTGAATCACTCTATCTAACTATTTAAAAAACCCGCATCAAAATACGTTGCGTAGTTTTAAAGATCTAAGCATACATAGGGAATTAGGGACAGACAGCGGGAAGCGACTTTGTTTTAAACTATGTAGTGATAGTGATGATAGTGATATTTGTAGAGACTCCAGGCCCTGGTCGTTTGATGTGTTAGCTAGCACCAACACCAAACATTCTAAAGCTCGGTTTCAACGGGCAACGGTGCGTGATTCTGCGGATCATCACGCACAGCCGAGGACGGCAACTCAAACTCAAATATTTTATTTCAATTAAGCCATTACAGGCACTTTTGAATGTCAGAAGGACGGAAGAAGAACGAAACTACGAGTGCAATACGTCATTCCGAAAGCCACCACGCCGAACCACACGCCACCGAATGCCCGCAACAACGAACACTGCGAGCACGAAAGCACGCAGCGACGCAACCGCAACAACGAATGCTCGAGACCCCGAATCACGGAACAACGAATGCACGCCGCAACCGCAACGCGCAACCGCAACCCGGAGCCTCGCACACCCGCCGACACACAACGCCGCACAACGCACACAGACAGGGCTGTTTCAACGGTGCGTGTCGGCCTGTGTATATATTTTGATAGCTTCATTTTAAAATGCAAAGTGAAAGAGAACTATTTATGTAGCTCCAGCTCCAAAGTACGTATACCACGCGGCGTATAAGTTGAACATGCGCAGTAGTCGTTTTTTAGACGTCCCATACAAATCAAGTAGGGAACCTGCGCAGAACGACGCCATTTTCTTTCAAGTTATTTGCCGGGGAGTCTACCTAGCTTTAGGAAAACCAACTTTACTGCAATATGATATAATTATGCACTGCCGCTGTCAACGTCAAATTAAAGCAAAAAAGGTCTATTGATTCTGAGGAACTCTTGGATAATCAAAAACACGGGAGTGCTCGACTCTTGCCGAGGTCCGGGACTCCGGGCCATTCATGACATGACGAGATTTCTCAGAAAGTATGCTTCAGTTTCCCGCGTTTTCAGTACAGTGCGATTCGTTATACGTTAGGAAACATATATAGTTAGTTGATAATATATTTACTATAGTTTGTAATTAAGCTAGCAAAATTAAATAAATTGAGTAACGTTTTACTGACATGCATTTCTGTTTGTAATATTTACTTGAAAAACTAAAAATATACGTAAAATGGAACATAAAAATATGATGACCTTGACTGTTTGACAGATTTGAATAATGTTGCCAGACAATGATTTCTGCTTCGGTTCAGGTATTTTTGAATAATTTGAAACTCAAAAAAGTCAAGCCTCTTTGCAAAAATGATTGTGTTCCATACGTAGACAGAGTAACTCAGTCTACGGTTCCATACTAAAAATTCTAGGCAGCATTTTTTAATTTTTCAAATAAACATACATACTTTTTGATTCGATCGTCGATCGTTACATTCAATTAAGACCAAGATTTACCGTCTGTACCTGTGTGCCTGTGTCACCACTTTTTCTTAATTTCTGACTAGAATAGACATAAATTAAATAAAAGAAAGAGTAATTTGAAAAAATATATTGTATTCAAAATGAAAATAATACATGAAAAAAAAGTAAATTAAAATATTACGTTGGCAACACTGAAATGACGGCCATAGCAGTTTACCCAGTCACGCGAGAAAAAAAATGTGAATTTACGAATTGAATATTCTTTGTTTTAATTGTCTTAATAAACTTTAAATTGTGTTTTATGGCGATAACTTTAAAGTGTAACACACGCAGCATACAATGAACATGTTATTTAAAGACTTTTGGTGGGAAAACACAATGAATTTCATCGTTAAAAAGTAATTTGTGAATTGGATAAAAAAAGTGTTTTTTTGTGCTATACGAGTCAACATCAGGTAAGTTTTTTACGTCGAGTGTATCGATTAGTACGTGGAACGACATTCTGTGTGGTTTAAAACGTTGTTTGGACTTTTAAAGTGGTGCAAAAACGTATTTGTGTGTAGTGTTTACATGTTTTAGAGCAGACAGGTGAAAAAACACGTTGTTTTGGTTTAGACTTAGCTTCTGTTCGAGTTATGTTCACGGTGTCAGGTACAATCAACACTGTGTTCATTATCGTTACGCTTTGTCCGTATTTTAAAATAGTTTTCCTTGATTTATCATGATCTTTGAACTTTTACAGAAATTCAGTAATGACAAAATTTGTTTCAAACTCGTGAAATATTTATGTCAGTCTTTTTAATCCTTTTTTAGTCTTAGGGGCCCTCAAAGAGAAGGCTAGTTATTGAAACATAAACAACTGGAGAAATTTCTAGCAACAACCCAAACATATTTACCAGAGTCCGGTGCGGTACATAGAATTACCGGTCAGTGGGTCGTCTTACGGGCAGTTACCCTTTATTAACGCCCCTAAGACGACCCACTGACCATATATTTGTCTACATAAAGCATGGTTCACTGTTCAACAGTAATACAAAACAACTATTAGCCGATAGCATTTTTTAGAGACATAACGTTAACTCAATAACGCTATAAAGAGCAAATTATTGGCGGACACCAATATTTGCCAATTCCTTGATACACTGCAACATACCTGCTCTAAATAATCTTTTCATCATCATCATCAACAGCCTATTAATGTTCCCACTGCTGGGACACAGGCCTCGGGTAGTCACTAAAATGCCTGCATGGACCTAGGATGTTGTAATTTTTATTGTAGGTTCCTACTAATATAAGAAGACGATTTGCAAAGTTTCATCCGTCGGGGTCTCGGGGACGAATAGTTTCGGAGATATTAATTGTCAAATTATTGATGGAATTGTATTGAAAACACGACATTTTATGACATTTCATCATACCATAGACTATTTTGGTTCAAACCACAGACTATTTTGCCACAGAGTATAACAAATGTGTGAAATGTTCAGTGAAAAAACCAAAAAAAAAAACATCCATTTTGTGAGTTTTTGACGGCTACAATTTAAATGCTCATCAAAAAAGATTTTTAGACCCTACATTAAAGTACAGTAGAGTACTAAATAAAATATTTTAACTTCAAATAAAATAAACCCACTCCATACTGAGGTGCCTAAAGAAAAACGTTTTAAGTTTCAAAATAATTAGACACTCATCAGAATGTACGTACGTAATGTACGTGTTGTATTTATATTCTTTTTGCCTACCAAAATGGATAAATGCTCCCCAAATCAATTAACCAAAATTATAATACGATCGTCTCGCGACAGTATACTTTATGGGCGGCATGGGCACCGGGCCGTAGGACGACGAAGGAGGCCGGCGGAGGCCCGGCACTTCGGGGACAGAAGATATTAGTGTTATTTAATATGCGAGCGAAGCGAGCGCGCGTCATGGAGATAAATTGAAAGTCGTGAAATACAATATTGACTCGGATAGGTTAGGTTAGAATATAAAAAAAGAAATAACCATTTCATAACCTTGGGGTTCCACGGGGTGGGGATGATGCATGGGGCTCCTCCACCCCTCCCCGCCACATAAATCGACGGTTAAAAATGGAAATTTTGATCATAAATATTACGATTTTCAAAAATTCATAAAAAAAATAAAACCGTTTAAAAACTATGAGTCGCCGACGAATTTCCCCCCCCCCTCGGGGGGTTACTATGCCCCCCCCCCGTCCCTCCCCTCCCCCCAAACCCCTACCTACATGCAGGCATTTTAGTGAGGGAATGGGCTATAATCTACCACGCGGGCCCAGTGCGGATTGGTAGATGTCTCAAGTCTTCGAATTTTCTGGTTCTAAGACATACCGGTTTCCTCAGTATGTTTTCCTTCACCGTTTTGAGAGCAGCGGTGATGAAATAAATTACACAAAGTAATGTGCCTGCCTGGGTTTGAACCCACAACCTACTGGTCGTAAGCCGCCACCACTGGGCCACCGCTGCTCTTAATAATCTTTTACCATTAACTATTTTCACCGAAAACAGACTTAATAAGCTCTTGTCCCAAAAGATTGAGATGAGTAACTGGCTAACTCACATTATCATTCCCTTGTCCTTTTTTTTTATTTTTGGGGTGTTTGAAACATCAAATAACTCCTTCCGCTCGTGGGCAGAACGGAAGGGAGTGTCAGACTTCTACTGACTAAAAACCACCCATGTTCCTTCCTCGCCCTTGCGCCGAGACCGCGTTATCTCTTTCCGATAATCCGCAGCCCCGACGGGATCCGCAGCCCCCAATTTATTTGGGCCGACCCGCAGCATATCTTCTTTCGTACTTCTATATTACTCATCATCGCATCTGACAACCTGTTTACTATATCATCCTTCACACAGTCCATTAATCTTCAATTCTTTTCGGGTTAATTTCGTTGCGGGATCCAAGACAGTTAAATCGCTTCTCTGGGACTTCGTCGGGCTTCATTGTCTCGGCGCTTTTCTTGTGGTCGCCACTGTTGATTCTGGCTAACAGGAGTTACAGTGGTTTGGGAATAGTGTGGCGGGCTTGTCCCAAACAAAATAAAAAAAAAAAAAGTCCATTAATCTTTTGAGCACCACAGTCACGTATAGACGACAAGCCGAACAAGCAAAAAAAGTGCCTTAAGTCTGTCGACTTTTTGGCTTGTCGTGTTACTTGACCGTGGCGGTCAAAAGGTTAAAATCTAAATTCTTTACCGACTATGAAAGGTGCATTCAGTGAAAATACTATTGATAAAACGGGCATTGATAATACTTCAAAACGGGTGAAGGAAAACATTGTGAGGAAACCGGCATGTCTTAGAGCCAAAAAATTCGAAGACATGTGACATCTTCCAATCCACACTGGGTCCGCGTGATGGATTATAGCTCATCCCTCTCCTAGAGAGGAGGCCTGAGTCCCTGCAGTGTGTATAGGCTGATGATGATGACTATTGATTAAAGATTATTTAGCATTAGACGCATGGCGCACCTCCCACCCCAAGGCACAAAAATCTACAAAATCATTATTTTATATTATTTGACACTAATTTGTATTATAAAGCAGATAAAAGTAAAAAAAAATACGGTTTTTGTCGTCTATAGACGTCGGTGGCGTATTGGACATGTTTTCATTTATCATCTATACACGACCCTAGGACCTAGACCCATTCAAAAGGTTAAGCATGTTCTGACGAACTTTTATTTTGGATAAAAATAAATCATCATCCATACCATTTCACCTACTACAATGGACCTATCATCCTTAAGCCCGAATGAAACTGGGTTTAAAGTAACTTGTTACATTTTAAATGCCTGCTTCCAGATCTGCAGCATGAACCATCCGGCACCAGCTGCACCAGGGACCCTGGACGTGGACCCGCTGAGCCCGTACGAGTTCCCAGCGTACGACAGCTACGTGGCCCAGGCCTATCCATACCCTAGCAAGCTGCAGCAGTCCATCTACCAAGCGTACCAACAGACCAACACCAACTATGTGACCACTCAGACACAAGAACCCATCACTACTCCAGTACCAACATCACAACCGTCTATTGACATAGAAATACCACCTAAAAATGGAGAAACGGACCTTAAACCCGTCAAAAAGAGAAAGAAGGAGAAGAACGGCCATAAAAGTACTTATTGTTCTGAAAAGATCACGGATACCGGGTTCAAGTTCTACGGTTGTGCCGTCTGTAATGTCAGTTACAATGCACTTCATGAGCTCGACCAACACGTGACCGTCCACAAGAACAGGATGACCAGCTACAGACTGCGGTTAAGGAACCAATTTAAAAAGAAACAAATCAAAAAAGAAAAGAAAAAGTTAAAAAAGTTGGTTAAAATTAAGAAAGAAATTGAGTTGGACGTTGAAATTAAACCAGAAGACGGATATATTGGTGAAGAGAAAGCTATTGATTTAATTAATAATGGAATAAACCATAATTCCGAACCAAATGTAGTAGAAAATAATGAAAATAGTGCAATTCATGACCAGAATAGTCAAATTAATACAAATAATGATATAAATTCTACGAATAGTGATTCTCAGGGTAATGCAAGCAATGGTTTGAGTAACGGTAACAGTGAAGATACGGGAAACAGTATGAACTGCAAAGACAACAGTATGGACGAAGCAGAGTTAAATAATTTAGAGAAAATTTACAAATGTTTTGCGTGTCAGAAACAGTTCACGCTGAGCTATTATTTGAAACTTCATGTGAGATCACATACCGGTAAGAAAAACTTCTTTTTTTTGTTGTTATTGTAAAACTGATCTTTTGGTAACAAACCAGAATGTGAAGATTGAGGTCCTGAATTCGATTCCCGGGACACCGAAAGTATTAATTTGGTCTCTACATAGGTCCTCGTTTTAAATAAAATAGCATACTGAATATGACATATTTATGTTATTTGGGTTTCTGTTCATTTTGAGTGGAACGAAATGTCAGCAAATTAAAAAAGATGTTATTATGGTCTCTACCTCAAATTCTTACATTATAAATTCTTATTTTTAGGGTTCCATACCTCAAAGGAAAAAACAGAACCCTTATAGGATCACTCGTGTGTCTGTCTGGCTGTCTCTGTCCGACCATTCCACCCCCCTTATCTCCGAAACTAAAGAGCCTAAAATTCTGAAAAAAAATGCAGAAATTAGTTCAACACATATAGATTATAGGAAAACCTATAAGAAGTCAATGGTACGGAACCCTTCATGTGCAAGTCCGACTTGCACTTTACCAGTTTTTTTGTTATTATTTAAATATTTGAAAACAGATCTTTTGGTAACAATCCAGAATGGGAAGACTGAGGCCATTTTTGTCGACGTTTACAAGTGCCCATGTAGGCCTATCTATCTATCTATACTAATATTATAAAGCTGAAGAGTTTGTTTGTTTGTTTGTTTGTTTGAACGCGGTAAACTCAGAAACTGCTGGTTGGAATTGAAAAAATCTTTTTGTGTTGGATAGTCCATTTATCGAGGAAGGCTATAGGCTATATAACATCACGCTACGGCTAATAGGAGCGGAGCATAAATGAAAAATGTTACAAAAACGGGAAAAGGTATTTCCTTTTTGAGAGCTTCCGCTGCGTGCGCTGCGAAAACGGTTTAAGTTACGCGAATATCATGTATGAAGGAATTGTTCCTCTTTAAAAGTTCTAAAAAAAAGTCCGCGACAGCATATATCTATCTTATAGGATTGACTCACTGTAACCTTTTTTTACAGTTAAACTGTTAGGTTAAAAATAATTCTTTTTTGGGCAGCTTATTTAACCCATATGGTATTAATCTATATCTAAATAAATGTGTTTGTTAGAACGGAAATTTAATATAGAATATTTGTGCCCTTTACTCTATACAGTTTAAACAAATATCTTAGAAGATATCGCAATGTAAAAATATCCGCGCGGCAAAATATTTCGCGCGTCGCAATGTAGGTACGGGGGATTCTGGCTGGCCTCCGGGAAATTCAAATTCAAAATATTTACTGCATCATAATGTTTACAAGTATAGAGTGTTATAGTATATTTAACAGTAAGAGACTAAGCTAATCTAAACCATCTGAACTATTATAATAAAGAGGAAAGATAAGATTTTTTGTGTGTTACGATTTAGCTTAATTTATGTCGGATAGTCGATATCGAGAAAGGTTCTATGCTATATTTATGTTTTTTTTTTTTTTTTTTTATCCTTTATTAAAAAGAACCAGGTTCTTAATAATTAATTACAATCTAGCCTACAAGACTAATAAGCAATTTTAATCTAACTTAACTTTTTACGTGATAATTATTTTAAAACAGAATAGTGCTGATTGTACTATAAACAAGTCCGTTCCACTTTCTTAGAGTCTAATATTATAATATAAACACTTTGTTCATGTGTTATATGAGTGTCATTGTCACTATTATTTCTACATTATTTACACTACACTAATTCAAAAGGTTTTGTTCGTTTTAGCCTTCGCACTATATTTGTCTGGTCTAGCAGCTGAATTGCCTCGATGTTCACATGTTGGTGGAGTCGGTGTTCATGGGCCTCAGCAAATTTTTGGATTATTTTGGTGACGGGTTCCACTTTTAGGTCACGATGGAGGTCGTCATTTCTTATATACCAGGGCGCATTAACAATACTCCTGAGTACCTTATTCTGGAATGTTTGTATAATTTTGATGTTGGTCGGTTTAGTACAGCCCCACAGTTGAATGCCATATGTCCATATTGGCATAAGAATATGCTTATATAATAATATTTTATTATGTATCGATAGGCAGGAATTTCGTCCAATCAACCAATACATGTTTTTAAAACGCATGTCCAGTTCCTGTCTTTTCTTTTTAACGTGCGCTTTCCAGCGCAATTTCGCATCAAGCGTTATGCCAAGATATTTGGCTGTATTTGCGTATGGCACTTGTTGGCCATTTATGAAAATTGGGTGGTAATCAAAATTTCTGTTGGTAAAATCAATGTGAAGTGACTTTGATTCATTCAATTTGATTTTCCATTTTTGTGCCCAGTCATGAACTTCATTTACAGCAATTTGTACCTTTCTGATTGCTTCCGCATGGCATGACCCTGTAGCCATAATGGCAGTGTCGTCCGCAAAGGTTGCAATGGTATTATTTTCCAGCTCTGGTATATCATACGTGTACAATAGGTAGAGGATTGGACCTAGCACGCTTCCTTGAGGTACGCCAGCTTTAATATTTTTTAACTCAGAAAAGGCTCCCTCGTGCCTTACTCGAAACATTCTATCTGTAATATATGATTGCAAGATATCGGCAAAATCATTGGGCAGCATTAGTCTTAGCTTGTATATCAAACCCTTATGCCAAACTTTATCAAAAGCTTGTGCTACATCTAAAAGAACGGTGGAGCAGACTTTTTTATCTTCAAGCGTTCTCTCGATGATGTTGGTAATTCTGTGTACTTGGTCTATTGTTGAGTGTTTCTCTCTGAAACCAAACTGATGGTCAGGGATCAGGTTTTTCTCGTTTATGATTGGTTTTAGGCGTTTTAAAAACAATTTTTCAAACAGCTTTGAAAGTATAGGCAACAGGGAAATAGGTCTGTATGATGATGCTTCGTGAGGTGGTTTACCAGGCTTTGCAATCATTATCACCTCAGCAACTTTCCATGGCTCAGGAACATGCTTAAGCACGAATGCAGCATTTATGAGCCTAGTAAGCTTAATTATGGCTTTACGCGGGAGCTGTTTCAGGATTTCTCCCGTAATAAGGTCATATCCTGGCGATTTCTTTAGGCTAATGATTTGAATTTCCTTTGCAACTTCTTTCGGGGTCACAAGCTTAATTCTTTGATCTTGCAGAATATTGGCAAACTGTAGGTTGTCCACAGACTCGTCATTTGGCTGAAAGGTTTCTTCCAAGTGATGTGCAAATCTTTGAGCTTTCTGGTCATTGCTTATGGCCCACTTTCCGTTATCATCTCTGATAGGGGGAATTGGTACAATTGGCCTTTTGAGTGACTTTGTCGCTTTCCAAAGAGAGTATTGGGTTGTATGGTCGCTGGTTAACTGACGCAGGTTAGTATCTAAAGCCTCATCTTGAAAGGTTTGTATCTTTCTCTTCAGTCTTTTGGTAAGGTTATTCAATACAGTTTTATCTTGCGGGAATCTAGTTTGCTGCCACCTTTTTCTTTGAGTCCTTTTTTCATATAATAGGTCTATTATTTCTTTTGGGTAGGTATTTCCTTTAAACTTGTTTATAAGCTGTGGTGTGTTGTTCCATGCACATTGTTGGATATTGATGTTAAACTGGTCTACTTCAAAATCGAGCTGATCTTTGCTTTTTAATGGAGTTTTTAGGTCAATAATATTTTGTAGCTCTAAGCTAAAACTTTTCCAATCTGTATACTTGTTAACTAACGTCAGGTGGTTTTCTCTTAGTAATATTTTGTGACTTAATTGTAATAATATCGGAGAGTGATCGGAGTTCATATGGTACCCCTCTTCCACATTCAGATAGTTGGTTGATATATTTTTGACTATGAAAAAGTCGATAAGGTCTGGTAGTTTCTGGTGGTCAGTCGGCCAGTAAGTAGGTTTTCCAGTGCTTATGACCTCACAGTGCATGTCTTTCACTGCGCTTAGAAGCTGTCTGCCCTTAGTTGAAGTTAATCTCGATCCCCAATGAGTGTTCTTAGCGTTAAAGTCACCGCCTAGTATAAATCTCTGTCCGAGGAGTCTGAATAAGTGTATATATTGTTCTTTGTTTATCTTGTGTCTTGGGGGACAGTATACGGCCGCTACTGTTACATTAAATTTATTTGTTTTTACTGATATCGCCACAGCTTGCGTGTCTTGTTCCTCGTATATACATTGTTCGTAGTGACAGATATTTTCTCTAATAATAACCGCGCTACCTCCTCGCGCCGTGTTGCTAGGGTGCAGCGAGTGATAAACCTTATAGCCTCTAAACTTTACAAAAGACTGTTTAGTGAAGTGCGTTTCAGAGATCAAACACACATCAATATTTTCTGTGTCTAGGACTACTTGCAACTCATGTTGGTGTTGCAGCAATCCGTTGGAATTCCACGCCATTATTTTTAGTGTGTTATTCATGACTGATTTGTATGGTGCTTGATTCTAATTTCTCTAGTCTCTTGTCAAATGAGGATATGCACTTCAAGATCTGGTTGAGCTTGTCCTCAAGACTTGATGGTTTCGTGCTTGGATTTACTGCTTGTGCGTATGAGACACTTTTGGATGTATGTGCATTTACCACGGTTGTCTTTGCAAACGGTGCACTTTGTTTTGTTGCCTGTTTGTCGGTGTTTCTAACAATTTGCTTAGCGGCAGGGTTGTTAGGTGGATTATTTTTTGATTTTTTGTTCTTAATCATTTGCATCTCCTTGGCAACTAAACACCCCCTGTAGTTGGCTGGGTGAGGTAAGCCACAGTGAACACACTTAGGTTTTTCTTGCGCAGGTTTGCTGCAATCAGCTGTGAGGTGTTTACCTGTACATTTAACACACCTTGGCTCTTTTGAGCAATACTTTTGAGTATGACCATAAGCCTGGCATCTCTTACACTGGGGTATTATTTTTGACGTCTTAAGCGGGTTTATTTCAACTTTACACCCTAGAATATGTTTAATGCCGTATATTTTACTGACATCTTCATCATTTTTGAACGATAGAATAAACATGTTCAGCGGTTCTTTTGTTCTCCAGCTTAACTTGTTAATAGCATTTTCTATCTGAAATCCTTGCAAAGTTAAATCATCTTTAATCCGATCCGGTAGGCAGGAAGAATGCAATTTTTTCGCCACTACTCTTATTGGCCTGGTCTGCTTGTCCTCATATGAGTGCCATAAACAGTTATTTTCTGTTAAGCGACGAGCGATCACTCTGTAGGACTCTTCAGTTTTGGCATTTACTTTAACACTATTACCGCTCAACATTTTGGCGGTAAATGTTTCTACTGGCTGAGATTCAGTCAAAAAGTCGTAGAACGTTTGATAATTCTTAACACCGTCCACTACGATTGGAGGCGGTGCCAGAATTTTTTTAGTGGTTTCCTTCTCTTTGTTGTTGAGTTGCTGCTGCTGAATGCTAGTTGTAGCTTGTTGTGGTTGTGGTGGAGTAAGGGAAGTGTTCAACTTCCTTTTCTTCCTGTTTTTCACCCTAATCCACTCAGTCTCTTTGGCGAGTTCTTCCTCATCCGTGCAGTACTCAGCGTCACTTTTAGTAGGCTGAGCAGGTGTTATAGTCCCACTGGCCTGTTTATCTGAGGGTTCTTCTTTTTTTTGTACCTTTAAGCATTTTAATTGTCCTTGAAGATCTTGAACCTGTTCCTGCAAGCTTTGTATATGGCTGTTCAGTTGACGTACCATTTGTTGCAGGTTTTCTCTGTCCGATTTTTCCTGGATGTAACAGTCATACAACTGCTTTTCCAGATCAGTTTTGATTTTAATAGACTGTTGTGCAGCCATTATTTAGTTTTAAGGTGAGCGTGACACCTAAACAATTATAATAAACACTTCATGGCGATTTCCGCACTTGTAACTGGGTCATCGCAATGGCCCCGATAGATCGACGTACACCGCGACGACGGTGTTGTGATGCGTCTGCAAAATACTCTTAACTAGAGCACGCGCTCGCGATCGGTACGTCCGTTCACAGTAGCAGTGAAACACGCTATATTTATGTGACGCAGACGAAGTTGCGTGGGTCAGCTAGTCTTCTATATAAATAAAAAGAGAAGTCCTGACTGACTGACTGACTCATCAACGCCCAGCCCAAACCCTTGGACCTAGAAAGCTGACATTTTGCACAGAGGTTCCCTTTATAATGTAGACAAGGAATAAGGAAGGATTTTTCGAAATTCAACCCCTAAGGGAGTTAAATAGGGGATGAAAGGTTGTATGGATAATCGTCATTTTCACGCGAGCGAAGCCGCTGGCAAAAGCTAGTTTTACATAGAGCGATTGCCTATCTGACCTCCACAACCGAGTTAGTACTGAGTACTACGTCGCTCTCGATCTGTTGCAGACGAGAAGCCATACACATGCGCGGTGTGCGGCCAGTCGTTCATCACAGCCAGCAAGCTGGGGCGCCACAACAAGCGCATCCACCTCGCCGAGCGCTACCAGTGCCGCATCTGCTTCAAGGTCTACTCGCGGTGAGTACACCCGACACTACCGCCCGTGACTACCCGTCGTTACAACCCGCCCCCGTGATTACCGTATCTGACTATCGCCCCCATGACTACACGTCGTGACAAGCCTCCCCCGTGACTACCGTCCCTGACTATCGCCCCCGTGACTACACGTCGTGACAAGCCTCCCCCGTGACTACCGTCCCTGACTATCACCCCCGTGACTACCCGTCGTTACAACCCGCCCCCGTGATTACCGTCCCTGACTATCGCCCCCGTGACCACACGTCGTGACAAGCCTCCCCCGTGACTACCGTCCCTGACTATCGCCCCCATAACTACCCGTCGTTACAACCCGCCCCCGTGATTACCTTCCCTGACTATCGCCCCCGTGACCACACGTCGTGACAAGCCTCCCCCGTGACTACCGTCCCTGACTATCGCCCCCATGACTGCGCGCTCCGATGACTACCTGCCCCGTCAATACCGCTCCCATGACTACCGCCCTATGACTACTCGCCCCCGTGCCTACTTGTGCCCTGTTACCCACCCCCATGATTACCTGAAACCTATTACTAGCTCCTGTGACTACTCACTCCCATGACTACCTGAACCCTATTACTCGCCTTTGTGACTACCCATGACTACCTGAGCCCTGTTACTCGCCCCCATAACTACCTCAACACTGGTATTCGCCCCCATGACTATCGCCCCCGCGACTACCCGTCCGGTGGCTACCTGAACACTGTTACTATTAGATACACCAACCCTTCCGAGATTACAAACATGATTTTGTTGTAATGTAGTCCGTATTGTACATGAAGTTTAAAAAAAAACTAAATCGGTCCAGCCATCTTCGAGTGATCGGGGAACAAACATAAAAAAAAATATAAAAAAAAGGATCGCCGACGAATTTATAACCTCCTCCTTTTTGAAGTCGGTTAATAAATAAATGAGTGAAGAGTAGTGGTGGCTCAGAGGTGGCGGCCCCGACTTACGAACAGTGATTCGTGGGCTCAAACCCCGTCAGGCGCATTACTTTAATACTGTCAAGTACTGACTGTAAGGCAATTAATTATTCTGGCCACAGTCATGAAACAGCACACCCTGTCACAGTACACACCGGGACCAGTGCGTCGAAGCCGCCTTGTTGCCACATCTTTCCCAACCAAAACATCATTTAGCCGTCACTTCTTTGTTTACCTCGGACCATACCTCTATAACAAAATTCACAAAATTCTATCTGTGCACCAACTAAACAAATACGACCTTAAAATAACTGTTCAGGATTGGCTACTACAGCAGTCGTATACCGCAACAGAGGGTCTGTTGCAGGTTTTGGCCTGATTAACCTACAACTTACAGGCACAACTCACACATACACACTTACACACACTCATGCGCAAACACACACGCGCAAGCACACTCACACTCTCACATACACACACTCCCACACACCATAAGTAATTGTTCTACATTGTTTTGTTCTTATATTAATAACTTCTTGCTTTTGTTTCATAGTTTTAATATTTTTATTTTTATTATTTGGTACTTACCTAGCAATGATATTGTAAATGCTTTCTGAGTGGAAACCTGGTGACCTGTAATACAGGTGTTTCACTACCTACCACAGGCACCAGTGATTCACGACCATGTAATTTACTTGTTTTGCCAATAAATAAAATTTATTATTATTATTTCCTTTATTTAACTTTATACATATAAATTATATTTTTAAATATTCCTATACTAAGTAATATAAAAAAACATTTAAAAATATAAAAAATAGTAGCCCACCGGTATCGGGAACAGGGTCCAAGCTACCGGTAGTCAGGGCTCCAGAGAAAGGAACCTCCTAACAATACGAGCCGTGTCCAGGAGTATTATTATTATTATTACTTTGTGTAATTTATTTCATCACCACTGCTCTCAAAACGGTGAAGGAAAACATCGTGAGGAAACCGGCAAGTCTTATAACCAAAACATTCGAAGACATGTGACATCTACCAACCCGCACTGGGCCCGCGTGGTGGATTATAGCCCATCCCTCTCCTAGAGAGGAGGCCTGAGTTCCTGCAGTGGAAACACTATAGGCTGATGATGATGAATTAATAAATAAATTATGATTCCATCGCAGGTTCGAGCTTCTGACGGCACATTTCGACAAGACGCATCCTGAAGATAAATTGGAGGGAGAACCGTATGGTACGTACTTTATAGCATCTCAAATTCAAATTAAGAGGAAATGTGGGCTCTGTCTCTCTCCGTCTATCCGTCTGTCTCCCTCCACTATCGCTGTCTCTCTCCGTCCCTCTGCCCTCAAATCCGTGCGATAAGGACAACTGCAGATCCGACTCAATAGCGACTCAATAAAAGTCATATTTCTAAGTTTGGCTCTCGCCTATTTCCTCCTCCAATATTGTACCAATTTATAAGATACTAGCGGACGTCCCGCGGTTTCACCCGCGTAGATCCCGTTCCCGTGGGAATACAGGGATAAAAAGTAGCCTATGTTACTCAGGGTGAATGTAGCTTTCCAAGGGTGAAAGAATTTTTGAAATCGGCCCAGTACTTTTTGAGCCTATTCATTACAAACATACAAACATACAAAAATAGGTACAAATCTTTCCTCTTTATAATATTAGTGTAGATTTTAGACACTAAATTAAGAAGGATATAATATTCTGTGCCTCTGTTTTTCTTTTTTCGTTAATAGTTGCCAAATTCGTACACTAGGCCTCTATTGACAGCGATCTAAATGAGCATTTTATGAAGGTTCTAGTGCGTAGAAAAATAATGTATCATCAAAACAAGCGTTTGGTCGACTCTTCACGTGACCAGAGGGCTGGAATATTTTTTGGGCAAAGAATCAGCATTGCCATCCAACGTGGCAATGCTGCCAGCCTTCTGGGCACTTTTCCTGTTGATAGCGGTGTGGACGAATTTTTTGACGCCCTTATATAATTACTCCCCTTTTTGATACTTGTATAATTATTTTATTTATTATCTTAGTTCTGTAAATAGTAGTTTTTAAATGTTGTAAATAAATAGAATGATCATCAAAAAGAAAACTATAGGGGCGTACAAGTTAATATTTATTATTCTGTAAAAAATCATAGCTGTGTAGTCATTAACAAGAAAGAAAACAGACGAGAGCGTTTCTATGGAGAAAAGACCTCCCACATTTCCTCTTAAACAAAAAATAAAACATTTATTGATTTTTTTAACACAGCGTCGGGGCTGAGGGTTGGTCTCAAAGATACCGCGGCCTCGACATAAAGGGCTAAGAAGGAACATGGGTGGTTTTTAGTGAGTAGAAGTCTGACACTCCCTTTCGCTCTGCCCAAGAGCTGGAGGGGTTATTTGATGATTTTCCACCCTCCCAAAAAAAAGGGTACAAAATAAAATGTTCAATAAAAAATAAATGTTTTGTCCATCCTATGCTCCACCGAAAGGCATACAAAATAGTTTTATTTAAAGTGTCGCTAAAGTCCACATTTATATCCAATTGAAATTAATTATAAAAAACTGGCCAAGTGCGAGTCGGACTCGCACATGAAGGGTTCCGTACCAAAACGGTATGCTATAATTTATACAATTTCTTCTACGGGCCAATGAAACTTGACCTCTGGATTCTATAGACGATCATACGATTCAGGGACCAAATTATATTGGTTTCATGTTTTGTATGGTAATTATTCCTTTATTTATGCTATAAGAGCTTGCTTCACACCAAATTTCACAATTCTAGGATGACCGGGAGTGTTCAGATTTTTGTTATTTCAAAAATCTACGGGGTACTTCTCGTGGTCCCAGAATTATAAAATTTGGTGAAAAGCAAGCTCTTGTAGCATGAATAAAGGAAAACGAGCTCGCTGCGCACACGTTGCAAACACGCGGCGAGCTCGCTGCGCACACGTTGCGAACACGCGGCGAGCTCGCTGCGCACACGTTGCGAACACGCGGAGAGCTCGCTGCGCACACGTTGCGAACACGCGGAGAGCTCGTTGCGAACACGCGGAGAGCTCGCTGCGCACACGTTGCGAACACGCGGCGAGCTCGCTGCGCACACGTGAAATCGCGGTGAGCTCGCTGCGCACACGTTGCGAACACGCGGCGAGCTCGCTGCGCACACGTTGCGAACACGCGGCGAGCTCGCTGCGCACACGTTGCGAACACGCGGAGAGCTCGTTGCGAACACGCGGAGAGCTCGCTGCGCACACGTTGCGAACACGCGGAGAGCTCGCTGCGCACACGTTGCGAACACGCGGAGAGCTCGTTGCGAACACGCGGAGAGCTCGCTGCGCACACGTTGCGAACACGCGGCGAGCTCGCTGCGCACACGTGAAATCGCGGTGAGCTCGCTGCGCACACGTTGCGAACTAGTGTGATAAAGCCCTTATTTATTTATTTATTTTAACATGTCAGCAATACACTAGCGAGTGCCTTGTGACCGAACCCGCGACACGCAGCGCAGCAGTCAATCGCTCAGCCACTGCGCCAACCGTGTCGTCAAAGCTATAATATTTGTTCGATTCATTGTAGAATGTTGACTGCTACAATAGAAAAAATGGCATGGGTCTATTTAACTCGCGAGTAAATAGGCTTCTTCTGGGTAAGCTCGTTCCATCGTCGAACTCATCTCTGCCCTTAGGGCAAGATTGAGGTCAAGAGCAAACCCATAATTCATAAAAAAATCTTTATAAATCGCGTTTGTTGTATGGGAGCCCTCTTAAATATTTATTTTATTATGTTTTTAGTATTTGTTGCTAGAGCAGCGGTGGCCCAGTGGTGTCGGCCCCAACTTACGAACAGTAGGTCGAACCCAGGCAGGCACATTACTTTGTGTAATTTATTACATCACCACTGCTCTCAAAACGGTGAAGGAAAACATCGTGAGGAAACCGGTGTGTCTTAGAACCAAAAATTCGAAGACATGTGACATCTACCAATCCGCACTGGGCCCGCGTGGTGGATTATAGCCCATTCCCTCTCTAAGAGAGGAGGCCTGTGTCCCAGCAGTGGGAACATTAATAGGCTGTTGATGATGATGATGGGAGGTTAACAAGCGTTCCCTGTTCAGACTACAACGCGATCCTGCCGTATCTGAAGGAGTTGGAGGAGCAGCTCCTTGCGCCAGAGCAGGACGGCGCGTGCGAGCGGGACAGCAAGCCAGCTGCCGACGAGCTGTTCTGGGAGCAGCACGTGGGGCCACACCACCAGCGCGGAGACCCTCCTGCTGATATCAAGGAAGAGGTCAGTGCTACTTTTCATCACGTCTTGATCTTAAATTACCTCCATGACTCGTTTACTATTCAAAGCATCCACTAGCACAATGTTTTAAGAGTGCTACATTGAGTTTTACCGTAAAATGTGATTTTTGACCTCAGAAAAAGAAGTTGTTTCCCAGCAAAAATTTTAGCGTAGGGATACTTACACCCGTATTTATAAACAAGTCATTACTATTACTTGAGTAAATGTCATTGTAATTCCTTAATGTTAGAACTATCAAACGTTAGAATTCTTAGTTTGGCTTTCATTGACGGTTCTAACTTCGTTTAAATTCTTGCCCATTGCATAAGTAATTACTTAAGTCCAAGTAATTACTTTGACTTGACTATAAATACGGGGGTTAGTTTGATGTACAGAATGCTTGGTTGACGACTGTGTGATGGGTTGATTTACACCCTGTATAGCTGCATAATGAAAGTACAAAAAAAAATACAACCAAATAGAGAACCTTCTCCTTTTTTTCGAAGTCGGTTCATGACGCGGATAAAGAACTCTCATCAAAATCCAAAATGGCGATATTAAAATTCTCCGCGATTTAAGAAGATGCCGATGACTGTTGGGCAGTGCTGTAATCCACCAGACATAACACTCGTCTGGTCGAAAGATCGTCCCTCCCTTCCCTGGCGGAAGAAGACCTTTCACCCTTCGTGCAGAAAGTATCTTGACTTGACTCACGAGGTCGACTTAAGGGATGTGAACTCAGCGATCATTGTGCCGATAGTCGTTTCAGCCTATGACTTAATTGCCAAGAGCCTCTACCAACACCTGAGGAGGCTCTCGTTAGGCAGCTGGATCAAGGACTTATAGAAAGCGGTACTCCTGGATACAGCTCGTATTGTTAGGAGTTTAGACCCTGTAGCCAAATAACAACTTGCCACACTTGACTCAGTAGAGCGCAGAGCCAGGAGGCTAATTGGTGACGCTAAGCTGGTTGCCAAGCTACATAGCCTGGCCCACCGCCGCAAAGTTGCATGTCTGTCGGTCTTCTACAGACTACTTTGGAGAGTGTGCGCAAGAGCTCCACGATCTGATTCCACCATCTCCCTTCTTCGATCGGGAGACAAGACATACTGCAGGATATCACCCATACCTTGTCGATGTTCCACACATTCGTACGAAGCGTTTCGCTAAATCTTTCATTATTCGTACAGCCAAGGAGTGGAACTCCCTGCCTGCCTCGGTTTTCCCGAGTTCATATAACCCCAATCTATTTAAATCGCCAGTAAATAGGTTTCTTCTGGGTAAGCTCGTTCCATCGTCGACCTCATCTCTGCCGTTAGGGCAAGATTGAGGTCAAGAGTAAGCCCCCGTACCTCCTCTGATAAGTTGTTACTCGTAGGAGTTCGAGGAAGACCAGAAAGAGCTGGTGCCCAAACTAGACGTACTGATCGAAGAGGTCAAAGTAGACTTTGAGGTGCCGGTCAAGCGCGAGCTGACTGACGACGAGATGGCCCCTGACGTCGGCGGTGACGTCGCCAGTGACTTCGGTGACGTCGGCGATGTTAAGGATGAAGATAGGTAAGTCGGGGACTTTCCGTACATAATATATATATATTTTTTTTAATTATGTCTTACCATCATCTAGCTGTTACCAGCGGCTTTGCCCGCTCCAACTTGAAAATTATCCCACGGGAAGATAAAATCGGGATAAAAACTATCCTATGTGTTAATCCAGGTTATTAAGTACCTGTGTACCAAATTTTATCCAAATCCGTTCAGTAGTTTTTGCGTGAAAGAGTAACAAACATCCATCCATACATACTTACAAACTTTCGCGTTTATAATATTCTTCGATCAATAATGTACTAGATTCCCGATAAGCGCTTCAAAAACGGCCCGAAATATAAGACCACAAACGTA
Source organism: Diarsia dahlii (assembly GCA_949775195.1). Lineage (NCBI taxonomy): Eukaryota > Metazoa > Arthropoda > Insecta > Lepidoptera > Noctuidae > Diarsia > Diarsia dahlii. Next base: position 12,656,465 of record OX459217.1, on the reverse strand, counting down.
TTTGTGGTCTTATTTCAAATCAGTATGGTCCAATCATAGCCAACATTAAGACGTCAAAATACCGCAGTATGCGTTCAAAAACTGCGTAAATAACCACCGTAACACCAAGGTTTTAGAAGGAATATCGTTTTTCGGTAATTTAATATCATTATGTGCTTTTTCATATATTTAAACATAATTAAACTGTAAATATAATTAAATCAGCGTATTATAATTGTTTGGCCAATGTTTGCTACAACGCACCAACTATTGTATCAAGTTCTTGAACAGGGAACGCTAGTTCCGCAATAGAATAAGCACGACATTGTACACAAAATGCTTTTAACCGTATTGCTTAGAGTTTAAGCTTCATTTTAGAATGAATATTTTTGTACTGATGACTTTTTACTTTGGAGCGACATTTAAAATGTTTTGCTTCTAATCTTTCTCCGATGAAAGGGCTTAAATAAATATACTTTACAATGATAATTAAACGTTATGTTTACGTGTTAAGGTTTATAATCATCTGAAGTTGCTAATAATATTGAACTTTTTTCTAAGATGCTATGTAGATGTTTACGTGTGTGCAAACGTGGCCACTTGAGCGACTTAGTTTTGTTCCTGATGCTTAATCTAGTACTATTATTGATCGAAGATAATATTGAAGGATTGTAGGATTTGTTTATTGCAGTAAGTCTAGTACAGTAAAGAAAAACCGAGAATTTCAAAGATTTGTAATGTGATGTCGTAAAAAACATATTTTTGTGCAATTACATAAACACTAAATCCTATGACAAAGATACAAATTTTGTAAGAAAAACAAGAAAAATTTTAAGAAGTAGCGACTCGAAGGACCAAGTAAGCGTAACAACGCATAATTGCGCCACGCCTTTATTACAATTTCACTGTTATTTCTGGCTGTGCTTTTATATTATCGTAAATAACCCAATGTAAACTAATTCAAATAATTGTCCCCTGCAGCAACTCTGACGAAGACTACTTCCCGGTGAACACGTGGGCAGCGCCCCCGCCCGCCTCCCCCGCGCCCCCACCACCACCCGACCGGCGTCGCGCGCCCCGCACTTGTGAGGTGAGACCCCACACACATACCCCTCGCCCCCGCCCGCCTCCCCCGCGCCCCCACCACCACCCGACCGGCGTCGCGCGCCCCGCACTTGTGAGGTGAGACCCCACACACATACCCCTCGCCCCCGCCCGCCTCCCCCGCGCCCCCACCACCACCCGACCGGCGTCGCGCGCCCCGCACTTGTGAGGTGAGACCCCACACACATACCCCTCGCCCCCGCCCGCCTCCCCCGCGCCCCCACCACCACCCGACCGGCGTCGCGCGCCCCGCACTTGTGAGGTGAGACCCCACACACATACCCCTCGCCCCCGCCCGCCTCCCCCGCGCCCCCACCACCACCCGACCGGCGTCGCGCGCCCCGCACTTGTGAGGTGAGACCCCACACACATACCCCTCGCCCCCGCCCGCCTCCCCCGCGCCCCCACCACCACCCGACCGGCGTCGCGCGCCCCGCACTTGTGAGGTGAGACCCCACACACATACCCCTCGCCCCCGCCCGCCTCCCCCGCGCCCCCACCACCACCCGACCGGCGTCGCGCGCCCCGCACTTGTGAGGTGAGACCCCACACACATACCCCTCGCCCCCGCCCGCCTCCCCCGCGCCCCCACCACCACCCGACCGGCGTCGCGCGCCCCGCACTTGTGAGGTGAGACCCCACACACATACCCCTCGCCCCCGCCCGCCTCCCCCGCGCCCCCACCACCACCCGACCGGCGTCGCGCGCCCCGCACTTGTGAGGTGAGACCCCACACACATACCCCTCGCCCCCGCCCGCCTCCCCCGCGCCCCCACCACCACCCGACCGGCGTCGCGCGCCCCGCACTTGTGAGGTGAGACCCCACACACATACCCCTCGCCCCCGCCCGCCTCCCCCGCGCCCCCACCACCACCCGACCGGCGTCGCGCGCCCCGCACTTGTGAGGTGAGACCCCACACACATACCCCTCGCCCCCGCCCGCCTCCCCCGCGCCCCCACCACCACCCGACCGGCGTCGCGCGCCCCGCACTTGTGAGGTGAGACCCCACACACATACCCCTCGCCCCCGCCCGCCTCCCCCGCGCCCCCACCACCACCCGACCGGCGTCGCGCGCCCCGCACTTGTGAGGTGAGACCCCACACACATACCCCCGCCCGCCTCCCCCGCGCCCCCACCACCACCCGACCGGCGTCGCGCGCCCCGCACTTGTGAGGTGAGACCCCACACACATACCCCTCGCCCCCGCCCGCCTCCCCCGCGCCCCCACCACCACCCGACCGGCGTCGCGCGCCCCGCACTTGTGAGGTGAGACCCCACACACATACCCCTCGCCCCCGCCCGCCTCCCCCGCGCCCCCACCACCACCCGACCGGCGTCGCGCGCCCCGCACTTGTGAGGTGAGACCCCACACACATACCCCTCGCCCCCGCCCGCCTCCCCCGCGCCCCCACCACCACCCGACCGGCGTCGCGCGCCCCGCACTTGTGAGGTGAGACCCCACACACATACCCCCGCCCGCCTCCCCCGCGCCCCCACCACCACCCGACCGGCGTCGCGCGCCCCGCACTTGTGAGGTGAGACCCCACACACATACCCCTCGCCCCCGCCCGCCTCCCCCGCGCCCCCACCACCACCCGACCGGCGTCGCGCGCCCCGCACTTGTGAGGTGAGACCCCACACACATACCCCTCGCCCCCGCCCGCCTCCCCCGCGCCCCCACCACCACCCGACCGGCGTCGCGCGCCCCGCACTTGTGAGGTGAGACCCCACACACATACCCCTCGCCCCCGCCCGCCTCCCCCGCGCCCCCACCACCACCCGACCGGCGTCGCGCGCCCCGCACTTGTGAGGTGAGACCCCACACACATACCCCTCGCCCCCGCCCGCCTCCCCCGCGCCCCCACCACCACCCGACCGGCGTCGCGCGCCCCGCACTTGTGAGGTGAGACCCCACACACATACCCCCGCCCGCCTCCCCCGCGCCCCCACCACCACCCGACCGGCGTCGCGCGCCCCGCACTTGTGAGGTGAGACCCCACACACATACCCCTCGCCCCCGCCCGCCTCCCCCGCGCCCCCACCACCACCCGACCGGCGTCGCGCGCCCCGCACTTGTGAGGTGAGACCCCACACACATACCCCTCGCCCCCGCCCGCCTCCCCCGCGCCCCCACCACCACCCGACCGGCGTCGCGCGCCCCGCACTTGTGAGGTGAGACCCCACACACATACCCCTCGCCCCCGCCCGCCTCCCCCGCGCCCCCACCACCACCCGACCGGCGTCGCGCGCCCCGCACTTGTGAGGTGAGACCCCACACACATACCCCTCGCCCCCGCCCGCCTCCCCCGCGCCCCCACCACCACCCGACCGGCGTCGCGCGCCCCGCACTTGTGAGGTGAGACCCCACACACATACCCCTCGCCCCCGCCCGCCTCCCCCGCGCCCCCACCACCACCCGACCGGCGTCGCGCGCCCCGCACTTGTGAGGTGAGACCCCACACACATACCCCTCGCCCCCGCCCGCCTCCCCCGCGCCCCCACCACCACCCGACCGGCGTCGCGCGCCCCGCACTTGTGAGGTGAGACCCCACACACATACCCCTCGCCCCCGCCCGCCTCCCCCGCGCCCCCACCACCACCCGACCGGCGTCGCGCGCCCCGCACTTGTGAGGTGAGACCCCACACACATACCCCCGCCCGCCTCCCCCGCGCCCCCACCACCACCCGACCGGCGTCGCGCGCCCCGCACTTGTGAGGTGAGACCCCACACACATACCCCTCGCCCCCGCCCGCCTCCCCCGCGCCCCCACCACCACCCGACCGGCGTCGCGCGCCCCGCACTTGTGAGGTGAGACCCCACACACATACCCCTCGCCCCCGCCCGCCTCCCCCGCGCCCCCACCACCACCCGACCGGCGTCGCGCGCCCCGCACTTGTGAGGTGAGACCCCACACACATACCCCCGCCCGCCTCCCCCGCGCCCCCACCACCACCCGACAATATTAATAAATAAATTCGAGAATATTACTATGCGCCGTACGCGTACGAAATCGGATTCCAACACCGTCACTAACGATACAATATAATAGTACATTCGAAGATACTGTTTCCAGCCTACCCGACTTATCCAATGATGACATGAATGATGCAAAACAACTACAAATTACAAAGCTAAAGGATCAAATTGACAAACTTGTGTTAGATTTAAATAGTGCACATCAAGAAATCGAGTCTCTTTCTTTAGAAAATAGCAACCTTAAGCAAACAAACTTAGAGTTGCAAAGGAAAAACGAGCTCTTCACAAAACTTAGCAGCCCAATTAAGAAACCGAAAAAGTCGACTCCCATAAAGAAATCATTAAATAAGAACAAGGGAACACAAACAGAACCTTTTATTCTATCAAATCAGGAAAAAGAAATGTCATCACCCAGTCACATACGAGTACCTCATAAAACTGGCAGTGTTGAGACAAAACTACTACAGAAAAATGACAGTAAGATTTGTATCCTGAGTACCAATAACAGGAACGACATTGTAAATATTGCCAAGCAAACCCTTCACAAACATTCGTCAAATATATGTCATTACATAAAGACGCACTGCAATACCCAGCAACTGGTACACGACATCGAAACAAAATTAGAAACGTTCACAATGAAAGACTTCTGCATAATTTTATTAGGAGAGGAAGATTTTAAGACTACATGTGACTACCTCCAACTTACTATTAACTTACGAGCTACTTTACAAAAAGTGAATTTTACAAATATCATTGTTTGCACACCAACATTTAGCTGTAGTTACCAGAGAAATATGTATAATTGGAGAGTTGAGCATTTCAATAACTTGCTGTATCTTGATATATTGGCATATGAGCATGCATATCTTTTGGACTCTAACAAAAATCTTGCATTTGATTTAACAATGTTTACCAAACTAGGACCAGTAAATAATCATGGAATTCAGACAATTTTTAAAGATGTTGACGAGTTGATCGACGGTATTATCAAATACGACTTACTGATGATAGACGATGACATAATACCCGATAGTCAACAATTGGACACTCAGTTTTTTCTATGATACCTGTATAAACGTACTACACCAAAATATTGCAGGACTTTTAAGTAAAGCTGACGCATTCTCTGTATGTTTGGAAGAACTCTTGGCCAAAAATATTGACATTGATGTTATTTGCGTAACGGAACATTTTATGATGGCTGGTTATGAGCAGTATCTCTCAATTCCGAACTTTAATTTAGCTACTTGTTTTAGCAGGAAAGATACTAAAAGAGGAGGTTCATGTATCTTAATAAAAAAGGGACACCATTGGAAAGAACTTCCTGAAGTTCGGAACATAGCAATAAGTAGCACTGTACGAGCTACGCTGTACATGCCACTAACTTGACCTACATTATGTATAGTGAAACGTTGCATATTGTATTTACTTTACTGTGTTCTTTACATGTTATTTTCAGTAGCAATTATACCTTTATACCAATCGGTTGTCTACTCAATCAACATAACATCCCACTTACAACATCAACATAACATTTTCACTGTTGGGAGTTACGCCCCAACATTTGGTCCTTCGAGCAACTTAGTGTTGTGTGACTTATATCTTTTACGATCGCGAATCGGTTGGACTGGTCTCTCACAAGCGAGTCGCCCCAGTAACCAATTGAGAAGTCGCATATCGTAGAAGAGAAAGGTTGCACAGTACCAAGAACCAGGAGTGTGGAACAACAGTCGACGCAACAGAAGAGTTCATCTTGTAGTCAACAAGAACAACAACATAAACAACATGTCAACAGCTGATTTATACCTGAATCAGAACGAACTCTCCGACAACATAAAGAAGATCGGAGTAAATATCAAGAAAGATGGTTGGGACAGGAAAAACCCCGACTATTTCAAACGCCGTATGGCAATGTTGGAAAACTTGTGGTCAGAATATCAATTCAATCATGACCGCTTGTCTACGGAACAAAGTGTAAGTCATCCCTACTTTACGAATGACTCCTACAACCAAACGCTGCAGTGCTACAACGCAGTAAAGGAGCTTATTCTTCAACAACACCAACAACTAACGGCCGTCGCTCGTTCTCCAAGGGAGCAGCCGGTACAAACAAAAACATTGGGAGGTGCCAACCAACAAACAGGAGAAGGTACCTCAGATCAGGCAAGACAGGAACAAGAAACCTACAAGGGTGAGGTGGCAGAACAAGCTAAAGATGACAATCAAGATCATCAAAACAGAGAACCATCACCTCCTCCTACTCAACAAGAGCAAAACAAACCTGCGAAGAAGGATACGGGAACCAATAGCAAGCTGGACGACATGATGCGCAAACAAACGGCAAACTTCAAAGCCTTCATGAGAGCAGTCGCGAACATACACGTGGAGTTTTTATCTGAAAGATGGGAATTGCAAGACGCTCTGCAAATACTCCAAACGCGCTGGTCAGCAATTGACAACCTTCACTGGGAGATAGAGTGCGAAACCAACGGAGAGAAGATGATAGTGTACGAAGAACGCTACAACAGGTATGAAAACCAATTTCATGAACTAAAAAAGGCTCTGAATACCAAGTTGTGGTCCGGCGCTCAACGTGAGAAAACAACACCAAAACTAGAGATACCTGTATTCAACGGTAACTACAACCAGTGGATCCCGTTTAAAGACCTTTTCACAGAAGCAATACACAGCAACAATTCCCTTTCATCTGCTCAGAAGATGCAGTTTCTGAAGAGCAAGGTTCAAGGAGAAGCAGAACGCTTGATTCAACACCTACAGATAAGTTCAGACAACTACCTCGTGTGCTGGGATATCCTCAATCACCGATACAATAACGAAAAACTTATCTTCACATCGCACATGAACATGCTGTTCAATCTGCCAAGCATGCAACAACAGTCAGTGGCCCAAATAAAGAAAATCCATGACGTCAGCATAGAATGCATACATGCGATAAAGAATTTAGGAGTGGATGTCGACACTTGGGACCCGATTCTTGTACATATATTATCGCAGAAATTAGACGCAGACACACATTCGGAGTACAACGACTCGCTGAAAAATTGCCGAAAGCTGCCAATACTGAAAGACCTGTTAGATTTCCTAGAAGCGAAGTTTACATCGTTGGAAGCATCGCGTCGCAAACAAGAAAACAATCAAAAACCAAATACATCATCGAGTCAACATCCAAATACTTCGTACTCTAAAAAACAATACAGCAGTAATCAAGCAACTAGCAACAAGAAAATTACGAAATCATTCCATGCGTCAACATTTCGATGCCCTCTTTGTGATGACGAACATGGAATGTATAATTGTGCAAAGTTTTTAGAAATGCCAAATCACTTAAAACTTAGCACAGTAAATAAAATGAGCCTCTGCGTAAATTGCCTGTTCAGCCATAACGGAAAGACATGTACGTCAGCTCACCGATGTCGCAAGTGCTCGGGTCAACATAACACATTGATACATGATGCATGTATTAAGAACAAAACAGAAAAACAAACAAATTCTTCTCATGTATCAAAGGATGATGATACTTCAGAGATACTACTAGCAACCGCCGTAGTAAACATACAAGCTGCTGATGGGACCAAAATTAAACTGCGAGCCCTCATCGATCAAGGGTCTCAGATATCTTTGATCACGGAACATGCCGCTCAACTTCTCGGTGTCAAGCGCGAGAGATGCAAAGGAGTCATCTTTGGAGTCGGACAGAAAGAAAACCACTGCAAAGGAATGACAACAATTACTTGCAGTTCGGTCTACAACGATTTCAAGTTCCAAACGTCTGTCTTCATTATGAACAACTTGATTAAGAACCTGCCAAATAAGACCTTTGCAAAACCATCTTGGTCCCACATACAGAACATCCATCTTGCAGATCCAGACTTCCATAACAGCCGTCAAGTGGACTTACTATTTGGAGCTGACATTTATTCGCAAATCATGCTGGGAGGAATAATAAAAGGCGATGACGTCACTCAACCTATCGCACAACAAACATCCCTAGGTTGGCTTTTATGTGGCAATGTCAAAACTTTTCACTGCAATGTGGTCATCAACAATCTGGCTGACATCAAACAGTTTTGGGAAACCGAAGACATCACGGACGAATCCAACCTATCGGTAGAAAATGAAACATGCATTGAATACTACACCAACACTACGCAACGCTTGGAGAGTGGGAAATATGAAGTCAGACTGCCGATGAAGAATGAACTTCAGAGCAGACTGGGGTTGTCCAAGCCAATGGCTATAGCCCAATTCAAAACTTTAGAAAGAAAGTTACAAAAACAAACACATTTGGCAAACGCCTATAAAGACTTCATGGCTGAATATATTGATCTAGGTCATATGAAGCAATCAACCGTCAGTAACAAAACATTAGAGTGTTTCTTGCCTCACCACGGTGTGCAACGCGCTGAATCAACAACAACAAAGTACAGAGTGGTGTTCAACGCGTCAGCAAAAACATCTACAGGCTGCAGTTTGAACGACCTCATGTACAAAGGCCCCAATCTCCAACAAGACTTACAAACATTATTGATGAAATGGAGGCAATACAAATATGCGTTTACAGCGGACATTGAGAAGATGTTTCGTGCTATTTGGGTAGCCCCCGCAGACCAACAACTGCAACAAATTGTATGGCGGGAATCGCAGGAAAAACCTCTCCGCTCATATCAACTAACAACAGTAACATACGGTACCAAGGCCGCGCCGTTCCTAGCCATGATGACACTCAGGAGATTGGCGACAGATGAACGTGAACAGTTCCCGGAGGCATCAAAGGTGCTGGAAGAATCATTCTACATGGATGACCTCGTCCATGGGACTCATACAATAGAAAATGGAAAGAAATTGATCGCTGATTTGAAACAATTATTGAAAAAAGGAGGTTTTAACCTTCGGAAATGGTCAGCTAACCATCAAAACCTTTTGGGAGACATCTCTGAACAGCAGAACAACAATAAGATTGTCTTCAACTTCAGAACGGAAAACACACAAAAAACGTTAGGCTTGTGCTGGAATTCAATAGAGGATAAATTCACCTTTCGATGCACAATTTCGAACGTAAACAAGAAACAGACCAAACGCAGCCTACTAGCCGAAATATCAAAACTATTTGACCCACTCGGCTGGCTGGCTCCCGTGTCAACAAAATTGAAATTATTATTTCAAAAACTGTGGGATGGAAACTTACAATGGGACGACGAAGTGTCCGACAACATACATGCGGAGTGGAGCAAGATACAAGCGGACGTAATGGCGATAAACTCTTGCGAAATACCTAGATGGCTTCAGTGTGGTGAAAAACAGACAATGGAGCTACACGGGTTCAGTGACGCCTCCTTGGATGCCTATGCCTGTGTCATCTACGCACGGACCCAGTCATCAACAATACTTGTAGCCGCGAAGTCAAAGATTGTACCACACCGAAAAACAACAACATTACCTAGGCTGGAATTGAATGGAGCGCACCTTCTTTCACAACTAATGCGCAAAGTCAAACAGTCATTGAATCAATATGAAGTACACGTCTACGGCTGGACTGACTCTATGGTGGTCCTGGGTTGGTTACAAGGAGACCCATCCCGCTGGAAAACATATGTGGAAAACAGAGTACGAAGTATTACTGACGTCATACCACGATCGTCGTGGAACTACGTCAAAACAAAAGAAAATCCCGCTGACGCCGCAAGCAGAGGCCAATACGCTAGTCAGCTAAAGGAAAATCAACTGTGGTGGCAAGGGCCTACATGGCTACCATCACTAAAAACAAATAACATTGAAAAACATAACTTTAACACAGAACAAGAAGAAAAAACAGTCCGGAAACAAGCAAATATAGCCCAACATAACATAGAAAATCCGAGCATTGTGGAAAAATTATTGCAAAATCACAGCTCTATCGAACATATCATTCGTATTGTCGCATGGATACTCAGAGCATTGAACCCGAAACGGCAACAACTGCCGAGATATCTGACGTTGCACGAATTGGACAAGGCAACTAAGGTACTCGTAAAACAAACACAACAAAAATCATTTGACACAGATATTTGCTGTTTACAAAAACATAACACGGTGCAGTCTAACAGTAAAATAAAAGCGCTCACTCCGTTCATTGACCATCAAGACATCCTACGAGTTGGTGGAAGATTAAAAAACGCCTTACTAAACGAAGACATGAAACATCCGATGATCATACCACACGACAGTCGACTAACACATCTTCTCATCGACCAAGCTCATCGAATAACGTTTCACGGCGGACCGAGACTGACCCTATCACACTTACGTCAGAAATATTTGATCGTCGGCGGAAACCGAACAACGAAGATGCAAATCAGAAAATGTGTGACGTGCCGAAGAAACAGCCCAAAACCAGAACACCAGCTGATGGGTAACCTACCGAGCGCACGAGCAAATCAAGCGCCGCCCTTTTACCATACAGGGGTGGATTACACTGGATTTGTGGACGTCAAAATGAACAAAGGCAGAGGAGCGAAAACAACAAAGGGCTACATTGCAGTCTTCATATGTATGGTGACCAAAGCTGTGCATATTGAACTGGTATCAGATCTCACCAGTTCAGCATTTTTGGCAGCCCTAAACAGGATGGCAGCAAGAAGAGGCGCCCCTCGTCACTTATATTTTTACATTTTAACTTACATTTTAACTTTATTTTGAAACAATTTTCGATGTAATATACATTTAAGTTATCTTTGTGAGTGGGCAATATGTACGAGCTACGCTGTACATGCCACTAACTTGACCTACATTATGTATAGTGAAACGTTGCATATTGTATTTACTTTACTGTGTTCTTTACATGTTATTTTCAGTAGCAATTATACCTTTATACCAATCGGTTGTCTACTCAATCAACATAACATCCCACTTACAACATCAACATAACATTTTCACTGTTGGGAGTTACGCCCCAACAAGCACATTCGAATGTTGTGCTATAGAATTGACTCATACTGGTACCATTGTAATCTGCATCTACAGAGTTCCAAATGCAACCAATTTGACCTGTTTTTTTGAGCAACTGTACAAATTATGTCAACTAATAACAAAGAAAAATAAGCGATATGTTGTAATATGTGGTGATTTTAACATTAATATTTTAAAGCGCAGTAATATCACCTTAGAACTGGAATGTATTTTACTCAATTTTAATTTAAAGTTGGCAATTAATCAGCCGACTAGACTTTCTAGTAACACATGCATTGACCTTTTTGCACATAATCTGAGTAAGAAATGTAATTGTGACGTAATTGATTTTGCTCTTTCTGACCACACCTGTCAAATACTCAAGGTTCCCACCAAAAGAATATGTTTATTGAAGCATTGGTATATCAAACGCCGTGACTATAATCTAGTTAATATGAACAAATTTAGGGAATGTTTGCAAAGTGTTGCCTTTTCAGAAATACATATATCAGGTTGATGACCCGAACATAGCCTATAATAACTTTTTAGAGACATTTACTCTACTATATAACCTATGTTTTCCCTTTAGGCGTGTTATGATAAGATTACACAAAAGACCACAATGGGTCTCCCGAGGTATCAAAACATGCAGCAAGAAAAAAAGAGCTCTCCTGTGGCGTTACAGATTGTCCCACACTGAAAATGACAAAAAAGGCTTTAAAAAGTACTCAACAGTTTATAATAAAATAATTAAATTAACGCAACGTGCTCAGAATAACTTCAAGATAAAATCATCATCGAACAAATCTAAAACTACGTGGGAAATAATTAACCAAAGTAAATTAAATATGCCCAATAATAACCTAATCAGTAGCATAAAAATAGGAAATAAAATATTGACACATCCACCCGATATGGCGACCGCATTTAATGACTTCTTTGTTGACAAAATAAAACCTATTACAAACTGCGGCATACAAGTGACTTCAAATATAGAAAAGACTAGCAGCTCGATGTTTATGGCACCAAGCAATCAAACTGACATTAATACTATAATTAAATCATTGAAAAATTCCGGCAGTATAGGTAATGATGGTATCTGTACTAAAGTACTTAAATATGTTGCAAATTGCATTAGTGGACATTTAAGCCATATTCTCAATCTCTGCATATTACATGGTACTTACCCAACCAACCTAAAAACAGCTATAATTAAACCATTATTTAAAAAAAACGACAAGCAATGTGTCGAGTCTTATAGACCAATAGCGCTTGTGCCAGTTATATCAAAGATATTTGAAAAATATATTTATAGAGAAATTTTTAAATATTTAGATAAAAATAATATATTAACCGATGAACTGAAAGGCTTCCGAAAAAATAAAACCATTAATATGGCAATATATGATTTTTTGAATAATGTCGTTACGAATGTTGACAAAAGAATACCTGTTTGTTCAGTTTATTGTGACATGACTCAAGCATTTGACTATGTTGATCACAATATCTTGCTCAATAAACTGGATGCGTACGGCATTAGAGGGAATATTCTCAGTTTAATAAAATCATTTTTGCAAAACAGAAAACAGTACGTTGAATTAACTGCTATAGATCCCAAAACTAAATGCCAACGAAGCTATAAGTCTAGCCATCGCACAGTTGATTATGGTGTACCCCAGGGCAGCGTCTTAGGGCCACCACTATTTATAATATACATAAATTCCTTCAGTTGATGTACTTAAAACTCGGTACAAATAAACTATAATTATAATGTTATTCCATAAAAGTGATTAGGTAAATAATGAAATAAGTTCCAATTTTATGCTCTAATCGTATGCAATGTTTAGTATAAATAAACCTTAAACGTGATGTCAAAAAGAACCCTAGTCTTCCACTTTTCAAACTCTAGTGAAATGCCTAATAGAGCCCAGAAGAGACCCGAAAGGTTTCTACTTCATCGAACTCTTAAACGTAGTAAGTCCAGAGAAAGCCATAAGAAAACCTATTATTGTTTGAATGAACTCGTACATTTTTTTTTATCGCCATCTATCGTGGTCTTGGGAACTATTATTTTATTTTGAAAAAAAAATTCGTCATTACTAAGTAATAAATCATTATGATAGGCACTTACCTATTTCAAATGCTACCCACCGCCCACTTGGGTGAATCGTGGAAAGTTTTCTTACAACGGTTTACCAAGGTGGACCTCAGGGAGGGGGACTGTGGGTAATTTTTAGTAGTGATGACCAGCTACATGGACCGGACCAGCTATTTGGACCTCTCAAGAAAGCTTAGCAATATTAAATTTATGATGATTTAGTTATCTTATATTTTAACAGGTAGGTCAATGGCTGTGTTGTTGATTGAGTAAAATGTATCATGTGAATGTAAGAATAGTTATTAAAACCTAGGACTAATGCCCGGTTTCTGGGGCACTTTATCTGTGATAAACCATAGATAAAATGCCTCATAAACCGGGCATTAGTTATTCGAAAAACACATTTGATTCCTCATCGTTTTCTCAGGCGATAGTAAACAAATTAAAAAAGACAAATGCAATGGTGTACGCCCATGTACATTGCTTTATCACGATAATAAGAGTGATGAGTGTTAAACATACCTACCTATTATTAAACTGCTTTATTATTGATAAATTAAATAAAACTATGTTTTACTTGTTACGATATAAATATAATTTGAAACAGTTCCATGTTATTTTAACAAAAAGTATAATTAGAAAACATTATTTTAAGGCATCTTCTCCGGTACCTACATTTGTACATTAATTTCTTAATTATTGATAAAAAGTCTTTTTTGCCCGTGGTCTCGGTCCCTGGAAGGGACCACAAGTATTTTTTTGTACGTGGTTTCTTCTAGAACGCCGAACTTACTGCCGAATTAAATTGTACTCCATGACGCGCGCTCGCTTCGCTCGCATATTAAATAACAATAATATCTTCTGTCCCCGAAGTGCCGGGCATCCGCCGGCCTCCTTCGTCGGCCTACGGCCCGGTGCCCATGCCGCCCATAAAGGATACTGTCGCGAGACGGTCGTATTATAGGAACACGAAGAAAAAAAAGGGACCACGGAATTTTCCAGTATTAAAGGGACCACGAAGAAAAAAAGCTCCGTGGTCCCTTCCAGGGATTAACTACTAAGGAGTTAGGCTCTGGATTCTGATCAGAGTTGGCTTACTGCCGATAACATGCTTCGGTTAGTGATGAAGTCAATAGAACCGAGTGATTGCGAATTCGTCGTTGAAGTGAGTTGTCATACCGATGTTGGGGGGTCAGTAAAGTGTGGTCGGTGTAGGTGTAATTGCTGGGATGTCTTGCGTTGTCTGTGGCGCGAAAATCAGGATGGGAATCGATGTCAAGTTGTGGAATGTGGATTCTATCTGACTTCTGGTGGATCGGTCGGGACGGATGATATGCCCGTTAACATGGCTATTGTAAGTGGCATGAAAGTTGAGCGCTGACTTGAGACCCCATGACTGCGCGGTAACGATAATCGCTATCGCGCAGTCCACATGGGTCTCAAGTCAGCGCTCACCATCCACGCTGATATGATTTGTTGTCTTATCGGTAATAAATCGCACTGGCAAAGGTGTAGGTAGAGTCATCGGTTCATTCATTTAATAGGTTATTTTATTTTTTCTGACTTGTGGTGGATCTGTAGGGACGTTTGGTAAGTCCGTTAACATGTTGTGTTAAAGTTGTTGTCTTATCAGTAATGAGTCCTAGTGTGCAAAGGTGTGGGTGGAGTCATTGTATTGATTGAATAAGATAAATGGCATGGAGCTATGATACGAGTTATGTGGCAGATACCAAATGTCTTAGTTACTTTGTACTAAAAAGTAAAAAATAAAAAAGCCGTGGACTGCTGTGTTGCACGAAGGTGTGGGTTTAAATATCATATACCAAATGTCTCAGTTACTTTTAACTGTAGATTTCTGTTATATTCCGAAGACCAAAATTTCAAATGATTTCAGTCTAACCACTTGGGAGATCTCTGATGCCTTACTGTTGAAATAAACATGTTATAATGTCAGTAAGTCAACAAAGTTCTTTGAGGACCTGTACATTTGCTAAAATTTTCTAAGGATTTATGTTATATTTCGAAAACAAAACTTTCGAATGATGTCATTCTAACCACTTAGGAGATCTCTGATGCCATACTGTTAAAATAAACGTGTTATAATGACAGTATGTCAACAGAGTTCTTTGAGGACCTGTACATTTGCTAACATTTTCTAAGGATTTATGTTATATCTCGAAAACAAACATTTCAAATGATGTCAGTCTAACCACTTGGGAAATCTCTGATGCCATACTGTTAAAATAAACGTGATATAATGACAGTATGTCAACATAGTTTTTTGAGGACCTGTACATTTGCTAATGATTTGTTTTATCCCGAAAACAAAAATTTTATATGATTTCAGTTTAACTACTTGGGAGATCTCTGATCCTTACTGTGAAAATAAACGTGTTATAATGACACTAAGTCAACAGAGTAATTTGAGGACGTGTAACTGTACATTTGCTGAAAATTTATGTTATATCCCTAAACAAAAATTTCAAATGATGTCAGTCTAACCACTTATATCTCTGATGCCTTACTGTTAAAATAAACGAGTTATAATGACAGTAAGTCAACAGTAAAGCTGCAATGGCTCTCAGGGTTGCCAGCTGAAAGTGATGAAAACGATCAAATGTCATTCAACGAACCCAAATGTTGCCAGCTAGTCAAAGTCTTCATTCTAAAAGTCTTTACTTCTATTTTCATGTTTTCGGGCAAAATCTGGGAAATTTCCCTAAAGATGGGATTTTTTTTTAAAACAGGCCACACTCCTTGACGAATCACATAACCGGTCCATACAACACATTTCGGTCGGGGGATGCTGGCTGTCCCATTTATCGTGTCGAAAATTGGTATTTTTCATCATTTTTACAAGATGGCCGCCACACTGTCCGCCATTTTGTTTTTCTGAAAAGTCATAATTTTCCTTGAATGTCAAGAATATAGGCCACCAACCGGTGTACTTGGTGTTGCCAACTTTTGAGTTTAGTAGAACAAACTAATTCGCCAAAGTCTGTTCTGATCCGAAAATTTAAGACCCAATGACTCTCGGGGTTGCCAGCTGAAAAGAATGAAAATGGTCAAATGTCATTTGAAGCACCCCATTTTTGGTGTTTATGTAAAATTTCCATTCGAAATGTCGTTATTTCCACTATTCATGTTTTTGGGAAAAATCTGGGAAAATACCCTAAAAATGGGGAAAATTTTTGCGTAAGGTAACATTCGACAACAAAGTACACAATCGCTTCATACAACACAATCCGGTCGGGGGATGCCGGCAGTCCCATTTATCGTGTCGAAAATTAGGATTTTCCATCATTTTTCCAAGATGGCCACCACACTGCCCGCCATCTTATTTTTCTGAAAAGTCTTAATTTTTCTGAAATATCGAGGATACAGGCTACCGACTGGTGTACTTGGTGTTGCCATGTTTTAAGTTTGGTAGAACAAAAGAATTCGCTAAAGTCGGTTCTGATCCGAAAATTCAAGCCCCAATGACTCTCGGGGTTGCCAGCTGAAAAGAATGAAAATGGTCAAATGTCATTTGAAGCACCCCATTCTTAGTGTTCCTGTAAAAAAATTCCATTCAAAATGTCATTATTTCTACTATTCAGGTTTTTGGTAAAAATCTGGGAAAATACCCAAAAAATGGGGAAAAATTTTGCGTAAGGTAACACTCCACAACAAAGTACACAATCGCTTTATACAACGCAATCCAGTCGGGGGATGTCGGCTGTCCCATTTATCGTGTCGAAAATTAG
Organism: Diarsia dahlii; assembly: GCA_949775195.1. NCBI lineage: Eukaryota > Metazoa > Arthropoda > Insecta > Lepidoptera > Noctuidae > Diarsia > Diarsia dahlii. Next base: position 12,639,612 of record OX459217.1, on the reverse strand, counting down.
GATTTTTCATCATTCTTACAAGATGGCCGCCACACTGTCCGCCATCTTTTTTTTTTGAAAAGTCATAATTTTCTTAAAATCTCAAGGATATAGGCCACCAACTGCTGTACTTGGTGTTGCCAACTTTCGAGTTTGGTAGAACAAACTAATTCGCCAAAGTCAAAAAGTCCCAAAAATTAAAAAGTTCAATATTTTTTGGGGTTGCCAATTAAAACGAACGAAAATGGTCAAATGTCATTTGTGGGACCCCAATGTTGCCGGCTAGTCAAAGTCTCTATTTAAAATGTCATTATTTCTACTTTTCATGTTTTCGGGGAAAATCTGGGAAAATACCCTAAAAATGGGGAATTTTTTTGCACCAGGCAACACTCGTCAACAAAACACACAACCGCCTGGTACAAAACAATCCAGTCGGGAGATGCCAGCTGTCCCAATTATCGTGTCGAAAATTGGGATTTTTCGGCCTTTTTACAAGATGGCCGCCATGGAATCCGCCATCTTGTTTTTCTGAAAATTCATAATTTTCCTGAAATGTCAAGAATATAGGCCACCGATTGGTGTACTTGGTGTTGCCAACTTTCGAGTTTGGTAGAACAAACTAATTCGCCAAAGTCAAAAAGTCCCAAAAATTAAAAAGTTCAATATTTTTTGGGGTTGCCAATTAAAACGAACGAAAATGGTCAAATGTCATTTGTGGGACCCCAATGTTGCCGGCTAGTCAAAGTCTCTATTTAAAATGTCATTATTTCTACTTTTCATGTTTTCGGGGAAAATCTGGGAAAATACCCTAAAAATGGGGAATTTTTTTGCACCAGGCAACACTCGTCAACAAAACACACAACCGCTCCCTACAACTCGAACCCGTCCGATGTTGCCAACTACCCGAAAAATGGATTTGAAAAAAATCGAAATTTCCAACTTTTTACAAAATGGCCGCCGCAGCGTCGTCCATCTTGGATTTTCACAATGTCATAATTTTTCCCAATTGTAATTGAAATTACCAACAAATTGGCAGACTTTTCGTTGGCGGTTTTAGAATTTGGTAAAAGAAAACAATTTGTCAAAGTCGAGTGAAAAAAGTCGACAATTTGAAAACGTCATAGCGCGGCCGCCATCTTGTTTTTTTTTTTTTTTTTACTTTTTTTTTAAATGCTTTTAGATTTCGTATAGGACCTCTGAGTCGAAATTCATCCAAATCTTTCCCCCACCGAAACCGGAAATGGACTCGCCCACCATCTTGGATTTGAACTTTCCCTATAATTTTCCTCTACTCGATTGGTCAGATTACACATTTTTGCAAAACATACCCATAACCCATCTCTCACCCATTCCGAGAAACGACATGTCAATCAGTGAGTCAGTGGCTTTGTAGTTTTATATAACTACTAGTATTTGCGTGGCTGCGCGAGCTGCGCGCAGCTCGCGGGTCGTGAAGGGGGGGAGAGGGGGAGCTTTGAAAAATGATTTCGACTAACGCATTGCTCCTTTCAATGAATCTGAAAAAAAAAAATGTTCCCAGTATCTTAACTTACGAGATCCGCCTAGAGGGGGGAGAAAGGGGGCAAATGGGGCAACTATGAAAAAGGTAGGAGGGGAAAAGGGGGCAAAAAGAGGAGGTTTTGCACTTATTAGCTACTCATGAGAGTCACTTATACGCTTCACCCACTCAACCTTCGTTACGCTACGAAGGTCGCCGGCTCGCTTCGCTCGCCACCTCCCCTCTTCGCTCCCCTCAGGACCTGCCTACCACCGAGGAAAACCTATCGTGACCTTATCCCAACGCTACGGGGGTCGCCAGCTAGTCAGTCTTCATTCTAAGTCTTTACTTCTACTTTCATGTTTTTGGGCAAAATCTGGGAAAATACTCAAAAAGTCACCCTATGTCACTGTTTGCTGATGACAGCACTGTGACCATTTCGAATACCGATGATCGCAATCACGACGACGTTGTCACTCAGACAATAACCTCCATAGTGACATGGTTAGATAACAATAATCTAAAAATAAATATTGACAAGACGAATTTAATGATGTTCAGCCAACGTGCGAATCCCAATATGACAGTATATTATAATAATAAAACTATAACACAAGTAGACACTTCAAAATTTTTAGGTTTAACGATTGACAAAAAATTAGACTGGAAAGCACACACGGAGGAGCTAACTAAACGTATTAGCAAATCTGCCTATGCCCTATTTAAACTGACCGCAGTAATTAACGTCGATGCTTTAGTTACTGCATATCATGGTTTGGTGAGTTCAGTATTGAGGTTTGGTATCATTTTCTGGGGTAACTCAACCAACAGAGCAATAGTTTTTAAAGCTCAAAAAAGGTGCATTAGGTCAATGTTTCGACTCCATAACTTAGATTCTTGTAGGCCATTTTTTATCAAATACAAAATATTGACATTTCCGTGCATATTATATAAGGTAGTATATTCGAAGTAGCTGTATTTGTTAAGACCAATCCAGACCTTTTTACAAAACTATCATTTTACAACACACGAACTCGACCACAAAACAATAACCTGTGCGTAAGAAGGTCCCACACAGCATTAATGCAAAAAAGTGTTTTTTGTATGGCGCCAATCATTTATAACCAGATACCAAATTCAATTAAAGAATTAAACGTATACCTATTTAAGAAAAGGCTTAGATCTTTACTGTTGAATAAAGCGTATTACAGCATTTCCGAATTTTTCACAGACAAATTGTAATGACTGTGATTATTTGACCTTGGTATTCATTTGACTTAATATGTTATCTAATTCAATTTTCATTTTACATTCCACGTGACATTTTTGTATTATTTTAATTATTATTTTGACGCTTTTTATATTTTATTTTTTGTTTTATATGGACATTGTTTTATATTTTTACTTTTGACATTTTCTTATTTAAATATTTTTTTTTTTTCATTTTGACATTTTTTTTTTTTTTATATTGTTTACATTTTTGAATTCCATCACTTGAATAATAATATTATCAATTTGAATGTCAATGACTTCTATGAATATTTGTACACCTTAGGGTATAACACAGTGCGCTTGTATTTTTTTTATAACAACTATTTACTATACCTGTGTTAATCAAATGATTAAATGACTTATGACTTATGACTTATGACCCCACGCACATACCAGACACCACACACATACCAGTACCACACACATACCAGACCCCACACACACCCCTTGCCCCGCACTTGTGAGGTGAGACCCCACGCACATACCAGACACCAGACCCCACACACACCCCTTGCCCCGCACTTGTGAGGTGAGACCCCACGCACAAACCAGACCCCACACACATACCAGTACCACGCACATACCAGACCCCACACACATACCAGACCCCACACACATACCAGTACCACGCACATACCAGACCCCACACACATACCAGACCCCACACACATACCAGTACCACACACATACCAGTCCCCACACACAGCCCTTGCCCCGCACTTGTGAGGTGAGACCCCACGCACATACCAGACACCACACACATACCAGCACCACACACATACCAGACCCCACACACACCCCTTGCCCCGCACTTGTGTGGTGAGACCCCACGCACATACCAGACCCCACACACACCCCTTGCCCCGCACACACCCCTTGCCCCGCACTTGTGAGGTGAGACCCCACGCACATACCAGACACCACACATACCAGTACCACACACATACCAGACCCCACACACACCCCTTGCCCCGCACTTGTGAGGTGAGACCCCACGCACATACCAGACCCCACACACATACCAGACACATACCAGACCCCACACACACCCCTTGCCCGCACTTGTGAGGTGAGACCCCACGCACATACCAGACCCCGCACACATACCAGACCCCGCACACATACCAGACCCCGCACACATACCAGACCCCGCACACATACCAGACCCCGCACACATACCAGACCCCGCACACATACCAGACCCCGCACACATACCAGACCCCGCACACATACCAGACCCCGCACACATATCAGACCCCGCACACATTCCAGACCCCGCACACATTCCAGACCCCGCACACATTCCAGACCCCGCACACATACCAGACCCCACACACATACCAGACCCCACACATACCCCTCGCCTCGCACTTGTGAGGTGAGACCCCACACACTTACCAGACCTGTACAGTGTGTGTTTACACAGGTGTGCAACAAGAGCGTGAGCAGCGCGTCGTACATGCGCGTACACATGCGCACGCACACCGGCGAGCGACCCTTCAAGTGCTACCAGTGTGGGCGCGGCTTTATCACCAGCTCCAAGATGCATCGCCACGTGCTCACACACGCGCAAGGTCAGTGCAACAAACTATCATAACTATTTCAAAGCTACTATAACTATTTTAAAGCTACCATAACAATTTTAAAGCTACCTTAACAATTTTAAAGCTAACATAACAATTTGAAAGCTACCATAACAATAGGGGATCGGACAAAAAAAAACTAATTAGTCCGTCAGATAGATTTCCAAAAATTATTGGACACGTATTTTTTCTTTTTTCACGTAAACTTAAAATGAAGACGATACAGTGCTTCGAAAACTCGTGTGACGTCATATGATAGTACATTTTGACGACACAAGTGACGTTTCAAGCCCCACTCCAAGATCTTTGACGCGTTTTTTCTTCGTCATTTTTTATTGATTTGATAAAACAAAAAACACGTATTCAATATTTTTCGATAATCTAACTTACGGACTAAACAGAATCATATTATTTTGACCCAGTCCGATCCCCTATTGACTACTTCCCTGATCGAAAAATATTAGATACGTGTTTTTTGTTTTATCAAATAAATAAAAATTGACGAAAATAAAACGCTTCAAAGATAATAAAATTTAAAAAAAAAATATATTAAGGGAATCAAAAATTAGGAAAATATTACGACGGACATTATTTTACAGATAAAGACGAAGTCAAAGCGGAAGGAGACGATACGAAACCGGACGTGGCAGACGACGCAACCGAACAACGGGACCAAGATGATGTCAACAAGTGAGTACTTCTCATCTTTAGGTTCAGCCGTGCTTGTCTAGGTTGCTCCGTAGATGGGTAACCACTAGGGAATGCAATCTCGAGACGATATCGCTAAGTCGAGATCTCGAGGGATCAGAAATTCGATCTCGACGAGATCTCGGCATTTTCGAGATCTCGAATGGATTTCAAAAAGTACTGTTTCAATTATAAATAACTGACACATGATTGAAACTGCTTAGTAGTTGTGAATTTGTGATTACGATGCGAGTAAGATACAGTATGAATTATTGAAAAAAATGCAGTTTATGCTTCGAGATTGATCTTGAAAAATGAGGCGAGATCTCTGGTGGTCGGGATCTCGCGATATCGAGATTGCATTCCCTAGTAACCACTGACCACATACCGAGTACTCTCCGTGCCTCGGTGCTGCGCACGTTAAGCAGTTGGTCCCGGCTGCCATATATATAGATCTTTGGCAGTCGTTACAGGTAGTCAGTGACCTGAAATTCTGACATCCAGTCTTACCAAAGTAATAACCGGGTTGTGGAGGTCAGATAGGCAGTCGCTCCATGTAAAATACTGGTATTCAGCTGCATCCGGTTAGACTGGAAGCCGACCCTAACATAGCTGGGAAAAGGCTTCGTAGATTATTTATTTATTTTATTTAATACTAATTATAGCAGCATTACAGAATTATCCAATACGATCTTCGATCAATAATAGTACTAGATTAAGCATCAGGAACAAAACTAAGTCGCTCAAGTGGCCACGTTTGCACACACGTAAACATCTACATAGCATCTTAGAAAAAAGTTCAATATTATTAACAACTTCAGATGATTATAAACCTTAACACTTAAGCATAACGTTTAATTATCATTGTAAAGTATATTTATTTAAGCCCTTTCATCGGAGAAAGATTAGAAGCAAAACATTTTAAATGTCGCTCCAAAGTAAAAAGTCATCAGTACAAAAATATTCATTCTAAAATGAAGCTTAAACTCTAAGCAATACGGTTAAAAGCATTTTGTGTACAATGTCGTGCTTATTCTATTGCGGAACTAGCGTTCCCTGTTCAAGAACATGAGACAATAGTTGGTGTGTTGTAGCAAACATTGGCCAAACAATTATAATATTCGCTGATTTAATTATATTTACAGTTTAATTATGTTTAAATATTATGAAAAAGCACATAATGATATTAAATTACCGAAAAAAAGATATTCCTTCCAAAACCTTGGTGTTACGGTGGTTATTTACGCAGTTTTTGAACGCATACTGCGGCATTTTGACGTCTTAATGTTGGCTATGATTGGACCATACTAATTTGAAATAAGACCACAAATACGTTTGTGGTCTTATATTTCGGGCCGTTTTCGAAGCGCTTATCGGGAATCTAGTACATTATTGATCGAAGAATACGATGCTATAAAACACAAAAAAAAAAACAATTAAAATTAAATTAAACTACCTATAGCTTTATGCACATAGATATTGTAAAGGAACAAAAAAATAATAAAAATAAAATAGTAAAGTAAAAAATAAAAGAGTAAAGAATATTCGTCGTTAGTTTAGTTTATTTTTCACTTACTCAAATTCATACCGCTCAAGTTATTAAGGCGAGGTTGCAGTACTTTGTTTTTATGTACGCACGACCTCGCCCCCCGCCCTGCCGCGCGAGCGATATAATGCCTAAAGTTTGACTGTTTTTTGCTTCTTGGAGAAAAACTATAAAGAAATTATACAATCTGTTTTCAACATTTACTTCAAAATAAAAAGTTCTATCTATTGATATAACTTTTATATAAATTCATGATGAAATGTCTTAGCAGTACACGTTTGAAATTGTGATTTAGAGTCATGTTTGATAAAAAAAAGTATCGAGCCGATCATTCTAAATCGCGTTTTATTTATTATTTATTTTATTATTTATTTATTTTTTATTTTTGTTTTACGATTTATTAGAGAGTATGTTCAATTTTTATATAATGATTATTATTTATTAAAAAACTCGTATTTAGTTCGATTTTTATACGTTCAAAAATCTTAAAATTACTGCAACCCCGCCTTAAAACATTATCTCATCATCAGTCGCTAAGATTTTTTTTAGTCGCTCGTTTTATAATTCCCCAATGTAAAATACACATACATAAACTCACGCCCTTTTTCAGTGTAGTCAGAAACCACAGAACGCCACTTGCTACGATCCTTACATACTCCTTTTGCCTCGTCTACATTCATACATCTGGTCATACACGCACGACGGTTACGAGTACTACGCACCTGTCCTTTCTGATGAACCTGAATAATTAATGTTGAATTATTCTCCACTAGTGACAAAAAATGTATTAAAACCTTCCTCTTGAATCACTTTATCTATTAAAAAAACCCGCATCAAAATCCGTTGCGTAGTTTTAAAGATTTAAGCATACATAGGGACACACAGCGGGAAGTCACTTTGTTTTATATTATTCTCCATTGACAGACCAACGAAGAAGAAGTCCAAAATAAAATCGAAAATGGCAAAAACGAAGAATATGGAAGATAAGCCGCGTCGCAAACATCAGAAGAGACCGCACGCTTGCGAGTTCTGCAACCAAAAGTGAGTACTATACTATAGCGGGCGAAGCCGCTGGCAACTCCTAGTTTTAAAACTAGCGGATAAAAACTATCCTATGTGTTAATCCAGGTTATAAACTATCTGTGTACCAAATTTTATCCAAAACCGTTCAGTGGTTTTTGCGTGAAAGAGTAATAAGTATACACACTCACACACAAACTTTCGCCTTTATAATATTATGAGATAACTTTTGTGTTTGGCCGATTTCGGATTGGATGGATTTTGTTTTCACTTTTTTCTAATGACAAAAAGACAGAAATTTTTTAGTATTTTTATATTCCGGACCTATCGAAATAAAAAAAAAAGAAAATGTATGCATATTCCAATTATTATTATTTTTAGTATCATTATTCTATTCTAATATTGAATGTGATTTTAATTTTGACATTGATTTTAATTTTGTTTTTGAGTTCGATTTTAATTTTAAGACTGATTATGATTTTGAGTTTAATAATTTTATTTTTCATTGTGTACTGTAAATATTAACTTTTATGGATACTTTATATGAAATAAAGAAATATTATTATTATATTCCTATACGTCCCATAGGTTCCTGCACCTAAACATGCTGGAGGTCCACAAGCAGTCCCACGCGGGCGAAGCCCTAGTGCTGCGCTGTCAGTACTGCTTGCTGGCGCTGCCGGACGAGGCAGAGAGACGCGAGCACGAGGCCTCGCACACGGGGGCGAAGCCCTACCTGTGCACGCTCTGCGGGAACACTTACAAGAAGAGGGAGACCATGGTGAGTGACGCACTGTGTCCCTTGAACCAAGCCTTTTCCCAACTATATTGGGGTCGGCTTCCAGTCTGACCGGATGCAGCTGAATACCAGTATTTTTAACCGACTTCTAAAAAAAGAAGGAGGAATACGGATGTTTTTTTTTATGTTTGTTCGGGCATAACTTGCTAACCGATTTGAAAAATTCTTTTTTTGTTAGAAAGAGTATACTTCCCAAATGGTCCCATATTTTTTGTATCGAAAACTTCCCAAATGGTCCCATATTTTTTGTATCGAAATCGGACAAGCGGTTTTAGAAAAATCAACAACACTCGATTAAGTTGTTTAGATAGGAACAAACAAGGAGAATAACAAATGTTCCTATCGGATCAACTAAATGGTTGATTCGTTGGGAATAAAAAATAGTTGATCCGTTTCAGTTGATCGGTTTAGTTGATCGGAGTGGAATACTTGAAAAAAAAAAACTACATTGTCCACATTATCACTCATGAAGTGTTTAGTGTTTAGAATTAGCGCGGGGAGAGCCCGGGGAATGACATAAATCCGAGAAATCCAGAATCCATACCGATTTGGTTAAAACTATTTTATGTCGGGTCGGTTAGTAAATACTTACAACAAAAAAATCACGTTCCGACTTGGCAGATACAGCTTGATACCACTAACATAATTTTGAATGGCCACTCAAATGCCTGTTCAACTGTCATCATTTGAACACGATTTTGCTGCTTCAATGCAAACCAAACAAGGTATAGCTAAAGCGGAAAATTCAAAATCGGATCATTAGTTTAGAAGATAGGTGGGAACTTAAAAAAAGTGCACACACATCTCTCACCCTAAACGCATATACCTGCTCCGTTCCGTCGTGGGTAAAAAATGTTTAGTAAAATTATGTTTCCTCGGTTAAAAGACATGATGTACTAAAATTTTCGAAATCTATTATAGATTTCTAGAGTAACGTATGTTTGCGAACATTTAAAACCTCAATTTAAAATTGAATAGAAACATCTTTTTATTACTTAATTTTAATCGATTAATTGCTCATGCACATGCGCATCTCTTTTTGTTAACTTCGTGACCTTCGTGCAAGTTCGGCAATATTCGGTACGAGGTATTATATCTCACTCACACGTTTTGTGTTTGTGTCGCTATCTCTGTCTTGAGCACAGTCGGTTATAAAAGTTTTCGTTGTGTTTTTATTTGATGTTATTAATATTACTGTTGATTATCATTATTGGTGTAAAGTTTTTTTGTTTAGTGTTAAGTTAATTTTATTTTGGTATTTGCAAGTGTTAGTGGGCACTTATTTCGGCAGTTACGGCACCAAAATTTCAGTGACAAAAAGTTCGTTTTCGAAAGGTCAGTGGAATCGAAATTTAGTAATAATAGGTTATTTTGTTACAACGTGGTTACAACTAATGTCTATAAGTGGGGTCCATATTGGCTCACCTAAAGTTCTTTATCCGAAATTGTTCTTCCTAACGATTTGTAATCCGAATGATCACTCTTCCTAAAATTTTTCATCCTAAAGTTTTCATTCATACTATTTGTAGTCCTACCGACGATGTTCATAACACTCATGTTTCCGAAAATTGGAATTCATAATATCATTAGTGTAAATATATTTAAACTCCTACTGTTTTTTATCCTAACGCTTTTATTCCTAAACATCATTACCATAATATTTTCACTCATACAACTGTTTAGAATGATTAAAGGTCGTTTCACTGATTTTTGTCTTGAAATAAAATAAATGAATGAAATTCAGGTCAGAGTGTCGTCTTGGGGGCACTATGAAAAAATACTTAGAAAAATTTCGCGACCAATAATTTCGAGGTAGCGCTCGCCGGCCGCTGCCGCGGCACCGCTCGCTTCGCTCGCTCGGCTCGCGCGTAGTTGGTCACAGTTCTAACCTAACCTAACCTATGGATATCTTTGCATAGTATATAAGGTCCCATTAAAATAGGTGGACAAATTTTAACACAGCGTTTAGTAAGCCTAACTAAAGACATCTAAACAAAAAAAAAACACTATATAAAAAGTGATTTTATTTTGACTTAAAATAATAAATTGCCGGCACTCTAGAACAAACTCATCCTATAAAAGTAGGTATTTTATTTCTTATTCTTATATATTTTTTGCTATTGTCCTTATTTTAGCGGTCTGAATGATTTCTAAAATTTTGTCCACCTATTTTAATGGGACCTTTTATAATACTGATTATTATGAATAAAAAGTAATATAAACAAAAAAAAAGATATGACTTTGAATAATAGTGTAAAAGATGGTTATGTTGAGAAAATATAGGAAAACAAATAATAGTGTAATAGATGTTTATTGCTACAGACATTATGAAGTTGAATGCTTCGGAATTAAAACATTAGAGACAGAGTAGTTAGGAATTGCGATTGTTAGGATGAAAAATGTTAGGAAGAACATTTTCGGATTTCCAATTATCGGAGTTGAAATTTTAGGTGAACTTTGGCGCACCCCTATAAGTGTTTTGATATTTATTTTATTTGTATTTCTCACTGTATTAGATATTTTCTAATCGTATATTTGTTTATCTGGCAATAACAGTTTTCTTCACAAGTGTACAGTCAACAGCAAAAGTAGATGATCAAAATCAGAAATTCAATACTAATGAACGGAATTCGCGTCAGAACTGTGTGCCGTCGAAGTGATTCAAAAGTATGTGATTGTAAATTATACCAAACATTTACTACTAGTACAACTGCCTTAAATTCATGATCAGTTTTGACTCCAAAAGTTAATAAACTCAATTCGCTCCAGAACTAAGAAGTGAAAAAGAAAAACGATAATTCAATAAATATTATTAATTTTGCATATTTGTGAACTTATGTCAATGTTCAAAAGTAGCTGATGTGATACAAAATCATAATCAATAAATATTACTATCTTTGCATGTTTGTGAATTTATGTCAATGTTCAAAAGTAGCTAATGTGATACAACATCATAATTCAATAAATAATAATAACTAAATAATAATAAATATAATATCTTTGCATGTTTGTGAATTTATGTCAATGTTCAAAAGTATCTGATGCGATACAAAATCATAACTCAATAATTGCTTTCGCCCAGTCGGCTACAATATATTAAAACCGGAAGGTAGATTGATATTTTTGTTAAAGATAAAAATATCAATCTACCTTCCTTTTTTTTACTTCATAGTTCTGGAGCGAACTGAGTTTATAACTTTTGGAGTCAAAAGTGATCACGAATATATGGCAGTTGTACTAGTAGTAAATGTTTGGTATAATTTTATTAACAATCACATACTTTTGAATCACTTCGACGGCACACAGTTCTGATGCGAACTCCGTTCATTAGTATTGAATTTCTGATTTTGATCATCTACTTTTGCTGTTGACTGTACATGCGTAAAAGTTCGCAGAGCCTATGTACTTCGCTTGATGGCTCGCTGGCAGACCCAAAGTGCGGATTTCTGACGTTTCGTTAAAGACTAAAGACAGAGAATAATTTTAGCGTAGGGTGATCTAATCAGAAATGAGGACATCCGCATTAGAACCAAAGTTACCGACATAGCCCGAAGAATTGCCAAACTTAAGGGTAAACAAGCCAACGGCACGAACTAGTTGATGGGCGGGGCTAAATGCATGCTATTTCATCCGACATCACGAGCGAAATGCATAGAGCGAAAGAGACACAACTAAAACGGGCGCGCGATTGTTTCTATGCAGACCTTTGGTAGTATGGATACCATGAAAAATCCATTGAATGTATCTGTTCAAAATAAAATTATTTGAATTCTTTAATAACTAATCTATGCCTGTATGGTTTCACTTTTTTCATTTTCGTACCATATACGTAACTTATTTACGCCCAAAGATGGTTAAAATTAGTGCTAAAATATGAAAGTTTCGACGCTCATAACTTCCAAACCAATATATTTTTTCCAATTCTGCTTCCATAGAGATAATGACAAGACCAGTTGATACAATTTTTAATTTTGAACCTACACCGTCAACCAGAGAAGTAATCACCATACTACGTTTGTATGGAAGAATGACTGGCTTGTGCAACCTTAAGTGGCAGTGGGCAGGTCACATTGCTCGCAGAACGGATGGCCGATGGGGCCGAAAAGTTCTGGAGTGGCGACCGCGAACCGGAAAACGTTGCGTTGTGCGGCCTCCCACTAGGTGGAGCGTGCACCTGGTGAAGGTTGCGGGGATCCGCTGGATGCGAGACGCACGGGACCGGTCAATGTGGCGACACTTAGGGGAGGCCTGTGTCCAGCAGTGGACGTTTTTCGGCTGAAATGCTGATGATGGTTGACGGCTTCGTGAAGGTTTCATTTACACCTTGTATAGGGCGGAAAGGACATCGAAGCTAAAACGGTTACCGCGACCTCAGTACATTATCTTGAACCCCACACCACACACCCACACTTATAACCCCTATCTATTTAAGTCGCGAGTAAATAGGCTTCTTCGGGGTAAGCTCGTTCCATCTTCGACCTCATCTCTGCCCTTAGGGCAAGATTGAGGTCAAGCCCCACACCACACACCCACACTTATAACCCCTATCTATTTAAGTCGCGAGTAAATAGGCTTCTTCTGGGTAAGCTCGTTCCATCGTCGACCTCATCTCTGCCCTTAGGGCAAGATTGAGGTCAAGAGTAAGCCCATTTCTAAAAAAAGGTGTTCGATTCATTTTGACCGTGTAGATATTGCAGGAAACAGCTGTCGTTACTGTTAGCTTAGTCCCACTATTGGACAATTTTTTCGATCCAGGGTCTATTTGGAACACTGTTCGTTGTTCGTTTCTCTATCTTCTGCGATATTTACGCGTTGCCTTCTGGCTGTGTCAGGGCTCCACAACGTGGTTATTTTGGCACACAGCTCGTTGGGCATTGACAGAATTGACATGACCAGCTCAGTCCCACTTCAGCTTAGCGGCTTTTTGAGCAACGTCAGTGATTTGTATTTTGGCGCATTGTGGTGTTGCGTATACGGTCGGTTTTTTGTTTCATCATGATTCAGTTATTTATGAACCGATTTAAAAAAATCTATATAATTTTTTTTTTTTTTTTTTTTTTATTGTTCACAAATTTAGGGTACACATTTTTGGTATTTCACAATTTACTCGCCAAACTTAACAGTTTGTTGGCGAGAGGCGCCTGTTTTTAAATACAGTTTTTAACAATTAATCTAGTGAACAGATAACCTTATAACATAACTAACAAATAACTATAAAAATAAATAAACAAGGACGGAAATTTATTTCTCGGCAACGGCTAAATCCTCGTTACCGAGCAACAAATTCCTCAGTCTTGTTTTCACCAAACCTTTACTTAACTTAGGGCTGTGTCTCAGCATGTCTATTTTATTGAATACTTTCGGCACTAAGTATTTAGAAGTTCTTTCCCCATAATAATTTGTTGCTTTTGGCTGGACAAGTTTTTTTTCTCTTACACTTCTAGTGTTAAATTTATTTTTCATAGGAACTTTCAACTTATCACTACTATAATGCGCTAGGCTTAATAAATAATCGACTTTCTTATCTACGGGTAGGATTTGACAAATAGAGAATAATTTTTCATACTCTTTGTTACATTCTTTCTTAACCTTTTTACTAACTAGGAACTTAATTACTCGTGTCTGTACTTTTTTAATGTCTTGTAAATAAGTTTTAAACGTTCGTCCATATACAATAAGTCCATAACTAATTAGTGAGTCAGCAAGTGCGTAATACACAATCAAAAGCGTCTGTTTATTCACCACATTATTTAACTGATAAAACTTCCCCAATACAGATCTCAACTTGTTACAAATGTCATTTACGTGTGTTTTCCAATTAAAATTTGAATCAATACTAAGGCCTAAATATTTAAAAGTGTTAACATAGTCCAATTTGTCACATATACAGTTATACTTATCCCTATGCAGGCACTCGTATGTATGTCCTATTATATCAATATCCCTTTTGGGTACAGTTTTAGCTCGCAGATTATGTGGCGAGTATACATGCATGCATTTTGTCTTGGACAGATTTAAAATAATTCCGTTGTCATGTGCCCATTTCGTGATCCGTTCGAAGTCCTCTTGAACGTACTGTTGTACCTCCGAGACATCCCTCGAAGCATGAACCACACACATGTCGTCTGCATACATAAATACTCGACACCCACTTACAACATTCGACACACTGTTCACGTGCATTATATAGCCCACGGGCCCAAACACTGATCCGGTCGGCACACCGAGATCCACACTCGCTTCTTCACCAGTCACACCAGCTATGAAAGTGCGTATTTTCCTATTGTACAGGTAGTTTTGGAACCAGTTCTTGGTGGGACCACGTATTCCGCATTCATCCATCGCCTGTAGTAGTGTGTCGTGGTCCAGTGTGTCGAATGCCTTTTTATAATCAATAAAAAGTGCTATCAGCTGTTTCCCAGAGTCTAGGCACTCATTAACATAATCACTAAACGCTGTTAGGGCCGAGACAGTACTGCGCCCTCTCCGGAATCCATACTGTGTGTCTGACAATATATTATGACTCTCTAGGAATTTATTGATTTGGCTAACAATGACTTTTTCCACTATTTTATCAATGACAGACAGTATGGCAATGGGCCTGTAATTTACATACTCTATGTGGCTTCCAGACTTATAAATAGGGCGTATAAGTGCAATCTTTAACTCATCAGGATATAAGCTTCCAGTCAAACACATGTTAATGAATTTAGCTAATATAGGACTTAATTGCTTTCGTAGGTATTTGATATCCTTAACCCTCACTCCATCCAGACCTGGTGATTTCTCACACGACAGTGTATTAATTACTTTTTCTATGTCTGACGACATAACAGGACTATACCTAAAACTCACCTCACTAGGTGTTACATAGTTCTTTCTGTCAAAAAACTTTATGTTACAAACATGTTTAATACCTTTAATTTCCTCGGTAAAAGTTTTTGCAAAATTTGTACATATTTCAGTAATGCTGTCTGTCTTCCCTAAATGCCTTAATATCACGTCGTCTAGGCTAGTTTTGTTTCGACCCAACCATGAGTTGATATTTGCCCATATTTTTCTAAAATTCCCCTCACACTTCTTTATTTCGGCTTGTTTATATTTATTTTTGGCCTCGTTTACAATTTTATTTACCTTATTTCTAAATTTTGTATACTCTAATCTCTTATTCATGTTTTTTGGTGACGCTTTCCATGCTCTAAATAAGTTGTCCCTACGACACAACATGTTATACAAGTATTTATCTATCCACGGCTGTGTTATTCTTTTATTATAATTTGTGACTGTAACCGCACTGTCTTTATATATTTGGGAAAACACTTCACACAATTTTTGAAACAATAATAATGGGCATGACACCCCGAGGAGTTGCGTCCAGTCATATACATCTAGTTTTTGTTTTACAAGCTTGTCACTAATCACTTCTCGCGTTTTTTTACCACTAAACACCTTTGAACACGTATTATTGTTTACATTCGTGGCTAGCGCTAACCCGACGGCATGATGATCGGAGATGTGCGTCTCGAGCACAAACGACGACGAAGCGCACTCGCTGCGTCCCGCTCGCACCCATACATGGTCCAAACACGACGACTGTAGCTGTCCGTCCACGATTGCCTCGCGTGTTACCTCCGCGCTAGGTATAACGCACTGTAGGCCGCATCCACACAAGGTGTTTTTGTACTTTCTTGCAGTTGGATTTAATACATCATTCAGGATGTCTATGTTTGTGTCGCCAATCACAATAACATTTTCAGATGCAGAGAAAGATCTGACGATAGTCTCTAATTGTTCAATAAAAAGTATTTTATTCTTCTTAGGTGGTCTGTAAATAGCAAGTAAATGCGTTATGTGTTTTCCTGTTATAAGCTGGCCATGCAGCATTTCTAACGCTTCAGTGTCAACTTTTTGAGCACTGAAGTTAAGGCTTTCTTTTGCGTATATTAATATTCCTCCCCCCCTAGTAATTTCTCTTGTGTGTATGTATGTATTATATCCAGGTATCTGATAGAATGATGATTCCTCCTTCTTGATATTTATTTCACTTAGTATTATTATATCCATTTTATATCTGTTTTCTTCCAACAAGATTAGGAGTTCATTGAAGTGTTTCCGAATTGACCTTATGTTCAAGTGCAAAATATGACAGCACCCTTCATTGAGAGTTATATTATTATTTAATGATGGTATGTCGTAGTATCTTTTAAATGCAACATCATTAGGAAAATCATATGTCCGATCGAATGTTAATATTAAGGAGAATTCACCTAGTGTGTGCTCGCCGCGCTACTTGCGAGTATTTATTTACAATCTTCGAACTTTTTCAAATCTTCTTCTGATCTTATGTTATAGATTTTTTTTTCTTCACTATTTTTTTTTGCAAGAATATTTGAGTCTTGGACCCAGATGTACTGAAAACCTTTCGGCTTTAACTGGTTTCTTACCATCCATAGAAGTTGACGCTTATACTTAGGTAAATCTTCATTTATGTATATTCGCTTATCGCTGCCATTGGCGTATACTTTATTGTTGGTAATCTTATTCACCTTTCTCGCTAACATCCATTCGTTTCGAGCACTTTTAGAGCGAAGTGCCACTAACACAACTTTAGGTTTTGTGTCGCCGGGTTTGGTTTGACCTACCCTCTGTGCGTCTTCGATATCACTTGGGTTCAAATTCAACTTTTGTGCCAAGTCTCCTACCACCGCTTTTATATTCTCCTCATTGTGCATTTCTAATCCGTGAATTTCTACATTCTTTTCTTTTTCAGTAATCTCCAACTCCTGTACTCTTTCTTCCAGGGCTTTATTACATTTCTCCAGATAGATGTTTTTTTGCTCCAAAGACTTGATTTTTTTTTGAGAGTCTTCTTTGTATTCTATCAAAGTTTGGTACATTTCAGAATAGAATTCTACGGTTGCAGTAAGATCAACAATTTTTTTCTCGACACTGTAAAGTACCTCCAGCTTATTATTAATTTCAACCAGTACATTGTCGCCTGATACTTCACTAGCATTTACCGCAGGTTTTGGATCTAGTGCTGGCTTCGCTTGCACGGGACTGCCTTTTGCTTGCTGGCTATCATCACAGGTTGCCGTTGCCAAGAATTGCTTATTACTTTGCACACATTTCTTGTGATATACTGCATCACACGGACCCTTGCACTTCACTATGTCATCTTTGGTTAGAGACACAAATAGTTTGCATTTTTTGCATTGCACCATTTTTACTTATTCGTATACAGAATCACGATAGTTAAAAGGTATCTTTCACAATAACAGACTACTTTATAACATGCGACCGTACGACAAGCGCGCGCGCAGCGGACTGCTAATTAAAAAGAGAAGTCCTGTCTGACTGACTGACTGACTCATCAACGCCCAGCCCAAACCCTTGGACATAAAAAGCTGAAAAATTGCACAGAGGTTCCTTTTATAATGTAGACAAGGAATAAGGAAGGAAGGATTTTTCGAAATTCAACTCCTATTTAACTCCCTAAATAGGGGATGAAAGTTTTTATGGAAAATCGACATTTTTGTAGTTAAACCGACATCCACGCGGGCGAAGCCGTGGACAAAAGCTAGTGAAAGGATATGCTTTCTGATTGGTTCCATAGAAATGTCATTAAAATCGGTTCAGTACTTTAGTTTTTTTTTCGTCTTGCCCCCGTAGCATGGCGATTGTATCTCTATTCCACCAAGAATAGACAAAGATTTTTCCATACAATTTGACATGAAAACTTGCTTCAATCTGTCATTTTGACGATTCTTCCGTCGACAAAACCCGTTTCTTCGGTGGTCATGCTAAGCTGGCTGTTGTCATGTTGGCTTAGATTAAATTGATTCACGATGACAAAACTTTGTGCGGTTTACAACTAACTTTGTTTGTTTCATTGACTTTCGTCTCACCGACTGCCGAAAGTAAAGTTATTATTGAAACATATTGTTTTTTGTTGGACGTTTCCTTTTTCCTTCAAATATAAATTTTATTATGCTTGCGTGGTGGATTATACCCCATCCCTCTCCTAGAGCGGAGGCCTGAGTCCCTGCAGTGGGAACATTATAGGCTGATGATGATGTATTTTTATTAATAGTACGCGTAAACTGTTGTGTAGGTATACCACCGCAAACGCCACGCGCCCGACAAGGAGTTCGTGTGCGACGTCTGCTCCAAACGCTTCTCGGCCGCCTGCAAGCTCAGCAAGCACCTGCTGACGCACCGGCGCGACGCCTTCGTGCTGCGCTACGAGTGTCCCGTGTGCGCGCACATGTTCCACACCAAGTATCACGTGCACATGCACCTCAGCACGCACCAGAAGGAGGGCCTGTGAGTACATACACATCCCACTAGTAGGTAACTCGTGTTACATGCCTGCAAGCTCAGCAAGTGAGTACATACACATCCCACTAGTAGGTAACTCGTGTTACATGCCTGCAAGCTCAGCAAGTGAGTACATACACATCCCACTAGTAGGTAACTCGTGTTACATGCCTGCAAGCTCAGCAAGCACCATTAGATTATAGCCCATCCTTCTCCTAGAGAAGAGGCCTGAGTCCCACAAGCCTGGCAAGGCAAGGCCTGAGTTCAACAAGTTTTATACATAAACTGTGAAGTTATGTCCAAATCAATACATCAGAATCTGTCCCAATATCCACCAACAAAACACAATAACAAGTGACAATTTAAAATAAACAACTAGTTTTCATATTAATAGTGCTTAAAAAACACTTTGTGACCGTAACAATAAGTGCAATCCAAAAAAACAGTAACAACAAAGACAGTGAAAAAGTGATTCATTCGTGTTTGAACTTCAACCGACCAAACATCGGCAAAAAAAGATACGCGATTTTGAACCTTACACCCCGTATTTCGGCAAATAAAATCTGCCGCAACCATTAACAAAATTCATCGCAATTACTACTGCACAGTTGGCCTAGTGGCATAGGCCTTCTCCTTTTGTCACTTTACTTACTTGCGCCGTTCAAGTGGTCGCGAGTTCTAACCTCAGTGACAACATCCACTTTTGGGAAGATCAAAAATTCTTATTTAGAATTTAATTTAAAATTACTCAAACTATGTCTTCGATCAGTACATCAAGCAACGGCAGTAGCGACCGTAAAATAACACTTGTAATATGTCACAAATGTAAGAAGAAGGTAGACATTAAAAGTACAGCATTGTGCGCTGCCTGTGACAACAGATATGAACTCGATTGTGATGGGTACCCAGAACATACATACCGACTCAAAGACACAGAAGCAAAACAGAAATGGAGATGCAAGATGTGTATCAGAACCAAAAAATATGCTAAAACCGACATTTTATCTGGCATTACCTTACGTAAGAAACAAACTGTTTTGAAGACTCCATCACCTAAGGAACAAGTACCAATACAGTCAAATAGCACAATGTTATCTGACTCCCACATTAACACTGACAGTGAATCATCTGATGAGTCCTATATAACTCCCAATAGATTATCTAGGAGTGTTGACCGAACTACTGCAAATGATTTGATAACTACCTCAGATATGAGGGATACAATTGCTCAACTCACCCTGAAACTGGAAAGTACGGAAAATGAATTAGAAAATGTATTGTTAGAAAACGCCGATCTACATAAACAGATAAACAAATTATCAACGGAAATCAACACCTTAAAGTCCCTGTGCCAATCTTCTGCCATTTTTCGAAATCCAGGTTCAATTACAAAGAAAAAGAAGCAATCCCTGCTGCAGCAACACAATTTGAGTTCCTTACCATCATCGCCCTCATTGAAAGTAGAGACCAGTGAATATATACTTCGCCTGGAACAGGAATTATTAGTAATTCAAAAGAAATTACAGATTGCAGAACAGGAGATCGCATTACTAACAGAGCGTATTAACTCCTGTGAATGTATGAACCTGCATAATTGTGAAACTGCGGCGCAAGTGAGTAATTTTGCATATAAAAATTTGGCAGGCGCAACACTTAAAAATAGACTATCCATTATCAGCAGCAATTGCACAAGAGGGACATTACCTTTAATCGAAGAAGTATTCTCTCGTCACTTTCAGTATTGTCATTATTTAGTACCTAACGTCACGTCAACAGATTTCTTAGAGACCATTGAACACAAATTAAAAGACTACTCAATGAATGACTACTGCCTACTCTTCATCGGAGAAAATGATCTACAAAATGGTGATTATGTAAATATACTTCACAACTTAAACTGCTCGCTGAAAAATGTAACCCACACTAATATTGTTATCTGCACTCCGATTTACGTAAAAGGTGCATTAATACATAATTTTAAAGTGGAGTTATTCAATAACCTCCTTTTGTCAGACATAAAAAATAATGAATACGCATATTTTTTCGATAGCAATGCTACTCTATCGCACGAAATGTTTTCCTACAATACTGGGAAAGTAAATAAATACGGATGGAGAAACATATTTAACCAGATTATGAACATGATAAGGTTTGACTACAGATTATTCGGTCCTCGAGAAGGTTCGCCACTGACAAAAATCGTGACTCATAATAACAATTACCATGCCAAGACTAGTACTACTGAGATTCCGATTGAGCAGGAGAAAATTAAGTCAACGAGTGATCAGTTTTTTCTATTATAAACATTTGAACATTATGCACCAAAACATCGCAGGACTCCTGAATAAATCTGATATGTTGACACTGCATATCCAAGAGTTAAGCACTGAAAAAAACATTGACATCGATGTATTGTGTATTACTGAACACTTTGTAACGTCCGGACAGGAATCGTTAATTAAAGTTCCCAATTTCAAGCTTGCAGCGTGTTATTCAAGATCCCATCAGAAGCGTGGGGGAGCGTGTATCCTTATCAGAAATAGATACGAATATAAGGAACTCCCTAATAAGTCTATCACAGGTGTATTTGAATATTGTGCAATAGAATTATCTCAACAGGGATTAATTGTTGTATGCATTTATAGACCTCCGAATATGACATGTATAAATTCTTTTATGGATAATTTGAATATCTTACTAAAGCAATTGTGTACTAAGTCCAGTAAAAAAATTGTTCTGTGCGGGGACTTTAACATTAACACACTAAAGAGAAATAACGTAGTATTGGACTTTGAAAATTTATTACTTACCTATAATCTTAAATTAGAATTCAGGGAACCGACTAGACCTAAAAGTGGCACTTGTCTAGATAATTTTGCTCATAATTCGAGACAAAAATGTGTGAGTGAAGTAATAGATTTTGCATTATCTGACCACTCCGCTCAGATTTTAAAAATACAGGTGAACAAAACATGCATACTAAAGTCTTGGCATATTCACAAACGTAACATAAGTAAAGAAAATTTAGATTTATTTAAAAAACACCTTCAATGTCTGTCTTTTTCAGAAGTATTCGAAACAGACAACCCTAATGAGGCATACGATAAGTTTATTGATATATTTCGTTTATTTTATGATTTGTGCTTTCCAAAACAATTAATTAATATAAAATCTGAAAAAAAAGTAAAATGGATTTCGCGTGGAATAAGGATTTCTAGCAGGAAACAAAGAAACTTACTTTGGAAATATAGAAAAGCACCTTCCAGTGAAAGTAAAAATACATTTAAAAATTATTCAAGGAAACTAAAACAAATAATAAATCTCACTCAAAAAGCTCAGAATAATTACCTTATTAATTGTTCTCAAAATAAATCGAAGGTGTCTTGGCAGATAATTAATGATCACAATCGATTAAAAGAACCTATTTTACAAATAAATAAAGATAATAAGCCAGTGAAAAACCCTAAGCAAATTGCGGAGTCATTCAACAATTTCTTCGTTGATCAGGTGCAGACTAGGAAGCATTTGGGTAAAACAAGTAGCAATACTAATATTAGGAATTCGCTTTTCATGCCCCCAGTAGTTCCTCAAGATATTATACGCGTAATAAAACATTTAAAAAATAAAAAAAGTTTTGGTTACGACGAAGTTTCTACCGCGGCAGTAAAATATGTTTCTGATATTATAGCTAAACCGTTTAGTCATATAATAAATGAATGCATAAGCTCAGGCATATTTCCAGATCAGTTGAAAACTGTGGTCATAAAACCATTACATAAAAGAAACAATAATGAAGATATGTCAAACTATAGACCAATTGCTTTGATTTCAGTATTTTCAAAGATTTTTGAAAAAATTCTATATGAATCTATTTACTCATTCGTAATCAAGAATAATATTCTATGCGAAGAGCAAAAGGGCTTTCGAAAAAATAAAAATATTAACATGGCAATATTTGATTTTTTAAAAGTAATCATGAATAATGTGGATAAAAAATACCCTGTATGTGCAATTTTCACTGACATGACAAAGGCGTTCGATTTTGTAGAACATGACACCTTGTTGAATAAACTTGAAGATTATGGCATAAGAGGCAACGTACTAAACCTGATAAAGTCTTACCTCACTGATCGAAAACAGTACACAGAAATATCAAGAATATGCACTAAAACTAAGCGTGAACTCAAATATTTATCCTCTGGTAGGATAACTAAGTTTGGGGTTCCGCAAGGTAGTGTACTTGGGCCATTGTTATTCCTGCTGTACATTAACGATCTACCGAGTCAAATTCATCATCCAATGACATTATTTGCAGATGACAGCACAGCTTTAATTGAATGCACAGATAAAACGAAGTACGAAAAAGATATAAATAACACCCTTAAAACTATAATTGATTGGCTTAACAGGAATAATTTAGTAATAAATCTCAAAAAAACACAAGTCATGCATTTCTATCAACGGCTAGAGCCTGATAATATGATTATTAAATATAACGACCAAAACGTTGATACTACTACAGTTACAAAATTTTTAGGAGTTCACATAGATAATAAACTGACATGGAAGCATCATGCTGAATACGTATGCAATAAATTAAGTACAACGGCATATGCGCTCTATAGCCTATCAAAAAAAGTTAATTTGAATACATTAGTGACAGCATATCACGGTCTAGTGGCTTCCACACTAAGATTCGGTGTCATATTTTGGGGTAACTGCAGTGAAAGGGAAAGGATATTTAGAGCCCAAAAACGCTGTATGCGATCTATGACAGGTCTCAAAACGACAGAAAGCTGTCAACCTGTTTTTAAATCGCTAAAGATTCTGACATTGCCTTCGTTGTATGTTCTGGAAGTTGCCATGTTTGTCAAAACGAACAAGCACCTGTTTACGTCAGTAGCGGATAAACGTCAACGCTTAGGACCACTAAGGTCACAATATAAAAACCAACTTTACACAGGTGGTTATCAAACGTCTTTACTAAAAAACAATATTTTAATCATGGGTCCCATAATATATAATAAACTACCACTACATTTAAAAGATTTACCCACCAACGTTTTTAAAAAAAAGTTGACAAGACTGCTACTAGACAAGTGTTACTACACAATTAAAGACTTCATTAATGACACTTTCGGATAACGATGTTTATGCTGCTATATTAGACCTAATTTGTTGACATTTACAATTGAATTTTCTGTAATTGTTAAACCTAATTTGTTGACATTGTTAGCTTGTTTTATTGAGATTTTTTGCTTTTAAATTATATACTTAAAATTAACTTATTGACATTTGGAATTATTCATTTATTTTTGTATTTTATTGACATTTTGTTTTATTTCTCAATTTGTTAACTGACATTTGGATTTATTCGTTTTTTTTTTTTCATTTTATTGACAATATTATATGTATAGATTTGTTTTATTTCTCAATTTGTTAACATTTGTAATTGAATTTCTTATGGACATTTTAAAACTTAATTTGTTGACATTGTAGTGTGGGTACTTAATCGAGGTTTCCTTTTTATTGTTTTCTAAATTTTATTTTTGACATTTCTATGTTTTTTTTGTTTCTACATTATAATAATCGGTTGATAAAGGATTAGCTTGTTGAAATTTGTAGTTTAATGTTTTGATTTTATTTTAATTATTTTTAATCCTGCCTAATTTCGAATTGAATCTTTAGAATAATAAAAAAAAAAAAAAAAAAAATATTTAAATTAAAATTTAATTTTTTTCTAATGAATGTTACTAAAAGAATGGAACGCTTTCTATGTTTGTTTAAATTTCTTGTTTGCTTAGTATATGTTCTTATGTTAAATAATTTTTGCATGCCGTAAGGCAAAATGTATCGGGACACTTACCAAAATACCATCATATCTGTATACCTACATTATTGGCAAATAAATGATTCTATTCTATTCTATTCCCTGCAGTGGGAACATTATAGGCTGATGATGAATTTTCTTCATTAGTGTGGGGGCTTCGCAACGTCCACTTCTTTTGGGACTGTTCCTGTAAGAAGGAATTCATAACGAAAAGCCCTTCTCCCCCTCGCTGGACGCCTATCTCAAGGCATCCACAGGATAAGTCCGGTTAGACAGAAGCCTGTCTCATAGACTGAACTGCGAGATGCGATAACAACAAAAATCCCCCCCTCCTTTTCAAAGAAGTTCACAAGCCTTTGCCCCCTATGATATCTGTTGCCACACCGGTTGGATCCTAGGTACTACCGATTCAATGATTTCTGTATTTCCACTTTAGCGTTAAAATCCCTCAAGAGAAAGTCGTAGTGAATGATCGATACTCCTCCTTTTTTATTAGTCGGTTAAAAAAGGGACACATCTCATCATCTACCTAGCCTTTTCTTTACTGGTTTCCAGTCTAACCGGATGCAGCTGAATACCAGTATTTTACATGGAGCGACTGCCTATCTGACCTCCACAGCCCAGTTAGTACTGACTTAATAAGATAAAACGGACACAGTTATTTTAAACAAACCATTATTAATTTCAGGATCTTAGAAGAGAACCGAAGCGAAATACTCGCAATGGTACTTCAGAACGCGCGCAAGATACCGCGCGCCGGCGCAGCTCAATCCGCTCCCACAGCTCACACCGCTCCCACAGCTCACACCGCTCCCACAGCTCACTCCGCTCAAACAGCTCACTCCGCTCTGCCGCCCGACGAGCGCTCGCGCGTCTGCAACATCTGTGGCGACGTTTTCTCTCACTTTTACTACTTAGAAGAACATCTCAAGAGCCACGGCTCCAGGATTACCATCGAAGACATTGAAAAAGAAGAAGAGAAAAAATATATTTGCACGATATGCAATAAAGGTTTCAAGTTACACTATTATTTAAAACTCCACAGCTTTACACACTCGAAGGAGAAACCGTTTATATGTCAGCAATGTGGCAAAGGTTTTATCACGAAAGGGAAATTAAAACGGCATTTGGAGACCCACACGGGGCTGAAGAAGTACCAGTGTCATATATGTTACAAGTTCTTCACTAGGCCGAGTTACCTGAGGATCCATGTGAGGACCATACACGGGACCCAGGACTATAACTTCCGGTTTGACAAAGGATATGGGGCCTTCGCCATGTCCATGGCTATGTCCGATGTTAGTCAGACGAGTATTTAGATAATTAAAGTTGAATGGTAAGCCGAAGGTGTGAAACATATACGTTTATATTGAAGCAATATTCAAAATATTTTATGTCACATTATAGGGTAGTTGACTGACTAAAAAATATATGATTCTGTTTAGTCCGTCTGTTAGATTATCGAAAAATATTGGATACGGGTTTTTTGTTTTATCAAATTAATACAAATTGGCGAAAATAAAACGTGTCAAAGGTCGTGAGTGGGGGCTGTTGACGTCACTTTCTGGTAAAAAAAAATGTACCAAACTGTGACGTCTTCATTTATTGTTTACGTGAAAAAATAAAATATACGTGTCCAATATTTTTTTGGAAATCTATCTGACGGACTAATTTGAGTTTTAGTCAACTACCCTGTTATTAATTTTTAAGAACAGTTGCCCTACATACAAAAATAAACCTTATTTGTATTACTTTTATGAGAGGAGCTCGTGGCTTTATAATAACTGCCACTCGGGCCGATCTTTAGGTTAAGCCGCGCTCGCCTAGTTTGCTCTGTGGATGGGTGACCATTACATACCGAGTTACCTCCGTGCCTCGGTGCGCACGTTAAGCTGTTGGTCCCGGCTGCCATAATTATATATAGATCTTTGGCAGTCGTTACAGGTAGTCAGTGACCTGAAAGTCTGACAACCAGTCTTACCAAAGGGTATCGTATTACGCAGTTTTAACTGGGTTGTGGCGGTCAGATAGGCAGTCACTCCATGTGTAGGTTAGACTGGAAGCCGACCCCATCACAGTTGGGAAAAGGCTACGCTGATGATGATGAAATAAGGTTCATTTTTGTGTGTAATGTTAATTTTCTTACATTCAAAGTTTGGCTCAGTGCTAAACATGTTTTAAACACGCAGTGAGATCTATCGCGGCTTCGAATCCGGACAGGTCATTTATATTGTATAATTTGCAGGGTCCGAACACTTAATATTATAATATTGTTTTTTACCTCGTTTAATATTAATGAAATACAGGGAGCTGGGTGTAAGTGTTACTGAAAAAAAAAAACATTTTGCAAAAAAATGCACCGACTTCCAAAAAAAAAGGCTAAAATAACTTTACTTGTTTGTTTCATTGACGTTTTTCACCATCGACTTCCGAAAGTAAACTTATTTTCGACTTTTAGTAGGTATTTATTTGGAAGTTGCTGGCAACAACTAGAATAAGTTAGGACAGTTTTAAGGCGTCATGGTTAGGCCTTTTGATCCCATGAAGAAGCCGGTGTTGTGTGCTCGTTTTGTTATGTTACATTCGGTTGTAAGTAATTATATCTAATTGTTGTATCTGACTTGATTGTTGAAATCTAAGGCGCTTTGCACATGGAGCAACTTTAGTTGAGGCAACTATCAACTTTTAAAAAGTTTCCTGTAACTAGTTGATAGTTGCTATAACGTTTACGGTTGCCGCAATGTTATGGCAATCTGTGAGCAACTTTCATAGCCGAGTTGCTCAATCTACGCAGCGAACAGCGTTCAGTGTGACGATGAATATCGAAGAAGCAGCAATTGCTCTAATTTTATTACGTATTTAATATTATAATTTATTATTAAATATTATTAAATTAAATATTATATATTTTATAATATTTAACAGTTGCGGCAATTAGAAACTAACTTAATTGCAGCAACTGAAAACTGTTGCCGATTGCCGGAACTCGAAGCACAAGTTGCTATGTGTGCACAGTCCAATTAAAATACAGTGGAGCGTCGATTATCCGAACGTCGATCAACCGAACGACCGCTTATCCGAACTACTACGCGCCCGATCCACGGGTGCTTTCTCTCCCGCTACAGTGCTGGCGCTCTTGTCGCGACTTTATAATTGTACTCGTATGTCACTTTGATAAACAAAATTTTGCGGCGTGAAAGTAAACTCTCGAATTAAAATGCCTAAAAGTAAATGTGAAAATATATAAGGTCCCATTAAAATAGGTGGACAAATTTTAACACAGCGTTCAGTATGTCTAACCAAACATATCTAAACAAAAAAACATTAAATAAAATGTTTTTATTTTTTACTTAAAATAATAAATTGCCGGCACTCTAGAACAAACTCATCCTTTATGAATAGGTACTTAAATGCGATTTTCCTATTATTTTTTTTTACCATCGTCCTTATTTTGGTGGTCTGAATGATTTCTGAAATTTTGTCCACCTATTTTAATGGGACCTTACACACACACTTATTTTTATGGGACACAATGGTAGTTCGATTATCCGAAAAAACCGGTTTTCCGAACACCCATGTCCCCCAATTAGTTCGGATAATCGACGCTCTACTGTATATGTAAACAGATAGTTGCCAGTTGCTGCAATAGTTGCTTCATGTGCCAAGCGCCTAAACAAATATAGACAATTTAAGTTTCTCTTTGTAATTACAAAATTTTGTTAAATTTAAATGAAAGAAAATTGTGTTTATTTGGCAAAAATAACTTAAAAATTGTAATTGGTATTATCCAAATGTTACTTCTTCAAAGTGTTATTGAGTTTTTCACGGACAATCTCAGTAGCCACTAGAAATTTTAGATTTGTGGCCGCTACGAAAATAGGCTCGCCCCCTATTACATGGAACTTAAACCTTAATGGTGATGTGAATGTAGTAGTTACAGCTCTGTCTAAGCCTTCGGGGTCTAGTGGCGTGATGTTATTAAAGGTGTTTCTAAACGAGCAATATTTTACTGCAATACAATAGGGTACCTAGTTGACAAAAAAATCTAATTAGTCCGTCAGATAGATTTCCAAAAAATATTGAACACATATTTTTTCTCTTTTCACGTGAACAAAAAATGAAGACGATACAGTGCTTCGAAAAGTCGTGTGACGTCACAGTTTGGTTCATTTTTACCAGACTATGACGTCAAAAGAACCCCCTCCATGCTTTTTTTATTCAGTAAACATCCCTATTGGTGGCAACATTGCTAGCCATACTATTTTTTGTTTTTTAAACCTTGCCCCACACTAGAGGAATTTCTCCTGTATCGTGGGTCTCAGACATTTAAACTAACATACGCGAATACCCAGACCCAAAACAAATATCTGTAGGTCATACAAATATTTGTTCCGTGCGGGGATCGAACCCGCCACACGCAGCGCAGCAGTCTAATCGCTTAGCCACTGCGCCAACCGTGTCGTCATTCTATGCAATATTGCAGTATTGGCTCGGCTATATAGCCACACATATTTGGTATGGTCAAGCATTTTTACATATAGCCGGCAATATTTTCGGTTCATTCCCACTAGTTCTACCAAAAAATCCATTACTTTTCTTTCCCATTAGTTCTACGATTTCGTACCACCTTGAATCGTAGAACTAATGTAAAAAATAAATTAAAAACTTCCTACTAGTTTTAGCGTAGGACTGTGCAGTAGAACTAGTGGGAACCATCCATATTTTCGAGGTGGCCGAGCAATACTTGCCAATAGAACAGCCACACATTGCCGGGAAAGTATTACCCGTTTAGAAGCACCGTTTTTTCAAATAAACTGTACCTACGAGTCTCTGGTCAACTGGACCCACTTGTAACTGGACCCACAATAAATCTATGTATAAAAAAAAAACATTTTAAAATGTGATTTGTTCGACTTACCTCGTGGGTCCAGTTGACCAAAGACTCCTACTATACTGGTGTCTGGCTATGACTCATCATCATCACACCTGTGGAGTGTCGCTAGCTAATTAAATGCTAGCAGAACTCCACACTAGATATAAGCTCGGTTATGGTTCTCGTTAGGTAGCATTAAATGTTATAACTGTGACGGTTGTTGATTTTGTAAAAATAAATAAATAAAGTTTTATAATTATGCTGTTTTATTCTTTTCTAGTAATACAAGGTGTAAAGTGGGTCCCGGCTGCCAAATTCAGGGTGTAAACGTACCACGGGCGTAGCCGGGTTTTAGTTTCGGGGGGGGTTCAGGAAAATTAACGACTAAAGTGCATGAAAACCGTAATATATAAATGAAAAAAAAAAACATAAATATTGTAAAAAAAACAAATAATTTAAAAAATTTAAAAACGCCTGCCATGCCAAAAACTAAACTATTTAAAACAAGTCAAACGATTTTAGTGATGACTGAGAACAAGGTCCCGTAAAGGTATTCGAAAATGGAAAACTGAAAAGCAAAACTTTTATTGCTGTCGGGGGACAGTTCGCTCGATCAATTTTTACAGGAAAAAATGTTATGAAAAACGTTGTTAC
Source organism: Diarsia dahlii (assembly GCA_949775195.1). Lineage (NCBI taxonomy): Eukaryota > Metazoa > Arthropoda > Insecta > Lepidoptera > Noctuidae > Diarsia > Diarsia dahlii. The sequence continues at coordinate 12,609,551 of OX459217.1, read as the reverse complement.
GATCAAACTGTTTTAATAAGTGCTACCGAATTTATATCCTGGATGGAGAATTTAGAAATAGAAGTAGATAGATGAGCGTCTCTAGTGAAACAGAACGGATAAAAACAGGACATATAGGCGAGCGAAGCGAGCGCGGAAATTTTTGTACATTTTTATAGATTAGGGGTTGGGGGGCCGGGGGGAGCAAATATATTGTCATCGGGAGGAAAGAGGATAAAGCTGTTTTACTTGGTTTCAAGAAGAGAACTGCTTACTCCTATTATAATTGAAATGAATCCTCTACTTTCGGAACTAAGCGCCTACGAAGGTTTGGATGATGCGACTGATACCTTCTCGACAACGTCTTTGACAGTCGTTACACGTACAAATGGGGTTGGCAAGTGAAAGCTGATTGTAGATGGCGTGTCCATAGCTTGTCCCAATCCGACCAATGAGGTCAAGCTATTTTGAAATATAAAATGACATTGACAGATATTCAACCAATGAAGAGCTTAGGTTCATGCGGTGCTAGCGCCATTAGTTCCACCAGTTGCCCGTCCCATTGCAATCACCTTTACTAGACTCACTCGATAATCGGTAGTAATAGGTAATGACTGGCAACAGACTACCTAGCTGACTAAATGCGACGAGTACGGGTGGGATACGATACGGCACGAAAATTGAAGGTTACCCAATGCGATCGGAGTATCGACAGCCGGTGGCAGCGAATCCAAAATACATATTATGTTATAATTATTACTGTAATGATTAGTAGGTACTTAGTTATACCGATCGGATTCAATACCTTGCATGTCTGATTAATCAGTTTATGTAAACGCATGTTTGACAAATAAATGATTCTTATTCTTATCGCCTCTCATTATTTTAATATTAATAATATTATTCTTAAGTTTTCGGGGGGGGGGTTTGAACCCCACAAACCCCCCCCCCCCCCTGGCTACGCCCATGAAACGTACCCTTACCAAGCATTCTGTATATCAAACTAAGTACCCCTACGAAAAAATTTTTGCTATGAAATGACTTATTTTTTGGAGAAAATGCCCCATTTTTAGTCAATGTAGCACTCTTAAAACATTGTGCTAGTGGATGCTTTGAATAGTAAACGGGTTATGGAGGTAATTTAAGTAAAGTTATAAACTGTAAAACTAGTATTTACAAAAACTGCTGTGAAAAAGGAACTTTGACCCACAATATCTCCGTAACTAGGGGGTTTCCAGGTATGGTCTAGAACAAAAAAATGATCGCAGTGGTGGGGAGAACAAGTTCCCTTTGGTTTCATTAAGGGTACTTTTACACCCTTAATCATCATCATCATCAGCCTACAGGGTTGGAAAAAAAACAGTTTTTTTTACATTTTATAAAACAAACAGTTTAAAATGTTTTAAACAGGTGTTTTTTTTGTTTTTTTTCCTAAGTTAGTTATCATCCATTTTTAATTGATTAAGCCTGATATATTTCACTTTTATACTATTTTAAAAACTGCATGACAAAAATTTATCATAATTCAATACATTCTGTGTGTTCCTACGTTCATTTTTAGTAGGGAAATCTCCTAAATTATTTTTAAAATAAGGGGAATACCCAAAACATATTTTAAATAATCACGTTCACGAATTACGGAAGTTCTGGGAATTCCCCGAGGGACTTTACCGATGGAGAATAGAGCGGACTTTCTTTCTGATTTTTCATTTCACAATAACACAAAAACCTTTGGATTTATTCAAACCGATGTACGAATCAAACTTGGTAACGAGAAAGCTGCAAAACTTGTCACAGTTTTTAAATACCTAAATAAAAAATAATAAATGTTGTCTAATCTGATAACGAACAAATATGATTGTACGTGGTCGTTTTATAATAAAAATTGTTAACTATTTCTTGATTAAGAATTTTAAATATTAAAAACTGTTTAAATGTCAAGTTAAAAAGCCACTTTAATTATTTTATAAAAATTGTTTAAAGTTGATTAAATAAAGGAAATAAGGAAAAAAATAACTACTTAGTATTCATTTATTTTTGCAATTAAACAATGTTTTCAAACACCTATGAATAAAAAACTATGTTTTATTTGAAACTGTTTTAAACACTGTTTAAAACACATGTTTTAAACAACTTGTTTTAAACATGCCAACCCTGTCAGCCTATAATGTTCCCACTGCAGGGACTCAGGCCTCCTCTCTAGGAGATGGGCTATAATAGGCTATAATCTACCACGCAGGCCCAGTGTGGGTTGTTATCGTATTGGATTACTCTGTAATGCTGTAATAAATAAATAAATTAAGAAAAAAATCACTTGACACTGACAGTTGGTTCTGACATTTCGAGTAAGCTGAACTCGAAACAAGAAAAATTTCAAGTAATAATTATTATAACAACGGTGAATGTAATCGCAAATGACCAAAATTTAGTTGGAACGTGCGCTCAGCAATGGAGGGAACCACACAGTCATCGCGAGTTAAGGTATCCTTCGGTTTGGTCTGTTGGTTATATAGTTAAACAAAGACATTAAAATATTTACGAGCAATAGACGGGACAAGAGGCATTGAGGTATAATGTACTATGACAAGAGGTTGAAAATCGTAATCCCTCTCTAATTCTTAATTATTAAAATCGATCTGTGCACGGTTGTCAGGTAGGTTAATGGCATTCGTGTGTTAAAATCGAATTTTTGTGTGTCTTTGAAATCTCTGTGTAGTTAGACCAACTCTAAATTCGCTACAATTGAAAAGACCGCGGTCATCTCGTCACGCGCTGACTGTATCATTAAATAAACACCTGGTACGTTGGTTACTAAACACTTGCTGACAGCTCGAGAGGTTGATTTATGTTTCTGTCTCAAGATACGAACAGGCATAGTGGACATTCGCCAGAAGGTTGCTAGGCTAAAATGGAATTGGGCGGCTCACGTCAACCGCATGCACGATGACCGCTGGGCAAAAGCCTCAACACGATGGTTGCCGGAAGACGGACGGTGTCGCCGAGGCCGGTTCCGAAAAACGCGAGTATAGGCACAGGAAAAGAGACCTTGGAAGGAATTGGGGGAGGCCTTTGCTCAGCAGTGGGGCAGTAGGTACAGGCTAATAAAAAAAACAAATATTGAATAAGTAATGTTCAAAACTGCGGCAAACTACCAATGATAGATCCTTAGTGTCGTAATAGACATACAAATTGCCAAAATAAATTCTGTAGGTACAGAAAGAATAATAACAATTTTTTATTGTGTAGGTCATCGATCACTAATACAGATCGATGGTGTAGGTATGGAAAATCAACAAATGACCCCCTCCCGCTCTGAGCGAAGCGGAAGGGAGTGTCAGACTTGCAGTGACTAAATCCCACCCATGTTCCATCTTAGTCCTTTGTGTTCCTGAGCCACGCTATCTCTTTTGAACAGACCCGCAGGCTCGGTCCTAGCGGGTCCCTTCAATGTTTTTAACATCTCTTTATGGCGCTCGTAAAACACGAACGCGCCGTCGACACAGCCTGTCGTCATAAGACGGACGGACGGCGAGCTGGCCCACTACGCACCGTCCATGCACAGACCCGCGCCTACGGTGGCCGGAAGCCATCAGTCTCCCGCGGTGGCTGGGACGAGAGGTTCTCTCCCTCTCACATTCCGCCATCTCCTTTGCTAGCATCACTGCTTCGCAGAAGGAGGCGACGGCGTTCCATTCCCTCTCGCCCCGAAACATGGCTTGAACCAGGGCCGGACGCGAGAGGTCGCCGCCGCCAATCGCCGCTACGAGAACACGGGGGTGTCCGACCAGGCCTCCACGGAGTGCTCCACCGTGTCCTCCTGTCAATCCTCTAAGTTTTAGTGTGCACCACCTGACGCTGATTTTCAGCTGCTGCCCACGAGTGCCATACCTTCGAAACCAAAAAAATAAGAAAATACTCCCAGTGAAGAAATCCCTTTCAGTATAGAATCACAATGTGTAATATTTACAGGAATACGACCTTATACAACGGAAGGATTCAAAAAAGAAGAAAGACGATGAGACCTTCGTGTACTGCAGTAGGAAGAAGCAGGAAGGGCAGAAGTCGCGAAGTTTCGCCAACTGTCAGAAGTGTTCCATGCTCTCTATTGTGACCTCGCTGAACAATAACTGTTGTCTCTGTTGCGGGGCGTTCGCGCGTTACATCCGCGCCGTGGTCAGTTGCCTGTCCTGCTGCATCATGTGCCGAGTGCCGCAGACGGACTTCGAACGCCTGTTCTGTGAACTAGTCGAAGCCACCGGCGACACCTGCTTCGATCTCATGTGCGCCTTAAAGAAGTTTTTGCATGTTTGTCTCGCTTGTTGCAAAAAGTAAATTTTCTTGTGTTCTGCGTGTATTGTTTTGTTATTGACTAGTTAACTGTAGCCGTGATATACGTTTGTGTGGTATTTTTGTAAGACATTACTTTCCTATTTAGAGGAGCTCGTGGCAGGTCTCTGCAACGCTTAGTTTTAAAGATCTCCCTGGCCGCGCGGTTTTCCGCGTTTCGGTGGCGCGGCCACGTTTTAACACTTAACTTTGTATTCACAACATTGACTTTGATGGTTTTGGAAATCAACTTTTACAATTTTTTACAAAATCTTGGAATGGTTTTTAAAAAAGTGTCAACAAACACGCATAGGTACAACGATGGTTGCGAAAGATTTTTTTTTGTTTTTCGTAACCAGTTATGAATCTCAATCATCGGGATGCTTAGTTGTGAAAAAATAAATAAAAATCCTTATTCGCAACTGGTTACGAAACGCAGTTGCGAAAAGAGCCGGAGGGGAATGAGCACCCGTTTCGGGGTATTCAGGTAACAATTAATGGTGTCCGACAAAATAAAACAACACATAATTTCATAATAAACTTTTTTTTCAAATAGCATATATTTTTACGAAATAAAAAATACACATACATCGTAACGTAACGTATTTAAGCTATTCTTAAAACTATTCGCCCGAAGATTTGTGACGGGAACAGAAAAAAATATATTAAAAACTAAAAAATTTTTTTTTTGATGATACAATAATAATAATTGTCAAAACTATACGTTTGTTGGGTGTTGCATGTCATAATTGTAATTTTAGTGTGGTTTCACCCAGTTTTATGGTTGGTTTACATCAACCGGTTGCCTGTGACCTATCACACGATACTGTGTAATATTCACCCAAGGGCTATTTTACACAACTGGAATAAGTACAAAAGAAATCTTATTTCATGGCATAAGATTCCAATGTATGTTTATTGTATTAATTTGTAATATTTTAATGGTACCCAACCGTAAAAGTTAGGGCCAAGAACAGGAAATCACAGAAGATTAGTAAAAGGTTACCGGGCAACCAGTTAACCACAAACTTGTACAGTAACAACTCAACTTGTCATTTTAACAACGCTAGACAAACGCTAGGTAATGTCAAATTGAAAATAATAACTTCAAAACCTTTTGAACGCCAGAGCGCCCCTGCCTCGCCGAGCTTCAAATATCTACAAAAATAATACTAAAACATCTTATTGTTAACCAATGAATCATTGCTTTTCGTCCCATAATTTTGAAATAAAATATCATTATTTATTTGACACTATTTTATAATAAACAGCAGTTACAGAGTTTTAAAAAAAAGACGTTTTCTTGTCGGCTGTAGCCGACTGTTCACATTTGTCGGTTATACCCGACTGTGGCGCTCAAAAGGTTAAAAAGAGGAGAAAAATTTAAAAAAATATACTTTCCATTTATTAAAAATTAAGACAATTTAAAATTAACAACATGAAATGTACTGGTTTACGGGGAGAGGTTGAAATAACTCTCGCATTTTATTACTTGTACCATTGCGACATTTGCGACGTAAAACCTTTAGATAAGGATTATCGTTTTGTTACTAACAATTAACATGTTTTTAAGAAGAACTTACTAGAGAACTGAAATTAAAATAACTGACAAAAATCGAATTACAATCGAGTTATTTCAACCACGCAAGCATTACGTCAAAATTGTAAAAAAAAACAAAGAAAAAATAAGTTAAAACTACAGAAAGTAGGCTAGCCTTCTTACATTTACATAAAATGCTAACATATATTATATTTTTTGTTTTACATTTAATATAATATCAATTGTATAGGATGATCTGTCAAACAAACTGTTCACGATTTAGATTTAATTTGGATATCATTGTTTAATACAAAATCAGCAAGTTTCTTTTTACATGTAACAAAGACAAAAGATATAAAACTATACCCAATTTTAGATTATCTTTAACAGTTAGCATTCACAGTTACAAACACCTAAAAGTATCAGTGAATTTCTTGCGGACAGGGTGCGGACATACAGTGTTTGTATGGTGCTGTCCAAGTCTGGAGTCACGTCCGTAACATGTCCGTTAGTACCGGTTCAAACAGACGAAGACAAAGTCAAGGACAGACCATCCTATTGAACAGATACATCTATTTCAATATTATTATTATTTAAAAGCACAAATGGCGAGCGATCCCCAGAAGTGACCGATTACTCTACCCGGTGAACGAATAAGTCGTCATTTAAGTTAAAATAACCTTGAATTTAATGCGATAAAATTGGAAAATTTATTAAAGAAATGCGACTGATTTTAGTAGTTTGATGTGCTCAATCCATCTAATGATTTCCAAAAAATATTGGACACATATTTTTTCTTTTTTCACGTAAACAAACAATGAAGACGATACAGTGCTTCGAAAACTCGTGAACTCCTCGAAAACGTTACATGTCAGTACATTTTTTACCTACAAGTGACGTCACGACGCATTTTATCTTCGTCTTTTTTATTAATTTGATAAAACAAAAAACACGCATCCAATATTTTTCGATAATTTATCTGACGGACTAAACGGAATCATATTTTTTTACCAAGGGCACATACTTATTGAACAGTCCGGGCGGAGTAGCCGGTGTTACCTGAACACCCTCAATACACATGAAAGCATTATATGCCATCTAGAGAAAATAAGACTTGTAAAACAATGCACCAGTTACAGAACAAGTTCAACTGAAAATGTCGATTAAGTAGATGCCGAAACGTGTTAGTTAATTAACTGATGTACATTAACTTGACGCATCTCTGGAATGCGAGGCCCCACCCGCTTCCCCCGCACTCCCTTAGCTCGCCCGGCAAGTGTCAGTACGGTTAGCACCTTTGTTACCGATACGCGCGTCGATAATTTGGCTAGTTTTCTGTTGTTATTGTATTGTTTTTGTAAATTATTGCTACAACGCCAAGCGTCAAGTTAATGTGACCGAGTAGTACCTATGTATCGCTATCTGCCGTTTTACTGTTGAGATACTAGGTCAAACTTGGGATCTAATTAGTTATACTCCGCGCCACTAGAAGCTATAATAATTTGTGTAAGTTTGTCATATGATAAAGGGAAGTTTTACACATTTTAAAATCAAAATCGAAGCAAGTATTAGACCAAACGCTGTTAAATTTGTACTTTTACATGTATGTGGAAGGGATAACACTTATTTAGTGCATCATTCTGGACCCCCACAAAAATGTCTTAACGGTGTGGCATCTTGCGCACGTTTTCATTTGTCGGCTATAGCCGACCGTGGCGTTTAAGGGGGTTAATAAATTATTGGAATTGGCAAATCGATGCTATCAGTAGCCGTTTAATACTTTCTGCCGGGAAACAGGCGCATCTTATTATAAAAATGAGCAGCTGCCGAATAAAGTCCGCCATTTTCAGTTAAACCCGCATACACAGTCAGAGAAACTAACATTAATAAAAATAATAAAATTAAACTCATAACTTCCGACATAAGAACTTGGTTGGCAAGGCATAAGTTTGTAGAATCGAACATGTATTTCGTCAAATGGTTGTCAAAACAATAAATTATAAATAACCGCCGTTTACAACTATACATAGCGTCTAATTTCTAAAGCGCCCGTGTTGCTGAGTTGAACGAATGATTATTTCTCCGCTCAATTAACCTCGGAGTTTAAAAGTGCAGAATTCACAAAAAAAAAATGCTCAAGTCGTGCAGAAAAATGCTCCTTTGTAACGTCGAACAATGTATTTGGTATACAGCCAGATAACTTGCATTTACTTTTAAGTATAACGATATAGCGTTTGACATCATTCGCTTAATGCCAAACGCTTTTTAACAAAATTGCCACGGGAAAAATCTAGTAATGTTATAAAGCAAAAGAGTCCATTTGTTTGGTTGAACGCGCTAATCTCAGGAACTACTGGTTTGAATTGAAAACATATTTTTGTGTTGGGTAGTCCATTTACCGAGCAAGGTTATAGGCTATATAACATCACGCTACGACCAAAAGGAGCGGAGCAAAAATTAGAAATGCTTCTCAAAGTAACTATTTCACGCGGAGAAAGTTAGTGTGTGTATACCAAATAGTTTGTTCGAGTGGATGAGCCTGACAACACGAGCGCCACCTATCGCGAAGGTAGCAGAACTGCTTAAGGCGTTTAGCACGTCAGTTTGAGCCGAAACTTCTTGCCTAGCCGGTGGGTGGTGGTTCTGGTTCAAATTGTACATCCTCAGTAAGTCGTAGAGAACCTCGACTATCCAATTACATGATTTTTTTTTTATTTTTACATGCTGCAGGTTTTACATACGCGTCAATTTTTAGGGGGTCATTGTACTCATCATTTATCATCAGCCTATAATGTTCCCACTGCAGGGACTCGGGCCTCCTCTTTAGGAGAGGGATGGGCTATAATCCACCACGTAGATAGATGTCACATGTCTTCGAATTTTTGGGTTCTAAGACATGCCGGTTTCCTCACGATGTTTTCCTTTACCGTTTTGAGAGCAGTGGTGATGAAATAAATTACACAAAGTAATGTGCCTGCTATTTGCCTTACTATTCGTAAGGGGTCACGACTGCTCATCATTATGAACAACATTTACTATGGCACCAACCCTAAAATCGCGAAAAAAACGGCTGTTCCATAAATAACAAGTCAGCACACTAATAATATAAAGGCGAAAGTTTGTGATTGTGTATGTTTGTTACTCTTTCACGCAACAACTTCTGGGGATTTGGATAAAATTTGGTACACAGATAGTTTATAACCTGGATTATCACATAGGATAGTTTTTATCCCGATTTTATCATCCCGTGGGATAATTTTCGAGTTATAGCGGGCGAAACCGCTGGCAACAGCTAGTTATTCATAATTATGAATACAATGACCCCCTGAAATGACTTGGATGCAAAACAGCGCCTTGTTTACAAGTTTCGGACATTTAATCAGGAGTTAAAATTGATTACACTTACTAATTTGTTACAAGAGTGTCGTGGAGTGCCCCTCCGACTTATTGGTTGTACTTGGGAGGGCAACCGAACGGAACCGGTTCGAGTTCGTCTATAAAACCGATTTTATCTTAAAAACTAGAGGCGAGTCCGTATTTTCAAGAAATTTGCACGTACAAGAATATAAAAACGTAGATATAATTAAAATTTCATTGTATATTAAAACCACTGGAAGATTTAGTTGATAAATTACAATAAGGGCAAAGATCCCGTGTATAATGTCGGGGATCGAACCCGCCTCACCCGGTGCACCGGTACACTCCACCGCTGCACTGTGTATAAGCTGAACGTTTCGCACGTATTTCAGGATAAACCCTTAGAATTATTAAAAAAATTACAAGTATCTGAAAGCTGATGGCAGTGTTGTTCCGTGGGAATATCTGCAACAACAAACATTAACAATTATTAGTAAATATCTTTCAAAACTAGATAAATAGGGTAGTTGACCGACTAAAAAAAATATAATTCTAATTAATCCGTCTGTTAGATTATCGAAAAATATTGGATAAGTACGTATTGTTTTATCAAATCAATAAAAATTGACGAAGATAAAACGCATCAAAGATTTGAGTGGGGGCTTGTGACGTCACTTTCTGGCAAAAATGTACCAAACTGTGACGTCGCGCGACTTTTCGAAGCACTGTATCGTCTTCATTTTTTGTTTACGTGAAAAAAGAAAAAATACGTGTCCAATATTTTTTGGAAATCTATTGACGGACTAATTATTAGATTTTTTTTTTGTTAACTACCCTATAATCTTATCTTTTTTTTTGGGACAAGCCCGCCACACTGTTCCCAAACCACTGTAACTCCTGTTAGCCAGAATCAACAGTGACGACCACAAGAAAAGCGCCGAGACAATGAAGCTCGACGAAGTCCCAGAGAAATGATTTAACTGTCTTGGATCCCGCAACGAAATTAATCAGAAAAGTGGGAAAAACATAATTTTGCCTTCCCTCCATATCAGCAGGAGACAGAACAGAACAAGGCCAATAGGCACACAGGGACGTATACAACTGGGATAAGCCCAGTTGCCTAGCACCACGGATATTATTGTCATTAATATTACTGGGTCCTAAGTTGGGTCCTGGGTTAAGTGATTACTAGCTTTTGCCAGCGGCTTCGCCCGCGTGAAAATGACGATTTTATATACAAACTTCCATCCCCTATTTAAATCCGAATGAAATTCGAAAAATCCTTCCTTATTCCTTGTCTACATTATAATGGGAACCTCTGTGTAAAATTTCAGCTTTCTAGGTCCAAGGGTTTGGGCTGGGCGTTGATGAGTCAGTCAGTCAGGACTTCTCTTTTTATTAACCGACTTCAAAAAAAGGCGGAGGTTATCAATTCGACTGTTTTTTTTTTTTTTTATGTTTGTTAGCTCATAAATTGCGACTGGGTGAACTGATTTTCATGATTCTTTTTTTTATATAGATATTGATAGATAGATCTTTAATAGTGATGAGGGTTACCTCTAGGCGGGTTGCGGCGTGGTGGACTTCTTCTTTTCCTTCTTCTTCTTGAGGAAGGACGGCGTCCGGAGTCCCTTCTTCTTCTTTTTGTCCTTTTTAGGAGAGTCCTCGGTCGACACCTCCTTGGATGGCGAGCCCTGGCGGTGACAGAACGGTGATGAGCTCATGGAATTTCATGATCAGCCTATTCATGTTCCCACTGCTGGGACACCGAGAGCGAATGGGCTATAATCTACCACGCGGGCCCAGTGCGGGTTGGTAGATGTCACATGTCTTCGAATTTTAAGTTCTAGGACATGCCGGTTTCCTCACGATGTTTTCCTTCACCGTTTTGAGAGCAGCGGTGATGAAATAAATTACACAAAATAATGCGCCTGCCTGTGGTCGAACCCACGACTAAGTTCGTAAGTCGGGGCCGCCACCACTGGGCCACCACTGCTATCCCATGGAATTTAATATTCTTTATTATGTACACCATGTTTCTTTGTGTGGGCTGCGTGTCGTTCGAAAGAGATAACGCGGTCCCGAACACAAAGGTTTAAGAAGGAACATGGGTGAGTCAGTAGAAGTCTGACACTCCCTTCCGTTCCACCCATAGCGGGAGGAGTGATTTGAAGATTTCCCAACCACAAAAAATAGGCTCTTGGTAATTAAGTCATTGGCTGTAACGAGTATCGGCACAATGATCGCTGAGTTCACACCCCACATGTCGATAACCTCGCGAGTCAAGTCAAGATACTTGATTCAAGCGTTTTTATTATTATGAGGTTGTTGTTATGTTGTTATTGTGTTTTTTTTGTTTGTTGTTGTGTTATTTTGTTTGTTGTTATGTTCGTTGTTGGTGTTATGTTGTTTTGTTCCTTGTTGTTATGTTCGTTGTTAGTGTTATGTTATTTTGTTCCTTATTGTTGTTATGTTATTTTCTTTCTTCAATCATAATAATAAAGACATACCTCTTTACTGCTGTGCGAGAATGTGCTCTGATGCGCGTCAGAGTGGTCCCCGTTCACTGTATGCTCACCTGTAATATACAGAAATACATCATTCGTACAATAAACATTACAAAACAGACGCGAATGTATTTAGTATTTCATGATGTAGGCAGGTCTACAATCAAATAAATTATCAGTAAAATTTCTTGTCTCAATATATTCTAAAATAATTATTTGTACACACGGCAACTTACAGATATCCAGTATAACCTGACCTTCCCTTGTATTAGCTTCCCAAACAATGAGAGATCAGCTTAATTTGGATTTCAGTGGTGTGCTCTTGAATTTACAAAATGTATCGTTTAAATTAACCAAAAACTTATTAAATTATACTAAAGATTCACATTATTACATATATTCTATTCACAAGATTTACATTCCCATGCTATTTCAAAATTTAACCATAAAGTGCTCTTAAGAAAAAGTGCTCTTAAGAAAAAAGTGCTCATAAGAAAAAGTGCTGTTAAGAAAAAATTGCTTATTAGACAAAAAGTGCTGATTAGAAAAAAGTGTTATTGTCACTTACCTGTATGTGTTAGTACTTCGAACCTCCGTCCCCGAAACCAAGTGAAAGCTATAAGCATGCGAAGCGTGGTAAAATCAGAAAAGCGATGGTGCCAGCACGATTGAAAACATCTTGCAAAGATACAACTTTTATCTGACCACCTTTGCCCAACTAAGTTGGGGTCGACTTCCAGTCTAACCGGATGCAGCTGAACACCATTATTTTACATGGAGCGACTGCCTATCTGACCTCCACAACCAAGTTAATACTAGGTAATACGATACCCTTTGGTAAGACTGGTTGTCAGACTTTCAGGTCACTGACTCTGTCAGATATTAATTTTTTTAAACTTAAACTAGAAAACTTTGCAAAATATTTCACCACTCGGAGCAAAGTGCAAAAAAAACAACACAGTTATTAGAAAAGTGTGACAAGTTAAACAATAATAAAAAGTGATTTATTACTAAACGTTGATATTAACGTTTTTGATTAAAGTCTCGCTTATCATAACTTGAAGAGGCCTTAGATGCTGCGGGTTGTTCGAAAGAGATACCGCAGCATCGACACAAAGGGCTAAGAAGGAATATGGGTGGTTTTAAAGTCTGATACTCCCGGTCTGCCCAGAGCGGGAGGAGACATTTGATGATTTCCAAAACACCAAAAAAAAGGCAACAGATTAAAGGGTGTCCATTAATTACGTGACACATTTAAGAGGGGGAGATTATCAAGCCGAATCTCACCCAATCTCACAAGAGACCCTCTCTCTTGTGAGATTGGGTGGGATTCGGCTCGGTCTCGGTCCCAGCAAATATCACGTGATTTTTTACTCGTAATCAACAATGTAAAATGATGTGAAAACTGGTTTTAATTAATAAAACATACTTGTACAATACAATATGGCTAAACCTTGATAAATCTCACGATATTGCATCACGTAATTAATACACGCTCCCTTATAAACGTTCGACGTTCCCTTTTGACGTTCGAAAAGTGCTGATTATCAGCCTAGTTTGAATAAATGACTTTTGATTTTGAAACTCTGTGAAGCAGTTGTTGGCCACTACGCAATCATATCAGCCGAGATATTTCCCACAGCTGGGCATGACTTCTCACACAGGAAAGCAACAAGCATTGCTCTTTGAGTTTTAGTTTTAAAAATAAGAAGATATTTTATGCTACAACGCTATGGTACCGGTACTTTAAAGTTGGCATCGATAATTAACGGTACTTAAAAGTAAATATCGGTATTCAACGGTACTTGAAAGTAAATATCGGTACTTAACGGTACTTGATAGTAAATATCGGTATTTAACGGTACTTGAACGTAAATATCGATATTTAACGGCACTTGATAGGTAGTCAATATCGGTATTTAACAGTACTTGATAGAAAATATCGGTATTTAACAGTACTTGATTGAAAATATCGGTATTTAACGGTACTTGATAGTAAATATCGGTACTTAGCGGTACTTGATAGTAAATATCGGTACTTGATAGTAAATATCGGTACTTAGCGGTACTTGATAGTAAATATCGGTACCATAGTGCCGCAGAAGAGGCACTAGCACTACACATAAACAACACAATAGTTACACATACTTTAATTGTGGACAACACACACAAGCATCACAAACGAGGTAGCGAACATATTACGAAAACTAAACGATGACTACAATACTAGTCGGGAGCAGAAGTGAGTGAGAGTGAGAGATAAGAAGAAAGAAGAAGAATTATGATGACATAGTTTTGTCACTTCTCATACAATATTGGACAAAACTTTTAAATATTCGTATTTCACAAAAATAAAATCGATATACACAATACATGTTTTAAAATACGTATTATTATCATTTGGAAGTCTTTTCTTTTATAAACACTTAAAATAAAATAAAAACCCAGTAAAAAACTACATTCACAGTACAAAAACATGCTTCTATAAAAAAATACATAGTTGTTTATATTTTTAAAGTGTGGTGGACCTTTTACATTCTACTTCGTGTATTTTAACCGAGCCTAAGGTGCAGGCCACATAAATGGCGTCGGGCGCGGACATGGCGCGGGCGCCGAAATGGCGAGTCATATCCACGCCCGAGCCACGTCATTTTGTGTGCCGACAAAGCGCCCGCGCCATGTCCGCGCCCGACGCCATTTATGTGTGGCCCGCGCCTAACCTTATAACAATATTTTAATGGGCCATTCTAACTAATTACTTTTAAGTCGTCGAACGACGTTTCTTTCGACCTTTTTTTAGTACCCGTAAGAAAACAAAAACAATAAATTAATATTTATCATTGGTTTAAGCACTTACCTTGTAAAATTAAATACTTTTAGTCGAAGACTTAAATGTTTTGCGTACGTTACTATGAAACATTGGACACATAATAGGGATCGGACAAAAAAAACTAATTAGTTCGTCAGATAGATTTCCAAAAAATATTGGACACATCTTTTTTTCTTTTTCACGTAAACAATAAATGAAGTCGATACAGTGCTTCGAAAACTCGTGTGACGTCATATGCTAGTACAGTTTTTACCTACAAGTGACGTTTCAAGCCCCACTCCATGATCTTTGCCACGTTTTATTTTCGTAAATTTTTATTAATTTGATAAAACAAAAAACACGTATCCAATATTTTTCGATAATCTAACTGACGGACTATACAGAATCATATTTTTTTTAGTCTGAACTACCCTATTGCGACACTTCGATTCCTAATCAAATCGCGAGCGACTTCATCGAACTAACCAAATGAAGAGCAACCTTTCTTTGCATAAAGCTAAAAACCTCGCATCTTAAGAGCAACTTCCGAAGTCCGGGTCCTCTAAATCATTCGGATCGAAGCTCTCCGACATTCTAAACTGCGAGATGATCCTATAAAATAGGGTATCCTCATATGGTGGCCAGCTAGAGTGCTTTCTCTGCTTCGGCCGGCTATGCAACTCGTATAGCATTCGTTTTTGCGGCACATTAGGGTCGGTATGGACCAGTGCGGGATCTTCAACCAGCTCATACTCTAAGTTAGACGCACCGGCTGCTGAAAAACCAACCTCCTGATCAGAATATTCGTTCAAGAGTACGCTGGTTCGTTTAGTAGTTTCTTTATCATAAAACTCATTAGATTTCCGGTGGATATCTTCGTCTACATCGATGGATATAAAGCTTGGAAGCGTGTCGTCAATGCTCTTCACAGACCTGACGATATGCTTCTCATGGTCGAGGGGCAGATTCTCGTCGAAGGACAGCCAGTATTTGACGCCTCCCGAATGTTCTGTCTGCGACATCGCCAGCACATTCGCCTTCCTCGTGAACGGAGAAGCCGTTTCAGACTGAGTCCTTCGTCTTGAACTCCGAGTGTCTTTCAAAATGTTCTTTATTGGTGACTCTGTCAGTTCGAATTTCTTTGTCGTTTTTCTATTAGGAGATGAAGAGCAACTCAGTCCTTCCTTTATGGACCCATGTTTCCGTTTCCTAGAAGGACTCGATTTGTCTCGGACTTCGGCTAAACTCTTGTGAGATATATCGCGATATTTAGGCGAAAATACAGGTTCTTCGTTTAGAGAAGGATGTTCCTTGATCGGACTTAAATATTCTTCGATATTTTTGGCTGGTGATTGGGCGGAGAAGCTTGCGAACTCCTCTGTTTTGTCGGAGATATCTTTGAACTCATCATTTGCAGTTGAATGGTATTCTTCGTGAGACGAGTCAGTTATATTTTCTCTTGTGAATGCTTCCGGTTCAAAGCTAATATTATCTTTAATTTCGGCAGTAAGATCCACGTCAGGAGTAGCGTAGAAATCTTCTGTATGCGACGACATTGTAGGATCTTCTGATTGGCTGAAATCTTCATGGAATGCGTTGTTCATATCGCTTGATGCCACGAATGTTTCGTTAAGGAAGTTTTCAATGTCGACGGTTCTAGATACGTCGTTGGCTAATGACAATGAGACTTCCTTCGTAGTATTGCTATCAACCGTATTTGTAGAAATTGAATGGTCTGCTGGCTTTGTAGCAGCGTTTGTTAGATTTGGTGTAATTTCTTGATTAACTTCGATTTGGTTGCAATATTCAGTCTTTTCCCGATTCTCTATATTATTAACGAGAAGACCAATATCTCCTATTTTGACTTCTTCCGAAGTATCCTGTTGAAGTTGATCTTTGTCCTTTTCCTTAATTTTGAGAGAGCTCTCGTTACTGTCCACCAATTCTTTGTAATCTCGAACATAATCTATTCTTTGACACTCCTTTAAGGTACTAGAATTTTTTTCTGTCACATTATTTAGACATTTAGCGTTAAAAAAATCTTTTATAGCATAAAAATCTCTCTCTTCACTGAGTTTATCTTCAGCAGGTATGTATTGAGGATCGTCGGCTTCCATCCACATCGGTTGCGCTGTAAACAGAATGTCCTCAAAGTCAGCAACAGTGACAACTTTCTTGACACTCCTCTTACTGCCTTTTTGTTTTTGATGGTTGATGAACATGGCTCTATCAAAAATATAATACAGTATGCTTTCGATGACTGTCTCAGCTAGACCTATGTCTGTCTCACTCACTTCAGTGAGCACTGTTTCATTCAGACACACGTTCTGTTCTATATCTTCGATAATCTTCGCTATCGAGAACGTCTCGTTAACATCATCGGTAAGGTCTTGTTCGATATCAATGTTAGGCACAACTTTGACTGTCAGTACTAAATCAATTATATCTATTCTGTTCAAAATCGCTGACAATACTTCTGACACAACTTCGTATTTCTCAAATTCAGCTGTGGAATCGAAACTGATCCTTTCGTTTGAACTGAGAGTACTTGCTAAAGAATTCTGTCTCTTAACAGTGTTGGCGTCAGACTCATTATCATTTGACAATATATCGAAGACGTTCTCATAGACGATATCGATCATGTCGTGCTCGGACGGTTCGCTGTCGTACACTTCGATGGCTGTCTGCACTGTGTTCGTGGTGGAGCTTTCCTCGTCGTTGGCTGAAGCGTCTTCGTTCGCGAAGTAGCTCTCCAGCCGGCTGCATTCAGCAACTAGCGTCTCTGTGGTTACTTTGTGAGCAGCGTTGGTCGCTATCTCCAGTTTCAACTGGCTCGCCGACACAGCCGTGTTCACTACATCTCCGAGTATGCCCTCCATCAGATCCTCCTTCTTATCGTTCTGTGATAGATTTGAATCGTCACCGTAAGAACTTTTGGATTCCTCCAGAATAGGTTCGAGAATATTCTTGATTTTTAAAGGAGACTTCTTTGCGTCATCTCTTGTTTTAAAGTCATCGCAGTAGAAATCTATAGGAACAGAATAGTCCCGGATGTCTTTCTCTACTAATTCTTTGACAGGACTTTCGTAAGAGTCTTCTAAATCTGTAAAGCTATGATATTCGCCTTCTATAGATTCTAAAGAATTATTTGCGTCATCCATCGATTCCGCAGCGACCAAGTCTTCAGTATAATTAGTGTCTATGGGTTCTCTAACAATTAGTTTTGTGTTTATTTCAGTATTTTTCTCATTTACAAGAACAGACTGATCACCAGTATCAGATTTCTCAATAATAGTCTGATTTTCTGTAGAGAAACTGTTACCTATATCTCCAATGTAATTATCTTCATTAAACTCTTGACTATCAACGAACTCCGTTTCCTTCTTTTCTACTTGGAACACGGGAACGAACTTCTCTTGTACTTTGACGTAGGTAGCATCGCTGTCTGCTTCTTCCGAACATTTTTGAGGAATGTTATCAACGGAGAAGTAAATAGAATTGTGATTCTTTGTTCTTTTAGTTTTGTCGCGTTTGTTGAGCTCAAAGGCGTAGGAAACGTTAGTGGCGCCGCAAGAGCGGCACAGTGGTAAATGGTAGTGCATTGGCTCGGGGTCTTTTATGTACGAGTTGATGAAGCCGCAGTGCGACTGTGTCCTGAATAGTTTGTTAGGTTTGTAGCGAGGGAGGGACCGGCTTCTGAGCCCGAAGTCTGACTTGCAGCGACCGTCCCACTCTATGGAGGGGATGGAGTACAAGCTGGAGCGACTGCTCTCGTTGCCCACCTCGTGAGCTGTGTGTCCGAGGCGGGGAGTGAGGTTCACTTTACATTTGGGTGGCTTATGCGGGGGATCGTACGTTTGCACGATATGCTCAAAGTTGATACTGCGGGAGTATTCGCGTTTGGAACGTTTGTTAGCTTCTTTCTCATCGAGTTTACCTGCAACGGGTGGGACAGTTGGATTCACACGTTCGTGCTGTGACGCGTATAGCCGGCCGATAGGAGAGCAGCAGTTCGTAGTGATGGTAGGCAAACGGTGCCAAGGAACGCGCGGATTGAGTTGGTAGGTGGGAGCATACCCCGTTGGGGCTGTGGGGTTGTCACAAACATACCGCGGCCTCGACATAAAGAGCTAAGAAGGAATATGGGTGGTTTTTAGTCAGTAGAAGTCTGACACAACCCTTTCGCTCTGCCCAAAAGCGGGAGGGGTTATTTAATGATTTTCCACCCACCCTAAAAAAAAGTCGGGAGCATACCACTTGTCTACTATCGGTCGGCTTGTTTATTCTATGCATTTTTAGTGATTATCTCAATTTTGATGCCACTTGGCACATGACAATAGGTGCCACATTGCCATTTTTTTATTTGCCATTAAAGGTAACGACTTTGTCACTATGGCAAGCGGTTGCAATGCCTTCAGAATCATAATTAAAAATGCATAGATTTGTTAACGCATTGTACACCACGAAATATGAATCCGGATGAACGTTTAGGCTACCTACAACTAATATACGGTAACTACACTATTGAGATTTGAGACCAAGTAGAATAGATATCAAACTATATATACTATAGAAGTCTATAGATACAGATAAATTCGCTTTGTATTTGTCATTGTGTACCTATTATTAGTCATTACACGTTTGTATAGAACTCTTTCTTTTTTGGGTCACCTACTCCGGTCGATTTAGATTTTTTTTGACAGTTATTTGTAACAAACTTATCATCGTGAGTTATGATTTCCGAAGAAAAACCGATGCTTCCCGACGTGTATTCTTTACCGCGGTACTTCTAATGCTTTGTTGACATCGAAAATTCATGTTATATAGGTCGATTTAACAAATATTTACATTCTTTTCAGTGAAATGTTTACGACTACATTTGTAACGTGGGAAAATACAACCAAACACACGTTCGTAGCAATATTAAGAAAACTGCTAATACGGAACCGTGTACTAATTGATGATGATCTAGCAATCCTTAAACCAAAACGATATGATGACAATGAAATATTGAAAATAACCTTATATAGAAAGATCTCGATAACACGGCTGCCAAGCTTAAATGGAACTGGGCAGAAGGCCTACCATGACGTCTTAAAACAGTTTTTATTCCAGTGAGGAAAAGAGAGAGCGCTGGACACCCTGTATAGTTCTGTCACGTTTCCAAACTAGAATAAGAATAGGGTAGTTGACAAAAAAAAACTAATTAGTCCGTCAGATAGATTTCCAAAAAATATTGAACACGAATTTTTTCTTTTTTCACGTAAACAAAAAATGAAGACGATACAGTGCTTCGAAAAGTCGTGAAACGTCACAGGTTGGTTCATTTTTACCAGACTATGACGTCAAAAACCCCCTCTCCATGGTCTTTGACAAGCTTTATATTCGTCATTTTTTATTAATTTGATAAAACAAAAAACACGTATCCAATATTTTTCGATAATCTCTGACGGACTAAACAGAATCATATTTTTTTTAGTCAGTCAACTACCCTATTGTTTTAAGACATCATAGTAGCGCCTCTGGCCACATCTGTCGGAGCTATGATCTAAAGTAACCACGCAATAGGTCCCAAACAGCAACGCGACAGGCCTAAAGGAAATGACTCGTATCACAAGGATTGGCGTATAACGGCACTGGAAAGAGGGAAAGGAGGCCTTTGCCTTACATCATCATCATCAGCCTATAATGTTCCCACGTGCGGGACTCAGGCCTCCTCTCTAGGAGAGGGATGGGCTATAATCCACCACGCGGGCCCAGTGCGGGTTGGTAGATGTCACATGTCTTCGAATGTTTGGTTCTAAGACATGCCGGTTTCCTCACGATGTTTTCCTTCACCGTTTTTGCCTTACAGTGGAACACAAATGGTTGATAATAGTAAAAAGAACTTTGTATCAATGAGGGACAACACAAATTCCTTACGACCTAAAAACATAGCATGTTTGAATAGCGATTCGATAATGAAAGAACTTCGTAGTATGACCTAGCGCTGACAAAGACAGACGACACAAGAAAACAACATATACCTTCCATGAATCTAGCTGTGACGGTCAAATACTCAAACGGTTAAAGTCAGGGGTGATTTGAAGTAGGTAGTATAAACTTCACGTCGGGGGCTGCGGGTTGTTTGAAAGAGATACCGCGATTGACGGCACGGTTGGCGCAGTGGCTGAGCGATTGGACTGCTGCGCTGCGTGTCGCGGGTTCGATCCCCGCACGGAACAAATATTTGTATGGCCTACAGATACCTAGTTGTTTCGGGTCTGGGTGTGTTTGTGTATGTGAGTTTAAATGTTTGTAAACGCACCCACGATACAGGAGAAATTCCTAGTGTGGGACAACGTTTTTTTAAAAAACAAACAAAAGACCGCGGCCTCGACACAAAGGGCTAAGAAGGAACATGGGTGGTATTTAGTCAGTAGAAGTCTGACACTTTTCTCCTCTTTTTTGTACTCTACCACAGTGCTGTCCTATTTGACCCGAAAGTTGACTGGTAGAGAATGCCTTGTGGCATTAAGTCCGCCTATGTACCACTTTTGTACATAAAGTTAAAATAAATCCTTACTAATAAACGCGAAGGTTTGTATGTATGTATGGATGTTTGTTACTCTTTCACGCAAAAACTACTGAACGGATTTGGATAAAATTTGGTACACAGATAGTAAATAAATAAATAAGGGTTTCTTATTGTCAAGTACGTAGAATACATTTAACAGTCAAGTGAAATTTAACCAAAGTGAAGTCTTATTTAGGTCTATTGACCCCCTCTTTTAATCGTTTGAGTATTTTGCGTTAGCAGAACAACCTAAAAACAACCAGTAGCAACCGTAACCTAGCAACACTATCCTCGGGACAACCACTGACCTGAGACCCCCTACCTACCTCATATAGCAGTTCTAGAGAATTAATTATCCAGTTTCTAACTATACATAAATTAAAACAAAAGTCCTGACTGACTGACTCATCAACGCCCAGCCCAAGGACTTAGAAAGCTGAAAGGGGTTTTGAACTTTTTTGTATGGAAGCTGGCATATCGACCCACAGCCAATTTGATTTTTTTCAGAAATCACGGCCCACGATGAAATTGGTATGTATGGATAGAAGACACTTAGACGAACAAAAAATGTCATGTAACATGGTACACCAAAGTGTCACGTCATCGAGATATTTGAAGGTAAAGATCGGGGAGGGTATGAAGACGGGGGGGGAGGGTATGAAGACGGGGGGGGGGAGGGTGACGGCTATGTAGGATAGTTAAGTCACTAGAACTGCTATAGAAGGTTGTGGTGGGACGTCTGATACCAACATCTTTGCAACTATGACACATGAAAACTGTGACCTTCCACTTCGCTCCACAAAGCGTTTCAACCGAAACTAAACCTTGTTGATATAATTTTGCGTACTTTATCCTGCGAATATGAGCATTTTTATTATTTTTATGGGTATAAGGTAGCCCCATAATTCTAAAACCACTATGGGCCTTATCACACTAGCGGTTTGGAAGCGGATGCGGGGCGGAGCGGACGCGCCGCGGCTGCGCAGCGAACACGTCGCGGACGCGTGGCGAATTCGTTACGTTTTCGTCGCGTGTGTGTGTAGCTAATTATCGCCGTACGATACACTGCACACTACAACAAAACATACACTGTTCGCGGCGAACCGCAACGGATTCGCTGCGCATGCGCGGCGTGTTCGTTGTGTGTCCGTAACGATTTCGTTGCGCGCCCGCTCCGCTTTGAAGACGCTCGCAATCCACTAGTATAAGGCCATAACTCCTGTGCGCCAGAATCAACAGTGGCTCGCACCAGTGCAGCATCGAGACAACGAAGCCCGACAAAGTCTCAAAAAACAATTTAACTGTCTTGGATCCCGCAACGAAATTAATCAGAAAAGAATAGCGGAGGAGTAGGAAAAAATCATAATTTCCACTTCCCTCCATATCAGCAGGAGACAGAACAGAACAAGGGCTTTAATGAGACACAAATAAAGTTTAGTTTCGATTGAAACGCCACACAGCTGCGAGTGAAGTCTTCGTTCGCAATGTAGAAGATGGACTACCTCTAGAGACGGGCTGTGCGTGCGCAGTGGGCGTGGCGGTGGGCGGGGCCAGCGACACGGGCGGGGCGGGGGGCGGGGCCAGCAACACGGGCGGCGCGCGCGCAGCCGCTGTGCGAACCAACCACAGTTTACTACTATTCACTGGCGTTCAATCACACATACAAACATACATCAACTCATGCCCTTTTCCCAAAAATAAGCACCACAGAACGCCACTTGCTACGATCCTTACATACATGGGTCACCCATCCAGTTTCTGAACCGACTCAAGGGTCTCTGACATACCCGCCGGGGCTGCGGGTTGCTCGAAAGAGATACCACGATCTCAACACAAAGGGCTAAGTAGGAACATGGGTGGTTTCAAGTTAGTAGAAGTTTGACACTCCCTACCGCTCTGCACAGAGCGGGCGGGCATTTGACGGTAGGCTTATACGTGCCTTTCCAAACACGGAATAGGGGATCGGACAAAAAAAAACTAATTAGTCCGTCAGATAGATTTACAAAAAATATTGGACACATATTTTTTCTTTTTTCACGTAAACAAACAATGAAGACGATATAGACGCTTTGAAAACTCGTGTGACGTCATATTCTAAGACATTTTTTACTGGCGAGTGACGTCACAAGCCCCCACTCAAATCTTTGGCGAGTTTTATCTTTGTAAATTTTTATTGATTTGATAAAACAAAAAATACGTTTCCAATACTTTTCGATAATCTAACAGACGGATTAATTAGAATCATATTTTATTTAGTCAGTAAACATCCCTATTATACAATACACGTCATGTATCCAATATGTTGTAACTGCCTCCGTGGTCGAGTAGTTTAGGCGTTTGCCTTGTGACCCGGTGGTCGTTCGATTCCCACGGGAAGCATACTTTGTAAAGTTGTTTCCAGTTTGGTTAGGACATTGCAGGCTTGAATCACCTGATTGTCTGATAAAAAGATGGTTCCGTGCTTCGGAAGGCACGTATAAGCCGGTGGTCCCGGTCGTCAAACCATGTCAGAAGCCTGTGAGGCGGTTTAGAAACTCTGACACTAGGGTGTGTGGGGTCGTTAGACCTTACTGCCCACACGATAAGAAGAAGAAGACTGCTTATATCATTCATACTCAAAACTGTTCTCAAAATTTACAAGACAACCGGTTTATCGCTCAACCAAACGATTCTCACCTCTAATGACGACACGCTGTACTGGTGACGTCATACCTGACGTCACTGACGACGACATTGGTGACGCGGGCGAGTCGTAAAACACCTCGTCATCGGATAGTAGGTTCGGGTCCCGGCTCGCCACTACTCGTGAAACAAGTACTAATCATTTTTGAGACTCAAAATGTGACATCATCCTATAGACTTATATCACTATCACTACATAGTATAAAACAAAGTCGCTTCCCGCTGTCTGTCCCTATGTATGCTTAGATCTTTAGAACTACACAACGGATTTTGATTTAATAGATAAAGTGATTCAAGAGGAAGGTTTTAGTATCTTTTTTGCACCCGTGGGAAGCCGGGGCGGGTCAATAGTTATGTAATGAGGGACGAGCCTATTGCCATCAAACGGTCATGAATGTAGACTCCGTGACTGAGGAATTCCTGATGGAAATACCCTATAAGTATACTCCAGTTTGAATAAATGACTTTTGATTTTGATGAAAGTTTGTATGAAAAATCGTCATTTTTTATCGACATCCACGCGGGCGAAGCCGCGGGCAAAAGATAGTCTACCTAATTATAACTCCAATTCTATATTTTAAAATTATTTTTTTTTGTATTTTTTATAAAAGTTATAAAATATGTATATTATTATAATCTTTTGTTGTTTTAGAGTCTACCAGCTTGTGAAATTGAAAGGAAGATGGCTAAAATAAAAGCATTAGTAGTATAAATAAAAAGTGTTAGAAACATTAAAATTTGCGAGATAGAAAACTAACTAAATACATGCAAACATACTCAATAATGAATTATAGACGATTTTATAATTATTGGATTGTGTGAAGAATCATTTTAAGGAAAAAGGAGTAAATTATAGCGTGACGATTGCCAGAAAAGAAAAAAGAACTATTCGCACCCCCCAGCGAATAATATAATCGAGAAATCTAAATTTTACAGGAAAAATAAAAAACTGTTTAAATTGCTTATATCTCAGCATGGGTGGATCCTAT
Source organism: Diarsia dahlii (assembly GCA_949775195.1). NCBI lineage: Eukaryota > Metazoa > Arthropoda > Insecta > Lepidoptera > Noctuidae > Diarsia > Diarsia dahlii. The sequence goes on along the minus strand of OX459217.1, from coordinate 12,584,806 downwards.
GGTAGCCATTTATGCATCAAAACAAAGCTAATTTTTTACTGTGTTTTTTTCTTAGAATAGTTTAATAACATAAAGTTTTTGATGAAAAACAGGCCAAAACTATGCCTTTACGACATTATTGGCGTGTAAACTTAACGATATCGTAGTCAGTATTCTAAGGGAATTAATATTGTTATGTTCAGTATGATAATCTTACTTTTGTAAATATGCATAGAAAAAATCCACAAAAAAAAATTACAAGATGTAATAAGAGCTCTAAACATCGAATATTATTATGCAATAAAACGAAAACTATGGTAAAAGCATAATACCATATTATTTTATTCTTTGGGGGATGCGTATTGTACTCATGATAACAACAACATAACCTCCTTCTTTTAGAGAAGTCGGTTAAAATCCAATGAAATATTCAAAATCGTCTATAAAACATCATTAATAATAAAAAGAAAGACAGTATTAGTGCGAAGATTATAGAACCGAATTCATAACCGACCGGGGTCATATAACCGAGCGGGGTCATATAACCGAGGGGGGTCATATAACCGAGCGGGGTCATTTAACCCAGCGGGGTCATATAACCGACCCGGGTTATATAACCGACCGGGGTCACATAACCGGGTGGGGTCAAGTCACATACCTTTCGTCCGATCAGCGTGAGCGCGCTCCGCGGCCAGGAAATCAGTAGTGTCCACTAAAAAGGTACATTCCGTTTACATACACATGCACAAAACTAAGGGTTGCCGAAACTCTTAAAAAAGGGCCAAAGGAGATGAGCTAGCGAAACGTTATACGTATCTAACATGTACACTAGTCACAAAAAATAAGTAATAAAAGTGATTTTCAACAGGCAACTCGAAAGGAAATGGTCGCATAGTAAAAAAAAAAGTTAATTGTAGTTCTAAGTATCTAGTTTTCGACTCTGACTATGAGTGAAAAAGTTCAAAATATTAAAAAAACAAAACAGACGCACACTTCTTTGAAGAGAAGCGAAAATTTGATTAAAAAAAATCCGCATTTGGTCTTAGGACAACATCAAAACCGTTCATGATAAAAAATTCACAGTAAAATTCGAAAACTAGAGCTATAATTTGTTTTTTTTTTGCTGTACAACCCTTCCGAATCTCTGTTGAAAATCAAGCAAAAATTAGTTTTTTTTTATTATCCCTTAACATTTTGTGACTACTGTAATCACAATAATCTAATAATTTTCTACACTCAACAGACGGAAATTTTGTCCTATTTACTTAAAACATAACCCTTTCCTTGCAGTCGGGTAAAAATGAGTAATTTCGCAAGCTAATCCATTTGGCCTGATATTACGAAATGATTTTAAATCGAAATCAACATGCCTGTACAGAAAACGAGCAAAAATGAAAAGAAAAACGATAATCGTGCTCTAAGTAAAACCACCTATATAAATTGCCACGAATTTAGTACATCATCTGCCTAGCCTTTTCCTAACTATGTTGTGGTCGGCTTCCAGTCTAACCGGATGCAGCTGAATACCAGTATTTTACATGGTTTCGGTATGCAATGGCTGGTCACCCATCCACAGACTAACCTAGGCAAGGGCGGCAAGCGCGGTAAACAAGTTAAGAAGTTAAAGAAGTAAGAATAGTTGGTCGCTGAGTTGAACACAAGACAATGTTTGTTATTTGTGTTCTTTCTCCAAAATTAGTTTACTGTTATGTTATGTATTTATAATTTTATTTTTACATTGTTTATTGTTATATACTTTTGTTTATTACTGATTGTGTCTGTAGTAAATCTTAAATGTAACTGACACCTTGCTATTGTATCGAGTCTGGTTCTTCTAACCAACCTAACAGACAGATGTGTGCTGGGGAGTTTGTTCCGCCACTTCTTCTTTCCAGCTAAACACTAGGAAGTGTCGATGGGTGGGCGTTTTGGGGGACTGTCTTATAAAAATGTAAATACAGTGAAACCTGGTTAAATGTGTCTCAGATATTCAAATCTGTCTCATGGGACCCCAGTATGAGTTCCAGTTAAGGAGGTTTCTCACTTATCCAGGTCCCACTTAACCAAGTTTCACTGTGTTAAAGTGTAGCGGTGTGTGTGTGTGTGTGTACTCACCGTCGCTGAGCACGACTTCCGGTTGGCTGCGAACAGGCGCCTGCTTCGTCTCTATTCTCAACACGCGGTGTTCTGTAAACACGTTATTAACTCATTTATCTATATTTTCAACTGACATGGTCACTAAACATTATTATGTGCTTTATTAATTTCTTAAAAAAAAAAACAATGAAAAAATAGTGTTCCACCGGTGTTTTTTTTTTTTTTTTGAGGACTCCTCCGGCTCTGGGCAGACCGGTAGGGTTTGTCAGACTTCTACTGACTAAAAACACCCATGTTCCTTCTTAGCCTTTTGTATCAAGACCGCGGTATCTCTTTCGAACAACCCGCAGCCTCGACGGGCTCTTCAGCCTGCCTCGCGGCGTCTCTGCATTGTAAGGAGTATGACGTTTGACGCCTTACTCAGAAACGCCACGACACGTACAGACCACCGCACAAACTCTACGATCCCCATTAACTCTCTCGGGCTACAATAGGGTCCCAGTTCACAAAAAAAATCTAAGTCCGTCAGATAGATTTCCAAAAAATATTGAACTCGTATATTTTTTTTTTTTTCACGTAAACAAAAAATGAAGACTGCTTCGAAAAGTGCAACGTCACAGTTTGGTACATTTTGACCAGACTATGACGTCAAAAGCCCCCTCTCCATGTTCTTTGACAAGCTTTATTTTCGTCATTTTTTATTAATTTGATAAAACAAAAAACACGTATCCAATATTTTTCGATAATCTAACTGACGGACTAAACAGAATCATATTTTTTTAGTCAGTAAACTGCCCTATTCTGGGACGACCTATATGTTGGTTGGAGTAGGTATTCTATAAACATCACACACAATGGCTCAATCAAGAGGCTAACTGCGGATAAAACAGCCCAGTTAAACTAAACTTTTTTTTTATATGGGCTTACTCTTGACCTCAATCTTGCCCTAACGGCAGAGATGAGGTCGACGATGGAACGAGCTTAACCAGAAGAAGCCTGTTTACTCGCGACTTAAATAGATTGGGGTTATATGAACTCGGGAAAACCGAGGCAGGCAGAGAGTTCCACTCCTTGGCTGTACGAATAATGAAAGATTTAGCGAAACGCTTCGTACGAATGTGTGGAACATCGACAAGGTATGGGTGATATCCTGCAAACTAAACAGAGTATGACGTTTAAAAACTTTTTAAAAAGTTAGTAAAGGCGAAAGGCAGGGTTGTATGGGAGTTTCGTACACCTAATAAAATGTCGTGTTTTGGGATATTTTTTGTTTTAATTGGTAGTCAATACAATAGGCAAGCCCTTTTAAAATTCTTAGATTTTTAGAAGTTGGGACCTAAAAGTTATAACCAGTTTTATTTTTGAGGTTATGTCCCAATAAATATTAAGTATTACGTGTAGGCATATAAACATTGTTTTGGTGAAAAGGGATAATAATATGTTCTAGATAGTTGGCTATCTTTGTAGTGTTTTACTTATCATTAAGTTGGCAAATTGACATTAGAATTGTACCAATTCAGTAGGGTGCTTTAGGAAAGACCTGCGTCCAGCAGCGGTCTGCAATAGTTTGATGATGATGATAATGATAAATGATGAAGTGCTGATGGAGTTTTGAGTGTGGTTAAATAAAACAACTTTGTTTTTGTAGGATCTAACATTTATTTTATTGTTCTTATATTACCTAATTACTTCTTAATATTACTTCATCTAAGCAAGGGGCAGGTCGGGTCATATCTTCATGGCGAGCGTAACTGAGGTACCAAATAATGCTCATAACGTGTGAGCAGCATCCCACTTCTTAAACCTACAATGCAATTACAACAATAACTTTTGATTGAGTCCCGACCATTCATATTTGATTCTGTAACTATGAAAACGAAATAAGTTCTAGCAGAAGAATGGTGGGACTTTATTTTAGCACGAAGCAACATTGGGTTTATTCCCTCTAAGCCATGAATTCTCTCTCGAGTTATCTCTAACATAGATCATACTCCATGAAACCGAAAATGCTCACCCACATATGAACGAGCCTGGCGAATTTGGTATATAGGTACCACAAGCAAATAATATTAATTCCTCCATGGATAAATAATATTAATCTCGAGCTTGGCCCCAGCAAACTCCATAATCTTCATGCATGGATGACATCTGTAAATAAATAGCATTGATGAAACACAAATTAAACACTGACAGACATAAATTGCGCCCAACATGACCAAGCTACAGAATAGTTCTTGACATAAAAACCCAAACCCATGCCTTGTTGCATTAAGTCCGCCTATGTACCACGTTTGTGCATGAAGTTTAAATAAATAAATAAAATGATTGGTTTTCACCTTACAGAAAATCTTTACCAAAAATATCTATGTTGTGTTAATATAGAGAGAAGGGCTATGTGACAATGGAAAAACCAGTACCCTTTTGTTGTTAGTAGAGCCATCATGATTGTCCCAGATTTAGCAACATAAAATAGTAATTGCCCTTTGCATGACACATTATTATAAGCTAATTACTATAAATATATTTCATATACATATACCTGCTGCTGCTCCATCAAACGAGCAGTGTTGTCGGGATTCCACTCTTGGTCTGATGTTGAGTCGGATAGACTCTGACCACATACAGCACATATCAAATCAGAATGATCACCCTCCAGATGATCAGGTACAATGGGTTGAATATCTTCATTTGGTGAACCAACCCTAGTTCTTCTAGCTCTTAGCCAACACGGCACACAAGCTTCATCCTCAGAACGAAGCTAAAATAAAAAAATATAAATAAAGAAAAAGTTGCGTTTAAAAATGCATGGTATTAGTGGGAAATAATTTACATTGTTTTAACACACATCAAATCAAGACACCTAATCGATAAAAGTTATAATAGGTGTGTGTTGTTATACCTCTCGTGGTTGGATCCAAGTAGTAACTGTGTTAGCCATTCTTTGTTCGTCTTCATTTGCACCTTCAATCAAAATCCTGCGTTGACTGATTCGTAGTATGGATCGTCCGCATACAACACAAACACTTTGATGGCCTGTGCGTCTCCTCGGCATATTATCAGAAAACGGGGATGACTAGCTAGCTGCCAGCATGCATGGCAAACATGGTCAGCAGGTGTTATCTGGAAATAAAGAAGTGATTTTGTGTACGGCTCAACATTGCTTTATATGACTATGACACTTTAACAGTCATACTAACAGAGTAATAACTATTATAACAGTGTTAGGCAAACCAATTTAGGCAACCAAGTGTTAGGCAAGTAAACAATACATGCAAAACGATCACTTATGTGTTTGTACAGACAAATTGTAAATATGTAAACAACCACAATAGTGTTTGTTATATTTTTCAAATAATGTTTAGTTTAGTTTTTGTACACACATATTATTTTAGTATGATATCGTGTAGTTTAAATGGTAAGGACTACTTTTTAACACGTAAAAGTTATCACTTCGTAACTGGCACACTCGTACGCAAAATGTTATGTTTGAAACTACTTACATCTCTAGGATATGTCCACAGCCGAATAGTATTGACGAGATCTTCACTCTCATCCGTTAAAGCGTGCCTTCATATTCGGGACAAGCGAACGTTGCAATTGATGCATTGCAAACTCGTCATTTTAATTAAAAGCACGTACACACACAGTGGTGGAGTTATGAGAGTAGCGGCTGCGAAGGACCAATAAGCGTTGTGTAAATTATAGTTTAAGCGGGAGTGAATGCTGCCAACTGGTTTTATTTAGAGGGAACGGTATTAGGACTTACTTGCAGTTTGAAGGATCGCCTGTAACGATGGCTGACGACTGGAAAGCGCCGTGTAGAGGTCTTGAATGTGGTTTCTTCCCAGCACGTTTTTATTATTGTCCCACTTGTGTCGGCCGACACTCACAGATTGGTTATTTGGTTTTATGGTTGCGTCTTGGTGTATTTGCGGTGCGCACCGCAATAACTAAGCGGTATCGCGTAAAGAGGTGTTAAGCCGTTGAAGACAGTTGAAGATATAAATTTGAAGTGTTCCTTTTTTTTCATGGCGTGGTAGCTTCTTCATCACCTCGGAAGCTCGCGTCATTGGACGCTTGCGGCAATACTCCTTTCTCTTTCTGTCGCATGGAGGCGGTATAGGAGGGAAAGAGAGGGGTAGATAAAACCAGCGCAGGCAACATGACAGGAAATATATAACGCGGTAAAAGTGTTTCGGATATGTGGTAGCGTGTTGTACCACGTTCGGAAATATTATAGTAAAAAAAACGTATGCTAAATAAAACTTGCGTAAGCATCCTGCCCGGTTTTGAGGATATGTACTATTCTCAAAAGGAAAGAAGTTACATTAAAACGGACTAGGAGAGAGAAAAATATTTAAATATGTTAACTACAGCTAAATTAGGTTATTGGAATACAGAGTGAAACTATTGAGAAGGTAAAGGACATAATTTTACAACGGGTCTCTTGAAAGAGCCACTGCATGTCTTCACCATAGCAACGCGGGTTGTCCCATCCCTGCCGGGGAAAACTTCGGTGATTATGCCCATTGGCCAACGTAACGGAGGGACATCATCCTGATGCATGAGAACCACTGTACCAATCTTAATATTGTCTGTGGCATTCAACCATTTTTGCCTAACTTGTAAGTTATGTAGATATTCTATCCGCCATCTTCTCCAAAAGCTGCAAACCATTTGGTCAAGCAATTTCTTGCGGCAAGTTAGAGAACTCGTTGTTTCGGGAACGTTCACGACAGGCAACGAGGTCAACGGAGAAGCCATTATAAAATGCGCGGGAGTAAGCGGTTCTGGGTACGGATCCTCAGTCAGGACGCAGAGTGGTCTAGAATTTAGAACTGCCTCAATTTCAGTGAGAACAGTCGAAAGCTCCTCATAAGTAAGGAGTTGAGAACCGATAACACGGTATAAATGAGTTTTAATTGATTTAATATTAGATTCCCACAACCCTCCAAAGTGGGGAGCGCGGGGTGGAATCATTTTCCACTCTATGCGGTAGCGGTTAGCAAGTAGTTCTTGCAATTGAGCCTTGGCTCCAACGAAATTTGTTCCGTTGTCGGAATATAAGTAAGAGACAGGTCCTCTGCGGGAAATGAATCTTTTGAAAGCGGAAATAAAAGTGTCCGATGACACGTCGGTAACCAATTCAATATGAACTGCTTTGGTAACGAAACAAATGAACAAGCAAATGTAAGCCTTCTGACTTCTCTGTCCTCTACGTCTACATAACGTTACTTTAATGGGACCAGCGTAATCCACACCCGTGTGCACAAAAGCTTTAGTCTCCTGTACGCGACAAGCGGGTAAATCAGCCATCTTTGGGCTAGGGTGAGAAGGAGAAACTTTAAAACAAAAGTTACAAGCGTGTACTCTTTGTCTGATGACACCTCTAGAAGAGAGGATCCAATATTTTTGACGTAACAAAGAGCTAAGAAGGCTTACACCGGCATGACAATAAATGCGGTGATAGTAGTCTATTAGAACATGCGTAAAATTATCATGTTTAGGTAAAAGAGCGGGATGCTGAGCTTCATAAGGAAGGTTCGCATTTGACAACCTGCCACCGATTCTAATTATGTTATGCTCGTCTATAAAGAGATCGAGTTTTTTAAACTGTGAGCGAAGTTTTTTACCTTTAATTTCGTCATAAATATCTAAAAAATGAAATTGTTGAATACAACGAATTAAATAAATTTCAGCGGTAGCTAATTCACGGACAGTAATTATCTGATGTGACTTGTCATAAGGAATAATATGCAAAAATCTTAAAATGTATACAATTATGCGCAATATTTTATTTAAAGATGTAATTTTTTGAGAAAGGCTATATATCAAATTAAGTTCTGATACGGTAGATACCAACGTTAAAGATTTATTATTAAACTCGGGCAACTGCTCGCTGCATGAGGAAACAAACGGAGTGATAGGCCACTCAGCAGTTGGGCGCAGAAGCCACTCAGGGCCATGCCACCACAAATCGTGATTTAGTAGCTGCTCAGGTAGAAGACCTCGAGACAAACAGTCACTAGGATTTTCTTTACCGATGATATGATAAAAATGTTTAGGATCAAGATTTTCTTGACATTTTGCGACGCGGTTGCTAACAAAAATGTTCCATTTGTGCGGTGAAGAATGAATCCATGAAAGTGTAATTGTAGAATCGGAAAAGGCAAATATTTTATTAATAGCGGTACGAGAGCGGTAAGTGTCATAAACTAATTTAATTAAGTTAGACAAAAGAACAGCGGCGCAAAGCTCTAGACGAGCCAGAGATACGACCTTAACAGGTGCAACTTTGGATTTAGCACACACCAAATTTACGTGAGTGTTACCATTTGTGTCAGTGACATGTAAGTATATGACGCAGCCATACGCATTCATGCTGGCGTCAGCAAAACCTACTATATTTGTCATGCAACCCATAGTAACGGCTACATGACGCGGCAATTTTAAAGAAGAAAGTAGAGGCAGTTGCTCTTTAAATGTTTGAAAGAGAAGTACAATAGAATCGGGTGGAGTTTCATCCCAATCTGTGTTTAATTTCCATAATTCTTTTATGAGTAATTTCGCGAATACAACTACAGGAGCTACCAGACCGAGGACATCCCACAGACGAGCAATCGTGGAAAGTATGGAGCGTTTAGTACAAGTTTTATCCAAGTTAGATGTAGTAAAGGTGAAACAATCCTCGGAAGGAATCCATTTTAGTCCAAGAATTTTTAAATTATCCCCGTCAGAAAAGTTAATAGAAGAGCGATTGGAGTGTGGAATAGCCTTCAGTAGTTCCGAGGAATTACTTGCCCACTTAGTAAGGTCGAAGCCCCCAGCCTTAAATAAGGCGATAAGTTCAGCGGAAAGAATTTTGGCTTCCTCCAGAGTAGAAGTCGAGTTAGCCAAGTCATCCATGTATAGCTCATGAGAAGCGACAATGGATGCGCGCGGGAAGCGATGTTTTTCATCCTCTGACAGCTGGCGCACAGTGCGCATGGCTAGAAATGGACTGGGCTTAAGTCCAAACGCAACTCGGTTAAATTGAAATTCGCGAACAGGCTCAGCGGTATTGAATCGAAATAATATTTTCTGGTATTTTCGATGCTCATCAATAACAGCAATTCGAAGATACATCTGTTTTATATCAGCTGTAACTGCAATAGGGAATAAGCGGAAATTTAGAAGTAATAAAAATATGTCAGCCTGTAAATTCGGCCCTGTGTGTAACAAGTCGTTCAATGACACGCCATTATGAGACTTGGCGCTCGCGTCAAGGACGATACGAACTTTAGTAGTTTGTTTATCATTCCTAATAACAGGGTGATGCGGTATGTAATAACCCGTAGTCTGATCAGCCGCGCTGGGTGTAGTTTCAGTTAAATAATTTTGATCAATATATTCTTGGATTATTTCGTTATAACTAGCGCGCAAAGCAGGGTCGCGAAGCTTAGTTTTTTCCAAATTAATTAAGCGTCGATAAGCGACAGCATAAGAATTTCCGAGTGAATCTGGATTCTTACAGAATGGTAACGCAGTACAATACCTACCACTGGAGTCACGTGACACAGTAGAAACGTACAGCTGTTCACACTCCCGTTCAGTGGGGCTCATAAAAGATTTTGAAGGTATTTCTTCGATATTCCAAAATTTATGTAAAGATTCGTCTAATGATATAAAACAATGAGAATCATCTATATTTAACGCGGTAGAAAAATATGAAGCGGTATTTAAATCTGCGGATCTGTTGTTGTTGTTGTTGGAACTGAAACTAGCGGGTACCTCACCCATAAGAATGTAACCAAACACGGTTTCAATTGCGGAAGGCGCGGTAGGTGAGATAATTTTATCGTTAAGTAATAAATATGGGAACAGCTTTGCCCCTAGAAGTAATTCAACCTCACCGGGCACGTGCCACAGGGGGTCCGCTAGCGGCAATTCAAATAAATGTTGCACTGCAGAGGTGTCAACAAAGTGAGATGGTAATTTATCCGTTATACAATCAACAACAAGAGCGGTTATTTTATAAGAATTAGTTTTATTTTTAGCAGTAACTTTTATCTCAACGTAACCTATGATAGGCCGCGAAGAGGTTCCTACACCCTTTATAACTGAATTTGAAAGCGGTATAATATTTAATTGCAGTTTTTTACAACAAGCTAAAGTAATTATGTTGTTTTGTGAAGCGTTATCTATTAAGCATCTTACAGAAACGTATTTATTATGTTTGTTGTCAACATAGACCTGTGCTGTCGACAAAAGTACAGTAGTGCGTTGCATGTCTGTGCCTAAGCGTGAACATGCACACAGCGCCACCTGTTGTGAATGCGTGGAGCTAGGCACAGCGTCAGTCGATATCGATCGCGGCGACTGCGATGAGCTCTGTTCCAGATGTAAAAGAGAGTGGTGTTTTTTATTACACGTCCTGCAAGTATGTATCGATTTACACTGTGATGCAGTGTGCGTCGCACTAAGACAATTCACACATCCACGTTTGGTTTTAATAAACTCCAAACGCGCGTTGGCTGAAAGTGACTGAAATGTTGGGCATAAATAAAGCTTCCAATGGTCATTCTTATTGCAATGTAAACAAGTTTGATTATTATCACAAGCAACAAAAGTATGTACTGTACTATCACGTGACTGATTACGGTATGAATTATTTTTGTTAAGATTTACAGACGCAGTCCGAGAAGAAATAGTTCTGTCTAATATTTTAACTTGCGATTTTATGAACTCAACGAAATCCGTATATGTAGGAATATCCGTATCTCTCATATGCATTTCAAATAAATGTATGGTAGCGGGATCTAATTTTTTCAAAGCTAAGTTTAATAATATGAAATCCTTTATGTCATTAATTTCTAATTGTTCTAATGCCGAAACAGACGCGTGAAAACTTTCAATGAAACTATTTAGAGAAGCGGAATTATTAGTTGCGGGTTTAATATTCAATATATTAGACATGTAATGTGAGCCTAGTGCTCGTTTATCTTGATACTTTTGAACCAAACTGTTCCAAATGGAGGAATAATTTTCTCCGGACGGAATAATTCCGGCAGTAATTTGCAATGCGGTTCCTTTTAAGTTCCCTATTAAATACTGCACACGCTGAGAATCTGTAAGATTTATATTACTATGAATATTTGATTTAAATGACTCATAGAAAACAGGCCAGTTTTCAATCCTACCATCAAAGAACGGAATCTGAATAGGAGGTAGTTTGATCGAGCTTCTAGAATGTTTCGCGCTGTCCTGTGACATTGAGTCATCTAATGACCTTGAAGACTTCGCTGCAATAAGTGAGCGTACTCTTTCCACGCGAGTGTAAACGCCGTCAAAGGACACCTGACTGCTATAATCGATTCTATGATCAGGATTTAATTGTAAACAATATGTATTTATTTTATCTATGTTGTCACCAAATTCCTGACGAGAGACTGAGAGTATTTGGGTGTCTGCCATGAACGTTTCCGACGATCGCAGTTCAATATTAGTCGTATTTATTTTCTTTGAAGTTTCATACAACGACGATAAACGCTCAAAGATTGCTTGATTTTTAGCTTGAAGCAATTTAACTTTCATTTTAAGATCTTCCATATTGGAATATTTCTAGAAAGTACAATGAATAAAATAATTTAGTTGTAGCGGGTAGACTTAGAACAATTATTTTTATTCTAAGCGGGTATAAGTAAAGAATGCGGTTGAGTATAAGTTATTGGCAAGTTTGCCGAACTAACTCGCGACAATTAGCGGTTTTAATATTTACCTATGCTATTTCAATGCAACAGGAAGAATATTGAGTTGGTACAATGGTTCCCAATGAATAAGTATGTACCTAGCGGGATGAACGAACGTTAGTACACGTTCAATATGGTGACTTTACGAATTTAGGTACCTATTTGACCTAAATCCTAGGTATGAGACCTATTTAAGCTGATTTTTTGAATCCGACTCGAATGGACCAAAAACTTATGGTGGAGTTATGAGAGTAGCGGCTGCGAAGGACCAATAAGCGTTGTGTAAATTATAGTTTAAGCGGGAGTGAATGCTGCCAACTGGTTTTATTTAGAGGGAACGGTATTAGGACTTACTTGCAGTTTGAAGGATCGCCTGTAACGATGGCTGACGACTGGAAAGCGCCGTGTAGAGGTCTTGAATGTGGTTTCTTCCCAGCACGTTTTTATTATTGTCCCACTTGTGTCGGCCGACACTCACAGATTGGTTATTTGGTTTTATGGTTGCGTCTTGGTGTATTTGCGGTGCGCACCGCAATAACTAAGCGGTATCGCGTAAAGAGGTGTTAAGCCGTTGAAGACAGTTGAAGATATAAATTTGAAGTGTTCCTTTTTTTTCATGGCGTGGTAGCTTCTTCATCACCTCGGAAGCTCGCGTCATTGGACGCTTGCGGCAATACTCCTTTCTCTTTCTGTCGCATGGAGGCGGTATAGGAGGGAAAGAGAGGGGTAGATAAAACCAGCGCAGGCAACATGACAGGAAATATATAACGCGGTAAAAGTGTTTCGGATATGTGGTAGCGTGTTGTACCACGTTCGGAAATATTATAGTAAAAAAAACGTATGCTAAATAAAACTTGCGTAAGCACACAGCACAATTAATAAAGCGTCCTTTCGCGAAATTACTAGATAGAGTACGGAGTAGCAGTAGCTGGACTCAACGTAAAAATGGCCAGATAATTTGCTAAATTGCTCAAATGCAGTTACAAACCACAATTTGAATTCAAAACAACAGCAAAGAACTGAACAGAGACTCGGAAAGATTTTCCCAATAGATAATCTGTGATTTTCCTAATCTGTCAAATACTGTCAATAAAATAATTGCCAATACAAAAAAAACATTGATGTCGAAAATAATTCCTATTATTAATTATTAAGATTGTATGCAATAATTATTCATTGTAAGGTATAATGTGTAATTGGTTAATTATATTTACTGTTATTTCTATTTAAAATAATTATTTATCATTGTGAACCTCGTGATATTTTACAAATGGCAACTTCTAAAAACATAACTACGTTTAGTTTAAGATTATATTACGTTTAATTACTTAAATCTTTTAATTGATATAACTAATGAATCCAGACTTCTAAAAATACTAATGTTACATGAAAATGAATGGTTTAATTGACTTAGTAAGTGGTACAAATTCTATCACAAAACAACAAAAAAAGTATGTGGTACGAATTCTGCCTTTTGCCTTTTTATTTTTCACTTTTTAGTCACATGTAAGTTCACATGTTCATGAGTCATAATGTTTTTTTTTTTTGAGTTTTGTTGATTTTTCAAAAACCGCTTGTCCGATTTCGATAAAAAAAAAAATATGCGACCATTTGGAAAGTATACCCTTTTCAACAAAAAAATAATTTTTCAAATCAGTTAGCAAGTGACGGAGTTATGCCCGAACAAACATAAAAAAAAAATATATAAACATCCGAATTAAGAGCCTCCTTTTTTTTTTAGAAGTCGGTTAAAAAGAAGGGAGAATGATGATGTGTACGTACCATCGCGGGACTCCTCCTCAGTCTCGGAGGGAGCGCTGGCCGGTGACGTCACCTGCGCCGCGCTGATCGCCTCGGACTCCGATAGATCCGTGTCGTCTGAAACATTACAATTATGTTTATTTTGCTAATAATCACTGGTCCTTCGAGCCGGATGTTGGTGACAATCATAGCTGCTAGAAATAAAATAGCTTTTTTTTTATTATAAATGGGCTTGCTCTTGACTTCAATCTTGCCCTAAGGGCAGAGATGATGTCGACGATGGAACGAGCTTACCCAGTAGAAGCCTGTTTACTCGCGACTTAAACAGATTAGGGTTATATGAACTCGGAAAAACCGACGAGCTGACTGTAAATATAGGTAGGTTTATATATTAAGATATATAAGAACGCGCGCTGAATGTCCGTGTCGTATGACTGAATGGAAACGAGGAGCAGCGGCGGCGGCGCTCAAAAAAATCTAATTAGTCCGTCAGATAGATTTCCACAAAATATGGACACGTATTTTTTCTTTTTTCACTTATACAATAAATGAAGACGATACAGTGCTTCGAAAAGTCGCGCGACGTCATAGTTTGGTACATTTTTTACCAGAAGATGACGTCACCAGCCCCCACTCACGATCTTTGACAAGTTTTATTTTCGTAAATTTTTATAATTTGATAAAACAAAAATATACGTATCCAATATTTTTCAATAATCTAACAGACGGACTAAACAGAATCATATTTTTTTTAGTCAGTCAACTACCCTATTTTGTTTATTTTGCTAATAGTCACTTTTTTAAAACTAGATGGGGCCCGTGTTTCGTACCTGACTTCTCTGAGAAGAAACATCCGTAACAAACTTAGAGGTCAAAGTCTATTTTAAGGTACAGACATAATCTTGGTATACACACATGAAGACTATGCAGATTAGTGTCTGAGATGGTCTTTTGAAGAAAGCACCACACAGATTTGAGTGGACCCGTCCAGTCAGTGCAAGCATTTGTCAGTTATCATGTAGCTCGACTTGTGACTCAATACATATTTTTTAATTTCACTTTTTCTCTCTGGCCTACAATCGCACTAGATCGTGAAAAGTGAAAGGAGGGAAAGGAGGCCTTGGAAAATATAGGCCTCATCAGAAGGCTCAAAGTCACCCAAAGGGTAATGGAGAGGGCTATGCTTATTATTTATTGGGACAAGCCCGCCACACTATTCCCAAACCACTGTAACTCCTGTTAGCCAGAATCAACAGTGGCGACCACAAGAAAAGCGCCGAGACAATGAAGCTCGACGAAGTCCCAGAGAAGCGATTTAACTGTCTTGGATCCCGCAACGAAATTAATCAGAAAAGAATAGCGGAGGAGTAGGAAAAAACATAATTTCCACTTCCCTCCATATCAGCAGGAGACAGAACAGAACAAGGCCAATAGGCACACAGGGACGTATACAACTGGGATAAGCCCAGTTGCCTAGCACCACGGATATTATTGTCATTAATATTACTGGGTCCTAAGTTGTGAGCTGTTATATTTGATTCCAATAATAGGTATGACAAAAATGCTTGAACGCACGGAAATTTGTTCTAGTTTCTACAAGGTCCGTATAGTAAATAACTCCGGATGTAACCTGTACACTATTTAACATAATATTACGTTCATTCTGCCAAAGACTACACTCCCATAAAATGTGATGTGCAGTTTGTTCAAATTCGCAGTCAGATGTAGAACATTGACAAAAAGGCGAGGCAACAAGCTTGAAGCTATGCTATGCTAGCTAGAGTGCTAGCTATGCTATGCTATGTTATGCTTGAAGTTTCTTTGCGCGATCGCATTACAAATGAAGACAAAAAAAAAAATGAAGACATCCGCATGAGAACCAAGGCTACCGACATAGCCCGAAGAATTGCTAGATTTAAGTGGCACGTAGTAGGTCGCATAACGGATGGCCGATGGGGCCGAAAAGTTCTGGAGTGGCGACCGCGAACCGGAAAACGTCGCGTTGGAAGGCCTCTCACTAGGTGGAGCGTGCACCTGGTGAATATGGAGGAGTATATGTGCGGAAGGGGTTAGCTGGGTCCCGTCGAGGCTGCGGGTTGGTTACAAAGATACCGCGGCCTCGACATAAAGGGCTAAGAAGGAAAATCGTCGAAGTGTTAGCTGGGTGTACTCACAGTCGCTGCGCTGCTTGCGCTCCACAACGCGGCGATACTCGTCGATGTCGGTGTCCGTGACGTGGTCGAAGTGTTAGCTGGGTGTACTCACAGTCGCTGCGCTGCTTGCGCTCCACAACGCGGCGATACTCGTCGATGTCGGTGTCCGTGACGTGGTCGAAGTGTTAGCTGGGTGTACTCACAGTCGCTGCGCTGCTTGCGCTCCACAACGCGGCGATACTCGTCGATGTCGGTGTCCGTGACGTGGTCGAAGTGTTAGCTGGGTGTACTCACAGTCGCTGCGCTGCTTGCGCTCCACAACGCGGCGATACTCGTCGATGTCGGTGTCCGTGACGTGGTCGAAGTGTTAGCTGGGTGTACTCACAGTCGCTGCGCTGCTTGCGCTCCACAACGCGGCGATACTCGTCGATGTCGGTGTCCGTGACGTGGTCGAAGTGTTAGCTGGGTGTACTCACAGTCGCTGCGCTGCTTGCGCTCCACAACGCGGCGATACTCGTCGATGTCGGTGTCCGTGACGTGGTCGAAGTGTTAGCTGGGTGTACTCACAGTCGCTGCGCTGCTTGCGCTCCACAACGCGGCGATACTCGTCGATGTCGGTGTCCGTGACGTGGTCGAAGTGTTAGCTGGGTGTACTCACAGTCGCTGCGCTGCTTGCGCTCCACAACGCGGCGATACTCGTCGATGTCGGTGTCCGTGACGTGGTCGAAGTGTTAGCTGGGTGTACTCACAGTCGCTGCGCTGCTTGCGCTCCACAACGCGGCGATACTCGTCGATGTCGGTGTCCGTGACGTGGTCGAAGTGTTAGCTGGGTGTACTCACAGTCGCTGCGCTGCTTGCGCTCCACAACGCGGCGATACTCGTCGATGTCGGTGTCCGTGACGTGGTCGAAGTGTTAGCTGGGTGTACTCACAGTCGCTGCGCTGCTTGCGCTCCACAACGCGGCGATACTCGTCGATGTCGGTGTCCGTGACGTGGTCGAAGGGGTTGCGTGCGTAGGGCGCGCTGTACATGGTGGCGTTGTGTTGGTAGCCGCGCTGGATGATGCCCTTAGACGCCGCGCCCATCAGTACTTGCTGCCATACATAACATATTACACGTTAGCTCACTTCGCCACGAAATGCGACGCTCCAAGCGAATTCGCCTTGTGCTGCAAGCATCAGCGTCGAGCGTCAAAAACAAATGTGTCTCAATTGGGTACTTGAGAATGCCAAAAATTTACGATAACGATGTGTAAAAAAAAAAACCGATAAAAAAATGGAGTAGCTACACGCTTTAGAAGTTTTTGATGGGACATTTCCATTTCAAAAGTGCCTGTAATGGTCTTATTTTAGCTCTAGACGTGAAGACTTGTAATTGGTTGTCTGATTATCGTACTGTTATTTATCACCATTGTATCTAGCTGTAAGTCTTCCAAAGTATATAAATAAAGTGTTAGAGTGCAGACATGGAACTCACCACATGGTCCCCGGTGTGCGTGTTGGCGGCGTCCTCCCCGACGAGCTTGCTGGCCTCGTCCCACGTCACGCCCTCCAGGATGTGCGACTGCGGGCCGGCGCTGATCTTGTCCGCGCGACGGTTCTCCTTTATCTGTGCGACCACCATGTGTGTAACAGACGCTAGTTTGGAGCCCTACGCTTGTATACCACTCTATACTAAATGCTAGTGTGGAGCCTACGCTTGTGTACCATACTCAACTCTGTACTAAACGCTAGTATGGAGCCCTACGCATCCCCTCGAGGCTGCGGGTTGGTCACAAAGATACCGCGGCCTCGATATAAAGGGCTAAGAAGGAACACGGGTGGTTTTTAGTCAGTAGAAGTCTGACACTCCCTTTCGATATGCCCAAGAGCGGGACCTTGATGATTTTCCACTCACCCCAAAACAAAAGCCCTACGCTTGTATAGCACTTTCAACTCGATACCAAATGCTAGTGTGGAGCCCTACACTACCACACCCAGCTCGACACCAATATGGTAGATGACAAAAAAAAAACTAATAGAGTAGTTGACTGACTAAAAAAAATTTAATTCTGTTTAGTCCGTCAGTTAGATTATCGAAAAATATTGGACACGTGTTTTTTGTTTTATCAAATTCAAAATCAAAATCAAAGCATTTATTTCAAGTAGGCCGTTACAGGCACTTTTGAATAGTCGAATTAAACTAACTGCGGCACTCAGAGATATCCAACGATTACTCAAGCCGCCACCCAGCAAAGGCCTGACATACTTTTGTATGACAAAACTGCCAAAAACCTTTACCAAGCGACGTCCCAAGCAACCACTGAAGCTCTCCGAGTGCGGCAGTAAACTACTGAAGCTAAATAAACTAAGCTACAGTCCCAGTCACAAGGCAGAATAACATGAATTAATAAAAATTGACGAAAATAAAACGTGTCAATGATCGTGAGTGGGGGGCTGGTGACGTCACTTACTAATGTCTTACAATATGACGTCACACGAGTTTTCAAAGCACTGTATCGTCTTCATTGTTTGTTTACGTGAAAAAAGAAAAAATATGTGTTCAATATTTTTTGGAAATCTATCTGACGGACTAATTCGATTTTTTTTGTCAACTACCCTACTGTTCAGGTTGCTACTTACAGGACAGATAAAACTTTTTAACCAATAAATTATTCTATTCTTTGTCAGTTTTCAAAATTCTACATCACATAATATAACTCAAGGCTGTAGTCTCCGTAGGGCTAGGCTGATGTGTACCTTATTATAGTACACCCACATTTCGCCATTTAAGGGCTTATATAACCCCATCAGGGCTGCGGGTTGGTCACAAAGATACGGCCTCGACACAAAGGGCTAAGAAGGAACACGGGTGGTTTTTAGTCAGTAGAAGTCTGACACTCCCTTTCGCTCTGCCCAAGAGCGGGAAGGGGTTATTTGTTGATTTACCACACGCCCAAAAAAAAAGTTCTTATATAATAGCGCGGGGGCGAGCCTATTGCCACCACAATCATCATCATCAGCCAGAAAACGTCCACTGCTAGACAAAGACCTCCCCCATAGAACGTCATAACAAACGTTTGCATCCACCGGTTGCTATTACCATCAATGGACCATAAATCTTATCTCCGTGACTACAATTGAGAAATTATTAATAGAAAGACTAGATAACAATTGACTCGAGCTGGGAATCGAACCCAGGACTTCTAGCTCAGCAGTCGCATTTGTCGACCACCTTTGCCTATACTTTTGGGTATTACAGGCGTTCGATATTATGTGGTGTTCTAAGTTGTGAGCATTTGAATAATCTTCTTCTTATCGTGTGGGCAGTAAGGTCTAACGACCCCACACACTCTAGTGTCAGAGTTTCTAAACCGCCTCAAGTGCCTCTGACATGGTTTGACGGCCGGGACCACCGGCTTATACGTGCCTTCCAAATCAAGGAATCATCTTTTTATCAGACAATCAAACTGGAAACAACTTTACAAAGTATGCTTCCCGTGGGAATTGAACCCACGACCACCGGGTCACAAGGCAAACGCCTAAACTACTCGACCACGGAGGTAGTCAATAAGAACAATGAGGATGGCAGGTGTAGGAGGTGTAATAAGGATGGCAGGTGTAGGAGGTGTAATAAGGATGGCAGGTGTAGGAGGTGTAATAAGGATGGCAGGTGTAGGAGGTGTAATAAGGATGGCAGGTGTAGGAGGTGTAATAAGGATGGCAGGTGTAGGAGGTGTAATAAGGATGGCAGGTGTAGGAGGTGTAATAAGGATGGCAGGTGTAGGAGGTGTTACCTGTTGCTGCAACGCCTTGAACTCCTTGGGGTTGGTGTTCTTGGGCACGAACTGCAGCGTGTCGATCTTCACCGGAGTGCCCGTGTGTGCTGGCGAGCCGTCCGCTACCCACTGTACCACGGATGTACCAAGCAGCCGGACAGTGGGTACATTGGTACCCAGGTTTCACAAATATGTCAACCATTTTCGTTGCGTGTGGTTTCGAGACCAACCATTTTAATTTTTGTAACCATATGAAAACCATATTTTGATCACCGAAGTCAGTGTGACCACGATTCCGTATAACGGAAGATATTCCGGTTTTTTTTTCAAATAATTTGTAAAGTGTTTTTTTGTTTCATTATAATTTCGTTGAGTTTCCAATGCGTCCATTTCCGGGTCACCATTCGTGATAGAAAAAAAAAGAGAAAAAACAGAAAATTAGTAAAAATGTTGCCAACATGTAACGCAAAAATCAATGAATATTTTCTCGAAAAAAAAAAATATCTATCGACTTTCGCTTAAGACGGGTTAGTAAAAAGGAGATGGTAAGGTGGCATTTACATTTAAGAGAAAAAAAAGTAAGATTTGTGCGAAGAAGTAAAGAAAAAAAATTAGGAAAAAAAAATGGCTCAAAATTTTTCTCAAATCCTGGTGAAACATCGAGCATGTACAGTACAGATTTTACGCGATTCGGGCATAAGCAGACAAACAGGTCATCTCATGCAAAGCGTTCGATCGAATAAAGCGAGATTATTAATTTTTAAAGCATTTTACATCATTCCATTTCGACTGTGTCATTGGGTTCTGCTTACACCGAATAGGACAAGCGTTTTACAAGACAATGGACAAAAAAAATAAAAGAAAATAATAAAAAGACACGATTTCAGACCAAAAATGACTTGAAAAATGCTAAAAACAACACCATTTTACGGTTGATGTACTTTTTGGAACGAAAAAAAAATTACTAACTGCAAACGAAATATGGTGAAAATAGTAAAAATAAATTATTGAAACCTAGATTTTTTCATCCTTGTACAGTTTCTATATATTTTTGCGTCTTCCAGGTAAAATGGATACTAAGGAAAATGGGAAGAACATAAAAAAGGTCGTGCAAGGAAAAAGGTTTCTTAGTTTTAACAGGTGGCAACATTCCTACCAATTTTTTGACCTTAAAACACTGTACAAACTCGATGTTATGAATAAAAGTTTTTAAAAACTTTATTCTTTAGACCAGGGATTGATAATGAAATGCTGTTGATTTATATAATAAACAAAAACAAATGTCCTGAAATTTTACCCTACCAGTAATTTAGACTTCACATAAGTACAAAATCCAGATTTCCCGAAAAGTTTGAAAAAGCTTTGAAAAGATGAAGAAGAGAAAAGAAAGAAGAGATTATGACGTAATTCTGATGACTTTCGCTTGATTTTGTTAAAACTATATTTTTTTAATAATGTATGCAATTCACCACGACTTTTTCGATAGGCATACTGCACTATTATATTTTACCAAAACCTGTTTAGTTATTTAGCCCTAAACACATACAAAACAGGCAGAAAAGCTCAATTTCGTTTATATTACGAAGTTTAAAATCTTCAGATTAAAAATACATCCATTTTATTGTATATCTTAATGAAAAATTAAATTTACCCAAAAACTGTTATATTTATTTCTCAACAGTTATTATCATTTTAGAATCAACTTAATTCTTTTAAACTTTTAGTGGTAATTTGAACAAATACTTACAGCTTTTAGTCACAGAATTACTTCAAAATAGTGTGGTTTTATTTAAAAAAATAATATCGTCGAAATTACCTCTTCGTTGTTAGCATCCACCCACTGTAAAACATTATTATATTAGTAACAAAAAAAAATACAAAAAAACTTTAGTTATAAGTATAACACGAAAAATTAAAAAAAATAAATATTGTCAAGAGCATTTCATTATATGTGAGAAGCGTGAAAAATAGATTTTGTTATTTTATTTTTAATTGTTTTAATTGATTTTGTAACATATCTATATAAGCACAATAATATATGAAAGCATTTATAAACAGTCCCTGCGGCGCAAAAACTTTTATTGACCAAACCATTAAAAATATACTGTAGTAAATTATTCCTCAAAAATAACACACACATATAACTTAAAGTAGGTTGAAATAATCCACATTTACGTTTGTCAAAAAGTTTTTGCTTAAAATCAATCGGGACAAGTCTCGACAAACCTCAAATAGTACACACATTAGTATAAAGCAAGTATTACAGAAAAACGCATCATAATATATTAAAAATCTGAATAAAATATTATCTTATATAATTTCTAAAACTTTCGATGATTTCACTCTTTTAAATAAAATTAAAAACCAAAATAAATAGAAAAATAACCTTTTGAGCCATTTTGAGCGAAGCATAGACAAAGAAATGCTCTGGATATTATTATTTTTGCACGAAATCTTAATATTATACATCCATAGACTATTTAAAATATGGTTAACATAGTTTCTATCTTTTCTATTATAGCAACAACTATTTAAATATTAAAAACTCCCATTGTTATACTTAAAATTATACATAGAAATATCAAGTTAAAAAATAATAAAAAATATAAAAGCCACTACCAAAACCCGAGTAAAAATAAAAAATTATAAAAATAAAAAGTAGTAAAAATGGAATGTCTTAAATTTTTTGTTAAGTATGCTTTTCTGTCTGAGAAGAGTTATAATAAAAATGTGACATAAATACAACTTCTTGTTATTTTATTACAATATGTACTCCGTGGTTTAGTCACATGTCCTTTGCAATGTCAGAAAACTTTTCAAAAAGGATCTATGTATATCAATGTTGCCATATCTATATGATGACAATAATATTTGAGACTATCACATAGCAATATTGAAGAGAAAAATCGTTACTTTTTAATGAAAAGGATGGAATTACGATTTCTTTATTGTACGTTAGTAAAATACAATAAACCAATATGACCCAAGTATACTCCGCGTCGCGAGAAGCTATAATTCTTGTAAACAATGAACTTCTAGTGTTACGTAGCGACAAATCATCATCAGCCTATAATGTTCCCACGTGCGGGACTCAGGCCTCCTCTCTAGGAGAGGGATGGGCTATAATCCACCACGCGGACCCAGTGCGGGTTGGTAGATGTCACATGTCTTCGAATATTTTGGTTCTAAGACATGCCGGTTTCCTCACGATGTTTTCCTTCACTGTTTTGAGAGCAGCGGTGATGAAATAAATTATACAAAGTACAACACCAAATCATTCCAAATTCAATCAACTAAAAGTGAATACGAAACTTTTTTTTAAATACGGAAATGGGCTTACTCTTGACCTCAATCTTGCCCTAAGGGCAGAGATGAGGTCGACGATGGAACGAGCTCGAACAAACAAAAACAAAAAGTAAACATGGTAAATATATCATTTTCAGTATTAATAATAGAATTTTGAATTATTTGTTGTTGATTAATTTGTCGCTACGTAAGTTAGTAGAACGTCTGTGTTTAAATAAAAATATAGATTCTCGTGGCAAGGAGTATAGTCTGAGAGGTTAATCACAAGAATATACTGCCAAATCTAATGTAACCTTAGAAGTAGGAAAGGTTTTGAAGTCACTGCCCCCATTGGATAAAAAGGAGAGCGCAGATTTAATATACTCGTGAAATAGGGTAGTTGACAATAAAAAAATCTAGCAAGTTCGTCAGATAGATTTCCAAAACACATTGAACACATATTTTTTTCTTTTTTCACGTAAACAAACAATGAAGACGATACAGTGCTTTGAAAAGTCGTGTGACGTCATATTGTAAGACATTTTTTACTGACGTCACAAGCACTCAAATCTTTGACGCGTTTTATCTTCGTCAATTTTTATTCATTTGATAAAACAAAAAACACGTATCCAATATTTTTCGATAATCTAACTGACGGACTAAACGGAATCAATTTTTTTTTTACCCAGAACACATCCCTATTATTTTCTAAAAGAGATTTGACAGCAGATTCACAGATAAGACTCTCAGACTGTGGGTAAAGCCTCATATACTTTCAAATAATGATAAATATATAGATTTAAAAGATGTAACTATTACTATAGACCACCTACTTTATATTCAAAGGCGTTATTGTGAATGGCCTTACTATATATTATTAATATTCGTCCATATAAGCAGTTGACTAATATACATTATGTTAGGTTAAACAAAAGACATATTGAACGAAGGTATTCAGTATTCTATTCTCGTCCCAAATATGTAAAAAAAATTTTTTAGGAAATTCAAATTCAAATCGTTTATTGCAATCCATAATGTTCATTTTTACAGGTGGTATAAAATAATTTTAGACACAATTATGGACCCTGTCGGGCACAGCAATTTTCTATAAAAATAATTAGAGAGAGGAAGAGCGCTTTGCTTCTTTTAATATTAAAGTTGGTAAAACTATAAAACATGGCTATAAAATATGATGGGAAAATGGATTATACCTATAAGTCACTGACACATTTTCTATGATAAACGCAAGGGTTGTGAGACTTTTCCGTTTTTTATTTATTTGACATTGGCTTACTCTTGACCTCAATCTTGCCCTAAGGGCAGAGATGAGGTCGACGATGGAACGAGCTTACCCAGAAGAAGCCTGTTTACTCGCGACTTATATGTAGTATGATTCTGTCTGTTTTTGTTCATATTTGTATTAGCCTCAATGAAAGCATATTGCGGGTTTAATATGCTTAGGTCCCTCGTTTAAACTAACGTACTGTATATTGAAATTGACCAGAATTGTGGCCGCCTGAGACACTAAACCACAAAAAAACAAAGTTCTTATTTAAAAATTGTAAAATAATCAACTGCCTACAAATAGGGTAACTAATAATAAGTGAACGATACTTAAACCCGTTAATGTACTCATGCGTATGCGTATGTATTCATAGAGATATAATCATTAAAATCATGAATACAATCCTTTTGAGTTGATTTAATTCCATTGAGTGACTATTTGATGAAAATTTTTTTCAAGGAGGTTAAATGAACTGAGAGGGTTGTATAAGTGATTTTAATGATTATTACTCTGTAAAGTCACATTTGTTATGATCATCAGATGTTTAAGTATCGTTCACTGAACATCGTCTGGAGGCCTAAAATGGCTGCTAAAACAGAATCATTATAATATGAATCACGTAATGGGCTATAATCCACCACGCGGGCCCAGTGCGGGTTGGTAGATGACACATGTCTTCGAATTAATTGGTTCTAAGACATACCGGTTTTCTCAGGATGTTATTTAAAAGTAATGTTATGGTCTTATTGAAATTAATGCTTTGAGTTTGTGACCATTTTACGAGGTCTAATGCAATAGGGTAGTTGACTAAAAAAATCTAATTATTCCGTCAGATAGATTTCCAAAAAATATGGGACACATTTTTTTTTCTTTTTTCACGTAAACAAAAAATGAAGACGATACAGTGCTTCGAAAAGTCGCCTGACGTCACAGTTTGGTCCATTTTTACCAGACTATGACGTCAAAAGCCATGATCTTTGACAAGCTTTATTTTCGTAAATTTTTATTAATTTGATAAAACAAAAAACACGTATCCAATATTTTTCGATAATCTATCTGATGGACTAATTAGATTTTTTTGGTGAAATACCAAAACCACTTAACGTGTGACCATTTAACGAGTTCTAACGCAATTCATATTATAATTCTGCTAAAGCGGCTACTTTAGACCTCTAGTATGTTCCATTCCGATCCTCACCCCACCGATATAGAATAGACCTAGATAACGCAAGAGCAACTACTTCGCGTGCCACTTTTCGTGCCTAGCTTACGTACAAAAATCGTAAGTGGCCACTTTCGCGCTCAGTCTGCATCGATATATAGCGCTAGTCGGACATCGACGTTTGTGTTAAAGACAAGGGGCGAAAGGCGTCTTTGAATCAACTTGATTTCCCGATTTTCAGTGCTTGTGACGTCATAATAGGGGATCGGACAAAAAAAAACTAATTAGTCCGCCAGATAGATTTTCAAAAAATATTGGACACGTATTTTTTCTTTTTTCACCTAAACAAAAAATGAAGACGATACAGTGCTTCGAAAACTCGTGTGACGTCATATGATAGTACATTTTGTACCTACAACTGACGGTTCAAGCCCCACTCCATGATCTTTGACGCGTCTTATCTTCGTCATTTTTTATTGATTCGATAAAACAAAAAACACGTATTCAATATTTTTCGATAATCTAACTTACGGACTAAACAGATTCATATTATTTTGACCCAGTCCGATCCCCTATTGGTAGTCAAAAAATGGCACGCTTGGTTTTCATACAGATGGTGATAGTTGCGTTGTCTAGGTCTATATATCTGTGCTACAACCATTGTATACAGGATAGAGTTCCCTACTCGGCCTCGAGCCTCAGATATTCTACCTTAGTGATCTTCTTGGGGTCATTAGTGCCGGTCTCCAGCACCTCGACCTTCTGGTACACGTTGGGAGAGTTCAGCCAGCGAGTGCGCTCGCCTGTCTTGCCCTGACCTTTCTTCCAGATCCTGTGGACGAAAGTGAGATTTTCTTTAAGGCGAGACCCAACCAGGATTTACCAAAAACGTACTGTCTCTGAACGTAAAGTGTGAACTATAGGTTTGAAGTACCGAGGTGGGAAAAATATCCTGTAAAGAGAAAGAACTAAACTTGCGTTATACCGAATCAAATCTCCGAATAAAGTTACTAACTCTATAAAAAAAAAATACAATTGCCTCTTTTTTTAACTTTATCGTCGAAAATCTCCGTAATTTAAGCGATAACATAAGTATTTTTTTCTAGAAATAAATAAAGAATACAATTATTTAATTTAATACCGGTTATTTTTTCAAATTATGTTAAGTTATTTATCATAATTAAAGGAAAACCCTTGAATATCAATAAACCCAAGCGCCTAACAAAGACTAGCCAGCCTAACACTGTACGCCCAAAAAGCAACCTTATTGAATCCGACTAAGGTGGAGTGTAGCACTACGCCTATAGTATAGTCGAACGGGTGCGTTGGGTCTCGCCTTAATTGATATCTTTAGAAACACCCGTCAGGGCTGCGGGTTGTTCGAAAGAGATACTCCGGCTTCGACACAAACGGTTAAAAAGAAATATGGATGGTTTTAAGCCAGTACAAGTCTGACACTCCCTACCACTCTGCCCAGAGCGGGAGGAGTCATTTAATGATTTTTCACCCACCCGGAAAAAATATAAAAAAGATCTTTAGAACTAGAGTGATACCTAACATTTTTTTATAGTTTTGGGTTATTTTAAATACTGATCAAGTGCGAGTCGGACCCGCATATGAATGTTTCCGTACCAAAACGGCAAATAAATTACGCTTGCTGTATGGGAGCCTTATTTATATATTTATTCCTATTCTGTTTTTAGTATGTTGTTATAGCGGCAACAGAAATACATCATCTGTGACAGTGTCAACTATCTAGCTATCACAGTTCATGAGATATAGCCTGATGACAGACAGACAAACGGATAGTGGAGTCTTAGTAATGGGGTCCCGATTTTACCCTTTGGGTACGGAACCCTAAAAACGGTCAGTAACTCACCCTTGTCTGTAGAGTTCCTCTTCCTCCAACAGATATCCGAGCGAGGACACAGCGGGAGGCACTTCCACGTCGTTCTTGGGACGAGGTATGTCGTTCTGTACAACGGGGAAACGTTAACAAACTCAAATCTCATTTATTCAAATAGGGAATATGCATAACTTTTCGTTTTTTATATCGATACGGAAGCCATATATTGCCAGCGGCTTCGCCCGCGTGGATGTCGGAAAAAATCAAAAATGATTTTTCATACAAACTTGTCTACATTATAAAGGGAACCTCTGTGCAAAATTTCAGCTTTCTAGGTCCAAGGGTTTGGGCTGGGCGTTGATGAGTCAGTCAGTCAGTCAGGACTTCTCTTTTATTTATATAGATTAGTTAGTATACCTTGATAAGCGGATGCCTGTAGATGTACCCAGTGCGGAAGCCGGCGTTGTCCAACATCCGCATGAGCGCCTCGAACTCCTCGCCACCGACGCGCCACTTGCCTGCGTCAGACGGAGCCTTGCGAGACGCCTCGTAGATCTGGTGGGGACACAGCAGACAGTTTATATAACTCATCATCATCATCAGCCTATAATGTTCCCACGTGCGGGACTCAGGCCTCCTCTCTAGGAGAGGGATGGGCTATAATCCACCACGCGGGCACAGTGCGGATTGGTAGATGTCACATGTCTTCGAATGTTTGGTTCTAAGACATGCCGGTTTCCTCACGATGTTTTGTTCTTCTCTCTTACTTCTATACAACAATCAAAATAATTGTTGAAATATAATTGGAAACAAGCAGGGCCATTCAATTTTCAGAAGAGTTTGTTTGGTTGAACGCGCTAATCTCAAGAACTACTGGATGGATGGATGTTTACTGACTAATAAAAATATGATTCTGTTTAGTCCGTCAGTTAGATTATCGAAAAATATTAGATACGTGTTTTTTGTTTTATCAAATTAACAAAAAATTACGAACATAAAACGTGTCAAAGATCGGGAGTGGTGGCTGGTGACGTCACTTTCTGATAAAAAATGGACCAACCTGTGACGTCGCGCGACTTTTCGAAGCACTGCATCGTCTTCAATTTTTGTATAAGTGATAAAAGAAAAAATATGTGTCCAATATTTTTTGGAAATCTATCTGACAGACTAATTATTATTTTTTATCAACTACCCTATTTTACACCCAGGATACTGCGCTCCATTGTCTATTTAAAATAGTATGTGTATTTGACTAGGTAGGTGTGCAATCAAGTAATGGGTGATATCACCCAGGCGAACATAGGCCACCTAACAACAAATGTATGAACTCACCTGTCTCCGGGCTTCCTCGTCGAAGATGTGCAGTTCGTCCACAGGCACTGACGCGACGCGCAGTTGTATCTCACACGCCGCCGTCAAGTTTCTATACACACAACACACTATTATTACACTCAAGTAGCTTCACATACAAACTTAAAAAAACCCCCCTGTAAACCAAAAAACATTCAATAAAAGAAAACTTGGAAGCAGGCGGGGTCCATATGAATACAAAATTATGAAATGAAAAAAATAGAATGGCCCCGCTTGCTTCGAAGTTTTGTTTCATTTAAAAAGTGCTTGTTTATACATGACTATGCTACGCTACGCAAAGGAGCGTCATATTTTTATAGGTTCGAGGTTCTCTCCCTCTCACGTTCCGTCGCCTCCTATTGTGAGGTGCCTAAGCTCACCTTCAGGTGAGGTGAAATAAGTTGAGGTGATATGATGTCAGGTGATATGAGGTGAGGTGTTGTGATGTGAAATGAGGTGAAGTGAGTTGAGATCAGGTAAGTTAAGGTGATGTGAGGTGCGGTGAGTTATATGAGGCGGTGAGGTTAGGTGAGCTACGTGTGTGGTACCTGGCCTGACTGAAGGCCTCCTCCAGCGTGGCCCCGCAGCACAGCGCGCCGCCACAGCTCAGCAGCAGCACCTTGGCGTGCGGGCCCAGCGCGCGCACCAGCTTGTCGCGCTCCTCGTTGTCCAGTATACCTGCACACACTGGGCATCAGCTCACGTCACATAGCTACACGAGCGCAGCAGCACGTACTGACCGTGCGGCAGCTGGTGGTAGGCCACGTCGCCCAGCAGCGCCGCCTCGTGGCACAGCGGCAGCAGCCCGCGCCGCGTGGAGGACACGGCTAGTGCCGCAGGAGCGCGCACGTGCAGCACGCAGCGCACGTCGGGGCGCGACGCCAGCACGGACGCGTGCAGGGAGAAACCTACAC
Organism: Diarsia dahlii; assembly: GCA_949775195.1. NCBI lineage: Eukaryota > Metazoa > Arthropoda > Insecta > Lepidoptera > Noctuidae > Diarsia > Diarsia dahlii. The sequence goes on along the minus strand of OX459217.1, from coordinate 12,555,489 downwards.
GACAAACACAGGTTAACACATTACAATTTGTTCACTACGCACCTGTTTACAGACTTATGTGTTCACTAGGCCTCTGTTGACAGACTAATTTGTTCACTAGGCCCCTGTTGACAGATTTATTATATTTTTCGATAATCTAACAGACAGACTAAACTGAAACATATTTTTTTAGTCAGAAAACTTGCCTTGTTTTAAATGCAAACAAAGCAATAAGTACCTACTAACATAACATGAACCTGTGTCTGAAATAAACATTATCATTCATTCATAAACTACTTATAGTTGCTTACCTTCTACATTGATAGGGAAGTTGGTGGTGCCCTGGTCCTGGACAGCGCCCTGCATGTCCACCTTGACGAGCGAGGAGGCGGTGACCTCGTGCGGCAGCAGACCGCGTGGCGTGGTCAGCACTGACTCTACAGCCGTGTTCAGACGAGCTGTGATCTGACCGTGGTTTCCAGCTGGACAACACAAATTATATTATTAGTATCGCATATCATAGTATGGTCAAACAAAGTATTAAGTATACATCCAGTTTCCTTGCTGAAGATTACACAGATACATTTAGAGACTGATATAAAAAAATACAGCGTTTGACATTTGTCGCTTATTGTCAAACGCATCAAAAACTAAAATTGCAATCAATATTATCAGTGTAGTAAAATTATAAAGATTTCTGCGTGTATACCAAATACAGAGAAACTTGGTTAAGTGGGACCTGGATAAGTGAGAAACCTCCATAATGGAACTCATACTGAGGTCCGAACACTCAACACAACATATCTGAGACACTGGGTAAGTAGAATACCTCTATTGATGAGACAAAATAGCAGGTCCCTTGAAGTCTCACTTAACCAGGTTTGACTGTACTGTTATTCGACTGTATAAACATAAGCCGCCTTATTACAAAACGTAGTTAAACCTGGTTTAACTTAGACTTGGTTTATCTCGCATGACGTCTCACTTCAATAATATTCAAAAGAAAGTGACAGCATGCGAGATAAACCAGGTCTAAGTTAAACCAGGTTTAACTACCTTTTGTAATAAGGCGGAAGAAGACTAGCTGTGCCACCCCGAAATGGGGATGTGGCTCCATTTAAAGTACTGGTATTCAGCCGCAAAACTGTTATACAGGAAAAGACATTAATATTTTATTCAGCTGCATCCGGTAAGATTGGAAGCTGACCTCAACATGGTAGGGGAAAGGCTAGACAGATGATGGGTACACTCACTCTGGGTCCAGCCGAACAGGTCGACGAGGCGGTAGACGGCTGCGAGCTTGCAACGCAGGATTTTCTCTCCCTTTTCGTAGCCAACGCCTTCGATACCTCGGATGTCGTTGATCGGGAGCACGCACGCGGGACCCTGCGAAAAATCAGAATAGAATAGGTATTATTTGCTTAGAATAAGTCGTTAAATTATATAATACGATCCATGTACATCATCATCATCATCATCAGCCTATAATGTTCCCACTGCAGGGACTCAGGCCTCCTCTCTAGGAGAGGGATGGGCTATAATCCACCACGCGGGCCCAGTGCGGATTGGTAGATGTCACATATCTTCGAATTTTTTGGTTCAAAGACATGCCGGTTTCCTCACGATGTTTTCCTTCACCGTTTTGAGAACAGTGGTGATGAAATAAATTACACAAAGTAATGTGCCTGACGGGGTTCGAACCCACGACTCACTGTTCGTAAGTCGGGGCCACCACTGCTGCATCCATGTAGATTCTGTCTTAATATAGCATGCAAATCTATATAAAAAGGTCAAGTGCGAGTCGGACTCGCACATGAAGGGTTCGGTAAAAAATCACGTTTGTTGTTTGGGAAAGAATATTTATTTTATTATTTTTAGTATTTTTTGTTATAGCGGGAACAGAAATACATAATTTGTGAAAAATTTAACTGTCTAGCTATCGCGGTTCTTGAGATACGGCCCGGTGACAGGCGAACAGACTGCGAAGTTTAGTAATAGGGTCCCGTTTTTAGCCTCCGGGACGGAACCCTACCCTAATAACAAGCTAAGTTCTGACTGACTGACCATCATCACCAATCTGTATAAGCCGGTGAGGCCGTCAAATGGCTTTCTTCAAACCATGTCTGAGGCCCTTGAGGCGGTTTAGAAACTCTGGCACTAGGGTGTGTGGGGTCGTTAGACTTTACTGTCCACACGATAAGAAGAAGTAGACTTCAGTAGACTCACCCGCATACTGCCGGTGTGCAGCCTACCGCCCACCATCTCCCGGATGCGCTGCAGCAGCGGCGCGTCGTTGCCCTCGTGCATCTGCTGGTCCAGCACGCGCTCCAGCTCCTCGCGGAACAGCTTCGAAGACATCAGCGCCTCCACGCGCTTACGTCGCTCCATCTCGCGGACATCCTGGAACATGGATAAGGAGGTTTTAGAAACTATTGGCCTGGTTTAATATGGTATTCAGCTGCTTCTGGTTAGACTGGACGCCAATCCTAATATAGTTGGGAAATGTTAGGTGGATGATGATGAAATATGGAACGATGCGTAGGCAGAGGTCTAATAGTAAACCTCCATTACGCCTAAGTCCCATGTAATAGGGGGTGAGCCTATTGCCATCAACCGGGCAGAATTCCACACTTCGTGGCTGCTACTGAGAAATTCCTAATAGAAAAACCGAATAACACAACACAACAACAAGCCACCTACCACTTATTTGTCACCGAAATTCGAAGACATGTGTCTATCTACTCACCCGCACTGGACCCGCGTGGAGGATTATAGGCCTGAGTCCCAGCTGTGGGAACATTAATAGGCTGATTATGCTATGTTTACTGTAGCAGTCCCAGTGCATTCGCGACGCAGGAACAACCAGCCGAGTTGCAGCGAGACCCCACTACAAACCGCCATACGATACTCACAGCGTCTATGTCCGCGGGGCGTTGCTTCAGCCTCTCTTCCTCTTCCTCATTGGACAGCGCTCCCGTGCCGTTGGGCGGCGGCCGCGTGTCTGTGTCGTCGCAGCGCGTCCCCACTACAAACCGCCATACGATACTCACAGCGTCTATGTCCGCGGGGCGTTGCTTCAGCCTCTCTTCCTCTTCCTCATTGGACAGCGCTCCCGTGCCGTTGGGCAGCGGCCGCGTGTCTGTGTCGTCGCAGCGCGTCCCCACTACAAACCGCCATACGATACTCACAGCGTCTATGTCCGCGGGGCGTTGCTTCAGCCTCTCTTCCTCTTCTTCATTGGACAGCGCTCCGGTGCCGTTGGGCAGCGGCTCCGTGTCTGTGTCGTCGCAGCGCGTCCCCACTACAAACCGCCATACGATACTCACAGCGTCTATGTCCGCGGGGCGTTGCTTCAGCCTCTCTTCCTCTTCTTCATTGGACAGCGCTCCCGTGCCGTTGGGCAGCGGCTCCGTGTCTGTGTCTGCCATTGTGGGCGGCACGGCGAGGACTTCTGTAACAAGAGAGAGTTAACGTTAAAATGAGAACACAGGAGGTATCTCTGGCGGGGGCCACTGTCTGCGTGGGCCTATAAAATAGGCTAGCCCGTCGTCAGTACGTCTTATGACAACAGACCGTGTCGCGTTCGTGTGCAGACACCTGCTGGGGCTTCGGGACAGTTCGAAAGAAATACCGCGACTGTGAAACACAAAGGGCTAAGAAGGAAGGGCTGGGTTTTCATGAGTACAAATCTAACAATTCCTCCCACTACGCCCAGAGCGGGAAGGGGGTCGGGGGAAATAACGTTCTTTATCTTTATAAAAAGAAAGCTTCATACAGCAGTGGAACAGTTCCAGACTAAAATCATGACTAAAGAAACCTAACGTAGCCAAAAAAATAGCTAATGACGTGATTTGAAAGTCAAAACGCATCGCTCGACCCGAATACATGATGTCTACGTCAAAATTGGTTAGGCATTAGTCATTGTACTATACCTATAAGTAATGGCTATTGAGACCAAATGAAGGAACCACTTAGCCGGACTGACTGAATGGTAAATGATAATAAGTGGCCAATAGACTGACTGGTTAGGCGACAGACTGGCAAGAGCCCCAGAGGGGTATAAGTAGTCGCATTTAGACATATCTAGTCGATGTTCCACACATTCGAACGAAGCGCTTTGCTAAGTCCTTTATTATGCGCACAGCCAAGGAGTGGAACTCCCTGCCTGCGTCGGTTTTCCCGAGTTCATATAACACCAATCTATTTAAGTCGCGAGTAAACAGGCTTCTTCTGGGTAAGCTCTTTCTATCGTCGACCTCATCTCTGCCCTTAGAGCAAGATTGAGGTCAAGAGCAGGGTCTTTCGTCGTTTCGCACCACGAGCGGTTCGGACTGCGGTGTGAATCGACCACAGAAGAATGCCCATTTCTAATAAAAAAAGACATCTACAATGCATTCATTGCTAGTGCGTGATTATTATACAAACATACATAAACTGACGCCTTTTTCTCAGGGGGGGTAGGCAGAAACCGCACAACGCAACCTGCTACGACCTTTAACCCTCACTTTCGTTGATCATCAATCATCATCATCATTCTCTTGTCCTTATCCCAATTAATTTGTGGTCGGCGCAGCATGTCTTCCTCTTCCACACCTCTCTGTTTCTCGTCATCTCATGAGACACCTCCTTTCTTACCATATCATTCTTCACACAGTCCATTCAACGTTTCTTTGATAGTTCTCTTTCGTTGTATCTTTTACTACTTTTTTTGGTTATTTATTAGATCTAGATCTTTCTGCCGCAGATACTCAAACGGGCACGCATCGTCTCATCATCAGCCTATGATGTTCCCAATGCACACACACATTTCCAACAACACTTCGCCTCGGGAATCGAACCAAGGACCTCATGTTCAGCAGCCACTAGACCTACGAGGCAGTCTGTATGTATATGACGGCTATTACATGTAAATACTCCGTAATTATGATATTTAAAAGCACGTTTGGTCTAGATTGAGAGGAAATTGAGTGAATAGCTTCGTCCTATTGTTATTGCAATTTGAATGTAGTAGACGATGCGTGTCAAGACGGTGAAGGAAAACATCGTGAGGAAACCGGCATGTGTTAGAACCAAAATTCGAAGACATGTGACATCTACCGATCCGCACTGGGCAAGCGTGGTGGATTATAGCCCATCCCTCTCCTAGAGAGGAGGCCTGAGTCCCTGCAGTGGGAACATTAGGCTGATGATGATGAAATATTACTTAACTATATACATAACTATTTTGTTACGGAATGCAGGGTAGATTTTCAACGAATCACACAGAGTACCCGAAGCTCATTTGCTTTTTAGATACTTATTATTATAATACTGTCAAAGTAAAACTTAATGTTATGAATGTTTGTGTTACAATCTTTTATTAAATAATGTAGTTTTTAGTGTTATAAAGTGTGTTTGTGTCTATACAACGCGCTGTGTATATTTCGACATATGTTTAACGTAAGTAGTATGATATTGCTGATTTACAACAACCAATAAGTTTTATACCTTACATATGAAATGTATTCTTAAATGTTTTAAATAGGCGCCATAGTCTGCAAAAAACACCTTATCATAATGTTAAATGCTTCTAGAATAAGACCTAAATGTCATTTATCTGTTTGTTTATGTTAAAATAAAGAAATTTCAAAATTCACTTAACTATAGGATGATATAGCAAGTTGCTGGAGTTGTGTTTGGGGGCCATTTAACTCGCTAAAATGACTTCAGCCTTAGTAGGCGTAAGTTTTTGTATAGCCACGTTCAAGGGCGTTTCTACTCTATAATTATGAAGTATTATAATCATGGTCATGATACCTTTACTGGCTACAATAATAGTTTCCGCACATCAAATGTTAGATGTATGAAGTTGGGGGCCCACCAGGGCCAGTGAATTTGTTCGAAAGAATTACCGCGGCTCAGGTGGTGGAGAAGGAACACGGATGGGTTTTTTTAGTCAGTTCGAGTCTGACACTCCCTTCTGATCCGACCAGAACGAGAGGAGTCATTTGATAAGTTAACATTGCTAAAACAAAATCTATGAAGATACAACAAGCTATATCGATACCAATAATACAAAATTTATGCTAAATACCGATCATAAATAATTTGGACGGAAAGGTAGCCTGGGACCCCAAGAAGACGTATACTTTGATTACATAGTTTAAGTTAGTAACTGTATAAGGTCACATTAAAATAGATGGACAAAATTTGTGCCTAACCAAAGATCATCATCAGCCTATAATGTTCCCACTGCAGGGACTCAGGCCACCTCTCTAGGAGATGGATGAGCTATAATCCACAACGCGGGCCTAGTGCGGGTTGGTAGATCTGACATGTCTTCGAGTTTAACCAAGGTTATCCAAGCAAAAAAAACACTGATTTAAGTGATTTTATTTTGACCTAAAATAATAAATTGCTAACATTTTAGTGTATTTTCGCTAGCCGATTTTTTCTTGTAATTATCTAATGCGCTTTTCTTATTATGTGTTTTAACATTGTCCTTATTTTGGTGGCCATAATGATTTCTAAAACTTTGTCCATATAATTGTACCGGGACCTTTCACATCGAGTAATGAATACCACGACTTATCCCGTGATACCCAGCCCCGGGGCCGGCCGTGACCGCGCGTCCGATTGCGAAGCCCTGCATGCCCTACATCGACACAGCTACCGTAATCTGCTATCGATCCTGTGTCTACCGCAGACCTAGCGGAATCTTTACTTACTGCCGTCAGAGATATTTAACGCCGTCACTTAGTAAAGATTTGACATAATAACACCTTCACTAAAATGTCAAAATCTTTACTAAGTGATGGCTAAAGGCGACTACAGCACCGAAACTAGCGCCTCCCACATCTTATTTCTTTTATTATATTGTAAGTGGCCACTTAAAAATGGCCACTTTTGTACACGCACAGTAATTCTCTTAATTTATCAAGTCTAGAATCATGGAAAGTGATTTTAAAAATTATAATTATTAGCCTGTACTGTCCCACTGCAGGGCAAAGGTCTCCCTTCCCTCCTTCCACTTTTCGCGATATGATGCGATGATAGGCCAATTCTTTGAGAAGGAATCCAGCTCATCCCGCCATCTCTTTCTGGGCCTGCCGCGTCGTCGTTTCCTGCTTGTTGGTGTCCACTGAGTGGTAATTTTTGCCCATTTCAGCTGTATGGCCAGCATCGGCTATTTGGGTTATACTATACTACAGGTTATTTACTAGCATGATAGTGTTTTGGATTTTTCAAATTTGATGTGATTTTAGAGTAAAAAAATAAAATGTGGGTGGCGCATCGCTCAAGGTCGCTTGCATTTAGTGTCACCATAAGCAAGCCAGTAGGACAGTGCAGGTAGACGAAAAAAAAAACTGATATTTCTCTCTTTCAGTTTCCTACGGGCAGTTAAGTGCCCAAAACTGGACAAATCAATGCAGCGCGCGTCACCGTATGACAATTGGTGGTGAAATTAAACATGTCTGCCGGCCAGTGACCTCTCGGTCGTCCATGACAGGCGTTATTTGACCATAGAGTCATAGACGTGTGCTGTGTATTAAGATTCATTGACACTTCGTGCTATGTTCGGATTTCTTTGTAAAAATGGCTGCCTCAGATACAGATATCTTTGTGATTGTGACGGGCATATAGTTTATAACCTGGATTAACACATAGGATAGTTTTTATCCTGATTTTATCTTCCCGTGGGATAATTTTCGAGTTGTAGTGGGCGAAGCCGCTGGCAGCCTAGTCAAGACATAAAATGAATTATGAAACTAAAGTTCCAATCTAAAATAACATGAAAAAGAATATCATATTCCGTAGCACATCAATAATCCCCGTATTTTTATGAACTGACAACCCTAAGCCTAACAACGCGACGAACGCCTAGCCCTTTATTACAAAAAAAAAGTAAACAAAAAGAAGTATTGGTGAAAATTTTAAATTTGGAACTGGCGGAAGCGCATTCCTCGCCCGCCAGCCGTCTATTTCGGTCGCGTCTACGGTTAGCCCTAATAAAATTCTTTCTTTTTTTTATTAATAAATAAAATCCTTTTAGGGATCGGGTGTAGGTTTTTTGTTTGGACAGCTGTTAATGCTGAGCTGTCGTTGTTATAACATGGTTTCAGCGAGTGAGACTCGTCGGGTTTATTATTATGAAGGCGTTGATGTGTTACTTTGAGCTTGTTTCCATTCCCGTCGGGGCTCCGGGTTGTTCGAAAGAGATACCGCGGCCTCGGCACAAGGGCTAAGAAGGAACATGGGTGGTTTTTAGTCAGTAGAAGTCTGACACTCAATTTCCCAAGAGCGGGAGGGGTAACCTTAATTAAAGTTAGATTGCGATTCGTCTACGATCCATTCGTTAAAAATAAAATAAGCTTTTTATTACTATTCTACAATGTTGACAATAGCCATTGGACAGACCCATGACGGATCTAGTGGCGTTTTGTTTTCTCATTAGATCAATCCTCAAAATAAGTGGTTCTACTGACATCATTTCTCAGAAGATTCTTTGACCAGATCCGTCATAAATGTAATGGATCTAGTGAAAATTTGATTTCTCGTTAGATCTGTATTAAAAAAAAACATTAATAAAAAACCGACTTCAACAAAAAACAAAACACAAAAAAGTGAAAAATAAACTTAAGAAGAAAAATCTGATTCTGAAGTCGGTGACTTTTTTGGATTTCATGTTTTTCCCAACGACTTCCGAAGCTGATTTTTCTTCTTAAGTTTATTTTTCACTTTTTTGTGTTTTGTTTTTTGTCGTCGACGGAGTTGTGCCCGAACAAACATAAAAAAAATATACTAACATCCGAATTGAGAACCTCCTTCTTTTTTTAGAAGTCGGTTAAAAAATCTATGAGATTTTTGCCATGAATAATAATAAATGGAATATTACTAGAGTACATATTATGATCCTTCGGGTCAGCCGGAATAATATTTATATTGACGTCCCGTGATATAACGGACACAAACAAAAGGGGTTTGTTTAGTTTCTATTGAGTAGTTCGATGAGTGAATTAGTATCTGTATTTGATTGATGGAAATACTATTTAAAGTGGTTTAAACCTTTTAATGAGAGCTGATATAGTTATATTTGTGTGACATGGGTTAAGGCCGCTATAGGCAAGCTCAAATTACCTACAGGATGTAAACGGACCAATCAACGAAGCATTATGTACATCAAACTAAGTCATCATCCACAACCTGAATTTACTCACTGCTACCCATAGGCCTCTCTTTTCTGGTGCCAATCGCCACGTTCTTGTGCCAGTGTCATCCAGGTTTTTCCCCCGATGGCAACTATATCGTCTGCCCATCTCGCCGCCGGACGACCTACATTTCTTTTCCCCGTTCTTGGACGCCATTCGGTGACAGCCTTACTCCACCTGCCATCTCTACGCCTTGCCAGGTGTCCTGCCCAAAGCCCATTTGAGTTCCATAACGCGCTTTCCAATATCGGTGACCTTTGTTAACACAAACTATACGTAACACAAACAAACTAAGTAACTCAAACTGGGAGATGACTTCTATTTTTGGGGAGAAAAGTTCTAGTTCTAGTTTTTCGGTAAAACTTAAAACATTGTGCTCATGGATGCTGATGGATGCTTTAAACACAAGTCGTCCTTTACACAGTCCATTCATCGTTTCTTTGGTCTTCCTATACTCCTCCACATTCATGCTTTTTTTTTTAAACGTTGGCGTTGACGTTGGAGAAATTCCTAGTGTGGACTAGGAATTTCTCCTGTATAGTGGGTGCGTTCACAGACATTTAAACTCACATACACAAATACCCAGACTCGAAATAACTATCTGTAGGCCATACAAATATTTGTTCCGTGCGGGGATCGAATCCGCGACACGTAGCGCAGCAGCCAACTGTTTGAGCCACTGCGCCAACTGTACCGCTAAACCAGAGAGGCTAATACTATTGTATCTTCTTCTTTTTACCCGACTGCGGCGAAGCCCAAAAGGAGGGTTATTTAACCTTTCACCACCCAATGCTGAGTGAGGTCTCTTCTCTTGCTTCTATACTATTGTATACCAACAATAATTGTTCAGCTGGGGGCAAGAACACTGCCGACCACAGAACACCTTCTTCCTCAACTATTAGCGATCGACCAACATTTCGATAACGGGCCACAAACGTGGAAGAGACAGAAGGTTCAGTCCACATCGCATTTTTTTTTTTTCAAACTATTTATTGTCATTAACATTTTGATACAACAAGCTCAAGCTTTGATGCAACAAGAGTACGACTGCCTGGTCTAGTAGCAAGCACGACTGCGCGGGTCGGGCAAAGTGTTATTGAATTTTACAATCACGAATTTCTCAGCCACATGCAATTAGTGCTTTTCATTCATACCTTTTGTGGCCAAACATTCTGATCTAAATATAACTTTGTGATTGGTTAGTTATACGCTCCTTCCTAGTCGCACATCTCTGGTAATAACGCAGCGAAAGGTTTGCTTTTTTTAATAAAGTGAGGGTCACTTTGGAGTCCAAAGTGCACCAGTCAGAAAGTTGCCGTAGAAGTAGATAGTCCAAACTTTGGACTATCTACTTCTACAGTAACTTTCTGACTAGCATTTGGCAAATATTCCAAAACTTTGGACTATCTACTTCTACAGTAACTTTCTGACTAGCATTTGGCAAATATTCCAATATCAGTACCCATATTTGGACTAAAACCCTCCTTCCAATAATAATCCATGGGCGGTATAAAAACTTTGACACCAGTATAAAAGCAGGCAATTTAATTATGTGTAACCTATGCACGCGTGTTTCTATCTTGGTAAGACCCGTCCTATAAACCCATGGAACTTCTGCACCGTCCTGCATAGTTGCAGGAAGGCTAGCCGGCTCGCGCCTACGCCGGGTCATCGGCCCGTGACTCAGGGGCCCTTACTCGAGTAGGAGTAAAGTACATTTGCTTAAGAAATAAGAAGTCTTGTTTACGTAATTTTTGCAACGCAACTAAGAGTTTCTGACGGTTCAAATGCCGCTTCAAGTTTTATAAAAGTACTGATGAGATACTTTAGTAGTATTTTGTAATTATCACGCGGACCCAGGTCGCGTGGTTTAGCTAATAATCTACCTACGACCTTAATTTTTTATTGGAATGTTGAATATCATAAAATGACTCCTCCGGCTCTGGGCAGAGCGAAAGGGAGTGTTAGACTTCTACTGACTAAGTGCGTAGTTCCATTCAAAACAGAAAGAAAGGATCTTCTCACTGTTACAAAGTGACTTCATCGCTGTTTTATTGTAAATTAATGTATAAAGATTAAAATCCAATTTGTATCAATCAATATAATTATATACGTAGTAAATTAGTGTAAGTGAGACTTTTTAGGAGGAATCAGTAGACCCCCAAAATACAGGCATTTCTTGCCTAGTTTGGGGTTCTAAGATCTCAATTAAATATAATTCACCCATAGATCAAAACACAACAATTTTGTCCACAAGTATTTTATCATGGAATCACGAATGTACCTACTTTTAGATAATACTATGGTTAATTATTGTGTGTAGCTAAGTTTTTGGATCAATAAAACATTTATTATTATTATTATTAAAGCAGATTTTTTTTTTATTAATTTGGTAGTAAACAACCCATGAAAAAATATACAAAACAAACCACCTGGCGCTTAAATTCAGCTGCTGCCAAGCACCCAGCAAGAAACATGATATGTTCCTAACACCATCACTCGTATATCGTACGAGGTTCACGACCCCACACAATGGGCAGTGTGCGGCGCTAATTAGTTTAATCAGGTTAATATTTGGCTGCATGCCACCGTGACTCAGGCTGAATAGACCATTCATTCAGTCCATGTTGGCAGAACTAACTAGTGATGTTTCGCGACCTACTCTTTATATTGGAGTGAAAGATTGGATCATAAAACTAAAACCCGACTACGACAAAACGACGCTGAAAAAGTATGAAACAAGATTTTCAGGATAGAACAAATTGAAAAGCCGTAGTGTCACGGTATTAAAGTGTTTAAGGTTGGTACCTACCTATAAATAACGTGTGACTACGGCTTTTCTTTTTGTTCTATCCTGAAAATCTTGTTTCATACTTTTTCAGCGTCGTTTTTTTTTGTCGTAGTCGGGTTTTAGTTTTTTACTTTTTTTTATTTTAACAATTTTGGTGTTAAATATTTTGTTTACTCTTGACTTTTTGTCCGCTAGAAGGCATGATTTTAAATTTGAGCAATATTTTGGAAATGTACAAGTGAGGCACTTTTAAATAATACCAAACACGGCGTGTTTATCTCCATTTTTATTTTTTAAGCCTTACTTTTTGTCCGCTAGAGGGCGCCAAATCGCTTTTTGTGACACGTCACGTAGCCTATGTTCAGCGGAAAATTAAGACGGTTCTAACGATACCTCTTATGTCGAGTTCCGATAAGTAGATTAGAAGCTATGAGGGAACAGATGAAGATACACACATACATACAAACATACATAAATACATAGCCAGTCAAAATCATAACCCTCCTTTGGCTTTGTCGTAGTCGTGTAAAAAAGGTGTGTGTTCTTTGCGAAATACATCATCGGACTGAAGACTTAAGGTAAATGCGACAAGGTAGCCCGCGAAATTCGAAATTGGCAATTTATCGGTCAGTGTCAGGTTGTATGTTAAATATTTAATGATCAAATAGTCACTCAAGAGATTTATATGAACTGAGACGGTTGTATTGGCGATTTTAATCATTATTACTCCGTAAAGCCACATTTGTTTGGTCGCAAATCCTATTTTATTTAAAAAAACGTAAGAAAATACGATTTTCGTGGGCTACCTTGCCGCATTCGCCTTAAAACATATTAAGACTTCAAAACGAGCTTAAAATTGAAGAGCCTTATTTGAATAAACCACATAATTTGATTGCCTCGTTGGCACAAGCACGACTGCTGAGCATGAATGAGGTCCAGGGCTTGACCCCCAGGTCTGGCCGAGTATTATTGGAATCAGGAACTTCTCAGTAACAGGTACGTAGTCTACATTTGTATTCAGTTGGTGGCAAGAGGCTCACCTACTATAACATTGACCTTAATGTGCTTTTTTTAAGCGGTGAAGAATGCCTGACGCATACCACACTCAGCGTCCGGGGAGACGATTTGGTTATGTGTTGCTTGCACCTGTTAAAAAACACCGCCTTGAGCTTACTGTCGCCTTGGTGGATACGCACCTAACCCTTCGGGGAATCAAAGGCGTGTTTTTACGTTATTTACGTTATAACTGAAATATTAATAGACCCACAGCTCCTACCTAATTTATCGATGCCCAAAATGAACTTGTAATGAATTCATGATAAATAATGAGCTCTTCAATCAGGTACGGCGCTGTCCAATCAATAACGGACGCTCAATGGCGTCAGTCGGAGCTGTCAATAGTGCTGTGTGCGATGAGGTCACCTTCCATGGGCGCGTATTGATGCGTTGGGCGAGCCCGCTATTCATGTTGCTAGGGGGTTTGGCCCCTGTGTGAGTATGGATTCTTTGTGGTGTACACTGATTGTCTGGTTAGTGGCCGCAAGCGTAACTGAGGAGTATTGTGGTAGACACACCAGGGTAGCCCACGGAGTTTAAATTTTCGTGTAAAGTTGAGTGTCAGGTTGTTTGTTGAATAAAATAGGATTCGGAGAGTCAAAGAGGACAATCTTTTAAAAATACTCCATGTGGTGTATTAAAACGGTTAATAAAACAATAGATGAGGTATTTTTAGGTGCTATAAAACACCTGGTTCACAATTAGTGGGAAATGGTATTTCTGTGCCCCCACTCACGATCTTTGACACGTTTTATTTTCGTCAATTTTTCATTAATTTGATAAAACAAAAAACACGTATCCAATATTTTTCGATAATCTAACAGCTAGGCGGACTAAACAGAATCATATTTTTTTTAGTCAGTCAACTACCCTATTAAGTAATTGATTAAGTCTAGCCTAATTACGCTATCACCAAATGTACCAAACTATGACGTCGCGCGACTTTTCTAAGCACTGTATCGTCTTCATTTATTGTTTACGCGCAAAAAGAAAAAATACGTGTTCAATATTTTTTGGAAATCTATCTGACGGACTAATTAGTTATTTTTTTGTTAACTATCCTATTACATAGACATGATAAACTATCATATAAAGAAGGTCCAATAACAATAGTTTTCAGCTATAAATAACTTCCATCGCTAGAATAACACATAACACACGTTTCCCATGGGTGGAGGGGTGCAGTAACCTCCCATCGACCGACCTTCGTAACTGAGGGTTGTTCGACACGTGACGTCATCAACTTTTGGGGAGCGCTTCTTGGAAATTTCTGCCGTTTCTTTGTGTTTGAATTTATTGAGGTTTTTACTTGGAAGTGACTTGGTAACAAAGGATTTTTAAAACACTAGCTCATGCCCGCGGCTTCGCCCATCTGGAGCTCTAGAATTCTCCCACGGGATAATACTACCGGGCTAGGTTATAAACTATCTGTGTGCTAAATTTCATCCAAATCAGTTCAGTAGTTTTTGCGTGAAAGAGTAACAAATGTTCATTACTCATTCCTTAAGCCACAGTTATTTTGACTAAGGTTTAGAGTTTGTGAAGTTAGAGATTGTACAGTTAGAAACTTGTCTCTACATGAGATCTGATAACTTTTTGACAGCTTGAGCCGCATGATCTCGTCTTAGCAACATTTTACATGGAAATGTTTTTGGTGAGATCCATTTATCTTTAGTTGCTTGATCTAAATATGAAAGCAAAGTTAATACTTTATTGTACATCATAATCTAAGTACAGCTGTTTTACAATACATTTTAACAGTCAAACAAAGAAAACTCCGATAGGAATCCGAACTAACAACATTCGCAATACGACACTAACTGCCGCACTCAGAGAGCTTTAATGATTAGGCCATCACTTAGTAAATGTTTTGACAGTTTTGTCATACAAAAGAATGTCAAATCTTTACTAAGTGATGGCTGAAGTAATCATTAAATATCTCTGAGTATCGCAGTAAGTCTATGCGTGTTACGCAGTATTGATTACTCTCACTATTGGCGCCCGACATGGGACCTGATTGAAGCTGACAACCACATTAATATCGTAATAAAAGCTTTTAAAAATTAAATGTACCCGAGCTAATAAGATTCGCAATACGACAACTATGTCTATGCGTGTTACGCAGTATTGATTACTTTAACTTACTATTGGCGCCCGACACGGGACCTGATAATTTCGTAATAAAAGTTTTTAAAAATTAAATGAACCCGAGCTAGTAAGTTTCGTTAAACGACACTGTGTCTATGCGTTTTTAACCGACTTCAAAAAGGAGCAGGTTCTCAATTCGTCGGATTTTTATTTTTTTAGATAGTATTGATTACTGTCGACTATACTATTGGCGCCCGACACGGGACTTGATTGAAGTTGACAGTCCCATTAATAGCGTAAAAAAATCTTAATTAATTAACTAATTACACGCCGGCAGTCCCAGTAGTGGGAACATCATAGGCTGATGATTACTTTGTCTTGTTTCGATACTGGGGCATTGCAAATATTGCAATGGACAAAACACTTCTTTATACCTGTTTATTATTGTCCATTACTTAAAGCTCTATCGATGTAACGCTCTAATTATGTGGTTGCATTAAGGACAAGTTCTATTTAATTGTGTGTATTGTCAAAAGCAACATTATGTGAAGTGTTGTAGTCAGTAGTCCTGGACCGTACTGACTACCAGTACTCCTGGACCCTGATTCCACTAACTCCCAAACGTGTCTCGAAGGCGTGTTTTTGACAGATTTCGTATCACAAATCTGGCAGTTGAGTATATACGTTAAAATACTTGTGATGGAAAAAGTAAAAAGCCACGTCAAACAAAGGAAGGCTCATTGCGGGCGTACGACGGCGAGGCGTGCGTGTTGTATTGATTTCCCGGCGCAGGCCAGTGGCGCCCGACTGGGACCCGGGGTTTTACTACTATTTGCGTTCTTTTGTTCCTACGCTATTTAGTATAGATGGCGGTTCTAATTGGATTATGAAGCTCTGGTGTAGAGTTCTATCACATTTGAATAATTATAAAAACATAGGTTGGGTGGCAGCAAAAGAATGCTACGTGGTGTGAGCTTTTTAATACTGAGTTGATATTATTATGATGGATTAATATTAAGAACCTGCACATTTTCGAATCGGATACCCAGTGATTAGCCTTAATTTCAGTCTGAAATCACCCACTGCTAAGCAAATACCCCAAAAACTTACAAAAACTTGAGCTATTTCTGTCTAACTTCCAGGATTAAAAAAAAATAGTCATTTACAACGCGATCCATCACTATTAACCTGCCACAAATAGACCTACACCCATAAAATTGCCACAATCCCACTTTTAATCTCAAAAAGCGAGTAGTACAACAAAACAAAGGCTTTGTCAGATACGGATACGGCACGTTCACCCCAATTCGTTGCAGCGGGATATAGGTCAGTTATGTACGCAGTGTCTACGTGAGGCCGTGAGGGTAGATGTACTTTTGTGTAACTACCCTCCCAAGTAAGTACTTTTGGTGACGACTTATTTTTGCGAAAGTAGCGTCTTTAGCTAGCTGAGTAGTATTTTCATGGCAAGGATATGGGATGTGTAGAAATAAGATGTGTGTGTAAGCAAAATGGTATCGGTAAGGAGTTATAAGAATAGAATAAGAACAAATAAAAGATGAATGGTTGTGAAAGCGGAAATCTTTATCCTGGACGCTGTAGACTAGGAATAAAACCGCATTGTACTTTCACAAGTTATTATGCATTGTTTGTGACTAGACTGTCGCTTTCATATTTTAGTTTTTGAAATTTAAAAGTGCCTGTAATGGTCTAAACTCTAATTGAAATAAATGCTGAGTTTGATTTACAATATCACATTATTTAGATAATATTTGCCGCGTACGTACTACAGGATGAATTTAAAGCATAAAATGGCAAAAACATCACAGTTAATTGAGAACCCGCAATCATGACAATATAGAAAGAAAGAAAATGAATATCATCACTTTCAGCCTCGAATCAACCCACTGTTAGGTCGATCCTTTCTACTGTCATCATCATCATCATCCACAGCCTGAATTCAACAACTGCTGGGCAAAGGCCTCTTTTCTAGTGCCTTTCTACGCGATCTTGTGCAACCCTCATTCAGGCTTTTCCCCCGACGGCTATATACAACCCACATTTCTTTTGCCAGTTCTTGAACGCCATTCGGTGACGGCCTTAGTACACCTGTCATACTTATGACACTATCTATATAAATAAAGAGAGAAGTCCTGACTGACTGACTGACTGACTGACTGACTGACTCATCAACGCCCAGCCCAAACCCTTGGACCTAGAAAGCTGAAATTTTGCACAGAGGTTCCCTTTATAATGTAGACAAGGAATAAGGAAGGATTTTTCGAAATTCAACCCCTAAGGGAGTTAAATAGGGGATGATAGTTTGTATGGAAAATCGACATTTTTACGCGGGCGAAGCCGCTGGCATAAGCTAGTATAATATAAGTTTATAGTCATTGCATGCTAGGATGTCGTAATACGGGCGCTTCCGGTGAACGCCTCAAATAGGGTGGGCTAGGGTGGTTGAGCCGCGGCGATGTCACGCGAAATATTATGCTGATTGTGTTGTGGCTTACTCCGAACCTCGTTTTAGGTCAGGCTTCCGTTACCTCTTAATCACGCATGTAATTCCCGGAGCTTTAGACAGAGGTCTTCCGTAATGGGATACCCATATTTTGGTAGTAACGTATTTAAGACCTATGTATCAGGGAGCGACTGTTTTGACATGAACATAAAGGGCACAAACTCAAACTTTGTGACGGCTACTAAGAAATGACGACACAGTTGACGCAGAGGCTCAAGCAATGGACTGCTACGCTGCGTGTCGCGACTTCGATCCCCGCACGGAACAAATATTTGTATGGCCTACAGATAGTTGTTCCAAGTCTGGGTATTTGTGTATTGCACCTACGATACAGGAGAAATTCCTAGTGTGGGGCAATATTTAAAAAAAAATCTTGGCGGAATACCGAATGACACTGTGTCGGACTCGGGAATCGAACAATGCTCAATAATCGCACTTGCGACAACTAGACCAACCTTCGTCTAAAATGGTTTGATTTACTCATTTATTTCAAGGCTGCCACACTACACACTAGTCGCACAATGCAAAATGAACAAGTGAGTGATAAAATAAAACTGAATGAACCTATATGGAGGAGCTCGTGGCTTAATAATACCTAGGTTGGTCTGTGGATGGGTGACCACCGAGTTTCCTCCGTGCCTCGGAAAGCACGTTAAGCCGTTGGTCCCGGCTGCCATCCATAGATGAAGTTTCATTTGAAGTTATTATCTCCTCACTATTTCTGATACAACTCGAATAAACGAAACTACCCACATTATCTGCACCTCGTAAACCCACATATTCGCAGTAATGTAGAAAGGTAATTTGAATTTTATGACGCATAATTTACGAGCGAGATTTGCGTGGCGGCGCGTCAGAGCGATACAATTTATTGCGCTTGCTCTGCCTAAGAATTTGTGGTATTTTACGACGTGGAGTACTTTGTCCTGAGGTCAGGCAGAAGTGGTTCTATTTGGAGTGCTTTGTCCTGAGGTAGGTTTATCCAGATTGGTAGGATATAATTAGACCCTTGTCATCATCTGCCTGCCTATTCCCAACTAAATTGTAGTCCAGTGTGATGCAGCTACCAGACCATTATTTTACTACTATTAATACTATGAACGGGATATTTACCATGTTTTCTTATTGTTTCGAGTTCCCGATATTTCAAGCACCATGATCACGGATAAACCGGATCCCGTTCATAGTATTAATAGTAGTGTCAGTGACCATGTCAGTTTACAAACCAGTATTTTGCTGACCTCCACAATACAGTTAGTACTGAATAATACGATACCCTTTTTGTCAGACTTTAGACCACTGTAACGACTGCCAAAGATCTATACCGGCGGCACCAACATTGTTAACGTGCTTTCTGAGGCACGGAGGAAACTCGGTATGAAATGGGCGGTCACCCATCCACAGACCAACCTAGGCAAGCGTGCCTTAACCTTAAGATCGACACTAGTCGCAGTTCTTTCTTGTAGTTTAAAGCCTAAAACTCAATCATCAATGGATAGCTACGTAAAATCTCTTTGAGCGACCATAATTATGCGTTACGTAATGATCATAAAAAACACATGGGCGCACATAAACGTAGATATAAGCCGCCATCTTTGCACGCGTAAATACTATTACTAGTTTCAATAAACGAGGCATATCGTCACAGAGTAGTCAGTTAGTGGAGAGTTTACAAGCCCGCCACACTATTCCCAAACCACTGTAACTCCTGTAAGCCAGAATCAACAGTGGGGACCACAAGAAAAGCGCCGAGACAATGAAGCTCGACGAAGTCCCAGAGAAACGATTTAACTGTCTTGGATCCCGCAACGAAATTAATCAGAAAAACATAATTTTTACTTCCTCTACCTCCATATCAGCAGGAGACAGAATAGAACAAAGCGGATAGGTGAGATACATGAAGCAATGGTGTATTACCGCTCTGCTCAAAGTAGCCACAGAACGCACACACATCCTTACATCCCCTTTCGCGTCTGCAATGTTTATATACATCTGGTGCACATCACCTAACTTTTCTGAAGAACCACACAAGTAATATAAGTCCTTTTTAGTGCGTGTTTACGTACGCGCGACGCGACGCGCGACGCGATTTTCGTTTCGGCGTTGTCAATCACATTTGCGGTGCCTATAATGTGCTCACTGCTTAGCTGAGGCACAGGTCTCCACTCTATGAAAGGGCTATATGGGCCCAGTGCGGATTGGTAGATGTCACACGTCTTCAAATTGTTAGTTCTAGGAAATGCCGGTTTCCTCACGATGTTTTTAGGGTTACGTAATCCGTACTCAAAGGGTAAAACGGGACACTATTACATTAAGATTTCGAAGTTTGTCCGTCCGTCTGTCTGTCACCACGCTGTATTTCAAGAACCGAATTTTATAGATATTGGTACGGAACTCTTCGCGGTTCCATTCGCATTTGGCCGATTTTTTCTTTATGAGAGGTACGTGTGAGCAATCCATTGATTAGTCCGTCTTAGGTCATATGGTATCAGATCACGTTGCGCTTCGCCGACGTATCGTTACACAATAGATGCTCTAATATTATGAGACTCGCATACCAACGGTGCGTTTACCAAGTAGCCATGTTTTATTTAGCGCATTCTTTTGACATGCAGTGTGAATGATGATGCCTTGCTTGGCAGATAGACACATCTGTCTGTAATTTAGATGGACACATCTGTCTGTAATGTAGATAGGGGTACTAAACATACCTTAAAGCTGATAATCTCCGACGGGTAAGGCAGAATTGTACCCAATAGTACACCACCAAGTCTCGTGTACTATGTACTAGGGGGCGAGCATTTTTTTTTTATTTGTAATGGGCTTACTCTTGACCTCAATCTTGCCCTTGCTTGCAGAGATGAGGGGATTTTCCACCAAACCGGAAAAAAAGGGCAGAGATGAGGTCGACGATAGAACGAACTTACCCAGAAGAAGCCTGTTTACTCGCAACTTAAATAGATTGGGGTTATATGAACTCGGGAAAACCGACGCAGGCAGGGTGTTCCACTTTTTTTGGAACCTTGGAACCATCAAACGGGCACGAATCCAGACTCCGTGGCTGCTGCTTCTAAATTTCTGATGAAAATACCCAATAACACTTTGCCCGACTTGAGCTTGTAACCCAAGACCTCCTGCTAAGTAGTCGCGTTTGCGATCAACATTTAACGTGCTTTCCGGCACGGAGGAAACTCGGTATGTAATAAATGGTCACCCATCCACAGACCAACCTAAACAAGTGCGGCTTAACTTAAAGATCGACCCGAGTAGCAGTTATTAGCCACGAGATTTTCTTTTACTTATAAGAAATGAAAGAAAACGTTAAAAAAATGGCAGTGGGCAGAAGGGATGCCCGATGGGGCCGGAAAGTTCTGGTGTGGCGACCGCGAACCGGAAGACGTTGGAAGGCATTCCACTAGGTGGACCGATGACCTGATGAAGGTTGCGGGAACGCGCTGGATGCGAGACGCACGAGACCGGTTAAAGACCTGGGGGAGGTCTATGTCCAGCAGTGGACGTTTTTTGGCTTAAATGATGATGTTGTTCAAAAAATCCAGTTCACACGTATTTTTTCGCTATACGCCTCAAAAAAGCCACATTAGCCAGCTCAGTCCTAAAACGAAAGCTACCACAGTTCAATCACAAAAGTGGGTCAACAACAAAAGTGCAACTTAGCCACGTTAGTTTAAAACAAAAGACGTAACGCTATAACTATCTTTTTTCTAGTGACATTATAAAACAAAGTCCTCCGCCACGTCTGTCTGTCTGTTTGTTCGCGATAAACTCAAAAACTGCTGCATCTATTTTCATGCTGTTTTCTCCAATGGATAGAGTGGTTCTCGAGGAAGGTTTTCGTATATAAATTGACGCGGGCGAAGTCGCGGGCATCAGCTAGTAAGAAATAAAGAAAAGGTTTAAAAAATCCAGTTCGCGCGACATTTTTTGGTATACTCCTCAAAAAGGCCACATCTTATACAAAAACTGTCAAAACCTTTAGTTAGTGATGGCCTAAGTTATCATTAAAGCTCTCTGAGTGCGACAGTTAGTGAGCTCAAGCCAAAAACGAAAGCTATGACCACAGCGCAATCAATAAAAGTGGGTCAACCAACAAAAGTGCAACTTAGCCGCGTTAGTTTAAAACAAAAGACGCAACAATACTATCTTATTTTCTCAGACTAGCTTGAAGAATGGACCGTGAGAAGGTGGAGCAAGATATAGGCGACGACTGCGAGTTTACACAAATATTGACTGGATAGAAAAATAGCAATAACTAGCTGATGCCCGTGGCTTCGCCTGCGACAAACCAAATTAATACTAAAACCTTCCTCGAGAACCACTTTATGCATTGGCGCAAACAGCATGAAAATCGGTGCGGTTGTTTTTGAGTTTATTGCGAACAGACAGACAGACGCGGCGGAGGACTTTGTTTTATAATATGTAGTGATAGTGATATGTGAAAGGTGGCATTGACCTGAAAGTCTAACAACCAGTCTTACCAAAGCTTATCCTATTATCTAATATTAACTGGGTTGTGGAGGTGAGATAGGCAGTCGCTCCATGTAAAATACTGGTACTCAGCTGCTTTCGGTTAGTCTGGAAGCCGACCCCAACATAGTTGGGAAAAGTTAGTACAAGTAACATGGAGACGGCACTACAGAAGAAAGGTGATAATGAAAAGTGGTTGAACCCAGGAAACGTTTCAATCTAAAGTGTCCAGAAGTCCCCGTCGGGGCTGTGGATTATCGAAAGGATAACGCGGCTCCGACACAAGGGCGAAGATCCTTCTTCGCCCTTGTGTCGGAGCCGCGTTGGTTTGGTTATTAGTCAGTAAAAGTCTGACACTCCCCTTCGCTCTGCCCAAGAGCGGGGGGTTATTCGATGATTTTCCACCCAACAAAAAAAAAAGTGTCCAGAAGTTTGTAACTTGGACCAACTCTCATTGTGTAACGGTACCATTTATTATAACAACTAACATAATAAACGTATATGCCATTAAATCTAACGGATAAATGCTTACGGTGCGGCGGGTGGTGTAATATTAATTGATATTTTTCTAATCATTAACTCTAAGAGTTTATAAACAAGCTATTTACGTTGTTACGATTAGGTTGCAGCGTTGATTTTGGCCATATTTAAAACTAGCTTTTGCCAGCGGCTTCGCCCTCGTTAAACTCACGATTTTCCATACTAGAAAAATCACGAGTCGACGTAATGGGAATCGACGCAGAGGGAATGATTCCTTTCATCCCCTTTAAATAACTCCCTTACGCCCAAATACTCGAACGTCACTCAATTTTAAGTAGCACTTAAATCTCGTGCTGTCTTTGTTACTTTAACGCAGAGTGACAGAGATAGCAGGAGTTTTGAGGGTTACTTATAATTGAGTGACGTTCGAGTATTTGGGCGTTAGGGGTTGAATTTTGAGAAATCCTTCCTTTTCCTTATCTACATTATAATAAAGGGAACCTCTGTGCAAAATTTCAGCTTTCTGGGTCCAAGGGTTTGGGCTGGGCGTTGATGAGTCAGTCACGACTTCTCTTTTTATTATTTACTAGCGGACGTCCCGCGGTATCACCCGCGTAGATCCCGTTCCCGTAAAAAAAAAATACGGGATAAAAAGTAGCCTATGACACTCAGCAATAATGTGGCTTTCTATTGGTGAAAGAATTCTTAAAATCGGTTCAGTAGATCCCGAGATTACCCCTTACAATTTAACAAATATACAAACACACAAACTTTACCTCTTTATAATATTAGTATAGAAGTATAGATATAGATAGATTGGAAACCAGGGCCGCGATAAAGCTGATTGGGTCGACATCGCGTCAACATCGCGGGAAACACCTGGATTAGGCACCCACGGAAGTGTGGCAGAAGAAAGTGAACGCCTATACCCAGCAGTGGTTGATTCTGCCTGATGATGATGATGATGAGGAAGCTACCGAAAACCATTTCCATCTTGCTGAAAATCATTGGAGATATATCAGATATACCATAACTGAGAGCAGCGGTGGCCCAGTGGTGGTGGCCCCAACTTACGAACAGTAAGTCGTGGGTTCGTACCCAAGCAGGCGCATTACTTTGTGTAATTTATTCATCACCACTACTCTCGAAATCGGTATGCCTTAGAACTAAAAAATTCGAAGACATGTGACATCCAACAACACGCACTGGGTCCGCGTGGCGAGAGGAGGCCTGAGTCCCAGCAATGGGAACATTATAGGCTGATAATGATGATACCACTCTTTAAAAGCGAGTCTAGGCTCCATCAGCTTCCTCTGGGTTAAAGTCGCCGGATGACCTAGTGGCGGGGGCAGACATCTGATTACAACGGCATTGACATTAATTGACACCTATGATGTCACGCGTAATGTGCTGTCAGGGATTATGTGTTACCTCACTTCGCGTAGACAGTCAGTGGAAGAATGTAACGTGATGGAGAGTGATCACCGCCGGATATGCAAGGTGTAAGCGGCGGACCCTTCGCGACATCAACCAAGCATTCTGTACATCAAACTAAGTAAGTCTACGCGAACAAGCGCTCCGGCTGACTAAGCTGCAACTACGCACAGTGACGGCTGCCATCACTGGACACGGTACTTTTAATAAGCACCTCTTTGTTATAGGTGTCACAGATAGTCCTCTGTGTCGAGCCTGCATGGAGGAAGAAGAAACAGCCGCCCACGTGCTTCTGCACTGTCCGGGCGTTGCCCGGTATAGGACCAAGTACTTCGGTGACCCAGGTACTCTCCGCGAGATTGCCAGTAACACCAAGGGACTGCTGGCTTTTCTCGGGGAGCTAGGGTGGATCGAGTGATATTCCCACCTGCACGCAAAATACGCGCATCGAACGTGGAGTTGCGGACACCAGCCCGTCGTACTTATACTTATACTTATATAAGTCTACGCGAAAAGTATTGCGGTGTGTAGTTTTGTAGATTGCTGATTTTTTTCAAATAACCAACGATAACTTTCGATGTGGAGGGGATCGCTTCCGAGTCCATTCTTCTTTGTAAAGCTTAGTTAGGACCTTCGCGGATAATGTTGCTTCCCATTACTGAAACAGTCTTAGGAGCCGGCTCACTAGTTAAGAAGATTACTCCCTCATCCTCTGCCTAGGGTTTTTCAAACTATGTTGTGGTCGGCTTCCAGTCTAACCGGATGCAGCTGAATACCAGTATTTAAAAGGAGCGACTACCTATATGACCTCCAGAACCCAGTAATAACTGGGTAATACGATACTCTGTGGTAAGACTGGCTGTCAGACTTTCAGGTCACTGACTACCTGTAACGACTGCCAAAGGGACCAACAACTTAACATTACGTCTATATAATATTAGTATGGAAGTTACCTTCAAAAACATCGTGATAGGTCCTAACCTATCCATTCATTCAGTTCACAATAAATTCTCGAATATTCGCGACGTGTGGTTGAAATGCTCAAATGCTGTATTCTTCAACAGTGATTCATACGCTAATAGCCGCCAAGGTCTGTTATGATTGCTTACGGAAACACAGCTTACATGTGTGCTTAGACAGATTTACTCCTTTAGCGGTGAATTGGACATTGTTATCGTGTGGAAAACAACCTATTTTTGTGGATAGAATATCATCAAATGACGCCTCCCGCTCTAGGCGGAGCGGGAGGGGGAATGTCTGACTTGTACTGACTAAAAACCCACCTATGATCCTTCTTAGCCCGCTTTGTGCCGGGGCCGCGGTATCTCTTTCAAAGGGTCCCGTAGCCCCTGCAGGCGTCGTGTGAACCCCTTCAAATTTGAGGCGCGCATGACACACGAACGCCGACGACACGGCCTGTCGTCGTCATAAGACGGACAGACGGTGAGCTAGCTCATAACAGTGTACACTGGCCCGCGCTTACGTTGACCGGAAGCTGTCACGTGGCCGTGGAGATCATCCTGGACTCATCTTTTGTAATGAGGAGGGATTAATCGCATGTGACTGAAAGACTGATCAATATAAATGTTGATGGATCGAGAGGGAGATGAAGAGCAAGGAAACAACGGAAGACTAGCTTTTCCTCGTTCCCTCTCCTCAGATACACTCCTATTACTTACAGCAGGACATAAGGTCTACACTCACGCTGTCGTCAGCTCTTATGTCAGCCGTGATGTCATAGCGGAATTAATGTCAATGTCAGGTTTAACAGAGCGTGGGCCGGTGTCAGCCGCAGCGGTGAGCGGAACTCGGAAATACTGTTATTTGAGTTACACACGTGTGTCCGAGAGTTACATGGTCTGGAACTTGAGACTTGCTACGCCTACTTTCCGCCCCATTAGACATGCTTAACGGCCACTTGGGTCGATTTTTTTTTAGGTTAAGCTGCGCTTGCCTAGGTCTGTGGATTGGTGACCGCCCGTTACATACCGAGTTACCTCCGTGCCTCGGAAAGCACGTTAAGCTGTTGGTCCCGGCTGCTATAGATCTTTGGCAGTCGTTACAGGTAGTCAGTGACCTGGAAGTCTGACAACAAGTCTTACCAAAGGGCAGAAGGGCATCGTATTACCCAGTATTAACTGGGTTGTGGAGGTCATATAGGCAGTCGCTCCATGTAAAATACTGGTATTCAGCTGCATCCGGTTAGACTGGAAGCCGACCCCAATATAGTTGGGAAAAGGTAAGGCAGATGATGAATGTGTCTGAATTATGAAGACCAGGAATTCTCATAAGGCGGCATCGCCACCGCTCCCCGCTCGCATTGAGTCCACCGCGTCGTCTAGTGACAATTCATTAACATATTCATGAGACAACAAGCAACAAACACACTGGTAGGGCTGACATAATCTATTCTAATTTATTTATTTATAACACTTTCTTTATGTAAGCTCCTTCCTTTGATAGTAAACAAACCCTCTTTTGTATCGTTGGACCTCTAGGCAAAGAAAGAAAGAAAAGAAAGAAAAGAAAGAAAAGAAAGAAAAGAAAGAAAAGAAAGAAAAGAAAGAAAAGAAAGAAAAGAAAGAAAAGAAAGAAAAGAAAGAAAAGAAAGAAAAGAAAGAAAAGAAAGAAAAGAAAGAAAAGAAAGAAAAGAAAGAAATATGTCTAAATCAAACTACGGATCACTCGCCGCTCGCACTGAGCCCACTTCATCGTCAAGTGACAATTCATTAACATATTCATGAGACAAGCAACAAACACACGGCTAGGGCTGACATAATCTATTCTAATTTATTTATAACACTTTCTTTATGTAAGCTCCTTCCTTTGATAGTAAACAAACCCTCTTTTTTACCGTTGGACCTCTAGGCAAATTGTTGCGATTTCCGCTAGGGTTGCGGGACGGATTATATGATAGGTGTTCTAGTGGTCGACTGCTAAGCATGAGGTCCTGGGTTCGAATCCCGGGTCAGGCAAAGTGTTACCGGGGCTGCGGGTTGGTCACAAAGATACCTCGACATAAATTGCTAAGAACGAACACGGGTGGTTTTTAGTCAGTAGAAGTCTGACACTCCCTTTCGCTCTGCCCAAGAGCGGGACCCCGTCATTTGATGATTTTCCATCCAAAAAAAAGGCAAAGTGTTATTGGATCAATCAATGATTTGTCTGTCTGTCTTTTAGTCTGAAAGTTTGCTCGGTTGATGGCAATAGGCTTGCCCCCTATTACATATGACTTAAACATAACTGGCAAAATGAGGGTGCACTATCAGGTACACCTCTGCTAACCCTTCTTGGATTACAGGCGTGATGCAAAGAAAATCCAGCTTTATTTCCCAGTACATACTGAAAAAAATCATCTACCAATCCTCGCAGTGTCTACATAATGAAGCCCACGCTGTATCCCAGCAGTGGGGCATCACAGCCTGTTCAACGCAGCCCCTCCCCAGTCCTAAATACCGTAGTAAACAACGCACACTATACACTCACGCGTAACGTTCGAGCGGTGGGCAGGAAGCTACGGCGGGGGCAGGACGTGGCCAATTACGCGCGGATGTGGGGGGGGGGGGGGGCGGCATCCGTATCAGTTGAATGTAGGGTACACTGATGGCAAATATTGAACCTAACCTAACTGATAGATGTGTTGTTTGAGAGTTTGTTCCGTCAATTATGTTTCCTGGCGAAAACACTAGGAAGTGGCGATAGGCGGAAGTTTAAGGGGACAGTCTAATGTTATGTACAAAAAGCTTTTTCCGTGGCTGCTACCGAGACATTCCTGATGGAAATCCTACTAAGGGCTCATTTACGGAGACGCGGGGCGTCGCGCGGCGCGTGCAGAAGGTTCGTATCGTGCTTTTTTATTAATTAACTGAGAGACGGGTCCACCGCAACAAACGCTGCATTTTAAACTAACGTGCGAAAATAGCTTCTCGTAAAATCTACGATTGAAATCGTTAACTTTTTCATACATCACCGTAATGTGTTTGAATAGGGGATCGGACTGGGTCAAAATAATATGATTCTGTTTAGTCCGCCGTACTCCGTAAGTTATTATAATAAGTTAATATATCGAAAAATATTGAATACGTATTTTTTGTTTTATCAAATCAATAAAAAATGACGAAGATAAAACGTGTCAAAGATCTTGGAGTGGGGCTTGAAACGTCACTTGTGTCGTCAAAATGTACTGTCATATGACGTCACACGCACGAGTTTTCGAAGCACTGTATCGTCTTCATTTTAAGTTTACGTGAAAAAAGAAAAATACGTGTCCAATAATTTTTGGAAATCTATCTGACGGACTAATTAGTTTTTTTTTGTCCGATCCCCTATTGAAAACACAGCACGCGCCGCGCGACGCCCCGCCTGTACGTAAACATGCACTAATACATTATATACACGCGAAAGTTTGAAAGTATGGATGGATGTTTGTTACTCTTTCACGCAAAAACTCCTGAACGGATTTGTATAAAATTTGGTCCACAGATAGTTGGTAACCTGGATAAACACAGTTGTAGCGGGCGTAGTCGCTGGCAACACCTAGTATTCAATAACGCTTTGTCCTAAACGGGAGTCAAGCATAAGACCTCATTTCTGAGCAGTCACGCTTGTGATCACTACATTAACGAGGTAATCATACTCTTGTGGTCATTGTAGTAAGTTACTATTATCTCACAAGAGAAATCAGCTGTCTCCTTGACACGCTTGCTATCAATAAAACCAGTAAGTTTTAATAATAAACAGTAATAAATAATGTATCAATTAACTTATATAACAATCATCGGCGTACATAATAATGTCATAATTCTCATTATAAAATGAATTACAGACACTCAACGCTTTTAATTAGCTCTACGACCGCATTTAAACTTTATTGCAGACATAAAATACGTCAGCTCACAACGGACGCTGATCGATGAATGACGAATTGTGTTCGGTATTCAAAATTCGTATTACCGATTACCCGTTTAAATTGAAAATAGAACACATCATGTTCTATTTGTGAGTTTTATGAGTTATTTTGTGAATAAATCGTAAGTAAGTAGTGTTATAAGGTTTTTTTATGAGGAATTTCTCAATAACAGCCCCGGAATCTGTATTGTTGGTTGATGGCAATAGGATCACCCCCTATTACATCATCATCATCAGCCTATAATGTTCCCACTGCAGGGACTCAGGCCTCCTCTCTAGGAGAGGGATGGGCTATAATCCACCACGCGGGAACATTATAGGCTGATGATGATGATATTTTATCCCTTCATCCTATAGATATAAGGAAGAAAAACTTCTGCTTTCTTATTCTTTAGTACTACACATCTAGTGAAAAAACTGTCTGCCAAAAACGATCTAAAAACGACAATAATAGTGTTCCGTTAGCACCTTTTGTGCACGGAACCCTAAATACACCTTCAACTCACTCCGTTAACATAAACAATTCGCATCAACACTTCAGACAGGCTCCAAACCGCACTAATTGCGCCGCACTACCCACTTCTGCGCTACCAAACGAAGGGTAGACGAGTATATATAAATGTTATTTCTACCCTCACCCTTGCAATAAAAACTTGGTGACTTTCAAACCTCGTTAGGGTACGAAGAGGGGTGAATGGCAAAGATTATTTAAAGGTTAAAGATGGGACACATTAACTGAATATAAAAGGAAAATGTCGTTAGAAAGGTTTTGAGTATGAATGTGAAGGGGTATAAATAAGAGTAGGGGAAGACCAAAGAAATGATGGATGGACTGTGTTAACAATTATATGGTAAGAAAGGATGACGAGCTCATTCCAGTTCCTTCATTATTCGTACAGCCAAGGAGTGGAACACCCTGCCTGCGTCGGTCTTCCCGAGTTCATATAGCCCCAATCTATTTAAGTCGCGAGTAAATAGGTTTCTTCTGGGTAAGCTCGTTCCATCGTCGACCTCATCTCTGCCCTTAGGGCAAAAAAGAGTAATAGACAAGTATGGAAGAAGAAGAAGACATGCTACGCCGACTACAAGTGAATTGAGAATGATGTTGATGTGACACATTATGGCGGGGTTGCAGTACTTTTTAAAAATTTTGAACCTTTGAAAATCGAACTAAATATGAGTTTTTTAATAAATAAAAATCATTACATAAAAATTGAACATACTTACTCTCAAGTAAATCGTAAAGATAGAAACGCGATTTAGAATGATCGGCTCGATCATTTTTTTTATCAAACATGACTAAATCACAATTTAAAACGTGTACTGCTAAGACATTTCATCATGAATTTATATGAAAGTTATATCAGTAGATAGAACTTTTTATTCTGAAGTAAATGTTGAAAACATATTGTATAATTTCTTTATCATTTGTCTCCAAGAAGAAAATACGGTCAAAATTTAGGCATTATATCGCTCGCGCGGCAGGGCGGGGGTGAGGTCGTGCGTTCATAAAAACAAAGTACTGCAACCTCGCCTTAACTGGGGTTTGGAGGTCAGATAGGATATCATTCGGTCAATCTTAGCGGAGTTTAGGCACTGGATATGTTATAGTAAAGGCGTGTATGCGCAGACACAGGTGCACTCTCTGTTCCTTTACCCTTATACTCCTTATAGTCACACTTTGACTAGTTTATAAGTTTTTGAACTGACATAGTCACTAACACTATTATCACACTAATATTATAAAGGCTAAAGTTTGTGAGTGTGTATGTTTGTTACTTCTTCACGCAAAAACTACTGAACGGATTTGGATAAAATTTGGTACACAGATAGTTTATAACCTGGATTAACACATAGGAGTTTTTATCCCGATATTATCTTCCCGTGGGATAATTTTCGAGTTGCAGCGGGTGAAACCGCTGGCAACAGCTAGTACATGATAAGTTAATAACCACATTTCGCCAGTTATGTTTAAGTAATAGGGGGCGAGCCTATTGCCATCAACCGGGCACAAATCCAGACTCCGTGGCTGCTATTGAGAAAGACCTAATAACACTTACACACCTAGGACCTCAAGTGCTTGAGGTAAAACTTATCCATAATTCCAAATAAAACCTTAGATATTTATTTAGTCCGTATCTCTACAACTACATGCAAGCTACAAATAAAATTGCACAGAGTGTCGCATCTACAGTTTTTATTGCTAGTCATACGTCTATACCGGCGCCGGGTTGGCGCAATCAATATTATGGTTATTGCTTGCAGTTTTGTAGCTACTAGTACTACAGACAGATATTTCCATTTTCGCGTTTTTATATAAGGTTTTTTAAGAGCAGCAGGGCTCAGTGGTGGCGACCTCGACTTAGGAGCAGTAAATCTAAAAGTAAGTAAGAAACAGGAAAAAAATACCACCGAATAGAGAAACTCTTCTTTTTTCCCATCAACGTTACATGTCATCTGCATAGATCCGCCGCACCCTAGCAAAGTAAACTGTGGCAATCAATGCTACGGTAAAGGAAAACATCGTGAGGAAACCGGCAAAGTCCTAGAACCAAAAGATTCGAAGACATGTGACATCTGCCGATCCGCACTGGGCACGCGTGGTGGATTATAGCCCATCCCTCTCCTAGAGAGGAGGCCTGAGTCCCGCACGTGGGAACATTATAGGCTGATGGTGAATCAATGCTACGTGTTACACCTAGCACACTACACTGCGACTTTGAATTAGACCGGCATGCCACGCGAGCTATGCAGCGTGGGCATAGCGACTAAATGATGCATTGATTGCCTTTGACCTTTGCATCTATCATCATTTGTCGAGCTCTGTTTTTATTTTATTTTTATTCGAAATTCCCATATATTTCATTTTTACCCACGACGGAATGGAGAAGGTATATGCGTTAAGAGTGTGCAAACGAATATTTCCGTTTATCTCCAGAACGGTTTGACAGATTTAAATGCGTTTCTCTGTGATCGAATTTTAATTTGTCGGTGTTGGTCATTGTTGGTTCTTAGACAGGTTTTATGGTATTTATCCGCTAGGGGCGCGCTACGCTTAATTTTTTGATGCGGCTTTCTGTAATGGTTTCTTCTTCGTCCTTTTGGTCTTTTCTTTAAAAAAAAAACGTTGCCGCACACTAGGAATTTCTCTCTTTTTCTTTGTATCGTGGGTGCGTTTACAAACATTTAAGCTCACAATCACCCAGAACCGAAACAACTATCTGTAGGCCATACAAATATTTGTTACGTGCGGGGATCGAACCCGCGACACGCAGCGCAGCAGTCTAATCGCTCAGGCAATGCGCCAACCGAGTCGAGTCGAGTTTGATGATTATGTGACAGTTATAACGTATGGATTGTGTATTACCTGGCATGCCCGGCAATAACCTTGGCTTTCAACTTCGACACTCAATGCTGTTAGAGGCAAATAGAACCCATAGCTGAACGCTGACTCCTAAAATACAGGTCAACGCCAACGCCTAGAGTAAGGCCAGTACAAGTACGGGAAGATCCAACCAGACGGTTGTGCCCAGTCGGCGGCGCGTCTGATCTGTTGGAAAAAGTTACCGCGGCCCTGGGATGCAAAGGGCATAAGAACACAGATGGGTTTAGGTCAGGAAGAGTCTGATAGTCTCTCGGCTCCACATAGAGCGAGAGAAGTCATTAGATAGCGGTACTTACTTAATAGATCGTTGCGAAGTCTAGCACTCCACTCTTCTTGGAATCATGCACAACACTGCAACAAAACAAAATGCTTTATTAGTTATGTAGTATAGTATAGTATACTATACTATAACGGGCTGGCGTCCGCGACTATTTTGCGTACGGGTGGGAATTTCATATCATTCCATCCACCCCAGCTCCCCGATACAGCCAGCATTACCTTGGTGTTACTGGCAATCTCGTGGAGGATACCTGGGTTACCGAAGTACTTGGCCCTGTATTAGTTATTTCGAGACACTTCAAAAGATGCGAAATTAACCCCTTAATGTGGGTAAAGCAGGTACAAAATCGGCCTGAGTAAAGATGTCGCGCGTCGTGTACTCGTGTGCATCAGCAGGTCCAAAGCCTTTGAAGAAAGAAGAAGGTAGAAATCGGATACAAAGTGCGATGACCTTAAACCTAGGCCGAAACTACCTATATAATATCACGTTAATATCACATTATTATGAAGAGTTAGCCTATAAGGTAGAAAAGGAACCTTTCTTCCGAGGTTCGAATTAAAGAACTAGAAAGAATGACACGGACACGGCTCGTTTTGTTAGGTTTCTTTCTCTTGAGCATGACCACCGGTAGCTTGGACACTGTTCCCGATACCGGTGGATTACTATTTTTTACCCGACTACGGCAAAGCCAAAGGAGGGTTATGATTTTGACTGGCTATGTCTGTATGTATGTTTGTATGTATGTGTGTCTCTCATCTTCATCTGTTCCCTCATTGCTTCTAATCTACTTATCGGAACTCGACATATTATGACGTATCGTTAGAACCGTCTTAATTTTCCGCTGAACATAGGCTACGTGACGTGTCACAAAAAGCGATTTGGCACCCTCTAGCGGACAAAAAATAAGGCTTAAAAGATAAATACGCCGTGTTTGGCATCATTTGAAAGGGCCTCACTTGTACATTTCCAAAATATTGCTCAAATTTAAAATCACGCTCTCTAGCGGACAAAAAGTCAAGAGTAAAAAAAAATATTTAACACCAAAATTGTTTAAACAAAAAAAAGTAAACCCGACTACGACAAAAAAAAACGACGCTGAAAAAGTATGAAACAAGATTTTCAGGATAGAACAAAAAGAAAAGCCGTAGTCGCACGTTATACCTACCAACCTAAACACTTTAATAACGTGTGACTACGGCTTTTACCAGCGTCATATTTTTTTGTCGTAGTCGGGTTTTAGTTTTTAAATGTATTTATTGAATTATTTTTGTAAAGATTTTTTTAAATATTTTGAGTTTGTAAAGTTATGAATAAAGGAAACAATAAAGCTCTCTACTTTCAATAAAATACAAAATTATCAGTTTCAAATCTATAATAACGGTTTTCGCACAAAATGCAAATCAAATACAATCTCCAGTTTCCTATTGTCTATCTGTGCCGCATGAATCACGGGTAAAACAATTTAATTAGCAAATCAATTAGGTACATCGAAACGAGGCAATTTGTAAGCCATTGGACGCTCGACGAAACATCACTGTTTTCTCTCGTAACGTGACGAAATCACTCATTTATTATTTGCTAGCACTTTCTGCCGTACTCAAAGATATTTAATGATTACTTAAGCCGTTACTTAGTAAAGATTTGACATACAAAAACTGATACTAAAGTGTCAAAATCTAATCTAAGTGATGGCTTAAGGCGACATTAACTGCCCGCGCCCTTGAGCGAGTGGGAGGAGACAGCGATATAGGCCGATAGAGGAGCTGAGGGAGTCAGCGATACACTGCCGCCCGTCGCCCGCCAGAGCCCCGCTTCAACGCGCACCAAGATTATTCGAAAAAACAACCCACCTTGATTTATCAAACACAATACAAATAAAAGCCGTATACTAAAATATGGGTCATTAAATTGTCTTTTATATGATTAAAGTTTCATGTAAATACGCCCCATAGTTTTTGCGTGATTATCGTTTTTTTGTCCACGTTAGACAGTACTTTACAAATTAATTACACTATGTTATTAAAATATAATTTCACATTTTCACATATCAAATTATGAATAAAATTGTCTAGTATAACATGTATTTTTTTCAAAGAAATAAGACTAGAAGTTTAGACGTGATGTTCAATATAAAATCATTAAAAGTCGTTTATCTGCGCCTTAAGTAATCATTAAACGTCTCTGAGTGCGGTAGTATTTCTATTAAGTTTCTGAGTAAACTATAAAATAGTATTAACTGGAGGTTGTGGAGGTTAGATAGGCATCCACTCCATGTAAAAGCATCATCAGCCTATAATGTTCCCACTGCAGGGACTCAGGCCTCCTCTAGAGTAGAGACTTTCACTGACTACCTGTAACGACTGCCAAAGATCTATAATTATATGGCAGCCGGGACCAACAGCTTAACGTTACAAAATGTAATGGGGTGGATGGACACCCATCCACAGACTAACCTAGCCAAGCGCGGCTTGACCTAAAGATTGACACGAGTGGCAGTTATTATTAAACCACGAGCTCCTAATCATATAACGTAACATGTTATAAATGACGTATTTCGTCAGATTCAGATGTGGAAGGGGCAATTGCACCCATTGCCCCCCTTTTTATTACCCGTACTATTATAAAAAACACGTTTATCTGCGTACGAAGCAAATCATTAATAGTACTCTCATTGTATAACACAAACAACACATTATGACAACATCATGTGGTTACTATGTTATGCTCAAGGACGAACAAATTAAATAAAACGATTTACGTTCATTTACGTGTGTTTGCGGATGAGGTAGGCAGAGGTGTGAGTGTGGTCATATTTCGTTAGTTACGTTTAACGGAGAGCGAGTCTTTGGTCAACTGGACCCGCGGCCCTTCGATCAAGTTAAAATGTGATTTGACTGAAAGATCCCGTCGATCCGTTCGAGTGGGTCCAGTTGACCAAAGACTCATTGCCTTGAGGAAGTTTTTTTTTGTATATGATGTGGGTATGAGTTGTCCTGTGGGGGCAGAGATGAGGTCGACGATGGAACGAGCTCATCTAAAAGAAACCTGTTAATGGCACGGTTGGTGGAGTGGCTGAGCGATTGGACTGCTGCGCTGTGTGTCGCGGGTTCGATTCCCGCACAGAACAAATATTTGTATGGCCTACAGATACTTGTTTCGGTTCTGGGTATTTGTGTATGTGAGTTTAAATGTTTGTGAACGCACCCCCGATACAGGAGAAATTCCTAGTGTGGGGCAACGTTTAAAAAATGGTCGTATGAGCTTGGGAACACCGACGCAGTCAGGGAATTCCACTCCTTGGCTGTGCACATAATGAAAGATGTAGCAAAGCGGTTTGCGCGAATGTGTGGAACATCGCCAAGGTATGGGTGATCTCGATGGAAAAAGGGAGAAGGTGAATAAGCTCGTGGAGCTCCTGCGCACACTCTCCGAAGTACAGTCTGTAGAATACCGCCAGACATGCAACTTTGCGGCGGTGGGCCAGGCTATGTAGCTTGACAACCAGCGTATCGTCACCAATTAGCCTCCTGGCTCTGCGCTCTGCAGAGTCAAGTGTGGCAAGTTGTAATCCTGCCAATGAAACTAAACTGATTTGATCAAAGTTATAGTCATCCCCTCTATACGCTACCACTTATCCAAACTAGGTCACATCCATACAACAGCTTCACCAAAAAAAACAAGTACCTACACAACAAACACAAAATTCAAAGAAACGCATCTCACGATCTACAAAAAGTTGTCGGAAAACAATCGCAAGCGCAGCAGCCGACAGCGGCCGACTATTGCCGAAGTGTGCCGAACGCGACACGGTTCGAGTGACGTCACCGGCACATTCAGAGCGGAACGGATGAGTTCAATAAAAAGCTTGGCCTGATGACTCATGATTGTAGTTTTATTTCGTCGCTGCGACTGACAAGTTACATATGTGATTTTTGTAAGGTTTTGGGACAATGACAAAAAACGTGATAAATTGAATAAATAAATAAATAAAAAACTGGCCTTTTTTTCAGAATTTTAGGCTCAGTAGTTTCGGAGATAAGGGGGAGGGGGAATGGTCGGACAGACAGACAGACACACGAGTGATCCGTTCCGTTTTTGGTACGGAACCCTAAAAAGGTTGTCCTACTAAGTTAATACTACCCTTTATTTTGTACCGGTACTGATAAATTATTCATGTAATCAAAATATTATATCAGCGTTTTTGTCAACAGTACTTCTTTTGGTCCCAAAATACTACTCAAAATAATTATTGTATTAATCTAAGCCCCTCAGGTAATTTAGTTCAACTTGTTTCTAGTTCAAATATTACAAAACGGACTTAACTAACACATCGAAAATCAAGCAGAGACTATGTTTAGAGAAGTGTTCAAAAAATTAAAAAATGCACATATGGACTTTGGCTGGCGCAGCAACGATTTGTAGGCCTTGAGTAGACAATATTTAAATGTCACTGTATGAAACGTTTCGATTCGCTATTGTTGTGCGTTTTGCTGTACACTGGGTGTTTGGTTGACCGCGGTTGTTGGCGGTCGTTTACCTGGTTCATCATCATCATCAGCCTATAACTTTCCCACTGCAGGGACCACTGGCCTCCTCTCTAGGAGAGG
The DNA here is from genome assembly GCA_949775195.1 of Diarsia dahlii. Lineage (NCBI taxonomy): Eukaryota > Metazoa > Arthropoda > Insecta > Lepidoptera > Noctuidae > Diarsia > Diarsia dahlii. The sequence continues at coordinate 12,518,284 of OX459217.1, read as the reverse complement.
GATGGGCTATAATCCACCACGCGGGCCCAGTGAGGATTGGTAGATGTCGCATGACTCCGAATTTTTTGGTTCTAAGACATATCGGTTTCCTCACGATGTTTTCCTTCACCGTTTTGAGAGCAGTGGTGATGAAATAAATTACACAAAGTAATGCGCCTGACGGGGTTCGAACCCACGACTCACTGTTCGCAAGTCGGAGCCGCCACCACTGGGCCACCACTGCTCTCTTTGGGCTCAATTATAAAACTTCACTATCACTGCATAGTATAAAACAAAGTCACTTCCCGCTGTCTGTCCCTATGTATGCTTAAATCTTTAAAATTCCGCAACGGATTTTGATGTGGGTTTTTTTAATAGATAGAGTGATTCAAGATGAAGGTTTTAATACCTTTTTTGAACCCGTGCGAAGCCGGGGCGGGTCACTAGTGTGGTAGTGGTATAAAATGGCGTCGTAATTCTGATTAGATTTCACTTCTGATAGCAAATAGACGTCGGCAGGATTGATGTCTTCATCTCGAATCACAATCGAATCTATTACTCGGCTCCGGTTTTGTGAATAGCGATTTTCGATAGTACAGTCGAACAAGCTAATAAGTATACAGGGTAGAGATCTTTAAAATTCTATAACACTTAAAATATTGGTAGTAATTTTGTTTTATCAAGTGTTTCGCATTAAGTGACTGATGTCAAACGCTGTATCCTAAACTGCTGTATGCTAAATGTATCTGTATAATCTTAAAACTAAATACAAGTTAGCTGTCTGTATACTTATTAGCTTGTTCGACTGTACGATGAGTCGATTGGATTTGACGGGGTTGTGAATAGCTATGCTGAACCTGTGTGGATAGTGTGTTCCACGTGCGTCTCCAAGAGTTGTCAGCACAGTAGACCGAACCTACTAAGGCTAGAGTCTGGCAGGATTTCGGAATTAGTTCGAAAGACTTACCGCGGCCCTGAAGCGCATCGCTAAGAAAGGTTTTAGTCAGTAAGAATCTGACACTCCTGTTCCATCCAGAGCAGGAGGAGTCATTTGATGATTTGTGACCCTCCAAATAATAAAAAAAAGGCCCCAGTGAATGATATCATAAAAAAGTAATGTCCGCTAATATCCTCTAACGCGACCAGCTAGTAGCTACTCCATATGTGGATGACCTTGTGGTCCATTATAGATCTATTTTCGTACTAAAGCTATGAAACTGTTGGGCAAGAATCTAAAGTACCAATGTAACATCACGACTGTACTCTGCGAGGGATTAGACAGGGGTGTACAATCGGTACAATCACGATCAGTGTAGTGTATATCTATTTAATAGATATGTAAACACTGTCTCACAGGCACAAGTGGTCAGGGAAGCTGTCACTAATGACATCTGTCAGTTACATGATGGCGGGAAGTTGAAAGTGAAGTAAACCTGGACTGAGCTTGCTTATTTTCGTTACCATAATGTCGCTATTAAGTTGGTTGCAATACGGTTGATAGAGAGCAGCGGTGGCCCAGTGGTGTCGGCCCCGACTTACGGACAGTAGGTCGTGGTCGAATCCAGGCAGGCGCATTACTTTGTGTAATTTATTTCATCACCGCTGCTCTCAAAACGGTGAATCAAAACATCGTGAGGAAACCGGCTTGTCTTAGAACCAAAAAATTCGAAGACATGTGACATCTACCAACCTGCACTGTGTCCGCGTGGTAGATCATAGCCCATCCCTCTCCTAGAGAGGAGGCCTGAGTCCCTGCAGTGGGAACATTATAGGCTGATGATGATGAATACGGTTGATATTAGCTTGGCTAAAATAACTCACAAGACAGCGCATAGAATTTCTGAGTAAACTAAAATATACTGGTTATCTCTGAGTATCATATTAAACAAAAGAAAGCTGCAATACAATACGACACGAAAAACATTCTTTACTGATAAATAAAGTAATTGATAAGGGTTGTACGGTGAATCACCCTATTGTCGGGCACATCGCTATTATATAACATAATACCACAGGTACAGATGTGCTGTTTCCGGCAATATTGCCCGAAGTGGGAATTTTGGTGGCAAAATTGCCAAAATTTTGTGTATTTCGTTTGTTACTTCTGAAGTCTTGACTAGTAAGGTATACTATGATATTATACAAAGCTTCTATAAGGGTGGGAGAAATCTTCGGAACTACTGATCGAATTCTGAAAATTCTTTCACTAATGGGAAGCTACCATTATCCCTGAATGTCAAAGGCTATTTTAAGACATTCCCGTAGGATAATTTCATGCCATAAAGGAGGCGAAGCCGCGGACTAATGTGGTATCTTCTGCAGAGCATACAAAGTTGAGAGTGACATTATTTTAGTATTTTTGTCCAAGGAACGGAAAAAATACTAAAATAATGGTCCAGCAGCGAAATGGGCAGACGATATTGTTGTCATTCCGGGAAAATCCTGGATGAGGCTGGCACAAGCAAGCCAAGAAATCAAAATCAAAAAATATTTATTCAAATTAGGCTGATAATCAGCACTTTTCGAACGTCAAAACAAGAGACATCAGTCGCCCAAAGCGCCCACGTTTCGACACTTCCTAGCTGAGGAGCTAGGAAGTGTCGAAATGTGGTTCTGGTTGGCTGGACATTTCTTCAAAACTGCTCGCATTTAAGTAGGTCAATAGGGCACTTTATGTGACGGCTAAACACCCTTATTTCAGAATAGGTGACGCTACAGAATCTTAGATAATCGATCGAAAGCGTGTCCAGCCAGCTTGAAAAACCACTTTTCGCTGGTCTCTCAATCTCCGTAACGGAAGTGATTTTGACGACTTTTTGCATATCAACGGGCGTCACATAAATATGTGACAGGCATCAAGCTAAAAGTTTTGTGATACGTACAGTGGTTTAGTAGAAAAATGCAAAAAACTGTGTCCAGCCATCTTGAATTTACGTAGAAAACTTTTGGCTGGCACTTCCGAATCCCACATAACGGGAGCGTTTTCGAATATGGTTCCTTTACTAATACTTGGTGACGCAATGTGTGACAGTAATAACGTTTCATTTATGCCGTCACATGCAAGGGTTTACGAGATATCAATGAAAACTTAATGTATACTTGTGTCCAGCCATCTTGAACTCAGGCTGGCTGGACACCTGTATCTCCGCTGCCTGATGATCTACGACCTTCAAAATGGTATCAAAATGTTGTGACGGGGACGATAATGGTAACCTGAATTTGTGACGGAGAAACTTTGCGTAGTTTAAAAGATATTGATCTATTAAATTTTCCCATACAAACACTGTAGTAGGGTTACCAATATTGTAGGTTTTATGTAGGACTAAGTATATTTTAAGGTGTTTTCTTTAATGGACGAAAATTCGCGTATTGGTGATACTAATACGAACAACTGTAGATATTTTAATCAATAGAAGACAAAAGTGTAGAAGTGAGGAAGGGGGGGGGAGATTTTTTTTAATGTTATTGATTATTTACGTGCAGATACCTATCTACTCTTTTTAGTAGATAATTATTGGTGTTTTTATGGTAAGTACATAGGTAGATATTGTGTCAGGATAACAGACTAATGCTCTAAGGTATTTAAATGAAAAAATAATGTAGGTAAATAAAATCACATTTATTTATTTGCGCTAGAGCGTTTCAATGACGAAAATGACGACGATCAACTCCATTTGCACTTCAATAACCCCCGCCTTGTACCAAAGCGTTGTTTTTACCGCCGCCCTAAGTGTTTGAAGCGCAAATGAAGCCGGTGGTCGTCATTTTAATCATTTAAATAGCTGAATTAACTAAAATATTCTTCAATACCTATTTATGGAAAAGAATAAAATTATAACACAAAATAAATCACAGCATCAGTCTTCATTTGGTTTTAGTACGTACTACCATTATTACGCTGTCACACTCACAGCCTGTGTACAATCTCAGTGTCAGTACATCAGTGTTGCCAACAAGACCGATATAGAATTTGCTAAAATGATGTTAAAATTATGCCAATTGCTTTATAGAAATGCTAAAAAATCTGCTAAAATTTTTCAGTGTCAAATGAAACGTAACATAGTTTTAACTTTTTTATTATTTAACAAAATATACATACTGTTATAATCGACTATGATCTCAAATACTCTTTCCATTATGTTGGCACCAGAAGCGCCAACAATATAGTAAAGGGATTTTTTTTCTAAATGGAAATAATTGCGTACGCATTAATGTATTTTATTTTATAATTATTTTATATGCTAAAAATATGCTAAACAACTAATAAGTTTGCTAAACAACATGAAAAAATGCTAAATTGGCATCACTGAGTGCAATGCACTTTGTTCTTTTTTGTTAGTGTTTTTAATTATTATTTTGAATTAACACATACTTACGCTTTTTACTGCAGGAAAACCTTTTATTCCCACGGAGAAATCAAATACAAAGTAGGCGTGGCTGCTACCGGCGGATTAGTCGATTAAAAAGAAATCCTTTATTTATGTAAAAATTATGGTCACCTCACAATATTAATGGATGTTTGTATGGGAAAATTTAAATGATCAATATCTTTGAAACTACGCAAAGTTTCTCCGTCACAAATTCAGGTTATCATTATCGTCCCCGTCACAATATTTTGATACCATTTTGAAGGTCGTAGATCATCAGGCAGCGGAGATACAGGTGTCCAGCCAGCCTGAGTTCAAGATGGCTGGACACAAGTATACATTAAGTTTTCATTGATATCTCGTAAACCCTTGCATGTGACGGCATAAATCAAACGTTATTACTGTCACACATTGCGTCACCAAGTATTAGTAAAGGAACCATATTCGAAAACGCTCCCGTTATGTGGGATTCGGAAGTGCCAGCCAAAAGTTTTCTACGTAAATTCATGATGGCTGGACACAGTTTTTTGCATTTTTCTACTAAACCATTGTACGTATCACAAAACTTTTAGTTTGATGCCTGTCACATATTTATGTGACGCCCGTTGATATGCAAAAAGTCGTCAAAATCACTTCCGTTACGAAGATTGAGAGACCAGCGAAAAGTGGTTTTTCAAGCTGGCTGGACACGCTTTCGATCGATTATCTAAGATTCTGTAGCGTCACCTATTCTGAAATAAGGGTGTTTAGCCGTCACATAAAGTGCCCTATTAACCTACTTAAATGCGAGCAGTTTTGAAGAAATGTCCAGCCAACCAGAGCCACATGTGTCGAAAGGTGGGCGCTTTGGGCGCCTCACTCACTCACTCACTTATTGGGGTATAGATAGACCCAGCAGTGGCGAAGTCGGGCTGTAGATGATGGCAATTACTAATAATATAATTAACTAAATAATAGTCCTTTATACACTTAGCTATACTGTATACATGCCAACGAATTTGACAGTGCATTTAAAATTGTAGCCAAGTCTGTCGTCTACAAAACAGCGATAAAATCCGACAATGGAGCGTACCGCCAATCGGTGCACCCTCCCAATAGGTGGCTATCTACAAGTGATTCGGTATCTTATCTGTAGTCCGCTCGGCGCTCCACTTTGGAGTCGTATTCTTAGAGAAACGCTGATAATGCCCACTTTCGAGGAATAACAACGAGTTATGTCATTGTGGAATCGTGGTGAAATACAACTATGTACTTCATTTTCTTGCACTTATCCCAATTCATTTGTGGTCGGCGCAGCATGTCTTCTTCTTCCACACTTCTCTATTTCTCGTCATCTCAGCAGTCACCTCCTTTCTAGCCATATCATCCTTCACACAGTTCAGTTCATCCATCGTTTCTTTGGTCTTCTTTTACATTACATACTCAACACTTTCATTTCGACATGCGGTTTTCAATTAGTATTATCAGGACCGCCTGCATCAATATAAGAGCGTCTGCATCAATACAGGGTGTAAACGGGGCTTCAGGGAGCCGTCAACCAAGCATTATGTTGTCATCATCATCATTTTAGTCGAAAGACGTCGTCTGCCGGACATAGGCGTCCCCCAAGTGTTGCCCCACCTAGTCATTCGCGGTTGCCACTGCAGAACTTTTCGGCCCCGTAGCTCGTAGGCACGTAGGCCAGCCGTTTTGCGAGCAATGTGTCCTGCCTACTGCCACTTGCCAGTCGGTCATCGTGGGTCAATATAATAATAGCCACACAGGTCGATCTTTAGGATAAGCCATGCTTGCCTAGATGTTACATACGACTTTTCTACGTGCCTCGGAAAGCACGTTTACCCCGGTAGACAAACCGAAAAACCAAGTCTAAATAAGGGTTCCTAGTTGATTACGGAACTCTAAAAATAACAGCCTGCCAGCTAGACCATCGCTTTAAGCTCCTAAGGGACAATCTTCTTTCCAGCTAAAACACTAGGAAGTGTCGAAGGACGGGCGTTTTGGGGGACTGTCTCATGTAAATAAATAAAGTCAATTTTGACGTTCGAAAAGTGCTGATTATCAGCCTAGTTTGAATAAATGACTTTTGATTTGAATCAGACAACCCGTACGTCACTTTTACGTCCGTCGATAATTAAAATAAAGTATCACTTGACTTCCTCCTCTCGACTATAAATCGTCAATAAGAATGTGCCCTTCAGGTCACGAGCGATAAGGCACGACGACAGAACTGTCACACTACTGCATTGACAAATTGTACTGAATGGATTGCCGACAGATTCGTTTGGTACCTAAGTTGCTGGGATTTATGACTGCTTCGTTGACGTAGTGGTCGCAAGTGCGACTGTTGAGCATGATTCCCGGGTCGGACAAAGTGGTATTGGGTTTTTCCTATCAGAAATTTCGCAGCAGCAGCCATGGAGTCTGGATTTTTGCCCGGTTAATGGCAGTAAGATGGCAGTAGACTCTTCGCATATTGCATGGGACTTAAACAAAACTGGTGAAATGTGGGTGTACTTAGACACACCTCTGCGTAACCCAACGTAACAGGTTTTGAATTAATGCATAGTATGAAAGTAGAAATAAGCAGATGTAACAGAAAAAAAATATTTTTTCTCATCTTTTTGTTCCCGCTAATCTCCGAAACGGCTGAACCGATTACGGCGGGACAAAACCCTTGAAATGGGGATCAAAAAGCTATTTTTATTTGTGGTCCAATTTGATCCTTGGTCCATTGGCGTCCTACTGGAATAGCTACGATTTAAAGTAATGACATAAGTAGTGTATGATAGGTCTCAATTGGCTGCAGGGTCACTGCCGTTTGCTGGATCATATTCGGTGATATCGTCATGCCGTGTGTCTGGGATGTTGTTGTGTTATCTAGTAACATCATCTGCCCAGCCTTTTCACAACTAACTCGCTAATTCCATCAACCGAGCACAAATTTAGACTCCGTGGCTGTCTTGGTAGAAATGTACAACACTCTATCATCATCAGCCTATCACTGCAGGGACTCAGGCCTCCTCTCTAAGAAAGGGATGGGCTACAGCTACAATCCATCACGCGGGCCCAGTGCGGGTTGGTAGATGTCACACGTCTTCGAATTTTTTGGTTCTAAGACATGCCGGTTTCTTCACGATGTTTTCCTTCACCGTTGTGTGCTCTCAAAACGGTGGTGATGAAATACATTACACAAAGTAATGGGCCTGCCAGGGTTCGAACCCACTACTTACTGATCGTAAGTCGGGGTCGTAAGCCGCCACCACTGGGCCACCACTACTCTCACACAACACTCTGTAATATACTAAAATTAGCTTCAAAAGAATACTTTTAAAAGCATTTCCAATTCAGCTCGTTCTTTACAAAGTACTCCTGTAGCTAGGCCATTATTTTATCTTCATGAGGGAACCCCATGCTTTACAAAGCGTCTATTTATAGCGACGCTATGTGGGTAACCGAGTCCCGTGTTGGTTTAACCGGAATTTGTAAGCTCACGCTTTTACGAGGAAGCCGGAAGGCAGGGATAGAGGTTACATAATGTGTAAAAAACTGGCCGAGTGCAAGTCGGACTTCACATGAAGGGTTCCGTAACATTCTAGTAGATATCCATGTTATTTTAGCACCATAGACTTCTTGTAAGTTTTCCTGTAATCTATAACTAATAATAATAAGTTTATTTAATAAAGATAAAGATAAATAAAGATTTTTATTATAGTATTATTATTAAACAATGGATATATTATATGGCGCTTAACAGTTTTGAAATATAATTATAAGATTCACATTGTGAGAGCTGGTGCCTGACGTAGGTTTCGAAAAACTGTATTACAGGCATTTACAGGTCACCAGGCCCCACTTAGGCCCAGATTCACAGACCACACTTTGACTTTACTAAGTAAAGTATGATTTTTGGAAAGTAAATAACAGCTTGACAGGATTAAGAAATATATTTTTGTGTGAAAGTAGATCTTTCTATCAAAGTAAAGTCAAAGTGTGGTCTGTGAATCTGGGCCTAAGAAATATATTTTTGCGTGAAAGTAGATCTTTCCATCAAAGTAAAGTCAAAGTAAAGTCAAAGTGTGGTCTTTGAATCTGAGGCCCAGATTCAGAGACCACACTTTGACTTTACTTTGATGGAAAGATCTACTTCAAGCTGTTCTTTACTTAGTAAAGTCGAAGTAGTCGATAATCATGACTTTGGCCTCAAAGTAAACTTTGCATTATTATGCGTTTCAATAATGTAGTCCTTCGTGTTAAACTAATTTCCTACAAAAGAAAAGTGTAGTAAAGTCAAAGTGTGGTCTCTGAATCTGGGCCTTAGCCTTAGTTGCATCATTCATCAGAACTGTTGAACTAATTTCTGTATTTTTTTCATAATTTTATACTCAGGAGTTTCGGAGATAACGGAGGGGGAACAGTCGGACAGACAGACCCACGAGTGATCCTATAACTGTTCCGTTTTTTTCTTTTTGAGGTACGGAACCCAAAAAGTGTAATGAGGAAAATGTTGAGTATGAATGTAGATGGCTATAAGAGTAGAGGAAGATCAAAGAAACGTTGGATAGACTGTGTGAAGGATGATATGGCTAGAAAGGAGGTGACTGCTGACATGACGAGAAATAGAGAAGTGTGGAAGAAGAAGACATGCTGCGCCGACCTCAAATGAATTGGGATGAGGGCAGGAGAATTATGTTTATGATGATGAAAGGTTTTGTGGAGCACAGACACACTAACACCCGTATCTATAAACAAGACATAGTGATTACTTGAGTAAAAGTCATTGTTTAAGATACGATTTTTTCCCTGTAGTTTAGTAATTCCTTGATGTTAGAACTGTCAAAGGTTAGAGTTGTTAAGTTTGCTTTCATTGACGATTCTAACTTCGTTTAAATTCTTTCCCATTGCATAAAAATGTTTGCTTAAGTAATTACTTAAGTCCAAGTAATTAAGTACTTTAACTTCATTAAAGATACAGATATAAGAATGTGAAAGTTTCCCTATAGAATGTAAATGTATGAATGATGTAACCAAAGTTTTGTAACAATACTCTGATTTAACCGAGTGTCCATGGAGTTTCTTGCCCGTTCTTTTCCATAGATCTCTAGGGAATGAGCAACTACAGTAGGTACACTCAGAGTTATTAAGTCTTGTGACTGGGACTGTAGCTTCGTTTATTTTGTACTAGTGACCCGCCCCGGCTTCGCACGGGTACAAATAAGATACTAAACCTTCCTCTTGAATCACTCTTTCTATTAAAAAAAACCGCATCAAAATCCGTTGCGTAGTTTTAAAGATTTAAGCGTACAAAGGGACATAGGGACAGAGAAAGCGACTTTGTTTTATACTATGTAGTGATTTGTCCGAATAATTAAAAAGTGCCTGTAACTGGCCTACTTGAAATAAATGTTTTTAATTTTTGTAACCTGCCTTTTCCTAACTATTTTGGGGTCGACTTCCAATCTTAACGCATACAGTTCCATGACTATCTGATATTACATCAATCCTGTAATCCCCAAAGAAGTAGGCAGTAGTGCTGCTAATAATAGTCCACTCATATTTTTAAGTCTGAAACTATTTGACAAAACAAATTCGACTCCCAGTACATACGATAAGAGTTTAATAATAAACTCAATATGATTTGCTTATAAATGATAACGGCCTAATTGCAACAACATCAAAAGATTTCTTTGATATGAATTTGTGTCGATTTTACTAAATTTTCCGTTTGTGGCTTTAGTTTAGGTTTCAAGAGCGTCTTCTGAACTGAACTCGGGGTCAAAGGATCGAATTTAAACTGGAGTATCAGTTCCTGATTTAAAGTTTCTGGAATTCCACAGAACCCTGGATTAGTGCCCCCTGCTTCATTAAGCATTAGCAGCCTATAATATTCCCTCTGCTGGGATTCCAGGCCTCCTTTCTTTGAGAGGGAATGGGCTATAATCCACCACGCGGGCCCAGTGCGGGTTGGTAGATGTCACATGTCTTCGAATGTTTGGTTCTAGGACATGCCGGTTTCCTCAAGATGTTTTCTTTCATCGTTTTGAGGTTTGAACTTAAATTGGTAAAATCCTATTTAGAACAAATGAATTTTTTGTAGCCAGCAATGTTAGACACACCGTTTTGTGGTTTGAACTTAAATACAACTGGCGAAATATTGCTGCTTATCAATATAATATACACTTCTGCCTAAACCTTAGAGGATTGTTGATGGTACAAACTATTCACAAACCTAATAATCTTTTGTGGCATTTAGTCCTTTTTTAGGACAAGCCCGCCACACTATTCCCAAACCACTGTAACTCCTGTAAGCCAGAATCAACAGTGGCGACCACAAGAAAAGCGCCGAGACAATGAAGCCCGACTAAGTCCCAGAGAAGCGATTTAACTGTCTTGGATCCCGCAACGAAATTAATCAGAAAAGAATAGCGGAGCAGTAGGACAAACATAATTTCCATGCAGCTTAGTCGGCCTACATAAAGTTTAAATACATAACTACATCACAAGGAGCTCAACGGCTAAAATTTTTAAGTGCACAAGTTTTTCAAGAACTCGTGCCCAAAATCGTATTTCAAATCGCCGAGACACAGTGCATCAACGGCCAAATCGTCCTTCTCTTTCGCACTCACCAAGAACTATACCTGTCTCGCTTCAGCCAGGATTTCGGAGACCGGTTTTTGATTCATGTAAAAAAATAACCGTCGAGTTTCTTATATCCTTAACCAGATTCTATATAATTAGATGATACACTTGCTTTTTTGAGAGGAACTAAACCATAAACCAAAGAAACGATGGATGGAGTGTGTGAAGGATGATATGGCGAGAAAGGAGGTGTCTCTTGAGATGACGAGAAACAGAGAAGTGTGGAAGAAGAAGATATGCTGCGCCGACCCCAAATGAATTGGGATAATATGAGCAAGAGAATTATGATGACTTGTTTTTTGAAAGCTAAGTCTTTACTCGACTGCGTCGAAGCCCAAAAGGAGTGTTATGTGTTTAATACTTGGTCCACACCTACGTGGAGCTCATGGTTAAATAATAATAGCTGCATGGGTCAATCTACAAGGTTATCCTGCGCTTGTACTCACTTTCTTCCAATAAATACTTACTTACTAATAAATAAATTACTATTAGTAGGATAGATGTTAATGCTATAAACGCGATGGATGTTTGTTACTCTTTTACGCAAAAACTACAGAACGAATTTGGATAAAATTTGGTTTACAGATAGATTATAACCTGGATTAACACATAGTATAGTTTGTTATCCCGATTTTATCTTCCCGTGGGATAATATTCGAGTTGTAGCGGGCGAAGATGCAGGCGGCAGCTAGTTTAAAACTAAAATAGTCACTACATATACACCGAGGCTACTTTTCTGCCTACACTCAAACAATATGTTTTGCAACATGACCGGCCGGTAAGCAGAACAGCTAAAAGTTCAACGATACTGATATAAAACCTGTTTTATTTAAGGTACATTCACCACTAAAAGCTATCTATCAGTAAAACGACGACACGGTTGGCGCAGTGGCTAAGCGATTGGACTGCTGCGCTACGTGTTGCGGGTTCGATCCCCGCACGGAACAAGTATTTGTATGGCCTACAGATAGTTGTTTCGGGTCTGGGCGTGTTTGTGTATGTGAGTTTAAACGTTCCGTATGGTGTCGGACGCAAAGAATAGCACCATCCCATATCTTCCCGTGGGTGTCGTAAGAGGCGACTAAGGGATGTACCAGAGAATGGGCAGCAGCGTTCTCTGTGCTTTTTGTATCGACCGTACTGCGATCGCCAACCCGCCTGCCAAGCGTGGCGATTATGGCAAACCCCCCCTAAGCAAAAATTACACTTAGGGGAGGCCTATGTCCAGCAGTGGACGTCTCTCGGCTGAAATGATGAATGATGATGCACCCACGATACAGGAGAAATTCCTAGTGTGGGGCAACGTTTTAAAAAAAAAAGAAAAAAAAAAGAAAGCTAGAAGACATTTCAAGTCTTTCAAATGTTTTGTAGTGGTCTCTTCTGTTTCGTGTCATCGTGTGGTAAGTCTCTTTTTTTTGGCGGGTCGGAAATCATTAAATGACTCCTCCCGCTCTGGGCAGAGCGGTAGGGAGTGTCAGACTTCTACTGACTAAAGACCACCCATGTTCCTTCTTAGCCCTTGTGTCGAGGCCGCGGTATCTCTTTCGAACAACCCGCAGCAGCGACGGGCGATATAGCATCTCTAGCGATGACCAATCTAGAGAGAAATCAATAAAACCAGCTTCTTAATAGATAACTAACTAGTATTCCGTATATATTTTAGGTAAAATCAACGGTATTTTTTAGCAAAACATTAAACAATTGTGTAAGAGTTTACTTACAGAAAATTATTTGTATAACATAAAGCATGCTATCCACTCCACTCTTAGCTGTACCATAATTTATTAAATTAATTAAAATAAAAAACAAAAAATTAATAATTTAATTAATTTAATTTATTTATTTGTATTTTCATAATTTTAGATTTAAATGAACCCCGCCTGCTTCCAAGATTTGTTTAATTTAAAATGTGCTTGTTTTTTTTCTTTTCAAGGAAACAAAGAACTAAACGGACATACAAATATACTTATGGTCAAACACATAACCCTCCTTTTGGGCTTCGCCGCAGTCGGGTAAAATAAACCAATTTGAACAAATGAGGCATGAATTGTTTACAAAATAAATATTAAGTTCTATCTATGCGACCGATAACCTTTGCTACTAAAAATCGCTGAGATTCGAAACAGCAAAAGTAAAAATGCCAGTTTTATCGTTGTCACCGAAATAATTGTGTGACGGCGCGGTTGGAATGGCGCATTGCACTCGTAGTTTCGTTCTTCTTCCGTCCTTCTGACATTCAAAAGTGCCTGTAATGGCTTAATTGAAATAAACGATTTGAGTTTGAGTTTGAGTTGGCGCAGTGGCTGAGCGATTGGACTGCTGCGCTGCGTGTCGCGGGTTCGATCCGCGCACGGGATAAATATTTTTGTGTTTTTTTTGGAAGCCAGTTGTATTTCCCATATCATAGCATACACAGCCCGCAATCTTTATAAAACCGGTACGCCATGTCTCCGTCATAGCGAGTCTTTAAAAGCTTGCGTAACGGTACATAAAGCAAGTTGTGTAAGAATTAAATTCGCAGTCGGCGATACGAATAGACCCTATGCCTGTGACCTTTTGCGGTATAACTGACGAGTTTTTAATACTGGTTATCGTATATTTATTTTATTTTACAGCCTATTTTAGACTATTGCAGGGCCTTATGCGCCTACCACACGCTCACACTTCCCCACAGTCTTGCCTGCGCGCTTACACGGTGCACACAGTACATCGCGCGTGTGGTTTGTAATGGTAATACAGTTTTACCAACTGTGGTATCCTCTGGTGGTAGACCTAATAGGTTGTTGTCACTGTTTTCTACTATATCACAGGCTCACACAACACCCCCAAGTCTACGGTCCAGGCCGCTGCACCGTCATAACTTCGCGCCATCATGTAACTGACAGACGTCATTAGTGACAGCGTACCTAACCACTTGTGGCTGTGAGACAGTGTTAACATATCTATTAAATAGATATACACTACATCCCTTCCTTATTATATTTGTTTTAATCAAAATGCTTTACCCAAATACGCTCACAATTACATTCAGTAATCAAGCTAATTCAATAACTAAGGAATATAAAATGTTCCACTATACTAGCATGTTTTTGTTATCAGATGTACTTTATCATCTAAGACTGACTGCCACTGGCCAATTATATACCAACCAATTCTAAATGCATGTACAAATGTACCCTCTCAGGTTTTACCCAGTTACCCCATTTGCACATTACCTCCAGTAGCCTCCACTAAGTGTGGAGTAGGATTAAGGTTAATAGTTTATTAGACTATTTTCATGAACTCCATCGTCTATTCTAACCTCTGCGGGTCTGTATGATTTCGTCTTCCTATTTCCATATTCCTCTTCCTATTTCCATATTCCTCTTCCTATTTCCATATTCCTCTTCCTATTTCCATATTCCTCTTCCTATTTCCATATTCCTCTTCCTATTTCCATATTCCTCTTCCTATTTCCATATTCCTCTTCCTATTTCCATATTCCTCTTCCTATTTCCATATTCCTCTTCCTATTTCCATATTCCTTTCTTTTTCATTGTTTTTTTTTTTTTTTTTTTTTTTACGGTCATATTTTTTTTTCAATGACATCTTCTAAAGAAAAGTTCCAATGGTCCCTGCCCCGTAACCGATCATGGGGTTGAATTTAAATACATTTAATAAAGCGAACTTTCCAAAAACTTTGTGGTTTGATTGTTTTTTCTTTTTTTCAGTTTAAATTATTGATGACCCAGAGAAGACCAAGACTTCTCTCTTTCTATACCTGGATAATAATATATCTTCGTACATTTTCTGATGTAGAGAAAGATTTTTACATTTTATTTATTCATTATAATTTTATCATATCGAATATCCTTTCTTCTTTTCTTTTCTTCCTGTTGTTGTAATGTTGAGTTCTTTTCTAAATTGTAATACCTCTTTAGGGAAATCCTTTGTAACATCATTATGTTGACTCTTATTATCTGGTTGAGTTCCCACATCTCAAATTCTCATATTCCACACTTTTTTCCTATGTCATTTAGGAATTCCACAACTAAATTCATGAGCTCAGTGTTATTTGTCTCTGTTTCTTTGACCCATGTAGCTGAATATTGTTTCTCCGCATTTCTTTTTCTAGGTTCTCAACTTTGTTTTCCATTATCATCACCTCGTTGTTAAGTTTGGGATTTTCTTCAAGTAGTGGATTTAATTTCTCTTCTATTATGTTCACCATATTTCTCCAAGCCGGCTGGTCACCGTGAGGATTAATGACCGCTACCCTCCAGTGAACACGTCAAATTTAGTTACTTCTTCTCATCAGTCAATTTAATGGATATTTACCATCCAATTTAATGGATTATCACGAGCCAACGTAACAGTTGCTCCATCCAATTTAATGGATTATCATGAGCCAACCCAATGGTTGCTCCATCCAATTTAATGGATTTCATGAGCCAACCTAATGGTTGCTCCATCCAATTTAATGGATTATCACGAGCCAACGTAACAGTTGCTCCATCCAATTTAATGGATTATCATGAGCCAACCCAATGGTTACTCCATCCAATTTAATGGATTTCATGAGCCAACCTAATGGTTGCTCCATCCAATTTAATGGATTATCACGAGCCAACGTAACAGTTGCTCCATCCAATTTAATGGATTATCATGAGCCAACCCAATGGTTGCTCCATCCAATTTAATGGATTTCATGAGCCAACCTAATGGTTGCTCCATCCAATTTAATTGCCTTTGTCCAGCCAATGTAATGGATTATTTTGAGCCAACTCAGCGGTTGCTCCATCCAATTTTATTGCTTGTTAAAAACAAATGTTATGGATATTCGCATCCCAATTTAATGGTTGCCTTAAATATCTTACCACGCGTAAACAGTGCGATGGTTAAATGTCACATGCCTTAGAAGTATTGGTTCTAGGACATGCCGGTCTTCCTCACAGTGTTTTCCTTCACCGTACTAAGAGCGTTCCCTGGTGATGAGTGAATGAACACAAAAAACCTGCCTGGTTTCGAACCCACGACCTAAGTCGAGCAAGGCCATCACCGCTCTTAATAAATTTAATACAATACTAAGAGCGTTCCCTGGTGATGAGTGAATGAACACAAAAAACCTGCCTGGTTTCGAACCCACGACCTAAGTCGAGCAAGGCCATCACCGCTCTTACAAAATTCAATATAATACATGAGATACTTATATGTGTTATTGCTGCATATCATCTTTTTTCTTTTTTTTTTTTTTTTTTTTACGTTGCCCCATATTAGGAATTTCTCCCGTATCGCGGGTGCGTCCACAAACATCAAACTCACATGCACAAATACACCCAAAGCCGTAACAACTATCTGTAGGCCATACACATATTTGTTCCGTGCGGGGATCGAACCCGCGACACGCAGCGCAGCAGTCCAATCGCTCAGCCACTGCGCCAACCGTGCGTTTACTATTTAATATCTTTGATTTGTATGATAGTTATTACTAAAACACATTATACTATATCGGAAAGGGATATTTTTTTAGCACTAATCATTGGTTAGCTGTGGGCCCCGGTGGGTAGAGTTGGATGAAGAAAACAGTCTCGTACAACGATACACTCAAACAATAAGACGAATTAGAAACACAGTACATGGGTAGGCACGAATAACCCTGTAGGTACAATATTAATATAATACCGAATACGACTCGATGCCGACATTTATACATTAGCCTCATATTTCAGTTAAACCATTACACAACCACCATTATTACGGTTCCCTACTCTGAACTAAGTGACCTGTGTAACTATATTTATTTATGAATTATTTCAAACTATAATTTTGTCAAACAGTATTTTAATTATTTAAACTTCATGCACAAGAGTGGTACAACAGTACTTATCATTATCTGCCTAACCTTTTCTCAGTCATGCCGCCCGGCCTCCCGTCCAACCAGATGCAGCCGAACACCATCACTCCACACGGAGCGACCGCCCATCCAACTCCCACAACTCAGTCAGTAACTCAGTACCCGGTAGCACGACACCCCTTGGCAAAACCGGTTGTCAGATTTTCAGGACACTAACCACCTACACTGCCACGTATCCTCCGAGACATTGAGGAAAGTCGGCACGCAATGGGTGGACCTCGAACCAATCCAGGCAACACAGTTCAATCCAAAGATCGAATCGAGCATTAACTCTATCAAGCCACAAGCTAATCCTTTGTCAACCATGCTTAAGTATATATTTTTTTCAAACACTTAATTTCTTCTTCTTTTTCTGTACAAGAAGAGACTTGCCCCTCAGTCATAGGCTGTTATTATTTGAATGTTCACTTTAAATTGCACATATTATTATTCTATTATTAATATTCTTGCATATTATTAACATAACCTTACATAACATCAAGCTTGCATTATGGGGCAATCTTATACCATCAATCATACAGTAATCCCGACCCATTGGCTTCTAGGAGAGAACCCAACAAGCTCTCCTCAACCTGTGATCAAAACCTGGACCGCACAACAAGCTACCATGCCTGAAACCAATGAGTCATAGTGTCAACATTCTCCTGCCCCTACTCCAATTCATTCGGGATCGCCACAGCATGTCCTCCTTACATACTTCTCTATACTTGCATTTCATTCGACACACCAGGTATCTACATAATAATAATAAACTTCGAAATTGTGTTTTGACAGAGGTATCTTTACAGACTGAACAATCCATTTTCATAGGCCGGACATCACATTAATAAACAAAACAAACAAAACTGGATATCTCCTCGACATAGCTATACCAAATACACACAATTTGTTTTTTCTTTATTCTTGCATGGCAACTGAGCCAGTTCCGACTTACTAAATACTTAATTAAGTTCATAATAACTTACCAACAAGTTGATTATCTAGACGCCATGTATCACTTCACTTCACAGAATTCATTTATTACTGTGTGATCTATCTCTTCAAAATAGTGTAAAACAGCCCATTGTGATAAAACAATAACAGAACTCTACCCTTACCTTGAAATACTTAATGCCAGTACGTGTGGCATACAATAATCATTAATTATTAGTATTAATTACACTCAAATAACAACATAATATTTTTTTTTTTCAACATTGTGGACAGTTTCTTGCAAACTTTTCCTAAGTATTAATATGTAAATTTATCCTCGTCGCCACTTGTGGTATCCTCTGGTGGTAGACCTAATAGGTTGTTGTCACTGTTTTCTACTATATCACAGGCTCACACAACACCCCCAAGTCTACGGTCCAGGCCGCTGCACCGTCATAACTTCGCGCCATCATGTAACTGACAGACGTCATTAGTGACAGCGTACCTAACCACTTGTGGCTGTGAGACAGTGTTAACATATCTATTAAATAGATATACACTACACCAACCATACGCGCGATGTACTGTGAAGTGTGAACGAAAAGTGTGGTGAAGCTTGAGCGTGTAGTGGGCCCATTAGAGGCCTTCCTTTCTCCTTTTTCTTCGTCTCGATATAACGTAGACCTCTAGAAGGTAGTTGCTTAATAATAAAACTGCTCGGGTCGATGTTTAGGTTAAACCGTGCTTGCGTAGGTTGGAGTGTCCCGTGAATGGCCTTCCTTAACAATGAAAACGTATTTTTTTTTAAGGTAACAAACATAACTTTCCTACTCATAATAATACTAGCTGATGCCCGCGGCTTCACCCGCGTGTTCGTCGGTCAACTAAAACCATCCTCGAGAACCACTCTATCCATTGGTGAAAAAACAACGTGAAAATCGGTGCAGTTGTTTTTGAGTTTATCGCGAACAGACAGACTGACGCGGCGGAGGACTTTGTTTTATAATAATTATGTAGTGATAGTGATAAATAGTTGGGATGACACAAATAACATAATAGAAAGACACAAATGGCATACATCTGCGCACTAGTTGATTAGTACTGTTACCATCGACAGCCGATTCTATTTTCTGTGGTTGAATCGTGCCTTTTTTGTGGAAATTACTGTTGGTGCAGTGGTAATCGCAAAACTGCATAGTATAGGGGACAACGCATGTGTAACGGTGCGGTATGGAGGTACAGGAAGAGAATACGGGCTTCCTGTCACCGACACCCGTGTCTTTCAAACCGGAACTTGGCGGAAATGTAGTGTGTCACGAGCTGTTCGAAAAATACCTCTATTGACTGACATACAGAGCCTAAACTACTGTCTGTGTAACTACGACTGTGTGTGTCTGTCTGTCGGTCTTCTACAGACTGTACTTCGAAGAATGTGCGCAGGAGCTCCACGGGCTGATTCCACCATCTCCCTTCTTCCATCGGGAGACTAGGCGTACTGCAGGTTATCACCCATACCTAATCGATGTTCCACACATTCGAACGAAGCACTTTGCAAAGTCCTTTATTATGCGCACAGCCAAGGAGTGGAACTCCCTGGCTGCGTCGGTTTTCCCGAGTTAATAACCCCAATATATTTAAGTCGCGAGTAAACAGGCTTCTTCTGCGTAAGCTCGATCCATCGTCGACCTCATCTCTGCCCTTATAGCAAGATTGAGGTCAAGAGTAAGCCCATTTCCAATAAAAAAAAAGCCTAAACTACTGGGTCTACCTAGAATCATGAATGTTCTTAGGATTTTCGAAAATCATTACCGGAAGGTATAGAGGATGAAACTTGGATAAGTCCACTTAAACCTGTGTGGTGCTTTCTTCAAAAGACCATCTCAGACACTAATCTGCATAGTCCTCATGTGAGTTTACCAAGATTATGGTATACTCATCATCATCATCATTTCAGCCCGTAATCACCCACTGTTGGGTATAGACTACTGGCCCGTGTTGAAAAAATTATGGGTCATGTGAACCACCAGGTGACCTATCTAGAACGATATAGGAGCCTAAAATAATAAGATTCAGCACTATGCCGTCACTTGTAAGCTGTCCAACCGAGTGCAGGTGAGAATTCAAAAGTACAGGTAGACTGGGTACATTTTGGTCATATATTTTTGTACGGCATTCTTACCATCGATAGATCCATGAAAAATAATAAGAAAACGCGTAGTGCCGTAAAAAAATGTTGGGCCACAAAGTCGGAATTTTTATTTTATTTTCCGACAATTTCCAGGGTAAATTTGGTCATTTGATTTTGTACGGCATCAGTTTCATACTATTTCAATACTGCTTCTAATCCATTATTCCGCAACGCCGTACAAAAATCATGCGACAAGGGAAAATAATCGAGGGTTGTAACCCCCTCTCTTTCCGCTGGTCCAGGGGGTGATTTGAAAAAGTACGGCTTCGGTTCCAAAACATTATCTAGCACTCAAAAGTACTATTAAAAATAATGCCGTCAAAAAATTATTGTTCATTTTAAATGTATATCAATAATTATCTTAATTTCATCGTATCCTTGATTTTTGAAGCTGTAAAGTCATTTGATCCTGTACGGGAACTTTTTTTTAACATGATATTGTAAAATACAATTGTTATATAGTATTGCCGTTCAAAAGAAACTGTTCAAAAAAAAGTTAGAGAGAAATACAAAAACTGAAATTTTGCAAATTATTGCAAAAGTTTAAATATCATAGATTAATGAAATATAGCAGTTTTCTAAATTTTATCCCTTGTTTTAAATAGTATTAACATAAATAAATTAGGAAAAAATGATGCCGTACATTTTAATGCAGACCATTATCTTTTAGGCTGATGAAAATGACGCTACCATTTTAAGGTTGCACAAGCCAGTCATTCTTCCATACAAACGTAGTATGGTGATTACTCCTGATATTATCAATCTGATACAGTACGGCATTAACATATTTTTGAAGAGAACAATTGATAATATGATAAAATCACTATGACGTCTAACTGAACTGAAACGGTGTGTATATTATATCCAAGAATTGAAACTGCCAATCCCAGTATCAACAGTTTTGTATACTTTTTGGTTTAATATATACTTCAAACATTATTGATAGATATTTATAATTGTTTTTTTTTTGTTTTTTTTTTATGATATTTTTAGTCGGTAATACGTTAAGATAAAACGTACATTTTGTGATGACAGTGGATAACTTAAATGTCTATCAAATAACTGTCAAATGGTGAGTTTTTAAGAAAAAAATGTACATTTACAGTTAATCCATGGACATTTATGATAGCCACTGACATTAAAAAGATACGCAATAGCCCTACTGCACATACCTAGTTACTAACCGATGTAAATCAATAAGTTAAGTCAACGCTAAAATAAGATTTGTAAAAATATGTTTTGTTGCTTATAAAGAAAAAAAAAATGCTAATACCGGACTCCCAGGTGTCGCCACGATTGCACCTTTACTAGACGGTGCGCCGACTTGTAGGAAATTCAATTTTACAGCTCCCACATAAGATTTACTTTCAAAACAATTACTGATCTACCTAGGGATTGAAATGAGCTACACGGCTAAGAGAAGTCTTATAATAATTAACAAGGAACAGTTCTGTTCCTTGTTAATTATTTTAAGACAGACAAGACATTTACAGACTTATAGTTGCCTCAACCGAAAATGTGCGAGTACTTCTCAAAAATATGTTGTATTTTGGAATTATCAGAGACAACATGTCTATATTTTGGTATAAATCGATATAGTAGGTATACAAACCCATATTTAACATAGTTTCTAACTAGGAACCTAGAATCACGAAAAGAGTATGAACATTAGTACAAATAAACTATCTAAATGCCGTATAAAAAAATATCGTGATGAATTTCACCTTACATTTCGATAAATGGATTTTTTCTTTTTAATTTTTTCATTTTCAGTTTTTTTCCCCTTTGGACCAATGAAAATGTACGGCATATGAAAAAATATTATCTATGCATAAAATACTTTCAAAATAAATTAATTTTATGTTGTGTCAAATCACCCCCTGGACCAGCGGAAAGAGAGGGGGTTACAACCCTCGATTATTTCCCCTTGTCGCATGATTTTTGTACGGCGTTGCGGAATAATGGATTAGAAGCAGTATTGAAATAGTATGAAACTGATGCCGTACAAAATCAAATGACCAAATTTACCCTGGAAATTGTCGGAAAATAAAATAAAAATTCCGACTTTGTGGCCCAACATTTTTTTACGGCACTACGCGTTTTCTTATTATTTTTCATGGATCTATCGATGGTAAGAATGCCGTACAAAAATATATGACCAAAATGTACCCAGTCTACCTGTACTTTTGAATTCTCACCTGCACTCGGTTGGACAGCTTACAAGTGACGGCATAGTGCTGAATCTTATTATTTTAGGCTCCTATATCGTTCTAGATAGGTCACCTGGTGGTTCACATGACCCATAATTTTTTCAACACGGGCCAGTAGTCTAGTATAGGCCTCCCCTTTCTTCTGCCAGTCCTCTCTGTTTTGTGCGTCTTTCATCCATCCACTTCCCGAGCTCCTGCCGATATCGTCCATCCAACGCGCTTTAGGGCGGCCCTGGTTTCTCACGCCCAACCTTGGCCACCATTCGGTCAGAATTTTACTCCATCGGCCATCGGTATACTCACACGAGGATATAAACTAACTAACAAAACCAAGATTATGTCTTGACCTTAAAAGAGACTATGACCTCTGAGTTTGATTCGGCTGTTTGTTCTCAGAAAAGACAGTACAAAACACCGGTCCCATCTGGAAAAACCTATTTGGAAAATAAACATAATTTATCATTTGGTATAGCATAGGAATGGAAATCGCACCCTCCACATGACTTCTATGGTAAATGTGTCTGTTTATTTGTTACTTTTCCATGAATAAACCAAATTGATGCGAAGCTAGTATAAAGTTTTAGCTCAAAAACGAAAGTTTCACAAATAAATTACAAACGAAATAGCAATTTATTAATGGCATAACTTCATGTGTAGGTACATTTATTTGACAAGTCTAGACATTTATAGTAGTCTTGGCAGCGTTCCAGCCTGAAACTCAGGCAGAAATATAGCCATAAACGAACGCGACAATAGGCGGGGCGCGCCTTAAATTGCTTCTAGACAATGTTATTATGGGTTTAGACCGTTTAGAATGTGCATTTGGCAGGCGGGCTTCGTGTTAAAAAGATGAGTCAATATCTTTAGAAAGTAGTACAAAACGATGAGACTTTAAAATCGCTATGGTACTTTACGATGTTTAATTTTTCGTGCTGTCCGTTGCACACACTTTGAAAATCAATATTTGGCAGTTTTAGACAAGTTTGCGTGCCTCTCGACTAGATTGGCTGATGGTAACTTGATTGGCCACTTCTTCTTGCATTTGATCCCTTTTCAGCGCATGCAGTTTTTGCCTGTTCTTTAGCGTTTGAAAAGAGCAGAGTTCAGCCTAGTTTGGATATCTCAAATCAAAATTCCGATGACTTTTTTCGCTGGGACAAAAAACTGGGCCGGTTGCGCACTATGACCTAATCAAAAAACTTCAAAGTACACTTGCTCCTCAAAAACGTTCTAATTTAGTTAATATAGTATTTCGATCTGTGAATAAGCTAGGTTGCCCGGTTGGTCATCATAGCAATGACGTCATTGGCGCGTTGCCAGCCCGCTCTGCCGCGGAAACATCGGCGCGCTAGTCCGAGACTGTTTACGTGTTGCATTAGCTGAACCGCCCTGGGTTCATTTAAAAAACGTGGGTTTTTGTTTTGATTTTTTTCTGGACTGCAGTAGAGATTTCTTGAAGGTTTTACACACATACATAAACCCATGGGGGTAGGCGGAAACCACAGAACGCCACTTGCTACGATCCTCATACTCCTTTTGCCTCGCCAACATTCATACATCTGGTCATACACGCACACCGGTTACGAGTACTACGCACCTGTCCTTTCTGAAGAACGGCACCAATAAGATCAGTGTACATGTCTTTCTAGGACGTCCCCTCCCGGCGTTGCCACTCACATCTCCCTTGTAAATCGTGTTATCCATTAATTGGGTTAATAAGTTCAGATGGACAGTCGCTCCATGTTAGAGACTGGTATTCAGATGCATCCGGTTAGACTGGAAGCCGATGCCGATTACACATAGTTGAGAAAAGAATCGCAGATGCTCTAGCGTGGTGGTAGCCGGTCAGACAATGGAGACCCTTTGTTTTTGGGGGGTGGGAAATCATCAAATTAATGACTCCTCCCGCTTTGGGCAGAGCGGAAGAAAGTGTCAGACTTCTACCGACTAAAAACCACCCATGTTCCTTCTTAGGCCTTGTGCCGAGGCCGCGGTATCTCGAACAACCCGCAGCCCAACGGGATGATGAAGACCTTGGTCCATTATATTACGCGTATATACTCGCTCCCTAAGACCATTAATGGAAAACATGTGGCTTCCTCCCGAAACTAGAACACGTAAAGCTGATTTCCGGCCGATATTTAGATGTGCGTACTTTCAGAATTGAAGTGTTATACAAGAAGCTATGACTGCAACTATCTACTAGTACTTCGTTCAAGCCAACTGGATATTTGGTGAATGCTCAGGTATCCCCTTTCTGGCACACTATATCGAACCTGAAGAAAAGCTCCCAGAAAGACACCTACTGCCTTGGCTCACATGGTAAAATCCTGTGGGATTTTTCCACAGGATCGTACAGCGAACTCCGCGAGGGTGGAGCAGTGGGCTTAAGGTGGATGTTCCAGGGTAGCCCGCGAAATTCAAATTTTCTTACGTTTTTAGCTATTTGCAGGCCAGTGCTAGGTTGTATGTTAGTTAAAATATGATTCGCGGGTATAAGACGTATGCATTTACAGAATTATAATCATCAAAATCATTATTACAACCCTCCAAGTTCATGTAACTTTCAAGAATGAGTATTTCATCAAAAAGTCATTCTTGATCCGAAGGACCGATCGTTATATAGAGCAAAAAAATACTGGGGAAATACCCTATTATTTTTAAATTGAGGGTATTCCCCTAGATTGTTCGAAGAGATACCGCGGCCTCGACACAAAGGGCTAAGAACGAACATGGGTGGTTTTTAGTCAGTAGAAGCCTGACACTCCCAACACCATAGCAGGAGGAGTTATTTGATTATTTGTCAGCTTCAAAAAAAAAGTATTCCCCCAGTTTTTTTTTTATCTTTATAACGATCGGTCGTTATACATGGGTACACTAATATAAATAAAGTTCGGATGTAGGGGGTCTTTGAAACTACTGCTCAGATTCCGAAAATGGTTTCACGGTTATGAAGCTACATTTTCTCCGAGTACCCCATAGTCTAGTGCTTACGCGAGCGAAGTCGCGGATAAAAGCTAGTGCTCTAAACAGACTAGGTATAATTGATGATAGTGTGAAGCAATTAACGGCGCAGTCATCATTGTTTCGCCATGTTCGTACCATCTGTGCATGCCTTATCTAGCTGTACACTGATTTACAATCATTGACTAGTCATTCCATACATACAACGTATTGCATTTTATGAGATACTAGCTGGTGCCCGCGGCTTCGTCCGCGTGTTTGTTGGTCAAATTGTACACTAAAACCTTCCTCGAGAACCACTCTATCCATTGGTGGCAACATCATGAAAATCGGTGCTGTAGTTTTTGAGTTTATCGCGAACAGATAGAAAGACGCGGCGGAGGACTTTGTTTTTTATGTAGTGATAGTGACTATGTTTAGTTTAAATATCTTCTAATCTAGGTGATCTTGTGTGGAACTCAACAATATCGAACGTAGTTTAATCTAGCCTCTAACCTAACCCATTTTTTTGTATGGGAGGTCCCTAAATGACCCCTCTTGTTCTGGGCGGAGCGGGAGTGTCAGAGTTGTACTGACTGAATCAAGAAAGAAGGATTTTGCTAAAAATACCGCTGTCTATGCTTACAAACCAGCTTTAAAAGCTTGAAAACCGGTCAAGTACGTGTTGGACTCTCGCACCGAGGCAGGGTTCCGTATAAACTTGTAGGTATTTTGTTATTAAAGTACATATTTTCGGTTTTAAGATTTTTTTCTTTTACATGTTTTGTAAGACATAGCTTTTCACCAAATTTCATGATTCTAGGTCAACGGGAAGTATACTCAATAAACTGTGATTCCCTTGACAGCGTCGAGCGAGATATACGTTTTTTTGAGACGGTCATAAATGGTCGTATCTTTTTTTTTGTTTAGAATGTTAATTTTTTGACAACTTCAAAAGAATGTAGGCCTGAGTATATCGTTTTGATTTCAACTCGATACATCCACGCGTTCCCGAGATAAATAGTTTTGGCAGACGGACAGACAACAAAGTGACAAAGTGATCGGGTTGTTCGAAAGAGATACCGTGGCCTCGGCACAAGGGCTAACAAGGAACATGGGTTGTTTTTAGTCAGTAGAAGTCTGACATTCCCTTTTGCTCTGCGCAAGAGCGGGTATAAAAAAAACCGTTTTTTCCTTTTGAGGTACGGAACCCTAAAAGATTGACCGTAAGTACGTTTTTTGTGCATTTTTTTCCTTTCCATTGTTCTCACCACCATTGTAAAAGAATCAAGTCTCTTTCTAACATATCATCGAAACGTCATATGTGTTACATTTCGAGAGGTCACTGACATTTACTTTTTTTTCACATTGACATTCAACTTTTTATTTTTATTCTGAACTTGGTTTAGAAATGACATGGCTATTATTAAACGAGTGTTTCGTCAAACATCTGTCTTTTATTATTTGTCAATAATATTTTGGTCGGCTTCCGGTCTAACTAGTCGAAAAATAATGTATCTTTGTTTTCGACTGGCAAAGAAGCAGTAGAAACTATTTATTTACTATTTCTGCTTCATTGGTCTAGTGGTCGCAAGTGCGAGTGCTGTATATGAGGTCCTGGATTCGATTTTTACCAGGTATTTCTAGTAGTAGCCAAAAAGCCTGGATTTAGGATTGGATCCCGTGATACAATTCCCCAACTATCCGCGGGCATAGTTGTGGAATTGTGCTAGTTGTTTCTACAAACTCTTAACAAATATCTTAAATTCGCTCACTGGCAAAAATATTTATATAAGAATTTGAGTCCTAAAATTAAACCGTAAAACTAAGTTTATACGAAATTGCCGCTTTTAGCCGATGGGTGTGCGGTGTGCCCTATCTCCGTTTGTCTACGAGAATCTCGGTCTACAGACAGACGCTTATCATAACACCGCATGCCAGGCGTGTGTAGACAGCAAACAAATTGACGGACACGTCGTTTGTCAAAACCGGTCCGGTTTGAGCCGCAACCGGTGCACGCGCACTCAACGGCTTTATTTCAACTTTTGGGCTAGAGAATTATGATTACCGGGTATTTCTAACGATTGAGTGATGCTTTTATAATAATACTAGTGACCCGCCCCGGCTTCGCACGGGTGCATAAAAGACACTAAACCTTTCTCTGGAATCAAACTATCTATTAAAAAAACCCGCATCAAAATCCGTTGCGTAGTTTTAAAGATCTAAGCATACATAGGGACAGACAGCGGGAAGCGACTTTGTATACTATGTGATAGTGATGACATCACACTTATTGTCCCTGAAGTGGTAAGCAGAGATGTGCTTTCGTGCTCGCAGTTTTCGTTGTTGCGGGCATTCGGTGGCGTGTGGTTCGGCGTGGTGGCTTTCGGAATGACGTATTGCACTCGTAGTTTCGTTTTTTTGTGAAATTTTCTTCTGACATTCAAAAGTGCCTGTAATGGGCTTAATTGAAATAAATACTTTGAATTTGAGTTGAGTTGACTTTGAGTACCTACTAGTAAACCTACATTTCGCCAGTTATGTAATGGGAGGCAATTCTAATGATTCTTTTACCATTAGGTAGGGCGTTTTGGGGGACTGTCTCTTGTAAATAAGTAAAGTAAATTTTGACGTTCGAAAAGTGCTGATTATCAAAAGTCATTTATTCAAAATAGGCTGATAATCAGTCTGATTATCAGCCTATTTTGAATAAATGACTTTTGATTTTGATTAATCAGGCACAAATCCTGTCTCCGTGACTATTACCGAGAAACTCCTGATTGAAAAACCTAATAACCCTGCCTTTTTTTTGGTATGTGGGAAAACATCAAATGACTCCTCCCGCTCTTGGGCAGAGCGAAATGGAGTGTCAGATTTTTACTGACTAAAAACCACCCATGTCCCTTCTTAGCCCTTTGTGTTTGCCTGACACGGATATCGAAGTCGGAACCTCATTTGAGTCACAATCACTATATAGTCATGTCATACACAGTCATACAAACAGGTAGTATTACTGCTCTTATCACTATCACTATCGGACTGCACCTCTGCCTCTGTCATATCAGTTCTTGCTATAGTTGTGTTTAATGTTATATCTAACTATCACGTTTGCTCAATGAAAAAACTAACTAGATTACCTTTTTAAGTTGTTCGCGTTTTTCATTTGATTGTAAAGCACATGAAGCCGTTGGTACTCATAATCAGTCTATAATGTTCCCACTACAGGGACTCATAAGAGACCAATACTTGCCTTCTTCTTTCTTTATGGGTTTTAGGTTTCCGCACTTAGTCCTTAAGGTGGACCATTGTGCGTGGACCAATACTTGCTTTCAGTCATCTAATGAGGAGTAATTATTAATTCAATTAACGAAATTCTTTCAATAACCTCCTCTCTATGAAAGGGATAGGCTATAATCTACCAGCCCAGTGCCCAGCCAGAGCCCAGTGTGGGTTGTAAGATGTCACAAGCCTTGGAAATTGATGGTTCTAGGACATGATGTTTTCTTTCACCGTTTTGAGAGCAGTGGTGATGAAATAAATTACACAAAGTAATGCACCTGGCTGGGTTCGAACCCACGATTTACTGCTCGTAATTCGGGGCCGCCGCAGTGACCTGAAATTCTGACTACCACTTACCAAGGGATAGGTATCATATTATCCAGATCATACAACCCCAATCTATTTAAGTCGCGAATTAAGAGGCTTCGTTTGGGTCAGCTTGTTCCATCGTCGACCTCATCTCTGCCCTCAGGAGAAGATTGAGGTCAAGAGAAGGCTGATTTAGACTGTATTTCGTTACTCCGAAGTTCGAAATACCGAAGTACGGTATACAGAAAGTTTGTGAGTCCGAATTACGTTAGTCAGAATGTACGCTATGACGAAGTACGGTATTCAGAATGTTCGTTACTCCGATGTACGTTACTCCGAAAGTTTGCTACTACGAAGTACTGTACTCAGAATGTTCGTCACTCCGATGTACCATCACCTGCAATAATGCATGGGGAGTTCAGAAAAAATACCGTGTGAAGCAAGAAATGACGCCACCTGGCGTAAATAAGTACTCGATTAGCAACATTGATTATATTGTTGATGCTACACTAACTAGAGGGCGCTCACGCTGTATAAAATGTTTATGTAGTATCTTTTTTCTGTTTAAACATTCAAATAATTTATAATGAATTATTTCTAATATATAAATTTATTCCTAACTACCTACTATGTTTGTTTAAATTGAATATTATTATCATTTTATAACAATCTGATTTTAATTATCTATGTTTTAGTTTTCAAACTTGAGGGTAGGTCGAATATGAATTCATAAATAAATTAGTAGGTAGTAGAAATAATTAGATTGAAGATTTATGAGTTGTGACTAAGCTCAATTGATTGTTCGCTAAGTTTGTTTCGATTACCTCATTCGAGTGTGTTTAGCTCAGTTTTATTTTAATTTAGGTGAATTAACTTATTGCATCAAAATGAGTACGCGTTGTAATATAGTTTTCGTTACAAGAGCTCAAATAACTGATTTGCAAAATCAAGGCAAAAACTTATCGACACTCGAAACTTGTCGACTTATCTTATTGTTAACGTAAGTAGTTTTGATTTCAAATTTTTATAAGAAAAAAAAATTTTTTAGTAACGACTATACTACTTAATAAATAATCATTATTGCGTATTATATATTTCTGTTATATTGTTGCAGAGAAAAACAGTTGTTCTATTGGTACGACGATTTGAAAACGAGGGTTCTTTGCAACACCATCAAAGAACTGGTAGACCACGGCGCATAAACACATTACAGCGTCAAATCGTGTTATGAGAGTATGAAGAAAATGGATTCCTGCCGATGACCGACTATGCTGCTATAAATGACTCAAGTGTTGACAATGCCCGTCGTGCTCTTAAAAGTGAAGAGCTGCATTATAGGAGGCATGTTGTGAAACCCTGGCCCACAGAAAACCTTAAAAGGGCAAGATTACAGTTCGCTTTGGATCATGTTAACTTTGATTTGAGTAATGTTTTTTCATCTTTACAGATGAAAATACTTTTAAGTCCAGTGAACACGGACGCTTATGTTTGTGGTGCCGAAATAATACGTGATAAACAAGTGGTTATGTAGTGTCCAATATGCTGGTCATATTACAGTGAACGTGTGGGGAATGCCCGGGATAGATAAGTGTTGCCGATCCAGGATTTATATTTCATAATACTTAAAAATAATATTACTTAACTTTAGTACTTATCATTTATATTAACTGGAGACCGGGTTATTATAAACTATTACAAGACTTACGTATTTTTAATAACTAAAAAAAGTCAAACACAACATTTTTATATTACGTAAGAACCGTTTCGTATGTTTTTGTGCAATTGTATACCTGTTATCCTACCTATTTAATTCATTTAACTTTTCACTTTTGTGATAAAATAATCCGGTCTCCTGTTTGTCTTTGTTGAGGTTACAAAAGCTTCAATCCTCTTTCCGATTTTGGAAACGAATACTTAAGCTATGGCCTCAATAAGAAGTTTTATATAATATAATAATGTTGAACGATAATAAATGTCTGTTTTTGAATAATAAACTGTAAGAAATAAACCTCTTAAATTTGTGTGATAGTGTCTTTTTGTTTGTCTCCGTTCATCCCTGTTGCTAACTGACTACTAACTCGAATATTATATTTTTGAATGCTATGCGCACTTATTAGCTTAATGAAAACATTCCTCATGGTTTCCTTTGTTTTTTTTTATCATTTAACTTCTCACTTAATCCAACCTAATACGACGTGTTTCCTAACTTCTTACTTACCTAACCTATTCCCAAGTCAAAGTCCATTTTTTTCTATATCTCAGCAGAATAGATTACATTTAGTTAAGACTAAGTTATAAAAATCTACCTCCTTTTTATTTCACCTACAGGTGACACCGGGTAGTCCGGATATTGTCATTGCGGAAAGTAAAAACTTTAAAGGTTTAATTTCTTATTATTATTTAAGTAGGAATTACAAATTAAATTGCTGTGAGGTAGAAACAGAAATAAAACTTATGCCACCTACAACTGACACTGGGGATTGAAGAGTTTAATATCACAGTTGTGCAGAAACCAAACGCCATCTATTAATTGTTTTCGAAAATTTGATTTCTACCTTCACAGAAAAATAGGCCTTAAGGTATCCATGCACTTATGTGGGCGACTGTACGTTACTTCAAAAGTTTGCTACTACGAAGTACTGTATGCAGAATGTACATTATCGCGAAGTATGGAACTCCGAAAGTTTGCTATGACCAATTACTCAATAATAATTGAGAATTACTGACTTGTAAAACCTATTTGCACAATAATCATCATTTATACTTGACTAATTCGAAATACTCTCTAATGAGGAATATTCTCAATTATTATTGAGTAATTGGTCATAGTAAACTTTCGGAGTTCCATACTTCGCGATAATGTACATTCTGCATACAGTACTTCGTAGTAGCAAACTTTCGAAGTAACGTACATCGGAGTGACGAACATTCTGAGTACAGTACTTCGTAGTAGCAAACTTTCGGAGTAACGTACATCGGAGTAACGAACATTCTGAATACCGTACTTCGTCATAGCGTACATTCTGACTAACGTAATTCGGACTCACGAACTTTCTGTATACCGTACTTCGGTATTTCGAACTTCGGAGTAACGAAATACAGTCGCTGATTTAATATAAAAAACTAACTGGGTTCTGGTGGTCAGATAGGCAGCCACTCCATGTAAAATACTGGTACTTAGTAGCATCTAGTTATACTGGAAGCCGACGGAAGATAGTTGGGAAAAGGCTAGGCAGATTATGATGATGTCTTGTGTAGTTACACTATTTATGTTTGGGTCAGTTGCATATCCAGAAAACTGGTATACTAGCTGTTGCCAGC
The DNA here is from genome assembly GCA_949775195.1 of Diarsia dahlii. Lineage (NCBI taxonomy): Eukaryota > Metazoa > Arthropoda > Insecta > Lepidoptera > Noctuidae > Diarsia > Diarsia dahlii. The sequence goes on along the minus strand of OX459217.1, from coordinate 12,486,247 downwards.
GGCTTCGCCCGCTACAACTCGAAAACTATCCCACAGGAAGATAAAATCGGGATAAAAACTATCCTATGTGTTAATCCAGGTTATAAACTGTCTATGTACAAAATTTTATCCAAATCCGTTCAGTAGTTTTTGCGTGAAAGAGTAACGAACATCCATCCATCCATACATACCTACATACTTACAAACTTTCGCGTTTATAATATTAGTAGAATCCATGGTTACATTATATAAATATTATTACAAAACACAGGTAAGTAAATGATCGAAACAGAAATATCATACAATAGATTATTCTGACTCACTTAGCATATTAGTGTGTATAAATAAAATCTATATAATATATGGTAGTGTGTGTCACATCATAAATAATTACCCCATATTCAGACACCTATGTATGTTATTGGATACAGATAATGATTTATCATTATTTTGGTCTAGAAAGTGCTTTTGTTGTTTAGATAATTAATTTTATAGTACTGAGTGCAAACCTAGAATTCTAGAAATGATTTGTACTGAGTTCCTGACCCAAAAACTTTGAATTGACGACATGGTTAGTGCAGTGACTTGAGTGTTTGACTGCTGGGCTGCGCGTCACAGATTCAATCCCTGCACAGAACAAATATTTGTATGACTTATAGATGGTTGTTTCTGGTCTGGGTATTTGTGTATGTGAGTTTAAATGATTGTAAACATACCCATGATACAGGATAAATTCCTAGTGTATGTGTAATTACTTTTAAAAGGAAAAAAGACTTAAAAATAATGCATAATGCTTTAGCAATACAGCTAAAAATCTATTATAGAAAGTTTATAGCTCATAGTAGCTTGATATTTTGGTGACTGTTCATTCTTGTGGGATTATTTTCAGATATACATAATCTACATACATAAACTCACACCTTTTTCCCATGGGGGTAGGCAGAAACCACAGAACGCTACCTGCTACGATCCTTACATACTCCTTTTGCCTCGTCCACATTCATACATCTGATCATACACGCACGCCAGTTGCAAGTACTACGCATCTGTCTTTTCTGAAGAACATCACCAATAAGGTCAGTGTATGTCTTTCTAGGGCGTACCCTCCCAGCATTGCCACTCACATCTGTCTTGTAAATTCAGACATAGACTGGAAATACAGGCACAAGGTAGTATAATCTAATTACAAAAGTATCAGCATCACTAAGGATAATCAAATGAGGTCACATATGATATAATGAGGTCACATTACTAACAATAAAAAATATGACAAGAGTAGGCGTACTGACCACAAGATGACATCATTCATATTATATGTTACCATTTCTATATTTTTTTAAAGGAAAAATTGTATTGACAGAAGTATGTAGGACTAGCTGTTGCCCGCTACAACTCGAAAATTTTCCCACGGGAAGATACAATCGGGATAAAAACTATCATATGTGTTAATCCAGGTTATAAACTATCTGTGTGCTAAACTTCATCCAAATTGGTTCATTAGTGTTGGCATGAAAGAGTAACAAACATACATACTCACAAAGTTTCGCATTTATAATATTATTAGGATTAAAATAGGGAAATTGCAAAGGAAAATGTTTTATGTATAATCAAGAATGATTTTATAAATCTAAAGTAAATATAACCTGAATATTCTGATAGCTTTATTTTATAGTTTTATTGTAATGTCTGTGTTGTGCATAAATAGGTGTTTGTCATTGTACTTATCCCAAAAAACTTGACAATTTTTTTAAATATTTGGTAGGTATGAGAGTAGATTGCAAATCATTTTTTCAAGAAAGTTGTAAGTAATAGGTAGTTTGTTAACATTACAGATTGATATTTTTTGCTTATTTATGTCTTTAGGCTCATTTTATAGGATGCATATTTTATGTAAAGGTATTCAATGCCATTATAATCTACTTTACAAGTTTTTTAATGCTACCACTTTTGAGCTTAGCAAGGCAGTAAAGGCAATGCTGAAGTTTACATAAATTCCATCTTTTTGAATAGTAGTTTATTTAATATTATAAAGTAAACATTTGTTTGTACAGAACATTATCTTATCTTATAAAACTGGGTGAAGCTTGTCATAGCCACTTGAAACATTTTATATATTATATTTACTTTAATATAAATTTATTTAATGCACACTCTGCTACATTGGTCTAGTGATCACAAGTGTGTTTACTGAACATGAGGTTCTGGGTTCGATTCCCATGCCGCGTATTGGGGTTTTTCCACCACAAATTTGTTGTTACTAGCCAGGGAGACTGGATTTGTGCCGGTTGATGGCAATACGCTCGCTCCCTATTACAAAGGACTTTATCATAACTGCCAAAATGTACTACTATTAGGTACGTCTCTAGCTTACCCTTCTGGGAATAAAGGTGTGATGTTATATTATAATGCACACACAAGCCAGCCTTGACCAACAAAGCAGTCAATAAAGGTGGAGTCAGCTAGTAAGTCACCTATATTGAGGCAGACAAATTATAGTACTTGGTGTTCTACAGAGAATGAACCTGTCTACTGAGAGTAAAAGTTCTTAGACCAATAGACAAAATAGACGACCTGTACTAGCATCATACATTCAACCTTTAGACCCCTATTACTCAACTAATTAGTGATTTAATTACTAAGACGATTTTATCCTCACAACGGCCGATACACATAGAGTGAATGAATCAAAGTGAATAAAATACGCTGGCAATCAAATCACTACGAAAATCTCGAGCGGCCACCAATCGCCCAGCAATTTGGCCCATTACACCAGCCGTGTTATCCTACTAAATTAAAAAAATCACCTGAAGTGTGTACAAGACGTTACGAGTATGACGCATCTAACTCGGTCGGGTTATAGAGTACCGATCTTACGCGGTGACATCAGCTCACATTATTGAAGAGATAATATGTAATTGATTAGTGTCACGCCCAAGAAGAATGGATAAAACTTAATTTTCAGTCATACAAACGTTGTAAGACACCATATTTTAGTACTAGTTAATGTATTACTAACGATTATTTTATCTTTGAATATTTACAGGATTTAAACCTGTTGGGAGTCGACAAGTTTTGGGTACAATGCGGCAAAATTATCACAGAACACGGCAATACGCCAACATCGGCGATAACGATACATAAAAGACTTAGCCAACTAAAAAAAACCGACCCAATTCCTATTAGCATTAGCTGACACACCCTATAACGCGGGTGTCGAAAAAAACGCATACCGACATAAAACTACCGCGATCCTACCGTTAATGTAAACAAATATGTACAAAAGAAAGCAGAACACACGCAATACTCACCGGCAGATCTCCAAGACGCGTTGAAAACTCGATTTTTGATTCACTTCACGCACTTATCGGATAGCGATTTGTAACTTACACTAAGCACATAACCGAGGTAACATTATATAAAATAACATGCACAAAACGTTGTTCGTTAATATTTAAAGCACCAGCACTACCGACATAACGCGGAGAGCGTTTATTTCAATAATTCGTTCGTAAAAAAAGAATTTCTGTAACACGCCACCGGAGTAGATCGATGTCGGCGCGAGTTTCGTTTTTTCGCCGTAGCGTCGCTGCTGTCGACTGACATCGGAAGCCACGCTTCAGATGGCGCTGTTGTCTACTGTGTTGCTATCTTTAAAACTAAAATACCTATATTTTTTTATAAAAGTATTTTGGTTTTCACCTCTTCTACTTTAGCGTGTCGTTGACTGAGTCAGCCGCTGCGCTGTCAGCCCAAAAAAAGACAAAAAAATTAAGTCCATTGATTTGGATTGTTTGATATTCAAATAACACCAAAAAATAAATTTTGGCAGTGACGTTGTTTATAGATTTTATAGTTAGTAAAAGTTTGCTACGAACCGATTTCGTGACAGGGCCGCCGGAATAGGGAGGTCTAAGGGCTCTCACATGTTTGAATGAAAGTTTTTTTTTTATAATACCAACCTGAAATTTAGCAAGTCTAGAGTTTATAAGTAGGAGACAAAAAAGAATTTTGCTAAGAAAGAATTTTGTGACAGCCTGGACTAACGGCTTTCGCAAGTTTATATGAAATCCTTGGCTTTTTGTAAGTACCTGAAAATTGGTTGAAAGATAGAATATAGTTTAGACATGCCAGGTAGGAACAGATTTTACGACAGGGCCGGTTTATGGGAATAAAATCGCTTCGGTTAGCATTGGCATAAAATTTGGCATTCGATTTGACATAGTAAATCCAGAGGCAGTTTACCACATACACGTCAAAATTTCCACGCGAAGAAAGTCGCGGTCAACAGCTAGTATTATAATAATTATTAGTACCACAACAATGTCAGGAAAAGCCTTTACTATCAAACAGTTTACTTTAACGAAGGGTATGACTTTTAGTATGACAACACTTAAGTTCGTTGTTTCTTAGCAAGCAGTAATAGAATTTCAGGACTGACAATAATAATATTTAAAACAACTATCATTTTAAATTTTATTTCAATTTGATACCTTTTCATACAGTTTTAGATACATTTTATCATTTAGCTATGGTTCTCAATGATTCACAAACGCTTCAAGCGCCTACGTATAATGAAACGGATTTCGCGTTTTGTTCACCCTGCTTCAACAAACATTTTCTAAAAATTAATTAAATAATGCAGAAAAAGCAAATATTAAAAAGTAACTTAATAAAAGTGGGAACTATTTCTTTCTTTATCTGATTGCTTATTTAACTTTTAAAGATAAAAACTTTTTACAAATTTTAAAATGGCCAGAGAGCAACGAAACGTAAAAACGTTTTTAAAAAGTAAAGGAAAATCGAATGAATGTTTCGTTTCGTTTTCATTCATTCACTATCAAAATGGCGTTGGACTGAGCTGTGCGTTATTGTTATTTTTTGTTTTTGTAAAATTTTAAAACTGTTTACTTAAACTGAGGTAAATATCTGTCTACTATCATAATAACGTTATTATTTTGTGTCATCAACATGTTTTATTTATGTTGTAAATATGTTCCAACAGGTTATCATGGGTCGTTCGCCCAGCCCGCGACGGCGCGAAGACAGGCGTCGCGACAGAGAAAGGGATCGAGACCGAGATAGGGACCGCGAGAGGCGGAGGCCTCGCACCCGGTCCCGTTCGCGCTCTCTTGACCGCCGGCGGCGCTCCCCAGAACGCCGGCGCAGCCCCTCGCCGCGCCGTCGCCGATCCCGCACGACGTCTCCCGGACCCTCCACATCGTTCGTAAAGCCGAAGAAGACCTTCGGCGAGCGTCCGATAGTCACCCCCGCGGATCTAGAAGGTAAAACTCCTGAGGAACAGGAGATGCTTAAAGTAATGGGATTCTGTGGCTTCGACACTACCAAAGGGAAGAAAGTAGATGATAATGTGGAGGGAGACGTCCACGTTGTGTTAAAACGTAAGTACCGACAGTATATGAACAGGAAGGGCGGGTTCAACAGACCTCTAGACTTTGTAGCATGATTCCGGACTTCGCACAGCAGGTTCCCAGCGTCCACCATGTTGGTCTGTTTTAGTTGTAAGGCTGATATGTGATATTTTTGACAGCTTGGTTTTATATGAACATTATTATGTAGGCTGTTATTTAAAACTTAGTCTGAATCTTTCGGGCAAGTTCGTAGGCATCTATAGGCATGTTATTTGGTGCCACTTCAGCAAAAGAGTGGTCCGATGCAAGTTTATTCAACATTAAATGTGGGCCTACTCGGCCTGGTGCCATATTTGCAGTCCGTGGTAGCCAGTCTTATTTGCTGGCATACCATTACTAAGATTACAAGCGGTTCCATAAAACAAATACTAAAAACGGAGATCTGTTATTGCTCGCTGCAAAAATTCATTTTTTTTTTATATGGGCTTACTCTTGACTTCAACCTTGCCCTAAGGGTAGAGATGAGGTCGACGATGGAACGAGCTTACCCAGAAGAAGCCTATTTACTCACGACTTAAATAGATTTTCTATTTTCATCTCAAAGGTTGTCTTGTAATTGCGATTTCTACCTTAATTTATAACATCAAGAACAACAGTGTCACTTTCTATAATTATGACTGAATTTCTTGTTGGAATTGATGTTGAAGAACCCAATCCACATCTTTTAAATAATTTAATATTTTCTATAGTCCATATCTATACTTCTATACTATCTATACTTCTATACTATCTATACTTCTATACTATCTATACTTCTATACTAATATTATAAAGAGGTAAAGTTTGTGTGTTTGTATATTTGTTAAATTGTAAGGGGTAATCTCGGGATCTACTGAACCGATTTTAAAAATTCTTTCACCAATAGAAAGCCACATTATTGCTGAGTGTCATAGGCTACTTTTTATCCCTGTATTCCCACGGGAACGGGATCTACGCGGGTGAAACCGCGGGACGTCCGCTAGTTTACAATATATCTTCTATATTTCTATATTTTTTTATATACCATTGAAAAGAGTAATTTACTTAATTTTAACTTAGTATAATTTTCAAAAAATAAAAACAAAGTCGCTAACATTTAAAATACTCATGGGAATTTTCAAGATTACATTTCAATTTGTAAAAGATGCAACTTCCTCGGAACATTGACAATAGTGTTGCGGTCTTCCGTTCCATTATATTAAAATTTCTCCCATGAAATCTTTTGGCAATGAATTTGGTACCAAACCGGTTTTCATACAAGACTAGCTTTGTTACGAGGCCTTGATCATGATAGTAACTCCAATGAAAGTTCTTTAGGGTCAATAATAAAAGTAAACATGTTTCAAAACTTGTTTACTGGACAATTTCGTGTCTTGCCAGACTTTTTGGAATAAAAATAAAAGTTTTCTTTTGAAAGTGCTTCCTGCAAATCCTGTTGAAGTAAAAATAGTGTGAGAAACATTTTCTTTTTATGGATGCAGGGTTAATAATATTTTGTCATCAGGTTTTTTTTTCCACAATATCTCAGATTCTTATTTTACACAAAGTTCTAAGTGCGAGAGGAAATTCTATTGTAAAACTAAATCAATACATAAAAATGACATAACCCTCCTTTTGGGTTTCACCGCAGTCGGGTAAAAACGCACAGTTTCTGAGATTTTATATCAAAAAAACATATTTACATCGCGCCAACTACTCTTAAAACTTAATTATTGCGGCATCTGTACTTCAACGAAATAAAACATATCATTTAGTTGTAACTATTACTTACAAGAGCAAATAGAACAGATTTATACACTTTTCTACCAGTTTTTCTTACCACATACAATTTTTTTACATTTTACGACTGCTGTATCTTAAGAATATTTTGTTCATATAAAACCAAGCTTCCCTATCAACTTTTTTACATAGAATTAAGTGTTAAACAATTGTTTTAATCTCACATATATTTGGGAGATGTGGCTGTGATAATATAAAAACATTTTACTTTGTTCAAAATACTCGGAACAGAAAGAAAAATTGTAGGATTTTAGAAAGTAGATTCTACGTTCTTGACATTATTCAGGTTAATAAAAGCCTTCGAAAGGCTGATAATTCCATGATCAGATATTTTATCTGTTGTATAAAATTGAGAATTATTCTCAATTTTATACAACAGTAAAACTGTCAATTATTGACAGTTTTTCTTATTTATGGGAAACTGTGGTAAAATCAAAGTTATTCCTCGGATAAGATCTGGTGTTGGGAAAGTTAATCTTTAAGCAAGTAAAACCCTGCCTATTTTTTAGTTGTCTTTGTTGTGTCTCATTGGCAGATTAAGAATAGAGATAATTATAGAATGGGTAGTGTTTTATTAACAATAAGGTTTTTATTTGCCTGCATAACGTAAAACTTCAAGCGGGTATTTAAAAATATTGAACTTTGCTGATTACTCGATTTTTTTTTTCTAACAGTTTATAAAATGTATTATTGCAGCCGTAGCTCTTAATAATTCCGATATCTTGGTGCTTAACTACAGAAATACGATGAACTAACAATTTAGGTTTTTATTTGAAAATCTTACTTTCGCTCTGAGTTAAGACCAAATTATTGACAAAATCGTTCAAATTCTTGGACATATTTGAGACAAATGGCTTATGCTAGCCTATTTCAAAATTGAGTTGAATTTGAGATTTTTCCAAATAATCTAAGCATGTATTTTCTTAGTACCTTACCGTATGGTAAATTATGTATTGAAATATTTTTTTATTTGTAAGTTTTAACAGCATTCACGTATTTCTGAAGTTAAACCAGGACTGATAGTTATAAGTTAGGTTTAGTCCGTTACCGCAGTCCCCGCGCGCAGCTTGTTGCCCGCGCGGGCCCAGTCAAGCGCTTCGGCGCACCCAAGAAACCGTTTGCAATACGCACGGGTTGTGACGACATAATTTTTGTGATCTGTCGGCCGCCAGTTCAGGAGATATGGCACCTGGATACATTTCGATTTTTTTGATACCAGATGGTTTTATCCCTTGTTGTAGCAATCATTTACATGTTCTAGGAACTGATAAAAATAGCCGTCAATCGATTCTATAGTGAGCCGTATAAACTTTTCAAATTCTCCGCACGATTTTATACACTCTCAAACTATTAGGACTTAACTTTATACAGCTCATTATACTCTCTAAATTACTGAGCCATGTCCGATGGAACTCGCGCCGACAGATTGAACTATAAGACTGAAGCGATCCGCACTAGTTGTAAGTTTACCGCACGGCGCACTCTCTAGTTAGTAGAAGATATATTTATACACTCATATACACACCCCCCTCCCCCCAGAATAAACCCTTATCCTCCACAATTTACAATAGTTAAGATTTTCGCGACAGAATGTTATGTTCTTAATAAAATATCTAAGTGAATGATTTTAGTCCATGAAACAGTCGTATGCAGTATTTCAGTCTGCATTTGGGCGTTGTTTTGCCAAATATTGACAACACCAATTCGTTTTTGGATTTGTGTTGCCAAATTATTACATTTTCGGTCACCGTATCCCTCATATTTTTGGGGAAAAATAAGACAAATTACTCTATCAATAATAAAATCGTTCACCAAGTTACAATACTAATAACACTGCATTCTGTTGCGCTGGTCTCCGATATACAATAATATACAATGGTTAAATATATTTTTGATGTATATTATTAACGCTAGCGCCGTGCGGGTGTGGGCAGCGATCTATCGTCCCCGTTCGCATTGCAAGCAGTTTGTCACAACATCTGCCCTTTTGAATGAATCTCCAAATTAATCCACAGCACACTTTCGCACAAATAAAAAAGAAAATAAATTGTCCATCACTGAAATTAATGTTTGTAAAACCGAATTTCACTTACAAAGCATTCGTTTCGGTGGAAAATTTGCAGAAAAAAATGTTTGATATTATGTAAATTAATAAAAATCAAAGTACCGCAAAATCTTACTGTCATGGTACTTTTTGGCGCCAATTTAGATTGTTGGGCGCCATTTTTTAACCACAAATAATTTGACATACAGATTAATTTATAATTTACAGGCTGATATAATTATGTTCAAACAATTCTTTTGTATTCTCAATTTTTGTGAAAATCATTACATAAAAAGGTGATTGTTTTCATGTCATAGTTTGACAAAAAATTGCATTATATAACTTTTATCTTAATTTGTTTGAACAGTTTGATTTGTGATTTAGTAAATATCTTTATGAAAATCTTAATTTTTGCAAAAACAATAACAACAACATCTATTGTATTACTGAAATATTTACAGTAATGAAAACAGAAAGAATTCATTCCCAATGTATATACCACGTATTATTTATACTTATTTAAAGTAAAAATAAGTCATTTTAAATAAAATTTTAGTTCATTATAGGCGAATCAGCTTTGAAAATTCCTAAGTACTATTTTGATCTTCAAAAATCATTATAGTATTGTGATTTATCAATCCTAAAACATGTTAAGTGCCTAGGAACTTAAACAATTGATCAATCCAATACCTACCCTCATTTAGGCAAAACAAAAAAAAAATCTTGGAAACATTACTTTAAAAAATCGATATTTTATTGATTTTATAGACTAGTCCTGATTTCGTTTCTAAGCTGATTTGCAACATTTCGGTGTTTTAAAAATTTTGTTTTCTCTAGAATAATAATGTGTACTAAATTATATATCCTTGGTACTTTTCGCGATGTCTTCACTTCATAATTATCTAAATGTAATATTTTCTCTAGTAGAGGCACTGCATACTTGTTTGATGTAAAATGCAAAAAATACTTTTAAAAAGTAAAAATCCTTGTGTGTAGAAAAATATGTGTGTATGCCATTGCCATCGCCCATAGAATCTACAAGAATATATTTTGGCATATAATACTTAAAAATGCCGAAAATTATAAAAAGTAGTGTTAGTTATTATAATTATTATGAAAATTATATCAAAATACTTAGTTTAGTTAAATAAAATTGTATTTAAGCATATGGTGTCGACTTTTAAGTTAAAATTGTCATATTCTTTCATGTTTGGTCGATTGAATTGACGTATTTTGTTTTCTGTACATTTTGTGTATAAAAATTGATTTAATTTTTGGTAACCCAAGGATTCAAAATGAATAAATCATTTTGGAATTTATGAACTATGTTTTATTTATGATATCGCACGGTCGCACCCTTCCTGTAAGAGTCGCGTAACTCAACTTGCGCCACATTTTTTTTATTATTGCAAAAAATCGAGCGTACTCTAATACACCTTCTCACAAAAAATCATAAAGTGTGTATATGTGTTACTTAATTTATATTGATTATTTTAATACTACATTTGTGTTTTAAGGCATTCTAATTTTAATATCAATGTATGGACTGTGTCTGAAGTAAATAAAAAATTATTAAATTATTATAAAGCTATCGCTAAAAATAAGGGTACTGTCACAAAAAATGTGTATTTTTGCGACAAAAAACAAAATAGTTTTCCATTATTATAAAGATGTAAGCATACATACCTTTTCCTTTTTTTTTTTCCTTTTTTTAATTTTTTTTAATTATAAATGGGCTTGCTCTTGACTTCAATCTTGCTCTAAGGGCAGAGATGATGTCGACGATGGAACGAGCTTACCCGGAAGAAGCCTGTTTACTCGCGACTTAAACAGAAGGGTTATATGAACTCGGAAAAACCGACGCAGGCAGGGAATTCCACTCCTTGCGCATAATAAAGGACCCAGCAAAGCGCTTCGTTCGAATGTGTGGAATGTCGACTAGGTATCGGTGATACCCTGCAGTACGTCTAGTCTCCCGATGGAAGAAGGGAGATGGTGGGATCAGCTCGTGGAGCTCTTGCGCACACTCCGAAATACAGTCTGTAGAAGACCGACAGACATGCGACGGTGGGCCAGGCTATGTAGCTTGATAACCAGCTTATCGTCACCAATTAGCCTCCTGGCTCTGCGCTCTACAGAGTCAAGTGTGGCAAGTTGGTATTTGTCTGAACCATCCCAAAGGTGACAGCAATACTCCATGCCAGACCGTACTTGAGCTTTATATAATACTGAAAGCTGTCCAGGCTTGAAGTACCGCTTAACCTTGTTATGGATGCCCAGCTTTTTCGCCGCAGTTTGAGTTTTCGACTCGATGTAGGCGCCGAAGCATAAAGCCATAAACACACGTACGCATAACTAACACGAACAATTATAATAACTTTATCCATGAAGAAAGGCATTTCTTCATGGATAGGTACTATTGTGAAGACGTGTCTTGCAAGTCCACTTACTTAATGCACGAAACTTGTTGTGGGACTGTTTTGCGTTCCTTACTATTACTACTGCTGAGTCAGACTTCTACTAACTAAAACTATGTTCCTTCTTAGCCTTAGTTTTTTTACAATATTTACAAACTACAATTTACAGAACTAAAATTATAATAAAATATATTATACCTACAAGTATCAAAAAGGGAAGGATATTACAGGGCGTCAAAAAATTCATCCACACAGCAATTTCCTGAAATATTAAGTGGGCATTCGGACCCCATGGCCCCAGTGTTTCAACCCCAAACTGATTAAACTCATAACTACTAATTCATCATCAGCCATACATAAGACGTCCACTGCTGGACAAAGGCCTTACCCATAGAACGCCATAAAAAACGGCAGCCTGCCGTTTGCATCCACCGCTTGCCCGTGACTCTCACGATGTCGTCGGTCCACCTGGTGGCAGGCCTACCAACGCTGCGTTTTCCGGTTTGTGGTCGCCACTCGAGAGCCTTCCTTCCCCATCGGTTGTCGGTTCTTTGAGTGATGTCGCCTGCCCATTGCCACTTCAACTTGCATACCTATTCTGAGAGCCATCTCGGTGACCCTGGTTCTTCGGCGAATTTCCTCATTTCAGATCTTATCGCACAAAGAAACTCCGAGCATAGCTCTCTCCATGACTCGTTGCGTGACTCTGAGCTTCTCTAAGAGGCCAGCAGTTAAGGACCATTTGTCTCTGTGCCATAAGTCATCACTGGCAAAATTCACTGGTTATAGACCCTCGTCTTAAGACACTGCGGAATTTTAGACGAAAAGAGTCCGAGTTGGATTCTTCGGGTGACCTCTTTGTCGAAGTTCGATCTACCCAGTTTAATAGTTTGTCCCAGGTAAACATAACTATCGACAACTTCGAGAGTATCGCTCCCAACAATTACCGGTACGGGTGGAACACGGTCATCAAACATACACGTCTTGTCCATGTTCATTTTAAAACCCACCTGTTGAGAAACGTTATTGCGGTCTCTGAGCATTGTGTTCATATCCTCCAGCGATTCAGCCAGGATGACTATATCATCGGCAAAACGAAGGTGAGTGATATATTCGCCGTTGATGTTGATGCCGAATCCGTCCCAGTCCAAGTGTTTGAAAACATCCTCCAATGCGTTCGTGAACACTTTCGGAGAAAGAACGTCTCCCTATCTCACGCCTCTTTGCAATTGGATTGGTTTCGTGCTCTCGTCCTTTAATCGGATCGACATAGTGGCGTTTCTACTTAAACACTTCAGCACTTCGATATACCTATAGTCGATACGGCACCGCTGAAGAGACTGTAACACTGCCCAGGTTTTGATCGAATCGAAGGCTTTTTCATAGTCCACAAACGCTAGACATAATGGCCGATTATACTCATCAGTCTTCTGTATAATCTGGCGGAGCGTATGTATGTGGTCCATGGTGCTGAAGCCTTTTCGGAAACCGCTGAGCATATGCCTCTCTTTTCTGGTGCCAAACTCGACGTTTCTGTGCCAGCCTCATCCAGGTTTTGTAGCTACTAATGTCGTCTGCCCATCTCGCCCCTGGACGACCCACATTTCTTTTGTCCGTTCTTGGACTCCATTCACTATTTCATTTACGATATAATAAGTATACAAATCATGATGATTTTTGAAGTGCAGGCTCAATTTTGCACCAAACTGAAAAAGCCGCCGCAGACAAAGGTTGTGCCTCATCTGGCAGCATCGAATCGTCGGCATTCATCATCATCATCTTCTGCCCTTGCTTGTCCCTTTCTATTTGAGGTCGGATACACGTTTTCTTCTTTTCTCTCCTCTCAGACGGCACGGCATTATTGACTCCTTTCTCTTTCATAACATTCCTCACACAATCCTTCCATCTTTTCTTTTGCCTTCCTCTTTTTTAGCACGGAATCGCGGGGTTACCATGACGTCGAAGAGTGGGAAAGCGACAGCTATACCTACAGGGTGTCTAGCGGTATCTCTTTTCAACTCTAGAATAAGATCATGGAGCACAATAACCAGGTTATTTTGCTCCATGAATATTAAAGCAGTCCTACTGACGTCATGGTAGGCCACCAGATATAGACAAGATAGCGTGGAACTTGACTAAGATAATGTCTGGAGTTGGAAGAAACTGTGTTAAATCCGAGTTTGTTCCAGCTGTTTCTTCTAAAAGTAGTCTGTCAAACCTTGCTACAGGAAGGAAGTGCTGGACACAGGACTTGCATAAATTTTCTTGTGTATATATTACTTACCCAGAGGGCAGTGCTTCTCGATAGAGGTTCCTGGCTCTCGTCGGGGCTGTGGGTTGTTCGAAAGAGATACTCCGGTTTCGGCACAAGGGCTAAGAAGGAACATAGGTGGTTTATAGTCAGTAGAAGTCTGATACTCCCTACCGCTTTGCCCAGAGCGTGAGGAAAAATTTAGGTAGCGAATGTAGCGGGACACAGCTAGTTGCAAATAAAAAACCAAAACTTGTCATAATTTACATTTATTTCTTATTCAACTTGACATGTACAACACAATACTTATTATTACGGAATGTGATAAGGTGAAGGCGCCGCGCGTAATACCCACTGAACTCCATTGCGTTGCTACTAAAAGATGAAGATCCTAAATTTATACCTATCTTTAAACAAGCCAGCATTGATCTTTGAACAACCGCTACTGATAGTCAGAGACTTATAACTCAGACAAGCCTTACCAAGGAGCCAGTGAATCGTACTCACAGCTTTAAAATTCATACAATAGGGGATCGGACAAAAAAAAACTAATTAGTCCGTCAGGTAGATTTCTAAAAATTATTGGACACGTAGTTTTTCTTTTTTCACGTAAACTTAAAATGAAGACGATACAGTGCTTCGAAAACTCGTGTGACGTCATATGATAGTACATTTTGACGACACAAGTGACGTTTCAAGCCCCACTCCAATATCTTTGACGCGTTTTATCTTCGTCATTTTTTATTGATTTGATAAAATAAAAAACACGTATTCAATATTTTTCGATAATCTAACTTACGGACTAAACAGAATTATATTATTTTGACCCAGTCCGATCCCCTATTTCAATAATAGGGGATCGGACAAAAAAAAAACTAATTAGTCCGTCAGATAGATTTCCAAAAATTATTGGACACGTATTTTTTCTTTTTTCACGTAAACTTAAAATGAAGACGATACAGTGCTTCGAAAACTCGTGTGACGTCATATGATAGTACATTTTGACAACACAAGTGACGTTTCAAGCCCCACTCCAAGATCTTTGACGCGTTTTATCTTCGTCATTTTTTATTGATTTGATAAAACAAAAAACACGTATTCAATATTTTTCGATAATCTAACTTACGGACTAAACAGAATCATATTATTTTGACCCAGTCCGATCCCCAATTCAACAAATTTTTAGTACAAAGTCAAAATGACAGCAGAAGTGTGGTCAGATGAAAAAAAATATTCTAACTTTTACAACATTACGAACACAGGGCGACACATTTAGCTATACATTCCCAGTAAAACATGGTTTCGCTTTGTATAGATTTCCCGTACAATGAGAAATCCGCATAAACTAGTTGTGTTTTATATAGCTTGATATATAAAACATGGTCTTCGTGTGTACTAGTTTGTTTATTCGAATTATCTGCGCCCGTTCTGTGTATGTTATGTCATGATACCACAGAACAGAAAGGATACACACACTATTTCATATATATAAAGTAACATCACGCCTGTAAATCCTGTAATCCCCGAAGGGATAGGCACAGGTATACCTTATAGTACACTCATATATCGCCAGTTATGTTTAAGTAAGTAGTGTTATTAAAACTGAAAGTGAAAATAATGTTCACCACAACTTTTCACATATTTACCCAAGAAACACAATATAAATTAATCTAATGCAAACAGACATACGTCTTACAATTATTCACGTTCAAAAACATAACAAGAAAATAAATAACTTAATTTCAAACAAATAAATAAATCTTTTATTTAGCCGTTTGCTACAAATTAGTGCCAACGTCGTTTTCATACACAATCCTTTCAAAGACTTAAAGAAAATAATTAAATAAGTACTTAATTCATCATTAAGTAGTAAGTGGGTAACTTACTTACCCGTTGGTAAGCATTAATACTAGCAATATACAAAATAAATAAAGATCACGAAAAGAGAGTATCACCAAATTGAGAATCATCATCAGCGTATAATGTTCCCACGTGCGGGACTCAGGCCTCCTCTCTAGGAGAGGGATGGGCTATAATCTACCACGCGGGCCCAGTGCGGATTGGTAGATGTCACATGTCTTCGAATTATTTGGTTTTGTTTCTAAGACATGCCGGTTTCCTCACGATGTTTTCCTTCACCGTTTTGAGAGCAGTGGTGATGAAATAAATTACACAAAGTAATGCGCCTGACTGGGTTAGGTTGGACTCACTGTTCGTAAGTCGGAGCCGCTACCACTGAACCACCACTGCTTTGATAGCTTATTGAGAATCAATACAATAAAATTAACATAAAAACTTAAAAATATAAATTAAATACATTTTTTTAGGAACTTGTACAAGCAACTTTAGTTTTGACATTATAAACTTAAAGGATAATATTATCAACCTTTCAACTGTCCTTAATAAATAATATAGACCACACTTGTCAAATATTTGTCATTTCAAATATAATTTGGGTAGCCTCAGATATGTATAACATAATACATAACATTTATTTCACATGTAAGTACATACAAACTTTATTATTTACAATGGTTTTTTATTTATTTATTTTTCATATAACATACTTATTTTTAATACATCTTCTTCATCTTAAAATGCTACTGAAAGACGAAAATAAAATAGCGAAAGTGAGACAGATCAAATAATTCATATATATCTTTCTGACATTCAAGATAGAAGTCTGACATTCAAGACAGAAGTCTGACAATCAAGTTAGAAGTCTGACCCTCGATTCAGACAGTCAAAAAGTGTAATGTTTGCGTATCAAAGCTAAATATAAGAAGCGGCTGATTTTGTTTAGTTAAGTTATTGTTTACATGAAAAACTAATTAACCAGCTTCAAGAAACTAAATTGCAGTATTATTTGGTACTCTTTAGTAATAATAAATATTGTTTTAGTATAATTTAGACTAAAAGGGTCATAATTTAATTCTAAATATATTTTTATTATGGAAGTTTGATTGATTTGCATTTTCAATGACATTTTCATTTTAAATCTAGTGTTCATTAAATTCTAGTGTTTGTGTAAGCACTTATATTTTATTTTTATTCTACAGGGTCTAATGGGCCTACTACACGCACGCACTTCCCCACAGTTTTCGTTCACACTTCACAGTACATCGCGCGTATGGTTGGTAAAACTGTATTACCATTACAAACCACACGCGCGATGTACTGTGTGCACCGTGTAAGCGCGCAGGCAAGACTGTGGGGAAGTGTGAGCGTGTGGTAGGCGCATAAGGGATAGCCCATCGCAAACTGACAGGATGCATTTAGCTAAAATTACATGTGTACACATCACTCCATTTATGTAAACAATACTGTTAAAATAAAAATAAAACCAGCATTGTATGTTGAAATACTCTAACGAACGACGCAGGAATCAGCTGTTCACAAACACATCGAACTTGTCGCGCTTGCCATTCGTTGTGTGCATTTTGCCACCGTAAAAATACATTGAGTATGAGGAAATAACACCAATTTTTATTTCTTGTACCGGTCATCTTAGTATGACATACTGAGTTTACCCCATAAGTCCGTGGAGGGCTGTCTCTTGCATCCTGTATTTCATGTTTTTTTTTAGTTGTCATAGAAAAAGATATATCTCTTCGTGTAAAAGCAAAACTAGTTTTCTTTCTAAAGTAACATATCTTTTTCTATAAATTTCAAAACGTTTTTTATTTTACTTTTTATATTATCGCTATAGAATAAATATATACCTGTTTGGTAACCATACAACTATTTTTTTAACTTCTTAGTTTATAATTTAATCTGTATATACCTGATATACTTGAAAATTGGTGAACGTGTCGCTTCTATAGTAACTTTTGACTAGCATAACCTATAATAAACAGTGTAAAAAGGGACACAGAAGCGAAAATGGTTATCACGTCAGCAGTACAACATTCTGAACACCTCCACATTGAAATTCCCCATCGGTAATTTTACTTCTTCTACCTACTTCCTTCCTACTAATATTATAAATGCGAAAGTTTGTGAGTATGTATGGATGTTTGTTACTCTTTCACGCAAAAACTACTGAACGGATTTGGATAAAATTTGGTACACAGGTAGTTTATTACCTGGATTAACACATAGCATAGTTTTTATCCCGATTTTATCTTCCCCTGGGGTAATTTTCGAGTTGTAGCGGGCGAAGTCGCTGGCAACACCTAGTTCAACTATATGTAGGCATTTCAGAATGATGTACTAAGTACTTGGTAACCGTTTTCACGTCGGTGGCCCTTTGACCTTGTACATACCTGCTAATTTTATATTCCTTATATTTTATAAATCTTTCATATATAAGTGACATTATGCCACATCGGGCTTCAGAGAGGCTCACGCCCAAATACTCAAACGTCACTCAATTATAAGTAACCCTCAAAACTGCTGCTATCTCTGTCACTCTGCGTTAAAGTAACAAAGACAGCACGAGATTTAAGTGCTACTTAAAATTGAGTGACGTTTGAGTATTTGGGCGTTAGTGGCTCAGTCATATATTATAAGTAGAGACCGGTTATTCGGATGCATTTTTACTGAAAGTACGTTTTATTACTGGTTTTATAGAGAGAAACACTGGTCAAGGGCGTATCGTGCCACGCAGATAATAATATGCGGATTTGCCACCGAAAGATCATTTTTATTGTAATAATAAAAAACAAAAGACACGTAAAAATACTAATAATTTGTACTAGTATTTTAAGTAAGTATATAAAAAAAAATACAATTATTAAAAAAAAAATACAAGTACTCCACTCAAGTTTGAGGTAATAAATGTATCCAAATATCCGAATTCTACATAATAAGGGTGACAAAGACGAAATCTCACTTAAACCCGACACGACACATTATGGCTAAGTAGATTCCGCCTAAACTAAAATTCCTCGCCCTTCCATATTATTTAATATGTTAAACGTAATAAATAATATAATTGGCTATTTGACTACTGTTAAAAAATCAATAAAATGTTATACTATTTCAAAGACCTAACAGAAATAACATGATGTGTGAAAAAAGTAATTAAATCGATAAAAAAATGGAGTAGCTACACGCTTTAGAAGTTTTTGGTGAAGCACTTTCTATCCTTGTCGCGCGAAACTGCCATTTGTACTACGTAACTATGGCGGTATGAATTATGACGTCACGTTTATTTATATAGCACGTCTTTGTCTAGCACGTCGTTTAAAATCAGTTAAAACTAAGCCATTTTCAAATCGTTTTTTTTTTAACACATCGTGTTTTTTTATATTAGTTCTTTGAAATAACATGACATTTCCGTGAATTTTTAACAGTAGTCAAGTAGCCAATTAGGGACTGAGATAACATGTGAGCATCCATTTGTGTGTATACAAAAAATACTTTACAATGTTTCCTATATAATTTCAAGAAACAATTCGGTTAAGCAACGTATGCCGAAGTCGTTACGAAGATGGGTAACCCCTCCTCCGTGCAATGGCAAGCCCATGATCTTTGACAGTCGTCAAAAAAGGGCAGATCCTCAAAACAGTCCAGCGTTGTGTTTTAAAATTAATCTGATAACTTAGCTTGCACAATGCAGGACTAGTTGGACATCTCAAAGTGTATTTTGACATCTGTCAAGTGTATTTTGACATCTGTCACGTGATTTTGACATCTGTCACGTGTGGTTGGCATGTGTCGGCACAGATGGCGCCACAGGTGAGTCGCGGTGTGTGTGTGAGAGAGAGATAGACAGAGAGCTAGAAGGGCGCGGCGTCGTCGAGAGTGTGGAGCCAGTTGAAGATCATCATGTTTCGTTCGTACTTGGAGAGAGGGCGGCCTCGCTCGCGCTCCAGGTCTGCGGCCGTGAGGGCCAGGTGAGCCGCTTCTGTAACGTTTAGCGTCTTATTATAAAACTAGCAACTTTGTCTGCGTCACGATAGTGGCACATCACTATTTAAGAATTGCAAAAAATTGGCAACCCACGTAATGTCATTTTAGTCTCCCGAATTAAAAAACACACTTTAGTCTAATACCCATATTTATAGTGCTGGCTCAAGTTCATTTTTGAACTTGGGTTGACTGTCATTGTCAGATAGAAAGAGACAGGGAGACATCGCCCACCAAATAAATCCTGGAATTTCTTGAACGGATCTTCGAATATATACGTTGCCTCCTACATCAACCATCCTTTTCAAACCCATAATTGCATTCTGCTTTGATCAATGTTAAAGATGTCTACAAGCTATTGTTTTGCGAATGCGCACATTTCCTCTACACGTTATCGATTCTAGGCCATTTCCTCTCCTAGTCAGGAGGCCTGAAGTCCCAGCAGTGGGAACATTATATGTTTATGCTTACCAGGATGCACGAAGCGAGTAGTGGGCAGCTTGGCGCTGGCTGGTGCAGCGCTGGGCACGGTGAGCGTGGTGGGACCCGGACCCGGTCCCGGACCGGACACCGCACTCGCCACCGCACACACTGCCGCGGCCTGCACATACACAACATTATTAAATTTAAAAAATCTAATCATTTTATTATCAGATCTTATAAAACGTTACGATGCGTTACAGGATGGGGTTTGAACTACGCGTTACGTAACCCTTCAGAACGGTCAAGTAGAGATTCCCTCGCTCAATTCAACTCAATATTTCTAATTTTACGTAAAAATGGTCACTGGTTCCGTAACGTTTTACTTGGGAGGGACACACAGGTACAGAAAAGCGGGGAGGGAGGGTCAAAAATCTCGAAGTATTGCTTTACATAATACTTGAACGCTCCCTTAGACTAAAGAAGCCGACCAGAAACATAGTTGGTATAAGGCAGGCAGATAGTAATGTAGTCTTACCTCTAGCCTGTCCAGATTGAAGTCAGATTGTGACATTCTCTCCAGCGCTCTGTACGTGGTCAGCAGTCGACGTTTGATGTAGCTCTGTCTGACCTAAGGGCAGATACGTGTAAAGAAAATAGATAATAATATACAAGTTCACTTGCACTTTACATATTCGCTTAAACTAAGGACTTGCATATATTTAAAGACATACTTAATATTATAAAAGCGAAATTAAGTTTTCTTTAACAATTAATTTATTAATTAAAATAAGTACAGTGGACCCCGATAATGCGGCACCTTTCTAATTCGTCGCCCCTTGTAACATTATCACTGTTGATTGTATGAATACAAACACTATTTTGACAAATCAACAGACATATTATTATTATTTTTTGTACTCTACCACAGTGCTGTCTTATTTGACCCTAAGGTTGACTGGTAGAGAATGCCTTGTGGCATTAAGTCCGCCTATGTACCACTCTTGTACATGAAGTTTAAATAAATAAAATACTTATTAGGGGATCGGACTGGGTCAAAATAATATGATTCTGTTTAGTCCGTAAGTTAGATTATCGAAAAATATTGAATACGTGTTTTTTGTTTTATCAAATCAATAAAAAATTACGAAGATAAGACGCGTCAAAGATCTTGGAGTGGGGCTTGAAACGTCACGTCGAAATGTACTATCATATGACGTCACACGAGTTTTCGAAGCACTGTATCGTCTTCATTTTAAGTTTACATGAAAAAAGAAAAAAAACGTGTCCAATAATTTTTGGAAATCTATTTGACGGACTAATGGGGTTGGCAAGTGAAAGCTGATTGTAGATGGCGTGTCCATAGCTTGTCCCAATCCGACCAATGAGGTCAAGCTATTTTGAAATATAAAATGACATTGACAGATATTCAACCAATGAAGAGCTTAGGTTCATGCGGTGCTAGCGCCATTAGTTCCACCAGTTGCCCGTCGCATTAGTTTTTTTTTTGTCCGATCCCCTATTGGGTATTTGAATTTTTTTTTTTTTTTTTGTGATTCGGAAACAGTAAATAAAAAGATAAACAAAAGTAAAAAAAATAGTGATATCTTAAAAAATGACTTAGTTTTAACCGATTTTATAGGACGTGCTAGACAGAGACAGCGCTACATCTAATGTGACGTCATAATAACATACCGCCATAGTTACGTAGTACTAATGGCCGTTTCACGCGACAAGGATAGAAAGTGCTCCACCAAAAACTTGTAAAGCATGTAGCTACTCCATTTTTTGATCGATTTTATAACTTTTTTTACACAGCGTATTATTTCTTTTAGTTCTTTAAAATAACATAAAATTTTCATACATTTTCAAATAGCCAATAGTTGTAAGTGAGGTGTTATAAAGGCAGTACATACCTTCCTGTTGTCGGCGGCAGGTCGCGGTGCGGGCGCGGGACAGGCGCGCTGGGGAGACGGTAACTGCGACCCGCCTACTGGTGGGGACACTTATTGTACACATCTACATTTTCTACATATACATAATCACTATAACAACAATAGAGATGTTTGCTGTGTTTTTGTTTTATCAAATTAATAAAAAAAATTGACGACAATAAAACCTGTCAAAGATCATGAATGCGGGCTTGTGACGTCACACGAGTTTTCGAAGCACTGTATCGTCTTCAATTTTTGTTTACGTGAAAAAAGAAAAAAATACATTTTCAATATTTTATGAAAATCTATCTGACGGACTAATTACATTTTATTTGTCGACTATTCAAACGCTATGGTCGGATATAGCCGACAAATGAAAACGTGCCCAGCACGCTCACTCCCACTGCTGGGACTCAGGCCTCCTCTCTAGGAGACGGATGGGCTATAATCCACCACGCGGGCCCAGTGCGGGTTGGTAGATGTCACATGTCTTTAAAATTAAAAACATGGTGTCGAAGCGGCCAGCCCTAGAACCAAGGACATGCCATTTTCCACTCGATGTTTTTGACGTGATAACGTCTTATAATTCGATGGCCGGCTGCACGCACGAAAAAAGATGACGTCATGCGTCGTTACCTCGCTCTGAGGCGTTCCATAGCAACGGCGCATGGTGGGCTGAAAATCGGCTTTCATAGACTTAGGCATTTTATTTTGCAAGTGCCAGTTTTTATGCCGGATATCACTTCTATTAGTTATAACAATATACAAAAATGACACCAGAATTGATTCTGCACAAAAACGAAGGAATTATATTTTTTTTACGAAAATTTTGTATGGAGCTAGTATGAAAAATCGAAATATCTCTAAAACAGCAGGGATAACCGTAATATCCTTATAGGGGGTTATAGTACTAATTATTTATGATTTTTTGACATACGTTACATCATGTTTGAAGATGCCGTTTTTTTTTTTTTAAATCGTCAAAATATTTTTATTTATTTTACATATGAAACGTTCCTTTTAGTGTTTAAGTTGAAGAATTCAGAGCTTTAACAACTTCTAACATAAAATAGCATCACCCATATAGACCTGATGGACTAGACAGAGGTGTGTAGTATCTTGTTGATCTTGTAAGATTTCCAACAATACCAAATAGTTGAATATCAGTGTCAAAATGCCCATGCTGTCGCTTCTTTTTGAAAGATAGGGGAATTAAATTGTTAATTGATCATACCCTAAAAGTATGATTACAACATAACCCCGGACACATAATAATAATAATATCCTTATAGGGGGTTATAGTACTAATATTATTTATTTTTACATAAGAAACTTTTCAAAACGATCCATTAACTGTGTCAAAGTTAAGAACATCGTTAGGAAGCATGCTTTTTCCCCAAATATTAAGAACTAGCTCTTGCCAACGGCTTCGCCCGCGTGAAAATGACGATTTTCCATACAAACTTTCATCCCCTATTTAACTCCCTTAGGGGTTGAATTTCGAAAAATCCTTCCTTATTCCTTGTCTACATAATAAAGGGAACCTCTGTGCAAAATTTCAGCTTTCTAGGTCCAAGGGTTTGGGCTGGGCGTTGATGAGTCAGTCAGTCAGTCAGGACTTCTCTTTTTATTTATATAGATAGATAGATAGAAGATATGTGAAAAAAAATAGACTGTATATATAAAGTCCCATTAAAATAGGTGGACAAAATTTCAGAAATCATTCAGACCACCAAAATAGGGACGACGGTCAAAAAAATAATAAGAAAAACGCATTTAAGTACCTACATAAAGAGGACGAGTTTGTTCTAGAGTGCCGGCAATTTATTATTCTAAGTTAAAAAAAAACAGTTTATTTAATATTGAAATTAAAATTGATAGGTAATTTAAATAAAACAGAAGTAACAAAAATAATATCTAAGTGCTATAAATTCAATTATACAAAATACTTACTTACTTCTGTTTTATTTAAATTACCTATCAATAAAAAGTATATAAACAGTCTATTTTTTTTTCACATATTTTTAATATTTGGGGAAAAAGCATGCTTCCTAACGATGTTCTTAACTTTGACACAGTTAATGGATCGTTTTGAAAAGTTTCTTATGTAAAAATAAATAATATTAGTACCCGCTATAAGGATATTATTATTATTATGTGTCCGGGGTTATGTTGTAATCATACTTTTAGGGTATGATCAATTAACAATTTCATTCCCCTATCTTTCAAAAAGAAGCGACAGCATGGGCACTTTGACACTGATATTCAACTATTTGGTATTGTTGGAAATCTTACAAGATCAACAAGATACTACACACCTCTGTCTAGTCCTTCAGGTCTATAGGGGTGATGCTATTTTATGTTAGAAGTTGTTAAAGCTCTGAATTCTTCAACTTAAACACTAAAAGGAACGTTTCATATGTAAAAATAAATAAAAATATTTTGCCGATTTTTAAAAAAAAAAACGGCATCTCAAACATGATGTAACGTATGTCAAAAAATCATAAATAATTAGTACTATAACCCCCTATAAGGATATTACGGTTATCCCTGCTGTTTTAGAGATATTTCGATTTTTCATACTAGCTCCATACAAAATTTTCGTAAAAAAATTATAATTCCTTCGTTTTTGTGCAGAATCAATTCTGGTGTCATTTTTGTATATTGTTATAACTAATAGAAGTGATATCCGGCATAAAAACTGGCACTTGCAAAATAAAATGCCTAAGTCTATGAAAGCCGATTTTCAGCCCACCGTGCGGCGTGTCAATTGTTTTGTTTTATTTTCTTAGGACGTTGTCACGTTCAACTATCGTCAGTAAACCGATTTTAAAGACAACCGATTTTTTTGAGAGCAGTGATAATGGCCTGAATTCGAACCCACGACTTACTGCTCGTAACTTCGTAAGTCGGGGCCGACACCACTGGGCCACCGTTGCTCTTCTCTCTCATAATGATGTCTAATTTATTTTTCACTAGCTGAACCCGCGCATGCGTTGCAATGCATTTTTCCTACCTACCTATCTACTACCCTACCTACCTACCTACTACCCTACCTAAAAAAAAAAAAAAATCCTATGTCTTTCTCCTGGTTCTTAGCTGACTCCCTACCAATTTTCAGCTAAATCCGTCCAGCCGTTCTTGAGTTATAAATGGTGTAACTAACACGACTTTCTTCTATATTTAAAGATGTCAACTAGTGTTTTAAAACGTCGATTTGTAATAAATTATTAAAATTATATGTTTACTTACCAGCCACCCATGTGCTACAGGAACGGGAGGCCGCACTAAGAGTCAAGGCTTCCAAAGCCGCGCAAAGTCCGACTTCCGAAGTCGCGCTGAAATTAACATTATAACAACATTAGACAACTATGTTATTTCTGATGATGTCATTTTAGGGATACACCTTAAAGGTATATAGTGTATATTTCGGTTCATATGATGGGATAAGGACAATTTTCCTTTTTCAGGCTATTTACTGATACTTAGATAAATTATACCAATGGGCAATTAATATTTTTAAATGAGTCTGTACTGTGATACTGTGCCCTTTAAGGGATTTTGCCCAATTGCAATTGAGGATATGAAAATACATAATAATATATGTAACGATTTTCTTGCACTTCTCTTGATGTTATACAGTTACTGAAAAGTTCCTTAGCACAGTGTATAGGGTGACACAGTGTATAGGGTGACTCAGTGTATATGGTGACACAGTGTATAGGGTGACACAGTGTATAGGGAGATATAGTGTATAGGGTGACACAGTGTATAGGGAGATATAGTGTATAGGGTGACACAGTGTATAGGGTCACACAGTGTATAGGGAGATTTAGTGTATATGGCCACACAGTGTATAGTGTCACACAGTGTATAGGGTCACACAGTGTATAGGGGGATATAGTGTATAGGGTGGCACTGGCACAGTGTATAGGGAATATAGTGTATAGGGTGACACATTGTATAGGGTCACAAAGTGTATAGGGAGATATAGTGTATAGGGTGACTCAGTGTATACGGAGCATAGTGTATAGGGAGATATAGTGTATAGGGTGACACAGTGTATAGGGTGACACAGTGTATTGGGTGACACAGTGTTTAGGGTGACACAGTGTTTAGGGTCACAGTGTATAGGGAGATATAGTGTATAGGGTGACTCAGTGTATACGGAGCTTTGTGTATAGGGAGATATAGTGAATAGGGTGACACAGTGTATAGGGTGACATAGTGTATAGGGTGAACAGTGTATAGGGTGACACAGTGTAAAGGGTGACACAGTGTATTGGGTGACACAGTGTTTAGGGTGACACAGTGTTTAGGGTCACCGTGTATAGGGAGATATAGTGTATACGGTGCTTTGTGTATAGGGAGATATAGTGTATAGGGTGACACAGTGTATAGGGTGACACAGTGTATAGGGTGACTCAGTGTATACGGAGCTTTGTGTATAGGGTGACTCAGTGTATACGGAGCTTTGTGTATAGGGAGATATAGTGTATAGAGTGACACAGTGTGTAGGGTGACACAGTGTATAGGGTGACACAGTGTATAGGGTGACACAGTGTATAGGGTGACACAGTATATAGGGAGATATAGTGTATAGGGTGACATAGTGTAGTACCTCCGCAGCGGCGCGCGCTGGCACAGATCCCTCGAGTGCGCCACATCGGCCGCGCTGAAGGAGCGCCGCAGCCCCAACTGAGCACACAGCGCCGCGCAGCCAGCCAGCAGCTCGCGGCAGTTGTCTGTGGACTGCAGCGGCAGCGACGATGATGATGGCCTTCTGTTCAAAGACAATGATAATCATCATCATCCAAAGCCTGATTTCACCCACTGCTGGGTATAGGCTTCTCTTTGCTAATGATAAATAATATTGGCACATAGAACTTCATAACGTTTCGGCGAATCTGAATATTATAAATTGTGAAGTAATCATAAATTGTGAAGTAGTCAGTAAACATCCCTAATGTTTACTGACTAAAAAAATATGATTCTAATTAGTCCGTCTGTTAGATTATAGAAAAATATTGGATACGTGTTTATTGTTTTATCAAATCAATAAAAATTGACGAAAATAAAACGCGTATGACGCGTTTTATTTTCGTCAATTTTTGATTATCATTTTAAGATTTGAGTGGGAGGTTGTGACGTCACTGCTCGCTAGGAAATGTCATTCAAATATCTTAGAATATGACGTCACACGAGTTTTCAAAGCACTGTATCGTCTTCATTGTTTGTTTACGAGAAAAAAGAAAAAATATGTGTCCAATATTTTTTGGAAATCTATCTGACGGACTAATTAGTTTTTTTTTGTTAACATCCCTATTAAAGGATGTGTAGAGAAAGAGACCATCACACAGCGATGACGTTCTAAGTCTTTGAAAGAGGATGTGCTGTTGAGCATGAGGTAATGGATTCGATTCTCAGGTCAGGTAAAGTTCGGGCTAGCTCGCCGTCCGGCCGTCGTCATGACGGCAACAGACCGTGTCGACGGCGCGTTCGTGTTCCACGCGCGCCTCAAAGAGATGTCAGCAAGGAGGGGCCCGCAAGGGCCGACGCCCGTCGGGGCTGTGGATATCGAAAGGTTACCGCGGCTCCGACACAAGGGCGAAGAAGAAGGAACATGGGTTTGGTTTTTAGTCAGTAGAAGTCTGACACTCCCCTTCGCTCTGCCCAAGAGCGGGGGGGGGGGGGTTATTCGATGATTTTCCACCCACCAAAAAAAAAAAAAAGGTCAGGTAAAGTTGTTGGGTTTTTCCATCAGGCATTTCTCAGAAGCAATCACGGAGACTGTTTAAGCCTGGTAGATGGCAATAGGCTCACTCCCTGTTACTGGTGAAATGTGGGTGTACCGTGTACTATTAGGTAATACCCAAAGGGCAAGGCAGAGGTGTACCTAGGTTGATACTAAGAAATTTGCGTTATGCCCGACCCGGGAATCGACCCCACGACCTCAAGCTCAGCAGTTATGACCACTAGACCAACGAGGCAGTCAGGTCAAGTCAGTATTGATTAGCTAAAGTAATGAAAAAAAAAATACTCACTTTATAGCTTTACTGTCTGGGTTAGGGCTGGCCACACGCAGCGATGGGTCCGGCCCTTGTCCTGCCTGGAAACCAATACATATTTCACTTAGAAAAGCTTATTAAATTGAATTTTAGTCAGTAAAAGTCTGACACTCCCTACCGCTCCGCTCAGACCGGGAGGAGTCATTTGACGATTTGCCATCCCCCAAAAAAAAAAAAATTTTTTTCAACAATATTCTGATTTAAAAGAGTGTCCATGGGAGTTTCTTGCCCGTTCTTCTCCATAAATATCTACGCTAGGGAATGAGCAACTACAGTACACTCACAGTTATTATGCCTTGTGAGTTTGTGACTGAGACTATAGCTCCTTTTATTTTGTATTTGTTTGACTATACAAAACTGGCCTACTTGAAATAAATGTTTTGATTTTATTGATTGATTTTGTTTACATCTTTTTGGGGCTGACTGTACCAGCTTCGTTATGATTCAAAGTCAAAGTCAAGGTCAAAGTCAAAAATATTTATTTCAAGTAGGCCAGTAACAGGCACTTTTGAATAGTCGAATTAAACTAACTGCGGCAATCAGAGATATCCAACGATTGCTCAAGCCGCCACCCAGCAAAGGCCTGACATAGTTTTGTATGACAAAACTGCCAAAAACCCTTACCAAGCGACGGCCCCAAGCAACCACTGAAGCTCTCCGAGTGCGGCAGTAAACTACTTAACTACTGAAGCTAAATAAACTAAGCTACAGTCCCAGTCACAAGGCATAATAACTCGTGAGTGTACTGTAGTTGCCAATTCCAAAGCGTTGGTCTCATGAGAAGAATGGCAAGAAACTTCATGGACACTCTTTTAAAATCGTTTGGGCTTACAATATGTTCAAGGTTGACACACATCGTGTACTGAACCCTTCAGTGTATGTATACACACCTTACAAGCCAGCAAACGGAGCACCCTGGCGTCTGAAGCAGCCGAGGACACGCTGAACAGCGACAGGTCTGTGGTGACCGACTCGTGCGACGGCGAGCGAGCCACCCCGCCGCGCCACGCCTCGGGCGTGCACATGTCCACTGCAAGACAAACGGGACATCAGTTGGGTTGTAACCACAGATTATGACGTCATTATCATTTTCTTACCCTTATAGCAATTCATTTAGGGTCGGCGGGCCGGCAGCATGTCTTCTTCTTCCATACATAACAAAAACTCACGCCCTATTCCCATGGGGGTAGGCGGAAACCACATAACGCCACCAGTTACAATCCTTACATACTCCTTTTGCCTCGTTCAAATTCATACATCTGGTCATATACGCACGCCGGTTCCGAGTACTACGCACCTGCCCTTTCTGAAGAAAATCACCAATAAGGTCAGTGTATGTCTTTCTAGGATGTCCCCTCTTATATGTCTCTATTACTCATTATCTTAACAGACAAATCTTTTTCACTTTGTGATGCCAAGTGTTTGCAAAACCTATTTGCAAAATAAACATAATTTATCATTCACTGCCACAAATTGAGCACAACTCGGTCCAGACTCTATGGCTGCTACTGACAAATTCCTTACGGAAAAACTCAATAACACTTTTCCTAGCCTGGCAATAGGAAATAGCCTCATGCTTAGCAATTGTCCTTGTGTCCATCCCACCAACGAAGCAGTCAATCTGCTGATATTCCCAGGATAATTTTCCTAACTTCACAAAACACTAAGATAACTGAAATAGGGGCTGGGCTGGCGATATTTGTCATGCCCAATGAGCTGTGGGTCAAAATAAAGACTATGTGGCACCCAGACACAGCCAGTAGGCGACAGACCTCGTAGAAGACAAGCATGTAGTATTAGCCCTGGATTGATAGGATTGGAAGTCATGAGGAGCCATTCACACAGCAGGCATGATGTATTGTACCAGTAACAATACAGGAAGTTTCTGATGATATAATAAGTAATAGAAAAGTATGGAAGCAGACATGCTGCGGTAACTTCAAATGAATTGGGATAAGTGAAAGATAAAGATGATAATTTTCAACCCTGATACTTTTACTTTAATAAAGTGATCATTTTATTCCTTAAGTCTTTCGAAAAAATGCACCTGTATTTACAGATACTGCAATGTACTATCCTATCTGCTTTGTAACTGGCTATAGTCTATGCTGAGATCAGCCACAGCGGTTGAAGTTTAGACAGCAAGATATTCCTTAACATGGCCACAGAATATTTTAAAGCTTTACAATTACCATCAACAGAAACAGTAATTGCAATGTGTTTTCAATACTTTCAATTTTACATAAACTTATTCCATAATATCGAAGTTTAGTTAGAGTTTTTTTAGCCTCTGTTGACGAAGAAAGAATATTTTTTTATTGTGATGTAACATGTGGTACAAACATACAGATGGAGAGAAAGTTCTAGCGTTTCCGTACAAATGCAATGCTAAATATTTCCACACACACAGTTTTCTGAGCACGTTAATATATTTTTAATGACTGCGCAAACAATAAATACCATATTATGCGAAAAAAGAAAACATTCTTCGGTCGGCGTATGCAAGTTGCGCATTTTCAAATAATACGCAGAAAATTCTTTCTGAAGCTTTGAAAACACTCAATAAATATTTAATTCACTCTAAAAAACAGTTTTCCATGTACTAACATGCGAAAGTAATGAAAAAAATACAAATTACGCGTTGAGTTTTCGAAAAAATCGGTAATCACAACAATAACAAACAATTGGACTTACCGCTTACGTGAGGATCCACGATGGCGGCGCTCTTTACGATTATTTAAACACACACAAAAATATATTACGTATCTATCGCTAGCACTACACAATTCATGTGTTCTTTAGTTTTATTGCAAAAATATTTTTGCAACTTTCGGTTTTCGTTTCGCTAATGGCCGGATGAGTCAGTGTTACCAACCTTCACCAAATTTTACCCCCAACTTTTTTTCTGAATACCCCTAAAAACCCCTAAATATTGAATTTTAGGGAACCAGCAATGTACAACACAGCAATGTACGACACGAGAACGCGCGACATCGTTTTGACAAGTGTTTTGAATTCCAGTGTTGTGCGTTGCTGTGTCGTGCATTCTCGGCCCGGACCTCGATTGTCCGGGCAAGAATGTACGACACGCCAATTGGAATCATCACAAACAGTGACGTCACATAAAAAAAGTAATAAGCCATGTGACAATAGGGACGGGTGATACACAGATTTTATTGATTTTGATTGATTAAGGATTGATTTTGTAGTATTCTGTGAATTCTATGTTATGTTTTGTGTTTTGTGCTGTGGTTGTGTGGAACTTTACTACTATAAAAACGCAATTTGTTTGGGTTACAGAGTACATTTTAGATTCTGTTGTAAGGCGGGTTTCTACAGCTAAATTATGAAGAGAAAATGGTCCTGCTATGAGATGGAAGAAAACAAAAGATAATGAAATACTTCTTAGAGGTACCTAATAATAACATCAGCAACGTGGGTCAAAGTGTCGTCTTAGGGGCAGTATGAAAAAATACTTAGAAAAATTTCGCGACCAATTTCGAGGTAGCCGGCCGCTGCCGCGGCACCACTCGCTCGGCTCGCGCGTAGTTGGTCACAGTTCTAACCTAACCTATGGATCCCTTCGACATCGTTTTTACGACAAACGGTTGGTCGGAGAACGTTTGTAGAACGTAAGCTCAAACGTAAGTACCTTCAGCTGCCATCACTTTAAAATTAATCTTATTTTTTTTTTGTGATATTGTCACGAATGCCACTTGACCCAGATAGGTACAAAAAGTTAAAATACGTACGTATTGTACGTAAATTTAAAATATCTAATACTTAGTTATTCTATGAAAATCGTTGAATCCATCAAAAGTTGTACATGAACTTTTTAAACTCCAACGTCCATTGTATAATAGGACACACCTTGTTCTTAAGACATGGAACTCATATCAATAATTAAAACTGCCTCAAGTCTTTAAAAACACGAAATACATTTTCTTTTTATGGCTTGGTAGAAAAGATTACTTTAAAAGCCTGCGATAGAAGCACTTTAAATCCATTTCCTTGTTTAGAATACTTAATAATTTAAGTAAATCACGGCAGACAGATAATTTTTATGTTATTTTAAATGTATTGATAAACTAATCCAAATATTGCTTTCATTTAGGTGTCAGAAGTGGGTAAAAGCTATTGGTCAAGAAGATCTTTTGTACTTACTAATAGAGAAGCTTAACATTCTCAAGTTTGTATGTAATGAGCATTTTCAACCAGAGGATTTCAATAAATCAAGAAGTAGGTAGATTATTATCTCATGCAGTGCCTACATTAAATATTTAAATCTACCTTTGAAGCCTTTAAAAGATAAAATGTTTCAAGATTTCCCACTGCATATTGGACAGTATCCAAAACGTATGTATTCATTTAATTATCCTATTGATTGATAATAATTATGCTATTTCTAACAATGGTCAAAATTATACTCCATTTTGTAATTAAATGAGTAAAATGTAAAGAAAGTGGATTACCGAGCAAAAAATATGTTTTAAATGGTAGTTTCCTATTTTTGATAAATATTAACATTTATTACATATACTTAACATAGAACTTGAAACTGAAACATACTTGACATTTTGTCATTTCTTAAATATCATTTGCATTCTTTTTGGATATAGTTCAACTTTCAAAACTAAAGATCACACCTCCAATTACACTTTGACAATGACATGTCTGTGTTTTCCTTTTTCATTGTTATCAGTCTCTGGGCCAGTTTCACCATTTGCTGACAATGCCAGTTCGGAACTTATCTGCCAGATACAAAACAAATTTGTATGAAGTAATACGGCAGACACGTATCTGAATCTATATGAGGAACTGGTGAAACTGAACCTTATTTGTTTGCCAGAGAATAAGGTGCAGCGGGGCAATCTCTACAGCGGGAAATTTCAACTAATCTTAATAACTTCTACATTTTACTTTAAAAGTTGAAATTTCCCGCTGTCGAGATTGCCCCGCTGCACCATATATGAAAATGTTGTTTCCTTTTTTATTCTGGTATACCTCTTATAAATCTAAACTAGATCCCTAATTTCATAAATTTTTCTCATTTCAGAAGGTTCCACCGAACTTCTAGGAAATAAAGTCGAACAAGATGAGAATGCAGCTCAACCAGTACCAAGTACTAGTACCTAATCTATTTGTTTTGTCCAAACTTCTCAACAGCAGGAGAACATAAGTAAGAAAATAAATATTTCCTTGTTAATTTTATTCATGATTCAGATTACTTAATTCATGGAATAAATATGACAGTTTGACATTACTTCCCACAGCCATATTTATTCCTCAGCTAAAAGATATAGTGATGGAAACATTAGTCCTTATTCATATGCTAAACTGAAGTTCATAATAAAACTATAAATGTTACTCTGTTGTCTATCTGTTATGGTCAACAGATGGTTCAATTGTGATTTTTGTTATTGACATGTTTTGGAGCCCGAGGAAAAGGACATAATATACCTTTAACATAGAATAATGCCCTCTTTTAATGGGAGTGAATCCAAAGACAAAAGAGCTAGTTTAATAAATATATTAACTAAGTTTTTACTCGGTCCCTTTTTAGGACATTACATGACATATAAAGTTAGTTTTGCAGCCTAAGCTAAATCATTATTATTTTTTCAGATGTTTTACAAGATGTGACCAATTTGGAATCCGAAGTATTAGAGACTGGAATAGCTTTAAAAAGAAAAGAAAATATCCTTGGTATGTATTCATTTGACCTGCCCAAGCTTTCTATAATATTTAATCACATATCATGACATCATACAAACAAAGTTAATAAGCTTTAATATGTTGGCATACCTTAAGTAAGATTTAAAAGTAGCTGTTCCCTGCTGGTCACTCATTGTTCAGCGAAAGATCCTAGCTGATGTTATATGTATCATCATCATCATCATCAGCCTATAATGTTCCCACTGCAGGGACTCAGGCCTCCTCTCTAGGAGAGGGATGGGCTATTATAATCCACCACGAGGGCCCAGTGCGGATTGGTAGATGTCACATAGCTTCGATTTTTTTGTTCTAAGATATGCCGGTTTCCTCACGATGTTTTCCTTCACCGTTTTGAGAGCAGTGGTGATGAAATATATTAC
Source organism: Diarsia dahlii (assembly GCA_949775195.1). Lineage (NCBI taxonomy): Eukaryota > Metazoa > Arthropoda > Insecta > Lepidoptera > Noctuidae > Diarsia > Diarsia dahlii. Next base: position 12,451,999 of record OX459217.1, on the reverse strand, counting down.
ACAAAGTAATGCGCCTGTCTTGGTTCGTTCGGACCCACGACCAACTGTTCGTAAGTCGGATCCGCAACCACTGGGCCACCACTGTTATATTACTGTACTTTTATATGTAGAGCCTATATTATTCCTCATGAATCTGGCTATTATACTCAAAAAGATTTTAAATTCGATTGCCAATTTCAGCAAAGAAACACTTCTGCTTTATAATATTAATAATACAAATTAGTAATTGCTGGTTCCGTGTAAAGAAATAAATAAATATCCCAATTAATTTTCCAATTTTCAGATCCATAGGTAGAACCAGGACCTTCATGTGCTGAGATCAGTGTACAAGGCTATAAGAGACAGAGAAGGAGCCATGAAGCCAAAGGGGTGTAATCATGATTAGTCATACTCTTGGAAATAAAATATGGAAGTATCAAGTGACTTGGGTAGAGTTAGACGCGCTAGTGTCTGGAACAGACAGATCATCAATCATCAATAATGTTCCCACTGCTGGGACACAGGCCTCCTCTCTTTGAGAAGGAATATATTTTTGTGATGTGTGTTGTTAGCCAGACTCATGTGGATCAGGATAGAAGCTATATAAAATCACGCTACGACCCTTAGGAGTAGAGCAATGGGGGTGAAACTGCGTGTGGAACAACTAGTGTTATATGTGTGCGACGGCACTAGGCGCAGTTGCTGAACGATTGACAGCTGAGCTGCGTGTCGCGGGTTCGATTCCCGCATGAAACAAATATTTGTATGATCTACAAATAGTTGTTCCGGGTCTGTGTGTTTGTGTATGTGAGTTTAAAAGCTTATTAACGCACCCACGACACAGGAGAAATTCCTAGTGTGGGGCAAAGTTAAAAAAAAATAAAGATACATAATTTTTTTCTTGGTTTATTTACAAACAATTTATATTTTTCAGATCTCGGTGTTCGAGAAGAAAAATTATTGCTGAAGTTGAAGGCCCAAAAACTGACTATTAAGAAATTGGCTAATACGTCACTAGATTTGGACAAACTAGAAAATACAATTTTAAAGGATTTGGTTCGTGATGTAGCGAAAAACTACAAAAAGAAACCACCTGGAAAGTGTTGGACCATGAAAACAAAGCTGTGGGCTTTGGCAATTTTCAAGCATTCTCCTAAAGCTTATCGCTATCTTGGGTGGGCTATGGCTGTACCCAGTGTAAAAACCCTACAAAGGTTACTGCAAAGTGTTCCATTACAACTAGGCATAAATAAAAAAAAAAATTAAAATGTTCTGAAATGTAATCAGGCATAACTGAGAAAGATAAATTTTGTGCCCTTTTGTTTGACGAAATGTCTTTAAAAAAGAGATTAATATATAATGAAGCCAGTGACAAAATAGAAGGGTATGAAGATTTAGATGAACGCAGTTAAAAAATTGCCGACCATGCACTTGTCTTCATGGTTCAAGAAAAAAAATTCGTAGCATATTTTCTTTGTACAAGATACAATATCATCTTCTAAACTAAGTGTGTTGATAAAAAATGTAATAACTTCGCTTGAAGAAGTAGGTTTTATAATTTTAACTACTGTGTGTGACCAAGGTCCTACTAATGTTGGTGCATTAAACTTATTAAAAAAATTTGGTGGTCAGACTCCAGAAGACCATTATTTTATATTCAAACAGTCTGCAAAAGTTTATATAATGTTTGTCATACCTCATTTGTTTTCAATCAGGAATCATTTTTATAATGCTGGCGTAATTGTACTTATGGGGAGACAAAATGGGAAAGTGGAGTCACTTATTAGAAGCTGAGGAAAAAAGCAGCAATATTCTGAATTTCACAAAGCTAACCAAGAATATTGTAAATCCAACATTCAAAATAAAAATGCGTGTAAAATATGCAGCACACGCATTAAGTAACACGATGTCAGCAATTTTAAAGATGTTAGCTTGGACAGATACTACAAAATGTAAAGAAATATTGGATACAGCAGACATAATTAAAGAATGGCTTGTGTTTAAACGCCTACCAGAAAAGAACCTATTTTACTACCAAATAAATTCGAAATGCCGGCCAAAATGGATTAATGCTCACCAAATTGTGTTTCCTAAAGTATTGTAGGAATGAACCTATTTTTCTTTTTAATCTATACCATAAAGATTTATAAACGCCTTTAAAGTTAACTGCAGACCAAATATTTTATATTATCACTAAATAGATGTCACCAATATTGTATTTCACGACTTTCAATTTATCTCCATGACGCGCGCTCGCTTCGCTCGCATATTAAATAACACTAATATCTTCTGTCCCCGAAGTAAGGCATTAGGCCTTAGGCCTCCGTCGGCCTACGGCCCGGTGCCCATGCCTCCCATAAAGGATACTGTCGCGAGACGATCGTATTATAATTTTGGTTAATTTATTTGGTGAGCATTTATCCATTTTGGTAGGCAAAAAGAATATAAATACAACACGTACAATTATTCTGATGAGTGTCTAATTATTTTGAAACTTAAAACGTTGTTCTTTAGGCACCTCGGTATAGAGTGGGTTTATTTTATTTGAAGTTAAAATATTTTATTTAGTACCTTACTGTACTTTAATCTAGGGTCTAAAAATCTTTTTTGGTGAGCATTTAAATTGTAGCCTTAAAGAATTGGATACATTGTTTGATGTTTGTAATGGACCATCCGGTCCAAAAGACATTAAAAAAAGGGGATTAGAGAAAATGTTAGCCAAAAAACAAACCACATAGAAAAGTGGCAATATTTAAAAAAAAAAATGGAATTATGTAAATTTCTGAAATCCGACACAAAATTACAATTAAAAAATGTACGGTGTGTAAAAGGCTTTCAAATATCTTTGAAATCGTTGGGAGACCTATGGAGAGTTCTTAAAAATCAAGGCTTCAAAGTATTTAAATTTACGCCAGCTTAACCAAGACTGAAGAACTGACAGAAGCATGATACGGCAACACGGAAGTACTAATAAAAATCCAACAAGTATGCAGTTTAATATTGTCGGGATTAACCGCTCCACATAGTCGAGGTTCCAATTGTGAAGCGGATTCAAATAGGTTCTTTTTCGATTATGAAAACATATAGAAAGTATTTCATGAAGAGGAAGGACTCATCTCTGCCCTTAGGGCAAGATTGAGGTCAAGAGTAAGCCCATATTAAATAAAAAAAAAACAAAAAAAAATACCAACAACATCTGCTGAAGGCACTGAAAATATACCCGTGTTGTCGTTGCCTGACGAAGTAGAGGATATCTTTCCTGATTTAACTTCTTTTGAGGATCAGCCTGTGGTTTATGTCAGTGGTTATTTGGCATCGTAAGTAATAGGCGATTGCATTGATTGCAAAAAGTTACAACTGAAAATATTAATAACGATATGTATAATTACATATGTTTTCGAGAGTGGTGGGGAGAAAAGAAATCACTGACATACCCCAGCGTTGAATTATGTCAAACAGTATATAAAGTGCAAACTGTGTTTGAAAAAATGCAAGATCTACACGTAAATAATATAAGTCAAGTTTGTATATTAGAATTAACTGTCCACTGTAACCTGACATGGCTTACATGCACAAAACATTTAGACCGGAGGGACAGATTGTTAAAAAAAAATATGCATTTTATATTTGAGAAAATATTGTAAAATTAAAAATGAAAGTTTATCTTTAACAGAAAGTGAAACAAGTAACAAATACAAAATAGCACAAACTGCAAGTAAGGCTTGAATAATAAAAATAACTATCTTATTATTTGTTTGTCTTTCCTTTATTTCCCTGTAAATAATCAAAGTTAAAATATTGGTTTGGTGTAGCCCCATATGTTCTGTGGTGTAGCCAGACGGCCAGACCATCGATATCAATATCGACAAATTCACAGCACTATTAACCATCGTAAAATAGTATCGACTTACTCCCATCACTACCCTTTGACATTTATCGAATTCAGTGGAGCCAACATAACAAACCTAGAATGAATACTTTCTCTCTTTAGGTTGGTATTAAGTATATAGATTCTATCCGAAGTACGTAAGTAAAGTCCATTTTACGAAAGAAGTCCCGCAGATGCAGCGCTGTATTCGCGCGACATAATGTTGCTATCTCTCTCCATATCTCTCCATCTGTCAAATTCAAATCGTTTATTGCAATCCATAATGTACATTTTTACAGGTGGTATAAAATAATTTTAGACACAATTATGGACCCTGTCGGGCACAGCAATTTTCTATCAAATTTAGTTCCACAATTGTCCGCGGGATTTCTTTCGTGAAATGGACTTTAGTGCGGTCTCTAAAGTTACATACTCTTTGATGCTAATGATATACATTTGATCTCACAAATTGCGGAAGAAAAAAAAAAAAAAAAAAAGCAAATTGCAAATTGCGGGTTGATGTTCCAGATAACCCGCGAAATTCAAATTTCTTACGTTTTTAGCGATTTGCAGGCCAGTGCTAGGTTGTATGTTAGTGAAAATATGATTCGCAGCTGTAAGACGTATGCAGTTACAGAATTATAATCATCAAAATCATCATTACAACCCTCCAAGTTCAAGTAACTTTCAAGAATGAGTATTTCATCAAAGTCATTCTTGAAAGTTACATGAACTTTGAAATTTGAATTTCGCGGGCTACCCTGGAACATCAGCCTTAAGGTTCAGTACTTGCATGGTACCTGGTGGTCTTGCCACAGATCGTACTTACTAATGTGAGTAACAATAAAATAGTTTTTGAAGTGAAAACTTCTTTAGCGGCGCTGAGCACTTTTTTGTATGGGTAAAAACTTTCAAACTCGCGTCACTGACGCGAGTTTGAAAGTTAATATTGAAGTTTTCACTTCTGCCGGCACTCCCGGAGTGCTACCTTTTTTTATTATATTAGCAACCCTGTTGTTACATCCCTAGCCGGAGTGTCTGACGTGATGACGTCTGTGTCATGGCGGCTACCATAAGAAACGGCCTTTTCACTGCAAAGTCCTAACAATGAAATTATTACACATGTCGAAAAAGAACCAACCAACCAGTTTTATCAAAGGTAAGACTAGTAAAGACTGGTCTGCAACTAGTCTTACCAAAGGTAAGACTACTAAGACTGGTCTGCAACCAGTCTTACCAAAGGTTAGACTGGTAGGTTATGGTCTGCAACTAGTAGGTTACAGTCTTACTTTTGGTAAGACTGGTGGTCAGGACTTGACAGGTGATCGCATTACCCAGTACTAACTGGGTTGTGGAGGTCAGATATCGATACCCATCACATAAGTGTGAAGTATCGCTAGATAATTAGCTGTTGCCCGACCCGGGAATCGAACCCACGATCTCATGATCACCAGTCGCGGTTGTGAACACTAGACCAACGAAAGATTCTACAAGATTTAAAAAAAAACAAGGTTGAGCACTACCTACTTATTTTTTGGTTTTATAACTTAGTTCCAAACCTAATGCCGAGAGCCCTCCAGGAGGGCTCACATTTTCCCTAACGTAATATGCCAGTGACCCCCCTAGAGGGCCCACTTGCAATATGTATGGCGGGATGGCACATGAGTTCTATGAAATGGGGGTGAAGTCAAATGTGTTAAAGAAAAGTTGGAAGAACAAGTTAGTTTTTAAATATGTGAATACCAGTGACCAGCCGTTTTCATGCTATGTCGTGACAACGGAAAACGGGTTTCATTTTTATATATTTTATAAAGATAGATAAGTATATAGTTTAAATAGTAATATAGTTTATTAGCATTTATAGTATAGAAGTATAGATCATTGACTAAGTAGGTTTTTTTTTATATTATTTTATATTCAATGTATGCTAAGCTTTTTAAAAATGAGTTACATTATTAGAATTATACAATTATACAAATCGTGCATATTATTATGATTTAAATTATTATAACTCTCTAAAGTCATATTTGTTACGGCTGCAAATCATATTTTAATCTAGATACAACCTGACAATAACCCTAATAATTACAAAACGCGTAAGAAAATTTGAGTATCCTGGCGCTTCCGCCATAATGGCGCACCCTCACCACAGCATTCTTGTAATATAACAATCCAGATTTTGAGCATTATGATACAAATCGACGCTCCCGGTGAGAGAACATTTGGTCAGTGGGGTGTATTTACCTATTCAATGGAACTACAGGGAAATGTATTTATAAATGTAAGACTATACTAAATATATAAACTAATAATAATTATTCAATGGAACAAATACAAATAATAATAATTATAAATATTAATAATTTTTGCTTCGCGGCCTAAATGCCGCGCGGCATCTAATGGGGACGCAGCTTGACGTTTGTCAGTCTCTAGTTTATATTTTTCGGAGGAGCAATCAACACCTCTCTTCGGACTTCAGACCCAGCCAATCGTATTGTATGTACGGCTTGGCAAAAAAGTCTAGAAACGGAACAATTTTTTTTGTTTGCTGGCAACAATTAAAAACTTATGACGTTTGGTGCAAACAAAGTTCGAAAGTTTATTAAATTTATAATTGTGCCCTAAAAACGTGATTAAAGCAACGTAGAGTAATACAAAATGAATATAACCATCCGAAGTGCTGGCAGAGCGATAATGTATAAGGTTTATAGGCGATGTTTGGCAGAAAAAGAGGCCAAAACCATTCTCTCCGATCTCAACGATGTTTACATAAGAACCGCTGAAATGACAGGTATGTAACTGTTTGTTTTATTGTTTTTAGATGAATTAAGTGTTAATTTATGAACCCCATTCTGTTTTGACTTGCTTGCGTACGAAATAAGTGGAATTTTGAACAATAATCATCGAGCACATAGGTTATGTTTACATTTTGTCTGACATTACCTTGGTATAGCGTGTCAGATTAATGTTGATACTTGAGTGGCGTACTGTGCACTATGTGAATTTAAATTCGATTTCTACATAACTTTATTGTTGAATGTGATTTCAAGGTGATAACTGTTTGTTATATCATTAGAATTACAAATGTACCAAAAATGTATTATTTTTAATTTGTTATTTATTAAAGCAAAATGCATTTTTTTATGTATATTTATTTATTCACTTTAGGTAAATCAGTAAGCACCATATGAAGAGTCGTCCTGGAAGGAGATCGAAACAAAGGCGTATTTTCTACACCCGGAAAACATAGAAAAGGTCGTCCTAAAAAATTGTTGGAAGATTTATTAGAATAAATTACAATAATTATTTCTACGCCTTTTTTTAATCCCAGAAAATTTAAAAAACAGTGCTACTAACATATATTTATTTTTAGGTAGTTACATGAGGAGAATAAATTCTGGTTCAATAAATAAATTTTAAGTATAAAAAAATAGTAATAAAAGTATCAAGACGATAGGTTGTTACGCGATACGGTCACAACGGGTTGCCATATGAACAGCACAGTGGCGCCCCCCGGATTTTCTACTCGTTTTTGCCAAGCTGTATGTATGCAAGGCCGATATTTTAATTGTTCACCCTACCGCAAGGCCGCAGTGTCGTTCTGCTAGCCCAATGCACGATCTCCCCACTCCAAATACTGCAAGCTGTGCAGCTGTGCAGCATCTCTGAGATGGACTCATCATCATCAGCCTATATTGTTCCCACTGCAGGGACTCAGGCCTCCTCTCTAGGAGAGGGATGGGCTATAATCCACCCCGCGGGCCCAGTGCGGATTGGTAGATGTCGCATATCTTCGAATTTTTGGTTCTAAGATATGCCGGTGTCCTCACGATGTTTTCCTTCACCATTTTGAGAGCAGTGGTGATGAAATAAATTACACAAAGTAATGCGCCTGCCTGGGTTCGAACCCACGACCAACTGATCGTAAGTCGGGGCCGCCACCACTGGGCCACCACTGCTCTCTGGAGATGAGATGGACTACTTACAAAAAATATCGAAGCTTTGTGGAGCAACACCCTCTTTGGCAGTAACTGCAAGCAGGCCCTGCAGGCAGTGCTTTGTGTACGCTCGGGCATGATGCATACAAGGAGTAAATTCGCCAGCATAGGTTATGGATTTTCTTTTTGTGAATCGAGTCATGTTGTTTTTATTTTATTTGTTTGTTTTTTATTTTGATTCTTTTAGAAACCATTCAGATGTAGGAGCCCAGCGAAGTGGATGGCGCTCCGTTGACCGGGACTCCCTCAACTTGGATGCAAGAGCAAGCGATTCAAATTATCACGCCCTAGCCGGTGCACGGTGTACAGCACGAGTAGATAATGTTATTTGGTGTAAAGTGCAAAAAATGACTGATATGCTGCTTCAACATGTTCGGAATTGTTTGAGATGGCGGAGCCAAAAAGACACTAGCGCGAGACGGTCATGTTTTCTTGACAAACATCGATAAGGTAGTTGTTTTTCCAGGACCAACACGCGCCAATGTCATTTTGTCTTTCGCCATCCCGAACATTACTGACCAGTAGACGCAGCATAAAGGCTGGAATACACATGCTGCCATGCTAGTTTCGAGCAACTGTCACTTATGCCCGGTTTCTGAGGCACTTTATCTGTGGTTTATCTAATCGTAAGCGTACATTTGATTAGATAAACCACAGATAAAGTGCCTCAGAAACCGGGCATTAGTAGCATACAGTAGCACTTGGAGGAAAATAGTATGCTTGTGAATAAGTATGCTACCTAATCGCAAGCCAGTCTATTTTTCGTGCTAGTTAGCACGATGTATAAAACCTCTTTTTTGATATTCTTTGGTTTTACTATTCTATGTGATTTTTTTATCGTGCTGCCACCTTTTTGTTGTTTTCTGTCAGTGTATCCAACCAATATTTATTTATTTATTAGGCTTCTCAACAATGAGTAGAATACACTGTTACAATTATAATTTGAACATTACAAACTTAAGACTAAGCGCCTCATTGCTTACAGAGAAGCACAGCATGCACTACCTTACGCGCATAGAATTACACAATTAAATATTAATATTTTATTAGAAACAAAAAAAATATTGAATACATTGAATTTAATTGAATTAAATAGTTTTGAATTAAACAGATTAAATTAAAATTTAAAGGATGGAATTATTTTATTATAAATTATGTTTAAATAAGATTACGTAAATATTTGACAAGAGATACCCATTATATAGCAAGGGCCACTTTTTTTAGAGCACGTACTGAAGAGTTAAATATATCAATGTCCCCTTCGTGCTCTTTGTATGCAGCATACATTCTTGATAGTGGACAGTATTGCCTCAAGTTGGTGTGACATCTTGGCATGCAAAAAAGTCTCTTAATAGCACTTCTTGGCAGATTACGTGGCACATGGAATAAGACCCTACTAAGCAAATCGGGAGACAGTTCAGAGAACCCTGTAAAATAAAACTGTAAAGCCGCGTCCCCACTTACGTCACCCGAAACGTTCCTGATAAGCTCGCTGCTCGGCCTCATAGAACCGCGCGGCCTAAGTCGGGACGCCGGTAGTTATTGCCTATTAGGCCGCGTGGATTTTGTGGGGTCGCGGCTTAAGATAATGTCACTCAGACGTGCTAAAAAGAAGTATGATCGTAAAAAGTACGCTTTTGAGGTCTGTGCTTTGGAGCAAATGTACACACTCGAAAAGCATGCTACAAATGACAATGCTACCTAGTAGCAAACAAGCATGCTTTTCTAGTAGTATGTGTATTTCAGGCTTTTAAGGCTGGAATACACATGCTACGTAGTAGCACGAAATCGTGCTAGTTTCGAGCAGCTGTCACCTAGTAGCATACAAGTAGCACGTGTATACGAAAAGAGCATGCTTGTTTCAAGGCATGCTACCTAATCGCAAGCCGGTCTATTTGTCGTGCTAACTAGCACGACGCATAAAACCTCTTTTTTGATATTCTTTGGTTTTACTATTTTATGTTTTTTATCGTGTTTCCCCTTTCACCTTCACCTTTTTGTGTTTGTCTGTCAGTGTCTCCAATAAAAGACTGTAAAGCCGCGTCCCCACTAAAGTCACCCGAAACGTTCCTGTTAGGGCGCGTCTCAGCCTCACGGAGCCGCGCGGCCTAATTGGAGATGCGGCCAAACGTTCCTGTTAGTCCACGCGGCTCATGCCTCGCTTACGTCCACACTCATGTCAACTCATGTGGCACGGCTGCCCGACTCTAGTGGGGACGCGGCTTAAGATAATGTCTCTCAGACGTGTTAAAAAGAATATGATCGTAAAAAGTATGCTTTTGAGGTCTGTGCTTTAGCGCAAATGTGCACACTCGGAAAGCATGCTATAAATGACAATACTACCTAGTAGCAAACAAGCATGCTTTTCTAGTAGCATGTGTATTTCAGGCAGATCTACATATTCGCCACGGTTTATAACAAGCCATCTGGGGGTACAGCGCTGCTTTACAATCTTGTGACGTGAGTTCGATCCCAGCCAAAGTGAATCGAGTTTTTTTGTTTGTTTTTTTATTTCATGCATTTAAAATTTGGTCCCAAAAGTCATACTTTGGGACAATAAACAAACAAATTTCAAATATCGCACCCTTACTTACTTTTTCCATGCAATTTTCACAGAGTTTTTATTCGCCTTTTTTAAATTCCTGGTGAAAGTAAAATAGAAATTATTATATAATATAAATATAAATATCGCTGGACATTACACACTTAAAATGGAACGTGTTATAACGGTCAATGGCTGATCGAGTCCCTATCAATTTTTCAATCACGCAATCAATCGTCTTTCGGACAGCACTACCTAGCTCAATTACCTAGTATCCAAGTCCAGCCGACCAGTCGGCCAACCAGTCGGGCGATGTCGCCGATTGGCGTGCTGTACATTCTCGGGTCGAACCAGCAAGGTACACCCCAGCAATTGGCGACATCGCGATGTCGCCAATTACAGTGTCGTACACTACTGTGTTGTACATTCCAGTGTCGTGCACTGCTGGTATGTGCATTACTGTGACGGGCATTATAGGGACTCGAATTTTATGTTTATATATTTTATTTAAAACTAGTAATACCTACCTACGTGCCAAAAATTAAAAAAAAAAAAAAATAACCGACTTCCCAAAAAGGAGGAGGTTCTCAATTCGATCGGGATTCGGAATATTTTTTCGTCGCTCTTAAGACGTAACGATAAGATTAGAGCGTCAGGAAGAGGGGTATGATGTACACACAACACGACACTACGACAGCCACAGATAACTCTAAACTAGTCTATTAAGATTCAGAGAAAAACATCAACCGACAGCAGAAAAAAACCACACAACAACGTGACCACAGAACATATATACGACGTGTATGAATGGAATAAAATGAGCGAAAATGAACATTGATTAGTGAATGAAATAACGCGTCGCGCAGTTCATGAGTTTCATTTGACATATCATGCGTTCCATTCTAAGCGCGATACTGAAAATACAAAAAAAATAAATTCCAAACATATTTGGAGCCCCTAAAAAAACCCCCAGAAAATTCCTGCCCCTAAAAATGTCCCTTTTAACACTTCTAGCCCCTAAATTTAGGGGCAAAACCCCTAAGTTGGCAACCGTGGGATGAGTTTAGTTTGACAAATTAGGCCGTTGGGTTGCGTTCTGAAATTCCGAATTATGGTTTTTGTTTAAATGTTCACGGAATAATTATCAATATTAAAACATACATATTTTGACTGGATATTTCTTCCAATTTCGTGAATGCTGACGAGAATGAGAATGGAGGCCTATGTCCAGCAGTGGACGTCTTTCAGAAATGATGACTATAATAAGGTTTCAGAACGCACCAGCTATTTCTCTTTTTTTATTTAAAGCTATCAGACTTTATCAGACAAAATGGAAACTACTTACCTGGGATAAATAATATAATATTTAGTGCTTTTATTTTCCTGTTCTGTGGCATTTAACAAGGCTTTTACTTGGCTTTTACATCTTGGTAGGTAGCGACATCTAGCTAGCTATTTATTAGTTTAAACTTATGAGCTTATGAGCAAGTTTATTTATTGAATCATACTATTATTATTTTTTATTTACATTTTATTTTATTTATAATAATAATTTTTCGCAGACGAAGGCGCGGGTAACAGCTACTCTTCATTAAGATTCACTAATTCACTTACTCGGTCGACCTGTTTTTTCGGTAATTTGTTTACGTAGGAAGAACCTTGACCTCAAATAACAAGATATACCTTTGTGCTCTTCTATTTGTTATGTTTTTATCCTTTTTTGTATTTTGTGTGTGCATAAATAAATAAATAATTTAATGACCCACAACCATACTTACTGCCGCACTCAGAGAGCTTATGATTACTATGATTACTTAAGCCATCACTTAGTACAGGTTTTGACAGTTTCATCATCATCATCAACAGCCTAATCATGTTCCCACTGCTGGGACACAGGCCTCCCCTTTTTTGAGAGGGAATGGGCTATAAATAATCTACCACGCGGGCCCAGTGCGGATTGGTAGATGTCACATGTACCTATTCGAATTTTTTGGTTCTAAGACATGCCGGTTTCCTCACGATGTTTTCCTTCACCGTTTTGAAAGCAGCGGTGATGAATTAAATTCCCTACACAAAGTAATGTGCCTGCCTGGGTTCGAACCCACGACCTACTGTTCGTAAGTCGGGGCCGCCACCACTGGGCCACCGCTGCTTGACAGTTTGTCATACAAATAATGTCAAAACCTTTACTAAGTGATGGACTAAGTAATCATGAAAGCTATCTGAGTTCGGCAGTAAGCCACTGGAATGTTAACTTAATTATGCCAGTTTCCTCAGTTAGGTATTTGTCTGCGATTTGAATGAGTGGTATCATAAAATAAGACATGCAATATTCAATCAATCAAAGCATTTATTTCAATCGGCCAGGGCCCCAGGCCCCAGAGTCTGCTATTCAATAGTGTCAGAATCGTCTATCAGCCGGGGCCCAGTAAGCCAGTTGAAGGCACTTTTGAGAATAGTTGAAACATCCCAGGCATCACTGTTATTCTGTCTATTTAAAGGGTTGCCATCTCAAAAATTTGGCTACCAGGACACCCCTTTACACACCGTGTGGACACACCATTTTAGAGCCCTAAACCCGGACATTTCATCATTTCATCAGTCAAAATTTTTTTGCGAGTCGGTTCGTCGGTTGATCGCGGCGCGGTGCGGGTACAGTAGGTACGTGTGTAGCGGGTGGCCCAAGACTTTAATTTTTAAAACCCGGACTACAAAATATGAAGTCCCGCCCGGACGCTCCCCGGACGCCCTCTAAACTAGGACAAATCCGGGGAAACCCGGACGGATGGCAACCCTATTATATAGTACTTACCTACAATAGTTGGCGATTTATTTTCATTTTTTTTTCATTCATTTATAATTCATTCATACATTCCAATTTTCCAAAGCGTAGATCTTGGGCTAGATATTTAATAATAATCCATAATATGGAGAAAAGTAAGATAATTTTCCATTTGCCTTTATTTAGTAGGATAAAAACTTTTTAATAGTTTTTTTTTCTACGTGCTTACTTACAAGTTACCATAGGTAAAAGTTTGTCTTACCTAAAGCCACTAGGAAAATTCAGGAAATCAAAGGAAAGTCACGTATTTTAGCCTGTATTTTCATTGATTTGGAACAAATTCCTGGAAACCATCAAATGTTGACAAACTCGGATATCGCTCGCTTAGGCGCGGCTTACATGGCGGAAATATCATAAATAAAACTGCTTTAATATAAGAAAATCGTTTAATAGAATATGTATATAAAGTATAGCTGTATAGGTATTTATTGATTAATATAACATGACGCCGGGTTGAAAAAAGTAACTGCTACCTTTTTTTTGGGGGTGGGAAATAATTATCATTCCGCTCTGGGCAGAGCCGTAGGGAGTGTCAGGCTTCTACTGACTAAAAACCACCCATGTTCCTTCTTAGCCCTTTGTGTCGAGGCCGCGGTATCTCTTTCGAGCAACCCACAGCTCCGACGGGGAGTAATAGCTACCTTGAAACCAAACTTGGAACATCCGGGGCACTTTTATTTAGGCATCCGTTTAGGTTTTGTCCCAGCAAACAGGCATCACTGTTGGAGTTGGTAGGTTTGATATTTTTCCAAAGCGACCACCGCCGATTTGAATGGCTGGAACTCATTAAGCGTCACAACTGAGTTGAACCGCTGCAAATCAGTCACATACTCCTCAACTTGGGGCAGAAACGCCGCAAGTTCTTCAAACTCGGTGACTTCAAATAGCGCAAAGCCTGCGCTATGCTCGTACAAAACATACAACTTACTCATTTTTGCTTGTTTAACTAATTAGTGATGTTGGGGTCGATTTCCGGAATACCAATATAATTATACTACCCAGTTAGTAATAGGTAATACGATACCCCTTGATAACACTGGCTGTAAGATTTTCGGGGCACTGACAACCTGTTACAACAGTCAAATTCATGGATATTTTTTTTCATCATCATCAGTCTATAATGTTCCCACTGCAGGGACTCAGGCCTCCTCTCTAAGAGAGGGATGGGCTATGATCTACCACGCGGACCCAGTCGCCCAGTGCGGATTGGTAGATGTCACATATCTTAGAATTTTTTGGTTCTAAGATATGCCGGTTTCCTCACGATGTTTTCCTTCACCGTTTTGAGAGCAGTGGTGATGAAATAAATTACACAAAGTAATGCGCCTGCCTGGGTTCGAACCCACGACCAACTGTTCGTAAGTCGGGGCCGCAACCACTGGGCCACCACTGCTCTATTTTTTTTTACTTGGCTTTTATATATTACTTTCTGATGGCTGTGGGGCCGCGGCTTCGCCCGATAGGATGTCAAAAACTTGACAAATTATATAATAAAACCTTCCTCGAGGACCACTCTATTCATTGGTGAAACCAGCATGAACAGACAGACAGGCAGACGCGGCGGAGGACTTTGTTTTAATATATGTAGTGATAGCTAAACCATATTGTCCCACTGCCGAGCAAAGGCCTCCCTCCATTCCTTCCAACGGCCGGTCATGATTCTGTGCAACTTCTTTCCAATTCTCAATCCAGTTTGTCCCGCCATCTCCTTCGTGGTCTGCCGACATCGACCCCGTTACACTGTTTCAGGGCGCCGATCCTGAGCTTTACGGGCCCACAGCTCGTTCGGCATGCGACAGACATGGCCTGGCTACTCCAATTTAAGTTGAACAACCTGTTGAGCTATAGTTGCTGGTGCTGCCAGTTAAGATGTCAATAGCGGTCATTGACCCACATATATTTATTAAAGTTCTTAACTTTGAAATCCAAAAATAAGCCTGTTCATGTCTTGAATCGTCATCTATCGCGATCTTCAACATTTTTTCTAATGAAAAACGACACATGGTTCATTTGTTTTGGTTCGTACGAAGAGATATTAAGGAAAGGGCAATGACCGCTATTGACATTTTAACTGGCAGCAGCTATACGTCAACTTTTTACGCTTTAAAAAAATTAATTAGTCCGTATCTCTCCAAACAACAATTTAACGCGGCAGGCCCAGAAGGCGATGGCGGGAAGAACTGGATTCGTTTTGCAGGGATTGGCAAACCGGAGCACTGGATAGGGATAAGTGGAAAGAGGGAAGGGAGGCCTTTGCCCTGCAGTGGACACAAATGGCTGATAGTAGTAGTGGTAGCAGTATCTCTCCATGTAAGCCGGTGTGAATCGTTACATCAACATACAAGTATAAATAGTGAGTGAATACTGAATAAGTACTTTATCAGTAAAATGGATGTTATGTTTGTGAGGTGGCCGATATTCACTGGAAATCAGACTTGAGGCTGTTTGTTATACAGTGGGCGGAATTCACACCCGAGCCACAGGTACGATATTTATACTGTGCCACAGGGGAGGTTGTTTTGATAAGGAGCCGAGAACTGCCGTTACAAATGGCGACGTGTATCAATGCATTTATGAAGATATTTTAATTAAATAATGAAACGATAGGTACCTAAGTATTTTTATCATGAACTACTAGGAAACTATGATTTAATTTTTGTTTTTTTTTTTCGGAGAAGCAAAGTTATGAAGATAGCCATGATTTTAATCCGTCTTTTGGGCTTTGCCGCAGTCTGGTAAAAATATAAAGTATCTACCTACCAACTAATATTTTTGAATTTAGCACAAATCAATGTCAATTTGTTAAAAAAAAAGTAAGTAAACTTGCCCCAGTAGGTCCTAGTCATAACTCAAAACGTCTAGATTACAGAACTGCCTGCCACGCTACATCCATAGTACCTAGGTATCTACATATAGGTAGATAATAGAAATATGCCCACCACCATACTGAGATGGCGTGTATATACGAATAATTACTATATACACACAAGTTGTATTGACAGCACTACTAACAAACACGGAAAGTAATGTTTGTCTGTACAAAATCTACACTAATAATTATGATGAAGTATGTAGTAGTGGAGTTCGAAAGTTGTAGGGGGTACTCTCTGAATCTCAGAACCGTTTTTGAAAATTCGTTCACTAATGGGAAGCTTTATTATCCCCGAGTGTCATAGGCTATATTTAATAGGGATAACTTCTGACCAAAATGCGAGCGAATTCGCGAGGAAAAGCTTTTAGTAAATCCTAACTATCCTAACTTCCTAACTATCCTATCCTAACTATCCTAATCCTAACTTCCTAACTAATATTATAAATTCGAAAGTAACTCTGTCTGTCTTTGCTTCACGCCTAAACTACTGAACCGATTTGTGTGAAATTTGGTACAGACATAGTTTGGAACTTGAGAAAGGACATAGGATAGTTTTTTTTTTTTTTTTTTTCGCGAGATAAACCAAAAATCTGCCGGAAGTCACTATTGCACGCGAACGAAGTCGCGGGCAAAAGCTAGTAAATTCTATAATTTAATATCAGAAATAGTCATGGTAGTAGTATTTTTCAAAGAACTCTATGACTATCAACTCGCGCTTGACCGTTTCTCAGTTGTTATCATGAATCGTCACAAATACTTATAGACAATACACATGTGTGCGTATTTAATATTGTGATGGATTACAGAACAAAGGAAGAATAGAAGAATCCCTTTTTTTAATTTTCGCGAGTGAAAAAAAATCTTGCAATAAAGATGCCAATTCTTCTTCTTAGCGTGTGGATGGCAAAATAAATAAATAAGGTAGTTTTTTTATATTTTTTTATTTAATAAGTAGGTATTTTTATATGTAAGACTATACTAAATATTTAAACTAAACTAACCTAAAAACAAACTAACTATAAAAGGGCATCGAAAAACTCCTCCTCAACGCTGTCAGCAGGTAAAGTACCCAAGAGACTGGCAGCGTTGCCGCGTTGTATGGCAACACTTATCCTCTGGCCAAAGAAAAAGCCAGCCCTTGGGTCGGAGGAAGCGTCAACAAGGCGTTTTGAAATATCCTTAAAAAGGCTGTGTGCACTAGGACCCCACGGCCCTAAAGTTTCAAGGTAGTTGACTAAAATAATCTAATAAGTCTGTCAGATAGATTTCCAAAAAAATATTGAACACGTATTTTTTCTTTTTTCACGTAAACAAAAAATGAAGACGATACAGTACTTCGAAAAGTCGCAGGACGTCACAGTTAGATTTTTTTTTACCAGAAAGTGACGTCACCAGCCCCCACTCACGAACTTTGAAACGTTTTAATTACCTACGCCATTTTTTATCAATTTGATAAAACAAAAAACACGTATCCAATATTTGTCGATAATCTTACAGACGAACTAAACAGAATCATATTTTTTTTAGTCAGTGTACACACACGGCTACACATCAAGCTATACATTTCCAGTTTACACTGATCTCGCACTGTACGGAAATCCTATACAATGCTAGACCAGCTTATACTAGGGCATGCATTCCGGAATTCCGGAATCTCGCAATTCCGGAATTCCGTAACAATTTTCCTGATAATTCAATTCCGGAATTGAGAGGAGTAATACCGGAATTCCGATATTCATATTTTTTTGATATTTTGATTATTATTTTTTGCGCGACGCTTTATACAGCTGATATCACGATACAGTTTATGCTCAAGAAACTTCTTTGTGAGTTCTAAACAAGCGATGAACTTGCGAAGTCGTATTAAGATTACTATTAGCAGGTGTGTGTGATCCACCAATTACACAATCCGCAAGTCTTCTTTGCACAAGCAGAGGACAAAATCTTTCCCAAAGTCAATTACCAACGTCTTCCCGTTTGTGGTCGCCACTCCAGAACTTTTCGGCCCCATCGGCCCTCCATTCTGCGAGCAATGTGCCCTGCCCATTGCCACTTCAGTCTGGCGATTCTTCGGGCTACGTCGGTAACCTTGGTTCTCATGCGGATGTCCTCATTTCTGATTCGATCACGCAAGAAAACTCCGAGCATAGCCCTCCCTATTCAAACAAAAACCCAGCCCAAATCTCGATCGAATCGAAGGCTTTCTCGTAGTCTACGAACGCTAAACAGAGAGGCAGGTTATACTCTTCGGTCTTCTGTATAACCTGCCGCAGCGTATTTATGTGGTCTACGGTGCTAAAGCCTTTTCGGAATATATGTCGCCAGGACAAGTCGTCGGCGTCGGTGTGTTTTGAGGTAGCCGGATCTCTTCCGGGGATTCTTAGCACCCCTTGCTACGCCGTTGCCTCGTCCGCTACCGTAGTCGAGGGTAGACGGGCTGCCGGGTACTAGGGGCCATTCCTGTCATGCGCTCTAATTTATTAGAGGGGGTTTGCCATAATCGCCACACTTGGCAGGCGGGTTGGCGATCGCAGTATGGTTGCTACAAAGGCACAGAGAACGCCGCTGCCCAACCTCTGGTCCCAGTCCCTTAGTCGCCTCTTACGACACCCACGGGAAGATATGGGATGGTGCTATTCTTTACATCCGACACCATACGGTACAATATCTCAATATGTTGTTTATAAAATATCGTATGTTTTTTATTAACATTACTAATGTTTAATTCTATTGCGTGTTTTATAAACCTTGTTGATTTTACGGTTTTAAAATGTTTAATTAGAGTAATAATTGAGAAAGATGACCAAATATGTTTAATTTGTTACTGAAAATCATTAAAAGGCTGATAAAATTATAAATCTTGTTAGATTTGAAACAAACTTTAAAAATTTACCAGTTCCGGAATCAGTTCCGGAATTCCGGAATCAGATCTCCAGTATCGGAACTCAGTTCCGGAATTGAGAACCTTGCGATATTGCATGCCCTAGCTTATACTGGAAATGTATAGCTTGATGTGTAGCTGTGTGTACTACCCTATTAGCGTGTCGATGGCAATCTAAATTATGTCGACCCAGAAGTTACTAGTTTGGTGATTTCGGTAGCGTCCACCAACCAGTTCCTGTAGTGAACAAACAACAGGACACGCACAGGACACGAATACAGAGAAGTTCCTGATTGAAAAACCCAATAACACTTTGGCAGACCCGGGAATCGAACCCAGGACCTTATGCTCAACAGTTTTTCAGTTTAGAAATTATTTATAAACTAAAGATATTTTAAAATATAAAAAAAAAAATATTGAAAAATAACTTATTTTAATATTACTATCTTCAAACTAGGCTAGATATTCAGCCTTTACCCACTTTTTACCCGACTGCTCCAGAAAGAGTACAAAATTTAACCATAAATTATCAAATTCTAACTTCCGCCATTTTAAACGCTTCAAATCCAATGACGCTTCTTCAACATGTCTTCAATAACAAAAAAATAACTAAACAAATGACATCTCTATAGATTTTCGTAACAACTTGGCTACTTAACGTTCGGTACGATTTTAAAATTAAAAACTTTAATGGTTGTGTGTGTGTGGGTGTGTGTGTGTGCTTACATAATATATAAGCTGTCAGTTTATGTTAGGGTGTGTCTGTGTGCGGGCGGTGTGTGTGTGTGAGTCGGGGACAGAATGTTGAAGATGTGGCTGTGAAGAGTTTTGAATTATTTATTTATTTGGCGAATAACATGTACAATTTTACAGAAAAATCCAAGATATTGTACAGACGGCTACACATCAAACTTTTCCAGTATAAGCTGGTCTCGCTTTTTATAGGATTTCCGTACAGTGCGAGATCAGCGTAAACTGGAAATGTATAGCTTGATGTGTAGCCGTCTGTACAGGAGTATTAAAAAAAACAATTAAATGAAATAAGTACTTGATGCTTGCAAGTTGCAACATATTGATTTAAAAGAGTGTCCATCATGGAGTTTATTGCCCATTCTTCTCCTTAGAGATAGACTCTTTGGAATGGGCAAAATAACTACCGTACTTTCACAACTTATTAAGCTTTGTGACTGTGACTGTAGCTTCGTTTTATTTATTTTCTGGCATTCAAAAGTGTATGTAAGTAATGGTCTATTTAAAATAAAAGTTTGCATAAAATTAGAAAAGTTTACCTACACTAAAAAAAAAGGTCTGGGGTAACCACCCCGATGTCAAGAGATCTTAATAAGATCCCTGTCAAAAAGTCGCTGTGTGTCAAGCGCTCTTATTAAGGGCGCTCGTTCCCGCGTTTTCTAAAAACCGTTAAAATGTGTGAAAACTATGCCTATATAGCTCACACTTGCCCAACGTGTAGTGGAAGAGACAAGGATGAAAATTGGTTACTCAGTATTAATAGTAATATTCCCCTGTCAAGGTCAAAACCAAACGCGCGGGCGTCTTTCTTATCGCTCGTTTTGGAGTGTTTACATTATGACTCATGTTTCGTAAACAAAACGTTCACACAGCTAAAACTTTGTCTGCGATAAGATTGTGTACCAAACTATGCAATACGATACTTTCAAAAGCCACTTGAGTTACGGAGTTCTCAGAATGAACGCGTAAGCATACCCTTTTTTTTTTTTTCGGCTCAAGTGTCGGCTACCTGAGCCGACCTTTTTGTTTAGCTTGCAGTATGTCGAGTATGAATGGAGAGCTGTGTTATTTTAATTGATTTGTATTGTTATTTTAATTGATTTGTAAATAAACATAAGTTTTAACAGAGTTCTCTTACAAAACAAGAGTTACCGGCGTTTTAATCACGCGCCGCGTGACGTCACGTGACTGACAGCGACTGTCACGTGACGTCATCCCAGATAGCCGTGACATTACGCCATTTTGCGAAAATTTAGCTTGACACCCATGTATAGCTTGATGTGTAGCCGTCTGTACAGGAGTATTAAAAAAAACAATTAAATGAAATAAGTACTTGATGCTTGCAAGTTGCAACATATTGATTTAAAAGAGTGTCCATCATGGAGTTTATTGCCCATTCTTCTCCTTATAGATAGACTCTTTGGAATGGGCAAAATAACTACCGTACTTTCACAACTTATTAAGCTTTGTGACTGTGACTGTAGCTTCGTTTTATTTATTTTCTGGCATTCAAAAGTGTATGTAAGTAATGGTCTATTTAAAATAAAAGTTTGCATAAAATTAGAAAAGTTTACCTACACTAAAAAAAAAGGTCTGGGGTAAGTAACGAATTTAATTTATTTAGCTTATATTTCTATGCTTATACTGAATTTTTAACCGACTTCCCAAAAAGGAGGAGGTTCTCAATTCGATTGGTATATATATTTTTTTTTAGGTGCTATCATAGCAAGACAGCTTTATAATGTGCACATTTATTACTATATATAGTTTTGTAACAGCGCCGAAATATCGGGAACTCGAAACAAAAAGTAAACATGGTAAATGTCCCGTTTTCAGTATAACAATAGTAGGTAAAGATATAGTTCAATATAGTAGTAGAGTAGTGAGTAGTGTAGTAGTAGTGGTATAGTTGTCGCAGTTGTTTTTATTTTTTAGTTTTGTTTTTTCTTTTTGTACCTATTTTTATTTTTTTTAGTTGGAAGTTGTGTTTACTGCTTTTTATTGTACACACGGATACACATCAAGCTATACATTTCCAGTATAAGCTGGTCTCGCATTGTATAGGATTTCCGTACAGTGCGAGACCAGCGTAAACTGGAAATGTAGGTATAGCTTGATGTGTAGACGTGTGTACCATATTTCTGCGACAATAAATATTTTTTTCTTTCTTTCAATAATTACATTTAGTTAAAAGTTTTTGTTACCTATTTATTGTTATTACCGTAATTAACCATTGAATATACTGGGATTTTATTGTTGTATTTGTTTCGACCATTCAAAAGTGCACGTAACTGGCCTACTTGAAATAAATGGTTTGATTTTTTTTAACCACCTTGAACAAAGGTGGACGTTCATAAAGACTACAGTATGTTTTTTTTTTGTCTGTATTTTACCTCATAACAAAAAAGGCAAAAAAGTCAATGAAACAAACAACGTCACCGACTTCCCAAAATAAACTCATTTTAGACTTTTTTGTGTTTTTTTTAGTCGTTTCTTTTTTTTGCCACTAATATTTCATGAAATACTAAGGGTATATCCACGCTAGTCTAGCGCCTGCTCGGGTATTGTACTTGATTGTAGCGCGAGTGTCGGCGAGCGGAATGCAAACTAAACTGTGCAGGGTTGCCACTAAACGTTATTATTATTATTATACTCTATTTGTTGAAGATTTTGCTAAGTTTTTTTGAAGAGAAAGAAAAAACAATGTTAAAAAGTATTATTTCTTGCTTCTTTATCGTGTGACTAGTGCCTAACTTGGTGTCAAAGATTTATACTGCCAAGTTGAAAATATATTGATTGTGGTATGGGATATTAAATAATAATAATTACTTGTTTACCTTAATTCGTTTATATGTATAGGGTCTATATCGAAAGATTTGCAAGAGAGATTTGTCACTTCTTCAATTTCACGATCACGACACCACAGTCCCTCAGCATGCTTTAATAATCGCTCAGTTAAGTCAGTTACTGCATGAAACGCAAACCTAGATCTGGCAGGTCGCTACCAAACATTTGAACTATCACTACTTGCAACTTTTAAACATAATTCAGTTATAGTTTACTCGTCAGCACCAATAATACCTTTGTATGACAAACAACAGTACTGCGCCTAAATGACACCTTTTGTGTTACTTTTTCTTAAATAAATATATTCATATACTAAATACAACAAACAAAAAACAAAATAATCAAGTAAATACCTAAACTAACCCAAAACTGCACACCCTACTAACTCGTCCTCGAAATAATAAATAGTGGCCGCAGCAACCCTACGCTTATATTAGCGCACACATACACACCCCTGTGTAGACACACACTCACACACCCACAGGGAGTGTACGGATGCACGCACACACACAACGCACGAATTAGGGTCGTTGTGTTTCGTTGGGATGGTAAAGTTGGTTAGGTTGCGATTTTTAAGATTTTAGTTTTTGCAGTCTTAAGTACCTAGGTACTTTTTTTTGAGTTTTTTGCTTTGTTACATTTGGTTAGTACCAGTTCGTAGTTGGTTGAAAGAACCAATGCCATTTAGTACAGAAAAAAATGCTTTGTTATTTATCATCATTTTGAGTATTTTATGTCTAAGGTCTGTATTTTAATTTTGCGTAGGACTTATAAGATTAAAATATCGAATGAGTTAATTTATTTTGTGTCTCAAAGAAAGAGGATAGATCATTAAAAAATATGAGAGTTTAGATATTGTTGCTTGCTGTTTATGCAAAATGATCGCTTGAATACATGTCTTATTTTTGTAACTGCTCTACCGCTTTTTATTTATATAAACAACTAGCGGACGTCCCGCGGTTTCACCCGCGTAGATCCCGCGTAGATCCCGTTCCCGTGGGAATACAGGGATAAAAAGTAGCCTATGTTACTCAGGGTGAATGTAGCTTTCCAAGGGTGAAAGAATTTTTGAAATCGGCCCAGTACTTTTTGAGCCTATTCATTACAAACATACAAACATACAAAAATAGGTACAAATCTTTCCTCTTTATAATATTAGTGTAGAAGATAGTGTAGATAAACTCCATGATAATTTCAGTCATAGTTTAAATTTTTCATAAAGCTTTTACCCGACTGCAAGGAAAGGGTTATGTTTTTCGCGACTATCTTTGTTTGTAATATTCTTTATTCCCTCATATCTTCCAAACCATTTGATGGATTTCTTTTTTTGTATTTATGTTGAACTGTTGTTGTCATTTTTAATAGTTATGTAATTATTAGTGTGTGTTTTGTATAAATAATATAATTAATCTTGCATTTTCTTCGCATTTAATAGAGTAGGTACTTAATATATTTAAAGGTTCCTCTACTATACCTAGTAGTTCTTGTATTTATTTTTCCGAATGATTTTTCAAAAAAATACTATGTTCTAGAAAATTTTGACTTACACCGCTTTCCCAGGTGTCTGCAGCCCGTTTTTTATTACGCTTGCTAGATGTCCCATATACTACATTGTTTAGGTTATTATTTTTTGTACGAATTTCACGAAAAAATCTAAGTAAAAACATTTCACGTATGCATGAGTGTATTTGTTTATTATTTGCAAAACAAAAACATATGGGTTTGTAAGTATTATGTTTTTAAGAAATTTAGACCTACAATTAGTGTTTTAGAAGAAAAAAATGTTAATTAATATCAAACCTACATACATACATTCGCACGCCTTTTTCTCATGGAGGTAGGCAGAAAACACAGAACGCTGCCTGCTACGATTCTTACTTTAATACTCCTTTTACCTCGTCCACATACACTTTAGACTCAAATTAAACAGAATCTAAAACTAAATAGCAACCCTTTTGATTGATTTACGCCCAAATACTCGAACGTCACTCAATTATAAGTAACCCTCAAAACTCCTGCTATCTCTGTCACTCTGCGTTAAAGTAACAAAGACAGCACGAGATTTAAGTGCAACTTAAAATTGAGTTAAATTGACTTAAATTCTGACTTGTTTGACTTGACTGATTGACTAATTAAACTCAAAGCATTCATTTATAAAATAGACCTGTAACAAGCACTTTTACTAATTTTAGCCAAAAATAAGCTTCTTGCAGTATAGCCACAGGCATATTATGTAAATAGACTATAGCTGCCCAATTACTAGTTTAAGGACCTAATTCTCTTATCACAGAAACAAGGATTATTTAAAAAAATATTTTTTAGATTGTTAAGTATATATCTTAACACGGCTTAATACCTACATATTTGAAAATGATTGTGGAATGAATAACTAGCACTTTGCCCGCGACTTCGTTCGTAGAAATTGTGATAGATTGGCTAATATATGCATGATATTTCGGGGTATTTGTGATATTATTTTATGTCAGAAACATAATTAGCACCTCCGAATCACGTGTATTTCCATAAGTGTCAAAAGTCATTCATTCAAATTAGAATCAGCTCTTTTCGAACGTCAATTTTTTTACAAGAGACAGTCCCCCAAAACGCCCACCCATCGACACTTCCTAGTGTTTTAACTTATAAGCTTTTAATTAGATTATTAGTTCCAGAGATTACCCCTGCATACAAATTAACTAACCTCTTTTTACCACTTTTCTAATACTACTAGACCTCTTTTTAAATATTGATGTAAGTAAGTAATCCTACTAATATTATAATCGCGAAAGTTTGTTAGTATGTATGTATGGATGTTTGTTACTCTTTCACACAAAAACTACTGAACGGATTTGGATAAAATTTGGTACACAGATAGTTTATAAGCTGGATTAACACATAGGATACTTTTTATCCCGATTTTATCTTCCCGTTGGATAATTTTCGAGTTGTAGCGGGCAAAGCTGCTGGCAACAGCTAGTGTTATGTAAAAAATATTGATCTGATTTTCACTTCCGCAGTCCCGGGCTGAGAAAGGTCACCCTCTATTCGAAAAGGGGTGTGTGTGGTGAATCGGTGACTCAGGGATTATGCCAAGAGCACGTATATAATATATGTACATAATTATATGTATTTACTAGGTTATGCCCACGGCTTCGCTCGCGTGGAGCTCGATAGTTTTCCCACGGGATCTTACTAACGGGATAAAAAGTATCCTATGTTGTGTCAATTCAGGTTGTCACTATCTGTCCACTAATTTTCTTACAAATCTATTTAGTAGTATTTGCGTGAAACAGTACAAGAGGACTGTTATGTATGAACCAAGCTCGTGAATCTTTTCAACAAATGGGACCAATTGGAGAGTAATACCTACAAAAAAAATGTCAAATCGGTTCATAAATATGACGGAGTACTTAACTAATGAGGTAAAAGACATAGAAAAAAAATACACCCGTGTTGAGAACCTCCTCCTTTTTTTTGAAGTCGGTTAAAAATTTAAACCTATGACAAACAGCATAGCGTAGCATATACTATTGAACTATTACAAGACAACAAGACTCAGCGTGTATAGAGGTACAATATTGAAAATTTGTTACTAAACCATAAAAATTATCGCTCTTCATCGATGTGTGTGTTTGAGAGTGTGTGTGTGTCGCTCGCTACGCAACGCCCACACACACACAGGTAATTTGTTGGTCTTAAGACTCAGGGTTGAATGGGGATTGTCCAAAATTTCTAACCATTAGGTTTTATTTTATTTTTTGAAAATTTAGGGTATTTTGAGAAACCAATTTGAATAGTTTCATGATTGGCTCAATAGTTATTTAAATAAAAATAATTCAATTATTTTAAGTTTTTAAGGTAGGTGACGTCATCGACGTCAGTATAAGAGAAGTACCGTTGCCTCAATATTTCATAATTAAAAATTTAAATCTGTCAACACAACGTCATCCATATCACATCTGGAAAGTGTCAAGTGTCAATTCTGTTGTATAAACAAGCTAATCGAATCCTCGTAGTTCCTATCCTATTTGTTTAAAACTGGTGTTTTTTAACACTCTCTGTCGTCACTAGAATAATCGACGCGGCGACATCATTTTATTGTTTGTTTTCCTGTACCACAAATGACCACAATGACCGATACTTTTGTTAAAGCTGACTCGCGAAACCTGCCTAAAGTTGAGACCGTTATGATATTAGAGTATATTTCTACTAGCAGCCATCATAGCGTAGCTGAAATAAGGGGAGCAAAAATTCTAATGTAAGTAACGCATTCAACATAAAATAACTTACGAGTAAAACGTGTTTTTTGTTCATATCAAATCAGTGTATTTTTTCATTGTTTCAGGTCATCTCGAGATTCATACATAGATACTGCAGTAGGGTACGTTAAAGTTAGTAGAACGGGGAGTGAGTGCCTAGTTAAAGCTAAAATTGTGCCGGAACACAGAATAAGCAAGAAACTATACACTGTTACATGTAAAATTGATGAAAGTAATGATGTTATTCTTGATTCTGTGTGTGAAGACTGTCCAGCATCTGCAGGTAATTTCTTTTAAAAACGAATTACTTATAAAATATTACTTTCTATGGATTAAAACTATGTTGATCAAATACCTTATTTCTTCTTTATAGGTGGTTGCAAACACTCATTACTACTACTTTTTTGGCTGGCAAAGCAAAGTTCAGAACCATCATCAACAGCAGTTGAATGCTACTGGAATAAGCCTACACTACCAAGTGCGAGCACAGAACCAGTTACTAGCAAAGAAATATTTAAAAAAGCAAAAATTCCTAAGCTGACCCCTAAAGATAGTACTATTTTAACTGAATTCGAAGAAGAGTGCAAACGAAGGAATATTGGAAACTCGCTGATTTTAAAATTTTGTGAAGGAAATAAACCAGATTCAAAAAATATTTTTGATATTATGTTGCAATTTATTGAAGTAGAATCTGTACATACCTATTTCAACTTCAGAGATTATTTGAAGAAAGTCATAAATGATGAGACTATGTTAGAAATTAATACAAAATCTCGAGGGCAGTCTGAAAGCAAGTACTGGTATAGTATACGCCAAGGAAGATTGACAGCTTCTAAATTATATGAAGTTGCGCATTGTAAGACAGATGGAACGTTAGTGGAACATATATTAGGAGGTTACAAAGTGCCTGAAACAAAAGCTATACTAAGAGGAAGGAAGTTAGAAAACAGAGTGCTGCAAGTTATTCAAGAGAAATTAGATGTTAAAATTGAAAAATCAGGCTTTATGCTTATTAATGGTATATTGGGAGCATCTCCAGATGGAGTTGGTGAGGATTTTGTAGTTGAAATAAAATGTCCAGCCTCGGAGAAAGCTGTCCAATCATATATTAAGAATGATATTGTTAATAACAAGTATAAAACACAAATATTATGTCAAATGCTAGCTTGTAAGAAATCTAAAGGATTATTCTGTGTTGCAGATCCTTTATTTGAGACTACTCAAAATATTCATGTAGTCTGGGTTGACTTTGACAAAGTATATATTGATGAAATTATCAACAAAGCAGAACTTTTTTGGAGTCAATATATATTTCCAAAATTACTAAAGAGTGTCAAAAAATAATAAATCAGTTTATATTCTTAATAAGTTTTTATTATTTCTCCCTGTAAATTAATTAGGCCACAAACTATGACAACAAGTTCATCTAAACATGAAACATATTTATAATTTACAACAGAGTGTGGTTTGAGTATGGAAAATTCTCTTACACGCCTGATAACTCTTTCAACATGGACTCTTAAGCTTGCTATTACTTTGCTTTGTATAACTTCGGTAGCAGTTTGTTTGGTACCTGAGTAGACACTTGGTGGCCTCAAGAGTTTAATACCACGTGAACTTAACACAGATTCAATTTCTTTGAATCCTCTATCGGCTAAAACAACAGCATTTGGTTCCAAAACATTTAATAAATTACTTTTAAGAACTATGGCTTTGTCAGATATTCTTCCACCATAACCTTTTGAAATGAAGCTTACAAAACCATTAGGGGTACAGCCTATCAAATACTTTACAGTATTGCAACTTTTGTACTGAGACCATGTCTGTGCTTGCTTTACTGGATTTGAAGGTTTTGCAATTTGTATTTCGAAACAATCTATTATCATGTGCACATCAGAATACCTTATTTTAAAAACTAAAGGTAGGTTTTGTTTTATCTGTTTTGGACGTGGACAATAAATAAAATTTTGAAAAAAGTTACCAAGGACTTCAATTCCTGTTAATATCAAAGATGATAACTTAGTTCTTGATATTTGAAATTGGTCACTTATTCTTTCTATGGAATCATTTTGCTTAATTTTGAGTAAAGTTATAATAAGATAAATAGAGTCAATTTTTAATAAGCTTCTTTGTACAATGTAATCTATAAGCCATAGGTACTGTTTTGGCAATCCTAAATACATTTTGGGTTTATCTGATATGATGTCTAACATATTCTTTCTTCGCTGCAACTCTTTCTTATTAGGTTCAAGCACTGATGATTCTTCTGTTTCTGATGTACATCCAAATAGAGATGGAGTTGCTGCAGATGAAGTTTCTTGTGAAGATGGCACTTCCAGTGTAACAACACTAGTAGTTTTTCTTACCTTATAGTTTGTGCTCTTGTCTACCATCTTTATTTCACACTGAGTTGAGGCATCAATCTAAAAACAAAAATTATGAGTAATATTTTTCCCAGTAATTAACACAACATACATAGCATCAACCTTGTACTTAACTGCTTTTTGGTTACCTATGTGAAGTATTATACAATCATAGATTTTTGTCCCTATAAATGATATCTTCATTACATAGTTTATATTCAAACTTGTTTACAAAGTTCAGCTGATCTTGCAATAAGATGCTAGTTATGTTAATAATAACTACAAATCAGAAAGCTTATGAGAAAAATAAAAATTGATAGTGAATGATAAAAAGTGACCTACCTTACGTACCTTGAGGTTAAGAATCGCGTGTATTCTCTCCCTGACAATGACAGAATCTACATTATCCTCATATTTCCTTTTTATTGGTTTGCGGGAGGTAGTGTGATGCATTAACAGCTTAGTTAATTCTGTTGAGTCTTCACTTAAAGTAGGTGCATCCAAGCAGAGAGATGCTGTAGGTTTAAGGCGTGGCTCTTGATTCATTAACTTATGTTGATAATAATTCTTCAAATCGTTTTTAGGCTGTAAAA
Source organism: Diarsia dahlii (assembly GCA_949775195.1). Classification (NCBI taxonomy): domain Eukaryota; kingdom Metazoa; phylum Arthropoda; class Insecta; order Lepidoptera; family Noctuidae; genus Diarsia; species Diarsia dahlii. The sequence continues at coordinate 12,422,208 of OX459217.1, read as the reverse complement.
AAGAAAAAGAAGGTGGTAAATAGGGGTGGCATTAAGATACAGACCATACAAAGACATCTAATGCTGCCGAAATACTTACTTCAAAGTGATCTTCGCAACAATACATTGTATAAACCTTGCAATATTCCACGCCTACATCACGACACCACTTTTCTCGTAAATCTTCTCTAATACGAACAAAGATTTTGTTTGGACTATTATTACTATCATTCCTGCAAGTTGGAACAAAGCACTTCCTGCATTCCATACTATTTCAATATAATAAATAATAATATTATCGAGTGTTGAAATATTTTGAGATAGATTTCAAGAATGTTTATCTAAAAATATTTTTGACATAATTATAGTTTGACACTTGACAGATTGTAGACAATACTTGCCTCCTTTTTTTTTCTGAGGGAACGATGTAACAAAACTGTACGGCCGAAGGTGACGTAATTTGAAGGACAAAGAAGGTCAATCGTATTTTATCAAAAATATCAATAAAATATGAATATTTTTCATAATTAATTAGTCCGTAATTATCAGTAACGCTATTCCTCGAAATGGTTTTTCAATTACAACATTTAAAAAAATATGAACAATGCCCATTGTCATGATAACGGATTATAATTTGTAGAGGAAAACGTTTTGTTCTTTAACCGACTTCAAAAGAGGAGGTTTTCAATTTAAAAAAAATACAACCGGTATTTTTTTTTATGTTTGTTACGTCTGAAATCTGTCATTTATAAATCGATCGAGTGAAGGCATTCAAGTAAATAATATGGACTGAGAGGGCTGTATTGGTGATTTTATTTAATCATTATTATAATCAGTAAAGTTATTATTGTTACGGTCGCGTATTCTATTTTATTTAACATCCAACCTGACACTGATCGACAAATTGCAAAAAACGTTTAAAAAAGTCGAAGAAAAACGTCGAATATCGGGGACTACCTTGAAAGATTCACCTTGAGTCCTTGACTCAGCATATGGCTCTGTAATATTTAAGACAAGCACAAGCGGCTAAGCGTAGTATCCAAAACATCCATAAACTCAAGCCCTTTTCCCATGGGGGGTAGGCAGAAAAAACAGAAGGCAACCTGCTACTATACTTACTGCTTTTGCCTCGTCCACATTCATACATCTGGCTATACATCCACGCCGGTTACGAGTAATACGAGTACCTACTACGCTACGCATACTATAGATGTCAATGGCGGTCATTGCCCTTTCCCTTATATCTCAACCAAAACAAATGAACCATGTATCGTTTTTTAACCGACTTCTAAAAAAAGAAGGAGGTTCTCAATTCGGAAGTTTATATATATATATTTTTTTTTTATGTTTGTTCGGGCATAACTCCGTCACTTGCTAACCGATTTAAAAATTCTTTATTTGTTGGAAAGGGTATACTTCCGAAATGGTCCCATAATTTTTTTATCGAAATCGGACAAACGGTTTTTGAAAAATCAACAAAACTCAAAAAAAAACTACATTGTCCACATTGACCCATGAACATGTGACACAACAAAAGTCACCGACTTCAGAAACTGATTTTTCTTCTAAAGTTTATTTTTCACTTTTTTGTGTTTTTTTTTTAAGTCGGTTTTATTTTTTGTTAAAAAGTTTTCATTAGAAAAAAATGACGATTCAAGACATGAACAGGCTTATTTTTAAACAAAGTTATGAACTTTAATAAATGTAGGTGGGTCAATGAACGCAATTGACGTCTTAACTGGCAGTAACTATACGAGTACTACTTATACTAGACTACTAGTAAGTACGTAATAATATCTAATAAATGATATATTTTTATACAAAACCTACAATTTAATTAGTAACAAATAAAATGGACATCCCAAACCAAATAAATTGTAATCTAGACCAATAAAGCACTTGTCCCAAAACACACACCATCTCCGACACAGCACGAAGTTATTAACATTAATTATTATAATCCACAGCCCTGACACACACACACACTCACACACACATAGCGCGGACATATGAAACCGAATGCTTGTCAAACTAAATGGATACGGTGAATAGGGATGTGTCGGGGAAGTTAAATATCGATATGGTATTTTTTTTTGCGAGATTTTCAAAGAGGAAGAAATTGTCATTTCAATTGTTTTCCGTTTCATCACATCATTCATCATTAGGATCATTTTAACATCGATTATCGTTTCTTAATATCTTTTCTTCTTTCTTTTTTTAAAAAACGTTGCCCCACACTAGGAATTTCTCCTGTAACGTGGGTGCGTTCACAAACATTTAAACTCACATACACAAATACCCAGACCCGAAACAACTATCCGTAGGCCGTACAAATATTTGTTCCGTGCGGGGATCGAACCCAAAAAAAAAAAAATAATAGTAATATGTATTTACATTTTTTTTTTTAACTTTTAAAAATAAAACAAAAAGGGTAGGTAGCAAAAATACCTATTTATTGTTGTTATTAACCTCATCGAATGAAATGTTACGTATTTTTTTTTACTGTTGCCATTTAAAAAAATATATCGATAGTTCCGGAAGGACAAAGGGTGTTAGAGTAGAGGAAGACCAAAGAAACGATGAAATCACTTTGTGAAGGATGTTTTGTATGGCTACAAATGTATCTGGTGAGATGACGAGTAAGTCCGAGTTTTTTTTTTTGGGACAAGCCCGCCACACTATTCCCAAACCACTGTAACTCCTGTTAGCCAGAACCAACAGTGGCGACCACAAGAAAAGCGCCGAGACAATGAAGCTCGACGAAGTCCCAGAGAAATGATTTTACTGTCTTGGATCCCGCAATGAAATTAATCAGAAAAGAATAGCGGAGGAGTAGGAAAAAACATAGTTTCCACTTCCCTCCATATCAGCAGGAGACAGAACAGAACAAGGCCAATAGGCACACAGGGACGTATACAACTGAGATAAGCCCAGTTGCCTAGCACCACGGATATTATTGTCATTAATATTACTGGGTCCTAAGTTGTGAGCTGTTATATTTGATTCCAATAATAGGTATGACAAAATTGCTTGAACGCACGGAAATTTGTTCTAGTTTCTACAAGGTCCGTATAGTAAATAACTCCGTAACGTCAGTAAGTCCGAGTAACAGAAAAGTAAGAAGAGGACATGCTGCGCTGTCCACAAATAAATTGGACTAAGAGCGAAGGAATGGTGATGATGAGCTCCGGAAGGATAAAGGTAAGAACAGCAGTAACGGAGGTGTCTTATAATATGTCGAGTAATAGAGAAGTATGGAATAAGAAGACATGCTGCGACCACAAATAAACTAGGCTGAGAAATGATGATATTAAGCTCCGGAAAGATAAAGGCGCTTGTGGCTTATACATATTACGTTAAAAAAAACTATAAAACTCTTTTTAATATGCTCTTTGTTATTGCTTATTCTTCTTCGTACGCTTTCCAACTTATGTGTGAATATTTGATTTATTTAATAAAAGCTAACAAAAAAAAAACTATCGATATTTTCCTCACAAATCTATCGACATGTCCCAGCGCGGGTACTTCACTGCTCGAGCTTGCGCTAGTATTATTATTAGCAGCGATAAGGCGCGTACACACGGACGGACTGTTTGGAAATATTATGTATGGCTGTAATCTGTTCTACCTGGTGGTTTAGGTATTTGGAACATCACGACTGAAATACCTGAAGGGATAGGCAGAGGTGTATAGTCACCAGCAATAATTATGTATGCACTTGGCAAAGTTTAAACGCGAATTTAACATGAAATAGCGATGGTAACTTTGATATATACCTACTTTATGATAACAAGGGTTCCAATATATTAGTTTCTTTACGTAACATGAAAATATATTATAAGATATTGTTATGTTTTTATACTTTAGTTTTTCACGCCTTGTGTCTATTATTGTATTCTTTTGTTATGTGTCAATATATTGCTGTATTGAACGATGGATGTTTTTCTTTATTAAACTAGAAAAATTAGCAGTATCCATTACCATTCAGTAACATAAGTGGTCCTTCGAGCCGGATCACTTATGTTACTGAATGGAAGGCTCCTATCGGCCACAACCTTAGTTCTATCGTAAAACTGTGTAGTAGAACTAGTGGGAATGATCCAAAGATATGAAACAATTTACCATTAATATAATCACGCCTGTAAACCCCGCAGTGTTAGACAGAGGTCATACATCAGAGGTATACACCCACATTTCGCCGGTAATGTTTAAGTCCCATGTTGTAATAGGGGCGAGCCTATTGCCATCAACCTATTGGGACAAATCCGGACTGCGTGGTTGCTACTGAGAAATTCCTTAACGGAAAAACCTAATACCATTACACTTTGCCTGACCTGCGAATCAAACCCGCAGGACCTAATGTTATGTTAAATCTTTCTCTTTATAATATTAGTATAGATAGATACAATGTGTCCTCATCAGGCGCGGTCGCAGCCTGAAATTTTGGAGGGGGTCACTCACTACACTAATAAAAAATAGGTATCTGGAATAAAATAAATTATACGTACGTAGTAAGTATTCGACAATTAACTAATATTTTAATTTTTCCTCCATCACAAAACTTAACAACAAGCATCACAATTCACAACTAAGTAGACAGCATTTATCTTGAATTGTCTTGAATCTTTACAATAAACCGACAGTTATTACATTATTAGAATATTGTTGTACAATCTTTATCATAACGACGCATATCGATTTTGCTAGGATTACCAAAACTACGTAGTTCGGTTCCTTTTTTCTAAACTAGATGTCATTTCGAAGTTATTTTGGCCATCGTACGTAGTTCATAAAAACACCACTAGATGTCAGCAAAATATAAATTTATCGCTGGTATGGGATGGCTAGAAATTTTCTTTTATTATAAATTGGCAAATTTTTGAGATTTTACAATTTGATCTTAGATTTTGGGGGGGCCATGTCCCCTGTGACCCCCCCTTCGGACCGCGCCTGTGTGTCCTTCCATGTTCTCCAGTGTGACCTCGCCCTAACCATGTGTCATTGCAACGTGGATGTAGCTAGACTCTGATACCAAGTTCTTATATGTATACATTAGGATTTAGCCCAGCGCTGGGCAAACTGGGGTAAACACGTGGTTGGGAAACTATCGGCTTGATTGCCATGGAATTTGAGCTGGTTTTGTGTGTTTGATTTTATAATGAACTGTCCGTTTTATACGTCATAGTCGTACAGTTTTTAACCGACTTGAGAAAAGGAGGTTCTCAATTCGACTGTTTTTTTGTATGGTATCTCATAGTCATAAAGTAACTCCGTCATTCTCTGATTGAATAATTCTTGGTCCCATAGTTCCATCGAAATCGGTTCAATACTTTAGTTTATTTTCCTCCTGAGTTCCTAATCTTTTTAGGGTTCCGTAGTCAACTAGGAACCCTTTCAGTTTCGCCATGTCTGTCTGTACGTCCGTCCGTCCTCGCTTTTAATCTCTGTGACCGTTAGCACTAGAAAGCTGAAATTTGTTACCAATATCTGTATCAATCACGCCGACAAAGTGGTAAAATAAAAATTGGAAAAAAAAAGTGGGAAGTGATTTTTTTTTTAATTTTAACCCTAACGTGTGATATATTGTTGGAAAGGTATTTAAAAATAAATAGGGGTTTACTAAAATCATTTTTTGATAATGTCAATAATTTCGGAAATAATCGCTACAAAAGTAAAAAAACAATGTGTGTCCCCCCCCTGTAACTTTTGAACCATAAGTTAGAAAATATGAAAAAAATCTGAAAAGTAGAACTTCATAAGGACTTTCTAGGAAAATCATTTTGAAAGTTAAAACAAAATAAATTAAAAATATACCGACTTCCAAAAAGTAGTTAAAAAACTAAAAAACCCGACTGAAAAAACTGAAAAGCAAAAAACAAGCACATTTTAAAATATTTTAAATTAAACAAAACTTTGAAGCAGGCGGGGTCCATTCTATTTTTAACCGACTTCCAAAAAAAGGAGGAGGTTATCAATTCGACTGTATTTTTTTTTTTTTTTTTTTTTTTTTTTTTTTTTTTTATGTTTGTTCACTCATAACTTGCGACTGGGTGAACTGATTTTCATGATTCTTTTTTCATTTGAAAGCTGGTGCTTCCCGTGTGGTCCCATTGTCACCATTTCAATATCTGATGATGGGATCTTGTAGAAATCGGGGGAACTCTTCAATAAATAACAGCAGATTAACCGCGATTGTTGCTATAGCATATCTAAGCATTGTTTACGCCATCACACAACATAATATTACGCCTGTACTCACTACAAAGGTTATAAAAACTATTTTGTGAAGATCTGATGAAGAACTTCGGAGATAGGCAACGGAACTCCTCAATAAATGATAGCTAATGGACTGGGATTGCTGAAATCTCATATTGTCTGTCTATTGTTTACACCAGTTCCTAACATAACATCACGCCGGTGCGTTGTGAAGGGGTAAGCACATGTGAAACACTAAAAAGTGAAAAATAAAAACTTTTTTACAAAAAATAAAACCGACTTCGACAAAAAAAACACTCAAAAGTGAAAAATAAACTTGAGAAGAAAAATCAGTTTCTGAAGTCGGTGACAAAAAAATTAAATCAAAGAAACAAAAGTCACCGACTTCAGTAACTGATTTTTCTTCTCAAGTTTATTTTTCACTTTTGAGTGTTTTTTTTGTCGAAGTCGGTTTTCATTTTTTCGTTTTTACCCACGACGGAACGGAGACGGTATATGCGTTTGGGGTGAGAGGTTGTTGTTTGTTTGTTTGTGTTTGTTTGTTTGTGTGTTTGTGCAAATACATGTTGCCCTTTTTCTTACGACTAGTCCGATTTTGATGCAGTTTTCAGTTATGGGTTCGGGTTTGATTGGTGCATGTTCTTAGATAGGTGTTACGGTGACAACTCACTAGGGGGCGCTGCAGTACACATTTTTTGTGCAAATCAAAGTTGCCATTTTTCTCCAAAACTACAAGTCCGATTTTGATTCAGTTTTCAGTTATGGGTTTGGGTTTGATTGGTGCATGTTCTTAGATAGGTGTTACGGTGACAACTCAACAGGGGGCGCTGCAGCAAACATTTTTTGTGCAAATCAAAGTTGCCATTTTTCTCCAAAACTACAAGTCCGATTTTGATTCAGTTTTCAGTTATGGGTTTAGGTTTGATTGGTGCATGCTCTTAAATAAAAGTAAAAACTTAAAATAAAAAGCAAAATTAAAATTTTTGAAAAATCCCACGACTGTTAAAAATTAATTCAAAAAAGGACAAAATAACATAAAACACTTAAACACCCACCTTAAAAAAACCCAAGAATGTCCGTCGGGAGCTGAACATTGCAAAACTAGTTCATTTAATGGCAGCCCCGACGGACATAGCAGAACCAGCACCAGAAGCAGTACCTTTGTGCTCTTCTATTTTTTTATGTTTTTTATCCTTTTTTGTATTTTGTGTGTACATAAATAAATAAATAGACATTCTTGGGTTTTTTTAAGGTGGGTGTTTAAGTGTTTTATGTTATTTTATCCTTTTTTGAATTAATTTTTAACAGTCGTGGGTTTTTTCAAAGGAGAATGCCAGCGGCACTATGGGCAAATGTACTCAATTCAACATTGTTGTGTCTTCATCAAATCATCTTTAAAATACTGGTTGGCATGTCTAAATACTACCTCAGAAGATTGAACACAATAGACAATGGCATTTTCGAGATATTTACAAAAATGAAATGACTATTTTTAGGTTATGCTCAACCAAAAATTTGTTGAAAAAACTATTTGAAAGGGTCTGAATGGGATTACGAGTGAGCTTTGTGTCTTTAAAGCATATTTTTGTAAAATCTGTTACGGTTTAGCTATTTCAGGTGGCCCGTGTCTGGTGACAACCTGTGACTAACTCACCAAGTCTAACTGATTTAGATTTTGAGCATTTTAAAATCATATTCTCGTGTTTCATGAAATTGCAAAGCATGGAAGAAATCATTACTAAGATAATCAATCGCTCAGAGTTATTTGTAGATACTATTCAAATCTTAAGGTAGTGGAAATCATGAAATTGTCTTTGTAAGTAGGGTGGAAAGGGAAAACACAATACTAAATACAATAAATGAAAGAATGATTATTTCTGGACTTTATTTATTTTATTCATCAAAAAACAGTGTATCCAAAAATGTAGCTGGAACACTAACATTGTTATTATAACGTCCCCAGCTTAAATAGTTGCCATACTATTCACATTAAATGCACACAGCAACCTTCAGTTCTTCTCCGTCCCAAAAGTTGTTATTCAAATGGATATTGCAGATCCGGGCACTCTAAGGAACATAATTATATTTTGTGACGCCGCGCTGTATCAATAATCCTTAAACTATTGATGATACCAATAGACGCTCATTATTGTTGCGTTTGGTGTGGCAGCAACACGTTTATAATATGTTCTTGAATAACCTTATTAACAATCCATAATACTGATCGACCAGGGCTCTGGCAGGAGGGGTGGCATTGGAATGTTAAAATCTTGTTCAATATGTATCTGAGATCGGTTTTGGGTAGCAGAATCTTCCACTCAGTCAGCATCGTGAGTTTGTCTGGTTGCAGTTATCCAGCATGTTTGGCAAACGCTTTCCAGACGTGACACCTGTAGATCAATACAATGACTTGTTTATAATTTGACCAGCCTATTTATATACAATCACTAGTAAGATAACAGTAAACAGTGTGGACTAGTGTGGTACGCAAGGGAATTCGTAGCTGATAGGCTAGAAAATATAACGTAATCAAAATAACGTATATAATCAGAATAACGTGAAAAAATAACGTCCTCAATCGTATGTGTATAAAAAAATATTATATATTACCTGATGAGATAGTACCCCTCGCAGTAATAATTAATTAGTTGTGGGCAGTCTAATGGCACTCGGTGAGTTCTTGATCTCAGTACGGAAACCCCACAGCCGTAGCAGACGACCGTTTGTCCTACTGCAGGTGTCAACTGTCCCTGGGATGTGAGTGTATTTTGCAACAGTGTAACACACTCCTGACACAATGTGCCTTCGGTTGACAGCTGAAAAAAAACTTATTTAAACAATTATATTTCTGTACAACTAATCTTAAATGATAGGTACCTACTACATACAATTAATATCCTCGAATATACACTGATTAAGATAAACCATCTTAGTCATTAAGTTGGTTATTAACAACATATCAGTATGAGGTTCCTACCTATATAAGTTATATTAAAATCCGGTAACTCAACTGGTGAGGTGAGAAACTAACACACACATGGATTTTACTTGTTATTTGGTACATAAACATAAAAGTACAGTTCCTAAATAAAAAACACCATTCTACATTAAAAGACAATGTTTACTCTTACCGGTGTTGGTGAGATCCAGACTTGTAAAATGTTCATGATGTTATTCGGAATCTCCGACAACATACGTCTGTGCATAAGTTGCGTTAATCTCAAAGAGCAGTTGAGACATCGTACCACAGTTGCATTCGCCATGATCACAACACAAAAAGTCCTGTTTTTAGTTATAAACAACACACACGGTGCAGCGGCGTTATAAGTGTGTTTATTGTCAATGGGTTGGCAGCATTAACGGAGTAACTAAAAGCTTCGACTCGAAGCACACACAATGTAACAAAACCAGCAAAAATAACATACCGTCGTAATGTATTGTAAAAATATGACAAACGCACAATAAATGTTAATGTACCCGCACTACGAGTAACATAATCCCTAGTATTGTCAGGTGATAGTAAAAAATGGCGTATTAAGACGTCGGAAATATAAAAGTACTCATTTATTGTTTGAAAAACTATGCCACTGTAAATAATCGTTAATACTTATTTAAAAAATGTATTTTTATTTTAGATAATTAATGCCGTTTTAGGTTTTGATACACAAGTCTTTTATCAAGAGTACTGTACGCGGGCATTCTCCTTTTTAATTTTGCTTTTTTGAATAATTTAATATTCCAAGTTTTGTTACGAGCTAGTAATACATTAATGGTTTGTATCTCACCAAAGATTATCAGTCTAGAATACCGATATCTATATTATCTAAGGTTTTGGAGGTCAGCAGGTCAGTGATCCCATGTAACATATTGATTTCACTTGAACGAGATTACAAGGGAAAACCGACCGTCAAATACTTAGTTCGGGAAAGCCTGAAAAAGTTATAACAAAACATAGCTCTGTCTAAGGAGCTAGTAATAACAGTTGTTAGGTTCGAACTTCAGGTTAAACCGCGCCAGCCTAGGTTGACCCCGGGATGGATAACCACCCATTACATACCGAGTTTCCTCCATGTTTCGAAAAGCACGTTTAAATAAGAGACCGCTTGCCCAGCTGTCATTTCTAGATCTTTGGCATTCGTTACACGTAGTCAAGTGTTCTGAAAGTCGGACAACCAGTCTTACCAAAAGGTATCGTATTACCCAGTATTGACTAGGTTGTGGAGGTCAGATAAGCAGTCACGACGGAAAATTTGAATTTCGCGGACTACCCGTTGGTCTAAAGCTGGGTGGCTTAATTATATTTAGTACTAGCTGATGCCCGCGGCTTCGCCCGCGTGAAAATGTCAATTTTCCATACAAACTTTCATCCCCTATTTAACTCCCTTAGGAGTTGAATTTCAAAAAATCCTTCCTTATTCCTTGTCTACATTATAAAGGGAACCTCTGTGCAAAATTTCAGCTTTCTAGGTCCAAGGGTTTGGGCTGGGCGTTGATGAGTCAGTCAGTCAGTCAGTCAGTCAGTCAGTCAGGACTTCTCTCTTTATTTATATAGACGTCATAGGTATAATAGGTTTGTGTAATAGGTTTTGTCCACGGCTTCATCCGCGTCGATGCCAAAATATTTCCCAACAAACTTTCATCCCCTATTTAACTTCCCTAGGGGTTGAATTTCGTCGAACCTTCCTCGAGAACCACTATCCATTAGTGAATACAGCATGAAAATCGGTGCAGTAGTTTTTGAGTTTATTGCGAACAGACAGACAGACAGACGCGGCGGAGGACTTTGTTTTTAACCGACTTCTAAAAAGGAGGAGGTTCCTTATTCGTGTCTATGTATGTATGCATGTCTTTTTTTATAATTTGTGGTGATGCATATTAGCCGACCCATCACAATTTTTACGGACGAAGTCGCGGGGAAGTGCTATAGTCTTAACATAACCTTGTATAAAATTATACGACATTCAAAAAGCCGTTTAAGTACAGAACATATAAATATATATGGTTTGTTTTGAATAACTTCACGAATCGTCTCCATAAGTTTTTTTCTAGCTTATCGGAGACCTTCAAAACGTATATTGAATATTATTTAACTGATACGTGTGTAGGCAGATAGGTAGCTCCAATAAAATATAACGGGTCGGAAAAAAACCCGAAAGGCAATTTTCTCCTCGTCATTGCGATATTTTTAGGGTTCCGTACCTCAAAAGGAAAAAACGGGAACCCTTATATATATAGGATCACTCATGTGTCTGTCTGTCTGTCCGACTTATCTCCGAAACTACTGAGCCTACAATTTTGAAAAACATACAGAAATTAGTTCAACACTTTTATATTACAGGAAAGCCTATATGAACTTATGCCGCCTTATTACAAAAGGTAGTTAAACCTGGTTTAACTTAGACCTGGTTTATCTCGCATGCTGTCACTTTCTTTTGAATATTATTGAAGTGAGACGTCATGCGAGATAAACCAAGTCTAAGTTAAACCAGGTTTAACTACGTTTTGTAATAAGGCGGATGAAGTCTATGGTGCTAAAATAACATGGAAAATCTCTCAATATCTACTACAATCGTACGGAACCATGGATGTACGGAACCCTTCGTGTGCAAGTCCGACTTACAAATGACCAGTTTTTTTTTCTAGACCATACCTGGGAACCTTCTAGTTACGAAGAAATTGGAGATCAAAGTTCCAAAGACACTGGGTTGTGGAGATCAGATAGGCAGTCGCTCCATGTAGAATACTGGTATTCAGCTGCATCCGGTTAGACTGGAAGCCGACCCCAATATAGTTAGGAAAAGGCTAGGCAGATGATGATGATTTAGTAGATAAATTGCGTAAACTTTTTTGTTGTCACAGACTTTAATTTTAAAATGACCTATATACAGAGCGGACATGAATAACAATTTAATAATTTCATTGTATTTTTGTTTATTTTTTGATCATGATTTTAATTTGTATTTTTTGTGTGATTATAATTTTTATTGTTTAGTTATGAACTTGACTTGAATGTGTTATTTATACTTATGCTATTGTTATTATTTTTTATTATTATTATTTTTGTGATTTCAAATACAATGTAAATTGTTTGTGAAAAAATTGAATTGAATTGAACTGGTAAGTATATATAGGTATAAATTAATGAAGTTATAAACGACATTTGGACAGAAAAACTTTTTAACAAAAAATAAAACCGCCTTCAAAAAAAACACACGAAAAAGTGAAAAATAAACTTTAGAAGAAAAATCAGCCTCTGAAGTCGGTGTTTTTTCGTGTGTTTTTTTTGAAGGCGGTTTTATTTTTTGTTAAAAAGTTATGTCCAGCAGTGGACGTCTTTTGGCTGAAATGATGAAAAAGTTTTTATATTTCACTTTTTAGTAGTTCATAATTATGTAAGTTCACATGTTCATGAGTCATAATGTGGACAATGTAGTTTTTTTTTTTAGTTTTGTTGATTTTTCAAAAACCGCTTGTCCGATTTCGATAAAAAATATATGGGACCATTTCGAAAGGATACCCTTTTCAACAAAAAAAGAATTTTTCAAATCGGTTAGCAAGTGACGGAGTTATGCCCGAACAAACATAAAAAAAAAAAACAAACATCCGAATTGACAACCTCCTTCTTTTTTTAGAAGTCGGTTAAAAATGTTAGCCATACGTCTGTACTCTTCCCGTTTTTGCAACATTTTTCATTTATGCTCCACTCCTATTGGTTGTAGCGTGATATTATAATTATAGCCTAAAACCTTCCTCGATAAATGGACTATCCAACACGAAAATAATTTTTCAATTTCAACCAGTAGTTCCTGAGTTTATCGCGTTCAAAACTTCAACATTATTGATCGAAGCTTCAAACAAACAAATTCTTCAGCTTTATAATATTAGTGTACTTGTACTAACTAATTAACATCAATATCACGTTTGTAATTCCTGGGGGCTAGGCAGGGGTGTACCTAATACTACATCCAGATTTCTATACAATAGTCCCTTAGACCGTGCACAAATCCAGACTCCGTGGCTGCTACTAAGAAATTCCTGATGGAAAATCTCAATAAATAAATAAAATATTTTTTTTATTTGAAGTACAGGATATGAGGATACAAAGGACAAACGAAGATAGCTACAAAAGTAAAATACTCGGGCGCAGCTATCAACGCCCAATTCAAAATAGAAAATGATACACATCTAGACATTGTTCCAAATTAACTTATAAGAAGTAAAATTAAAAACGAAAATATAAAAATGAATGAGAAAAACAGGCAATATAATTTAATGTACACTTAGATATGGTTGAGTTTATATTTATATAGAGTGGAGGTATATAGGGATATGGTGTCAATGGTGTGTGTGTGTGTGTATATGTGTGTGTGTGTGTGTGTGTGTGTCTACCGCATTTATGACATTAAAAGTTGCTCGGTCTCATCATAGGACAGGGATTTAAGTCAGGTGGTCACATTCCTCTTGAGAAGCACTTGGACGATCCAGGAATCGAAGCCAAGACGTCATGTTCAGCAGTGACGCTTGCAACCACTAAACCAACAATGCAGTCTGGCAAACTAAACCACTTAATAAAAGACCTGATAACATAACTAATAAAATCCAATAATCATGATTATTATTATTCCTATCACACTGTTATCGTCCAATACATATTTATAAACGAGTATATAATATAAATAATAATAGTAAGTCTTCGTCAGTCGCGGATCGAATTATCACATTTTTAACACTGAGAACACGGAGTCCTATGAGTGCGAACAGACTTAGTCGCTGAATAGAACTGGCAACTTAAAATCATCATTTCAGCCAAAAGACGTCCACTGCTGGACATAGGACATCCCCCAGGTGTCGCCACATTGACCGGTCCCGTGCGTCTCTCATCCAGCGGGTCCCCGCAACCTTGACCAGTTCGTCGGTCCACCTAGTGGGAGGCCTTCCAACGCAACGTCTTCCGGTTCTCGGTCGCCATTCCAGAATTTTTCGGCCCCATCGGCCATCCGTACTTGAAATACTTTTTAAATATTTTACTTTGTAAGTGGAATTATTATTCCAGTATGTAATAATGGGTGGTCTGGTCACCTATCCAACGACCAATGCAATGCAACGTAGTTAAGCGCGGCTCAAAGATCCACCAGAGCGGCTGATAGTAGTGATACCACGAGCTAATCCTTACTTCCTTACTAATCCTTACTAATATTATAAATGCGAAAGTAACTCTGTCTGTTACTCAATCACGCCTAAACTACTAATACCATAATACTAACCAATTTGCATGAAATTTGGTATGGAGATATTTTGATACCCGAGAAAGGACTTAAGCTACTTTTTAATAAAAAAAAAATAAAAAAAAAAAAACTTTATTCAAGGGGTTGAAAGGGGGGTACGAAAATATTACTTTTGGTCGCGATAACCGGCATCGGTAGCGATAACCGACATCCGCGCGGTTGAAACCGCGGGCATCAGCTAATTAAATATAAACAACTATATTTTTGTTTTTTTGGATACTAATGGATGAAAATTGACCCTTCCCCTTATCTCCGAAACTAATAACATTTTGAAAAAATGCAGATTCAACACTAATAGGTATATCACAGGAAAACCAAAAAGAAGTCTATGGTGCGAAAATAACATTATATACAATGGTACGGAACCCTTCATGTGCAAGTCCGTCGTGCACTTGGCCAGTTTATCTTTCATTCCTCACACAGTCCATCCATCGTTTCCTTGAAAATCATATTTATTCTCTCTCTCAAAATACAAATATAAATGTGCACTCTATACTCTTTAAGAGTAATGTTGAAAAATGTTGAGTATGAATGTAGATGGCTATAAAAGGAGAGGAAGGCCAAAGAAACGATGGATGGACTGTGTGAAGGATGATATGGCTAGAAAGGAGGTGACTGCTGAGATGACGAGAAATAGGGAAGTGTGGAAGAAGAAGACATGTTGCGCCGACCCCAAATGAATTGGGATATGGGCAGGAGAATGATGACTCTATACTATTTATAACTCTACACTCTATGATGCGATGTGTCTCATACACACACACACAAACACACAGGTGTTTGCGTGTGTGCGTTTGTCAACATACTATAGATGTGTTCGTACAGACTACATAGATAATAATAAAAAAAAAAATGATAAAAATAATTACCTATTTGTTTTTTTGGAGTTAGTTCTTTTATTTAATTGAATAGGTATCTCATTCGGTGACGAATAAAAAGCTTTTTGCAAAAAAGGCACCGACTTCCAAAAAAATTTAAAAAGTCTGAAATAGGTAACTTTACTTTCGGAAGTCGGTGGCTTTGTTTGTTTTATAGACTTTTATGAAGTCTGTTTTCAAAATCTGAAAATGTTTAATAATTAGTAGGTATCTACTCGTATGTATCTAGTTTTCAACATAGCTAGTATGCCTACTTGATTTATAAGTAGGTAGGTAGTCTATTTTGAATAAAATACAATGGGAATTAAAACAAAAATACAAAACCCCGAAAACTAAAACAAAAATCAACATAACATCACGCTTGTAAACCCCAAAAGGCAAGACAGAGAGGTATACCTGATGCAAAAACCTAATAACATTTTGCCCGACCTTGGTCGAAAAGGCTAGGCAGATAATGAACTAGATGTTAGGAATAAAGGCTGTACCCATGTATTGAGAAATTCCTGAATGAAAAACCTAAAAACACTTTGCCTGACCCGGGAAACGAACCCAGGACCTTGGTCTAGTGGTCGCGCTTACGACTACTAGACGAACGAGTCAACAAAAATCAAAGACTTAATTATTTTAAAAAATTTCCTTAAATCCTATTTTACAATCTTGTCTAAGTATCTAGCCTGACCTAACACAATGCATAAAATATTACAACGAAAAAAAACTCACAAAAAACAGTCGTCGTATCCATACGAAACCAACAAAATGGGAAGACATTCAGGTTTTAACACACACATACAAACAAACACACACACATACACACACAATTGAATGTGTTACAGTCTTGGCAAACCTTTTTACTGTTACTAAAATATTTTTCATGCGATTTTGAACTTTATGTAAAGGTGAAAGAGGTTGTGTAGATATTTTCTGGCGGTAACATAAGGTTGAGTGCACATATCTTTGTGTATTTAAAGTCGGTTTCAACAATTAAAGTTTAAAATTGGTGAAAATAGTTTAAGAATTGAAGAATCGTATAGAATGCGAGGTTTTGGTAAATAATATAATATCATGCTTGTAATAGTAGTAGGCACACAAGGGGTTATGCAGAGGTCATATATGTTAAATGGGATTCCCGCATTTTGCCAATATAAGTAGTTCTGGGCGAATCTATTGCTTACATATTGATTTTTATTTTATTTTAAGATAGTAAAAACTTAAAACGTTCTAATCTAACTTTAAAGGCAAGGTATTTTTTTTGATAATTACGAACTAAACTAATTAATAAGTATTTTTAAAAGGAAAATAGAAGTACCTACACACAGTGTTTTCTATTTGTACTTTATTATAAAATTATTTTTATAAAAGAAAAAGTCGTACCTAGTCACAAAAATAGCAAAAAAAAATTTTTTTTTTCAACAAATATAAAAATCTATAAACTAGATAACAAATTCAAACAAGCTAATATAACAGATCTGCCCACCCCAAACACAATAGCAAAAAATATCACAGAAAAAAAGGTAAACCCACACGAAAAAACTAGTACATGATATGTTTTTGTATGCAAAATGAACGAACAGGAGAGCGAGACGGACGGCGATATTCAGACAAAGGTGTGCGAGCGAGACGGATATATAATTAAAAGTTTTGTCGTAGCGGCTTTCCGAGGGTACGCTCGACTTGGATAGAGAAAACTATGGAGACGATATTTGTTTTATTAGTCTTTTGTGATAAATCTGTTGACTTTAAATAATAATATGTATATAGAATTTTAATACATGCTAGGTTTTTTAATTTATTTATACCTTAAAATAGCACTTTATTTGCGACTTCATCAACGTATATTATGAAAATATAATATAGCCTATATTGTTTGGTAATTAAGTAGCTTTTTATTGGTGAAAGAATTTTTAATATCGGCCGAATAGTTTTTGAGTTAAATCGTAACACACAAAAAATCTATTCTTTCCTCTTTATTATATTATACATAGTTTAGATAAAGTTTTTATAAAAAAAAAATGTTGTTTCTATGAATGAATTTTATAAGTCTCAAAAAAAAGTTTTTATAAAATTATTTCAAAATTGTTATAACTATTAAAACCTTGTCTTTGACAGCTATTAATGAATTAATCTTAGCGATAATATTTTAATGTTTTTTAATACATTGTATGTCATTATTACTGTCGTATTAACGTCACGTATTTTGTTGTATGAGCTCAGTAATTGTCGGTGAATAAGCTCCGTTAAATTCAATAATATACATAGTTCAACAGGCAAAGACTAGATTTACTAATTTCAAAATTAATTATTGCTGTCTCACTGCTAGAACATGGTCAGGTCAAGGACAAGGTCGCCTGCGCGGGTTGAGGGTACTTACCTCAAGTCCAAGTACTCTTTTTTTCAAGCAAAAAACATTTAAATAAAAAGAAACTACAACCTCTCCACTCCACAGTTTTCTCTGTCCCGTTTTTACAGAATATATTCCGATGAGTTCTGTTTATACCCTTCTTACCCGACTGCGAAATGCGAGGTGCTGTGTTTGTTAGTTATTTCCTGTTAGTTCGTGTACCTGTTAGTTTAGCCGCAACAGATAAGCGATCAACATTTAGGATTTCAATATTGTGTTGTGTAGGTATTGTATAATATATTGATTATTATGAATTATAGACTGGAAGCCAACCACCACTTAGTTGAAAAAAGGGTTTTTCAAGGCAAATAAAGAAAAAATAATAAAATAAGTATTATGATATTTTTTCTTTGTTTTAGATTATACCTATTAGATAGAAAAAGGTTTTTAGTAACATTGATAATACAATATATACATGACATAACTCGCATAACCTACGTACCTACTACATACATGATTATAACTGATTTCAATGTCCTATTTTTTGTCAAACATGGGTCTTCAGAAGAAGCGAAAAACAAAAAAAAATACGTTGTTTACTTTATCTCTCTCATTTTTAGTGCTACATAAAAGTGTGTACGGGAAAAGGTTCTTCGATTTTTGATGTATCAAGGAAAGTTTTTTTCCAAAAATGGCCCTTCTTTAGTATGTTTTTTTTAACCAGAGTCTAGCGCCATCACCATCTCTTTTCCACACTGGAATAAAAATAAATCGATGTTCGAGCGCTGTATCCTGACAGCCATTAAAGCATGTAAAAACATACACGGATTTATATTAACAAAAAATAAGTCGACCAAAATTTCTATCGGCAAAAAGCGTGAGAATCGATACAAGGGAAAAGAAAAGGTTTGGAATTTGCAAATGCAAGAATATTGCATTTAAAACGGTTTTATATTAAAACTAGCTTTTGCCAGCGGCTTCGCCCGCGTGAAAATGACGATTTTCGATAAAAACTTTTATCCTCTATTTAACTCCCTTAGAGGTTGAATTTCGAAAAATTCTTCCATATTCCTTGTCTACATAATAAAGGGAACCTCTGTGCAAAATGTCAGCTTTCTACGTCCAATGGTTTGGGCTGGGCGTTGATGAGTCAGTCAGTCAGTCAGGACTTCTCTTTTTATTTATATATATATATAATATATAAAGATAAGATATTATATACATTTTATCGTACTTTTTTAATCTTCTTTTTCTAGTGGTTGGTGCCTACTGGCTGCCTAGTGCCTGGTGTTAGAGTTTTTATGCCACCCATGACCTTCTGACTTGGCTTTACATGCAGTCGAGAATTATATCTCAGGCATGCTAGTTTTCTTTCTTACGATGTTTCCATCATCGAAACAATACAATACGCATATTATTAATCCGAAAAAACGAAAAGAAAGAGGTATGTGTCGTGGGTTGGGGTAACAAAAACCTATAAAATGGCTATATTAAGGTGGAAATAGCCATTTTAATAGTTTTTTTTTCTAATTGTTGCCCAAATATGAACGGTAATAATTCAAATGATTATTTTAATAATTCGCGACATTTGGCATATTTATTAATCAAAAACTTATCTAAATGACCATCATTGGAGAGAAAACAAAGTTTTTTAAAACTCATTCTATTTTTACATAATGGATCCGTCTAGATTCACTCCAAAATAAAACAAAAGTAAGTTTTATTTAAAAAAATCCATAGTTTTCATAAAATATGAATAAAAATGTAAGTAACGTACAATGTACGATGACTAAACAGCAATTTCAACCAAATGGATACGACACGCGGTGTGTTCACACTACGCGAAATATTATCGATGATAACGTAATTATTATTATTACTTTGTTTAACTTTTGTTTCGACTGGAATTTTATGTTTTTTTACAGTTTTTTGTGTTTTAATTTGAATTTGTGTAAGAGCAACACTGAATAATTGTGGAGAGATGTTTTTATTCCAGACATTTTAAATAATACAGGCAAAAATTGACGACTTTTATTTTCGGTCTAAAATCTTATAACATCACATCAGTTACGCTTATATAGTCCTAAAAAAACAAAATTCGCTTGTTTAAATACAATACCTATCTGCTAAACAAAAGAAAACGCCAATAATTCGATAAAACCCTCGCAAAACAAGCCAAATTATTTTTTAAATTGACAAAATCATACATAAACAGTAATACCTAAGCACTTAACACAAAGTCTAGACAAAAATAGCAAACAAAAACTCAAAATATGTAATAAAATGTAGAAATAAATAATAAAAACAAGTCGAAGTTTTCGCCCCGTGCGTACACACTGACCCGTACGCCGCTTGCTTCAGCAAATGAATGTGTACAGACGTAGTACACACTACGTGTGCTTTTGTTACACTATTTGATTAAAATATTATTTTTGACAAAAATAATGTGTTTGTTTTCGAACTATGTGCTAACTGTGTTAAAGTATGTGTGATTGATAGTAATGATTACTTGGCCTTTTAAAACTGGGAAAATTGTGTTTTTTTTAATGTGATACAATTTTATATGTCAAATAAAAAAAATATCAAAAAAAAGTCCGTGGTATGTAAGTATGTAATAATTTAAGCTTGTTACGTTTTCTGCGTACCCCTGTGGGAAAAAGACGAGTTAAGTAATCAATTATTTAAAAAATAAAATCGACTAGAAAAAAGGAAAAGAATGCATTCATCGAGTTTTTTTTATTAAAACACGAGTAAGATCAAAGTGTGATTATTACTAAACAGGTTATTTCTTTATCGATTAAATACGACTACAATGTTTCCTTAAAGAAATAATCTTTGTCACTTTAACTTAATTACTTACATCAATGTATTTAAAGAAAAAAGTAATTCTGTTTGTTTATTCGTTGTCATGGCACCATTTAAAAAAAATTGTAGACAGAATCGATCTTGATGTTTCCTCAAAGATGTGTTACGTCGCTAAAAGACAGTTTAAACTATAAAAAACCATTCGTTAACTCGTTTCTCCAATAACCTTGTTAAAAATCTAGTTTTATTTAATATGTCAGTAAAAGATTGGTGCCATAATTTTGACAGCAAAAAAAAGTAGATTGATAAGAATGGGAAACACAGTCAATGATACTATTTCCATATTTGAACATAATAAATTGAATTGTTAATAATACGTATATTTTTCCTTCCAAAGGTCGACTTGTTGTATTTATTGCTACATCTGTGTAAACATGTACGTTTTACATTTATAAATGTCCTTAACTGATAAAATATAAAGACAAAATAATGTATTTCTATACTTACAGTTTTTAACAGATAGCTCAAATTGTTTTTCTCCGAGTCAAATACAAGATTAAAAAAAACCAACTAAGTTCAAAGTCATACCTAAGTCAAGTAGTTAATTTGGAATGAATAAAATTTAATTACCTGTAATTAAATAGCCGACGTCAACAAAAAAATACTCAATTTTTGTTCACGTATGGTTGTCTTCGCGACAACACACTATCAAAAATATGACATTCAGTTAGAATACCTACCTATTTTTTTACACGACTGCCCCAAAAAAAAGAGTGTTATGTTTTTTTACTGACCTGCCTTCAAAGTCATCAGTGTGATACAGTGCAATCAAATTATCTTGGCAGGTCTGAACATAGACTCTGCGAACTTTTACGCATGTAAACTTGTGAAGAAAACTGTTATTGCCAGATAAACCAATACTTAAACGATCAGAAAATATCTAATTTAAACAGTGAGAAATACATATAAAATAAATATCATAACACTTTTATACATTAGTTGGAACAAAATGACCTGCACGAAGTTCGGACCTGCCAAGATAATTTGATCGCACTGTACGTGTGTAGGTATATTGTCATATCAAAATTGTGTTTACACTTTTTCTCAAGCAACCATACCGTCATTTTGTTTTTTCACTGGCCACGTTTTCTTGTTTGACTCAAACAATGACACAAGCATATGCAGTCGACTTTGCTTACTATTTTAACTTATATAGAGCGATATCAGAGGCGTTTTTAGTTAAAATATTGATTTTAAACGACGTATTTTTATGTTTGGGTATGAATTTCCGTAAAATTTGCATAGATTTCGTAATAAACCACTCGCTTACCGATTAATTCGTTTTAAAAGCGGTTAAATTACCGATTAAGAAACTAACTTGACCATTTTTGAAACGGTAACCTTCAACTAACTTTATTCAAAGCCAAAATCCACGAACATTCAAATTCGACCGCCATTTTGATTTTTTAAATCATGCCAAACTCACTCAAATAATAGAGATGGCATCTATTGCAATCAATAACGAATATCGATACTTAACGATAAATCGATTAGAAATCGTACATCGTGTGCATTTCAATAGCATTTTGCGGAAATCCATAGGCTAAGCTAAAAATAAATTAACTAAAATACCGGACAGTCTATAATATGAGAGTGTAGTATATGTGTGGCTTGCAGAACCTTTTTGAAGAATATTTTTGTGATTTAAAATGATCGTTTTCAAAAATAAGTAAATAAAATACTTGAAATAACACTAATATTATGTTTTTAATATGAAAAAGTTTTGACAATTACCTTATTCGCTTCTGGTACAGTTTTAAAATAAAAGTGGGTTAAAAACTATAAAAAAATATTTATTTTTATCAGACACGATGAGCAAACAAACAATTAAGGAAATTC
Organism: Diarsia dahlii; assembly: GCA_949775195.1. Taxonomy (NCBI): domain Eukaryota; kingdom Metazoa; phylum Arthropoda; class Insecta; order Lepidoptera; family Noctuidae; genus Diarsia; species Diarsia dahlii. The sequence goes on along the minus strand of OX459217.1, from coordinate 12,399,808 downwards.
CGTACAAATCATACAGCCACAATCACTCGCCACTCTTGCTTCCTCCTTTTTTTGAAGTCGGTTAAAAATGTAACCAACGACTCTTGCAACATCTGGCGTCTTTCCTTAAATACTACCTGTGTACACGCGGCAACACATCAAGCTATACAATCCGGTATAACATGGCCTTGCATAGTATTACTTTCTAATACAATGAGAGATCAGCTCATACTAGTCGTATCAAGATTGATTGGTAGCTGAGTGTACTTTTCACTACAGAATCTAGAATTTTAAATGATTGTATTTACTACGAAACAAACACCACTCATGAGATTCGTACATGAATCATGATTGTTTGTATTTATTTTACCTTATTTGATTAATAACACAATAAAGTCTAAAGCCAATTCATTAAAGACCAGTGACTCGATGGTCTAGTGGTCGCAAGCGCTGAACATGAGGTCCTGGGTTCGATTCCCAGGTTGGGCAAAGTGTTATTGGGTTTTTCCATCAGGGTTTTTCTCAGTAGCAGCCCCGGAGTCTAGATTTGTGCCCGGTTGATGGCAATAGGCTCGCCCCTATTACATGGGACTTAAACATAGCTGGCTAAATGTGGGTGTACTATTAGGTACACCTCTGCCTAACCCTTTGGGGATTACAGGCGTGATGTTATGTTATGTATGTCATTAGAGTCACTCTCGGCTATCTTATTTTTGTTATTTTTTGTGTTCTTCGTAATTGACGTACAGTGCGATCAAATTATTTTGGCAGGTCTGAACTTCGTGCAGGTCATTTTGTTACAACTAATGTTTAAAAGTGTTATGATATTTATTTTATTTGTATTTCTCACTGTTTAAATTAGATGTTTTCTGATCGTTTAAGTATTGGTTTATCTGGCAATAACAGTTTTCTTCACAAGTTTACATGCGTAAAAGTTCGCAGAGCCTATGTTCAGACCTGCCAAGATAATTTGATCGCACTGTACTTACTGTTAGATATAATAATTTCAAGTTAATGTATCTAACTTACTGCCATCTGTGAGACTCATAATCATCATCATTCATAATCATCATCATCGTTCCCTCTGCAGGGACTCAGGCCTCCTCTCTAGGAGAGAGATGGGTTATAATCTACCACGCGGGCCCAGTGGGGATAGGTAGATGTCACATATCGTCGAATTTTTGGGTTCCAAGATATTCCGGTATCCTCACAGTCACAATGTTTTCCTTCACCGTTTTGAGAGCAGTGGCGAAGAAATAAATTACTCAAAGTAATGTGCCTGCCTGGGTTCGAACCCACGAGCGTAAGTCGTTGCGGCCACCACTGGGTCACGCTACTCACCTTTCATAAAATAAAAAAATACTCAAACAAACAAAGAAACATCTTTTTTACTTACTTCAAGAAAAAATACCGAAAAGGATTATGTATTTAATCTCTTTCTTTACCGTTTACTATGACAATCTTTATTTACGTAAAAAATATGTATAGACGCCATATTGCAGTGTGCGCGGGAATCTTTGTGTGAGTGACAGGGCTGTCACGCGTATTTTGGCGCGGCTTTAATTTTTTTTTTGTTAAAAAATTAAAATTATTGTGTTATTGTTATGATTTGAGGTTTAAAAAGTAATTTTTGATTGGTTGAACTTGTTTGTCACTACAACAAGAAAATACTTGTCTAGACTAGATATTGTTTTATAGGTATCAAATGTTATTATATAAATGACAGGAAGATATCAAAAGATTAAAGTACCTAATGATTTGTGGAGTTTTGCTGATGACAAGTCCAAGTACTTAGTACGTAGGTACCTACCTACTTACGTTACTAGACATTTGAAGGTCAAGTCCCTACGCTGTAAACTTTCGTCTTTCATATTTTCAACAATTTGAAATTTAATAAAGAATTTCATGATAAGTAGCTGTCTGTTTCGGTCCCGTTACAATAATCGACATAAACATTACAGTGCGATCAAATTATCTTGGCAGGTCCGAAGTAGTCCGAACATAGGCTCTGCGAACTTTTACGCGTGTAAACTTGTGAAGAAAACTGTTATTGCCAGATAAACCAATACATAAACGATCAGAAAATATCTAATTTAAACAGTGAGAAATACAAATAAAATAAATATCATAACACTTATAAACAGTAGTTGTAACAAAATGACCTGCACGAAGTTCGGACCTGCCAAGATAATTTGACCGTACTGTATGTACATTGGCTGCAGGCAAATTTTATGAAATCTATAATCATATTAAAAAAAAAAACAACTTTGTATATATATTTCTTTTTTTTTTTCAACTTAAATACAGAAGGTATTTAAGTTGAAAAAAAAAGAAAGAAACGGAGAAATAACGACTCATCCACAAACAGTACGAAAATAAATTAAAAATTTAAATCGAAAATATTCGAAAATCAAAAAGCAGCCCTGCCAAGTCAGCGTGTGAGCGGGCAAGAGTATACGAAATGAAAACGAACACAGACACGAACTGGCCGTGTGCCGCGATGGCCGCGCGCGTATTCTACGTACCGCGCTCTCGTTTTTCCCCTCATATCTGTCGAAATACGCCATATTGTTTTATTGTTCACTATTATTTATAATTACCAAAACATTTCGCAAATAAACAAAGTGATTTTCAAGTCAAATTAACAACTTAACGACTCATGTCAAACGGTAGATGTCATCGTTACATTATTGATAATTGTATTATTTATCTCGATCTAACACGATCGACGATTCGTTACGGACGTGTGTAATTTAAAAATCGGAAATTATGTTTTATAATTAAACTTAAAGGTGTACGTGTGCGTGAGTGTTGTTTCTAAAAATATTACGTTGAAAAATAACTGTTTTGCACACTCAGTGTTGTGTTTATTTTAGTGCAATGTCTACTGTGAACGTTAAAATAAGAATGCATTTATTATCGCCATTGTTTTAAAATTGTTATATGAAAATGGATGTGATTGTGCAGTGATATGGATTATCCTTTGTGTATCGGATTGTAAAAATGGATAAACCCTCATTCAAGGTACGGCATTATGATTTTTTACCTTAGCCTCGTTTATTCTCTGATTTAATCAAAAACACATATGAGCGGTCAATACAAGTACTTTTATTTACATAATTTGCATATTTTATCAATTACGTACCTACAAATTTGATACCTAATAAATTGATATAGATTTGTCAATGAATGGTTAAATAAGCAGGCACTTCATTAAATCGATCTGTTTAGAGTGGTCAGATAATGATTGGTAGTCAAAATACTAGAGTAAATGGGTGACGTCACCCATTGATTGTCTCTAGTTCTAAGGATGACTTCTCACTGCTCGGATTTCTTTTATTGTTTGCAGACGAAAACTTAATGACAAACTAATTATAAATTATTATTCTAAATATTCCATTTTTATTTCGATAATTGATGGTTGACTATCGGATAAAGACATTTAAAAGTAAAGAAAATGTTATTATTATTAGTCCCCTACCCTGCCTCTGTCCGCCATATCAGCAAGTACTAGTGATGTGGCGCAATAATGAAATAATCGACATCGATATTTCGAAATTTCAATTAATTTTCATCATTTTTATGATTTTTATTCGCTTTGTGTTAGATTTTATGAGTTTTGTGTAGTAGTTTAGTCATTGAATGATTTATCGACTTGTGCTATGGTTGGCACTTCTTTATTTTCTGGATTTTGGACGTGCTTTATAAATAAAACCGGTATCATTTGTTGATTTTAGCAATTACTAAAATGATGATTTGTAAATGACCAAGATCTACATTCTATTAATTATTTTAATGAGATACGATTAATTTAAAATTTAAATGTTTACTTAGAATTTAGATCTATGTATTATATCACTGAGGAATTAATGATAACAGGTTTATTCATCGATGACACACTATTTATGTGTGTTTATTTATTTATGTATGTATTGTATGTACATAGTACCTATAATAATGTCATTTTTGTATAATTTGTAAGTAAAGGTTATTTTTGTACGACGACGCGAGTATATTTTTGAACGGCGACGCTTGAGTAGGTCATCTTGCTACTAAATATTTAAATCGTTGTCTAAATAAAGTTTAAGCGACACAGATTCTGGCTTCCATTTTGGTTATCTTTTCAAACCTTACTTGTGGACAAAGGTTCCGTATTTTTCAAATCTTATAACATTTTTCTTTAATGTGACTGTCGTTGCTCTTGTCGTAATGAATGTAGGGACATACTCGGTTTTGTCCGGCTTTTCGTGCTCTCGTCTGGTCTATATTATAACTGTTAAAGGATTAATTAACTTCAATTGGTATTTAGAAATATGGTTTCCGAACTATTTTGGCGATGTCCGACTGTTTTTCTGTACATTTCAAATTACGAAAAGGTAAGCCCAAACAGCGAAAACCATAATAAGAAAATTCATACGAATTAAAGAAGTTTGGTTTTGGTACTTTGTTTCTCCGAATAAAATCATGTAAATTAGCCCAGCGTGTCCAGCGTTAATTTTGTCCATTTTGAAAGCATCCGCCAACGCAGAGCGTGAATACTTGGGGTAATCGGCGACCCATAAAACCTAAATTAGAACATCTATTTATAAAATGCAGCGTCTCACTCTAGGACTGTTTTATAGTCGTTTAGTTTAATTTATTAAGCTATTGTTTAGTTAGTACAAACTTTAAATAAACCGTTAAGAGTAGGCTATGTTGGAATCATCTTGTTTTTGTGGCCATGTGGCAGGTTTTAGATGTTTTTTTCCCTTCTTTGTTAAGTATACGTAATTTGTCTTATTATTCTTTGTAAGTTCCTTAAACTGAAACGAAGCACACTCTTAGCATGCCATGACCTGAGATTAGATCAACCCGCTATTAACAGCGCGCTCTTATCAGTGTCTAAATCTTATCAGTGACAGTGTATTATTAATGTGATTTTATTTGATTAAATAGATAATAAACTCATTTCTTGGTACGAACTTATTACGTTAATTGAAAAAAGAAATGTGACAGCGTGATGATGTTTTTTCAGTGATACTGATAGCATTGTCCTCATTATCACCGGCTGGTTTGTAAAGAAAAAACGCTGTGAAATGCAAGTGTAGCCGCGGCACATTACAGTTAAATTTAACCTTAGCAACAAAATATAAACTGGTACCTACCTGTTTTATTTACGTAACATCTTACGAGTCGTGTCGTTACAATCTAATTTAATCTTTAACTGTAAACAAATAAAGACTAAATCTAATTGATGCGGTACTTATCAGCTTAACTAAAGTAAGCCTTAATGACGGAAACGATTTCATGTTAAAAAAGTACAATAGTCCAATAAATAATTTTGGAAGTAAGCTAATGATTGTTTTTATTTGTGTAAATTAAATATAAAATTAATTATTATTAAGTATACAAGAAAATAATCATGAATTCAAATACCATTGCATTTTTTACAAGGGATTTAATAATTCAAGTAGTTAAATGTTTTTTTTTATATTAGTTAAATACAAGCACGATAATGATGTTTAATTTATTTTGTAATTAACTTTATTACTGCTGCATGGCATTGCAAATTATGGTTCGGTTTTGAAACTGAAATCCGGTCAATTCTCTTAATAGGGTTGTTGGTATTGATTTTATTTTAAGGGGAAAGCGCCACGGTATAGCCCTGCGAAATGTAATCTGTAACTCTGCACGAGGTCTTATGTTGATAAAATTATAAGGTCTCATAACTTAACATCATAATCATTCTATTCTTTGCGGCATACCTACTTTATTTTATGCCAATTCATTTGAGTACGGCGCAGCATGTCTTCTTCTTCCATACTTCTCTGTGACTCGTTATCAAATGAGACACCTCCTTTCTTGCCATATACACAGTCCATCCATCGTTTCTTTGGTCTTCCTCTCAAACAAGCAAGTATGACATCTAATTATAGAATTAAACTCGACGGTATTTTTTTTACATGAATCAAATAGGTACCTAAACACACTGTCCCTTAACTATCGACATTGACTATCGATATTTTACGCCACAGCGCACTATCTCGGGGCCATTCGTTGGCATTATGAGCCATTTTATTCCATTTTTTTTTCTCGACAGGAACGACGACTCTGCGCATTCTGCCGTTATCGGTGACGAAGTTTACGTAAAAAAAAGTTTAGTTTTGTTAATGGTACAACAAATTGTAGTGTCATTCGGTTACGTAGAAATGCAAATGATGCGAGGACCTGAACAAAATATTTTGTTTATAAAATAGAGAATGTTATTATGTGATTACTGATTTTGTAAGAAAAAATATGGCCTTGTCTTTACCATCACGCAGGCAGGTAATAAATAAAGTAGTAACCTGTTTTAGGTACCTTAGTAAGAAATTACCTTCTCTGTAATCGTATGAGACTTATATATATCTGGCGAAATGTCTGTGTACTATTGGATACAATAACAACGTGGCAGACCCAGAAAGAGATATCGGGATGAGCTGGACACTTTCTCAAAGGATTGACCTACACAATCGCACTAGATCGCGAAATATTGGAGGACGGAAGGGAGACCTTTGCCCTCCAGTGGGAATATTGGGTATATCTCTGCCTAACCCTTCGGAGATTACAGGCATGATGTTATGTTATGTGTTACATATTCCGTCAAAATATGTCAACCATTAACCAAAATTGTTTGCAAAACTGAATCAAAGGGGGGTCGAGGCGCAATACTATTTGGAAAACGAAGAGGGAGGCCTTTGTCTAACATTGGGACAGTACGGCCTAACTAGATAGATAGTAGAAGATAGATTAAATATTATACGGAAAGTATCTACATTTTGGTACATAGGGTGACCATGACCTGGGTAAGATTTAGGATAATTTTCGTCCGCGGGCAAAACCACGGCCTAAAACGACTTGATATCATAAAGTAGTTAAATTAATAGTTTTCTTTACATTTTCCTTCACCAAGGGAAGGAAGCTAACAATATTTTCAAGGAAAAATTACTTTACCTACACATGAATGTAATCAATATGCGTAGGTACTGCGTAGAGGGATAAATTAATAATGATTACCTATGTTCTCGGTCGCTGATATAGTAATTATATCGAATCTAATACTTTGTTGATATTTATTATAAGCCTAGTTGGTCTAATGGTCCGGGCTTCGATTCCTGTGTCAGGCAAAGTGTTATTGGATTTTTCCTTCAGGAATTTCTTAGTACTAGCCACGGAGTCTGGAGTCGATGTCAGGTTGATGGCAATGGCGAAATGTGGGCGTATTATAAGGTACCTCTGCTTAATCCTTTGGGGATTACAGGTGTGATGATGGTATGTTATTAGAAGAAACATGTAGGTATAAAAAAAACTAGCGAATTGTAAGTGCATCCACATCACCAGTTCATTTTGAGTCATGCTTAGGGAGAAAATCTTTAGCCTACTGCTATAAAACGGATAAAAAACCCAGACACTACGTGTGTACTGAGATCGTTTGATGATGAGTAATGCTTGAAGAAATGACAAAACTTCGTCCTTACCCGACCCCTCCCGCTCTGGGCGATCTCAAGACCCCACGGCACGCTCCACCCACAGTCGCCTTTACAACTAAAAGTCCAACGTGGCAGTCCCAGATCTAAGCCACAGCTGGGCCAGCTGAACAGATACATGTGGCTATAGCTTTCATAGCGTTTCGTATTGTCACCACAGCGCATTTTGACGGCATTGACAAACTTAAGTAGATTATACCAGACTAGTTATCAGCTACCTAACCATTTCTTAAACTATGTGGGGGTTCCAGTATAACCGGAAGGAGCTTAGATACCAGTATTTCACATGAAGAGATTGCCTATCTGACCTCCACAAGCTAGTAATTGCGTTATACGATATCCTCATCATTAAAACTGGGAGAAAGACTTTCAGCTTCAGACTACCTGTTACGATTGTCTACAAATGATAGCCGGTAACAACGACTTAACAGGTTTTCCGAGGCATTAAGGAAACTCTGCATGTAATAATTGTCATCCATCTACAGATGAACCTTGGGAAGCACCGCTTAACTTTGAAGGTCGATCCGTGCGGTTACTATTGAGCCTCGAGCTCGTCCGTCTTTTACTAGTCCGTTTTCATACATTTTCAACTAGATCGACATTGTAGTACTGATAATTTCACTTAAGACCTGAGTAATACGGTTACTTGAGCAGAAATAGGCATTTTACTAGCATTCCAGGACGAACTCTTTCCGGCCGGGGCTACGGGACTGTTCGAAAGAGATACCGCGGCCCCGGAACACTCAGGGCAACACTCACAACGGGCTAAGAAGTAGTGGGTGGGTTTTAGTCAGTACAAGTCTGACACTTCCTTCCGCTCCGCCCAGAGCGGAAGGGGTCATTTGATGATTTCCCATCAAAAAACGACAAAATAAAAGCATAAACTCTTTCACATAATTAGGTATTTATAACTCGTCTACAAGTTACTTACAAATAAAATTGTAGTTCAGGGTTAAAACTGTGTCCGATAGACGTCAATTAGCTTGTCACCGTCAAGGACTGTATTCATATAATTACAGTATTGAACAATGAAATTCGTCAATTTATAACGACACGAGTTTTATTACTCGCTACGTGGAGATCGGAAATTATCCCAGAAACTTAAAATCCTTGGTTAATATGGTATACGAGCGTACAGTAGTCATTATCTTCAAAATTCATCATCTATCGACCTATTGAAGCCCAGAAAATCAAAATATTTTATTTCACATAGGCCTACATGGACACTTGTAAATCGTCGACAAAAGGTGTCCCCTTATCTCCGAAACTACTGAGCCTAACATTTTGAAAAAAATACATAAATTAGTTCAACACTTATAGATTACAGGGAAACCCATAAGAAGTCTATGGTGCTAAAATAACATGGAAAATCTTTCAATATCTACTACAATGGTACGGAACCCTTCATGTGCAAAACCGACTAGCACAAGACCAGTTTTTTGAAGTGAAAACTTCTTTAGCGGCGCTGAGCACTTTTTTTTGTATGGGTAAAAACTTTCAAACTCGCGTCAGGGTCACGTGATGCTGATCGAAAAAGCGTAAGATTTTTCGATCAGCATCACGTGACCCTGACGCGAGTTTGAAAGTTAATATTGAAGTTTTCACTTCTGCCGGCACTCCCGGAGTGCTACCTTTTTCTTTTTTTTTAAATGACAGTTTGGTATAATCCTCCCCTAGACCCTGATATAAAGCTATTTATCCTTGAAACAACGGCCACCACCCCAAAAAATTGTCGCTCCACATACCCTGAGGGTGGTCTAAATTCTTAATCATCGGTTGTCGATTCGCGGTCTCCATCGGCCTTCGTGGCTAATATGGCCTTCTGCTTACTTATTCTGTGTCAATATCGACTAGCACTTGTATCTAGACTAAAATTTTAAAGAGGTAAAGTTTGTGACTTTGTAGGGGGTAATCTCCGGAACTAATGATCCAATTCAAAAAAAAATATTTCATTGGCAGAAAGCTACATTAATCGTGGGCGCATATTAGCCTAGATTCCACATTTTTTGCGAACGATATTGCAGGCGAAGTGCTAGCTGAGTTGGGTTTTTAAGATTTTACCTCACCCCTTTTACTTGTAATATCATGTGTACCGCACAAATTCTTGTAATGAATCAATTTTACTATGAATTTTACTAGAAGTTATTAAATCCGAATTTATTAACATAGGCCAAGGTGAAAATAAAAAACGAAATACTGAATCGATTTTGATAAAATTATGGGACGAATGGGAAAGGATACCCTTTCACAAAAGAAAATCAAATCTGTTAATAAATGACGGGAGTCATGTGGTATTGAGAACCTCCCCCTTTTTTGAAGTCGGTCAAAAATAAACAAAGAACAGAAGTACTTTTCTCATTTTTGCAGAGTCTGTGCCATAAAGTTGTTAAATATTTAAGCATTTATTTGCGAAAATGTAAAAAAATGTGAACTTTGAGTGCCTTTGCCTCAAGATCCCAAGCGTCATTATTTTGTACACAGATGAAACGCTGAGCTACGTACCTACCTTTAGCGGCGACACAGTTGCTCAATCTACAAACTAAGCTCTACTTTAGAATTTTAGGTAGTTATTTAAAAAAAAAAAATATTATAGGAAAAAAAAACATAAATCGATGTAATGACAAAAGTAATTTCGAATTACAATACTAACAGCCTATTATTAATATAAAATACTCAAATTAAAATTGTTCCTACGAATGATTATGTTAACGGTTATCGATAAAACCATTCCCACCACTACGACTTACAAAATGACAACAGTGATTCGAAAATCAAATTCGACCGGATGTTTGCTTACGCAACGGGAGGCCATTTTTCTTGTATAGCAGAAAATGTCGCGAATCATAAATATTTTGTTTAACAAATAGCCTGAGACTGACCTGCAAATTCCCAAAAACCTAAGAAAATTGAATCTCGGGAGCTGCCGCGGCGTTTGCCCGCTAAGCTGGGCCGTTGTATACCAGTATTTTTACATGGAGCGACTACCTATCTGACCTCCACAACTCAGTTAGTACTTATGTACTTACTGGGTAATACGATAATCTTTGGTAAGACTGGTAGACGGACTTTCATGTCACTGACTGCCTGTAACGACTGCCAAAGATCTATATAATGACAGCTGGAACCAACCGCCTAACGTGCTTTCCGAGGCACGGAGGAAATTATATGTTTAGGTCAATGATATTAAAAATAAAAAGAGGTAGATATCGCATTAGCACGCACAAATTGTTGAGGACAAACTAAGGCAATTGTTGCAGTTTAGCAAGTAGCTATCTCTTTCTATCGCTGTCGTAGAACGCAACGATATCTGAACGCCATTCAGTATGAACATGGCGAATCTTTCTTTATAATTATCATTGGTTTATTTAAGTATATTGTCTTAACCTCCCGTCGGGGCTGCGGGTTGTTCGAAAGAGATACCGCGACCTCGACTCAAAGGGCTAAGAAGGAACATGGGTGGTTTTAAGTCAGTAGAAGTCTAACACTCCCTACCGCTCGGCCCAGAGCGGGAGGAGTCATTTGGTGATTTCCCACCAGCCAAAAACAAAAAAAAGCATGTCTTAGGAATAACGAATTAATAATAAATAATAATTATTATTTTATTCGTAGATGAGTTTAAAGTTTCCTCCAAAACTGAGACGAGCAAAGCGGAGAGGAGATGTGCCAAATTCGACCAATCACAGGAAGGGCGAAAGACCTAAAAGAAGAGATAAATTTTAACTAATGTGATTGGTCGATTTCCGCACATCTCCTCTTCGCTCCTCTCGTCTCCGCTTTGGAGGAAACTTTAAACTCATCTACGGCTTTACTTTTCGTACCCATCCGATCTCGAACCTTCCAAAAGCTGAATAACAAGCCTTGTTTCCAACCACTGTTTTTCTCCGGTCAAAGGTCGGGTAAAAATCACAATATTGTTTATACTTAGGAATTAATCTCGGGCTAAAGTTTGAGCACCGGTGGCTAGCGATCCCTAAACCAATATACGGGTGTTACATTAGAGAATATAGGGCTGCCAGGTAGGGGTGGCACTGCGGGATTTGTCGTTATTTTTTACAAAACAAATTAAAAAAAAAATACTGGCCAAGTGAAGGTCGGACTTGCACATGAAGGGTCTCGTACCATTGAGAGTTTTTCCATGTTAATTTAGCACCATAGACTTCTTATAGGTTTTCCTGTAATCTATAAGTGTTGAACTAATTTCAGTTTTTTTTCAAAACTTTAGGTTCAGTAGTTTCGGAGATAAGGGGGGGGGGGGGGGGGAATGGTCGGACAGACAGACAGACACACGAGTGATCCTATTAAGGGTTCTGTTTTTTTCTTTTGAGGTACGGAACCCTAAAAACTACAAAAAACTGGCGAATTGTGGATGTATTAGCAGTTGCAGTTAGCACATAATACATAATAGGTATTATGTATTATGTGCTAATACATCATAATTATATACATAGTAAGTACACCTCTGCCTAACACTTCGGGGATTATAGTCGTGATGTTATGCAAATAAAAATAACTTGTCTCTTATCGTGTAGTTTGTATGCCGAACATCTTTTTTTAAAACAATTTTTTTTTATGACAGATAATGGTGACGATAGAATTTAGTCACACCAATTTCCAACACAACTTCCAATCAAAACTAGCTCAAAATCACGCAACAAACACAGTACACCTCTTGTCTAACGCAGTCGGTTAAAACTTTGACAGCCCTGAACAAAGTCTGTAGTTCACGGTCGTACATTTTGAAAGGCCTGAGTGCGACAGAGAGGACACATGCTCCGTCTCTCTCGCACGGTACCTAGCTGTGTAGCTATATGGCAGAGGTTACCGAAAATATAGTTTTTGCTTAACTTTTTTTGAAAGTAAAATAAATTGAGTTAGGAAAGTGACAGTTATTGAAATTGGTTATAATAGGGTAGCTTCTTCAGGTTAAGCCTTGCCTGGGTTGGTCTGTGGATGGGTGACCAGTTACATAAAGTCAAAGTCAAAAGTCAAAGTATTTATTTGCAAATTTTTTGGTAATGTGTGGTCTTACAGTAGGTTATGTATCTCAAAAAACTACCCATCAGGGGCATACACAATTAACAATATAATAAATTTTAAATCTGTTAACAATCTCTTCAATTTTTGTTATACAATCTACTATTTATTCTACAATAACGATTTTGAATACAATCAATAAAATTCATAAAAAAATATCAGATTACAATTTAGATTACATCAGATTGATTATCATACTGAGTTTCCTCCGTGCCTCGGAAAGCACTTAAAAGCCGTTGGTCTCGGCAGTAATTTCAACATCTTTGATAGTTGTGAGGACTACCTCACAACTATCAAATATAATATCAGTGGAACGAAAGTCTGCCAATAGGGATGTTTACTAACTAAAAAAAATATGATTCTAATTAGTCCGTCTGTTAGATTATCGAAAAATATTGAACACGTATTTTTTGTTTTATCAAATCAATAAAAATTGACGAAGATAAAACGCGTCAAAGATTTGAGAGGTTGTGACGTCACTGCTCGCTAAGAAATGTCATACTAATGTCTTAAAATATGACGTCACACGAGTTTTCAAATCACTGTATCGTCTTCATTGTTTGTTTACGTGAAAAAAGAAAAAATACGTGTCCAATATTTTTTTGAAATCTATCTGACGGACTAATTAGATTTTTTTAGTTAACATTCCTCTTGGTTTTACAAAGGGGTATCATAAAATTACCCAATACTAATTGGGTTTTGCAGGTCAGATAGGCAGTCGCTCCATGTAAAATACTGGTATTCAGCTGCATTCGGTTAGACTGGAAGCTGACTCCAAAATCAAGGGTACCGCCCTATGGTAAGACTGGCTGTCAGACTTTCAAGTCACTGACTACCTGTAACGACTGCCAAAGATCTATATAAGGCAGCTGGAACAGTTAACCTACAGATCGACCAAAGTGGCAACGAGCTCCTTGAGACAGCTACGACAACGTCAAAGATCGTGAGTGGAGGCTTGTGGCGTCACTTTCTGGTAAAAAGAATACCAAACTGTGACGTCGCGCGACTTTTCGAAGCACTGTATCGTCTTCATTTATTGTTTACGTGAAAAAAGGAAAAATACGTGTCCAATATTTTTTGGAAATCTATCGTACGGGACTAATTTGATTTTTTTAGTCAACTACCCTATTACATCTAAAACAATCTGGGTTAGCTAAACCCAAAAAAAAACATTTCTTAATTTTCGTTCCTTTTTTACCCGACTACGGCGAAGCCAAAAGGAAGGGTAATGATTTTGGCAGTCTATGTATGTATATGTTTGTATGTATGTATGTTCCACCGTAGCGCCTAAACTACCGAACGGATTAAATTTAGATAATCATAACATGTTTGGTATCAAATGAAAGGTCTTGGCGAGCAGGCCGACGCCCGTCGGGGCTGTGGTTTGTCGAAAGGTTAACGCGGCTCCGACACAAGGGCGAATAAGGAACATGGGTTTGGTTTTTAGTCAGTAGAAGTCTGACACTCCCCTGCGCTCTGCCCAAGAGTGGGGGAATTTTCCACCCACAAAAAAAAAAAAGGTCTTGGCGAGCACATTACAAATATGTAAATATGTAATTATATATATTATAGTTTTAGTCCTCCGTTTGTAGTCGGGTTATAGTTTTTAGACTTGTTTTGTGGATAGGAAAACTTTAAATGACGCCTCCCGCTCTGGTCAAAGCAGAAGGGAGTATCAGACTTGACTAAAACCCACCCATGTTCCTTCTTAGCCCTTTGTGTTGGGGGGCCGCGGTATCTCTTTCGAACAACCCACAGCCCCGATATTGGATTACAAGGTATCCTACTTCCTAGGTATTATTATGATAGCAGATTTTGAATGTGGAAGGGAATCTTAGGTGTTTTTAAATTATCAAAATATTATATCCGTATTGGGTGAACCTCCAATTGATTAATAATTGTATCATGGACTAACACAAAGTATCACACTTATGCATCATGACCCTGGGATCTCCAGGGGTTGCGCTGTGATAAGTGGTGGATGCTCCTTGCCTCCTACTAATATTATAAATGCGAAAGTTTGTGAGGATGGATGGATGTTTGGTACTTTTTCACGCAAAAAGTACTGAACGGATTTGGATGAAATTTGGTACACAGATAGTTTATAACCTGGATTAACACATAGGATAGTTTTTATCCCGATTTTATCTTCCCGTGGTATAATTTTCGAGTTGCAGCGGGTGAAGTCGCTGGCAACAGCTAGTTTTTTATAGATGGCCGCAAACTTGGCCCTTGATCTGTCAATTAAGGCATTAATTGACGTTACAGTAGTAACCCAGTTCATTGTAGAGCTCCTTTGTCTATGGGACAAAGTTACCCACAACTATGTTGGGGTCGGCTTTCAGTCTAAGCAGTTGAATATTTCGGAAATTGACGGCACTAAGCGGTTAGACTGCTGCGCTGCGTGTCGCGGGTTCGATCCCCGCACGTAACAAATATTTGTGTGCCCTACAGATAGTTATGTTTGTAAACACACCCGCGATACAGGAGAAATTCCTAGGATGTAGCAACGTTTTAAAAAAAAAGCATTACTTTACTTACATAATCCTCCGTAAAGGACTATGAAGAATATCAGACAAGAATTATTTTCTTGTTTTTTGTTAGTAGTCGGGTTTTAGATTTTTTAACTTAATTTTTTACTATTTTTACTCGACTGCGGCGATTCCCAAAAGGAGCTCAGGGAATATGCTATTATCCACCACGCGGGCCCAGTGCGGGTTGGTAGATGTCTTCAAAATATTTGGTCCTAATTTCTGGTTTCCTCACGATGTTTTCCTTCACCATTTTTGAGAGCTGTGATGATAAAGGAAATTGCCTACACAAAGTAATCAGCGGTTCGAACCCACGGCCACTGCTCATAAGTCGAGGCCGCCACCACTGGGCCACCGCTTACTGCAATAGATTTACCATATTATTATATTTTCTCAAATTCACCGCTCTACGTACAAACAAGACTTAAGCTGATAGAAGTATACCTGTCTCACTCACTCGTACTACGCTATCTCGCTCTAACCAGGCTGCTTCAATTTTATACTTATTGATTCCAAGTTGGAACTCTTTGAAAGTACCGTTAGCATGTTAAGCGTAGTTTTTTTTTATTTTTCTTTTTTTTTGTGTTTTTTTTATTGTATTCGTTTTGTGTGTTTTTTGTTGCAAATTAGGTGGTTAAAAATGAGGGGATATACTGTGTGTGTCTGTTTTATTTTGAGTTTTAAACGTGCTGTTTTTGGTTTTTGTCAGAGAAGATTGGGGCTTTAGAGTTTTTATTAGTCGAAGTTTAGGATAAAGTGTGTGTATAAGGACTATACTACAGTGAATAGCAGTGTTTTCTGTGATTTATATTAAGTAATGCAAAATAATATTTTTTAGGTAGCCTACGTTTTGCGATGAGATTTTATTTGTTACCATCTCAATTCTTTTATACGTGAGGACGTATGTTTACACTTATCCAAGTTTAGAAGCTTCTTCTATAAAATTAATTTCATTTAGTATTTTTTTCGTTTTGATTTGTTTCGGTAGCCATTTGGGCGTTATTCCGCGTTATACAGTATTACTAAGTTGTACCTACAAGCGTGCAAAATAATGAATTACAAGTAATTCCTATTGTTGAATATTATTGGCACTTAGTAGGTATTAGTCATCAGATTCCCACGTCATTCTAACATGACTTGTTAAAATAATTAATAATTTTACACTAACGTAACATCACACCTGTAATCCCCAAAGGGTTAGGCAGAGGCGTACCTATTAGTACAACCACATTTCGCAATATAAATTTAAAAAAAAACTTTTTATTTAAGACATAATTTTGGTATTTTGGTATTTTGGTCCATAAATTTGTTAGTAGCGACTTAAAACTATGTTACATTAGAAAATTAGGAGATTACATTATAGAATTAAAAGTTTAACATTTAAAAATTTGCATTAAAAAATAAAAATAATTTAAGTCCCAGGGCGAGCCTATTTGCCATCAACCGGTCGTAAATCCAGACTCCGTGGCTGCTACCAAGAAATTCCGGATAGAAAATCCCTATAACACAGCCAAACCCGGATTTCGCACCCAGAATTTCAAGCTGAGCAATTAGTTGTTTCAGTTCTTTATAATTGACGACAATAGGGATGTTCCCTAACTAAAAAAAAATGATTCTGTTTAGTCAGTCGAAAAGGATTTTGGTTAGTAGTTTTTTGTTTTATCAAATTAATAAAAATTTACTTTTCATCCCTGTATTCCCATGGGAACGGGAATTACGCGGATGAAACCGTGTGACGTCCGCTAGTCTATACTTCTATACTTCTATAATATCTATACTTCTATACTAATATTATAAAGAGGTAAAGTTTGTGTATTTGTTAAATTGTAAGGGGTAATCTCGGGATCTACTGAACCGATTTTAAAAATTCTTTTACCAATAGAAAGCCACATTATTGCCGAGTGTCATAGGCTACTTTTTATCCCTGTATTCCCAAGGGAACGGGATCTACGCGGATGAAACCGTGTGACGTCAGCTAGTAAGTAATAAAAATAAATAAAAAACATGTCAAGTCGGAGGTAACAATTTTTCTGCCAACGTTACATAGTCGAACGTATCCGTTCGAGGTTATCGTTGTCCACAATTTTACATGCGGTTCATATTAAAACGCTTTTTCACCTCATTTTTGCCTCTCGTTATAATACAGTATTAGTACATTACTGCAGAATCCAGTAAGTAAGCCTTCCTGGCCAAGTATGAGTTAACCGGACCGAACCGCAGGTGAGGTCTGGTTATATACGAGGCCAGGATGGCTTTCTTACTGGTTGAGGTTTGTATAATGCTTTTCTCAAAAATTAAAGAAAGTTTACCAACAAATTCGTTTAATTAATATTGAAGGTTACATTCATATGTGAAAAACACAATAGCACTTTTTGGCCGACCCGGGAATCGAACCCAGGACCTCACGCTCTGCAGTCGAGCTTGCGACCACTAGACCAACGAGGCAGTTTAGGAAACAACTTTAGAAAAAACTTTTTAATAAACTGAAATTACTAAATTATACTATATAAAGCTTAATTACCACTCACTGACTGACTGACAGAATTGTTCTCCCAGATGGTGGATAGGGAGGTGGGTATATTTTGACAGATTCGTAAACAGGCAACTCTCGTGAGTATGGGAAAAGTCCCAAACCCCCCCTTTTCCCCCCCCTTCTCCCCCCTCCCTATCGTATCTCGGAAACAAAGAGACTTTACGTGTTTTTTTTTAGGGGTTCGTATAGAGGGGGCTCGGTAAAGTAAAAATCATTTTTCAAAGTGGCCCCCCTTTTCCCCCTTCTCCCCCCCTTTAGGCGGATCTCGGAAATAAAGAGAATTTACGTGTTTTTTTTTAGGGATTCGTATAGAGGAGGCTTGGGGAAGTGTAAACAATTTTTCAAATTTGACCCCCTTGCCCCCCTTCACCCCCCCCCCCTCTTCACCCCTATTTTCTGTTTTGTTGACGGATTCGTATAGAGGAGGCTCGGGGGAATAAAATGGTGCTACCGGTAAAGCGAAGGGGGGAGCGGGCGAGCGAAGCGAGCCGGCGACCCCCGTAGCGTAAGGATAATGTCATGATAGCTTTCCGGTGGTAGGTAGGTCCTGAGTGGAGCGAACCTGCGAGACCGAGTGGAGCGAAATGGGGAGGTGGCGAGCGAAGCGAGCCGGCGACCTCCTTAGCGTAACGAAGGTTGAGTGGGTGAAGCGTAACTCAGAGGCGACGACAAGCTATCTTTAGGGTAATGTTTTTTTAGTGGTAGTAGGAGGTAGTTAGGTGATAGGTAGGTAGTAGGTAGGTGTAGGTAGGTAGGTGTAGGTAGGTAGGTGTAGGTAGGTAGGTGTAGGTGGGTAGGTGTAGGTAGGTAGGTGTAGGTAGGTAGGTAGGTGTAGGTAGGTAGGTGTAGGTAGGTAGGTGTAGGTAGGTAGGTGTAGGTAGGTAGGTGTAGGTAGGTAGGTGTAGGTAGGTAGGTG
The DNA here is from genome assembly GCA_949775195.1 of Diarsia dahlii. Lineage (NCBI taxonomy): Eukaryota > Metazoa > Arthropoda > Insecta > Lepidoptera > Noctuidae > Diarsia > Diarsia dahlii. Next base: position 12,381,310 of record OX459217.1, on the reverse strand, counting down.
TAGGTAGGTAGGTAGGTGTAGGTAGGTAGGTAGTAGGTAGGTATAGGTAGGTGGTAGGTAGGTGTAGGTAGGTGGTGGCATACGTGAGATTCAAATAGAGGAGGCTCGGGGAAGTAAAATCCGTTTTTTAAATTTGAACCCCTTGCCCCCCTTCACCCCCCCCCCCTTTAGGCGGATCTCGGAAGTTAAGAGAATTGGAACATTTTTTTTTTCAGATTCATTTAAAGGGGCAATGCGTTAGTCGAAATCATTTTTCAAAGCTCCGTCCTCCCCCCTTCACGCCCCGCGAGCTGCGCGCAGCTCGCGCAGCCACGCAAATACTAGTTATACTATATAAAGCTAAATTACCACTGACTCACTCACTGACTGACTGACAGAATTGTTCTCCCAGATGGTGGATGGGGAGGTGGGTATATTTTGACAGATTCGTAAACAATCAACTCTCATGACTATAGGAAAAGTCCCAAACCCCCCCTATCCCCCCCCCCTCTTCCCCCTCCCTATCGTATCTCGGAAACAAAGAGACTTTACGTGTTTTTTTTTTAGGATTCGTATAGAGGGGGCTCGGTAAAGTAGAAATCATTTTTCAAAGTGCCCCCCCTTTTCCCCCTTCTCCCCCCCTTTAGGCGGATCTCGGAAATAAAGAAATTTTACGTGTTTTTTTTTAGGGCTTCGTATAGAGGAGGCATGGGGAAGTAAAAACCATTTTTAAAATTTGACCCCCTTGCCCCCCTTCACCCCCCCCTTTCGGATCTCGGAAGTTAAGAGACTTGGAACATTTTTTGTTTCAGATTCATTGATTGAAAGGGGCAATGAGTTAATCGAAATCATTTTTCAAAGCTCCCCTCCCCCCCCCTTCAACCCCCCCCCCCTCCTCTTCACCTCTATTTTCAGTTTTGTTTACGGATTCGTATAGAGGAGGCTCGGGAAAGTAAAATCCATTCTTAAAATTTGACCCCCTTGCCCCTTCACCCCCCCTTTGGCAGATCTCGGAAGTTAAGAGACTTGGAAGTTTTTTTTTTCAGATTCATTGAAAGGAGCCTATCCTGTGGTGGTACCGGTAAAGCGAAGGGGGGAGCGGGCGAGCGAAGCGAGCCGGCGACCCCCGTAGCGTAGGGATAATGTCATGATAGTTTTCCGGTGGAAGGTAGGTCCTGAGTGGAGCGAACCTGCGAGACCAAGTGGAGCGAAGGGGGGAGGTGGCGAGCGAAGCGAGCCGGCGACCTCCTTAGCGTAACGAAGGTTGAGTGGGTGAAGCGTTACTCAGGGGCGACGACAAGCAAACTTTAGGGTAATGTTTTTTTAGTGGTAGTAGTAGGTAGTAGGTAGGTGATAGGTAGGTAGTAGGTAGGTGTAGGGGTAGTAGGTAGGTGGTAGGTAGGTGTAGGTAGGTGCAGGTAGGTGTAGGTAGGTAGTAGGTAGGTGTAGGTAGGTGGTTGGTGGTAGGTAGGTGTAGGTAGGTAGTAGGTTAGTAGTAGGTAGGTGTAGGTAGGTAGTAGGTAGGTGGTAGGTGTATATAGGTAGGTATATCAGATTCATTGAAAGGGGCAATGCGTTAGTCGAAATTATTTTTCAAAGCGCCCCCTCCCCCCCTCTTCACGCCCCGCGAGCTGCGCGCAGCTCGCGCAGCCACGCAAATACTAGTTATACTATATAAAGCTAAATTACCACTCACTCACTGACTGACTTATTGACAGAATTGTTCTCCCAGATGGTGGATGGGGAGGTGGGTATATTTTGACAGATTCGTAAACAACCAACTCTCGTGAGTGTGGGAAAAGTCCCAAACCCCCCCTTTTCCCCCCCCTTCTCCCCCCTCCCTATCGTATCTCGGAAACAAAGAGACTTTACGTGTTTTTTTTTAGGGATTCGTATAGAGGGGGCTCGGTAAAGTAAAAATCATTTTTCAAAGTGGCCCCCCTTTTCCCCCTTCTCCCCCCCTTTAGGCGGATCTCGGAAATAAAGAAATTTTACGTGTTTGTTCTTAGGGATTCGTATAGAGTAGGCTTGGAAAAGTAAAAACCATTTTTCAAATTTGACCCCCTTGCCCCCCTTCACCCCCCCTATAGGCGGATCTCGGAAATAAAGAGAATTTACGTGTTTTTTTTAGGGATTCGTATAGAGGAGGCTTGGGGAAGTGTAAACAATTTTTCAAATTTGACCCCCTTGCCCCCCTTCACCCCCCCCCCCCCTTTCGGATCTCGGAAGTTAAGAGACTTGGAACATTTTTTTTTTCAGATTCATTAAAAGGGGCAATGCGTTAGTCGAAATCATTTTTCAAAGCTCCCCACTCTCCCTCCCTTCACCCCCCCCCTCTCCCCCCTTCAACGCCCCCCCTCTTCACCCCTTTTTTTACTACTGAAAAAAATTTTGATTCTTACCTAAAACTATAGAGGGGCGTTGAAATTTGTATACCCTCCCCTCCCCTCCCCAACCTCCCCTAAAATTAAAAGGGCTGTAACTTCGTTACGGTTAGAGATAGGCATAGCCATTAGGTGTTTGAACAAATATTATAGTAGGCGTCGAAACCTGTCCGGTGGTGGTACAGCGGTAAAGCGAAGGGGGGAGCGGGCGAGCGAAGCGAGCCGGCGACCCGCGTAGCGTAGGGATAATGTCATGATAGCTTTGCGGTGGTAGGTAGGTCCTGAGTGGAGCGAACCTGCGGGACCGAGTGGAGCGAAGGGGGGAGGTGGCGAGCGAAGCGAGCCGGCGACCTCCTTAGCGTAACGAAGGTTGAGTGGGTGAAGCGTAACTCCAAGCAAACTTTAGGGTAATGTTTTTTTAGTGGTAGTAGGAGGTAGTAGGTAGGTAGTAGGTAGGTGATAGGTAGGTAGTAGGTAGGTAGTAGGTAGGTGGTAGGTAGGTGGTAGGTAGGTGTAGGTAGGTGGTATCATACGTGAGATTCATATAGAGGAGGCTCGGGGAAGTAAAATCCGTTTTTCAAATTTGAACCCCTTGCCTCCCTTCACCCCCTTTAGGCGGATCTCGGAAGTTAAGAGACTTGGAACATTTTTTTTTTTCAGATTCATTGAAAAGGGCAATGCGTTAGTCGAAATCATTTTTCAAAGCTACCCCTCTCCCCCCCTTCACTGCCCCCCCCTCCCTCTTCACCCCTTTTTTTTAAACTCGTGTTCTGTTTTGTTTACGGATTCGTATAGAGGAGGCTCGGGGAAGTAAAATCCATTTTTTAAATTTGACCCCCTTGCCCCCCTTCACCCCCCCCCCTTTAGGCGGATCTCGGAAGTTAAGAGACTTGGAACATTTTTTTTTAAGAGTCATTGAAAGGGGCAATGCGTTAGTCGAAATCATTTTTCAAAGCGCCCCCTCTCCCCCTCTTCACGCCCCGCGAGCTGCGCGCAGCTCGCGCAGCCACGCAAATACTAGTTATACTATATAAAGCTAAATTACCACTGACTGACTCACTGACTCACTGACAGAATTGTTCTCCCAGATGGTGGATGGGGAGGTGGGTATATTTTGACAGATTCATAAACAACTAACTCTCGTGAGTATGGGAAAAGTCCCAAACCCCCCCTTTTCCCCCCCCTTCTCCCCCCTCCCTATCGTATCTCGGAAACAAAGAGACTTTACTTGTTTTTTTTTAGGGATTCGTATAGAGGGGGCAAGGTAAAGTAAAAATCATTTTTCAAAGTGGCCCCTCTTGCCCCCCTTCTCCCCCCTTTTAAGCGGATCTCGGATATAAAGAGAATTTATGTGATTTTTTTTAGAGCTTCGTATAGAGGAGGCATGGGGAAGTAAAAACCATTTTTAAAATTTGACCCCCTTGCCCCCCTTCACCCTCCCCTTTCGGATCTCGGAAGTTAAGAGACTTGGAACATTTTTTTTTTCAGATTCATTGATTGAAAGGGGCAATGAGTTAATCGAAATCATTTTTCAAAGCTCCCCTCCCCCCCCTTTTTCAACCCCCGCCCCCCCCTCCTCTTCACCTCTATTTTCAGTTTTGTTTACGGATTCGTATAGAGGAGGCTCGGGAAAGTAAAATCCATTCTTAAAATTTGACCCCCTTGCCCCTTCACCCCCCCTTTGGCAGATCTCGGAAGTTAAGAGACTTGGAAGTTTTTTTTTTTCAGATTCATTGAAAGGAGCCTATCCTGTGGTGGTACCGGTAAAGCGAAGGGGGGAGCGGGCGAGCGAAGCGAGCCGGCGACCCCCGTAGCGTAGGGATAATGTCATGATAGTTTTCCGGTGGAAGGTAGGTCCTGAGTGGAGCGAACCTGCGAGACCAAGTGGAGCGAAGGGGGGAGGTGGCGAGCGAAGCGAGCCGGCGACCTCCTTAGCGTAACGAAGGTTGAGTGGGTGAAGCGTTACTCAGGGGCGACGACAAGCAAACTTTAGGGTAATGTTTTTTTAGTGGTAGTAGTAGGTAGGTGATAGGTAGGTAGTAGGTAGGTGTAGGGGTAGTAGGTAGGTGGTAGGTAGGTGTAGGTAGGTAGGTGTAGGTAGGTGCAGGTAGGTGTAGGTAGGTAGTAGGTAGGTGTAGGTAGGTGTAGGTAGGTGTAGGTAGGTGTAGGTAGGTGTAGGTAGGTGTAGGTAGGTGTAGGTAGGTGTAGGTAGGTGTAGGTAGGTGAAGGTAGGTGTAGGTAGGTAGTAGGTAGGTGTAGGTAGGTAGTAGGTAGGTGTAGGTAGGTAGTAGGTAGGTGTAGGTAGTAGGTAGGTGTAGGTAGGTGTAGGTAGGTGTAGGTAGGTGTAGGTAGGTGAAGGTAGGTGTAGGTAGGTGTAGGTAGGTGTAGGTAGGTGTAGGTAGGTGTAGGTAGGTGTAGGTAGGTGTAGGTAGGTGTAGGTAGGTGTAGGTAGGTGTAGGTAGGTGTAGGTAGGTGTAGGTAGGTGTAGGTAGGTGTAGGTAGGTGTAGGTAGGTGTAGGTAGGTGTAGGTAGGTGTAGGTAGGTGTAGGTAGGTGTAGGTAGGTGTAGGTAGGTGTAGGTAGGTGTAGGTAGGTGTAGGTAGGTGTAGGTAGGTGTAGGTAGGTAGTAGGTAGGTGTAGGTAGGTGTAGGTAGGTAGTAGGTAGGTGTAGGTAGGTGTAGGTAGGTGTAGGTAGGTGTAGGTAGGTGTAGGTAGGTGTAGGTAGGTGTAGGTAGGTGTAGGTAGGTGTAGGTAGGTGTAGGTAGGTGTAGGTAGGTGTAGGTAGGTGTAGGTAGGTGTAGGTAGGTAGTAGGTAGGTGTAGGTAGGTAGTACCGCGAGCTGCATTGGAACATTTTTTTTTTCAGATTCATTGAGAGGTGCAATGCGTTAGTCGAAATCATTTTTCGAAGCTCCCCCTCTCCCCCTCTCCACGCCCCGCGAGCTGCGCGCAGCTCGCGCAGCCACGCAAATACTAGTTATACTATATAAAGCTAAATTACCACTGACTCACTCACTCACTGACAGAATTGTTCTCCCAGATGGTGGATGGGGAGGTAGGTATATTTTGACAGATTCGTAAACAAGTAACTCTCGTGAGTATGGAAAAAGTCCCAAACCCCCCCTTTTCCCCCCCCTTCTCCCCCCTCCCTATCGTATCTCGGAAACAAAAAGATTTTACGTGTTATTTTTTAGGGATTCGTATAGAGGGGGCTCGGTAAAGTAAAAATCATTTTTCAAAGTGGCCCCCCTTTTCCCCCTTCTCCCCCCCTTTAGGCGGATCTCGGAAATAAAGAGATTTTACGTGTGTTTTTTTAGGGATTCGTATAGAGGAGGCTCGGGGAAAAAAAAACCATTTTTTAAATTTGACCCCCTTGCCCCCCTTCACACCCCCTTTAGGCGGATCTCGAAAGTTAAGAGACTTGGAACGAATTTTTTTTCAGATTCTTATAGAGGGGCATTGCGTTAGTCGAAATCATTTTTAGAAACTCCCCCCTCTCCCCCCCCTTCACCCCCCCCCCCTCTTCAACTCTTTTTTTACTTCTGAAAAAAATTTTGATTCTTACCTAAATCTATTTGAGGGGCGTTGAAATTTGTATACCCTCCCCTCCCCAACCTCCCCTAAAATTAAAAGGGCTGTAACCTCATAACGGTTAGAGATAGCCATTAGGTGTTTGAACAAATATTATAGTAGGCGTCGAAACCTGTCCGGTGGTGGCACAGCGGTAAAGCGAAGGGGGGAGCGGGCGAGCGAAGCGAGCCGACGACCCCCGTAGCGTAGGGATAATGTCATGATAGCTTTCCGGTGGTAGGTAGGTCCTGAGTGGAGCGAACCTGCGAGACCGAGTGGAGCGAAGGGGGGAGGTGGCGAGCGAAGCGAGCCGGCGACCTCCTTAGCGTAACGAAGGTTGAGTGGGTGAAGCGTAACTCCAAGCAAACTTTAGGGTAATGTTTTTTTAGTGGTAGTAGGAGGTAGTAGGTAGGTAGTAGGTAGGTGATAGGTAGGTAGTAGGTAGGTGTAGGTTGGTGGTAGGTAGGTGTAGGTAGGTGGTGGTATACGTGAGATTCATATAGAGGAGGCTCGGGGAAGTAAAATCCGTTTTTCAAATTTGAAACCCTCGCCCCCCTTCACTCCCCCCTTTAGGTGGATCTCGGAAGTTAAGAGACTTGGAACATTTTTTTTTTCAGATTCATTGAAAGGGGCAATGCGTTAGTCGAAATCATTTTTCAAAGCTCCCCCTCTTCCCCTCTTCACGCCCCGCGAGCTGCGCGCAGCTCGCGCAGCCACGCAAATACTAGTTATTATACTATATAAAGCTAAATTACCACTGACTGACTGACTCACTGACAGAATTGATCTCCCAGATGGTGGATGGGGAGGTGGGTATATTTTGACAGATTCGTAAACAAGTAACTCTCGTGAGTATGGGAAAAGTCCCAAACCCCCCCTTTTCCCCCCCTTTCTTCCCCCTCTCTATCGTATCTCGGAAACAAAGAGACTTTACGTGTTTTTTTTTAGGGATTCGTATAGAGGAGGCTTGGTAAAGTAAAAATCATTTTTCAAAGTGGCCCCCCTTCTTCCCCCTTTTAGGCGGATCTCGGAAATAAAGAGACATTACGTGTGTTTTTTTAGGGATTCGTATAGAGGAGGCTAAAGGAAGTAAAAACCATTTTTTTAATTTGACCCCCTTGCCCCCCTTCACCCCCCTTTTAGGTGAATCTCGGAAGTTAAGAGACTTGGAACATTTTTTTTTTCAGATTCATTGAAAGGGGCATAGAGTTAGTCGAAATCATTTTTCATAGCTCCTCCCTTTCACCCCCCCCCCCTCTTCACCCCCTCTTCACTCGGGAAGTAAAATGGTGCTACCAGTAAAGCGAAGGGGGTAGCGGGCGAGCGGAGCGAGCCGGCGACCCCCGTAGCGCAGGGATAATGTCATGATAGCTTTCCGGTGGTAGGTAGGTCCTGAGTGGAGCGAACCTGCGAGACCGAGTGGAGCGAAGGGGGGAGGTGGCGAGCGAAGCGAGCCGGCGACCTCCTTAGCGTAACGAAGGTTGAGTGGGTGAAGCGTAACTCAGGGGCGACGACAAGCACACTTTAGGGAAATGTTTTTTTAGTGGTAGTAGGACTAGGAGGTAGTAGGTAGGTAGTAGGTAGGTGGTAGGTAGGTGATAGGTACGTGGTAGGTAGGTGATAGGTAGGTGTAGGTAGGTAGGTAGTAGGTAGGTGTAGGTAGGTGTAGGTAGGTGTAGGTAGGTGTAGGTAGGTGTAGGTAGGTGGTAGGTAGTAGGTAGGTGTAGGTAGGTAGTAGGTAGGTGTATATAGGTAGGTATATCAGATTCATTGAAAGGGGCAATGCGTTAGTCGAAATCATTTTCAAAGCGCCCCCTCTCCCCCTCTTCACGCCCCGCGAGCTGCGCGCAGCTCGCGCAGCCACGCAAATACTAGTCTATAATATAAAAATGAATCGCAAAATGTGTTGGTAAGCGCATAACTCAACAACGCCTGGATCGATTTGGCTAATTTTGGTCTTGAATTATTTGTGGAAGTCCAGAGAAGGTTTTAAAGGTGAGAAAGTGGTTGGTACGTAGGGTAGTAAGTAGGGCAGTAGGTAGGGTAGTAGGTAGGGTAGTAGGTGGGGTAGTAGGTAGGGTAGTAGGTAGGGTTGTAGGTAGGTAGGGTAGTAGGTAGGTAGGGTAGTAGGTAGGTAGGGTAGTAGGTAGGTAGGGTAGTAGGTAGGTAGGGTAGTAGGTAGGTAGGGTAGTAGGTAGGTAGGGTAGTAGGTAGGTAGGGTAGTAGGTAGGTAGGGTAGTAGGTAGGTAGGGTAGTAGGTAGGTAGAGTAGTAGGTAGGGTGGTAGGTAAGTAGGAAAAAAAGCATTGCAACGCATGCGCGGGTTCAGCTAGTACAATCATAAAATCCCACACTATAATTCTACAACATTACTAAGTACAAAACGCAACGTATAAAATGGCTGTATATGGTTCCAAAAATATATGTATCTCATAAAATGTCATACCAAAAAGAGAGATAGATATATATTTGGAACCTCCCTTCTATAACCATGTTATAATGGCTAAACTCTAATCTGTGTCTGGCACTATGTTTTTTTTTCTAAACAGATCTAAAGAGGATGACCTAGTGTCCAGTAAGTAAATTACATACTTACTTACTGGACAGTAGGAGATTCCAAGTTTAAAATCTCGCTTCTTACTGGACAGTTGTGAATAAGTCTCCGGTAAAGTTCACTTTCTGGATACTTTTTAGAGATGTTATGGCAACATTACATACCATTTTTGAGAAAACTATAGTTTAAGTACATAATTATTATGTACTTACTCGAAATATTTATTTTGTCACAATTTACAATATCTTACACACTTTTGCGTTGTCACTTGTCTTGTCATAATATTTATAAATATTTTAACTTGGAGCTCTGGTGGCCCAGTGGTGGCGGCCACGACTTACGAACAGTAAGTCGTAGGTTCGAACAGACAGGCCCATTACTAAGTGTAATTTATTTCATCACCGCTGCTCTCAAAACGGTGAAGGAAAACATCGTGAGGAAACCGGCATGTCTTAGAACCAAAAAATTCAAAGACATGAGACATCTACCAATCCGCACTGGGCCCGCGTGGTGGATTATAGCCCATCCCTCTCCTAGAGAGGAGGCCTGAGTCCCGCACGTGGGAACATTATAGGCTGATGATGATTTTCAGTCGTTTCATAAGCATAAAATAACATCACGGCTGTAATAGTACACCCACCCTTTTGAGCGCCACAGTCACGTATAGACGACAAGACGAACAAGCAAAAAAGTGCCTTAAGTCTGTCGACTTAAGGTACTTTTTGGCTTGTCGTCTTACTTGACTGTGGCGGTCAAAAGGTTAAATCCCATGTAATAGGGGGCGAGCCTATCCCCATCAACCGGGCATCATCATCATCATCCACAGCCCGAACTCACCCACTGCTGGGTTAGGCCTCCCTTTTCTTGTGCCTATCTCCACGGTCCTGTGCCAGCCTCAACCAGGTTTTGCCCCCGATGGTAACTATGTCGTCTGCCCATCTTGCCGCCGGATGACCCACATTTCTTTTGCCAGTTCTTGGACGCCACTCGGTGACAGCCTTAGTCCACCTGTCATCACTGCGCCTTGCTAGGTGTCCTGCCCAACTCCATTTGAGTTCCGTAACGCGATTCCCAATATCGAAAACCTTTGTACGTCTTCGGATTTCGACGTTAGGAACTCGATCTACTAGTTTTATGCCGAGCATGGAACGCTCCATGGCTCTCTGTGCCACTCTCAATATGTACACAGCTTCCTGCGTTAGCGTCCATGTTTCAGCACCGTATGTCATTGTGGGCAGAACACACTGGTTATAGAGACGGGACTTTAGACATAGCGGAATTCTGGCTGATTTTAAAATGACAAATCTCAAATTACTGAGAAGTTCCTGATGGAACTGTTAGCCCCGTAAACATGATCAGGGCCTGCAGTCTCTACACTAAATAACGATAAAAATCTGTCGCTAAGTCGTAAAATCGTAAACTTTCTTTAATAGATTTTCAGCTTTATTTCAACAGCATAAGATTGAAAATCTATTGAAGAAAGTTTACGATTTTACGACTTAGCGACATTCGTAGCGTCGTTATTAGTGTAGAGAGACTGCAGCCCCAGATCGTCACGCCCCATTCGCCTCGGTCGACCTCGATGGCGCAGTCCTCAAAGAACATTTTTTTTGCCTAGGTATATCGTCCTTCTGCTACACAAACAAAGGCCTCCCCCATGCCCTTCCACTCTTGTCTCTGGGCGGTTTTCTTCGGCTACTGCCAGTTTGTCACAAACGCTTCTAATTCAGCGAACCTACATAAAAAAATATACACATACAACATACAACCGAACATAGAACCTTCTCCTTGTTTAGAGTCGGTTAAAAATACACACATCAAAAGTGTCTAGGGATCAACATATATTTTTGCAATAACTTTTCTCCTGATTGATATTAATTAAAATTTTCTTTAAGGATTCATCAAATAAAGTGTTTTCGTTTGTCACAGTAACGATAAACCAAGTCACCTTTGCATTAATAAAGAAATTTGCTATTTTCCTAATAAAGGGATTTTTGACATTTGAACCACTAACATTAAAGTTCGAAAAATAGACTGAAATAACACATTTTTCTGATTAAAACCAACGTTATTATGGAGCGGCGACGTCATTTAAGCAGGGAAGAAATGCACAGAGCCGTGGGAATGATAGAAGCTGGTTCCCGGCAACGTACTGTGGCTTTAGCTCTGAATACAAGTCAGAGTGTTATCAGTCGACTTTGGACACGTTACCGAAGCACTGGTACCGTGGCTGAGCGCCATGGAGGACGGTATCGCTGCACCACACGGAGACAAGACCGATACATTCAAATCTTAACTCGAAGAGCTCCAACAATAACCGCCATGATGTTAGCCGTGAGGCTTCATCACTCTTCAGGGAACTTAATTAGCGACCAAACAGTCAGAAACCGCTTGCATGAAGTGAACCTTCATTCCCGAAGACCGCTACGGGTACCACCTATTAGCAATGCACAATCGTAGGATTCGATATCAATGGGCTCTTGAACACAGAAATTGGGCAGAAGAACAATGGCGTTTCGTTTGCTTTTCTGATGAGTCTCGTTTTGGTATGAGACCGGATACAAGACGTATACGACACTGCGAACGATTTTACTTCGTGAGTATCATACTGCGAAGCCTTGTTTAATCCAGGTCTTGTTACTAAAGTGTTCTGTTACCTAGGAAAACTTACATTGATTGATACAAGAAAATCGTTTTTTTTTTAAACAATTTCGAGTAATTTTTTGTTATAACTGATATTATATCAGCCATTTGAGGTAGCTGCGGGGAGTTCTATGTACACAAAAACAAAAACAATAAAACACACACATACATACATGTAGGTACATGTGTATGAACAAGACACGCAATTGCTGACAAAATTTGTACAGGCGCTTTTAAAGAAATGTAAATATGTGGTATTGTTTAAAAAAAAACCATTTACTTGTATCAATCAATGTAAGTTTTCCTAGGTAACAGAACACTTCAGTAACAAGACCTGGATTAAACAAGGCTTCGCAGTATGATACTCACGAAGTAAAATCGTTCGCAGTACAGTTTTTCGATGTAATGAAACACCGCAGTAACAAGGCCTCGATTTAACAAACCGTCGCAGTATAGTGATATCGATGAAAGGTTTTCGAAGAAACGATATTCGATGATACGTTTGTCGCAGTGAAGTAGGTATCCCTTTCAGTTAATGCATGATAATGCACGACCGCACACGCGCAAGAGTTGTAAGACAGACTCTCGCCGCAGCTAACATCAATGTCCTGCCCTGGCCTGCTCAGTCGCCAGACTTGAACCCGATTGAGCATGCATGGGATATGCTACAGAGAAGAGCTCTGCCGAATATAGAGGGTATCCAGTCGCAAGAAGACCTTTTTTTGTTGTTGCAACGAACATGGGCGGCCATTCCACAGCGTGATTTGGATGAACTCATTTTGAGTATGCCAAACCGATGTTCTTGTGTTGTTAGTGTTCGCGGTAGTAAACACGGATTATTAATTGTTTAAGTTACCCAATAAAATTTTAAAGAAAACTGTTATTTCAGTCTTTTTTTCGAACTTTAATGTTAGTGGTTCAAATGTCAAAAATCCCTTTATTAGGAAAATGGCAAATTTCTTTATTAATGCAAAGGTGACTTGGTTTATCGTTACTGTGACAAACGAAAACACTTTATTTGATGAATCCTTAAAGAAAATTTTAATTAATATCAATCAGGAGAAAAGTTATTGCAAAAATATATGTTGATCCCTAGACACTTTTGATGTGTGTAATCGCAATGTCGGGGCTAGTGCCTTTCGTCGACACAGTGGACGGTATACTTGCATTTTCCCCCAATTTTCCTCATAACGAAATTGTTCGAAACTTTTGGTTAGTAAACAAAATTTAATATTGCGACATTTTGGCCGCGTGTTCCGGGAACCTACCACTCTGCAAGGGTAGTTGACTGACTAAGAAAAATATGATTCTGTTTAGTCCGTCAGTTAGATTATCGAAAAATATTGGATACGTATTTTTTGATTCATCAAATTAATAAAAATTGACGAAGATAAAACGTATCAAAGATCATGAGTGGGGGGTTTTGACGTCACTCTCTGGTAAGAACGTACCAAACTGTGACGTCACACGACTTTTCAAAGCACTGTATCATCGTCTTCATTTTTGTTCACGTGAACAAAAGAAAAAATACGTGTCCAATATTTTTTGGAAATCTATCTGACGGACTAATTAGATTTTTTTTTTGTCAGGTTCCCTATTGTTTACAGTTTCCGGAAATGGGAACTACAGGCTTACGACTACCTCATTGGGGTAGTGGTTGCTGCATGAGGTCCTGGGGTGTGCCTATTGCCAATTTGCCATCAACCAGCAAGACTCCGTGGCTGGAATTTACTGATGGAAAAACACAATAATAGCCTGGCCCACCACCGTCGCAAAGTCGCATGTCTGTCCGCTGTCGGTCTTCTACAGACTGTACTTCGGAGAGTGTGCGCAAGAGCTCCACGAGCTGATCCCACCATCTCCCTTCTTCCATCGGGAGACTAGACGTACTGCAGGGTATCACCGATACCTAGTCGAACATTCCACACATTCGAACGAAGCGCTTTGCTGGGTCCTTTAATATGCGCACAGCCAATGAGTGGAACTCCCTGCCTGCGTCGGTTTTTCCGAGTTCATATAACCCTAATCTGTTTAAGTCACGAGTAAACAGGCTTCTACTGGGTAAGCTCGTTCCATCGTCGACATCATCTCTGCCCCTAGGGCAAGATTGAAGTCAAGAGCAAGCCCATTTATAATAATAAAAAAAAAAAACAAAAAAATCCGAACTAGGACTGGTACCCAGGACCTCATGATCAGCAATCGCGATTGCGTCAACTAAACCAACGTGGGTTCATGAATAATTATTATGTTCAAAACAATATGAAGACAAAGTTACATACTCTTTGATGAAGACGTGCTCAAACCATTATCATTATTATCAGCCATAAGACGTCCACTGCTGGACAAAGGCCTCCCCCATAGAACACCATAACGAACGGGAACCTGCAGTTTGCATCCACCGGTTGCCCGCGACTCTCACGATGTCGTCATTGCCACTTCAACTTGCATATTCGATGACCTTGGTTATTTGGCGAATTTCCTCAATCTTCATTTTTTTGAGCGCTCTCTCCATGGCTCGTTGCGTGACACTAAGCTTACTCATCATCATCAGCCTATAATGTTCCCACTGCAGGGACTCAGGCCTCCTCTCTATGAGAGGGATGGACTATAATCCACCACGCAGGCCCAGTGCGGATTGGTAGATGTCACATATCTTCGAATTTTTGGGTTCTAAGACATGCCGGTTTCCTCACTCACTCTAATAGGAGAAAATCACTTAATTTTTTTTACTTTATGTGCGGTGTATATTTTTTTTAACTTTAACTCGTGCTCCCTATTTTACAACGAACTAGGTATTAAGTTTACTGCCAGCTAACTTGTTTTTACTTTTAAGATTACTAGCTGTGCTGTGCCCTGCATGCGTTGCAAATGCAATGCACCTTTTTCTACCTACCCTACCTTCGGTCGGGATTAGGAGGGTGAAAATTACTTTACGACCTATTCTCATACCCACTAAATATACTCACAAAATTTCATAAAAAACCGTTTGTTCAAACCGTTTCCGAGGAGTAGGGCAACTAACACTGTGACACGAGAATTGCTTTATGCTAAACGCTTTAAATAACAAAATTGCAACCAATATTGCCAGTGTACTAGACTTTATACATTTTCTGCGTGTATTACCAAATAGCTTGTTCGACCGTATACCTGTTATTATTAACTTCCACGAATATAGGGAGCGAGCAAATTGAAATTTTCCGATTTCTGCGAAATCGGAGCGAGCTTTGGAGTACGCCAACAGGCTGCAGTGGCTCTAACAGAGAAATTTTGAGTAGATTTCCCAGAAAACAGTATTACCGCAGCGTCAAAGCACCTTTGTCGTTGCGGACTTTGCTTTCAGAATTACACTGTTTATTCATAAACAGTGTAATTAATTAAAATTTTGACCGATTTAGATTTTTTGAATTTGAGGTATCAAAATTTCGGACCGTATAAGGTATACTTCGATCAAAAGCCAAAATCGCAGACGTTTGCAACACAGTCGCTAACTTAAAATGGAACTGGGCAGGCCACATCTGCCGCATGTCGCACTAAAATTGGGCTAAAGTGACCACAGATTGGGTTCCGAATAACAGAACAAGGCGACGCGGTAGGCCCAGATGGAGATGGCGTGACGAGCTGGACTCTCATCAAAAGGATTGGCCCCAAATAGCCAAAAACAGGGAGGCCTCCTTTTCCTCACATCAGGCTCATAATAAATAATAATAGATGGTTTGGTCAAAGTCGATTGACGAAAGGTAGATGTGAATGGCAACGCTGGTAGGAGACACCCTAGAAAGACATACACTAAACTTGTTGGTGAGGATCTTCATAAAAGACAGGTGCGTAGTACTCGCAACCAGCGTTCGTCCTGCTCCAACCCAATGTAGAATGGGACAAGGGCAGTAAGATGATGATTGTATTCACATCATCATCAGCCTATATTGTTCCCACTGCAGGGACTCAGGCCTCCTCTCTAGGAGAGGGATGGGCTATAATCCACCACGCGGGCCCAGTGCGGGTTGGTAGATGTCACATATCTTCGTTTTGGTTCTAAGACATTCCGGTTCCCTCACGATGTTTTCCTTCACCGTTTTGAGAGCAGCGGTGATGAAATAAATTACACAAAGTAATGCGACTTACTGTTCGTAAGTCGGGGCCACCGCTGCTTCCAAAATACCCAATCAAAAAATACAGGGATGAAGCTATGTTAATTAAATATAGAGAAATCTCAATATGACTGCACAGTATTTACAGGCTATATTTAGTTTTGAGATAGATCATAAATTATTACGATGACAAAACTAAATGACAATCATTCGTGCTGATTTTTTGGATATACGCCACAATTCACTTAAGTAGCTATAGAAGATAATCATTATAGCCAAGCCTTTTCTTTTCCCAACTATTTTGGGGTCGGCTTCCAGTCTAACCGGATACAGCTGAATACGAGTATTTTACATGGAGCGACTGCCTATCTGACCACCACAATCTAATTAGTATTACGTAATATGATTCCACTTGGTCAGACTTTTGAGCCTCGGATACCTGTAACGACTGCCAAAGATGTATATATGACAGCCGGGACCAACAACTTAACGTGCTTTCCGAGGCACGGAGAAAACTCGGTATATAATGGGTGGTCAACTGGTCAACGATTCACGGATCAACCTACTCATACATTTAACCCTTTTTAGGGTTCCGTACCTCGAAAGGAAAAAACGGAACCCTTATAAGATCACTCACGTCTGTCAAGACCCTTTTTGTCAGGAACGCGTGAAGCATCAAGCTGATATGAAATACTTTTAGGTCTACTGTCCCTTAAAGCTGTGAAAAAATCAAACTTCTAAGCCAACGCAATCAAAAGAAACAGCCGTTTATGCCGCGAATTTCCGCAAATTTTCGACATTCGCAAGGGAATCAAAACCTTGGGTACTTCCCGTGAACTCAGAATCTTGAAATTTGGTACGAAGCAACGTCTTTTAGCACAGATAATGGAAAAATTATGAACACTGTAAATTTTTAGTTACATCATATAATAAAAATATTTTCAATAGTTTTAAACTTTGTTTGTACGGAACCCTCGGTGCGCGAGTCCGACTCGCACTTGACCGGTTTTTTTTTTGGAGGGTCGGTAATCTTCAAATGTCCCCATTACCCGAATGGATAGTTACTCGTAATATATTAAAGTTACTCTTTCTATTGCCTGACAAAACCTCAACCGTTTGTTCCAGCTGGTGGGGGCTCCCTGTGGCCAGCATGGCCAGTACACCTTCTACAAGGCGCTCCGCCTGACCGGACCTTCCGAGAAGATCATCGCCATCGGAGACTTCTTCTTCGTCAAGGTCTGGCAGGACTCCGAGCTGGTTTCCATAGGTAAGAACATTCTTCTTCTTGACCTCTAAAACTTAGGACCCATTAATATTAACGATAATAATATCCGTGGTGCTAGGCAAATGGGTTTATCCCAGTTGTATACGTCCCTGTGTGCCTATTGACCTTGTTCTGTTCTGTCTCCTGCTGATATGGAGGGAAGTCCAAATTATGTATTAGTATACTCATCCACTATTCTTTTCTGATTAATTTCGTTGCGGGATCCTCCAAGACAGTTTTATTCTCTGGGTATTCGTCGAGCTTCATTGTCTCGGCGCTTTTCTGATGTTTGCCACTGACTGTGTTGATAACTTGATTGATACTGACTTTCAAGAGTTACAGTGGTTTGGGAATAGTGTGGCGGGCTTCTTCTTAGCGTGTCGATGGCAATCTAATGTCGGCCCAAACTCGTTTTTTTTTCTCAAAATTTAAAATCCCCAAAATGGTCATGTGTTAGTTACATAACATTTGACTAGGGGGGAGAGGGGAACAGAAAAACGTTACGGCGCATTACATTGGGTGTCAAAAATCTCCAAAAATTGCGTTAAGTAACACTTGAACGCTCCCTTGTCTAAATCTGAACCTAACTTGTCAACAGGGGAACTACAGCTGCTATGGACAGACCGGGTGTCAGACCAGACCCTCGTGAGCCTGCGTCTGTACTTCCTGCCTGAGAACACGCCAGAGGGGAGGAACCTGCATGGAGAGGTCAGTCTTACCTCCTAGATATTATTTCTCAGGAACTATTCGTGTAAATTTTGGTGTTGTTATATTTTATGAGCTTTAAATAGGTAAGATAACTAATGGGTTTAGGTGGAAAAGTATTCTAGTTCCATGGAACTACTGGGGGAAAAAAACATCGGGTTGCACATTTTTGAATATTTTGGAATGGTTAGGGAATAATTTCGTACAAATTGCTTTATTTATCAGCTTAAAAGTACTATCACATATGTGGTTAATTTTCAATTTTTGAAATTCCATTTTTTTGACATTTGACACACGCACATTCGCGATTGCGCCTTGTGCGCCGTCTTACGAATTTTCGATCAGGTCACGTGTGTCATCTGACGCGAGTTAATTTTTTTTTACCCATACCAAAAAAAGTGCACAACGCCAAAGAAGTTTTCCCTTCAAAAAAAAAAACAGTAGCCCCATAATGGAACTACTGGGATACGGCAGAATAAAGTTTCTTTCAGTTAAAAAAGTCGGTAAAGTAAGTACATAATATGACGTGTGGACGAAACAAGTGCACAAAGTAATTAAATTTTTGACAAAACTCAAAGTGAATTCAAAAAGTGCTTTTAGAGAGAATCTGTTGGTTATTTTTCCACAGAAATCCCAGTCCACAATAGAAATAGCCAGTTTACCTATGAGATGTCTCCTGCAATCCAGTGCGTGTGCGGGGCTGACCCAGTCTAGCCCGTGATGTCAGAGGCTGCATATAGGCAATTAATCGATACGTGTCACTGCCGCCATTGGAAACAGAAGGCAGAAGGTCCGGGGAGGGCGGGAGGTATTAGGAGGACTATGTATAAAGTCCCACTAATATTATAAACGCGAAAGTTTGTAAGTATGGATGGATGTTTGTTACTCTTTCACGCAAAAACTACTGAACGGATTTGGATAAAATTTGGTACACAGATAGTTTATAACCTGGATTAACATATAGGATAGTTTTTATCCCGATTTTAACTTCCCGTGGGATACTTTTCGGGATGTAGCGGACGAAGCCGCTGGCAACATCATCATCGTCATCAACAGCCTATTAATGTTCCCACTGCTGGGACACAGGCCTCCTCTCTGCAACACCTAGTTAAAAAATCTATATAAATAAAAAAAGAAGTCCTGACTGACTGACTCATCAACGCCCAGCCCAAACCCTTGGACATAGAAAGCTGAAAAATTGCACAGAGGTTCCCTTTATAATGTAGACAAGGAATAAGGAAGGATTTTTCGAAATTCAACCCCAAAGGGAGTTAAATAGGGGATGAAAGTTTGTATGGAAAATCGGAATTTTCAAGCGGGCGAAACCGCTGGCCAAAGCTAGTAAATTGATAAAACTGGCGAAATTTATGATGATTTTTAATGTTTTGACTAGATGTATATAAACGTGGACGAGGCAAAATAAGTATGTAAGGATCGTAGCAGATAGCGTTCTATGGTTTCCATCTACCCCGTGGAAAATAGACGTGGTGTTATGTAGTTTTTTTTTGCGGGTGGGTAATCATTAAATGACTCCTCCCGCTCTGGGCCAAGCGGAAAGGAGTGTCAGACTTGTACTGACTAAAACCCTCATCGAACTCGAAACAATAAGCAAACATGGTAAATATCCCGTTTATAGTAATAGTAGCTGCTCGTCTCAGGTCATAATTTCAATCTATGTATAGACATTGAAAGGTTTGATCCCAATATAATTTCCAGGAAGAGATAGGTACCTACACACGGCTACACATCAAGGTATACATTTCTAGTATAAGCTGGTCTCGCATTGAATAAGATTGACGTACAATGCGAGATCAGCGTAAACTGGAAATGTATAGCTTGATGTGTAGCCGTGTGTACAATAAAATGGGTATTATAGGGTCCCGTCGGGGCTGCGGGTTGTTCGCAAGAGATACCGCGGCCTCGACATAAAGGGCTAAGAAGGAACACGGGTGGTTTTTAGTCATTAGAAGTCGGACACTCCCTTTCACTCTGCCCAAGAGCGGGGGGGGGGGGGGTTATTTGATAATTTTCCACCCACCAAAAAAAAAAAATGGTAAGTATAGGTTTTGGGGATCGTCCTCACGACTAATCAGTCAGATGGGGGAAAGGGTATAACGTAGCAATCACGATTTTGTTCATGGGACTCAAAACCGGCAAAAAATCACGTTTGTTGTTTAGGAGGGGCTACTTAACTTAAATATTAATTTTATTCTGTTTTTACTTTTTGTTGTAATAGCGGTAGAAATACATCATCTATGAAAATTTCAACTGGCTAGCTACCATGGTTCATGAGATACAGCCTGGAGACAGACAGACGGACAGTAAAGTCTTAGTAATTGGGTCCAGTTTTTACCCGCGGTACGGTACCCTATAAATGAACATGTAATGTAGTTAGGTCGTAAGCAGATTTGATCAATATCGATTCCCCATCAAAAACAAGCCTAATTACCAACATACGGAACCCTTTAACGAAACCACTCGCTCACCACAAACCCTAAAAGATTCGTTCAAAATAAGCGAAGCTCAGAAATCGAGAGAGCGCTGTTCTATCTCGCTCGCACTCAGACCGTGGAACATGTGCCGTCTCACTCTAATCCCTATTTGGTAACACCAACTATTTCATGGATGAAATTACTGTTCGTGTTTGGTGTTTGCTATAAGCTGAAGCGGGAGAGGTAGCGTTTTTAGAAAATAGGTCAATTCATGCTGATTTTATAATTCATGATGATTTAACTTTCAGAGTTTCTGATAAAGTTTTTCTTTACCTAGACTAGTATTATAATAAGCCTAGATTGTCATACTACAGGGCAAGTTCTTCCCTTCCCTACTTTCACTTCACTTTTCGCGGTTGTAAGCCAAATCTTTGAAAAGAAGTCTAGCTCATCCCGCCATCTGCTTCTAGAACTCTTCAACCTTTTAGAACTTTATTTTTCAATGAAAACGTTGGTTGAAAGATAATTATTGTAAGTAATGTATTAATTTTAAATCATTTAATTTAATTCATATGAGACTTTTTCTATTTTTTGTAACTTATTTGTTAATTGTGCAAATAAAATCTTCTCAAATAATTAAAAGTAAGTAAATTAAAATGTAATAAAATAGTTTGCAGTATAATATATGAAAATAGAACACACAGGTACTGATATTGAATTAAAAATGTTAAAAGAAAGATAAGAAAAATACCAGCAAAAATGTTAGAACATTTTGTATTTCACTGTTTTTTTTTTTGTTGTTTTTAGTTTCTTTTAAATGTATTAGGTACCACTTATTAATTACTAACAGGATAAATAACTAATCATCATTGTCTCCAATTCCAGATATTGCAGATTTGTGGTATTCCCCAAATAACATATTATACAAGTTCAAGTATAATAATAATGAATTTTTTCATCATATTCTACTCTTATCTATCATGCCTTATACTTACTCGTGTTATCATTCATGCAACTTGATATCGTTTTAAAGTCCCGAGGATTTATAAAAACAATCAAATTAGTAACGAATTGGGTAGACTAGCTGTGCCTAATTTAACCCTTTATTTAGGGAAGGACATACTTTTCCACCATATTTTTTACCTCAAAATTTTTGTAATTTGTTCCGATAGGTATTCTATTGTTGTACAGAGGTTATCGAAAGACTTATCAATCACTCAAAAAAAAATAAAAACTTCTACCAATAATACCTATGCGGGCTATGCCTATTTTCCGATAGCCAGATCGAACAGATGCTGATTGAAGGACATGGACGGTCGTCTGCAATTTGTCCATAACGGCTTTGCCTTTGTAATGTTTGGCAGGTAAGAATAGGTACCTACTACTTACTATCTGGGTTGTAGAGGCCGGATAGGCAGTCGCTCCATGAAAAATACTGGTATTCAGTCAGCTACATCCGGTAAGACTGGAAGCCGATCCCCACGTGGGAAAAGGCAGGCAGATCTTGATGATCCATCCGATAGTCTTGTATGACTGACAGGGGCATTACTAGTAAGCATTTAGGAAAAGGTATTGAAAAGACAAGATAGTGGTGTACTTTAGATTTTGGATGTGAGCCAAAACATCCTTCATCATCATCATTTCAGCCAAAAGACGTCCACTGCTGGACATAGGCCTCCCCAAAACATCCTTGTCCTACAATAATTATTGATTTACAATTGACATTTAGATGACAATGTGATCTCAATTACGTCAACAAAGTGTTTAATCGATCCTAAAATTAAATTAAAACCCATTAAAAAAACAATACTAAACTCGATTCTTAGCTGAACATGAAACTTAAAAAGACAAAGAAAAAACGTACCTATATATTTGTTTTCACTTGTACCACAAAGCCATACCTATTGCCGGGCATACGCAGGCGATACTCGCTCTTATGTTGAGGACATAACCGTGAGATTCCCGTGTATGGTTGCGGAGTAATTTTGTAGTACGTTATGGGGATTTTTGTAGTAGGACCAAATAGTTTTGGGCCTTGATGTAATATTTGTCTAAATAGTCAAAATGAAGGTTATTTTTGTTGTTAGGTAGCCTTTTCTGTAATTATATTTCATGACGGTAATAAAATACTTTTTAAACGATGCTTGACATGAATATAGGGTAAATCATATTAACGTTATGATTGTCTAGTAGAAAATACTATTCGTTATGTTAAGTTTTTTTTTGTTTTCTGGATTATGTAAAGCTAAGTTAATACTGTCATCGTTCTCCTGTCCTTATTCCAATCTATTTAATTAAGATAAAAAAGGTTTTATTGCCACCAATAAAATATTAAGCCATTCATTTAAACTTGAATATTTGAAGTGCTAAATGCCATTACATTACATGCAAAATTCTGAAATACATTAAAAATTAATAATATTGGTAATTTACTTAAATAATTATGTCAAGGATAAAATATTTAACAACGCTGTGCTATCTTGATACTTAACGAAAATATTAAAAATGAAATTTTTATCTACCTTTTTACTCGACTGTAGTTGACTGAATAAAATAATTTTATGGCGGATGATACGAAATACTTCTAATGTCTAACAAAGTTAAACATTAAATAAACGACCTTAGAAATATGACCCGTCGAAGTAACACATAACACGTGAAAGGAATAATTGTCATGAATTACGACGGTTGAAATAATGATTTCGATAGAAACATTACGCCCTTATTCTTCTTAAGGCTAGGCAGAGACACCCTTAATCTGCCAGATGTTATTAGTCCCATTTAATTGAGGGTGAGCCCATTACCATCAACTAGGCTCAAACCTAGACTACTAAAAACTTGCAAATCAAAAGTAGTAAGTTATAAAGTTGATTGGCAATATAAAAAGACTGTCACGTATGTTAGTATATTTAATTAAAAGCTTGATGCTCGTTATGTGATTATTTGAGTTCTTTTCACACTGACCTAAAAATGGAGTAATAATAATAATAACTGCAAGTATCAAGAGCGGTCGCTGTAGTACACAATACACTAGAACTGCGACGCGCCATGTGACGACTTTAGAACTAGGAACGCGGTGGAATCGAATTGATACTAAAAAATATTTTCTGCTTATCTTTTTTTTTGCAAGACATGTGACAATAATAGAATACGAGTAGAAAACAACATGAAAGACTTATATATTGAAATTAGGCTGTGAATCACCAATTTTTAAACATCAAAAAAACACATCCTGCCCTCTGAACGCCTTTTCAAAGGTCATACTTTATTTTTCATAACTCAAAGTGAAGAAATATTGAAATTGGATGATTTATTGTGATGTGCCTAGTGTTAAATAAAATATATAAGTATATGGATGGTCTCCGCTTTATCATTATTATAAGTCGACATTGTTTGATGCGATACAAGATTAGCGTGACTAAAATACCTACTTATGTTTCCTTTTCATTCATGATAATGAATTTATTATCTTGTGAAATAAAAAGCATTTTCATTTATTTTAAACTAGCTGTTACCAGCGGCTTCGCCCGTTACTACTCGAAAATTATCACTTTGGAAGATAAAATCGGAATAAAAACTATATCTATATCAAACATCCATCCATCCATCCACACATACATGCTTACAAACTTTTACTTTAGTAGGATCATTACTTAAATTAAAGGTAATTAATTTGTTTTAATTCATCGATCGGTAAACACAAAATTAGGATTACAACGTGTTAAACATTAACACTGTAAAATGTTAACAAAACCGGTTTTTAAATGACATTATCGCAAGTACGATTAAAACAAAATTAAGCTAAACCTGAATTGTTGGTCGATTATTCAATAACCATTATTTTGGGCTTTAAAAATGTTGCGCAAGGATATAAATAGGTTTTGGTTCTAAACATTTTAGGTAAAGGGTATGTGTAAGTATTGTTAATTGTAAAATTATGTAGTTCGAGACTGTGTTCAATTTCGATAGTTCTGCAGAATGCATCAGGACCGATGGGCTAGGGTCGTCACGCAGTGGGTGCCAGAGGACGGGCGTCGTCGCCGAGGGAGGCCTAGAAAACGCTGGCGTGACGACTTAGAGGCTTTTGCACAAGATTGGCCAGAGAAAGCCGCACGGAGAAAAGAGTGGAAGACTATGGGGCAGGCCTTTGCCCAGCAGTGGGACAATATAGGCTAACAAAAAAAAAAAAAAAAAATAAGTGTTAAGCGAAAGTGTAGCGTATAATAGACATAGATTTGGCCAGTTATGTTTAAGAACCAAGTAGGATCGAACCCATAAAATAGGATAATTTGTTTCCCTGATGTCAATGGTTATCTACGGTCTCTGAGATAAAATAAAAAAAAACACAGTATTTCAATTACTCATACAGTTTTTTTTTAAGTAAAAGGATTTAAAAATCCAAAGAATGTACAGTTTGGCAATAATCGCGAGTTTCGAGTGTCCCTAGGTATAGAGTTTATCTTATCTTTGAGTTCATTCGCTGTGTAAATAACTGATAACGCTGCCCGTTAGGTACATACGAGTGATTAAGTTTAAACACATGTCTATCCTTTGTACCTATTTGTTTTTGGTGTTTCTTTGACTAATATGGTGGAAACTGGAATCGTATGGAATTACCTAGTCCAAACGGTCACGGTCGTTTTTAATCTTGAATTCTTGATCTAATAAGCAAGCTATGTTATTTTAGGTGAAAAAAAGGTTAGGTTATTTTACCAAAGAGTGGGATATAAGATATAATACCCAGACCTACAGGAAATAAATATGGTTAACTATATTTTATCAGTAGGTATTAAAATAACACAAAATTTTGCGTATCACTAATAGTGTTTCCGTACACCTTTCAACAAGTCACATTTTTTTTAATTCTAAAACATTATATGGCCTCTGAAAGAGAGGAGGCCTGTGTCCCAGCAGTTGGAACATTAATAGGCTGTTGATGATGATGATATGGCGCGTAGCAACCAGATAATACTGGAAACCTAGTGATTATCAGACAAAAATACGAACACAGGCTTTTACCATTCGTCTGTACAAGTAATAATCGCTATGATATGTTTGTATGTCGCTCAAAAGTAAAATAAGTTTTTTGTGTGACAAGATAACTTTGGTAAACGGTTCTCAAAGTTAGTTTTGTAGGTCAATTTCAACGTTTTGTTTTCTTAAACGATGACTTACTACTGAGTAATGTTTGTGAATAAGCGTCGGCTGTTGTTTTCATACAGTTAGTAGTTTTTTTTCTTACGCAGTTGGCAAATAGGGGATCGGACAAAAAAAAACTAATTAGTCCGTCAGATAGATTTCCAAAAATTATTGGACACGTATTTTTTCATTTTTCACGTAAACTTAAAATGAAGACGATACAGTGCTTCGAAAACTCGTGTGACGTCATATGATAGTACATTTTGACGACACAAGTGACGTTTCAAGCCCCACTCCAAGATCTTTGACGCGTTTTATCTTCGTAATTTTTTATTGATTTGATAAAACAAAAAACACGTATTCAATATTTTTCGATAATCTAACTTACGGACTAAACAGAATCATATTATTTTGACCCAGTCCGATCCCCTATTGTACACTAGCTTTTGCCCACAGCTTCGGGTGCATGGTGCTCGATAAATAATTATCCGGATCATACTCATCATTTCAGCCAAAAGACGTCCACTGCTGGACATAGGCCTCCCCCAGGCATTTTTGGGGGGGTTTGCCATAATCGCCACGCTTGGCAGGCGGGTTGGCGATCGCAGTATGGTTGTTACAAAGACACAGAGAACGCTGCTGCCCATTCTCTGGTAAGTCCCTTAGTCGCCTCTTACGACACCCACGGGAAGATATGGGATGGTGCTATTCTTTACGTCCGACACCACACGGAACCGGATCATACTACCGGGATAAAAAGTATCCTATGTCTAAAAGTAACGTAAACATCCATACATATTCACAAACTTTCGCATTTATAATAATTACTAGCTTTTGCCCGCGACTTCGTTCGCGTGGAATAGTGACTTCCGGCAGATTTTTGGTTTATCTCGCGAAAAAAAAAAAAAAAAAACTGTCCTATGTCCTTTCTCAAGTTCCAAACTATGTCTGTACCAAATTTCACACAAATCGGTTCAGTAGTTTAGGCGTGAAGCAAAGACAGACAGACAGACAGAAAGACAGACAGACAGAGTTACTTTCGCATTTATAATATTAGTTAGGATTAGGATAATTAGTAGGATGTAATGTAATCGAAAAAATATACTTTTTTTATAGTTCTATAATATTTTATTTTCTGGGTTCGCAACGACATGTAAACGATTTTATTATTCTACTGACGTCGTTTTCTTAATTAGTACATCGAGTTAGCTCTTCAGATTACAGAATTAAAAGCTCTAAGATTAACTTGACTCTGGTTTTATGGCCTGAGTGTCTGACTCAGATAATGCACTGCACACTTACAACGTTTTTAAATATATCTATCAATTCTGGAGTTGGTTGGGACTTGTCACTTTTTATTAGTTGTTGAATGTAATTTTACTCTTATTTTTGTTTTGTTTGATTAACCGATAACTTTAATGTGTGGTTTATTTATACTGTAAGTGCAAGTTGGTGATTAATATTTTTTTTTCGAAAAACTGATTTTTATAATTCAGAACAAGGCCAACGGAAAAGGAAAAAGTACCTAAAATATAAATAAAAAAGACGCTATTTGTTATCGTAATTATAATGTTCAGCCTATCCCTTTTTGAATTTTTTTTTTATTTAAAAAAAAAAAACGTTGCCCCACACTAGGAATTTCTCCTGTATCGTGGGTGCGTTTACAAACATGTAAATTCACATACACAAATACCCAGACCCGAAACAACTACCTGTAGATCGTACAAATGTTTGTTCCGTGCGGGGATCGAACCCGCGACACGCAGCGCAGCAGTCCAATCGCTCAGCCACTGCGCCAACCGTGCCGTCAAATACAGACATTAGTGTTGTGGTCGTTGTGGAGGTCAGATAGGCAGTCGCTCCATGTAAAATACTGGTAATCAGTTGCATCCCCCTCCAACTTAATTTATTACATATTTAGACACTAATAAAAATCCTTTGTTACATCCAAAGATCTTTAGTTGTCATACCTCTCCACAGCTTCTCAGTTAAGCAATTATTTACCAGTGACGCGGCGCTCGGCCAGGGCTGCCAACCTACAGATTATATTTTTTAATGATGCCAACATTTGAATAACGTACTAAGTGCCATGTGACCCCGGTTTCTTAACAACTAAGATATATTGGGAAAAAGCTTACAGAAGAAATGTCACAGAAAAATTGATGCCCTTATCTCTAAGACAAAATTCTAATTTGAGTATTTGCTTACTTTTTTTTTTTTGTCTGATATTCTTCGTAGTTGCATGCAAAGTGCATGGAACTACTGAGAAAAAAAAGTCTCACTAGTTCCATGGAACTAATTGCTGGTGGAACTAATGAGAATGATCCACTGATACCTGATGCTCCTTCATGGCGTTCTCATTGATACAGAAGTCAGCTGTTAATTGCCAATATCAAGGTGGCATGCGACTACGAAGAATATCAGACAAGAATTATTTTCTTGTTTTCTACTTTTAAGACCGCGATTTTGTTAGTAGTCGGGTTTTAGATTTTTGAACTTAATTTTTTTATTTGAATTTTATTTTTGTGTGTAAACTATAATTTATTACATATTTGTAATGTGCTCGCCAAGACCTTTCATTTGAGACCAAACTTGCTATGATTATCTCAAATTAATATTTTTTGAGGTAAGTTTTGACATTTAAATTCCGTCATAAAAAGAATTTATAAAATTTATATAGCCTATGTCACCCGAGCTATTCTTACGAATCTATTGACACCTAATTTATTAAAATCCGTTCAGTAGTTTAGGCGCTACGGTGGAACATACATACATACATAGACTGCCAAAATCATTACCCTTCCTTTTGGCTTCGCCGTAGTCGGGTAAAAATGGTCATAAATTATAAAAAAAAATGGTAATAAAATGAAAAGTACTGGGCCAAACTATACTAAATTTTATGGGACCAAATGGCAACTATTCCGCATCAAACTAAAAAAGAATCACTTAAATCGGATCATAAATCGCAGCGTAATCGGTGTACATACAAAGAAAAAAAAAAAACATACCGATCGAATTGAGAACCTCCTCCTTTTTGGGAAGTCGGTTAATTATAATCATTCATCATTCTACGACCCGTTATTTTGACGACCCATTTAGCGCAGTGGTTTAGAGCGCCGGTTGAGACGCAAGGGTAGCGGGTTCGATTCCCGCACCAACACAAATGTTTGTTGATGAAATAGATATTTGTGTTAGGTCTGGGTGTTTGTAGTACCTTCGTTGTTCCTGGTTACCATAGTACAAGGGAAAACCTTAGTTTGGGACCAGGATGTATGTGATGTTGTCTCAATTTATTATTATTATTTATTATTATTCTCTTGACACTTGCCCTTATCCCAGTCCTTAGTGGTTGGCTTTTCCATACTGCTCTTTTTACCCGACTGCGGCGAAGCCCAAAAGGAGGGTTATGTGTTTGTTCTCTTTTCGTCTCAGTGGTGTAGTTCACTTTAGTAACCTCTCTTGTCATATCATCCTTTTTCAGAGAAGTGGTGATGAAATAAATGTTATATTGCTTATTTCGAGTTCGCCCGACTAGTTCTGAACTCGAAAATTCGAAATTAACTAGTTTTTTTTGCTGATTTCAACAAAAGAGAAAGTGTTTCTATGTTTTAGACGTTTTTACTTCAAAACTGTTGTCTTCAATAACTGTGCTGTTATATAGAACTTTCATACGTCACCTTCACGCTTCACTGAGGAAGGGGTAAGCTGAGTCGTAGGTACTTGACTATCAGTTAGTAATTTCACGGTTTCCGTTGAGTTAATAGCATAAACAAAGCTTATTCAGTCTTTAATGTCAAAATCAAAAGTCATTAAAATTTATTCAAACTAGGCTGACACACAAGTGGTTATTCAGCAGTTCAAACGTCAAAATTTAATAACAAGAGACAGTCCCC
Organism: Diarsia dahlii; assembly: GCA_949775195.1. Lineage (NCBI taxonomy): Eukaryota > Metazoa > Arthropoda > Insecta > Lepidoptera > Noctuidae > Diarsia > Diarsia dahlii. The sequence goes on along the minus strand of OX459217.1, from coordinate 12,352,662 downwards.
AAAACGCCCACCCTTCGACACTTCCTAGTGCTTTAGCTGGAAATGTTGCCCCACTGCTGGGACTCTAGGCCGCCTCTCCGTGTGAGGTAATGGGACATAATCCACCACGCGGGCCCAGTGTTGGTAGATGTCACATGTCTTCGAGTTACCGAAAAAAAGATGAATATGTCGCAGATTCAACACCGAGGCACAATATTTAGAGTTGACAATTTAGAATAACGCCATCTATCATCGTTTTTCGGAACTATCATCGTTTTTCGGAAACGTCAAGCAGTGAGCTTGGGTGAGGTCGATGCAGAGCGTGGCAGGTCTGGTTTGACAGCTGTCAGTTGTCATGTACGGTGCGTACACTTGCAGAGATTGTTGTTGAGGTTGTTTTTCAGGTTGGAGCGCGTAGAGAAAGATTCACTTCGTTTTCGTTAGGTTTATAACGTTTAATTGTGTTACAATAAAAACTGTTGACGATTCCTTTCTCTAATGTTAGTCACCGCGTAGCAGTAATTGCACTCACCGATTTATTATGTTGTATCGGTATTTATAGAAACAAAACATGTACGTCAGTCATTTTAAGACTGTACATGTCATATGTCAGGGGTCTGTTGTCAGTGGTCGGTTGACTTTGACATTGGACGCATATGCATTTGACTTGAGGGACGTTACTTTTTGGTGAGACACGAGCGCGAACGGTTGTTCTGCCCGCCTGTATCGAACTTACCGCGTTTCCGTACTTTAATCCATTTCCATCGTCTTGACCGTTTGAGATTTTCTTAATTTGTTATCGGAAGTGAATAAATAGGCGGTTGTAATCAGTGTTGAGACTATTATTTCGTACCTCCGCCATTCCGAACTTGGACTCTGACAACGATGAACCCGAAATAGTTGAGCTACCTTCGTTAAATATATCTTTGCTAGTCAAAGACATTCAAATATTACTTTGCTAGTTAACACTCTCTCTCTCTCTTCAGGTGCCTCTCCTACTAGTGAAGGTTGGCAGTCAGCTCCGCATATCCTATTCGGTCCTTTGCCAGTCTAAAAAGTTCCGCGGTGCTCTTAACTCCCGTCCATTCCCGGATACTGCGCAGCCAGGATTTCTTCCTACGTCCCACTGCTCTTTTGCCTGCCACTTTGCCTATCATTATGAGTTGCAGGAGTTCGTATCTGTCGTGTCTTAATACGTGACCCAGATAGGCAACTTTCCTCTTTTTAGGGTTCCGTAGTCAACTAGGAACCCTTATGTCTGTCTGTCCGTCCGTCCTCGCTTAATCTCTGTGACCGTTAGCACTAGAAAGCTGAAATTTGGTACCAATATGTGTATCAATCACGCCGACAAAGTGGTAAAATAAAAATTGGAAAAAAATGTTTTATTAGGGTAGCCCCCCTATAAGTAAAGTGGGAAGTGATTTTTTTTTTATTTCAACCCAACCGTGTGATATATTGTTGGAAAGGTATTTAAAAATGAATAGGGGTTTACTAAAATCATTTTTTGATAATGTCAATAATTTCGGAAATAATCGCTCCAAAAGTAAGAAACAATGCGTCCCCCCCCCTCTAACTTTTGAACCATAAGTTTAGAAAATATGAAAAAAATCTGAAAAGTAGAACTTTATAAGGACTTTCTAGGAAAATTATTTTGAACTTGGATGGAAACAACAGATGGAAACAGCAGACAACCAATATAATTTGGTCCCTGAATCGTATGAGCGCCTATACAATCCAGAGGTCAAGTTTCATTGGTCCTTTGAAGAAATTGTATAAATTATAGCATACCGTTTTGGTACGGAACCCTTCATGTGCGAGTCCGACTTGCACTTGGCCAGTTTTTTTTTGTTGAACATTAAACATAACAAAATACGCTTGTGTCTAAATATTGGTTGATATTCAAGGTTAAGCAACACTTGCCCAATAGACCATCCATTACATATCGAGCTTGCTTCGAACCTAGCGTGAAAAACAAGTTATGTCACGGCTATTATTTGTAGATCTTCAACAGTCATTACAGGTGTGACCTGAAAGTCTGACAACCAGTTTTACTAAATAGTGTGGCATTAGGCCCCGGCGGGGCTGCGGGTTGTTCGAAAGAGATACCACGGCGTCGACACAAAGGGCTAAGAAGGAACATGGGCGGTTTTTAGTCAGTAGAAATCTGGCACTTGGCACTGGTAGGAGTCATTTGATGATTTCCCACATACCAAAAAATAAATAAAAAATTGCCCGGTTTCCGCCAAAGCGAAGAGGAGCGGAGACAAGAGGAAAATACGCCAAAATGGGCCAATCACATCAGTTAAAATTTTCTTCTAGTCTTTCGCCCTTCCTGTGATTGGTCGAATTTGGCACTCTCCTCTCCGCTCTGCTCGTATCCGCTTTGATGGAAACCGGGCCTTACCCAGTATTAACTGGGTTGTGGAGGTCAGATAGGCAGTCGCTCCATGTAAAATACTGGTATTCAGCTGTATCCGGTTAGACTGGAAGCCGACCCCAATATAGTTGGGAAAAGGCTAGGCTGATGATAATGATATTTTCCTTAAAAAGCTTGAAACAGCGTCTTTCATCCATAATAACTACCTGCCTAGTTGGTCTAGTGGTCGCAAATTTGATTCCCGGGTCGAGCAAAGTGTTATTGGGTTTTTCCAAGGGGATTTTCTCAGTATCAGCCACGGATTTGTGCTTGGTTGATGGCAATAGGCTCGCCCCCTATTACATGAGACTTAAATTGAACTAGCGAAATTTGGGTGTACCTAGTAGTAGCCCAAAACATAGTTGTAATTTATTTCATCACCACTGCTCTCAAAACGGTGAAGGAAAACATCGTGAGGAAACTGGCATGTCCTAGAACTTAGAACCAAAAAATTCGAAGACATGTGACATCTACCAAACCGCACTGGGTCCGCGTGGTGGATTATAGCCATCCCTCTCCTAGAGATGAGGCCTGAGTCCCAGCAGTGGGAACATTATAGGCTGATGATGATGATCGTTGTGAAAAGGCAGGCTGATTTCGAGTAGACAGCAGTTGAATGTTTATAATTACAACTCACATAGAATTTAGAATACTGCCAAAATCATTTGGCAGACAGATCGGTTCGAAGTATGCTGCTCAGTATGAGCCAGACAAGGGGACGCCTTTCTGTCTTGCTATTCCCAACTACGTTGTGGTCGGCTTCCAGTCTAACCGGATGCAGCTGAATACCAGTATTTTACATGGAGCGACTGCCTATCAGACCTCCACAGCCTAGTTAATACTAGGTAATACGATACCCTTTTATGTGATTTGGGAAATCGTCAAATGACTCCTCTCGCTCTGGGCGAAGCGGTAGTGTCAGACTTCTACTGACTAAAAACCACCCATGTTCCTTCTAGACTTGTTGTCAGACTTTCAGGTCAACTGACTACCTGTAACGACTGCCAAAGATCTATATATGGCAGCCGGGACCAACAGCGGAAATGTAATGGCTCACCCATCCCCGGACCAACCTAGCCAAAGATCTATTAGCCTTTTACAACGCAACTATTCTGTAAAATATAATATTATGAAACACTGCTGCCGAGGACGATACGAACTTTTTTATTATTTGCTTTCGTGAGCCATCCGAATCGAAGTCAGCTGTATTCGTAGCTGTACTGATGGCAGAAAAGTTGGACAAATAATATATTATATTTTAGCTAGCTCATATTGTCCCACGGCTGGGCAAAAGCCCACCAACGGTCACGCACGATTCTGTGCAACTTTTTTCCAATTTTTAAGGAAGACATCCAGTTCGTCTCGCCCATTTTTGCGAAGCCAGGATATATCTTATTTAGCAGTCGCGCTTGTGACGACTAGACCAACGACGCAGTCAATTTAATTTTGTATGTACATAATTTGATCACACTTAAGTATAATATACTAGCTTTTGCCCGAGACTTCGTTCGCGTGGAATAGTGACTTCCGGCAGATTTTTGGTTTATCTCGCGAAAAAAAAAAAAGACTATCCTATGTCCTTTCTCAACTTCCAAACTATGTCTGTACCAAATTTCACACAAATCGGTTCAGTAGTTTAGGCGTGAAGCAAAGACAGACAGACAGACAGAGTTACTTTCGCATTTATAATATTAGTTAGGATTAGGATTAGGATAAAGGCGAAAGTTTGTGAGTGTGTGACTGTGTATGTTTGTTACTTCTTCACGCAAAAACTACTGAACGCATTTTTATTTATTTTTTTTAAAAAACGTTGCCCCACACTAGGAATTTCTCCTGTATCGTGGGTGCGTTTACAGACATTTAAACTCACATACACAAATACCCAGACCCGGAACAACTATCTGTAGGCCATACAAATATTTGTTCCATGCGGGGATCGAACCCGCGACACGCAGCGCAGAAGTCCAATCGCTCAGCCACTGCGCCAACCGTGCCACCGGCCCACCGTGCAACCGTTGGAAAATATTTAGGTAGGTACACAGATAGTTTATAACCTGGATTAACACATAGGATAGTTTTTATCCCGATTTTATCTTCCCGTGGGATAATTTTCGAGTTGTGTTTAAAAAATAAATCTGGGGGTACGGCAGTGCCCCCGCCAATTCGAGCAATAAAGCGGCACGGCCGTACCATTCTTTTCTCGAACCAGTTTAGGCCATTTTTGACCTCTTAAAACTTCGTTGTGGAACTAGAAGCCTGAATTCTCAGTAATCTACTTGTCTTCTATGTTTACGTATGAGATCTCACAATAAAATCCGATATTGTCCGATATGGTTTTTTTACTTGTGCATAAAGTTTTTAATAAAAAATATCAGTAAGTATAACCTGCAATGTTTTTGCTATCGCTACCGCGTTCCTTCGCTAGGTATATCAGAATAACTTCGCTGACTCAAACTGTACGCTCGAGTACAAAGTGTTCAGCACATATTACCTTCTAACATCACGCCTTTAATACCCAAAGGGTTTGGCAGAGGTGTATTTCTTCTTCTTATCGTGTGGGCAGTAAGGTCTAACGACCCCACACACCCTAGTGTCAGAGTTTCTAAACCGCCGCAAGGGCCTCTGACATGGCTTGACGACCGTCATTTGGCGACCGGGCTTATACGTGCCTTCCGAAGCACGGAACCATCTTTTTATCAGACAATCAGGTGATTCAAGCCTGCAATGTCCTAGCCAAACTGGAAACAACTTCACAAAGTCTGCTTCCCGTGGGAATCGAACCCACGACCACCGGTCACAAGGCAAACGCCTAAATCACTCGACCACGTTGCCACTTGCCCGCGTGGATGTCGATTTAATTATATCGTACAGCCAAGGAGTGGAACACCCTGCCTGCGTCGGTTTTCCCGATTTCATAAAACCCCAATCTATTTAAGTCGCGAGTAAATAGGCTTCTTCTGGGTAAGCTCGTTCCATCGTCGACCTCATCTCTGCCCTTAGGGCAAGATTGAGGTCAAGAGTCCCATATCCCTTGAAATGGGTCATACGAGTATCGCGTTGATAACCAACCACGTAATTAATATTTTAACGAGAACCTGTATTCTGTTTGTTTTTACGATTTTAGACCAACTCCATTATACAGATTTTTATGAAAACTCATCATTATGTTTTTAGCCTTGTTCTAAATATGTTAGGGTCGGCTTGCAGTCTAACCGGATACAGCTGAATACCAGCATTTTACATGGAGCGTCTGCCTATCTGCTGACCTCCACAACCCAGTCATTTTCTATCTAACACGGTACATCTTGGTGAGATAAACAATGTAACAAGTTTAATTTAGACTGCAGTTCACTGTCGGTTAAAATAATTACGAATTAACAAATGTATAGAGCAGTGGTGGCCCAGTGGTGGCGGCCCCGACTTACGAACAGTAGGTCGTGGGTTCGAACCCAGGCAGGCGCATTACTTTGTGTAATTTATTTCATTACCGCTGCTCTCAAAACGGTGAAGGAAAACATCGTGAGGAAACCGGCATGTCTTAGAACCAAAAAATTCGAAGACATGTGACATCCGCCAATCCGCACTGGGCCCGCGTGGTGGATTATAGCCCATCCCTCTCCTAGAGAGGAGGCTTGAGTCCCTGCAGTGGGAACATTATAGGCTGATGATGAAATGTATTATGTTTTTAGACTTTTACTTTATCGAGGACTAACCATTTTTCTTCGATAATTGATTAATACATTTTCACCCAAGTACACACTTCACCACATTCGTAAGCAGCTGTTTTCTTGTGAAATAAGGTTTCTACTTTGAGATATTAGACCTAGGTATTTTGTAATAGAATGCTATTTCGTAATTGGGATAAGGGAGAATTCATTCATGTGTGTGTGTGTGGTGTGTGTGTGTGTGTGTGTAGATTCGGTTTACTTAAAAAATTAAGTTGTTTAAAATCATCAAACATTTCGAAAATTCTCACACAATTCCTAATGTGTGTGAACCCTACAAGTCGTATCGAAAACACTATGACGTAACAGGCTCGCCGTTCAGTGCAATATCGACCTTAGCGTAACGAGTTTAAGGTTGAAAATCGCGTGTGTTTGTCGTCAATGTAGTAGTGACCGTAAAATTATATGTGTATGTGTGTGTATATTAAACATGGAAGGCTGAGCGGCAAAGGATTGTAACTCGGTTTGTATTTTCATTTCAGTCATTATTTTGGCTGTTCAATAATTTGTAGTTTGCGGGCTTTTTTTAAGTATTGCATACAAAATTCGCGCTTTTGTCCCATGGGGTAAGTAGAAACTTCAGCACGAATTACGTATATTTTTGTTTAGTCCACGTACATTTTGCTAAGTAGACTTACTGCTCATTAGACATTTTGCGCTGTTGGACATTTTGCTACTTAGACCATCTGATCAGGAGGAGTTCATACACGTGGTCATACACCTGATCTTTCTGAACAGTAGGTGCCTATCAATTATAAATCCTAGAAAATAACTTAGTAAACGGTAGACTAGTAAGTACTTAAATGGGGTTCAAAATAATACTTGAAAAGAAAACGTAATGAAGTAATAGTGAATGACAAGGCGTATAATCCTTACATAGTATAAAACAAAGTCGCTATTTTTGTCTGTTTGTTTGTCTGTATGCTTAAATCTTTAAAACTGCGCAACGGATTTTGATGCGGTTTTTTTTTTAATAGATAGAGTGATTCAAGAGGAAGGTTTTAGTATATAATTTGAACGACATCCACGCGGGTGAAGCCGCGGGCATCAGCTAGTTAATTTATAACTGATGATCTGGTGATGGTTACAGGGATCCTCTGAATGTGATGGCATGGCCCCGATCAATGTGGCGACGCTTAGGGGAGACGTATGTCCAGCAGTGGACGTCTTTTGGCTGAAATGATGTTGATAAAGGGATATCATTTTAGATTCTTCTTCTTTGCGTGTCGATGATCTCAAATTGTATTAGACCAGTATGTAGACAGCTGCACAGCTCTATCATTTGCTTCGAGTAAATCCTGAAAGGAGCAAGTGGTTAGATTAAATAACTTAGTAAACGGGAAAAAGACGTCAGTTTATTAATATTATGTAAATAACTAGAGAATTCCACAAGAATCACATTAAGTTAGTTGTGTATTATGTAAGGGCATAATAATCTACGTTTATAAATGGTACTGTGACTCATTGAGTATTTATTTAAACAATAGTAATACATTAAATGGCAGACTTTACATTGTTATTTATGTGATTTACATATTATTATTTTATCTAAGGGCATCTGGTTATATTGTTTAGTTTATTCATCTATTTTTTTATTTTTTTTAAAGTGAAAACTTCTTTAGCGGCGCTGAGCACTTTTTTGTATGGGTAAATGCTATATATTTGCTGATCGAAAAATCTCACGTGACCCTGACGCGAGTTTGAAAGTTAATATTGAAGTTTTCACTTCTGCCGGCACTCCCGGAGTTCTATTTTTTTTATTTCAAGCGTAATACGTTATTTTGTTGGTAATATAATATACTTACTGTTTCATAATATTAATATTTTTTGTATCGTACTATTTTATTGAAGGATTCAAAAGTAGAGGAAGGCTAAATAAACGATGTATAAACTGTGTACAGGTAGAAATAGGGTAACAGCTGAAATTACGAGTAACAGAGAAGTAAGGAAGAAGAAGACATGCTGCGCCGACCCGTGGGATAAGGACAGGAACTCTCTAAGGAAAGACTTAAGCTGTGGCGAGATCGTGTTTCCTTACCCAACCCATATGTGCCACTTGCCGAAAATCTTCCACCTGGACACGAGTTGCCATGGCTAACCTGGAAGTCTCTAAATAGACTCCGGACACAGGTAGGCCGAAGCAAGGAAAACCTGTTCAGGTGGAGATTCATAGATGACTCTGCCCTGGAGTGTAAATGTGGTCTTGCCCTACAAACTATGGGGCACCTGATATCATGTCCAGCCTGTCCCGTTACTTGCACTCCACAGGAGCTGATGGAGGCTACTCAAAGTGCCACACTCGTCGCCAAATTTTGGGCCGACTCAATTTAAATTGTCATCGACACGCTAAGATGAAGATGATGTCAAAATTATTTTAATTAACTAATAAATTTCATTTTAAAACTTAATTTCAAAAACATTTCATTAATTTTGATTAAACACACATCGCTTAATCTTTATTCTAAAAGATTATGTAATAATAATAATAATATTCCACAACTATCACACAACGCCATCTAGTCCCAAGCTAAGCAGAACTTGTGTTATGGGTACTAGACAACTGATAAACATACTTATATATTTCTAAATACATACATATTATAGATAAATTACACCCAGATACAGAACAAATGATCGTGCTCATCACACAAACATTTGTCCTGGGTGGGAATCGAACCCACGACCTCCGGCATAGCAGTTAGGGTCACTAACCACTAGACCAACAGGCCAGTGCCTGTGCGAGTGAGGCGTATAGCTATTACATGAGACTTACACATAACTAAATGTGGATGTACTATTATGTACACCTCTGCCTCACCCTTCGGGGATTACAGTATTATGCTATGTTTCAAATTCAATTCAATACATCAAAATATATTAAAATTACTTTTGTTCAAATCAATTTCGAAATTCACAGTTATATTACAAAACACGGTATTTCAATTGGTTTAGGATGAGGACAATAGAAACGGCACTAGTAGTATAATATAAACAACGCTATCAACAAGCAAACTAACATTATGGATAATAATTTACTTATCATATTATATCGTTTTGTGCACATTTTTGATTATTTTTGTAGGACATGTTTAGTTAATCAATTGGTTTTTTTGTACAGCATTCATTTTTCTGGTATGCATTCAGTTAACTAGTGGAGTTACCTAGTGTGCTGAAAATTTATACAGATGTACATTTAAAAATGTCTCATAATATATTATCGCGCACAATCAAAGTTACAACGCTTGGCGCACAGCCGCATAAATATCAATGTACAATCGAGGTAATTTCTCTACTCTACTATATGTTTGAGCGCAGGGTTCGCTCGCGATTTATATTAAATGGTTTAGACTACTTTAGACGAATATTATACTATTACTAACTACTTACTTGAGACGAGAGAGCAGTGGTGGCCCTGACTTACGAACAGTCGTGGGTTCGAATACTTCGAATCAAGACAGGCGCATTACTTTGTGTAATTTATTTCATCACCACTGCGCCTTATACTGTGGCCTAACGGTGAAGGAAAACATCGTGAGGAAACCTGCATGTCTTAGAACCAAAAAAAAAAGATTTATGTGACATCTACCCGCACTAGGCCCGCGTGGTGGATTATAGCCCATTCCCTGACCATTCCAAGGCCTGAGTCCCTGCAGTGGGAACATTATAGGCTGATGATGATGATGATGGTGATGATAAGGTTACTGGCAGGTAATCTGTGCTAGTAGGGTTAAAATGCAACAAATTAAGTCAGCAAATGTTCTATAGAGTAGTTCAGGGATGGTGAACCACTGGCACGCGTGCCATTGATGGCACGTTACACAATATTTTAGGCGCACCACCGAATTTCTAACCATATTTTCATATATTACGAGTATATTTCATATTTTCAGAAATGAATAACATAAGATTCGATTAGAAACCGTTTGGTAGAGGAGGCCAGTTCAACATGCAAACTACTAAAGTTTATAATCGAAAATATTCAGTTTAATTATCTGCTATTTAAGACTAAGCAACATTATTGGATGGCACCTGCAAGGTCTCAATAAACATTGCTTTAGAAAAAATGGCACGTTGATACAAAAAGGTTCGCCATCCCTGGAGTAGTTTATAGAGGTATGTACATCGATTTTTATTTTTTTAATTCCAAGGTTCCAGTTTTAAGTCTATTTAAAAATAAAATACGGCGCGATGGTCCTTAAAATTAAGTTATTTTCACAGTTAATTCCGTACCAAATCTTTATTAGTAATTTAGAAGTTAAAAAATGTCTAAAGTTCAAAAGCAATCGTTTTGTTTTCTGTCTTCGACTCCTCAGCCTAGCCCTACAGGTATACACGCGTGATGTTTAAATATTAATCTCGTGTTCCTCCATTAGTATTTTATCAAGGAAAGGAGGTCGTCTCTTCTAAATATAGTCTATCCGCTCTCCCTGTTGTCATGGTTACGACTAATACCTACACAAGCGTATTACTTACTACTGTTTACTGTGAGCCTGGTACATACCTCATAACATCACGCCTCTACTGTAATAGGGTAGTTCACTAAAAAAACTAATTCGTCAGATAGATTTCCAAAAAATATTGGACACGTATTTTTTCACGTAAACAAAAAATGGATACAATACAGTGCTTTGAAAAGTCGCGCGACGTCACAGTTTGGTAGTGTTCCACGCGTTTTATCTTCGTAAATTTTTATTAATTTGATAAAACAATAAACACGTGTGCAATATTTTTCGACAATCTAACAGACGGACTAAACAGAATCATATATTTTTTCGTCAGGAAAGTACCCTATCCCCAAAGGTTTAGGGAGAGGTGTACACCCACATTTCGCCAGTTAAGGGCCTATACTACCTAAAATTAGCAACTCTATTTGTAGTGGTTCAAACTTGGTTTGAAACAATGTTAGAATAAAGTTTTAATCAGCTTGCACTACAAAGCGGTTGTTACGTCTCTCACTGCGGCCGAATAGTGCGGAAATGAGTGGTTTTTCGCAGATTTAATTTATTAAAAAAAAAAATACGCTGTAATGTTAAAATATTTTTACTTAATTATGTCTTTAGTTGGTTAAATTTCCTTTCTGATAGTAAAAAAAAAATAACAGTTATCGCTCAAAATATTGAGCATTTCGAGACGAAAAAGTTTTTTCGTGTTCTTTCTTGATTGTGATTGTGATTTTTTTTTCGAGGTTCTTGATTTATTTTAGAAAATATTTTTGCATAAGTCTTTTACCTATACATTTGACTATACACTGTATTTTTTTTGGAATTGTAATAAGTAGCAATACGGCTAACTCTGCAACGAAAAACAGGTCGTTTTTACGGTGTCCCTCTTATCGTCGCCTTAAGTATGTTGAATTCACAAGCGACCTACTTCCATATCTGCTTACCCTTCATCTAAAGTCGTGAAGAAACGCATTACGATGATTGAATCCGCCTCTAGTTGTACGTTCATATGTTTTTATAGTTGAAACTAGCGTCATGTGACATAGTACAGGCTAAAATATTATTAAAGATAATTTATAATCTAGCAAAAGTCGCCAAAAAGCCTTACGACCAGTCTTACGAAGGTCTATCGCAATCCCGTCGAGACTGCGGGTTGTTCGAAAGAGATACCGCGGCCTCGACACAAAGGGCTAACAATGATATTATAAATAAAAAGAGGAATAACATAATAATAATAATATAATATATAATCTTTATAATATGATTGGCTAAGAAGGAACATGGGTGTTTTTTTGTCAGTGCAAGTCTGATACGCCCCTCCGCCTCCGCCTCTGCCCAGAGCGGGAGGAGTCATTTGATGATTTCCCAGCCTCCAAATAAAGGCCATTCGCAATAGCCAGTATGAATTGGGAGAAGAAACTTCTTTGAAATCGTAGTCTCTTTTCTGGTCTAAATATCATCATCTTTTCAGCCAAAAGACGTCCAATGCTGGACATAGGCCTCCCTCAAGTGTCGCCACTCGCCACGTTGACCGGTCCCGTGCGTCTCGCATGCAGCGGGTCCCCACAACCTTCACCAGGTCATCGGTCCACCTATAGTGGGAGGCACAACTTTTCGGTTTTTTTTTGTCCAAACTTATCTTGGTCAACTCACATGAGGACTATGCAGATAAGTGTCTGAGATGGTCTTCTGAAGAAAGCACCACATATTGTAGGACTTCTCCTAGTTTGTACTGGGTAATATGAGGCTCGTCGGATGTTTCTTTAAACAGCCGAAACACACTCAGCGGTCCCTTAAAAGGTCCAGACATGATCTTGGTATACACAACACACACGAGGGCTATGCATACTCGAGTCTGAGATGGTCTTTTGAAGAAAGCACCACACAGATTTGAGTGCACCCGTCCAGTCAGTTCAAGCATTTGTCTGCTATCGTGTCTAAGATGGTCTTTTGAACCGTGTTTGTGATCCCGTCGGGGTTACGGCTTGAAAGACACCGCGGCCTCGACACAAAGGCTAAGAAGGAACATGGGTGGTTTTTAGTCAGTAGAAGTCTGACACTCCCTACCGCTCTGCCCAGACCATTGACGAGTCATTTGACGATTTGCCACAGCTAAAAAAAGATGGTCTTTCAAGGAAAGATCCACACAGATTTAAGTGGACCGTCCAGTCAGTGCAAGCATTTGTCAGTTATCGTGGAGCTCGACTTATAACTCAAGTCCACATTCATTGCTCAATACTCGTGTGAAGTAAGTAAACTACTTCCTCACGGTCACAGAAATCTTATTAAACTTTGAACTCCGTAAAGGGCTTAAGGCATCAAACAAATTAGCATTTTGGTAAACAAAATTTTGTAATCATTTGTAGGGTTCCGTTGGCTGTGTTTGTTTGGATGACTTTTCTGTCGAAACGAAAACTGCGCTATTTACCAGATAGGTGCACAACTTGTACCCGTTTCTTCCCGTAGGATACCAGACATCATCATCATCATCATCATCTGGCTAGCCTTTACCCAACTATGTTGGGGTCGGCTTCTTGTCCAACTAAATGCAGCTGTAGATGATGTTTTAAATGGATCGACGGCGTCATAACTCCGTCATATAAAAACCGATTTAAAAAGATACTTTTTTATTCGAAAGAGTATACTTCCGAGGTGTTACCATTGTCATCATGTCAGGATCTGATTATGGGATCCCAGGGAAATCGACCGCAACCCTCAAATTTTATAGGCACTTGTCACGTTTTTCATATATTTTTTACTAGCTGTTGCCAGCTCGCTCGCTACAACTAGAAAATTATACAACGGGAAGATAAAATCGGGATAAAAACTATCCTATGTGTTAATCCAGGTTATAAACTATCTGTGTACCAAATTTTATCCAAATCCGTCCAGTAGTTTTTGCGTGAAAGAGTATCAAACATCCATCCATCCTTACTTACAAACTTTCGCGTTTATAATATTAGTAGGATGTATTTCATCTAGCTCTACGCCACAAGCCTGTTGTACTACATACGGCTCGCTACTCGCTAGCCTCATTGATAAGCTTTAATATTGAAACGCTGATAACACGCGCCCGCGCTCATTGTCTCAATCTTACAACGTGGCTATTGTTTCCATGTTTCTTTAAACATTGCTGGACATCCATCCATCTGCAAGCCTCTCACTACTAAATAGACTCATCATCATCAGTCTATAATGTTCCCACTGCAGGGACTCAGGCCTCCTCTCTAGGAGAGGAATGTGCTATAATCCAACACGCGGGCCCAGTTCGGATTGGTAGTTGTCACATGTCTTCGAAGTTTTTGGTTCTAAGACATGCCGGTTTCTTCACGATATTTTCCTTCACCGTTTTGAGAGATGGTCTGGGCCTGTGGACGGTGAGTAATGGGCTAGCTCACTGTCCGTCCGTCTTATGACGATAGGCCGTGTGGAAGGCACGTTCGTGTTCCACGCGCGCCTCAAAGAGATGTCAGCAACATGGAAGGGGTCCGACGCCTGCCGGGGCTGTGGAACTGTTCGAAAGAGATACCTTGCCCCTGGACACAAAGGGCTAAGAAGGAACATGGACATGGAGCTGGAGGGGTCATTTGATGTATTCCCATCCTCAGAATGCATTTATTATACATTTTTTGTCATATGCATGCTTTCTTTAAATAATGTTTGAATATACAGACTCAGCTTCATTTGTAATAATAAACACATTGCCATTCTATCTGCGTTTGTGCAGGGTTCAATGTTACGCTATGTCCTCTGGGGGACGAGCAGAGATACTGCGTTTTGACTTATTCGGCATTTATGTCTGTCTGTCGCGCTTTAACGCCAAAACTACTGATCAGGTTGAAATAAATTTTTGTACACAGATAGTGTAGAGCCTGAAAAAGGACATACTAGCCTACTTTTTAATGCGAAAAAAGGGTTGAAAGGGGAGGATGAAAATATTACTTTTGGTCGCAAAAAGCGACATCCAGAGGGGCGAAGCCTCGGGCATCAGCTAATTATTTATCTTTTTGTCACATGCAATTTTCGATCCTTAAACAGAGTAAGACAGGTCTAACGGACTTGTATAGTCTAACTAACCGAAAGCAGCTGAATACCAGTATTTTACATGGAGCGACTGCCTATCTGACCTCCACGACCCAGCACTAAAAACCACTTTGATTAGAGTACAAGAAAACCCCCTAATTCTTCAAAATAATCGATGACGCGCTTTACAAGTACCAATTGACATTTATCATCAAAATAATAAAAGAAATAAACAAAATACTCTTGCTGGCAGCTACTTATATAAATGCTACTTTAAACCCTTCCCGAGTGGCAGAGCGAGATAGAAGATGTTCTAACGAAGGCGTGGAGACGACGGATGTTTGTTAACTGTTGAAAGATTTTGTGAGTGTTTTTTTTTTATAATTGCTTCGTTTCTTGTCCTTGTCTTAGCCGATGTAACGTTAATTCTTTGTTAGTTTAGCAGTTTTGATATTTTCAAAGTTTTGTCACGTTTAATTTAAAATGTGGGCATACAATTTTTTAATTAAAGATATACGATATAATAATCGAATGCAAAAAAAAACTAGGTTCAAGGTTCATCAATGGTTAAATAAAACAGATATTAGTACTCTACTTATTCAATAAATACACCTAAAATCAAAATTTTAAAGGAATTTTAAAAAGGTTAGAATTTCCATTCATTCAGTTGAGGCCATAAAATGATTTTTTCACGTCCAAAATAGTATAATTACGTTGATTTTTCTCATCATTTATTTAAGTTCAACATAAAAAAGTAACGCCTAATTTTGAATCAAGACATTACAAGAAAAAAACGAATTATGAATGAGTTTCCATTTAAAAAAACTAATATCTCCGTAAAAATTTTAACAAAAATAATAAAAACCAAAAGTGCTAAGTCGACTCCACTGAGCATTTGTTCTAGCAGTGAAAAAATATCGGGCGCATACTTGCTGTAGCGTCAGGGTTGTCTCACGAACGTTATTATTATTATTACTTTATATTTATCAGTTTTATTTAGTAGGTACTTACTTATTTAATTATATTAGTCATTCAGTTTATTAAAGAGTATGAATGTAAAGAGGTATAAGAGTACCTAGAGGAAGACCAACGAAAGAAAAAGTATTTATTGGTCTTACACAGGACAGCAAATTGATAAAAAAAAATACAATAACACAAAAATATAAAAAGTAAACATAAATCGGTCCAGTCATTTCGGAGATAAGACTAAACAAATGGACAGACAGACAAAAATTTTAATTTGAATGTTAATTAATAATTTTTATTTCTTCGTATTTGTATGTAAATTGCTTGTATATTATATTCAACACAAATAGTAAATGAATTTATGAATAAATTAGTCGAAAAAATTTAAGTGTTTTGTTTATTAACTTTTTTATATGTATATTTAGTAAAATACTGTTATTTGGACGTTACAAACAGACATATTTTTTTTTTGTTTTATCATCAAATGACTCCTCCCGCTCTGGGCGAAGCGGAAGGGAGTGTCAGACTTGTACTGACTAAAGCCCACCCATGTTCCTTCTTAACCCTCTGTATTCCGAACAACCCGCAGCTCACAAACAAACTCGTATTTTTTTGTTATTTGTTTAAATATAGTTAAATTAAAAGGTGGCCATTTTGAACTCGTGACGTTAAACCAAAAATAAAAACAATGAAATAGTTGATATTCTGTGAATATAAAGACAAGAATGAAAATAAGTTAGATTTCTAGTTTATGTATATATTTAATGTGACCTTGTGGACTGTGGTTAGTAATATACTATGTAGCTAACCTACAAGCTATCCTACACTAATATTATAATATTGTATACGCGAAAGTTTGTTAGTATGTATGTATGGATGTTTGTTACTCTTTCACGCAAAAACTAATGAAAGGATTTGGATAAAATTTGGTACACAGATAGTTTATAACCTAGATTAACACATAGGATAATTTTTATCCCGATTTTATCTTCCCGTGGGATAATTTTCGAGTTGTAGCGGGCGAAGCCGCTGGCAACACCTAGTATAATAATATGTAGCTAACTTATAAGTTACTATCAATGTGGTGAATACAGTTTTATTCAATACTAGCTGATACCCGCGGCTTCGCCCGCGTGGATGTCGGTTGACAAATTATATACTAAAACCTTCATTGAGGACCATTCTATCCATTGGTGGCAAACAGCATGAAAATTGGTGCGGTAGTTTTTGAGTTTATCGCGAACAGACAGAGAGACGTGGCGAAGGACCTTGTTTTAAAATATGTAGTGATTAACTAGTAGGTACATCCAGTTAGTTTTTTTAAACGTTGCCCCACACTAGGAATTTCTCCTGTATGGTGGGTGCATTTACAAACATTTAAACTCACATACACAAATACCCAGACTCGGAACAACTATCTGTAGGCCATACAAATATTTGTTCCGTGCGGGGATCGAACCCGCGACACGCAGCGCAGCAGTCCAATCGCTCAGCCACTGCGCCAACCGTGTCGTCAGATTGGGACTCGATACCAAAATAATCGGAAATGTGATAATTAATTTATTTTATCTTCATCATCTAATCCCTCTCATCTAATTCTTGACATTGTATTTGGTAATTCTTGATATTGTAATTAATAATCCTGACATTAATCATTCTTGCCATTATAATTTGATAGTAGTTAACGAATTCCTTATTCTTGACAATTTATGGTTCATTTGTATTAATTATATTGTATGTCAATTTTAATGTTAAATTTTAAATGTTAATTTATATTCTTTATTATAAATTCATTACCATTATTCTTTAAAATATTTGTACGCTGGAAACAGCAGAATATTATGGACATCAAATTATGTGTAACACCTATAGCAACAATATTCTGACAAATAAATTTATTATATTATTATTATTATTTGTTTTTATACTTTTACGTATCTCGGCTTTATTACCGGAATTATGGAATAGTACGGGCCGAAGCCAAGTACTACCCCTGGAGAGTGGTGATGGGATAAGATGATGACATAGTCGGGTTGTGATGATGAGTGAGCATTAAACTGTGTATGTGTGGTGATTGAGGGTTGAGTATGTGAGGTGGAGATTACTGTCTCATTTTCATTATGTAAAAAATTTCTCACAATCCTGCAGGTATTAAGGATTGCGGCCTTCTGAAGGCTTTGATAAGTGTATAGTGGTAAATCAAGTGTTTTTATTATTATCTTCCTGCCCTTATCCCTTTCTACATATTTGGGGTCGGCGCAACACGTTTTCATCTTCCTTTCTTCCCTGTTAGACGCCAAGGTGGCATTTACCCCTTTCTCATTCATACCCTAAGGTTGACTGGTAGAGAATGCCTTGTGGCATTAAGGCGGGCGGGGTTGCAGTACTTTTTAAGATTTTTGGACCTATAAAAATCGAACTAAATACGAGTTTTTTAATTATTAAAAATCTATATAAATAAAAAGAGAAGTCCTGACTGACTGACTGACTGACTGACTGACTGACTGACTCATCAACGCCCAGCCCAAACCCTTGGACCTAGAAAGCTGAAATTTTGCACAGTGGTTCCCTTTATAATGTAGACAAGGAATAAGGAAGGATTTTTTGAAATTCAACCCCTAAGGAAGTTAAATAGGGGATGAAAGTTTGTATGGAAAATCGTCATTTTCACGCGGGCGAAGCCGCTGGCAAAAGCTAGTCATTACATAAAAATTGAGCATACTCTCTAGTAAATCGTAAAGATAGAAACGCGATTTAGAATGATCGGCTCGATACTTTTTTTATCAAACATGACTCTAAATCACAATTTCAAACGTGTACTGTAACTGCTAAGACATTTCATCATGAATTTATACAAAAGTTATATCAATAGATAGAACTTTTTATTCTGAAGTAAATGTTGAAAACATATTGTATAATTTCTTTATAGTTTTTCTCCAAGAAACAGTCAAAATTTAGGCATTATATCGCTCGCGCGGCAGGGCGGGGGGTGAGGTCGTGCGTACATAAAAACAAAGTACTGCAACCTCGCCTTAAATCCGCCTATGTACCACGTTTGTGCATGAAGTTTTAATTATAATCATTCCTGACACATCCATCCATATTTTCTTTAGCCTTCCAGGGAGAGGAATATTTATATCCATCACTCAATATTCATTCCATCCATCAATATTTAAATCCATCACTTTTTAGTCACATTGTATGCGTTTCATTCCTCCTCATTTCATGACCATACCAAGACAAAAGACTTCCTTTCAATTTTTTAAATTTTAATGTATTAATATAAAAAATCACATAGAAAATCACACTTTTGACCAAAAAAAAAACTTCCATCATACAAAAACAATATGTCTCTTAATGCTGACGTCATATCATCATTATTAACTAAGCGAGTACCGACCGATAAGACTTGGCATATCATAGCGACGCGTCCTGATAACATAGATAGCAGAAATCATGCTTATTAACCAATGACTACACTAAAATATTATTGTTATCGGGTTTAGGGTTCTTTGGGGACTGAGAACCGTATTATTTGAAGTAATTAAAAGTATATTAAACAAAAAATAATCACACTAATATTATAAAGGCGACAGTTTGTGTGTATGTTTGTTACTTCTTCACGCAAAAACTACTAAACTGATTTGGATAAAATTTGGAATACAGATAGTTTATAACCTGGATTAACACATTTTATCCCAATTTTATCTTCCCGTAGGATAATTTCGATTTGTAGCGGGTGAAGCCGCTGGCAATAGCTAGTAAAGCATAAATATCGTAAAAGCAACAAAACAAATAAAAAAAAGCCACTCGGATCAATCTACAGGTGTACCGATTCTATACAGGGTTTTATCCGTGCCTCGGTGCGCACGTTAAGCAGTTGGTCCCGGCTGCCATATATAGATCTTTGGCAGTCGTTACAGGTAGTCAGTGACCTGAAAGTCTGACAACCAGTCTTACCAAAGAGTGTCGTATTAGCCAGTTCTAGCTGGGTTGTGGAGATCAGCCAGGTAGTCGCTTCATGGGAAATACTGGCATTCAGCTGCATCGTATCCGATTTCTATACACCGAAATATACACTTTAAAAGAGTAACCATGGAGTTTCTTTCTGGTTCTACTCCATAGGAATCGACCAACCCGAATCGTACACCTTTAATCGACGTTTCACAAGAGCCCATGTAGGCCTATCTATCTATCTATATAAATAAAAAGAGAAGTCCTGACTGACTGACTGACTCATCAACGCCCAGCCCAAACCCTTGGACCTAGAAAGCTGAAATTTTGCACAGAAGTTCCCTTTATAATGTAGACAAGGAATAAGGAAGGGTTTTTCGAAATTCAACCCCTAAGGGAGTTAAATAGGGGATGAAAGTTTGTATGGAAAATCGTAATTTTCACGTGGGCGAAGCCGCTGGCAAAAGCTAGTGTGAAATAAAATATATTTATTTTGTACAGAACCACACCGCAGTATGACTTGCATTGCCCAGTTTTTATATCACAAAATATTTCATGATGATTTTAGAAACGTTGTATTTTGGCTATCGCTAGCACTACGCAATCGTTACTATACGAGATGACAAAGTTCGGATTAGTGATATTGAGCAATGTCAATAATCATGCTTGGTATCATCGAAAGGATAAGCAACGGTATATTGGATGGCTGCAGGTTGTTCGAAAGAGATACCACGGCCCCGGCCACAAAGGGCTAAGAAGGAACATAGGTGGTTTTTAGACTTAGTCAGTAGAAGTCTGATACTCCCTTTCGCTCTGACCAAGAGCGGGACCCCTATTTGATGATTTCACAATCTACAAATGAAAAGGTATATTGGATCGTCATCATCTGCCTTTTCCCAACCGTGGTCGTCTTCCAGTCTAACCGGATGCAGTTTTCAGCAATTATAGTGATTTAAGAGGAAGGTTTATATATAAGGTCCCATTAAAATAGGTGGACAAATTTCGTTCAGTAGGTCTAACTAGACGACTAAACAAAAAAAAACATTAAATAAAGTGTTTTTTTTTTAATCAAAGTAATAAATTGCCGGCTCTAGAACAAACTCATCCTTTATGAGTACGTACTTAAATGCGTTTTTGTTATTATTATTTTTACCATCGTCCTTATTTTGGTGGTCTGAATGATTTCTGAAATTTTGTCCACCTATTTTAATGGGACCTTAATTATATTTTATAGTACATTGCACCCGTCCGAAACCTCGGCGAGTCAGTATTGTTAAATAGTTTAAAAATTAATAGATAAAATATATTATCTTTTTACTTGTTTGCCAACCCTATGTCGTCAAATGTTCGCTTGCTACCGGGCGCTCCAGTCGCAAATGTGCGCTAATGCATATTTGTGTTACGTTACTTTTTATAGTATTTTGTTACTTTCTTCTTTTTTTTCGTTTTAAGTTTTAATGAAACCTGTATTTGTAATGTAATTAATTGGTTTAAACATGTTTTATGGTTTTATTCTTTGCATTGATTAGTTAGATATTTTAACCTCGCTTTGATCTACTTACAGTCAAAGAATATGTATTGTATGTGTGTGTGTGTTTAATTGGCGTAATATTGCCATTTCCAATATTATTATCTGAAAATTATCTCTCGAATTTATTTATCGATAAATTGTGACGTTGCGAAGATACGTAAAAATGTGATTAACGTTTTTATGAACTAATTATCAAAATATTTGATGTCACATAGACACGGGCACTTATAAAACGTCGACAAAAGGTGCACGGTTCGGGTTGGTCGTTTCCTATGGAGAAGAATCAGCAAGAAACTCCATGGTTACTTCTACATGGTCAAATAAATAAAAACACCTCAAATTCCTTATCAACTGCTTCACAAATAACTCTAAACTTATAACATAAGAATAGTATAAACTAGTGGTATGTTTTAACTAAATATAAATTTCGCCGTTACGTCGTTGTTCACTTCCGTTGCAAACGTTTCGTAAGCCGACGACGTCACATTCCTGTGTACTGCGAGTAATCTTGATACTTTGGTTATTTGTACACGAAAGTTACTAACTCATAATATAATAAATATGGAAATAATATGTAATTGTTTTATCGCCTGCTCCTATTTTACAATACCCACCTAAATAAATTATACCTTATTAATCCATGTCTTGAGTTGTACTTGTAACAGACGAATTATAAAAACGTGGTAAGTATTTTCAAAATTTACATTCTTGTGTACTGCGAGTGATCTTGATACTTTGATTATTTGTTTACCAAAGTTACTAACTTTGCACTAAATATTATGTGTACTTTTTGTATAAATATGGAAGTAATATGAAATTGATTTAATTGTTTTTATCGCCTGCCTCTTTTATACAATACCCACCTAAGTAACTAAGTATTTTCAAAATTCATTTGCTGCATTTACAGTCCTTTGTATTGCGAGAGCTCTTGATCCTTTGATTTTATTTGTAAGAGTACGAAAGTAACAAGTTTGCGGTAAATATTTTGTTTAGTTTTTGTACAAATAAGGAAGAATACAGGGTGGATAGTATATAATATTTCTAAAATAATTTGTTTATTCGGTCCTGCATTTAATGTACTAAACACAAATTCAGCTAGAAATAAACTGAAATCTGTCTATTTGTCTTGTCTCTCACTTATATTTATTTTTGCAGCTATTACTTAGGCTGTCCCAGTAGTGGGAACATGATGATGATGATGATGACGATGACTTAGCCATGCACACACATTCACAGACAGCTACACACATACTATACAATAGTCATAAATGGAGTCTCTGCTAATATTTTTTCATTTCTTTGTACTTCGTAATCGGTGTTATGTTTACTATATTTTTTTTATTATTTACTGTCAGTCGTAAAGCTACCTTTTACAAAATAAAATAAAACTTTTAAACAGCCCGTTATAATAGGGGAAACCAAAACGAAATAGTTAACTATTCATCGTTATATTCATTGATTATAAATTATTCATCAAACAACAAATTTAGTTATGCCACAGATAATATAATACTAGCGTAGTTATGCCTAGATCCCAAAAATACTAAGTTAACGACTTGAAGGAAAATAACTAACAAGTACAACACATCATCATCATCTTAGGAATATGATGATGATGATGTCGTCCCATGTTTATCTACATATTAGGTACGTACCTACACCGACAGCAAATACATACTAAAAAGTTTCACATAAAATTTTACAACTTATATGTTACTTGGAGTCAGCTAGGTACATGATTTTTTCTTCAATTCTTCTCTGTCAACTGTCACGCTATCATCATCATCAGCCTATAATGTTCCCACTGCAGGGACTCAGGCCTCCTCTCTACCAGTTTCTCCTTATTATCTTTTCCTTGGTCGGGCTCTCTCCATGCATCAACATTTATATTCATCACTCTTTTAGTAAGACTTACAGAAAAATAACTTACAAGTAGACTACGCTACGAAACACAGAATGTTAGTTTATATAAAATGTGCAGTAGCGTCCTTCCTCGCAACCTCGGCACGACATTACATCAATTGTACTTCGACGAGGAAGTCTTGATACTTTAGGGCAGATAGATTCATTTACCTGAAATATGGTATATGAAGTATTGCATATATGAAGGATATATAAATAAATAAAATAAAAAAAATAAAAATAAAAATATTTTATTATCAGGCATCAAGGCCCATAGGGTGTTAGTATTACATTATTACTTATAAACTATGTTAGTAACATGCAGGAACATTTAAAAACAAATAGTGAAACACAAACACGGGGAGGTTTAACAAGCTTTGTTGCCAACATGAAGCTTGATAAATCTGCCCATTGTAGGCCCATCCAGCCTATCTGCAAACACCTTCAGAATGCTGTTGCTGCTTCCCCTCACTCGGTCTATTACTGAGGCAACTTTCTTCCGCATTATGGCAAAGTAATCGTCAGTGTGCGCATCAGCGAACATGCCTGACGCACTACAGTAAGGTGGAAGCCGCAACAGCGCCCTGAAGGCATTATTATATTGAATGCGCAGGGCATTATCTGCTTTTAGGGTATGATTATCCCAAAGACTGCTGGTGTAGAATGTTTGGCAGAAGGCCCTAAAAAGAGTTATTTTTACAGGAACTGAACAACCATGGAACCTTCTGCATATCATATTTCCCCTCACAGACAGTGCCCTGCGCTCCCTTTCCATATCCAAATCGTCTTTCAATTCTTCGTTCACAATGTGGCCTAAATATTTAAAATGGGTAACTCTCTGCAACTGCGAACCATTTAGCTTTACAGGAGGGACAAAAGTTGGATTTTTATTCCTACCCCGAAACACTAACAGCTCACTCTTTGTAGGATTATATTTTAGCCCGTGCTGTTCGGCATATTGTTCACAAATTGAGAGCAACTTTCTAATTCCACTGATAGTCGGGCTCAGCAGCACCATGTCGTCTGCATAACTTAAGTTATTTAGACATACTCCATCTATATGGCATCCGACATGAGTGCTGCTGAGCTCAACTAGCAGTTTATTCACATAAATATTAAAAAGCCTTGGGGAGGTTAGCCCGCCCTGCCTAACGCCGCACTCGAGTTTATACGGGTCAGACAATGCATTAGACCATTTGACGAAGTTCCTCTGCTTGTCATACCAAAAAGATAATATAGATACTAATGCAGTAGGAACGCCCGCCTCCAGAAGCTTCTCCCATAAGACATTATAAGAAACCAGGTCAAAGGCCTTAGAAAGGTCCAGGAAACAAGCATACACAGGTGTTTTCCTGTCAGTATAATATTTCACAGTGTGCTTCAACGCAAGTATAGCACTTTCAGTAGATAACCCTGCACGAAAACCAAACTGAGTGTCGTGCAACTGGGTGTACCCACCGAGGTGCGAGTCAAGCACACTGTCAAATACTTTGGCTATCACAGTTGCCAGTGAAATAGGCCTGTAGTTACCTTTGTCTGCTATGTCTCCTGTCCGATTCTTCACAATAGGTACAACAATTGTATCCAGTAACTCCTGAGGTAAGTAAGAATGTCCCACACACAAATTAAATAACATAGTCAACACTCTCGGCAGATGTTTACCAGCATTCTGAAGGTGCTCGATGCTAAGCCCATCATGACCAGGTGATTTGCCCCTCTTCATGCCTTTAATCACAGATTTTAGTGCTTTACATGAAAACTGAAGAGGTGATCCTGATCTACACGTCTCAGCATCGTGCACCTTCGACGCAGACTTAAGAGATGAGCTCACTTTAAAATGGTCTTTAAAACAATTGGCTATCTCATAGTTATCATTTTTACCATCCACGCTAACTGGTAGGCTTGGAGTATTCTGTAGCCTCTTAGTACCTTTCCAAAATGATGAAAAACGTTTTTCTTAATGGAGTGAAGCCAAAATATCCATTTCAATTCTTTCTTGGTTCTTAATGCACCATTTCAGTTTTGATTTAAAGATTTTACGACTTAATGTCATTTCATCATAAATAGGACCACTACTGGGTTGACCATACCACAGCCATAATTTAAATTTAATTCTCGCCTGTGTGTGAAATTCTTTTACATGTTTGTTCCATCCCTTAATACCCTTTTTTCTTATAATGCCTTTTGGGGTTCTGCTTATACTAGCAGCTTCACTTAATATAGAAACAATATCAGTGTACATTTTATCCAATAAAAATGTATGGTGGGTATTATCACAAAATTTATCAGCACAAAGTTCAAAGTCTTTTGGAAAATCTAACATTTTTAACTTATCGTTACATAAAGAAGTGTATCGACTGATTTCCTCTGGTTTTCGTTCCCCCCAACACACACCGTTGTACAAAGATTTAATTACATTTGTTTTTACTCTAATAACATTAATATCACACTCTATTTTTAAAGGAAAGTGATCGGACCAGAACGAATCGTAAATAACTTTAATGTTAGCAATGGTTTTTCTTGCCGACTGTGTAACAAGACAGTGGTCAAGCCAACGCTTACACCCGTGTGCGTCACTGATAAAAGTGTAAGTTTGCGATAACATGCTTAGATAATCAATGTCCGCACATAATAATTCTTGCTCAGTACAAAAACTAAGAAGTTCGTTACAAAATGACTCACCCGGGTGCGCATTGAAATCTCCCAATACAAACACTGATTCAACATTACTATTTTGTATGATAGAATACATTTCACTGAGACATTCCGTAAAATGTGGTAAGTTATCACTGCAATCTGTTGGCATATACATATTTATAACCATAAAACATCGGTTATTTATCACTACATTTATTGCACAAATTCGGTTATTGTCGCACTGCACTAGAGACACGTTATCAACTGCACTTTTTCTCCACAATATGGCAAGACCTCCGTAAGGCCTACCTTTACAAATACCAGCTGAAGTGTCCACTGAAGACTTCGCGGTAAAACTGAAGTCTTGATCTATATTTTCCAGAAAGCATAAATCATGTGGATATAGCCATGTTTCTTGTAACAAAACAATGTCAGCTGTTTTGCATAATAAACGTACACAGTTAACAGATCTCTTGATATTTTTACAATTGAATGTTATAATATTCAATTTCGATGTACTATCCATTAATTGCTTTATTTATTCCCTCCGTCTCGGAAATAATATTATTTCCGTCTTGTTTTCCACTCTTGAAGTGAATGAAGCGACGAAATGTGACGCCATCTGGCCACATTTGGTCGTCTAAAAATGTTTCCAGCTTGCTTTTATCAACTAATAATTTAAAAGCATTATACGGCTTTTCTCTCTTCATAGAAATTTTCTCAAGTGAAACAACCTGCTCCGTTTTCTTTTTGATATATTGGCAGATATCTTCCACTGCGGTCTCCTTGTTTACGTTGGAAATAAACAAAGGGACTTTCATTTCGGCGGCTTTAAATTTTTCTGCCAAGTTTGTTGCCGCTTTGCCCGTTTTCCCAGCAAAACGATTTCTTGATCTACGATTTTGGACTGTTATCCATTCGTCAGTTGGCTTCATTTTCGGTCTCCACTCGCCATTTCTCACAACTTCCGCCATAGTGGGTTTCGTTGTTTGTTTCAATTCTGTATGACAAACAGTTGACTCAATCTCCGTACACATTTGACACATTTCGCTTTCCAACACCGTCGAATTAAATGGCGCGTGCGCAATTAGCTTGTCTCCCTCAGTATAAGTGTGAGCGAGAGAGCGATACTTTGGTGAGTCAGCGCGCTCAGAACTCTTCGATCACTAATAGTACTAGATTAAGCATCAGGAACAAAACTAAGTCGCTCAAGTGGCCACGTTTGCACACACGTAAACATCTACATAGCATCTTAGAAAAAAGTTCAATATTATTAACAACTTCAGATGATTATAAACCTTAACACGTAAACATAACGTTTAATTATCATTGTGAAGTATATTTATTTAAGCCCTTTCATCGGAGAAAGATTAGAAGCAAAACATTTTAAATGTCGCTCCAAAGTAAAAAGTCAGCAGTACAAAAATATTCATTCTAAAATGAAACTTAAACTCTAAGCAATACGGTTATAAGCATTTTGTGTACAATGTCGTGCTTATTCTATTGTGGAACTAGCGTTCCCTGTTCAAGAACATGATACAATAGTTGGTGCGTTGTAGCAAACATTGGCCAAACAATTATAATATTCGCTGATTTAATTATATTTACAGTTTAATTATGTTTAAATATTATGAAAAAGCACATAATGATATTAAATTACCGAAAAAAAGATATTCCTTCCAAAACCTTGGTGTTACGGTGGTTATTTACGCAGTTTTTGAACGCATACTGCGGTATTTTGACGTCTTAATGTTGGCTATGATTGGACCATACTGATTTGAAATAAGACCACAAATACGTTTGTGGTCTTATATTTCGGGCCGTTTTTGAAGCGCTTATCGGGAATCTAGTACATTATTGATCGAAGTCAGAACTCGAACGTTCCGTCATCGCGGTGTTGTCCGGCCGTAATCCAACCGGCCCGCTATCAAGCAAATACCCTCCTCTTTTATTTGTGTTGATGTTGCATGTTACCAATGACGCTGGCAGCCGGCTACATCCTAATTCCTTCTTCAGCTCATCCATTTGACACACTGTTGCATAATTGCCTTTTATCTCACTAATTTTATCTCACTATATACAGTACCATGACTTCCTATAGGTTTTCCTGTAATCTATACGTGTTGAACTAATTTCTGTATTTTTTTTTTAATTTTAGGTTCAGTAGTTTCGGAGAAGGGCCCCAATGCTCGGACAGACAGACAGACAAACACACGAGTGATCCAATAAGGGTTCCGTTTCTTCCTTTTGAGGTGTGGAACCCTAAAAAAAAAAACAAAATCAGGCCTTGGTAACTTAGTTAATGGATTAAGTGATTGTTAACTCTTGGTTAGACTGTCAAAAATCTAATAATGACAGCGAAGACTAGTCAAAGTCAAAGTCAAAGTCAAAAATATTTATTTCAAGTAGGCCAGTAACAGGCACTTTTGAATAGTCGAATTAAACTAACTGCGGCACTCAGAGATATCCAACGATTACTCAAGCCGCCACCCAGCAAAGGCCTGACATAGTTTTGTATGACAAAACTGCCAAAAACCCTTACCAAGCGACGGCCCAAACAACCACTGAAGCTCTCCGAGTGCGGCAGTAAACTACTGAACTACTGAAGCTAAATAAACTAAGCTACAGTCCCAGTCACAAGGCATAATAACTCGTGAGTGTACTGTAGTTGCCAATTCCAAAGCGTTGGTCTCATGAGAAGAATGGCAAGAAACTTCATGGACACTCTTTTAAAATCGTTTGGGTTTACAATATGTTCAAGGTACAAACATAATCCTGGTATAATACACACATGAAGACTATGCAGATTAGTGTTTGAGATGGTCTTTTGAAGAAAGCACCACACAGATTTGAGTGGACCCGTCCAGTCAGTGCAAGCTTTTGTCAGTTATCGTGGAGCTCGACTTATAACTCAAGGAGATCAACGTCACGACGAACAATACCAAAGAAAGGACATTTGGGTGGGTCGCTTAAAGTACTCAAACTGCCAAACAATCGTTAA
This sequence comes from Diarsia dahlii, assembly GCA_949775195.1. Lineage (NCBI taxonomy): Eukaryota > Metazoa > Arthropoda > Insecta > Lepidoptera > Noctuidae > Diarsia > Diarsia dahlii. The sequence goes on along the minus strand of OX459217.1, from coordinate 12,324,086 downwards.
AATTAAATAAAAACTCACACGGTCCTCACGTTCACAATATGAAAATAATAAAATACATGAAGATCATGCAGATTAGTGTCTGAGATGGTCTTTTGAATAAAGCACCACACAGATTTGAGTGGACCCGTCCAGTCAGTGCAAGCATTTGTCAGTTATCGTGGAGCTCGACTTATAACTCAAGGAGCTCAACGTCACGACGAACAATACCAAAGAAAGGACATTTGGGTGGGTAGGAGATAATAGTTAAAATTAGAGAAAGACCCACATGGTCCTCACATTCACAATATAAAAATAAAAAAATATTTGTCATATTAAATAATCATGTCAAGTTATTAAATGTCAATATACACAAAACTAAATAAAAAATAAAATAAAATATTTAACATGTAAATATTGGTCAAAAAAAATAATATCATACTTGAAAAAGTAAACAATGTCATGTGTATAAAAGAAAATTCATAAAATGTCAAATTGTAAAAAAATATAAAAATATAAAAACTAAGGGCTTAACGAGCATTCCGAGGTATGTAATGATGGTCACCCATCCACATACCGACCTAGGCAAGTGTTGCTTAACCTCGAAGACCCGAACGTCCGTTATTAGCGACGGGCTGCTCTCCATTCCTTTGTCTTAAATTCTTAATATGTTTGTTCTGATTTGACCCACTTACTAATAGTGGTCTTATAGAGTTGTGACGTCATTTTAGACCAAGGATGTTATGGATATGAAATTTCGGTTCTGGATACGGATACGGAATAAGAAAAAAAACGCATATCCGAAATCGGTATTATATAATACTAGCTGATGCCCGCGGCTTTACCCGCGTGGATGTCGTTCAAATTATATACTAAAACCTTCCTCTTGAATCACTCTATCTATTAAAAAAACCGCATCAAAATCCGTTGCGTAGTTTTAAAGATTTAAGCATACAGACAAACAGACAAAAATAGCGACTTTGTTTAATACTATGTAAGGATATGGTCTCGGATATGATCGGATGTTTCGGATAATTTCGTTTACGAATATAAGAATTTTAAAATTATAAAATGGAAATAAAAATAGCAAGATTTGAATTTCTAGTCTATATGATCATTTGTTCGTTAACTGGCCTGTTGGTCTAGTGGTTAGTGACCCTAACTGCTATGCCGGAGGTCGTGGGTTCGATTCCCACCCAGGACAAATGTTTGTGTGATGAGCACGATCATTTGTTCTGTGTCTGGGTGTAATTTATCTATAATATGTATGTATTTAGAAATATATAAGTATGTTTATCAGTTGTCTAGTACCCATAACACAAGCTCTGCTTAGCTTGGGACTAGATGGCGTTGTGTGATAGTTGTGGAATATTATTATTATTATTCTTACAACCTGTCTTGTATAACACCCGTATTAATAAACAAGTCATAGTGATTACTTGAGTAAAAGTTATTGTTTAAGATACGATTTTTTCCGTGTAGTTTAGTAATTCCTTGATGTTAGAACTATCAAAGGTTAGAATTCTTAGATTTGCTTTCATTGACGGTTCTAACTTCGTTTAAATTCTTGCCCATTGCATAAAAATGTTTGCATAAGTACCTAATTACTTAAGACTAAGTAATTACTTTAACTTGACTATAGATGGAGCAGCGGTGGCCCAGTGGTGGCGGCCCCGACTTACGAACAGTAGGTCGTGGGTTCGAACCCAAGCAGGCACATTACTTTGTGTAATTTATTTCATCACCGCTGCTCTCATAACGGTGAAGGAAAACATCGTGAGGAAATGTTCTAGAACCAAAAAATTCGAAGACATGTGACATCTACCAATCCGCACTGGGCCCGCGTGGTAGATTATAGCCCATTCTCTCTCAAAGAGAGGAGGCCTGTGTCCCTGCAGTGGGAACATTAATAGGCTGTTGATGATGATGATGATGATGAGTATAGATACGGATGTAAGACTACTAGCTGTGCCCTGCATGCATTGCGTTGTACCTTTTTCTACTACCCTACCTTCGTGGGGTTAGGAGGCTGAAAAGTACTTTAGAACCTATTATTACTGAATATACACACAAAATTTCACCTACGAAAGAGTGTATTTAAAAATGTAAGACTCCGCCTTTATCCGGAACTAGGCATCTGAAGTTATAAATCGGTTTCAGTTACGGATATTTTTTTAATTCGGATATCCGATAGTTTCGGTTACTTTTAGCTCCATAACCTCCCTGGTCATTATAGAGTTCTTCTGTTATAATTAAAGGATATTGCCCATTTGACGACAGTGTGGGATGTGAGCTAGTTTCTACTGGGTAATACAATTGGATTATTATGGTCAAATAAAGATCCCACTTGGTTTTAAACAGTAATCATCTTCATCTCAGCCTATGCTGTTCCCACTGCAGGGACTCAGGCCTCCTCTCTAGGAGAGGGAATGGGCTATAATCCACCACTATAATATCCACAATAATAGAGAATTACGGAAGGAAAGACATGAGGCGACGTCCCCAAATAAATTAGGGACGGCGACAGACGTTCGACAGAAGAATTATATGGCTAGAACGGAGGTGACTGCTGAGATGTAGGGAAAAAGAAGATATGGTGCGGATTGGTGCGCCGACCTTATAAAAAAACTTGCTGTGACATACGGACGGACAAACAGACAGACAGACATGACGAATCTACAAGGGTTCCGTTTTTTTCCATTCGGCTACGGAACCCTAAAAATGGGATAAGGAAGGGGAATGATGAGCAAACACAGTTATATTTACAACCTTTTTTTTTGGTTTGTGGGAAATCATCAAATGACTCTAGCCCTGGGCAGAGCGAAAGGGAGCGACTGCCGACTGCCTATCAGACCTCCACAGCCTAGTTAATACTAAGGTAATACGATACCCTTTTTTGTGATTTGGGAAATCGTCAAATGACTCCTCTCGCTCTGGGCAAAGCGGTAGTGTCAGACTTCTACTGACTAAAAACCACCCATGTTCCTTCTGAGCCCTTTGTGCCGAGGCCGCGATATTTCCTGCGAACAACCCGCAGCATTTTTACAACCCTTTCACTAGAAATAAAGCATAAACTATATGCTGCTTAATATTTCTATTTTGAAGGAAAACCTGAGACAGGATGAATCAGCACAAGCGCAAACATATCCGAGTTGGAGCACTGGTTATCTTTACACTCTGAAAAGGGGGTAGGTTGGCATGGGGTAGGGGGGTTGAAAGGGAGGTTACTATACCACGTATCGACTAACTAGCAGTTCCTAGAATTGCTTGTTACGGCGAAATTAGCTGTATTAATGCCATTCATGGAGCCATCTCATTTTATGTGGGCTAAATTATTAATTTGGGTGAGATTAATTAATGCATATTATGGTCAGAGATGAGGTGGCCTAGTGGTAAGGTAGGAGTGCATTTCTTTGTGTTAATTATTTCATCACCACTGCTCTCAACACTGTGACGGAAAACATCGTAGGAAACCGGCATGTCTTAGAACCAAACATTCGAAGACATGTGACATCTACCAACCCGCACTGGGCCCGCGTGGTGGTTCGCCTATCTCTCTCCTAGAGTAGGCCTGAGTCCCTGCAGTGGGAACATTATAGGCTGATTAATATTACATATTTAAGTTATCCCAAAACTGTAGTCTTCATACACTCTGTATGTAACCTAGATAGAGCAAAAGAATAATACATTATTCATTCCATTACTTCGGTACGCCACTCTGGAACAACTGTTAGTTACAATCTAGAAAATTCTAAAATATTTCATATTCCTGAATGTAGATGATAGGTTTACCCCATATAAGGATGATGGTGTTCTGGAGTGGCGACCGCGAACCGGTACACGTTGCGTTGGAAGGCCTCTCACTAGGTGGACCGATGACCTGGTGAAGGTTGCGGGGATCCGTTGGATGCGAGACGCACGGGACCGGTCAATGTGGCGACACTTAGGGGAGGCCTATGTCCAGCAGTAGACGTCTTTCGGCTGGAATTATGATAAGGATGATGTGGCAAGAAAGGACGTGTCTCATGAGATGACGAGAAACAGAGAAGTATGGAAGAAGAAGACATATCGTGCCCTTACTTCGAAACCCAACTAACTGCTTAAAATGTAGTTTCGAGAAAATCGTGTTTAAAGGTTCAAATCGTAAAATTTCTATTAAAATACCTGATAATGAGGAGAGTTCGTGTATTTTTGATTTCTTATTGTATTCATTATTCGGGAGGAAGAGAAAAAGAACAAAATTATCAAAACAAGTAGGAAAAATTAAGGATTGGCTTGAAAAGTGCTGCAAATTAGCGGTTTTACCTGTAGCCGCAATGTTTTCTTATCTTTTGAAGAATAGAGTTTGGAAAGCAGTTTTGTTATGAATTTAATTAAACGAAATTTGGATGTTCACCTAATGTGTAATTGCTAAAACTAAGTAGAAATCTTTAGTCTCTTTACTCAGTTATTAAATTGTTATTGTTTATTTAACTTGAATCATTTCAAAACAACTTAAACGGCGATTAAATGATTTTCCTGGCGAAAAACATTGTTTTCAGTGCAAAAACATTGCTTTAACCGACACTTATTGGGTTTTGCCTGTTCTTTATTTCAAAAATCTCCTGTTAAGATACTTTATCTAAAAGCTAAATCCAGAACGGAGTTTCATATCGGAAAACGGGTTTTACCAGTATGTAGATCTTGAAAAGGAGATTCTACGGTATTTGTAACTCATTTTTGCCCATAAGTGACTTTAGTTGGTTTTCGCTTTAAGGGCACGATATATGCTGCGTCGACCCCAAATGAATTGGGATAAGGGCCAGAGAATGATGATTGTGATGTTTTATTTTTTGGTGGGTGGGAATTTGGGAAATCTTCCAATGAGGTCCCGCTTTGGGCAGAGCGGAAGGGAGTGTCAGACTTGTACTAACTAAAACCCACCCTTCATTTCCTTCGATTTCCTCGTCCACATTCGTACATATATGCTTTTATAAGAACAGCCGCAGGGGAGGATAATCAAGGTAAAGCAGCACTTGCCGAGGTTGGTCTGTGGATGGGTCAGTCGCTTCATTTAACTTTGCCCCTATGAAGTTAGCCTTTTGCATAGATCGCGCAGATGCAGTTCCGTAGAATTCGTAACTTTACAATAGAGATTCGTAATTTTGGCTGCGAGACTGTTCGCGAAAATTTTGATAGCTAAGCTAATACGTCTGATATAGGTACATATAATTTATAGCCGATGACACTCACAAGCTCTTCGTAAAAGAATTTTCAGAATCGGTTCAGTAGTTCCAGAGATTACCCTAGCTACGCGAACAGTACACAAGTACGCTCTGTCACATTTAAACTCTACGTATATCGATTGGACACTAATAATAGAACCGGTAGACGGGTGGCGCAAGACATGGGCGGAGCGATTTTGGTTCTCGCTTTTATTTAGTTTTTTGACGTGACATCGTCTAATAAATCGATGAACGCCGGCTGCATGCACGGAAAAGGGTGACTCATTGTCCCGTTACGATTATTGTACGCTTGCGCTGCATCTTTTTGTATCAATGTTTTGTTATGACGATGAAGTTGTCTTAAGGTGGATGTTCACGGTAGCCCGCGAAATTCAAATTTTCTTACGTTTTTAGCGATTTGCAGGCCAGTGCTAGGTTGTATGTTAGTGAAAATATGATTCGCGGCTGTAAGACGTATGCAGTTATAGAATTATAATCATCAAAATCATCATTACAACCCTCCAAGTTCCTGCAAATCGCTAAAAACGTAAGAAAATTTGAATTTCGCGGGCTACCCTGGAACATCAACCTTAAAGGTATTCTGTGTATGTAAAATTATCCTGATGTTATAAATTTCACGAATAGGGCAAACTAGTATTTGCTTTTGGCTCCGCTCAAGTAGTGTAACTAGTGGTCTCTAGTCTATAAACACATCATAATCTAGCCTCTTCCCAACTATGTTGTGGTCAGCTTCCAGTCTAACCGGATGCAGCTGAATACCAGTATTTTACATGGAGCGACTGCCTATCTGACCTCGACAACCCAGTTAATACTGGGTAATACGTAAGACTGGTTGTCATACTCTTAAGGTCACTGACTACCTGTAACGACTGCCAAAGATCTATATATGGCAGCCGGGACCAACTGCTTAACGTGCGCACCGAGGCACGGAGGAAACTCGGTATGTAATAAATGGTCACCCATCCACAGACCAACCTAGAAAATCGCAGCTTAACCAGTAGATAGTCCCGAGCAGCTGCTTTAATTTAGCCCAGAGGTAACTAATACTATTTCAAAGTACAACGACATTATTTGCACAAAAAAACTAACTACATTTTGGAAAAAAAAACCCGAAAAGGACAAAAAATACGTTTCCCTAATCTCCGAATTCTATGTAAGCCCGTCTTTATTAATAAGTTAAACAAACAACTTTGATAATTAAGACTTAATTGTCTTAAAGTTAAGGTTGAATATCAATTGGCAATTAATGTAGTAGTCAGTACTTACGCCCTTCTGTGCAACGATCGGAACTTCGTGAGTTGTTTACTGAGCTCGACAAGTTTTGATACTTTTATTTTTATTATGAAAATGGGGAAAAATATTTGTTTTTTTGTGTATTCGGAGTTATTTTCTTGATTCTTTAGGGATCGGAGTTTTTCTTCACGCTTTTTTCTTTTATTTGCATATACATATTACTTTACTTAAAAACTTACTAGTTTTTTTATTAATTGGCTTGACCTTGGCCTATTGCACGGGACTTTAACATAATTGGCGAAATGTGTGTGTACTATCAGATTTACCTCTGTCTACCCCTTCCGGGATTACAGGCGTGATCTGTTATGTTTATTTTTAGTTTATGATAAGAAAATTGTTAACTGTTTATACATCATTTTTAACCGACGAAAAATAAGGAAGAGGTCCTCATTCGATTCGACACGCATAATTGATTAAAAACCGGTTACTTACGACTGGTATTTTCTCAAATAACCCAAAACGAAGCAAGATTTTTAAGAAATCCTTTAAGGGTAAACAAGCCAACGGCACGAACTAGTTGGTGGGCGGGGCTAAAATGCATGCTATTTCACCCGACATCACGAGCGAAATGCATAGAGCGAAAGAGACACAACTAAAACGGGCGCGCGATTGTTTCTATGCAGACCTTTGGTATATTTGGTTTCATGAAAAATCTATTGAATGTATCTGTTCAAAATCAAATTATTTAAATTTTTTAATAACTAATCGATGTCCGTATTGTTTCACTTTTTTCTTTTTCATACTATATACGTTACTTATTTACGCCCAAAGATGAGTTAAAATTAGTGCTAAAATATGAAAGTTTTGACGTTCATAACTTCCAAATCAATATTTTTTTTCCAATTCTGCTTCCATACAGACCTAGATAATGATAAGACCAGTTGATACAATTTTTAATTTTGAACCTACACCGTCAAACAGAGGAGCAATCACCTTCATAAGTTTGTATGGAAGAATGACTGGCTTGTTCAACCTTAAGTCTCTTGAAACAGTATATTATGATTATTCAAACAAATTATGTTCGCGTGTTCAGCGTAGATAATCGTTAATTTCTTTATTATCTTCTGCAGATTAATATGCAGTCTTTCCAAGTAGGTTAAATGCGAGTAGCACCGCGGGATTATCTTAGTTATGTATTATTATTATTTTTATCTGCAACATGTTGAGGAAACTTCGGACTGGTTTTGCCATATTTTGTATAAACTGTGTTTTATTCATTTGTGTTATCAAGGTTATACCGTTTTGAAGTTGTGTTAATTATAATTTAAACTTATCTGTCACTTTCGGGATATCTTCCGTGATTATCCATTATAATGAGCTCAAAAACTGGAAACAAAAAGAGAGAGAGCTTAAAACAGTATTAACAATGTGTCTGTTTAGTGTTAATTAGGACCTTACTTGGGAATCTTTTATTTGCGGAGATATTTGAGGTAAAAAAAATCACAAGTTATTTTTTAAAGTAGGCATGTACTAGTTTTTATGGTTGTAACTTTACTTAAATTACCTCCATGATCTGTTTGCTCAAACTTCAAAGCATCCATCAGCACATAATTTTAAGTATGTAACGCTGATTTTAACCAAAACGTAATTTTTCTCCCCACAAGATATTCGAGGTAAAAAAAATCACAAGTTTTTTTTTAAAGTAGGTAGGCATGTACTAGTTTTTATGGTTGTAACTTTACTTAAATTACCTCCATGATCTGTTTGCTCAAACTTCAAAGCATCCATCAGCACACAATTTTTAGTATGTAACGCTGATTTTAACGCAAAACGTAATTTTTCTCCCCACAAAAAGTCGGTTCCCAGCAATAATTTTGGAGTAGGTATCTTAGTTTGATGTACATAATCCATGGTTGTTTACCATGTATTAGAGGACAGTGCATTGCCATTTCAAATCAACATCTTAGCGCGTCGATGAAAATTCAAATTGAGTAGACCCAATATTTGGCGACGAGTTAGGCATTATCAGTAGCCTCCATCGGCTCCCTGTGATGTGCAAATAACAGGTCAGACATATCATAGTCATCATCATCATCATCATCATCATCATCCACAACATAAATTCATCCACTGCTGGGTACCTATAGGCCTCATCATAATAGTAGTTTAATCTAATTCCTCTTGCCGCTGCCTACCAATGAAAGAGTTACGTAATGGCGGCAAGTATCAAGATTGTCGCGTCGCAGTCTGCGACCCGACTCTCATCTTTCACTGCTTTCCTTCGGGGACGGACTTGGAACATTACTTTATATTGTTTTTTTTTGTTTGAACTAAAGAGTTTGTTGCGAAAATTGAAGTTAGAGATTGATTTTTGAAATTTCGATTTGCATTAATCTGAAATTACATAACATTAAGCCTGTAATCCCCGAAGGTTTCGGCAGAGGTGTACCTATTAGTATACCCACATTTTACCAGTTATTTTTAAGTCCCATGAAACAATCAGTCACAAATCCAGACTCAATGGCTGTTACTGAGAAATTCCTGATAGAAAAACCAAATAGCACTTTACTTGACCCGGGAATCGAACTTGGGACCTCATGCTCAGCAGTCGCACTTGCGACCGCTAGACCAACGAGACAGCAGTACACAGTAATTAAGGTCAAGATATTGTTATTATGATATTTTAAATCCATACATTATAACTTTGGACAAAACGTAAAATGATGGTTATGAAAATTGAAAGAGCAATTTTTTTATATGACAAAACCATTATAAAATTATTTGCCTAGTCATCAAAGTAAAGGCAAAAAAAATGGTTATCATTCTATATTATGATTAGTTATGAATAAATTAGTATGTTTATAATTCATTATTTATCAGGCTTTAATTAAAAAATGCAAAGCGACAAATCTCGTTTAAGTATCTTACTTAGCTATGCAAGATTACAATATTAGTTCATGTAAATCTAAACATTATTTACGTAGTGAGTAGTGACCCACTACGTTTTTTTAGAAAATTAGAAGATTTTAGATAAGCAAATTTAACTAAGTAAAATACACGTTAAGTACTGTACCTATGAAGTTATATATTAGTTGGGATCGAAATTTACTTTTATTGCCGTGTTCATTATTTACTAAAATAAAATAAAATACCTAATAAATAAACGACTTAAATACTTACAAAGTCAAGAAATCGTTCTTTTTTTCCAAAACGGTTTTAAAGTGTATTTTACTTCGTTTGTAACCTTCAAATTTTGTTTCCACAGACAAATCACTCTTTTTTTAAATTTAAATGATAAATAATTAATGCAAAAACAAATCTTAAACAGTCATACATTTTTTTTTGTTACCATGCATTTGCAGATTTTTTTTAAAACTAAAACTTATCTATTTAATCTGTATCCACATACGTCACTTATTTAATACCTAATCAATCATAAGATTAATTAATATTATTTAACGTGTTCTTGTTAGTACATACTTTCATAGGATTCATTACTATTGAAAAAAATACGCAAACATCGTTAGCCAACCAGCATTTGTATTAGAACCAAACATTCGAAGACATGCGACAACCAAACAACCTGCACTGTGGATGCAGCCCACTCCTACTCACACAGAATAAGTCTGTGTTCCAGCAGTGGGAACATTCCTCATCAGCCTAGCCTTTTCTCAACTATGTTGGGGTCGGCTCCAGTCTAACCGGATGCAGCTGAATACCAGTATTTTACATGGAGCGACTGGCTATCTGACCTCCACAGCCCAGTTACTACTAGGTAATACGATGTCCCTTGTTACGACTGGTTTTTAGACTTTCGGGTATCAGTGGGAACATTATAATAAGATATTTGGTTCAAAAGTTATACCTTAGGATAAAAGCATGCCAGTCAAATTTTCCTGTTATTAATGTCAGGGAAAAAACATAACCCTTCGGCATTATAGTCAAGTAATTTAAATAGCTGTATTAGATAAGATTTAGTAGCCTTTGTTAATACTTAGTTATATGTGTGTACATTGTAGGTTATAATGAGTTGATTCTGTAGTTATTTCGTTTAATTTTTATTAAGTAATTTGTTGTTAAGCGTCCGTGAACTAATGATCCAATTATTTTATTTTTTTATTAATATAAAGTTACGTTATTCGTGGGTGATAGATATATAATATATAAATACTAGCGGACCTGGCAGACGTCGTCCTGCCCGGACAGCGGCGCCACTTACCAGGTCCAATTGTTTATTCAAACCATCCAAGATCCCATTGTTATATCCCCAGAAAGTTTCATAAAAATCGGTCCAGCTGTTTAGGAGGAGTTCAGTGACATACACCCGTACAGTAGAATTATATATATAAAGATAAATTACGTTTATACCATGCATATTAACAGAGCTATCCGAATTTTAGCAGACGAAGTCGCGAGCAAAGTGCTAGTCAGTCGATAAAATCAAATAATACCGATATGTGTAGATCACACTATCACAGTTAATTAAAAGATAAACTTGTGTGTAATAATATGCTTTGTTTGACCTTGAGCAAACTTGTTTAAGTTAATACATAATGTAGTAAATTATGGACACGTTCATCTGTATATGAGAATGTCAGTTTATAGAGTAAGTAGACGAAATATAAAAAATATAAGTAGGTACCTAACTAGTTTAATATTTATACTAATATTAATTTATATTTATTCCAATTATTATTTAATATTCCAATTTGCCCCGACTTTCGGTATCTCGGTTCACTCGTGCAAAGCGATGGCGAAATAGATCGTAGTGTGAAGCACAGAATTAGCACTGGATGGATGAAATGGCGGCAGGTCACGGGAACAACATGCGACGTCCGCATTCCCCTTAAACTCAAGGGGAAGATTTATAAGACCATGGTTAGACCTGCTGTCGTGTATGGATCAGAATGTTGGGCCACAAAAGGGATAAATGAAAGGCAATTGCATGTGGCTGAGATGAGAATGCTAAGAGGGATGTGTGGTGTGACGCGAAAGGATAAAATAAGGAATGAGTACATAAGAGGAAGTCTGAAAGTGGCGCCAGTGAATGAAAAGTTGATTGGTAATCGATTGTCGTGGTATGGACATGTGATGCGAAGGAATGAAGGAAATGTTGTGAGGAAAATGTTGAGTATGAATGTAGATGGCTATAAAAGGAGAGGAAGGCCAAAGAAACGATGGATGGACTGTGTGAAGGATGATATGGCTAGAAAGGAGGTGACTGCTGAGATGACGAGAAATAGGGAAGTATGGAACAAGAAGACATGTTGCGCCGACCACAAATGAATTGGGATAAGGGCAGGAGAATGATGATGATTAATTTATATTTATTAAAAAAATGGATGAATTGACCAGGTGAAGGTTGTGGGGATCCGCTGGATGCTAGATGCACGGAACCGGTCAATGAGGCGACACTTGGGGGAGGTCTATGTCCAGCAGTGGCCTATGTTCGGCTGAAATGATGATGATGAATTAGGTACCTACGTTGATTTAAATTATGTGTTGTGGACGTGATTATCTGTAAACAAAATGGTGAAGTCCCATAGAAACTTATATCTCGTATAAGGGTTCCCAAGCTCCCAAACATCTTTTCTTAACGTAATATCTTTTACAGTTTGGACTGAACGGAGCAAATCAGTGAATTGAGGATTTTTATTACCAAAACTAATGAAATAGTGGCCTATAATAGTGTATATAATATATATTAGTAACAATTAATTATTTACGAAATATTTTACATCAAAAGTCAATTCTATATTTAGCCAGTTATATCAATGCCTATTGAAGTATTATAATATGCTGAATCCTTTGCATTTAGGTGTTATAACATAACTAACCAATATTTTTCCTTAAACTAACAATAATAAAATAACCAGTTTTTTTGCTGTGTTTGATCTTTAGTCTATAGAAATGATGAAACCAGTCAACGTTAATAAAATCATTTAAGAAATAAAAAATACTTGTTGAAAACTTAGTATGCAGTTAAGCACTTTACTAATTAATAGTTTTATTTAATTATCACAGTAAACATTATTTTTAGTCTTAGAAAAATAAAAACAAAAAACAAAAATTTACGAAAAAAAAACCAGGTGACTTTAAAATATTAATTTAAGATAAAATAAATAAATAAAATAAAATAAAAAAGCCTTTTATTTCTTGCGTAATACATTTACAGATACATGCTTATTATTTACGGTTTCTGATTATTAAATAAAACAGGTAACTTTAAAATATTAATTTAAGATAAAATAATAAATAAAATAAAATAAAAAAGCCTTTTATTTCTTGCGTAATACATTTACAGATACATGCTTATTATTTACGGTTTCTTATTATTAATTAATCTATAATCTATTCTATAATTCAATTTTAATTCATTTTAATTTCTTCAATAATATAATAATACAACATTTTCATTATGGAATTATAATTAACTATAATTAATAATAAAATATAATTTAAGATACTTACTTCAAATAATATTTAAAATACAAACCAACTCAATCACAATACTTTGAATTGAACCATCCACACTACAAAATAGTAAAAACATAAAGACAATAGCTACTTAAATAATAATACTAGTAAAGTTCCGAGTGCGTCCCTGTGTCACCTCCCCCCCCCCCGCGCCCCGCGCCGCCATTTCGTGTTATTGAGAATTTATGTCGCTTAGGGGGCTTGCACACTGTCCGTGGTAAGCTTTAAATATAAATGTACTAGGTGTTGCTCACTACAACTCGAAAATTATCCCACGGGAAGAAAAAATCGGGATAAAAACTATCCTATATGTTAATCCAGGTTAATTTTATTCAAATCCGTTCAGTAGTTTTTACGTGAAAGAGTAACAAACATCAATCCAAACAAACAACAAAAATTTACAAACTTTCGCGTTTATAATATTAGTAGGATTAATTTGATACATCCATTGTCGCAAAAAGTTAAACTCAAGTGACATTTCAACTGTCATGCTTCTTTTTTGTAAACTTCTACTCGAACCAAGGAGGTTGTAAGAAGTAGTTTCTAACATTGACTGATATTTTATTGGGATATTTAAAAAAAATATGGACCAATAAAAAAATAGATGGCTTTGTCTCTACGAATTTAGTATCGTTTTTGAGTCCATTATTCATTTGATGAATTGTCGAAAAAAAATACCACGCACACGAAAGTTCCGAACATCATAGATTTGTTTGCAATAAGAATTAAATAAGAAAATATCACTTTAAAATTGAATTAAAAGTAATATAAAATAATCGATGTTTTGAAAAAGTCTTTATTTAAAACAAAGTACCAATAAAACCAGATTTAATACATATTTTAAAGTAGTTTTTGACCCCGAAATTTGTTTCTATTAAAAACTTGTTTCTTAAGAGCTTATGGTACCTCAAACGCGAGTTTTATAATGCGTAAAAGTATATGATTCACTGCAGTAATCAACATCAGAAAAATATATGATATTCTTCAAGATATATGCTAGTGCCAAAGTGTTGTGAAAACATAATACAACTAACTTTGCTCGATAGAAAAAAATCGCGAATATACCTCTAAAAAATTATTTTAACGAGTAAAAACCATAATTAAAATACATGTCATCGTTCTGATTTTTTTGCCATATAATTCTACAAGCAACATACTAAAGTCATAGTGTTTTACTTTTTTAGTCCAATCAATAGTTTTTTTGTAAATCGCAAAATACCACTAATTTCGCACTATTCGGCCGCAGCGAAAGACGTAACAACCGCTTTGTAGTGCAAGCTGATTAGAACTTTATTCTAACAGTATTTCAAGCGAAGTTTGAACCACCACAAATAGGGTTGCTAATCTGAGGTAGCATACGCTCTTAACTTAGAATTGTTATTTTATGTTGACTCTAGCTAGATCAACATAAATAAAGTTACGTATTAATCTTTTTTCATTGGTTAAATAAAAACAGGACTAATAATACAATCAAGCTTCAAATACTTCATGAATAATTCCCACATACTCACAGATAATACTTATTTATTTCCTTAAGTAGTTAAAAGTTAAAATCTGCTTAATATTATTTTTAATTATAAAAAAAAATATGCATAAAAAAACGTACAAAGGCGGACTTAATGCCTACGCAGTAGGTGCAAAACAAATTAGAAAATATGTATATGTATCTAAAATATATAAATATATTTATTTTTTGGTTGCTAAATGCTATGTAATCTGATCTTATTACTTTGTAAATTCTTTCTTTTTCGTAATAATTTAAAAATCTATTTTAATTATGATGGATTAATTAGACGAAGACAGACGAAGCACAAGTACTTAGACTACTTGAATTAGTATGCTTATTGCTAAGTATTTGACATTATAATATATGGTTTCTCTACAAGTAGGTAAGAACAACACGGGAGTTTTTGTCAAATTTAAAATGATTTATTTGGAATATTTAATTTACAAATGAATTATGTTCCACATCACTACTTTAGTATCGCAATAAATCTGCATTTCTTTTTTACTACTTCCAATCTTAAGCCTTACATTATCTTATTATAAGTTATAACTAACAATTTAACATTTTGACAAAAGATTAGAAAGATGAGATGACGAGAAACAGAGAAGTATGGGAGAAGAAGTCATGCTGCGCCGACCACAAATGAATTGGGATATAGGCAAGAACATGATGACATATTGCAAAAAATCTGCAACTTTTTTAACCACGCCAATCTTAAGCCTTACCTTGCCTTTATAACTATCAATTTAACATTTTTCCAAAAAAACTCAACAACAAATATTTTCTATCACAATTTGCAAAAAAAAATGTGTTTTGTACAATGTGAACGCTGCCTAAAGGCAGGGGCGTTGCACCGAATAGATCCGACGAACGCTATCAATTGTACGTGTAGTTGTGTGTGTGTATGTGTGTGTCACATGTGCCGAATACAAGGTGTTGTTTTTTTAGAGGGGGATTTAGCATTTTTTTTTTACTTAATTACTGGACATAAAGTTTTTTTATCAAACAGGGCTTTAGAAAGTGATACAGACGTGTAAAAGTACATAAAGATGCTTATATATTATTATGCATTTTTTGTTTGTAATGATGTAATCTAATAAATACAATATGTTATTTAGAGCTACAATGACTTATGGTTATAAGTCGATTGTAATGATAATGAATTATTCAAAGAATGAATGTTTAATCAAAACCCTACAAACTCACAAACTTTATCTCTGTATGATATTAAGTATCCTTCCAAACCTCTCTCTTTTATCAAATTTCGGGCCACGCTTGCCCCAAGATCATTATTATATTAATTAGTTAGTTTAAATATTTTTTTTACTTAAAGCACATGAACAAAGTTATTTTATTATTAGCTGAGTTACAACGACTTGGACACGATTGTAATCAAATATATTTTGTAATAATCAATTATGTGAATGTCTCAATAGTTTGTTAATAAATATTTTTTACAATAAGTTATAATTAATTTATTCTTGAAAGTGGTAATTCCTTGTAAAACAAAGATTATACTTTCATATAATGACTATAGAACAAACAGTCGAATTAAGAACCTCCTCTTTTTTGAAGTCGGTTAAAATAATTTAGAACAACAACAAATCATCGTTAAAAACTTTACAAAAACAAACTATGAGAAAAGCAACCCGCTGTATAAGTTCACCTTGTTTCCACACACGCATAATGTTCGTATGATAATACTTTGTGTATGTGTGTGTGTGTGTGTACAATATCGAGTCGTAGTTTAGTCCAAAATATTGGATTTTAGAGTGCAATATTATTTTTGAAGTTAAGTTTTAGATTTAGGGAACTAAGTTTTTGCGTTTTCTGTTTCTAATAGTAGTCTAAATATGTTTAGATCTGTTTATATTAAAAACTCACATTTCATCATTCATCAATGATGATGATGATGAAGTATACTTCATCATTTTCTTGCCCTCATCTCGATATACTTTTTTTTGGCGGGTCGGAAATCATAAAAAGACTCCTCCCGCTCTGGGCAGAGCGGTAGAGAGTGTCAGACTTCCACTGACTAAAAACCACACATGTTCCTTATTAGCCCTTTGTGTCGTGGCCGCGGTTTCTCTTGTAAACAACCCACAGCCCCGACGGGACCATCACAGTACCTGTGGTCCTACTGTTTGTACACACGGCTACACATCAAGCTATACATTTCCAGTATAAGCTGGTCTCGCATTGTATAGGATTTCCGTACAGTGCGAGATCAGCGTAAACTGGAAATGTATAGCTTGATGTGTAGCCGTGTGTACTACTATGTTAGAGTCTTCCAGTCTTACCGAATGCAGCTGAATACCAGTAAGACACATGGAGCCACTGCCTATCTGACCACCAAAACCTGGTTACTGGGTAAAACTTTTCTTTTCGGATTCCAATCTAAACTAAAATATTAATATTTCACTTCTTTAATCATAAGAATATAGAATTTCATTATGAAAATATAATATTCGTAAAGTATCAAGTCGTGGCCTTCGTACTATTTTTAGATTTCCCTTTTGTTTGTTCAATATGAACCTTAGTTACTTGGAAAAGGATTGAATTTCTATTGAAAGGGAGTTATGACTTTTATTGTCCATTGTGTAGTTTTTTTTTAGTGTTTGGTGTTTTTTTATGGCTCAATAGTTTGAGGGGTGATAATCGGTAATGGTATGGTGACAAAATGGTGGAATTTGTACTTGGGGTAATGGGTTCGACTCTTTGTTGAATATTTTCTGCTTTGTCATTATTCTGTTGTTGGATTTCAATTGTGATCTGAATTATGTTGTTTGTCGATTAAAATTCAATATAGAACAACATAATTATGTTTAAAATAATTACAATCTAGTACTTCCTACTAGATTTTAATTATTTAAAACAACAAAGACACAATACTAATATAACATCAGGCATGTACCTACCTAATAGTATCTACACCCTCATTTCGCCACTCATGTTTAAATCTGATGTAATTGGGGGTGAGCCTATTACCAACAACCGGGCACAACTCCAGACTCCGTGGCTGCCACTGCGGAATTCCTGATGGAGCTCATGAAAAATCAGGGACTCAAGCCTCCTCTCTAGCAGAGGGATGGGCTATAATCCACCACGCGGGCCCAGTGCGGATTGGTAGATGTCACGTTAATAGATATACCTCCAGTCAATATAAACTAGAAATTAAATGTAACTAAATAAAGACCTAACAAAAAAAAGCACAACCTGTATATATAAACACACACACACAAATACATCGTATTAACAAAACACACACACACACACACGTTTATGTTAAATTTAATTGTAAACGTACACCGCACTCTGTTCTCGCGTAGAATTGGGTTCCGTACGCATTTTAAGGAGAAATATTAGGGTTCCGCGAATAAGGAAAAAAAAACCTTTTTTATAGGGTAACTATAATTACAGTGGTGTAAAATGCATCAAACTAACTCAATCATTATCTACACTAATATTATAAAGAGGAAAACTTTGTTTGGTTGTAAATGTTGTAATGGCTTAAAAACAACTGGACCGTTTTTAAAAATTCTTTCACCATTCGAAAGCTACATTATCCACGAGTAACATAGGCTACTTTTTATCCCTGTATTCCCACGGGAACGGGAACTACGCGGGTAAAACCGCGGGACGTCCGCTAGTAACATATACATATATCAATATTTTTAGCAATTTATCAATTCGTCGTCATCCCTCTTCTCTTGTTCTCTTCATCTTAGTTTGTTTCTATCATTGGGGTCGGCTCCAGTCTAACCGGATGCAGCTGTTTACCAGTATTTTACATGGAGCGACTGCCTATCTGACCTCCACAACCCAGTTAATACTAGGTAATACGATACCCTTTGGTAAGACTGGATGTCAGACTTTCAGGTCACTGACTACCTGTAACGACTGCCAAAGACCTATATATAGCAGCCGGGACCAACAGCTTAACGTGCTTTCCGAGGCACGGAGGAAACTCGGCATGTAATTGGCGGTCACCAATCCACAGACCAACCTAGGCGTATTTAGCCACTAGCTGTTGCCAGCCGCCTCGCCCGCTACAACTTGAAAATTATCCCAGGGGAAGATAAAATCGGAATACAAGCTATCCTATGTGTTAATCCAGGTTATAAACTATCTGTGTACCAAAGGGGATAGAACCGATGTGGCATATCAACCTGGCCGCCATTTTTTCGAAATCGCGGCCCACGATGAAAGTGGTATGTATAGATAGAGGACATATAGACGAACAAAAATGTCCAGACATATGGTACCCCAAAGTGTCACGTTACCGAGATATTTAAAGGTAAAGATCGACAATTGAGTACAATGACAGTCATTAAAAATAGACTTATTACGTTTATAGGCGTTAAATTGTATCCAAATAATCGTTCCCAGGTTGATTATTACTATACGCACGAAAAAATTGCTTTGCATCGCAATGAAACGCCTGTGTTAGGTCAAAAAATTGTTTTCTCGTGCTCCTAGTAGTATGTAATGGTTGTATTCTCTTTCAATAAACTATAATAATAATAATCATCGTCTGTAGACACGTAAAAGGTCTATTTTTGATGTGGTCATTCATTGTACTCATATTTCGATCTTTATCTTCAAATATCTCGACAACGTGACACTTTGGGGTACTTACCATGATAAATGACATTTTTTGTTCATCTAAATGTCCTCTATCCATACGTATAACTTTCACCGTGGGCCGCGATTTCGAAAAGAAATCAAAATGGCGGTGGGTCGATATGTCAGCTCCCATACAAAAAAGTTGAAACCTCTTTTATCCACATCCATCCATCTATACTTACAAAGTTCATAATATTAGTAGGATGAGCTGATCACTGACCACATAATAAAAATCAGAATCGGAGCAGGCAAAGCCGCAGGAAAAAAGATTATTAAGTAAATTGCGAATTACTATGAAACATTCTTCTGAAAGGGGCTAAAATAACTCGCGGGCGTATTCTGGAGGGCCGTGTGATATTCACTGATTTTAAATGGATTCTGGAAAGTTCCTCTACATCAAAATCTATTTTATTTCACACTAGCTTGTGGCCACAGCTTCGCCCGCGTGGATGTCGAAAATATTAAAAGTGACGATCTTCCATACAAACTGTGCCCCCTTCTTCACCCCCTTGGGGGTTGAATTTCGAAAAAAAATTTTTTTGTGGATGCCTACGTCATAAGAGGAATACGTGTGCCAAATTTTAAGTTTGTAGCCCTAAGGGTTTGACCTGTGAGTTAATCCTGTCAGTCAGCTTTGCCTTTCATAAAGATACTATAGGCCTATATGGGCACTTATAAAACATCGACCTGATTGTCGACATTTTAAAGTGCCGAAACTCAATTCTCACTATAAGAAACTCCATGTTTAAGCCGCTTCACCAAAGCGGAGACGAGCAAAGCGGAGAGATGTGCCAAAATTCGACCAATCATGGGAAGGGCGAAAGACCCGATGTGTAAATTTTAACTAATGTGATTGGTTGATGTCCGTACATCTTCTCTCCGCTCCGCAGCTCCGCTCGTCTCCGCTTTGTTGGAGTCCTGGCGTTACTCTTTTGTGACTCTGAGCTTCTCTAAAAGGTCATCAGAAAGAGAACACGCATATATCCCCATCCCTGTCTAAACCAGCTGGTTGTCAAAATCAGCTGTCCCATATAAACAGGGTGATACCATTGTGATATAGCAACGAGATCGCACACCCCTCTCTAAATATCCGGGGGTTGGTAACTTATTCGAAAGCAATTTTAGTTCAAACCCCACATCCCCCACCTTCGTTTAGAATGGCACAGGGACGGACTTCGGAAAGGGTTTTTAGAGTTTTATGGAATTATAGTAAGGGTCGTTTTATTATGTTGAAGAAGTGGAAATTTAGATGTAGTTTTTGGTGGAATACGCTCTTGTGTTGCTATTGGTAAAAAAAAAAGAATTAAAAAAAAAAACAAACAAAAAAACAGGAAAAAAAATAAAAGATGATT
Organism: Diarsia dahlii; assembly: GCA_949775195.1. Lineage (NCBI taxonomy): Eukaryota > Metazoa > Arthropoda > Insecta > Lepidoptera > Noctuidae > Diarsia > Diarsia dahlii. The sequence continues at coordinate 12,303,690 of OX459217.1, read as the reverse complement.
AAGTACTTCATCTATTCGAAATCAACATTTTAATATATTTTTTTTATTTTAAAATAACCTCTTTCTTTTGGCTTGGCTGTAGTCGGGTAAAAATATTCCCTATCAAAATTAAATTAACTAGCTGAAGTAACTTTTTATATTAAATTTTAAAAGTATTTTTAGAGCGATCATTTTAAACGCTAACTTTTTGTCTTCATAATCTTAACGAACTATAAATAAACAAATAATAAAAATAAAACCAAGGTTTTTAACATTGAAAATGATAACTGGTTAACAACAAAAACAGTAGGTATACGGCCACGTGAGAAATATAATCGAAAAACGTGAGTTTTAGAATTATTTGCCAAATAGAATAAAACAATAAATCAATTAATTTATCGGTTAAAGAAACTGGCCGTTATTAAAATCCTACTAATCGTACTTACTAATATTATAAAAGCGAAAGTTTGTAAGTATGTATGGATGTTTGTTACTCTTTCACGTAAAAACTACTGAACGGATTTGGATAAAATTTGGTACACAGGATAGTTTTAATCCCGATTTTATCTTCCCGTGGGATAATATTCGAGTCGTAGCGGGTGAAGCCGCTGGCAACAGCTAGTTTTATATAATTATATGACTTTTTATACAGATTTGGTAATTAATTCATTACTTGTAACTTGTAATTAGTATCCTTAACCCCTCTATGAACATTTAAAATGGAGAAAGAAATCCTTACATAGTATAAAACAAAGTCGCAATTTTTGTCTGTTTGTTTGTCTGTATGCTTAAATCATTAAAACTACGCAACGGATTTTGATGCGGTTTTTTTTAATAGATAGAGTGATTCAAGAGGAAGGTTTTAGTATATAATTTGAACGACATCCACGCGGGTGAAGCCGCGGGCATCAGCTAGTGTTTAATAAAAGAATGAAAAAGAAACACTCTGTTCATCAACATCATCATTCTCCTGCCCATCATCATCATCAGCCTATAATGTTCCCACGTGCGGGACTCAGGCCTCCTCTCTAGGAGAGGGATGGGCTATAATCCACCACGCGGGCCCAGTGCGGGTTGGTAGATGTCACATGTCTTCGAATTTTTTGGTTCTAAGACATGCCCGTTTCCTCACGATGTTTTCCTTCACCGTTTTCCTGCCCATATCCTAATTTATTTGGGGTCGGCGCAACATGTCTTCTTCCGTTCTATTATATTGTTACAAGAATTTAATAAAAATAACCCTATTTAAAAAAAACTCACTCCCGACCACCCAAGTCCGTTCCCTGTATTCCACCCCACCCGTTACCCGGGTTGCCTCCTCTCCGATTTATTTGTGCCGGTTTTAATTATGTACACACACTGTAGGAGAGTCAGCATAATATCTAGCGTAACGCCGTTATGGGGTAAACAGAGCTCGTGGTAGGATGTACCTTTTGGCCCATCTTGCTTTCCAGGATTTAAATGACCCTGTGTGTTGATCGAAAGAGATACCGCGGTTCTGGAACACAAAGGGATAAGAAGGGAATTGGGTGGAGTTTAGTCAGTAGAAATCTGACACTTTCAGCAGCTGAGAATTTCACATTCTGCTAAAAAAACAACTGGGCAAGTGCAAATCGGTCTTGCACATGTAGGGTTCCGTGCCATTGTAGTAGATATTGAGAGATTTTCCTTTTTATTTTAGCACCATAGACTTCTTATAGGTTTTCCTGTAATCTATACGTGTTGAACTAATTTCTGTATTTTTTTTCAAATTTTTAGGCTCGGTAGTTTCGGAGGTAAGGGGGGGGCAATGGTCGGACAAACAGACACGAGTGATCCTATAAGGGTTCAGTTTTTTACTTTTGAGGAACAAAAGGATTTAAATTAAGTAGGCGATAGAACTGTCCGGGTGGCTATATCATCATCATCATCTGCCTAGCCTTTTCCCAACTATATTAGGGTCGGCTTCCAGTCTAACCGGATGCAGCTGAATACCAGTATTTTACATGGAGCGACTGCCTTCTTTAAGACTATCTTTAAGCAGTTTAAACCCTTATAATCCTTACGAAGATGAGAATCATCTATATATATAAAAGGAGAACTGACTGGGTGACATATCAACGTACAGCCGAAACTACTGGGGTTAGGAATGTGAAATTTTGCACACGGCTTCCTATTATAATGTAGGGGAGCACTAAGAAGGGGTTTTTGGAAATTCAACCCCTAAGGGAGTTAAATAGGGGATGAAAGTTTGTATGGAAAATCGTCATTTTTGTAGTTAAACCGACATCCACGCGGGCGAAACCGTGGGAAAAAGCTAGTAAAAGATACTCGTAATAACCGTTATACCCGCTAATGGTTTAATATCCGTTTTCAAACGTTTGCAGAATAAACGGGTTATTTTTAAACCGGTTAAGTTACAGCACGAGTAAAAAAACTAATTGGTAGAAAGACAAGGTCGTTGTTTTTGCGAAATGAAATAGTTAATTAATTGGTTACGTCAGGTTTTGATTGAAATTTAGAGGATTTTAAAAAACTTTCGACATCATTGTCTGTAATCCCCAAAGGGTTAGGCAGAGATGTATCTTTTTTTTTTTTTATGAGCCTGTACTGTCTCATTGCAGGGCAAAGGCCTCCCTTCCCTCCTTCCACTTTTCGCGATCTGATGCGATGATAGGCCAATCCTTTGAGAAGGAATCCAGCTCATCCCGCCATCTCCTTCTGGGCCTGCCGCGTCGTCGTTTCCTGCTTGTTGGTGTCCACTGAGTGGTCATTTTTGTGTATTGTGTATCTAATAGTACACCCATATTTCGCTAGTAACGGGGGCGAGCCTATTGCCGTCAAGCGGGCATAAATCTCCGCTACTGAGAATTTCCTGATGGAAAAACCCAGTAACACTTTGCCTGATCCGGGAATCGAACCCAGGACCTCACGTTCAGCAGTCGCACTTGCGGCCACTAGACCAACGGGGCTGCCAGTCTCTGGTCCTATCACTATAAATATGATGAAGATTTGAAACCTTTTTTTTTTTTGGAGGGTTTGAATTCATCAAATGACTCCTTCCGCTCTGGGCAGAGCGGTAGGGAGTGTCAGACTTCTACTGACTAAAAACCACCCATGTTCCTTCTTAGCCCTTTGTGTCGAGGCCGCGGTAACTTGTGAACAACCTGCAGTCCAGTCTCTGAAGGCCTACCATGACGTCTTAGATTATAAGTTTTGCTTGTAAAGTGTTCCTATGAGGGTGACATGTTCGCTATGTGAACAAACCCTCTCTAATAAATAAAGATTAAAAAAAAAAATCAGTCCTAACTTATTCTGTGGAAAAGAGATGGCGCTAGACACCCTGTACAGTTCTGTCACGTTTCCACACTGAAATAATATTAAGTTACAGTACGATCAAATTATCTTGGCAGGTCTGAACATAGGCTCTGCGAACTTTTACGCATGTAAACTTGTGAAGAAAACTGTTATTGCCAGATAAACCAATACATAAACGATCAGAAAATATTTAATTTAAACAGTGAGAAATACAAATAAAATAAATATCATAACACTTTTAAACATTACTTGTAACAAAATAACCTGCACGAAGTTCGGACCTGCCAAGATAATTTGATTGCACTGTAGGACTGTTTTAAGACGTCATAGTATGGGACTAGGTCCTATCACGAGAAATATAATGAAGACTTTGAACCTTTGATCATATCACACTAATATTTTAAAGGCGAAAGTTTGTGAGTGTGTGAGTGTGTATGTTTGTTACTTCTTTACGCAAAAACTAATAACCTGGATTAACACATAGGATAGTTTTTATCCCGATATTATCTTCCCGTGGGAAAATTTTCGAGTTGCAGCGGGTGAAGCCGCTGGCAACAGCTAATCAAAATATATAATCAAAACATACTTATATATATCCCTCTCTTCTCTTTCCAGGATGAAGTTCTAGCCATCAACGACAAGGTAGTCCTCCGCGCTGATGACCTCCTATCATGGATGTGTGTGGGCACTGAATGGCGCTGGGGGCTCCGAGCAGTGTGGCGCGGCGCCTGCGCCCCTCCGGCTGACATGCCTCGACATGCTCCCCTTACACATACTAAACTGGACTTCAGTGATGTTGATACTGAGAAAAGTGCTATTGGTAAGTGGGGCGATCATTAATAATCTTTATTATACAAGGAATCATCATCATTAGCCGCTAACTGACTGAGATACGCAGCCGCGGCAGCCTCTTTTCATTTTTCAGCCGCGGGCGAGGCACGTCCTAGTCGACCGCATGAATTGCCTCGCGCACATGCTTCGCGTGGCTGCGCGGTCAGTCAGTACACGGCTTTTCTCTTGTTCTTATCCCAATTCATTTTGGGCCGATGCAGCATGTCTTCTTATATCACTCATCATCTCATCAGACACCACGTTTATTACCATATCATCCTTAACACAGTCCATCCATCGTTTCTTTGGTCTTCCTCTACTCTTATATATTACTAGCTGACCCGTGCCCACTTCGTTGGGCATAATTAGTCGAAAGTGTGCTAATTACGTTTCGAAAAATTCAATTTCGGGGACGTCCGCTGCGTAAGGAGCCGACCACGCGACTGAGCCACGCGAGTACCTACCTCTCAGATCAGATGTAAAAGGCCACGCCCCTTTCTACCGAAGCGAGCACTAACGCGAACCGAATGGGACGGGCAACTGGTGGAACTAATGGCGCTAGCACCGCATGAACCTAAGCTCTTCATTGGTTGAATATCTGTCAATGTCATTTTATATTTCAAAATAGCTTGACCTCATTGGTCGGATTGGGACAAGCTATGGACACGCCATCTACAATCAGCTTTCACTTGCCAACCCCATTAAACCCGAAACCATCCCGCGCCCTCCGCTGCTTTGGCTTTTTCTCCGATTCACTTTGCAAAACGGACTACCCTATTATTTTTCGGTTTTTTATATAACCTATGACACTCAGCAATAATGTGGCTTTCTATTGGTGAAAGAATTTTTAAAATCGGTTCAGTAGATCCCGAGATTACCCCTTACAATTTAACAAATATACAAACACACAAACTTTATTATTATAATTATCATCACAGACGACAGAAACAACAGTTATAAGTATAGATTTCCATATTCATACCCAATCAAAACTTTCCTCATGACATTTTCCTCTTTCCTTCTTTCTTTTTCTTTTTTTGTGTCCGTAGGTGTGACCGTGACATCACAGTGGGCCCTATCAGAATACCAGCGCTGCGGTATTTGTTTTTCATTTATCGCAGCATCATGCTGAGATAGGAGCCTTTTTGGCCTCGCACAGGTCTTTTCTTTTATTATTTAGTTTTATATTCTTTTTTGTTATTATTATTTTTGTAGTTCCTGTGCTTGTCCCGAATAAATATTTTTCTTTCTTTCTTTCTTTCCTCATGACATTTTCCTCTTTACTCCGCATCGCACGCATACCACGACAACCGAATACCATACACATTTTCAGTTACTGGCGCTTAACCAAGTGTTAGACTTTTTTTTTACGCCACCCATGTGACGCTGACTTGGCTTACATGTCGTCAAGAAATATCTCTAAGGGCTCATTTACGGAGACGCGGGGCGTCGTGCGGCGCATGCAGAAGGCTCGATGCGTGCTTTTTTATTAATTTACTGAGAGGCGGGTCCACCACAACCAACGCTGCATTTTAAACTAACGAGCGAAAAACGCTTCTAGAAACATCGACGTTTGAAATTGTTAACATTTTCCTACATCGCCATGTGTTTGAATTAAAAACGCTGCACGCGCCGCGCGACTCCCCGCCTGTACGTAAACATGCACTTAGTTAGGCATGCTGGTTTCCTTACAATGTTTTCCTTCAGCGAAGCATGTATATACAATACGCACATGGATTGGAAAATTCAGAGGTGCGTCTTGGGTTCAAACTTGATACTTATGACTTGGCAGTCCAATGGTCACATCACTAAACTTTCAGTAAAAGAAGAAAGAAAAGGAAAAAAAGAAAGATAAAAAAGAAAGTAAAGAAAGAAAAGAAAGAAAGAAAAGCAAGAAAAGAAAGAAAGAAAGAAAAGAAAAGAAAGAAAGAAAAGAAAAGAAAGAAAAGAAAGAAATAAAAGAAATAAAAATATTCATTTGTTGCACAAACATAAAACAAAATCATAATACCTTTGACTTTGCCGTAGTCGGGTAAAAATAAGCAATACAACGCAAAACAAACAGTAAAAAATAAAATAAGCAGGGATAATAAAAAAAGGTTAACTGCTTGTACGTCGAGACTACGACAAGATATAGGCTGATTATGCCTAATGTATTTTTAAGACCAGCTTTTCCTACTCCTTCCTCCTTGTTTACGTTTATGTAACTGATAAACCCCATTTTCTCTTCCAGTGGTGGACGCAGCCGCGCCAGGAGTGGTGGTCTTCTCATACCCTCGCTACTGCCGCTACAGGGCGCTCATAGCCAGGCTTGAAGGCATCCAGGCCTCCTGGCTTAGAGACTCCTTGGTCGCAGCCCTGGGAGGGTATGCGGCGCCGACTAGTAATACCAGGATATTGTATTGCAAGGTGAGGAGTTGTTCTAATAGAATAGAATAGAATAAAATTTATTTATTTTCAGGCAACAAATACCCATAGATACCTGTACCTGTACCTTAACCTAAAGATACATACTAATAATTCAGTTTGTGTTAGTAAATAGAACCTTAAAACTATATTAGTATCACTTAACTAGTGCACTATGTCACTGAGCGTTCATGTGGCGCTTGCCCGCGGAAGCGTCATAAATCATCAAATAATCCCTCTCGCTCTTGGGCAGAGCGAAAGGGAGTGTCAGACTTCTACTAACTAAAAACCACCCATGTTCCTTCTTAGCCCTTTATGTCGAGGCCGCGGTATCTCTTGTGAACAACCCGCAGCCCCGACGGGACTTCATCTCTGCCCCTAGGGCAAGATTGAGGTCAAGAGTAAGCCCATTTCAATGGAAAAAAAAACTTTGCATTTAATGTTATCCCATTTTTGTTATCTTTATAATCTTAGTTTAATTTGTAATGTCTTTTTCCAGGACACATTCGAGTACCCAGAGTTAGAAGGCCACGAATTCGTCTGCAACCACCTAGCTCCACGCCTAAAGGGCAGACCGCGAGGACGGCGGCGTCGGGCCCACTCACCTGATGTCTCCCACACTCACGACGAGCATGGGTCTGACCGGTCAGACTCCGACGACCCGCCTGCCTCCGGACCCGCTAGTAGCGACCCGCCGGTGAGTGACTACTCAAAGCTTTAGCCAATTGTGAGATAAATGGTGAGTTGAGGTGAAGATGCGTTGCAAATGAGAATAGGAATTGGTTTGAGCTCTAATATTATCGTGAAATTGGGACATTTACCATGTTTCGAACTCGATTCTATTTCAAAAAGATCCGTGGCCTAAATAAAGGCTATTGTATTATCCAATACTAACTGAATAGGGATAATTCCAGACAAAAAAAAATCTGTTTGGTCCGCCTGTTAGATTATCGAAAAATATTGGATACTTACGGGTTTTTTGTTTTATCAAATTAAAAAAAATTGGCGAAGATAAAACGCGTCTAAGATCATGAATGTGACGTCACTGGCCGGTGAAAATATACTGCAATGTGACGTCACACGAGTTTGTCTTCATTTTTTGTTTACGTGAAAAAAGAAAAAATATGTGTCCAATATTTTTTGGAAATCTATCTGACGGACTAATTAGATTTTTTTTTGTCAACTACCCTATTGTAGAGGTCAGATAGGCAGTCGCTCCATGTAGGTAGATGACGAAACCTGAGAGACTGGCACTTCTACAAAGTAAAAGAAAACAAATAGTAAACATGGTAAATATCCCTCTTTCAATGTTAATAATAAGAATAGGAAGGTCAATGAATCTTGGTCCGAGAGACCACACACTCTGTAGGTCTAAAATTACCACTTTTTCAGATCGTAGGTAATAAGAATTGCGTTAAAATTCGTAAAATAGTCACAGACGCAGTTACTATTACGAAAGCTCCAGTTTACGCCATTTAACGCATAGGGTAGTTGACTGACTACAAAAAATATGATTTTGTTTACTCCGTCTGTTAGATTATCGAAAAATATTGGATACGTGTTTTTTGTTTTATCAAATTAATAATAATCACATAATAATTGACGAAAATAAAACTTGTCAAAGATGAGTGAGTAGGCTGGTGACGACACTTTCTCGTAAAAAATGTTCCAAACTGTGACGTCGCGCGACTTTTCGAAGCACTGTATAGTCTTCATTTACGTGAAAAAAGAAAAAAATACGCGTCGAATATTTTTTGGTTTATCTGACGGACTAATTAGATTTTTTTGTCAACTACCCTTTTCATATTATGAACTGAGTGGCCATTCTAGACCCCCTGTTCTACATTACTCACTGATCCTCCCCCCTTTTAGACCCCCCGTCGCCTGTCCCTCCGCAACGGCGCGCCCCCCCCAAGTGACGAAGAGGACGAGGAGTACGGCAGACGTGTGGAACACTCACCAGAAGACCGGGCCTTCCTGCAGCAGCTCAAGGTGTTCTACAAGAGTCGGAGCGAGCCTTTTAAGAGCGGTCATACGCTTAAGCATTGTGAGTATAACTGTTAACACTACCATTTATATATAACTAGGTTTTGCCCGAGGCTTCACCCGCTACAACTCAAAAATTATCCCACAGAATATAAAATCGGGATAAAAACTATCCTATGTGTTAATCTAGGTTATAAACTATCTGTGTACCAAATTTTATCCAAATCCGTTCAGTAGTTTTTGCGTGAAAGAGTAACAAACATCCATTCATCCATACTCACAAACTTTCACGTTTATAATATTAGTAGGAAAACCTTTCTCGAGAACATTGGTGAAAACAGCTTGATAATTGGTGCAATAGTTTTTGAGTTAATCGCGAACAGACAGACAGATTGACGCGGCGGAGGACTTTGTTTTATAATCTGAAGTGATATCATCATGTGTTTGATCCCCGAAGGATTAGGCAGGATAAGGCATGTAATAGCGGGCAAGCCTATTGCCATCAAACGGGCACAAATCCAGGCTGCTACTGAGAAATTCCTGATGGAAAAACCCAATAATGCTTTTTTGCTCGACCTGGGAACGAACCCTCATGCACATCAGTAGCGTGTATTTAAATATCTGTTATGTGTTGTATGTTTATTGACATTTTTATTTGTTATATTGTATTCGTTTTTTGTTATACGTTAATATATTTAAAGAAAGAAATAAAAATATTCAAAGAAGGAAAGAAAACAGTCATATTCTATTTGTCTATCTGCGACAAAGAAAATATTTTTCTTTCTTTAAATATTTTTCTTTCTTTCTTTAAATATTTTTTCTTATATTTTTCTTTATTTAAATATTTTTCTTTCTTTCTTTAAATATTTTTTCGTTATTCCCAGTATCTCTGCGCGCTCTATACCTGTCGGTGGTATCGCGCGGCGGCTACGAGGCGGTGTGTCGACACAAACTGTGGCGCGCGCTGGCCCGGGAACAGCCCGCCAGGACACGGAGGCATTATGAGAGGTGGGTTTAGTGGGTTATACTTATTATATAGCCTTCATATTAAAATTCGTAATTCATAAATACCTACACCGAAATATTGTAATATTCAATCTTTACATTAACTTTGTGTAAAGATTAAATATGTATTACTATTATTTATATCTATCGATCAAGTCTCCGACAACCTCACTACATCACAGAATAATGTAGATCGACAATCGTTCCAAAACGAACTTTATTTTTAATAGGAAATAACGTTGATTTTACGTGGCATTGAGCAGGTTTTCGCGCCACGACAGCGTCATGCCATCTTCCATCATACGAGTCGGTCTTACTGCCTCTTTTTTTAACGATACGATCAAATGTTTACTTAATGTTTACTTAGTTAACGTTTAATTTTTTTGTCAATTTGTTTTGTCCTGTTGGGAAACCAATTAACACTTTTTCTTTCTTTCTTTTCTTTCTTTAAATAACTTCTGGCAGAGCGAAGATGTGATGTTCCTCCTCTTTCGAAAAAAAACCTTAATCGGCTCTCTTATACATAGATGTGTAACATAATAAAACTCAAATTCACAATTAACCAAAAATCAATAATCTCCTTTCAGATTCCTCCTCCCCTTCGAGAACCACGAGCGACGCAACGGCACCTCCCTCTCCTTCAAACCGAACGGCAAGTTAGACCCGGAACCGCGCACCATTGCCACTATAGACGTCACTGACTCTCCACGAAGAGATGAAGACGACAAGATCCTACGCACTCCTTCACCGACCCTTAAACACTTCGACAAACTCCTAAACCCTGACATTGATAGCGAAACTGGAGAAGTAACCACCAAAGATGATGTTGTGATCAAAAATGCTGAAGAGCTGAATAGAGAGTTCTTAGATTCCTTGCCTAAAGAAGAGAAATTGGTGAAGATTTCGGTGAAACCGGTGGAGAAGCTGATAGAACCGGTGAGAGCTGAGGTTCCGAATGTCGAAGGTGGAGAGAAGGATTTCAGTCAGAACTTCTTGGGGGATGTGCAGAAATTGAGTTTGGGTGAGTTTCTTATTCAGCTTTATTATTATTTACTAGCTTCTGCTCGCGCCTTCGTCCGCGTGGAAGTCACTTTTTTTTTTGGGGTGGGTGGAAATTCATCAAATAACCCGTCCCGCTCTTGGGCAGAGCGTTAGGGAGAGTCAGACTTCTACTGACTAAAAACCACCCGTGTTCCTTCTTAGCCCTTGTGCCGAGGCCGTGGTATCTCTTTCGAACATCCTGCCGTCCCGACGGCATTTCAGAGGCCCTTGCAGCGGTTTAGAAACTCTGACACTAGGGTATATGGGATCGTTAGACCTTACTGCCCACACGATAAGAAGAATTAAGTATCGTTATTAATTTAATGTAATTATTTCAGGAGCAGATTCACTCTCATCTCGTGCGACTCCTCTCAACGGTCACGCCGCGCCGGCACCGACAGACCTTGTAAGTTATTAACTATTTAAATTATGTTCCCATAATAACTAAGCGTTACCTAACTTAATACCTTAAAATTATGACTGTAACAATACCCTTCAAAAAGCCAAAGGGCACTTATTCACACTAGTTCTGTATCTCTGTGATCTATTTTGTTACGGAGATATTAGAGGTCTAAGTACCTACAACGTTACAAAAAACATTTTTTTAATGTCATAACTTCACACTAAATACCATAATGCATCCCTCAGCACAAAGCAAAGGGCAGAATGGAAGTTAATTTCTCAGTAACGGAGTCTGTATTTATGCCAAGTTGATGTTAAATAGGCTCGCCCCCTATTACATGGGACCTGAATTTGGGTAGTTTTATTAGGTACACGTCTATCTTACAGGGGTGATAATATGTTATGATATAGTAATAGTAGATATATAATGTTTACAGAAGACGTCCCGTCCAGTGGGTCGCAGTTCGCTGCGCGCGGTGCGAGTGAAGCCCGCGCGGTCGCAACTCACTCCCGCCAGCACACGTCAGTATACACATACTATGTATATAATAACATACAACTTCTATATGTAGCCATCGCCTTGTATATTTATATTAAAAAAAGCCTTTTTTTTAACTTTTCGAGTCGATACCAAAAGTCTTAATAACAAATGCTTGGCAATTAGCCTACAAGCCTACTATATTTTTTGATTATAGGGTAGTTGACAAAAAAATCTAATTAGTCCGTGAGATAGATTTCCAAAAAATATTGGTCAGATTTTTTTTTTTTACGTAAACAAAAAATTAAGACGATACAGTTCATACAGTGGTTTGATAAGTCGTACCAGAGAGTTACGTCACAAGCCGCACCTTTTATTTTCGTCATATTTTATTTATTTGATAAAACAAAAAACACGTATCCAATATTTTTCGATAATCTAACTGATGATCTAAACAGAATCATTTATAGTCAGGAAAGATCCCTATTATAAATAAATAAAATAAACTATGGTTATCCTGTTGGATAACCCATTCCCTCTCCTAAAGAGGAAACCTGTACTCCCAACAGTGGGAACATAATAAACTGATGATGTTTATGTAATGTTACAGCACCAGGTCCGGGCCAGGCGGCAGTATCTCCGCCGGTCACGAACTTCGGTATCCATCGCCCGCCACAACACAACGCGCATATTGATGACGATATCGTGGAGGTATACACAGCTTTACTCTCTATTTAATACTAATATGACTCATATACGTATACTTAGGTACTAAGTATTACGTATATGAGTACAGTACTTGTGCTAGCCTGGCGTTCCACTATCGCATTATACCCATTGACCGTAAGGAATTTTTTTTTCGGTGTGAAAATATGTAAAGAAAAAAAATATTTAAAGAAAGAAAAATATTTAAGGAAAGAAAAATATATAAAGAAAGAAAGAAACAATATTTAAAGAAAGAAAGAAAAACAATTATTTGTCACTGATATAATCATATAACGTGCATACAATATACAAAAACAAAATAATTACATAACAGATATTGAAAAACCCGGACTGTTGTGCTGTACATGAGGGTTCGTCCCCTGGTCGGGCGTTCTTGAGTTTTTCCATCAAGTATTTCTCAGAAGCAACTACGGAGTCTGAATTTGTGCTCAGTTGATGGCAATAGAGAATTTTAGATGGGAGTGAAAACATCAAATGACTCCTTCCGCACGGTAGGGAGTGTCAGACTTCTACTGACTAAAAACCACACATGTTCCTTCTTAGCCTTTGTGCCGAGGCCGCGGTATCTCTTTCGAACAACCCACAGCCCCGACGGGCTTGTAAGGAAACTTTCTTAAAATTCTCATTATTTCACAGAAAAAAACAATAAATTTCATTTGCGAGATTGTTTATTATTAATGATTGAAAATAATAGTCTCAATTAATTCAAGTACGATGATCAAGTTTATTACTTTAGGTTCCAGAACGGCCTATTTACTGTGTATAATAACAAACCTTTCTAATACCGAAATATTTTTTTACAATGTTACAAAATACTAATAAAAACCTTTTTACCTCCACAGGTCCCGTACAAGCCCAAAAGCCCAGAAATCATCGATCTAGACGAATACCCAGAGAGTCCACAAGCCGTCAAGAAGAAAAAACTAGACATACTCAAAGAACGAGGACTGGAAGTTACTGCTCTACCACCTCCATGGCACGGAGCTGGTCCAATGATGCCCCCCCCCATGATCCTCAACCCAGCAGTACAGCATCAGATCCTGACGCAAGCCCAGCTGTTCCAGATGTACAACATCATACCACCTAATTATGCCAACGGGATACAGCCTCCGAAAGTCATCCAAGCCTCTTCTATCTTCGGTAACACAGGACCTGAGAAGACCGTCTACGGAAACCCTAAGGATCCCTTCATGCCACCTCCACATGTGTTACATGGGGTGCCAGTAAAGCCGTTGAAAACTGCCCCCCCTCCGCCTGTTCCTCAGGATATACTAGACCTGACCTGCAAGTCTTCAAGTCCTCCTCCTCAGAAGCCTGCAGTGGAGATAGTAAGAGTACCACCTTCTCAATCTCCTACTGCGCAGAATTTGACTAAAAACTATACTTTAGTCGATGGAAAAGCTGTCGTAGGCTCCAATTTGGAGATCACTTTAGTCAATAAAGCGCAGAGTCCTAGCAAGAACAGACCTCCGCAGAAAAGGTCTAGTAACGGGAAATTCATGTCTGCCAAAACGGGTCCTCCGCCTAAGGAGTCCTACGGGCCTACGCCTAAATACACGTCCCCCAGCACAGCCCCACAGCAGAAGAAACCTCCTATCAACATCCCTAGCTACCAAATCCGGGACGACAGCTCCCCAACGCAGAATCAAGTACTACAAAACGCTATGAAAAATCAGAATCAGAATCTAGCTCAAATAATGGATTTGCAGAAAAACTCTGTTCCTATGACGTCTTTCATGGACCCTTATGTTGCTTTATATAGCAGTTTAGCAGGTCAAATGGACCAGAGGCAGCTGGCTATGTACCGGGACCTAATGACCAATCAGTTTAGATATCCAGGGCTCCTAAACCTGGGTGTCGCTACACCGACAACGAAGAATTAGATTCTAGTCCACACTTTTTTGTGATATATGCAATTTTTATGGTGGCTTTGAGTTCTGAACGTCAGAAAATGGGAAAAATCGCAGTTCTAGGCATTTTTTGACTTGTGTAATAAATTTTTGTATACGACTATAAATGTTTGTGAAGTGTGATTTGGTCTAGGGGTCGCTTAAAGTGTTCTGAGACTGCCTAATGACTATTTTTTTGAGTTCAAGACGAATTATATGGGTTTTCAAATGTTCAGAAGTCTTATACGGGACTAAAAGTGACTGACTTCGTCTCTTAAGGAATAAATTGGTCTAAAATGGCTCTAGAAAACTTTATAATGGGTCGAGGAGACTCTTAACGAGATACAGAAGCCAAATATACAGATGGAAAATGGTCTAAGGGCAATCTTAAATGATCTAGGACACTTTAAAATACCTCGAGTTTCAAAAAGAACTAAAAAGGCCACCAAAATGATCTCTGGGATATAATTTGTTGTAATTATATATTGAAAAAATTATGGGAACAATTAAAAATATTGTTTCAAAACTAAAATATGAAAATTTTGTAAATATTTGTTTGTAAGTTATCTTAAAAATAATTGTCAATAGCTATTATTATTAATATTGCAAAGTTTTATTTGAGTGGGGTAGACATTTTGTGTTTGTTTGTCTGTTTGTGTGTATTCATATAAGGAACTAGGAAAAATTATACTAAAAACCGAAATATTTTTTGCAGTGATTTTTAAGGCATTTCTCGATCACATAGGAAACTAAAACATATTTCAATTTCTGTTTGCCGTCAATTTTGAGATTATGCAAAAATTTTTTTTTAATTTTAACGTTTTTTTTTTTAACAAAAAAGATATAGCTACAGAAATTCCGTGCCAACTGGTTGTCCATGAGACACCTCTGTATTATTACCTGACTGCGGCGAAGCCTAAAAGCAGGGTCATGTTTTTTATTCACTGAGTAATGAGTTGCTATTAAATATTCAAAGTCGATATTTATTAAAGCCAAAGTACCTATAAAAAATATTAACATTTTATGTTACTGAAGAGTCACCACAAAATATACTGAAAATTCCATCAAAATTCTTCCATCAGTTCCTGAGATAAACACACACAAACAGACAACGATACTACACACATTTTACTGTAAAATAATTTTGTGTTATATAACTATTAGCGGAATTTGTAGGTTAAATACATTCTTATTATAAAACATCTGATTCACGTCAGGATTCAAGGTTTAGAAAAAGATGGGTGTGCATTGTGGAGCTTTCGCCGCTAGAGGGCGCTGAATGTTTGTCTAATCGGTTACCATTTTATAAAATATACCGTCTTTATAGTGGTCAAAACTAAGATTTAGTTTCTCGAATTGTGTAAAAAAAAGAATGGGTATTTCACCAAAAAAAAATTAGTTAGTCCGTCTGTTAGATTATCAAAAAATATTGGATGTGTTTTTTGTTTTATCAAATTAATGAAAATATGCGAAGATAAAACGTGTCAAAGATCATGAGTGGGGGCTTGTGACGTCACTTTGTGGGTTAAAAAGTGCTAACCTTGTGACGTCACACGACTTGACACGACTTTTCGAAGCACTGTATCGTCTTCATATTTTGTTTGTGAAAAATGAAAAAATATGTGTCCATTATTTTTTGGAAATCTATCTGACGGACTAATTAGATTTTTTTGATGAAATACCCTATTTGTTCACATATAAAACAGCTTGTTTACACTTTTTAAGTTATTAATCTTGTCTAAAGACTTGTAACGCAATGTGTTAGCCTAACTAATCCTGATGTATTTCAAATGTGTTTGGAACAACTTTTTGACGAAAAAAACCGCTTTATAAACAACTTTTTATAGTATTTAGTTAAAACCAAAGCTTAAATGTATTTCCCGAAGGGTATATACCCAGAAATATGCTCAAGTCCCATCTAATAGGGTCGAGCCTATTGCCGTCAATCGGGCGCTGCCCAGGAATCGAACCTAGAGTTTATGAAGTGGTTTTAATGATCTAAAAGTTGTTTCCCAATGGTTCCCTTATAGAATAATAAATGTCTTCGCAATTTGTAAATATAGGATAATATTGCAATGTTTGTACGAATGCCGTACAAAATAAAATTATTAAAATTTTCTTATTGTGTATTATTTACTCTTCTTCGTAGCGTGAAAATAGGGTAGGTAGGTAGTTGACTAAAAAAAAACTAATTTAATTAGTCCGTCAGATAGATATCAAAAAAATATTGGACACATCATCATCATCATCATCATCATTTCAGCCGAAAGACGTCCACTGCTGGACATAGGCCTCCCCTAAGTGTAATTTTTGCTTATTGGACACATATTTTTTCTATTTTCACGTAAACAAACAATGAAGAGGATACAGTGCTTCGAAAACACGTTTTTAACATTTTTTAACAAAAAATGACGTCACCAGCCCCCACTATGATCTTTGACACGTTGTATTTTCGTAAATTTTTATTAATTTGATGAAACAAAAAACACGTACCTATCCAATATTTTCCGATAATCATCATATTTGTTTTAGTCAGATAATTGACTCAGCTCATTTGGTGATGAGTTTGACACTTTGAGTAGCGTCTATCAGCTCCTGTGATGTGCAAGTAACAGGACAGATAAGAAACTATATCGAGTACCCCTTTTTTTTTGGTGAAATAACCCCCCCTACCGCTCTTGGGCAGAGCGGAAGGGAGTGTCAGACTTCTACTGACTAAAAAGCAACCCATGTTCCTTCTTAGCCCTTTGTGTCGAGGCCACGGTACCTCAACCCGCAGCGCCGACGGGGTATCGGGGTACCCCTTTTTTTTTTTTTTTTTTTTTTTTGTTGGGTGGAAAATCATCGAATAACCCCCCCCGCTCTTGGGCAGAGCGAAGGGGAGTGTCAGACTTCTACTGACTAAAAACCAAACCCATGTTCCTTCTTCTTCGCCCTTGTGTCGGAGCCGCGGTAACCTTTCGATATCCACAGCCCCGACGGGCGCCACAGCCCCGACGGGGTCGGGGTACCCCTTACATTGTGCTCGAACACTTGCGTCCAGGGGCAGCGGGATGTAATACCATTCCGCTAACTTAGAGTTGCCAGCCCCACGTTCTGGTTTCGATTCCCAGGTTGGGCAGTGTTATTAGTTTTTTTCCTATCGGGGATTCCTCAGCAGAAGCCACGGCCTCTGGATTTGTGCCTAATTGATGACAATTAAAGATAATTAAATGTCTTATCTTCTATAACTTAACATAGTATCAAGAGCTTATACTACCTCAAACGCGAGTTTTATAATGCGTAAAAATATATGATTCACTGCAGTAATCAAAATCAGATTCAGGATATATTATTATGCTAATAACATAGTGTTGTGAAAACAACAACAACTAACTTTGCTCGATAGAAAAAAATCGCGAAGATACCTCGAAAAATTTCTTTTAACGAGTAAAAACCATACAATACATGCCATCGTTCTGATTTTCTTGCCAAATAATTCTACAAGCAACATATTATAAAATCATAGTTTTACTTTTTTAGTCCAATCAATAGTTTTGTTGTAAATCGCAAAATACCACTAATTTCGCACTATTCGGCCGCAGCGAAAGACGTAACAACCGCTTTGTAGTGCAAGCTGATTAGAACTTTATTCTAACAGTATTTCAAGCGAAGTTTGAACCACCACAATAGGGTTGCTAATCTGAGGTAGCATACGCTCCTAAACTACGCAACGGATTTTAATGCAGTTTTCAGCGATAGATAGAGTGATTCAAGAGGAAGGTTTATTATGAACTTATGAAGTACTTGGCACCCATGCGAAGCTGGTGCGGGTAGGCTAGTTTACATAATAAAACGACGGTAGTATGTCGAAAAAACGTTTATTCCTTACTTAATATAATCTAAAGTTAGGCTAGATCTGGCGCCCATAACTTGAACGTTCTGTCGTAAGAACATGTCGCTATGAACTTGTTGTCGAATGAAATGTCTGCGCTCATCACCTGTAAATAACATAGAAATATACTTTAGTTATGTTATATTATGTTAATTTTGTCAAAAAGTGACTTGTGATGCGAAGGAAGGAGAAAAATGTATGAATATGGATGGTTATACGAGTAGAGGAAGTCCAAAGAAATGATGAATGGACTGTGTAAAGGGGCTGTCCAGACAACAGCCCGCGTCTTGTTTTCATGCGGCCCGCGACGCATGTTTACACAGAAAATAGTTTTGGACATAAATAGTTTGAATAATAGAATTCTTTGTTAAAATATTTAATCAATATTTGGTATAATTTATTTACCTTTATTCTTGTAACATTCTTTTTTTATATTAAATTAATAATAATAATAATAATAATATTCCACAACTATCACACAACGCCATCTAGTCCCAAGCTAAGCAGAGCTTGTGTTATGGGTACTAGACAACTGATAAACATACTTATATATTTCTAAATACATACATATTATAGATAAATTACACCCAGACACAGAACAAATGATCGTGCTCATCACACAAACATTTGTCCTGGGTGGGAATCGAACCCACGACCTCCGGCATAGCAGTTAGGGTCACTAACCACTAGACCAACAGGCCATTGGCCATTGGCTTACTCTTGACCTCAATCTTGCCCTAAGGGCAGAGATGAGGTCGACGATGGAACGAGCTTACCCAGAAGAAGCCTATTTACTCGCGACTTAAATAGATTGGGGTTATATGAACTCGGGAAAACCGACGCAGGCAGGGAGTTCCACTCCTTGGCTGTACGAATAATAAAGGACCCAGCAAAGCGCTTCGTTCGAATGTGTGGAATGTCGACTAGGTATCGGTGATACCCTGCAGTACGTCTAGTCTCCCGATGGAAGAAGGGAGATGGTGGGATCAGCTCGTGGAGCTCTTGCGCACACTCTCCGAAGTACAGTCTGTAGAAGACCGACAGACATCCGACTTTGCGGCGGTGGGCCAGG
The DNA here is from genome assembly GCA_949775195.1 of Diarsia dahlii. Taxonomy (NCBI): domain Eukaryota; kingdom Metazoa; phylum Arthropoda; class Insecta; order Lepidoptera; family Noctuidae; genus Diarsia; species Diarsia dahlii. Next base: position 12,284,704 of record OX459217.1, on the reverse strand, counting down.
CTATGTAGCTTGACAACCAGCTTAGCGCATTCCATTCGCATGAAATCATTTAAAAGTGAAGCAGCGTTTCCCAGATTTCAAAGAATGAGCGATTTCTCGTTTTAGGCATCTATTAAACATTCTAATGGAAAACTTAAAGATTGAATACCGATTGGAATTTTTTAAGATCCTTGGCGTCTGTCGTTTCCCCAAACTAATAAATTTTGGCTTGAAAATGGGATTGATGATCGGCAGCACTTATTTTGTGAAGCAAAATAGTGGTACTTCTTCTTTATTCTAGTAATCTTGGTATATACACATGAGGACTATGCAGATTATTATCTGAGAGGGTCTTTTGAAGAAGGCACCACACAGATTTGAGTGGACCTATCCAAACATTTGCCAAATGAAGGGCAGTCTGCCTAACCCTTTGAGGATTATATGCGTGATGTTATGTAAGACAGCTCACCTTGTTGTCATGTCCAGCGAGTGTCCGCAGCGGGTGCCAGGCGGGGCTGGCCCATAACTTGGCGCTCTTGTATAGTATAATGTTATGTAAGACAGCTCACCTTGTTGTCATGTCCAGCGAGTGTCCGCAGCGGGTGCCAGGCGGGGCTGGCCCATAACTTGGCGCTCTTGTATAGTATAATGTTATGTAAGACAGCTCACCTTGTTGTCATGTCCAGCGAGTGTCCGCAGCGGGTGCCAGGCGGGGCTGGCCCATAACTTGGCGCTCTTGTATAGTATAATGTTATGTAAGACAGCTCACCTTGTTGTCATGTCCAGCGAGTGTCCGCAGCGGGTGCCAGGCGGGGCTGGCCCATAACTTGGCGCTCTTGTATAGTATAATGTTATGTAAGACAGCTCACCTTGTTGTCATGTCCAGCGAGTGTCCGCAGCGGGTGCCAGGCGGGGCTGGCCCATAACTTGGCGCTCTTGTATAGTATAATGTTATGTAAGACAGCTCACCTTGTTGTCATGTCCAGCGAGTGTCCGCAGCGGGTGCCAGGCGGGGCTGGCCCATAACTTGGCGCTCTTGTATAGTATAATGTTATGTAAGACAGCTCACCTTGTTGTCATGTCCAGCGAGTGTCCGCAGCGGGTGCCAGGCGGGGCTGGCCCATAACTTGGCGCTCTTGTATAGTATAATGTTATGTAAGACAGCTCACCTTGTTGTCATGTCCAGCGAGTGTCCGCAGCGGGTGCCAGGCGGGGCTGGCCCATAACTTGGCGCTCTTGTATAGTATAATGTTATGTAAGACAGCTCACCTTGTTGTCATGTCCAGCGAGTGTCCGCAGCGGGTGCCAGGCGGGGCTGGCCCATAACTTGGCGCTCTTGTATAGTATAATGTTATGTAAGACAGCTCACCTTGTTGTCATGTCCAGCGAGTGTCCGCAGCGGGTGCCAGGCGGGGCTGGCCCATAACTTGGCGCTCTTGTATAGTATAATGTTATGTAAGACAGCTCACCTTGTTGTCATGTCCAGCGAGTGTCCGCAGCGGGTGCCAGGCGGGGCTGGCCCATAACTTGGCGCTCTTGTATAGTATAATGTTATGTAAGACAGCTCACCTTGTTGTCATGTCCAGCGAGTGTCCGCAGCGGGTGCCAGGCGGGGCTGGCCCATAACTTGGCGCTCTTGTATAGTATAATGTTATGTAAGACAGCTCACCTTGTTGTCATGTCCAGCGAGTGTCCGCAGCGGGTGCCAGGCGGGGCTGGCCCATAACTTGGCGCTCTTGTATAGTATAATGTTATGTAAGACAGCTCACCTTGTTGTCATGTCCAGCGAGTGTCCGCAGCGGGTGCCAGGCGGGGCTGGCCCATAACTTGGCGCTCTTGTCGTACGACGCGGTCAGCAGGAAGTGGCCGTGGCTCTTCTGGTAACGTACGTCTGGAATGTCAAATTTATGTTTATTAAACTCGTTTATTTGAATTAATTCTGCGCCCCACGAGAAGCTATAATTTTTATAAACAAAGAACTTCTACTAAGTTTTAGTGCAATCAAATTATCTTGGCAGGTCCGAACTTCGTGCAGGTTATTTTGTTACAACTAATGTTTAAAAGTGTTTTGATATTTATTTTATTTGTATTTCTCACTGTATATATTAGATATTTTCTGATCGTTTAGGTATTGGTTTATCTGGCAATAACAGGTGTAATACAAAACTATAGTATACTAGTCAAAAACTAAAGAGTTGGTTTGTGTGGTTGAACGCGCTAATCTCAGGAACTACTGGTTCTAATTAAAAAAATATGTTAGTGTTAAATAGCCTATTTACTGAGGAAGGCTATAGGCTATCTAACATCACGCGACGACTAATAGGAGCGAAGCATCGATGAAAAATGTTGCAAAAACGAGAGAAGTTATTCATTTTGAGAGCTTCCATTTGTGTGCGCTGCGTAAACGATTAAAGTTACGCAACAATAATATATGATTCCCGTACTATTCAATGCACAGCACAGTGTTTTATGAGCGTAACATTGAGCGCTTTTTTTTTGTGTGGTGGAAAATCATCAAATAATCCCTCCCGCTCTGGGCAGAGCGGAAGGGAGTGTCAGACTTCTACTGACTAAAGAAAATAAATTATTATAATTACTATAACTAACTAATAATAATAATTAATAATTAATTATTAACTAACTATTATTATTATTTTTAATAATTAAAATTATTAAAACTAATTTTTTAAATTATCTTGCTGCGAAAGGAACCTCCGGGCACTCGAAGTAGGTGCTCTTGCGTTATTTAGGTATGTGGTTTGCCTACCTATAAGATATTGTCACTTACCACTTAAAAGATGTGTGTGTGAAGGTATCGTGTATAACGCCGCTCGTCTTCTTAGGTCCCATATTTTTGTCTGCAAATAAACAAATAGAAACATTAAATAAATATCATCATCAGCCTATAATGTTCCCACTGCTGGGACTCAGGTCTCCTCTCTAGGAGAGGGATGGGCTATAATCCACCACGCTTGCCTATTGCGTGATGGTAGATGTCGCATGTCTTGATTTTTTTTGTTCTAGGACATTTGTTGTAATATTTGAAGTATCTAGTCTAGGTATATCTATATCTGTGGTTTGCCTACCTATAAGATATTTTCCTCACGATGTTTTACTTCACTGTTTTGAGAGCATATAATTAAACACAGAAAAATTTAAGGAAAATACTTAAACTGTTAAGAGTCAGAAATATTTTACTTGAGATATTAAACGTATTAAATTACCGTGAAAAAAACCTTATTGCAAAATAAACACCGACTCTCATAAAACAACTTTCGGAAGTCGTTGACTTTGTTTGTTTCTTTGGATTTCTTGCCACCGATTTTAGTAATTAAAGTTGTTTTGTTTTTGCCTATACTGTTTTATTTTACCCTTTTTAGTACCCAACATAACTGGCGAAATGAATGATAATAATAAAAAAATAATATTATATTAAAAATAATATAATAATATAAAATAATATAATAAAAATAATATATTAAAAATAATATAATATAATTAATAATATAATATATTATATTTTTTTATAATAATTTTTTTAACAATCATAATAGGGGATCGGACAAAAAAAAACTAATTAGTCCGTCAGGTAGATTTCCAAAAATTATTGGACACGTATTTTTTCTTTTTTCACGTAAACTTAAAATGAAGACGATACAGTGCTTCGAAAACTCGTGTGACGTCATATGATAGTACATTTTGACGACACAAGTGACGTTTCAAGCCCCACTCCAAGATCTTTGACGCGTTTTATCTTTGTCATTTTTTATTGATTTGATAAAATAAAAAACACGTATTCAATATTATTCGATAATCTAACTTACGGACTAAACAGAATTATATTATTTTGACCCAGTCCGATCCCCTATTAGATACACCTCTGCCTAACCCTTCGGGGATTACTATACTGTTATATTAATGTAAGGAGTACCTTAACTTTTGACGCCACGGTTGGCGCAGTGGCTGAGCGATTGGACTGCTGCGTTGTGTGTCGAGGGTTCGATCCCCGCACGGAACAAATATTTGTAAGGCCTACAGATAGTTGTTTCGGGTCTGGGTATTTGTGTATGTGAGTTTAAGTGTTTGTAAACGCATCCACGATACAGGAGTAATCCTAGTGTGGGGCAACGTTTTTAAAAAAAAAACAAAACAAAACAAAACCTGATGGACGCTGCGGCTCGTTCGAAAGAGATACCTTGCCCCGAAACACAAAGAGCTAAGAAGGAACATGGGTGTGCATAAGAGTAGAGAAATATCAAAGAAACGATGGATGGACTGTGTTAAGAATGATATGGTAAGAAAGGAGGTGTCTCATGAGATTCAGATGACGAGTAACAGAGAGTAAGTATTAATTAGGGCAAGAGAATGATGAGAAGTCCGAAACTTCCTTCCTTCCTTTCGTTCCGTTCCTTCTAGAGCGGGAGGAGTCATTTGATTATTTCCCACACCCCAAAACAAAAATAGTGTACCTGATGGTCTGCAGCGGCAGTGGCGAGATGGTGTCCGTTAGGAGACCAGTCCACGCCCAGCACTGGCCCCAGGTGACCCTCCAGGAACATCACGCAGCGCCCCGTGCGCAAGTCCCACACGCGACCGAACGCGTCCATGCCACTGGTAGTACGTATATAATGCTATTGATTTATTATATTTACTACTAAGCCTAAGATCATTAGATGAAAACAGAAAACCTTTAATTTAAAAAATAGCCCCGACTCTAAACACAAAAAATAAAATCTGAATAGTATAAAAATATTATTATTAATTATTAACTTTTGCCAGCGGCTTCGCCCGCGTGAAAATGACGATTTTCCATACAAACTTTCATCCCCTATTTAACTCCCTTAGGAGTTGAATTTCGAAAAATCCTTCCTTATTCCTTGTCTACATTATAAAGGGAACATCTGTGCAAAATTTCAGCTTTCTAGGTCCAAGGGTTCGGGCTGGGTGTTGTTTGATTAGACAGTCAGTCAGTCAAGTCTTGTATTTTATTTAATGTTATATATGTCGCAGATTCAACACCGAGGCACAATATTTAGAGTTGACAATTTAGAATAACGCCATCTATCATCGTTTGTCGGAAAACTCGGAAACGTCAAGCAGTGAGCTTGGGTGAGGTCGGTAGAGCGTGGCAGGTCTGGTTTGACAGCTGTCAGTTGTCATATGTCAAATGTCAGTTGTGATATGTCAGACGTCAGTGGTCAGTGGTCGGTTGACGTTGACATTAGACGCATTTGATTTGAGGGACGGGACTTTTTGGTGAGACACGAACGCGAACGGTTGTTCTGCCCGCCTGTATCGAACTGACCGCGTTTCCGTACTTTAATCCATTTCCATCGGCTTGATCGTTTGAGATTTTGATAATTTGTTATCGGAAGTAAATAAATAGGCGGTTGTAATCAGTGTTGAGACTATTATTTCGTACCTCCGCCATGCCGAACTTGGACTCTGACAACGATGAACCCGAAATAGTTGACCTACCTTCGTCATATAGATAGACCAGCCGGCGGCTTCCAGTGTAACCGGAAGCAGCTGAGTACCAGTATTTTACATGGAGCGAGAGCCTATCTGATTTCCATAGCCCAGTTAATTCTGGGTAATAAGATATCCTTTTGGTACGAAGAAATTAGTTTTTAGTGAACTATTCAAGGTAAAAATTGGACATCTTGTGGTAAAGAATTTCTGTTATTAACTTTACAGCGTTGGTAGGCCTCCCACCAGGTGGACCGACGACATCGTGAGAGTCGCGGGCAACCGGTGGATGCAAATGGCAGGTTGGTGTGAAGTATGGCATTCTATGGGGGAGGCAAAGGCCTAAGACCTAAGGCCTAAGACGTCCACAGCTGGACAAAGGTCCAACTGTGGACGTCTTATGGCTGATGATGAAGTTAACACAAGAGAACATCCCTGCTCACCCAGTAACAGCTAGCGAGCCGTCTCCCTGGAAGGCGACGCTGTACACCGGCTTGGCGTGTCCCTCCTGATGTAGTACCTCCGTCGCTGTAACATTACATGCACACAACATAACATAACATTACAACTGCGGTCATTATAGGGTTAGGTAAGAGGTGTACCTAATAAACCTAACCTAACCTAACCTTTATTTTCTGATTTTAGCTGTACTGAAATCTAGTAATATTATTTTTTTTTTGTTTGCTAGTCTAAGATGGAAGTTAGCCTAGGTTAAAATTTTGGACCTACTGTACTCGTATTTAATAACACGTTTGTGAAGGGAAGGAACTGACCTTCATGATACAGTATTTTACTAGTTTGGAGGTCAGGGTCTCACCTCAAAGAAACCTTGTAAGATGTTCATAATAAAGATTATTATTATTATTGTTATAATAGGATAGTTGACAAAAAAATGGAATTAGTCCGTCAGATAGATTTCCAAAAAATATTGGACACGTATTCTTTCATTTTTCACGTAAACAAACAATGAAGACGATACAGTGCTTTGAAAACTCGTGTGAGTGTGACATTTTTACCGGTGAGTGACGTCACAAACCCCCACTCATGATCTTTGACACGCTTTATCTTCGTCAATTTTTATTCATTTGATAAATCAAAAAACACCTATCCAGTATTTTTCGATAATCTAACAGACGGAATAATTAGAATCATATTTTTTTAGTCAGTAAACATCCCTATTGTTATGTAACATACGGCGAGCGGCGACAGGTCACTGGAATAACTGGCGACACACAGATGCTCCACAAGTTAAATAAGAGAGGTGGGAGTGGGCAGCTGTGTCCCACTAGTGGGCATGGTATACACTCACCGGTGTGCAGGTCCCACAGGCGCCAGGAGTGGTCGAACACGGTGGTTGCCAGGAAGCGCCCCGACGGGTAGTGTCCCACTAGTGGGCATGGTATACACTCACCGGTGTGCAGGTCCCACAGGCGCCAGGAGTGGTCGAACACGGTGGTTGCCAGGAAGCGCCCCGACGGGTAGTGTCCCACTAGTGGGCATGGTATACACTCACCGGTGTGCAGGTCCCACAGGCGCCAGGAGTGGTCGAACACGGTGGTTGCCAGGAAGCGCCCCGACGGGTAGTGTCCCACTAGTGGGCATGGTATACACTCACCGGTGTGCAGGTCCCACAGGCGCCAGGAGTGGTCGAACACGGTGGTTGCCAGGAAGCGCCCCGACGGGTAGTGTCCCACTAGTGGGCATGGTATACACTCACCGGTGTGCAGGTCCCACAGGCGCCAGGAGTGGTCGAACACGGTGGTTGCCAGGAAGCGCCCCGACGGGTAGTGTCCCACTAGTGGGCATGGTATACACTCACCGGTGTGCAGGTCCCACAGGCGCCAGGAGTGGTCGAACACGGTGGTTGCCAGGAAGCGCCCCGACGGGTAGTGTCCCACTAGTGGGCATGGTATACACTCACCGGTGTGCAGGTCCCACAGGCGCCAGGAGTGGTCGAACACGGTGGTTGCCAGGAAGCGCCCCGACGGGTAGTGTCCCACTAGTGGGCATGGTATACACTCACCGGTGTGCAGGTCCCACAGGCGCCAGGAGTGGTCGAACACGGTGGTTGCCAGGAAGCGCCCCGACGGGTGGAACTCCACGCGGGAGACCCGGGAGGGACCGTGGCCCTCTAGGGAGGCTACTGGAGACTCGCTGGCAACGGAAGAGGGAATAGTTAGAGATGATATACATGAGAGGTACTTCAAAGTAATAGACTCAAATCACCAATGCTCATGTCAGTACTGCGGGTTGTTCGAAAGAGAGCTTGTCCCAGAACACAAAGGGCTAAGAAGGAACATGGGTGGTTTTAAGTCAGTAGAAGTCTGACACTCCGTCCCACTCTGCCCAGAGCGAGAGGAGTCATTTGATGATTTCCCACACACCAAAAATGTACATGAGGGGGTGGGGAAAAGACTCCATATAATGGACTTCAAGTCACAAATGAGTAGCCAGAAAGTCCTACAACTACTCTCCAATATAACCTTACATATTTACCAACATATAGGTTACCAACATACACAAACGTATATGGACAAAGAACGAGACACTATATGTTACCGTCCATACTAAACAACCTCCCAAAAGAACTAGTACAACAATTAAAAAATTGTAAAAATGTAAAACAACTTAAAAATATATTAAAATTGTTTTTCCTAAAGATAAAGAAATAATCGAGGAGATATGTGTTCAAGAAACAATTATTATTATAGTACGTTTCAATGAAGAAGGTGCCCGTCAGTGACTTTTATCGGTCAACTGTCACATGAAAATAACGTTTAGCATTGAAATACTTGTGCAAAATAACTTTTAATAGCATAGGTATTTTTATCTTTTTTATCTTATTGGAGTTATTTTAAAATTATACTTTGTATAGTATATAAAAGCGAGTATATGTTAAAAAGCTTGAACAAAGTCACAACAAACCTTCCTTCTTATGTGAAACGCATAGTATGTAAGATTAATTTTTCACGTACAAAAATAAAGTGCGATATGCGACTCAAGCCGTCTACACATAAACCCAATGTACGGGATTTTAGTAGGCTGGTTATATATTTAAGTAATTTATGTACAACTTTGTATTGGATAATAAAAAAAAATAAAAAAAAAATATATATAAATCTGGCTAGCCTTTGCCCAACTACGTTGAGGTCGGCTTCCTATCTTACCAGATGTAGCTGAATACCAGTATTTTATATGGAGCGACTGCCTAACGGTGAAGGAAAATATCGTGAGGAAACCGGCATGTCTTAGAACCAAAAATTAGAAGATTTTTTATATCTACCAACCCGCACTGGGCCCGCGTGGTGGACTATAGCACATCCCTCTCCTAGAGAGGAGGCCTGAGTCCCTGCAGTGGGAACATTATAGGCTGATGATGATGATGCTAAGAATAATCCTGTTATAACGCGACCGAAGCTGCCAGAAAAATCCAGAATTAAAATCAAATACCTGTTAAAGTTCCACAAATGCACAGTTCCGTCATAAGCACACGTAGCCATGGTGACCGCTTGAGAGGCATCCACGCCGGCTGTATCTACACCTTCTGATGTGTCCATGGGTAAGGGTATCTCATCAGGGGTAGGAGCTTCTTTCTCTTGTGATACCTGAAAATGCATGGTGGAGTTTTGGATGGTTTGTGTTTCTTTTTAACCGACTTAGAAAAAGGAGGTTCTTAATTTGATTGTGTGTGTTTTTTTTATGTTATCTTATAGCTCCGTCATTTATGAAATGTTTAGATAAGAAAATGTTTTGTATGTAAAGATTTGCTTTCCGATTGGTCCCATAGAAATTTCATTAAAATCGGTTCAGTACTTAAGCTTTTTTTTTTCAAAACGTTTTGCGGTCTACAGCTAAAAAGGAAATAATAATAAAAAACACAAAAAAGAACCGACTTCCAAAAAAAAACTGAAAAGTCAAACATTTTGGAAGTCGGTGGCAAAAAAGTCAATGAAACAAAGCCACCGACTTCCCAAGTTGTTTTAAACTTTTTTTCGAAGTCGGTTTTTGCATAAAGTTTTTTGATTCTCATTTTTATGGGAGGTAGTAGACGTTCTTGCCTCGTAATATTCTGAAGTCGATAAAAATGTTTAAGGACGAAGCATCATATTATTTTTTGAACAAATGATTAATTTGTTATTGACTTATTTGTCGCTACGTAACTTAGTACGTAACCGCTGCTCTCAAAACGGTGAAGGAAAACATCGTGAGGAAACCGACATGTCTTAGAACAAAACAATTCAAAGACATGTGACATCTACCAACCCGCACTGGGCCCGCGTGGTGGATTATAGCCCATCTCCTATAGAGGAGGCCTGAGTCCCTGCAGTGGGAACATTATAGGCTGATGATGATGATGAACTTAGTAGAAGCCCATTCAACAACTCACCATCTTGCAGAAGTGGTCAGGCATAGCGGCCTGAGGATGGAAGGCGGCACCGCTCACGTTACATTTGTGACCTTTGAGGACCTGGAGCGGCTTGCAGTCTGGCACCGACCATACCTTGGATAGACCTGACCTGGAATTTATGATGAGGATCTATTAGATCTATATAAAAAGACAAGTACTGACTGACTCATCAACACCCAGTCCAAACTTTTAGAACTAGAAAGCTGAAATGTTGAAGAGGTTCCCTTTATAATGTAGACCAAGAATAATGAACGATTTTTCGAAATTCAACCCTTAAGGGAGTTAAATAGGGGAAAAAGGTTTGTATGAAAAATCGTCACTTTCACGCGGGCGAAGCAAACAAAAAGATAAAAGCTGAGGGCAAAAGCTAATAGTTACATCACGCCTATAATCCCAGAAGGGTTAAGATACACATAACAGTTGAATCAGAAAATGTAAGCGTTTCGCATACATACGTGTATATACGATTTTTCTCCCGACAGCATCGATGATTATTACCGAGCCGAAGAACTGAAATAACATCGATCACGGCAATAACTAAGAAAGAAGAGGTCATTGAACTCACCAGCTCGCAGTGATCAACATCTTACTATCACTACTAAACCTGCAGAAGCTTATGGGACGTGTATCGCCGATCTGTAAGTTCAAAACATAGCATTTAAGTAGGAGTACCCTAAACGTTCCTCACGTCACAGATAGAAGGCTGTGAAAAGGTGGAGGGCGGGTAAAGACCTCTTCTGTCCCCATTTTTTTTTGGCTGGTGAGAAATTATCAAATGAATCCTCCTGCTCTGGGTATAAAGGTAAAGAGAAGAAAGAAAATAATGAAAAAAAAAGACTTCTTCTGACTAAAAACCACCCATGTTCCTTCTTAGCCCTTTGTGTCGAGGCCGCGGTATCTCTTTCGAACAACCTAAGCTAGTCCAGATGATCGCCCGACTTGGGGACGTCTCCCCCCTCGCCGCATAACTAGACCTTAGACGGGGAAGCCCCTACGGACTTGAGGGGCACCGGTATTAGCCAGGGATTGTGGAAGGTGTAACCAAGGGAGGTAAGTGTGGGAAGGGAACACCGGGGTGATAGTCAGTTAGAGTCTGACAAACCCCTCCGCTTGTCCCAGGGACTTATCGGAGGACGTAGAACATCCATGAGAGGTTGTTCACCCCGGAACAAAATAAAAAGATAACTAAACCGTTATAGCAACCAGAAAACGGTCTTATGACAAATTATGTTTATTTTGCAAACAAGTCATATTTAACTAAACTAGCTGAGCACCAGCTAGTTTAAAAAACGTTAGGCGCAGGCTACACATAAATGGCGTCGGGCGCGGATATGGCGTGGGCATTCCTATTCCATCAAAATTTTATACTAAGTGCATAGAAATAAAGTGCAATTTAGGATACACAGAATGTCGTGGCTCGGGCGTGGATATGACGCGGCATTTCGGCGCCCGCGCCATTTTTGTTTGGCCTGCGCCTTACGTAAGTAATTCTGTGGAGGACGTCTCACCTGACTGCAGTATATAGACATTGCAGAAGCTTTTCTCTGCGACTCCTGTTTAGCGGCCGCTCGCACGCTGCCCGCTAGCTTCAAGTCCTCGCGTGCTTTGCTTAATCTGGCAGAAAAGAGATATATAACTGTGTTTATTCAATGTTTAGAGGCCTCCGACGAGCTTCTCGACTGACTAGATAAAGAAAATAATTTGAAAACTGTCGAAGCTATAAAAGACTAAGTGCATGTTTACGTACGGGCGGGGCGTCGCGCGGCGCGTGCTGCGTTTTTAATTCAAACACATGGCGATGTATGAAAAAGTTAACGATTTCAATCGTCAATTTTACGAGAAGCTATTTTCGCTCGTTAGTTTAAAATGCAGCGTTTGTTGCGGTGGAATCGTCTCTCAGTAAATTAATCTACTATCTATTCTATCTATTTGTACTGCGATCGCCAACCCGCCTGCCAAGCGTGGCTATTATGGCAAACCCCCCCCTAAGCAAAAATGACACTTAGGGGAGGCCTATGTCCAGCAGTGGACGTCTTTCGGCTGAAATGATGATGATGATGATGAAATTAATAAAAAAAAACACGAGACGAGCCTTGTGCACGCGCCGCGCGACGCCCCGCGGCGTCTCCGTAAACGAGCCCTAAGACTATGTACGTAAATGCAGGTGTCCTAGAGGGAACACCTTTGTTAGTATGTTTAATTTATCTCACCTTTGTTATCACTTGCTTCGGTAAAGAAAAGCTTTGTGAGAAAACCAGCATGCCTTTTTTTGCGTTTTGAAATCATTAAATTACCCCTTGTACTGACCCACCCATGTTCCTTCTTTAGCCCTTTGTGTTTTTTTTTTCTTTTTTTTTCTTTTCTTTTTTTTCTTTTTTTTTTCTTTTCTTTTTTTTCTTTTCTCTTTTTTTCTTTTTTTTTCTTTTCTCTTTTTTTTTCCTTCTTTAGCCCTTTTCGAACAACCCGCAGCCCCTGCAGGCAAACCTGAGACCAGCTAAAACACTAGGAAGTGTCGAAGGGTGGGCGTTTCGGGGGACTGTCTCTTGTAGAATTTGACGTTCGAAAAGGGCTGATTTTCAGCCTAATTGATGCTGTTTTTTTTTATTTTGAGAGATATTTTTCGATGGCATGTAAAGCCAAGTCAGAGGTGGGCTGACTGAATGCATGAACAGTCTTATTTTTAGATTTCAAAGTTAAGGGTAAACAAGCCAACGGCACGAACTAGTTGGTGGGCGGGGCTAAAATGCATGCTATTTCATCCGACATCACGAGCGAAATGCATAGAGCGAAAGAGACACAACTAAAACGGGCGCGCGAAATTTTCTATGCAGACCTTTGGTATATTTGGTTTCATGAAAAATCTATTGAATGTATCTGTTCAAAATCAAATTATTTAAATTTTTTAATAACTAATCTATGTCCGTATGGTTTCACTTTTTTCTTTTTCATACTATATACGTTACTTATTTACGCCCAAAGATGAGTTAAAATCAGTGCTAAAATATGAAAGTTATGACGTTCATAACTTCCAAATCAATATTTTTTTTCCAATTCTGCTTCCATACAGACCTAGATAATGATAAGACCAGTAGATACAATTTTTAATTTTGAACCTACACCGTCAAACAGAGGAGTAATCACCTTCATAAGTTTGTATGGAAGAATGACTGGCTTGTTCAACCTTAAGAGCTATTAATAAATGTAGGTGGGTCAAGGCCCGCTTTTTATTTTTTTGGAGCGTGAGAACTCATGAAATGACTAGGGAGTGTCAGACTTCTACTGACTAAAAACCACCCATGTTCCTTCTTAGCCTTTGTGTCGAGGCCGCGGTATCTCTATCGAACAACCCGCAACCCCAGACGGGAAGAAGACCTCACCTGAGTTTCGCCTTCGGTAGTGAGTACCGAGCGATCCACAGCCGTGATTCCCTCAGATCAGGAGGTCCCTCGTGGTACCACGTGCCCTCCCGTCCTCTGTCCCTTTCTATCCTCGCCTCCTCTTCTTCTAACTTCTTGTGTATCGCGTCTTCTCCTAAGCTGGAAGGTGTTAAGGTATTTTTATAGATTGTAGTATTTGGCGCTGTGAAAGATGATTTATAGGGAAGTTGAAAAAAAGTTTTCATCTATCTATTAAAATTCTAATATTATAAAGAGTTAAAAGGTTTTCTAGCTCTGGCGGGACTGTCTAATTCGTCCCGCCATCTCGTTTGTGGCCTGCCGTGCGCCCAGTTTGGCCCAGTTTGTCTGGCATGCGAAAGACATATCCTGGAAGGAGGACGCACGGGTTCGAGAGAAATGGAAAGAGTGGAGGGAGGCCTTTGCCCAGGAGTGGGAAAGTGAAGGCAAGAAAAAAAGGGTTTGAGTTCGTGAGGTTGTCGTTGTAGGGGGTAAACTGTGGATCTACTGAACTGATTTTGAAAAGTCTGTCACTAATTATCCCCGAATGTCATAGGCTATATTTAAAACGATCCCGTGCAATAATTTCCGACCAAAACGCGAGCGAAGCAGCGGGGTAAAGCTAGCAAAAAAAAACGATTCCTTATGCCCAGGAGTATACGAAAATACCACATGTATGTTCCACGATTCTTGATAGTTTTTGAGTTATAATTCCTGAATCGGCTTTAAAATAAAAATATATGTAAGTATATAGCCCTTTTAAATTCGTTAACGCTTTTATTAGGTTGACCTGTATGTATGTTTTTTATTATAAGTACCTAATCATGTGATTTGGCTTATAATTATGTAATGCTTAAAAGATAATAAAATGTATCTAGTTAACGTTAACCAATGGGAGAAGCCGTGTAGAAAATAAATATAGTTCTTTTTTACCAGACTGCAATGAAGCCCTAAAGGGTGTAATTTTAAAGGAACATTTTTGATTACATCACTATTTGGACCACCCAGTATGTATTGCCTAGAAAAAGTTAGCTAGTTCGGAAACACGAATTGTCCCGAAGTTCATTCATGTTCCGCAACAACTGTACTTACTAGCTGAGCAGATCTCGTAGACGCACCCTCCTCTCTGCCGGCCCCTCACCGAACAGACACACCGGCTCACCCAGCTGACGTAGACTCCTGCGCACCTGTTGATGATGTCACAGATGTCGTACAGGGTCAAATTAGCTAGTAGTTGTGTTTGACCGAAGCTTCGGCCAACTTGAGCTTTGGCCAAAATGGGACGAATTTCTAGCCCGCGCCGAATTTTTTTTTTTTTAACGTTACCACACACTAGGAATTTCTACTGTATCGTGGGTGCGTTCACAAACATTTAAACTCACATACACAAATACCCAGACCCGAGACAACTATCTGTAGGCCATAAAAATATTTGTTCCGTGCGGGGATCGAACCCGCGACACGCAGCGCAGCAGTGCAATCGCTCGGCCACTGCACCAACCGTGCCGTCAATTAACTGTTAAAGGAGAGGCAGAAACATCACATTTCCAAGTTATTTTATTCATCTTGTGACGATGTTTACTTACGAGCAGACGACAGTTAATATTAATTTATTTCGAAGACTGGCTAAAAGTAAACATAATCATCGTCATTATTTCAATCGAAAAACGTCCACTGCTGGACGTAGGCCTCTCCCAACTGTCTCCACATTGACCGGTCTAGTGTGTAAATAATATATTCTATTAAAAAAAATGGCATAGGATTACAGGCATCGGCTTTAGAATCTCCTTCTTTTTTGTTGTCAGTTCAAGTGCCCTACAATGGCTCAGTTGGAATAAAAGGTATTTCTTTGACTTTGGGTTTTGAACCAAACCTTTTGAGTAAGATGGGGGCTAAGCCACTATTCTGTAATAACCAAGGTATACCTCATCATCATCAGTAGACACATTCAGCTGTCTAGCCTTCCGTCTTCTCTCAAACTCCTCGAGAAGCGCCTTCTTGTCCCGTGACATCTCTTCTTCAAGCTCCATGTATTCTGCAAATAGAGGGGAATGGCTGATAAGTAAAAAAGAAAAAAAGGCAGTTGAGGATTCGTTCACACAGACCAGCTAGGTTCACAGTACGCATTAGGTTTGCTGTCAAGAAATCTCAACAACAAAAGAAGTGATATGTAAAAATAAATCTTATTAGAATGATTCAAAACTCTTTTTTAAACGTGATAAAAAATTTGCTCTCCTCTCTAAACTGGTCATAACATAACATCACGGCGTTTATCCCGTTTATGATATTAATAGTAGTGTCAGTGACCATGTCAGTTTAAAAACTTATATCACGGCTTTTGTTCCTGTGGGGTAAAGGGAGGGATTTTTCAGTAGCAGACACATAGTCTGGATCTATGCCTGGTTGATGGCAATGGGGTCGACCCTATTACATGTTACTTAAACATAACTGGTCAAATGTGAGTGTACTGTTAGGTACACCTCTGCTTGGTCTTATTATAAAGAGATAAAGTTTGTGAGTTGGATGTAATCATACACACAAATACATCTCTAAAAACAACTTATATCCAATTTAAGACATTCTTAATCTAATGGAAAGTTACACTATTACAAGCCGCAGTAAGTACCCGTGATGAAGGTATGGCTGAAGAAATATCATGATGCTGTCACACCTTATGGCTGACACAGGTACTTTCCTGGTATGGCTGCTTCGGATAATACCTGTGGAGAATTGTGGACGATTCATCGACACGGACGAAGTCAAGGGCATGAACTAGTTAAAATTATAAAGAATACGAGAAGTACTTACCACTAGAGATTTGTATATCTCCCAGCTCTTTCCCGCCAAGGTCTTCGGTGCCTTCCTTAGCAGCAGCGGCCAGGGCCGCCAGCCGGGCCTTCTCCTGCTCCTCCAACGACCCATAGTGGACCTGTTTGGGCTTCTTCACTAGGATAACATCATCATCGTCCGACATTTTGAGGTTATGTTTATTTTCTTAATTGATACTACTTTTACTTAGATTCAATTAGTTTTTAGGAGAAACTTAACTCTAATAATATTAGTTCAAGTCTATATTAGAGGTCTTTCTTTGTGAAACTAATGTAAATTGGAAACCGACACAGACCAAAACATTATCCAACAACAATAACGCGACGTTGTCAAAGTCAAAGTTGTCAATGTCATTTTCACAGAAAACAAACTCTTTGGTCACGGCCATAAAATAAATTAACGTTTAAAAATAAAAAGTATTTGGAATTCTATTTGTTAAGACAATATCATATAACTAGTAATACAAACTTAGTTAACTTTTTGCCCCTGCTTGCGCCATTAATCGAATTATCAAGTTTTATTCCAATCTAAAAATGGGAATTTAGATTTTATACTCTGTTGAGTCTGTGAGTCACGGTTGCCAACTTAGGGGTTTTGCCCCTAAATTTAGGGGCTAGAAGTGTTAAAAGGGACATTTTTAGGGGCAGGAATTTTTTGGGGTTTTTTTTAGGGGCTCCAAATATGTTCGGAATTTTTTTTTTTAGTATTTTCAGTATCGCACTTAGAATGGAACGCATGATATGTCAAATGAAACGAATGAACTACGCGACGCGTTAATTCATTCAATATTCAATGTTAATTTTCGCTCATTCATTCCATTCATACACACACGTCACTCACGTTCCGTTAGGGTATTTATGTTCTGTGGTCACGTTGTTGTGTGTTTTTTTTCTGCTGTCGGTTGATGTTTTTCTCTGAATCTGAATAGACTAATTTAGAGTTATCTGTGGCTGTCGTAGTGTCGTGTTGTGTGTACACACGGCACGGCTACACATCAAGCTATACAAAACCAGTATAATCTGATCATTCATTGTGCGAAAAGATGTAAAGTGAGGCCAAGATTAACTGGTTTTGTATAGCTTGATGTGTAGCCGTGTGTACATCATACCCTCTTCCTGACGCTCTAATCGACGAAAAAAAAATTTTTTTTGGCACGTATTACAAGTTTAAAAAAAATAAACATAAAATTCATTATTTAGGGGTTTTTAGGGGTATTCAGAAAAAAAGTTGGGGGTAAAATTTGGTGAAGGTTGGTAACACTGCTGTGAGTCTGTGCTGTGCTCTATAGTCGTTGTTTACGTCAGTGCTGAATGAAATGAACAACAGAATAAAACAACAAAATATTGCAATAAATTCCAACTATAATGTAGAAATACATGAAGAATACAGTTAAAATACTAACCATTTACGTTAGTCTTTAGTTTTCGTTTTAAAACCTATAATTGTGTAGACAATAGTGACATAACCTATAATTGCGTATTTTAAGCAAGAATTTCTTCAAAAACATGGCTCTACAGTTATCTAGGCGAGAGGTGGACGACCTAAGGTCTTCCCTCGACCGTGCTATATACAGAACCATAGGAAAATCGGATAGTTCCTTGTTATCCACTGTTTCTGCGTGTCTTTCTAGTGGGTAAGTGTAAAAGGCACTCATATTATGTTTACCAACATTATATTTATGATTATAACACTGTTGGTGGCAACAGTAGCATTTGGGCACTATTTTTTGTGATTTAACAGTAGATTATATGATATTATCCCATTCTTTGATGATTGTCCCGCAATAAACTCAAGGGACCAGGGTCATAGTCGCATTTATGATAATTTACTCCAATACTCTTTATAATCTGCGAGAGTGGGCTGTAATCTAATATGCAGGCATGGTGTAGTTTCATCACAACTGTCCAAACAACAGCTATTGCCTACCAAGGTAGCATTATAACATATTTATTATTGACTCATCATCAACCTAGTCTTTCCCAAATATGTTGGGGTTGGCTTTCAGTCCATGATGCAGCTGAATACACACATTTTTCATCTGTGATATAGTTTTAACTCCACAACCCAGTAATTACTGGGCTATACTATACCACTTGTTAAGACTTTTGGGCCACTCACTACCCAACTGCCAAAGATGTATAAATGCAGGACAAACGGCAGCTCAAAGTGCTTTCTGAAGCACTGGGTATCCATCTATGAACCAACCTAAGCAAGCGCACTTCTTAACCTTGAAAATCAACCACTGACTACTATTATTTAAACACAAAATCCCTATTTAATATAGACCCAAACTAACATAAACAATTATAAACTTTCAGTTATGAACGCAGAAAAATCATTGACAAGATTTCGGCTCACATAGACTCTAAGAAGGCCAGTAAGCTAGCTGACAAAGCCATAGCCTTAGCTCAGGAGCTGATCTCCAGCTCCAAGTCACAGAAACGGAAGCATGAGTCCAGTGATCGGGATAAGGAAGGGAAGCGCTCGAGACATGATGAGGTATTTATTCTACAAAGATTTTTCCATACAATTTTAAATGAAACCTTGCTACAATCTGTCATTTTGTCGATTCTTCCGTCGACAAAACCCGTTTCTTCAGTGGTCATGCTAAGCCGGCTGCGATTATGAAAGTAAAGGAAGATCCCATATGCCCAGCATGTGGAGAAGCAGAAGAAACAAGTTTCCACCTTGTGGCGGAATGCACAATGTATGAGCCACTCAGATGGGAAATCCTAGGAACAGATGAGATTAATGAAGAGAAGCTCGCAGAAATCTCTACCGAACAACTGGTGAGCTTCTGCAAGGCAACAGGAAGATTCGCGATGCCGACCACCAGTAACCCATGAAGGGGATCCACCAAAATGGGGAACTGGGCGAAATAATCCACAACGAAAGGACTGATCGCCCGTCTGGTGTCTGCCGGCGTCCCCGAAGATAAATAGAATAAATAGAAATAGAAGCCGGCTGCAAGTATATGAAAAATGTATGCAAGAGTGATCTCAGGTCCAGTTGTAAACAAGTGTCCGGCACTAGTTGTTCGGCACTTTGTTGAACTGGTCCTATTTAGGGCAGCCGTGAGATAGACATTCTCTTTCGTGTTTAATTCTTTTTTATTTATTTTGTTGTGTGCACTTGTGCCATGTGCCAAATAAATAATTATGTTTAAGTTCTTTAAAACAAAAAAAAATTACCATCACGGGAGACTCGGAAGATTTGAAAAATGTAGGTCAAAATTTGAATTCATAATTATTAAAAAATTGACTGATGATGAACTGCCTATCCAGCCTCCATAATCTAGTCACTGGCTAACAAAGTATCACAAGACTGATGATCAGACCTTCTGCTGCCCGTAATGTCTATCAAAGATCTACTTATGTGTTTTTCATTGCACCAAGGAATTCCATTGTGTTACGGTGTTTGGGGTTACCCATCCTCACAACGACCCACGCAAGCATTGCTTAACCTTAAGGTGGAAGCTTTGACGATCTGTCTGTCTGTCTGTAAATATGGACACTTCTTGTTTGAAATAAATTGCAATGTGTGCACCTTTTTAGGATTTTAGGAGATCGATCTTTGCAGATTTTATTACTGAGCCATGAGCCCCTAATACAAAGTATTGCATATATTTCAGGTTAAAGAAGAAAAAGAGGTAAAAGAAGAGAAGAAAGAAAAAGAGGAAAAGAAGAATGGAGTAGATGTGCCAGCTGTCGTACCAGACGGAGAGACGGTCGGATCTAAGATGGCTGTGCTGAGTGCAGACAGAATAAAGGTAATAATAATAATAATAATAAAACAGAAGGGTTTATGTTAGCTATCCAAGACCAAGTCATTAACACAAAAAAATATAGAAAATATATAATTAAAGATAGTACAGTAAGAAATGATCTATGCAGAAAATGCCACAGTAAGCCTGAAACAATACAACACATCACAGGCGCTTGTATCACATTAACTCAAAATGACTATACACACAGACATAATCAGCTAGTTAATATTATACACCAAAAGCTTGCAACTAAACTTAATCTCATGAAAGACCCATACACACCATATTACAAATATTCACCTAGAGATACTTTAGAAAACCAATTTTATAAAATATATTATGACCGTGCTATAGTTACAGATCACACTATATATAACAACAGACCCGACATAACACTTGTAGACAAAGAAAACCAACACACATACATAATTGATATTGCAGTCCCTAATACTAATAACATACAAAAAACAATCTCAGAGAAAATCAGGAAATATACGGAGTTACAAGAGGAAATTAGGCGAGTTTGGAAAATGAAGAGAGTCACTATAGTCCCAATTGTTATATCAACCACAGGTGTTATCCCAAAACAAATATTCAACAGTTTTAGCGCACTCAATCTATCTAAATACACATACCTAACACTACAAAAAGCTGCCATACTAAACACTTGCCGAATAGTTAGAAAATTTTTACAATTAGACTTAGACAACAATTTCGCTGCAGTACAGAATAATTTAGTTTTACAAACAAATAATTAGGATCTCACCTTGGTTTACACCCGTGAGATTCTTAAAATACCAGGTATTAACCTGAGAAAACGAAAGTTTAAAACCACAATAATAATAATATTCCACAACTATCACACAACGCCATCTAGTCCCAAGCTAAGCAGAGCTTGTGTTATGGGTACTAGACAACTGATAAACATACTTATATATTTCTAAATACATACATATTATAGATAAATTACACCCAGACACAGAACAAATGATCGTGCTCATCACACAAACATTTGTCCTGGGTGGGAATCGAACCCACGACCTCCGGCATAGCAGTTAGGGTCACTAACCACTAGACCAACAGGCCAGTCGGTAGGTAGGTATATTGACATTTTTTTTACTTTGTCTAGTATTGTAAGAAACTCGAGTCTTTTAGGCGCTTTGCATATGGAGCACCTATTTCAGCAACTGGAAACTGGCAACTAGCTGTTTACATATATTTCAATTGGACACATAGCAACTCGAGTTTCGAGTTCCGGTGATCGTCAACAGTTTTCAGTTGCTGTAATCGATGACTACGTTAGTTCCTAATTGCCGCAAACTGTTATAATATTATACCGATTTTTAAAGATAACGTTGCGTCGACGGCGACGACGTAATAAAATTAGAGCAAGTGCTGCTTCTTCGATATTCATCGTCACAATGAACGCTGCGTAGATTGAGCAACTCGTGAAAGTTGCTCACAGATTGCCATAAAATTGCGGCAACCGTAAACGTTTTAGAAACTATCAACTAGTTACAGGAAACTTTAAAAAAGTTGAAAGTTGCCTCAACTTAAGTTGTTCCATGTACAAAGCGCCTTAGTCTTTATTTCGAGACTTGAGTAGATTTTCAAGACTAGGACTCGTTAGTCACATGAGTCCGAGTCCTTTGAGTCTTCTGAGTTCTTTTGAGTCTTTTAAGTTCTTTGAGCCATGAACTTGAGATGGTGTATTATAATAGGTGATACTGGGTGATTTTATTATATCGTCAACCATATTTATTTACTGATTGAAAATAAATCACACAAAAAAAAATGTAACAATTAAATTACATTTAACGCAAATAACCTTTGAGTTCTTTGAGGAAAATCATCAAATAAGTAACCCCTCCCGCTCTTGGGCAGAGCGAAAGGGAGTGTCAGACTTCTACTGACTAAAAACCACCCGCGTTCCTTCTTAGCCCTATATGCCGAGGCCGCGGTATCCTGTGGACATCCCGCAGCCACAGCGTCGGCCCTTGCGGACCCCTCCCGTGTTGCTGACATCTCTTTTTTGAGGCGCGCGTGGAACACTAACGCGCCGTTGACACGGCCTGTCGCCGTCATAAGACGGATGGACGGTGAGCTAGTCCATTACTCACCGTCCACAGGCCCGCGTCTACGGTGGCCGGAAGTCATCACGTGGCCCCCGACGCCCGGAGCGCCTCCCGCGGCGGAGAATTCGTACCCTAATTTTCACAATAGGCTCGCCACCTTCTTACATTGAACTTAAAAATAACTGGTGAAATGTGTGTGAACTATACACATTTGCTTTGCTGCATGTTTCGTTATACAATACAAATATTTAGTTAATTTCTCTTTAACAAGTTTGTACTACTTAGCTAGCCAGAAATGGGTTTCTCCACTTAACACACACGGAAGAATTATGCCTGAATTTAGTCCATACTAATATTATAAAGAGGTAAAGTTTGTGTGTTTGTATATTTGTTAAATTGTAAGGGGTAATCTCGGGATCTACTGAACCGATTTTAAAAATTCTTTCACCAATAGAAAGCCACATTATTGCTGAGTGTCATAGGTTATATAAAAAACCGAAAAATAATAAGGCTTTTACGTGGTAGTCCGGTTTGCAAAGTGAATCGGAGAAAAAGCCAAAGCAGCGGAGGGCGCGGGATGGTTTCGGGTTTAATTCGGTTCGCGTTCGTTCGTGCTTGCTTCGGGAGAAAGGGGCGTGGCCTTTTACATCTGATCTGAGAGGTAGGTACCCGCGCGGCTCAGTCGCGTGGTCGGCTCCTTACGCAGCGGACGTCCCCGAAATTGAATTTTTCGAAACGTAATTAGCACACTTTCGACTAATTATGCCCAACGAAGTGGGCACGGGTCAGCTAGTATTATATATAAACAGACTTTAAAACGTTTCAGCTCATGATGGCAAATGCCCAGAAGGAGATTGAGGAACGCAAACGAACCCTCCTCGCAATGAAGGGAGATTCCAAGAGTGGAGTCAACGCTGCAGCTGCCACCGCTCAGCAACTGAAGATGCAGGTCCAACAGACCAGCTCCATTGCACCGCCGAGTGTTATTAAACCGGTGCTGTATTCTAAACCTGGTAAGTGTTCTTCGTTGTGTAGATGATTTTCTGTCATCATCATTAGAATAGAATAGAATAGAATAGAAATAGCCTTTATTAACAATCTTATAATCTAGTTATGTTACACATTATTTATATAATAAGAAAAAATATTCTTCAGACATCGGTTTTTTTTACGGACGTTTCACGATCTAGAGTTTGCCTTTTCCACAATGACCCCGCTGTCGCTTTGAGAGCGTCGTCCCACGGTCGGGCGTCCTCTGTTCCTTTTGCCTTCTCTTGGGTACCACTCAGCTACTAATTTAGCCCATTTCTCTTTTTTGTCTCTTATTAGGTGACCCGCCCATTTCCATTTCAGCCTTTTTATCTTGTGTGATACGTCTGCTATTTTTATTTTCTCTCTCATCATCATTAATTGGAGCTAAATCATTAAATGACTCCTCCCGCTCTGGGCAGTGGTAGGGAGTGTCAGACTTGTACAGACTAAAAACCACCCATGTTCCTTCTTAGCCCTTTGTGTCGAGGCCACGGTATCTCTTTCGAACAACCCGCAGCCCCGCCGGGGTTCGTTGAGCACCTTAGTTTAAGAGCGGGCATTTAAGTGGGGTCTAGAGCTGAATTTCACTCAATCTCACGAAGGAGAGGGTCTCGGAAAATATCACGTATTTTTTTTTTCGCAAGCAACTGTGTATGTTTACGGATTACATGTTTACGGAATGACTGGGTTTAATTAACTTATCATGCTTGTCCACTAAAATATGGCTTAATCCTACACAGTAAGAATACAATGCTTAATGAAAGTACATAATTGAACATAAATGTTGTTTTTAAAGAAATCTCTTAAAACATTCGCATTTTGATAAATCTCACGTGAGGTGAGATTAGGGGGGGGGGGGTCCAAAATAGACGCCCTCTTATGAGTCGAGCTCCACTATAACTGACAAATGCTTGCACTGACTGGACGGGTCCACTCAAATCTGTGTGGTACTTTCTTCAAAGACCGTCTCAGACACTTATTTGTGTGGTCCAAACTCTTCGCCAAATGGGTGGACTTAATTTGAATAGGTTTCCTGACAAAAAAATATGATTCTGTTTAGTCCGTCAGTTAGATTATTACCCCAAAAAAAGAGTGTTATTATTGTTTTATCAAATGAATAAAAAATGACGAAGATAAAACGCGTCAAAGATTGGGGGCTTGTGACGTCACTTCGTGGTAAAAAATGTACCACGTAACGTCACAAGACTTTTCGAAGCACTGTGTTGTCTTCATTGTTTGATAACGTGAAAAAGACACAACGTGTTCAATATTTTTTGGAAATCAATCTGACGGACTAATTAGTTTTTTTATTTCAACGCTATTGAATGTCATAGAAAGAGATATCTTATTAATGTATGTCTGTGTGTCCACAGTTGGTGTCCCTGCGATGTCTCAGGAAGAACTGGAGAAGCAACGCAAGATAGCTGAACTGCAGGCCAGGATCCAGAGGAAATTAGCTGGTAAGTTTTGTTCGTCAGCTCATTATAGACCTTAAGAAAGACGCGCCAGGGTAGCCCGCGAAATTCGAATTTTCTTACGGTTTTTGGTATTTTACCGGCCACTGTCAGTTCATACAAAGCTCTTGAGGCATTCAGGAGACTTATATGTTTACTGAGAGGGTTGTATTGGTGATTTTAATCATTATTAATCAGTAAATAGAATTTTTTAGGGTCGCGAATCCTATTTTATTTAACATAACGACTTTACACTGACCGGCAAATTGCAAAAAAACTTAAGAAATTTCGAATTTCGCGGTCTACCTTGTCGCCTTCACCTTAAGAAAGACGCGCCAGGGTTTCTTAGCAATAATTTTTCCGTCGAGCTACCGAGTTTGATTTATTTATTTGAGTGAATGTACAATGTCAAATCATCTACAATTAGACAGAAAAATCCAAGCTTATAGTACAGGATTATTAAAAAACAAATTACATAGCAAACCATGTTGGAGGCCGTTGAGGTGGTTTAGAAACTCTGACACTAGGGTCTGTGAGGTCGTTAGATCTTACTGCCCACACGATAAGAAGAAAAACGAATTAAATGAAATACTTAAAAATTACAAGAAACAGTCACCTTTCGTGCATCATGCATGTCTCAGAACAAGCACAAGAAACACACAACTGAATGCATGGCTTCCTTGGTCTTTAAATTGCTTTATATTTAAAGTTTGTGCTACCTTTCTTGTCTTATGCTAAAAGTAGATGGGCGAAATTTCGGTGAGCAAGTGGCTAAAACGCTACGCAACTTGATTTTTTATTTCAATTTAAAATCGTCAAAAAAAAATACACAAAATCGAACGATTGTAAAAATATATATAAATTATGCTTGATTATATTAATTATTGTATAATTACACAAATTATACTCATCAATTGAGAGCCTCCTTCTTTTTGTCGTAATTTAAAAACCACACACAAGTATAGATTTCAAAGCTAAGAAGAAATCATCTTACATTAAGCACTACTTAACTTGGCCCACTTTATCTTGCAGGTGGAGCCCTAACGCAGGCAGGTAGCGGGCCTGCGCCCCTCATCCTAGACCGCGAAGGTCGCACTGTGGACACAAGCGGGAAGAGAGTCCAGCTGACCCATGTGGCTCCTACTCTTAAGGTAAGGATAGCAGCTTAGTTTTATTTTGTACATTATTTTACATTTCTTAATAGGGATGTTAACAAAAAAAAAATCTAATTAGTCCGTCAGATAGATTTCCAAAAAATATCCAATATTTTTACATATTTTTTCTTTTTTCACGTAAACAAACAATGAAGATGATACAGTGATTTGAAAACTCGTGTGACGTCATATTCTAAGACATTAGTATGACATTTCTTGGCGAGCAGTGACGTCACAACCTCCCACTCAAATCTTTGACGCGTTTTATCTTCGCCAATTTTTATTGATTTGATAAAACAAAGAATACGTATCCAATATTTTTCGATAATCTAACAGACGGACTAATTTGTATCATATTTTTTTTAGTCAGTAAACATCCCTATTAGAGATGAAACGGATAGTAGTTTGGCCGGATACCGGATATTCGGCAAGCTACTGGGCCGGAGCGCTGGATATCCGGCTGCCGGATATTCGGCCCCTTATTGCGTTGACGCGATCAGTTTGATTTGAATATTGGCGCGGTGAACGAGAAGGGAAATATTCAGGCGCATTCGGGTCGCACGTAAGCGGAGATCGGGTCGACTCGGGGGCGTTCGAGTGTTATCGCGCGTGTCAGTTTGTGTTTGTTTCTCAGTTCGTTTGTTGTTTATTTCATTGTTTATCACTTGTCGTCGTGATTTTATGTTTGAATTCTGATAGATTAACAAGAAATGTCATCATCAGAAACACGATCGCCAATATGGCAATATTTTGTTTTTAAAGCAATTTTTTTTTTTAAATTTTACTATCCGGTATCCGGCCGGATACTGTATTACTATCCGGTATCCGGCCGGATAGTGAAAACAAGGCCAGATAGGCCGGATACCGGATAGTTACCGGATATCCGTTTCATCTCTAATCCCTATTCCCTTAAATTTTTGTGCATTATATGATTGACTTTGTTTGACTTATCTTTGTTTATTTTGTTCATTAATTTTTGTTTGTTGTATGTGAAACATGTACGTACAAAATATGATTTTATTCCCGCATACATTTCATTTCTTTGGTCTTCCTTTTTATTGTAACATCCTGCATGCTTATTTTGCATGTATACGCATGTTTTGACAAAAAAATGTTCTTTATCTGTATCACGCCTGTAACCCCGAAAGGGGAAGGTAAATAATTTTTCAGAAGTCAACTTCAATATGTTAAAAAAAACTTGAAAATCTGACAACCAGTCTTACCAAAGGGTATCGTATTACCCAGTATTAACGCTCCATGTAAAATACTGGTATTCAGCTGCATCCGGTTTGACTGTAGGCTGACCCCGATGTGTTTGGGAAAAGGCTAGGCATATTATGATGGTAAAAAACCCTGTCTGATCCGAAAGGTGCATAAAGGTAAAATAATGCCATTGCCAAATAAAATATCCTACCCTTGTCCAACGCTACTTGTGGTCGGAGTAAAAAGTTTTTTTTCTTCTGAATAGAATTCCCCTGTCAATCGTCACGCTATCCTTTTTCTTTCAAATAATTTCTCACACACTACTTCTAATGATACCTTGGTCTTCTTGTCCCTCTCCATCCATCAACATTTATATTAATCACTCTTTAGTCACATGCGTTCCTTCTCATCACATGTCTAGTCGATTCCCTTTAAAATGTTCTGTTCTTTCAAACTTCCTCTAATATACTCGTTCCTTAGCTTATCCATTCTTGTCACACCACACATCCACCTCAACATTCTCATCTCCGCAACATGCAATCTTTTTTCATCCATCTTCTTCACAGCCCAACATTCTGATCCATACAGTACGACAAGCTCAATCACGGACTTGTAAATTTTCCTCTTTCATTTGAGGGGGATCCGCGGGTCGCAAGTGGTTCCAGCTATTTTAATCATCATTTCAGCCGAAAGACGTCCACTGCTGGACATAGGCCTCCCCTAAGTGTCTCTCCTCCAGCGGATCCCCAAAACCTTCACCAGGTGCACGGTCCACCTAGTGGGAGGCCTTCCAACGCAACGTCTTCCGGTGCGCGTTCGCCACTCCAGAACTTTCCGGCCATCCGTTCTGCGAGCAAATGTGCCCTGCCAACTGCCACTTAAGTTTGGCTATTTTAATGGAACCTTATATTAAGCAACTTTTCTGCCCCGTCCAGGCCAATATCCGCGCCAAACGCCGCGAAGAGTTCCGCCTGCAGCTCTCCGGCACAGCATCAGCGGAACCAGCCACCGCGGCCGCCTGGCACGACCAGCGCGTACCCGCCAGGTCCGCCCAGCGCCTGCGACGTCCGCTGCGCTTCCACGAGCCTGGCAAGTTTATGGAGATCGGGAACAGGCTGCGGATGAAGGTAACATAGTAACTAGGATCCCTATCCTGAAGACAACAGGACTCATCACCAAAAATTCGATTCGCGAAGTGGTTTTTGACATCACTTTACTGGACCCTCTAAACTTGCCCGTCTTTCAACATTGTTCTCGCATAATTATAAAGTATGTAAGGGACACCTCTCCCCAATCAAAAGGGTGCATTCAGCTTCTTATTCCACTAATCATAATCCACTGGAAATTATCTCCGGAAAATTATCTTTTTTAATAGTTTTTCAGTTAGCATTCCTTTATTTCAATGTAAAATTATGTACTCTAACGAACAACGCGTGAAATCAGCTGTTCACTTTTTCTTCACTTCTGCAGTGTTCATTGAACTCTTTGCCGCGCTTGCCGTTCGCTACGTGCATTTTTCTGAGCATGAGAAAATAATACAAATCAATTTTTTGGGTCCTTTAACGTTCCTGACACAATTTCTTGTACCGTTCATCTTAGTATAATAAACTGATTTCACCCCATCAGTATACTGTGATATATGAATATACTATATATGTGACTGATTCTCATTAGTCTGCGAAGAACTGTCCCTTACACTCAATATTTTATTAGTTTTTAATTTATTGTGTAGTGATTTATTGTTTTGTGTAATTAAAACTAAAGAAAGACAGTTTGGATACTATAAACGACCCACCCAACTGTCCTTCATGGTTCTTCTCACAGTAGTCAGGTACGAAACACCGACCCCATCTAATTTTTAAAAAGTAACTTTAAAAGTGTTTGTAAAAATCAATTTGCAAAATAAACATCATTTTTGACTCTTTATTCTCGATTTCCATATTTTTTCAACAAACCATATCTCAAATATTCTCCACATTTCTCCGCAGGCCCAACTGGAGAAGCTTCAGAACGAGATATCTCAGATAGCGCGCAAGACTGGTATCTCATCAGCTACTAAACTGGCGTTGTTAGCTGCTGACACTCCTGACTCCGATAGAGTACCGGATATTGAGTGGTGAGTTCATATATCATCATCATCATTTCAGCCAAAAGACGTCGACTACTGGACAAATGCCTCCCCTAAGTATGCCACATTGACCGGTCCCGTGCGTCTCGCATCCACCGGATATCCGCAACCTTCACCAGGTCATTGGTCCACCTAGTAGAAGCCTGCAAAATTTCCAAAAATCTCGGAATTTCCCTTCTCCCTATGTACCACGCCGTTACGTTTTTCTGTATGGCCTCCCCCCATGTAACGCGTCGTAACGTTTTAATGTACCCCTCCCTCCCCCCTAGTAAAACGTTACGTTACCATCAAGTAACCATTTTTACCAAAAATTTGAAGTATTCGAAAAATGTTAAAAAGGTAATTTGTCACATTGATTTCCGTATTCAACTTACAGAATAAAATTTTCAATTTACTATGATCCTAGAAGTAATTTATTTATTTATTTAAACTTTATGCACAATAGTGATACATAGGCGTACTTAATGCCACAAGGCATTCTCTACCAGTCAACCTTAGGGTCAAACAAGACAACATTGTGGTAGGGTACAAAAAAACAATATCAACTTTAATAAAAAATTTAAAAAAAAAGTATAGATAAACTTACTTTTCTCAGACATGCTTGGAAAAGAGAATGGGCGAAAATGTATGAAAGCTGGTACACCCCTCCAATAGCAATGAGATATACGTCGTTGGATAGCTCTTTTTAACTGAAACAATATTTACTATTACAGTTTTGTTGAGATGTTTGTCCGTTTTGAGTTATAGCTCAAAAACAAAAATAAAAATGGATACCTATTAACGTTATAATATCTTAGTGTGTAAGCTAAAATTACATCAATGTCGTTGTATATAACGTAATTCGTAATTATCATAACAAAACATAACATCACGCCTGTAATTCCCGAAGGGTTAGGCAGAGGTGTAGGTGCCTAATAGTAGGTACACCCACTTTTCGTCAGTTATGTTTAAGTCCCATGTGATAGGGGGCGAGCCTATTGCCATCAACCTGGCACAAATCCAGACACCATGGCTGCTACCAAGAAATTCTTGAGGGAAACTCCAATAACACTTTGTCCGACCAGGGAGAATGTATGGAAGCTGGTACACCCCTCCAATAGCAATGTCATATACGTCGTTGGATAGGTCTTTTTAAATGGAACAATATTTACTTTGACAGTTTTGTCGAAATGTTTGTCCATTCTGAGTTAAAGGTTATACTTAAACAAAAGTAAAAAATCATATTATTAATATTGTGATATCTTGGTGTGTAAGGGAAAATAACACTAACGTCGTTGTATAATAATATAATGTAATTCGCAAATAACATAACATATCATCACGCCGGTAGCCCCCGAAGGGTTAGGTAGAGGGGTATCTGATAGTATATCCAAGTTATGTTTAATATCCAAGTAATAGGTGGCAAGCCTATTGTCATCAACTATGTACAAATCGAGACTTCGTGGCTGCTACTGAGAAATTCGTAAGGGAAAACCCAATAACACTTTGTCCGACCAGGGAGAATGTATGGAAGCTGGTACACCCCTCCAATAGCAATGTCATATACGTCGTTGGATAGGTCTTTTTAAATGGAACAATATCTACTATGACAGCTTTGCCGAAATAGTTTGTCCATCCTGAGTTATATCTCAAAAACCAAAGTTAAAAAAAGTTTTTAGTATTCCGACACAAAGTACTCATCTGTTTACTTACATTTTATTAATTGATAATTTTTGAATGTCTCGTTGATCTAGTGGTTGCAAGCGCGACTGCTGAACATGAGGCCCTGCGTTCGATTCCCGGGTCGGGTAAATTGTTACCTATTGGATTTGCTCTTCTTCTTTCAAGAATTTGTCAGTATCAGTCAAGGAATTTGTATTTATGCCTAGTTCATGGCAATAGGTTCACCCTCTATTACATGGGAAACATAACTGCCGAAAACATCGGTGTATTATTATAAGTTACACCTCAGTCTAACCCTTTAGGCATTACAGGCGTGATGGTATGTTATGTTATTTGCGAATTACATTATTATACTATAATAATATATATTATTATACAACGACGTGTTATTTCCCTTTTTACACCAAGATATCACAATATTAATATCATCAATTTTTACTTTTGTTTTTAACCTATAACTCAGAATGGACAAACATTTCGACAAAACTGTCAAAGTAAATATTGTTCCATTTAAAAAGACCTATCCAACGACGTATATGACATTGCTATTGGAGGGGTGTACCAGCTTCCATACATTCTCCCTGGTCGGACAAAGTGTTATTGGAGTTTCCCTCAAGAATTTCTTGGTAGCAGCCATGGTGTCTGGATTTGTGCCAGGTTGATGGCAATAGGCTCGCCCCCTATTACATGGGACTTAAACATAACTGACGAAAAGTGGGTGTACCTACTATTAGGCACCTACACCTCTGCCTAACCCTTCGGGAATTACAGGCGTGATGTTATGTTTTGTTATGATAATTACGAATTACGTTATATACAACGACATTGATGTAATTTTAGCTTACACACTAAGATATTATAACGTTAATAGGTATCCATTTTTACTTTTGTTTTTGAGCTATAACTCAAAACGGACAAACATTTCAACAAAACTGTAATAGTAAATATTGTTTCAATTGAAAAGAGCTATCCAACGACGTATATCTCATTGCTATTGGAGGGGTGTACCAATAAGCCCATTCTCCTTTGAGCATTATTTTGACAACCTTCTTCGAGATAAATCGAAATTGCTGTACTGGCCAGATACATGCGACCAGCGGCCGGCAAAAGTTGTATGAAAATCCATATCTGTCGTGTTTAGCGGCCAAATATATTACATACTAAACTCATATCTGTCGTGTTATTTAAAAATGGAACGATCTTTTACTCTGAACCATAGCAACCAAGGAGGTGACTTATTAAAGGTTTTATTTAAATTTCGAATTGGCTGAACTCTTCAACGCGTGAAAAATTATTGTTGTATGTGATTTTGAAAAGTAAATTGTATTTAATTTCCTCGCATTATTTGAGAAAAGTACTATACAAGCCTTGGCCACAACTAGGCATTGATGGACTTACGTATGTGTGCCTCGGCTTCGCCTCGGCCCACATTTACACGTTCGTCCATCAATGCCTCTGTTGCTGGCCGCAGCAGTAATGTACTATATACTAATACACATACTATACTTACTTTTATTAATACTACGATAATTGATGTCGTGAAGTCTGACAGCGGAGAATATAAGAAGAAAACGTGTGGTGCCGACAATTTTTTTTGGTGTGTGGGAAATCATCAAATGACTCCTCCCGCTCTGGGCAGAGTGGAAGGGAGTGTCAGACTTCTACTGACTAAAAACCACCCATGTTCCTTCTTAGCCGTCGAGGCCGCGGTATCTCTTTCGAACAACCCGCAGCCTTGACGGGTGTGGTGCCTACCTCAAAAATATAATGGGATAAGGGCAGAAAGATAATTACTATTATTAAAATTCCAGGTGGGACAGCGTAATCCTAATGACCCCAGAAGAGCGTCAATCCAAACGTCGGCCCGACACAGAGGGAGAGGAAGCAGAGAGTGACTCGCGCTCTCCGGCACAACGAGTGGACGCCTGCCACGTGGGAGCAGACGATATCGTGGACAATCTTAATGAGGCGGCTATTACTAACCTGGTGGAGCACCCGCAACAACTTAGGCCTCCAAGTAAGTGGCATTTTTTTTAGGGTTCCAAAAAGGTGGAGGTTCTCTATTCGTGTGTATGTATGTTTTTTTTTAATGCAAAAAAGTAAAACGACTTAAAATGCATAAAAATGTGAAAAATAACGTTGGCTTCTGAAGTGTCACTTTTTTGCCACCGACTTTCAAACGTAATGTTCTTTTAAACTTTGTTGGAAGTCGGTTATTTTGTCATCATGAATGAATTTTACATTATAAGTATACTTAATGTCAAGAAAGGCCAGGAGTTAAAAAAATGCTAAAATACTGAACTGATTTTGATGAAATTGCTTTGCCTACATAAATAAACGCGTGTAACGACTGCCAAAGATCTATATTATATAATACCTATTATTATCTGTATTCAGTATTCGATTTTCATCCCAAATATGTAAAAAAAAGAGACGTATACTTTTCTTTTTCACCATGGTCCTACGCCAGTTTTAAAATACATACATTCATAAACTCAAGCCCTTTTCCCATGGAGGTAGTCAGAAAATATGAAAGGAAAATGGATTATACCTAAAATTCATTGACGCGCGCATGTTCTGCGATAAGCACCCCTTTGTGCTTATCGCAGAACATGCGCGATAATGTGAGAATTTAGCAAAATGTTTATTATGATTTTTCTTTTATTTATCGAGACATATTATGGCGGGTTTCAATTATATCCCTCGTTCAAACTAACATACTGTTTTATGGCAGCCGCAACCAACGGCTTAAAATGCTTTCTAAAGCCACGCGAAACTCGCTATGTATTGGATGGCCACCCATCCACGGACCGACCGTGCCAAGCGCTGCTTCACTTCGAAAACCAACCAGTGGGAATCCTTATTACTTAGCTACGATCACTTCTATTAGAATAGAGCTACATTTTCTCCGATTTTCATCTATATTAAGAAAAATAACGGGATTATCGCCAACTAAACCGCGAGTGAAGCCGCGGGCTCTAACTAGTCTCATAAAAACACAGGTTTCAACACTTTCGTGTTTGTACCTTCACAAAAATATGGATTAGTGATCGCAGTATGATCTTTGTTACAATTGTATTGTTTTTGGCACTCAGCCTACTTATACAAACGCGTGTAACGAAACCATAGCGCGATCTAATTCGACGTCAACGCCATCTATCGAGCTATGTGGCAACTTTTGACAATTTTTTAAGACTTTTTTTACGTTTTTTTTTATTGAATTTGTATATAGTTTTTTTGGTAATCATGCTCGGGTAGTTGAATTTTTTTTTTTGGTCATTTTATGTGTTTTTTTAAGGGTTTTTTGTGCTGAAATAGTTTCTAGGTAATTTGTCATTCTGATGTTTAAATGATTGAAGGTCTTAACAGAAAAAATGTAAAGTAACATACATACATAAACAATATACTTAAAAAAAATCACACCTGTAATCTGCAAAGGGTAAGGCAGAGGTGTACCTAATAGTACACCTACATTTCGCCAGTTACAATTTGTGAAAGGGATTTGAACTTTTTTGTATGGGAGCTGGCATTTTGTTGTACACACGGCTATACATCAAGCTATACATTTCCAGTATAAGCTGGTCTCGCATTGAATAAGATTTACGTACAATGCGAGATCAGCGTAAACTGGAAATGTATAGCTTGATGTGTAGCCGTGTGTACTCAATTGTCGATCTTTACCTTCAAATATCTCGATAACGTGACACTTTGGAGTACCATGTTTCATGACATTTTTTTGTTCGTCTAAATGTCCTCTATCCATACATACCACTTTCATCGTGGGCTGCGATTTCGAAAACAAATCAAAATGGCGGAGGGTCGATATGCCAGCTCCCATACAAAAAAGTTCAAACCCCTTTAAATAACTTTTGCAAGTACTGTAGTTGCTATTCCAAAGCGTAGATTTTAGTGAAGAAGAATGGGCAAGAAACTCCATAACTGACTGACTTTACATACATAACATAACGCCTGCAATCCCCAAAGGGTTAGCTAGAGGTGTACCTAATAGTACACCAATATTTCGCTAGTTATGTTTTAAGTCCCATATAATAGGGGGCGAGCCTATTGCCATCAAATGGGCATAAATCCAGACTCTGTGGCTGCTACTGAGAAATTCCTGATAAAAAAACTGTTGTGCGTGTTATGGAAGAGGTTCAGTTAATTGATAAACACTCTGGTAGAATTGTATTTTGACAAGAATTTAATAAAAGGTTCACAAAATAGTTATTTAACATTAATACACCGAAATTCCGTATGGTGTCGGACGCAAAGAATAGCACCATCCCATATCTTCCCGTGGGTGTCGTAAGAGGCGACTAAGGGACTTACCAGAGAATGGGCAGCAGCGTTCTCTGTGCTTTTTGTATCGACCGTACTGCGATCGCCAACCCGCCTGCCAAGCGTGGTGATTATGGTAAACCCCCCCTAAGCAAAAATTACACTTAGGGGAGGCCTATGTCCAGCAGTGGACGTCTTTCGGCTGAAATGATGAATGATGAATACACCGAAATATGCCGTGGCAGGGCGAAAGTATGTGAGTGACTGGCGAGGCGAGCGGGCTCCCGGCGGCTATCAAAAGTGCCAATCAGCATTTTGCTTCGCTAGGGTCGCTAAGAGCAGCGGTGGCTCAGTGGTGTCGGCCCCGACTTACGAACAGTAGGTCGTGGGTGCGAACCCAGGCAGGCGCATTACTTAGTGTAATTTATTATTAAAGTGGCATTTTTTTTAGGGTTCCAAAAAGGTGGAGGTTCTCTATTCATGTGTATGTATGTTTTTTTTAATGCAAAAAAGTATAACGACTTAAAATGCATAAAAATGTGAAAAATAACGTTGGCTTCTGAAGTGTCACTTTTTTGCCACCGACTTTCAAACGTAATGTTCTTTTAAACTTTGTTGGAAGTCGGTTATTTTGTCATCATGAATCAATTTTACATTATAAGTATACTTAATGTCAAGAAAGGCCAGGAGTTAAAAAAATGCTAAAATACTGAACTGATTTTGATGAAATTGCTTTGCCTACATAAATAAACGCGTGTAACGACTGCCAAAGATCTATATTATATAATACCTATTATTATCTGTATTCAGTATTCGATTTTCATCCCAAATATGTAAAAAAAAGAGACGTATACGTTTCTTTTTCACCATGGTCCTACGCCAGTTTTAAAATACATACATTCATAAACTCAAGCCCTTTTTCCATGGAGGTAGTCAGAAAATATGAAAGGAAAATGGATTATACCTAAAATTCATTGACGCGCGTATGTTCTGCGATAAGCACCCCTTTGCGCGATAATGTGAGAATTTAGCAAAATGTTTATTATGATTTTTCTTTTATTTATCGAGACATATTATGGCGGGTTTCAATTATATCCCTCGTTCAAACTAACATACTGTTTTATGGCAGCCGCAACCAACGGCTTAAAGTGCTTTCTAAAGCCACGCTATGTATTGGACGGCGGGTGGCCGCGGACCGACCGTGGCAAGCGCTGCTTCACTTCGAAAACCAACCAGTGGGAATCCTTATTACTTAGCTACGATCACTTCTATTAGAATAGAGCTACATTTTCTCCGATTTTCATCTATATTAAGAAAAATAACGGGATTACCGCCAACCAAACCGCGAGTGAAGCCGCGGGCTCTAACTAGTCTCATAAAAACACAGGTTTCAACACTTTCGTGTTTGTACCTTCACAAAAATATGGATTAGTGATCGCAGTATGATCTTTGTTACAATTGTATTGTTTTTGGCACTCAGCCTACTTATACAAACGCGTGTAACGAAACCATAGCGCGATCTAATTCGACGTCAACGCCATCTATCGAGCTATGTGGCAACTTTTGACAATTTTTTAAGACTTTTTTTACGTTTTTTTTTATTGAATTTGTATATAGTTTTTTTGGTAATCATGCTCGGGTAGTTGAATTTTTTTTTTTGGTCATTTTATGTGTTTTTTTAAGGGTTTTTTGTGCTGAAATAGTTTCTAGGTAATTTGTCATTCTGATGTTTAAATGATTGAAGGTCTTAACAGAAAAAATGTAAAGTAACATACATACATAAACAATATACTTAAAAAAAATCACACCTGTAATCTGCAAAGGGTAAGGCAGAGGTGTACCTAATAGTACACCTACATTTCGCCAGTTACAATTTGTGAAAGGGATTTGAACTTTTTTGTATGGGAGCTGGCATTTTGTTGTACACACGGCTATACATCAAGCTATACATTTCCAGTATAAGCTGGTCTCGCATTGAATAAGATTTACGTACAATGCGAGATCAGCGTAAACTGGAAATGTATAGCTTGATGTGTAGCCGTGTGTACTCAATTGTCGATCTTTACCTTCAAATATCTCGATAACGTGACACTTTGGAGTACCATGTTTCATGACATTTTTTTGTTCGTCTAAATGTCCTCTATCCATACATACCACTTTCATCGTGGGCTGCGATTTCGAAAACAAATCAAAATGGCGGAGGGTCGATATGCCAGCTCCCATACAAAAAAGTTCAAACCCCTTTAAATAACTTTTGCAAGTACTGTAGTTGCTATTCCAAAGCGTAGATTTTAGTGAAGAAGAATGGGCAAGAAACTCCATAACTGACTGACTTTACATACATAACATAACGCCTGCAATCCCCAAAGGGTTAGCTAGAGGTGTACCTAATAGTACACCAATATTTCGCTAGTTATGTTTTAAGTCCCATATAATAGGGGGCGAGCCTATTGCCATCAAATGGGCATAAATCCAGACTCTGTGGCTGCTACTGAGAAATTCCTGATAAAAAAACTGTTGTGCGTGTTATGGAAGAGGTTCAGTTAATTGATAAACACTCTGGTAGAATTGTATTTTGACAAGAATTTAATAAAAGGTTCACAAAATAGTTATTTAACATTAATACACCGAAATTCCGTATGGTGTCGGACGCAAAGAATAGCACCATCCCATATCTTCCCGTGGGTGTCGTAAGAGGCGACTAAGGGACTTACCAGAGAATGGGCAGCAGCGTTCTCTGTGCTTTTTGTATCGACCGTACTGCGATCGCCAACCCGCCTGCCAAGCGTGGTGATTATGGTAAACCCCCCCTAAGCAAAAATTACACTTAGGGGAGGCCTATGTCCAGCAGTGGACGTCTTTCGGCTGAAATGATGAATGATGAATACACCGAAATATGCCGTGGCAGGGCGAAAGTATGTGAGTGACTGGCGAGGCGAGCGGGCTCCCGGCGGCTATCAAAAGTGCCAATCAGCATTTTGCTTCGCTAGGGTCGCTAAGAGCAGCGGTGGCTCAGTGGTGTCGGCCCCGACTTACGAACAGTAGGTCGTGGGTGCGAACCCAGGCAGGCGCATTACTTAGTGTAATTTATTATTAAAGTGGCATTTTTTTTAGGGTTCCAAAAAGGTGGAGGTTCTCTATTCATGTGTATGTATGTTTTTTTTAATGCAAAAAAGTATAACGACTTAAAATGCATAAAAATGTGAAAAATAACGTTGGCTTCTGAAGTGTCACTTTTTTGCCA
Organism: Diarsia dahlii; assembly: GCA_949775195.1. Lineage (NCBI taxonomy): Eukaryota > Metazoa > Arthropoda > Insecta > Lepidoptera > Noctuidae > Diarsia > Diarsia dahlii. Next base: position 12,246,628 of record OX459217.1, on the reverse strand, counting down.
CCGACTTTCAAACGTAATGTTCTTTTAAACTTTGTTGGAAGTCGGTTATTTTGTCATCATGAATCAATTTTACATTATAAGTATACTTAATGTCAAGAAAGGCCAGGAGTTAAAAAAATGCTAAAATACTGAACTGATTTTGATGAAATTGCTTTGCCTACATAAATAAACGCGTGTAACGACTGCCAAAGATCTATATTATATAATACCTATTATTATCTGTATTCAGTATTCGATTTTCATCCCAAATATGTAAAAAAAAGAGACGTATACGTTTCTTTTTCACCATGGTCCTACGCCAGTTTTAAAATACATACATTCATAAACTCAAGCCCTTTTTCCATGGAGGTAGTCAGAAAATATGAAAGGAAAATGGATTATACCTAAAATTCATTGACGCGCGTATGTTCTGCGATAAGCACCCCTTTGCGCGATAATGTGAGAATTTAGCAAAATGTTTATTATGATTTTTCTTTTATTTATCGAGACATATTATGGCGGGTTTCAATTATATCCCTCGTTCAAACTAACATACTGTTTTATGGCAGCCGCAACCAACGGCTTAAAGTGCTTTCTAAAGCCACGCTATGTATTGGACGGCGGGTGGCCGCGGACCGACCGTGGCAAGCGCTGCTTCACTTCGAAAACCAACCAGTGGGAATCCTTATTACTTAGCTACGATCACTTCTATTAGAATAGAGCTACATTTTCTCCGATTTTCATCTATATTAAGAAAAATAACGGGATTACCGCCAACCAAACCGCGAGTGAAGCCGCGGGCTCTAACTAGTCTCATAAAAACACAGGTTTCAACACTTTCGTGTTTGTACCTTCACAAAAATATGGATTAGTGATCGCAGTATGATCTTTGTTACAATTGTATTGTTTTTGGCACTCAGCCTACTTATACAAACGCGTGTAACGAAACCATAGCGCGATCTAATTCGACGTCAACGCCATCTATCGAGCTATGTGGCAACTTTTGACAATTTTTTAAGACTTTTTTTACGTTTTTTTTTATTGAATTTGTATATAGTTTTTTTGGTAATCATGCTCGGGTAGTTGAATTTTTTTTTTTGGTCATTTTATGTGTTTTTTTAAGGGTTTTTTGTGCTGAAATAGTTTCTAGGTAATTTGTCATTCTGATGTTTAAATGATTGAAGGTCTTAACAGAAAAAATGTAAAGTAACATACATACATAAACAATATACTTAAAAAAAATCACACCTGTAATCTGCAAAGGGTAAGGCAGAGGTGTACCTAATAGTACACCTACATTTCGCCAGTTACAATTTGTGAAAGGGATTTGAACTTTTTTGTATGGGAGCTGGCATTTTGTTGTACACACGGCTATACATCAAGCTATACATTTCCAGTATAAGCTGGTCTCGCATTGAATAAGATTTACGTACAATGCGAGATCAGCGTAAACTGGAAATGTATAGCTTGATGTGTAGCCGTGTGTACTCAATTGTCGATCTTTACCTTCAAATATCTCGATAACGTGACACTTTGGAGTACCATGTTTCATGACATTTTTTTGTTCGTCTAAATGTCCTCTATCCATACATACCACTTTCATCGTGGGCTGCGATTTCGAAAACAAATCAAAATGGCGGAGGGTCGATATGCCAGCTCCCATACAAAAAAGTTCAAACCCCTTTAAATAACTTTTGCAAGTACTGTAGTTGCTATTCCAAAGCGTAGATTTTAGTGAAGAAGAATGGGCAAGAAACTCCATAACTGACTGACTTTACATACATAACATAACGCCTGCAATCCCCAAAGGGTTAGCTAGAGGTGTACCTAATAGTACACCAATATTTCGCTAGTTATGTTTTAAGTCCCATATAATAGGGGGCGAGCCTATTGCCATCAAATGGGCATAAATCCAGACTCTGTGGCTGCTACTGAGAAATTCCTGATAAAAAAACTGTTGTGCGTGTTATGGAAGAGGTTCAGTTAATTGATAAACACTCTGGTAGAATTGTATTTTGACAAGAATTTAATAAAAGGTTCACAAAATAGTTATTTAACATTAATACACCGAAATTCCGTATGGTGTCGGACGCAAAGAATAGCACCATCCCATATCTTCCCGTGGGTGTCGTAAGAGGCGACTAAGGGACTTACCAGAGAATGGGCAGCAGCGTTCTCTGTGCTTTTTGTATCGACCGTACTGCGATCGCCAACCCGCCTGCCAAGCGTGGTGATTATGGTAAACCCCCCCTAAGCAAAAATTACACTTAGGGGAGGCCTATGTCCAGCAGTGGACGTCTTTCGGCTGAAATGATGAATGATGAATACACCGAAATATGCCGTGGCAGGGCGAAAGTATGTGAGTGACTGGCGAGGCGAGCGGGCTCCCGGCGGCTATCAAAAGTGCCAATCAGCATTTTGCTTCGCTAGGGTCGCTAAGAGCAGCGGTGGCTCAGTGGTGTCGGCCCCGACTTACGAACAGTAGGTCGTGGGTGCGAACCCAGGCAGGCGCATTACTTAGTGTAATTTATTATTAAAGTGGCATTTTTTTTAGGGTTCCAAAAAGGTGGAGGTTCTCTATTCATGTGTATGTATGTTTTTTTTAATGCAAAAAAGTATAACGACTTAAAATGCATAAAAATGTGAAAAATAACGTTGGCTTCTGAAGTGTCACTTTTTTGCCACCGACTTTCAAACGTAATGTTCTTTTAAACTTTGTTGGAAGTCGGTTATTTTGTCATCATGAATCAATTTTACATTATAAGTATACTTAATGTCAAGAAAGGCCAGGAGTTAAAAAAATGCTAAAATACTGAACTGATTTTGATGAAATTGCTTTGCCTACATAAATAAACGCGTGTAACGACTGCCAAAGATCTATATTATATAATACCTATTATTATCTGTATTCAGTATTCGATTTTCATCCCAAATATGTAAAAAAAAGAGACGTATACGTTTCTTTTTCACCATGGTCCTACGCCAGTTTTAAAATACATACATTCATAAACTCAAGCCCTTTTTCCATGGAGGTAGTCAGAAAATATGAAAGGAAAATGGATTATACCTAAAATTCATTGACGCGCGTATGTTCTGCGATAAGCACCCCTTTGCGCGATAATGTGAGAATTTAGCAAAATGTTTATTATGATTTTTCTTTTATTTATCGAGACATATTATGGCGGGTTTCAATTATATCCCTCGTTCAAACTAACATACTGTTTTATGGCAGCCGCAACCAACGGCTTAAAGTGCTTTCTAAAGCCACGCTATGTATTGGACGGCGGGTGGCCGCGGACCGACCGTGGCAAGCGCTGCTTCACTTCGAAAACCAACCAGTGGGAATCCTTATTACTTAGCTACGATCACTTCTATTAGAATAGAGCTACATTTTCTCCGATTTTCATCTATATTAAGAAAAATAACGGGATTACCGCCAACCAAACCGCGAGTGAAGCCGCGGGCTCTAACTAGTCTCATAAAAACACAGGTTTCAACACTTTCGTGTTTGTACCTTCACAAAAATATGGATTAGTGATCGCAGTATGATCTTTGTTACAATTGTATTGTTTTTGGCACTCAGCCTACTTATACAAACGCGTGTAACGAAACCATAGCGCGATCTAATTCGACGTCAACGCCATCTATCGAGCTATGTGGCAACTTTTGACAATTTTTTAAGACTTTTTTTACGTTTTTTTTTATTGAATTTGTATATAGTTTTTTTGGTAATCATGCTCGGGTAGTTGAATTTTTTTTTTTGGTCATTTTATGTGTTTTTTTAAGGGTTTTTTGTGCTGAAATAGTTTCTAGGTAATTTGTCATTCTGATGTTTAAATGATTGAAGGTCTTAACAGAAAAAATGTAAAGTAACATACATACATAAACAATATACTTAAAAAAAATCACACCTGTAATCTGCAAAGGGTAAGGCAGAGGTGTACCTAATAGTACACCTACATTTCGCCAGTTACAATTTGTGAAAGGGATTTGAACTTTTTTGTATGGGAGCTGGCATTTTGTTGTACACACGGCTATACATCAAGCTATACATTTCCAGTATAAGCTGGTCTCGCATTGAATAAGATTTACGTACAATGCGAGATCAGCGTTAACTGGAAATGTATAGCTTGATATGTAGCCGTGTGTACTCAATTGTCGATCTTTACCTTCAAATATCTCGATAACGTGACACTTTGGAGTACCATGTTTCATGACATTTTTTTGTTCGTCTAAATGTCCTCTATCCATACATACCACTTTCATCGTGGGCTGCGATTTCGAAAACAAATCAAAATGGCGGAGGGTCGATATGCCAGCTCCCATACAAAAAAGTTCAAACCCCTTTAAATAACTTTTGCAAGTACTGTAGTTGCTATTCCAAAGCGTAGATTTTAGTGGAGAAGAATGGGCAAGAAACTCCATAACTGACTGACTTTACATACATAACATAACGCCTGCAATCCCCAAAGGGTTAGTTAGATGTGTACTCAATAGTACACCAATATTTCGCTAGTTATGTTTTAAGTCCCATATAATAGGGGGCGAGCCTATTGCCATCAAATGGGCATAAATCCAGACTCTGTGGCTGCTACTGAGAAATTCCTGATGAAAAAACTGTTGTGCGTGTTATGGAAGAGGTTCAGTTAATTGATAAACACTCTGGTAGAATTGTATTTTGACAAGAATTTAATAAAAGGTTCACAAAATAGTTATTTAACATTAATACACCGAAATTCCGTATGGTGTCGGACGCAAAGAATAGCACCATCCCATATCTTCCCGTGGGTGTCGTAAGAGGCGACTAAGGGATGTACCAGAGAATGGGCAGCAGCGTTCTCTGTGCTTTTTGTATCGACCGTACTGCGATCGCCAACCCGCCTGCCAAGCGTGGCGATTATGGCAAACCCCCCCTAAGCAAAAATTACACTTAGGGGAGGCCTATGTCCAGCAGTGGACGTCTTTCGGCTGAAATGATGAATACACCGAAATATGCCGTGGCAGGGCGAAAGTATGTGAGCGACTGGCGAGGCGAGCGGGCTCCCGGCGGCTATCAAAAGTGCCAATCAGCATTTTGCTTCGCTAGGGTCGCTAAGAGCAGCGGTGGCTCAGTGGTGTCGGCCCCGACTTACGAACAGTAGGTCGTGGGTTCGAACCCAGGCAGGCGCATTACTTTGTGTAATTTATTTCATCACCGCTGCTCTCAAAACGGTGAAGGAAAACATCGTGAGGAAACCGGCATGTCTCAGAACCAAAAAATTCGAAGACATGTGACATCTGGGCCCGCGTGGTGGTTTATAGCCCATCCCTCTCCTAGAGAGGAGGCCTGAGTCCCTGCAGTGGGAACATCATAGGCTGATGATGAGGGTCGCTACAAAACCAAATAACAATTTGCTCGACTCTGGAATCAAACCCAGGATTTCATGCTCTGCAGTCGCGCTTACGACCACTAGACCTACGAGGCTTTTGAGGAAATATAAAGTATGATTAATAAAAATACTATAAATTATTAATTTTGTTTAATAACACGTAAATTTTGCTTAATTAGTATCTTACAAATATCCTTAAATTAATTAAAAATATTAAAACTATAATTAAAACCATATTTGTGAAACAAACAGGATAATTTTTCAGTCTATATAGTAACATAATATTATTGTTTTATAATAAACATCACGCCAATATTCCAAAAAGGGCTAGGCAGACATGGAGTGAACATACTCATTATGCCAGTCTTAAAAAGCAGTGACATATTGCGTTCGAGTACGTAAACTTATAACTTAAATATCTACTTAATAACATAAAAAAAGAATCATCAAAATTGGTTCATAAACGACGAAGTTATTCGCGAACGCACATAAAAAAACGAACGAAAAATGTTCATAAATTATAAAAAAATGATCATAAAATGAAAGTACTAGGCCAAACCATGCTAATTTTTCATGGGACCAAATGGGACCAACTATTCCGAATCAAACTAAAAAAGAATCACGTAAATCGGATCATAAATCGCAGCGTAATCGGTGTACATACATAGAAAAAAAAAACATACCAATCGAATTGAGAACCTCCTCCTTTTTGGGAAGTCGGTTTAAAATAACATCACTTCCGTAGTGCTCAAAGGGCTAGGTAGAGGTTATCTAAAAGTACGCGCACACATTTCGCCAGTAATTTTTTAAGTTTCATGTAGTAGGGGCGAGTCTATTACCACCAACCGGGCCTAAAACTCCGTGTCTGCTACTGATATATTTCTGACGGGAATTAAACCCTGGACCTCACCTTCAGTAGTTTCGCTTACTAGACCAACGAGACAGTTAAACATATGACATTTAATATGCAACTTAAATATGTCTATTAGGGTAGGAGATTTCAAAATAATACCCGAAAATCCACAAGTTGTCCCATTAATTTCAGTTTTTCAAACTCAATGCGCGCGTAGACGGGGGTTAAACTAGAAATATATTTTTCCGTTATTTTTAATAAATGGTTTTGGGTCACGTTTTTTTTACTATTACAAAACGTATTGGACAATTTAATTTTTTTCCATACAAAAGCGACCCACCCTAATGTCTATACAAAAAAATAAAATTGTAGTACTGCTTGATAATAATTCCACAATAACAACTTTTTACTAAATGCATAAAGAGGTATGTAATAAATACGGTACTAGCAACAAATCAAACACAAAAAACCTAAAATTCAACATTTTCGTCTGTTTGTTTGTCCGGGTAATTTCTGAAGACAGAAATATGGTATGTAGTAATACTTTATAATGATTTTCGCAGGAACCTGCTATTAGTAATAATATCTATAATTGGTAGTAAATAATTACTACCCAATTGTCATAAAAAAAATAGAAAATACTACATCCGAATCCGAACTTACAAATTTTTGCCTCTTTATGATATTATTATTACTATCATCATTATCTTGTCTATTACTCGTCATCTCATCAGACACTTCCGTTATTGCCATAATAACATACTTTAATATTAGCAATAATATATAGAGATGAAACGGATATCCGGTAACTATCCGGTATCCGGCCTTGTTTTCACTATCCGGCCGGATACCGGATAGTAATACAGTATCCGGCCGGATACCGGATAGTAAAATTAAAAAAAAAAATTGCCATTTAAATCAAAATATTGCCATATTGACGATCGTGTTTTTGATGATGACATTTCTTGTTAATCTATCAGAATTCAAACATAAAATCACGACGACAAGTGATAAACAATGAAATAAACAACAAACGAACTGAGAAACAAACACAAACTGACACGCGCGATAACACTCGAACGCCCCCGAGTCGACCCGATCTCCGCTTACGTGCGACCCGAATGCGCCTGAATATTTCCGATCTCGTTTACCGCGCCAATATTCAAATCAAACTGATCGCGTCAACGCAATAAAGGGCCGAATATCCGGCAGCCGGTATCCGGCCAAACTACTATCCGTTTCATCTCTAATAATATATATACCAATACAAACATCTCATCATCACTTATCAATAATCATCATCATCATATTCCGGCCGACAGAATCTTCCGAATCTCCTCATAAATTTTGGGCAAGGAATATTACATATAACACAACCAGATAAGGTTATTTCAGTCGTTGTACTAGTTTGATTCATATTACTGGGAGTTACACTCGTGTTGTTACTGGGCAAAATGTTGTTACCGGGCAAAATATTGTTACTGGGCAAAATGGTGTTACTGGGCAAAATGTTGTTTGTAGGTAAAACGTTCGTGTTGTTGCTAGGAACATTGTAGTCACTGATACTTGGAAATATATAGTCTTTTTCAGGAGTTACAGGTAAAGTGTTGTTCACAGGTATATAAAGCGTATATTTGCTATTTGATGCAGTAGTTCTGTTGTTAAAGTTAATTGCGTATTGTGGTATGTTGTTTCTGTTAAAAGGGGTGGGAATGTTGTTGAAATTGTTGTTGTAAGGTAAATTGTGGATGCCAGAGTTGTTGGTAGTGGAAACAATGTTGTTGATCGGATTCTGGGAATAGGTAGGAGGGTACTGAGCTAAAGAGCTGTTCCAAGCATAATTGTTGGTATTAGGGCCACTCCTAGGGGCATATGGAATAGGTGCGTAATAACCGGGTGTAACGCTTTCATATGCGGGTCTGTTAGCAGTATATCCGCCATACCCGGCGAAGTTAGGTTTATTCGGATTTTCGTAGTTATAAAAAACAGGTGTAGTTGTTACAACGTTGTAGCCCGTTGCGCGACTCGGTCTTGGTTCATACCCGGCTGGATATCCGTACGGATATGATCTTATTAACTGTCTGTTATTAGTATTATGACCGGTTTTTACGCCAGTATTATTATTTAGGTTATTTCTCGTTGGGAAAGTGTAATTTGAATTGAAAATATCATATGAATTTTTTTGAGTTTGGCTTTCGCTGTTATTATTATTATTTTGGCTATATTTTAATAAATCGTTATAAGTTATCTTTGTTTTCTTGTAATAAGCTAGTCTCTTTTTCCTTTTTAGAACGTCACTTTTTGAAACGTCACTTTTTAAAATGTCAGTTTTCAAAACGTCACTATTTAAAATGTCCCCTAAATTATAACGCGTATAAAAAACTTCTGGTTTTACATCATTCTCAATACTTCTACGTACTCTTAAATCAAAATTAGGTTCTTTTGGATCCATTTTAATTCCATAGTTGTTATGTTGGGTAAAAATGTTCAGTAAACCAACAAGAAGATATACGAGAGGCATTGTTTACTATAATATGTTAGTGGTAGAGGGCGAGGAAGACCAAAGAAAAGATGGATGGAGTGTGTGAGGATTGATATGAAGGGAAAAAGGAGTATATTATAGCGTGACGATTGATAGGGGCAAATGGGAAGAAAACCGTGTTGCGCTGACCCCAAATAACATGTGATAAGGGCAGTAAGTTGATGATTATGATGATGTACAAGTAGATTGGCTGATGATGTTTAAAAAACCGGTGAATTAAGAACCTCCTTGTTTTTAAGTCGGCTGGATCATCAAACTTTTCTTTATGACTGTTTTTGTAATATCTTCCTGTTCTTTTGATGCTTCTTCAATAACTGAAGGTAGACTATCAGCTCTTGGATACTTCTTCCTTGGTCCGTTTTGAGGAGTGACTGCCAATCTGACCTTCACAGCCAAGTTATGAGGACCAGGATATGCCTTTGTTTTACTTAGACCCTTGACCGATCACGCCAGATGGAGCGATGGATGAGGTATATAATAGAACGTGTCCAGAAAATGCGTGTTCTTGATTTGAAGGCAGACGGTTTAAATGTGGAAAGGTAGCACTGGTTGAAAGATTTTCAGGCGTCTTGTAGCGATTGTCAAAGATTTACACGTTCTTTGAAGATGACACACATCACTTTTTTGATAAAAATCCTTTATTGGCATTCCATTTTTGTCACTATCCACTCACGCCCACTAGATGCACTGATGACCTGGCGAAGGTTGCGGGGATCCGCTGGATGCGAGACGCACGGGACCGGTCAATGTGGCGACACTTGGGGGAGGCCTATGTCCAGCAGTGGACGTCTTTCGGCTGAAATTGTGATGTTTCACTCACTGATAAAATAGTTTTTTATTGACACAAATGGTTTTTAATTCACGGTATTCTTGACCTTAAAAATAATTCCTTCGCTGCACAAGTTATTTTTAAACTTTGAAAATATGTCGCGCTAAGTTTTTTTTTCTCAAAAATGTTGTGTTCCTCACACAAACGTTTTACATACTGCTAGTAAATAGTATATAAGCACAATATATAACAACAATGGTCCTCGATTTATCGAGATGTTACAAATACCTATATTTAGTAGATGAAGTACACTCGCAAGCACAAATATGTATACAAAAAGCAACTTTTCTAAGTGATTTCCTCTACGGTACTGTGTCGATTATCGTTTTACCTACGTATTTACGATCATAACATTTTATAAGGCATACTATTATGAAAATAGATCTTATTCGAAAGTATAAACAGTTATTTCACGAGAAATTCCTACTAAAATTATAAATGCGAAAGTTTGTGAGGATGTTTGTTACTCTTTCACGCAAAAACTACTGATCGGATGTGAATGAAATTTAGAACACATATAGTTTATAACTTGGATTAACACATAGTATACTTTTTATCCCGGTAGTATGATCCTGTGGGACAATTATCGAACTTCACGCAGGCGAAGCCGCTGGCACAAGCTAGTAGCTTTATAATTTTGCTGAGTGTATACTGCTCTCAAAACGGTGAAGGAAAACATCGTGAGGAAACCGGCATGTCTTAGATCCAAAAATTCGAAAACATGTGACATCTAGCAAACCGCACAAGGCCCGCGTGGTGGCCCATTCCTCTCCTAAAGAGGGGGCCTACGTTCCAGCTGTGGGATTGAGAACATCATACGCTGATTAAACAATGCTATGTATACATATTTTTGCTCGTAACTGTACGTAGCTATCAATATATGACGTGAGCTTGTTTTAATGAATTCTTAGTAATTGTTTAGATAAGAAATATTGTTTTGTTCGCCATTATTTTGTACAAGGTTTATCTATTTATTCATTAATTAATGAACTATATTTAGCTGCCTTGTTAACACTACTTCTGAAATAACGTCTTGCCTTCGATTCTCAGGTCAGGGAAAAATATATTGTGCTTTTCCACTAAAAATCTCAGTAACTGTCCAGATAAATGCGTTTTTTTTTTAATTATTTTTTACCCACGAACGGAACGGAGACTGTATATGCGTTTGGGGTGAGAGGATGTTTGTTTGTTTTGACAATTCATTTGTTTGATCGATTTGCTTATCAGCACTACGACCTTCCATCCCTGTTTCGGGGGCGAATTCTGTAGCTTTAGGCTGTGGTGTGATGGTGAAAAATTACGTTTTACGGTATTACTCAATGTAGCTCACTCAAAAGATTGTGCTGATGGATGCATTGTATACGGGAGTCGTGGAGGTATTTAACGTTAAGCTTTATCATTAAAAACTTGTGATAAAGTTAAAACTTTAACCCCTCCTCCTCCGTAAGTAAAGGTTCCCAGGTATAGTCCAAACCAAAACCATCTCGCAAAGCTAGGGAGAACAAGTGCCTTTCGGCGGCTTTGTTATGGGCTTCACAACCATTATAAAAAACATTATTTATATAATATATGGCACCCTGCCCATGTCTCTGAAGCGAAAGCTTATGGACATGTGTATTCTCCCCATCTTACTTACGGTGCACAAACTTGGTCTTTGACTAACATCCAAAAGTCCAAACTCAAGGTTTGCCAACATGCTATGGAGCGCAGTATCTTAGGTGTAAAATTAACCGATCGGGTTCGAAACACTACATTGCGCTCCAAAACGCAAATTGTTGACGTGGCTCAAAAGGCTGCCATACTTAAATGGGACTGGGCAGGACATGTCTGTCGCATGCCGAACGAGCTGTGGGCCCGTAAAGCTCAGGATTGGTGCCCTGAAACAGTTACACGAGGTCGTGGCAGACCACGTAGGAGATGGCGGGACGAACTGGATGTCTACCTTGAGAATTGGAGAGAAGTTGCACAGAATCGCGACCGTTGGAAGGAATAGAGGGAGGCCTTTGCTCAGCAGTGGGACAACATAGGCTAGCTATAATATAATAATAATAATAATAATACAATATAAACTCACGCCCTTTTCTCATGGGGGTAGGCAGAAACCACAGAACGCCGCCTGCTACGATCCTTACATACTCCTTTTGCCTCATCCATAATGATGTATGAATTACATCATTTACCTATATTTACATTTTATACAAATATTGCTCATTCAATATTACCTACAGGATAATTTTAAGTGTATTTCACGGGAAAATCCACAATTACCTGTTATGAATTAAATAATATTCTATGTAACGGAAGTTTAAAGTCCTCTTGTTTAGCCAAACATAATGTTATTATTGGACTTCTAAGAATCGATGTATCATTGATGGTATAGAAGTAAAAATATAATAAAAGGAATTTGTGTTTTAGTTATTTAATACAGTGCTAATATAAGGGACTAGCGGACGTCCCGCGGTTTCACCCGCGTAGATCCCGTTCCCGTGGGAATACAGGGATAAAAATTAGCCTATGACACTCAGCAATAATGTGGCTTTCTATTGGTGAAAGAATTTTTTAAATCGGTTCAGTAGATCCCGAGATTACCCCTTACAATTTAACAAATATACGAACACACAAACTTTACTTCTTTATAATATTAGTATAGATTAGTAATTAGTATAGATTACAGTTACGCTCAGTCATGCATCCTACTAATATCCGCGAAAGTTTGTAAGTATGGATGGATAGATGGATGTTTGTGACTCTTTCAGACAAAAACTACTGAACGGATTTGGATAAAATTTGGTACATAGATAGTTTATAACCTGGATTAACACATAGGATACTTCTTATACCGGCAGTATCGAACTCCACGCAGGCGATTCTGCAGGCACAAGCTAGTATCTATTACATTTAAACTCAGTCATGCATCTGTCATAGTAGTCCGTAGCATCTCGTCTGAATCTGTACTCGCCCCTTGAGTAATTCGTCGCTAAACAATAACAACCGCTCTGATTGATCTTCACGTTAAGCTGTTAGTACCAGCTGTCTTTTGCAGTTCTTTGACAGTCGTTAAATAGTCAGTGGGTCGATAGTCTACCAACCAGTCTTTCCAAGGGGTATCTATGTATAAGGTCCCATTAAAATAGGTGGACAAAATTTCAGAAATCATTCAGACCACCAAAATAAGGACGATGGTAAAAAAATAATAAGAAAAACGTATTTAAGTACCTACTCCTAAAGGATGAGTTTGTTCTAGAGTGCCGGCAATTTATTATTGTAAGTAAAAAAAAACAGTTTATTTAATGTTTTTAAGCTAGTGCATAGCTTCTATCCTCCAGTTCTCCACGCTCAAGGCCCGCGGGCCTTGAGCGTGGAGAACTGGAGAGCGAATACAGAAATTCCGAAACGAAAATATTCAACCAGGTTGCTATGGTTACGGAAAATAACAAGGTTGTCAACTGAGGTTGTCAAATTAAATAATTAATTATTTGCATAAGTTGATAAAAAATGCTATGCAATAGCTTTACCGCGGTAGTCTCCGAGTGCCACATTTAGTTTTTTTTTGTTTATATTATATGTTTGGTTAAACCTACTGAACGCTGTGTTAAAATTTGTCCACCTTTTTTAATGGGACCTTATATATCCAATACTGACTGGATTGTGGATTCGAGTCAGATAGGCAGTCGCTCCATGTATACATGAGGTGGAAATTATGTTGTTCCTACTTCTCCGCTATTCTTTTCTGATTAATTTCGTTACGGGATCCAAGACAGTTAAATAGTTTCTCTGCGAGCTTCATTGTCTCGGCGCTTTTCTTGTGGTCGCCACTGTTGATTCTGGCTAACAGGAGTTACTGTGGTTTGGGAATAGTGTGGCGGGCTTGTCCCATTAAACAAAAATAAAATGTAAATGAAGGCGACCCTTGGGAAAAGGCTGGACAGATGATGATGCCAGTTATTAATCCAAGCGAAGTCGTAAAATAACACTACGTATATAATTATATATCACACTAGCCGAACTAGAGGTTATCACGGACTTGTAAAATACAATAATTACTAGAATTCCATATAATAATATTGTTATAGATTGCTTGGAACGCAATATCTATTTATATTCAAGTACGTTGAAATAATATGACGCTATAGTGCTCCCAGAAGTTGTAAGCAGAGTAGTGTTGTATGACTTGAGGAGTGTTGTTGTCACGAACACGCTTCTGTGGCAAACATTTTTAGGGTTCCGTAGCCGAATGGTAAAAACGGAACCCTTATAGATTTGTCATGTCTGTCTCTCTGCCCGTCCGAATGTCACAGCCAGTTTATTCGGAAACTATTAAATTGAAACTTGGTAGGTTATATTCTGTGAATCGCTTTACGATGTTTTTATAACGTAACATAACATCACGCCTGTAATCCCCAAAGGGTAAGGCAGAGGTGTACCTAATAGTACACACACATTTCGCCAGCTATGTTCAAATCCCATGTAGTAGAGGGCGAGCCTATTGCCATCAACAGGGCACAAATACAGACTTCATGGCTGCTACTGTAAAATTCCTTATAGAAAAACTCAAAAACTCTTTGCCCGACCCGGGAATCGCACTAAAGACCTCATGCTCAACAGTCGCAGTTCGATCAACTGACATTTGTATAGTGGAATAAATAAAAAATAATAAACAATCTTATAAAATACCTATGCATTTACTTTAAAGTTACACTTTAGTTTCAATAATTATTAGAAAAACAGTAGTCTGAAAATTACTTTTTCTAGACGAAACGTTAAAAAAGGAAAGAAAGTTTACGTTACTCAAAATACGTTTTTTAAAACTGGTATTCGGTTCTTGAAATCGGTTACTCGGTCCTTCATGTCTGGTATTTGGTTCCTAATAACCGGTATTCGGTTCATGAAAAGTGGTATACGGTTCTTCAAAACGGTTATTTGGTTCTTGATAACAGGTATACGGTTCTTGAAATCGGTTACTCGGTTCTTCATGTCTAGTATTTGATTCCTAATAACCGGTATTCGGTCCTCGAAATCGGTTACTCGGTTATTTGTGTCTGGTATTTGGTTCTTATTAATATTTGGTATTGCGTAACTGGTGTTAGGGACTGTGTAGCGCTGGCCAACTAAATATTATTTTGTTTGTCCTTTTTAAAGTACTCAAAAAATCTCCTGTCCAGGGGGTCTAAAATGGTCACTTAAGCAGATCATAATATGTTAAAATTAGTTAAATGGGCCATTCATAATTAGTGACGACCATTCATAATTAGTGACTGCGTCTGTGACCATTTTATTCTAAATCATTGAGTTCATCTGCTATCTTTATAATTGCTGCCTCCCGTTCACTGGAGGTAGCCAGCCTATGTTCGTTGATATTTAAACTCCCCGATGCAGTATCATTCATTAGGTTAACATCACCAACCGACCTTTTCTTTATCTGATGGTTTCCTGTGGCATCTTCATCTGAGGTCCAGTCTGGAATCTTCTGCCGTGTCACAACACCCATTTTCGTAGGATCTTGCATAACAGCACCGTTACTGGGTAAATGACCCATTACATGTATCCTGTTTTCACGATCTCTGGGTTTATAATCCAAACCTCTTACGTTGATATTTAAATTCCCCGATATAGTGTCATTCGTGAGGTTACCTACCGAACTGTTCTTTTTTTGATGGTTTCCTATGTCATCTTCATCTGAGGTCCAATCTGGAATCTTCTGCCGTGACACAACACCCATTTTCGTAGGATCTTGCTTAATGCCCTTACCGGCTTCAAGCCATAACTTTAGTATCCTATTTTTACGGTCTCTGGCTGTATTATCCGTGCCTTTTAAACTCCCCGATGTAGTATCATTTGTAAGGGGAGGATGAAGTGAACTGTTCTCCATCTGATCGTTACCTAAGGCTGCTGTATCAGTATCTTGAACTGTCTGAAGGTATTCTGGTCGTATTGTTACTCCATAGTCAGTGCGTGCTGTGGCTACGCCAAACCCCAGTACAAAATATAATAGTAGCATTTTGAATGGAGACTGTTTTGCCCGACTTCGAATAGTTATGTTTTTGGCGTGTCTCTTGCTTGTTAATGTCTTTATTACTTAGCAAATAGCTGGATTGTTTTTGGAAAGTTAAGGTATCGTTGAAGTGTCCTTAGATAAACGTTTGAAAAAACTAGCGAATTTTTGACGCGGAATAGTAAAACGCTATTACTCGCAGAACGGATGACGGATAAGTTCTGGAGTGGCGACCGCGAACTGGAAGACGTTGCGTTGTGCGGTCTCCCACTAGGTGGACCGTGCACCTGGTGAAGGTTGCGGGGATCCGCTGGATGCGAGACGCACGGGACTGGTCAATGTGGCGACACTTGGGGGAGGCCTATGTCCGCAGTGGACACCTTTCGACTGAAATGATGATGATTGTAGATTTTTCTTCACGAGATATTGCTGTTTTTTTTGGTTATTTGGCACTATTTTCACTATTATTTTCACTGATATAGTTTTTAGTATGATGGTAACTGAAGTATACAATACTAACGATTGATCAGTAAGCGAGAGTGGTATGGTATATAAACCCTGCTTATCTCAACATGTATACCTAAGTACGAAATTAATTATTCGCAATTATAAATTGGGATTTCCCATTTATAATTACGACTTGTACGGTTTGTCTGTTTGTTTATACGTAAATAAATTGTAAGTTTGTAGATTTTTTCTGTCGTGAGGTTTTGGGTTCGGTTCCCCGGTAGGGCAAAGTGTTATTGGGGTTTTTCTACCAAGAATTTCTAAGTAGCAGCCCCGGAGTCTTGATTTGTGCCCGGTTGATGGCAATAGGCTCGCCACCTATTACTTAGAAATTAAACATAACATGTGTATATCATGTGTGTGTCATGTGTATATATTAGTATGTATGTTTATTTTATATGGATATGCTTAGTTATTAATTTTAATTAAAATCTTGTTAGTCTTGTCAACACAGTGTCTACATTTCTAATCAAACTTTCCTCTCGCAGGTCTGCTGGCAGAAATTTCTTTTTAAATAAGCAGTACCTTTGTGCTCTTCTATTTGTTATGTTTTTATCCTTTTTTGTATTTTGTGTGGCATAAATAAATAATAACTTGCGAAATGTGGGTATACCAAATAGCACCTCAGCTTACCCTTCGGGGATTACAAGCGTGATGTTATGTTCCGTTGATGACACAACATTTCTTTAGTTCCAAGAGACTAAAGAAATGTTGTGTCATCATCATCATCAGCATATTATTTTTTTCGGAGCTTGGGAAATCATCCAATGACTCCTCCCGCTCTGGGCAGAGCGGTAGGGAGTGTCAGACTAAAAACCACCCATGTTCCTGCTTAGCCCTTTGTGTCGAGACCGCGGTATCTCTTTCGAACAACCCGCAGCCTCGACGGGATCTTCATCTGCCTGCCTTCTCCCATCTACGTCGTACGGAAACCTTTTAAAAGAATAATTAAATTGATCGCAAGAAGACGAATTGAAAACTAAGTTGATACGGACTGTCTTTATTGTGATGTTAAAGGTTATCAATATTTGAGACGAGCTATCTTTCTACTCGTCAAGTATATTCATAACTAGGTTTTACCCGCTACCTTCGTTCGCAGAAAATTATTATAAAAAACATATTACTTTTCCATTTGAATCGGATTTTGTTATTAATTTCAATAGTTGTTTACGGATCGTTAATCAGAAAAAAAAGTAAGATACTCCTTTAAAACATTAGCTATGTGCCAGTTCAAGTTCCGTCAAAATCGTGAAGCCATTTCGGAGATAAACCGGAACAAACAAACCCATATACTTACATATGCATAAAAGGTAAAAAGTTGTTTTGAAATTATAAGTTATTTCTTAAAACATCATTATTTTTCTAAATCGGTCCAGCCGTTTCAGAGATTATCTTTCAATCCATACCGCAGCCATCTGCTTGAGCCAATTTAATTTAGACAGCCACAGACACGTTTAGAATAAGTGCTCGCAGTCAGTTGTCAAGCCAAACGAATAATATCACATTATCTTGACCCGAGGTTATCGCGACGCTGTCAAATAATAACTAAATTTTCACAGAATAATATTGTTGATGTCTGAAACTATGAACATGATGGTTTTGAAAGGAACATCTTCACATCATCTTCCTGCCCTTACCCCATGTTATTTTACAATAAAATCAAAGCATTTATTTCAAGTAGGCCGTTACAGGCACTTTTGAATAGTCGAATTAAACTAACTGCGGCACTCAGAGATATCCAACGATTACTCAAGCTGCCACCCAGCAAAGGCCTGACATACTTTTGTATGACAAAACTACCAAAAACCTTTACCAAGCGACGTCCCAAGCAACCACTGAAGCTCTCCGAGTGCGGCAGTAAACTACTAAACTAATGGAGCTAAATAAACTAAGCTACAGTCCCAGTCACAAGGCATAATAACTCGTGATTGTACTGTAGTTGCCCATTCCAAAGCGTCGGTCTCATGAGAAGAATGGCAAGAAACTTCATGGACACTCTTTTAAAATCGTTTGGGTTTACAATATGTTCAAGGTGCAGACATAATCTTGGTATAATATGTTTTTTCCTTCCATTCTGCCCTGTCAGTCGTCACGCTATCATTTATTCCTTTTTCCTTCATATCATTCCTCACACACTCCATCCATCGTTTCTTTGGTCTTCCTCTCCAACTCCACCCA
This sequence comes from Diarsia dahlii, assembly GCA_949775195.1. Taxonomy (NCBI): domain Eukaryota; kingdom Metazoa; phylum Arthropoda; class Insecta; order Lepidoptera; family Noctuidae; genus Diarsia; species Diarsia dahlii. Next base: position 12,228,379 of record OX459217.1, on the reverse strand, counting down.
TCTATATTCATATTCATCACTCTTTTAGTTACATGCGTTTCAGACAGTCAATTCCCTTTTAACTTTTCTGTAACTGGCGCAAAACTCAAAACTTTAAACTTCCTCTAATATACTCGTTCCTTACATTACAACCTTTTTTGAAAGGAAAAACGACAAAAATAAAAATATAGATTACAAAATCACATTTATTTTACAATAAAATCATACAAAATATGTATGTGTATGTTATGTATTCTTGGTAACCGTTTGTGTGCCACCACAAACGGTTACCAAGAATACATAACATCATTCTCCCCCCCCCCCTTTTAAGATTTTCATCTATAATTAGAAAGGAAACAGCTGTCTCATACATTTTGATTACTGATCAGTGTCCCTACACATCAATTATCCAAATTAAAACTTAAGTTTAAATACTTTTATTTAATTATTTAAATTAAATGCATTATGCCCCACTTGACTCCCCACCTTCGCGGGACCGGCTTAAGAATTTCATACTTATCAAGGTTACTGTCGCAGCAAGCTAATTTGTTTAAAACAACAACGTTACAACTCACGAATTTAATTGTAGACATTTACAAAACAAAAACTTAGTCTATTTTGTCCGGTCAATGTTGCGACAATTGGGGGACGCCTATGTCCAGCAGTGGACGTCTTTCGGCTGAAATGATGATGATGATACTTATGCCTCAAGATAGTAAATTAACCATACAGAGAACCGGTTTAATAGTCAGTATCTTCATCTTTGACACAAATTCCGAAATTCGTCATTTTCATTCCGGACGGGCAATAATTGCAGGAAATCATACAGGCATCCATAGTAATTTCCTCTTTGGTAATCGTTGAATTCGCTCTAGGGTAACTACATTTGCAGTTTGCCAAATTTGCGGTGCTATTAGATCCGGTATTCGGTACGGGAGAAGCGGTATTCGGATTTTGGTAACCGGTATTCGGGTTTTGGTAACCGGTATTCGGGTTTTGGTAACCGGTATTTGGGTTTTTGTAACCGGTATTTGGGTTTTGGTAACCGGTATTCGGGTTTTGATAACTGGTATTCGTGTTTTGGTAACCAGTATTCGGTATAGGATAGACGTTGGGTCTCTGATAACCGTTGTTCGGTGCCGGATATACGGTATTCGGGTCCGGATAAAAGCTGGGTCTCGAGGAACTGTTGTTTGTAGGAACCCCGTTTTGCGGAGCTGTGTAATTATTGGCTGGCTGATAACCGTTATTTGTTGCCGGTATTCCGGTATTCGGTACTGGATAAACGCTGGGTCTCGGATAAACGGTATTTGGGTCCGGATAAAAGCTGGGTCTGGGGTAACTGTTGTTTGCAGGTACACCGTTAGTAGGAAACGGATAAACGGGAACCACCTGATAACCATTGTTTGGTGCCGGATAACTGGTATTCGGTACTGGATAAACGTTGGGTCTCTGAAAACCGTTATTTGGTCCAGGATAAACGGTATTCGGGTCCGGATAAAAGCTGGGTCTGGGGTAACTGTTGTTTGCAGGTACACCGTTAGTAGGAGCCGGAACAACAGGGACTACCTGATAACCATTGTTTGGTGCCGGAAAACCGCTATTCGGTACTGGCCAGACGTTGGGTCTTTGAAAACCGTTGTTTGGTGCCGGAAAACCGTTATTAGGTACCGGGTAGACGGTGCTTGTTCCTGGGTTTCCATTATTGGGTGCTGGGTAAACACTATTCGGTGCCGGATAACCCGGATAACCGGTTCCATAACCCGGATACGGTATATACCCGGGTGTAACTGGGTTTAAAGTAGTATTATTATTGTTTTTAGAAGGCATTACGTTTATATTACTATAATTATAAAGATATGCGGGTCTCGTCAGATTAAGGTTGTTATTCACTCCAGGAATGACTGGATAATTTTGTGTTGAACCATTAGTTATACCACCGTAAGGTTTTAGTATAAAACCACCTGATAATCCACTGGTATTATTCGGCGGCGCCACATACCCGGGTTGACCCGGATTTATCCGGGTATCGTTTTGTATAACTCTCGTTATGTTTTCGAAACCGTTACCTCGATGTGTAGGTTCCGTATATCTAAAAATTGTAGTAGTATTCCCATCACCCCATGTTTTATAGGGTCGTGTATTATTCTTGGGTACAAAATACCCTGTCACTAATCTCTTTTGTCTCTGGTGGCTCAAAATGTCTATGTTTTTGACAGTTTTATCGAAGTTTTGTGCCCGAAATGATACGCCATAGTCATTGTGTGCGGTGACGGCAGAAATTCCGAGTAGAAAATATAATATTAACATTTTGAAATTGTAACCTTTTTGGTATTTATCACTGTATTTTCTTCTAGTCTTTCAACTTTGGTTATTTTTAACACTGTTTCACTGTATTTTCACAACATATATATAATAATTGTCAGTACTAGTGTTCGTTAAGATGATTGACTAATAACTAAGATATATAGGAGCTCATTTTATCGATAAATGTTTATTTACTGTATGTAATGATATATTATTCTTAGTAGGCGATATCTGTACGTTTATACAAATAAATTATGAGTGTCTGTTTGTACATTTAGAATATATAATAGCTTTTAATGACTTACGAACAGTAAGTCGTGGTTTCGAACCCGGCACATTACTTTGTGTAATTTATTTCATCACCACTGCTCTCAAAACGGTGAAGGAAAACATCGTGAGGAAACCGGCATATCTTAGAACCAAAAAATTCTAAGATATGTGACATCTACCAATCCGCACTGGGCCCGCGTGGTAGATCATAGCCCATCCCTCTCCTAGAGAGGAGGCCTGAGTCCTAGCAGTGGGAACTGCCTTAGGTAGAACCCACCGCTGCAAGTTGATTATAATTATTTAAAATGAATAATAAATGTGAGGAGAAGTCGAATGAAAACCTAGATGGATTCTAACAGATTTTTTCATTAGTAAGGTTATCAATATCTCCGGTAAAGCTATCTTCAAAAAGCATAATAATCTGATATTTAGCATATACTGTACGATTCTTTAATTATGAAAACAAATACTGAAAATATAACAAATTATTACGTCGTTTGATACTAAGATCATTTGCCTTTTGAAATCAGTGTACCTATGAATTGCTAGCTGATGCCCGCGGCTTCACCCGCGTGGATGTCGGGGACAAATAATATACTAAAACCTTCTTCGAGAACCACACTATCCATTAGTGAAAACAGCATGTGCAAATCGGTGCAGTAATTTTTGAGCTAATCGCGAACAGACAGACTTTTCGGCCCCATCGGCCATCCGTTCTGCACAAGTGTCCTGCCCATTGCCACTTAAGTTTGGCAATTCTTCGGGCTACGTCCGTAACCATGCGGATGTCTTCATTTCTGATTCGATCACGCAAGGGAACTCCTAGCATAGCCCTCAATAACCCCCCCCCCCCCGCCCCCCGCCGAAGGGGAGTGTCAGACTTCTACTGACTAAAAACCAAACCCATGTTCCTTCTTCGCCCTTGTGTCGGAGCCGCGTTATACTTTTGATAATCCACAGCCCCGACGGGCTCCATTGCCCTTTGGGGGACTTTAAGCCTTCTGATGAGGTCCATTGTGAGCGACCACGCGTCGGTCCTGTATGTAATCTGTATTTATCATCATCATCATCATCATCTACAGCGCGAACTCACCCACTGTTGGGTATCTAGGGCTCTCTTTTCTTGTGCCAATCTCCACGGTCCTGTGCTAGCCTCATCCAGGTTTTGCCCCCGATGGCAATAGGGTAGATGACAAAAAAAAACTAATTAGTCCGTCATATAGATTTCCAAAAAATATTGAACACGTATTTTTACTTTTTTCACGTAAACAAAAATAAAGACGATACAGTGCTTCGAAAAGTCGTGAAACGTCACAGGTTGGTCCATTTTTACCAGACTATGACTTCAAAAGCCCCCTCTCCATGGTCTTTGACAAGCTTTATTTTGGTCAATTTTTATTAACCTTTTGACCGCCACAGACGACAAGCCAAAAAGTACCTTAAGTCGACAGACTTAAGGCACTTTTTTGCTTGTTCGGCTTGTCGTCTATACGTGACTGTGGCGCTCAAAAGGTTAATTTGATAAAACAAAAAACACGTATCCAATATTTTTCGATAATCTAACTGACGGACTAAACAGAATCATATTTTTTTAGTCAGTCAACTACCATATTATGTCGTCTGTCCGTCTCGCCGCCGGACGACCCACATTTCTTTTGCCAGTTCTTGGACGCCATTCGGTGAGACCCAGTATTTATAACACTAACAAAATATTTCTTTTATCCCCAGCCGAGGCCCTCAAACCAACATACATGCCCGTGTTCCTCACGAAGAAGGAGAGGAAGAAGCTTCGCCGCCAGAGTCGCAGGGAGACTTGGAAAGAAGAACAGGAGAAGGTCAGGCTCGGACTTGAGGCGCCGCCTGAACCTAAACTCAGGTAAGTGTAGCGGTTTTGGTAGTTGGGTTGGTAGAACCGTCGGCAGTGTAGGGCGTAGTTAACTACAATTTTGTAATCTGGTTACTAACTACGATTAAAAGTAGTTAACTACATGTAGTTAAGTTACATGTAATTATAACTACATGTAGTTAACTACTTTTAATCAAACTACATTAAGTAGTTGTTAGTTTGATTGCTGCAATCGAGTAGTTATAACTACTGATTATTTAAGTTTTACGAACTTATATTTTGCAATGAAATTAACATTAATGTCTAGTTGGTAATTTAAATATGTTTTGGAATAAGTCTGCATAAAAAAAAAACAGTTTATTGCACATACCTATGTTTATTTTTATGAATAATCAAATGCAAGGATTAAAGTCGTAGATATTATGTGAATTTTTCACTGCAACACTCGAATAATACTGAATGAAACTAATTGAAACTTTCGGCATTTTCAACGCTACATCATTTTAAATGTAGTTATAAAAAGTAATCAAGTAATCGTGATTACAACTACAATTTGTAGTTAGTAGTTAAAAATTTTAACTACATTTTTCGATTACTTTATGTAGTTAGTAGTTATGATTGCTAACTACTTTTTGTAGTCTTAGTTAGTAATCAGTAGTTAGATTACATTTTGCCCAATACTGATCCGTCGGTAATCAAAGATAATGGTTAATGGGAAACAAGTTTCTGGTAATAACTATGACACGGTTGCCGCAGTGGCTCGAGCATTTGACTGCTGCGCTGCGAGTCGCGAGTTCGATCCCAGCACGGAACAAATATTTGTATGGCCTACAGATAGTTGTTTCGGGTCTGGGTACTTGTGTATGTGAGTTTAAATGTTTGTGAACGCACCCACAATACAGGAGAAATTACTAGTATGGGTCAAAGTTAAAAAAAAAAAAACAACTAAAATGATACACTAATTTCATCGTAAAAACCATTTTCAAATTGCATTTAAGTGCAACTGGGTAGGATATTTGGCTAGACGCGGAGATGGTCTTTGGAACTAGACTTTGATCCAGTGGTGGCTAAGGTTAGGCCAAAGAAACCAGGGCCGTCCTAAAGCTCGTTGGGTTGACGAAATCGTCAAAGTCGCGGGAAACACCCGGACAAGGGGAGCACATAACCGGGAAGTGTGGCAGAACAAAAGCGAAGCCTACCTATACCCAGCTGTGGATGATTCTGGGCTGAAATGATAAAGATAATTCGTAATGACGACTGTCCTTCATCCCATCCTTTTCTCATACTCTCTCGCTCTTTTTTACACTTATTACATGATTGATACCCATGCGGTATGTTATTATTACGTCACATTAGAGCGCTGTCTCTGTCTAGCACGTCCTTTAAAATCGGTTAAAGCTAAGACATTTTTTAAGATATCACACTATTGTTTTACTCTTGTCTATCTTTTTATTTACTGTTTCCGAATCACAAGTAAAAAAAATATTCAAATACCCAATTGTACACTCAACTTTCCGCCTTCCTAACACTAACCCTCCTTGGTAGGCTATTGGTGGTGATTTACCCGTCACCATTCGGGAACCCAAGGTGCTTTATGCATTTTCTTTTTTTTTTCTTTTTTTTTGACAAAAGCTGAAACAACAGAACTCTACCTGCCGCGATTGTATACTCCTTTTGCCTCGTCCATATTCATACATAATTCCAATACTTCCCTAATTGCTTTGTGTGTAGGTATACCAAGATTATGTATCGACCTTAAAAGAGACTATGACCTCTGAGTTTCGGATGTTTCTTCTGAGAGTAGTCAGGTACGAAACACTGTTTCAAAAACATAGTGAATAGGGTAGTTGACTGACTAAAAAAAATATGATTCTGTTTAGTCCGTCAGTTAGATTATCGAAAAATATTGGACACGTGTTTTTTGTTTTATCAAATTAATAAAAATGTCAAAGATCAAGAAGAGGGGGCTTTTGACGTCATAGTCTGGTAAAGACGGACCAAACTGTGACGTCGTACGACTTTTCGAAGCACTGTATCGTCTTCATTTTTTGTTTACGTGAAAAAAGAAAAAATACGTGTTCAATATTTTTTGGAAATCTATCTGACGGACTAATTAAATTTTTGATGTCAACTACCCTATTATAAATGGTTTTTAAAAACTTTGCAAAATAAACATCATTTTATCACTTTTACTTACCTATCTGCTTGTCCTTTAGAATATCAAACCTGATGCGTGCTCTAGGCACGGAGGCAGTACAGGACCCCACGGCTATAGAGGCGAAGGTTCGCGAGCAGATCGCTAAGAGGCAGAAGACGCATCTCGAAGCCAACAAGGCGCGCGCTCTTACTAAGGACCAGAAAAGGGAAAAGGTGGGTTTATATTTATTACTAGCTGAACCCGCGCATGCGTTGCAATGCGTTTTTCCTACTTACCTATCTACTACCCTACCTACTACCCTACCTACTACCCTACCTACTACCCTACCTACTACCCTATCTACCTACCTACTACCCTACATAAAAAAAAAAAGTATCAAAGAACCTTCTCCTGGTTCTTAGCTACCTCCCTACCAATTTTCAGCTAAATCCGTCCAGCCGTTTTCATGCTATGTCGTGACAACGGAAAACGGGTTTCATTTTTATATATATAGACTAGGTTTTACTAGGTTTCAGAAAATATCCGACGGAAACGTACTACCGGGATTAAAATAAAAATAGACGCCAATTTTCATGATTTAAGGTGCTAACAGCACCAAAATTAGCGAAACCCACATTCTATATTTTTACTCTAAAATCACATCTTTGAAAATCCTAAACACTATCATGCTAGTAAATAACCTGTAGTTTTTTAAAATCACTTTTAATGATTCTAGACTTGATAAATTAAGAGAATTACTGATTAGGGCAAGTTTTATCTTTACGCCTTCCTCTCAGGCCAAAGAAAAGATGGATGGATGGATGGATGATAAAGAGAAAGGTGTAAATGCCACTGTGAATTTTACTACTTATATAAGGTCCCATTAAAATAGGTGGACAAATTTTAACACAGCGTTCAGTAGGTCTAACCAAAGAAATCTAAACAAAAAAACATTAAATAAAGTGTTTTTTTTTAATAATAAATTGCCGGCACTCTAGAACAAACTCATCCTTTATGAGTACGTACTTAAATGCGTTTTTGTTATTTTGGTGGTCTGAATGATTTCTGAAATTTTGTCGACCTATTTTAATGGGACTTTATTTAAATAGTAAAATAAATATAGTTATTAAAATATAGTTAACTAGCGGACGTCCCGCGGTTTCACCTGCGTAGATCCCGTTCCCGTGGGAATACAGGGATTAAAGCCTATGACACTCAGCAATAATGTGGCTTTCTATTGGTGAAAGAATTTTTAAAATCGGTTCAGTAGATCCCGAGATTACCCCTTACAATTTAACAAATATACAAACACACAAACTTTACTTCTTTATAATATTAGTATAGATAGTATAGATGATGTTATTTAAGTAGCAAAATTCTGCTGACATTGATTCCCAAACATCTACCACGTTTCTCTAGCTAACATTTGAGATTGAATTTGTTTTAAATAAAGATTTTCCATGTTCTAAACGAAACATATTTTGTGTATTTCAGGTGGACAGAAAAATCAGGGAAGATACGACTATTGGAGTTCATGTGGCTGTGTACAGGTAAGATTTATCATTTGATTGTTACATTTATAGTATTTATTGCAGTTCTCGGCTCAGTAGAAACCTTGCCTGCGGCTCGGATGTAAATTCCGTCTCGACTGCAATAACAAAGTTTACCCGTTAAGCCAAGTCATAGGTCTGAAGTTTGAACCCAAGACACATACCTCTGAATTTTTGAATTCAAAAAATTAAACACATGAATCATGAATAAATTTACATGAATTGTTACATTGTTACATCGAACTCTGACACCGGGTTAAGCATTAACCACACGATTAACAAAAGAATAATCTTTTTTTCTCCACTGCGGCGAAGCCCAAAAGAAGTATCTATCTGTATGTATGTCCGCTTCTTTGTTCCTCGCAACTCCTAAACGGATAAACCGATTTAGATAAATTAAGCTGTTAGATTTGTCTTTTTGGCGCGAGTGTCCCTGGCAACATTCATAATTTTATATTCAAATGCCTGCTTCCTATTTTTGTCCTTGTATTTTGCTTTTCAGTATTTTTAGTTTTTCCAACAATTTTTATTTATGGTCAAGCTTAAGATACCGAGCAAAAGTCAAAAGTCAAAATATTTATTGCGAACCAAGTGTACAATGTGGTGTTAGGTATATTTTGGTTAGAATAAAAAAAAAAAGAAAGAATAATATAGACTGATGATGATGTATTTTTCTCCCTTCCAGAGTAAAAGATCTCTTCGAGTGCGCCTCAGCCAAATTCAAAGTCGAAGCGAACGCCCAACAGCTACACATGACAGGCAGTGTGGTGTTACACCGCGGTTGTTGCATCGTAGTGGTGGAGGGAGGGCCTAAACAACACGCCAAGTACAAGAGGTAAGTACACGGGGCCCACTATAGTACACGGGGCCCACTACAGTAGACGGGGCCCACTAGAGTAGATGGGGCCCACTAGAGTAGATGGGGCCCACTAGAGTAGACGGGGCCCACTAGAGTTAGACGGGGCCCACTAGAGTAGACGGGGCCCACTAGAGTAGACGGGGCCCACTAGAGTAGACGGGGCCCACTACAGTAGACGGGGCCCACTAGAGTAGATGGGGCCCACTAGAGTAGATGGGGCCCACTAGAGTAGACGGGGTCCACTAGAGTAGACGGGGCCCACTAGAGTAGACGGGGCCCACTAGAGTAGACGGGGCCCACTCGGGTAGACGGGGGCCCACTAGGGCCACAGTGCACCTCAGCCAAGTCAGTATTTGTTTATCTAATACCACTACTCCATACGTAAAACAAATACCTTCATTTTGAACACTCTGCGCCATGAGAAGCTACAATTTTTGTAAAATTAGAACCTCTATCTACTAAATTACTTAGCGAGAAATCAATGAACAACAAATAGTTGCTCCTGTTTCGCCCTCTTGCAACTTTACGTTAAATAAGTATTTTAACCTTTCTCAAGACAGGTTACAAATCTGGTCGTTCCAGAGATTAGCCCACATTAAAAAAAAAAACAAACTTTTCAATTTTACTGTCTACGATTTAGACATTAGTTTTTTTTTTGTGTGCACTGCTGGCATGTGCCAAATAAATATTATGTATTTTTCTTTGTTTTTGACGTAACAACGTCTAATAAATCAATGAACTGTGCTGCATGCACGAAAAAGGACGACTCATTGTCCCGTTACGATCATTGTACGCTTGCGCCGCAATGTTTTGTTATGAACAATTTATTTTCAAACTATTACGTTTCTAATTCCAGACTAATGCTCCACCGCATAAAATGGGAGGAGGACATGATAAAGGACACGGACGGTAACGAGGTCCCCAACACTTGCAGCCTCGTGTGGGAGGGGACCGTCAAACAGAGGGCCTTCGGAGAGATCAAGTTTAAGGTAACGATATACAGTGAAACTTGGTTAAGTGGGACCTGGATAAGTGAGAAACCTCCACAACTGGAACTCATGCTGAGGTCCCAACACTTTGGGACTAAATTACCTCTGTTAGTGGGACGAAGCAAACCTCTATAACTGAGATTCGTTATTTCGATTTAAGCGTCATAGTTACCTCTATAACTGAGACAGCGAGTGAATTTTATATCATTAACTTCTGTAACTGAGATAACATTGTTTTGTTTGTTTACTTACCTATACTTATTCTACCCGCCAATTCCACAATTAACTAATTTCGAGCCTAAATGACCTTCGGATTTATTTTTGCTTTACTATCATACGGATGTTTATTTGAAAAATGCCGAAACGAAGGCTCAAATCGTTACATACGTAAAAATTGGAGTTAACATCCGTACAGGAAAGTGATAAGACCCGCCATGAATTCCGTGTCGAATTCAATGTGCCAAAATCTACTCTTTGTAGAATTAAAAATTCAATAAAGATTTTTTTAATTAATTAAAAAAAATCAGGTGGCGTGACGATCTGATCATGTTTGCGGGGCTAACATGGCCAGAGATCGCCCATGATAGAGACATATGGAAAGAGAAAGGGGAGGCCTTTGCTCAGCAGTTTTCATATCTATTAATGGAACCCTCTGTGAATGAGACAAATATTTATGTATACCTGGATATTTGAGACACTGGATGAGTGGAATACCTCTATAAGTGGGACAAATTTGCAGGTCCCTTGAGGTCTCACTTAACCAGATTTCACTGTATATGATGCTTATTTTGCAAATAGGCTTTTACAAACACTTAAAACTAAATGTGACCGGTTTTTCGTACCGGATTACTCTGAGAAGGAACCTCCGAAACTAAAACAGAGGCCATCCATACTAATATTATAAATGCGAAAGTAACTCTGTCTGTTACTCAATCACGCCTAAACTACTGAACCAATTTGCATGAAATTTGGTATGGAGATATTTTGATAGCCGAGAAAGGACATAGGCTACTTTTTAATCAAAAGTACTAGCTGAACCCGCGCATGCGTTGCAATGCGTTTTTCCTACCTACCTATCTACTACCCTACCTACCTACCTACTACCCTACCTAAAAAAAAAAGTCTAATAATATAATATCCTATGTCCTTCTCCTGGTTCTTAGCTACCTCCCTACCAATTTTCATCTAAATCCGTCCAGCCGTTCTGAAGATAAAAATGGTGTAACTAACACTTTCTTTTATTTATATAGATTTATTTATTCAAGGGGTTGAAAGGGGGGTACGAAAATATTACTTTTGGTCGCGATAACCGACATCCGCGCGGTTGAAACCGCGGGCATCAGCTAGTATATACATATATAGTCTCATACAAGGTCCAGACATAAACTTGTTATACACACATGAAGACTATGTAGATTAGTGTCTGAGATGGTCTTTTGAAGAAAGCACCACACAGATTTGAGTGGACCCGTCCAGTCAGTGCAAGCATTTGTCAGTTATCGTGGAGCTCGACTTATAACTCAAGGAGCTCAACGTCACGACGAACAATACCAAAGAAAGGACATTTGGGTGGGTCGCTTATAGTACTCAAACTGCCAGACAATCGTTAAAATTACATAAAAACCCACACGGTCCTCACATTCACAATATAAAAATAATAAAATACATGAAGATTATGCAGATTAGTGTCTGGGATGGTCTTTTGAAGAAAGCACCACACAGATTTGAGTGGACCCGTCCAGTCAGTGCAAGCATTTGTCAGTTATCGTGGAGCTCGACTTATAACCTAAGGAGGAGGTTCTCAATTCGAATGATATTTTATGTATGTATGTACACCGATTACGCTGCGATTTATGATCCGATATACGTGAATCTTCTTCAGTTTGATGAAGAATAGTTGTCATTTTATTTAGTCAGTTTTTTTCAGTTTTACGATTTTTTTTTGGTCTTTGACTGAGATATTATTTTTGGTATACAGGTGATGCCAACAGAAAAGCAAGCTCGGGAACACTTCCAGAAACATCGCGTGGAGCACTACTGGGACCTCGCGTATAGCGGCGCTGTGTTGGCGCCCTCCGAAGACCCTTAGATGCCCTGGAGCCCTAGGGCTTCACTACCGGAACCGTGTGAATAGAAACAACACTTTGAGAGCGATTTTAATGTTGAATTAAATTGGTTTGTTGGCAATAACGTATCTAAATCTATACAAATATATAAAATTTGATTTGTAATATCAAAAGCTTTTTATTGAATGCATATAAAAGTAAGTACGGTAGGTACTTATAACAAAATCTCATATTTTATTTGTATATTCCGGCTTAACCACAGATACTACACTCCATGTACTTACGCGCGCTAACTACCTACCGGGCGCCGGTCTATCGTAGCCCAATTGGCAGTGGGTTGTCAACAGCCGCGCGGCGCGTATACGCATAATTATTATAATATTTCGGTCGACTTGAGTTTTCAAATCTTAAGAAATGGCTACTTCTGGTGCATTGTGTGCAGTGGATGGATGTAGATCCAGCAAGAGAAGAGATAAAAATTTATCTTTTTTCGGTTTTCCTCGTGATACAGAAATGTAAGTTTTATTTTGTTACTAGTGACCCGCCCCGGCTTCGCACAGGTGCAAAAATGGTATTAAAACCTTCCTCTTGAATCACTCTATCTATTAAAAAACCCGCATCATAATCCGTTGCGTAGTTTTAAAGATTTAAGCATACAAAGGGACATAGGGACAGAGAAAGCGACTTTGTTTTATACTATGTAGTGATAGTGATGAAAAAATGTACTTAGGTACCTACAATTGTTTATTAAATGATAAATGTTGTTTATTTTATAAATAGGTTTAAATTACAAACACTTTTACAAGCCACTAAAAATTCGGTCGTTTATAAAATAGTTGTAGGTAGGTACTTACATTTTTTCATCGACGATGTTTCGTTTCGAATTCGATGTTTTTAAATATACCCACGAAACAGGAGAAATTCCTAGCGTAGGACAATGTTTTAAAAAAGACAATATTTTCTTTCTTTTTACAAGATTATATTTAATTTCACTTGTTCCGTTGTCTGTCTGTAGTAAAATCTTGCTAATTTTTAACTGCCCGGCTTCCGATTGAGCGGATGCAATCGTAAGAGTAGGTAGGTATATGAATATCGCGTGACAATGCATTATTATGATGACATGGAGCTCATCTAATGATGGTCATAGGAACAGTATGCTGTTAGAATAAAGTTCTAATCAGCTTGCACTACAAAGCGGTTGTTACGTCTTTCGCTGCGGCCGAATAGTGCGAAATTAGTGGTATTTTGCGATTACAAAAAAACTATTGATTAGACTAAAAAAGTAAAACATTATGATTTTAGTATGCTGCTTGTAGAATTAATTGACAAAAAAAAAACAGATCGATGACATGTTTTTTAGTATGGTTTTTACACGTTAAAAGATTTTTTTAGAGGTATCTTCGTGTTTTTTTTCTATCGAGCAAAGTTAGTTGTATTATGTTTTCACATCACAATGTTACTAGCATAAATATCCTGAAGAATTTCATATATTTTTCTGATTTTGTTTACTGCAGTGAATCATATACTTTTACGCATTATAAAACTTGCGTTTTAATTACGTCTGTTAGCCGCTTAACAGAATTGCAATTCGTTTTTATTTATATCGATTTCGTTTTACACTTATTTTTTAAACCAATTATAAATTCTGATACATTAAAAAACTTGTTTTATTTCATAAAGTATACTACAAATTCCTACTGACATCTTTGTCGACAGAGGCAGCCCTGGCAATTCACAATATCCACGCGGCGGCGCGCATCTACAAAGCAAAACTCACTTTAAGTTTGTAAGGTTAGGTGCATTTTCGTTCGCAGCGTCTATCGACTTGAAAGTGTAGGCTATTATAGCAGTAGGCATTGAACATTTTGTATTCAGTGTAGTATCTGGTAATCTGTGGCTTAACTCCGAAACGGCTGGGCTGATTTTGACAGGACTTTAACTGGCAGGTGGCTGATGTTATAAGATAACATAGACTACTTTCATTTTAGAAAAATAATTAGGTTTCCACGCAAAAAAATAATCCTTGAAATTGTTAATAAAATTTGATTCTAATAGTGAAATAATATTTTTAATGATATTTTTACGTGAACATAGTTCCCGGAGCATAGTTATTAAGTAAAATAATAAGCAAATCAATTAGAATACATGTTGCTAACTTATCAAATTACTAGGGTAGTTGACAAAAAAAAAATCTAATTAGTCCGTCAAAGAGATTTCCAAAATATATTGGACACGTATTTTTCCTTTTTTCACGTAAATAAACAATGCTTCGAAAACTCGTGTGACGTCATATTGTACGACATTTTTACCAGAAAGTTCATAAGCCCCCACTCATGATCTTTAACGCGTTTTATCTTCGTATTTTTTTAATAATTTGATAAAACAAAAAACACGTACCGTAACATCGGGGTACATTAGCCCTGGGGTGTAACTTTGGCCCAAAACGACAAAAAGTTGAAATTCCCGCCACGCCGCACTTTAAGAGCTATTGAAGTAGTTCGCGCTATATATCGATAGATGGGGCAGTCGGTAAAACAGTTTCACGTTCACAAAGCGGATTGGTCAATTTGTAATTTGAGTGACTCAAATTGCAAATGACTCAAATTACAAATTGACCTGTTTTACCGACCGCCCCATACCGCCATCTGTCGATATATAGCGCGAACTACTTCAATAGCTCTTAAAGTGCGGCGTGGCGGGACTTTCAACTTTTTGTCGTTTTGGGCCAAAGTTAAACCCCAGGGCTAATGTACCCCGATATCACCGGTATTCAGTATTTTTCGATAACCTTACTAGAATCATATTTTTTTAGCCAGTCGACATCCCTATTCAGTGTTAAAATCCCTTTTAAATTATTGTGTCTATTCACCATGTTTTATTATATACTTGTACACTATATACTGAGTTTCATTTGTCGACCCTAGGATTAAGGAAAAAGAGGAAATACATAACATCACGCCAGTAATCCCAGAAGGGGTAGATAGAGGTGTTATCTATACTTCTATACTAATTATTAATTAATCTATACTTCTATACTAATATTATAAAGAGGTAAAGTTTGTGTATTTGTTAAATTGTAAGGGGTAATCTCGGGATCTACTGAACCGATTTTAAAAATTCTTTCACCAATAGACAGCCACATTATTGCTGAGTGTCATAGGTTATATAAAAAACCGAAAAATAAAAAGGCTTTTACGTGGTAGTTCGTTTTGCAAAGTGAATCGGAGAAAAAACCAAAGCAGCGGACTTCGGGTTTAATTCGGTTCGCGTTCGTGCTCGCTTCGGGAGAAGGGGGCGTGGCCTTTTACATCTGATCTGAGAGGTAGGTACCCGCGCGGCTCAGTCGCGTGGTCGGCTCCTTACGCAGCGGACGTCCCCAAAATTCAATTTTTCGAAACGTAATTAGCACACTTTCGACTAATTATGCCCAACGAAGTGGGCACGGGTCAGCTAGTCTATACTTCTATATCTATCTATACTTATTACTTATATCTATTCTATCTATAATATAAAAATGAATCGCAAAATGTGTTGGTAAGCGCATAACTCAACAACGCCTGGATCGATTTGGCTAATTTTGGTCTTGAATTATTTGTGGAAGTCTAGAGAAGGTTTTAACGGTGAGAAAGTGGTTGGTAGGTAGGCAGGGTAGTAGGTAGGTAGGGTAGTAAGTAGGGTAGTAGGTAGGAAAGTAGGTAGGTAGGGTAGAGTAGGTAGGTAGGAAAGTAGGTAGGTAGGTAGGGTAGTAGGTAGGTAGGGTAGTAGGTAGGTAGGTAGGGTAGTAGGTAGGTATTGTAGTAGGTAGGTAGGGTAGTAGGTAGGTAGAGTAGTAGGAAAAAAGCATTGCAACGCATGCGCGGGTTCAGCTAGTAATATTATAAAGAGGGAAAGTTTGTGTATTTGTTAAATTGTAAGGGGTAATCTCGGGATCTACTGAACCGATTTTAAAAATTCTTTCACCAATAGAAAGCCACATTATTGCTGAGTGTCATAGGCTACTTTTTATCCCTGTATTCCCACGGGAACGGGATCTACGCGGGTGAAACCGTGGGACGTCAGCTAGTACCTAATAAAACACTCACTTTTCACCAGTCATGTGTAAGTCCAATGTAGTAGGGGCGAGCCAAATCCAGACCCCGTGGCTGCTACTAAGAAATTCCTGATGGATGAGATGTACAAAGAAAACTACGTTATTCCAGTAGCACGGTTTAATGGAGACAGGTGGTCGAGTGGTTTAAGCGTTTGCCTTGTGACCCGGTGGTCGTGGGTTCGATTCCCACGGGAAGCATACTTTGTAAAGTTGTTTCCAGTTTGGTTAGGACATTGCAGGCTTGAATCACCTGATTGTCTGATAAAAAAGATGGTCCCGTGCTTCGGAAGGCACGTATAAGCCGGTGGTCCCGGCCGTCAAATGGCGGTCGTCAAACCATGTCAGAGGCACTTGAGGTGGTTTAGAAACTCTGACACTAGGGTGTGTGGGGTCGTTAGACCTTACTGCCCACACGATAAGAAGAAGATGGAGACAGGCATGACAGCCACACACCTGTCACAGCGGCCGATTAACAGAGCTTAAACAATGCAGTACTGGCCATACATTACAATGGAAAAACCCAATGACACGTTGCTCGACCCGGGAATCGAATCTACGACCTCTATCTCAGCAGTCGCGCTTGCGACCACTCTACAACGAGACAGTAAAGTTAGAAATGAGAAAATATTTTTTTCAATATCTATATTTTATAAATAAATCATCTAAATACAACATTTATTATGAGATCATATTATAGTAAGTATTTAATATCAGCTCTTTTAGCATTTATCTTGAATTTTTCAGTCGCTCTTGTCGCAGCTTCTAGAAAAAAGAAAAATAAATCAAATTATTGATGTGGGCAACATTTTGACCATTTTTTTGGTGCATGAGAAATCATCAAATGACCCCTCCCGCTCAGAGCGGTAGAGTGTCAGACTTATACTGACTAACACCCATCTATGTTCCTTCTTAGCCTTTTGTGTTCCGGGCAAGGTATCTCTCTTTGAACTAGAAATGGCTTAAAAACTTCATGGAAATATTCCATTAGTTATTTAAAGAAAAAACAGCTGTTTCTTATAAAAGTGCAATACCTATACTGTCAAAATGTATACCTTGTATTCGGCTGCAATGAAATTTGAACTTTATCATGTATGACATTAAATTGGTTGTTCTAAGACTTATTTATAATGTGAAGTATGTTCTACTTAGACATACCTTCTTATTCTGTTAGGACTAATCCTCTATGGCAATCGTTGCCATAATTATATTCTTAGAAATAAAAACTTGTGTGTCAAACATATTTATTGTACTAAGATATATTAAAAGGTAATATAAAATGCTTCAGCCTATTATTAAGAAATTTAACTAAATTTCACATGGTAGCAGAGGTGAAACTGTAAGTACGAGTACCAAGTCAAAATGTCGAACATAAAAATCGATCCACTCACGAAGGATAATTACGACACTTGGGTAATTCAAGCCGAAGCCGTCCTAGTACGACATAAATTATTTAAATATGTTGAGAAAGCCTTGACTGCAGATGCAAATGCGGATGAAAAAGAAAAGGATCGATTAGCGAAATCAGAGCTCATCCTTATTATCGCTCCGTCCGAGCTTAAACAAATTAAAAACTGCGGCACTGCAAAAGAAGTATGGGACAAATTAAATAACACTTATGCCAGTAAGGGACCTGCGCGCAAAGCGACCCTACTTAAACAGCTGATCCTAACTAAATTAGACAACCAAGATGTACGAGCACACTTGAACAAGTTTATGGACACAGTTGACAAGCTGGCTGATATGGACGTTACTATAAATGAAGACTTGTTAACCATCATGATGTTATACAGTCTCTCCCCCGAATATGAGAACTTCAGAGTCGCAATTGAAACGCGTGACACTCTTCCTAAGCCAGATGAGCTTAAAACGAAAATACTTGAAGAGTTTGAAGCCCGTCATAACCATAACATGACCAATGACGACGAACCTGGATCCTCATATCAAGAAGAAGCTTTATACGCGTCCTGTCGAATTTGCAAACGAAGAGGTAACATCTTCAAACACAAAACACACAAAATATGTACAAGCTGCTGGAAGAAAAATAATGGGAAACCGCAACAACAAAAACAAAATTCTACATCTCATCAAAACCACATTGCTACGCCGCAGTGTCTTCTAACAAAAAATAAGAGGATTGAAGACAGCACTTGGATTGTGGACAGCGGCTGTACCTCACACATGACTTTCCAACGAGACCTGTTTAAGAACATTGAGAAAACATCCAGACAACTCAACTTCGCAACTGAAGACTACACTGCAGAGATTGAAGGGAAAGGTACAGTTTCTTTTACTACAAAAAATGGCAGCGGTGATGCACTCACACACCTGAAAGACACACTATACGTACCTTGCCTATGCACCAATCTACTATCTGTCAGCAAAATAACGGACGCTGGATGTACAGTTCTATTCACAAAAAATAAGGCGATAATAAACAACCCAAAGGATAAGATTACTCTTACTGCCTACAAAGAAAACGGTCTCTTTTATCTAAAACCTAGCAAGCATGAGTGCTACAACCTGACCACTGATGATGATGAAACACTTCCAATCACCACAAAAACGGAATCATCTAACATCGAAGATTGTCATAAGAAATTGGGGCACATGAACCCTAAAGACTTGAAATTAGCACTTCAGAATCAAAACATAATTGGCTTGCATTTTAATCCTAAAGAAACATTACCGGAATGTGAAGCGTGCATTCAAGCGAAATTGCATCGAGTACCAGCTCCTCGCGAGAAAACAACTCAAAGAACGACAGAACGCTTACAAATTGTTCACTCTGACGTTTGTGGACCTATCCGTACGCCCACAATAAGCGGAAATAAGTACTTCGTCACATTTATCGACGATTACTCCCGTTATAGTCGAGTTTACCTGCTGAAATGCAAGAGCGAAGTCTTAGAAAAATTCAAATAGTTCAAAGAGTTAGCAGAAACGTACACGGGGAACAAACTCAAGGTACTACAATCCGATAATGGCACCGAATATATCAACAGGGACTTCGACGCTTATCTGAAACGCTGCGGGATACAAAGAAGACTTAGTGCCCCGCACACAGCGCACCAAAATGGATTAGCAGAAAGGAAAAATCGTACCCTAGTTGAAAAAGCAAGAGCCCTAATGATTGACGCAAACGCGCCACTAAAGTGCTGGGGAGAAGCAATCATGACAGCGAACTACTTGTCTAACAGGAACTTAAACAGTGCAATAGAAAACAAAACACCATTTGAACTATGGGTTGGTAGAAAACCTATCATTCACCACCTGTATATATTTGGCTCTAAAACTTTTGTTCTCATCAAAGGCACTAATGGTCACAAATTTGCACCAAAAGCTATTCCTGGCATGTTTGTTGGCTACTCTGAAACATCAAAAGCATTCAAGATTCTTCTGCCATCCAAAAACAAAGTGGTAATATCGAAGGATATCCGTGTGATGAAATCCATGTTTTACGACAACACAAACAAAAACAACATCACCGATATTTTCAACAATGATAGTTTCTTCGAATCTCCAGAACCTTCAAAACCGTCAAGACTACAACGTAAGCAAGTAGCAATACAGCTTGTCGACAATGAAGATGGAGACGTCACACCACTAAAGCCGCTATTCGGGCCCAGACTAAAGGAATTAAGTTCCAGAATGGGACTTAAGAATTTAACCAAAAATTCTTAAAACTTTCGAGGGTGTGAAGTATAATAATAATAATAATATTCCACAACTATCACACAACGCCATCTAGTCCCAAGCTAAGCAGAGCTTGTGTTATGGGTACTAGACAACTGATAAACATACTTATATATTTCTAAATACATACATATTATAGATAAATTACACCCAGACACAGAACAAATGATCGTGCTCATCACACAAACATTTGTCCTGGGTGGGAATCGAACCCACGACCTCCGGCATAGCAGTTAGGGTCACTAACCACTAGACCAACAGGCCAGTCAATGTCAGTATGTTCTACTTAGACATACCTTCTTATTCTGTTAGGACTAATCCTCTATGGCAATCGTTGCAAAAACTTGTGTGTCAAACATATTTATTGTACTAAGTTATATTAAAAGGTAATATAAAATGCTTCAGCTTCTTATTAAGAAATACACTAAATTTCACATATATTTTTTTATTTTATTTTTTATTTTTTTTTATTTTATTTTGGCAACAAACAGTCATGTACTTACAAACAATATTATTTATGAAAGAATTGGTTCCTTGCAAAAGACCTATAGTGCCGACAATGTGGTATAGTTCTAAAAATATGTACAATAAACTCTTAACAAGGAAAGACGTGCAAGAAATACATATATTAATTTTTGTGTCAGAACTAATGTTCAATGCAACTTAATTTACAAAGTAAACTGAAGGTAGACAAAGCAAAAAAATAGAATGAGTTAAAATTTTGTGACATATCTACTTCTAAGTTTCTGTTTAAGGCTATTAAGAGAAATGTTAAAAAGATCTATGTCTGTAAATTCTCTATTATAATTGTTAGTGGAACGGTATATAAATGAATTACGAGTGTATGTTTTATGCAGTCGAGGAGGAACAAAAAGTGGTATTGTACGTGAGGGGCGTACGGGTAGGCGAGCGTGTGCTCTTACTGATATTTTACCAAGTAGTGATGGTGAATCAGTAAATGAGTTTAAAATCTTGAACAGTTGAATGATGTCGAACATATTACGTCTGTTACGTAGACTTATCAGTTTATGCCTACGCGTTGCGTCTTCATACGCAGCGTCGTAAGTATTATTGCGGTAGTTAAGTGATTTTAAAAACTTTTTTTGGATCCTTTCTATCCTATTTATATGTATATTAAAACATGGGCTCCATACAGTACTACAAAAGTCTAGAATAGAACGCACAAATGAAAAATAAAGAATTTTTAAAGTGATAACTTTTTTAAATGGTTTACTAATTCGTAGTATAAAGCCAAGGCTGCGAAATGCGGAGCTAACTATGTGGTATATATGATGGGTGAATGTTAATTTGGAGTCCATAATGATCCCCAGGTCTCTGATGGTAGAAACTCTTTTAAGAGTTAAGCCATTTATGGCGTAGTTAAAATTTAATGGGTGTGTTTTACGTGTTTATGACATAATGAAACATTTATCTATGTTGAGAAAGAGTTGATTTATTGTACAGTAATTATGCAAATTTAGTAAATCACTTTGTAATTTAGAGCAATCTCTAACGGACTCCACCACTCGGAATATTTTAGTGTCATCAGCGTAAAGTAAGTGATTACTGTGGTCAAATATGGTTCCTATGTCGTTAATGTAGAGGGTAAAGAGCAAGGGTCCCAAATGGGAACCTTGGGGAACTCCGGAGGGAACAGGGAGAAATTGAGATGAGTAACCTTTAACACAAACTGCCTGACTTCGATTTTTTATATAGGACTGGATCCATCGCAGTAAGTTGCCGTGCACACCGGCCCTCGCTAGTTTCTCAATAAGCATATCATGATTAATTTTGTCAAACGCTTTCGAAAAGTCGGTGTACACGACATCTACCTGTAGATTCTTATCCATAGCGTTCACGAGAAATTCCGAGAAATTTAGCATCTACGCTACGATGTTTAAAGAAACCGTGCTGTTGCTGAGAAATATGATTACGAATAGCGAATGAAATTTGAGATGTTACCATTTTTTCTAATATTTTTCCCAGAACACACAATTTAGAGATCGGTCTGTGAACAGGCTTTGGGATGCTTTCCCAGTTAATCCTCATTCCTTCCTTGTATTCCTAATTTAAATCTGCCGCCACACGCGACATTCAAACGTTGCGTATCCAAACATCATATCGTCGGACCGCTCGCGCCCTCTGACGGAAGAAAACAAAAACTTCAGTTCGAACTCAAATAACGAGCGGCTGGCCAGCCCATCTTCTCCGCGAAGACTATACTCAAAAATACCGTGAAAATACGACTGCTCGTCAACAGTGTGGTGATCTCCAGGCTCCCAGTATCCCGTGAGTACATTACCTTCCTCTTTTGTTTCTCTTAGCCTGGTTCTGAATAGAAGCCTTCAAAACCGCGTGATTGGCTGTACGCGAAACTCAAATCATATTTGTGGCCATTTCGAGCCGGATTACCTGTAGATTACAGTTTTTTCAGGCATTCTCTGGTTCAATTTCAATAGAAAACTCAGAGATTTCCTAGAATTTCGCAAAATAAAAGTATTATCCTACAAAATTGTGTTGTCATACTCGCAGGGTAAACCTATGCAGATTCAGAGGTCATCTTAATTTAGTCGGGTTATATCACAATAATTCGTAGTTATTTTACGAAATTCATTGCGCAATCTTATTAACTTTATCTATTCACGGTATTTATACACTAACAAACGTTACTAGATAACTATTTCACCTATATGTATTGATTTACACCTAATAAATCTCAACTTAGGTTCGTATTTTCATACTCATAGTCTACCTACGTAAAACAAAATGGAAGACGGTAAACTTAAACTACTTCAGTCTCAACGCGAATATGTCTATCGTGATATCCAAATCCTTTATGACTTATCAAAATCTATGATTCAAGATCGTTCAAAGGTATCGTCGTTCAAGGCGAGATATACGCGGATACATTCAATTCGCGAAGAATTTGTTGCGTTGTGTAGTAAAATACAGGCGTTGGAGTTAGCCATAAAACCTGATGCAAAAGTGTGTCAAAAGTCTTTGAGTTCGTTTGATGATTTGTACTATGCCGTAATCGGTGCAGCGGCTGACTTACAGGTCGCTGATAAGAGCGAAAACGTCGACGGGACGTCGCAGGCGGCGCCGGCGGCTCCGCCCACGGGGCCGGCGGCTCTCGACTCCATGCAAACAGGACGTAACGTTAGGCTACCTACTCTTGAGTTACCTAAATTCGATAGTAAAATAGAAAACTGGCAAACATTTTATGATATTTACAAAACTTTAATTCACGATAACAATTCGATTTCGCAAATAGAAAAATTTCATTACTTATCGTCTTGTTTACAAGGCCCGGCTTTGTCTATTGTCAAAGGGGTTCCGATGACCGCTGATAATTACGAAGTAGTTTATAATAGTTTGATCGAGCGTTATCAAAACAAGCGTATTATAGCTTTAACATATTTAGATAAATTCTTTAACCAGCCAGTGTTGAAATCGGGTAACTTCCAAGATTTACAAACTTTATCAAACGTAATTTATGAGGCATACCATGCACTCCAAGCTTTAAAAATTGAAAATTTAGGTGATTTTATCTTATTTTGTTTAACTTCACGTGCGCTGGACTCGGACACGCGTAATCGTTTCGAATCTCAGAAAAACATTTCACAAATACCTACTTTTTGTGAATTGTTAAAGTTTCTTCAAGATTATGTTAAAATCTTAGAAACTAGTCATTTATCTTCTAAATCTAATAACAATCCTAACCCTCGTAACCTCGAAGGGAAAAAACCTTCGCCTGCGACCAGTAGGCAAAATAGCAGCGGTTCAAAACGCTCATCTTATCTCGCAAAATCTAATCCTCCTGCCAATGTGGCTTGTGCTCATTGCAGTGAGCCGCACTTGATTTATCGGTGCCCTACCTTTCAAACCTTAGATTCTCGTGCTAGACTCGCGTTAGTACAAGGTAAAAACAATATGTGTACAAATTGTTTGCGTACAAATCACGTCATAGAAAAATGCGTATCTAAAATGTCTTGTACGGTGTGTGGATTACGTCATCATACCCTATTGCATATTGACCCAGCGCCATCTAGCGCCGGCGCTACCACTGCAGCGAACGTTACAGCACATTCTCACGCTGCCGTTCCCAACCGTGACATGGTTTTACTAGGGACGTGTCAGGCGCGCGTGTTCAACACCGCCGCCGGCACTCAATATACCGTGCGTGCACTCGTAGACAGTGGGGCGCAGGATTGTTTTATCACCGCTGCGTGCGCGCGAATACTCGGGTTAAAACTCCGCCGCTGTAATCTTAATATAGCCGGACTAGGACAAAACTCAGTCACACAAGTAAAAGGGGTGACGGAATGCACTATACGACCTGTACATGGTGATGCTCCACAATTTAATATCAAGCCAGTCGTGTTAGATAGCATCACTGCTCTAATACCTAGCGTGAAGGTACCATCAGTCGTTAGAGAACGTTGCAACCATCTAGTGTTAGCCGATCGCGACTACGATGTTCCCGCCAAAATCGACTTATTAATTGGGGCGGAACTATTCCATGAAATCTATGACGGTCAACGCATCAATCTGGGGCCCGGTTTACCTACCGCTCTGCATAGCGTTTTCGGGTGGATTCTGTCAGGGGCAGTAAACTTTAATTCTGCACCTTTGAACACTGCGTGCTCTTTAGTGGCCACCACATTTAAATTAGACGAACAAATTCAAAAGTTCTGGGAAGTGGAGGAACCACCGCGCGCTTTTATCACCGTACCCGAGAATGATACCTGTGAACGCATGTACACTGATTTAACCTATCGCGAACCTAACGGACGATATGTCGTACCAATCCTCTTAAAGGATGGCGATCGTTCTCTGGGTGAATCCTACAATAGTACCTTGTCGCGTTTTACTTATCTAGAAAAGAGACTTAATCGTCAGACTGAACTTAAATCCGATTATGTTAATTTTATGCGCGAGTACGAGAATTTAAATCATATGTATCCGGTACCTAACCCAACGGTACCTACTCTCAATCGTTATCTTATCCCTCACAGTTGCGTCGTTCGCCCAGAGAGCACGACAACTAAATTGAGAGTAGTCTTCGATGCTAGTTCTAAAACTACTAACGGTCTATCTTTAAACAATATTGTATTCACTGGCCCTAAGCTTCAAGTGGATATTGTAGATATCATAACCGGTTTCAGATTACACACAGTAGTTTTAACTTGTGACATCTCAAAGATGTATAGAGGAATCTTAATTAGACCGGAGGATCGGAACTTTCAACACATACTATGGCGAGAATCTCCTAGTGATCCAGTAAAAGAGTACGAACTTGCGACTGTCACCTACGGAGTTAGTAGCTCACCTTATCTGGCCATCCGTACCCTCCATCAATTAGCAGCCGACCATGGCGCCGCGTACCCACGCGCAGCTGAAGCTCTCCTTCACGAGACATATGTCGATGATATAACGACCGGCGCGCCCTCTGTACGCGAAGCCATAGAACTAAAAGATCAACTTATCAGTTTATTAGGCTGTGCTCAACTAGAGCTCCGAAAATGGAGTAGCAATTCACAATCCTTTATTAAAACTTTGCCTGCAGATCATTGTCAAGTACCTAAACCTTTCTCTGAAGAAAGTGACAAATCAACGTTAAAAATCTTAGGAGTCCAATATGATCCTGTGAGTGACAACTTTAGTTACTCACAGTCCCCAATCGAGGACAAAGAATGTACTAAGCGTTCCATCTTATCTAGCATCGCACGTATTTTCGATCCTCTTGGGTGGCTCACACCTTTTATCTTAAAAGCCAAATTGCTCCTTCAAGACTTGTGGCGTCTTAACCTTTCCTGGGACGAACCTGTGCCCAGAGACATAGCTATAGAATGGCAAAGCTTTATAGCGGATCTTCATAACTTAAAACTGATAGAAATCCCTCGTAGGATTATACCTTCTCAGTCTAAGGAATTTCAACTCATCGGATTTTGTGATGGATCCACTAAAGCATATGGATGTTGTGTTTACCTTCGTGTCGTTACCTCTCACGACGTACAAGTTTATCTTTTGATTGCTAAGTCCAAAGTAGCACCTCTAAAAGTGTTGACTGTCAACCGCTTAGAGCTTTGCAGTGCTGTATTACTGTCCAAAGTAATAAATCGCATTCATTCTTTGCTTAGTTCAAAAATCATCTTAAATAAATCTATCTTGTTCACAGACAGCTCGACTGTGTTGTCGTGGTTGAACACTGAGCCACACAAGCTTAAAACTTTCGTTGCCCACAGAGTAGTCCTAATTAATGACACACTGAGAAAAACGGGCTACTTAAAATTGGCAAATTTGTAATGTACCGGCAGCCAGATACGTATAATGTGCTTTTGACATGAAAATTATAAGAGCCATACTTATAATGAATCGACACCATGTTAAGTAAGTATGCGGCATAATGCTCTGTAAAGACCATGTAAACAAGTTACTTGTAATGAGGCCGCATCATGAAATTACTGTGCCCGCATTATTAACGTTTACGTATGCGGTTTAATGATGCCGCATATGTATTAACGGAGCAGCATACGTAATTTACTTACCCGGAACCAAGAAAAATGTATGCGCTATACGAACGAAGTTATACAGCCGCATTATTTCAGTATCTAGGCTCTTTACAACAGTAACTGGTTGCCAAATCATTGTACTGACTCCGACTCATTAAGTAATGGTTCCGGTTACGTACATAATGTACGAGCATGCGTCGGGGATATGCCGATACATTTTACGCACACTGGATAATTAATAATGTCTCCGCCTACATCATCATTTACGTATCCTGGCTCATTTTACGAACTCCGTTTACTTACTGACTGTGTTCGGTGCGTGTAATCTTTATGACGTCAGCCGCATCATGAAATTACTGTGGCGCACTCTTACCATTTACGTATGCGGTTTAATGATTCCGCACAGAGCAGCATACGTAATTTACTTAACCCGTAACATAAAATATGTATGCGCTATACGTATGACGTTATACAGCCGCCTTATTTCAGTATCCAGGCTCTTTAAAACAGTAACTGGTTGCCAAATCATTGTACTGAATCCGTCTCACTAGGTAATGGTCCCGGTTACGTACGAGCGGAGTAGGGGATATGCCGATACATTTTACGCACACTGGATAATTAATAATGTCTCCGCCTACATCATCAGTTATTACGTATCCTGGCTCATTTTACGAACTCCGTTTACTTACTGACTGTGTTCGGTGCGTGTAATCTTTATGACGTCAGCCGCATCATGAAATTACTGTGGCGCACTCTTACCATTTACGTATGCGGTTTAATGATTCCGCACAGAGCAGCATACGTAATTTACTTAACCCGTAACATAAAATATGTATGCGCTATACGTATGACGTTATACAGCCGCCTTATTTCAGTATCCAGGCTCTTTAAAACAGTAACTGGTTGCCAAATCATTGTACTGAATCCGTCTCACTAGGTAATGGTCCCGGTTACGTACGAGCGGAGTAGGGGATATGCCGATACATTTTACGCACACTGGATAATTAATAATGTCTCCGCCTACATAATCAGTTATTACGTATCCTGGCTCATTTTACGAACTCCGTTTGCTTACTGACTGTGTTCGGTGCGTATAATCTTTATGACGTCAGACACATCATGAAATTACTGTGGCGCACTCTTAACATTTATGTATGCGGTTCATTGATTCCGCACAGAGCAGCATACGTAATTTACTTAACCCGTTACATAAAATATGTATGCGCTATATGTACGACGTTATACAGCCGCCTTATTTCAGTATCCAGGGCCTGCAGTCTCGACATAGAACGTACCTAACCTATAAATAGGTTCCGGACGTTGTATCAGTTGTATGTGTGGACCGTCGCTGATATTAGTTTCATTGGTAGGAAGTGGATTCATAAATAAAAATAACACGACTATAATCGATTCCTATTTTCAACTTTATTAATATTAATCAGAATCATCTTGTTTAAGTTACACCTGTTTAAAGTAAATGTACCTATTAAACATGTAATGATGGTCGTATGTATCTCTATTTGTCTATAATGTGAAGTAAAAAGGACATTACTTACAGTTATTTCAGTGCAGAAGACATTCCGTCATACTCATAAGACAATGGCATGAAAATTACAAATCACAATATCTCTTACGTTATACTTATCCTATGTCAACATTTTAATCAAGACAACTAATACACACATCATCTGAAACAAAATAAAACTGTAGACTAAATTATGGGTACATACATTATTATCACCAAAACATTTTACACATTTAATTCAACTGAACACAGCATAGGTACAAACATCTGCATTAATAAAAACAATAAATAAACACAAATACTTTCTTCAAACAAAACAAAATTAATACATTTTGAAATACTAACATCAACAATTAAATTCTATTACACAAAGCATTTTTAAAATGGGAAGAATGAGATGTATTTTTCAGGAACTTGACATGTTGTAAAATTTTTGTTGAATTAGCAATTTCCTTTCCGTTTAAAAAAATATATTGGATAGGTCAACTACTTGGATAGGTAGAGGGTACTAGCATAGAGAGAATTAATGGTACTACTTCTAAATATTTAGATTCTATGTACTGGTATTTCTACGAGTGACTTCACAGATGTTTGAGTTAATTCTATTTTAAAAGAGTTTCATTGTACACTTAACAGGGTTGGATAATTTATAAATGTAATAGAAGGCCTCTTCTATTCCTTTTAGTTAAAAAGTTCTGTGATTTGAAGATGGGTTGACAAGATTCAAACATTTGTATAGGTATTGAATATTTTATAATATCTTGCACTCAAGCATTTCTTTTGTGCCGTTAAACTCGTGATAGCTCTGCTGTGTATCCGCTACAACTATAATTATCGTAATATCGAATATTGGAACACAGCGAATACACACATTATTGTATTGAAAAACTCTGATCAATATTACACACACTACACTATTTCACTCAGTTTGATTGTCTGCTTGTTCTTCGTCACTCCATTACCGCAGTCCCTAGGTCCTTGGTGTGAACAGCTCGCTTCATGCTACCTCCGATAGCTTTGGTATGGTTCGACACATCACACGCAGTTTAAAATGAAAAATCCCTTGATTTTGCTTATTTCTGTATCCTGACGGAATAATAAGAGAATTGATCACGGCGCTCCTACATGATTTCAGCCATCTGTTCAAACACAACGACCTTACGGGCTTTTTGTCGAATTCCACTATCATTTCGTAGTTACATAATTATACTTCAATGATGAAGTATATCCGGCGGGGTAGCAGCTTAAGCCAGAAAGAGGTTAGCAGAGGTGCTGTACTCTTTGCTATCAATGAGAAATGCTTGAGAAAATACCATTAAAAACAGAAACACAACAAATATTCCAATGACAACAATAATAAACAAGACCTTCGACTTGACACTTGACAAGTTTGACACTTAGTCAATGTTGCAAGGAGGCAAATTCTAATTTCCTTAATCTAAGATAATTTCTTTCAATTTTTAACAACGTTTGTGAAAAATGAAAAATTGTGTCTTTAAAATAAGGGTTTTAAATTGTCAGTTGAGGTTTCAAGAAAACCAATTATTTTTACTGAACCATAATATTTATTGTGTAATTATCTTGCTGCTTTCACTCCTTTTATTTCAGTAGACGTAAAATCCGAATTTGATGCGAAATACGTGGCCATCATAAACACATCAATTTTCGGAAGATTGTCCGATTGTGCCTTGACCGTAACCGATATCAGTCATTTTCGTGTGAATCTTCTACTACTCTATTATAAAACGTGGTCATGGGCGTCATGACCACCCCGCCCAGGCTATCCGATCATTTTTCTGACCTCTTTGACTAAAAAAAATACATGGCGTGATGGCAAACGACTAGGTACTGTGTGTAATCGTGTTTCTGTATGAAAGCACCAAAAGACCCTAACGTAATCGACGGCCAGCTCACTTCGCTCGCTATTGCATTATCTTCATTTAGAGCTTGAAATCAAACTCATCTCGGGAAACCTCCTCCCCCCTCGCCTCGAAATTGAAGCGATCATCGTATCCGAGGTGAATGAATGAAAAGAATCAAAATCCGAGGATGTTAAAATATGTGAAAAAATTTTCGAGCTCGCTACGCTCGCTCATACAATTTGTCTTTTCTTTCAAAGGTTTTCACATTGGCTGTTTAAATACTGGGTGCTCGACAAAGTAGCCTTACTTGCATGCATCGACACACAAAACCATAGGATCATCTTGATCATCGGTTCGGCTCTTTGTGACCGGCCCCCCCTCAAATCGTAGGCTGGGACGGCCCCTGTGTACCTATGGCCCACATCAGTTCTATTTTTCTTCCAAAATATTAGATAATTAATTGTTCCACCAACTAGCACAGGGCGCAGAAAAGGCTATATAAGGCACTGCAGGTACATTTAGTCGTTTTATTTTCCTGAACCCGCCCCCGAATCGAAAACCTGGCCACGCCCGTGGTATGGACCACCGTGGCCTGATGTGTCTGGAATGATCAGAATGAATATATTTTTGTTTTATCTCATGAGTTTTTTTTCTTTAATTGACAAAATCATAAATAACGATATCTTTAAAAGTTCGTCTCTGAGACGTAAAAAAAACGTGTAAATAAAAGACTTTTCATTTTGCCTTTGATTACAAAATATTTTAATCAATAACATAAGATCAGGCTGCATGTGCTTTACCTTTGCCTTCCCGCAAGGGTAAGAAAAAAAAGAATTACATCGCGAAACTCACGAAACGTTACCAAATATGGTAATGTGTTGCATCAGCCGGTGACGCCCCCCCTTGCCCACCGGCGCGGGCGGTCCCACCCCGGCCGGCTCGCTCGGCTCGCAGCATTGTGTTCATGTCATGTTGTATGTGTGCGCGCGGCGGTCGCCCGTACGTATCGGCAGTTTGATCCTGCAGTCTTCTGAGAAAATTGGAGTGATTTTGTGCTAAAACTCGTCGGAGCGTAGCCATCATGGAATTTATGGAAGAGATATTAAACGCCGGTTTAGATGAAATAATACCATTCCTTGAAGGTAGGTAAGCCAGTTGCTTGGTTTTATTTAGTCAAGATTTTTTTTTCTCTGGTGGCATGTTTGAACTTGTTTGATTTCAATTTCACTTTTTGACAAGTAGGTAGGTACTTGTATTGTTTTAGTAGGTTTTGTTTTTATTGATTATTGATAATTTTACTAATTTACTAAATTTTCAATTGTGAACTGATTCTGTTGAAATTAACCAAACATTTATGATGTATGATGACACCACAACTCACAGATCTGATGATGGCGTCTCCATCATTAGATCAACTCCAGATCCATGTTATGTTGTAGTGAAGTCAGTTCCAACTGTTCCAAGAGGTCCTCAACAGTGTACAGGCGGCGCCATACAAACTTTGGCGCCAACTCGTAGTAGGTTCCTACTTACATAACAAGTTTTGTACATGTTTGTATTTGTATTTTTCAGACAATCGTATAACAACGCTTGAAACTGCCATTCTGTTAAACGATGAAGATTTGAAAGAACTGATTCCAAAGATTGGCCCCAGAATAAAATTTAAAAATTGGCTACTACAACATCAAAAAGCGACCGGTGTCAATGTACGTACCTACTTGTTTACTTGTATTTTATCTAATAAAAATGTTTTCTTTGTTTTTTTCTCTTGGACCGATGCCGCATACTTTTGTAATGCATTGTAATAAAGCTTTTAAATTATTTTTCTAGAACCTTGAAATTATGAATGCTGAGCTACTAACCGACTCGACTCAAAACGCTACAAGGGACACTAATGTCAGTGATAATGCAAAAATCTCTACAGATTGTACTATTGCAGATAATAACACTGTGAG
The DNA here is from genome assembly GCA_949775195.1 of Diarsia dahlii. Taxonomy (NCBI): domain Eukaryota; kingdom Metazoa; phylum Arthropoda; class Insecta; order Lepidoptera; family Noctuidae; genus Diarsia; species Diarsia dahlii. The sequence goes on along the minus strand of OX459217.1, from coordinate 12,196,736 downwards.
TTACTCATAATCATAACATTACTCAGCTTGATAACAAAATGTATTTCGTCGGCCTAATTCGTTACCCTGCTAAGTCCATTTTTGCATAGTTTACAGTAATTGTAATACAATACTGACAGGCGGCCCTACCCTTTTTTGGTACTCACTTAATTTTTCATTTTGTAGCTTAATTTGGTAGGTACTTTATGTTTGTGATATGGACCAAAAGCATTGTTTACACAAGGCCATCGCTGGCTGCCAGTCTCACTGGCTTGAAAAATAGACAGGCGCTCTATTCTCACCAGCGTTGTGGCTTGGCTTGAAAAGCCGGCCAAGTGCGAGTCGGACTCGTGCATGAAGGGTTCCGCACCATCATAGTAGGCGATCCCCTTTATTTTTTTTTAATTTATTGGTTGTTGTTATGGCTTTCTTATAGGTTTTCCTGTAATCTATTAGGCAAAGAACTATTTATTGTATTTTCTTGAAAAGTTTAGGCCTTGTACAGTACGATCAATTTCAACTCGATAGGTCCAGTATTTTCAGAGTAAATGTCTGTGACAGACGGACAGACAGACTGACACTCGAGTGATCCTATAAGGGGTTCCGTTTTTCCTTTTGAGGTACGGAACCCGTACCTGTGTATGTTTGTAATAATTCTATGATTACGTTTTTTTTTGTTTCAGGTATTGAAACTATTAAATGTAATGTTATTTTCTTTAGTAGATTTTATGAGTATTTAGAAGGCACTAGTCAAAGTTAGTGTGCTAGTAGATACGTAGTTTATGTATATTGTTTAACCAGCAAAAATGTTATTAAAACCCGTATTATTACAACTTTCATTCATTTATCAATTTGTTCAACAACTTATTGTGTTTGTGTTTTACGTACAGGAAAGTTTAGACGGCAGAGCAATACTCAAAGAGGGAAAAGGAGGCTTACTCACGGAGGGTTCCCGAAGGAAATTGAGCCAGCTGCTAATACACCACCAACTTGAAAACAATTGTGCGAAGAAAATTTCCAGTGAAGAATTTTATAAACTAGCTACCGAAATTGTGGAAATATTCCACAAGGAACGCGTTGTGGTGTATTATTCTGCATATTTATCAGCTACAAATAAAGTAGCTAAAAAAAATGCTAGCGGAAAGCTCTACGAGAGCTATATAGCTCGAAGAAGAAAGTTGCGAGAAAGTGGACAGTTGCCGGGAACTAGCCGTTCATCCTCGAAGTCGTCCAGATCATCGCTCAGATCCACGCCAACTATCACAGATGATGACATTTATAGCCTGGAATTTGTAGAAAGTGGTAAGCAAATAATCGCTAGTCACCTTTTTCGTGATTTAAATGTACCACGGGCGACTGTACTATGGTGCCCATCCTCTTGTTGACTCATCCCACCATACACATATAAATTACAGGTGTTGTCTATGAAGAAACATTACTATGGCTGAAAAACAATGTTGATCCATGGAAATCTGTTGAAGAAAAGTGGGCAGAAACTGCAGATCACCGCCTAAATCGCATCCAATGTGGAAAAGGTGATATAGCGGATTACTTCAAGGATTTTCCAGCCTTAAAACAATCGCAAGGCTATACCTTGGTAAGCATACACCGCAGTCGCTTATTTTTTACATAATCCTTGGGGTTTTTCTATAAAAATCATGTAAAATTCATAATGTTAGTTCCCGTATCTGCCACGATTCTTCTCTTTTCGCACAGACTAGTCTCTTGCAACACTCGCGCGCTGCCAACCTATCAGAACGAGATAATATTGTGCAGGCACTAAAAGAGACAAGCTCTTCTAGTTCTCGCTCAACAACCCAATAACCTCTGTGGTAGCGATCCGGACCTTTCTCACCAGTGGAAATAACGTACCGTACATTTATTGTATTCTTTTTTTCAGCTAATGAACGATTTTAGTCGTCTGTATCCGGGAAAGGAAAACAAATTATTTTCCTCCATCACCCTCAAAAAAGAAGAAATTATAAAATATGCTTCATTAAAATTACGAAAAATTAGAGACCAAGACACGAGAACAAAAATAGCAGATATAGTTGCACTGATTGACGGTAAGAAGTTTTGCTCTAATATTAGTTCTTATTATTAACCTTTAACTATGGAGTGGAGTCTCAGTCCCCGCCCATTCTAGAAATCGCACAGATTTGTGACTTCCCCCTTCCCCTCAGCACTGAGCCGCTCAGTTAGTGTATTGAAAAAATGACGTCCAGTGTTTTTTTTTTATTTTAGTTGAAGGTTAAACCTTCGTAAAATTAAGTCTCAAAAATTAACCGAATCTTTTTTTTTTCTTTGAATACAGAAGATGAACCAGAGACATCTAGCAATGTTGCTTTGATGTTGCTGGCTTATGTCATCAACATTTCACCTGCACGGAAAATGAAAGGAAAGCCAGCGTGGAAGCCATCCAGAGCAGAGGTATGCGACGGCTATATATCGCAAGCTGCTTCTGAAGCCGACGTTACCAACAAGATCATTCAAAAAAAGGAGAACCTGCAGAGGCTAGGCCGCACAGTTCAACCCTATGTAATTTTTGTTGGCCCTACCGTTATCGAGGTAAAAGTAGCATATGTTGTAATAAATGACACATTGTATAGTTTCAACAAATTAGTAACAGCTGTAGACTGTGCATTTAAAATATTTCAATCGATAGGAGCTTGTTACCCGGAGGAAGCTGGAGACATATGGCTTTTTATTCAATTGGGTTTCTACGATATTAAAACTAAATTTGACAGGCCCACACAGGCTGTGAATAGTCTTTTAACTGATCTAGAGTTAATACTTTAAAAATGTTTACCTGTTACTATTGCAAAAAAGCCAGTGTGTCTCCGAGTTTACTTGTAACTCATGTGCGAACTTTCTGTAAATTAACGGTAGGATTTTCCGGATTTCGGTGTGGTGAACAAGGGTGTTATCGTCATTATATTTCCTCTGCATCTTTCAAAAAGCATTTAGTTAGAGACCACCAGTCATCATTGTCAGTCTTGCCTCATCCAAATAGTAACAAACCGATTGATACAGATACAGAAGCCAATATCTCCAATTTACCTTCAACGTCAAGCAAAGAAACTTACGAAACAGCAAATACAATGGAATCTCTACCAACTCAAAGCGACGAAAACTCTCTTGGTCACCATGCTGCATGTCTCGTCTCCACTCTATATGCTAACCCAATAATACCGCGTAAAACCGTACAAGTTCTTGTAGAAAATCTTCAATTATTTCATTCTAAATCACAATGCATTATAGAGCGGCAGTTTAATGATCTGGTACCACCAGACCAAGATAATTTTCATGTTAAAAATGCTTTAAAAAAAATATTTAGCGCGTTCAGCGATGCGTTTGGGAATTTAGATTCGGAACACAAACGTATAAAATATTTTAATGAAATAGGAACTTATTCTGAGCCCCTAGAAGTGGTTGTGGGTCAACGTAAGGAGGCTAAAAAAACAGCGGCTGGTACGTTATTAGTACAAGAAAATTGTACAATGCAGGTGATTCCGTTAAAAGAAAATTTAAAACGAATTTTTTCATCAAAAAATTTCATGAAGGATACTCTTGAATATTTGGACACAGTACAAAATGACTCTTTCGGTATTGAGAATATTGTTCAGGGTTCAGTATGGAAAAAAATGACAGAAAATTCTGTAGAGCATGATGCAATGATTTTACCATTAATAATCTACTTTGACGATTTTGAAATAGGCAATCCCTTAGGAAGCCACGCTGGGATTCATAAACTTGGAGCTATTTATGCCTCAGTACCATGTCTTCCACCTCACTACGTGTCGCTTTTGCAAAATATTTTACTATTGGCTCTTTTTCACTCATCAGACAGAACAAGCTTTGGAAACAACATAATTTTTCAAAAAGTTTTTGATGTTCTTAATGATTTAAGGACCAATGGTATTCATGTTGAAACTGATGTGTATACCGGCAAAATTAAGTTTTATGTTGCAGCTGTGACGGGAGATAATTTAGGATTGAATGCTATGTTAGGTTTTGTTGAAAGTTTTTCTGCAAATCGGCCATGTAGAATTTGTACTGCTAATAAAGAACAAATCAAAACACTGCTTTATGAAGATGACACGTTGATGAGAAACAATGTCAATTATGAAAATGATTTACATTTAAATGACATTTATATGACTGGTCTTAAAGAAAAATGCTCGTGGCTTGCTTTAGATGGGTTTGACTTATTTCAAAACGTTGCCGTAGATGTTTTACATGACTATCTCGAGGGTGCTTGTCGATATGTGATGTCATTTGTGATACAGAATCTAGTGTGCACTCAGAGGCTAATTTCTTTTGACAATTTAAAATCAAGAATACGGTATTTTAATTATGGTCCTGATTCTACATCGACACCATGCAATTCTGTAGCAAAAGAAGGCTCAACATTAAAGTTAAAATGTTCGGCTTCTGAAATGCTTACCCTTGTTCGATATTTTGGGCTGATTGTCGGACATAATGTCCCAGATGAAAACGAAGTTTGGTTCTTATACATAAAATTAAGACAATTGTTGGATAAACTTTTGAGTCATAGAATTCATGAAAATACTATGGATCAAGTAAAATTTTCAGTAGCTGAATTAAACGAGCTCTATCGACAATTAGCTGAAACAGACTTAAAGCCAAAGTTTCATTTTCTTACACATTATCCAGAAATGTTAAAAAAATTTGGCCCACTTACCCAAATCTGGACGATGAGGTTTGAAGCCAAGCATCGTATATCTAAATTTGTGGCCAGAGCATCACACAACAGAGTAAATGTTTGTAAAACAATAGCTATTAAACATCAATTAATTTTAAACGATACTTTTCTTAAAAATGAAACTGTAAAGACGATCTCATATGGCAAAAAGGCAAATATGACAGAAGCGCAAATTGAAAATGTAAGACTAAACTTTCATTCTCGAGGTATAATCGATAATAATTGTTGGTACTCACTAACATGGGTGAAGCTGTATGGTGTCCGATTTGAGCTGTCTTCAATTGTCATTCTAGATATTTCAGAATCTTCAGGCTTACCAAAGTTTGGTGAAATAAAAAATATTTATTTACTTGACAATGATGAAGTTACATTTGAGTGTGTTTCATTAGAATGTATAGATTTTAATCAGCATTACTATGCGTATCAAGTGATGAGAACCAACGATTACCTATTACATAATTATAATACCCTTGTTTCGTCTGTACCGGCTACAATTACTATAATGTCAAATTTAAAACTTTATGTCACTGTTCGATGGACTTTAGAATAATACACATCACATATGACATACGTACCCTTGGGGTAGGACTTCCTATTATATTACCACCAACCTTCTTCGTTTATTTTTCTCTCATCACACACTTACACGGTATTGTAGAATACCGGTTATAGTTTAAGGCTGCAGTCTTGCAAAATGCACTCGCGGGGAATTATTTGCGCAACTTTGTATTTTTATTTATAACAAAATAATGAAATAACATGAAATATTTTTATTGCACATAGATAACCCTAATATAGGTAATAGCTAGTTATTTTTTTTAAGTTCATCTAGGTGGATAAAGTTAGGTAAATCAAGTGTTAAATACAGCTCTTCTCGCCCAACATCATTTCGAGTTCTGTTTGTGCGCTTAGTTTATGGCAATGAAAAATTAATTTACAAATCTGTTCAGCGCATAATTAGCGCAACATTCTCGTCTTCAAAATGCGCTGATTAGTTTTTTCTAATTGTTTCATTTTCTTAATCTAGAGGTCACAATTTCAACTTCCCCGCGAGTGCATTTTGCAAGACTGCAGCCTTAAAGTCGGGCCTTGCGACATAGGTTCCGCAACTAGTTAGTTTTATGCGTATGTATTAGCGTTCGTATGCGAACGACCTTTAAGTTTACCGTAGGCCTAGACGCATTGGTTTTCAGCGACGACCACGCGGACTCCATTGATGCCAAGGTACCCTTAGAGCCAGTCCACATGACGACGCAGTAATAACGTTCCGACATCGCAGCGGCGACGCACAATTGCGGCAAGCATTTTATTTACCCATACCTTACCATTTTGCAAAAGCGTGAATACGGGCCCACCACCAATTTGTTTCTTTAACTTAACTTCAGGTTAAACATCAGTACTGAGTTTCATCTGTTGTTTGTATTCTTTCATCGTATTGTGTGCTTTTAAAATCAGTCAAATTTCGTAAAAGTAGAAATATCGAAACTCGGTACTGATGTTTAACCATCACCTAGGCCATGGGGTAGGGGAGCACCGCCCCTACTGCCTAAAGGTGGCTCTCGGATCGCTACCAAAACGGGGCGATCCCCACATTTTGTATTTTTTTTTTTGTAGAATACCGGTTATAGTTTAAAGTCGGGCCTTGCGACATAGGTTCCGCAACTAGTTAGGTTTATGTATTAGCGTTCGTATGCGAACGACCTATAAGTTAGGTTTACCGTAGGCCTAGACGCATTGGTTTCCAGCGACGACCACGTGGACTCCATTGATGCCAAGGTACCCTTAGAGCCAGTCCACATGACGACGCAGTAATAACGTTCCGACGTCGCAGCGGCGACGCAGTTGCGGCAAGCATTTTATTTACCCATACCTTACCATTTTCGACGCAGCGCACCGTGTGTACATTATAATTATTAGTATGTAAAATGACGCAACGGCAGCGCTGCGTCGACGCAACGGAGAACCAACGCGCTGTGTGGACTGGCTGTTACTAGTTATTCTTTGGTCGGAAATCCTAGGTTGCTCTTACGCAAGGGGGGTAACCGCCTCCGGCTCGTGCAACAAATACCTAAGATCTGAGACATTGTTTATACTACCATGTAATTCTAGAATAGTATGATTAATTAATAATAAATTGTTTATTGAGCCACACACGTAACAGTATACTTGCGCAAGTATACTTGTACCGTGTATGGCCGGCACTAGATTTACATAACAAATGTGATTGAAACAGCCCCAGTAAGTAGTTAATAACACTTGTGTTGGGGTTGTCTCGCTCCTCCCCTGAATTGCTAAACAGCATTGAGACTGACAATTAATTATGTGACTGACAATAATTAAGCTTGTGTTTTTAAGCTATTGCATAGCTTCTATCGCGGGCCTTGAGCGTGGAGACCAAATCCAGAAATTCCGTAACGAAAAAAACCTAACACCCCCCACTCCGACCGGCACAGCGGTGATACTTTTTAGTAGCGATCTGTGCGCCCCGGGGCGCACACGTCGGTGGACGGGTTAATGACTTTTTGAAACATCACGCATGTCCCTTTAGTTAAAGTGTGTTGTGTGTGTGTGTGTGAGTGTAGTGTGTGTATGTGTAGTGTGTGTGTGTGTGTAAAGTAATCGTGTATAATACTGCTATAAAGATAACCAAAATTTTTGATATTAAAATAAGCGATATTAAAAGTAGCCCCCTTTTATATATACACACACACACACACACATATAGTTTAAATTCTCAATTTAGATTCTCAATATGTATGTATACAACATTAGTTTTTGTTTATGCTAAACCCGAAAGGGGGTCATTGTACTCATCATTTTGAACAACTTTTTCTATGGGACCAACCCTGAAATCGCGAAAAAAAAATCAGCTGTTCCCTACATTTTTGTTCACTTAAATCGACAAAATGTATGGAACAGCTGATTTTTTTTTCGTGATTTCAGGGTTGGTCACATAGAAAAAGTTGTTCAAAATGATGAGTACAATGACCCCCTTTCGGGTTTAGCATAAACAAAAACTAATGTTGTATATTTATATGTGTAAATTCATTCTTCATTATGTATACAATTTCGCCCATGCGCATGTGACCGCCCGTAATATTCTGAATATTCATGAAAAAATGTCGAAAATAAACTTCAAAAAGGGGGGTCTATCTATAACATTTTTCATGTTATTCAATTTTTAATATTTTAAGTAGTTTGTAGATTTGCTTTCTATTTTTTGACACATCTCCGAAATTTTAAGGTCGATTTGGATTCTGTTTATTATTTCCAAAAGCTTGTGAGTTATTTTAACAGGTTAATTAACATTTTTACTAAAAAATATCGACTACGAAAAAAAAAGACGGAATCGAAGTCATTTTTTCGGTAAATGAATTTTTAGCTGTTATGTAGTAGATTACAAATGATGATTAAAAAAGTCGTCCTATGGGGATAATTTATGGACTTACACTAGTTTTTTTAAAATAAATACACAATTTTTTACCGAAAAAATGACTTCGATTCCGTCTTTTTTTTCGTAGTCGATAATTTTTAGTAAAAATGTTAATTAACCTGTTAAAATAACTCATAAGCTTTTGGAAATAATAAACAGAATCCAAATCGACCCATAAACTTCGGAGATGTGTCCAAAAATAGAAAGCAAATCTACAAACTCTACTTAAAATATTAAAAATTGAATAACATGAAAAATGTTATAGATAGACCCCCCTTTTTGAAGTTTATTTTCGACATTTTTTCATGAATATTCAGAATATTACGGGCGGTCACATGCGCATGGGCGAAATTGTATACATAATGAAGAATGAATTTACACATATAAATATATACATACATATTGAGAATCTAAATTGAGAATTTAAACTATATGTGTGTGTGTGTGTGTGTATATATAAAAGGGGGCTACTTTTAATATCGCTTATTTTAATATCAAAAATTTTGGTTATCTTTATAGCAGTATTATACACGATTACTTTACACACACACACCCACACACACACCCACCCACACCCACACACACCCACACACACCCACCCACACACACCCACACACACCCACACACACACACATACCCACACACATACACACACACACACATACCGACATACTCACACACACCCACACACACAACACACACACACCCACACACACCCACATACTCACACACACTCACACACACACACACACCCACACACATACCCACACACCCACACACACATACCCACACACACACACACAACACACTTTAACTAAAGGGACATGCGTGATGTTTCAAAAAGTCATTAACCCGTCCACCGACGTGTGCGCCCCGGGGCGCACAGATCGCTACTAAAAAGTATCACCGTGTTAGGTTTTTTTCGTTACGGAATTTCTGGATTCGGTCTCCACGCTCAAGCCCCGCGATAGAAGCATGCAATAGCTTAAAAATAAAATAAATATATAATTGTAATTGCATAAGTTGATAAAAAATGCTATGCAATAGCTTTTTTTTGTATGTCTCAATTTTACGATTGAAAAGAAATAATATGAATCTTTTATGTCTATTTACTTAAAATTGCCCTTTACACTATTTCTTTCCTTGCCCCGTCCCATCCCCTCTGCCCCGCATCGCTCGACCGCCTGCTCAAGAACGTACTGTGGCGGACACAGTAAAGCACGGTGAGCCGTACGTGTGTACCACGGCGGATGTGACTTTCGAGTGTTTAATATTCAAAATAAGTATCTGAACACATTTGTATGTACCATGCGCCAGCATAAGGAAAATACAGGTGCGAGTATCTTTCCTTATGCTGGCGCATGGTACATACAAATGTGTTCAGATACTTATTTTGAATATTAAACACTCGAAAGTCACATCCGCCGTGGTACACACGTACGGCTCACCGTGTTTTACTGTGTCCGCCACAGGATTGTACGTATGCCGCCGTGGTACACACATATGGCTCACCATTATTTACTGTGCCCACTACAGTGTCGTACGTATGCCACCGTGGTACACACGTACGGCTCATCGTGATTTACTGTGTCCGCCACAGTACTGTACGTATGCCACCGGGGTGCACACATATGGCTCACCATTATTTACTGTGCCCACTACAGTGTCGTACGTATGCCGCCGTGGTACACACATATGGCTCACCATTATTTACTGTGCCCACTACAGTGTCGTAAGTATGCCGCCGTGGTACACACATATGGCTCACCATTATTTACTGTGCCCACTACAGTGTCGTACGTATGCCGCCGTGGTACACACGTACGGCTCTTCGTGATTTACTGTGTCCGCCACAGTACTGTACGTATGCCACCGGGGTGCACACATATGGCTCACCATTATTTACTGTGCCCACTACAGTGTCGTACGTATGCCGCCGTGGTACACACATATGGCTCACCATTATTTACTGTGCCCACTACAGTGTCGTAAGTATGCCGCCGTGGTACACACGTACGGCTCATCGTGCTTTACTGTGTCCGCCACAGTATCGTACGTATGCCGCCGTGGTACACACGTACAGCTCACCGTGTTTTACTGTGTCCGCCACAGTATTGTACGTATGCCGCCGTGGTACACACATATGGCTCACCATTATTTACTGTGCCCACTACAGTGTCGTACGTATGCCGCCGTGGTACACACGTACGGCTCATCGTGATTTACTGTGTCCGCCACAGTACTGTAAGTATGCCACCGGGGTGCACACATATGGCTCACCATTATTTACTGTGCCCACTACAGTGTCGTACGTATGCCGCCGTGGTACACACGTACGGCTCATCGTGATTTACTGTGTCCGCCACAGTATTGTACGTATGCCGCCGTGGTACACACGTACGGTTCATCGTGATTTACTGTGTCCGCCACAGTATTGTACGTATGCCACCGCGGTGCACACATACGGCTCATCGTGATTTACTGTGTCCGCCACAGTATTGTACGTATGCCACCGCGGTGCACACATATGGCTGACCATTATTTACTGTGCCCACTACAGTGTCGTACGTATGCCGCCGTGGTACACACGTTCGGCTCACCGTGTTTTACTGTGTCCGCCACCATATCGTACATATGCCGCCGCGGTGCACACATATGGCTCATCATTATTTACTATGCCCGCTACAGTATCGTACGTATGCCACCGCGGTGCACACATATGGCTCATCATTATTTACTATGCCCGCTACAGTATCGTACGTAAGCCGCCATGGTACACACGTATGGTTCACCGCGTTCTACTGTGCCCGCAACAATAGTATACGGGTGTTGCAGTCGTAGTTTCAGGAGTATTCAGTGCGACTTGCGCACTACGTATTACGTAGCCGGATGTCGGGCTACGTACGTACGTACAAAAATCGACCACGAGTAAATTAAGTAACCCGCTCCATGATGAGCGTCAGTATGCCGACTACGTATGACTGACTACTTACGCGTAATGGACCGGGTTACACACGTCATGGTGGTCGATTTTTGTCCTTATTTTACGTAGTGCGGCCACGGTAATTTTTCTCAGTGCAGTCCTGTGTCAGCTGAGTGGCGACATGTGTCCACCCATGACAACCCAGCCGACATCTGTAGTCGTGGCTTATCATGCCTATCTTTATCTTCATCTCAATTCTGGTGGTCTGGTCCTCAGTGGCTGTCCAACGAAACTTGCAACTGGCCTGCTTCAGCAGTTGAAATGTCCGTTATCTTACCAGAACTTAAGCCTCCATCACGCGCGTGTCATACTGGTGTGACACGTGAAGCTGAATTGCTTACTTCCATCATGGAACGCCACTCCTCTCTTTCTCAAGTGGAAAGAGTGGTTGCATGGATCTACCGTTTCATCCACAACGCAAAAGCTAAACGTTCTCAGCGTAACTTATTACCTTATCTGACAGCCACTGAATTAAACCAATCTTTAGATCATTTAACAAAATATGTTCAACATCAAAGTTTTAATGATGTCATATCTTTAATAACATCCAATAAACCTTTACCCAAACACTTATCTAAACTCTCTCCTTTTCTTGACACTCGCGGAATCTTGCGAGTGGGGGGACGCCTTAAACACGCGTCCTTACCAAGTCAAGTCAAACATCCATACCTCTTACCTAAGATTTCACGATTGAGTACTCTTCTTATTGACCGCTATCATAAAACTTATCTTCACTGTGGGCCTCGCCTACTCCAATCTTTAATTATGCGTCGATTTTGGATACTCGGCGTTAGAAATCTTATCAGATCACGGTTATCTAAATGCGTGACCTGTTTTAAAGTCAAACCTATTCCACTTCAACCTTTACAAGGTGATCTTCCACCTTCTCGACTACACCCGGGTCATTGTTTTCAAACAATAGGCATCGACTTCGGAGGTCCTTTTATGATAAAAGAAAGTAGACGTCGTAGCGCTAAAACTTACAAAGCTTATCTTTGCCTCATAGTCTGCCACGCGACCAAGGCCGTTCATCTCGAGCTGGTTACTGAGCTCACATCTGAAGCATTCATAGCGGCCTTAGATCGTTTTGTATCGCGGAGAGGACTTTGTCACTCCATAGTCACAGATGGTGGCACTAACTTCGTAGGTGCCAGGCGTTACTTGTCGGAAGTTAGGGAAATGCTCAACCGCGAAAGCGATAGTATTAACAGTCACCTCGCTTCTCGAGGAATCACTTGGAAACTCAATCCTCCTTCCGGTCCTCACTTCGGAGGCATTTTCGAGAGCGGTATAAAATCAACAAAATACCATCTCAAACGTATCATAGGATCCCAGATTCTTACCTTTGAAGAATATTACACTATCTTAACGAAGGTGGAAGCCATGTTAAACTCAAGACCCTTAGTGGAACTATCTTCCGATCCCGGCGAGGTTGACGCTCTTACAGCTGGTCACTTCCTCATCGGTCGACCTTTAGTATCTCTTCCTGAACCAAGGTACGCGGAAAACGAGACCTTACGTACTCGTTGGCAGCTATTACAGTGCCTCTCACAAAGCTTTTGGCGCACTTGGCAAAGGGATTATTTGCATACCTTACAACAGCGAATGAAATGGTTCAAACACGGCAACCATCAGCCAAGACTGAACGATCTTGTTACCATTTATGAACCCAACTTACCTGCCAACGAATGGAGGTTGGGCCGCGTTGTACAGCTCCATCCGGGTAAAGATGACATTACTCGTGTTGTGACAGTCAAAACATCTAAAGGCTTACTTGTAAGACCTGCTGTCAAAATTTGTCCTCTTCCAATTGAGCAAAATAATTAACTTATCTGCATTATATTTTCATACTTATAATTTAACGCACATAAAACACTTAACCATTTTTCAAGTATCTAGTATATGTATATCAGACTTATCTATTACATTTAAACTTATTTTGTTCTTATCAGCTTAGCTTTAATCTTAGAATCTTATCAGCATGATGACAAATGAATCTGCATAGGCCGTAAGTCTCGAACTTCATCTATCTTATCTTATGAAATCACCGGTTGATTTCAAATGGGGGGATATGAACAGGCTTTGGGATGCTTTCCCAGTTAATCCTCATTCCTTCCTTGTATTCCTAATTTAAATCTGCCGCCACACGCGACATTCAAACGTTGCGTATCCAAACATCATATCGTCGGACCGCTCGCGCCCTCTGACGGAAGAAAACAAAAACTTCAGTTCGAACTCAAATAACGAGCGGCTGGCCAGCCCATCTTCTCCGCGAAGACTATACTCAAAAATACCGTGAAAATACGACTGCTCGTCAACAGTGTGGTGATCTCCAGGCTCCCAGTATCCCGTGAGTACATTACCTTCCTCTTTTGTTTCTCTTAGCCTGGTTCTGAATAGAAGCCTTCAAAACCGCGTGATTGGCTGTACGCGAAACTCAAATCAGTCTGTATTCAGTCACAATGTCTTTTCTATTGTTTTTGGGAATAGGGGTTATAATTGATTTTTTCCATTTACTGGGAAACACTCCAGTTTCAATAGACGTGCGAAATATGAATGTTATTGGTCCTGCAAGTACCCCAGCACACTTAGATATGAAAAATGGATGAAGGTCATCGGATCCGGCACCTTTTCTAATATTAACCTTTTTTAATTCACTCAGTACTTGTTCAAAAGTAACGTTGATTGTGCTTATGTCCACAGTAGAAGATGTGTTGTAGCTACAAGGGTAGGTTTGAGATGTGGACGAAACAAAAACTGAATTGAAGTACTCATTAAAAGCATCACAAATGTCCTCGCCAGTAGAGAGTACTTTACCGTTGTACATCATTCTTTCAGGGATGGTGTTAGATGCATTTTTTTATTTGACGAATGACCAAAAAGAATTGGAATCTTTTTTAAATAAATAATCTAAGATCGTGAATACTCTACCTTCTCCTAGTTTTAATACACTTGATGGGCAGTTGTTGATTTCTTGGTACTCCATGTATGTTCACCAGATGTTTCTTCACTGATGCCGGGCGCTTGTATCTGAAATATATACATCATGTCTGAATTAATCTGAAATGAAAGCGGTTCGACTATCATGGTATGGACATGTGTTAAGGAGGGATCGCAAGTTACTAAAAACTTTTTGCAAAAAAAGTACCCATTCCCGAAAAAAATACTAAAAAGGCGAAAATAACATTACTTTTGCAAGTCAATGAAACAAAAAAAAGTCACCACCTTCATTTTTATTTTATTTGATCCTTTTAAGTTGTAGACCAGACGAAGTCTTGTTATCATTAGAGGGAGAGCCGGCTGCAAAAATACCTACCTCATCAGGTACCCCAATAGGCTATCTTTAGATCGTTAACCGACACTTAAACACGTAAAAAAAATCAGGTCTGCCAGTGCCGATCCTGCCGGGTCATGGAAAAAAATCATATTTTTTGTCGCATTTTTTTGGTGAAAATTACGTCACAAGGTACCCGAATTAAAGTGCTGGCAACAGTTAACCATTGATTAATTACCTAAAAAAAAGTAGGTCTGCCATTGCGCACCCTGCCGGAAGTACTTGGCAGACCTCTAAAATATGGCCCCTCCAGCACCATGAACCTACCTCATCGAGTACCCTGATGGAACCTACGCCAAATAATAGCCAAGATGCCCTCGATAGAGGATCAAAAGGTCTGCCAGGTCTAATCTTGCCGGAACTTAATGTTCAAAGCATTTGAAGTCGGTATGGTAAGTAGGCAGCATTATTTCATACAAAGAAGAAGGGGCGAAATGTCCCTTGTAACACTTTCTCCTATATATCAAATGAAAGAGCGTAAAAAATAGATCATTTTATTCCTTAACAGTAAATGTGTGAATACTGGGGGAAAAAAGTTATTCACCGATAAAGAGAGAAAATATTTTTTTTATTTTTTTTCTTCGGACATACTTGGGTGAGGTGTCTATTGATAGGTCTTTTAAAATGACCGTGATGTTTCTAAGATCATTTTTTCTCAAAGTCAATCGTTTGAAAGATAGACAGTTTCAAAGTGCTAAAATGTGTCCCCACCCCCTCTAACTTTTAAACTAAGAGAGTGAAAACTCTAAAAAAATATATGCTGTAGATCGCAATGAAAAATTACAACCAAGATTAGTTTGAACGAGATGAAGTTAGCCGTTTTTGAGATATAGCACATTTATAAAACCGCAAATATAACTTTGTCATTCATACAGTTACTATGAAAAACAAACTTATCACAAAATGTGTATTTTTGTTGCCGCTTTAACAAAAAATAATACAAATTAAAGGTGGCTCCTACGATGGTACGGAACCCTTCATGTGCGAGTCCGACTCACACTTGGCCAGTTTTTTTTAAAATCCAATTTGTTTTTATCTCCAATTATTCACGTTAACTGTGTGAATAATTGGAGATAAAAATTATTCACCTCTTATAAAGAAATGTTTTTTTTTTTTAGTAGTAGTGCTAGTGACCCGCCCCGGCTTTGCAAGGGTGCAATGTTCGGAATATAAAACTTCCCCTTGAATCACTTTTGTCTATTGCTGAAAACTGCATAAAATCCGTTGGGTACCATCTATCTGGCAGAAACTTGATGCTCCGAAATTTATTTGGCATACCGCACTTGGCATATTCTTCTTTGAACGAATGTGTTTATGGCAGATCAATTATTTAGTAGAATACTCATTTCGCAGAATGTTTAAATAGCCGAATTTTCAAAGGCATACTTTTAAGATGGCAGAATTTTATTTGGTAGATTTTTATACGGTATAACGACCGTCTCGCGAAAGTATCCTTTATGGGCGGCATGGGCACCGGGCCTTAGGCCGACGAAGGAGGCCGGCGGAGGCCCGGCACTTCGGGGACAGAAGATATTAGTGTTATTTAATATGCGAGCGAAGCGAGCGCGCGTCATGGAGTACATGCGTTGCATGTATGAGTGACGTCATTATTATTATTAATAATAATAATAATAATTATTATTATTTTTGACATACATTTAATGTTCTGAGCTAGAAATTATAGCCGGGGCATGGGGTCACAACTCGAACAAATTATAATTAATCTTGAAAAAAACACAACAGATGGCAGCATAGGTAGCAGTAATGAAATTAACAATCGCTTAAATGCGTTATACGGTAGATTTCGGCCGAAATAAGATTTGCAAAAATCAAAAGTTCCATGTTTAACGCTTATTTATCTATCTACACTCATTTATCACGTTATTTCAACAAAAAAGGTTAAAGGAGGACTTTTACTTCAATTCGTACCCATACATTGATAAAGTTGTCAAAAGTAAGCCATCTGTAAATCATTTTCTCTAGAGCTGTTTGCAATAGATGGCGTTTTACTCAATTTGCCACATACAATAATCGTAACTGTTGTATAATTTTAATTAAATTTAACCATTAAAAAGCATATGTATTACTGTTTAAAGAAATATAACACATCTTTTAACATTTCTAAGCGAATTAATTACATATTTTTCTCATTTTACTGAACCCGAAAGTTCCGGAACTACATAACACGAAACGTGAACTCCTAGATGGCGTTGTAAAACTCCAGTCTGTGGCAATTAGTGCGACGCTGGTGCTGCCATCTGTTGAAATAATGGAGGAAAGAATATAAAACGAGCAATAAGATGACTTAGGGAGGTGTCATTTCTTTGTATGGGATTGGGTATCTGTACGAAGTATTATAATATCTGTGGCCGGGGTGAGCTGATAATAATAATTAATAATAAAAGTTATTATTATTATTGCATGTTACACGTATGTATGAAATGAAATGCGTGCCAAAAGACGATTCTGATTATGAATTTTCGGCGAAATGATGGTTCTGGAAATGAAGTTTATGCTCAAAGATGATTCTGACTTACAAAATTATGCGTTTTGAATTTATGGTAAATAAGTGTATGCCAAATGATTTTCTGCGAAATGAAGTTTCTGCCATCCACTGTCATGCAAAACAAAATTCGGGTATAAAAAAATTCTGCTAAAAAAGGTAGACCCAAATCCGTTACGATGTTTGTGTGTTTATGAGCAATACACTCAAAAAGTATTCGTACTTTCTACGATGACATCGTCCGAATTTCTCATCATAATTATTTCAGCCGAAAGACGACGACCCTCCCCGCCCTTTGCACGGGTGAAATTGCTGAATATAAACCTTCATCTTGAATTACTCTATTTCTAAAAACTGCATTAAAATCCATTGCGTAGTTTTAAAAATCGATCAAACGCGTTCCATATGGTGTCGGGCGTAAAGAATAGCACCATCCCATATCTACCCTCTATTGAGTCTAAAAAATTAAAAAATCATTTCTTTAAAGGTGAATAACTTTTCTCTCCAATTATTCACACAGTAAACGTGTGAAAAATTGGAAAAAATAAATCAATTATTCACTCACACAGTAAACGTGTGATGGACGGTGTGAATAATTGGAAAAAAATAAATTGGATAAAAAAAAAACTGGCCAAGTATGAGTCGGACTCGCACATGAAGGGTTCCGTACCATCGTAGGAGCCACCTTTAATTTGTATTATTTTTTGTTAAAGCGGCAACAGAAATACACATTTTGTGATAAGTTTGTTTTTCATAGTAACTGTATGAATGACAAAGTTATATTTGCGGTTTTATAAATGTGCTATATCTCAAAAACGGCTAACTTCATCTCGTTCAAACTAATCTTGGTTGTAATTTTTCATTGCGATCTACAGCATATATTTTTTTAGAGTTTTCACTCTCTTAGTTTAAAAGTTAGAGGGGGTGGGGACACATTTTAGCACTTTGAAACTGTCTATCTTTCAAACGATTGACTTTGAGAAAAAATGATCTTAGAAACATCACGGTCATTTTAAAAGACCTATCAATAGACACCTCACCCAAGTATGTCCGAAGAAAAAAAATAAAAAAAATATTTTCTCTCTTTATCGGTGAATAACTTTTTTCCCCCAGTATTCACACATTTACTGTTATGGAATAAAATGATCTATTTTTTACGCTCTTTCATTTGATATATAGGAGAAAGTGTTACAAGGGACATTTCGCCCCTTCTTCTTTGTATGAAATAATGCTGCCTACTTACCATACCAACTTCAAATGCTTTGAACACTAAGTTCCGGCAAGATTAGACCTGGCAGACCTTTTGATCCTCTATCGAGGGCATCTTGGCTATTATTTGGCGTAGGTTCCATCAGGGTACTCGATGAGGTAGGTTCATGGTGCTGGAGGGGCCATATTTTAGAGGTCTGCCAAGTACTTCCGGCAGAGTGCGCAATGGCAGACCTACTTTTTTTTAGGTAATTAATCGATGGTTAACTGTTGCCAGCACTTTAATTCGGGTACCTTGTGACGTAATTTTCACCAAAAAAATACGACAAAAAATAAGATTTTTTTCCATGACCCGGCAGGATCGGCACTGGCAGACCTGATTTTTTTTAAGTGTTTAAGTGTCGGTTAACGATCTAAAGATAGCCTATTGGGGTACCTGATGAGGTAGGTATTTTTGCAGCCGGCTCTCCCACTACATGAATCAATTTTAGATTTCGTCAAGTCATGTCAAAAAAACTAGAGTACTGAATCAATTTTGATGAAATTTCTATGGGACCAATCGGAACGACGGTCCCACGGACGCACGGACGGCATAGTTGGCGCAGTGGCTGAGCAATTGGACTGCTGCGCTGCGTGTCGCGGGTTCGATCCCCGCACGGAACAAATATTTGTATATCCTACAGATAGTTGTTCCGGGTTTGGGTATTTGTGTATGTGAGTTTAAATGTTTGTAAAAGCACCCACGATACAGGAGAAATTCCTAGTGTGGGACGTTTTAAAAAAAATGCATAATTAGTGTCTTTTTATTTAAAAAAAAATATTTTTCAAATCGGTTCATAAATGACGGAGTTATATTAGGAACACCTTTGCTTAACCCCTCGGGGAGATGTTTGTCATACGCGCCGACCATGGCGGTCGTCAAACCATGTCAGAGGTCCTTGAAGTGGTTTAGAAACTCTGACACTAGGGTGTGTGGGGTCGTTAGACCTTACTGCCCACACGATATGAAGAAAAAGCGGCGACCCTAAATAACATGGGAAAGGGCAGGAAAATACTAGTATTATATACTTACGTTTCAGGACACAAGTAGCAGAGATACGTGTATATAAGATAATGCACCCTGTTCTGATGTCCAGTGAGCTCCGAACGACTACGAAACATGGCCGGACAACGCTCACACTGAAATTTATACGGTTTTATTTATTTATTTGGTATTTAGACATTAATACAGATTATAACAATGACAGAAGTACGGAATGTGGGTGGAGAGGGAGAGGAAGACCAAAGAAAAGATGGATGGAGTGTGTGAGGGGTGATATGAAGGAAAAAGGAATAAATGATAACGTGACGACTAACAGGGCAGAATGGAAGGACAAAACGTGTTGCGCCGACCCCAAATGACATGGGATAAGGGCAGGAAGGTGATGAGAAGTACCGGTACGTATGCCTATTTGGGTCCGTTCACACAGACCAGTTCTGTTTTAAACGTGGTACAAAATGTACTCTCCTCCCCGAGCCTTTGAAGTCTTAATAATAAAGTTAAACAAAGAATTTAAATGTTTTCATAGATTATTTGTTTTGATGAATGATAAATTGAGGAATGAGGTTATACGAGAACATCCAGGGCTGCGGGTTACTCGAAAGAGATACCGCGGCCTCGACACAAAGGGCTAAGAAGGAACATGGGTGGTTTTTAGTCAGTAGAAATCTGACACTCCCTACCGCTCTACCCAGAGCTGGTGTCATTTGATCGATTTGATTTTGTCGGCACAGTTAGCGCAGTGGCTGAGCGATTGGACTGCTGCGCTGCGTGTCACGGTTCGATCCCCGCACGGAAAAAATATTTGTATGGCCTACAGATAGTTGTTTCGTGTCTGGGTGTGTTTGTGAGTTTAAATTTTTGTAAACGCACTCACGATACAGGAGAAATTCCTAGTGTGGGGCAAAGTTTTAGATAGAAAAAAGAAAGATGATTTCCAAACCTACAAAAAAAAAAAACAAGTATAACTACCAGAACGTTGCAGCGGTTTTAAAGACGATGCGATGTAGTGACAAAAATAGAAAATTATTTATGCTTAAGTGGTTTGGTCATGTCCTGTGGCCCGATATGCATTCATACGCAGTGAACATGCAATTGACGTAGTATTTACTTAGTAAAACATCTGCACAAATAACGTCTATGTAACATTGTAGGCAAATTAATTAAATAAAACCTTGAACTGGATAAAATGAGCCATGTGTTTGCTATCCTACTAATATTTGGGGGATATGAGGAACAGGGTGTAAAGTTCCTCATCCCCTGTAGGAAAGGGAGGATCCTCCGACCGGACGGGTGTTGTGTCCGGCGGGCTAACTGCCCGACAGTTGTAAGTCGGGAACTCCTATACAGGCTTATGTCGCGGATAATGTTGATAGCGCTGAAGTGTACTGGAACGCAATATTTTTATAATTTTTGTCTATGAGTGGCAACACTCTCTTCCGCTTTATGCTTGCTGTACCCATGTTGTGTGGTAATGGAAATAAAACAGTTTAATTATATTTTCTGGTATTTATATTGATTGGACACCTGTTCCCGTGTTCCTGAGGGCCAGGACGCGACAAGGCGTGAGGACACCACATTTTGGCGACGAGAGGAAATTCAGTAAGCAAATTGCAAAAATCTTATCGTCATGGCGGCGATGGCGTCGAATGCCGGCGTACTTAAACCATTTTCGGAAGGAGAAGACATCGATTGTTTTCTGGAGAGGTTGGAGCAATATTTTACAGCCAACACAATAGAAGCAGAAAGGCAAGTGGCAACTTTACTGACAATGATCGACGAGAATACATATAAAGTTTTAAAGAGCATTGTGCATCCTATGTTACCGAAACAAAAGAAATATTTAGAGCTGGAAGCAGCACTCAAAATGCGTTACAAGCCTAGGACATCATACTATAGGAAAAGAACTGCGTTTGATAGGATGAGGCAGGATGAAGGCGAGTGCGTCACCAAATGGTATGCTCGTGTCAGACAGGCGGCGGCTGATTGTAATTTTCATAACGTAGAAGAAAGAGTTAAAGATAAATTTGTAACCGGAATGAAACAAGGACCAGTTTACGAAAGATTATGTGAAGAAGATGTAAAGAAGGAGCTAAAAGAATTAATTGAAATTGCATTAAACAAGGAATCTGTACTACAGGAGAGGGCTCAAGTAAACAGAGTAGCTCAGAGGAACCAAGGAGGTCACAAACAAGCAAAGAAAATGACAAACAAGGAGCAGAGCCAAGCGGAGACGGAGGGGTTGAAGTGCATTCATTGCGGAAAAGGTAATCATTCATTTGCTAGGTGCAAATACAAATCTTATAAGTGTAAAATCTGTAAAAAAGTTGGACACTTAGCTAGTGTGTGTAAATCTAAGCCCACAAATATTGTTGATGTACACAAAAGTAATAATAGTACTGAAAATTTAGATATTTTTAACTTTTCTCAATATGGAAATGTAGACTATATTTCTCCTATAATTTTTAAATGTATCATTAATAATGTACCTATAGACATGGAGCTGGACACAGGGGCAGCGGTCTCATGTATTCCAGAAGCAGTATATAAGCAAAAATTTTCTAACTTAAAGATTATTGAAACACATGTTGAGTTAAGGACATACAATGGTGAGATCATAAAGCCTGTTGGTAAATTTAAGGCATGTATACTGTATCAGAACATAGAAATTAAGGGTGAACTATTTGTAGTAAGAAATGGCAGCAAAACTTTACTGGGTAGAGATTTAATAAAGAAATTTAATTTTAGTAACAAAGAAATTTTATCCATTAATACAATGGAGAAGGGCAAATTAGATAATTTGTTACAAGAGTTCTCAGAAATTTTTAATAGTGGTTTAGGAGTAATAAAAGGGGAAGAAATAAAATTAGACTTAAAGGAGAACACTAAACCTATATTTCACAAACCTAAACCAGTTCCACATGCGTTCAAGGAAAAAGTTGATCAGGAAATAAATAAGTTGGTGAGGGAAGGTGTATTGGAGAAGGTAGAAACTTCCAAGTGGGGTACACCGTTGGTTCCTGTTATCAAGGAAAATGGTAGTCTCAGGTTATGTGCTAATTATAAAATAACTATAAATAAATATTTAGAAGACATTAACCATCCTTTACCGCGTATTGAAGATATTTTTACAGCATTACAAGGGGGTGAAAGGTTCACAAAGTTAGATCTTCGCAACGCTTTTAATCATCTGTTAGTGGATAGTGATACAGGTGAGTTACTAGCCTGGTCGACACCAAAAGGTATTTATAAATTAAAAAGACTTCCGTATGGTACCAAGCCTGCTAGTGCAATTTTCCAGGCAAAAATGGAAAAAGTATTGTTAGGTGCTAAAGGAGTAGTCAATTTCATAGATGATGTGTTAATTACAGGGGGTAATGACTCAGAGCATCTAGATAATTTGAGGGAAGTTTTGAAAAGATTTCAAAAGGTAGGAATTAGGTTAAATAAGTCTAAATGTTTATTTTTTCAAGAAGAAGTCAATTATTTGGGTCACATTATTTCCAAGGAGGGATTAAAAAAGGACAAAGTAAAGTTAGAGGCAATTTTGAAAGCGCCACCACCAACCAATGTAAGTGAGGTTAGGTCTTGGATTGGTATGGTAAATTATTATTCTAAGTTTGTTCCACATTTGTCTCAGACATTAAAACCTATTTATGATTTGCTACAAAAAGATAAGAAATTTTCATGGTCAAAAGATTGTAGTAGTAGCTTTGAAAAAATAAAAAAGGAGATAGTTTCTGATAATATTTTAGTGCATTTTAATAGAAATTTACCTTTGAGACTTTCATGTGATGCGTCTCAGAATGGTATAGGTGCTGTGCTCAGCCATATAATGCCAGATGGTTCTGATAGACCTATTAGTTTCATTTCAAGAGTATATTCAAAGGCTGAAAAGGGGTACTCAATGATTCATAAAGAAGCTTTAGCTATTTATTGGGCAGTAAATAAGTTTTATCAATATTTAATAGGTATGAAGTTTGAACTTGAGTCTGACCATAAACCTTTACAGGCATTATTTGGTGAGAACAAAAGTCTCCCACAGATGGCTGCAGGTAGGTTGCAGAGATGGTCTATATACCTAGCTAACTTTGATTATACATTTAAGTACATTTCAGGTTCAAGTAATGTAAAAGCAGACTGTATGTCTAGATTACCATTAGATTGTGAGAGTCAGGATAAAAGTGAGTGTGATTACATTAATTTTGTAGAACAGCAGAATATTATTGATTTACATACTGTGAGGTCTGAGACTAGAAAAGATACATTACTAAGTTCAGTGTATAATATGATTAGGTATGGTTTTCCTAACATGGTACAAAATAATAATTTAAAAGCATTTATTCAAAGAAAAAGTGAATTGTACATTGATCAGAATGTTATTATGTGGGGTTACAGGGTTGTAATACCTCAAAAGTTACAGTTACATTTATTAAAAGAATTACATTCAACTCATGAGGGTGTAGTCAAAATGAAAGCAAATGCAAGGTCTTATTTTTGGTGGCCTGGTTTAGATAGTGATATTGAGAATTTTGTGAAGACTTGTGATGTTTGTATGTCAGCCAGACCAGAACCACCAAAGGCAACGGTTATTTCATGGCCAAAGACCAATTTTCCATATGAACGTGTTCATGCAGATTTTCTAGGGCCTGTTGACAATAAAATGATTTTGTTAATTATTGATACTTACTCCAAGTGGCCAGAAGCTTTTATAATGAAAAACTTAGATTCTAAATTAACTGCAGAAAAGTTTAGGGAATGCTTCAGTAGGTTTGGTTTGCCTAGATTTGTTGTGACAGATAATGCTGCTACCTTCTGTAGTAAAGAGTTTTCAGAATTTTTAAGTAAGAATGGTATTCACCATGAAACATCTCCTCCATTTCACCCAGCTACGAATGGGTTTGCTGAAAATGCTGTAAGAAATTTTAAGTCATCTTTGTTAAAATCATTAAAAGATAGAAATAATTATAATGTATCTTTTGAAACATTAATGAACAGATATCTTTTTCATTATAGAAATTCAATTCATGTAACTACAGGTATGACACCATCTGAATTAATGTTTCAAAGAAAACTAAGAACTAGATTTGACTTGTTAATTAATAATAAGAAAAATAGCAATAAAGTGATAGTTGAGGGAAAAAGGAAGGAAGAATTTGTAGAAGGAGATATTGTGTACTGTAGAGACTATAGATATCCCAATAAGAAAAAATTTGTTAAAGCTAGAATAGATGAGGTATTATGCAAGAGAACTTATTTGTGTAAAACGGAAGATAATTTAATTTGGAAAAGACATGTAGATCAGATTATTCGTGCATCAGATAACTTGTTTCCTAACCCTATTCAAAGTGACTCTAAAGATAATGATGTGTCATTGTCATCACCTATTCAGGAATACTTACCACCTATTGTAAAAGAAAATGATAATTCTGTATGTTTACCTAGTCAGAAAATTGTACCACCTATTGAGTCTACATACAAGAGTTCTAACACTGCAATGTCGGAGATTGCAAGTCCTGTAAAAAGTTGTGTTAATAAAGATTTAGTGTTAACAGATGTAGAAAATAAGAATGTAGCTGATGAGACAGTAGGAATAAGACAATCAACTAGGATTAGGAAACCACCCCAGCGTTTAAATTTGTGAGGGGGATATTGAAGTGTACTGGAACGCAATATTTTTATAATTTTTGTCTATGAGTGGCAACACTCTCTTCCGCTTTATGCTTGCTGTACCCATGTTGTGTGGTAATGGAAATAAAACAGTTTAATTATATTTTCTGGTATTTATATTGATTGGACACCTGTTCCCGTGTTCCTGAGGGCCAGGACGCGACAAGGCGTGAGGACACCACAAGCGCGATGTAGGATTTCTGTCGATTGTTGTTAGTACGCAGGTGTTGCGATAGATGTCGCTAGTCGCCACAAATATAATAAACGCGAAAGTTTGTATGTATGGATAGATGGAAAACTACTGAACGGATTTGGATAAAATTTGTACACAGATAGTTTATTACCTGGATTAACTCATAGGATGGTTTTTATCCAGATTTTATCTTCCCGTGGGATAATTTTCGAGTTGAAGCGGGTAAAGCCGCGGGCAGCAGCTAGTTAACGAATTAAAAATTGAAACGAGTGCTTAGATGGTTTTGTCATGAGGATGAGTGAAGGGTGACTTATAAAAGGTCAACGCCGGGGGAGCCCTAGAAAGACATACACTGACCGTATTGGTGATGTTCTTCAGAAAAGACAGATGCGTAGTACTTGCAACTGGCGTGCGTGTATGACCAGATGTATGAATGTGGACGAGGCAAAAGGAGTATGTAAGGATCGTAGCAAGTGGCGTTCAAATCAAATCAAATCATTTATTTTTGCTGAATACACTGTTACAATGGTGTTATAAGAATTACATGTTTCAAGTGATTCTACCGTAAGGCTTGCAAAATTTATACAGTCATAAGTAGTTATTCATCAATTAATTAAAAATAGACATTGGAATAAATAAAATTAGATGAAATAAGCACGATACAGTTATAATAAGTTAAAGCCATAGTGGAGAATAAATTAATTAATAAAAAATGAAAAAAATAGATTAAGTATTTCAATGTCAATGTCAAAATTAGTTATTAAGAGATACATGCATCATTCATTGAATAATTGATTTTACTTGATGTCACTGTGAGGTCTTTATTTTGGCAAAATTATCATTGAGGAAGTCATTCAAGTTATAGTAGCATTTATTCACCAGAATTTTTTTTAGACTTTTCTTAAATAGGGCCGTATTCATTCCCCTTATTTCTTTAGGTAATTTATTGAAGATTACGGGAGCCATATTGAACACACTCTTGTACATTAAAGAGGTACATGTTCGGGGCACATAAAGGCGAAGTGCGTCCCGTTGTTGCCTATTATTTATTTCTGATGCTAATTTAAATAGGTTTTTATTGGTTTTCACAAATAATGAGACCTCATAAATATACAGACTTGGGAGAGTCAGAATCTTATACTCCTGGAAAAACGGTTTACAGGTTTCGAGCATTTGAAGCCCAAACATAGCCCTTAAGCACCGTTCTGTGGTTTCTGCCTATTACTTCTTTCCTCAAAAGCGTTAGTTTATGTACCTTCGGGATACATAAATTAACTAAGGTTATTTGTACAATTACAAAGAAAGAAGGAGAATCGGGTAGTCATAGGGGACGGAATTCCATTAACTTGAGAAAATTCCATTCTTTTCACGATTTCAGTAGGTACCTTCTTACTGATTTTAATCTAATTTAACCGAAACTTTTAATAATTACTGTAAATAATAAGTAATAAATAACTCCAACAACAATGCTATCATTGTGCTTTGTATCGTTAGTCGCGTATATACTTATCTGACTGACTGATTAGCCAGAGAAGGCAAAACATAGGGAGAGTTGCAAAGGAATGGAGGAGGCCTTTGCCCAGCAGTCAGAACAGGCTAGTTAAAAATATTTGTAAGTTTCAATTTAAGTATCAGAAATGAGGACATCCGCATGAGAACCAAGTTTACCGACATAGCCCGAAGAATTGCCAAACTTAAGTGGCAGTGGGCAGGGCACATTGCTCGCAGAACGGATGGCCGATGGGGCCGGAAAGTTCTGGAATGGCGACCGCGAACCGGAAAACGTTGCGTTGGAAGGTCTCCCACTAGGTGGACCGTGCACCTGGTGAAGGTTGCGGGGACCCGCTGGATGAGAGACGCACGGGACCGGTCAATGTGGCGACACCTGGGGGAGGCCTATGTCCAGCAGTGGACGTCTTTTGGCTGAAATGATGATGATATATAAATGTAGGTACCTGCAAGTTCCTGACTCCGAAGTGCTTCCTCATATGCTGTGCTATGTTGGCTCTCATTCGGAACGAGTCCCCGCACACGTCACACTTGTAAGGCCTCTCACCTGTGTGGGAGGCGCGCTCGTGGTTCTACCGACAAAACAATATATAACATAACATCACGCCTGTAAGCAAGCTAGGGCCGACGCCTGTCAGGGCTGCGAGACCGTTGGAAAGAGATACAGAGGCCCCGCAACGCAAAAAGCGAAAAAGCATGGGTGGTTTTTAGTCAGTAGACGTCTGACGCTCCCTTCCGCTCTGCCCAGAGCGCGAGGGGTTATTTCATAATTTGCCATAAAAAAGGCCTGTAATCCCCGAAGGTTCAGGCAAAAGTGTAGGTACCTCATAAGGACTAACTTACAAAAAAAATAAAACCTTTGAAATTATTGACTTTAGTTTTTTTTTTTAATTATAAATGGGCTTGCTCTTGACTTTAATCTTGCCCTAAGGGCAGAGATGATGTCGACGATGGAACGAGCTTACCCAGAAGAAGCCTGTTTACTCGCGACTTAAATAGATTAGGGCTTTATGAACTCGGAAAAACCGATGCAGGCAGGGAGTTCCACTCCTTGGCTGTGCGCATAATAAAGGACTTAGCAAAGCGCTTCGTTCGAATGTGTGGAACGTCGACTAGGTATGGGTGATACTGATAACCTGCAGTACTCCTAGTCTCCCGATGGAAGAAGGGAGATGGTGGAATCAGCTCGTGAAATAGGAAAGTCATATTTATGTAATCATTTCCACGGTCGATCTGTGGACGTGTCCCCATAAGTTTTTAAACTGACATGGTCACTGACACTACTATTAATCGGGAACTCGAAACAAAAATCAAACATGGTAAATATCCCGTTTATGATATTAATAGTAGTGTCCCCATAAATTACTTCCAGAGTTTATTTAATAAAAAACTAATTACATAGCAAAACATGTCAGAGACCCTTGAGGTGGTTTAGTTAGATACTATGACACTAGGGTGTGTGGGGTCGTTAGACCTTACTGCCCACACGATATGAAGAAGTAGTAGGTACCTGTAACTGCAGTGGATCCACAGCTCTGTAGGAACATCTGCTACAAGCTAGCCTCTTCTTACGACCATGTACGCGCTGCTGATGATACCGCATGTGGCTTGGATTTACAAACTTTTTGCCGCATTCCTGGAATATTAAACATCATATACATACACGCTATCGAGCTAAAAGATCATAATCATTTATTTGCAATAAGTATTGGTACAAATTACATCATGCATCATTAAATAGTATAGAACGAAGTCACTTCCCGCTGTCTGTCCCTATGTACCTATGCTTAGATCTATAAATCTACGCAACGGATTTTATAGATAGAGTGATTCAAGACTTTTTTTTGCACCCGTATGAAGCCGGGCGGGTCACTAGTCCTAACTAATATTATAAATGCGAAAGTAACTCTGTCTGTCTGTCTGTCTTTGCTTCACGCCTAAACTACTGAACCGATTTGTGTGAAATTTGGTACAGACATAGTTTGGAACTTGAGAAAGGACATTGGATAGTTTTTTTTTTTTTTTTCGCGATATAAACCAAAAATCTGCCGGAAGTCACTATTCCACGCGAACGAAGTCGCGGGCAAAAGCTAGTTTATAATAAATCAAAGTCATCCGCTGTGTCTGTCTGTTCGCGATAAACTCACAAACTTCTGCATTGATTTTCATGTTGTTTTCACCCATGATAGAGTGGTTCTCGAAGACGGTTTAAGTATATATTTCTTTTCGAAATTAAACCCTTAGTAAGTTAGTTAAATAGGGGATAAAAGTTTGTTGGGATTATTTTTAGCTAGCTAGAAAGCTAGTGAGTACATAAGAAAAAGTCTGAAACTGGCGCCGCCGGTGAATGAAAAGTTGTGTGGTAATCGGTTTTTCTTGGTATGGACATGTAAGTCGAGCTCCACTATAACTGACAAATGCTTGCACTGACTGGACGGGTCCACTCAAATCTGTGTGGTGCTTTCTTCAAAAGACCATCTCAAACACTAATCTGCATAGTCTTCATGTGTGTATTATACCAAGATTATGTTTGTACCTTGAACATATTGTAAACCCAAACGATTTTAAAAGAGTGTCCATGAAGTTTCTTGTCATTCTTCTCATGAGACCAACGCTTTGGAATGGGCAACTACAGTACACTCACGAGTTATTATGCCTTGTGACTGGGACTGTAGCTTAGTTTATTTAGCTTCATTAGTTCAGTAGTTTGCTGCCGCACTCGGAGAGCTTCAGTGGTTGTTTGGGCCGTCGCTTGGTAAGGGCTTTTGGCGGTTTTGTCATACAAAATTATGTCAGGCCTTTGCTGGGTGGCGGCTTGAGTAATCGTTGGATATCTCTGAGTGCTGCAGTTAGTTTAGACTATTCAAAAGTGCCTGTTACTGGCCTACTTGAAATAAATATTTTTGACTTTGACTTTGACTTTGACATGTGATGCGAAGGAATGAGGAAAATGTTTAGTGTGAATGTAGATGGCTATTATAGTAGAGGGAGACCAAAGAAACGATGGATGGACTGTGTGAAGGATCAATTATTATTTGTGGCTAAATAATAATTGCCAGTCGCGATGAATAACTTTAGTGAAATAATCGATACTTATGACATTGAGGTATAATGTACTTCGTACTAGAGGAGACACCTCAACTCGATTTTTTGTAACACACGTTTCGGTGCGTGCACTGAACCTCATTTAGTCTATGCCGAGCGGTTGCTGCGACGTGACATATTTGAGTGAAGTTTTTTGTTCTAAAATATGCCTTCGTGTGCATTGAGATACTGTACAAATAATTCAAGAAATACAAGTAAAAATCACAAGTAATTAAAATATAACTATTATCTTTAAAACACATTTGATTTAATAATATTTTTTCAATTGCAATGTGTCATCGTGGCGGCCATATTTACGTGAAAGTCAAAGAATAAAACATTAGCATGCACAGACCTGACACTATCGACGTATTCAATGCTTGGCCACGAATCCTCTACATGTAAGTCAAAATTGATAGTAGGTTAGATAATATTTGCATATGTATCAAGACAATTAACAAAAAAGTTTAAATGTGAAGATTGTATTGAAAGTTTGACTATACTATAAACTTCCACTTCAAACATCTATCATACGTAATTTAATACGGCAATGTGGTGGAAGTCTTGCCTCGAAATGTGATTTTAGTTATATGTCACACCCTAAAGCATTTAATTAGGAAAGAAGTATTTGTAAATTTGAATCAACATTCACTGAATCAGCCGAGTGCAATACGTCATTACGAAAGTTACAATGTCGAATCACACGGCGCCGAATATTTGCGACAACGAATACTGTGAACACGAAAGCACGCAGCGACGCGTACCGTTACAACGAATGCACGAGACTTCGGTGTAACGATTTTTGTGGTAACGTGAATTCGTTGTTCCGTGATTCGAAGTCTCGTGCATTGTGTTTCGCTGTTCTGCAAAACCTTTACCGGATAATAAACCGTTGTTAAACTTTATCTCGTATTAGTTATTTCCAACAGTTGTAACGGTATGCGTCGGTGCGTGCTATCGTACTCACAGTATTCGTTGTCGCAAACATTCGGCGCCGTGTGATTCGACATTGTAACTTTCTTAATGATGTATCGCACTCGAATCAGCCATCAACATTCAATCACAGAAAAAATAAAAATTATTGTTACAGTTTAAGTACATTTTTATTTATTTTCTAAGTACATACGTACAATATTATATCAAGTAGGCCGAATAATAACATTATGTCGCATCTGTACGTATTGATAGTAATTTAGTAATCTATGAGAACATGACACCCCCCGCCCGCCCCGCTGTCATCAAGTGCGCGCACATTATTTTGTTTGAAATAGCTTCTCTAGTACGAAGTACATATACCTCAATGACTTATGACGGGTGACCGCGAAACGGAAGATGTTGCGTTGGAAGGTCTCCCACTAGGTGGACCGATGACCTGGTGAAGGTTCCGGGGATCCGGTGGATGCGAAAAGCACGAGACTGGTCAATGTGGCGACACTTGGGGGAGGCCTATGTCTAGCGGAGGAAGTCTCTCGGCTGCTTTCCTACTCCTCCGTTATTGTTTTCTGATTAATTTTGTTGCGGGATAGAAGACAGTTAAATAGTTTTTCTGGGACTTTGTCGAGCTTCATTGTCTCGGCGCTTTTCTTGTGGTCGCCACTGTTGATTCTGGCTAACAGGAGTTACAGTGGTTTGGGAATAGTGTGGCGGGCTTGTCCCAAATTCTTGCTGCTGAAATAATGATCCTACTAATATTATACCCTTCCTACTAATATTATAAACGCGAAAGTTTGTAAGTATGGGATGGACGTTTGTTACTCTTTCACGTAAAAACTACTGAACAGATTTGGATAAAATTTGGTACACAGATAGTTTATAACCTGGATTAACACATAGGATAGTTTTTATCCCGATTTCATCTTCCCGTGGGATAATTTTCGAGTTGTAGCGGGGGAAACCGCTGGCAATAGCTAGTGATAATAAAAACAAAACTTACCTCGCAAGCATTTTGCGGTTCAAAATGTGTTTTAGCATGACTTTTGAAGATCTGTATGTTCCTCATTTCCTTGTTACATAAAGTACATCTTATTGGTCCTTGGCTATCATATGGCATTACTGCTAATGATAATAGTTTGGCATCTTGTTCCTGAAATCGTGTCAGAAAGTTCTGGTTATCATCATTTGTCTAGCCTTTCGTCCGTATATGTTGAAGTCGGCTACTAAAAATATTGTCTATTGACTGAAAACAAAAACTGGCCAAAGCGTTCCGTACCATTGTAGTAGATAATAATAATAATAATAACGTTTATTAAACAAAAGAAAGAATACAGTTGAGTACAAAAACGGTGAGCCACAAACTAAGCATAGCTTGTATCTTGTGACTCGGGAGTGCGAATTTCACAAGTTTAAAATAGTTACATCAAATTAAGGACATAAAAAGTAACAATAAACAATAAAAGTTACAGAGTAAGAAATTAGAACTTATGAGAGCTTCTGTAATGTGCTCTGAACACAACTAACTAAAAAAATAAGGTTAAGATAATGAGAGACTTTCCATGTTATTTTAGCAGCATAGACTTTTTAAAGGTTTTCCTGTAATCTGTAATATTTGGACTAATATCAGTATTTTTTTCAAAATTTAAGGCTCAGTAGTTTTGGATATAAGGAGGAGGGAATTGTCGGATAGACAGACAGACACACAAGTGATCCTTATAGGTGCCGGTTCCCACCTGCACGCAAAATACGCGCATCGAACGTGGAGTTGCGGACACCAGCCCGTCGTACTTATACTTATATAGGTGCCGTTTTTCCTTTTTTACAAAAAAATTGGGGTTGGTTTCCACTCTAGCCTGCAGATACACAACCCCAAGGGATTTTGGTGTTCCAAGAGATTCTTCGGAATGAGGTACTGAGTATGTGGTAACTATTTTTGAGTGAATATCCTTTCGGCCCTACTCTTTTGCTATAAAGTAAAATCCAGAACCAACACTTGATTGTATGTTAAAAATTAGCTCCATGTAAAATACTGGGATTCAGTTGCATCTGTTTTGACTGTAAGACGATGCCAACATATTAGGAAAAAGGCTAAGCATATTATGATGATGAGTTTTAAATCATGCCAATGTAACAAAACTACCTTGCAAAGAAGTTTCCTTGTTTCCCTCTCCAATAACTCCTTTTCTCTCAAATCCCAGTTGATTGTTTTAAAAAGTTTAGAGTCCTTCTTTATAATATTCTTAAAATCTAGATCTAAACTGTCGCTAGATTCTAGTTCCTCTATACATATTTTTGTCTCATTTTCACTGTGGATTGAATCTAAATCATCAATCAAAAAATTATTCATAAAATCAGAATCATTGCTTGATTCAAAGTCTTCAATTCTTATTGTAGATTCATTTTTAATTTCACCGCCATATTTTTTTGTATCAAACCTCTTTGGTTTTGAAACTTTTTTCGGTTTATGGTTCAAGTTCTTACTTTTTTTTAGTGCCCGATTATTTTTTTTTGTGTCTTTTTTATTTTTCTGTTTGTCAATTTCATTTTGAACTGTTGTAATTTCAGGGAGAGATATTTGACTATCTTTATCATCAGATTCAATTTTAATTGATTTGAATGTTTTCTTTAGGATTTCTTCTGTTTTTGAACTTGATTCTCTAAGTTTTAATGCTCCATTGACTAGATTTAAACATGGCTCGCATATTAATTGCGTTAGGCCATCATTTGGCTCTATCTGAAAAAAATATTAAGTTATTCTAAAGAAAAATAAGCTTGTACCTTTATAAAGTTGTTAGGTATATTTAGGTGGATAAACCCATACCATAGGTATTATTATTCTAGATATGACGACCTTTTCTTTAACTTTTCCTGTAGATAAATCGATATTTTCAAATGTTTTTTTTTTATCAATAATATAAACATTTGTTTACCTTGACTCCACAGACCAAATGTAGCTGTTTGCTGCGAAAACTTACAAGATTCTTATCAGGAAATAATTGTTTTAGATCGTTTTTAGATAAACACGTTCTACACATTGTCATTTTCTATTTAATTTTATTTTACACTAACTTTATCATGATGGAATCTTTGAAATAGTGGAGTTGTAAAATTTTTATCGTTTAAAAAGATCGTTATCAGTTTATTATTCTAATCAGAGAGCTGTTAATTAAAATAATCTTTCCCAAACTTGTTGAGATTATATCTTTACATGTAATTTAGTTTAGAAAATTATGTTATCTTATTATATGATCATGGATAACCCGATTGTATCCTCATCAAATTTGTTGGTTTTAAATGGCAATGAAAATAAAGCTGTCTTTGTGAACAGTACTTCTTTTTTATTTTGACGTTTTAGGGTTGCTAGTAGGGTAAAACAGTAAGACCTTTCCTCAAATACCGGGAAAATTTTATAAAGAGCTCCTACTTAAAACATCAAATTACTCAAAGCATTGAATGATAATGATTCTAGATGAAAAACACAATAAAATTGATAACAAAATAAATTATTGCCTATCTTAAAATGTAATCATAATCAAAGTTTAAATTGATGACAGTTTTACACATTTTCCAGTTGATAGAGGGAGAATTAATTGAATAACTTTCAACACTGAGTAATTCCACTACTTCCACTAGTGTTGTGTATCTCGTGAAAGCTTGTGACTATATTCTAGAAAACATGCAAAAAAGCTGTCACTCCATCCTTTCATATTCAAGCTAAATCATAAAAAACTGATACTAATCTCTTAGTATTATCTACACACAAATGTGACTCAGTTATCTTAGATTAGATTGATTAGATTTAATTTTATTGGTCTGTCCCGATTTTAGTTTCAGGTTTGACATTGAGAGTCACATGATACCTACTGCTGTACATGCCTAGATGGTGAAATGCCAAGGTCTACCCTGTGAAGCCAATTTTAAAATAAATGGCCTTTTAATTACAGTATTTTAGCAAACCATCACACAGAATGGGGTTCTCTTGACGAACGAGAACCATTACGTTACCTAATTTAAGTGACAGCTGGTCAAGACTGACATCGAAACGGAGTAGCTTATGATAGCCCACAAATGCTCCAGCGTCAATATTTTTCTTGTAGTCTTCGTACATTGTGGTAATAGTTCTATTATCTAAATATTGTTATCACTCAATTTTATCTTAAATCCTGTACTAAAGTTTATTACTTTATGCCCGGCCTGTAAACTTTGTGTTACATTTACGCATAGATTTATTTTATTGCGTCTATCAATAACAGTTCAATGAACATTTTGTTTTTATAATTTACGTTAAACTTATATTAGCTACTCGTAAAATGCGATAAAAATACAACTTGAAACGTTCCTGTAAATGCAAGATCGTATTGTATCCAGTATCCACTGCCTCTCAGTGTATTTGCAATACAGTATAATATGCTTATTTATGCTTAATAAAATGATCATGACAACTTTATTTATAATCAATCGATTATAAATAAGTACTTAGAATATTTTTGCACATCAACTAAGTCATACGGCATTCCGGGCATTCCCATGATCCCATCCCTATTTTGAAATGTCATTGACTCCATAGTCGGACTCGATCGCGGAGGACCGTCCGTCGTGCAATAAAAAGCCTGCAAACACGGCGCAAGCGTTTATTACAGTTCATTCTTCAAAACATTTGGTCGCCTCATGTGTTAACTGTAATTTAATCACTAAAACGCGACACAGATCAATTAAAGCGGCCGCTGTACGATAAAAATCGTCGATCGAATCACATTTCGTAACTTGTAAAACAAATAAATCGCGATAGAGACTATTGTGTGAAGTTCTACTTCCGTGGTGAGTCGTGTGTGCATTTACAAGTGTATTGTTGGATCAGGAAGATGGTTATTGAGAAGATTTGCTGCTTGGGAGCTGGTTACGTCGGCGGCCCGACGTGTAGTGTGATCGCGCTGAAATGTCCTAATATCAAGGTAACCGTCTGTGACAAGAGTGAAGAGAGGATAAACCAGTGGAACTCTGACAAGTTACCAATTTATGAACCTGGTTTAGACGACGTTGTGAAGCAATGTCGTGGCAGGAACTTGTTTTTTTCAACTGACATCGCGAAAAGCATTCAGGAATCTGATTTAATATTTATATCTGTGAATACGCCTACTAAAACGTTTGGCAACGGTAAGGGAAGGGCTGCAGACTTGAAGTATGTTGAGAGTGCAGCCCGAATGATAGCTGATCTCGCCACAAGCAACAAAATTGTCGTTGAAAAGAGTACTGTCCCAGTGAAAGCTGCCGAAATTATCATGAAGATATTAAGAGCGAACACTAAGCCTGGTGTTGAGTATCAGATTCTGTCTAACCCTGAGTTTTTGGCAGAAGGGACGGCTATTGTAGACTTAGTTGAGGCCGAGAGGGTCTTAATTGGTGGTGAAGACACTCCTGAGGGACAGAAAGCTATCCAGGACCTGTGCTGGGTGTATGAGCACTGGATCCCGGCGAAAAACATCCTGACAACTAACACTTGGAGTTCAGAGCTGTCGAAATTAGCTGCTAACGCATTCCTTGCGCAG
Source organism: Diarsia dahlii (assembly GCA_949775195.1). NCBI lineage: Eukaryota > Metazoa > Arthropoda > Insecta > Lepidoptera > Noctuidae > Diarsia > Diarsia dahlii. The sequence continues at coordinate 12,160,595 of OX459217.1, read as the reverse complement.
CGGATCTCTAGCATAAACTCCCTCTCAGCAGTCTGTGAAGCTACCGGTGCTGATGTCTCCGAAGTAGCCAGAGCAGTTGGTCGAGACTCTCGTATCGGACCCAAGTTCTTAGAAGCATCAATAGGGTTTGGAGGGAGCTGTTTCCAGAAAGACATTCTGAACCTTATTTACTTATGTGAATGTTTAAATTTGCCTGAAGTTGCAGCCTACTGGCAGCAAGTACTGAACCTTAATGATTATCAAAAGAGCAGATTCTCGAGGAAAGTCATTGAATCGCTTTTCAATACTGTGACGGACAAGAAGATAGCTATTTTAGGGTTTGCGTTTAAGAAAAATACGGGAGACACTCGTGAGTCACCGGCTATCCACGTTTGTAAAACGCTGCTCGACGAAGGAGCAAAACTACATGTTTACGATCCAAAAGTTGAAGAAGACCAAGTTTTCTACGAGCTCACGAGTCCATACTTAACGTCGGAGCCAGAAATTGTGAAAAGTAATGTTGAAATTCACGACTCTGCGTATTCAGCGTGTACAGGGGCCCATGCGTTGGTCCTGTGTACCGAATGGGACGAGTTCAAGCAGTTAGACTTCAAGAGGATCTATGATTTAATGATGAAGCCGGCGTACTTGTTTGATGGGAGGAAGATATTGAATCATGATGCGTTGTTGAACATCGGCTTTCACGTGCAGACGATCGGCAAGCGGTTGTGCAGAGTTGGCAGTATAAGAGCTCAAGGGAGTCAGACTATGCCTTGAATGTAAGTATATTTGAGTTTTTTATTTAATTTTTAAAGCATTTAACTGAAGCCTAATATTTTTTTTTTCCTCCATCTTATCTGCAATCGGCTTTAAGCCATAATCAGATTTTCTCTGGGATTCATTTTGGATTTGGTGCTATTCCATTAAACAGCACCGTAAGAGTTGCTAGATACTAAGTTAGTTTCTCTGGTCTATCTAGTATTTGCCATCTTTTTAGGCGAGTTACATCTCCATGTCGGGTTAACAGGTTCTTGGCCAGTTCATTTGTGTGCCTGTTGAGCCTCTCCTTGTATCTCTTGCTTATGTGACAAGCCTCTTCCTTTATGGTCGGCATCTCCAAAAAATCGTGTATTTCAGTGTTTCTCACGAACCAGTGTGCACTTGAGATTGTTCTTAAAGCAATGTTTTGGAATCTTTGGAGAATTTCGATACTGGAGTTGCTAGCACAGCCCCAGAGTTCTATCCCGTAGGTCCAGATTGGCTTTATGATAGCCTTGTATACGAGTAGTTTGTTACCGAGGGACAGCCGGGAGTGACGCCCTAGTAACCAAGATAGACCTCTAAATTGTATGGTGGCTTCTGTTTTCTTGGCTTTTATGTGATTAGCCCAGGTAAGTCTTCTATCCAGGTGTAGACCGAGATATTTCACGCTATTATTGCTTGGTAACGATTTGTTTTCCATAAGCACAGGTGGACAGTCGCCTTTCCGGAGTGTGAACGTTATTTGTGTCGATTTAGTTACACTAGGTTTTATTCGCCACTTCTTAAGCCATAAGTCAACTTTATTGAGCTGTTCCTGTAGTATCAGCGATGCGTTGTTCGGATTTGTATCACTTGCAAGGCATGCGGTGTCATCTGCGTAAGTCGCTGTTACCACGTTTTCTGTCTCAGGCAAGTCTGCCGTATATATTGAGTAAAGGACCGGACCAAGCACCGATCCTTGTGGAACCGAGGCGGTGATGTAGTACAGCTGTGATAGCTCTTCTTCGTATTTTACTTGGAATCTTCTTTGATCCAAGTAAGATTTCAAGATTATGTAGAACGAGTTTGGTAGGAGAGTTTTTAGCTTGTACAGCAGTCCTTTATGCCAGACTCTATCGAATGCTTGTTGGATGTCGATGAATACTGCAGAACAATACTCCTTTTTCTCTAGCGACTGCAGTCTGATTTTGTGAACCACACGATGTACTTGCTCTACAGTAGAGTGTTTTTCCCGGAATCCAAACTGGTGATCCGGTATAATCTTGTTTTCATCCAGGATTGGTTTTAGTCTTATCAATAGAATCTTCTCAAATACCTTCGATAGAATAGGGAGAAGACTTATGGGCCTGTATGAGCTAGGTTCTGTAGGTGGTTTCCCTGGTTTTGCAATCATACAGATTTGGGATATTTTCCACAGCTTTGGATAGTACTGAATTCTAAAAATGGCATTAAAGAGCACTGTCAAAAATACGATTGCTTTTCTAGGCAGTCTCTTAAGGACTTCACACCCGTTATTAGGTCGAAGCCAGGAGCTTTTTTGTTTTCCAAGTAACGAATTATGCGTGCTAGTTCCTTTGGAGTAACAAGTTTTAGCGGTGGTGACAACTGCTGATCACTATTGATCATTCGATCAACTTCCTCTTCAAATTCTGTCATAGATGACTGATTTGGAGTGAAAACCTTGCTTAAGTGTTTAGCGAAGAGCTCAGCTTTTTCGCTCCCACTTCTAGCCCACGGATCATTAGAAGAGATCCTTAGAGGTGGAACATGGCTAAATGGTCTTTTAAAGTTCTTAGTTATTTTCCACAATGAGTAGTTATCCTTCTTATGAGCTGAGAGCGTAGAAAGTTTATCTTGAAATGATGTATTCTGATTTTCTTTGATTAGCTCTTTTAGTTCTCTAGAGATTCTATTGTATTCTGTCCTGTCTAAATCGGACCTTGTCATGTGTAATTGCCTTCGTTGTCTCCGTTTTTCTGTAAGTTTGTTGCGTATTTCCAGCGGTATATTGTTTTTATGGGTGGAGGACCTTAGTGTCGGGGTAGCACGCCACGCAGCAACTTGTATGAGGTTTGTGATATAAAACGTTGCTTCATCTATATCTTCTTCAGTCTTAAGTTTGACGTTTAAGTTGACTTCATCTTTCAGATATTCAGTGAATGCATCCCAGTCGGTTTTGTGATTATACAATGCTGGCCTCTGTGATCGGTGTATTGCAGACAGGCTGAATGTTGTTATAATAGGGGTGTGGTCAGAAACGCTATCAAGCGATGATTCCACATCAAAGTATATATCCGACAGTCCTTTTACAACGAAGAAATCTACTAGATCGGGTATCTTATTGACATCACTTGGCCAGTAAGTTGGTTCCCCTGATGATAATGTCATAAGTTTGTGTTTGTCAATACATTTTTTCAATTCTCGTCCTTTAGTAGTGGTCAATCTTGATCCCCAGTGGGTGTGTTTACAGTTCCAGTCTCCACCACTTATGAACCTGTTTCCCAAGCTCTGGAAGTAGCAGTCAAACATTTGTTGTTTCGGATTATGCTTTGGTGGGCAGTAGATAGCGCTTACATTAATGGGGCCCATACATTCGTTTATAGTGATGGTAGTAGCCTGCATCCAGTCCTCTTGGAACTGGCTGTGGAGGTGGTGTTTGATGTTACTTTTTACGATAACTGCAGACCATCCGTGTGATGTGGTATCAGGATGATTGGTACAATATACGCAGTAGTTGTCCATTTTGAAACTCTTACGATCGTTAAGATGGGTCTCTGCTATCAGAGCAATATCGATTTTGTTATCTTTAAGCAGTATTTCTAGTTCTTGTTTATTTGGCGTTAGGCCATTAATATTCCAGGTAGCAATACGTAACGACATCATTGCGGAAGCCTACTGATGAGTGTCATGATGAGGTTCATCATTGTGCCAAACTGTGATATGAGTTGGTCGATCCTTTCGGTCTGTCTTCGTAAAAGTGCTTCTAAGCTATATTTATTTTCCTGTTCTAGTTCTATTTTTGTCAAATGTGTTCTCTGTGACTCTAGGTCAACGTGATTTTTTATATTTATTCTCTGTGCCTCTGTATGGTAAACTTTGTCTTTCTGTGTTCTCTGTGGTTTCGTGTGGTCAGTGCTATTTCTCGGGTATGGTTTCTGTGTCTCTGTAAGGTCTACTACAGATATTAGATATTAGATCCTTTGACAACTTCACTGTAGAGTTCCATACTTTCCATTATGCTTGACTGCCTAGTTTTTGGTTGGGTAATCCTGAGGCTACATACAGGCTCGACTGTTTTCGTGTCTATGACAGTTTGACTCTCATCAGCTGTTGTGTGTCTTTTCAGTACTTTCTGAGTGGGTCTTGTTTTCGGACGTGGCTGACGTTCGTTTCCAGTATGCTTCCTTGCTACAATTTCCTTATAGACCTGACATCCTTTGTAGCTAGCAGGATGACTTCCTGAGCACAGCGCACATACGGCTGGGGTGTTTTCATCAATTGGGCACATGGTGGTTTTGTGTGCCCCGACATTTCACGCATCTGTACGGCCTCATGCAGTTATTTTTGCTGTGTCCATATTGCTGGCACCTTTGACATTGTACTACAGTTGTTTTCCTTATTGGGTCTTCTATGGTGACTTTCTGGTTGTAACTTTATTTCCTTGACAAGTCTGTTGTTATCATGCGGGGCTATATTGACAAAGAATGTATTTAGGGGTTCTTTGGTTCCTTGTTTCCGAGCAGTGACTATTTCCCCTTGTACCGTATTTCCAGTTTTTTCTATAGCTTCTTTAATAGCATCTTTTGGTGTACTGAAGTGAAGGTGTTTAATAACAATCCTTGTGCATTTTTGATCCTTGCGTGTAAAAGTGTGACCTATAAGTCCTTTGCTTCTTATATGCTCTATGAGGGTTTTATATTTGTCGACCGTATTGGAAGAGATGATGAGTTGGTTTTTGGATACTATTTTGTAAGAGTAGTCATCCTTTTCCACGACTTCTTCGATGAGTTGGGTGAGTTTCGCAAGGTCGTCAACGCCATACAGTATTATCGGTGGTGGTTTTGGAGTTCTTTTGGCTGGAGCATCTCCTACTTCCACATCTAACAATGCAAAGCTGTTACTTGTTCCTACTGCTGGGGAAGTAATCTGTTCAGGATTATTTATTCCTCTGTGTTCGTTTATAATTGTCTCACGTCTCTGTGTTCTTTTAGCTTGATTCGCTCTTGCATCTTTTTCATCAGGAGAGCGGTTTCTTTTTTGATTTGGCACTCGTTGCCATGGGGCGTTATGGTTGTACAGTTTGCTTTGTTCGTCTTCTTTTAATTGTGGGTTGTCAATATGTTTTTTCTGAGTCATTTCGCTAAGTGATGCTGTTCGTTGGCGATGAAATAGGCCTGGATGGAATAATTGTTGAGTCAATATTTTCTTTGGTTTTTCCGGTAAAGTTTCACTGGGTAGCAATCCTTTGCCCCCCCCCCAGAATACGTGGGGCAGCCCGAGCTATGCTCAGGGAGGGATTCTCCGGCAGCGCCGGTACCCTCCTGGGGTAGATTATCTTGAAGTCTTGCTTTTTCCATTTTAAGTGTAATTTTTCCCTTTTGGGTTGTCTTCCCTTTTCTTTGCCAGGTAATTCGGTTACGGCGCCGAAGACTCGCCTTTGTCCTTCATACTCAGCTGCTGCGATCACGAGGTAGGTGATATGTGCGGGGCTCGTTGTAGACCGCAGCATTGCCCGGAGGGGACGACCCACAAGATGATAGTATGTGGGTCCATCACTAAACCGCGTCGGCAGTTTAGAGATGGCGGGGACGTGTATGAAGGACTTGTCGTTGCGCGCCTGATAGCCTAGCTCCGCACACCTAGGCGTATGCTACTGGCATACTTAGCATTTTTTAGAAGCGTGTTCCCTGGCAAAGAAAGGAACACGCCCCACTAAGGCCTACACCAACCAACCCCCCCAAGCCTAACATTTTGACGAACTTTTTGTACTTAAAATTTTTTCGTAAACAAGGATAGTGAAGTTTTACACTTTCACCAGTCAAAATAATTAGAGTTAAAAAAGTGTAGGTACTGATCGGTTCACAAATTCGCGGCCAAGTCGGGCTATTAAAAAACACCGCGATAAACAAATCGCCCATATAATTAACTAGCTGAGCCCTTCTTCGTGAAATAATTGTAAAATAAAATACTAAAGCCATCTATTAGATTCTGGTGCCATCAATTCTCTTAAGAAAGTTATAATGGTTTCATCGGGAAAAGTACTTTTTTCGGGATGAAAGTGGACCCTATGTCCATTTCTGTACACCTGACTACGTACCTACAACACGAAGAGGTAAAAAAAGCTTACTTCCGCATTTATAATACTAGCTTGTGCCAGCGGCTTCGCCCGCCTGGAGTTCATACTACCGGTATAAGAAGTATCCTATGTGATAATCCAGGTTATAAACTATCTGTATTCCAAATTTCATCCACATCCGTTCAGTAGTTTTTGCGTGAAAGAGTAACAAACGTCCTCACAAATTTTCGCATTTATAATATTGTATTATGATTACTTCGAAGGCAGAACGTCGTCTTTTGAAGAATTTTCGTGCAAACTTATATCAACCACTGTTTCACCTTGAATTTTCACCATGCATTGTCATCCAAACTAAACATATTAAATGCAAAATTTCAGCTCAATTGGAAACCAGGAAGTGTGTCAAATTGAACTTCTAAGATTTGTTACATAATTAGTTACAGGTGAAGATAAATAAAGCGTGTTATAATGCCTTTTATTAATTAGACAATAGTTTACTTTTAGGCGAATGTTAGATGCGGTCATCATCATCATCATCAACAGCCTATTAATGTTCCCACTGCTGGGACACAGGCCTCCTCTCTTTGAGAGGGAATGGGCTATAATCTACCACGCGGGCCCAATGCGGATTGGTAGATGTCACATGTCTTCGAATTTTTTGGTTCTAAGACACGATGTTTTCCTTCAACGGTTTGAGAGCAGCGGTGATAAAATAAATTACACAAAGTAATGTGCCTGCTCCGAAACCCACAACTTATTGTTCGTAAGTCGGTGCCGCCACCACTGGGCCACCGCTGGTCATAAAAAAGTGCCTAATCTATAATCTAGGATAGACTAACCTAAAGGCTAATATTTTTACAACGAGACACAGATTATTATCGATGTCTAAATATTATCAAAAATAAATGATAACCATTGTTTGTATTTTGTTATAAACAACAATACATTTTATTTACTTCGTACGTGAATCACGGAATGATGTCACTGAATTTTATAAGGAAAATGTTTCTGGGATTTTTTTATCGAAAGTTTAATGATACCTTTTTTTGTAGGGTGGAAAATCATCGAATAATTTTAGGTTTAGCTAAAAAATAAAAGGGGGACTATCATATATCAATTTCCTTCCGTGCTTTGGTCCCGGCTTTCATTTGAAGATCTTTGTCAGTCGTTTCAAGTAGACAGTGGCCTGATTGTCTGACAACTATTCTTACCAGGCTCAAAGAGATGTCAGCAACATGGGAGGGGCCCGCAAGGGCCGACGCCCGTCGTGCCTGCGGGTTGGTCACAAAGATACCGTGGCCTTGACATAAAGGGCTAAGAAGGAACATGGGTGGTTTTTAGCCACTAGAAGTCTGACACTCCTGATTCCTGATTTGATGTTTTTCCACCAAAAGGGAAAAAAAAATAGTTAATATAATAATAATAATAATATTCCACAACTATCACACAACGCCATCTAGTCCCAAGCTAAGCAGAGCTTGTGTTATGGGTACTAGACAACTGATAAACATACTTATATATTTCTAAATACATACATATTATAGATAAATTACACCCAGACACAGAACAAATGATCGTGCTCATTACTCAAACATTTGTCCTGGGTGGGAATCGAACCCACGACCTCCGGCATAGCAGTTAGGGTCACTAACCACTAGACCAACAGGTCAGTCAAACTGCAGTTGACAACAGTTTACACTTACACCACAAAAAAAAACTTTTCTGACGTTTTGCATATCTGTCATAGGTATTGCGAACCTGACATTTTGCGAATCTGTCTTTTCGCGAACCTGTCATTTTGCGTCTCTGGCATTTTGCGTTTCTGACATTCTGCGCCCAAACCGTCTGACACTCACTACCGCTCTGTCTGCCCAACATCCAAAAAGGAAATTGGTGTCGTATAACCTACCTAGTACTAACTAGATTATGGAGGTCTTAAAGGTAATCGCTCCAAGTAAAATACTGGTATTCAGCTGCATCCGGTTAGACTGGAAGCCGACCCCAATATAGTTGGGAAAAGGCTAGGCAGATGATGACTAAAATGCAAAGTTATTGCTGAACCGAGTACAAAATGAGTCTTCGAGCTGCTACTGAGAAACTCCAAAAGGAAAAACCTAGACTCTTAACTGATTTGCAAAATAAAAACAAAAGTTATAATATAAAGAGTGGGACACACTGGTTCGACTCGGCACATTCCGTTCGGCATCAAATAAGTAAAATTCCAAGTGTATGTTTGTAATTTCAAATGAAAGATTTTACTGAAGCCATATGAAAGTGTAAATAGTACCTACTCATAACAAAAAAGCAGTTTTTAATGTGTCTGTCTCTCTGTTTGTTCCGTTTAATCTCCGAAACGACACGACTGATTTTGACAGGACTTTTACTCGCAAATAGATAATAATATAAGGAGTAACTAAGGCTCCTTTAATTTTGGATAAGGATTGGGGTTCCATGCAAAAACTTTTCATGCACTTTTTCCATGTGGGTAGCCAGAAACCACAGAACGCTACCTGCGCCATATTTTTTTTTTTTTTTTTTAAAAACGTTTGACCCACTGTACAGGAAAAATTCCTAGTGTGGGCTAGGAATTTCTCCTGTATTGTGGGTGCGTTCACAAATATTTAAACTCACATACACAACCAAACACCCAGACCTGATACCTGAAACAATTGTCTGTAGGTCATACAAATATTTGCTCCGTACGGGGATCGCGCAGCGCAGCAGTCCAATCGCTCAGCCACTGCGCCAACCGTGTCGTCAAAGTAACATTTTTAAAATAATCAACCGACGAGCACGAAGGTTGCCGACAACAGCTAGTGAGTCATAACTCATAAATCAAAACAAATTAAATCAAAAATGTTTGCGTAGACACAAAAATTCCAAGGAAATAAAATATTTAGAATTTCCTCAAACTACATTCGGCAATCGGCACATGTTTTCCGTGCCGACCCGATCCAAGTGTATCCTACCCACAAACACGAGAAGGTCATTCCTACTCAGAAGCAAGCGTTTAAGATAATGACTACAGTGATTAAGTTTCCAAGAAACGTGCCTCCAATACAGATGCACGCACGATTTTGGCATAACTTACTGGAGTTCGGTAACCGACTGCAAAAGAACGGGTTGTGTGTTCGTCAGCTTGGTTCTCACGGCTGAGTGCATCTGTACAAGGTGGTTTTTTATCTTCTTCTTATCGTGTGGGCAGTAAGGTCTAGAACTAAGGTCTAAGGTCTAGAACACTCTAGTGTCAGAGTTTTTAAACCGCCTCAAGGGCCTCTGACATGGTTTGACGACCGCCATTTAGCGGCCGGGACCACCGGCTTATACATGCCTTCCGAAGCACGGAATCAAATTTTTAACAGACAATCAGCTGATTCAAGCCTGCAAAGTCCTAGCCAAACTGGAAACAACTTTACAAAGTATGCTTCCCGAGGGAATCGTACCCACGACCACCGGGTGTTTTTTAATATCCTATTACAGTAGGGTATAAATGAGTCAGGGTTGCGGAACTTGCGGAATTTATTCGAAAAGAGTTCCTGCGACCCTGGTACGCAAAGGGGATAAGAAGGAACACGGATTGGTTTTAGTAAGTAAGAGTCTGACGCTCCCTTCTGCTCGTGTCTGACCTCAAAACATAATGATTATCACTATCACTATCATCACTACATAGTATAAAACAAATCGCTTCCCGCTGTCTGTCCCTATGTATGCTTAAATCTTTAAAACTATGCAACGGATTTTGATGCGGGTTTTTTTAATAGATAGAGTGATTCAAGAGGAAGGTTTAAGCATCTTTTTTTGCACCCGTGCGAAGCCAAGGCGGGTCACTATTTGAACATAAAACTATGTTCAATAATCATAACAAAAATATTATGATCAACAAACCACGGAAAGCTGTATGATTAAACAATACGAGACTGCAATGATACAATAGGCAATGCTTATGCGTCGCCAATAAAACAATATGCATTATATAAATAAAATAGCCAATGCATTAAACCATGGACGGGCCTTGTGACCGAGCGGTATGTCGGAGAATGGAATATAGTATTCCATCCCCTGCCGTATCACGGCCGCAACCGCCTCAGCTGAGCAAGTGGGGTCGCGCGCAGAAAAGCAAACTGACTGCCACGGGAAGGACGCAAAGAAGTGCCGCATCTCATCCCAGTCTGCTGACTCGTATCGCCAAACTCGCCGCTCGCCTTTAGGGCTATCATCTGGAGGGGAGCTGACAGATATGGACTTCACCAGACAGTGGTCAGATGTTCCCAGTGGGGCTGATACCGATACTGAGTGCCTGTCTGGGTCAGTAATCAGCAGCAAGTCCAAGCAATTGGGTGTGTGTCCGTCAACATCCGGCACCCGCGTAGCTTCATTCACCAGCTGAGTGAGATCTAGCGACAATGCAAATCTGCGCGCCTCTCTCCCAGCATGGTCAGTTTTCTGGAACGGGAACAACCACTCATCGTGGTGGGCATTAAAGTCCCCCAGAAAAAGAAGCTCCACCGTTGGGTACCGTTGCTGGGCACAATCCGCCTTTTCCATCAGGTGTTCGAAAAGCCTGGTCGTCTCCTGGTCACCGCTGTGCGACCGGTAGACACCGACGTAGAGAGATTTCTCGACCCCGGTGTCCACCAGTATCCAAATTGTAGATAACCCTGAATCCTCAAAGCAACGGAGACGCCGACAGCAAACGTCATCGTGGACATACACACAGACCCCAGCTCGCTTTACGAACCTATGTTCACCAATGTGTTTCCAGTTTGGTTAGGACATTGCAGGCTTGAATCACCTGATTGTCTGATAAAAAGATGATTCCGTGCTGCGGAACGCACGTATAAGCCGGTGGACCCGGCCGCCAAATGGCGGTCGTCAAACCATGTCAGAGGCCCTTGAGGCGGTTTAGAAACTCTGACACTAGGGTGTGTGGGGTCGTTAGACCTTACTGCCCACACGATAAGAAGAAGATGTTGCCAAGAGGTGCTCGTGGCTTAATGTTAACTGCCACTCGGGGTCGATCTTTAGGTTAAGCAGCGCTTGCCTAGGTTGGTCTGTGGATGGGTGACCAGGACCAACCATTAGATAGATACCGAGTTCCCTCCGTGCCTCGGAAAGCACGTTAAGCTGTTGGTACCTGCTGCTATATATAGATCTCTGGCAGTCGTTACAGGTCTGACAACCAGTCTTACCAAAGGGTCCGCTCCATGTAAAATACTGGTATTCAGCGGCATCCGGTTAGACTGGAAGCCGACCCCAACATAGTTGGGAAAAGGCTCAGCAGATGATGATGATAATTTTATGACGAAATTTTTAGATGAATATTATCTCGGTTTTTGTACCATCTCTCCGCTACCGATCATACGCCCGCGATATACCTGAACATCTTCCTACTTTTCTGTATATCCTGATTATCTAACACTCGCTGTTGCCTGCGGATTCACCCGCTACAACTCGAAAATCATCCCACGGGAAGATAAAATCGGGATTAAAACTATCCTATGTGTTAATCCAGGTTATAAACTATCTGTGTACCAAATTTTATCGAAATCCGTTCAGTAGTTTTTGCGTGAAAGAGTAACAAACATACACACTCACAAACTTTCGCCTTTATTATATTAGTGTGATGCCTGATGCCATGTATCATATAAGAGTAAGTACACCTTGTTAAAACAAATAAAATTAACTTACTTACGGTTTCGTTAAAAGCAAATACAAATTAATTTTATCAGCATGTTCAATTCAAGGTTTTATTTCCGTTTTGAATACGATACTGTTATTTGTACAGATGTTCTACTAGTTAATACTACGTCAATTGCAACTTTTCATGCATAAGAAGTTAATAAAATTAATTGAAAAAAGGGTTAAATAACATAAAACACCCACAAAAAAACCCAAGAATGTCCGTCGGGAGCTGAACATTGCAAAACTAGTTCATTTAATGGCAGCCCCCGACGGACATTCTTGGGTTTTTTTAAGGTGGGTGTTTTATGTTATTTTATCCTTTTTTCAATTAATTTTAGCAGTCGTGGGTTTTTTCAAAATTTTTAATTTTGCTTTTTATTTTAAACTTTTTACTTTTATTTTTTTTTCTAAGAACATGCACCAATCAAACCTTAACCCATAACTGAAAACTGAATCAAAATCGGACTAGAGTTTTGGAGAAAAATGGCAACTTTGATTTGCACAAAAAATGTTTCTGCAGCGCCCCCTGGTGAGTTGTCACCATAACACCTATCTAAGAACATGCACCAATCAAACCCGAACCCTTAACTGAAAACTGCATCAAAATCGAACTAGTAGTTTTGGAGAAAAATGGCAACATGTATATATATTTGCACAAACACACAAACAAACAAACAACCTCTCACCCCAAACGCATATACCGTCTCCGTTCCGTCCTGGGTAAAAAATGAGCTTCATCATAAAATAACATCACGCCTTAATCCCGAAAAGATTAGGCAGAGGTATCATCATCATCATCAGCCCGACTTCACCCACCGCTGGATAAAGGCCCCTCTTTGCTTGTGCCAAGCTCCACGGCCTTGTGCCAACATCATCTATAATATTTTTTAGAGGAATCATTTGTATTTTTGTATGTAACGAATAAACTTAAAAACCACTGGACCGATTTGAAAATTTCTTTCACCGTTGAGAAGCTACACAGGAATGGCGAACCTTTATGGATCAACGTGCCATTTTTTCTAAAAAAAAGTTTATTGAGACCTTACACGTGCCGTCAAATGTCGTAATAAGTGTTTCAATTCTACGTGTAGTTCAAATTAAAGTAAGATTGCTTCTTGAATTGGACTCCTCTACCATACGGTTTCTAATCGAATCTTATGTTATACTATCTCTGAAAATAATGACTCGTAGGCATAGAAAAATTATATCTCGTAGGCATAGTTGAAAATATGGTTAAAAAATCGGTGGCGTGCCTAAAATATTCTTCAACGTGCTATCAATGGCACGCGTGCCATTGGTTCGCATCCCTGAGCTACACTATCCCCGGGTGACATTGGCTGCTTTTTATCCCTGAATTCCTACTGGAACGGGAACACGTGGGTAAAACCGCGTTAAGTCCCCCCAGTTCAGGATTCACCCGCTATGGCAACAATATCTTCTACCCATCTCACCGCCGGACGGCCAACACTTCTTTTTTCGGTCTTTGGAAGCCATTCGGGCATAGCTTTAAGGGTAAACAAGCCAACGGCACGTTGGTGGGCGGGGCTAAAATGCATGCTATTTCATCCGACATCACCAGCGAAATGCATAGAGCGAAAGAGACACAACTAAAACGGGCGCGCGATTGTTTCTATGCAGACCTTTGGGAGTATGGATACCATGAAAAATCCATTGAATGTATCTGTTCAAAATAAGAAGTACGGATCTTCACGGACGGATCCAAAACAGGTACTGGTACTGGAGCAGGGGTCTTCTCGGAGGATCTCAATATCCACATCGCCGTACCTCTGGGGGCCCACAACACTGTCTTTCAGGCAGAATGCTTGGGTATCTCCCTGGCGGCATCTGCCATCTTGGCTCGGGAGGTAAAGGATCACTCCATCCGTATACTCTCAGACAGCATGGCAGTGCTGCTGGCATTAAGGAGCCCCACGGTTAATTCCGGGCTAATACACGAGTGCCATCAACGCCTGAACCAGGTTGGTAACCTCAATAATGTAACCATTCAATGGATTAAAGGACATAGCGGCTCCCGAGGCAATGATGCAGCGGACGATCTCGCTCGAAGGGGCTCCAGCATGGCGGTGGTGGGACCAGAACCCATCATGCCACTCCCGTTCGGCTATCTTCGCACGCTGGTAAGGAAACGTACCAAAGAACTTCACGCCAAGCTGTGGCTAGACCACGGCGAGTGCAGGCAGGCCAAGGAGGCGCTACCCGCCATCGACACCCGCCTCACCAAACAAGCGCTCCGGCTGACTAAGCTGCAACTACGCACAGTGACGGCTGCCATCACTGGACACGGTACTTTTAATAAGCACCTCTTTGTTATAGGTGTCACAGATAGTCCTCTGTGTCGAGCCTGCATGGAGGAAGAAGAAACAGCCGCCCACGTGCTTCTGCACTGTCCGGGCGTTGCCCGGTATAGGACCAAGTACTTCGGTGACCCAGGTACTCTCCGCGAGATTGCCAGTAACACCAAGGGACTGCTGGCTTTTCTCGGGGAGCTAGGGTGGATCGAGTGATATTCCCACCTGCACGCAAAATACGCGCATCGAACGTGGAGTTGCGGACACCAGCCCGTCGTACTTATACTTATCTGTTCAAAATAAATAATTTGAATTCTTTAATAACTAATCTATGCCTGTATGGTTTCACGTTTTTCATTTTCGTACTATATACGTAACTTATTTACGCCCATAGATGGTTAAAATTAGTGCTAAAATATGAAAGTTTCGACGCTCATAACTTCCAAACCAATATTTTTTTCCAATTCTGCTTCCATAGAGGCATAGATAATGACAAGACCGGTTGATACAATTTTTAAATTTAAACCTACACCGTCAACCAGAGGAGTAATCAACATACTACCTTTGTATGGAAGAATGACTGGCTTGTGCAACCTTAATATAGGTACACGGAGATATTCCATATAGTAAACCCACATTTCGCCAGTTATGTTTCATCATCATCACCATTTCAGCCAAAAGACGTCCACTACTGGACATAGGCCTCCCCCAGGTGTCGCCACATTGACCGGTCCGCAACCTTCACCAATTATGTTTAGTCCCATGTAATAGGGGGCGAGCCTGTTGCCATCAAACCGTATTTAGGTTCAAGGTTCATCTTGTAACTTCAAGCCTAAAAAGTTGAGTCTCTTGAGTCACAAGTCGAGCTACATGATAACTGACAAATGCTTGCACTGACTGGACGGGTCCACTCAAATCTGTGTGGTACTTTCTTCAAAAGACCATCTCAGACTAATCTGCAATCGTCAACCCACATGAGGGCCCTCATTTGAGTTTACCATGTTTATATCTGGACCTGCTTCTTGTCAGAAAAGTCAGGTACGAAAACCGGCCCGATCTTGTTTTAAAAAAATCACATGTAAAAGTGTTTGCAAAAACCGATTTGCGAAATACTTTGACCAATTTTTGATTAGTAGTATTAGATCATTCATACGCTAGATTCGATCTACATTATGTAATAAAGCAATTCAGCGTACAGGTAGTCTAAAATTAAAGAGATTTTGGCTCCGTAGCCAATTATGTAATTATATTATGACAGTGATTAATATCTGCTGGTGGCTTAATAAATAACTGCCATTCGGGTTGATTTTTAGGTTAAGCCGCGCTTGCCTAGGTTGGTCTGTGGATGGGTGGCCGCCCATTACATACTGAGTTTCCTCCGTGCCTCGGTGCGCACGTTAAGCTGTTGGTCCCGGCTGACATATATAGATCTTTGGCAGTCGTTACAGGTAGTCCGTGACCTGGAAGTCTGACAACCAGTATTACCAAAGGGTATCGTAATAGGTACCCAGTATTAACTGGGTTGTGGAGGTCAGATAGACAGTCGCTCCATCTATTCAACTGCATCCGCTTAGACGGGAAGCCGACCCCAATATAGTTGGGAAAAGGCTAGGCAGATGATGATTTTTTGTTTAATATGTGTCTGGCAACGCCGGGAAGGGACGCCTTAGATTTAGAAGGACATAATAAATAATATAATACTGACCTAATTGGTGCGGTTCTTCATAAAGGACAGGTGCGTTGTACTCGTAACCGGCGTGCGTGTTGACCTGCCCCCGTAGCATGGCGATTCTATCTCTAAATAGAATAGACAAAGATTTTTCCATACATAAACCTACACAAATATACTTTGCAGCAACGCAGGTTTCTTACCTAATTTGTCTGGCCCACTTGCTCGCGACTGTAGGAAGCGGCGAAGCTGCGTCGATTAGGCTTCTCTCATCTATCAATTCATCCTTTTTACAAATTCGTACGACAACGCGGCAGGCCCAGAAGGAGATGGCGGGACGAGCTGGATTCCTTCTCAAAGGATTGGCCTATCATCGCACTAGATCGCGAAAAGTGGAAGGAGGGAAGGGAGGCCTTTGCCCTGCAGTGGGACAGTACAGGCTAATAATAATAATAATAATACAGATTCGTACTCTCAGTATCAACACTCATATCGGCCTGATTCTTGTCATCTGCAAATGCATAAATCAATTAAAGATAACAAGGTATTTTTCTCATTTAACACATGTGGCACCTTTATAATAATCAATCTTTAGACTAGCTTACCTTTTTTATTTTTTTTACGTCCACTCCCGTCGGAAATATATTAAAATATTATATGTATGTACCGTATCCACACAATTGCCAATCGCACCTAATTTCGGAAATATTCTCCGTTGACATCTAATGTAACTTTATTAGACCATCGCGCTCGGCTGCTTGCAGCCGTGCAGCGTATTGAGCGACGAGTTGCATGGTTTCGTAATGATGCGTTTGGAAGTTGGGAGCGTTCGAAACAGGTTTTGTTTCAATTATTCTCCCGTTTCATTTATTTAGATACCATAGTTTTTTGTTCCGTTCTGTCTTGCACTTTTCACCATTTTTATTTATTTATTTATTTTTATTTTATTGCTAAGTTTTCTTATTTGTAAGTATTATTATTATACGTCTATTTCATATATCTAAGTATCTACTCAGGCACATACACACTTATAAACAAGGGACTAAAACTGTTTTACTTCCGTTACATCACCATCTCAGGGCCAGTTGAAAACCATCGTCGGGCACTAGCTGCTCGGCAGTTTGCTGAACTGGTCCTATTTGGCGCAGCCGTGAGATGCACACTCTTTTTTTTTTGTGTTTGTTCATTTTTACCCGACTACGGCAAAGCCAAAGGAGGGTTATGATTTTGACTGGCTATGTATGTATGTATGTATGTATGGATGTATGTTTGTATGTATGTATGTGTGTATCTTCATCTGTTCCCTCATAGCTTCTAATCTACTTAACGGAACTCGACATATGAGGTATCGTTAGAACCGTCTTAACTTCCGCTGAACATAGGCTACGTGACGTGTCACAAAAGGCGATTTGGAGCCCTCTAGCGGACAAAAAGTAAGGCTTAAAAAATAAAAATGGAGATAAATACGCCGTGTTTGGCCTCACTTGTACATTTCCAAAATATTGTTCAAATTTAAAATCACGCCCTCTAGCGGACAAAAAGCCAAGAGTAAAAAAAAAATAACACCAAAATTGTTTAAATAAAAAAAAGTAAAAAACTAAAACCCGACTACGACAAAAAAAATGACGCTGAAAAAGTATGAAACAAGATTTTCAGGATAGAACAAAAAGAAAGGGTTTTAGTTTTTTACTTTTTTTTATTTTTTATTGTTTGTTGTGTGCACTTGTGGCATATTGTGCTAAATAAATATGTTTTCTTTCTTTCTTTCTTTCTTTCATACAATTTGACATGAAACCTTGCTACAATCTGTCATTTTGTCGACTAAACCCGTTTCTTCGGTGGTCATGCTAAGCCGGCAGATGTTTGAATGTGGAGGCAAAAGGAGTATGTAAACATCGTTCAGGTCGCTTTCTGTGGTTTCCCATCATGATAGGCGTGAGTTATTTGGGTCGGCGCAATACGTTTTTATTTCTTCCATTCTTCCCTGTTAATCGTAAGTCGTAATATTATGTTAATAAATAGTGTACACACGGCTACACATCAAGCTATACAAAACCAGTAAATCTTGGCCTCACTTTACTAGATCTTTTCGCACAATGAACGATCAGATTATGCTGGTTTTGTATAGCTTGATGTGTAGCCGTGTGTACAGGTTACATCCGGAGTTATTTACTATACGGACCTTGTAGAAACTAGAACAAATTTCCGTGCGTTCAAGCATTTTTGTCATACCTATTATTGGAATCAAATATAACAGCTCACAAAATATTAATGACAATAATATCCGTGGTGCTAGGCAACTGGGCTTATCTCAGTTGTATACGTCCCTGTGTGCCTATTGGCCTTGTTCTGTTCTGTCTCCTGCTGATATGGAGGGAAGTGGAAATTATGTTTTTTCCTACTGCTCCGCTATTCTTTTCTGATTAATTTCGTTGCGGGATCCAACTGATCCAAGACAGTTAAATCGTTTCTCTGGGACTTCGTCTAGCTTCATTGTCTCGACGCTTTTCTTGTGGTCGCCACTGTTGATTCTGGCTAACAGGAGTTACAGTGGTTTGGGAATAGTGTGGCGGGCTTGTGCCATAAAAAAAAAATCGTAAGTCGTAACGCTATCGTTTACTTCTTTTTCCACCATGTCACTCCTTCCATCTTTTATTCGGTCTTCCTTTCCATCCATCGACATTTATATTCATCACTCTTTAAGTCACGTACATGTAGATAGTGCCAACAAATTCATTATCACTAAAAGTGCCACTTAAAGTTTTAAGTGGGTACTTAAAGATTTGAAATTCAGGGATGCGGGCTTCTTATCATTATAATTAGGAATGGGGAAAACACCGCATGAACAAGGTTAAGCAAAAAACGTGAGGTTATATCTCAGAACGGAAAATTCAAAGACTTGTGGCATCTACCAATCCGTCAACCAAGCATTCTAACTCTACGCTTTATTTTTATTTATTTTTGGAGGTTTTGAGGAACAGAAAGGAGTGTCAGACTTCTACTGAATAAACTGGCCAAGTGCAAGTCGCACTTCCAAATGACTTCCGTACCATCGTAGTAGGGAAGCCCTCTTTAATTTGTATTATTTCTTGTTAAAGCGGCAACAGAAAAACATTTTGTAATAAGTTGAAGTCGGGTCTACTTACTTGTTTAAGTAGGTGTGGAGTCGGGCTGTGTGTGGATGATGATGCTCCGTGCCTCGGCTCTTTATCTCTGACAGTCGTTATAGGTAGTAAGTGGCCGTAAGTCTGACAACCAGTCCTACCAAAAGGTATCGCATTACCCAGTATTAACTGGGTTGTGGAGGTCAGATAGGCAGTCGCTCCATGTAAAATACTGGTATTCAGCTACATCTGGTTAGACTGGAAGCTGATCTCAACATGTTGGGAAAAGGCTAGACAGATTTTGTTACTCTTTAGTTAGCAATGCACACACGCAGCATGTTTAGCATTATTTAAGTTTAAATATAAATATTTATATACCTGAGCAATGTAGCTAGACGCGTTCTCATCGTATGTAGATGTTTTTATTTTAAAATATACACACATACAGTTGTTACCCGCGACTTCGCTTGGGTTTATTGTGTGTTTCTTTTTCTATCAATAGGCTCTTGGGCTGTGCTATTGAATTTTTCCAACAGGAATTTCTTAGTACAAAGTCTGGAAAACTTTCAACCAAACCAACCAAAATTGGTTTGAATGATATGTATAAGTAGTAAATAGTTATTGATATACATATAGCACATTTAAAAACCGAAAATATAATTTTATGATAAATTATGATTCATACAAACACTATGAAAAACAAACTTATCACAAAATGCGTATTTCTGTTGCCACTATAACAACAATTAGTTAATACAATTTAAAGGGGGCTTCCCTATTACGATGGAACGGATTACGGAACCCTTCATGTGCGAGTCCGACTCCCACTTGGCCAGTTTTCACTTTTTTTTATCAAGAGTTTTAACTTTTTGCACAGAACCCTAATTAAATCGGTTAACCGTACATTTACACACATTAAAACAAATACTTTAGTTGCCTAGTGTAAGAATACCTTCGCTATCAGAATCGCAGGAACTATTCGAGTGCCATACCGGTTTCTAATCTTTACGACCCCTGGTTTCCATCCGCCTATGATCTCCATAAAGCTGGGTATTGAACCCAAAACACTCAATGCTTATATTTTTAACCGACTTCAGAAAAGAAGTAGGTTCTCAATACGGTATTTCACCAAAAAAATCTAATTAGTCCGTCAGATAATTTTCCTAAAAATAATGGACACATATTTTTTATTTTTTCGCGTACTTAAACAAAAGATGAAGACGATATTATAGTGCTTCGAAAAGTCGTGTGACGTCACAAGGTTAGTACTTTTTTAACCAGAAAGTGGCGTCACAAGCCCCCACTCATGATCTTTGTCACGTTTTATTTTCAAAACAAAAAACATGTTTCCAATATTTTTCGATAGTCTAACAGACGGACTAATTAGATTTTTTTTTATCCCTATTCTATCTACTGTATTGTTTTTTTTTGCATGCCTGTTAAAATTATACCTCATAACTTCATCATTTATGAATCGATTTGAAAACATATTTTTTATGAAAGGATATGCTTTCTGATTGGTCCCATAGAAATTTTATCAAAATCGGTTCAGTATAGTTTCATTTCCTCCTGGCCTTTGCTGAGATGATGTCCTTAATAACTTCTAGTTACAAATTCATCATCATCATCAGCCTATAATGTTCCCACTGCAGGGACTGGCCTCCTGTCTAGGAGAGAGATGGGCTATAATCTACCACGTGGGCCCAGTGCGGGTTGGCAGATGTCACCATGTCTTCGTATTTTTTGGTTCTAAGACATGCCGGTTTCCTCACAATGTTTTCCTTCACCGTTTTGAGAGCAGCGGTGATGAAATAAATGAAGTACACAGAGTAATGCGCCTGTCTGGGTTCGGATCCACGACTTTCTGTTCGTAAGTCGGGGCCGCCACCACTGGGCAAATTAAAATGTAAAATAGATTCATGATGACAAAACTTTGTGTGGTCCAACTAAAAAGGATAATTCCTATACAAAGAATGGGCTTGTCTTAACATTTGGCACAAATGAGTCATTTTATGGCTCAATCCCAATTTAGGGAGCTCAATGACCCGAGTGTCAGACCCGACGCGAAACATAAACCGATGTATGACCACTGCTCTCAAAACGGTGAAGGAAAACATCGTGAGGAAACCGGCATGTCTTAGAACCAAAAAATTCAAAGACATGTGACATGGACATCTACCAATCCGCACTGGGCCCGCGTGGTGGATTATAGCCTATCCCTATGCTAAAGAGGAGGCCTGAGTCCCTGCAGTGGGAACATTATAGGCTGATGATAATGATGATGACTTGTATGAGGTCTCATACACATTGTATTAGACAAGGAATAATTGCAAACAGCGCATCGTTTATGGACTCTTATGGGCCTACTACACGCACGCACTTCCCCACAGTTTTCGTTCACACTTCACAGTACATCGCGCGTATGGTTGGTAAAACTGTATTACCTTTACAAACCACACGCGCGATGTACTGTGTGCACCGAGTAATCCCGCAGGCAAAACTGTGGGGAAGTGCGTGCGTGTAGTAGGCCCATTAGAGACAACAGCCGCCGAGGCCGTATCAAGGTTAAGCAACGCTTGGCGAGGTCATTCTGTGGATGTTTAACTGTTCCTTAAATATTACTTCGTGCATCGGAACGTAGATCCACGCGAGACACAATACTTAGCTTTTTAATTGTGTCTCAAGACGCACGAATGGATATACGTACCGGGTTTCCTCTGTGTCTCGGAAAGCACGTTAAGCTGTTGGTCTCGGCTGTCATATATAGATCTTTGGCAGTCGTTACAGGTAGTCAGTGACAGTCTGACAACCAGTATTACCAAAGGGTATCGTATTACTAAGTATTAACTGGGTTGTGGAGGTCAGATAGGCAGTCGCTCCATGTAATATACTGGTATTCAGCTGCATCCGGTTAGACTGGAAAACTGAAAAGACTAGACAAATGATGAGTGATCACAAGCTCGATTGCTGGGTATGAAGTCCTGGGTTCAATTCCCGGGTCGCAATGTGTTATTGAGTTTTTCTATGAGGAATTTCTCAGAAGCAGCCACGGAGTCTGGATTTGTGCCCGACAATAGGGGATCGGACAAAAAAAAAGCTAATTAGTCCGTCAGATAGATTTCCAAAAAATATTGACCACGTATTTTTTCTTTTTTCACGTAAACAAAAAATGAAGACGATACAGTGCTTCGAAAACTCGTGTGACGTCATATGCTAGTGCATTTTGTACCTTTTTTTTTTTGGTGGGTGGAAAATCATCAAATGACCCCCCCCCCCGCTCTTGGGCAGAGCGAAGGGGAGTGTCAGACTACTACTGACTAAAAACCGAACCCATGTTCCTTCTTTGCCCTTGCGCCGAGGCCACGTCATCTAGTACAAAAATCCGCGGCACGGACGGGCGTCGGCCCTTGCGGGCCCCTCCTTGCTGACATCTCTTTGAGGCGCGCGTGGAACACGTACGCGCCGCCGACACGGTCTGTTGCCGTCATGACGACGGCCGGACTGCGAGCTAGCCCCTTACTCACCGTCCACAGGCCCGCGTCTACGGTGGCCGGAAGACATCACGTGGCCCCCGACGCCCGGAGTGCCTTCCGCGGCGGCTGGGACGTTGAGAGGTTCTCTCCCTCTCTCGTTCCGCCACCTCCTTCGCTAGCATCACTGCTTCGCAGAAGGAGGCGTCGGCGTCCCATTCCTCCTCGCCCCGGACCATGGCTTGCACCAGGGCCTGACGCGAGAGGTCGCCGCCGACGATCGCCGCTACGAAAGCACGGCGCGGGGCTCCTCCCAAGCAGGGCACACCTCCACAGTGTGCTCCACCGTGTCCTCCGGTCGATCCTCGCAATGGAAGCATCCGGGCGTTTCCTCCCGCCTGATTCGGTGCAGGTACCTCCCGAAACATCCGTGTCCGGTGAGGACCTGCGTCAGACGGAAGATGAGGGCGCCGCCGCGCCGTGGCTCCTCTCTAGCCACTCCTCAAAGAGGCGACTTACCGCCACTATCGTGGCGTGCCCTTGCATTTTGTACCTTCAAGTGACGTTTCAAGTCCCACTCCATGATCTTTGACGCGTTTTATCTTCGTAATTTTTTATTGATTTGATAAAACAGAAAACACGTATCCAATATTTTTCAATAATCTAACTGACGGACTAAACAGAATCATATTTTTTGAGTCAGTCCGATCCCCTATTGCCTTCCCCCTATTACATGGGACTTATAACATAACTGCCGAAATGTAGGTGCACTAGTACACCCATAGATATAGTAAATTAGCTGATGCCCGCGGCTTCACCCGCGTGGATGTTGGTCAAATTATATACTTAAACCTTCCTCGAAAACCACTCTATCCATTGGTGAAAACAGCATGAAAATCGGTGCTGTAGTTTTTGGGTCAATCGCAAACAGACAGACAGACGCGGTGGAGGACTTTGTTTTATAATATGTGGTGATTTTTATTATTACACCTTTTTTTTTGGGGGTGTGCGAAATCATTAAATGACTCCTCCCGCTCTGGGCAGAACGGAAGGGAGTGTCAGACATCTACTGACTAAAAACCACACATGTTCTTTCTTACCCCTTTACGTCCTAGGCCGCGATACCTACAACAACCCGCAGCAGTATTGCACTACTGTCTAACCCTTTTAAGATTACAACCGTGATGTTACAAAACCACAGTCAGTTTATAATTTAAATCGCGGTTAACCTTGCCAATCAAACAAGGCTAATCGTGATCAATTAAGTATTAATCAATCTATTACTTCCCTGTGCACCTAATTGATGTGTAGACAAATAAAAATGTTGGTCAAGGGCCTTTATTTTGACCAACATTTATTAAACATTTATTTAAAGATAATATAGTACAGAGGTGGAACTTAATTATTATTTTAAACTCGCCAAACTATTACGTTTGATGGCGAGAGGCGCTCATTTTTTTTCCATTTTCTTTTTGTTTCCTCTTGGTATTTGAAAGCATAATGACTGTGGGTCTACTATTTTTTTTTATTGGACAAGTCCGCCACACTATTCCCAAACCAGTGTAAGCCTGCAGAATCGACAGTGGCGACCACAAGAAAAGCGCCGAGACAATGAAGCTCGACGAAGTCCCAGAGAAATAAATTAACTGTATTTGATCCTGCAACGAAATTAATCAGAAAATAATAGCGGAGGAGTAGGAAAAACATAATTTCCACTACCCTCCATATCGGCCAACGTGGTTTTGTACAAATTTTACTAACGGTGTCATTATATTCAAAGATGGCTCTGCCCTGGAGTGTAAATGTGGTGTTGCCGCACGAACTATAGGGCACTTGCATATCGTGTCCAGCCTGTCCTGTTACTTGCATGGTCTGAGCTGATGGAGGTTACTGAAGGTGCTAAACTCGTCGCCAAATTTTCGGCCGACTCAATTTAAATTGTCATCGACACTCTTAGAAGAAGATCATCCATCTAGCCTTTTCCAAGTAAGTTTTGGTCGGCTTCCTATGAAATAAGAAGACAGAAACACTAACAAACACGACAAAATGAATTGGGATAAGTGCAGTATAATGATGATGATAGCGAACGAAGCAGCGAACAAAAGCTTCATAAAAACACAGCATGAATAATTCTCGTTTTTTGTAAAAGGCCTCCGTGGCCCAGTGGTTTAGGCGTTTGCCTTGTGACCCGGTGGTGGTGGGTACGATTCCCACGGGAAGCATACTTTGTAAAGTTGTTTTCAGTTTCGTTAGGACATTGCAGGCTTGAATCACCTGATTGTCTGATAAAAAGATGGTTCCGTGCTTCTATAAATATACGCCAGAATGGCGGTCGTCAAACCATGTCAGAGGCCGTTGAGGCGGTTCGGTTTAGAAACTCTGACACTAGGGTGTGTGGGGTCGTTAGATCTTTCTGCCCACACGATAAGAAGAAGAAGAACACATAGCATACGTTTTCTCGTTTTTCGTTATTATTAAATTACCACTAAATTCACTCATCGCTCTGCTATCGATCGCGGTTACTATGTTTACATGTTTGCATTTCCGTGCTCGTCTGGCTAAAGTAGGTTAAATAGTTTTTGTAACAATTACAGCATCCGTGTGAATGTTTATTTGCATAACGGTTGGGTTATTAGGGTTGCTGCATACAGGCTCGGGTCGGCATTGTTCGGCACAACCAGGCAGAAAGTATGAAAGAAAGAAAATTGTGTTTATTGACATTATTATAACACAGGTGGACAACTGCACTCAAATCTGTGTGGTTCTTTCTTCAAAAGACCATCTCAGACACTAATCTGCATAGTCCTCATGTGAATTGATCAAGATTATGTCTCATCATCATCAGCCTATAATGTTCCTACTGCAGGGACTCAGGCCTCCTCTCTAGACGAGGGATGGTCTATAATCTACCACGCGTGCCCGGTGCGGGCACGTGTTGTGTGGGCAGATGTCACATGTCTTCGAATTTTTTGGTTCTAAGACATGCCGTTTCTTCAAGATGTGTTCCTTCGCGGATTTGAGAGCAGCGGTGATGAAATAAATTACACAAAGTAATGCGCCTGGGTTCGAACCCACGACTTACTGTTCGTAACCACCACTCGTGCCGTCCACGTCGGGCCGCCACCACTGGGCTACCGCTGCTCTTTGATTATGTCTGGACCTTAAAAAAGACTAACCTCTGAGTTTTTCTTCTCAAAGTAGTCAGGTACGAAACACCAGCCCCATCTAATTTAAAAATAAAATGAAGACAATGACAGAAACTTACGGTTTTAACCTGCGTCTGTTACTATTCAGCCAAAAACTCGTAACAAATACTGATACATCGAATTTGCCGACCCGAACTAGTGTGTAGTGACCTTTATGTTTGGAGCATGAACAAATTGAGGTGAGAAAACGCGCTTTACGTAAGGAATATACCAGAAATAAACAAATCTTTATAATTGTTTGACGGTATGTTTGGCGCAGTGGTTGAGCAATTGGCTGCTGCACTGAGTATCGCGGGTTCGATGGCATAAATTACCTTAAACGTCCATCATCATCATCTGCCTTTTCCCAACTATGTTGGGGTCGGCTTCCAGTCTAACCGGATGCAGCTGAATACCAGTATTTTATATGGAGCGACTGCCTATCTGACCTCCACAACAAAGTTAATACTGGGTAATACGATACCACGTTTATCTCACATAATTGGAGTGTTTCTCATACTGCCCACTGCTGGGACACATTCTTGGGGTCTGTGGCAGACTGCGGAAGTGTTCGAAAGAGATACCGTGGCCACGGAACACAAAGAGCTAATTGGCTAAGAAGGAAGTGGAAATTATGTTTTTCCTACTCCTCCGCTATTCTTTTCTAATTAATTTCGTTGCGGGATCCAAGACAGTTAAATCATTTCTCTGGGACTTCGTCGAGCTTCATTGTCTCGGCGCTTTTCTTGTGGTCGCCACTGTTGATTCTGGCTAACAGGAGTTACAGTGGTTTGGGAATAGTGTGGCGGGCTACTGGCTAAGAAGAAATATGGGTGGGATTTAGACAGTACAAGTCTGACACTCCCGGTCCGCCCAGATCGTCAGGGGTCATTTGATAATTTCCCACCCAGAAAAAGGCCTGTAACTCCACAATGCAGATGCAGTGCGGGTTTGTAGAGGTCACATGTATACGAATTTTTGGCTCTAAGACATACCGGTTTCCTCGCGATGTTTTCCTTCACCGTTTTGAGAGCAGCGGTGATGTAATACGTTGCACAAAGTGCATGTTGGTTGAGGCTGATGAAATATTTCGTAACATAACATCTAACGTTTTTGTATCTAATTATTTGACACAATAAATTTTATTAAAAAAAAAAAAAAAAAAAACCTAATCCCCGAAGGGTTTCGCAGAGGTGTTTCTATAATAGTACAACCATATTTCGATAGTTATGAGTCCTATATAATTGACTAGCTGATGCCCGCGGTTTCAACCGCGCGGATGTCGGTTATCGCATTGGTTATCGCTACCGATGCCGGTTATCGCGACCAAAAGTAATTGAATTGATGCCGACTCTTGATAGATGGCGCTGTATGTCCGGAATAAATTTTATTTTTTATTTTATTTTTTGTAATAAAAACTATCCTATGTCCTTTCTCAAGTTCCAAACTATGTCTGTACCAAATTTCACACAAATCGGTTCAGTAGTTTAGGCGTGAAGCAAAGACAGACAGACAGACATACAGACAGAAAGACAGACAGACAGAGTTACTTTCGCATTTATAATATTATATTAGTTTGGATTGTCTAGACACAATATAATTGAATTGTGTGCTTGTAATTTCATCGCATGCATACAAAAGAATATACGATTTAATATTTTTTGTTTTTTTTTTTTATTGTGTCTGTATGTTTGTTCCGACTAGTCTCCGAAACAGCTGGACCGATATTGACTGGAAGATAGCTGAATGCTGATGTTATAAAAAGTAACTTAAGTTACTACTTTTATTTTAGAAAAAGGAAAAAAAGAACTCTCGCAATTAAATAGGGAAGTAATATTTATATTATAATTTCACGCCGACGAAGGTCGCGTCGCGAGCCACAGCTGGTTCGAAATATAGTTCTAAATATTTTATCGTAACTTGTATTCAGTAATATCCTGTTATGGCGATAAGAGATTTGCGTAAAATAGATTATTTAATTAATAACTTATTTTGTATGAGTAACACTAGTACAGTCGAACAAGCTAATATGTATACAGGGTAGAGACCTTTATAATTCTATAACACTGAAAATATTGAGTGTAATTTTGTTTTAACAAGTGTTTCACATTAAGCGACTGATGTCAAGCGCTGTATCGTTTGACATCAGTCTTTAAATGTATCTGTATAATATTAAAAGCAAATTCAAGTTGTACTGTACATGGTAGATTATAGCCCATCCCTCTCCTTGTGAGGAGGCCTGGAGTCCCATCAGAGGGAACATTATAGGCTGATTTTATTTATTGTTAGATTCAAAGTTGATTGGGAAAGACAGTTTCGGATACCTTGATGTGTTGGCGTCTGTACGTAAATAATAGATAGTAATCTATTATTTATTGCCGTATTACGTTTATTCGGACTATATTTGGGGAAATACCTGCGTAATCTCAGGTACAGATAATGTTGAAAGAAGATAGTATATTATTTAGATATCTGAGTGGGATCAATTTACTAAAGAGCCAGATAAATACATGCAGATATGTATTTTGCGGCGTTTTGATACAATATTTTTTTAGGTAAATAATTAGATATGATACGGATGTCCGGTAACTATCCGTTATCAATTTATTACTATCCGGCTGGATATCAAATATGATCTAAATCAATAATTTCTCATTAATACAAGATAAATCATGCATGCCACTGTAGCTGTTTAAACACCATGTATTTTAAACTTATCTATCTATATAAATAAAAAGAGAAGTCCTGACTGACTGACTGACTCATCAACGCCCAGCCCAAACGCTTGGACCTAGAAAGCTGAAATTTTGCACAGAGGTTCCCTTTATAATGTAGACAAGGAATAAGGAAAAATTTCTTGAAATTCAACCCCTAAGGGAGTTAAATAGGGGATGAAAGTTTGTATGGAAAATCGACATTTTCACGCGGGCGAAGCCGCTGGCAAAAGCTGGTGGTGAATAAATAGACCGTACTAAATAACTCAAATCAAACTCATCACGTAACATGTAACGGGACCAAGGCCGAATATTCGGCCATCCGGCCAAATCTATGCGTTCTATAGCTTTGCGTTGCGCCTGTAAGTAAACCCCGAGTTAGTTAGGCACACGTGTACGCTAATGCCATCGATCGGACACAAATCCGGACTTCCTGGCTGCTACTGAGAAATTCCCGATAACACCAAAAACCCCAATAACACTTTACATGACCCGGGAATCGAACCCACGACCTCATACTCAGCAGTCGCGCTTGCGACCACTAGCCCAACGAAGCAGTTTATCATAATATTATTCTAATAACATATATTTTCTTATTTTTCCAGGTACTGAATCGAAGTTAAGAAGAAAATCTGGAAGCACGGTAGAGACGAGCCAAGATCTTTACTACGGAATTTATTAATTATATTTAATGTTAAGTTAGATAATATTATAAATTATTTATACTCGTTTTTGTACTGAGAATGAGCGGCATCTAAAGTATATGCCTAAATATTTTCTCATTGCTTTCAGTATTGTAGTCTTTGAATCGTAATTTTCGACCCTAAGCTGGGAATTGGATTCCCAGCTTAGGGTCTAGATAGGATCTAGGAGCAGCAGTGCCTAGATTTAGGCAATAATTTAGGTGTCTAGTATTATTAGTGCTGCCGAGATCTTCTTGCGATTCTTACTATTTTTATTTGTAGCATAAAATATAATTTTTTAACTTAAAACTAAATAAAGAAAGGCACAGAAAATATCGGGCCGTGAATAATATGGTGTATTGAGTTGCAGTTGAAATTTTTTGGTTTTTGGACTTGTCGGTTCGCTCACGGTTTTATGGTGCTTAAACTCGATATGTCATTGTATGCCCGGTTCGTGAAAACGTAACACGTTCGTCAGAATAGTAGACGAAAACCATTTAATTATGTCATATTGACTGATGTTCGTCATTGTACATGGTTACTCTAAAAATGCCTTTTAGGTTTTTACATTCTTGTTACCTACCATAAAGATAAGAATAAGATGTTAGAATAAGCAAAGTACATAACCGTAGGCATGTAAGAGTATAAAAAGTTTTTATTTTCATGAAAATGTCTGAATAATATGAAAAAAAATCAAATTCTTGGCAGCACACGTTTTTTTAAGCAATTTCTTTTTATTTGGATGGCATCCTATGAAATATTTATGTAAGAAAGATTGTTGGAATGTATACAGCTATTTAACTATCCGTTTTCTACCTAAAAATACTACATCAATAGGGAAGTTGACAAAAAAAAATCGAATTAGTCCGTTAAATAGATTTCCAAAAAATATTGGATAGGTATTTTTTCTTTTTTCACGTAAACAAAAAATTAAGACATACAGTGCTTCAAAAACTCGTGTGACGTCATATCGCACTACATTTTTTACCACGTAGTGACGTTTCAAGCCACTCTTGATCAGAGGGAACAGAGCCACATTTACATTCCAAAGAAAAGGGATGTTTTATCAAATTAATAAAAATTGTCGAAGATAAAAGGTGTCTAAGCCTTTTATCTTCGACAATTTTTATTAATTTGATAAAACATCCCTTTTCTTTGGAATGTAAATGTGGCTCTGTTCCTCAAACAATGGGGCACTTAATATCGTGTCCTGTTGATTGTTTCCTCCCGGAACTGATGGACGCTACCGAAAGCGCTGCCAACTTCAAATTATCCATCTTTATTTGAATAACATGTCAGCAGTCAGCACAAGTCATCTATAGCTACGTATAGCGACAACTCGAAGGCGGGTTGTGGACACACAAATGAATTCGACTTAAATGCTGGGTGCTTGGCCTCGAAATACATTTTGTTTTACGGTAAAATTGCAATTTCACATTATAGCGCCAATCAGTATGGTTTTCGCTCTACTATTGATAAAATCCCATTATTCGTTATCGTCGCTACTTATCTAATTAAAATTTGTTCTTATATTATTATTTTTGAGCGTTTATAATACCGATTAGGCGCTGTATTGTGGATTTATTTAACTAAATTACATATATTAAAATGCTTATAATACCTATTTTGTTACGGAATTGTAGGTAGCCTGTTAAATTCCGTAGACCAATGACGTCAAGCTTTTATAAAATATAAGGTCCCATTCAAATAGATGAACAAACTTTCAGAAATCATTCAGACCACTAAAATAAGGGCAACGGTAACAAAAAAGAAAAAAACAGTTAACGAAAATACACAAATAATATTGGTTGTCCAATATTTTAGATCAAAATAAAATCACTTTAATCAGTGTTTTTTTGCTTGGTTAGACATACTGAACGCTGTGTTAATAAAATGTGTCCAACTATTTTAATGGGGCCTTATGTAAAATGGCATTGACAAATTCTCAATCTCAACCAATCACGACGCTTGGTACAAGTTATGTTAGAACTATTAGTTCGACAGTTAGCATACCAAATTACTGATTGTCTTACACTTTCGCAATTCGTCCCATCGCCTGCCAAATTCGATATGTGCATTGTTTTATTTTTTTGTAATATTCGAACTAGAATTCCATATGCATGAGTAATTTTGCAATGTTTCTGTTTGTCAATGAAATAACACCTTTTCGTTGTTGTCCCAAATCCTTATAAAAACCACATATGGAACTGTATGTTGTATGTTGATCATTTGATTTGCGACAGTAACGTATATGGGTTCACGAGAAACTCTCTTAGTAAGAATTGGTCGCAAATGTCATGACTTCATAAGAATCATCTATACAAATTGATGATTCTTGTGATGATAGTTGCGTGAATTCATATTTGTTGTGGTTGCGGGTGAATTTTAATTCAATTCTAAAAGTAATTGGGTTCTTGACTAATGAAACTAATTAGTCAGATAGATTTCCGAAAAATATTAGACACATATTTTTTTCATTTTTCAAGTAAACTAAAAATGAAAACGATTCAGTACAGTGCTTGGAAAACTCGTGTGACGTCACATTTCAGTAGCTACATTTTTACCTGAAAGTGACGTCACAAGCCCCCACTCATAGTTTTTGACGCGTTTTATCTTCGTTAATTTAAAAAAACATGTATCTAATATTTTTCGATAATCTAACTGATGGGCTAAACAGAATCATATTTTTTTTTGTCGGGAAAGTTGCCAATTGCAGAAAACCCTTAGTTCTACACGAGAAGGTAGAAAATGTATAATTTCACCCAAAAAATATTGTTGAAAAGGCCTATGTACTCGTGTAAGATTAATAACTAGTATATTGTTGTGTTTCTTTACTAATAAACAATTATTTTATTCATATGCTGTGATGTAAAACTAACTGCCATTTTAAGTAGTCTATCTGAGGCTATAATTAGGCTAGAAATTAACCCAGGATATAAAAGTTTGTCAAAAAGGCTATTTCGAAATATTAAAAGGCTCCTATTTTAAAGATTACCAGAAATATTAAGCTATCAAGAACACTACATTAGTTATCGAAAATTATCTTTATTTTAAGGATGATACACACTTGTTTTTAGTAAAATTGAATATTATGTGGATATTTTTTTGGGTTTTTTTTTCTGAGCTGACCTGGGTGTCTATAATGACCGCTTTAGCAGAATCATTACATGATAATAATATAAGTTGCGTTAACATTCGTAAAATGGTCACAGACGTAGTTAACATTTAACGCAATTAATATTATTATCCCAATATGATTCTGCTAAAGCAGCTATTTTAGACCCCCAACATGATTCAGCAATGGTAGAACGGAGTGCCGAACGGAGTTTACCGATCGGCACAAGCTAAATAAAACGTGCACATTGGTAGTAATTGCTTTGGGCCGGCTTTGTTGCTGCAGATTTGGAAAAAAAACCCGGTATTTGTTAATAGTCAGGTTTTTTTTTTGGTAAAATCAATATCTTGGTAACCGTTAAAATTGTAGCCATCTCAAAATACAAAAATTTGCAAATGGAGGCATCAAATTCTCATATTTATTCCCTAGATTTGTTCTAAACTTTAGATTAACAAAAGTACTAACATCCTTACAGTGTTTAAGTTTATAATCCTTGACCGGTTTTTTATAATTACTGTATGTTATAAACTGCCTCGTTGGTCTAGTGGTCGTAAGCGCGACTGCTAAGCATGGGGCCTTGGGTTCGATACAAATTGTTATTCGGTTTTTCCGTCTGGATTTTCTCAGAAGCAGTCACGGAGTTCGGATTTGTGTCCGTTTAATGGCAATAGGCTCGCCCCCTATTACATGGCAAAATTTGGATGTATTAGTGGGTATACCTCTGCCTAACTGTGTGTAATTACAGGCGTGATGTCATATTAACATCTTTTAGAAATTGTTCGTCTTAGTAGAGCTTCGTCTCTGTCTCTCATACCGCTGCGTTGTGGCTGTCTCTTTCTGAAAACAAAAACTCCTGGAATATTTTCGTCACACTGACAAGGCAAAAAAAAGTATCTAATTTCGGGTTGATTTAAAATCTTTGCAGAGTGTAAAACCCATCTGTGAGTCAACTTAAATAGAACTTAGGAAAAAGCCATGTTTGGCAAAACCTCCGAAGAATCGGAAGTTACTTTAGTTTTTTTGGGGTGTTGTAAAAAATATAGTCTTTGCTAAAGTTTCCGTTTACCTTTTCCCTTTGAAACACGCTTTAAGTTAGTTTTTGTAATTTTTTTTTCCTCATTTGTAGCCCGCTCTGAGCGTAGCGGAAGGGACCGTCAGACTTCTACTGAATAAAAACCATCAATGTTCCTTCGCCCTATGTGTTTTGGGGCCGCAGTATCTCTAGTCTTAGTCCCTTTTTTTTTTTTTTTTTGTTGGGTGGAAAATCATCGAATGACCCCCCCCGCTCTTGGGCAGAGCGAAGGGGAGTGTCAGACTTCTACTGACTAAAAACCGAACCCATGTTCCTTCTTTGCCCTTGTGCCGAGGCCACGTCATCTAGTACTAAAATCCGCGGCTGAGTCTTAGTCCCTTCAGTGTGCTTTAGGACAAAACGAAAATTTCTATTTTCACACACGAATTCACATGATTGTCGGTTATCGAAATAGAAATAAAGTGCTCATAAAACTCTCAACGACAATTTTATGTGAACAACATCGTAAAATTAACTTCATAGTAGATTTTATCGCACATAAAAAATAGTAATAAGGCTTTTAAATTGTATATTATGCAACCATCTTGGCATTTTGTTGTATAAATTTGGCAATATGATAAAAATGCATCTGGATAGCCATTTTGCATATTTCCTAACTGTCACTAGAACGAAATGTCAAAGTGTTGCAATTCATTTGTGGCCATCATTTGAGCGCGGAACCACCCACTGTGGAGTATAGGCCTCCCCTTTCTTCTGCAACACAACACGCCTTTAGACGGCCCTGGTTTCTTACACCCAAAAAAATGCATTTTTTTTGGACCTTTCGTCGCACCTGTCAGTGCATGGATGAGTCCCGCATCTAGTTGATCCCCCAACCTTCATCAGCAGGGCTATTGCGTGTCTTTTAATGGTAATGGCTAACATATAGTGTCTATCAAATAACTGTCAATTGGATAATTAAAAAAAAAATGTACCAAACCATTTACGCAATAGCCCTACTGTAGGGCTATTGCGTATCTTTTAATGTCAAGTGGCTATCATAAGTGTCCATAAATTAACTGTAAATTGGTTATGGTTTGGTACATTTTTTTTTTAATTAACCATTTGACAGTTATTTGATAGACTATTATAGTAACTGTCATTAAAAGATACGCAATAGCCCTGCTGGTCATCAGTCTATCTAGTGTGTGGTCTTCCAACGCAACGTTTCCGGTTCGCGGTAGATACTCCAGAACTTTTCAGCCCCAACGGCCATCCGTTCTGCGAGTAATGTGTCCTCTTGTCTATTGCCACTTAAGTCTGGCAATTCTTTGGGCTACGTCGGTAACCTTGGTTCTCTTGCACTCTTGCTCTACTTGAGACTCCGAACTCCTTGTCTGTTAGTGACTGAAAAACTACAAAAACGATAAGAAAACTACATTAGTTTTTATCAGAAACTGGTCGACCTTTTACCTAGCTATAATTTTACTAATACAAGAATTTATTTTACCTTTAAGCATTTATTTTTATTTTCATATTAATATTTCAACGTTAGTCCGTTTTGTACATCCCCAAAGTTGAATGCCGTATGTCCATACTGGCATGAGTACTTGCTTGTATAAAAGTACTTTGTTATACACTGACAAGTTAGAATGTCTGCTAAGTAGCCAGTACATATTTTTATAGCGAAGGTCTAACGCCTGGCGTTTCTTTTTGACATGAGCCTTCCAGCGAAGTTTTGCGTCTAGCGTCATGCCCAAGTACTTTGCCGTATTTTCGTGTGGTATTACACGATTGTTAATATATACTGGTGTATAATTAGGTCTTTGGTTTGTGAAGTCGATATGTGTCGATTTAGATTCATTTAATTTGATTTTCCATGTTTTTGTCCAATCGGTGATGGCATTAACGGCAGTTTGTACCTTCTCCACTGCTTCTGTGTGAGTGACACCTGTAGCCATGATAGCCGTGTCGTCTGCAAAAGTAGCAATGACGCTGTTATTGGTTTCAGGGATATCGCAGGTGTACAATAGGTACAGGATAGGTCCAAGAACACTTCCTTGCGGTACACCAGCTTTTATTTGTTTGATATCTGAATAAGCATCCTCATGTCTCACTCTAAATGTCCTCTCAGTTAAATAGGATTCCAAAATATCCACAAATTGTTTTGGGAGCATTTTACTTAACTTATATATTAGGCCTCCATGCCATACCTTATCAAATGCCTGAGCTACATCTAGAAATACTGTAGAACAAACTTTCTTATCTTCTAATGTTTTTTCAATAACATTGGTTATCCTATGTATTTGGTCTATTGTGGAGTGTTTTTCTCTAAAACCGAATTGGTAGTTGGGAATCAGTTCTCTGTCTTCTATAATAGGTTTTAAACGCCTGAGTAGTAGTTTTTCGAACAATTTGGATATAATTGGTAAGAGTGATATGGGCCTGTATGATGTTATTTCTCGAGGTGGTTTTCCAGGTTTAGGAATCATGATAACTTCAGCAACTTTCCACATACTAGGCACATGTTTTAACCGAAATGTGGCATTGATAAGGGTTGTAAGTTTCACAATTGCTTTACGTGGCAGATTATGTAGGAGTTCTCCAGTGATTAGGTCGTATCCCGGAGATTTCCTTTTTGCCAAATTTTTTGATAATGTTGTTAACTTCTTTTGGAGTAACAAGTTTTATTTCTATGTTGTCATGATGAGTCGCGTCCAGTGTTATATTTTCAGAGCTTTCCTCGCTGTTCGTTTGAAAAGTTTGCTCTAGATGTTCTGCAAATATAGTCGCTTTCTGTTCATTATTTTTGGCCCATTCGCCATCTGGTTTTTGAATAGGTGAAACGTGATTGATAGGCTTTTTTAAGCTTTTAGTGGCTTGCCATAGTGAGTAATCAGATGTGCCATTACTTGACAGTTGACTAAGGTAATCATTTGTTGTCTCATCGTGAAATTCCTGAATTGCTCTACTTAACCTTTTTGTGAGTTTATTTAGCAGAGTTTTATCAGGCGGATATCTAAATTGTTGCCACTTTTGTCGCTGGACTCGCTTTATGGCTATTAGATTTCTAATTTCCAGTGGATATCTTTGAGTTGCAACTCTTCTTTTCATGTCAGGTGTATTTCGCCAGGCACAACGTTGGATGTCGGTAATAAATTTTGCTACTTCGTCATCTACTTGCTGTTTGTTTTTGAGGGATACTTTGAGGTCTATACAGTGGTCTAAATCAAATTGAAAGCTCTCCCAGTCAGTGTTTTTGTTCACTAAGGTTGGACTGCTTTCTTTTTGTATTATTGTCTCGCTTAGAGTTAAGATAATGGGTGAATGATCAGAATGCATATCATATCCTTCTTCTATGTTAAGGTATGCAGCTGACAAATTCTTATAAATGAAGAAGTCTATCAAATCTGGTGTTTTTCTAATATCGGTAGGCCAGTAAGTGGGTTTGCCCGTTGAAATCACATTGCACTTGATTTCTCTGATAGCACATAGCAATTCCTTACCCTTCGTATTAGTTAGCCTAGACCCCCAATGTGTGTTCTTTGCGTTAAAGTCACCTCCAAATATGAATGTGTTTCCTAGAGCTTTCAATAGATTCCTGTACTGCTCTGTTTTCAGCGCATACTTAGGTGGAATATATACAGCTGATATGGTAATATCATGATGTTTGGTTCTGACCACAACAGCTACAGTTTGTGCAAATTGTTCTTCGCATTTGTGTTCCAAGTAATGGTAGATGTTATCTTTAATAATGACGGCACTGCCACCACTCGCTTTGTTGTTGGGATGCAGTGCGTGATATATGTTATAGCCTGTTATGTGAATAAAAGATTCTCTCGTAAAATGAGATTCTGAAATGAGGCATACATCAATTTGCTCTGTTGTTAAGACTGCCTGCAACTCGTTTCGGTGTTTCAGGAGTCCGTTTGCATTCCACGTCATAATTTTTAGTGTGTTTTTCATTTTTGGTTTGAATGAGTAGGTAATTGTTTACTTTCTATGTTCCTCAACCTTTGGTCAAAAGAAGTTAACATGCTTAAAATTTTATTAATATTTTCATCTGTATTAGTACTTACAGAATTTGGGAGCACCGTTGGCTGTGACTGTGGTTGCGGTCCTTTTGTCATTTGCGCAAAGGACACATTATTTGTTACCTTTCTGTGAGTAGAACGTGATGGTTGTTGTCTCTCAGCACCAGAGGCCGGGATGTTAGGCGTAGCTACTTTTCTTTTGGAGGCTTTATTTTTCATTTGTTGTAGTTCTTTAGCTACAATACATCCTCTATAGTTAGCCGGGTGAGGCTCGCCACAGTGAACACATTTAGGTTTTGTATCTACTGATTTTGTACAGTCCTTGGTGAGGTGTTTACCAGTGCACTTCACACACCTTGGTTCCTTTGAACAATATTTTTGTGTATGGCCATATGCTTGACACCTTTTGCACTGAGGAATTAAATTTGATGTTTTTAAAGGCTGTACGTCTACCTTACAACCTAATATGGCCTTAATACCGTAGATATTGTTAATGTTCTCATCTTTTTGGAATGATAACATAAACATGTTAAGAGGTTCCTTAGTCCTCCAGCTTAGTTTATTTACGGCATCCTGAATTTTATAACCTTTAGCATTCAGCTCTTCGACTATTCTGTTCGGCAGACATGATGAGTGCAGGTTTTTGACCATAACTCGTATCGGTCTGTCCTGTTTATTCTCATACGAGTGCCAGAGACAGTTATTTTGCAACAATAATTTTGATACCGCTCGATATGAGTCTTCATCCTTGGCGTTTATTTTAACCGTTTCCCCGTTCATCATTTTTACAATGAATGAATCACCGTTTAGACTAGTCAAAAGAAGGTCGTAGAACTGTTGGTAGTTCTTGATGTTTTCGACTATGATTGGTGGAGGTTGTGGTGCCCTCTTTTCTTTTGGTTTCTCGGGTTTCGTGCCGACCTGAGATTCATTTAAGTTTCCTCCTTGAGAAGGAGGAGATAGCGAAGTGTTCAGTTTCCTTTTCTTCCTACTTTTTTGTCGTACCCACTCGGTTTCTCGGGCAAGTTCCTCCTCGTCAGTCCCATATTCGACTGCATTTTGGGGCTTGTCGTTCGTTGACTGTTCCTTCTGTGAAGGAACATTCTTTTGCTCCTGAATGAGTTTCAGCTGTTGTTGCAGAGATTCTATCTGACCACTGAGGTCTTTCACTAGTTTTTGTAGTTCGAGGCGCTCATTCTGTTCCTCGATGTATCTGTTGTACAACTTATGCTCGAGTTCAGTTTTGAGAACTATTTTGTTTGGTGAAGACATAATTGAGTAGTATAATATTAAAAACTATAACTTATCGTTTATTTGCACAATTACACATGATTCACTTAGGGCGGTATGTAGGTCATCATAACGTTGATATCATACAAAGATTCCAAAATAAGGTACTTCGGGCTATAGTAAATGCTCCCTGGTACGTCAGAAATGATGACATCCACCGAGACCTTGGAGTGGATCTTGTAACTGAAGTTATAAAAAAACACGCCGAAGCACACGAGCAGAGGCTTCTTCATCATGTGAACGTCGAGGCTATCCAGCTACTTGACACCACAGACATAGTGAGAAGACTAAAAAGAACTAAACCATTTGAGTTAGTTTAGTAAAGTTAGTGTAATGCAGTGCAGTGCAGTGAGTGCTTCGCTACGTTTAAAGAACACGTGAACAAAGT
This sequence comes from Diarsia dahlii, assembly GCA_949775195.1. Taxonomy (NCBI): domain Eukaryota; kingdom Metazoa; phylum Arthropoda; class Insecta; order Lepidoptera; family Noctuidae; genus Diarsia; species Diarsia dahlii. Next base: position 12,121,903 of record OX459217.1, on the reverse strand, counting down.
GTCTTTCAACTTAATAGAGACTATAAGAAAAGTGCCAATGGACACATTCTTAATTTTGTATAAGCTTTAGCAAATTAAGTTAAATTTAAATTACTTATTAGCCTCAAGGTCTAGATTGTAATTGTATGAGTAACCGTTTATTAGCGAGTACTTCATAATGAAAAAAAAAAAAAAAAAAAAAAAAAATATTAATATTTCGAACTGCAATCTAGATTAAGTCCAAATCCTTTTTTATGAGTATTACAATTAATTTAAATCAGTTATATAATTTATTTTTTAGGACTTGGCTGGTTTCACTACCGTGCAGCCGACAGCTATAATTATTTTCCTATAATGTATTACTCCCTATTTTTAAAAAATAAATATTTTATTTTATCTACTTGTGGTTTTATTAAACCTATAGCTGACTAATTAAAAAAGCCCCCGCCCAGCCCGTCAAGCTACACACAATGAAGAACCCCAGACCCCCAGAGGTCCGAATCCCAGGTCGGGCAAAAAGTAAATGGATTTTCTATCAGAAATTCCTCGGTAGCAGCCACAGAGGCCGGTTTTGTGCCCGGATGATGTCAAAAGGCTTGCCCACGAATGCCCACGATCACATAGGCCTTAACATAACTGGCGAAATGTGGATGTACTATTAGATACACATCTACCTAACCCTTCGGGGTTACAGGCGTGATGTTATAATATATCGTTGCAAAAGTCCACTAGAGCTTTTCACCAGTAGGTACTATTAAAAAGGCTTAAGTAATAAGGAGCGAGTCTATTGACCCTAAACGGGCACAGACAGACTCCGATTTGCTGCAACGAATCTTATGGAATCGCATAACTTGCCCTGAACAGCTCCTTATATATGCTCTTATGTTAATACATTTGACATAGGTAAGTTATTTATTCACTCAAAAAAGTCGACTAACTTTTTACAAAATAAAAGGAAACTGGCAACCTGAAACCGCCTCATCACCATGGCAACGCAACAACCAACAAAAGACTGTTTATAAACAACAGTGACGTTTGAGTACAACAGCTTTTAACATAATTGTTTTTAGAAATATCAGCAAAATGTCTGGCCTAAGTGGATTTGACGGAGAAGCAGTCGGTTTTGACTCCGTAAAGCTGAAGAAAAGTGAAGAAACTGAGACTTCATCTCAGACAACAGAATTTCATGAATCTGGCGTAGGATGCCAGACTAATGTCTTAAAAGAAACAGGCTCTTTAGCCACTGCAGAAGACCTGAACGCCCAGGATGACGTTTTAAAGGAATATTCTCCTTCAAGACTTAACGAATTCCTGAAAAGAGTCGTGCCCTCAATGATGGAACAGCTCGATCACAGCGATAGAGAACTGCTTTACAACTCCTCCGATTCTGACGAGGAGGAGGTCGTTTGTGCAAAGCTGTTCCAAGAAATTAAAGTGTCAGACTTACCAGGGATAGGTGGAGGCGATGCTTCACGTTTCGTCCTTGACGTATCCTGGAGTAGCGCCGGCAATTCCTTCGCCGTTACCCTCGGCAAGAATCAGCATAAAAAATGGTGCATAGATGACGGATTGATCAGGATTTTCACCATCAAACGAACTGCAGGAGACACGTTTGTTCGAAGCCTTGATTTGGCTGAAAAAACCTGCGTCACAAAACTGAAATACCACCCATCGGTTGCTGCACTTCTAGCTTACGGCACATCTACAGGGGAAGTCGTTCTCTGCAACCTAAGGAACCTGGATGCTATACTCTTAACTTCGCCAGCAGGCTCGCATGGATCTAGACGCATTTCCTACTTGTATTGGGCAGACACCGCTCTTGCAAACACATTCCTCACCATGCATATATTGAACACGGGTAAAAGGCGCGGCGCTGCAGACCATATTTTAATGTCGGCAGGCTGCGACGGGACTATCAACGTATGGCGGGTTAACGCGAACCAGAAGATCTTTGAAAACGTGGTCTGCTACTCAATCAACGGGTCCAGGAATACTAGCGTAGTCCATATCTCGTGCTTCGACTTTATCAAGCAATTTCCTTTACGTCCTAGCGACCAGAAGGTTCCTGATGATATTTTCGTGGTTGGTTCACGGACTGGTGACATATATCTATGTAAGACGAAGTCATGTGCGTCGATTGTGAACAGCAAGATGGTGGATCCAACGTACGACGTGTTCCAAGGACACATTGGATATGTGTTGGATGTCGCTTTTAGTTTCCAGAAACCTGGGATCTTCGTGTCCGCTTCTATTGATTCAGAACTGAGAGTCTATGATATTAATCAGCCTAGTCCTTTGAAGGTATGTTGTTGTTTCTCTTTCCTTTACATAACAGACCGTCCTATAATCCCAGAAGGATTAGGCAGAGGTGTACCTAATAGTAGGTGCACCCACACCATCAATCAAGGATGAATCCAGACTCCGTAGCTGCTACTGGAAAATTCTTGATGGATAAACCCAACAGCACTTTGCTTGACCTGTGAATCAGACCTCGTGTATAGCAGCCCTTGCGTCCACTAGACCAACAAGGCAGTTTAAAAAAAGGCCTGAGGATTAAACCCAGATTCTTATAAAGGTATTATTATATGGTTAGCAGTTAATGCTCGGCCACACTGGCAGCGCGGGGCGGGGAGCGGCGCGGGTGCGGGAACGCGCGCGATTGTACCTGTCCACAGTCGACCGCGGCTTCGTTCCGAGCGTTCTCGTGTCCAGTGTTTGTCAAAATATTATGGATGAAGAAGACTTGTGATTAACTGGAAAATTCTTACTTTAAATGGCAAATGCTAAAAGTGAAAAATGGAATTAATAAAATTAATTTAACCAGAGAAAATGAAGGAGAATTTCACACACTGTATGAAAGATTGCTTGAGCAATTTTTATTTAAATTTTTGTATTGACGATGCGATGTTTCGACATCTATAGTCTTCGATCAATAATAGTACTAGATTAAGCATCAGGAACAAAACTAAGTCGCTCAAGTGGCCACGTTTGCACACACGTAAACATCTACATAACATCTTTGAAAAAAGTTCAATATTATTAACAACTTCAGATGATTATAAACCTTAACACCTTAAACATAACGTTTAATTATCATTGTAAAGTTAATTTATTTAAGCACTTTGATCAGAGAAAGATTAGAAGCAAAACATTTTAAATGTCGCTCCAAAGTAAAAAGTCATCAGTACAAAAATATTCATTCTAAAATGAAACTTAAACTCTAAGCAATACGGTTAAAAGCATTTTGTGTACACACGGCTACACATCAAGCTATACAAAACTAGTATAATCTGATCGTTCATTGTGCGAAAAGATCTAGTAAAGTGAGGCCAAGATTAACTGGTTTTGTATAGCTTGATGTGTAGCCGTGTGTACAATGTCGTGCTTATTCTATTGCGGAACTAGCGTTCCCTGTTCAAGAACATGATACAATAGTTGGTGCGTTGTAGCAAACATTGGCCAAACAATTATAGTATTCGCTGATTTAATTATATTTACAGTTTAATTATGTTTAAATATTATGAAAAAGCACATAATGATATTAAATTACCTAAAAAAAGATATTCCTTCCAAAACCTTGGTGTTACGGTGGTTATTTACGCAGTTTTTGAACGCATACTGCGGTATTTTGACGTCTTAATGTTGGCTATGATTGGACCATACTAATTTGAAATAAGACCACAAATACGTTTGTGGTCTTAGATTTCGGGCCGTTTTTGAAGCGCTTATCGGGAATCTAGTACATTATTGATCGAAGTCTATAGTGCATTAAATAGCATACTTATATTAATTCTTCAACATTTAATTGTGAAGACTCTATCACAACAACGCGCGCGTTCAGCTCGAACTAGTTTGAGATACCCGCTCCCGCGCGGGTTTTCGCTTGCCGCCCGCGCACCCCAATATGTTCTGTGCCGCGCACTCACTGCGGCCGAGTGCGGCCACTTGTATGAACGAGCTATGGCGCGAGTTGCCCGCGCGCTCCCCGCAAAAAGTAGCCCGCGCCGCTTCCCGCGCCCGAGTGCCCACTATGGATATGGACGCTCAAATGAAGGAAGTTCATACGTTTGACAAGAGTACGTCGCGCCGCACGCGCACCCGCCCCGCGCCCGCGTTTGCAGTCTGGCCTCACACCATGGCTCACACCTTCGCTCACATCAACATCAACATCAACAGCCTATAATGTTCCCACTGCAGGGACTCAGGCCTCCTCTCTAGGAGAGGGATGGGCTATAATCTACCACGCGGGCCCAGTGCGGATTGGTAGATGTGGCATGATTGTGGCATGTCCTAAATAAATATGTTCTTTCGTAATACCATCAATCTTCAACCTTTTCAGATTATCAGCCTAGATTCATCAATATCCACCATGGCCTGGCTGCCCAACAATCCAGGCCTCGTCATCCTAGGCCTGGCCAATCCTGAAGGCCAGCTGCTCCAGGTGTTCAACGTTAACACTGGTCGTCCTGAGCCGGTGGAGGGACTGTCAGCTGTCGGCGGATGCGTCACTTGTATTACTGTTAGTAATGGAGGGTAAGTGTTGGTGGCAAATAATAAAGCATACAGATACAGGCTTCCTTTTTCTCATGGGGTAGAAACCTCAGAATGACACCTGCTATGATCCTTACATAGTCCTTTTGCCTCGTCCACATTCATACATCTGGTCATACACGCACGCCGTTTGAAAGTTCTACGCACCTGTCCTCTGAAGAACCTCTCCAATAAGGCGTCCCCTCCCGGCGTTGCCACTCACATTGATCTACCTTGTAAAACTTGCTAGTCGTCTATCACTCGGATCATCCACATGGCCAAACCATTTTTTCTCTTTTTAGTTTTTGTCACTCACTACATCTTTTAACCCGCAATGTTCTCGTAAACCTAATTCCAAATAATAACAATCAATATTTAAATAAATAAAATTGAAGTGCCTGTTCGTAATGTCGAACTTACAGCTTTTTAACCGACTTCTAAAAAAAGAAGGAGGTTCTCAATAAGGATGTTTATTTATATATATTTTTTTATGTTTGTTCGGGCAACTCCGTCACTTGCTAACCGATTTCTTTTTTTGTTGGAAAGGGTATACTTCCCAACTGGAGTAGCAGCCAGCTCCCCATACCGACTGGCCGAACGTTCTGATTTACATAAATGGTCCCATAATTTTTTTATCGAAATCGGACAATCGGCGGCGGAAAAATCAACAAAACTCAAAAAAAAAAAATACATTGTCCACATTATGACTCATGGACATGTTAACTTAACGTTTAATTTTTTGTTGCTGGATGCATCGATATCATCTGCCTAGCCTTTTCTCAACTATTCACAATTCATAAAACAGTCACAACATGAATTAAATAGCAGCCATACTCCATTGCGCATTTTCCTAAAATATAAAACAAAGGCTCTGAACTGGAGATGTCAGCAAACGGTAACGGTCCGCAAGGGCCAACACCTGTCGAAGTGTCGAGGCTGCAGGACTGTCCGGTACTAAGAAGGAACATGGGTGGGTTTTAGTCGGTACAAGTCTGACACTCCCTTCCGTTCCGCCCAGAGTGGGAGGGGTCATTTGATGATTTCCGACCTGGAAAAAAAAGGACGTCTGATCTGATGTTTGTCTATTTCTTTTCTAGCGTATGCCGCATTGCAGCCGGTGATGCGGACAGCAATCTTCACATTTGGGAGCTCCCCACACGTCGCATCAAGCTTACTCAAGAAGGACTAGACTTTTAGATTACTTTAGCTGTTAATAGCACTAAACTCTGATATTATTCAACATTATGCTGTAGCGAGCAGCGGTGACCCAGTGGTGGCGGCCCCGACTTACGAACAGTAAGTCGTGGGTTTGAACCCAGGCAGTCGCATTACTTTGTGTAATTTATTTCATCACCACTGCTCTCAAAACGGCAAAGAAAAACATCATGAGGAGACCGGCATGTCTTAGAACCAAAAACCGCACTGGGCCCGCGTGGTGGATTATAGCGCATCCGTCTCCTAGAGAGGAGGCCTGAGTCCCTGCAGTGGGAACATTATAGGCTGATGATGAATGCTGTAAAGACACTTCTTCTTCTCCAGGTGTCAGTTTTTTTGCCACCTGGTCCTCTGACTTGGCTTTAGATGCGGTCGAGAAGTATCTTTTAGGCCTGCTGGTTTCCTCACGATGTTTTCCTTCAGCGAAGCAAGGGATATTTTTAATACGCATATGAATCCGAAAATCAGAGGTGCGTATCTTGGGTTCAAACTCGGGACCTAATGGCTTGTCACGAAACCTAAGACACTTAAAGAAGTAGATCATCATCTGCCTAGCCTTTTCCCAACTATATTGGGGTCGGCTTCCAGTCTAACCGGATGCAGCTGAATACCAGTATTTTACATGGAGCGACTGCCTATCTGACCTCCACAACCCAGTTAATACTAGGTAATACAATACCCTTTGGTAAGACTGGATGCCAGAATTTCAGGTCACTGACTACCTGTAACGACTGCCAAAGATCTATATAAATGGCAGCCGGGACCAACAGCTTAAGATGCTTTCCGAGGCACGAAGGCAACTCTCGGGCGGTCACCCATTCACAGACCGACCTAGGCAAGCACAGCTTTACCTAAAGATCGACCTGAGTGGCAGTTCTTATTAAGCCACGAGCTCCTCTCTAAAGACGTAGATATAGGCACTTAACCTTCCCGTTATTATGAACCTAGGACCTGAACCTGAAGGTCTACTCTCTACCCACGAATCCCGTAATAGTTTGGGCCGAAGATACGGGCATTTCGTAATCTATCACAAGACTTACAAACATAGATATATTTAGGTGCCCGAACTAAAAATGAATGTCAACACGATTTGACAGCTTTGTCCCTACTCCGTGTGTATTTTCATAACTCATGAATTCAAATATAGTAAGGAGTAGGATTCATTTAATTTCGCAGTTTCGAGCTACTTCATCTACGGATTAGTCATTTAGAGAATAAACGGAGAAATTGGGCGTTCAAGTTAAAAAGTTTACTTTTTTACGTTTTTTTTTAAATAACCCCTGATACACCAACTCCAGTCCATGCCCGTAAGCATAATGTTTTGCGTGCTTTAGTAAACGGTCAGGTTTGGCAAAAAAACATTGTTCCAAATCAAAAATATGTGAAAGGCTTACAGCGACCATCATTGGGAATATTTTCATACAAAAAAGGGCTTTTAAGATTTTTGTATGAAGCGAGGCCCGCCTGCCTACATTCCGCCATTTATTTTCAAAATTGCAGGGCCACATAATATAAAACCTGTAAAGCAATAGATGATAATATCTAAATACAAACAAGTTTTGAATGCTTTAGAACAGCTATGAAACATACATTTATTGAGCTATAAGGCTATACCTATAAATTTCTACTTTTATTATACCGGAAGGCGGAAGTCCATATACGCGCCATTTACAGTACGATCAAATTATCTTGACAGGTCTGAACATAGGCTCTGCGAACTTTTACGCATGTAAACTTGTGAAGAAAACTGTTAGTGCCAGATAAACCAATACCTATACGATCAGAAAATATAATATCTAATAGAAACAGTGAGAAATACAAATAAAATAAATATCAAAACACTTTTAGACATTAGTTGTAACAAAATAACCTGCACGAAGTTCGGACCTGCCAAGATAATTTGATTGCACTGTACTAGGCTTAGGCGCTTTGCACATCGAGTTCTGGTGATCGTCAACCGTTCACCACGGTCACCGGAACCAACCGTTCACGGTCACCGGAACTCGATACTCGAGTTGCCATTTCATTTGAAATATATGGAAACAGCTAGTTGCCAGTTGCCAGTTGCTGCAATAGTTGCTCCATGTGCAAAGCGCCTTACCGCCTTATTAATAAAAATAGTTAAACCTGGTTTAACTTACGCTTGGTTTATCTCGCATGCCGTCTCACTTCAAAAATATTCAAAAGAAAGTGACGGCATGCGAGATAAACCAAGCGTAAGTTAAACCAGGTTTAACTATTTTTATTAATAAGGCGGTTAGAGTTAGACTCTGTATTTCGACTCGTAGTGCAAGGGAATTTCATTTATGTGTAGGTATAGTTAATATTACGGATGTTAGTTTAATTTTTGATTATTATTTTTTAAAGTGTAAACAATACTCTTTAATGTATAAATTATGTTATCGACAATAATATTATTGTTCTAAAAGTATAGTCGCTTTGTTTTACCAAATACCTATATCGGATGAGGGGAAAATACTGACTTATCTATTTAGTAAAGTGATATATCCCAATTACCTTGTTGGTCTAGTACCTAGTTGGAAGCACCACTGCTGAGCATGACGACCCCCCCCCCCCCCCGCTCTTGGGCAGAGCGAAGGGAGTGTCAGACTTCTACTGACTAATAACCGAACCCATGTTCCTTCTTTGCCCTTGTGCCGAGGCCACGTCATCTAGTACTAAAATCCGCAGCCCCGACGGGCGTCTGCCCTTGCGGGCCCCTCCTTGCTGACATCTCTTTGAGGCGCGCGTGGAACACGAACGCGCCGCCGACACGGTCTGTTGCCGTCATGACGACGGCCGGACGGCGAGCTAGCCCGTTACTCACCGTCCACAGGCCCGCGTCTACGGTGGCCGGAAGCCATCACGCCCGGAGCGCCTTCCGCGGCGTCTGGGACGTTGAGAGGTTCGCTCCCTCTCTCGTTCCGCCACCTCCTTCGCTAGCATCACTGCTTCGCAGAAGGAGGCGACGGCGTCCCATTCCTCCTCGCCCCGGACCATGGCTTGCACCAGGGCCGGACGCGAGAGGTCGCCGCCGAGCTTGAGGTCCTGGGTTCGATTCCTGGGTTGAGCAAAGTGTCAGGAATTTCTCAGCAGCAGCTTCGAAGTCTGGATTTGTGCCCGGTAGATGGCAATAGGCTCGCCCCCTATTACATAGGACTTCAAACATTACTGGTGAAATTACATACTTACATACTGGTGATTACAGGGATGATTTTATGTTATTTTAATATTATAATTTATATTTAGTTGTTTTTTTTTAAATATACTTGAATAAACAAAACTTTGAATTTACTAGAATTTTACTACAACCCTAGCGTCACCTACTGTTATAAAAGGATCATTCCGACTAGTTCTACTGCAAAGTTCTACGATAGAACTAGTGGGGGAACATAAATTACCACTAGTTCTACTGGTCCTTTTAAACAATTTATAATACAACTAATGGTACTTTTAGTTCTCACTAGTTCTACGATTTATAGGGGTGTTACAAAATCGTAAAACTAGCGGAACCCAAGTTTCTCATTCGTTCTACAGTTTACTGTACAACTACTGCGGATTGTTTTTCTCCTACTTTTCGATATGTTCCAGAATAGTAGAAAGTAACTACGTCCCATTGAAATAAATGGACAAACTTTATGAAGACAAAGCTTGCGTCACTTTTTTTGTTGTGGATCATCAAATGTCTCCCGCTCTGGGCGGAAGGGAGTGTCGGCGTCTTATTTGGCAACGATCGATGCGCGATCGTTCGATGGAACGATGCGTTCTCGTCGCACGACGAGATTAAACACACTAGTTTCTTCAGTGTGTCTTTAGAGCTTAAAACGCGCGATCGTGCGTTCGATGCTTAAAAACGATCGCGCGATCGTGCGATCGTCCAATCAAAGCTACAAATTTTATCTCTTCTGGTCACGAATTTTCTATATCGGTTCAGGAACTTCAGGCGTCTTCGAGTAATGGGTCATTATACATCAAAATATAATACATAACCGACTTCTTATAAAAGAAGGAGGTTCTCAATTCGGATGTTTATATATTTTTTTATGTTTGTTCGGGCATAACTCCGTCCCTTGCTAACCGATTTGAAAAATTCTTTTTTTTTTGTTGGAAAGAGTATACTTCCCATATGGTCCCATTGTCATCAAGTCAGGATCTGATGATAGAAACCCTGAGTAATCGGTGGCGAAAAAATAGAACAAAAAAAGGTCACCGACTTCAGAAGCTGATTTTTCTTCTGAGGTTTATTTTTCACTTTTTGTAATTGTTTTTTTTTTCACTTTTTGTGTTTTTGAAGTGGGTTTTTTTTTAAATGTTTTTTTTTGTCTTGGACAAATAATTCGGTATGTAAAGTAAAAATTAACCTACGCTGATTCCAAAACCATTTGGAGATTTTGAGGTCTTATGTCTTATTTTTCTACTTTTAGCTCTCTATATTACAAGATTGTGTTTATTTTCACAATAATTTAATACTTGTAACGATTTGACTTTCATTTGACCTCTAAATGACGTCATAAAGTTTCCTGAATAAACTACTTCCTTCGTGCTTTTCAAGATAAATTTAAAAAAAAACTGTTGTTGTCAGTTGGTCAGTCCGTCTAACACCACACCACATCTTTATGATGGCATGGTTGGCGCAGTGGCTGGACGATTGACAATTTGACAGTAGCACTGCGTGTCGCAGGTTCGATTCCCGCACGGAACAATAAATATTTATGTCGTGGAGTTATCTAATTTTAATGTGGTTTATTAAAAAAATTGTTTTTTTACTGTGTAATTGGTAATTTTTTATTTGTTGACCATTCACGGAACACATCCGCGGTTCAGAAAATGGTATCAAATGAACAACGCCATCTATCGAAGACGAAGATAAACTACTAAAATTTAATGCATGGAAAGCGTTCAAACACACTACAGGGTTAGGTAGATTTTGAAAGCAGCATCATTTAGACTAATACCTACAAAGTACCTTTTGCTATCATAACTTTTTTAAAGTTATCTTGTGAAGGTATTTATTAATAAGTACCATATTCGTTTAATAGATGTCGCTGCATGTCTCATTCTTGATCATAATGATTAAGTTCTTCATGAAAACCTGTGTTTAACACCCTGACAATTTTATTTTTAAATATTTTCGATGTACAAAAACGATTTCTCTACAGATTTATTATAAGTAAGTATAGATATAGATATATACATAAAAATAAGTACTAACAATACTAACACAGCATGTAAGCACAGTCTGTTAGTAACCACTAACTACTTATGGATGGTCTGAAATAAAGATATATTTTTTTTAGTGCCATCTGAGTATATTGCCATACCCGGACACAGATCCAAACTCCGTGGCGGCTATTGAGATAATCCTGACACTTTGCCCGACGGGAATCCCCGAATCCTTAGGACCTTTTGTACAGCATTCGCACTTCTGACCACTACTTAGATGACTAGACCAACGAGCAGTGGAGGGGGAGGGGCACTTCGCACTGAATCTTTAAAGTGAGACTTATTGTCTTGGAAAGAAATGAAAACCAGTCGACAAGAGATTAACACATATATTGACGCCTGCGATTTTTCCATAGGAATATGAGTATTTGCTTGTATTTGCTCATGTTGAGAATTTAGCATGAGCCGATTTACGAATTTAACGTTAAACACTAGCTATGGTTTATAATAAAACCACCAAATCATCAGTAAGTAAAGAAAGAAAGAAAACTTAAACGCAAATTACAAATTTAGTGGAAGAACTGGTCCTGGGTTTAGTAGGTAGCCACGGAGTCTGGATTTTTACCCGATTGAAGGATGATTGTCTGATGAGATGACGAGTTGAAGAGAAGGAATTCATGAATATGCATGCATGTATAGAAAAAACGTGAATATAAGCAATTAGTTCAGCTATTACACGGTAGATGGCGCTAGTGATAGGGATGTGCCACATTTTATGATAGCATCTAATTTATCGATAAAGTTTTATAGATTAATTAAATATTTATGTTATATGACTTAATAAATCCAAAGAAGTGAATAAAGAACTAGGGAAGCAATTAAATATTATACGAGTATGTAATTTCAATACTCACAAGTAGGTAATTTATTTTGAAAGGCAAATTAATTTTTAGTATGGAAACTATACCCACGGGCCACGATGTAGTTATACAGAAATAGGATGGAATAGACAGGGAAGGAATTGATTAATTCAGGTACACAATTAAGTACCTACATACATCTTAGAAAAAGGTTCTTTGTTTGACCGTATGTTTTCTTTTCAATGTATGTTCATTGATAGGTATTACGGTCAATTATGAACCGATTTACGAGATTATTTATTTATTTGTTAGGCAAAGCTCGCACGGTGGTCCCATTCCATCTATCGTACGTAGGTGTATGTATTTTTTCTTCTTCATCTTTGTTCATGATTTCCCAATAATAATATCGTCTAATTACGTTTTTTACTGAACACATTCATCATGAATTTGTGTTCAAAAAAATGTCGCAAAAAAAAAACAACCGACTTGACAAAAAAGTCAATAAAATAAACAAGTCATCGACTTCCAAAAGTAACTTTTTCCACTTTATTGTGTTTTATTCGTGTAAAAACATTATTGCACAGAAAAGGTATTTACAGAAAAGTGCACAGAAAAGTTTACAACTCTCAGCCACAGATTACCTCTGCGCCGAGCCGAATTGTAATTAAAATCCAAAATTGCACTCCTAATTAGACCTCACCCGGTGCAAAATGGTCAAAACCCTTTCCCCACCTCCACACTTCATCACCGCGACCGAGAGGGTCCGATACGATCAATCCAGAAACCAAATAATTATGTAACTAATATTTCCTCTCATTTGAGTATGACGAAAGTGCAAGCGAAATAGCCATCCATCACAGCGCGCACGCGCGACCCACCCTCGTGCAGCCTAGCTAGGGCATCTATCTAGGCACACCTGAGGCTCTGTGATGCCAAACGGCAGTACTAGCTTCATTTGAATAAAAGTTATTGTGAACTTGAACTCCGGTTTTACAGTTTAATACTAGTGGATACTAGGTAAGTCTTTATTAACGACATTATCTTCAGTTGTTTTTGTTTTTATATAAAGAAGTACTGTTGTTTGTGCGAAACGTATAAATAAATGCACGTCAATTTCTATGGAATTGGCGCCCGCCGCCCTTGATTGATTTTTCGTATCGGAGACGATGTGAAATGGGCAATGTGAATTTGTTGGTTTATTTATAAATTCAGTACTTTGTTGTTGTTTTTCGGTATCGGAGAAATATAGTGATAATTAACTTAATTAATCAGTTAAAATATATTACGGGTATTTTGTAACCCGTAACTTGTCTTTTAAAATAATATTGTGTAAATTCCCAGTAACTGTGGTGTGGTCAGTTCAAGTAAAATATTGCATTTATCTGTTGCATCTCGTCAGAACTGGAAGCCCCGGTCAACAAACTACAGTTTGAGACAGTTTGAGAGATGATTTTTTGTTTCTTTGTTGCATAGTTGGGATAAAACTTAGGCAGATGATAATGATTGATTGACAAATTGTGCAAACTTTAAGTGCAGCAAGTATAATTATTAAAAAAAAAAACTTTATAAAAGGTGGTCTCCACGTACACAACAATCATAAATAAAGACATGTGATTTCTTGAACAAAGGTTGCGCTCAAAATGTAACATGTAACAAAAATTTTAAATCGGAAGTTTTAATTAATCGGAGGTCGAAGCATATAATATCAGATAGCGGTGGCAGAGCGTGGTAGACACGGTTAACGTATACGAACAGGTTCCAATCCCTTAAATCGATTGCTTGCCAATATTTTGTCGTGTCACTCGTGTCCACCAGGCTCAATAGCAAGCGAACAACTTTTTAGTGGTGCTGGTCTAACTAATCTATGACCCGTTATAAAAGAAATATATTGAACGGAGATAAAGTTGCGAAACTTTTGTTAGTTGCCGGGCTCCATCTCCGACTCCAATTCCGATTCCGGTTTCGACTCCGACAAACTCCGATTCCGACTTCGGTTCCGATAAAACCACAACTAATAATCATCTCTAGTTTGTAGCAACATCACTAGGCTTTTTTAACCGACTTCTCAAAAAGGAGCTATTTTCAATTCGGTAATTCGGTTGTATTTTTTTTTTGTGAAAACTCTTCAATGGTGAAATAGAGGCCTGCTATTACAGTAACAGTAGACCGCAAATCATTGTATGTTATATTTTCACATTAGGCTGTTTAGCGGCTTCATACCATTGCTTCTCCTTCAATCTGGCAAAAGCACAACGCGGAATAAAAAGGAAATGAAATCATAGTTTCTTAATAATTCATGACCAAAATACTTTAATATTTACGTTTTATTATTTTATTTCTTCGAAAGTGTACATAATGATAAAATGATGCACGTAGGCATTTCTTACTGTAAGTAGTTTTCGGCTCCATAGTGACTTCACCAGCGGCTCGGCTATTAATTCCATCTCGAATGCAATGACGAACCCCACTTGTGATACAATGTACTTTTGTAACACTGAAGTCGAGAAATGCCGCTACCATCAAAGTTAGGCCCCTAGCACACGGCGGATTTTAAAGGAGCAGACGACGCGTGTTTCTGAAACGCGAAATAACGCGCGTGCGAAGCGCGTTTGAAATTCGTTTGGCACGTATATAGGGTCATCTTGGGATCGCTGTATCTTTAAGATATCTGATCATCGCGTATGTATACGCGCAGTGGATGCGCGTTTCACGATCGCACCCACCGTGTGCTTAGGTTACAAGGTTGCGTTTAAAATTCGTCGTGTGCTAGGGGTCTTAGAACGTCACTATCAAAATTAAAAACAAAGCGGCCATCTTATTGTGCTACGGTCTGTCTCCAGTTCAAGTTGGACACGTCATTATGAGGTCTTGTAATTTTCTTAATACACTTCAACCAACTTATTTGTGCAGGCGGGAAAATACAGAACTAAAATAAATGTACCAAGTTTGACTTAGTGCTATGAAGTTATAGATAAATATTGCTTGACAAGCAGCGCCACCTTGAGCTAGGTACACACTGGAACCCATGTTGTATTGTATGTTAAATAAAATAGAATTTAATAATTGCAATATTACGTACTTGAAAGTGGTATTCGATATTCACCGGAATACATTGTGTAAATGAGAACTGTGATATCATTTAAAAGAGTGTCAGGAGTTTCTTTACCTATTCTTCTCCTTAATAGACCAACCATGTATTTCAGCCACACATTGCGGGGAAAGTAGTACCCTTTTTTATGCACCTTTAGATTGCAAATTTCATAGTAAAAGGAATTTATTGGTGAAGGTCTTTAAATAAGGATTCAGAAGGATTACTACCTGCCATAGTATTAATCACAGGTATTAATAAACTCTTTGGTTTTTTACAGCATTGTTTAAACGTCAATCCTTGTCATCTGTCTGCACTTTTTGTCAGGACTTCTACTCCATTTATTAAAGTAGTCTTTGTTCTATTCCGTAATGGTAAACAGTAAGCATGGGCGCCGGCAGCGGCGTGCAGGGGCGTATCCTTGTACCCGCATAACCAAAAAGAAAATACATAGAAAAGGTGAAGTTTTTTTTCCTTTAAGGTAGAGTATGAATAAAACTTAAAAACCTTAGGTTGCTGTCCAAATTTGATCACCACCTTGTCAATAAAATTAGTAGGTATCTTCCTTTACTTATTCCTGTAAATATTCTAAGTATATACAGGCGCTTACCCATGCCTCTCTCCCATTGTGAAGAGCCGTAAGTAGGAAGAGGGTTTCTTTAGATAAACCAATATATCCCAAGGGTACCCCTATTCTGGTTTCTGTATGTATTCTGACGAAATATCAGAGGTGAGTGAAAACATTTTTGACTGTTTTCATTTAGCTGAAAGTGCACCTCCCTGGAAAAAATCCTGCCGGCGCCCATGCCCGCATGCCTTAATCACAGGCTTTCCATTATAGTGGACAAAGTTAATAAACTATGTATTTTGAACAGGTCTTTCTCTAAACACTGGCAAAAATAATTCTATGATGCTAGTTGAGGTAACTGTGCGTTTTTTAAATCTCTTAAGGCCGTAGCACACATGACACACGCTACCTTTATAGCATCTACGATTTTGCGACTGCAGTATCGCGTTTTGACGGCTCTCCGCGTTCAATCGCAGTATTAAAATCAGTTTGGTCGCTGCATTTAGCTTCGAAAAATCGTTAAATCGCTGATTCTAAAAGTAGCTTGTCTGCTGCGGTCCTTTTTTTTTACTTTTGCTCTGTCTTGTCTACCGCACACAGATTACACACCAGTGGACTACTTTTTAATGCATTTTTTTATTGCATTGACGGCACTAAGGGGTTTGAACTTTTTTGTATGGGAGCTGGCATACCGACCCTCCGCCATTTTGATTTTTTTTCGAAATCGCGGCCCACGATGAAAGTGGTATGTATGGATAGAGGACATAAAGACGAACAAAAAATGTCCAGTAACACGGTACCCAAAGTGTCACGTTACCGAGATATTTGAAGGTAAAGATGGACATACGAATGCAATGAGCACATAAAAAATAGACTTTTTACGTGTCTACAGGCGTTGTTTATTATTATTACTGGTTATTGAAAGAGAGTAGGTACATTACATACTACTAGGAGCAAGAGAAAACTATTCTTTGACATAACATAGCGTTTCATTGCGATGCGAAGCGATGTTCTCGTGCGTATAGTAATAATCAACCTGGGAACGATTATTCGGATACAATTTAACGCCTATACACGTAATGTGGCTATTTTTTTAAGTATTTATAGATTGCCGTTGTACTCATTTGTCGATCTTTACCTGCAAATATCTCGGTAACGTGACACTTTAGGTACCGTGTTACTAGACATTTTTTGTTCGTCTGTATGTCCTCTATCCATACATACCACTTTCATCATGGGCCGCGATTTCGAAAAAAAATCAAAATGGCGGACAGGTCGATATGCCACATTGGTTCTATCCCCTTTGTCAACTCCCTAGCTCAACTACATTTGTACCTACCTATTGATTTCAAAGCATCTGTAATTATTCAATTAATTGAAAATTAATCGGGTTTTGTGAGTTAAAATATAGTGTATTTTGGTATACATGTGTCAACTAGACTCATAGAATTCTTTTTTAATTTTTAAAGTAGGTAATCTATGTTGTTAAACTGACATGGTCACTGACACCACTATTATTACTGAAAACGGGATATTTACCATGTTTACTTATTGTTTCGAGTTCCCGAGATTTCGGCGCTGTTACAAGCACCATGGGGGTGGACGCAGTACAAAAACTTGCCTTACTGGAAAAAAAGTACCAACGCTTAAACAATTATTGTTACCATCGGTGTGCGGTAAACAGGACCTGTTTATTACTGCCCAAGCGAATATCTCAAAGCACATGTATGAGGCTGAACCGTCAAGGTAGCCCGCGAAATTCTAATGTTCTTACATTTCAATGATATAAATCATCAAACAATAATTTAACTTTGTGACTAACTACATGTGTTAATGTCGCAAATCATATTTTTGAAGTGAAAACTTCTTTAGCGGCGCTGAGCACTTTTTTTGTATGGGTAAAAACTTTTTGAAAGTTAATATTGAAGTTTTCACTTCTGCCGGCACTCCCGGAGTGCTACCTTTTTTTTATTAAAATATAGCCTGACATTGACAAAATCTAAGAAAATTTGAATTCGCGAGCACCCCTGGCGCTTCCCCATAATGTGTTTCAAATAAGAATAGGAACGTCTCTGACCTCTGCCAACTATCACTTGAAAAGTATGGATTTAGTCAAGATTTAGTCATAGAAAACGATAAATAAGACTAAGAAGATAATAGCGATCATTTTTTATTTCAAACCGTACCTACCTACTTTTTTATTATTGAGCTTTATGACAGATAGACGTCGTTGACGTTCCTATTGTAAGTGCATGTTTACGTACAGGCGGGACGTCGCGCGGCGGGTGCTGCGTTTTTAATTCAAACACATGGCGATGTATGAAAAAGTTAACGATTTCAAACGTCGATTTTACAAGAACGATTTTTCACTCGTTAGTTTGCAAATGCAGCGTTTGTTGCGGTGGACCCGTCTCTCAGTAAATTAATAAAAAAGCACGAGACGAGCCTACTGCACGCGCCGCGCGACTTTCCGCGTCTCCGTAAACGAGCCCTTAGTTGACACGCAATAACAAGTGGGTAAGTGTCATTAATTTAATTCATTGTTTGTTATATTAAATGTTTTTTATGCTAAATTTAAATCGTCCCTTAATTCTGGCCATACCTGCCATTCCTTGATAGTTGATAGTCAATTTGATATACATCAATTTCCCTTGTAGTACTTTTTTGAACTTACGACCATGACTTTAAAGCTACAAACAGAGAACGGGCGCGAATCGGGTTGGGAGTGTGGTGGTTTTATTTTTGTTGTCAATCAATAGCATATCGCAGTTCAATTTACGTCGTACCTACTCGTAATATGCATAATTATTCACAAGAACGCGTAAGTAGGTACCTATTTCAAAATTTACAAAAAAAGAATTACCACTTATCTAAACAAAGAAAAATAGCATTTAAGTTAATTAACTACTTGTTTGTACACACGGCTACACATCAAGCTATACATTTCCAGTTTACGCTGGTCTCGCACTGTACGGAAATCCTATACAATGCGAGACCAGCTTACACTGGAAATGTATAGCTTGATGTGTAGCCGTGTGTACGTGCCTAGTGACAAAAAGTATAAAAAACCGGTTTATAGTTGAAAAATGCAGGTTTGTCGTAGCAACCGCTACCGCTATCAAGTCACCGCGCCCGACCCGCTGGCTCCACTGCCAATACGCACCCGCGTTGTTTTTGGAGGCACAACGACCGATTCGTGTCCGTTTTCTGTATGATTCCCGCTTTTACAACGGTGTTAGCCATTTACAGTGAGGCGATACGGTGTGGTTAAACTCCTTCACAATCGATCTAGCGTCAAAAGAAAACGCCAGATTTTAATTTCGCGCCTAAATTAAAAGACTAAAAATTACCGAAACATGTAGCTATCGTGGCATGTCTGCTATGGCCTTAAGTTTTTTTTTGAAGCCCCCTTTTTAAGGTTCCCTTGTTATTTCGCAACGGAACGCTTATAGATTCCTCTTGTCTACCCTACCATTATGTCAGAGCCCACCACATCAGAGAGCCCTCACAGTTGAAATTTGGAGAGAAGGGGGTTACCATGACGTCGTAAAACAGTATTGATCTAATATCACTCCATTTTGAGAAAGAGACCTATAGAGGACTTCTAATGCAACCTCTTTCCCAAAAGTTACTCTCGTGACTGTCTGACCATTGATTGATCCCTCTATCGGCTTTTTTTTTAGAAGGTCATCATCCCTTGCACCAAATTTTTTACTACATCTCTGGGTGTGGTCGGTCTCAAAAGTCACAAGTTCACTATAACTTTTATTTTCTCAAACATGCTTGGAAATTTGAGCATTATTTTGACAACCTTCTTCGAGATAAATCGAAATTGCTGTACTGGCCAGATACATGCGACCAGCGGCCGGCAAAAGTTGTATGAAAATCCATATCTGTCGTGTTTAGCGGCCAAATAAATTACATACTAAACTCATATCTGTCGTGTTATTTAAAAATGGAACGATCTTTTACTCTCAACCATAGCAACCAAGGAGGTGACTTATTAAAGGTTTTATTTAAATTTCGAATTGGCTGAACTCTTCAACGCGTGAAAAATTATTGTTGTTTATGTGATTTTGAAAAGTAGTTTTAATTTCCTCGCATTATTTGAGAAAAGTACTATACAAGCCTTGGCCACAACTAGGCATTGATGGACTTACGTATGTGTGCCTCGGCTTCGCCTCGGCCCTCGGCCCACATTTACACGTTCGTCCATCAATGCCTCTGTTGCTGGCCGCTGCAGTAATGTACTATTTATTACTAGAACTACAGTTCTTTTTAATCGAAGAAAACTGAAGTTTTAATGGGCATATGTCGCTAACTTTGCGGCCTTAGCTAATTTTTCAAAGTTGCACAGTCTGAATATATTTTAAAATTATTATAATATCACCCATGCCTAACCGTAATTTGGAGTGGAACAAGGGGTCAAGAAAACTCTCAAGGCCTTAGCATCAATTCATACAATAAAAAATATTTAGTGAAAAAATATTTAGTGAAGAGTTTTTAGTTTAGCTACTGTAAATACCTATCTGTCTGTAACATTTTCGTTAAAATATTCATATCTCTGCAACCCTTTGCATGCATTCTAAAAATATCTTTAGCAGCAGACACAATCGATAAAATCGACGCAACGAAAACACAACTACAGTTGCGTCAAGCACTAGCAGGCAAGCCGCCGGCCGCCATCTTGATTCGACATTGTTGATTTTACTAATAAATGAAATGTGTCTCCATTTCAACAAAATAAACTGATTTAGTATGAGGACTTAAGTTTTTATTTACGTAGTAGTGATAATTCGTAAAATGGAAGAGGAATACATTGACTCTCAGGACCCAGCTGTAGCTGAAGTGGTTAATCGCAGTGGTGAAGTGAATGAAAATCTGGTGGAAACTCCCAAAGATTTCGGTGATGTAGGGGCTGGTGGATTCGATGAGAATTACGAGGACGACGAAGGCGGCAACAACTTTCGAGGAGGTCGGGGACGCGGGAATTTCAGGTAACGATGTCGTTGTCTATAAAAAAAAATTGTACTTGTACAAGAACCTCGCAATTGACTTGATTTCCATATTATCTTATTGTATTTTATGATCCAAATAACTGTCTCCGTTAATTTCTGGCCGTTGGAAGCATGTCCATAGAGTTTAAAAGCATACTGTGTGATAATTTCATCTGTTTTACAGTCATCTTTGAGGTGTGCTTACATGTAAATTCATGTCTGATACTTAGCTGGCGTAAATTACGTTAATTTATATGCAAGCGACCTCGCCGAGGTCATTTTGAGTCAATATTTGTCGATTTATAAAGCATTTTAAGTTTATAACCTCACAATTTAGGTTTTTTTGCTATCCACGGTCTCCACAATTCTAATTAAGTCATAATTTTAGTGTGTATGTTCTTTATCGTT
The DNA here is from genome assembly GCA_949775195.1 of Diarsia dahlii. Classification (NCBI taxonomy): domain Eukaryota; kingdom Metazoa; phylum Arthropoda; class Insecta; order Lepidoptera; family Noctuidae; genus Diarsia; species Diarsia dahlii. The sequence continues at coordinate 12,101,095 of OX459217.1, read as the reverse complement.
TGTAAAATACAAAGCATTGCTGCCTTGCATTTGCATGCATAGCTATTACATGTTTATTTGGTCCCGTAACTGACTATGTATAGTACAATTTAGGATTTCCTGCAATTATTTCCGAGTTGTGTATTTTGTGTGATCGCTTATCTGCTAGCATTGTTGATTTGATTTCGTTTTTTTATACTTTATTAGAATTTATACTGAACTGTTTCACTACTGGACAAAGGCCTCCCCTAATTCGTTGTACAAAATCTTTTCTTGTGCTGTTTCAAATCAGCCCCCGCGGTACACATTGAGAAAGCAAATGTTTTGTTGAACGCTTTTGCAAATAGCAGCACAAACTGGTTTAAAATAGACATTAGCATCAATATTGTAATGGGTATGATAAAACTAGCTAGCAAATAATTGAGTTTGAGTTAAAACTAAGCAATATTAGTTTAGTTTACCTGGGCTTTTACCCGCACTTAAGGTACAAGTTGGTAGCCGACTGCACGCAGCAGCAGCAGACGACGTGTCAAAGCGACACTACTGGTTCCTATGTATTTCTATGAATTGATAAAATAATAATTTATTATTTTGTATGAAGCGACGACATGTCGTCTGCTGCTGCGTGCAGTCGGCTACCAACTTGTACCTTTAGCCTCTTGATTGGGCCATTGTGCGTGATGTTTATATAATACTTACTCCAACCAACATAGGTCGCCCCAGAATTGTAGCTGACTTCCCAGACTACCGTAGGCTTCCGGGAGAGTTAATTCATCAACTATGCTGATGTTTGTTACTCTGATCTCTCCCAAGAACTTCTCAATAAATTGGATTGTCTCCTTAATGATTGCATTCGGTTCATTTTTGGCCTTCATAATACGACCACATCTCCGCATACCGTTCTCAGCTTAAATGGCTGCCTATCTGGCTCAGAAGATCCCTCAGATCTCTTTGCAAGCTCTTCACCATTTTAAAGGATCCATGTGCTCCCAATTACCTAAAAAAATATTTCAATGTGTTGGGCAGTTCACACAGTCATACATAACCGAGCGTCCAAGAACCTATTTTTTCTTATAATATTTTGAATCAAAATCAAAATATTTATTTCAAGTAGGCCAATTACAGGCACTTTTGAATAGTCGAATTAAACTAACTGCGGCACTCAGAGATATCCAACGATTACTCAAGTCGCCACCCAGCAAAGGCCTGACATACTTTGTATAACAAAACTGCCAAAAACCTTTACCAAGCGACGGCCCTAGCAACCACTGAAGCTCTCCGAGTGCGGCAGTAAACTACTAAACTAATGAAGCTAAATAAACTAAGCTACAGTCCCAGTCACAAGGCATAATAACTCGTGAGTGTACTGTAGTTGCCCATTCCAAAGCGTTGGTCTCATGAGAAGAATGGCTAGAAACTTCATGGACACTCTTTTAAAATCGTTTGGGTTTACAATATGTTGAAGGTACAGACATAATCTTGGTATAATACACACATGAAGAGCTATTGCTTGAAATTCCCTCACACTGTACTGGCTTTATGTCCTCTTTATAAGCTGTCTCTCAACTATAAAGCTCTGGAACGCGCTACCGCCGAATTAAAAAGGCCGAAAGCAAAATGGCTTTCAAATGAGCAGTTCATAAGTACTTCTTAAAATCGGACTAAATTGCTAATATTCAAATCTCTTACGACTGTTTTGTATGTATTATAATATCTATTAGTTTATTATATTCTGTCTGTATCTACAATAATATGTATTAGTATGTACCTACCTATTTTATGTATATAATCAATTTATATAACAAAATAGTTTTCTCCTTATTATTTTTTTTTTTTGTACTCTACTGCAGTGCTGTCTTATTTGACCCTAAGGATGACTGGTAGAGAATGCCTTGTGGCATTAAGTCCGCTTATGTACACACGGCTACACATCAAGCTATACATTTCCAGTATAAGCTGGTCTCGCATTGTATAGGATTTCCGTACAGTGCGAGATCAGCATAAACTGGAAATGTATAGCTTGATGTGTAGCCGTGTGTACCACTATTGTACATGAAGTTTAAATAAATAAATTAGTGAATGGGGATCGTAGAGTATCTGCCCGGTGATCTGCCACGCTCCTGCACTCTAGGAGTACGTGCCGTGGCACTTCTTCCACCTCCATGCATCCTGAAGAGGATGCCCGACAACGATATACTCCGACAACGGAACGTCATTTGTTGGCGCAGCAAAAATGCTGCCAGAGCTCTTCAACTTCTGCGCCAATAGAAGAATCGAATGGCGATTCATTCCCCCAATAGCCATGCAGCCCCAGTATTATGACCCTTGCATTTCTCAAAACCAACCATCAATCTCTTGCCCTTCCTTATCCCAATTCGTTTGTGGTCAGCGCAGCATGTCTGCTTATTCCATACTTCACTTACTTTACTTGTCTCCTCATCAGACACCTACTTTCTTGCCATGTCCATGTCTATTCATCATTTCATTGGTCTTCCGCTTGAGTTGTCATAAGTAACGTAGATTTTTTGTTGCTCTGGTAGTGGCTGCAAGCGTTAGTGCTTAGTATGAGGTCTGGGGTTCGAATCCAAGGTCGAGAAAAGTGTTATTTCGTTTTCCATCAAGAATTTCGCTGTAACAGCCTCGGAGTATGAATTTATCCACTGTTTCTGGTAATTGGGTTGTCCCATGTTACGTGTGACTAAAGGTACAAGTTGGTAGCCGACTGAACGCAGCAGCAGACGACGTGTTGCGGCGACACGACTGGTTTCTACGTATTACTATGAAATTCCCTCCGTAGTTAGCGACATGAAGCTAGCGACGCGTCGTCGAGCGGCAGACGCACGTGTCGTCCGACCGCAGATCAGTAGTGCCCATAGATAACAGAAACAACAGGAGATATGTCCTTTAGCCGAAAATGTATCGGAACCTATGTCTTCAGTTTAGAGCAGTAAAAACAATAAATATACGCACTCGGAACCAACTGGATGACATCTGCAGTTGTCGTCTGCAGTCGGGTTCGAAATCATGACTGCAGCGACATGACGCGACGACCCGCGACGTGTCGTGACGACATGAAGCGACGACATGTCGTCTGCTGCTGCTGCGTGCAGTCGGCTATCAACTTGTACCTTTACGAAATGTGGATATACTAATAAACACCTTCGCCTAACCCTTCGTAGATTGCAGGCGTGATGTTATAGATTCATATAGATTGATATAGAATATTTAATTTACATGTTATCTATCTTCATTTCTATTGTATGTTGTGTACATATTGCATGCTATCAAGTATTTTTATATTTGTATGCTGACTTTTATTATTAATGCTTTATGTATTGTATTGGAAATAAAAGTTTTACTAAAATAAATAAGTAACACAATGAATTTGGAACAGAAGCAGAGGCCGTGGTCCTCCGCCGGGTTGGATGAACGGGCCTCCTATGAGGTTTAGAGGTCGTGGCTATGGTCCAGGCGGTCCCCCGATGAGAGGCAGAGGTTTCTTCCGCGGACGCGGCGGCCCGCGCGGCTTCGGGCCGAACAACGGCCCCAACTTCGACAACAACTGGGGGCCTATGGGTCCTCCCCCTCCTGGAATGATGGGAGGCCCTCCACCTGGTATGATGGGTGGGCCCCCGCCATTTGGGCCGCCTCCCGGCATGATGCCTCCAGGCGGACCTATGGGCCCTCCTCCTAATATGATGGGCCAGCCACCACCGTTCGGCGGCCCACCTGGAATGCCGCCACCGAATATGGTAAGTGTTTCTTGGATTGTTTTATCTTTACCTGTCTCGTTGGCGTAGTAGTCGCAAGCACGACTACTGTGCTTGAGGTCCCGGGTTCGATTCCGATTGCAAAGTGTTATTGGGTTTTTTCATCAGGAATTTCTCTGCCACGGAGTCTGGATTTGTGCCCGGTTGATGGCATTAGGCTAGACCCCCTATTACATGGGACTTAAACTTAACTGGCGAAATGTGGAACGTACTAATGGGCCTCTGCCTAAAAACTAGCGAAATGGGTGTCGGCGCTGCGGGTTGTTCGAAAGAGATACCGCGTCCCCAGACACAAAGGGCTAAGAAGGAACATGGGTGGTTTTGAGTCAGTAGAAGTCTGACACTCCCATCCGCTCTGCCCATCTCAGAGCGGGAGGAGTCATTTGATGACTTCGAAACCTCTAAAAAAAAGGATGTACTAACTAATGGGTACCTCTGCTTAAGCCTACAGGTATTACAGGAGTGATGTTTTGTTTTGTAATATGTAATAACTAATAGGGATGTGTCCTGGGTAAAAAAAATATGATTCCGTTTAGTCCGTCAGTTAGATTATCGAAAAATATTGGATACGTGTTTTTTGTTTTATCAAATTAATAATTCTTGATATTCTTGATTCTCAAACTACCCTCGACTACGGTAGCGGTCGAGGCAACGGCGTGGCAAGGAGTGCTAATTTTTGGTCGCTCACAATGGGCCTCATCAGAAAGCTCAAAGTCACCCAAAGGGCAATGGAGAGGGCTAAGCTCAGAGTTTCCTTGCGTGATCGAATCAGAAACGAGGACATCCGCTTGAGAACCAAGGTTACCGACGTAGCCCGAAGAATCGCCAGACTTAAGTGGCAATGGGCAGGGCACATTGCTCGCAGAACGGATGGCCGATGGGGCCGAAAAGTTCTAGAATGGCGACCGCGAACCGGAAGACGTTGCGTTGGAAGGCCTCCCACTAGGTGGACCGACGACCTGGTCAAGGTTGCGGGGACTCGCTGGATGAGAGACGCACGGGACCGGTCAATGTGGCGACACCTGGGGGAGGCCTATGTCCAGCAGTGGACGTCTTTTGGCTGAAATGATGAAATTAATAATAATTGACGAAGTTATAACGCTTAGGATTGGGGGCTTTTGACGGCACTACGTGGTAAAAAATGTGTGCGATGTGACGTCACACGAGCTTTCGAAGCACTGTATCGTCTTTATTTTTGGTTTACGTGCAAAAAGTAAAAATACGTGTCGAATATTTTTTAGTAATCTATGTGACGGACTAATTAGATTTTTTTTGTCAACTACCCTATTCTTTGTGTTCTTCCAACAGCCGGCGCCGGAACTGTGGGTGGAAACTAAATCTGAAGAAGGGAAACCTTACTATTACCACTCCAGGACGAGGGAAACCACATGGACTCGGCCACAAGAGGGACCCGCTTGCAAAGTCATATCACAGTCTGAGATGGAAGCCATGGTGTCTCAAGGTACAGTATTAAATATTAACTATATCTATATAGCTTTGACATACAAACTAATTAGGTAGGTAAATAATACATTTCGTATGCAAAAACATTCAAGAAACACAAATCTTGCAATAAATATTTTGATTTAAAAGAATATCCATGGAGTTTCTTGCCACTTCTCCGCAGAGATCTACGCTAGGGAATGGGCAACTACAGTACTTTCACAAGTTATTATGCCTTGTGATTGTAGCTTTAGCCTTTTGTTTTTTTGACATTCAAAAGTTGTAATGGTCTAATAGGAGATCGGACTGACTCAAAAAAAAAAAGATTCTGTTTAGTCCGTCAGTTAGATTATCGAAAAATATTGGATACGTGTTTTTTGTTTTATCAAATCAATAAAATTTGACGAAGCTATAGCGCGTCAAATATCATGGAGTGGGGCTTGAAACGTCACTTGAAGGTACAAAATGTACTAGCATATCGTCTTCATTTTTTGTTTACGTGAAAAAAGAAAGAAATATGTGGTCAATATTTTTTGGAAATCTATCTGGCAGACTAATTAGTTTTTTTTTGTCCTATTGAAGTAAATGTATTGAGCCCGGTCAAAGTTTTATTGGGTTATTCCATTGTGAGTTTTCTGGTGACGTGATGAGACTTCGTGATGTATCTTTCCACACATCTGATCATAGTCAGTGATGACTGATAGCAGATGAGAAGGGGAACAAAAAAAATGTGATGAGACCTAACAATCCTTTCATAAGTGTGGATGTTATCTATACTTACACCTGTCTTACCTTCTAGTATAAAAAGTGTGATGTTACAAGTTATCTTCCATTACAGGTGGTCCGATGCCCCAGAACGGGCCAATGGGCGGACCTATGGGTGGGCCCATGCAGGGGCCCATGTCGGGTGGGCCCATGCAGGGGCCCATGTCCGGAGGGCCCATGTCGGGAGGCCCTCCCGGCATGCAGGGACCGATGGGCATGATGCCCAACGGTGTTATGCCCAACGTGATGCCTCCAGGGGTCCACAACGCGCCCCCCACTGGGAATGTGCCTCCGTACATGACGCAGCCACCTCCGTGGGTGAAGGAGGGTGCAGGTTAGTCTCAGAAATAAGTCTGTTTTTTATAGTCATAGTCAATAGTCATTTATTTCGTAACAAAATACATTGTGTAGAAAATTACATTAATATTAGATATGGGATAGACAAAAATTAAATTAAAAATAAACTCATTTCAAACAATAATAAGATTATACTGGTTACTTATATGAAAAAATAAAAATAAAGAATAATATATTTTTAGAATTCCGTTCTAAACAGGCTTTGTTTATAGTATGGCTGGTATGTTTCGGACCATTGTATTGCAGCCACAAATTTCAGTAAACGTGTTTCTAAACGAGCAATATTTTTTTTTTTTTTTTTTTTTTTTTTTCCCTTGTTATTAAGAACCGAATTCTTAATAAATTAATTACGATCTAGCCTAAAAGACTAATAAGTAATTTAACTCTAACTTAATTTGCTATGTCATAGATTATGTTAAAACTAAGAATAGTGTCCATTTGCACTTTTACACAAGTCCGTAGCACTTTCTTAGAGTCTGTTATTTTTATAAAAACACTATGTTCATGTGTTATAGGTATAGCACAACACTGTTCCTATTATTCACTCACTTTGTACACTATACACTAGTTCAAAAGGTTTAGTTCTTTTTAGCCTACGCACTAAGTCTGTGTTGTCTAGGAGCTGAATAGCCTCAACGTTCACGTGTCGGTGTAGTCTGTGTTCGTGGGCTTCAGCAAGTTTTTGGATGATGGTGGTGACGAACTCCATTTTAAGGTCACGGTGAAGGTCGTCATTTCTTATGTACCAGGGTGCATCCACAGCATCCCTGAGTACTTTATTTTGAAACTGTTGAATAATTTTGACGTTGCTTGGTTTAGTACAGCCCCAAAGTTGGATACCATACGTCCAAATTGGCATGAGTATATGCTTGTATATGGTTATTTTATTATGTATTGATAGACAGGATTTCCTTCCAAGTAACCAATACATACTTTTATAACGTATGTCGAGTTCCTGTCTTTTCTTTTTGACGTGAGTTTTCCACCGCAATTTGGTGTCGAGAGTCATGCCAAGGTATTTGGCTGTATTAGCATAAGGCACCTGCATGCCATTTATGTAGATTGGGTGATAGTCCAGATGTTTGTTTGTGAAGTCAATATGAATTGATTTTGATTCATTCAGTTTGATCTTCCATTTTTGTGTCCAGTCATAGACTTTGTTCACAGCTAGTTGAACTTTTTCTACTGCTTCTCTGTGGCTTGAACCAGTAGCCATAATTGCAGTATCGTCTGCAAAGGTGGCAATGGTGTTGTTTTCCAGTTCTGGAATGTCACAAGTGTATAACAAGTACAATATTGGTCCTAGCACACTTCCTTGTGGTACCCCAGCTTTTATTGTTTTTAGTTCAGAATATGCGTCCTCTTGCCGTATTCTGAACATTCTATTCGTGATATATGACTCTAATATATCTGAAAATTCTGGTAGCATGCGTCTTAGCTTGAATATTAGACCCTGATGCCAAACTTTATCAAAAGCTTGCGCGACATCTAAAAATACGGTGGCGCAGACTTCCTTGTTTTCGAGGGTTTTTTCAATGATGTTAGTAATTCTATGTACCTGGTCGATTGTTGAATGTTTCTCCCTAAAGCCAAATTGATGATTTGGAATAAGGCCTTTTTCTTCTATTATTGGTTTCAAACGTTTCAATAATAATTTTTCGAATAGTTTAGATATCACGGGCAACAGAGAAATAGGTCTGTATGATGATGCTTCGTGTGGTGGTTTCCCAGGCTTAGCAATCATAATGACTTCAGCAACCTTCCAAGGAGCAGGTACATATTTTAAAATAAATGCAGCATTTATAAGTTTCGTCAGCTTTACTATAGCCTTGCGCGGGAGGTGTTTTAGAATTTCACCTGTAATAAGGTCGTAACCCGGAGACTTTTTTGAGCTAATGTTAGTTTGAATTTCTCTCATTACTTCTTTAGGAGTAACGAGCTTAATTCTCTGGTTTTGTAATAAGTTTTCACTCTCAAGTATTTCTATTGGGCTTTCATTGGGCTTAAAAGTGTCTTCTAAGTGCTGAGCAAATCTTAACGCTTTTTGGTCATTGCTTATTGCCCATTTTCCGTCGCTATCTCTGATGGGCGGTATTTGCTTAGTCGGCCTTTTTAGATTTTTGGTTGCTTTCCAAAGTGAGTAATCTGTTGATTTATCATTGGTTAGCTGCAAAAGGTTGGTATTCAGAGATGCATCTTCATATTGCTGGATTTTCCTCTTTAGCCTTTTAGTTAGATTATTTAGTGATGTTTTATCTCGCGGGCACCGTGTTTGCTGCCACCTTTTCCTTTGTTTCCTTTTCTCAGATAGTAAATCCACAATTTCCTTAGGATAGGTAAACCCCTTATATTTACGTTTTAATTGTGGTGTGTTGTTCCACGCACATTGTTGGATGTTAACAATAAACTTGTTTACTTCTGAGTCAAGCTGATCTTGGTTTTTTATCTGAATTTTAAGGTCGATAATATTATCAAGATCAAGAGAAAAACTTTCCCAATCTGTGAACTTATTAACCAGGCTTAAGTGGCTTTCTTTGAGTAGAATTTTTTGACTAAGCGTTAGTATAATCGAAGAGTGGTCTGAGTTCATATGAAAACCTTCCTCCAAGCTGACGTAATTGGCGGATATGTTTTTACATATAAAAAAATCTATAAGATCCGGTATCTTCTGGTGGTCAGTAGGCCAGTATGTTGGTTTTCCTGTGCTCATAACTTCAGAATGTGCGTCTTTAACTGCACCTAAGAGCTGCCTTCCCTTAGTCGTAGTAAGTCTTGATCCCCAGTGCGTATGCTTAGCATTAAAATCGCCGCCTAGGATAAATCTCTGACCTAATAATTCAAAGAGCTGTAAATATCTCTCTTTTTTTATCATGTGCCGTGGTGGACAGTAAATGGCTGCAATGGACACGGGACAATATTTGGTTTTAACAGATACTGCCACGGCTTGAATGTCTTGTTCTTCAAAAATACATTGCACGTAGTGGCTAATGTGCTCTTTGATTATAACCGCGCTGCCTCCCCTAGCAGAGTTATCAGGGTGAAGCGAATTATATATCATGTATCCTCTAAATTTTACAAAAGATTGTTTGGTGAAGTGCGTTTCGGAGACCAAACACACGTCTACATTTTCTGTGTCCAGGACCGCCTGCAACTCATTTTGATGTTTGAGGAGCCCATTAGAGTTCCACGCCATTATTTTAAGTGTGTTATTCATTTTTGATTACTTAAGATAGCTGTTTTAGTGCTAGACTCTAGTTTCTCTAATCTCTTGTCAAATGAAGTTATACACTTTAAAATCTGGTTAATCTTATCCTCTAGGTTCAAAGGCTGAGATCTTGGTTTTGCAGCTTCCGCATAGGATCCAGTGCTGGTTACTTGCATGGGTCTTGCCAGTGGCTGGACACCACTTGCTTTCTGCGCCTGTTTGTCAGGATTTCTTAGTGGAAAAGACTGTTGGATAGTTGGTACCGCAAGCTTCTTTTTAATATTTTTGTTTTTCAAAATTTGCGTCTGTTTAGCTACTTCACACCCTCTATAGTTGGCAGGGTGAGGTAGACCACAGTGGACGCATTTTGGCTTCTCTTGAGGAGATTTGGTACAGTTGGCTGTAAGATGCTTGCCAGTGCATTTTACACACCTTGGCTCTTTTTTGCAGTATTTATGAGTATGTCCATAAGCCTGGCATCTCTTGCATTGGGGAATTAGTTGAGGATTTTTGAGTGGGTGTATTTCAATTTTACACCCTAAAATGTACTTGATGCCATAGATTTTGTTGACATCTTCTTCATTATTAAATGATAAGACAAACATGTTGAGTGGTTCTTTGCTCTTCCAGCTCAATTTGCTGTCTACTTTTTCAATTTTTAGACCTTGTGTCGTTAGGTCGTCTTTAATTCTATCAGGTTGGCAAGAAGAATGTAACTTTTTCACAACAACTCTGATTGGTCTAGACTGCTTATTTTCGTATGAATGCCAATGGTAGTCTTTTTCTGTTAAAAGCTTGGCAATAACTCTATATGAGTCCTCGTTTTTGGCGTTAACTTTCACACAATCTCCATTTAACATTTTGGCGGTAAACGTTTCAGGTAGTACGGTTTCAGTCAGGGAGTCGTAGAACGTTTGGTAGTTCTTAACTCCGTCTATTATGATTGGCGGTGGCGGGGGCACCTTTTTCACGATAATCTCTTTCTCGGTTTTTCGAAGATCTTGTTGGGCGCTGGTTCCGGGTTGTTGTTTTGGAGAGTGCGAGGTGTTAAGCTTCCTCTTCTTCCTGCTCTTGGCCCTAATCCATTCAGTCTCTTTAGCGAGTTCATCCTCGTCAGTGCAGTACTCAACGTCACTTTTATTACGCTGGGAAAATGATATTGTTTGCCCTTCCTGTTTTTGTACAGATTCTTTGGGTTCTTTTTTTTCTTTCAAGCAATTTAAATCGCCTTGGAGGGCTTGTACTTGTTCCTGCAAGCTATTAATGTGCGCATTTAGATTACGTACCATTTGCTGCAGGTTTTCTTTATCGGCTTTTTCCTGGATGTAACAGTCATACAACCGTTTTTCCAGGTCGGTTTTTATCTTAATGGATTGTGAGGCCATTATTTAATTGTAAGGCGAGTTACACCTAAACAATAGATTATAATAAACACTTCATGATTTCGTCACTTGTAACTAGGTCATTGCGCTGACCGCGATAGGTCGACGTAGGTACACCGCGACGACGGTGTTGTGCTGCGTCTGCAGAATACTCTTAACTAGAGCACGCGCGCGCGGTCCGTACGTTCGTTCGCTATTGCAGTTTAACAACAACTGAGAGCAATATTTGACTGCAACATTGTCAGCTAAACCATGCAATATTTCAGTAATGGGCTGGCCAATACAATAGCTGCACTTATTTGGTATGGCCAAATTGGCCAAGCATTTTCACAAATAGCCGGCAATATTTTCGACATAGCCGACCAATACTTTCAAATTCAAATTCATTTATTTCGTGAACACAGGGTACATATAAATAAGTTGTTGCAATAAATTAGAGCCGTGCTGTGTCCCACCAAAAGGCATACAAAATATCAAAGATTTTTTAAACATTATTAGAAAATTTCAACGTAAATAGGTAGGTACAATCATAATAAATAGAATATAAAACATGTCAAAATTAAAATTATTCATAAAATGTCACAAAAAATACAAAAATAAAAATAATAAAGTCACAAATTCATAAAACAATTATCGCATAATATAAAAAGGATTCGATTAAATAAAATTAAGGAATTAAAATTTGTCATTTAAATATTCGTCAACAGAATAATAAACCTTGTTATTTAGCAGACAGAACAGTTTTCTTTTAAATTCGTTTATGTTTGTGCTTGAGATAACCTGTCCTGGTAACTTATTATATAGTTTTTGAGCCATTGCATAAAAGCTTTTGCTCTGAAATTTAGTTTTGGTTGCTAACACTTGTAACTTTTTCGAGCGCCGTTTACTTTCTACAAAATTATATAAATTCATGTTCTGTTTTATAAAAATACAGGCTTCATAAATTTAAAGTGATGGTAAAGTTAATATTTTTAGCTTAAGAAAATGTGGCTTGCATGATTCATCTTGTTTAATTTTACTTGCCAATAGTACAGCCACACATTACTGGGACAGTATAGTCCGTTTAAAAGCACCTTAAATTATGCTGAGCCATTGAGGTATATGTACTTCGTACTAGAGGAGTCACCTCAACTCGATTTTTTGTAACACACGTTTCGGTGCGTGCACTGAACCTCATTTAGTCTATGCCGAGCGGTTGCTGCGACGTGACACATTTGAGTGAAGTTTTTTGTTCTAAAATATGCCTTCGTGTGCATTGAGATACTGTACAAATAATTCAAGAAATACAAGTAAAAATCACAAGTAATTAAAATATAAGTATTATCTTTAAAACACATTTGATTTAATTATATTTTTTCAATTGCAATGTGTCATCGTGGCGGCCATATTTACGTGAAAGTCAAAGAATAAAACATTAGCATGCACAGACCTGACACTATCGACGTATTCAATGCTTGGCCACGAATCCTCTACATGTAAGTCAAAATTGATAGTAGGTTATCTAATATTTGCATATGTATCAAGACAATTAACAAAAAAGTTTAAATGTGAAGATTGTATTGAAAGTTTGACTATATTTATAAACTTCCACTTCACACATCTATCATACGTAATTTAATACGGCAATGTGGTGGAAGTCTTGCCTCGAAATGTGATTTTAGTTATATGTCACACCCTAAAGCATTTAATTAAGAAATAAGTATTTGTAAATTTGAATCAACATTCACTGAATCAGCCGAGTGCAATACGTCATTACGAAAGTTACAATGTCGAATCACGCGGCGCCGAATGTTTGCGACAACGAATATTGTGAACACGAAAGCACGCAGCGACGCATACCGTTACAACGAATGCACGAGACTTCGGTGTAACGATTTTTGTTGTAACGTGAATTCGTTGTTCCGTGATTCGAAGTCTCGTGCATTGTGTTTCGCTGTTCTGCAAAACCTTTACCGGATAATAAACCGTTGTTAAACTTTATCTCGTATTAGTTATTTCCAACAGTTGTAACGGTATGCGTCGGTGCGTGCTTTCGTACTCACAGTATTCGTTGTCGCAAACATTCGGCGCCGTGTGATTCGACGTTGTAACTTTCTTAATGATGTATCGCACTCGAATCAGCCATCAACATTCAATCACAGAAAAAATAAAAATTATTGTTGTTACAGTTTAAGTACATTTTTATTTATTTTCTAAGTACATACGTACAATATTATATCAAGTAGGCCGAATAATAACATTATGTCGCATCTGTACGTATTGATAGTAATTTAGTAATCTATGAGAACATGACACCCCCCGCCCGCCCCGCTGTCATCAAGTGCGCGCACATTATTTTGTTTGAAATAGCTTCTCTAGTACGAAGTACATTATACCTCAATGTGCTGAGCCTGGGTTCGAACCCCAGGTCTAAGTAGCAACCACGTTTGTATTTGTTCACTTGTGGATTTGTGCGTATCCGGTTGATGTCAAAAAGAAAGAAAAGAAAACATATTTATTTAACACATGCCATAAGTGGACACAACAAACAAGAAAACTTATAAAAGAAACTAAAACACTAAACTGATAAAAAGTGTGCATCTCACGGCTGCACCAAATAGGACCCAGCAAACTGCCGAGCAGCTAGTTTTCAACTGGCTCTGAGATCAACAGGTTCGCTTCCTATTACATGGAACTTAAAACATTACTGTTGAAATGTGGATGTACTATTAGATGAACTATTGCTTAACCCTTTGGGAATTATAGACATGATGTTATGGAAGACTTACACCTTACTATTGTATTGAGTCTGGTTCTTCTAACCTAACAAACAGATGTGTTGCTGGACAGTTTGTTCCGCCACTTCTTCTTCCCAGCTAAAACACTAGGAAGTGTCGAAAGGAGGGCGTTTTGGGGGACTGTCTCTTGTAAGGCGTTCGAAATGTGCTGATTATCAGCCTAGTTTGAATAAATGACTTTTGATTTAGACATATTAGTATAGATAACCACTAAACCAATATTGTTTTACTAGGAGCCAAGGACAAAGAAGGAGATAGCCCTGGGGAGAATGATGAGGTGCCTCCCGGGGAGAATGCGCCCATCGCACAGCCAGCCAATGGTAAGTTGTTCTGACGTTATTAGATTATCATGGTCACTTTATTATCCAAATTATATGTACACTAGCTGAGCGACCTTCGTCCGTGTGAAATTAATATAGAATACTACTAAAATGTAAAATAATAATTATCATTTTAATGTGAAGTAATTTGATTACTTATGATTTGTGTTATCTACCTATCTAGTTTTATGTGCATACTGTGATTATCTGTAATTTAAAGAACACGTATAAAAGAACCTTTTGTATAACTACACTAGCGTCGCGCGTCGCTACTGCGCAGCGGTGGCCCAGTGGTGGCGGCCCCGACTTACGAACAGTAGGTCGTGGGTTCGAACCCAGGCAGGCACATTACTTTGTGTAATTTATTTCATCACCGCTGCTCATGAAACGGTGAAGGAAAACATCGTGAGGAAACCGGCATGTCTTAGAACCAAACAATTCAAAGACATGTGACATACACCATACACCAATCCGCACTGGGCCCGCGTGTTAGATTATAGCCCATTCCCTCTCAAAGAGTGGAGGCCTGTGTCCCAGCAGTGGGAACATTAATAGGCTGTTGATGATGTCTCAGTGAAAGTCTTTTTAAATGATAAGAATTTATTTGGATTATGATTGTTAAGACCATGAAGACATATTGAGTACTTATGCTATAATATTATAAATTGACTTCATTTTTTTTTGTTTTTTTGATTGTTTTTTTGTGTAATCTCATTAATTTATGTACAACATATTATACCTACACTTTTTTAACAAATAAAGTTCTGATTCTGAAGTATGACTTAAATTGTATCTGTGATTCTGTGTGTCCTTTGTCGGAGATCCAAATAAATGAATACGGTGCGTTGTAATAATTTGTCGTTGCCCCTCACCCAGGTAACATGGGATTCCCAGGTAACGCGGGCGGCTACAGCGGCTTCGGCGGCTTCGCGGGGCCGGGCGCGCCGGGCGCTCCGGGCGGCGCGGGCTGGCCGGCGTGGGGCTCCTGGCCTCCGCCCCTGGTCGCGCAGCCGCCGCCCAACATGTCTAATGCTGCTGTACCTGATGCCAGTGAGTCTTTACTCTAACCACTAACAATTTCTCACAGGTCATGGTAACTTTGAGAGTAAATTATTTTCCTTCAAGCTTGTTGCCTCGCCTTTTTGTCAATGTTCTACATCTGACTGCGAATTTGAACAAACTGCACATCACATTTTATGGGAGTGTAGTCTTTGGCAGAATGAACGTAATATTATGTTAAATAGTGTACAGGTTACATCCGGAGTTATTTACTATACGGACCTTGTAGAAACTAGAACAAATTTTTGTCATACCTATTATTGGAATCAAATATAACAGCGCACAACTTAGGACCCAGTAATATTAATGACAATAATATCCGTGGTGCTAGGCAACTGGGCTTATCTCAGTTGTATACGTCCCTGTGTGCCTATTGGCCTTGTTCTGTTCTGTCTCCTGCTGATATGGAGGGAAGTGGAAATTATGCTTTTTCATACTCCTCCGCTATTCTTTTCTGATTAATTTCGTTGCGGGATCCAAGACAGTTAAATCGTTTCTCTGGAACTTTGTCGATTCATTGTCTCGGCGCTTTTCTTGTGGTCGCCACTGTTGATTCTGGCTAACAGGAGTTACAGTGGTTTGGGAATAGTGTGGCGGGCTTGTCCCAAATATAAACCACTAACAAATCTCGACATTAAGGTTGATGCGACATCGAGAATGCTTTTTTCATCAAATAGTCACTCTTGAGGATTGTATGAACTCAGACGGTTTTATTGGTGATTTTAATCATTATTATTCAGTAAATAGACATTTGTCGCATTGAATCCCATTTTATTTCACATACGACTTGACACTTACCGGGAAATTGCAAAAAACGTAAGAAAATTAGAATTTCGCGGGCTACCTTGTCGCTGTCACCTTAAAAGCATAAGATCGAATGTGAAAAACTCTGTATTTGTATATCCGATCCGATTTCGAGTACAGATGACAAGAGCGAGTTAGTTCACAGATATAAATATACCTGTTACTCCGCGCCACATTCAGAATTAAAGGTCGAGAACCACAGATATAACATATTGTTACGAGCTGGGTATGGGATAAATAAAAACACTACCAATTAAACACACGAATTAACTTTATTACTCACAAAACACTTATACACAATCACTTCAACACTACTGAACATTTTGTCGCCCTCAATCGGTCCTTTTATACCCAAGCAAACAAAAGATATTCGAGAAAATTCCCTATTATTCAAGAAAGCATCCACAAAAATACATTAACAAAAAACTTAAAGTTAAAAGAACCGACAAGGAAGAAGTTACTTTACGCCCTCGGCATACGGTCGAAATTACAATGACATACAATGGAACTATACCTACGGGCCACGCGCCGACTAACTACCTACAGAATGTAAATAGGTAACTACTAGAATATACGCGACTCTTTAAGTACTTCACAGTTATTAGCGAGGTTTCCCGAAGATTCTAGGTGACCGTCGTAACAATATCAACAGATATAATACCTGTGGTTCTCGATCTTTAATTTTGAATGTAAACCGACTTTACTATGTTCGACCTTTTATTGTATAATTTATTATGGGGTGTAACGCTATTCTTTACCCACCGTAGGTGCAGCAATATCGCAGGGCGGCATGGGCCCAGGGGGCCCCGCTGGAATGGGCCCGGGCGGCCCTGGGGGCCCGGCAGGAATGGGCCCGGGGGGCCCGGCCGGCATGGGCCCCGCGGGTCTGACGGGTCTGAGCGGAGTGCCCGGGCGCGCTTTAAGCCCCTCGGAACCCACCATTATCTGCGACTCGCCGCCACCCGCTGAGATACCAAAGGAAGACCTCGTAAGTATTACTTTACTTTACTGATGAATATTAGTTTTTGAAACTTATTTTGGTGTAGTGTTCGCAAGTGCGACTGCTTAGCATGGTTTCTGTGTTCTATTCCCAGGTCTCAGTAGCAGCCACTAAGTCTCGATTGATGTCAATAGGCTCGCCCCCTATTACAATTTTACATGGGACTTAAAACATAACTGACGAAAATCGATACTCAGATAGGGCAAAGTGTTTTGGGTTTCCTTCCTCCTTTCTTCTTTACTTATCTATACAAATAAATAAAATTAAAGTGACTTTTTGTTATTTCAAATGTGGTACATATAACGATAAAACATAATTTAAAATGTTTGTTCGGCCTTCCGGCTAATCTCATCACAGCATGCAGCATTCGCTCCATTTAAAAAATACCATTGCCACTCGAAAAGGGGCATTTTATTCATCGATAACAGTGAATAAAAAGCTCTTTTAATCACTGAGTGAATAAAGACAAATGTCTTAATTCACTCAGTGATGAATTGGGAACAAACACGAATTACGTACAAAAAAATCGCTGCTGTTGAAAGTACGTACGGTACGTACTTTCAGCAGTGGTATACTGGGTGGCTGAATGGAGCTATTCCATTCCAAAGAAGAAGGGGCAAAACGTCCCTACCCTTGTAACACTTTCTACTATATATCAAATGAAAGAGCGTTAAAAGTACATCATTTTATTGTATGACAGTAAATGTGTAAATAATGGGAGAAAAAAGTTATTCACCGATAAAGATAGAAAAAAATATTTTTTTTTTTCATCGAACTTACTTGAGTGGGGTGTCTATTGATAGGTATTTTAAAATGAAACTGAGGTTTCTAAAACCATTTTTTCTCAAAGTCAATTGTTTGAAAGATAGACACTTCCAAAGTGCTAAAAGGTGTCCCCCAACCCCTCTAACTTTTAAAATAAGGGAGTGAAAAATCTAATAAAAATATATGCTCTAGATCGCAATAAAAACTTACAACTAAAATTAGTTTGAACGAGATATAGTTAGCAGTTTTTGAGATAGAGAACATTCAAAAAACCGAAAATATAACTTTGTCATTCATACAAACACTATGAAAAAACAAACTTATCACAAAGTGTGTATATCTGTTGCCGCTTTAACAACAAATAATACAAATTAAAGGGCAGACCCTACGACGATGGTACGGATTTTTTTTTTTAAAACCCAGATTTTAGTCAGACTTGTACTGACTAAAAACCACCCATGTTCCTTCTTAGCCCTTTATGTCGAGGCCGCTCTATCTCTTTCGAACAACCCGCAGCCCCGACGGGCGTCGACCCTTGCGGGCCCCTTCCATATTGCTGACATCTCTTTGAGGCGCGCGTGGAACACGAACTCGACGTCGACACGCCTGTCGTCCTCCTAAGACGGACGGCGCGGCGGCGAGCTAGCCCATTACTCACCGTCCTCAGGTCCGCGTCTATGGTTGTTGGAAGCCATCACGTGGCCCCCGACGCCCGGAGCGTCTCCCGCGGCGGCTGCGACGAGAGGTTCTCTTCCTCTCACGTTCTACCACCTCCTTCGCTAGTATCACTGCTTCGCAGAAGTAGGCGACGGCTTCCCATTCCCTCTCGCCCCGGACCATGGCTTGCACCAGAGCTTGGACGCGAGAGGTCACCGCCGCCAATCGCCGATCACGGCGGGGCTCCGCCCAAGCGAGGCAGACCTCCACGTTGTGCTCCACCGTATCCTCCGGCTGATCCTCGCAATAGTAGCATTCAGGTGTTTCCACCCGCCTGATTCGGTGCAGGTACCTCCCGAAACAACCGTGTCCGCTGAAGAGGGCACCCGTGGTGCCTCTTCAGCCACTCCTCAATGAGCGGACTTACCGCCGCTATCGTGGCATGCCCTATGGTACGGAACCTTTCATGTACGAGTCCGACTAGGCAAAGTTTTAATCCAATTCATTTTTTTCCAATTATTCACAAGGTTACTGTGTGAATAATTGGGGAAAAAAGTTATTCACCGATAAAGAATTGAATTTATTCTCTATTTTTTTACTAGTTAACGACCCGCTCCGGCTACGCACGGGTGCAATGTGCTACATATAAACCTTCCTCTTGAAACACTGTCTATTGCTGAAAACTGCCCCAAGCTAACTACACTCTGCGTTAGGATTGAACAAAATATAAGTTTTTTTTTATATGTGCCACGATAAAATGCGGCCTCTCAGCAACACGGATCCGTCGATTCTGATTTCTTAGTCAGTCATTCTTGGACTTTAATTTAGACATACTTCTATGGTGTATACACCATAGAAGTATTCCATTTCCTCAATTCAATTCTTCAATTATTCACACGGTTCAGTAACCGTGTGAATAATTGAAAAAAAAATGAATTGGGTAAAAAAAACTTGCTAAGTGTGAGTCGGACTCGCACATGAAAGGTTCTGCATCATCGTAGTAGGGAAGTCCCCTTTAATTTGTATTATTTGTTGATAAAGCGGCAACATAAATACATATTTTGTGATAAGTTTGTTTTTCATGGTGTTTGTATGAATGACAAAGTTATATTTGCGGTTATTTAAATGAGCTATATCTCAAAAACTGCTGACTATATCTCGTTCAAACTAATTTCGGTTGTGAGTTTTCATTGCGATCTACAGCATATATTTTTATTAGATTTTTCACCTAGTTAGTTTAAAAGTTAGAGGGGGTGGGGGCATATTTTTGCACTTTGGAAGTGTCTATCTTTCAAACGATTGACTTTGAGAAGAAATGGTTTAAGTAACCTCAGTGTCATTTTAAAAGACCTATCAATAGATACCACACTCAAGCAGGTTCTACGAAAAAAAAAAAAAAAAATTTTTCTTTCTTTATCGGTGAATAACTTTTTTCCCCCATTATTCACACATTTACTGTCATACAATAAAATGATGTATTTTTAACGCTCTTTCATTTGATATATAGGAGAAAGTGTTACAAGGAAAGGGACGGAGTCTATACAAAAATACCCATTCTTCTTTTAAAAAAATATCCCGCCAATTTAGTTACGTTCTTCTCTGTCTGTTATTGTGGTTGTTTTGTGTTATTGGAAAATCTATGGATATTTATATTTTTTCTATCCTAAAATACACAAGTGTTGTCTAATACAACAGTTTCAAACCCAAACAAGCATAACACTTTTTTTTTCCGATCCCCTATTGAAGATAATAAATATACTTTTTTTTTTCGGTGTTCAGGGACATCCGGTTAGACTGGAAGCCGACCCCAACAATCAACATAGTTGGGACAAGGCAAGGCTAGGTAGATGATGGTGTAATTTGTAATGTTTCCCTCAGGTGATAACCCCGGAGCTAATAGCAGCAGCGGGCGAGTGGACCACGCACCGCGCGCCCGACGGACGTCCGTACTACTACAACGCGGGGAAACAGGAGAGCGTGTGGGAGAAACCTAAGCCTATGAAGGAACTCGAAGGTATGACCACAGAATACATAATAGTACTACGTACAGAAGGGACACTCCCTTCCCCGCGCTCATATTAAATACCGCACCTCACCCCGCACTTCGAGGTAGTCGTCGTCGACACTTGAGCAATGGCTCGCGCTCGTATTAGTCGTCGTTCGGTTTTCGCGACGCAGACCGTTGCACTTTCCGCGCCATGTTTTAGGCTACGACAACCCTACTAGAGTTTACTTGCACACAAACGTTATTTGTTTATGTAGTAGTAATAGGTAATTATTTTGCGGGCGTTGTATGGAGTGTCCGAGGTGTGGTATGACTTAACTTTATTTTACTTTATTCAGTTCGGGGAACTTACAGCTAATACAAACAGTATTCATAAACAATATGATATGAATTACCCACTTCGAGATTTATAAGTTAGCACTGATGTACAAACGAAACAAAAAAGACAACAAATAAATAAATAAACAATACAAAAAGTAAATACAAAATGCAAAACATAAATTAGGAAACAAAGTACGATCGACATACGAGTACGATTTACATGTTTGTATTAGAATGACGTAATATTATTTCTCGTTTATCCACAATATATACACAAATAGTATAAAGTTCACTTCTTCCCTAGCTACAGAGTTCATCAAACTCGTTGTCGCGCTTGCCGTTCGCTACGTGCGTTTTGAACTGGCATAATGTGGATGTATTATCTGTGGTATTATACCACCCTTTTTTGGGATTCGGAAATCATCACATGACTCCAGCTCCACCCATGTTCTTTCTTAGCCCTTTGTGTCAGGCTGCGGTATATCTTTCGAACAACCCGCAGACTCGTGTTATACACTCCTAATATAATAAATAAATAATGTGTTCCATTTTTACAAACAGATTTGAAGACCAAGATCGCAATAGCGAAGGGCGAACCTATCGAGAAGAAAAATGATAAAAAATCGAAAATAATGAATATTGACGATGGTAAGATTTGTGAGTTATCATTTTATTCATTCGTTTAAGGTTTTTACAAGACAGATATGAGGGGTTTGCATTCTTACTAGTTCTACTATTCTGGAACATATCGAAAAGTACCCTAAACTGTGTGGTAGAACGAATGGGAAACTTGAGTCCCGCTAGTTTTACGATTTTGTAACCCCCTCTTATATCGTAGAACTACTGGGCAGAAAAAGTCCTATTACTTCTATTATAAATTGTTTAATAGGACCAGTAGAACTAATGGGACTTTTTGTTCCCGCTAGTTCTACGATTTCGTACCACTTTGAATCGTAGAACTAGTGGGAATGATCCAATGTGAGTGGCAACCAATAGTGATACATAAAAATATTTTTAGAAGCTATGCGTGTTTTTATGACTAACTAGCGGACGTCCCGCGGTTTCACCCGCGTAGATCCCGTTCCCGTGGGAATACAGGGATAAAAAGTAGCCTATATTACTCAGGGTGAATGTAGCTTTCCAAGGGTGAAAGAATTTTTGAAATCGGCCCAGTACTTTTTGAGCCTATTCATTACAAACATACAAACATACAAAAATAGGTACAAATCTTTCCTCTTTATAATATTAGTGTAGATTATTAGGTTCTCTGTTTAATTGGGATATTATATTATGTATAAGAAATGCAAAGGGACTAATGCCAGATATTTCTTATTACATGATAAAATGCATAAGATAATACACAATAGGGATGTTAACAAAAAAAAAAAACTAATTAGTCCGTCAGATAGATTTCCAAAAAATATTGAACACGTATTTTTTCTTTTTTCACGTAAACAAACAATGAAGACGATACAGTGCTTTGAAAACTCATGTGACGTCATATTCTAAGACATTAGTATGACATTTCTTAGCGAGCAGTGACGTCACAACCTCCCACTCAAATCTTTGACGCGTTTTATTCTTCGTCAATTTTTATTGATTTGATAAAAACAAAAAAATCGTATCCAATATTTTTCGATAATCTAACAGACGGACTAATTTGGAATTATATTTTTTTTAGTTAGTAAACTTCCCTAAGAAGAAGTATGTCGTGTATGTTTGAGTTTCTGTTAGAGCGTGAACAAAATACAACGTTTTCTTGTGCTTGTTCTGAGAGATGGTGCACAAAGGTGACCTTTTCTTGTTATTTTGTTTAATTTGATTTTTATTATTTTTGTAGAATTGCCTATAATAGTCCCACTGCTGGCACACAGGCCTTATCTCTATTAGAGGGAATGGGCTTTATTCCACCACAATAGGGGATCGGACTGGGTCAAAATAATATGATTCTGTTTAGTCCGTAAGTTAGATTATCGAAAAACATTGAATACGTGTTTTTTGTTTTATCAAATCAATAAAAAATGACGAAGATAAAACGCGTCAAAGATCTTGGAGTGGGGCTTGAAACGTCACTTGTGTCGTCAAAATGTACTATCATATGACGTCACGCGAGTTTTCGAAGCACTGTATCGTCTTCATTTTAAGTTTACGTGAAAAAAGAAAAAATACGTGTCCAATAATTTTTGGAAATCTATCTGACGGACTAATTAGTTTTTTTTTGTCCGATCCCCTATTCATCCACCCAAGATCAATTATGCTATGCTTATGTTTATATGTTTAGTTAGTAGCTTGGATTTTTCTGTAAAATTATACCTACACGGATTTTCCTCAAATAAATATTTCCCATACACAGTAATCGACGTAGATGCCCTCGACGAAGCGAAAGCCAAAGCCGAGGCCGAGAAAAAGATCCTCGCAGACCGAGCTGCCGCCGCCGCTGAAGTACGCGGCAAAATGGAACAGCAGGCAGACTTAAAGCGACAGGCACTCGAGAAAGAGAAACAGGAGAAGGAAAAGGGAGAGAAGGACAGTGAAAAGGAGAAAGAGAAGGAGAAGGAGAAAGAAAAGGAGAAGGAGACTCAGAAAGAAAAGGAGAAAGCTAAGCAGGATAGGAGTCGACCGATATCTAGTACGCCGATTTTGGGGACGCCTTGGTGAGTGTTTGAGTTGATATTTTATTTGTTTTGGCTCATTCATCATCATAATTTCAGCCGGCAGACGTCCACTGCTGGACATAGGCCTCCAGGCGTCGCCACATCTCTTGGTCCCGTGCGTCTCTCATCCAGCGGGTTCCTGCAACCTTCACCAGGTCATCGGTCCACCTAGTGGGAGGCCTTCCTTCTTCCTTGTTTTGGCTGTAATAAATTAATTAGTGTACTAAATATTTCAAACACAATGTGAATTATTGATTAATGAAATGAAAAGTAATGAAAAAAATATTTGAAAAATCACCTTGAATGTAATATTGTCTGTAGTATAGTTTCTATTGAAACCTTAAAATAGCCACAATACCGAAATCTACCAAAAGGTAATATTGCCACGTGGCAAGGTTGACTAGTGTTGTTAAGCTAATCAATCAATCAATATATCTATAAATCATAACCCCCTGCCGTAGTCGGGTAAAAAGACTGATCAACGCCTAGCCCAAACCTAGAAAGCTACAATTTTGCATAGAAGTTCCCTTTGTAATGTAGACAAGGTATAAGGATTTTTTGAAATTCAACCCCTAAGGGTTCATTCTCACAGACTGGCTTTGAGAGGAGAGCAGATTTTTTATTACATTTAAAACACCGTTTTGAATCTTTTTAATAAGATTTATTTTTACATGTCACTTCTTTTGTTCTTGAGAACAATTTGTTATTTTGTTCTTGACCATAGTGACATGTTAAAACAAATCTTATTACTTAATGTGATACAAATCTTTTTTCTTCTCTGAGCTGGTCGGTGTGATAGTACCCTGAGGGAATTAAGGTTGATGTTCGAGCTCATAAAGGTGTAAAAATGACTTTTTACAAGGTCAAAGTCATTCCGGAACCTTTATGAGCTCGGAGGGTTGTATTAATGATTTTGGTGATTATAATTCTGTAACTACATACGTCTTACAGCCGCGAATCAAATGTTCATCAACATACAACCTATCACTTGCCTGCAAATTGCAAAAAACTAAAGAAAATTTGAATTTCGCGGGCTGGTTGGAGGATTCACCTTAAATAGGGGATGAAAGTTTGTATAGAAAATCGAATTTTATCACGGGCGAAGCCGCGGGCAAAACCTAGTAATTTTAGAAAATAACTTAGGTATGTATCTACATCCAAATTAGCTACAATGTTTGTCTAAGCCATGCCATACTAACCTCTATCTCCGCAGGTGCGTGGTATGGACAGGCGACGGCTCGGTGTTCTTCTACAACTCGGCCGCGCACTCGTCCGTGTGGGAGCGTCCTGCCGCCTTGCTGGGCCGAGCTGATGTAGACCGCGCCGTCAGCCATCCGCCGGCTGCCTTGCTTGATCAGCAGGTAAGCCAATCATATGATGAACTGACAAATACATCTCAAACTAAATAAATAGAATTGAACAATAGGTAAAAGGTGTAATACAGACAATCGTCATGCACCACCATAGAACACCCATTTGTAAGGGTGTGTTATGGTGGTGGCACACTCCTACACACGCACACAAACACACACACACACACACTCACGCACACTCACTCACGCACACACACACACACGCTGTACTCTAAGCAATGTATTGTATAGTCATTAAATTGTAAATCCGTAATTGGCTGTAAGTTTAGTTTGTAATCTTAGGATAAAACTTCAAGGGCTGTGGATTTTGTGATCAATAAATAAATAAATAAATATCTGAAGCTATATAATAGACTAGAATACGTCTATTTTCAGGTATGTAATAGGTATAAAAAAAATAATTCAATGACAACAAAAAATAAGCAACCGAGCGTATTAATATATCGTTCACACTATGTGTGAATCAACTGTTGAAAATATCTACACTCGCGCACCATCCAGCATGGGCTGCGCTAGGGTAGCTACTGCAGGTGCTGAAAACCTTAAAAGCCACAAATACAATAACTTAATTGATATGTTGTGTTTGAGCCGTTTAGAGTTGAAACACTGGGGCTTTGGGGTCCAAATGCCCATCTAGTATTTCAGGAAATTGCCAAGCGGTTGGTCGTTTCTTCACGCTACCAGAACCCTGGTCTATTTTTTGGGCCATAGAATCAGCATTGCTGTCTAACGTAGAAATGCTGCCAGCCATCTGGGCACTTTTCCTGTTGACAGTGGTGTGGACGAATTTTTAGACGCTCTGTAATTTTTTTTTTGTGATACTTACATATTTTATTATTATTTTAGTTCTGTAAATAGGGGATCGGACTGACTCAAAAAAATATGATTCTGTTTAGTCCGTCAGTTAGATTATCGAAAAATATTGGATACGTGTTTTTTGTTTTATCAAATCAATAAAAATTGACGAAGATAAAGCGCGTTAAAGATCATGGAGTGGGGCTTGAAACGTCACTTGAAGGTACAAAATATACTATCAGATGACGCCACACGAGTTTTCGAAGCAACAAAAAAAAAAAAAAAAACAAAAAATGAAGACGATACAGTGGTATCGTCTTCATTTTTTGTTTACGTGAAAAAAGAAAAAATATGTGGTCAATATTTTTTGGAAATCTATCTGACGGACTAATTAGTTTTTTTCTGTCCGATCCCCTATTGTAGACTGTTGAAAGAACACAGTTTTAATGTTGATTTTATTTTGTCGTAGCGTAAGGACGCAGCGAACGCTAGCAGCAAGTCAGCTAACGGCGAGCTGAAGAGACCGGCCGACTCCAGCACTGATGACCAGACTACCAAGAAGTCGAAGGGAGATGAAGGTTAGTGTTTACCATGTTTTTGACAAGATAAAATGTCTTTTTCTAACCAAAGTTTTTTTAATGTCCAACTTCTGAGTGCAGGGCAGTGATCCAACTGCTCTGTCCTAAGTTGGACCATGGGTCTTTACTAGGGGCAGTTGTCCAACTTTAAAAATAGTTGGACCACAGCACCTTTTGAGAGTTCCGTGGTCCAATTCATTTTAAAATAACTTACCTACCCTAAAAGGAATTTGATAGTTAATTAATTTAATCCCAATCAATCAAACTACCAGGAGAACAGAAACATTAGGACCCAAGTAGCACGTTAGTGTATTTTGGAACTTATTTTGCAACTGTAGGTAGCATTTAAGTGATGCAAGAGTGTACGGTATTACTTATAGATGCAATCAGCGCTCGAATTTGCATATGAGTAACTCTTATCACTAACAGTTACTTTTGAGTGATTTTTGTTCCTGCTTTATAACTTAAAGTGGCACTAGGCCGAATTTAATAGTTATAGACGCATAAAGGTTTCAATTTTCACTCTTTTAGAACTCAAAGAAGCTTAAGACATCTTAAAATCTCCCATTAAGAACCGTACCCTAATAGGTGGTAATTTTTCCTTATTTGGCACCTTCAGTACTAAATAAGTAGTATATATAGGTTACTTGTCACCTGTAGTGGCTCAAGAGTTATTATTGCAGCTCATTTGGAACCTAGTGTAATTGCGTTTGTAAGGTCTAATATACTCTAATATGCCACTGTAACGCCTAAATCGATTCCAAAAGATGGTTCTTGAAAACCTTAAGCAACAATTTTCTCTCATTTAGAACCACTTAAGATCTTACAGTTCTAACACTATCGCAGGTTCCGTACATATTAATAAATTTAAATAGAGTATGATTTGTATTTACGTAAATTTCCTACATTTGAGGTAATTGAATAGTTTATGAAACAGTTATGAAATCACTAGTTCACTTTGTAATTTTGTAATCTACTTACGCTAAACAGGGTGTAAATCACAGATTGGTATGCAAGGCATGATCAGCTTATTTTTATGAGAAACCCTTCTGGATGTCTCTTGTATAAATGAAAACTGAAAATTTGCAAACTATCAGTAAGAAATCAGGCATCGAATTAAAAAGTCGAGGATTCCAGCCAACATTTACAATTTGAGTAAATTTTACTTTATTTACCTTCCTTACTGGGTTTTGTACCCGTCTTGAGGATCCCTAATTCAACGCAAAGTCAACGAGACCTGTTAAGTGAAAATAATCACTACTAGGTACTAATGAGGGATTTTTGTACCTAGGAGCTCTATTATGGCAACAAATGAGTGTAAAAAAGAGAACTGCAACTTCTATTTTAAATCGCCATTTTTAAAAATGGAGTCCTTGAAAAGTATCTTGTAGAATGGTATTTTATTACAATAACATACAATAAAATGAGTTTTGATAACTGTTTCTAATGTAGTTTGACATTATACTTTTTGTGAAACCATAATGTTAGGTTTTTAACAACCAAATTTTTATGAAGTATTATCTTATTTATTTGATCACCGCATATTTTTTGCTAATTCTTGATTAGATCGAAGGCGCATCAAAATTTACTTAGTAAATATACCATGGTTTCACAATAAAAAACCATTTGCAAGAGCTCCATGATGCTTATCCTGCGTTAAACACATAGTTTTTGAATACTCGCTAAATAGATGCCACAATCCAAATAAAAAGCTGTCATAACACAAAGCCATTGTTGTTTATCTCCACCGAAAATAAGAACTTGTTAGGATCTTATTTCACTCAATGAATGAACTGTATCGCTTTAACGTTCAGTCATTCATTTACGGCGCGCAATTTGCACCGTTAGTTCCTAGTACCACTCAGGATAACAATTCGAACTCTTATGCATCGCTTTTGCATCTTTAAATAAGTTGCAATTTTTCTCCCTTTGGTAACATACAGGTTGCTTATCGGTTCTACCCACCTTTATAGAACTTAATCACGGTGGATTTTATTACTAAAGTTTCCAAAAATATTCTATATGCAAGCCTTTTGTCACAAAATGTGTTACTTGGGGAGGTATTGGAAATTGGAATCTTAAAATCAAATCTATATGCCTTTCTAATACCATGCAATTTTTTTTTTGTTGATGAGAAACAAGGACAGTTAAGTCTCACAAAGTACCAGGAGCCCAGAAATAATAGGAGGTACAGGTTTTTTTTTTAAAAAACGTTGCCCCACACTAGGAATTTCTCCTGTATCGTGGGTGCGTTTACAAACATTGAAACTCACATACACAAACACGCCCAGACCCGAAACAACTATCTGTAGGCCATACAAATACTTGTTCCGTGCGGGGATCGAACCCGCGACACGTAGCGCAGCAGTCCAATCGCTTAGCCACTGCGCCAACTGTGTCGTCATTAGACAACCTGATTAATATTTTTTTTTTTTATTAATTTCTTCGCCATGTATATAACTTCTATATCAGTAAAATCTCACAAAGTAGCAGGTGCCCAGAAATATATAGGAGGTATAGAACCATTAGAGAACGTGATTTTACAATTCTTTTTTTTTTTAAGTTTTCGTTAAACTTCTGTATCAGTGAAGTTCTCTAATGGTTCTAGTTCAGCCCAGAAATTATATAGGAGGTACTCCTATATACTCCTATAATTATATTGCATACAAGATGCAGTTGAGGTTTTTAGTGTTGGTAAGTTATTTTTAAATGAATTAATTGGACCACGGAATTCTCAAAAGGTGCTGTGGTCCAACTATTTCTAAAGTTGGACAACTGCCCCTAGTAAAGACCCATGGTCCAACTAAACTCTTTTGCAAAAAAAACGGGCACTTCATATTTTTTTCTTTAATTCAATGAAGAAGGACAAGTAAGAGGTTTTATTAATTTGACGATGTATTGGCATGTTATTTGAAGAATCCTGGCATGATTCTGTACGTTCCAAATTTAAATTTTGAAATTAACAAAAGGAAAATAATGATTATTGTAGATTATTGTAAAATTGCTTTACTAAGGCGCGAATTGCTGAAACGATTTTATTACTGACTAGCTGACCCACGCAACTTCGTCTGCGTCACATAAATATAGGTTATAACGTTTCTCGATATCGACTATCCGACATAAATTAAGCTAAATCGTAACAAACAAAAAATCTTATCTTTCCTCTTTATTATAATAGTTCAGATGGTTTAGATTAGCTTAGATTATATTAAAGTGTGAATTACTATAGGTATCTCTTACTGATAAATATACTATAACACTCTATACTTGTAAACATTATGATGCAGTAAATATTTTGAATTTGAATTTCCCGGAGGCCAGCCAGAATCCCCCGTAGGTACCTACATTGCGACGCGCGAAATATTTTGCCGCGCGGATATTTTTACATTGCGATATCTTCTAAGATATTTGTTTAAACTGTATAGAGTAAAGGGCACAAATATTCTATATTAAATTTCCGTTCTAACAAACACATTTATTTAGATATAGATTAATACCATATGGGTTAAATAAGCTTCGCAAAAAATAATTATTTTTAACCTAACAGTTTAACTGTAAAAAAAGGTTACAGTGAGTCAATCTTAAAAGATAGATATATGCTGTCGCGCACTTTTTTTTAGAACTTTTAAAGAGGAACAATTCCTTCATACATGATATTAACGTAACTTAAACCGTTTTCGCAGCGCACGCAGCGGAAGCTCTCAAAAAGGAAATACCTTTTCCCGTTTTTGTAACATTTTTCATTTATGCTCCGCTCCTATTAGCCGAAGCGTGATGTTATATAGCCTATAGCCTTCCTCGATAAATGGACTATCCAACACAAAAAGAATTTTTCAATTCCAACCAGCAGTTTCTGAGTTTACCGCGTTCAAACAAACAAACAAACAAACAAACAAACAAACAAACAAACAAACAAACAAACTCTTCAGCTTTATAATATTAGTATAGATTACTAAAATTTTAAAACTTTTTGGATATTTTCTGCAAATTAAACAATTTTATCTTTCTTTTTACATTAAATACCACTTTTTGACATGAGTGATAAAGCGATAAGGGCCGGTAAAATTATAGCCCTACTTGAAGAAGGTTGTTCACAAACTTACGTGTCTCAGCGGCTAAATGTGAGTCGTTCAACTGTCCAGAGGACTTGGCAACGGTATCAAGAGACCGGTTCGGTCAAAAGAAGACCCGGTTCGGGAAGAAAACGACGCACAGAACCAAGAGATGACCGCTTTTTGGTGAGTCAGGCCTTGCGGAATCGTAAGGCGTCAAGTGTGGACCTGAAGAAGAGCCTTGAAGAAGTAAGAGGAGTAGAAGTTAGCTTGTGGACCGTCAGGAGGAGGCTTTTGGCTGCCAATATCAGGAGTTACCGCCCGGCTCGGGGACCTAAATTACTCCGTGAGCACCGTGTTGCTCGACTTCAGTTTGCTCGAAACTGTGCTTCATGGACTCTGGAGGACTGGAATAAAGTATTGTTTTCTGATGAAGCTAGAATCTCTTTGTGTGGAGAGGACCGACGCCGGCGAGTGCTACGAAGACCACGGGAACGCTATGCGGAAGTGTGTTTCGAAGAAATCACTCCTTATGGCGGAGGCTCCGTTATGTTTTGGGCAGCAATTAATTCGACGGGGCGTACGGAGTTAGTTCTCATAGAAAATGGAACATTAAATGCACACCGGTACATAATGGAAGTCCTAATTCCATATGCACAACCCGCATTGACTGCACTTGGGGAAGATTCCATTTTTATGGACGACAATGCTCGCCCGCACCGTTCTGGCGACGTGGAAGCGTACATGCAAGAAGTTGGGATCCGTCGTTTAGATTGGCCAGCTCGAAGTCCTGACCTCAATCCAATTGAGCATGTCTGGGATGTTCTAAAGAGACGGGTAAGATCAGTGCAACATGCTCCACAAAACATCAGGGAGCTAAAAAGAGTCATTGCAGAAGAGTGGGAACGTATTCCTCAAAACGTCATTAAAAACATCGTGGAAAGCATGCCCAGAAGGATTCAAGCTGTGATTTTGGCAAGAGGAGGTCACACTCGTTATTACGTTATTACATTTGTAACTTTATTTAATTAAACAAAGTAAAAAAATCTTCTTGTCTTTATTGCCGACCACTTCTTATTGTTTGGCCGTGTACATCGGTTTTAAAGAATTCATAGATTTTTTTTTTAAATTGCCACAGTTCACTTCACTCGTATTAATTTACACGATTATAAGTATACAGACTACGTCAAACAATTAAATTTCATTGAATTAACTCAAATCGACCTTAGAACGTAAATTTCCTAAGGTGCCCGTTTTTTTTGCAAAGGAGTGTAGTTGGACAGAGCAGTTGGACCACTGCCCCGCACTGCAACTTCTTTGCCTCTCCCGATTTCTCCGTGTGTTCTTTTCTGTTCCCACCTCGAACTAGTTAGTTCTCGCGATACGTTTAAACCCGAAGTCTGAGCTCGGTACGAAAATAAGAACATATCTCGATTTAAGAAATAGAAGGTTGAATGTTTGCATTTGTACAGTCAGCATCAGAAGTAGCTTAACATTTCGGATTTCTTATTATTTAATGTAGAGAACTTCAGCTATTATTTTTAATGTTTTAGAAGTTTATTCTTTTAAATGTTCCTTACTCTTCAATAACTTATTAGTAACGAGTAATATCTAACAAGTTTTTATTAAAAACCTGCTTTGAAACTTTGAGTAGTGTTAATATACTTCTGATGCTGACTGTACATCAAACTCAAACCATTTTTTTAATAAGATTAAAACAGGCATTTTTGAATGTCAAAAATACAAATAACGCAGCTACAATCACAAGGTCTAATAACTTGTGAAAGTACTGTACCCCCTTTAGTAAAATATTATGTTACCACCAAGTGACCAGTTTTACCTAAAATTTGAAATATTGAGAAAATGAAACGTTTAAAAAAATGCGTAAAAGAATGTCTCTACGCAACCGTTTTGAAGGGTTAAGGTGGATGTTCACGGTAGCCCGCGAAATTCAAATTTTGTTAAGTTTTTAGCGATTTGCAGGCCAGTGCTAGGTTGTATGTTAGTGAAAAATGATCATTCGTGAGAGTTACATGAACTTGAAGGGTTGTAATGATGATTTTGATGATTATAATTCTGTAACTGCATACGTCTTACAGCCGCGAATCATATTTTCACTAACATACAACCTAGCACTGGCCTGCAAATCGATAAAAACGTAAGAAAATTTGAATTTCGCGGGCTACCCTGGAACATCAGTCTTAAAAAAACGTTTTTACAAGACCTCCCCCCAAATTGGATACGCAATACTTGAACGCTCCCCAACTTTGTTCACCTCACCAACAGAAAAGAAGGTCGCTGCAGCCACATCGTCGCTGTCGGGCGGCGGCACCATCCTGGTGGGCGCGGCGGCCGCGGTGGAGGCCGAGGTGCGCGCGGCCCGCGAGCGCGGCGCGCTGCCGCACGCGCAGCGCCTGGCCGCCTTCCTGCACATGCTGCAGGAGAAGGACGTCTCCGCCTTCTCCACCTGGGAGAAGGAGCTGCACAAGATTGTCTTTGATCCTAGATATCTGATGCTTAATTCTAAGGAGCGGAGACAGGTGGGTGCTATGAGATTTTGGTTTGGGGAGCGGCTGCAATTTTTTTAAGCTATTGCATAGCTTCTATCGCGGGCCTTGAGCGTGGAGAGCGAATCCAGAAATTCCCTAACGAAAATATTCAAGATTCAGTATTCAACCTGGTTGCTATGGTTACGGAAAATAACAAGGTTGTCAACTGAGGTTGTCAAATTAAATAATTAATTATTTGCTGTTGATAAAAAATGCTATGCAATAGCTTTACCGCGGCAGTCTCCGAGTGCCATTTTTAATTTATTTTTTGTAATTTTTTTTAACCTGTTACTACTTAATGAGACATCATTCTGAACCACTGAATAAAAAAGAAATTAATAAATTCAGACAACTAGATTACCTCCTCCATTAGGAAGTCGGGTTAAAACATCATCATCAGCCTATAATGTTCCCACTGCAGGGACTCTGGCCTCCTCTCTAGGAGAAGGATGGGCTCCACCACGCGGGCACAGTGCGGTTTGGTTAAAACATTCCTCAATGTATTTATTTAGCTATTTCTCCACCTGGGAGAAAGAGCAACAAGATTGTGTTCGACCAGATATTTGATGCTTAATTCTAAGGAGACAGGTGGGTTGTATGAGATTTTGTTGTGGGGAGACGCTGCAATTTTTTTTGATTTTTTTTTAAACTTTTCTTTCAATTGTTTTTACGAGCGGAACGTAAAGATTGAACTGTCATGGATCCGCAACGAAATTAATCAGAAAAGAATAGCAAAGGAGTCTGGGCCTGGGACTTCGTCGGGATTCATTGTCTCGGCGCTTTTCTTGTGGTCTCCACAAGTTGATTCTGGCTTACAGGAGTAACAGTAGTTTGGGAATAGTGCAGCGGACTTGTTACTACGTAGTCAGAAATCATTCTAAACCGCTAAATAAAGAATAGTGTTGGGCAATGATAATAATCCGGTTAATATCATGCCGTCTAATAATCGATTAATAGCAGTTAATAGCCATAAATAGCAATTATGGATGATAACCCTGCTGTTAATGTATTTTAGTAATTGAAAAGTTCCCTTCATGGTTTTCAGGCTTAGGACTGTCAGATTAGACTTCATTATCATCATCTTTCTTTGTAGTAAATAAATGTACAATTTAAAACTAATCTAACCCATTTAAAAAATTACAATCAGCTATTTACATTGAAGTGTTCGTACAAAAACGCCACCATATCAGAACGACTTCAGGACCAGACCTCGGAACCTATCCTTCTGCAGCGCGGTGTGAGACAGGGAGACGTCATATCTCCGAAACTGTTCACCGCTGCATTGGCGGATGTTTTCAAGATTCTGGATTGGAGAGGAGAGGACTTGGCATCAACGTCAACGGCGAGTACATCACTCACCTTCGGTTTGCCGACGATATAGTAGTCATGACTGAGAGTCTCAGCCATGACCACTATATGATATGATGTCTGAGATATGAGACCATGGAAGACCTCAGTACAATGCTCGATGACATCAGTAGAGCTTCCGAAAGAGTGGGTCTTAAAATGAACATGGACAAAACCAAGGTCATGTTAAATGTTCATGTAACACCCACTCCAATCAAGATCGGAGACTTTACACTCGAAGTTGTGAACGATTATGTCTACCTGGGACAAACAGTCCAGTTGGGTAGGTTTAACTTCGAGAAAGAGGTCAATCGTCGAATCCGACTCGGCTGGGCAGCGTTCGGGAAGTTGCGCGGTACCTTCTCGTCCAACTTACCACAGTGTCTCAACTTGAGACACTGTGGTAAGTTGGACGAGCTCAAGACGAAAGTCTATGACCAGTGTGTGTTGCCAGTGATTACATACGGGTCCGAAACGTGGTCGCTCACAATGGGCCTCATCAGACAGCTCAAAGTCACCCAAAGGGCAATGGAGAGGGCGGGCTATGCTCGGAGTTTCCTTGCGTGATCGAATTAGAAATGAGGATATCCGCATGAGAACCAAGGTTACCGACGTAGCCCGAAGAATCGCCAGACTTAGATGGCAATGGGCAGGGCACATTGCTCGCAGAACGGATGGCCGATGGGGCCGAAAAGTTCTGTAGTGGCGACCGCGAACCGGAAGACGTTGCGTTGAAAGGCCTCCCACTAGGTGGACCGATGACCTGGTCAAGGTTGCGGGGACCCGCTGGACGCAAGACGCACGGGACGTCTTTTGGCTGAAATGATGATGATTTACATTGATTTTTGATAATTAGATTTTTTATGTAGGTACTTAGTTTTTTTTTTAATTCTTAATCAGTCATTTATTTGGGATTTTTTTATTTTTTATTTTCGTTTTTAGTTGTTTTTTTTTGTTTGTTGCTCTAAAATAATTTTCAGGCTAAGTAGAAACACTGGATTCTTCAAAATCTCCTAAGTTTGGTAGGTACCTACATCGATTGGATCGGACGCTAATGGATCTATTTCTGGTGTATTAAGAAGTACAGGTTCATTACAGTCACAGAATATTTCATCGATTTCTGATGTTGGAGAGAAAGGTTCTGAATCCATGTGGAAATCACTTTCCGTATCGAAATTTCATTTTTGTGCATTTAATGCATCTCTTTCTGGCACGAATAAATATTAGCGCCAGAAAGAGATAGCACGAGAGGTGCGGGGGTGCGGGGATGCATGTTACCTACTAACCGCTCGAGTATTTACCATTGTTTATAATTTACCTACGTCGTATTCACAGAAAAGAGCTACTAATGCCCGGTTTCTGAGGCACTTCTAACGGTGGTTTATAATTATATTCATTTGCGTTATTGGTTCGATAACTTGTGAAAGTGCGTTTCTGAACACCGCGATGTAAGAGAATCTCCGTTTAAACTGAGATTGACTTAACTGACCAATTTTGGGCGTTTATCGGTTCCATAACTGTTAAGACACATCTGTTGGCAATGAACCCCGGTCACTATCACCTAGAGGAACCCGTAACAGTTAGAAGTTTGAACAAAAAACAGCAATAAATCAACCCTGGGTGTGGGTCGCCAGCCGAGACGAGAGAAAAAAACGTTTCGTTTAAAATAAACGAAGATGACCACAGAGTCGAAGATGTCGTTCATACAGAATCATACAGGTAAAATAATGACATCATATTTTTTTGAATAAAACATTATTAAGCCACTAGTTTATATTTAAAAAAATATATTTAATAAATAAAACCGGTAATAAAGACGAATTCAACTAATAAAATCAATTTTAGACGCGCTCTCGTAAACAGAGCCATCTATCGACAACTAAGGAACTACTTATCGGTTAGCTAATTATTGAGTGCTGCGTTTCGTATTCAGAAACGCAGTGACAGTTGACCGACGTTTAACTTAAGCTTTACGTTATTGAACCAATAGTTAGTGGGAAGTTATCTGAGGACTTCAGCAACCGGGCATAAGTAACCTACATAATGTAGGTACCTTACATTTTTACGTATCGGTTAAAGTTATTTGTAGGTAGGTTCCGTACATACACCTACTCGCTTAGCTCGCTTTGTTATGTCAAGTAATTAATTATGTAGGTGGTTAAATCACAAAGCGATGTGTCAATATTAATTATGGTTTTTATAGTATTGGATCTCTAAATTATTAACAGAACTGAATTTCCCGAAAAATGTGTATTTATTTTATTATAAACACTTTTTCACAAACAAAAAGTGTCAATAAATAAAAAGAATAACAATACATTGAATAACACTGCGTACACGCACCCAATTTAAGTTCACACCCACAGATTATACAATAAAACATTTATTTTTTTAACAATACATTAATAGCAGGGTTATTAGCCATTGCAAGGCTATTAATGGCTACTTATGGATTATAATCGATAATAACTCAAAGCATCCGGCTATTTACCCAACTCTAATAAAGAAGAAATAAATAATTTCAGACAATTAGATAACCTCCTCCATTAAGAAGTCGGGTTAAAACATTCCTAAATGTATCTAATAGCTGATTTTATTTCACTACGGCTCCCGTGACGTTACTTATAATTAATAACTTTTTTTTTTGTTATTGGGAAATCATATGACCTCTCCCACTCCAAATTGAGAGAAAGGGAGTGTCAGACGTGTACTGACTAAATCCCATGCATGTTCCTTCTTAGCCCTTTGTATTCCGGGGCAGGGTATCTCTTTCGAACAATCCGCAGCCCTGGAAAAGTGGAATAACCAGAGTCAAATTGTATCTAATAACTGATTTTTTACTTCCCTATGTCTTATTTTGGACACCTCTAAGACTAATATTTAATTTCCTTAGGTATTCGATCAATATGTCCGTGACCGCGCCGAAGAAGAACGTAAAGAG
The DNA here is from genome assembly GCA_949775195.1 of Diarsia dahlii. NCBI lineage: Eukaryota > Metazoa > Arthropoda > Insecta > Lepidoptera > Noctuidae > Diarsia > Diarsia dahlii. Next base: position 12,064,197 of record OX459217.1, on the reverse strand, counting down.
AAAAAGAATCGTCTCCAACAGAAGAAGGTCGCCTTCAGAGCGCTCATGGACGAGGCTAAGCTGCATTCCAAGTAAGTTTACTCTCATTTTTGGTGTTTAGTGATCATCATCATTTCAGCCGAAAGACGTCCACTGCTGGACATAGGCCTCCTCGCACATTGCCCGGTCTCGTGCGTCTCGCATTAATTATTCCTATTCTAGTTGCACGGTCCACCTAGTGGGAGTATTCTCACCACCACTCCAGAACTTTTCGGCCCCATTAGCCATCCGTTCTGCTAGCAATGTGTGCCCACTTAAGTTTGGCGATTATTTGGACTACGTCGATAACCTTGGTTTTCTTGCGAATGTCTTCATTCCTGATTCGATCCCCTCTATTGCTCTTTGCCTTTTCACGCTCGTATTGTCCCACCTTTTTGATCGCGGCGTCGGAAACACGTCTACTAAATAAGAGAGCCTTTTTTTTGGGGGTGGGAAATCATAAAATAACCCCTCCTACTCTGGGCAGAGCAGAAGGGAGTGTCAGACTTCTACTGACTAAAAACCACCCATGTTCCTTCTTAGCCCTTGTGCTGAGGCCGCTGCATTTCATTCGAACAACCCGCAGCCCCCGGGAAATAAGATGGCCTTAGTTCGATTCTAATGTCGGGCAAAGTGTTATTGTTTTTTCATTACTCATACTCTGAAAGTAGGTCATGACATGCCTGCGTAGCGGGTTGAAAGTACTACTTTTCAGCCCTAGGGAGAATCGCTTTCTACTGACAGCTGTCAAATTATTTGATGTAATTGGGAGCAAGCCTATTGCCACCAACTGATGTGATTAGGTGCAAGCCTATTGCCATCAATAAATGTAATTAGGAGCAAGCCTATTGGCATCAACTAATCTAATTAGGAGCAAGCCTATTGCTATCCACCGATTTAGGTGATTGGGAGGAAGCCTATTGCCATCAACCAATTTAATTAGGAGCAAGCCTATTGCCATCAACCAATCTAATTAGGAGCAAGCCTATTGCCATCAACCGATGTAATTAGGAGCGCGCCTATTGCCATCAACCAATCTAATTAGGAGCAAGCCTAATGCCATCAACTGATTTAATTAGGAGCAAGCCTATTGCCATCCACCTATTTGGGTTATTGGGAGCAAGCCTATTGCCATCAACCAATCTAATTAGGAGCAAGCCTATTGCCATCAATTGATGTAATTGGGGGCAAGCCTATTGCCCCCAACCGATGTAATTAGGAGCAAGACTATTGCCATCAACCAATCTAATTAGGAGCAATCCTATTGCCATCAACCGATGTAATTAGGAGCAAGCCTATTGCCATCCACCGATTAGATTTAACCGATTTTAAGTGTTTCTCTTATGTTTACTTTTATTTTTTTTTGTCAATTTGTTTTTTCTTTCTTCTTTCTTTCGATTTAGGTAATTGATCGCAAGCCTATTTCCATCAACTTTCCTTGTATTCGTAATGAAAAGCACAGTGTTTACCTCGGGTTAAAGACTTATTTAGTCCCTCGAACTATTAGCGCCCTCGCTGCGCTCAGGCGCCAAACCCCGTCTCGGGGACTAAATAAGTTACTTTCACCCCTAAGGTAACAATGTACTATTTTCCTCAGTAGTTTAATAGGGGATCGGACAGGGTCAAAATAATATGATTCTGTTTAGTCCGTAAGTTAGATTATCGAAAAATATTGAATACGTGTTTTTTGTTTTATCAAAAGATAAAACGCGTCAAAGATCTTGGAGTGGGGCTTGAAACGTCACTTGTGTCGTCAAAATGTACTATCATATGACGTCACACGAGTTTTCGAAGCACTGTATCGTCTTCATTTTAAGTTTACGTGAAAAAAGAAAAAATACGTGTCCAATAATTTTTGGAAATCTATCTGACGGACTAATTAGTTTTTTTTTGTCCGATCCCCTATTTATGCCCGGTTGATAGCAAAAATCTTGCCCTTTACTTACTGGTGCAATGTGAATGATATACAGTGAAACTTGGTTAAGTGGGACCTGGATAAGTGAGAAACCTCTATAACTGGAACTCATGCTGAGGTCCCAACACTTTGGGACTAAATTACCTCTGTTAGTGGGACGAAGCAAACCTCTATAACTGAGATTCGTTATTTCGATTTTATCGCCATAGTTACCTCTATAACTGAGACAGCGAGTGAATTTTATATCATTAACCTCTGAAACTGAGATAATATCGTTTTGTTTGTTTACTTACTTATTCTTATTGTACCTGCAAATTCCGCACTTAGCTAATTTTGAGCCTCAGTGTCTCAGATATCCAGGTATATTTATTTATACCTGGATATCTGAGACACTGGGTAAGTGGAATACCTCTATAAGTGAGACAAATTTTGAGGTCCCTTGAGGTCTCACTTAACCAGGTTTCACTGTATTAGGTGATGTTATATTAACTTCCCGTCTCCAGATCATCATTCAACGAGTTCACATCAAAGCACGGGCGCGACGAGCGCTACAAAGGTATAGACAAAGCGCGCGAGCGGGAAAACTTCTTCAACGAGTACCTCGCTGACCTGCGCAAGAAAGAGAAGGAAGAGAAAGAGAAGGCTAGAGAACAGGTGAGTCCTGTTTGAGAGCGAGCGAGACGGATATATGTGACATGCGTTTACAGGTTATTGTCAAATGATCTTTTTTGTCTCTAATGTCAGAGTTTAGAAGACCGATATAATGACATGCGTTTACAGGTTACAATCTATTGACTATCTTATTTTTTTTGAGAGAAGACACGCTAGTAAGCTTTTGTAGTTCCCACAGCTGGGATATAGGCCTCAGTGAGTGGGTGTAGGCTATAATCCACCACGGGTTGGTGGCTTTGCGACGGTTTTTCGGCTCTATAGATAACATTTTCGGTGCCAAATTCTAAATTTATAATTTTACTTTGTTTCCCGAAATTGCCAAGTAATCTAAAGCTACGTATAGCGACGATTCGAAGGCGGGTTGTGAGCACACAAACGAATTATTGTTCGACCCATACGCTGAGTGCTTGGCTTTGAAATTGTTTAGATGTTTTCCTTCATTGTTTTGAGAGCAGTTGTAATGAAGTCAATGAGACGATAACTTTAGTATATCCTTCGCGTATGCAAAATTTTTACAGGCCTCTAAAAACTAACCAGCTGTCGTGTATGTTACTAACAATTTGCCTGTCGAGTCTAGCAAGATATTAATCAAGAAAATAGTATTAAATTATAATAAAACTACAAAAAAAATGTACCTAAAGTGGTGTGCGGGGCCAAAATCTCCGAAAAGTTTTTGACGGGACCTTTTCTGGCAGATAGCTGATGAAATAAGGAGTAACTTAGGCGTATTTAGGATAGAAAATAATGTACTACCTCGTTGCTCTAGTGGTATAGCAAGCGTGACTGTTGAGATTGAGGTCCTGGGTTCGATCCTGGGTCAGGCAAACTGTTTTCGGGGTTTTCCATCGGGAATTCCTCAGTGGACGCCACGAAGTTTGGATTTGTACCGGTTTGATGGCAATAGGCTCGCTCCCTGTTGCATGAGACTTCATACCTGGCGAAATTGACTTCATACCTGGTGACGGCACGGTTGGCGCAGTGGCTGAGCGATTGGACTGCTGCGCTGCGTGTCGCGGGTTCGATCCCCGCACGGAACAAATATTTGTATGGCCTACAGATAGTTGTTTCGGGTCTGGGTGTGTTTGTGTATGTGAGTTTCAATGTTTGTAAACGCAACCACCATACAGGAAAAATTCCTAGTGTGGGGCAACGTTTTTTTTAAAACAAAAAAAATAAATAATTAGGTGTATTATTAGGAACACCTCTGCCTTAATCTTCGAGGATTATAGGTAGGATGATAATTGTGTAAAATAAATAAGGGTTCCGTGCAAAACCCAATAAAAACCCAATCAAATTGTAAAAAATTCGGATTCTAATATAAAAGTTATATTTATATCAGGGACTGAAAGCGGTTACGGTTAAAGGTTAAGAAACCTCAAAAATATACCGGTACCGGTTTAAAATAAAGGTTGAGCTATACCGGTACCTTTATAAATAAAGGTTGCGCTAAACCGTTATTTAACCCTTACACGATTTCGGTACCGAAATGCATGCGAGACGGGGCGCGGCGCATGTGCGCGCGGTGGAAAACGTTAGAACTTGTGTATTTTGTAGTTCATAATACAATCGGCAAGTGAAGACAGACAGAGTGGCGAGGTGGTGCGTCGAAGAAAACCCCTATTTATTAAGGTTTAGGTACCGGTACCGGTACATTTATAACGGTTATGGTACCTCTACCGAAATATACCGGTATGCATTTCCAACCTCAAAATTCCGCTACCGAAAAAAATAACAGTATCGCAATATTTCGGTAACCCTTATTTAACGGTATGACGTCATACTGAAATTTAAAGGTACCGTAATTTTTGGGTAATTCAGTCCCTGATTTATATAATAACTTGTGTTCTTAACAGCCACAGATTTTGAAGTAGATAATAAACCCAAGCAAAAATAAAGAAGTTAGGTTCAAGCACATGCACATGGACATCAAAATAATAGGCCTCCCCCTATTACATCACATTCGAACAACTAGCGAATTATGGGAGTCCTTAACACCTCCGCCTAACCCTTTGTAAAAGTGTGCTGTTATTTTTTTAGTTTCTGTAATGCCTTAAAAACAGTACCGAATCCATACTATCCATACTAATATTATAAATGCGAAAGTAAGTCTGTCTGTCTGTTACTCAATCACGCCTAAACTACTGAACCAATTTGCATGAAATTTGGTATGGAGATATTTTGATACCCGAGAAAGGACATAGGCTACTTTTTAATAATAATGAAAAAAAACTTTATTCAAGGGGTTGAAAGGGGGATACGAAAATATTACTTTTGGTCGCGATAACCGGCATCGGTAGTGATAACCGACATCCGCGCGGTTGAAACCGCGGGCATCAGCTAATTCCAATGTAAATTTTTGAGAATCTTTTAAAATATAGATACTTAAACCTTGGTCTAAAGGTCGCAATCGCGACAGCTGAGCATGAGGTCCTGGGTTCGATTCCCGGGTCGGGCAGTCTTGTTTAATGCCCGGTTGATAGCAATTTCCCCCTCCCCTATTACATGGGACTTAAATATTATCTGACTAAATGTGGGTGCCTAAACTGAGATACAATGTGTAAGTTCAGAATATTCTGATGGAGGATAGGTAAATATGTAGAAGATCCCTTTTTTTTGATGGTGGGAAATCATCGAACGACTCTTCAGTGTCAGACTTCTACTGACTAAAAACCACCCATGTTCCTTCTCAGACCTTTGTGTTGGGCCGCGGTATCTCTTTCGAACAACCCGCAGTCCCGACGAAGTGCTAAGAATCTAAGATCCCTCGTACTAATTGTGCTCGCTCACTTTCACACATTTAATCATACATTCACGGCTGGGATTTATTTTCGACTAGTAAATTAAGGATTTCCCAGCCAAGTTCAAAATATTTTTTTTCCTTGTATGCCCGAAATGACCAAGTCATCTATAGCTACGTATAGCGACGACTCGGAGGCGGGTTGTGTATACACAAATGAATTATTGTTGGACTCATATGCTGGGTGCATGTCAACGAAAGTGTAAAGCGGTCTCTTTAATTTAGACTTACAACACACGGCGGTTAGTGTGGGCTAATAAATCTAATTATAAATTAATTTATATTGCCATAAGAATACACAAGTCACAAAAGCGAAACCGCGGGCAAAGCTAGTTGTATTAAATCTCTAGATTAGTAGGATACGGACTATAAGCGTAATCAGCCTATACTTTCCCACTGCTGGGACAAAATATAATTAAAAGGAAAAGCGTGTTATGAAATGTTAGCTTTTGTCCAGCTTTAGAATATACAGGGGGCATAAAACTGTTAGGTTTTCAAAAAATATTTATAAAATAATCGTCTGTCTTATAAAATGTTTACAATTTCATGTTTCTGTGTTTTTTTTTTTCAATAATTTAAATGTTGAATGTGTACTTTTTAGCAATATTATATCAGAAACGTATTAGCAGATTTTTAAAACAATACAGATCTGAGAATCTGTGAAATATTTGATTTGAGTTCGATTCTCAAATGAATATTTTCTGTTTTTTATCAGTGTTTGGCGACTTTTTCATTTTCTCTTTTTTTTTAGGTTTTTATTTTAGTTATTAAATCAGGTTCGAATCCTGGTTACTATTTTGGTTCTACTGTACTGAATCTGGGTTCGATTCCCATGATAATTAATTGTCATATTAAAAATCTGCTGTGCGAATTTGTACTTAACATTTTTATTAATGATTGACAGTGAATTTTGAAATAAAATTAATTTTTAGCTTCTTCTTTGAATTTGAATTGAATGTCTCTGATATTGCTTTTTATCTTAAAATGCGTCGTTTTGGATTACTTTCTCAGAAAAAAGAAATGTTTGTTTCGGGCATTTTAAATAATTAAATTAAAAAAGAAAAATTCCTATTTTTTTAAACAGTGACATTTATATGTACATTATTTCTAAAACAATATCAAAGACGTATGTTTTTTTGATGAAGCGAAATCGAAGAAATCTATATGACATATTTATAAACTTTTAATAATTGATATTATGATGATGATCTTTTACGTTTAAACATTTTTTTCTTAATGACGGTTGTGTTTCTTGACTTAGCCTTCGAAAATGATAATATGTTATAATTTTAAACTATTTTTGACAGTTACAAACATAAAAAAAATTGAGTATTTTTTTTTATTAATTTTTAAATTATTTAAAAAAATAATAGTTTATATTACAAATATTATCAAAGCAAAGGCTCCTCACGAGAACACGACCGCGGCTACCCCTTTAGCTTTAAAAGGCAATTAGTAGCACCGTTGTTTGTGGGTAGCAGTGCGGCGGCAGCGGAGCGGAGCGAGCGAGCGGAGCGGACTTCGCGGGGCGGCCGCGGACGTGGTCTATTGACGATTTGTGCCATAATATACGGTTGAAAATCCGGCTCTTTGGCTAAAACACGGGTAATTGATGAGGTGGCAATGAAAATTAAATTATTTGCTTATTCTCACTGGATTAAAAGGATATTTAAAATAAACTCCTTTTGGACGGTGTGTAGAGTAAAATGATTCTAAAACTGAAAGGGTTTGAATTAAATGGCCTGCCTAACTCCCACGATTTTAGCTTTTTTCGAAGTTGTAGCTATTCATCAACAAGTTTTGTATAAGGCAAAATGTTCTAAAGTGTCACGTTTTCGGGATATAAGCTATCAAAGTCAAATACATTTACTGATGGCATCTTTCTATCCTTTAAATAATTTAAATCTTGTGATGTTTGTTTAAATTACAGAAAGAATTTAAAAGAACTGAAAATTTGCTCATAATAAAATAAAATTAAAAACACTATGATCAAACAACTAGAGAAATACAATAAAAATAAAATCGTCAATCGGCCACGCCGCGTCGACCGAAAAAAATTAAGGTTAGATATATTTTAAGCAGCTCAATCAATCGTCATGATTATAGTACAATTAACAAACAAATAGATATATCGAAATATGTTTGGAAACACTGCCTCAATGTTGGGAACACGGTTTTTTGAAAAATTGAGAAACATTGTCTAAATAAAAAGTTATGACAAAAAGAAAAAAACTTAAATTTAGTCACATTCTGTATAATTAAATTAGTAAAGAGTGTTGTTTTTTTGTTCTCGCATTCGGTATATTTAAAATCGTATGTAGTTGTATTTTTATATGATGATAAAAAAATGGCCTTTTTTCCCAGCATTGTTTTAAAAATTCTTCTTTTATTATTATATAGAGAAAAATATCTCCCCCACAACGAGCTTCAAGATATAATGCATGCGATGCTAAATACGGGCAGTGTTGCCACGCTTAAAGTGGACGAAAATAATTTAGTGTGCTGGCAACACGTCAATCTGTGCTGCCAGCCTTTAAGTATTGGTGATGGCTTCAAAACAACGTCACTATATGTAAATAAATATTGGAAATTAGCAAAAAATCTAGGAGTACTAATAAATTTCTTTTTCAGCATTTTTTTCCGTTTTTTTTTTTTGTTTCTGAGCGTCCTTTTTTGAAGATTCTTTTTGATAAAAAAACTGAATCGTTTTTAGTTTATTTCCTCTTCTTTACTTTAATTTAATTTTGATTAAAGAAATACAGTAAATACTTAAATTTGTTAAGACTAAAGAGTCTATTGATGTCTATATAAAACTATGTTATATGTAAAGAATAATAATAGATAATTTTTTATAAATGAAATTGTATTAATTTTACCGGTGAAGTATTTCTACTATATTTTTATTTTAAAGATATTGCCTTGTTTTATAGGCAAATGAGTGGACTGCCAAATAAAAAAAGTTTTTTGAATTGTCCCGCTCCTGGGCGAAAATAGTCATTAATTAATGTGACTGAAAAGGGGTCCTGGGTTCGACTCCCTGGCTTTGTACCTGTTTGATTTTAACTCCAGTCAAACCCTATTTATTTTTAATTATTTAAAAGAAAATGGAAAATATAGCTTTTGGCTTATTTAATATATAATTATTTTGTTGTTAAATTGTTAATAAAATGCAAAAATGGCAGTCTACTTCGGTCTAGTTGCAAGCGTAACTAGAGCCGGTCCCAGGTTCGATTCCTAGGCCAATTAAAGTGTAATGGTATAGTGGAAAAATCGAAAAAAAAAAACAATTTCATCCGTAATATTGGGTCAATTTCATAATGTCAGAATTTAGAGAGATTCTAGTCCTTATAATCCTAATTATATAGTTTTGGTAAACGGAAGTTTTTCTTTTTGAAACACTATCTTTGAATAGCGGATTCACTTGCTAGTTCCCTCAAAGAACGTTGGTTCGATTCCTGCGTTATTAAATTGGGTTCGCATAGAATCTTTACTGGGTTTTATTAAAATATAGGTATTTTCTTATTGGAAAAATGATTTTAAATTATAACAAAACACACTGAATAAAAAGGGGTTTATGATCGCAAAAAAATCTTACATAAGTACTTGATACATTTTACTACCAAGAATGGTAGTTGATAAAAATCTGGTGATTATTAATCATGAAATAGTTGAAGAAATGGGTTGGTGATTTTTAGGGTGGGGACAGTCTTCCGCAGACTGATGGGGTGAATTCAGTATATATCATACTAAGATAACCGGTACAAGAAATTATTTCAGGAATGTTATGAGAAATACTTTTTTTTTTCACATGTGTCGTTATTGTGGCAAAATGCACGTAGCGAACGGCAAGTGCAACGTTGAGTTCAATGTACTCTGAAGCTAGAATATTTCAACATTTATTATCGGTTTTCTTTTTATTTCAATCGTGTTATTTACTTAAATGTAGTGTTGCGTATAATTCAAATGAAAAAAGGAATATTATCACAAAAAAAAACATTATTAGGTATATGATAAGAAAAAGAAAGATAACATACGAGTATTTATTAAGCACATTTCACAAGTGCACTCAATAAAAAATAAAAGAAACTAAAAAATTGACATTAAAAAGAGGGTGTGCAATGTGCATCTCACGGCTGCGCCAAATTTTTTCACTAGCCTAACTTGTCCCACAGTCCCACTGTTGGGCAAAGGCCTCCCCCATTACCTTCCATCTCTCCCGATGTTTTGTCTTCTCTGGCCAATCAGTAAGGAATAAGTCACGCCAAATAGGACCAGAATTTTCCGAACAAACATTTCTGTAGTAGAGTATGATTCGTAATAAGGAGCTGAATGCACCCTGTCAGTTTGAGGAGGGCTGTACCTTACATCCTGTAGATCATAGGAGTTCGGGTTCGAACCCCGAAACTTGAACTGTACATTTGTAATTATAAACACTATAAATCTGTATTGTTGTTTTTAATTCAAATACGAATCGTCCTAAACCGGATACTTTGATTTGTCGCTGAGTGTACAATTGTCTAAATAACTTGACAGTTTAGGTACACACCTACATGTATACATTTTAAGGTCTAGGTTCAATTCCTAGAAAATGATTTTTTATATTTATCATTGCAAATCTGCAGCCGTGAAATATACTTGGGTTCGATTCCCAAATCTTTCAGTGTACAGTGTACCCATCAAAGACTAAATTAAATGAAGCCTCATTTAATTTAGTCTTTGATGTTACAAGATTTGGTTAATAAACGTATTAACTTTTAGAAAAAGTTAGCGTACACAGAACGACCAAGCAATTAGTACAAAGTGAGGTCTCCTTGTGTACACTCACGAGCACAAATAAGTATACACAAAGCAACTTTTAAAAGGGATTTTTTCCTACTATGCTGATAAACGTTTTACGTTTTTTCGAACATAGCATTTTGGAAGGGCTCGTGGCTTAATAATAACTGCTAGTCGGGTCGCCTAGGTTGGTCTGTGGATGGGTGACCAGGCATTACATACCGAGTTTCTTCCGTGCCTCGGTGCGCACGTTAATCCGTTGGTCCCGGCTGTCATAATCTATATAAATAAAAAGAGAAGTCCTGACTGACTGACTCATCAACGCCCAGCCCAAACCCTTGGACATAGAAAGCTGAAATTTTGCACAGAGGTTCCCTTTATAATGTAGACAAGGAATAAGGAAGGATTTTTCAATATTCAACCCCTAAGGGAGTTAAATAGGGGATGAAAGTTTGTATGGAAAATCGTCATTTCACGCGGGCGAAGCCGCTGGCAAAAGCTAGTAATATCTATGGCAGTCGTTACAGGTAGTCAGTGTCCTGAAAGTCTGACATCCAGTCTTACCAAAGGGTATTGTATTACCTAGTATTAACTGGGTTGTGGAGGTCAGATAGGCAGTCGCTCCATGTAAAATACTGGTATTCAGCTGCATCCGGTTAGACTGGAAGCCGACCCCAATATAGTTGGGAAAAGGCTGCAGATGAAGATGATGAGCATTTGGGAAGCCATTATTACACAAGAAAATAGCTTTTGAGTCTTGCTAAGTGCACACATATTTTTGCTCGTGACTGTACAATGAACCGTGTTAGGTAATGTCCTAAGATTCTAGTTTTTATGAGCGATTATACGTTTGAAACTCGTATTGCGTTTCGATACAATAACCGTAGTTAGTTATATTTTCTAAAAAAAAGTTGAAAGTTTTTTTTTTTAAGTTATCTGCATACTTCCGTCTGCCAAATACAACACAAAATAATGCTAATGCAAATTCTCTTTCAGGATTTAACCCTTATTTCAATCCACAGGTTTCTTAATCAAAATTTTTGCACTTTTCAGCTTCTAATGATGAAAACGGTTTCTTTCAGCTTATTTATTTCGCGGTCGGCGTGTTCTGTGCGTGACGGGTTACAGACGTTTGGTTTTCAGGAATGTGCACAGCGAATTTTGTAGTTTAATACACTTTTTTTTGCGGGCTGTTGTTTGGCTATTATTTATTTATATTTATTTAACTAGTAACGTAGACTCAAAATGTTAGTAACAATACAAAAAAACATACAAAAATTACAATTATGACCATTAATATTATTGTTGGTAAAACAATTTTTACATTAAAATTCAATTTGTTAAGCAACTTTTTTCGGCTAGTCCTACTAAAGGGGCCTTAATTTTTTGCCCTGTTAAAGATTGAACACAGGACGACTAGTTTATACGGATCTCTTATTGTACGAGAAATCTATACAAAGCGAGGCCTTGTTATACTGGAAATGTATAGCTTGATGTGTATTGAAAATACTCCCTTGCCTTCCCTTTCTTTAAGAGGTTGTGGCTGATAATTAGTAGATCTGAGACCAGTGAGATGTTTAAGATATTTGTCGCACAAACATGGCTCTAAAGTGGCCAGTTGTAATTATTTTTGACGCGAAAACGGTTACTACATATTTAGTACTTCATTCTGAACCTCCCTCCCCTCGCAAAAATAATCACCGACAGTATATAAGTAGTATTATCATTTTGTTAAAAGTTGATGAATTAATAAATCTTAAAAACTAAATATTAATTTAAAAAAAATACTAAATGTATCTTAAAAGTCATTTGCCTGGTCATCTCTCTGGTAATATCTTGAGACAGTCGTGATGAACATAAAACATACATACACATCACGACTGTAATCCCCGTAAGGGTTAGGAAGGAGCTATACCTAATAGTACACCGAAACGAAACAAAATTTTCTTCACAAACACAGCCCATAAAAACCAAAATTTAAAATCCCAACCAACGATTCCTCAAAACTAAACGTTCAAGACCCGATATTTAAATCAAAACTAACCATTTCTTTAAATAACGACGAAATATCTCATTATAGGTGAAAATCGAGTTCATAGCGCTGCTTAAAGAGAAGGGGGTGGATAGACACGTACGCTGGCTCGACGCTAAGAAGAAAATCGACATGGATGTTCGCTACAAAGTTGTGGAAGGCGGCAATCTGAGAGAAGATTACTTCAAGGAGTATTGTAAGATGGTTAAGGAAGAACGGAAGAAAGAGAAAGATGGGAAAGAGAAGAGTGAGTCTATTTTTTATAGCTTTTATTTAAGGTGCATCGTAAAAAAAATCGCGGGCTAAAAATAGCGGGCTATCCTGAGTGCTTGGCCAGACTGGCAGCGCGGTGCGGGAAGCGGCGCGGGTGCGGGAACGCGCGCTTGTGCTGTCCGCAGTGGACTGCGGCTTGGTTCCGAATGTTGTATTGTCCAGTGTTTGTCAAACTATAATATGGATGAAGAAGACTTGTTTTTACTGGAAAATTCTTACTTTAAATGGCAAATGATAAAAGTGAAAAAATAAAATTAATTGAACCAGAGAAAATGAAGGAGAATTTTACACACTCTATGAAAGATTGCGAGAGCAGCTTTTTTTTTTTTTTTTGTATTGACGATGTTCGACATCCACAGTGCAGGTCGTGCTTGAATAGCACGTAATAATTCTTCAGCATTTAATTGTGAAGACGCCATCACAACAACGCGCGCGATAGCTCGAATAGTTTGAGATACGCCGCTCCCGCGCGGTTTATCGCTTGCCGCCCGCGCACTCACTGCGGCCACTTGTATGAACGAGCTATGGCACGAGTTGCCCGCGCGCTCCCCGCGGACAGTAGCCCGCGCCGCTTCCCGCGCCCGCGTGCCCACTATGGACACTCAAATGAAGTTCCATACGTTTAAGTTTGTCGCGCCGCGCCCGCGTTTGCAGTCCGGCCAAGCACTGAGAAGGATAGCCCGCGTAATTCGATTTTTTTTACGTCTTTTGCAATAGGTTATTTAACCAAAAAAATCTAATCAGTCCGTAAGATAGATTTCCAAAAAAAAAATAAAGACATATTTTTTCGCGTAAACAAAAGATGAAGACGATACAGTGCATCGAAAAGTCGTGTCAAGTCGTGTGACGTCACAGAATAGTACGTTTTTTTACCAAGAAAGTGACGTCACAAGCCCCCACTCATGCATGATCTTTGACAAGTTTTATTTTAGTCATTTTTTATTAATTTGATAAAACAAAAAAAACACGTATCCAATATTTTTCGATAATCTATTAGACGGACTAAACAGAATCTTATTTTTTTGAGTCAGTCAACTACCCTATTTGCCGATCAGTGACTATTTCTTGAAAAAGGCATTAAAGGAAGGAAGTTATATTAACTAAGGGGGTCGTATTGGTGATTTTGATCATTATTATTCTGTAAAATCATATTTTCTCAAACATGCTTGGAAATTTGAGCATTATTTTGACAACCTTCTTCGAGATAAATCGAAATTGCTGTACTGGCCAGATACATGCGACCAGCGGCCGGCAAAAGTTGTATGAAAATCCATATCTGTCGTGTTTAGCGGCCAAATAAATTACATACTAAACTCATATCTGTCGTGTTATTTAAAAATGGAACGATCTTTTACTCTGAACCATAGCAACCAAGGAGGTGACTTATTAAAGGTTTTATTTAAATTTCGAATTGGCTGAACTCTTCAACGCGTGAAAAATTATTGTTGTACTAGCTGACCCACGCAACTTCGTCTGCGTCACATAAATATAGCTATAACCTTTCTCGATATATCGACTATCCGACATAAATTAAGCTAAATCGTAACAACAAAAAATCTTATCTTTCCTCTTTATTAAAATAGTTTAGATGGTTTAGATTAGCTTAGATTTTAGTATTAAAGTGTGAATTACTATAGGTATCTGATGTGTATGCGCGCACGCACACATTGTTATACGGCGTAAATGTGTCAGTGTAACCCCTTCCCTAGTCAGTAATAAACTAGCTATCAAGGACGACACTCGTTTCATTTTCTCCGCGCTCCTACCTTCAACGTTTAAACATATCATTGGCGACGAGGTGTAAGAACGAGTACCTACACGTATTTAAAATGAATACGTTTCTCGGAAATATATCTTCATTTGACCATAAAACTAGTGAATGGCAAATTTACAAGGGTAAATTATCGCAGTTTTTGAAGATCAACGGCGTTAACCCTCTGCAACTGAGGTGACTTTACTGTTAACATTTGACTGACGTGTTGTCTACCAGACGTCAGCTATACTAGCCCTATTTGGCGATATTTTGACGATTTATTACATAAATGCATATTTTATATGTTGTATTGGTTCATAAACTTTCAAAATAAATAAATATCAATGTTAAGAAAACAATGCATTGACTAATACGAATCAGTTTTAATGAGATCAACATTTTACACATTTGGTGACATACAGGTACAAAATATTATAAAAAAAAAACTTAATGCTTATTTTTTCTTTGAGCAAACATAATTATTTTTAACATTACAATTAAAAGCTATGAAAAAAAAATCAACAATATCCTATGATAGGTTTAAGCACAAATCAGTCTCAAAGTCAACCCTAATTTTATTATCTAGAACTTACAGTCCTCACAAATTTGAGCCGAGCATTGCAAGCAAATAGCTTTTTTTCAAGCACAGCAGCTGAATCTTGTCTGCCTTTTCAATCTGCTGGGGCATATGCTACATAGTCTTCTTGCTGATGGTCCAGGTTGTGGAGGATGTTGAGGAGGGGGAGGCAAATCCTTACCTAAAACCCTTCTGATTGTCAATCGAAGCTCTCTCGGCAGTCTGTCATTATAGACGCGCTCTTTCACGCTGGGAAGTACTAACTCTCTTGCTAAGGATAGTAAGAAGTCTCCTCTCCGGTCTTCAACAGAGTCGTCAACATCACTGAAGTTATTTTCTTCTTCTAAATCTTCAAGCCAGTCTTCAATGTAGGTATCTATATTTCTTGGTCTTCCATTAAAACTTCGTTTGGCGGGTCTGCTATCTATGTTCCCTGGATTCGACATCTGAAAGTAAAAAACATACTTGAAGAATAAATATAATTACAAGAAAAATAATAAACTGAGGTTACGTAGGAGATACACTATGGCAGTTTACATATTTTTACTGAGGTTACGAATGTTGGACACTATGGAACTACAGTCGATCTTTATGAGGTAACGTCTATCAGAATCAGATCTTAATGCTGTACTTACGTCTGAGGGACACCAAATGCTCGTAGCTCCAAACGTGTTGATCGCGCGACCGCTCACGCCACACTGCCCGATGCCGCGAACCAATACAGGAAGGTACTGAGCGAGACAGAGCTACATCACGCGATATTGCGAAATGGCAACGACTTTTATGATTGACGGTGTCTGACAGACTACCACCTCAGTTGCAGAGGGTTAAGGAAGAGCTGAAGAGTGGAATATTACTGTGCCACCTTACGGAGGAGACGTATCGACTAGTACTTAACCTAGCTTTTCCAAAGGAGTTGGAAACGTTAAGTTATGAAGATCTAGTAAAATTACTCGACAGTCATTTCAAGGCGAAAACTTGCTCATTTGTGGACAAGGCGAATTTTTTTAGTGCCAGCAGATCAACAGGAGAATCCGTTAGAGAATGGGCGGCGCGATTAAGAGGTTTGGCGACTTATTGCGACTTCGGCACCGCTCTCGAGACGAACTTAAGGGATCGTTTCGTCCTCGGCCTGAGTGCAGGCCCAGAACGAGATAAGCTGTTCGAGCAAAACCCGTCGACGCTCACGTTGTCGCGGGCAATCGAATTAGCGGAGCAGTCTGCGTGTGCTAAGGAGGCAAGGGCTTTGTTGTGCAGTAGTTCGCAGGCCATTTCCATCAAAGAGGAAGCAGTGAACAATGTATCATGCAAAGGTGGATGGAAGCGGTCGAGCAATGGCGGCGGCGCCGGCACTGGCGCAAGCAGCGCGCGCGCTGGCTCGCGAGAAAGGCGCGCATCGACGTCAAGTTACGATCGTGGCCAACGTGGCGAAGACTTTCGTTGTTCGGTGTGTGGGTTAAAGAATCACGATAAGGACAAGTGTCGCTACAAAAATTACAAGTGCCAAAAATGTGGAAAAGTAGGTCATTTGAAAAAAGTGTGTGGAAAAAACCATAAAAACGGTGGTGTACGCGTAAATAAAATCGGTGGTGAAGACAGTGAGGGTAACTCGGTCGGCAGTTGTGACGAATGTAATAACTTCAATATAAGGTACGTAACTGATAAACCGTTAAATTTAGAAATTAAGTTGGGTAATGTAACTGTAACTATGGAGTTAGATTCAGGATCGGGGGTTTCAGTTATGTCAAAAAGATTGTATACCGATTTGTTCGCGCATTACAAATTAAGTAAATGCGGAATGAAAATGTGTTTGTATAACGGGCATAAAATGTCGCCGTTGGGGTATTTCGAAGCTACTGTTGAGTTTAATAACATCAAAAACAACATAAAAATATTTGTAGTAGATTCAAATGGTCCACCCCTGCTTGGTCGCGATTTTATGTCCGCCTTCGGTTTAATTTTAACAAATATTTATAAAATTAGTCAAGACGACGATGTTAATTCATTACTGGAACAGTATCCTAATTTATGGAAGGACGAACTTGGTTCATTTAATAAATTTAAAGTTCATTTACAACTCAAAGAAAATTCGGTACCAAAATTTTTTAAGGCCCGACCAATACCATTCGCATTAAAAGGGAAAGTAGAATCAGAACTAAATAGATTAGTCGGTTTAGGTATATTAGTCCCTGTTTCTACGTCACAATACGCGACACCTATAGTACCAGTTCTTAAAGAAGACGGCACGGTTAAGATTGCAGGTGACTATTCAGTCACACTAAACCAGGATCTTATAATAGATAAGTATCCATTACCTAGAATCGAGGAAGTATTCGCGAAACTAGGCGGCGGTGAACATTATACGAAAATAGATTTAAAAAATGCGTATAATCAGTTCATTCTCTCTGAAGACTCTCAGAAGTTAACAACAATTAACACTCCAAAAGGTTTATTTAAATATACCCGCCTAGTGTACGGCCTCGCGAATGCTCCAGCCTTGTTTCAAAAGGCAATGGAAGTACTGCTGTCTGGTATCGAAGGGGTCAGTGTATGGTTAGACGATATTTGTCTGACTGCGCCAACGAAAGCGCTTCACATGGCGAGGTTAGCCCAGGTTTTAAGCAGGTTGAGTGAAGCCGGGTTGCGACTTCAGAAAAACAAATGCGCTTTTTTTAAGGATAGCGTAACGTACCTAGGTTATGTTATCGATAAGAACGGATTACGTACTAACCCCGATAAAGTAAAAGCAATATTGAACGGCCCGGTACCGACAAACGTGACAGAAGTGAAACGGTTTCTTGGGGTAGTCAACTACTACAGGAACTTCATCCCAAACGCGTCAAGCATCATGAGCCCGCTCCATGAGTTGCTGCGCGGCGGCGCACGGTGGGAGTGGGGTTCGCGACAGCAGCGCGCGATGCGCCGCGTGTGCGCTGAGCTCGCCTCCGAGCGCGTGCTGGCACATTTCGAGCCGAGCGCACAGCTAGTGCTGACAGTGGACGCGGGTCCGCACGGCCTCGGAGCAGTTCTGTCCCAACGGGAAAGCGATGACCGCGAGCGACCGCTGGCATACGCGTCGCGATCGCTATCGGCGAGTGAACGCAATTATAGCCAAATCCAGAAGGAGGCGACGGCAATAATTTTTGGGGTCAAACATTTCCATCAATATCTATACGGTAGAAGTGATCCATTTGTTTTAAAAACGGATCACCGTCCCTTAGTGTCAATATTTAATAGTAAAACGGGTATATCCATTACCACGGCATTACGTTTGCAAAGATACGCTATTATTTTATCTGCATACAACTATATAGTTCAGTATATATCGAGCGAGAACAACTTAGTCGCTGATTATTTTTCCCGTGCACCCACAAGCAACACAGAGTGCGAGGAAGATGGCCAATATGACGCATACTGCTCGCTTAACTTCCTAGATAGTACGTCCGCGCCAGCTGTTTTGTTTACAGACTTAAAGAATGCTACTTGTAACGATAAAACTTTAAAAACAGTAGTAAAGTATACAAATGTAGGTTGGCCCCGTAAAATAGTGTGCGAGTCTATACGTCCTTTTTTTCTATGTCGCACAGATTTGCAATATGAAAATGGAATCTTGATGCGAGGACACAAGGTAGTTATTCCTACGACATTGCGTGAAAGAATGTTGCACGAGCTACATAGTACGCATTTAGGCATTGTTAAAACGAAATGCAATGCGCGCGCTAGGATGTGGTGGCCTGGTATAGATGAGGATATTGAGAGGTGGATCGGCTCGTGCGAGCAGTGCGTGAGCGTGCGGCCCGCTCCGCCACGGGCAGCGCCAGCGCCGTGGCCGAGCGCAGCGGCACCGTGGGAACGAATACATATAGACTATTTATCTATACGGCAACAGACTTATTTAGTAGTAATTGATGCGTACTCTAAATGGTTAGAGTGTATTTTTATGGGAAATGACCTTACAACAAAATCTTTAATAAAAAAATTAAAGCAAATATTTTCTGTGTTTGGATTACCGGGTACATTAGTCTCAGATAATGATGTGAAAATAAATTGCAAGGAATTCAATGTGTTCTGTTCCAGTAATGGTATTAACTACATGACGTCTCCGATTTACCATCCATGCAGCAATGGTCAAGCTGAAAATTCAGTGAGGACGTGTAAAAAGATGTTAAAGAATATTTTAGGTGAAAGTACAGAACAAAATGTAGTTTACGACAAATTATTAGGTTATTTATTTGAATATAGAAACACAGAGCACTGTACTACTGGAAAATCACCCGCAAAATTAATGTTTGGCAGGGATTTGAAATCACGACTCGACTTAATATTACCTAAAAAGAAAGAATTGCGTAAAATACCCTCAGGGGGGAATGAAGGTCGCACTAGGTCATTCGAAGCCGGTGACAGGGTATGGGTCCGGTGGTACAGTGGTAGAAAAGAGACATGGAAGATGGGAGTAATCAATAAAGTGATAGGGAAAAGAATGTTTAACGTACTAGTTGAAGACTTGGGTGTATCTTGCATAAGGCATCTTGATCAATTGTTGGAATGTAAAAAAACCATTGATTGTGATGAATGTCAACCTGTTCGTAATCCTATGACTTCCTTTACTTCTTCGGTTCCATTTACTTCACCAATAATGTCCAGCCCGGCTGTTGATTCGAATACAGTCAGTACCGTTGAGAGTGTAGTTTCAGAGAAACCGGTGGAGATAGAAGCGGGTACTGCGGCTGCAACTAGCGTTGAAGCTGACAGGGACCAGGCTTTAACGAATGTTGTGAACCGAGAAAATGCACGGCAGTCAATAGAGAACCAAGCTCTTCAAGCCTCAGCCGCTGCGCACGATTCAGCGGTCATGCATGAGCCACGTGCACATTCTCGGCGTAATAGAAAAGACGTTGACTATTCTGTATTTTACTAGTAGATTTATTATATATAAAAGCAAGATTTAATTGTTACAACAAAGTTTAAAATTATGTTGTGTATTGTCAACAGGTTTCAGAATTAGTGTGGAGGAATGATGTGTATGCGCGCACGCACACATTGTTATACGGCGTAAATGTGTCAGTGTAACCCCTTCCCTAGTCAGTAATAAACTAGCTATCAAGGACGACACTCGTTTCATTTTCTCCGCGCTCCTACCTTCAACGTTTAAACATATCAGTATCTCTTACTGTTAAATATACTATAACACTCTGTACTTGTAAACATTATGATGCAGTAAATATTTTGAATTTGAATTTCCCGGAGGCCAGCCAGAATCCCCCGTACCTACAATGCGACGAGCGAATTATTTTGCCGCGCGGATATTTTTACATTGCGATATCTTCTAAGATATTTATTTAAACTGTATAGAGTAAAGGGCACAAATATTCTATATTAAATTTCCGTTCTGACAAACACATTTATTTAGATATAGATTAATACCGTATGGGTTAATAAGCTTCGCAAAAAATAATTATTTTTAACCTAAAAGTTTAACAGTAAAAAAAGGTTACAGTGAGTCAATCTTAAAAGATAGATATATGCTGTCGCGGACTTTTTTTTAGAACTTTTAAAGAGGAACAATTCTTTTATACATGATATTTGCGTAACTTAAACCGTTTTCGCAGCGCACGCAGCGGAAGCTCTCAAAAAGGAAATACCTTTTCCCGTTTTTGTAACATTTTTCATTTATGCTCCGCTCCTATTAGCCGTAGCGTGATGTTATATAGCCTATAGCCTTCCTCGATAAATGGACTATCCAACACAAAAAGAATTTTTCAATTCCAACCAGCAGTTCCAGAGTTTACCGCGTTCAAACAAACAAACAAACTCTTCAGCTTTATAATATTAGTATAGATGTGATTTTGAAAAGTAAATTGTATTTAATTTCCTCGCATTATTTGAGAAAAGTACTATACAAGCCTTGGCCACAACTAGGCATTGATGGACTTACGTATGTGTGCCTCGGCTTCGCCTCGGCCCACATTTACACGTTCGTCCATCAATGCCTCTGTTGCTGGCTGCTGCAGTAATGTACTATTGTTACGATAGCGAATCCTATTTTATTTAACACACAACCTTAAAAAATCGAATTTCGCGGCTTCCTTGAAGGATTCACCATAACACTTTCCCTGCTAAGTTCAAAATGTCATTTTTAGGGTTCCGTACCAGAAAAGTATCCAACGGAACCCTATAACTAAGCCCCCTCAGTCTGCCTGTATGTTCGTTACTGGACTGAATGTCATGATTCGTAATAAGTAGACAGTTGTAATTTTCCCAGAATGTGTATTTCTGTTGCCGCTATCACAACAAATAACAAAAATAAAATTAATAATTAATAGGGCTAAATTGCCAAGTCGAATTATTGTTCGACCCATATGCTGGGTGCTAGGCACAGAAAGTGTTAATAAAATAAATCGTGTTCCTATAACCTACAGGAGACTTCAGACTATTGAATGACAATTTAATTAAACGATTGTATAAAACGAAAATTAGTGAACTCAACTCAGTAAACGAAATATCTTTAGTTTGGTATTTACTGAAATAAATTCCATTATACGTATACACCGGTTTGCTCTCAAAGGAAAACATCGTGACGAAACCGGCATGTTCTAGAACCAAAAAAATCGGTAAACATTATAGGTTGATGATGATACGTACCTACACACAGAACAGAACAGAACTTGACTTTGTATAATCATAGAAATGTACAAGTTTACAAGGTTTACAAGTGGTGGAAAATTGTACAGTTTTATTTTTATAAAAAACTAGCTGTTGCCCGCGATTTACGTCCGCGTGACTTTGTACTTACTTACTTACTTGTGAACTAGTCAATTTAACCCACAGCACTATGTTTTAAGTGCATTGGTTTGAGTCTGAAAACCGTCAAGTTTGATCCAATAAAAAACCCTGCCATAATTTTAGCGTAGAATTACTTAGTTTAATGTACAGAATGCTTTGTTGACGGCTAAGTGAAGGGACCGCTTACACTTTCTATAAATGTTTCTAAAGCTGCGTACAGACCGGCCAAACGAACGCCAACGAACGGCAATACGACAATTTCTTTTTTTCTTAATCCCGGTTGGAATGTGCGTTGATGTTGTTTTCGATAAAAATAAATCCAAAGGAATAGAAATAAACTTGACTAATTTTCTCAATTCCATGTAAATTGCATCTAAGCCGTCCAGATTGCAGCTACGAAGGTCAACGAAACCCGTTCGTTGGCGTTCGTTTGACCGGTCTGTACGCAGCTTTAGCCCGTTGTTTTGGCTTTGACATGTTCCCGTTACACTTGTAGTTCGATAGTTGATCCCGTGACAAGAATAAATAATAGAAATCATAATTCACAAACACAAGAATACCGCCTAACTTACATCATCATCTACCACTATCTCAATGAGGGCTACCGTTTTTGTGCTCACCAGTTGGCGCCACTGGCGAGTGAGGTTCCGATCTAAAGAACTCTAAACTGTAAAAAAAGAAAAACATAGCTGTAAACTCGGTAAAGATGCTTAATTTCGACAAAATATTTTGTTTGTAAACAGTAAACCAAAGGCACCAAACCACCAAGGCATTAAGTCCGCCGTTTTATTACTTGTGCATAAAGTTTTAATAAATAAATAAACAAACCTCTGAATGAGCTGTTCTTTCAGTCCGCTTAACTTTGCACCTCTTTTTCTTAGTTCCACTTTTATATCACTGACATTCATTGACCCGTAACTCGTATTTGCCATAATAAGGATGTTTTCAATTAAATATTTTGTAATACCTCAAAATTAAACTTAAATGAAATAAATAAAACCGCGCAGCCCACCCATTAAAGTGACAAGTGACATTTTGGAGACCTTACGCTACACTAGCGCCTCTAGCGGCGAATGCACACGCTTTAGCCCTCATTCATTAATGGTTGTCACAGCATGTCTTCTTCTTCCACACTTCTCTATTTCTCGTCATGTCAGCAGTCACCTCCTTTCTAGCCATATCATCCTTCACACAGTTCATCCTCCGTCTATCGTTTCTTTGGTCTTCCGCTCTTATTCCACATAATCAACACTTTTCTCAATATATTTTTTTAATCCCTACGCATCACATACCTATACCACGACGACCGATTAATTAATTAACAGTAATTTTATAGACATCACCATTAGACTCAGTGTTTGAGGGCAAAACTGAATTGTGAATGTAGCCCTATCATATTCAGATGAGAAAATGTGAGGTCACGTTAAACCATTGGCCCTAGCTGTCATTCTTAGTCAAAGTCAAGTCAAAGTCAAAAATATTTATTTCAAGTAGGCCAGTAATAGGCACTTTGGAATAGTCGAATTAAACTAACTGCGGCACTCAGAGATATCCAACGATTACTCATACTCAAGCCGCCACCCAGCAAAGGCCTGACATAGTTTTGTATGACAAAACTGCCAAAAACCTTTACCAAGCGACGGCCCAAGCAACCACTGAAGCTCTCCGAGTGCGGCAGTAAACTACTGAACTACTGAAGCTAAATAAACTAAGCTACAGTCCCAGTCAGAAGGCATAATAACTCGTGAGTGTACTGTAGTTGTCAATTCCAAAGCGTTGGTCTCATGAGAAGAATGGCAAGAAACTTCATGGACACTCTTTTAAAATCGTTTGGGTTTACAATATGTTTAAGGTACAAACATAATCTTAGGTCTTTGACAGTCATTACAAGTAGTCAGTGTCCCGAAAGCCAGTAATCAATCAAAGATTTAATTATCAGGCTACTGAGGCCCATAGATAAAATATATACAATAGGGGATCGGACTGACTCAAAAAAATATGATTCTGTTTAGTCCGTAAGTTAGATTGTCGAAAAATATTGAATACGTGTTTTTTGTTTTATCAAATCAATAAAAAATGACGAAGATAAAACGTGTCAAAGATCTTGGAGTGGGGCTTGAAACGTCACTTGTGTCGTCAAAATGTACTATCATATGACGTCACACGAGTTTTCGAAGCACTGTATCGTCTTCATTTAAGGTTTACGTGAAAAAAGCAAAAATACGTGTCCAATATTTTTTGGAAATCTATCTGACGGACTAATTAGTTTTTTTATGTCCGATCCCCTATTGTCTTATACAATAATCACACACACACACAGCCACATACATAATTATGATAATGAGTTGTGGAGGTCCGCTAGGGAGTTGTTCCATGTAAAATACTGCTATTCAGCTGCATACAGTTAGACTGGAAGCCCACCTTAACGTGGGAATAGTCAGGCAGTTAAAATATTAATGGCTCAACAGCACAAACATACTTTTAAAGGCCGATTTATTAATCGACATAATCAAAAGCATAAAGGATGTAAAATAAAAATACCCTAAACGAAGCCTAAGAAGGCCCTTGTTCCCCCGTCACAGAGATATTTTTTTTGACCTAGAGTCCTAGACCATACCTGGGAACCCCCCTAGTTACGGAGATATTGGGGGTCAAACAGCCTTTTTTAATATTAGTTTTTCAGGTTATAACCGTACCTTAATTGCCTCCATGACCCGTTTACTATCCCTATCATCCATTAGCACAATGTTTTAAGAGTACTACATCGAGTTTTACCCTAAAAAGTGATTTCTGATCCCAAAAAAAGTGGTTTCCCAGCAATACTTTTGGTATAGGGGGTACTTAGTTCGATGTACATAATAAACTGACACTAACTGCCGTACTCAGAGAGCTTTAATGATCATTTAGACCATCACTTAGTAAAGGTTTTGACAGTTTTGGCATACAAATGTATGTCAAATCTTTACTAAGTGACAGCTTAAAGGTTTTGACAGTTTTGGCATACAAAAGTATGTCAAATCTTTACTAAGTGACAGCTTAAAGGTTTTGACAGTTTTGGCATACAAAAGTATGTCAAATCTTTACTAAGTGACAGCTTAAAGGTTTTGACAGTTTTGGCATACAAAAGTATGTCAAATCTTTACTAAGTGACAGCTTAAAGGTTTTGACAGTTTTGGCATACAAAAGTATGTCAAATCTTTACTAAGTGACAGCTTAAAGGTTTTGACAGTTTTGGCATACAAAAGTATGTCAAATCTTTACTAAGTGACGGCTTAAATATCTCTGAGTACCGCAGTAAAACAGTTACCACGTATTTAGTACATCATCCCGAACCGATGAAAAAGAAAAACCAGAAGTTTACTCCAAAACTGCAATACCTACACGATCAAAACGATTTTTAACCGACTTTTCAAAAAGGAGGAGGTTCTCAATTCGATTGGTATGCTTTTTTTTTTTTTTTTTCTATGTATGTACACCGATTACGGCTGCGATTTATGATCCGATTTACGTGATTCTTTTTTAGTTTGATGTGGAATAGTTGCCATTTGGTCCCATAAAAATTTGGCATGGTTTGGCCCAGTACTTTTTATTTTATGATCATTTTTTTTTATAATTTATGAACATTTTTCGTTCGTTTTTTTATGTGTGTTCGCGAATAACTTCGTCGTTTATGAACCAATTTTGATGATTCTTTTTTTATTGGAACGAAGATATTTCAAGGGTGGTACCATGATATGGAAACCAGATCCTGGTGATGGAATCTCAGAGAAATCGAGGGCAACCCTCAAATTTCATAGGCATGCATTACGTGTTTAGTGCTGTTTCTGACTATACAAGTATAGGTTTCATAGGAAATATTTCTATAAGTTAAACAACTAAAAATGAAAAAATAAAAAAACTTTTGCAAAAAAAAAATAACCGACTTCAAAAACACCTAAAAGTGAAAAATAAACTTCAGAAGAAAAATCAGCTTCTGAAGTCGGTGCCAAAAAAAGCCAAATCAAACAAACAAATGTCACCGACTTCAGAAGCTGATTTTTCTTCTGAAGTTTATTTTTCACTTTTAGGTGTTTTTGAAGTCGGTTTTTTTTTTGCAAAAACGTTTTTTTATTACAAAAAATTAAACCTAATTAAAACACAAAGAACAGTGAAAATTACGTTACCGTTTGAAAGTAAATGCCAATTTAAATCATAAAAGACTGATATAAAAAATACATATACGCGAATAGAAAACCTACTCCTTTATGGAAGTCGGTTAAAAATATTTCAGAATGATGTACCAAATACGTGATAAGCGTCGGATTCCTATGAAACTCTTGCTACAAAAATCTCACATAAGTCCATCTGATTACAGAGCGAGAACGCACGGCCGGCAAGAAAGAGAAGCGGGAGAAGGACCGTGACAAGGACAAGGAGAAGTTAGAAAAGGACGCCAAGAAAGAGAAGAAGAAGGAGAAAGGAGACGTAAGTACTTACACTAACACACAACGTTGTACAGTTCAACAGTGCACAATTATGTATGGCTAGCTGTTGCCAGCGACTTCACCCGCTACAACTCTAAAATTATCCCACGGGAAGATAAAATCGGGATAAAAACCTATCCGCCTTATTACAAAAGATAGTTAAACCTGGTTTAACTTAGACTTGGTTTATCTCGCATGCCGTCACTTTCTTTTGAATATTTTTGAAGTGAGACGTCATGCGAGATAAACCAAGTCTAAGTTAAACCACGTTTAACTACTTTTTGTAATAAGGCGGTATGTGTTTATCCAGGTTTTCAACAATCTGTGTACCAAATTTTATCCAAATCCGTTCAACCGAAGGGCACTTGTTCTCCTCACCACTGCGATCATTTTTTTGTTCTAGACTATACCTAATTACGGAGATATTGGGGGTCAAAGTTCCAAATTTTTCACAGTTGTTTTTTTTTGTAAATACTGGTTTTTCAGGTTATAACTTTACTTCAATTACCTCCATGACCCGTTTACTATTCAAAGCATCCACTAGCACAATGTATTAAGAGTGCTACATTGAGTTTTACCGTATAATGTGATTTTTGAGCCCCAAAAAAAAGTCGTTACGTTAGTTTGATGTACAGAATGCTTGGTTGACGGTTGCGTGAAAGGTTTAATTTACACCTTGTATAATAAATGCACCACCTTTCGTGTTCATGTGCAGGTGTCTATAGAGTTAACACTTTTTCTACCAAGTTTTCTGTGTCCAAAATTGCCAATAGCTACGTATATCGACGACTCGAAGGCGGGTTGTGGACACAAACGAATTATTGTTCGACCCATATGCTGAGTGCATGTCACCGAAATTGTTAAAATCATCGTTATCGAGCTGTAATCCATAGCTGTGGCTTTAAAACGTCAATTCTTACATAATTGTGCACTATTGAAACTGTATTTTGATCAATTTAAGTCTTTTCCTACAATTTGCTCACGACGCCCTTGTCTACCAGTTTTGTTTCTTCTACTTCGTGTTGTTGGCACGGCGTCTTATTTTGTTAGTCCAAAACTTCGTTATTTTTGCGGCGTCCGTGGGTGGCATCGTAGAGATCGCACTGCAGGTTTAGTGGCTTAGCTGTAGGAGAGGACGTGACCACGTCATAATAAAAAAAAATGTAAACAAAGAGCTTCTACTAAGTTACGTTGCGACTTGCGACAAAATAGAAAGCACTGTCATGTATTAGTTTGTGATATCGGAACGCCCCATAATAACCTGAACGAGGTTGTACCTAAATAATTTATATTCAAAAACACTCACATTTTAAACGCCAAATTCGATAAATGTTACCCGTCACACTTTCGCCATTTGTCTGGCAAAAGATCTAATAGAACTTTCTTCATAATAATTCTATTAGGATTGGGTTATTCTAATGTAAAGTTGTTTTTTCTAGGATTACGCTATAATAACATTTCGACATTTTGTCGCAAATATGACAAGAGGCGTCGTGAGTATAAATTGGACCATAAAACGTCACTTTTTGATAAATGTCACTTTTTGTCACCTGTCAGATTTTGACTGACTG
Source organism: Diarsia dahlii (assembly GCA_949775195.1). Lineage (NCBI taxonomy): Eukaryota > Metazoa > Arthropoda > Insecta > Lepidoptera > Noctuidae > Diarsia > Diarsia dahlii. The sequence continues at coordinate 12,036,567 of OX459217.1, read as the reverse complement.
CATAGCGATAGTTTGTTTTTTTTGGACAGAACAAGAACGGAACTGCGTCGGACATTTGTTCTTTTGTATTACTTTGAAATTCACTTAACGGTCGACTTAATTTTAAGAATCCTAGAATTTATTGTCTTTTTGACATCAATTAATTGCCATAATTATTCTATTCTCGTGTTATTTTTGTGTATTTGTTATTTATTTTATAGATATTGCATGTATTGCCCTCAATTTTAAAATTATCGTACTTTTTAACCGACGTCTAATTAGAAAGAAGTTGTGCTGTCTAGCTGAGACAGATAATATACAGATATATATAAGATAAATAACAAAAATGTGTGTATTTCTTCTAGGATATCAATAAAAATTAATAAAACTTTGTTTTATTTACCCCCACCCATATGTTATAAGGACTAAACGTAAAATGGCATCGTCTTCATTCAACCGGGTACGTATTTAGTATTTTAATCAGAGTTATTATAGTTTTAAGAACCTAATTTGCAGTCTTATATTATTTTGAAACTATCCCTTGTGCTCGTGTCCTAGATATAACCTTGATATTCTTTAATAATAGGGATTTGAATGTTGATATTCAGGGTGGGATGATATTCAGAAATTTTACTTTATTAGACCAGCTTGGTGATTCCTGGAACATTCTTCTTGGGATCTAAAATTACCGTTTCAGCAGAATCATAATAAGTAATAATAATACTACTACTCCTACTTAAATTCGAGAATATAAGACCTACTAGCCTGCACACAGATAAACCTATAGAGGTTTGTATGTATGGCAAAAAGATTGTAGGTAGAATAAGTGTCGTGGAAAAAAATAAAAAATAAATCGTAAAATGGTCAGAAAGTGACAATTCATAATATCAACACTGAACTGCCAATGTCAAATTATCCATTTTTATTTAAATGCCGCGTAAACAGAAACATTCATTCATTTATAGTTACGTATAGCAACAACTCGGAGGCGGGTTGTGGACGACAAACAGACAAACGAATTATTGTTCGACCCATATGCTGGGTGCATGGCACCGAAAGTGTTAACTGCGTCTGTCTGTAACCATTTTGAGAATGTGTTGTTATTATTTTATTATGATTCTGCTGAAGCGACCATTTTAGGGTGACACCCCCTACACGATTTTTATTTTACAAGAAATACGGTTTTACAGCAAAGAATTACGGATTCGCGCCAGATCTCGACGAAATTACGGATATTTTGTGTGTTTTAAAGCCGACTGTCATAACCTGCGGGTAGCCTACGCTATCCATTATTAAGGGGTTCCTTGTTGACCACGGAACCCTAAAAAGGAGGTTTCTATCCAAAGTGCAGTGACTTAAAGTTGAGTGTTGGTTGCAGAAGTGCTTAGTTATTGAGTTCGGCGCGGACAAACGGAGCGACAGGTGGTGCTTGCGGCTTTCTGCATCGGATGGGACTAGGATGCACTGTAGGATGCGATGTAGCACGTTGAATGTGCTTTAGATAGGTTGAATTGTGATTTTGACAGTCCGAATGTATATTGACACTCCGTACGACACTTAGTATGTGTATCTTGCGTATGTGTATTTTGACAGCTTCGAATCATTTAATAAAAAAACTAAATTCTGGACTGGGTCGATTTAGAAAGAACCGCCACCCAGAATATGTTCACTTTTCTCAATGTCCGGCACGGCAAGTGGCTGAGCTATTGACTGCGTTTCGCGGGTTCGATTCCCACACGGAGCATTTGTATAGCCTACAGGTATCTGGCCGTTTGTGTAAAAAAATACACCCACGATAATGGAGAAATCCAAGTGCGGGCAACGTTTTTTTCTTTAGAATAAAAAGAGGACGCCCAATTTGCTGATTTTGATAGATGGATTTCTTCTTTAGAAATTATCTTCTGTAAAATTGCGATTAGCTGAGACTACACATAAGGACTGTCGAATTTTCCATAACAATTGAAAATAAATCACTTATGTAATCTTAGCTACACCACCTACAGTGCATTCTCAGTCATAGGGGCGTCTTAAATATTTTATTCCTAGGGTCACATTTTATTAATTAAGGCCTTTACACACGATTCAACTCTGCAGTGGCTTAGACTCCCTATGTCTCTGACCATGCTGAGAATATTCGTGTGATGATACCTTTATTTTTTGTGGATGGTTGTCTTTTTTTCTAAAAAGTTGTCTCTTTTAAATATTTGATTTCTTTAAACTAATTGGGGATGGTTTGGTTATACTGGGTGGAAGTGACATTGACTTACAAACGGATACCACGTATTTAATACATCATTCCGAATTCGCCACATAAAATTTTATATTGGTATTTTTTTTATCAGCTAAAATTTCTATGTGATTGGTTTAGAATGATATTCTCAACACATGATTTGTGCGTCGGTGTCCCTTTCAACCCGTAGTAGGTAGATAAAATATCTCATCATCTTAACCATCATTTTCCAGAATGAATTTTCATCCATGAACATCGATTGGTCTACTCCCAGATAGGTTAAAAAATAGGAATCAAAATTAATATTATTATGTATGAACTGATCTTTTACGGCATTACTAGGAATGCAATAAAACTTATAAAACAAGATAAGTCATCCTATAACTGCCTTACGCAAAAATATTCTTAAATAAGTATTACGAGCTCATAAACGACCCAAATATTAAACTGATGATGAGGATATTTGGTTGGAAGATAGACTGGGTCTAAAAGATTGGTCATTTTTCCCTGCTTGAACCTCTCGCACAAACTTCCGCCCATCTTCCAGCGCTGGCCAATCAATGCAGTAGCCATGTAACTATTTTCTCAAATATCCAAGATATAAATACAATTAGGTATTACAAAGAAAACAAAAATCCACAAAAAAAAGTCTGCAGTTTCAAATAAATTTTACTATAAACAAAAATGTGACCTTACACGCTTAGTAGCAATCGTTGGTAAACGCCCGCAGATTATGACACGGCCTTAGGGAACCCTGCAGCTCTGCAATGTGGCTTCAGACGTCGACTAGCTTCTACAATAAGTCAAGTGATAAAATAACAAACATGACGTAACTCTGCAGGGTCGAATTAAACTCTGCAGTCTCGAATAATGTCTGCAATTTGACTTGTGGTAACTGACTAGCGATGCGTTGTTGTTCCGTCTTTTATTTTAATTTCGGACACAATACAGAGCTTCAGATTACCCTAGTCTGCGAGAATAATACTATATTATAAAAATTCTATATTAATATGTATTTAAAATAAGTTTTTCTTTACATATTTGAGTTTATTTTTTAATCTAAGGCCGTGTCAGTCAGTAAATTGATGTCCGATGCAGAGTCGTTTTTTTATGTCTATTCTGATGAGTTGTATCCACAATATTTTGTTGAATCGGTTATTTTAGCTTTATTTTGTGCTGAGCGCAGTTTTGAGGCAGTTTTTTTGGTAACAGTTAAGGTTAACCGTTATGGTTTGAAATGTAGAATGTGTCTATTTAATTAAAAAGCATTATAAAAGTAGATTATTCCAATTTAAATCATATTAAAATTGTTTTTTTTTACTTTAACGAATCATTTGTAAAGAGGAGATAATACAGTTAGTTAAGCTTCCCTTAAGATCAAATAAACCCTGGAATACAAAATCAAAATATTGTGGATACAAACGTCTTAGACAACAGCAAACCACCTCACCCTCTCCGTTTGTCCAACAGAAAACAGAGACTGAAGAGGAGCAAAAACAGCCGACCCCTCCCCCCGACCAATGGGCCGAGATCCTCGGCATCCCAGGAGAAGATGACCCCAAGAAATCCAGCAAACCAACACGACGCACCCTCGACAAGTCCAAATCAACTTCAGAGGACGATCAGCCGTCTCCAAAACAGCTCAGATCCTCAAAAAAAGACTCGGCACCCACACCAGAGAAGTCGGAAAAATCACCCATCAAACCACCTCCGAAAAAGCGGAAACAAGAGGAGTTCCAACCCGAAGTGGAACCCGTACTCGTACCTAAAAAGGTAGAGAAGAAGAAGTCCGATAAGGCTGATAAGACAGAGAAGAGAAAACGGAAGAAGTCGGAGAAAGAATAGTGTTTGATGTATGTGTTCTTTGGCGGGCACCGTTCTTTGCGCACCTAGTGATGGACTTTGGTTCATGCCTCACTGATGCGTGGGCAGACTGGAACTTTGTGTTTTTTCGTTTTTAGTTTTAATGTGTCTGACTGTCCTAGTTTGTTGTAATATTTCATAGTTACGATGACATTCATGGTGTTTCATGAAACGAGGCAAACTCATTGGTGCTGTGAAAAGTTGGTAAACGAAATTTCAGGTTATTTTGTAATGCTCTCAAAGGACGACATTTAATGTCGTATTATCATTTTTATAGAAAAGGTTGTCTAAAAAATTTTTATTTTAAACTAAGTAACAAAATTGTCCAGCTAAATAATACTGAACACATAGTTAAAAAGAGCTTTAAACGTATTAGTTACGTATGAATAAGTATTAGGTTCAAACAATTGTGAACACTTCTTTTTTTTTTTTTAATACCAAACCTTACACCGTGTAAAAATAAAGCTCAAAACAGACTAGCGACGCGTCAGGCACAAGTTTTGCTTTAACGGGCTCCCCACAAATCAACACATAGACTCTTTCAGTGTGATTATTACAATAGCAAATAATATTCTCTTGTATGTTATGTATATAGCAGACTGATTGACTGATTTAAAACATTGCCAGCGGCTTCACCCGCTACAGCTCGAAAATTATCCCACGGGAAGATAAAATCGGGATAAAAACTATCCTATGTGTTAATCCAGGTTATAAACTATCTGTGTACCAAATTTTATCCAAATCCGTTCAGTAGTTTTTGCGTATGTGTGAAGAAGTAACAAACATACACACTCACACACCTTTGTAATATTAAAGAAAAGGCCGTGAAACAAATACAGTTGATTACTAAAAATAAATCGTGTTCCCAAAACCTACAGGAGATTATCGATTGACAATATAATTTAATTAACACTTTCGGTGCTAAGCACTCAGCATATGGGTCGAACACAAATTCGTTTGTGTGCCCACAACCCGCCTTCGAGTCGTCGTTATACGTAGCTATAGATGACTTGTGCGGCATACAAATCAAAATTGATAATTTGAACTTGTTAAACGATTGTATAAAATGAAATATTCGGAGAACTCAAATCAGTAAAGAAAATATTCTGATATTCTGTACTTAGTTAAGTATTTACTGAAATAAATTCCAACATATTCAGAATCCGCTATATTCGTCCGCGTGAAAATATTACATTCATATTTGAAGCAGATTGTCTTTTGTTGATAAACCAGAATAAAAGAGACAAAGCGTCGTCGCTAACTCCGTCCCTTTCTTGCATATTTTTTTTATGTACAGATATAAATTCTGTGCGTGAATCAGTTATTATAGGCTGATAATCTTTACTCTCAAGTTAATAATAATAATATTCCACAACTATCACACAACGCCATCTAGTCCCAAGCTAAGCAGAGCTTGTGTTATGGGTACTAGACAACTGATAAACATACTTATATATTTCTAAATACATACATATTATAGATAAATTACACCCAGACACAGAACAAATGATCGTGCTCATCACACAAACATCTGTCCTGGGTGGGAATCGAACCCACGACCTCCGGCATAGCAGTTAGGGTCACTAACCACTAGACCAACAGGCCTGATTCCTGATTAAAACATCTATAAAGGTAACTTTTCGGTCCCTGCGTAAAAGGAATTTGAAGGAAGTTTATCTGATTTCCTAATATATTAAAATCAGTCAGTCTGCTACCCATATCGTATTTTAACTATACATTTTGGACAATGTAAATATTGAAAAAAGAAAAACTTGTAAATTTTTAAACTATTTCATAAGTTTAGTTGTAATTTTTACTTATAAGTATTTTAAGTAAGGGTCATTCAAATGGTATACAGCATACATACGATTTGAATTACTATGTATACAGTACAATAGTCATAACGAAGCTAAATGACTAATTTTTATCGATAACCGTTATCGATATACCTACTCGGATTGTCATAATGTGACTTGCTAGTATGCTGCATGTCATTTTTGCAGAATTGAAATACAGTACTTGACAAAAAGTATGTTATATCGAGTTTTAGAGACAGTTCCTCATATTCGTATTCTTGTGTGACTGTTTCTAAACCTCCATGTCTTATACTACTCGGTCACATTAACTTGACGCTTGGCGTTGTAACAATAATGTCCAAAAACAATATAAAAACAACAGAAAACCAGCCAAATTATCGACGCGCGTATCGGCACAGATATTATAATACTTCGTACAGATACCCAATCCCATACAAAGAAATGACACCTCCCTAAGTCATCTTATTGCTCGTTTTATTTTCTTTCCTCCATTATTTCAACAGATGGCAGCACCAGCGTCGCACTAATTGCCACAGACTGGAGTTTTACAACGCCATCTAGGAGTTCACGTTTCGTGTTATGTAGTTCCGGAACTTTCGGGTTCAGTAAAATGAGAAAAATATGTAATTATTTCGCTTAGAAATGTTAAAAGATGTGTTATATTTCTATAAACAGTAATACATATGCTTTTTAATGTTTAAATTTAATTAAAATTATACGACAGTTACGATTATTGTATGTGGCAAATTGAGTAAAACGCCATCTATTGCAAACAGCTCTAGAGAAAATGATTTACAGATGGCTTACTTTTGACAACTTTATCAATCTATGGGTACGAATTGAAGTAAAAGTCCTCCTTTAACCTTTTTTGTTGAAATAACGTGATAAATGAGTGTAAATAGATAAATAAGCGTTAAACATGGAACTTTTGATTTTTGCAAATCTTATTTCGGCCGAAATCTACCGTTTAACGCATTTAAGCGATTGTTAATTTCATTACTGCTACCTATGCTGCCATCTATTGTGTTTTTTTCAAGACTAATTATAATTTGTTCGAGTTGAGTCCCCATGGTATCGGTAACAAAGATGCTAACCGTCCTGACACTCGCCGGGCGAGCTAAGGGAGTGCGGGGGGAAGCGTGTGGGGCCTCGCGTTCCAGAGATGCGTCAAGTTAATGTGACCGCGTAGTAAGTACTGTAAAATGTCAGTAAAATTAATGTCACTTTGACATTCACTGAATAGGGTATTTCACCAAAAAAATCTAATTAGTCCGTCAGATAGATTTTCAATAAATAATGGACACGTATTTTTTCTTTTTTCACGTAAACAAAAGATGAAGACGATACAGTGCTTCGAAAAGTCGTGTCAAGTCGTGTGACGTCATAAGGATAGTACTTTTTTACCCACTAAGTGACGCCAAAAACCCCCACTCTTGATCTTTGAAATATTTTATTTTCGTCAATTTTTATTATATTGATAAAACAAAAAACACGTATCCAATATTTTTCGATAATCTAACAGACGGACTAATTAGATTTTTTTGGTGAAATACCCTAATATGGCGTTGGAGTCGCCAATTCGTTTAATGGGACCGGGTTAGTGAGGCCTAGGGTTGCTATATATAGAATGAAGAAATATAGAATGAAGTTTTTAAAACCCCGATCAGAAGTGTTTTGTAGTGTTGGATAACTTGAGTTGAAGATAATATCGTTACAAAATTTGTTGTGGCGACGCTGTTAAAGGCGGATGCGTTAAGAATTATTCCCACTGCTGGGATACAGGCCTCTTTATGGTAGGGAATGAGCTGTGTCCCACTTCTGATAGTCATAAATATTAGAAGTGGGATACGTTTAGGTTATGCACGATAGTTTTAAATGTGCATTCATGCATGTACAGGTAAAATTGTCATGCAAAGCCCATCGTATCGTATCGTGTATGGCTTCTTTCAGTCTTCTTGCAATTTGCAGCTTTTAAACTGGGTTCGGCTTCCAGTCTAACCGGATGTAGCTGAATACCAGCATTTTACATGGAGCGACTGCCTATCTGACCTCCACGACTCAGTTGCTTGTTATCAGAGGGTAATTTTCAGCTCAAAAATATTACGTTTTTTACGAAAATAGCACCTCACCCAAAAGAGTTGTACTAGGAATTTTAAATGAGAATTATTTTGTAAATAAGTATTCTTTTCAATTGTAATTCATATTCTAATCAATTCAAAGCTGCAAATTGCAAAAAGTGAAAGCCAATTTGAATGTAGGGGGCTGCGGGTTGTTCGAAAGAGATACCGTGGCATCGGCACGAAGGGCTAAGAAGGAACATGGGTGGTTTTTAGTCAGTACAAGTCTGACACTCCCTACCGCTCCGCCCAGAGCGGAAGAGCAGTCATTTGATGATTTACCATCAACCAAAAAAAAAAAAAATGGCACCTTATCGCATTCGCCTCCAATACAATCTTTGTACTACAATGACAATAATATTGTAAATTGTGCGTATTTAAGTACAAGGAGAACCTCTTGTATTGGTGCAACAGTTTTTTTTTAAGTTGATACAAAAATATATAGTTGGTTGACCGATGGACATACTGAAGGATTTCATCTTTAGTACTCATATGTGATGTGTACACCTTTACCTAATTTACTGGAATTATAGGCCTACGCCTTTAAATTTCTTATGTTTAGCTCTCAAAACGGTGAAGAAAAAACATCGTAAGGAAACCGGCATGTCTTAGAACCAAAAGATTCGAAGATATGTGACATCTACCAATCCGCACTGGGCCCGCGTGGGTCCATCCCTCTCCTAGAGAGGAGTCCCTGCAGTGGGAACATTATAGGCTGATGAAATAAACCGCTGGGTTTAAAAGCATGACATTTTGCAAAAGGGTATAGGATGATTCAAATAGAGACGTCTTCAAAAAATCCTTATGTATTCGCGATTTTATTTAACGCAGATAAATAGTTGCTACATGTAGCAAATACGCGGGGTACAAACTTATTAAAGTTTGCGCCTGTGATTCGTGCAATGAGAATACTGAATAGTGTGTCTCGGCGTTTGGACATATTTTCTTGCTCTTTGGCGGAATTCCAGAGGGAGACACTTAGTATGTTGTCTACTGTTTAACTAGTTTTTACCCAGACCCGTTATTTGGGACTGTAATTTATGACTACTTTTGTTAACTTGGGTCTTACCTGTCACAACAAATGTATGTGTGAATGAATAAATAAATAAATAAACAATAGTTAGACTGGAAGCCAACTCCAGCACAGTTGGGAAAAGAACTAGGCAGGCTAGGCTTTTTTGACCAGAATAGAACGTCTTTTCATTGTCCGTCTTTCAACAAGTCACCCTATATGTTTTTGTATTAACGAAGCAAATTGTACATATTTTAGAATTTAAGTTATTTAATCGTTTTATATACCCTTGTCACTTAAAGTGGCAAGCAATATGTATTAACAGTAACCAAGCGAAAATACTGTCACATCGAATTATACGAGAGACGTGTTCGGGTCGGTATTAGTTGAATAAAAAGGCCGACCCGAAGCATCATTCATTTTTACACATCATTTGGTTCGTGCCGATGGGCAAGTCATTTGATGTTTACTTGCTGGATGATGTTCGAGTCGGCTTGTCCCTATTCGAAATATTAACATAATTATGCCTTTTGACTGTGCAGAATTATGTCGTCCCGAATATGTACCGAGGACCTCTAAAATTCGATGTGACTTATTAGCTGGTATTTTATAAAAATTTTTATTAGGAGTAATACACACTGGAGGTCCATACAACTGTTTGTATTGACTCATACATAGTTGGAGCATAATGATTTATATGTCTAGTAGTTGTAGGGCTTCTCAGCCCCTGTTTTCGGGTTCAATTCCCGCGTCGAGACAAATTGATATAATAATATTTGTTCCCGAATATGGATGTTTGTGTGTGTTTTATGTTAACGACATTTTTAATATTAATATCTCTTTAAATATAAGATACAGAATTTAATTCAGTGTGTACTACGCCTATGCGGTTTAGTAGTTATGTGTTTAAGCCACAAATGTTTATAGAAATAGGCACCTCGTGGATGTCCTATTTTTAGCTCCGTTTACGACTTGACTCAGACTTGCCGACTTCTGTGATTTTTTGTGACTGAATAACAAGTTTTTGACGCTAATATATCCGTTTTTACTGACATTGGTAGGGATAATTACTTCAAAGGCTCAAAAATGTAGATGTTGAAGTCTGCTAGTTGAGACGCGAATGGGAAAACGAAGTGGTTGCCTAGGAATCTGCTTAAAAGTTAGTAAGTGTTTCTCAGAGATTATAGATACTCCTAGATATTGGTGCCATGTTTAAGTATTTTATATTTAACACGGCTACTATCGCAGCAACCCGCTGTTAAAAACACGCGTTACAAATCGGGGACTTACAAATGTTGTCTATTTTGTACAGACGTCGACGTCATAGTAGGTAGTAAAAAAATGCTACGCTCGATGTTCATACCGATTGTGATACCTGTGTTATTTAGGTATATATATCTATATCTGCGGTGTTTGCTAACTAAACGTTAGTAGAAACGGGTATAATAGTTTCGGGCTGACGTTTCAAAATTTGACTTATTACTTTTTTGTTTGTATGATTAAATAACCATTTATAGAAACACTAAAATTGTACATTAAATGTTCCAAAAAATGTCCCCCTATAAACTTTGTATTTGTAAAAAAATATACGGATTGCCAACGAGTAAATATTAATTTAAAATGAATTTTCACTAACTATAAACTGATTTACACCTCGATAAAATATTTAAACACATTTTTAACCAGAAGTTACTATTGTTTTTAATTCGACAGTTTACTTTTGACTGACAAAAACTTATACATACAGACTACAGTATCCAGGTGGCCATTTCAAACCAAAGCTTTTTACTTTTCCACTGCTGGGACACAGTCCTACTCTGTATAAGAAGGAGTCGCCTGAATTCCGTAAAATAAAACGCGGACCCAGTTCGGGTTGGTAGAAATAAAATAATGTATGTTTTATTTAATACTTCAAGCGCAGAGGTATGTACTTAATGCCATAGGCATTTTCTACGTCGACCTTTAGAACCTTAAATATCACATGTCCATGAATTTTTTACACTAAAATATTGATTACAAATTGCAATAAATAATATAGTTAATAAACTAAATATTTAGTATTAGTTGCAAAACAGCACTTGGATACCTTTCGAGTGTTTTTTTTTTGTCATCTTTAGCTGTTGCTACACCTTATCCAGTGGTATTATTGCAATTGTTAGTTAATAGTTTAGTGAATGAGCTATATTTCATAATTAAATTCAGTGATATTGATTAAACAATCAAAACAGACAGACAGAGACAGATTTTTGCGACTACCAACTTTCAGGAATACAAACACCGTGGTACTGTGATGACTGATGACTTAATAAACTGACTACTGTAACCGTATGACATTTTTAACTGTATTTTTATACCCTTTATTTATATGGCAACTCTATAAAATAATGAATTATGAAATAATGATTTATTCTACCATTTTATGTCCCTTTATAAGAGTAAGCTTTACCGGTTTAGTCACAATTTTGTATTTGGCAACACTTACATAAATAGTACCTAATAGTAAGGCAATTTTAGATGTCACTATTATTTCTGTTGTGGGCCATTTTTTGATGTATTATTATTTGACTCTGATCTGACTATAAGAAATATTTCCAAAAAATACTTTTAATTTCCGTAACTTTGTTTTAGATTTATAATCTTGGAGACTATAATTATTCAGTATTATGTTTTTTTGTACTTACTTCACAACTGACCCGAAGCAATTAAAACACTCATTCGGCTTTCAAGCCGAAATAAATCTTTTACTTTCGTCGAATCTTGTTCAGGTCCGTCCAGCACAATTGTAGCTAATCGAAACGGTTTTTTTCCGTACAAAATTATATTCGATAATGCCGACCGGCTGTGCCGACCCGAAGAAGATGCGTACGTCAAAAAAAAACAAAAATTCCGAAATCATCAATAAGTTTCGTAGTTAATTGTTTAAACAGACAGGATCATTATTAACATTGAAACCGAGATATTTGCCATGTTTATCAAATTTAATTTGATTTCCCTATATTTTGGCGCAGTTGCTAGTTCACCCGTGATCCCCTGGTGCTTGCAAAACAAAAATGCTTGTAAACATGATAATTATCCCGGTTTTATACTGTTAATTATAGTTTTGTAGTTGACTGTTTATTCCATAAATACCTAAACAACGCAAGAGCACCTACTTTGCGTACCCGGCTTAAGTATTTTATACTTATCGAGGTTTCCGTCGCAGCAATTTGTTTAAAACAACAACGTGACACCGTTATAAAAACATTGCTAATGACGTCATAGTAGGTAGTTATAAAAGGTATACCTAGTTTTTATACGGATTGTGAGATGCTTTGCGTTATCTAGGTATTTCTGTATCTGAGGTTCATGCTATCTCCGAAATGCAAATTGCCATAATAGTCTCCAAAGAATATGAAATAGATAACTTGATTTCGACTTTTTTTCGACTACCCGACTTTTTTTTTCACGATTCTAGCATTTTTTTTGTAATGATTAGTACATAAGTACCGTTATACTATGTTATCTGTACATAAGTTTTATATTACTAATTATGATTGTGAATAAATTGATAATTGTGTAAGTTGTTTCGTTTTTTTTATAATACTTACTAGCGGACCTGGCAGACGTCGTCCTGCCCGGACAGCAGCGCCACCTACCGGGTCCAATTGTGAATCTAAACCATTCTCGAACCTACCTGAACACACACATAAAATTTCATTGAAATCGGTCCAGCCGTTTAGGAGGAGTTCAGTTACACATTAGAATCCTTACATAGTATAAAACAAAGTCGCTATTTTTGTCTGTCTGTTTGTCTGTATGCTTAAATCTTTAAAACTACGCAACGGATTTTGATGCGGTTTTTTTTAATAGATAGAGTGATTCAAGAGGAAGGTTTTAGTATATAATTTGAACGACATCCACGCGGGTGAAGCCGCGGGCATCAGCTAGTTATATATATACAGACTAGTATTTGCGTGGCTGCGCGAGCTGCGCGCAGCTCGCGGGGCGTGAAGAGGGGGTGAGGGGGAGCTTTGAAAAATGATTTCGACTAACGCATTGCACCTCTCAATAAATCTGAAAAAAAAAATGTTCCAGTGCAGCTCGTGGTACTACCTACCTACACCTACCTACACCTACCTACACCTACCTACACCTACCTACACCTACCTACACCTACCTACACCTACCTACACCTACCTACACCTACCTACACCTACCTACTACCTACCTACACCTACCTACTACCTACCTACACCTACTTACACCTACCTACACCTACCTACACCTACCTACTACCTACCTACACCTACCTACACCTACCTACACCTACCTACACCTACCTACACCTACCTACTACCTACCTACACCTACCTACCTACCTACTACCTACCTACACCTATCTACTACCTACCTACTACCTCCTACTACCACTAAAAAAACATTACCCTAAAGTTTGCTTGTCGTCGCCCCTGAGTTACGCTTCACCCACTCAACCTTCGTTACGCTAAGGAGGTCGCCGGCTCGCTTCGCTCGCCACCTCCCCCCTTCGCTCCACTCGGTCTCGCAGGTTCGCTCCACTCAAGAACTACCTACCACCGGAGAGCTATCATGACATTATTCCTACGCTACGGGGGTCGCCGGCTCGCTTCGCTCGCCCACTCCCCCCTTCGCTTTGCCGCTGTACCACCACCGGGACAGGTTTCGACGCCTACTATAATATTTGTTCAAACACCTTATGGCTATCTCTAACCGTTATGAAGTTACGGCCCTTTTAATTTTAGGGGAGGTTGGGGAGGGGAGGATATACAAATTAAAAAAATAGATTTAGGTAAGAATCAAAAATTTTTTCAGGAGTAAAAAAAGAGGGGAAGAGGGGGGGGTGAAGGGGGGGGAGAGGGGGGAGTTTCTAAAAATGATTTCGACTAACGCAATGCCCCTCTATATGAATCTGAAAAAAAATTCGTTCCAAGTCTCTTAACTTTCGAGATCCGCCTAAAAGGGGGGAGAAGGGGGGCAAGAGGGTCAAATTTGAAAAATGGTTTATACTTCCCCAAGCCTCTTCTATACGAATCTTTAAAAAAAAACACGTAAAATTTCTTTATTTCCGAGATCCGCCTAAAGGGGGGGAGAAGGGGGAAAAGGGGGGCCACTTTGAAAAATGATTTTTACTTTACCGAGCCCCCTCTATACGAATCCCAAAAAAAAAACACGTAAAGTCTCTTTATTTCCGAGATCTGCCTAAAGGGGGGGAGAAGGGGGAAAAGGGGGGCCACTTTGAAAAATGATTTTTACTTTACCGAGCCCCCTCTATACGAATCCCAAAAAAAAAACACGTAAAATCTCTTTATTTTCGAGATCCGCCTAAAAGGGGGGAGAAGGGGGGCAAAGGGGGCCACTTTGAAAAATGATTTTTACTTTACCCAGCCTCCTCTATACGAATCTGTAAAAAAAAAAATACGGGTCTCTTAGTTTCCGAGATACAATAGGGAGGGGGTGGAGGGGGGGCAAAAAGGGGAGGTTTGGCACTTTTCCCATACTCACGGGAGTTACTTGTTTACGAATCTGTCAAAATATACCCACCTCCCCATCCACCATCTGGGAGAACAATTCTGTCAATAAGTCAGTCAGTCAGTCAGTGGTAATTTAGCTTTATATAGTATAACTAGTATTTGCGTGGCTGCGCGAGCTGCGCGCAGCTCGCGGGGCGTGAAGTGGGGGAGAGGGGGAGCTTTGAAAAATGATTTCGACTAACGCATTGCACCTTTCAATGAAACTGAAAAAAAAAATGTTCCAATACAGCTCGCGGTACACCTACCTACTACCTACACCTACCTACTACCTACCTACTACCTACCTACTACCTACCTACTACCTACCTACACCTACCTACACCTACCTACCTACACCTACCTACCTACACCTACCTACTACCTACCTACTACCTACCTACTACCTACCTACTACCTACCTACTACCTACCTACTACCTACCTACTACCTACCTACTACCTACCTACTACCTACCTACTACCTACCTACTACCTACCTACTACCTACCTACTACCTACCTACTACCTACCTACTACCTACCTACTACCTACCTACTACCTACCTACTACCTACCTACTACCTACCTACTACCTACCTACTACCTACCTACTACCTACCTACTACCTACCTACTACCTACCTACTACCTACCTACTACCTACCTACTACCTACCTACTACCTACCTACTACCTACCTACTACCTACCTACTACCTACCTACTACCTACCTACTACCTACCTACTACCTACCTACTACCTACCTACTACCTACCTACTACCTACCTACTACCTACCTACTACCTACCTACTACCTACCTACTACCTACCTACTACCTACCTACTACCTACCTACTACCTACCTACTACCTACCTACTACCTACCTACTACCTACCTACTACCTACCTACTACCTACCTACTACCTACCTACTACCTACCTACTACCTACCTACTACCTACCTACTACCTACCTACTACCTACCTACTACCTACCTACTACCTACCTACTACCTACCTACTACCTACCTACTACCTACCTACTACCTACCTACTACCTACCTACTACCTACCTACTACCTACCTACTACCTACCTACTACCTACCTACTACCTACCTACTACCTACCTACTACCTACCTACTACCTACCTACTACCTACCTACCTACTACCTACCTACTACCTACCTACTACCTACCTACTACCTACCTACTACCTACCTACTACCTACCTACTACCTACCTACTACCTACCTACTACCTACCTACTACCTACCTACTACCTACCTACTACCTACCTACTACCTACCTACTACCTACCTACTACCTACCTACTACCTACCTACTACCTACCTACTACCTACCTACTACCTACCTACTACCTACCTACTACCTACCTACTACCTACCTACTACCTACCTACTACCTACCTACTACCTACCTACTACCTACCTACTACCTACCTACTACCTACCTACTACCTACCTACTACCTACTACCTACCTACTACCTACCTACCTACTTACTACCTACCTACACCTACCTACTACCTACCTACTACCTACCTACTACCTACCTACTACCTACCTACTACCTACCTACTACCTACCTACTACCTACCTACTACCTACCTACTACCTATCTACTACCTACCTACTACCTACCTACACCTACCTACTACCTACCTACCTACACCTACCTACTACCTACCTACACCTACCTGCTACCTACCTACACCTACCTACTACCTACCTACACCTACCTACTACCTACCTACACATACCTACTACCTACACATACCTACTACCTACCTACTACCTCCTACTACCACTAAAAAAACATAACTCTAAAGTTTGCTTGTCGTCGCCCCTGAGTTACGCTTCACCCACTCAACCTTCGTTACGCTAAGGAGGTCGCCGTCTTCGCTTTACCGCTGTACCACCACCGGACAGGTATCGACGCCTACTATAATATTTGTTCAAACACCTAATGGCTATCTCTAACCGTTATGAAGTTACAGCCCTTTTAATTTTAGGGGAGGTTAGGGAGGGGAGGGTATACAAATTTCAACGCCCCTCAAATAGATTAGGGTAAGAATCAAAAAATTTTTCAGGAGTAAAAAAAGAGGTGAAGAGGGGGGGGTGAAGGGGGGGAGAGGGTGGAGTTTCTAAAAATGATTTCGACTAACGCAATGCCCCTCTATATGAATCTGAAAAAAAATACGTTCCAAGTCTCTTAACTTTCGAGATCCGCCTAAAAGGGGGGAGAAGGGGGGCAAAGGGGTCAAATTTTAAAAATGGATTTTACTTCCCCGAGCCTCCTCTATACGAATCCGTAAACAAAACAGAACACAAGTTAAAAAAAGGGGTAAAGAGGGGGGGGAACGTTAAAGGGGGGAGAGGGGGGAACTTTGAAAAACGATTTCGACTCACGCATTGCCCCTTTTAATGAATCTGAAAAAAAAAATGTTCCAAGTCTCTTAACTTCCGAGATCCGAAAGGGGGGGGTGAAGGGGGGCAAGGGGGTCAAATTTTAAAAATGGTTTTTACTTCCCCAAGCCTCCTCTATACGAATCTCTAAAAAAAATGACGTAAATTCTCTTTATTTCCGAGATCCGCCTAAAGGGGGGGAGAAGGGGGAAAAGGGGGGCCACTTTGAAAAATGATTTTTACTTTACCGAGCCCCCTCTATACGAATCCCAAAAAAAAAACACGTAAAGTCTCTTTGTTTCCGAGATACGATAGAGAGGGGGGAGAAGGGGGGAAAAAAGGGGGGGTTTGGGACTTTTCCCATACTCACGAGAGTTACTTGTTTACGAATCTGTCAAAATATACCCACCTCCCCATCCACCATCTGGGAGAACAATTCTGTCAGTGAGTGAGTGAGTGGTAATTTAGCTTTATATAATATAACTAGTATTTGCGTGGCTGCGCGAGCTGCACGCAGCTCGCGGGGCGTGAAGTGGGGGAGAGGGGAAGCTTTGAAAAATGATTTCGACTCACGCATTGTCCTTTTCAATGAATCTGAAAAAAAATTGTTCCAAGTCTCTTAACTTCCGAGATCCGCCTAAAGGGGGGGTGAAGGGGGGCAAGGGGTTCAAATTTGAAAAACGGATTTTACTTTCCCGAGCCTCCTCTATATGAATCTCACGTATGACACCACCTACCTACACCTACTTACCACCTACCTACACCTACCTACTACCTACCTACACCTACCTACCACCTACCTACACACTACCTACCTACACCTACCTACCTACTACCTACCACCTACCTACTACCTACCTACACCTACCTACTACCTACCACCTACCTACTACCTACCTACTACCTCCTGCTACCACTAAAAAACATTACCCTAAAGTTTGCTTGTCGTCGCCCCTGAGTTACGCTTCACTCACTCAACCTTCGTTACGCTAAGGAGGTCGCCGGCTCGCTTCGCTCGCCACCTCCCCCCTTCGCTTCACTCGGTCTCGCAGGTTCGCTCCACTCAGGACCTACCTACCACCGGAAAGCTATCATGACATTATCCCTACGCTGCGGGGGTCGCCGGCTCGCTTCGCTCGCCCGCTCCCCCCTTCGCTTTACCGGTAGCACCATTTTAGTCCCCCGAGCCTCCTCTATACGAATCCGTAAACAAAACAGAAAAAAGGGGTGAAGAGGGGGGGGGGAAAGGGGTGAAGAGGGGGGGGTGGAGGGAGGGAGAGGGGGGAGCTTTGAAAAATGATTTCGACTAACGCATTGCCCCTTTTAATGAATCTGAAAAAAAAAATGTTCCAAGTCTCTTAACTTTCGAGATGCGAAAGGGGGGGGGTGAAGGGGGGCAAGGGGGTCAAATTTTAAAAATGGTTTTTACTTCCCCAAGCCTCCTCTATACGAATCTCTAAAAAAAATGACGTAAATTCTCTTTATTTCCGAGATCCGCCTAAAGGGGGGGAAAAGGGGGGCCACTTTGAAAAATGATTTTTACTTTACCGAGCCCCCTCTATACGAATCCCAAAAAAAAAACACGTAAGGTCTCTTTGTTTCCGAGATACGATAGAGAGGGGGGAGAAGGGGGGAAAAAAGGGGGGGTTTGGGACTTTTCCCATACTCACGAGAGTTACTTGTTTACGAATCTGTCAAAATATACCCACCTCCCCATCCACCATCTGGGAGAACAATTCTGTCAGTGAGTGAGTGAGTGGTAATTTAGCTTTATATAATATAACTAGTATTTGCGTGGCTGCGCGAGCTGCGCGCAGCTCGCGGGGCGTGAAGGCGGGGAGAGGGGGAGCTTAGAAAAATGATTTCGACTAACGCATTGCACCTCTCAATGAATCTGAAAAAAAAAAATGTTCCAATGCAGCTCGCGGTACTACCTACCTACACCTACCTACACCTACCTACACCTACCTACACCTACCTACACCTACCTACACCTACCTACACCTACCTACACCTACCTACACCTACCTACACCTACCTACACCTACCTACACCTACCTACACCTACCTACACCTACCTACACCTACCTACACCTACCTACACCTACCTACACCTACCTACACCTACCTACACCTACCTACACCTACCAACACCTACCTACACCTACCTACCTACACCTACCTACTACCTACCTACACCTACCTACTACCTACCTACACCTACCTACTACCTACCTACACCTACCTACTACCTACCTACACATACCTACTACCTACCTACACATACCTACTACCTACCTACTACCTCCTACTACCACTAAAAAAACATTACCCTAAAGTTTGCTTGTCGTCGCCCCTGAGTTGCGCTTCACCCACTCAACCTTCATTACGCTAAGGAGGTCGCCGGCTCGCTTCGCTCGCCACCTCCCCCCTTCGCTCCACTCGGTCTCGCAGGTTCGCTCCACTCAGGACCTACCTACCACCGGAAAGCTATCATGACATTATCCCTACGCTACGGGGGTCGCCGGCTCGCTTCGCTCGTCCGCTCCCCCCTTCGCTTTACCGCTGTGCCACCACCGGACAGGTTTCGACGCCTACTATAACATTTGTTCAAACACCTAATGGCTATCTCTAACCGTTATGAAGTTACAGCCCTTTTAATTTTAGGGGAGGTTGGGGAGGGGAGGGTATACAAATTTCAACGCCCCTCAAATAGATTTAGGTAAGAGTCAAAATTTTTTCAGGAGTAAAAAAAGAGATGAAGAGGGGGGGGGGTGAAGGGTGGGATAAGGGGGAGTTTCTAAAAATGATTTCGACTAACGCAATGCCCCTCTATATGAATCTGAAAAAAAAATCGTTCCAAGTCTCTTAACTTTTGAGTTCCGCCTAAAGGGGGGGTGAAGGGGGGCAAGGGGGTCAAATTTAAAAAATGGTTTTTACTTCCCCGAGCCTCCTCTATATGAATCTGAAAAAAAAATCGTTCCAAGTCTGTTAACTTCCGAGTTCCGCCTAAAAGGGGGGAGAAGGGGGGCAAGGGGGGCCACTTTGAAAAATGATTTTTACTTTACCGAGCCTCCTCTATACGAATCCGTAAAATAAAAAAAATACGGGTCTCTTACTTTCTGAGATACGATAGGGGGGGGAAAAGGGGGGGTTTGGGACTTTTTCCATACTCACGAAAGTTGCCTGTTTACGAATCTGTCAAAATATACCCACCTCCCCATCCACCATCTGGGAGAACAATTCTGTCAATGAGTGAGTCAGTGAGTCAGTGGTAATTTAGCTTTATATAGTATAATAACTAGTATTTGCGTGGCTGCGCGAGCTGCACGCAGCTCGCGGGGCGTGAAGTGGGGGAGAGGGGAAGCTTTGAAAAATGATTTCGACTCACGCATTGTCCTTTTCAATGAATCTGAAAAAAAATTGTTCCAAGTCTCTTAACTTCCGAGATCCGCCTAAAGGGGGGGTGAAGGGGGGCAAGGGGTTCAAATTTGAAAAACGGATTTTACTTTCCCGAGCCTCCTCTATATGAATCTCACGTATGACACCACCTACCTACACCTACTTACCACCTACCTACACCTACCTACTACCTACCTACACCTACCTACCACCTACCTACACCTACCTACCTACTACCTACCACCTACCTACACCTACCTACTACCTACCTACACCTACCTACTACCTACCACCTACCTACTACCTACCTACTACCTCCTGCTACCACTAAAAAACATTACCCTAAAGTTTGCTTGTCGTCGCCCCTGAGTTACGCTTCACTCACTCAACCTTCGTTACGCTAAGGAGGTCGCCGGCTCGCTTCGCTCGCCACCTCCCCCCTTCGCTTCACTCGGTCTCGCAGGTTCGCTCCACTCAGGACCTACCTACCACCGGAAAGCTATCATGACATTATCCCTACGCTGCGGGGGTCGCCGGCTCGCTTCGCTCGCCCGCTCCCCCCTTCGCTTTACCGGTAGCACCATTTTAGTCCCCCGAGCCTCCTCTATACGAATCCGTAAACAAAACAGAAAAAAGGGGTGAAGAGGGGGGGGGGAAAGGGGTGAAGAGGGGGGGTGGAGGGAGGGAGAGGGGGGAGCTTTGAAAAATGATTTCGACTAACGCATTGCCCCTTTTAATGAATCTGAAAAAAAAAATGTTCCAAGTCTCTTAACTTTCGAGATGCGAAAGGGGGGGGGTGAAGGGGGGCAAGGGGGTCAAATTTTAAAAATTGTTTACACTTCCCCAAGTCTCCTCTATACGAATCCCTAAAAAAAAAACACGTAAATTGTCTTTATTTCCGAGATCCGCCTAAAGGGGGGGTGAAGGGGGGCAAGGGGGTCAAATTTGAAAAATGGTTTTTACTTCCCTGAGCCTACTCTATACGAATCCCTAAAAAAAAACACGTAAAATTTCTTTATTTCCGAGATCCGCCTAAAGGGGGGGAGAAGGGGGAAAAGGGGGGCCACTTTGAAAAATGATTTTTACTTTACCAAGCCCCCTCTATACGAATCCCTAAAAAAACACACGTAATGTCTCTTTATTTCCGAGATCCGCCTAAAGGGGGGGTGAAGGGGGGCAAGGGGGTCAAATTTGAAAAATGGTTTTTACTTCCCCGAGCCTCCTCTATACGATTCCCTAAAAAAAAACACGTAAAGTCTCTTTGTTTCCGAGATACGATAGGGAGGGGGGAGAAGGGGGGGGGAAAAGGGGGAGTTTGGGACTTTTCCCATACTCACGAGAGTTGCTTGTTTACGAATCTGTCAAAATATACCCACCTCCCCATCCACCATCTGGGAGAACAATTCTGTCAATCAGTGAGTCAGTGAGTGGTAATTTAGCTTTATATAGTATAACTAGTATTTGCGTGGCTGCGCGAGCTGCGCGCAGCTCGCGGGGCGTGAAGGGGGGAGAGGGGGCGCTTTGAAAAATGATTTCGACTAACGCATTGCCCCTTTCAATGAATCTGATATACCTACCTATATACACCTACCTACTACCAACCTACTACCTACCTACACCTACCTACTACCTACCTACACCTACCTACTACCAACCTACTACCTACCTACACCTACCTACCTACACCTACCTACCTACACCTACCTACTACCTACCTACACCTACCTACTACCAACCTACTACCTACCTACTACCTACCTACACCTACCTACTACCTACCTACTACCTACCTACACCTACCTACTACCTACCTACACCTACCTACTACCTACCTACACCTACCTACACCTACCCACACCTACCTACTACCTACCTACACCTACCTACCTACACCTACCTACTACCTACCTACACCTACCTACTACCTACCTTCACTCACCTACTACCTACCTACCAACTACCTCCTACTACCACTAAAAAAACATTACCCTAAAGTTTGCTTGTCGTCGCCCCTGAGTTACGCTTCACCCACTCAACCTTCGTTACGCTAAGGAGGTCGCCGGCTCGCTCCGCTCGCCACCTCCCCCCTTTGCTCCACTCGGTCTCGCAGGTTCGCTCCACTCAGGACCTACCGACATACCTACCACCGGAAAGCTATCATGACTTTATCCCTACGCTACGGGGGTCGCCGGCTCGCTTCGCTCGCCCGCTCCCCCCTTCGCTTTACCGCTGTAGCACCACCGGAGAGGTTTCGACGCCTACTATAATATTTGTTCAAACACCTAATGGCTATCTCTAACCGTTATGAAGTTACAGTCCTTTTAATTTTAGGGGAGGTTGGGGAGGGGAGGGTATACAAATTTCAACGCCCCTCAAATAGATTTAGGTAAGAATCAAAAATTTTTTCAGGAGTAAAAAAAGAGATGAAGGGGGGGGGGTGAAGGGGGGGATAAGGGGGAGTTTCTAAAAATGATTTCGACTAACGCAATGCCCCTCTATATAATTCTGAAAAAAAAATCGTTCCAAGTCTCTTAACTTTTGAGTTCCGCCTAAAGGGGGGGTGAAGGGGGGCAAGGGGGTCAAATTTAAAAAATGGTTTTTACTTCCCCAAGCCTCCTCTATACGAATCCTTAAAAAATCACACGTAATGTCACTTTATTTCCGAGATCCACCTAATGGGGGGGTGCAGGGGGGCAAGGGGGTCAAATTTGAAAAATGGCTTTTACTTCCCCGAACCTCCTCTATACGAATCCTTAAAAAAACACACGTAAAATTTATTTATTTCCGAGATCCGCCTAAAGGGGGGGATGAGGGGGGAAAAGGGGTCAAATTTGAAAAATGTTTTTTTCTTCCCCGAGCCTCCTCTATACGAATCCCTAAAAAAACACACGTAATGTTTCTGTATTTCCGAGAACCGCCTAAAGGGGGGGAGAAGGGGGAAAAGGGGGGCCACTTTGAAAAATGATTTTTATTTTACCGAGCCCCCTCTATACGAATCCCTAAAAAAAAACACGTAAAGTCTCTTCGTTTCCGAGATACGATAGGGAGGGGGGAGAAGGGGGGGGGAAAGGGGGGGTTTGGGACTTTTCCCATAGTCATGAGAGTTGATTGTTTACGAATCTGTCAAAATATACCCACCTCCCCATCCACCATCTGGGAGAACAATTCTGTCAGTGAGTGAGTGAGTCAGTCAGTGGTAATTTAGCTTTATATAGTATAATGTACGAGCGGCTTAAAGAAAAAAGGTTAGTATGAATGTTAATAGATGGAGAGGGAGAAGACCAAAAAGAGATGGATGAATAGGGTATTTCACCAAAAAAAAAAATAATTAGTCCGTCAGATAGATTTCCAAAAATAATAGACACGTATTTTTTCTATTTTAATACACAAAAGATGAAGATTTTGGTACGTTTTTTTACCAGAAAGTGACGTCAAAACCTTATGATCTTTGACACGTTTAATCTTCGTCAATTTTTATTAATATGATGAAACAAAAAACACGTATCCAATATTTTTCGATAATCTAACTGACGGACTAAACAGAATCATATTTTTTTTAGTCAGTCAACTAACCTATTGTGTGACGAATGATATGATATGATAGAATGGAGGAATCAAGTGTTGCGCCGATCACAAGTAGAATGGGACAAGGGCTCGAAGATGATGAATATGTAGAGATTTTGTGAGTATTGGGGTAAAGGGAACTCCTCAAAATAAATTCTGCTCGAACAACTTTTTAGCTAAAGTTTATTTATCATCATCAGCCAGAAGACGTCCACTGCTGGACAAAGACCTCCCCCATATAATGCCCTAACGAACGGTAACCTGCCGTTTGCATCCACCGGTTGCCCGCGACTCTCACGATGTCGTCGGTCCACCTGGTGGGAGGCCTACCAACGCTGCGTCTTCCATTTCGTGGTCGCCACTCGAGAACCTTTCTTCTCCATCTTTCGAAAATTCGCGCGTTAGTTGACACAAGAGTCCGGGCCTATATAGAGTCATAACCCCGCTCCCGCTTGCTCACTCGCTGCCCGCTAGTGCATTCGGCAATTCGAATGCACCGGAAAAGCCGCAAGGCGCATTTCAATAAATAAATCAATTATGCTTTGCAGTAGTGGAGTAGGCCCACTTCTAAGGTACGTTATATTTCATCATCTTATTTTACAAGCCTATTGCCATCAACCGATGTTTTTGGAAGCAAGCCTATTGCCATCAACCGATGTAATTGGGAGCAAGCCCATTGTCATCTTTACAGTATAGGAACACATTACACACATACATACATTTTTCATTTATGCTCCGTTTCTTTTGGCCGTAGCGTGATGTTATAAAGCCTATAGCCTTCCTCGATAAATGGACTATCCAACACTAAAAGATTTATTCAGTTGCAAGCGGTAGTTCCTGAGATATCTCTCTCCCAAGCGGCCGTAACGCTATTTCGTGACAAAAATCCAAATTAAATACACCCCATCTTTAAAGAAGTTTAACTTCAAAAACTAATGTTTTTAGGCGGTAAAGGTATAAATACCAATTCTAGTTGACATACTGATAGGGGGGCCCACAGGCGTGGATTGCTTAGGGCATCAAGTAGTCTTAATCCGTCACTGTATGTATCAAATACAATACAAGGTCAAAATTGTAGGGGAAACAAATTATCGCAAGAAAGGAGGTGACTGCTGAGATAAGGAGTAATAGGGAAGTATGGAAGAAGGAAGACATGTTGCGTCGACCCCAAATAAATTGGGATAATGGCAAGAGAATGATTACTACTTTCTCTGCCAAATTCAAAATATCATTTTTTTATTTGTATGCCCAAAATGGCAAAATCATCTCTATAGCTATGTATAGCCACAACTCGAAGGCGGGTTGTAGCCTTGTAGGCACACAAACGATTTATTGTTCAACCCATATGCTGAGTGCTTGAGACCGAAAGTGTTTAATAGTGTCTGGACTATTCAAAATTGGTTTACAAATCACAACACAACTTCAGCAACAAAAGAAACACTTTTCCCTATCTCAAATACAAGAACAATTTCTCAGGAGCCACCTCCAGTAGAACCAGAGGAAATGGAGCAAGAGGACCAGGAACCAGCCAGCGACGGTGAGATAGCAGCGAGGGAGAAGGAGGCACGGGCACAAGCGTCTATCAAGGAACGAGAGAGGGAGGTCCAGAGGGCGCTGGCCACGAGTCTGAGGGACAGAGACAAGGAACGGGAGTACCATAAGAGGGATGAGGCAGTTCAGGTGAGAATCAAAAGTCATTTATTCAAACTAGGCTGATAATCAGCACTTTTCGAACGTAAAAATTTACTTTACTTATTTACATGAGACAGTCCCCCAAAACGACACGTGTTTTAGCTGGAAAGAAGAAGTGGCGGAACAAAGTCTCCAGCAACACATCTGTCTGTTAGGTTAAAAGAACCAGACTCGACTTAGTGCTATGTTATCTTTATCTATCTAGATTTTTCATTTGTGTATGGTACCCATTATATATCGAGTTTCTTCCGTGCCTCGGACAGCATGTTAAGCTGTTGGTCCCGGCTGTCATATATACATCTTTGGCAGTCGTTACAGGTAGTCAGTGACCTGGAAATCTGATAACCCGTCTTAGCAAAGGTGTATCTTATTAACCATTACCAACTGGGTTGTGGAGGTCAGATAGGCAGTTGCTCCATGTAATATACTGGTATTCAGCTGAATCTAGTAAGACTGGAAGCCAATTACAACATAGTTGGGAAAAGTCGCGGCAGATCATAATGTCTAGCTTCTTCCGGGCGGCGACTTCCAGTCTTTTTTATTGGGACAAGCCCGCCACACTATTTTCAAATGCCTGTAACTCCTGTGCGCCAGAATCAACAGTGGCGACCGCTAGAAGCGTCGAGACAATGAATTGGCTATTTGACTACTGTTAAAAATTCACGAAAATGGTATTTCAAAGAACTAAAAGAAATAATACAATGTTTAAAAAAAGTAATAAAATCGGTCAAAAGAGTCAGATTACTGACTTTAAATGACTTGTTAGACAAAGACAGCGCGACAGAAATGTGACGTCATATGTCATACCGCCATATTTACGTAGTACAAATGGCTGTTTCGCGCGACAATGATATAAAGTACCCCCACTAACAAGTTCTAAAGCTACTTCGTTTTTATCGATTTTATTACTTTTTTCACATAACGTGTTATTTCTGTTAGCCAATTGAGACCAGAAGAAGTCCCAGTGAAACTGTTTAACTAAAATACTGTGATTTAGCAGCTGCATCCGGTAGCTTTGTTTTATTTGTTTTTCTGTCAGTCAAATGTGCCTGTAAAGGTCTAATTGAAATAAATGCTTCAAGTTTGAGTGTTAAATAAAAAATAATTGTTTTTTTTTTCAGCATTTCAACGCATTACTAGCAGACCTAGTGAGAAATCCCGACCTATCGTGGCGGGACGCTAAGAAACAACTCAAGAAGGACCACAGATACAGTCTAGCCGAATTATTGACTAAGGATGATAAGGTACAGTTCTAATACATCTATCTAAAGGGTATAAAAGTACCCTTAGCGAATTCGAAAGGCACTTGTTCTCTTCACCACTGCGATCATTTTTTTGTTCTAGAAATCTAGACCATACATGGGAAGCCACTTCTACTCGGTCACATTAACTTGACGTTTGACACTAGACGTAGAGATTTATTTATTTATTTATTCTTCAACAAATTACATTAGATTTGATTTTTAGATGCGTCAAGTTAATGTGACCGCGCGTATAGTTATGGAAATATTGGGGGTTAAAGTTCAAAATTTTCCACAGCTGTTTTAATTAATGCTAGTTTTGCAGGTTATAACTTTATTTAAATTTCTTCCATAACCCGTTTACTATTCAAAACATCCACTACCACAATGTTTTAAGAGTGCTACACATCGAATTTTACCGTACGATGTGAATTTACACCCTCGGCTCTGCAGTAACAAAGTTTCCCCAACTTGTATAAAAATATACTACGTTTTCTTTAGATAGCCCAATTCCTGAGCAAGATCAAATGTTTTTTATTACAGGAGCGACTATTCATGCAACACACAAGCGCACTTGCGACAAAACGCCGCGACAAACTGCGCGCGCTACTCAACGACAGAGGGATATCGTGTACGGCGCATTGGAGGGAGGTGAAAGCGTTGTTAGCAGAGGAACCTACTGCGCCTGTCTACAATAGTGCTTCACAGGTGAGGGACGCGATTTGTCGTTGCGACTTGTCGTTGCGATTAGTCGCAAGTAATTTTTTTTAGGGGAGATGTTTCTCAAGTAGGGTGAGTTACTGCCCTTTGTTCTCATATTATTACATTCGCAAAATATTATATTCGCAAAATATTATATTCTCGAATTATTATATTCTCAAAATATTAGAAGTACAATCAAACACAGTGAAAAATAAAAATGAATTTATTTTAATCAAAATCTCTTTATTCCAATACCTAGGCATCATGGAAACACTTTCGAACGTAATACAATATTAAAATAAAAATTAATTGCAGTATCATACAGTATTGCAAAATTATTTGCATTTAACATTAATAAAATATAATTAATATAACTGAAACTAACAAATCCCGAGTGATCAAGTGCATACAAGTTTTCAGTATTCAGTCTCGGATTCCCATCCGAGACAAATATAGATGGAACCTATGTGATGATGTCAAATATTAATTATTGTTTCCCTCAAATTAAAAACATTTTTCGCTGTGATTGTTCTTTGTGTAATATTTTGAGAATATAATAATTCGAGAATATAATATTTTGCGAATATAATATTTTGCGAATGTAATAATATGAGAACAAAGGAGTTACTGCGACTTTTCTATGCGATTCATCGCTACGATTAGTCGCCGTAATAAGTAGCGAGAAATTTTTCATAGCGGTTATCTTAAAAAAATATTAATTTATCATTACTTTAAAGTCATAAACTAGAAAGAAAACAGTTATTAAGTATTATTGAATACATGTTCTCCTCATTTCAGATGGAGCGCGAGTTCCGCGACTACCAGCGCGACAAGCAGTCGTGCGCCAAGACGGCGATGCGCCAGCTGCTGCAGGAGACGCGCAGCCTCACGCACCGCAGCCTGGCCGCCACGCGCGACCACCCCGCCGCGCTCGCGCACGTGCTCGAGTCGCTCAAACACGACGCCAGGTAAAGTCGCTGCCATTTGTCGCAAGTCGCTGCGATTAGTCGCAAGTAGCTGCGATTTGTTGCAAGTCGCTGCGATTAGTCGCAAGTCGCTGCGATTTGTCGCAAGTCGCTGCGATTTGTCATAAGTCGCTGCGATTAGTCGCATAGCACGTCTCGATTCATAAAATACTAATTTTGTTTGAATGACAAAATTAAAATCGGTCCAATTTAACTGTAACACTATATTTTTTCCAAAATATTTTTAACTAAATATTTAGAACTGTGTATCCTGCTTAGATGTGTGAAGTTTCATTAAAATCGGCTCAGTCAATATGGTAGTTGACTGCCTCAAAAAAATATGATTCTGTTTAGTCCGTCTGTTAGATTATTGAAAAATATTGAATACGTATTATTTGTTTCATCAAATTAATACAAATTGATGAAAATAAAGCTTGTCAAAGATCGTGAGTTACGGCTGGTGACTTCACTTTCTGGTAAAAAATCCGTTCTGTAGTTTAGGCGCTACGGTGGAACATACATACATACATAGACTGCCAAAAAAATTACCCTTCCTTTTGGCTTCGCCGTAGTCGGGTAAAAAATATACCAAACTGTGACGTCGCGCGGCTTTTCAAATGTATCGTCTTCATCTTTTGTTTACGTGAAAAAAGAAAATATACGTTTCCAATATTTTTGGAAATCTATTTGACTGACCAAAAAATAAGGACTTGAATTTTTTTTGTATGAAATGCCATACGGCGTAAACTTACACTCTTAAGGGTAAACAAGCCAACAGCACGAACTAGTTGGTGGGCGGGGCTAAAATGCATGCTATTTCATCCGACATCACGAGCGAAATGCATAGAGCGAAAGAGACACAACTAAAACGGGCTCGCGATTGTTTCTATGCAGACCTTTGGTAGTATGGATACCATGAAAAATCCATTGAATGTATCTGTTCAAAATAAAATAATTTGAATTCTTTAATAACTAATCTGTGTCTGTATGGTTTCACTTTTTTCATTTTCGTACTATATACGTAACTTATTTACGCCCAAAGATGGTTAAAATTTGTGCTAAAATATGAAAGTTTCGACGCTCATAACTTCCAAACTCATATTTTTTTTCCAATTCTGCTTCCATAGAGACCTAGATAATGACAAGACCAGTTGATGCAATTTAATTTTGAACCTACACCGTCAACCAGAGGAGTAATCACCATACTACGTTTGTATGGAAGAATGACTGGCTTGTGCAACCTTAAGGCGCTAACAGCACCGAAACTAGTTCCACCCACATCTTATTTCTTTTACTCTAAAATCACATCAAATTAGAAAAATCCAAAACACTATCATGCTAGTAAATAACCTGTAGTATTTTTAATAACAATTTTCATGATTGAGACTTGATAAATTAAGAGAATAACTGATTTAAGATAAAAGTGGCCACTTTTGGCGGTAATCAGTAATTCTCAAATAGTCCAGTGAAATTAGAGTTTCACCTCGGAATTTGAGATACCCAGCTACAAACTTGTATTTTGACATCCTAAACGTTGCCTCAAAACTTACATATGGTAGGATGTCCGCATCTATTAGAAATCTAAGGTCAAAGGTCACAAAAATCATTTTTTTGCAAATATCTCGTTTCCTATGGGTTTTTCGCTATTTGTATTTATGATCAATATTGTAGAGAATTAAATTCCCTACAATTTGTGATTCAATAATTTTAAACGATTTTTGTGACCTTTGACCTAGATGCAGACATCCTACCATATGTAAGCTTTGAGGCAACGTTTAGGATGTCAAAATACAACTTTATACAAGTTTGTAGCTGGGTATCTCAAATTCCGAGATTCCTACCTAATTTTGGCTAATTTGACTGGACTAAAAGGGTGTTTTAGATTTTTCAAATTTGATGTGATTTAATAGTAAAAGAAATAAGATGTGGGTGGCGCTAGTTTCGGTGCTGTTAGCGCCTTAAAATCGGTTCAGTCATATCGAAAAATAAGGACTTGAAAATTTCTTGTCTAACTAGTTAAATTCTCGAACAGATACTCGGCACTGGACCACATCCCGGACGAGCGCACGCAGATCCTGACGAGCTACCTCGAGGAGCTGGACAAGAAGGGCCCTCCGCCGCCACCCACGGCCACCGAGCCCTCGCGGAGAGCGAAGCAGTGACAGGTATGCAGCATACGACGTAGCCCTGACCGTACTGTTATAAATAAATTCTAAAGTCCAAATAGCAAATTAGCTGATTTGGGAATTTGCAAGCAGCGGCAGTCAACCTACGAAATTCACTATAGCTCAACATTTTTAACGATTCATGCAATTTTGGTGTTACTGTTACCCTGTGTCATCCCAATGCAGGGCAAAGGCCTCCCCCCACGATTTCCAAATTTTGCGATGTATAATTTAAAAATATATTCAGTGTAGTAAACACGTGTTCCAATTAAAAGGACCCACGAAGCGCCATCCTAACAGTACGAACCTATCAGGCTATACCAAACTAGATCACGCGGTTCTTTCATTGCACGAAAAGTGGAAAGCTTTCTATAAAAAAAAAAACTTTGCCCCACACTAGGAATTTCTCCTGTATTATAGGTGCGTTTACAAACATTTAAACTCACAAACACAAATACCCAGACCCGGAATAACTATCTGTAGGCCATACAAATATTGTTCCGTGCGGGGATCGAACACGCGAGACGCAGCGCAGCAGTCCAATCGCGCAGCCACTGCGCCAACCGTGGCGTCAGCTTGTTGTGTCGCTGTGTATACAGTCACGGCCACTATAAGATATGTATATTTACCAAAAATGGAAAAAGGTTTTTTCGTGTAATAATGATTGCAACTTTGATAAAAGATCTATTTCATAATTGTGCCGAACCCAAAATATTATGTTTGTAACTACATAAAATTACAATCAATACGTTAGACAAAACTCACTTTTATGATGAAAAAGAAAAAAATATACTTGGAAGTGAAACATCTACATTCTACAGGGTTAATAGGAGACTTTAGATGCAAATGTTGCCCCAAAATTCAGTAGTTTTTGAGTTATTCCGTTTTTTTTAACTGAAGTCCAAGATTAACTACTTATTTTCTGTTCTGTGCTACTTACTTACTACTAAATCAAAAACGGATTTAGTAGTCCATGACTTTGTATTACGTTTTATACTTTTTTAGACAGCTGACAAGATAAGGATATTTTCTAATATTTTTTACATCGGCGTAGTTTTATTTTGTCCGCCAATATTTTTTTAAGAAGTGATGACAAAATTTTATTTATTGCATTTTAACCCTACCATAAGTACCATGACGTCCTGCAATGAATACGTTGAGTTACCAGTAACCCTGTGTATAAGAATTTAAATAGGTGGACAAATTTTAACACAGCGTTCAGTTCGTCTAACCAAAGATATCTACCTAAACAAAACAAAATCACAAAATAAAGTGTTTTGTTTTTACTAAAAATAATAAATTGCCGGCGCTCTAGAACAAACTCATCCTTTGTGAGTAGGTACTTAAAATAATGCGTTATTCTTATTATTTTTTTTACCATCGTCCTTATTAGTGGTCTGAATGAGTTCTAAAATTTTGTCCACCTATTTTAATGGGACCTTATATAATAGAAAGCCACATTATTTGTGAGTGCCGTAGACATATTACCCCGAGAACCAGACCACGCGGGAGAAGCTAATTGTTAATTATATTCTTCTCTTTTCCAGAAACAGTTAACCAAAACATACAAAAAGAGAAGACCTCAGTACAAGAGAAGAAGATTTCGACGCCTGCAGCAATAACAAGAGACAGACAAAACTACAACAATTTGTATATTTTGAGTTAGTCAAAATGATTCCTTAGATATTGTAATTTTTAAATGAAATGACATAAAACATAAAGTTTTATTCTTGCGTTTTATTTATTAGGTGCCCCGCAACCTGAGCCCCGCAACCTGAATCACTTTTTTTTGTGTATGAAATGGGTCTACTCATGATTTCATTCTTGTCCTAAGGGCAGAGTTGAAGTCGACGATGGAACGAGCTTACCCAGAAGAAGCCAGATTAGGGTTATATGAACTCAGGAAAACCGACGCAGGCAGGGAGTTCTGGCTGTGCGCTGGAGTAGCAGCCAGCTCCCCATCTCGACTGGCCGAACGTTCTGATTTACATCGCATAATTAGGGACTTAGCAAAGCGCTTCGTACGAATGTGTGGAACATCGACAAGGTATGGGTATGGTATGTATACCTGCAGTACGTCTAGTCTCCCGATGGAAGAAGGAAGATAGTCGATGTCGGTGGCAAAACACCATATCAATCAAACAAATGTCACCGACTTCAGAAGCTGAATTTTTCTTCTGAAAATTATTTTTCACTTTTTGGTGTTTTTGAAGTCGGTTGGTCGGTTGTTTTTTTTTGCAAAAAAGTTTTTTTGTATTTATAAAAACTGTTGTACTTAAACTTATTGTTCTTAAGTCGTATAGGGAACATGCAGGGTGTGAAAGCCAGTATAAGATGCCTTTGTGTTAGGTGCGGTAAGGATGAGTGGTAAGTGAGTGAGTGGGTGTATGACGAGTTGTATTTTTTTTTGTGTGAAAAATGAAATAATAATTATGTATGCGTGCACATGTACTAGAGGAGAGAAACGACATATTATATAATTCTACTATCTATACCTACATATAATAAAACAGTAAAAAAACTGTGTCTGTACATTGAATATATTAAAAAAAAAATAATTGAGGGGGGTTTAGAAACAGTAATAGAGCACAAATCCAAAAAAAAAACTGTCTGTTTGTTTGTACACGCTAATCTTCGGAACGTAAGCGTCAGGACCCCTGGACCAAAAGAGATATTTGATGTTTTGAAAATACCAAAATGTACACACGGCTACACATCAAGCTATACAAAACCAGTTAATCTTGGCCTCACTTTACTAGATCTTTTCGCACAATGAACGATCAGATTATACTGGTTTTGTATAGCTTGATGTGTAGCCGTGTGTACTACCTTTTTTCTACTATTTGATACCTAACTTCAAATATTAAGTACCTCGACTGACGGCGAAAAAACACGTAAAGTAAGTGGTCAGACATTCTGACGTCAGGTTGTCTGGACCATTTTTTTTTCATAGTTCGAGACAACATAACGAATTTATCTCTTTGTAAATATGTACTACCTTTTTAGTACCTCAAAATATATTTTTTTCAAAATTTTTTGGCATTCCAGAAAAATGTTACGCAACAAACAAACTTTGAGCCGAGCACGAGCGGAGCCGGTCTCGGCTTCGTCGTTCGCGGCGTAAGTGTGGACGTACAACGAACCTACAATGATCACGGTCTTCGAACGTAGTCAAATCTCTTTGTGTTCGCCAAAAAATCGTCAATTTTCGGAGCACAGCCGAGTACGAACGAAATGCTCGCAGTGCGCTCGTTCGAGGCTTGTAAGTCGGTCCACACTAGACGACGAATTGTGTTTGGCTCGTGCTAGGCTCGAATAGCGTAGACGCAGCTTTAAATTACAGAATAAGCAATAAAGTTAATAATTAACATATGTATATTTTTTTCAAAGAACAATGGGCAGGTTTGTATAGACCCCATCCCTCCCCTTGTAACACTTTTTCCTATATGTCAAATGAAAGAGCGTAAACAATAAAACATTTGATTGTATGGCAATAAATGTGTGAATAATGAGGGAAAAAAGTTATTCACCGAAATAGTTTTTTTTTTTAGGCGGATCTGCTTGAGCCATACCATGCCATAGCAACCGATGACGCCATTCCGGAGGTGACTAGGGTAGACCTGAGAGTGGCAGTACGGAGGCTTAAGGCCAAAACTACCGCCCCGGGGCCCGATGGCTTGCCTGGCAAAGCCTGGACCCTGGCCTCAGACTCAGAGGCTCTTGGGCCCCGACTGGAGTGGCTCTTTAGCTCGTGCATGGAAAGAGGCCAGTTCCCGCTTCGTTGGAAGACGGCGAAGCTGGTCCTCATCCAGAAGCCGGGGCGCCCTGCGGACTCGCCGTCCGCATACCGGCCCATTGTGTAGCTCGACGAGGTGGGCAAGCTCTTTGAAAGAGTAATTGCAAACCGCCTCGCCGAGCACCTTGAGGGAATGGGTCCGGATCTTGCGGATCAGCAGTTCTGCTTCCGCAAGAGGCGCTCGACGGTGGACGCCATCATGCGCGTGAGAGCCCTCACGACGGGAGATGCGGTCTCTTGGAGCGGTGTGGCCTTGGCGGTGTCTCTCGACATCGCCAACGCCTTCAACACCATGCCCTGGAGCTGCATCAGGGAGGCACTTCGGTATCACCGGGTGCCGGCCTACCTTCGTCGTGTAGTCGGGGACTACTTGACAGACAGGGCTGTCATCTACCCTTTTCAAAACGGAGAATGGAACCGGCGAGAGATGTCGTGCGGTGTTCCACAGGGTTTGGTTCTGGGGCCGCCCCTGTGGAACATCAGTTACGACTGGGTGCTGCGTGCCGACCTCCCCCCTGACGGGGGGAGTCGCACGAGGCGTCGGCCGACGATATGACATACGCGGATAGTCGTGGAGAGGATCCGGCAGCTGGGTCTCGAGGTGGCGCATCACAAGTCCAAGGCTATGTGCTTCTATGGGCGTGGGAATGTGTCACCGTCGGGATCCCAGCTAACGGTGGGAGGGGTTCCCATCGGCGTCGAGTGTACTATAAAGTACCTGGGACTCGTCCTCGACAGCCGGTGGAACTTCGTGGAGCACTTCCGACGTTTGGCTCCCAGACTGGAGCGGGCCGCGGCTGCCTTTAGGTGGCTCTTGCCCAATCTGGGGGGGCCAAATGCCTCCTGCCGTAAGCTGTATGCGGGGATCGTGCGGTCCATGGCCCTTTACGGGGCCCCGGTGTGGGCGCGTGCCGTGAAGAAGCGGGCCGTCCACTACCTGAACGCGCCCCAAAAGGTCATGGCCGTAAGGCTAGTCCGCGGGTACCGTACGATCTTCCGCGAGGCGGCGAATCTCCTTGCCGGATTGCCGCCATGGGATCTGGAGGCAATAGTCCTCGCGCGCCTGCATGAGTGGCGCGCGGAGGCGCTATACCGGGGGGGTCACTCTGTTGCCGCGGCATTTCTGCGCAGCGGACAGACCTCCGGTGCGATCTCATGGCGGCATGGAGACAGCGACTGTCGCAACCCCGGGCAGGGCACGCCACGATAGTGGCAGTAAGTCCCCTCTTTGAGGAGTGGCTAGAGAGGAGCCACGGCGCCCTCACCTTCCGAGTACTTCCGACTGACGCAGGTCCTCACCGGACACGGATGTTTCGAGAGGTACCTGTACCGAATCAGGCGGGAGGAAACGCCCGGATCCTTCCACTGCGAGGATCGACCGGAGGACACGGTGAAGCACACTGTGGAGGTGTGCTCTGCTTGGGTGGAGCCCCACCGTGTCTCGTAGCGGCGATCGGCGGCGGCGACCTCTCGCGTCCGGCCCTGGTGCAAGCCATGGTCCGGGGCGAGGAGGAATGGGATGCCGTCGCCTCCTTCTGCGAAGCAGTAATGCTAGCAAAGGAGGTGGCGGAACGAGAGAAGGAAAGAACCTCTCGTCCCAGCCGCCGCGGAAGGCGCTCCGTGCGTCGGGGGCCACGTGATGGCTTCCGGCCACCGTAGACGCGGGCCTGTGGACGGTGAGTAATGGGCTAGCTCGTCGTACGGCCGTCGTCATGACGGCAACAGACCGTGTTGACGGCGCGTTCGTGTTCTACGCGCACCTCAAAGAGATGTCATCAAGGAGAGGCCCGCAAGGGCCGACGCCCGTCGGGGCTGCGGATTATCGAAAGAGATGACGTGACCTCGGCACAAGGGCGAAGAAGGAAACTGGGTTGGTTTTTAGTCAGTAGAAGTCTGAGACTCCCCTTCGCTCTGCCGAAGAGGGGGGGGGGGGGGTTAATTGATGATTTTCCACCCACTAAAAAAAAAAGAATAGGAAAAATTATTACAAGGGGAGGGACGGGGTCCATACAAACCTGCCCATTGTTCTTTGAAAAAAATATACATACGTTAACTATTAACTTTATTGCTTATTCTGTAATTTAAAGCTGCGTCTACGCTATTCGAGCCTAGCACGAGCCAAACACAATTCGTCGTCTAGTGTGGACCGACTTATAAGCCTCGAACGAGCGCACTGCGAGC
Source organism: Diarsia dahlii (assembly GCA_949775195.1). NCBI lineage: Eukaryota > Metazoa > Arthropoda > Insecta > Lepidoptera > Noctuidae > Diarsia > Diarsia dahlii. Next base: position 11,999,890 of record OX459217.1, on the reverse strand, counting down.
ATTTCGTTAGTACCTACTCGGCTGTGCTCCGAAAATTGACGATTTTTTGGCGAACACAAAGAGATTTGACTACGTTCGAAGACCGTGATCATTGTAGGTTCGTTGTACGTCCACACTTACGCCGCGAACGACGAAGCCGAGACCGGCTTCGCTCGTGCTCGGCTCAAAGTTTGTTTATTTTTCTGGAATGCCAAAAATTTTTAAAAAAAATATATGTTGAGGTACTAAAAAGGTAGTACATATTTACATAGAGATAAATTCGTTATGTTGTCTCGAACTATGAAAAAAAATATGGTCCAGACAACCTGACGTCAGAATGTCTGACCACTTTCTTTACGTGTTTTTTCGCCGTCAGTCGAGGTACTTAATATTTGAAGTTAGGTATCAAATAGTAGAAAAAAGGTAGTACATTTTGGTATTTTCAAAAAGAGAGAAAAAAAAATTGAAAAAAAAATCTAAGTGTTGGTCGATCTTTTAACTTGTGTATAGGGCGCAGGACTTGGTAAAATTTTCAGAGGTTTTATTTTTTCAGATTTCAGCTATTTTTATTGCAGCATCTTATTAACCTTGTCCATAGAAACAATTTAAGCTCTGAGACACATGGTCCTACGACGCACCATTTTGGAAATAAAGAGTGTTCTAGATAAAACGAACTAAAATTCGTAGGACCATAACTCGGAAACAGTGCGTCGTAGGACCATGATTCTCAGAACCTAAATAAGTTCTATGGTCAAGGTCAACTCAAAACTGCAACAGAAAAATCAGATTTCCCAAAATAAAAAAAACCGGCCAAGTGCGAGTCGGACTCGCGCACCGAGGGTTCCGTACAAACAAAGTTTAAAATTACTTAGAATATTTTTATTATGTGATGTAACTAAAAATTTATGGTTTTCGTAATTTTTCCTTTATCTATGCTATAAGACGTTGCTTCGTACCAAATTTCAAGATTCTGAGTTCACGGGAAGCACCCTGTAGGTTTTGATTCCCTTGCAAGTGTCGAAAATTTGCGGCATAAACGGCTGTATCTTTTGATTGCGTTGGCTTAGAAGTTTGATTTTTTCACAGCTTCAAGGGACAGTAGACCTGAGTAATTGATATAAATTTCAGCTTCATACCTCCACGCGTTCCTGAGAAAAAGGGTCTTGACAGACGGACGGACGGACAGACGGACAACAAAGTGATCCTATAAGGGTTCCGTTTTTTCCTTTTGAGGTACGGAACCCTAAAAACAGGAAAATTGACTGTTGAAAATGATTTTTTTTTTACAATTTTTGTATTTTTTTTGCTGCTCATAGTGCCTCTAAGCGTATACCCCAACTCCTAAAAATCCGAAGAAGGAACATGGGTGGTTTTTAGTCAGTAGAAGTCTGACACTCCCTTTCGCTCTGCCCAAAAGCGGAGTCAGGGGGGAAAGGGGTCATTTGATGATTTTTCACCAACAGGGAAAAGAAAAGCTTTGACACTTACACCACAAAAAAAACATTTCTGACGTTTTGCATATCTGTCATATTGCGAACCTGACATTTTGCGAATCTGTCTTTTTGCGAATCTGTCATTTTGCGTTTCTGTCTTTTCGCGAACCTGTCATTTTGCGTTTCTGTCATTTTGCGTTTCTGACCATTTGAGAAAATAATCTCACACCTGACGATTTGCTAATCTGGCATTTTGCGTTTCTGACATTCTGCGCCTAAACCTATAATTTATCTTGGAAACTTGAACACCTGATGCAGAACCGCAACACATCAAAATTTCCACGTGAACGAAGTCGCGGGCATCAGCTAGTATATAAGTCGGGTTTTCCTTCCTGACGCTATAACTCCAGAACGCACGAACCGATTTCCACACGGTTTTGCATTAGTTGGAAAGGTATCGGGCTCAGTGAGGTTAAGAGCGTTTTTTTTTTATTTTTTTTTTATTTAGGTAGGTAGTAGGTAAAGAAAAAGGGCATTGCAAGGCATGCCGGGTTCAGCTAGTACTGTTATAATTTATTCTAATACCTACAGTATTGTTATAATTATGTTGCAATTTTGAACAATGTAACAATGTGGACGTATTATAAAATAAGTTATACAACATGTTACATAAATCTGTATGCACCTTAAGATGCCACCCTCACTGTTAGCGTCAAGATGAGGGAGGAGGGGGTGGGAGGCGGAGGAGCATGGAGGAGGAGAAGGGATGAGGGTTGAGGAGGGGGGAGGGAGGAAGGGATGAGGAGGAGGTAGGGAGGAGGAACAGGGAGGGAGGAGGAGGTTTTGTATAAATGTGACGTGTGCTATAGAGTATGATGTAATAGATCGTAGCAGGTGGAGTTATGGTTTCTGCCTTCCCCATGGGATAAAGGCGTGAGTTTATGTATGTATGTAGGTCTGACTGAGTGCAGCGTGATTCGACAATCAGTGCCGAGTGTGAGAGGAGAGGAGTTGAAGAGGAACTAAGCTACAGAAATGAAAAAAAAAACAATTATTTTTTACATTTTTTTTTAAGGAAACAAGTTCTAAAGTTATAATTAAAGCTATTACCAGAGTCGAACATTCTATTACAGTTTGTTAGCTAAATACAGCACTTTCAGGCCGCTTTGGTTGGTTGTTTGGGCGTGCACCGTGGATTAGCGTTCAAATGTGTGAAGCAATTTGGGAAGCTTGGCAGTTCTCGTTCTCCAGTTGGTACGGACCTTCGTTTGCCTAAATTAGAGGTAGGGTTAGTACTGGTGGCTTTTGGTACCTCCCATAAGCGCACAGACGGCTTCGGTTGCGCTTGCCCACCAGAACTGCTCAAAGTTGACTGGTAACATGTCAGAACGGAGTTGACCAGGGGCTTCGAAGGATCGTTCACCTGCTTAGTCTCATTACTCGGGTGCTTGTGGAACATTGTCAGATTGCTGCCCGACTGCTTAAGAGACTTCGCAACCTCAGCAACCGTTTGCGGCGGTTCCGCAACACTTCGTTCTGAAAGCGGCGGTATTAGAGAGTGCGGTTCTTCTGCTTCTTCAAGAGTTTCACGATAGGCGTTGCAAGAGCAACAAGAACAGTTCCCAGATTCGACTTTTTCAGAAGCCATAGCTATACAGCATTGGGTGAAAGCTCCGGGGCCCGCGGGTGAGCCTAGGGAGCTGGTATTGACGGGGACAGGAGGCGAGCATTTGCAATTCATGCCTGGGCTTAGCCACTGTCCACAGGGAGGATTCACCTGGGGGGGAGGTGGTGGCCCACCTTGGCGTGGGTGGCTTGGGTCCGGGGGGGTTTTAGGTGGGGTTTTAGATGGGGCGGTGAAGTTTACTGGAATGTTGGGGCTTGGACAAGGCCCGACTCCACAGCATGCACCAGGACCGAAGGGAAGACACGAGCCACAGCCGCAGGGCCCGCAACCACCGCAGCCACAAGGCGCAGTAAGAGGGCCGCACGGGCCGCATGGGCCGCACGGGCCGCATGGGCCGCATGGACCACAACAGCCACCACATGGGCCGCAAAAGCCACATGGGCCGCAACCGCAACAGCCACCAAAGTTGCCACAATAAGGCCCGCATCCACCACAGGGGCCAGCACACATGCCACCGCAGCAGTTATAACACCCGCATCCCGGCCCAACGTTACACGAACCGGAAGAGCAGCAGCCTCCGAAACCACCGCAACCACAACCAACACCGGGGAAGCAAGGACCACAAGGTCCAAACGGGCCCTTGGGTCCGCACGGCCCACAAGGCCCTATGCCACCGCATACAGGTGGACACCCGGCAGCAAATGGAAACGGGCCACAAGGACCATACGCGGCACTATTAGGTGCACAAGGCCCACCCGGCAAGCCACTCATCAGACGTCCTCCCCCCTTGGCAGACAATGGAAGACAGTTCATAGACAAGGAATTCATATTAAAGGGTAATTTAAGTTTAGAGACATCCAACATATTCATGGCTTGCTGACTTGGCATCAAGTTTATGGAACTGCCTGATCCTCGTCTGCCAGTGGGCATTACAGCAAGTGAGTTCAGCACTCCGCAGACACAGCCAGGGTTACAAGGGCCGCATGGCCCACCGGGACTAGGGGCGCAAGGGCCGCATGGGCCACCTGGGGACACCGGGCCGCCTGGCACGCACGTACCCGTTACATGGTAAGGTCCACAGAACCAGAAACCATAGGGATAGTAGTAATAACCTGTCATGTATTGGATGCACCTAGGGGGGACATTGCAAGGTGGGGGGAGGGAGCCACAACAGGGCGCGCAGCACTTGGGTGAACAGCAAGGTGCGCAGGGAGCACACACGCTGCCGAGATGTTGCATCATGTTCCCCGAAGCTGTTCGCTTTACCGGAGACATGTTGGAGCCGGAACTATAGTAAGACCGATAGTTGCTGGAAACTGGTGAGTTCTTTAGCTCGTTACTTAAGATAGCAGACCGAGTCCTCGGCTGGAATTGGTCCGGGAACTGACGCTGCTGGCTGCTTGCTCCCGTCGTCGACAAGGTCGGGCAGGATTTGCACATGTGTAGTGGCGACGCAGGCAGCCGCTTCGCTGGGTCCGAGTAGTTCCGCAGCCAGGTTATCCCTGCTGATGCCGCCGGCACATACCGCCCCGTACTTTGATGTATCTTATTCTTCGGCGAGGCGATTGATGCTGAAAGGACGATTGCTTTACTGTAATCACAATCCTAACTCAAAAAAATACACCAGGAGAATAAAAACAAAATTAAACGAAAATTGTATAAAGAGATTTTATTTAATTCCTTGTATCTTACAAGTTACATGTTGATAATTCAATCTATTTAATTAGGGGGAGTCATCAGCTTTTGTTCCATGAACTGGGTGCTCCTTGTGCCAACGTTCTGGTAGGGGGAAAGTGATAAGAGGGGGAAAGGGTCTTTTATAACAGGGGACATTGGTGTACTGAAACTCCCCAGTGGGGGTGGGATTATCACGTTGTTCCTTAGTTAATAAGCCTCTCGGACTTTCTAAATCAGGACACATGTCGCAGTTTCTTCTGGACTGTTTATAATGACTCCTCCTGCTATGAAAACGTCTAGCGTAACTATTAAAGAACTGGCGCGGTCTGCAGCGGGCGGTCTTCACGCAGGGAGTGCAGTATACTGAGATTTGTTCAGGGAAAGGGTTGGGGCAGCCCTGGGGCTGGGGCTGGGTGCTGAAGGGGCACACAACTGTGTAGGAGGGTACACCAACGCGCGAGGATAACATCGGGATGGTGTTTATTGGGAAGAATTTGGCTATGCCTCCTTTAGTGCACACGGGCTTTTTACTCTCACGCGGGGCGAAGTCTGGACGAGGCAGTGGTGGAGAACTCGGTCCACAACTCATGGTAACTTTGTGTTGCTGGGGGTTCGGTGGGAAGCTTGATACTGGTTGTAGTGGGAAGCTTGAAGTTGGGCTTGTAGGGCATACTGGTGCTGGGCTTGGAGGAAACTCTGCTGTTCGGCATGGAGGAAAGTCTGCTATTGGGCATGGATCGAAGTCTGCTGTTGGGGTTCGAGGGAAAACTGATATTGGGCTCTGCATACCCTGAGAAGGAGGCTGTGGGAAACCGCCTACCATGGCCGTGGTAATCGGACTTAAACAGGCGCAGCATTTCGAGCAAGGACAACATGGAGCACAAGGAGGACCGCAACGGGGGCCGCAAGGGCCTCCAGGGCAGCAGGGACCTCCAGGTACACATGTACCCGTTACATGGTACGGCCCACAGAACCAAAAGCCGTAGGGGTAATAGTAGTAGCCAGTCATATACTGGATGCATCTCGGTGGTACGTTACACGGAGGAGGTAAGCTGTTACAGCATGGATTGCAACAAGGCGCGCAGGATGCGCATTTGGCAACTTGAGATGAAGTATGAACATTATTGCTGGAGACCAAGCCAGAAAACGAGCCTGTCCGATGGTTCAACAAGCGTTTAGCGCCGCTTATTGGTAAACTGCCCCTCGGTCTACATAGAGGCGCGATTGCAGGACAAGACACGCCGAATCGTAAAGCCGCGGTCTTCGCGGTCCGGTTGCAACATGCTGGTGGCTGCGGCTTCTGTTTTCCTCTCACGTCGATGGTCCCCACGATCAGCCGTCGGACCTGGTTCCTCAAGGTTCTGTGGCATATGGCCGCCGTTGTCGCTGCAAGGGAATTTTATGCTATTCACCTTCATTATTAGATCCAAGACTTTCGCTAAATATTAAACTGGTCATTATGCTCGCAAAGACACTATATCAGATAGCTTTCCTTCAACGTAATCGAGTCGCTGTGCAAGCGTAGTCAAATAAAACGATCAAATTATAGAGAACATTTATTGTAATCGTCTAAATTAAATGAAATACAAAATATATAAATATAAATAGTCATCTTAGGTAAATATATATATCAAACAAATGTTGCACTGAAAAAAGACTTGAAAATTATTTATTGATCCGGAAAGTTAGCATGGTGCCTGCTTGTTGAAAACTCCAGCCATCCTTGACGGCATCTTTTTGTCTTCTTTCTTTAGCTCCTCCACTTTGCTTACAGGTCCCGAATTCGCTAAGCATTGGGCGCATACAGGGCTCGCTACGCACTTTTTGGGACATGGTTTAGGGCAAGGTGGGCAGCAGGGGCCACATGGCCCACACGGGCATGGGCATGGCCCACAAGGACCGCAAGGACCGCAGGGACCGCAGGGACCGCAAGGACCACAGGGGCCACAGGGACCGCATGGACCACAGGGGCCACAGGGTCCGCACGGGCATGGGCAGCGGCAGGGACCACAGGGCCCACAAGGACCACAGGGTCCACAAGGGCCGCATGGTCCACACGGGCCGCATGGTCCACACGGGCCGCAGGGTCCACACGGTCCACAAGGACACGGTCCACACGGGCTACATGCGCAAGTTGCAGCACAAGGGCTGCATGCGCAGGGGCCGCACGCCCCACAAGGTCCACAGGGGCCGCAGTTGCCGCATGGTCCACACGCGGCGCATGAGCATGGTGGCGCGCATTTGCTGGCACAGCTGGGGCAGGGACATCCGCATGTCGGGCATGCTTGCTTTCCATCCTTTTTGTCACCATAGCTTCTTATGACGACGCGCTGATCTCCACAACACAACAGCCTTGTGCGGCCTTGCAAACGTGGCCCGAAGTAAACGTTGCGAAGCGCTGTAAAGGACATCCAAGCATATAATACTAGGCGAGAAAGCCGCTGGTTGGCTCATGCTATTCGGAAGAACGAAGGGCTCACGCGAATTCGCCGAGTATTATAAGCATGGAGGTCCTGACACGGCGGCCACCGTTCTCCATAATAACAGAACCGTACCAGCGGCAGGGTAGTTTAAGGGCTATTTTATACGAAGCAATTTAGTTGCCCGGGCAAGTCAATGTAGTAGAATACCTAGCATAATATGACTCTCGAAGTTACGGACCCAATATTTAGGCATTGTAGTACTGCTGAATGCAGGCTCTACTTTATGAGAAGAAGTGGAATTATAAGCATCGTTTAAATTTAAATGCATTTATATAAACAGGCGAAAATTAAATTGCTTCGTGTATCATTCTTAGTGACAAATGTCAACTGCCACGCGATTGTCAAGTTTTTTTTTTTATCCGTCTGCGTTGAATCCAAAAGGAGAGTTATTTTTGGTTAAGACATTACTATTTAGCTACGCTATGCTACCACTTACCTGTATTTAAGAGAGCTAAGATTAAGATGATAATCTAAGAAAATCTGCGATGATACCCGCCGTTACATATATTTACTTGAAAATCCCGCCCGATTTAGCTTACAATAGTGATGGGAAACAGTTGCAATGTCTAGATGTTTCGATACACACAATCACAATCGGTTCTAATTACAATGGCAAATAATAATTAAATAGATTATACTCACATAATACTCCATTATTCTTTCTCGACACCGAGGCTAAAGATCTGCCTCCGATGTATTTAAGCATCGACACGTTTTTGGGCAAAATTGCCTTTCTGAAAACTAGGGACATGTTTTGCGATTTACTTTTTCGTTTTACTTAAAATTTTGATTTATGACGGCTAATACTTGGAGATTTTTATCTAAGTAGTTGTGTATATTTTACTTGAAAATTTTGGCCATGGTAGAATCGTGACCTTAGAGCTTGTCTCGTTAGAACAAAAGCTGTGTGACTGACGCTGTGACGTTCGATTTTTTCAATATTCTTTTTCAAATATTCTTTTCCGTCTTCTTTTCTTTCTTTTTATGTTTGAGTATATTTTAACTATAAAACTTTTTGGTGGAATTTATAAAAAAGCATAAAATACAGTGTTGCAGAGATCTTTTGTGCTTAAGGTGTAATGCGACAAGGTAGCTCGCGGAATTCGTTTTTTTTTTGTGTTTTTTGCAATTTACCGATCAGTATCAGGGAATTTCGCGGGCTACCTGTCACATTCGCCATAAGGAGGATGCACTTGGATAGCCCGCGAATTTCCAGATTCCTTATATTTTTTTCAATTTGCAGGTCAGTGTCAGTCAAGTCTTATGTTAAAGATTGTATGGTTCGGGACCATAACAATTAATCAATCACAGAATAATTAAATCATCAATACAACCTTCTTCGTCATCATCATCATAACAGCCCGGAATCATACACTGCTTAGTATAGGCCTCCCATTGACAATACCCATCCCTCTCCTAGAGAGGTGGCCTGAGTCCCTGCAGTGGGAACATTGTAATCTCTTAAGAATATGGAAATTGATAATGTGGGTAGTACAATAAGAGCTGCACTAATAACATACAATGCCATCTGCCGGAGTAGTTACTAAAATGATAAGTTCAGTAAAAATCCTTTTGTAGAAAATGTTCTAAAATACTGCAGTTGTTGTTATTAGTGTATTATAATTTCGGAATACTACTATTATACATACTACTATTAATTTTTTGAATCACTAAACAATGTATGTTGAATTCATACAACAAAAAACTTTTTTGCAAAAAAAAAAACAACCGACTTCAAAAACACCAAAAAGAGAAAAATAAAGTTAAGCAGAAAAATCAGCTTCTGAAGTCGGTGACTTTTGTTTGTTTGACTTCATGGTTTTGCCACCGACTTCAGAAGCTGATTTTTTAATACATTGTTTAGTGATTCAAAAAAATAATAGTAGTATGTATAATAGTAGTATTCCGAAATTATAATACACTAATAACAACAACTGCAGTATTTTAGAACATTTTCTACAAAAGGATTTTTACTGAACTTATCATTTTAGTAACTACTCCGGCAGATGGCATTGCATGTTATTAGTGCAGCTCTTATTGTACTACCCACATTATCAATTTCCATATTCAGAGATTACTATAGGCTGATGGTGGTTGTAATTAAACAGACTTCTTTTTAATAACATTATTCGCCTCTAAAATCTATATTGCCTTCTAAATTACTACTTATATCACGACAACAATTACAAAGAGTGGTATTTTATTCGTCATCCATGAATAAATAAACAAAAACACAATTTTGTAGCACTGCTTTTTAAATAATTTTTTTGAGTTGGCAACACCGTCGACGACTCTTGGCAACACATCACGAAACGCTCGTTTAAATTCCCTCATTTTACTGTTTATACCCATGATATCCTAACTAATCCTAATCCTAACTAATATTATAAATGCGAAAGTAACTCTGTCTGTCTTTCTGTCTGTCTGTCTGTCTGTCTGTCTTTGCTTCACGCCTAAAGTACTGAACCGATTTGTGTGAAATTTGGTACAGACATAGTTTGGAACTTGAGAAAGGACATAGGATAGTTTTTATTACAAAAAATAAAATATAAAATAAAGTTTATTCCGGACACACAGCGCCATCTATTGGGTGCGCGTTCACCTTTGGTGCGAAAAAAGGGTTGAAAGGGAGGGATGAAGAGATTACTTTTGGTCGCGTTAGCCGACATCGGTCGCGGTAACCGACATTCACGCGGACGAAGCCGCGGGCATCAGCTAGTTATAAATAAAAAGAGGTAGTTATCGCATTAGCACGTACAAATTGTTGAGGACAAACTAAGTCAATTGTTGCAGTTTAGCAACGATTACTAACTAGCTATCTCTTTCTAATTTTCTATCTTATATGTTCCGTATTATCTATCGCTGTCGTAGTTTTAAATTACTATATAACTACCTTTACGCAACGATATCAACGCCAGTTCAGTATGAACATGGCGTATCTTTCTTTATAATATTATTGGTTTATAACCTCATTTGTTTTTACCTAGTTCTGTCAAATCCTGTGTATTTACCCTTTTACAATATACCTTTACTAAATAACGTACGTGACTCATTGAAATAGCCCAAATACCAAACCCCTGAGAAAACTCTTCTTAAAATTCAGTTGCATCTCGTCTCGACTGTTCGGGAAAAGGCTAGGCGGATGATAGGCTGCTATATTATAATTTTTAACATTTAAATATAAATAAAAAATTGGTAGTTTACAACCCTGGCCAGGTATTTCGTGAGTCTTCATATAGGCGGATGCGCTAAAGTAGGTAGTCCGTGAAATAAAAAAACTCACATTTTTGCAATTTGCAGGTCAGTGTCATTAAAATCTCGAGTTGATTTAATTCCATTGAGTGACTATTTGATGAAAAATATAACGACGCTGAAAAAGTATGAAACAAGATTTTCAAGAACAAAAAGAAAAGCCGTAGTCATACGTTATTAAAGTGTTTAGGTTGGTACTTACGTGATAAGTTACTTATCACGTGTGACTACTGCTTTTCTTTTTGTTCTATCCTGAAAATCTTGTTCATATGTCGAGTTCCGATAAGTAGATTAGGAGCTATGAGGGAACAGATGAAGATACTCACACACATACATACATACATAGCCAGTCAAAATCATAACCCTCCTTTGGCTTTGCCGTAGTCGGGTAAAAAGGCATTCAAACAAGTTAAATGAACTGAGAGCGTTGGATTCAATTGGTGATTCATCATTATTACCTACTCAGTAAAGTCACATTTGTTATGGTCGCGAATCCTATTTTAACTAACACGTGGCTTCGCCCACAATATATACGAAAACTTTAAGTAAATCCGAATTTCACGGGCTACCTTGGAGCATCCACCTTAAGCAAGTCTACAAACTCCTGGGTGGGGAGGTGGGGAGTAGCACGACGCATAATCCCTTAAATTGGCAAATGAATTTATTTCTAAAGTTCAATGATTTTTTGTTATTTCCTGGTTTCTTATGATACCAGAACGCTGAAAAAAATTGCGAAATAAATCTGAATATTACAGTTTTCGCGAAAATCTATGTACTCCAGGGAGTACATTGCTAACTACAGTGTGAAGTATTGTGTTCTTGTGATTGTACTACGTGGAGCAAAAAGTGGAGAGTGAAAACTTCTTTCGTTTAGATCTAGTGATTGGTACAGGTGAAGCTTCCGATGTCCTTAGGAACTGGTGACAGCAGAACTTCTACAGCTGGAGTAGGAATTGATTGAATTCAATTCAATGATGGTATGGCGTTGTAATATTAGTGGATGGAGATGAAACAACCTCTTGAAGCATTGGTGTTAGGGGTACGTTTCAACGTTGTATGCGGATTCGACTTTGAAAGACTGAAAATTCTAGTGGGAGAAAGTTGAGCTTGGTGGAGGAAGTGTGATTCGTCATCCGAACTAGAACTGTCATCGGATCATGCATTTTCTTTCGGGATTAAAGCTTAAACCTTATGTGATCGTGTCAGGTTCAAGCACTGCAGTAAAAGAAAAAATAACACGCTTAAATGACATAAAATCGATGTCGTTTTGTATCAAAACAAACAAAAGAAGGCCTTTTGTATTTTCTCTGTGTACTTGGCAATGTACTTCGTGTATACCGAAGTCTATTTTGCGCGTACTTGGCAACGGTATTCAGGGAGTACACACAAAGTTTCAAACTCATAAAATTGCGATTTCGTAATTTACACATAAAATTATGCACGATTGATATTGTTTATAATGTCCCTGTGCAATGTAAAGTCTAATAACCACAAGTTCCACCCAAAAAAGTGCAGAAAAACTTAAAAAGGTTTCCTGTGACGCAGAGACGTCAAACCGCTTCGAAGATATATTGAATTTAACGGATAATTTTAATTTTATCACATCCTTATATTTTATCTACCAAAATACACATTATCTGCAAGTTAAAAATAATAATAACAGCCATTTTTTTTAAGATTACTACTATAATCGAATTTTTAAAAGTGTATGTCTTTGGTGGAGTACACTGCCAATTTAAGGGTTAAAACCTCTTTTGTGATACTCTTTGGTTTTGCTGTTATGTTTTCTTTACCGAACTGTCACCTCTTTGATGTTTTCTGGCAATATAATCAATAAAAACTGTAAAGCCGCGTCCTCACTAACGTTACCAGAAACGTGACTCATGGGGCCGCTCGGCCTTAGTGAGGACGCCACTAAATGTTCCTGTTAGGCCGCGCGGCTCAGGCCTCGCTCACGTCCACACTCGTGGCACGGCTCAGCCTCAAGGAGCCGCACGGCCCTAGTAGGGACGCCTGAGTCCCTGCAGTGGGAGCATTATTTACTGATGATGCTGAATAGCCATACAATAAGAATTATAAAGGTAAAAAATACACCAAAAATTATATTAACTTCTTTAATAATAACCAAATAAAACAAAACATATTTACATACAGTATAGTGATTTTTTGAATAAATTATTTTAAAACATTTTGTTTAAACCTAAATTCGATTTTTACACTAAAAATCATACTAAATATACCTTGGATTGGGACCAAGGGTAACGTGTATCTACTATTAAAGACACAGGAAAAATCTATTATTCTTCAAAAAGCTTACTAGATTTTTCCTGTGACTTTGCCCACATGTTTCGTAAAAATCGTAAATTCGGAAATTGAGTTGGGCTTGGGCAATCTGTGTGTCCAATCTTAATAAGGTGAATGCTACAGGGTAGCCCGCGAAATTAAATTTTTGAGAAGTAAATTAAATGCTTGCAGAATCAGTAGATACACCTTTTACAGGGATAATTTATAGTAATTAAGGTGGAAGCGCCAGGGTAACCCGCGAAATACAAGTTTATTATAATTTTTTGGAGTTTGCCGGTCACTCATTTTAAAAGAGTAACCCAACGAGATAAATACCTAATCTCATCGAATGACTATTTCATGACTAAAACTTATGTTGTATTTCGCGGATTAGGTACCCAGCTAGTGCATCTTACATTGGTACTTAGCATACTTAATTTTATTTTATAACCTTCAAAAATGTGAAATTAAAACTGATTTTTTAAACTGGCTAAATTAAGTGTCGATGCGAAAAGCAAATACGGTAACAGTTACACAGATTTAAAAGGAGAAATCCCCGAACTAATGTGAAAAAACATTTACACCCTAGTTTATATTTATTTCAATCCAGGGATAGACTAAGAAACATACCGAGATAACGTCATTGAAAAGACAGAATATTTCGGTAAATATTATTACCTATTAAAAAAAAATGCAACATTCCCGGTTTCCAAAATTAATAATAATGTGCCTAGCCACTACTTTACAGTGAGTAGAAATATATAAGCAATTACATAGGAACTTATGATTACAACAGGTTTTTCAGTTAAATTTGATGACCGCTATTGAGAAATATAGGTTTTAGACATGGCTTCTATTGCATAAAATAAAAGGAAAAATGGATATACTTACCATTTTTTTATTGTTTAAAGTTGCTGCCAGTTAAGATATCAATAGCGGTCATTGCCCTTTGCCTAATATCTCGTCGTACGAACTAAGCATGTATCGTTTTTCATTAGAAAATATGTTGAAGATCACGATAGATGACAATTCAAGACATGGGGCTTATTTTTTGATGGATGGATGGCAAAGTTACGAACTTTAATAAAGGGGTTTGAACTTTTTTGTATGGGAGCTGGCATATCGACCCACCGCCATTTAGATTTTTTTTCGAAATCGCGGCCTACGATTAAAGTGGTATGTAAGGATAGAGGACATATAGACAAACAAAAAATATCCAGTAACACGGTATCCAAAGTGTCACGTTACCGAGATATTTGAAGGTAAAGATGGACATATGAGTACAATGACCACATAAAAATTAGACATTTTACGTGTCTATAGGCGTTTATTATTATTATTACTGGTTATTGAAAGAGAGTAGGTACATTACATACTACTAGGAGCACGAGAAAACTATTTTTTGACATAACATAGCGTTTCATTGCGATGCGAAGCGATTTTATTGTGCGTATAATAATAATCAACCTGGAAACTATTATTTGGATACAATTTAACGCCTATACACGTAAAAAGGCTATTTTTTAAATATTTAATGATTGTCGATGTACTCATTTGTCGATCTTTAACTTCAAATATCTCGGTAACGTGACACTTTGGGTACCGTGTTACCGAACATTTTTTGTTCGTCTATATGTCCTCTATCCATACATACCACTTTCATTGTGGGCCGCGATTTCGAAAAAAAAAAATCAAAATGGCGGACAGGTTGATATGCCACATTGGTTCTATCCCCTTTAGGTGGGTCAATGACTGCTATTGACATCTTAAAGTTACAAGTTGGTAGCCGACTGCACGCAGCAGCAGCAGACGACATGTCGCAGCGACACTACTGGTTTCTACGAATTTCTATGAAATTCCCTCCGTAGTTAGCGACATGAAGCTAGCGACGCGTCGTCGAGCGGCAGACGCACGTGTCGTCCGACCGCAGATCAGTAGTGCCCATAGATAACAGAAACAACAGGAGATATGTCCTTTAGTGAAACGACATGACGCGACGACGTGTCGTGACGACATGTCGTCTGCTGCTGCTGCGTGCAGTCGGCTACCTTAACTGGCAGCAACTACAGTCAAAATATTCGAAACCATACCAACTCAAATATTTAGAGGATTGTAATAAAATGCAGTTAGGTTATAAGAATACTACTACTTAACGGTTCTGGACCGAACTAGCGGTATTATCGTAAGACGTCAGAACCCTATAGTCACTAGCAATAATATGCATACACCGAGCCATGGAAAGCACGTTAAGCTGTTGGTCCCGGCTGCCATATATATAGATCTTTGGCAGTCGTTACAGGTAGTCAGTGACCTGAAAGTCTAACAACCAGTCTTACCAAAGAGTATCGTATTACCTAGTATTAACTGGGTTGTGGAGGTCAGATAGGCAGTCGCTCCATGTAAAATACTGGTATTCAGCTGCATCCGGTTAGACTTGAAGCCGAATCCAATATAGTTGGGACAATGATAGGCAATTTATGATGATTTGGCAAAGATAAAACGCGAAATTCTCGTGAAATACCAATTGAAACTTTGAGATATGACTTAATTAATGATAATATGGTTTCCAAATTGTTAGTTGACAATGAAATCAATACAGTAGGCGTTTACTTCTAAATGTTGAAAAGTGTACTTATTAGTGCTACTGACTTATCTTGGATCATCATCATCGTGATCAGCCTATAATGTTCCCACTGCAGGGACTCAGGCCTCCTCTCTAGGAGAGGGATGCTTCTAACTTATTTTAATAATATGTTATATACAAGGTGAAATTAAACTAGCCATTTAACTTAAATATTTGTAATTCACAACAAAATCGATTATCAGAAAGTGCTGAAAATTTTTACATAATTTTTTTTTGGTTGACTTTTCACTATATTAGTTCGGAGGCCTATACCGTTCCCACATCTGGGACACTGGCCTATTCTCTATAAGAGGGAGGGGGCTGTATTCCGCCCCTGGTTCGCTTATGCGGCGTCAAACGATGCGTTTATCGTCTTGCGATGAAAATGATCGTACGATGATCCAAGTGGTGTCCTAACTGGCAACGATCGATCGTACGATGATCCAAGTGGTGTCCTAACTGGCAACGATCGATCGTACGATGATCCAAGTGGTGTCCTAACTGGCAACGATCGATCGTACGACCGAACGATGCGTTCTCTCTCATCGCGAACCTGTGCCGTCCCCCGCCCCCCGCACGATGACGCGTGACCAATCAGAAGAGATTTGTAGCTTTGATTGGACGATCGCACGATCGTACGAGCGTTTTAAACATTTCACTGTGGTCGCACGATCACTCGCAAGCTCTATTAGGACACACTGAAGAAACTGTTTAATCTCGTCGTGCGACAGGAACGCAATTAGGACGCCGCCTTACAATACTTTCTTTAACCGACTTGAAAATAAAAGTGCAAGTTATTTTCTAGTGACATTATAGGGTAAGGTAAGGTCGTAAGTTAAATTCTTCGACACAGCACGGATCTTGTCGGGTAACTAACTATGTATGTTTCACTCATAAAGATGATGCTTCAGAGTAGCTCGCGAAATTCGAATTTTCTTAATTTTTTTCAAATTTACCGGTCAGCGTCTGGTTATATGTTAAACTAGCTTTTGCCAGCGGCTTCGCCCGCGTGAATATGACGATTTTCCATACAAACTTTCATCCCCTATTTAACTCCCTTAGGGGTTGAATTTCGAAAAATCTTTCCCTATTCCTTGTCTACATTATAAAGGGAACTTCTGTGCAAAATTTCAGCTTTCTAGGTCCAAGGATTTGGGCTGGGCGTTGATGAGTCAGTCAGTCAGTCAGGACTTCTCTATCTATATATAGATAAAATAGGATTCGCGACCGTAACAAATTTTGGCTTTACTGAGTAATGCTTAAAATCGTCATCATCGAATAACCCCCCCCCCCGCTCTTGGGCAGAGCGAAGGGGAGTGTCAGACTTCTACTGACTAAAAACCAAACCCATGTTCCTTCTTCGCCCTTGTGTCGGAGCCGCGTTAACCTTTCGACAAATCACAGCCCCGACGGGACCAATACAACCCTCTCAGTTCATATTACTCCCTTGAGTGACTATTTGATGAAAAATACATGCAAGAAAGTCGCGAATCTTATTTTATTAAACATACAACCGGCAAAGTGCAAAAAACGTAAAAAATCTAATTTCACGGGCTACCTTGTCGCATTCACCTTATCGACAACCCCGAGTACTTTGACAGAAACTCTGAGTTGCCATATAAAAATTTGTTCATCAAATAAAGTTTATAGTAGATGGTAACACTGTGGTCTTTATTAACATAGCTTGATAACTGGCAATATAATATACCCCTTTATACGGCAAATTTGTGGCATGTCAGTAGCATGTTTGATAGTAAAACTTCAATTAAAAATACCTCAAAATTAGCTATTTTGATGTTACAGCAGTTTTTATTTAGAGGACGTACTGACGTTCATACAAAACACTGTATTTCAGAAGTACCTATTTCGTGAAAAGAGGTTTTATAACATTTTTAGTTTTTGTGTTTTTAGTCATATCTCCTTCTTCGTAAAATGAAAAAGTAATAATATAGGGATATGTAACTACCTCGAATAAATAAGGCAAAACATTGTAACTCGAGTTGCAGTGTATTGGATATACACCTCAGCGTGTTGAGTGCGATATATTGATAACGAAAATAGGGTAGTTGACAAAAAAAAAACTAATAAGTTCGCCAGATAGATATCCAAAAAATATTAGACGCATTTATCTTTTCACGTATTCTATTCACGTATCCAATATTATCGATAATTTAACTGACGGACTAAACAGAATCATTTTTTTTTTGTCAGGAAACTACCCATTTAGAGCCGTGAACAATCGAGGTTCGAATAATCGGGATTCTACTGTCCCTAAAAAAACCAAAGCTACTAAGACAAAACATTGTAACTCGAGTTACAGTGCTTTGTATATACAACTCAGCGTATGGGTGCGATATATTGCTAACGAAGTAACATAACTAACAGCTGACCAGAGCTACTATCGGTGGAATTTCTGCAGTTTCTCACAGCTGGGCGTGCGAAGTTTCTGTGCATCAGCATACTGGCGCGAGTCGCCGAAGTTACGCGCTTTCCACACCATGCTGTCGCGGTAGTTGCGCTCGCGCTGGCAGGCGTGGCGGAGGCCCACTGTTGGACAACAGGGTTTGATTAGTGGTGGGAATTGAAAGAAGGAACATTTTAGATCTTTATTTAAAGCGTGGACGGGAGTTAAGAGCGCCGCGGAACTTTTTAGACTGGCAAAAGACCGAATAGGATATGCGGAGCTGACTGCCAACCTTCACTAGTTGGAGAGGCACCTGAAGAGAGAGAGATTTAAAGCGCTCATAATTTTTTTGTGGTATTTTGCTGTGTACGTAAATTGTGTGTCTGTTAATTCAATTCATTTATTTGATTGAGACATAAAAACCCATAACATTGTTAGTAATTACATTTTAAAATAAATCTGGTCTGATTGCTACGGAACATTTAAATCAGCTTTAAGTGGTACACCATGCGTTGCAGTGTCATTTTAATTGTAGGTATCACAGTTTTGTAGCAAACCACTGTTTTTGTTGTTAAATATCGCACATCAAACCCTTATACTTTGTAATATTTTTTTTTTATATATGGGACAAGCCCGCCACACTATTCCCAAACCACTGTAACTCCTGTTAGCCAGAATCAACAGTGGCGACCACAAGAAAAGCGCCGAGACAATGAAGCTCGACGAAGTCCTAGAAAAACCATTTAACTGTCTTGGATCCCGCAACGAAATTAATAGCGGAGGAGTAGGAAAAACGTAATTTCCACTTCCCTCCATAACAGCAGAAGATAGAATAGAACCAGAACAAGCAGTACATACCTATATATTCCTCTTCTATAGCCATTTCGAGTCGTCGCAGCGAACCTTGGTAGTCAGTGTGGAAGTTCTCTTTCACGTAATATGGCACCTGAAAATGTAAAGAAGAACAATTAAACTCAAACTCAAAGCATTTATTTCAAACTATGTGTGCCCCGGGACCTTCATAAAATAACATGATTTTACGCCATTTTCAGGGTTCCGTATTCAACAAGGAACCCTTAGGCCCCTCAAGACTTTTTGTAGTGATCCTGTCCGCGCGTTAGTTTTGTCGGTTTTTTGCGACCGCATCGCGACTGTATCGATGCGAACGCGCGACAGTATCGCTATGCATCGCTACAAAAAGTCACCGTGGGAGGGGGCTTATGGTTTTGTCTATCTGCACTATAGCTTAAAGACTCTTAGTTTACGGGCACGAAACCGAGCGATGGCGGCAGCGGGGCGACGCGACGCGACGGCGATGTAAACAAAAGTATTGCATTGTGCGGGTTCTACAGTCTTTTACTTTACGGTTTGTTTCGTGCCCGCGTGAGATATCGCCGCCTCGCCTCGCTGCCGCCATCGCTCGGCCACCACAAGTCTCGTGTCTGCAGACTTAGTACTAGAAAGCCGTAATTTGGCATGAATATACAGAGATGAGGATGCCCCCTGATGCGCACCGGAGCATGGCTTCAACCAGGGCCGGACGCGAGACATCGCTGCTACGAGAACACGGCGGTGCTTCACCCAAGCGGAGCAGAACTCTACTCTAAGCTACACTACCGTGTCATCCGGCCGATATGAGCAGTTTTGACACCCGGCAAATCCGAAACAGGTATCTCCCGAAAAAACATTAGCTACTCCTTAAAGACTACCACCAACCAACACTGTCTCCACTCCCTCGGTAGACCTTCACCGTATGCACGCATACATCGTGTCATCCAGCCGATATGAGCAGTTCTGACATCCTTCCAACGAATCCGAAACAGTTACCTCCGGAAGACTACTTAACTACTCCTCAAAGAGAGGACCAGCTTTGAGTTACGACAGTCGTTCTCTGTATACCACCATGAGATTCTGACGTCCGCTGCGCTTCGATATGCCGCGACCCTGTAGGACCTGTGTTAGTCTAGCTCCCGAAAAAACATTAGCTACACTTCAGAAAAGGGACTTACCACTGCAATAGGGTATTTCACCTAAAAAATCTAATTAGTCCGTCAGATAGATTTTCAAAAAATAAAGGACACATATTTTTTCTTTTTTCACGTAAACAAAAGATGAAGACGATACAGCGCTTCGAAAAGTCGTGTCAAGTCGTGTGACGTCACAAGGTTAGTACTTTTTTACTCACGAAGTGACGTGAAAAGCCCCCACTCATGATCTTTGACACGTTTTATTTCCGTCAATTGTTATTTATTAGATAAAACAAAAAACACGTATCCAATATTTTTCGATAATCTAACAGACGGACTAATTAGAATTTTTTGGTGAAATACCCTATTGTGTCGCTGTCTCCATACCGCCATAAGATTCTGCCCTAGTGTATGTATATCTATGCTAGTTTATCTTGCACCGATTTGCGATCGACAGTCGCTGTCTACATTCTGCCATGATATCTTACCGTGATATGCTGCGACCCTGCATGACCTGTGTTGCTGGTGTTCCCGGTTTCTGGCTTCCTGGTTTCCGCACTCACCTTCAAGTTAACAGTCTCCCTCGGCACGGGGTACTTGGAGCTCGGCGTGAGGCTGTACACCGGCTCACTGATGAATGAAAATATCCGCTCATCATGGAGAGCAGTTCCACCAACAACTCGGCAGACCGCTATGCTACACACCGTGCCATCCGGCCGATAGGAGCGTATAACCCCCGGACGTATCCTCCCGCGGAATCCGTAGGCTTGGCAGCACCTGCACTGGCTGGGCAGGCCTCCACTATATGCTACGCTACCGTGTCATCCGGCCGATATAAGCAGTTTTGAAGTCTCCCACTCACCTTCAAGTTAACAGTCTCCCGGGGCACGGGGTACTTGGAGCTCGGCGTGAGGCTGTACACCGGCTCGCTGATGAAGTAGCCGCTCATCATGGACAGCAGTACCAGGACCAACACTGGCAGTAACTGCACCAGGCCGGCGTGTGCGTCGCGGGGCTCCGGCTCGCGTTGCCGGCGACGGGTGTATACTGTGGGGCCGCCGCCCGGGAATGAGGCTGCGGAGATCATAATAATAATTAGGGATGTGCCGACTATGACTTAGGCCCGTAATCCACCAAAGCGGAGAGGAGCGGAGACGAGAGGAGATGTGCGGAAATCGGCCAATCACATTAGTTAAAACTTACATCTGGGCCCCGAGTCTGCTATTCAATAGTGTCAGAATGGTCGATCATTGATCTCATAATGGTTGATTTACGACAAGCCAAAAAGTACCTTAAGTCGACAGGCATAAGGTACTTTTTGGCTTGTCATCAATCAACCATTATGAGATCAATGATCGACCATTCTGACACTATTGAATAGCAGACTTGGGGCCCTGGTCTTTCGCCTTTCCTGTGATTGGTCTCCGCTCTGCTCGTCTCCGCTTTAGTGGATTACGGGCCTTAGGCCGATTAGTCAGTTTTAAAGAGGCCAACTAGTCGGCTAAGCCTATCAAAATCAAAACTCATTTATTCAAACTAGGTTGATAATCAGCACTTTTCGAAGGTCAAAATTTACTTTACTATTTACATTTTTATAAGACAGTCCCCCAAAACGCCCATGGGACGAACCATATCATGGATTCGGGGGTATTCGGAGATTTCTGCGACGCTTCGTTTACAGCGTACATCTGCCTAAACCATCAGGGATACAGGCACCCCCCCCCCATATTCTCTCTCCTAGAGAGGCCTGAGTTCCTGTAGTGGGAACATTATAGGCTGATGATGAATAGGCTATTTGACTACTGTTAAATTCACGAAAATAAAATTGTTTATTTGTCTCAAAGGTAAAATTAACACATTTGAATGAAACAGAAAAAAATGTTATGTTATTTCAATGTGATGACGAGGGATGAAATTAATATAAATGTTAATGGTTGGAACGGGAGAGGAAGATCAAAGAAAAGATACATGGAGTGTGTGAGAAATTATATGAAGGAAAAAGGAGTACATGTTAGTGTGAAGATTAACAGGGAAGAGTGAATTTGGGAATAGTGTGGCGGGCTTGTCCCAAAAAAAAAAAAAGGCAAGAGTGAAAGATAATAACGTGTTGCGTCGACCCCAAATAACATGGGTCAAGGGGACGAATTTGTATAAATAATATAGACTAGTTTTTGCCAGCGGCTTTGTCAGCTACAACTCGAAAATTATCCCACGAAAAGATAAAATCGGGATAAAACCATACTATGTGTTAATCCAGGTTATAAACTATCTGTGTACCAAATTTTATCCAAATCCGTACAGTAGTTTTTGCGTGAAAGAGTACATAACCAATACATCCATACTTGTTCAATACAGAACACAAGAAGGTATCCGAATTAGTTTTAGATATAGACTAGTATTTGCGTGGCTGCGCGAGCTGCGCGCAGCTCGCGGGGCGTGAAGTGGGGGAGAGGGGGAGCTTTGAAAAATGATTTCGACTAACGCATTGCACCTTTCAATGAAACTGAAAAAAAAAATGTGCCAATGCAGCTCGCGGTACACCTACCTACTACCTACACCTACCTACTACCTACCTACTACCTACCTACTACCTACCTACTACCTACCTACACCTACCTACACCTACCTACACCTACCTACACCTACCTACCTACACCTACCTACTACCTACCTACTACCTACCTACTACCTACCTACTACCTACCTACTACCTACCTACTACCTACCTACTACCTACCTACTACCTACCTACTACCTACCTACTACCTACCTACTACCTACCTACTACCTACCTACTACCTACCTACTACCTACCTACTACCTACCTACTACCTACCTACTACCTACCTACTACCTACCTACTACCTACCTACTACCTACCTACTACCTACCTACTACCTACCTACTACCTACCTACTACCTACCTACTACCTACCTACTACCTACCTACTACCTACCTACTACCTACCTACTACCTACCTACTACCTACCTACTACCTACCTACTACCTACCTACTACCTACCTACTACCTACCTACTACCTACCTACTACCTACCTACTGCCTACCTACTGCCTACCTACTGCCTACCTACTACCTACCTACTACCTACCTACTACCTACCTACTACCTACCTACTACCTACCTACTACCTACCTACTACCTACCTACTACCTACCTACTACCTACCTACTACCTACCTACTACCTACCTACTACCTACCTACTACCTACCTACTACCTACCTACTACCTACCTACTACCTACCTACTACCTACCTACTACCTACCTACTACCTACCTACTACCTACCTACTACCTACCTACTACCTACCTACTACCTACCTACTACCTACCTACTACCTACCTACTACCTACCTACTACCTACCTACTACCTACCTACTACCTACCTACTACCTACCTACTACCTACCTACTACCTACCTACCTACTACCTACCTACTACCTACCTACTACATACCTACTACCTACCTACTACCTACCTACTACCTACCTACTACCTACCTACTACCTACCTACTACCTACCTACTACCTACCTACTACCTACCTACACCTACCTACTACCTACCTACTACCTACCTACACCTACCTACTACCTACCTACTGCCTACCTACACCTACCTACTACCTACCTACTACCTACCTACCACCTACCTACTACCTACCTACACCTACCTACACCTACCTACTACCTACCTACACCTACCTACACATACCTACTACCTACCACCTACCTACTACCTACCTACTACCTCCTACTACCACTAAAAAAACATTACCCTAAAGTTTGCTTGGAGTTACGCTTCACCCACTCAACCTTCGTTACGCTAAGGAGGTCGCCGGCTCGCTTCGCTCGCCACCTCCCCCCTTCGCTCCACTCGGTCTCGCAGGTTCGCTCCACTCAGGACCTACCTACCACCGGAAAGCTATCATGACGTTATCCCTACGCTACGGGGGTCGCCGGCTCGCTTCGCTCGCCCGCTCCCCCCTTCGCTTTACCGCTGTACCACCACCGGACAGGTTTCGACGCCTACTATAATATTTGTTCAAACACCTAATGGCTATCTCTAACCGTTATGAAGTTACAGCCCTTTTAATTTTAGGGGAGGTTGGGGAGGGGAGGGTATACAAATTTCAACGCCCCTCAAATAGATTTAGGTAAGAATCAAAAAAATTTTCAGGAGTAAAACAAGAGGGGAAGAGGGGGGGGGGTGAAGGGGGGGAGAGGGGGGAGTTTCTAAAAATGATTTCGACTAACGCAATGCCCCTCTATATGAATCTGAAAAAAAATTCGTTCCAAGTCTCTTAACTTCCGAGATTCGCCTAAAGGGGGGGTGAAGGGGGGCAAGGGGGTCAAATTAAAAAAATGGTTTTTACTTCCCCGAGCCTCCTTTATACGAATCCCTAAAAAAACACACGTAAAATCTCTTTATTTCCGAGATCCGCCTAAAAGGGGGGAGAAGGGGGGCAATGGGGGCCACTTTGAAAAATGATTTTTACTTTACCGAGCCCCCTCTATACGAATCCCTAAAAAAAAACACGTAAAGTCTCTTTGTTTCCGAGATACGATAGGGAGGGGGGAAAAGGGGGGGTTTGGGACTTTTCCCATACTCACGAGAGTTAGTTGTTTACGAATCTGTCAAAATATACCCACCTCCCCATCCACCATCTGGGAGAACAATTCTGTCAATAGATCAGTCAGTGAGTCAGTGGTAATTTAACTTTATATAGTATAACGAAAATCATAGACAAGATATAATGGAAGGTCATGTGTGTGTCGACTGTCGAGTTTTCTTACAAATACAATAGTTTTGATTTAAACTAAATTTTCTGTGTTTCAATTATATTACCGAGCTATCGAAGGAAGAAACAACAATACTTACAAACTTTCGCGTTTACAATATTAGTAGGATATGTCTTACCGGTGGCTCCGAAGAACATATTGAACAGCTCCTCAGCCGTGAGGTCAGACTCGAATCCTCGTGAATAGTACTGGTGCTGAGCGGCCGGCGCGTTCGTGGGCTCCTCGCCGCGTACGTCGTACTGCTTGCGCTTCTCCGCGTCCGTTAGAATAGCTGCCGCGTTGCCTATCGCCTGGAATTACGAGGAATGAACTATTTAGAGCAGCGGTGGCGAGGAAATTAACTGAAAAAAATGTTGAGTATTCATGGAAATGAAAACGATGGATACTGGAGACTGTATGAAGGATGATATGACTAGGAAGCAAAACTTGCCTTCAGAAATAAAGACATCCGCAAGAGAGAACCAAGGTTATATAGACGTAGCCCGAAGAATAGGAATGTTTACTAACTAAAAAAAATATGATTCTAATTAGTCCGTCTGTTAGATTATCGAAAAATATTGAACACGTATTTTTTGTTTTATCAAATCAATAAAAATTGACGAAGATAAAACGCGTCAAAGATTTGAGTGGGAGGTGGTGACGTCACTGCTCGCTAAGAAATGTCATACTAATGTCTAAGAATATGATGTCACACGAGTTTTCGAAGCACTGTATCGTCTTCATTGTTTGTTTACGTGAAAAAAGAAAAAATATGTGTCCAATATGTTTTGGAAATCTATCTGACGGACTAATTAGATTTTTTTGTTAACATTCCTATTGGCAAACTTAAGTGGCAGAGGGCAGGACACACTGCTCGCAGAACGCATCCGGGCCTTAATTGGAGATTGAGAACCGGAAGACGTTGTGTTCGTCGCAGCCTCCCACTAGGTGGACTGATGACCTGGAGAAGGTTGCGGGAATACGCTGGATGAGAGACGCACAGGACCGAAAAGATGATGATGAAAACTTGCCTTCCCTACCATATATTTCATGCAAAAGATGGCCATACCTTTTTTGATAAAACTCATCTATTTTCCTTCTTATGCCCTTTGTTGTTCCAGGGCCGCGGTGACTCTCTCGAAACAATTTCGCAACCCTGGCAGGCACTGGCCCTAGTGGGCCCCGTCTACTATGCTGACAACGCTTTGAGGCGCATGTGGAATACAACGCTCCATGGACCTGGGAAGATGGACATACCTTGAAAGCTTCCCCGGCTCCAGGCGCATGGTTCTTGTCCGGATGTAGCTGTAGAGCGAGTTTCTTGTACGCCTTTTTGATGTCTGAGTCTGTCGCTTCTTTCGTCACACCTGGAATAGTAACAATGTGTCATTATTAGAAGTGTAGAGGACTGTTCTTGACTGGGGTATCCATTCAAATGTTTCGTTTCAGGGTTTCCTTGTATGTGACCACACTTGGCCGGTATTGGCCTTATTTTGGAGGGCGGGAAATAATTAAATCACTCCTCCAATACGTGACATTGGCGATTGTCTGACAAAAAGATGATTCCGTGCTTCGGAAGGCACGTATATAAGCCGGTGGGACCGGCCGCCAAATGGCGGTCGTCAAACCATGTCAGAGGCCCTTGAGGCGGTTTAGAAACTCAGACACTAGGATGTGTGGGGTTGTTAGACCTTACTGCCCACAAGAAGACTAGACCAATGTGGCAGTCACACAGAATAAGTTATTTGGAATATTAGTATTTATGTTTAGTATCTATGCCACAAGAACACGTCAGAAATTACAACCAATTTGTACCACGTCATCGGTCCCCCCTAACGTGACGTTTCAATTGAATAAATTTATATCTATTTATTTATTTATTTATTTATTTATTTAGGGATAAAAAACAGCAGTACAAAACATGTAATACACTAAATATAAACTTAAAATAATGGCACTTACGCCCGAATACTGGAACGCCACTCAAATCTCACAATCACCTAAAAGCTACTTAAATTTAAGCATCCCTCAAATTTAAATGGTATACACAAACGCCACTCAAGCAATTTGAAACCGTGATTAGCCAAGCAGTCCTCAAATGTTTACATCATGGCAACATCCTGCTAAAAAATTGATCTCAGCACGTTCTCAGTTACAAAATAATTTAGTTTACGTCTCGTATTCGTTTTACGCAGTCTTCATTGAACAATTATTTTCTAAATTATTTAATCAGTTGAAATAAAACAGGGTAATATACATTTGGTTTGAATTACGATTGAAATTATGTATTTATATACATAAAAAACGGATGGATATCGAAAGAAGACGTCATAAGAAAAGAAAATTTCTTGACATAATTGTCGAGATTGGAACGTCAACACTTGACATTTTACGCGCGATTTTACGAAGTATAAGTAAAGTTATTACTTATTATTTGATTCACGATGGAGAAGATGAAGAAACGTGGATGCAATTATACACCTGCTGAGATAGATATGCTCTTGGAACTAATAAAAAAGTAAGTACATAAATAAACAATGAAATACTGTACTTTACACTCGTTTAGCCGCAAGAGCCTGGTGCATGTAATATTTTGTTAGTATCCATGCCTCTAACATTCTCGTATATAGTCAGGAGCTGAGGGCAACTGTTGCCTGTATCTGTTGCAAGCACTTACTTATCCATTGAAACTTGTGACCACTTAGGTACCATCTGAAACACGTAGCTACGCCACAGTACAATTACTTTTAGATTCCTACAGGTATAAATACTACCAGATAATGCACATGATGATGAATGTGTTACATTCATCATTTCACAGATCCTAAGTGTAATTTCTAACTGTTTCATATTGTAAATAATATGTTAAATATTTCAGATATCAAAAAATCATATAAGAAAATAAAGAGACAAACGGCAATATAATTTTGAAGAAGCGAGCTGCTTGGGATACAGTGTGCCAACAGTATAATGCTGTTGCTGTGAGCGGCATCAGGACATGGCAGCAACTCGGACACCTCTATGAAAACCTCAAACATAGGTCTAAAAAAAACATTGCCGAAACAAATGTAGACTTGATTTTTCTTCTATTTTATCATAATATTTCTTTATTTACTTATTTAAATAAATAAATACAGAGTCCAAATATAAAACAGTTTCTTTCGAGATGTGGAACCGTGAAACAAACTCCCTCTCGTTGTACTTTTCAAAAGCGTTCAACATTTCTTCATTTCTGCGGCTCCCAGTTGGCCTTTCGTGATTCGAAAGTAAAGACAAGGACGATAAAGACATTTTTATCACTTTTTTATTTAGTTTTAATAGGTTTAAGTTGATTTGAGGGACCTCACGACCACTCTCAGATATAGGGGCTGCTCAAATCAGTTTGACAGTTGATTTGACAGATAAATAACGTTGAGTAGCGTTCCTGTATACGATTTTTAAACTGAGTGGTGTTTGAGCACCACTTAATTTAAGAAGCACTTATATTTAACAGATACTCAAAAAAGACGTTTGTGTATACGAAATTAAAGTTTAGGAGCTGCTCAAACGTTTAAGCAGCCCTTAAATATTTGAGTGTCGTTCCAGTATTCGGCCGTTATTGCACTACCAACACTGTTATCCACTGATCACTAACTTATGATTAATTATATGCTACGTGAGTTAAAATACATTAAGCTATACAATTATAAAAGATCTTTCCTTTACAAAACAACAAAAAAAAAAGAAAGACATTATTAAACAAGAAAACAAAATTATGACGCCAGTATAGACTCAACTACAAGTATCCTAAATTTGTTGGCGGAGAGGTTAAATATATCAATGCTCTCAAATCTGTCGTTGTAAGAATCCACAAGTTGACGCAGAGGAGCGCGAGATCCAGCATTAGAGTGACTTACTTGGCTGGTATTAGTTGTCAGTAAACGGTAAGGGCGCGCTCGTCTACGCACTACTGTTCTCGGAACAAGGTAACACAGTTTATTCGATATAGCAGAGGAATCATATTTGTTGTGGATAATACCGTGTAGAAACATTGCTCCAAGAAGCAGTCTTCTGGATTCTAAAGAGAGCAGGTTGTAATTCTTTAACAATGTATCATACGAGGCTTGACTGTGACTACATCTCCAATGCATGGCTCGCAGGAACTTTCGTTGTACTGCTTCGATTGAGTCAATATACTTTCTATAGTAAGGGTTCCATATCACAGTAGCAAACTCCAGACATGGCCTAACTAAAGATATAAACAAATATCTATAAGTTGATGGGCGTTTAAAATCTCTACTGTTGCGCATAACAAAGCCGTACATTCTAAGCGCGTTGTTGATAATGGTATCTATGTGCGTGTTAAAATGAAGTTTTGAATCCAATATCACCCCGAGATCCCGCAGTGAATACACTCTATTTAGTTTTGCGTTGGATAAATAGTATTTATAAAGATGTTGTTTTTTATTTTTAGTAAAAGATATAGCGTTACATTTGGGTAAGCTCAGTAATAGTTTATTTGTGGTACAATATGTAGAAAGTCGATCTAAGTCACCTTGAAGTAATAAACAATCTTCAATACTATTTATAGTTTTGTAAATTTTTAAATCACACGTAGACTTAAACGTATATCCTGCATAGTCACTCTTAAATGACGCTCAAAGACAGGGAAAATTGTGCAATCGGAGTCTCCACTATGTTTAACTAGACTTTCCTTATTAAAAACAGCGTGAAGTAAGTTGCTAGGGACTTTCCTCAAGAATGCCTTTTTTCAAATAGTCACTCAAGAGACTTAAATGAATTGAGACGGTTGTATTGGTGATTTTAATCAATATTACTCAGTAAATAGACATTTGTTTGTGGCGCGAATCCTATTTTATTTAACACTAGCTGATGCCCGCGGCTTGACCCGCGTGGATGTCGTTCAAATTATATACCTTCCTCTTGAATCACTCTATCTATTAAAAAAAACCGCATCAAAATCCGTTGCGTAGTTTTAAAGATTTAAGCATACAGACAAACAGACAAAAATAGCGACTTTGTTTTTTACTATGTAAGGATACGACTTGATACTGACTGACAAATTGCAAAAAACGTAAGAAAATTCGAATTTTGCGGGCTACGTTGTCGCCTTCATCTTAAGTGAAGCTCAAAGACGGAAAATTGTGCAATCGGACACTCCACTATCATCATTCATCATTTCAGCCAAAAGACGTCCACTGCTGGACATAGGCCTTCCCCAGGTGTCGCCACATTGAACGGTCCCGTGCGTCTCTCATCCAGCGGGTCCCCGCAACCTTGACCAGGTCGTCGGTCCACCTAGTGGGAGGCCTTCCAACGCAACGTCTTCGGGTTCGCGGTCGCCATTCCAGAACTTTTCGGCCCCATCGGCCATCCGTTCTGCGAATGTGCCCTGCCCATTGCCACTTAAGTCTGGCGATTCTTCGGGCTACGTCGGTAACCTTGGTTCTCAAGCGGATGTCCTCGTTTCTGATTCTGACTCTCCACTGTTACTATGAAATTTCCTTAAAAAAAACAGGGTCAAGTAAGTTGCTAGGGACTTTCCTTAAAAACATAGTTAACTTGTGAAACCTCACAGATGGATGTTGATATTTAATGACGTTAAAATAAAGACAAATAATGGAAAGGCACGTAGATAAGAGAGTGGTGGTGGCTCAGTGGTAGCAGCCCCGACTTACGAACAGTGAGTCGTGGGTTCGAACCCAGTCAGGCGCATTACTTTGTGTAATTTCTACCACTGCTCTCAAAACGGTGAAGGAAAATATCGTGAGGAAACGTCTTAGAACCAAAAATTCGAAGACATGTGACATCTACCAATCCGCACTGGGCCTGCGTGGTAGATCATAGCCCATCCTTCTCCTAGAGAGGAGGACTGAGTCTGATGATGACATAGATAAATAATAAGTCCATTACTACTACACTGATTACCCTTTAGTTACTGATTTTCCTCCGTGCTTCGGAAATCACGCTAAGCCGTTGTCCGAGGTACGGAGGAAACTCGGTATGTAATGGGTGGTTATCCTTATCTATCCACAGATCAAACTAGGCAAGCGCGGCTTAACATGAAGATTGATCCGAGCGGCTGTTACCATCTGATCACGAGTTTTTCCATGCTCAAAAGCTATCATCTAAAACTAATACTAAATGAGGAAAGATTTGATTTCTGTTTGTTTGTTACGATTTAACTCAAAAACAACGAGACCGATTTTTTAATTTCTTTCACCATTAGAAAGCTTCTATTCATCTTTATTATATTTTCAAACTACAGGCGAAGTGCTTGTTTTAAATAAATAAAACAACATTCGTTTTCTTTATATAACTAGCAACAAATCTTGTTAGTTACAAGAATAAACCTTGATCATTAGAAATTCAAGGAAACTCTGTATTTCCTTTGTTGTCAAGTTTTTTAACTGAACAATACATAGTTACTATCATTGTTATTTTGGCTGACTAAACTAGTCTTTGAATTTAAATAATTCAAACATATATGCTTTAATTTCAGAAACATACATTGAAAATTGTATGTAACTGCCGCACTTAGAGATGTTTTTGAGACTATATTGAAGGTTTTGTATGTTAAATCTTTACTAACTGCGGTACTCAGAGATATTTAATGATTACTTAAGCTGTCACTTAAGCAATTCATTGAAAACCCAGCTTTACCTTTTTTTTTAAATGTCATCACAATATAAAGGTCAACAGTTCTATTAACCGTGAAATAAGCTTTGTTTGTTTGTCTATTAAGTTGACATTCACAAAACACAATAAACTCGAATGCTGATATTACGTAGGTATTTAAAAGAATCAACAATAGGTACTTAGTGGCAGTATTGATTTTGCTTTCACATGGTAAATAATAGTACAAACATTAGAAAGGAAATTGCATTGAATCATGCTGAAACTTTAACATTTGTGATTTTCCAAGGGGCCGCGGGTTGTTCGAAACAGATGTCATGGCCCAAATTCAAAGGGCTACCTTCTTAGCCCTTTGAATTTATCGATGGTTTTAGTCAGTAGAAATCTGACATATACTAGGTGATAGACAAACACTAGGTACTTTTCTTATTACATAGTTTTTCTTGCATATTGTTTAGGTTTATCAATTAGGTTGAACATGTTGTTTAAATAATTGTATGAAGAAAGATGATTGACATGACATGATTGTATTTCTTTCTTTTATATTGTCTTTGAATGTAGATGAGGCAAAATGAGTATGATGTAAGGATCTTAGCAGTTGGCGTTCTGTGCTTTCTGACTATCCCATGTAAAAGTGTAGTTATTTGTTCCATGTTGAAACATCATAATATCAACAAATTGCCTTATTAGCAACAACACATTAGCAAAACGTACTATCAGAAAATCGTCCATTGAGTAATGAGTGGGCCCTGTAATATTCCTCAGGAGAAAGTCAATGACTGAGTGGAGTAAGAGTAGTGACCCCGTTGAGGCTGCGGGTTGTTCGAAAGATACTGCGGCCACTGCACAAAGGGCTAAGAAGGAACATGGGTCGTTTTTAGTCAGTAAAAGTCTGACACATCCAAAAAAAAAAGTAAAAGTAAATGTAGTGACGAAGTAGTTTCTGCAATGTAAAATGCCTGCCAGGATTCAACAATTTGTTACTTTAGAGCCGTTTTCATAAGTCCACCTCTGTAGTTTAAATCATTTGCTAAACCATACATGGTTGTTTTTCAAGCACTTGGGAACCATTTCTCTGGATATATATGTAAATACCTATCACTAGTCAAGACACGCTGGGCTCATCTAAAAAGTATTTTAACATTACAAGCACTTTTGAGGTCCATAGCCATCATTGTCTGCCTAGCTTTTACACAACTATGGCAGGGCCCGCTTAAAATCTAAATGGTTGCAGTTGATCACCAGTATTAGACAAGTGACTGCCTATCTGGCCTCCACAGCCCTGATACTAAGTAATGGAATACTTCTAAGGTTGTTGAAGCTGTAATAAAAGCGATTTAAGTATAATATGAAGACCTCAACGATTGGATCTACATTTAAAATGGTAATTACATTTTGGTTAGACAACTTTCATACCATGTATTGCTCACTGATAACAGTAATGACAATGACCCATTACTATCGTTTTCTAGGTAAATTGAAAGCTTTTGAAGGCTAAAAAGTCTAATTAACACCTTTGAACCCGCATTAATTATGTATAAATGACTAATCAAATTTGGTTTACTTACACAAGATTTCGTAGAAATCCTTGCACTTATTGACACGGCGCACTGCTTCCTGTTGCTCTGGCGTGTACTCCCTCTGTGGAACATGATGTGCTGTGGTCTTTCTCCTCCTTACTTCCTCAGGACTAGGGCTTGAAGGAGGAGTCCTTTTGGGCGCTGCTGTCGACGGCCCCGCGGCTCTAACCCGCGTCAAAAGCTCCTTTGCATGCGTTGTAGGGTACAAGCGTTCTGCTTTAAGCAGAAACTTCTCAGCTTTTTCCATATTCCCTCCTGAAAAAGCATTTTGTGCTATTGCTATACATTTTTCTGCTTCGTCCTTGTTCCCTTCGATCGTCATTTTTTGGTGTTTCCACGCTCGTTGTTGGTGTAAGTTGTTTCTGTTATGCTAAGGACACGTCGCAGAAAGATTTGGAGATCGCGACGCGTAAATTAAATTAGCGTAAATATAATTTAATTGCGTTTATTTCACTACATTTATGTGCAATAGTGGATGTAGGTATTGCGTCAATCAAAATACTGCAGGGCTGCCAACATAAAAAAAATAATTATTGTTTCCGCATTATGGCAAAGGCAATAGGAATAATATAGATTCAGTGGAATGATATATGTTCAGAGCTGCCAAGATAATTTGATCGCACTGTACTATGGAAGAAAATAGTTTCTATTTTTTTATAATGTAGTTGGAACTTTTTTGAATATTTTGTTCATCATTCATACCATAGACAAAATCCGAACACGTTTGACGTATTCATAAGCGCGTTCGGCGTTTCGTTTCCTAATTAAAATGGGAACAATAGCTTTTATTTGACGCTGTCTCGCTTGCTCTCGTAAAATTTGCTCTCTTTATCTCGTTCGCACAGCAGAACCAATACACATCACGCCAAGGATTATTCATCCATCGTCATATGACGTATGACGCATTATAAGAATTGATTCAATTGAATCGAGTAATATTATTGCGCTAGGCGTATCCGGCGCTTAGTATTTAAGTGTAAATCGTCAAAAAGCGTTGTGTAGGCTTTGTAAAATCAGTTTTTGGACTAACCGCTGCGAAAAACACCCAAGAAAAGATGACTGCCCCGCCAATCTACAACCCAGTGAGTTTTTTTTACATTCCTCATGTTGTTACGAAAGATGCCATTAAATGCGGCGTTTTACACGTTTTCAAGGGTATTTGGAACAATTCGGTGCCATTAGTTACATGACGCGGTGTGTAAATACAATGTTTTGTTAGAACAAAGTTATCGTGATCCTAATACGGTGATAGAAATTAGTATTCGTCGGTATTTCACCGTCCCCAAGGTCTTTGCCTATTATAGAGACGGTAATTTACGTTATCCGCGTAAATTAACGGTTTTTCCTCAATTCTCGAGGCTTAGTCTTGGAAATTACGCTCTTTCTTGCAGTAAAATTTTTACTCATAGTCATGTAGGCTTTAGCTAACAGCTTTTTGTTTTATAATTTTCCTATATATATTCCTGACGAACCACAGCCGATTCTGAGATCATACTGAGATCCAATAGAAAATAATGTTACAATATTGAAATAGTAGGTAATAGTACCAAAATAGAAATCTAGCCGCTCTGAAAATACTTCAGTAGTATTTGTATACTCCTACATAGATTATTTCTATCACTGCGGGTCAGAGACCTCATTAAAATGGATGCAGTGTTGCCTACTTACATCATTTAAGGAAAACGGCTGCAATTTTGCGAGTCTGGAGTTACCATAGCTTAAATTACTGTCTTATTTTCAAGAGACACACACATGGAAAAAAAATCAGTCAATACATATTTTGACCTCCTTAGTCAACGCAAGGCTTTGGCATACCTCTAAAGTTAAAGTCCTGGGTTCAATTCTTAGGTTGGGAAAAGTGGTATTCGGTGTTTCCAATAGGAATTTCACAGTAGAACTCCTGAGTCTGAATCTATGCTTAGTTTATGGCAATAGGCTCTCCCTTTAGTAATAAAGGGAGAGCCTATTGGGACATGGGACTTAAAAATGCCATAAGGTGGTCTACCTCATGGTTATATGTATAAGACCTAGGTCAGGGATGCCGAACCAATGGCACGCTGCAGAATATTTTAGGCACGCCACCTAATTTTTATCCATATTTTCAACTACGCCTACGGGTAATTATTTTTTAGAAATGTACCTTTAACATAAGATTCGATTAGAAACCATTTGGTAGAGGAGTCCAGACCAAGATGCAATCTTACTTTAATGTGAATTACACGTAGAATTGAAACATTTATTACGACATCTTAGGTCAAGATTTTTCTTTTTGGTAGCAGTTGAAAATATTTAGTTAATTATTATCTGCCAATGAAGACTCAGCAATAATATTTGACGGCACGTGTAAGGTCTCAATAAACATTTTTTTAGAAAAAATGGCACGTTGATACATAAAGGTTCGAAATCCCTGACCTAGGTCTTAAAAAAGTACAACATGCAACATGTCTTTTTCTCTATTACATGTCGTGTTATCAGACACCTCCTTTCTAACTATATCTGGGCGAAATAATCCACAACGAAAGGACTGATCGCCCTGGTGTCTGCCGGCGTCCCCGAAGATAATAAAAACGATATCATTCTATACAGTCTATCTGTTGTTTCTTTGGTCTTCTTCGACTCAACTCTTATAGAGCCATAATGATTTCAGAGCAATAACGTAGGTTGATGGAAGATCAATCCATTGCCCAGCTTGAGCCCTGGGTGAACATCAATTAGATTATTAGATAGTGCTTACCTTACATTAAAAAGCTGAACATTTCTTAATTTTAATTCTTTTACATACAGGACTCTAGCTATTATTTTTAATGTTTCAGAAGATTATTCGTCCAAATAGTCCTTACACTCCAATAACATGTAGTTACGAGTAATATCTAACAAATTTTATTTAAAAAACAGCTTCGAAACTTTGAGTAATGTTAATATACTTCTGATGCTGACCGTACCATCGATTTGGGGTACTGTCGATGTAGCGTACCATCGATGTAGTGTTCTGTCGATATAGCGCACCATCGATTTGGTGTACTGTCGATGTAGCGTACCATCGATTTGGGGTACTGTCGATTCATTAACCCGTCGATGGACCGTTGTCGATACAGCGACCATCGATGTAGTGACTCGCGATGTTATGAACCAGACCCATAAGTTAGTGGGTACAAGTCAATTTTGTTTACACATAATGTTTTATCTGTTGTATTTACCTATGTTTGTTAAGCGAGAAAATAACCCATTCTGGTA
This sequence comes from Diarsia dahlii, assembly GCA_949775195.1. Classification (NCBI taxonomy): domain Eukaryota; kingdom Metazoa; phylum Arthropoda; class Insecta; order Lepidoptera; family Noctuidae; genus Diarsia; species Diarsia dahlii. The sequence continues at coordinate 11,963,910 of OX459217.1, read as the reverse complement.
TTGCCAATTTTCCATCGTCAATGGGTAGCGGTTCTGGCGACAGATTGGTGCAATGGTGTCATGGAGCACCTGGTTTTGTACCCTTGTGTACCCTTCAACGGCCAAGTCACATAACATTAAGTTAACTTGCGCGCTCGACTTGGCGGGGGCACTGCCGTGCCCCCTGACCTCCAGATTGCCCAACAAGCTCCCAACATCTATCATATGCATAAACAGCCTATAGTTCACACTGCTGGGACACCAGGCCTCTGTGAGAGGGAATGGCCTGTAATCTATCACGCGTCATCAGTCTTCGAAATTTTGGACATGCCAGTTGCCTCACGATGTTTTTCTTCACGACTTTAAGAGCACTTAGGCACAGTATAAATATCGTACAGTAGTGTGACTCGGCCGTGTCCTTGAAATAAATACCTACAGCCGCGCGGTACGGAAACATGCGAAAGGGCTGCCCGCCTCCAGTATTTTAATTACATGTGCCTACTTTGTGTTTCCATTTAGTTTTGTGATCGCAAATATACTTTTTAAAACAAATAAAATACTTTGTGAATTGAATAGAAAGTGTTCAATAAACATGCGTGTTGTTTTTTGATTGATTAAAAAAACATGTTTTTTTCGGGACATATAAAGAAATACTTATCCATTAAAAAGACACACAATAATATGTCTACCTACTAGTAAGTGAAATTATTTTGTAGTCTTATCTTTCAAAGTTTCCAGGTAATTAAAAAAAAGTTATCTCTGGATACGTTATTAACGAATTCATAAAACCAAAAATAACACAATATATCCCACTCGTCATATTAAATGTACTTGTCTTATTTTTACCTGACTACGGCGAAGCCATAAGGAAGGGTAATGATTTTGGCAGTCTATGTATGTATGTATGTATGTTCCACCGTAGCGCCTAAACTACTGAACGGATTTTAATAAATTAGGTGTCAATAGATTCGTAAGAATAGCCCGGGTGACATAGGCTATATAAATTTTATAAATTCTTTTTATGACGGAATTTAAATGTCAAAAACCTAAAAAAATATTAAATTGAGATAATCATAGCAAGTTTGGTATCAAATGAAAGGTCTTGGCGAGCACATTACAAATATGTATAATATTATAGTTTAAGTACACACAAAAATAAAATTCAAATAAAAAAATTAAGTTCAAAAATCTAAAACCCGACTACTAACAAAATCGCGGTCTTAAAAGTAGAAAACAAGAAAATAATTCTTGTCTGATATTCTTCGTAGTCGCATGCCACCTTGCTAATGGCAATTAGCAGCTGACTTCTGTATCAATGAGAACGCCATGAAGGAGCATCAGGTATCAGTGGCATGCGACTACGAAGAATATCAGACAAGAAATATTTTCTTGTTTTCTACTTTTAAGACCGCGATTTTGTTAGTAGTCGGGTTTTAGATTTTTGAACTTATTTTTTTTATTAGAGAAAACATCGCGCATTTATTGTTAAAAAACAACACACCGTCCGTTCGTCGCTGCGGCACAGTCGCGACTGTCTGCATACCAGGCGCATACCATAATCGAGGCGCGTAGGCATAGCTCGCGCTTCGTGCGTTTGTATGAAGTCGAACTACTGTATGATAATATTACCGTGATTTAGGCCACCCCTGCTCTCTATCGCTATGCTATCGTAGGTATAATTTCGGCAAAATTCGTAGAATGCCGGATGACGCAAGCGTCTGACATCACCAATTGCGAAGCGTGTGCCTCATACTGATGACGTCGCAACGTTTATTATTGTGACGAAATTCGCAGTGAGAATAGTAAATAGCAACACGTCATTCGAGATTCACTGATATTATAAACTAGCGGGCCGCCCCAGCTTCGCTCGGGAGCAATTTAGAGCTATCCAACACAAAAATAATTTTGCAATTCCAACCACCACCTAGTTAGTGACCCAAGGTTACCGACATAGCCCGAAGAATTGCCAAACTTAAGTGGCAGTGGGCAGGACGGATGGCCGATGGGGCCAAAAAGTTCTAGAGTAGCTACCGCGAACCGGAAGACGTTGCGTTGGAGGGCCTCCCACTAGGTGGACTGATGACCTCGTGAAGGTAGCGGGCACACGCTGGATACGAGACGCAAGTCACGCAAGGGACCGGTCAATGTGGCGACACTTGGGGGAGGCCTATGTCCAGCAGTGGACGTCTTTCGGCTGAAATGATGATGATGATGATGAACCTGCATTGGGTCCGCGTGGTGAATTATACCTATTCACCTCGCATGAGAACTAAGGTTACCGACATAGCCCGAAGAATTGCTAAACTTAAGTGTCAGTGGGCAGGGCAAATTGCTCGCAGAACGGATGGCCGATGGGGCCGTAAAGTTCTGGAGTGGCGACCGCGAACCGGAACGGAAGGCCTCCCACTAGGTGGGCCGATGATCTAGTGAAGGTCGTGGACCCGCTGGATGAGAGACGCACGGGACCGGTCAATGTGTCCAGCAGTCTTGTGTCTTTTGGCTAAATTGATGATGATGATTAACCAGTGGTCCCTGAGATTAGCGCGTTCAACTAAACAAACTCTTCAGCTTTATAATATTAGTATAGATTAATGACGTTAAATTATGAAGACAAGACAGTCAAGGAAAACACAGATAAATGGGGGATAAACGAAACGTTCGGGAACACAGACCTGGGCCCCAAGTCTGCTATACAATAGTGTCAGAATGGTCGATCATTGATCTCATAATGGTTGATTGATGACAAGCCAAAAAAGTACCTTATGCCTGTCGACTTAAGGTACTTTTTGGCTTGTCGTAAATCAACCATTATGAGATCAATGATCAACCATTCTGACACTATTGAATAGCAGACTCGGGGCCCTGATGTTGTATTTCATGATAGACTAGCTTTTGCCAGCGGCTTCGCCCGCGTGAAAAATGCGATTTTCCATACAAGCTTTCATCCCCTATTTAACTCCCTTAGGGGTTGAATTTCGAAAAATTCTTCCTTATTCCTTGTCTACATTATAAAGGGAACCTCTGTGCAAAATTTCAGCTTTCTAGGTCCAAGGGTTTGGGCTGGGCGTTGATGAGTCAGTCAGTCAATCAGTCAGTCAGGACTTCTCTCTTTATTTATATAGATAGGAAGGTATGTCCTGGATGAGGCTGGCTCAAGAGCATAGAGCTTGACACAAGCAAAGAGAGGCCTATAGCCGGTGTGAGAAGTCGGGCTGTGAATGATATTGAGGAAGGTCTAAAAGTTAATGTGCATATCCTCACTCCAAAAGCTTGCTACGTCACATTCTATCGTATGTCTTCGACAAAATTCGTAGAATTCCGAACGACGCATCCGTCTGATGTCATCAATAGGGTTGTTGACTAATTTTTGGAATCGCTTTTATTTTATAGATAGACCCTATATATACACAAAAAAAATATTATCTGAAAAAATAAGACATATTTTAATAAGAAAAAACGTAAATAAAAATACTTTTAAAAATTCCGGCTAAAACGCTCTAAACTGTCAAATGGCTGTGATGACGTCACGGGCCGTTTTGAAAACTTTACGATCTGTCAAATTGCACTGATCTTGATTCAGTTCTTATGAATATACTATAAAAAAAACTCTAAAATGAACACGACGATTTACAAATGTTGTACAGTGCCGATGTGCAAAAGTACGTCAATCAGTATGCCACAAAACCTTTTCATAAGCGTTCCAAAAAGGGCAGAAATAAGGAGAAAATGGTTAACAATGGCTAGAAGACATCCATCATCATTGTCAACAAGTAGGTACCAGTTATTTTTGTGAAGATCACTTCGATGTAAGTTCTAAATAAACTATAAATATCAAAATTGAATCAATGTATTTGTGTATGTTCCTAAATTGTCGTTTAATACTTGTTTGTTAATGTTATTGTTTGTTTACCGGTCCACTTTTTGGTACTTAACTATTGTTTAATTTAAATCTAATTTCAGCTTTAAAATGATGGAAAATTATATACAATATACTACAATGGGTGTAGTAATAAGTATCTCGAATAATGATGAGACCTGGTTGTTTACCTACAAAGCTTTTTTTTTTGTTTTTACCGTGGTTTGTATAACAACATACCTACTAAAAATAAAAATTTGCACATAACGTAACTTTTTATTTTGTTGATGTTAATGACAAGTTTAAAGTTCTAAATACTTATGTGTATAAAACGAGTAAGTTAGTAAGTCTCTTTATCAACTATATCACTTTAAAAATACTTACAAAGACTAGGTACTACTTACACTTAAACCAACTTATCTATGTAGGTGGCAAAAAACGGAACTAAAATAAATGTACCAAGTTTGACGTATAGATGCAATTTTGCTTCACAAGTAGCGCCACCTTGTACTTCACAATTAAGTTGGTCATACTGTACTTCAAAACTCCGACGCACAAAAAATCGTGTTTGTAGCAAAGAACCATCAAATAATTAATTTCCGGTAAGTTAGAACCATTTCGTTTCATAAATCCAGTCTCCATTGTGATAAATAAAGTAATTTTAATAAGTTATTGAATAAAATCGTTCACAGCTGATACTTTTGCCTTCGATAAATCAGCTAGTCTCGCGGCTCGTGACGTCATCGCGCTCTGATTGGTGTTTGGAGTCACGTGATAGTGAGTATGAAATAACGCAATTAAAAATAATTTTAATTAATTATAGACAAAAAATTAGTTCCGTAAATTAATAATTTAGGATTCTAAAAACTATCATTGATTTTTACAACATAAATGTATATGAATTTGTAATATGAGTCAACAACCCTATTGCGACGCGCGGGCGAAGCGTGTGTGTCATTCTAATGACGTAGTAACTTTTATTTGTGACGAAATCTGTATTTAGGTGAGCTCAGTAAATAGAGGTGTGGTAATCTACACATCATTCGAGATTCTATATCCTAACTATCTTTTCAAAATCAAACTCGAATTATTTATTTCAATTAAGCCATTACAGGCACTTTTGAATGTCAGAAAAACAATTCATAAAACAAAAAAGGAAACTACGATTTCGAAATCTTCTTTACATAGTATAAACAAAGTCGTGTATGAATGTAGATTGCTTTAAGAGTAGAGTAAGACCAAAGAAACGATGGATGGACTGTGTGAAGGATGATATGACTAGAAAGGAGGTGACTGATGAGATGACGAGAAATAGAGAAGTGTGGATGAAGAGGACATGTTGCGCCGACCACAAATGAATTGGGATAAGGGCAAGAGAATTAAATGATGATAAAACAAAGTCACACGGCGTTGTTTGTACGCTTAGCGCCCGTATACTCGAACGTCACTCAATTATAAGTAGCCCTCAAAACTCGTGCTGTCTTTGTTACTTTAACTACGCTAGTATTATATTATCTGTGCTTTAACGCAGAGACTTATAATTGAGTGACGTTCGAGTATTCGGGCGATCTTTTAAACTACGCAACGGCTTTTAATGCTGTTTTAAGCAATACATTATAGAGTGATTCGAAAGGAAGGTCTGCACCTCGTTCTGGGCTGCGGGTTGTTCGAAAGAGATACCGCGGCCTCGGCACAAAGGACTAAGAAGGAACATGGGTGGTTTTTAGTCAGTAGAAGACTGACACTCCCTTCCGCTCTGCCCAGAGCGGGAGGAGTCATTTGATTATGTCCCACTCACCCAAAAGATAGGGTGTTTCCATACTAAATGGTACGGAACCCTTCATGTGCGAGTATCGACTCGCACTTGGCCAGTTTTTTACGTCTAGACTCTACAATTACATGGAATTCAAATGATTATGTATTTAATAGTTCATACATTTGTCGTTCTGTATGTATGTATGTACTGAGTATGAAATTAAATGGTGTAGTTATTCAACATTATGTGTGACTCAGATATCTTTCTAGGTTAATTTTAGATCTGACTTCAACCAAAATTAATGATAGCTGGAGTTCAAAGAGTATGAAATACGTGTAGGTAATAAATAAACAACTATTTTGGTAGAAGATCATTTAAGTGGTTACTTACTTGTCCTATGTCCCCTAGAAAGAGCAGAGGGCGTCGATAGATGTCCTCCATCGCGATCGGTCTTGATCTTCACGTTTCATGTCACTCCACGTCATTCCGATGTTCGCCGCTTCTGTCAACAGGGTGCGACGCCAGGTTTGACGAGGACGGCCACGCTTTCTTTTCCCCTGGGAATTCCAGTCCAAAGTTTGTTTGGGTATGTGTTCGTGGTTCCTTCGGAGCGTGTGGCCAATCCATCTCCACTTGCGACGCTTGATCTGCAGGTCAAACGGACTTTCGTGGCATTTCTCCAAGAGTTCTACATTGGAGACGGTCTCGGGTTTAAGAGGTAGCATACGCATATGTCAGCCTATAATGTTCCTACTGCTGGCACTCAGGCTTATGAAAGGGAATGGCCTATAATCTACCACGCGGGCCCAGTGCGGATTGGTAGATGTCACATGTCTTCGAATTTTTTGGTTCTAGGACATGCCGTTTTCCTGACGATGTTTACCTTCACCGTTTGTCTAATCTAAGATGTATCTGTGATACGTGACCACCCATTTACATACCGATGTTCAATGCTGCTGGTTGTACGAAAGAGATACCGCGGCCCCGGACACAAACAGCTAAGAAGGAACATGGGTGGTTTTCAGTCAGAAGAAGTTGAACACTCCCAGTCCACCCAGAGCGAGAAGAGTCATTTGTTGATTTCCCATTCTCACACTCCAAAAAAAAAATAAACCCGGTTTAACGTAAAGATTAATCCGAGTGGCCGTTATAATCCAGCCATGGACTCCTCACCTTGGTCTATAGTCACAGAATACATAATAATACTACGTACAGAAGGGACACTCACTTCCCCGCGCTCATATTAAATACCGCACCTCACCCCGCACTTCGAGGTATACGTCGTCGCCACTAGAGCAATGGCTCGCGCTCGTATTAGTCGTCGTTCGGTTTTCGCGACGCAAACCGTTGCACTTTCCGCGCCATTTTTTAGGCCACGATAACCCTACTAGAGTTTACGCACACATTTGCACGTGCACGTCGTGCATAAACGTTATTTGTTTATGTAGTAGTAATAGGTAATTATTTTGCGGGCGTTGTATGGAGTGTCCGAGGTGTGCTATAGTACTCATTAACGATTGACTAGCGACCTTCAAACTTGTCACAGTAGGCTGTGTCGTCACAATATTGATTGTACCATCCTGTTAGCCGTCATCGGGGTATCATATCATTTCATGACCTTCATCATTCTCTTGACCTTATTCCAATTCATTAGGTTGACGCAGCATGTCTGGAGAGGGCTATGCTCGAAGTTTCCTTGCGTGATCGAATCAGAAATGAGGACATCCGCATGAGAACCAAGGTTACCGACATAACCCGAAGAATTGCCAAACTTAAGTGGCAGTGGGCAGGGCACATTGCTCGCAGAACGGATGGCCGATTGGGCCGGAAAGTTCTGGAGTGGCGACCGCAGACCGACAGAGGTCCATAAACACTTAAATATGCCAACAGTAAATGAGGAAATAGAAGCATGTGCAAAAAAACTACAGAAAAAGACTGCAAAACCACCCCAACCAGACAGCTTCACTGCTTACCATACCAGATAGTCTAAATCGGCTGAAACGTGGCAGGATATTAGATCTGGGCAGTTATATTTAAGCTGTCACATCTAAGTAGCAGTCACTCCTAATGTGGAATGACTCCCCAGTTCATCGTATCAAATAACTCATCTGCTCATAGCCAGAAGGGCTGATTGCATGATTCTACAAGGAAAAAAAAAAAAAAATGTAGGGAAAACGTAAAAGCAAGTGCAATAACACGTCATAATTTACTTGTTTTTGTCTTATCACTTTGCCTGTCATTGAATTTCCCGTTGCATAAGTGGTTTACCGCATGACTGTGCGCGGGAAAGACCTGAGGGTCTAGACTAGTCTAGAGGCTATAGGAAATCGTTCTCGAACCCAGTTTGGAAACACTGGCCGCCTTATTACAAAAGGTAGTTAAACCCGGTTTAACTTAGACCTGGTTTATCTCGCATGCTGTCACTTTCTTTTGAATATTATTGATGTGGGACATGCGAGATAAACCAAGTCTAAGTTAAACCAGGTTTAACTACGTTTTGTAATAAGGCGGAGTAGGTCTAAAATGACCACTTTGGCAGTATCATCGTTCATCAATTCTCCTCCGCTTATTTATTTATGACTAGCTTTTGCCAGCGGCTTCGCCCGCGTGAAAATGACGATTTTCCATACAAACTTTCATCCCCTATTTAACTCCCCTAGGGGTTGAATTTCGAAAAATCCTTCCTTATTCCTTGTCTACATTATAAAGGAAACCTCTGTGCAAAATTTCAGCTTTCTAGGTCTAAGGGTTTGGGCTGGGCGTTGATGAGTCAGTCAGTCAGGACTTCTCTCTTTATTTATATAGATTATAAGCCATTCCAAGAGCCCCTTCCCTCTTTCCACTTATCCCTATTTAGTGCTGATAATCGGCAATCCCTGCGAAAAGACTTAATTCCGTCATTTTTTTCTGGGCCTTCCGCGTTGTCGTTGGCTCCTGCCCGTACCTATACCAAATTATTTGGGATCGGCGCAGCCTGACTGCTTCCATACTTCTCTGTAACTTGTCATCTTAACAGACACCTTCTTTCTTGCTATATCATCGTTCGTTATCATCATCTGCCTAGCCTTTTCCCAACTACACTCCTTTGCAAAAAAAACGGGCACCTTAGGAAATTTACGTTCTAAGGTCGATTTGAGTTAATTCAATGAAATTTAATTGTTTGACGTAGTCTCATCATCATCATTTCAGCCGAAAGACGTCCACTGCTGGACATAGGCCTCCCCTAAGTGTAATAGGGGATCGGACTGGGTCAAAAAATATGATTCTGTTTAGTCCGTAAGTTAGATTATCGAAAAATATTGAATAGGTGTTCTTTGTTTTATCAAATCAATAAAAAATGACGAAGATAAAACGCGTCAAAGATCTTGGAGTGGGGCTTGAATCGTCACTTGTGTCGTCAAAATGTACTAACATATGACGTCACACGAGTTTTCGAAGCACTGTATCTTCTCCATTTTAAGTTTACGTGAAAAAAGAAAAAATACGTGTCCAACAATCTTTGGAAATCCATCTGACGGACTAATTAGTTTTTTTTTGTCCGATCCCCTATTTTTGCTTAGGGGGGGTTTGCCATAATCGCCACGCTTGGCAGGCGGGTTGGCGATCGCAGTACGGTCGATACAAAAAGCACAGAGAACGCTGCTGCCCATTCTCTGGTACATCCCTTAGTCGCCTCTTACGACACCCACGGGAAGATAGGGGATGGTGCTATTCTTTGCGTCCGACACCATACGGAACATGACGTAGTCTGTATACTTATAATCGTGTAAATTAATACGCGTGAAGTGACTGTGGCAATTCAAAAAAAAATCTATGAATTCTTTAAAACCGATGTACACGGCCAAACAATAAGAAGTGGTCGGCAATAAAGACAAGAAGATTTTTTTACTTTGTTTAATTAAATAAAGTTACAAATGTAATAACCTAATAACGAGTGTGACCTCCTCTTGCCAAAATCACAGCTTGAATCCTTCTGGGCATGCTTTCCACGATGTTTTTAATGACGTTTTGAGGAATACGTTCCCACTCTTCTGCAATGACTCTTTTTAGCTCCCTGATGTTTTGTGGAGCATGTTGCACTGATCTTACCCGTCTCTTTAGAACATCCCAGACATGCTCAATTGGATTGAGGTCAGGACTTCGAGCTGGCCAATCTAAACGACGGATCCCAACTTCTTGCATGTACGCTTCCACGTCGCCAGAACGGTGCGGGCGAGCATTGTCGTCCATAAAAATGGAATCTTCCCCAAGTGCAGTCAATGCGGGTTGTGCATATGGAATTAGGACTTCCATTATGTACCGGTGTGCATTTAATGTTCCATTTTCTCTGAGAACTAACTCCGTACGCCCCGTCGAATTAATTGCTGCCCAAAACATAACGGAGCCTCCGCCATAAGGAGTGATTTCTTCGAAACACACTTCCGCATAGCGTTCCCGTGGTCTTCGTAGCACTCGCCGGCGTCGGTCCTCTCCACACAAAGAGATTCTAGCTTCATCAGAAAACAATACTTTATTCCAGTCCTCCAGAGTCCATGAAGCACAGTTTCGAGCAAACTGAAGTCGAGCAACACGGTGCTCACGGAGTAATTTAGGTCCCCGAGCCGGGCGGTAACTCCTGATATTGGCAGCCAAAAGCCTCCTCCTGACGGTCCACAAGCTAACTTCTACTCCTCTTACTTCTTCAAGGCTCTTCTTCAGGTCCACACTTGACGCCTTACGATTCCGCAAGGCCTGACTCACCAAAAAGCGGTCATCTCTTGGTTCTGTGCGTCGTTTTCTTCCCGAACCGGGTCTTCTTTTGACCGAACCGGTCTCTTGATACCGTTGCCAAGTCCTCTGGACAGTTGAACGACTCACATTTAGCCGCTGAGACACGTAAGTTTGCGAACAACCTTCTTCAAGTAGGGCTATAATTTTACCGGCCCTTATCGCTTTATCACTCATGTCAAAAAGTGGTATTTAATGTAAAAAGAAAGATAACATTGTTTAATTTGCAGAAAATATCCAAAAAGTTTTAAAATTTTAGTAATCAGTAATAAAATCGTTTCAGCAATTCGCGCCATTAGTAAAGCAATTTTACAATAATCTACAATAATCATTATTTTCCTTTTGTTAATTTCAAAATTTAAATTTGGAACGTACAGAATCATGCCAGGATTCTTCAAATAACATGCCAATACATCGTCAAATTAATAAAACCTCTTACTTGTCCTTCTTCATTGAAGTAGAGAAAAAAATATGAAGTGCCCGTTTTTTTTGCAAAAGAGTTTATATGTTGGGTTCAGCTTCCCATCTAATCTGATGCAGCTGAATACTAGTATTTTACATGGAGCGACTGCCTATCTGACCTCCACAACCCAGTGAGTACTATAGTCACACAAGCTTTTAATAAAATTGGTTGACAGACTGTCGGGCTACTGACTACCTGTAACGACTGCCAAAGAAGACGGCTTAACGAGCTTTGAGCCTTTGAACAATAAACTTTGAACGTAATGGATGGTCACACACCCACGGAACGACCTTTGCAAGCTCGGCTTACCTTTAAAGATGGAAAGATAGTGAAATATAGCGTGTCAAAAAAAAATCTGTTTAGTCCATCAGTGAGATCTTCGAAAAACCTTGGATACGTGTTTTTTTTTGTTTTATCAAATCAATAAACGAGGATAAAACGCGTCGATCGGTGGGGGCTTTTGACGTCACTGACCGGTAAAAATGTACTGCAATGTGACATCACACGAGTTTTAATAATATAATATAATATTCCACAACTATCACACAACGCCATCTAGTCCCAAGCTAAGCAGAGCTTGTGTTATGGGTACTAGACAACTGATAAACATACTTATATATTTCTAAATACATACATATTATAGATAAATTACACCCAGACACAGAACAAAATGATCGTGCTCATCACACAAACATTTGTCCTGGGTGGGAATCGAACCCACGACCTCCGGCATAGCAGTTAGGGTCACTAACCACTAGACCAACAGGTCAGTCAGTTTTCGAAAGACTGTATCGTCTTTATGTTTTGTTTACGTGAAAAAAGAAAAAGAATGTGTCCAATAATTTTTGGAAATCTAAGTATTTGACGGACTAATTAGATTTTTCAACTACCCTTTACTGACACTCCCCTTCGCTCTGCCCAAGAGCGGGGGGGGGTCATTCGATGATTTTCCACCCACCAAAAAAAAAAAAAAAAAAAAAAAAGGACACAAATATTGTTAGCAAAGGTGTCTCTAGACGTGGCGATTCTGTGCTATGTAGTAGGACATTTTTGACTTAAATGATCGAAAGATAAGCGCTGTTTACATAATATAAATAGCCGATAAGCAGGTCATTGACTCGTGTTATCAACTGAAGGCGAATACAGGTGAATTTGTAGAGTGCAGCAATTGGCTTTGGCTATCTATTTGACTAATACTGTTAAAAATTCACGAAAATGTTATGTTATTTCAAAGAACTAACAATAATAACACAATGTGTGAAAAAAGTAATTAGACAAAGACAGCGCTAAAGAAACGTGACGTCACATTTTCATAACACCATAGTTACATAGTACAAATAGCCGTTTCGCGCGACAAGAATAAAGAAAACTAAAGCATGTAACTACTCCATTTTTTTATCGATATTATTACTTTTTTCGCACATCATGTTATTTCTGTTAGTTCTTTGAAATAACATATCATTTTAACCGACTTCTAAAAAAAAGGAGGTTCTCAATTCGGATGTTAATATATTTTTTTTTTTTGTTTGTTCGGGCATAACTCCGTCACTTGCTAACCGATTTGATTTTTTGTTGGAAAGGGTATACTTCCCAAATGGTCCCATATTTTTTTTATCGAAATCGGACAAGTGGTTTTTGAAAAATCAACAAAACTCAAAAAAAAAACTACATTGTCCACATTATGACCCATGAACATGTGAACCACTAAAAAGTAAAAAATAAAAACTTTTTAACAAAAATTAAAACCGACTTCAAAAAAAGAACACAAAAAAGTGAAAAATAAACTTTAGAAGAAAAATCCGTTTCTGAAGTCGGTGGCAAAAAAATTAAATCAAACAAACAAAAGTCACCGACTTCAGAAACTGATTTTTCTTCTAAAGTTTATTTTTCACTTTTTTGTGTTCTTTTTTTGAAGTCGGTTTTTTGTGAATTTTTAACCGTAGTCAAGTAGCCAATTCGGGTATAATTTCAGCGATCCCTTGTGCAATGGGCATTGTCCAACTACTTAATCTTAAGAAAAAAAGTAAAAGTTTTTTGTCTTAATTCTCTTTTATTTTTTTCAGATCATACCATGCGTGCATCCAATCCCCGCCGGTATGTTCCCTGGTCGCATGATCAGGGTGCAGGGTAGCACTCCCCCTGGCGCTCAGAGGTAAGCAAGACTCTTGTTAGGTTCTTCTCTTCATCAGCATCACCAGATTTCTTAGAAGAGCCATCATCATCATCCACACACCTTTTCCCAACTATGTTGGGATCGGCTTCAGTCTAACCGGATGCAGCTGAATACTTTACGTGGAGGGACTGCCTATCTGACCTCCACAACCCAGTTCGTTGTCAGGTTTTCGGTCCACTGAAGATCTACGAATGACAGCCGAGTGTAACGGCGTGAACTTCAACTCACAGTTGAAGGATTGCTTGGGATAAGCATCACAAGGAATCAAAAATTGTCCAAAAAAAAAAAATATATCACGTAGGTCGCCATAACCATAAGTGATATTTTTTTTTTTTTGGACAATTTTAACAAGTAATTTTTGACTTCGTTACGTTGAAAACCAACGTCGGGCACTTGCACTTGCTTTTGAACTGGTCCTATTTGCCGCAGCCTCCCCATGAGATGCGTACTCTTTTTTTTTCGTTTTTTTTTTCTGTTGTTTTCATTTGTATCAAATAAATAACTGCCTCCGTGGTCGAGTGGTTTACGCGTTTTCCTTGTGACCCGGGTCTTGGTTTCGATTCCCACGGGAACCATACTTTGTAAAAGTTGTTTCCAGTTTGGCTAGGACATTGCAGGCTTGAATCCCCTGATTGTCTGATAAAATGATGATTCCGTGCTTCGAAAGGCACGTATAAGTGGTGGTCCCGGCCGCACAAATGGCGGTCGTCAAACCATGTCAGAGGCCCTTGAGGTGGTATAGAAACTCTGACAGTGGGGTGTGTGGGGTCGTTAGACCTTACTGGGGCACACGATAAGAAGAAGAGAATGTGCCAAATAAATATGTTTTCTACCTTCTTTCTTAAGGGTAATAGTGACACCCTTTTTTTTTTTCGCCCTTGTGTCGGAGCCGCGGTAACCTTTCGATATCCACAGCCCCGACGGGCGTCGGCCCATGCGCCTTCCATATTGCTGACATCTCTTGCGCGTGGAACACGTACGCGCCGCCGACACGGTCTGTTGCCGTCATGACGACGGCCGGACGGCGAGCTAGCCCGTTACTCATCGTCCACAGGCTCGCGTCTACGGTGGCCGGAGGTCATCGCGTGACCAATAGTGACACCCTTTATATTATATCACTTTCCCCAGATTCGCCATCAACTTCCAATGCGGCCCCAACACAGATCCTCGCGACGACATAGCCCTCCACCTCAACTTCCGTTTCGTGGAGATGTGTGTTGTACGGAACCACCTCACCGCTATGAACTGGGGGGTTGAGGAGACCAATGGGGGTATGCCGCTGAACAGGGGGGACTCGTTTGAAGCACTGATCCTGTGTGAGCCTCATTCTTTGAAGGTGAGGAACGGTTTTCTGTTTTTATCCTTTTTTTTTTGTATTTTGTGTGTGCATAAATAAATAAATTGTTTTTCTCAAACATGCTTGGAAATTTGAGCATTATTTTGACAACCTTCTTCGAGATAAATCGAAATTGCTGTACTGGCCAGATACATGCGACCAGCGGCCGGCAAAAGTTGTATGAAAATCCATATCTGTCGTGTTTAGCGGCCAAATAAATTACATACTAAACTCATATCTGTCGTGTTATTTAAAAATGGAACGGTCTTTTACTCTGAACCATAGCAACCAAGGAGGTGACTTATTAAAGGTTTTATTTAAATTTCGAATTGGCTGAACTCTTCAACGCGTGAAAAATTATTGTTGTATGTGATTTTGAAAAGTAAATTGTATTTAATTTCCTCGCATTATTTGAGAAAAGTACTATACAAGCCTTGGCCACAACTAGGCATTGATGGACTTACGTATGTGTGCCTCGGCTTCGCCTCGGCCCACATTTACACGTACGTCCATCAATGCCTCTGTTGCTGGCCGCTGCTGTAATGTACTATTTCTATACCCCTTAAAGTACTGTCAAATTTGACACAAACTTTAACTTTAACTACTTTTTTGGTGCAACTCAGCCTTAATTAGGGAATCTCACACGCAAACGAATATTTCAGTGACAATAAAATGATAGGGTTGTTACTTTGGTTTTTAGTAACCTTTTTTGACGTGATAACGTCTAATAAATCGATGAACGCCGCCGGCTGCACGCACGTAAAAGTGTGCAAACGAGAGCGCGAAATGCATCATCAATGTTTTCTTATGACTTTATCTCGTAAAATTATCGTCCAACACCCACACCATTTTTTAGTTTGAGATTCTAATATTAATACCAGGTTCTAGGTAAACTTCAGAGTAAAGACCTCATCTTACACAGAAAAGAAATGAGCACAATTTCTCAAACTGACTGACATTTTCAGACTTAAATTCATTGCAATATATAAGGTTTTTATTTGGAGTTTGTTAAATTGTCGCTTGACTCCTCCCGCTCGGATTGTGTCAGACTTCTACTGACTACAAACCACCCATGTTCATTCTTCGCCATTTGTGTCCAGAGCCGCGGACCTTTCTTTCGACCAACCCGCAGTCCCTGCAACCTTCCAACCTCTTTATGCAATATTGTTCCCAATATTTTCAAAATCAAAATATTTAAAAAATTCAATCAATTTTTTTTTCACATAGGCCTACATGGGCACTTGTAAAACGTCGAAAAAAGGTGCACGGTTCAGGGCCCCGAGTCTGCTATTCAATAGTGTCAGAATGGTCTATCATTGATCTCATAATTGTTGATTGATGACAAGCCAAAAAGTATCTTAAGTCTGTCGACTTAAGGTACTTTTTGGCTTGTCGTCTACTTGTCAAAATCAACAATTATGAGATCAATGATAGACCATTCTGACACTATTGAATAGCAGACTCGGGGCCTAGGTTTGGCGTCTCCTATGGAGAAGAATCGGCAAGAGACTCTTCCTTCACACTACAACTTTTACTTAATATTCTCCATATCCCCCCCCCCCACCAGGTAGCGTTAAACGGCGGCCACTTCTGCGAGTTCTCTCACCGGATCCCGTACCAGAGGATCTCTCACCTCACTGTGGACGGTGAGGTCATGATACAGCTCATCGGCTTCGAGGGCGCCCAGCCTCCCCCGCAACAGATGTATATGGTACGTACACTTTTAGTTTCGGTACACATCATCTCGACATCAGACCGTATGCTTCTGGTGCCAAGTTTTTTTTCCATCAGGAATTTGCTGCTATGTGTATGTGGTCCTTTCTTTTGCAATAGGGGATCGGACTGGGTCAAAATAATATGATTTTGTTTAGTCCGTAAGTTAGATTATCGAAAAATATTGAATACGTGTTTTTTGTTTTATCAAATCAATAAAAAATGACGAAGATAAAACGCGTCAAAGATCTTGGAGTGGGGCTTAAAACGTCACTTGTGTCGTCAAAATGTACTATCATATGACGTCACACGAGTTTTCGAAGCACTGTATCGTCTTCATTTTAAGTTTACGTGAAAAAAGAAAAAATACGTGTCCAATATTTTTTGGAAATCTATCTGACGGACTAATTAGTTTTTTTTTTGTCCGATCCCCTATTTCGTAAATCAGTTATTGTCGGGCAAGCCGGTGATAAGCCCATTGTGCCTTAATCCGATAGCGGGGCTGCCGCTTTAGAGTCTTCGTATGTTCTCGGCTTTGTTTCGAGTATCCTTCCTAGTGAGGTAATTTTGTTTTGAGGCGCAAAACATTCGCCCTTCGCCCTGCTTCCGTTAGCTCAGCTGCAACTCGGGGTGGCGGCGCGGTTGCAGCATGTCCCAGGAAGAACGACGGGGACGTGGATGACTCGGATTGGCAATGTTTCTACTTTATACGGTACTCCGCCACGAGTACAGCAGAAAGTATTTTTGGCATTTTCAAAATCAAAGCATTTATTTCAAGTAGGCTAATTACAGGCACTTTTGAATAGTCGAATTAAACTAACTGCGGCACTCAGAGATATCCAACGATTACTCAAGCCGCCACCCAGCAAAGGCCTGACATAGTTTTGCATGACAAAACGGCCAAAAACCTTTACCAAGCGACGGCCCAAGCAACCACTGAAGCTCTCCGAGTGCGGCAGTAAACTACTAAACTAATGAAGCTAAATAAACTAAGCTACAGTCCCAGTCACAAGGCATAATAACTCGTGAGTGTACTGTAGTTGCCCATTCCAAAGCGTTGGTCTCATGAGAAGAATGGCAAGAAACTTCATGGACATTCACATTTTATAGGTAATACTGATCTCACCAACAGCGATTCCCACTAAACTATCCCTAGCTTCTCCCCTCAAAGTCAAGTCTCCCAAGTAAGTCAAGTCTTTCAACTTCGCTACACATTTACGCGAACCTATCAATAATAAAAAAAAAAAACATTTTTCTATTACGAATTTCTGCAATGTATGAGGTCCTGTATTTTTAGCCGAGACGCTGAAGCCGTGCTTTCCAACGCACGGAAGAATTGCGGTATGTAATATGTGACCATTCACGGACCCCACCTAGGTAAGCGCGGCTTAACTTGAAAATCAACCCGAACTGTTGTTACTTAGCTACGAATCTACGATCTCCTCCAGTCCTGCTTACCATCATTGTCATTTTAGCCGAAAGTCTTCCACTGCTGAACATAGGCCTCCCCGAAGTCTCGCCACATTGACCAGTCTCGTGCGTCTCGCATCCAGCGGATTCCCGCAACCTTCACCAGGTCATCGGTCCACCTAGTGGGAGGCCTTCCAACGTTGCGTCCAGAACTTTTACCCTATCGGCCATCCGTTCTGCGAGCAATGTGCATTATTTGGCCATTCTTCGGGCTACATCGGTAACCTTAGTTCTCTTGCAGATGTCTTTAATTCTGATTCGATCACGCAAAGAAACTCCGAGTATAGCCCTCACCGTTGCCCTTTGAGTGACATAAAGCCTTCTGATGAGGTCCATTGTGAGTTACCACGATCCTACTTGTATTTTAATAAAATTAAAATCTGAAAAATATTGTCTTTCAGTCGGAACCCCCAGCATACGGCGCGTATGGAGCTCCGCCCCCAGCCTACGGAGCCCCCGGCGGCTACGGACAAGGAGGTAGGAATCAATTGCTATAGTAGGGCTGCTATGGACTCATATGGGTTATATAGAGCAGTGATGGGCTCATATGGGCTATATAAAGGTGTAATGGGCTCATATGGGTTATATACAGCAGTGTTGGGTGAATAAGGGTTATTGAGAAATAAATACAGGCACATATATGGATATGCTTAGATAACGCAAGAGCACCTACTTCGAGTGCTCGGCTTAAGTATTCTATATTAACGATGTTATTGTCGCAGCAAACTAATTTGTTTAAAACAACAACGTTACAACTCAACAGCTTAATTCTAGACATTGAGACCAATTTTTATAAAACTAGTTTTTTTTTTGTATTTTTTATAGAATGTTTATGTATTTAGTTTTTTTATATTTCTCACAGGCGATTAAACAAAAAACTAGTTTTTGAAGAACAAAAACGTAGTCTATTTTTTGTATAGTAGTAACTATATACTTATATAGTGCTTATGACGTCATAGTAGGTAGTCAAAAAATGACATGCATGCTTTTCATACGGATTGTGATACTTGCATTATCTAAGTATGTATATCTATATTTGTGACGATAGGCTTTTACCAGATTTAAAAATAAAATAAAAAAAGAATTTGGTTCTTTTTTAGGCACTTGTAGATTCTAGTTCATAAGTAGGTAATGGTATAATTATTTGGGATATCGTGCATATATTTTCATCTACCAAACGCCTTTCAATACTGGCTTTAATAAAGATTAATATAATCATCAAACTAACACTTAAATAAGGTTTTTTATCTACATCTACTTCAATCTATAGTGAAGCGAATGTAATTTACAATTTTAATATTGAAGAGAATAAAGGGAAAACATCGATCTCTAGATTTTTTTGTGAAATAATCATAATCATTCTTATCAATATATTTTTTTCCCGTTTTTGCAACATTTTACATGTATGCTCCGCTCCTTTTGGTCGTAGCGTGATGTTATATAGCTTATAGCCTTGCTTGATACATGGACTATCCAACTCAAAAATATTATAAAAATTCCATCCAGAAGTTCCTGAGATTAGCGCGTTCAACCAAACAGACAGACAAACTCTTCAGCTTTATAATATTAGTATAGATTTGTGTAAACAAATGACAGCAAGTTTGTCACAAGAATATAAACCTTAAAATATTATAACATTCGCTTCTCTACTGTATATTGAACCTTATGTCTTATGGTTTTAAGCATGCTTATTCTGCATGTACTTTTATTTTATTTTATATATTTAATAATGTAGCTGTATATTAGCTCATAAGCTTTCTTATATAATTTATTAATGTGCTTATTATAGGATGTGAATACGACTTCAATCATATAATTTAAAAGTTACTTTCGAACTAAAATTTTAACAGTTTTGAGAGCAGTTTTAAATAATGAAAAAATAATAATGATAAAAATGCTTTGACCGTTTATTATAAGAAATATAATATTTTTTTTTTATATTTTTGTGTTAAAATATTAACAAAGTTTTTTTCGGTCAAAGTGTATTTTTTTGCTTACATTCAAGATGCCCGTTTTTAAGAAACGCGAGTGTTTTTTGTACAAAATACTTAAAGGTAAGTAAATACCTTTTTGTAAATAATGAGTATAATTATATATTTATTGTATTGTAATTATCCATATACAAGGTGTAAAGGGTTCCTTCACGAAGCCGTCAACCAAGCATTCTGTGCTAAACTAAGTAACTTTACGCAAAAAATATTGCTGGGAAACCACTTTTTTATTGGGGTGAAAAATCATGATTAACGGTAGGACTCAATGTAACATACTCTAAATATTGACCTGATGAATACATTGAATAGCCCAGGGTTGTCAAGGTCGCGTCTTGGCTGCGGGGTGGTTACAAAGATACCGCGGCCTCGACATAAAGGGCTAAGAAGGAACATGGGTGGTTTTTAATTAGTCTGACACTCCCTTTCGCTTTGCCCAAGAGCGGGTGGGGTTATTTGATGATTTTCCACCAGTCCAAAAAAAAAGGGTTGTCAAGGTATTGTTGCAAATAAAGTTACGAAAAAAAAATGGAAAATGTTTGACATCCAATATCTCCGGAACAAGAAGGTTTCCTGGTATGATCTAGAACAAAAGAAATGATAGCAATGACGGGTAAAACCAGTGCTTTTCCGCTTCGATAATGATATTTTTTACACCCTTTATATCGTGGTTGCTTTGTATTTAAACGTGTTTGTTTCTGTGTGTCAGTCGTTCTGTTTTGTATGGGATTAATGCGGGATATTGCGTAAAAAAAAAACTATATATTATGCATGGTTGTATGAGTATGCACGACTTCTAACTAACTAATCAAGTTATACACCCTGCCCTTACACGGAACTAATAATTTTCATTCTGGTAATATAATATTAACAATATATACTAACATAGGACAAAGTTTATTTCTTTTTAATTCACTATGCTTTAAATAACTTCCAATGGGATAATTTTAGACCTATACAAAGGTGTATCGGCGGGCTAGGTATACAGGGTGAAGGGACAAACGACTATGTTGATATTAGTAGATATTAAAGTTTTTTTTGTCTTACCTATTATTGGAATCAAATATCAGCTCACAACTTAGGACCCAGTAATATTAATGACAATAATATCCGTGTTGCTAGGCAACTGGGCTTATCCCAGTTGTATACGTCCCTGTGTGCCTATTGGCCTTGTTCTGTTCTGTCTCCTGCTGATATGGAGGGAAGTGAAAATTATGATTTTTCCTACTCCTCCGCTATTCTTTTCTGATTAATTTTGTTGCGAGATCTAAGACAGTTAAATCGTTTCTCTGGGACTTCGTCGAGCTTCATTGTCTCGGCGTTTTTCTTGTGGCCACTGTTGATTCTGGCTAACAGGAGTTACAGTGGTTGGGAATAGTGTGGCGGGCTTGTCCCATATTTAATTAGTATCAAAGTTGGTTATGCTCGATTATTTTAGGCTAGAAAATACTGCCTAAACCGACTAAATTAATTCTAGACTATGTACCTATAACACGCTAGACTATTTAGGGTCAAGGCTCACTTCGATCTGGCTTCTGTCTTTGAAGTGACCGCCACATATTCGTTACAAGGTCAATATTAAACGTATACACACTGGTACATACAAAGAGACTGAAAATAGTAAAAGTAGTAACTAAAAGTACAATTACGAGCAATAACTTGTATACACTTGGCCAAGTTCAAACGCGATTTTATCGTGAAATAAGGATTGCAACTTTGAGATATGACCTACTTTATGATAATATTGGTTCCAAAATTTCGTAACGTTACATGAAAATAAAATCAATATAATAGGCGAAAAATGCTTCTAAACGTTCTAACTGTATACCTACATATTTTTACTGCTGTACTGTACACCCACATTTCGCCAGTTATGTATAAAATTAAAATCCAATAGCGGACGACTTTAATGAGTTCTGAAAAAACAAAAAACAAGGCTTTGTTTTGCATCGTCTTTGCAGATTATAAAAGATGAAAGAAATAAAAAATTTAAAAAAAAAACTTCATTGGTGTTACGTACATGTATAATTATTGTATAAATGCAAATTGTTTATATGTATAGTTCATCTTTCAAAATAAAATCACAGTTGATTTTTCGAAATTCTTTCACAACACAAGTTGTAAATGCAAAATTATTAAATATATTATAAATTAATTGTAAGGTCGCTGTATTTGCTTTTAGTATAATTATTTAGAATCGGTGTTTTGTTCAAAATTGTGTATTTTTAAGTTGCCAATGCTAAATTTTATTTATTTTTGTAATATTTCCTTTGCTTCAGGCTACTACTGACTTGCTTTCAATATGGGCGAGAAAAAATACAGGTATATATTCATTTTATTTAGTTATTTTTATAATTTAGTAATTGCTCATGTTCTGGATTGATGATCATGATGATAAATGATGTTTATTTTGCAAATAGGTTTTTACAAACACTTTTACAAGTCACTTTTAACATAATGGGAGCGGTGATTCGTACTTGACTACACACACACACACATAACATAACACCTGTAATCCCAGAAGGGTTAGGCAGAGGTGTGTATTTCACACATTACTTATAGGCTTTAATTCTTTAGTCGTAAAAAAACATGTCACACTAAAAAAAATATGAACATGACTTTTTTCTGACCCCCTTGTTAAAACGTCGCGTCATTAAAAGATGACCCCCTTAAATGTATGTTGAAATCTATCCAGGACATGAGCCAAGTAACTTGCGATTAACAATAGTACTGTAATTTCGAAGATGCGATCCCTAACTAGAAATATAATCATACTTATTGGCATTTAGAGTACAATCATTTGAAGCTTCACTAGAACAAATAATTCACAATAGTTTAAGAAACTTATCAAATTATCATCAAACATTAAAATAAATACAGATTATCCAGAATAAGTTTGTACTTCGATTATCTTCGTTTCTCTACGAAAATACGATGTACAATGAAGAAATATATACTTCGCACCTCGAGAAGCTATAATTTTTGGTACGAGATCCCACTGCAGAATTACTACGTTCATCGAGTAGACGAATGAAACCAAATTTTTACGCATATTTATGATTAGGAGAATATATATCTACTAGGGTGCCTATCAAAATTTGGCCTCAAGTATTTTTAATTACCTAAATAATTTGTGTAAAGTGGCCCCACGTTGGGCGCCATTATCTCAGGGTTTGGTGATTTGGGCTATTTCAATGAGTCACGTACGTTATATTAGTGAAAGTATATTGTAAAAGAATAAAACACATATTTTAGGATAATATTTAGGATTTTTGTATGAAAATATTTTATATATTTTTTTTATTTAGGTAAATATGTAATAATTAATATTTTTTTCTATTTCAGGTGCCTTGTAAAATAAGAAGAAAATGATGGAAACCTTATTAATCAAATTATTAAAAAAAAAACTTTTTAAAACTCCAGATGGCACTAAAAACATTTTAAAAATTAATCTTATTTATGGTTTTTTGATTACAAACCGAATTTAAAGGATTTTTTGCTATTACACGAATCTCACATATTAACATCACGGTTGTCATACTCGAAGGGTAAGGCAGAGGTATATAGTCAGTAGCACCAATATGTATACACTTAGCAACGTTTGCAAGCAATTTTCACCTACGATATTGATTTAATATTCATGATACGTAACGAAACTAATATTTTGAAACCCATAGTATCATAAAGTAGGTCATATCTCAAAGTTACAATCGTTATTACACGAAAAATTCGCATTTTAACTTTGCCAAGTGTAGACATAATACATTGTGACTGTACCTCTATTAGGTACACCCCAACGACTGTTAGTTCAAGCCCCATTTATAAGGGGCGATCCAATTGATATAACAAATCCGAATTTTCCGTCCTCGGAGTAAAACAAGTTTTTAGCAATAGCAATTATGATCCGAGGCATTTACGAATCTCCTACATGTATTTGTATATTGTTTTATAGGACAGTCAGTGCCCAGCATTACTTGACCCCTTGTATAAAGAAGAAGGCAAGTGTTGTTAAAAGAGGGGTCTACAGGGTTATTTCGTATCTTTTTAAATGTCAGTGACATAGTGTCCATCAATTAACCGTCAAATGGTTTGTTTAGTTTAGTTAATCGATGGACACTACGATAGTCACTGACATTTAAAAAGATACGCGATATGTCATCACACGAGTACACCTTGTATAATTGAGAAAGTTTTTTGAAACTGAAAAATGTTAAAGTTTTTTTATTAAAATTTTCCTTTAAATTCGGTTATTTATTTCACAATTTCTTATAATTATAGCTTGCCGTGTTGTACTGTCTTAATTATTTAAAAATATGTTTTACAAACACTGTTTTTTTAATCGTATTTTTTTTTGTACTCAGGAAAGGGTATTTTAAATACTTTTTATTAGTTGTTTTTTTTTTATAATTAATTGCATTTTATACTTGTAGCTATTTTTTTCGCTGTCTGTCTTTGCGCGCACAATTGTACAATCGAACAAGCTAATAAGTGTACAGCCAGCTAACTTGCATTTACTTTTAAGATTATACAGACACATTTAGAGACTGATGCAAAACGATACAGCGTTTGACATCAGTCGCTTAGTGCGAAACGGTTTATAAAACAAAATTGCAATCAATATTTTCAGTGTACTAAAATTATAAAAACTCTACCTGTATGCTTATCAGCTTGGTTGTCTTTCGAAAAAAAAACTTTTATCGCCTTATTACAAAACGTAGTTAAACCTGGTTTAACTTAGACTTGGTTTATCTCGCATGACGTCTCACTTCAATAATATTCAAAAGAAAGTGACAGCATGCGAGATAAACCAGGTCTAAGTTAAACCAGGTTTAACTACCTTTTGTAATAAGGCGGTTAATGTCAAAATATAATTTTGTCGGTTAAAGATACAATTCCAGAGATTATAGCATCCCGATTTGTTTTGATTTCAAAATTGTACCTTTAGGCTCGTTTCTTATTTTTAATCAGATTTGTTTTACATTTTACCTTTTTTTATATTTTAATACAAATAAATGTTTAATCATGTTAAAAAGTTCCTCAATTTTATTCGGGCAGAGATAGACAGCGTTTCGTTAAAAATCTTACTTACTAGATAATAAGTCAAATGTCCATTGAAGCCAAAAATTTCTTTTATTTAGAGGTGTACCATTGGTTCTTGAGAAAAATCCTAATTTTGAGACCACAGATATGTATAAACCTAGATAACGCAAGAGCAACTACTTCGACTGCTACTTTTCGTGCCTAGCTTACGTACAAATATCGTAGGTGGCCACTTTCGCGCTCAGTCTGCATCGGTGTTTAACGCTAGCCGGACGTCGGCGCTGGTGCATAAAGCAGGGGTTGGGGCGTACGTGGCGGCGTCTTTGAATCGATTTGATGTCATAATAGGTAGTCAAAAAATGGCACGCTTGGTTTTCATACAGATCGTGATACTTTCGTTATCTAAGTCTATCGATATCTGTGGTTGAGACTATTTTTAGCCATTAATCCAGCTCGTTCAAAACCTATTTGAAATGCCCGGATGAATTAGAGCATCGAAAGTGCCTTATTTCAACCTACTCGGTTCCTTGCGATAATTCTTTTCAAGTTGCTGTTACAAACAAATTTTTGAGTAATGTAACATTAAAAAATGAGCCGACAGCTTTAAAAACTGACAAAAAGGATACTAACAGATGTTGAAATAAGAAACCTAAAACAAATCAACAACGAAACGCAATACCAGTCATGTTGTTATTTGTAAATATAGAAAAAAATCTGTGTGAGTCATTTTTAAAAACCAATTTTAAATGAAAACCGACCAATCGGCGTCCAGCCAAAACTCGAAACGCCAAAATTTTAAACCAACTCCATGGCAGCTGAATGAATGAATGAAACAAGCAGCGCCATCTACGTGGAACTAATTTGACAGTTCTCTTCTACAAATGTCAAATCAATGCGGACACCTCTTCTCCATTTTGGATTTTAGGATATTATGTTTTTTTCTTCTTCTGATAATCTATAATTATTATTGTTATTATTTCGTACATAAATGTGTAAAAAAATAATGAGAAACATTAAAAATTAAATGTTAGTAGAAACGTGTATTCCTGTTAAAACGCATTTAGTAATAAAAAACTATTTGGTATTATTTCTAAATTTTGTGTTTTTTTTTCTGACTGATGCTTGATGCTGACTGTTTTTTTTTTAAATGGGGTGTTTGACATATTTTTTTTTAATTATATAAAAGTATTTTCAGTAAAATATATTTAACTTACAAGACTATAGTGCTATCATTTTAAAGTTGGCAAAACAATTGAATGTGTGCTTGTACAGTGCTAGCACTCGAAACTGTCTAATAAGGTATTCGACTACTGTTAAAAATTCACGAAAATTAAGTGACTTTTATTTACAACATTTAAAAGAAATTATATGTTATTTCGAACAACTAACAGAAATAAAACAATGTGTGCTTGCGACCTTAGTTGTTGTTCAAATATTCTTACGTACAATATTAATTATTGTACTTCTTTTTTATTAACTTACACACTTGTTTTTCCAATAATCTGGACATTGGCAAAATAGTAGACATTGCCATTAAACAAAAATAGAATAGAACACGATGTGTGAAAAAAGTAATAACATCGATAAAAAATTGGCTTAGTTTTAACACTTTTAACTGATTTCTTTGAAATAACTTTACATTTTGTGAATTTTTAACAGTAGTCAAATACCTAATTATCCCAATCAACCTTTGGCTAATACTTAGCAATAAAGTTGAACCTCTATGAAAGAAATTTGACAGATTGTAATAACGTGATGTGCTTGGGGTCTAAAATGGCCACGATTATAATATGAATTGCATTAAAATTCGTAATAGGTACTATTCTTATTAGTTACTGCATCTGTGACCATTTTACGAATTTTAACGCAATTCATATTATGATCCTTTTATGATCTGCTAAAGTGGGCATTTTAGACCGCCTGCTGTCTCTACATAATGCTTTGTTGATGGATTCGAGAACGTTCCTTTTACACCATGTCTAGTCAAGCACCCTTTTTGCTGCTAAAAATTTAAATTTTTGATTACAACTTTATGTACGATCGCAGTAGTCTCTCAATGTTTGTAGTTGCATTTAAAATGTAATAATAAAAAAATACTGTTGTATTACTTTTGTATGTATTTTGCATTAGTTAATATTTTAAAGTTAATAAAAAAATATTAAATTGAGTTTTTTTGTTTTTTTTTTAATCACCCAAATAAGTATGGATAAAGTATAAAATAAAAATGATGAAGATAAGTAGGTAATATAATATTAAGTTTTTAAACTGACATGGTCATTAACACTATTATTAACACTTACTAAAAATCAGATACAAAAAAAATAAGAATAATACAGAAAAAGTAAACATGGTAAATATCCCGTTTTCAGTATTAATGATAAAATGGTAATGTTATTTATTTATTTATGTACACACAAAATACAAAAAAGGATAAAATCATAAAAAAAAATAGAAGAGCACAAAGGTACCTACTGCTTATTTCATGTGAACAAATGAATGTTTAACAAATTGAAGCAAATCCTAAGCGATATCACGGCGGTACGGTAATCTCATCATCATCATCATTTCAGCCGAAAGACGTCCACTGCTGGACATAGACCTCCCCCCCAAATGTTGCCACATTGACTGGTCTCTTGCGTCTCGCATCCAGAGGATTCCCACAACCTTCTCCACGTCACATCATTTCAGCCAAAAAACGTCCACTGCTGGACATAGGGCTCCCCTAAGTGTGGTCACATTGACCGGTCCCGTGCGTCTCGCATCCAGCTGATCCCCGCAACCTTCAACAGGTCACTATATCATCATCACTCAAGGCTCGACTTCACCCACTGTTGGGTATAGTCTCGCTTTACTTCTTGTGCCAGCTTTTTTTTTTTTGAGCGTTTGGAAAATCATCAACCCCTGCCGCTCTTGGGCAGAGCGAAAGGGAGTGTCAGACTGACTAAAAACCACCCTTGTTCCTTCTTAGCCCTTTATGTCGAGGCCGCGGTTTCTTTGTGAACAACCCGCAGTCCTCCCGACGGGCTCTTGTGCCAGCCTTATCCAGGATTCCCGCGAGGGCAACAATGTCGTCTGCCCATCTCGCCGCCGTATGACCAACGGTTGTCTTTCAATTTCTTGGACGCCACTTCCAGCCGGCTTAGCATGACCACCGAAAAAACGGGTTTTGTCGACGGAAGAATCGACAAAATGACAGATTGTAGCAAGGTTTCCTGTCAAATTGTATGAAAAAATCTTTGTCTGTTCTTGGTAGAATAGAGATAGAATCGCCATGCTACGGCTGGTCACATGCTTGTACTTAATTTCGCGCCATACTACTTACAATCTGCTTGAAAAAATTTCGTCCCGCATCATCATCATCAGCCATAAGACGTCGACTGCTGGACAAAGGCCTCCCCCATAGAACGCCATAACGAACGGCAGCCTGACGTTTGCATCCAAATTATATTTTTCATTACTCATACTCTGAAATTAGGTCAAAACATGCCTGCGGAGCGGGCTGAAAGTACTACTTTTCAGCCCTAGGGAGAATCGCTTTCTACTGACAGCTGTCAAATTATTTGTTGTAATTGGGAGCAAACCTATTGCCATCAACCAATGTAATTATTAGCAAGCCTTTTATTGCCACCAACCGATGTGATAAGGAGCAAGCCTATTACCATCAAACAATGTAATTAGGTGCAAGCCTATTGCCATCAACTGATGTAATTGGGGGCAAGCCTATTGCCATCAACCGATGTAATTAGGAGCAAGCCTATTGCCATCAACCGATGTAATTAGGAGCAAGCCTATTGCCATCGACCGATGTAATTAGGAGCTAGCCTATTGCCATCAACTGATGTAATTGGGGGCAAGCCTATTGCCATCAACCAATCTAATTAGGAGCAAGCTTATTGCCATCAACCAATGTAATTAGGAGCAAGCCTATTGCCATCAACTGATGTAATTAGGATCAAGCCTATTGCCATCAACTAATCTAATTAGGATCAAGCCTATTGCCATCAACTAATCTAATTAGGAGCAAGCCTATTGCCATCAACACCGATGTAATTAGGAGCAAAGTCTATTCACCGATTTAGGTAATTGGGGGCAAGCCTATTCCCATCAACTTTCCTTGTATTCGTAATGAAAAGCACAGTGTTTACCTCGGGTTAAAGACTTATTTAGTCCCTCGAACTATTAGCGCCCTCGCTGCGCTCAGGCGCCAAACCCCGACTCGGGGCTAAATAAGTTCCTTTCACCCCTAAGGTAACAATGTACTATTACTTACTACTAACGTATTGACCAATCAGACAACCAGGAAAACTTGGTGGTAAGAGCGAGCGAAGCAACCTAGAAAATGTGAGCATTCATATAGATTAGATTTTCTTTTACCGTGATTACCGATATAAATAAAAACATTATATAAAAAAAAAAACAATATTAAAAAATGCATTGAAAAGAAGCAGAATTATCTCCTAGGGGGGTTCCGTAACGAGCAGCGATCGGGCGCCCTCTAGGACCGCTGTGCCCGTGTGCAACGCACACCCTACAGCATGAGTAAAGCCGCGCCGCACTCGCCGCAGTCGGGTTCCCTACTTGAAATCGAATGACGCGAGATCGAATAACACTTGCTCGAAAACGCTTGCTCGATAGTACTTGAAATCGATAAATTATGAGCTCGACAGTTCACTCCCTCGATGCATCAAAATCTCGAATAACTATAAGCTCGAATCATCGGCAGCGCGAAGGCTCATTGTTCGATGTATCAAAATCTCGAAACATCATTTCTCGACCGATCATCTAATCGATTTACAGAAAAGTTAGAAGGATTTTGATTTGAGTGCCTACAATACCTATAATGAAAAATAAATCACTATCATCACATTCATCACTATCACTACTCACTACCTAATATAAAACAAAGTCGCTTCCCGCTGTCTGTCCCTATGTGTGCTTAGATCTTTTAAACTACGCAACGGATTTTGATGCGGGTTTTTGTAATAGATAGAGTGATTCAAGAGGAAGGGTTATGTGTAGAATTTATGTATCTGTGCGAAGCCGGGTCGGGTCGCTAGTCAACTATATTCATGAAAAATACTGACCTACCAGGAGCATAGAAGTAGGCAGGAGGTATTGAAAACATTTCTTTTTTGAGCTAAAAAAAAGGGATAGGTACCTAGTAAAGTCCCACAAACTACCAGGAGAACAGAAGAAGTCCTTACCATAATATTATTTGCTTTGAAGGAATAATTTAGATTTGATTTTAGAAAGATTGCAATACCTCATTTCTACTTCTGTTCTCCTGGTAGTTTGTGGGACTTTACTACCTACCTTTTTTTTCATTTCCAAAAATATGTTTTCAATACCTCCTGCCTACTTCTATTCTCCTGGTAGTTTGTGCCGTAGTTGTACCCTAAACTGTGTGATAGAAGAAATGTGTTTTTTTATGGTACCTATTGATTGAAATTTTTCATTTTTTTTACCTACATGTTGAGAACTAAGCGGCAGGGTAAAATTTTTCATTATTTTTGCGATAGGACGCACCGTTTTCAAGATATTCTATAAATCGATTAGATGGTCGGTCGAGAAATGATGTTTCAAGATAATGAACCTTCGCGCTGCCGTTGATTCGAGCTTATAGTTATTCGAGATTTTGATGCATCGAGGGAGTGAACTGTCGAGCTCATAATTTATCGATTTCAAGTACTATCGAGCAAACGTTTTCGAGCAAGTGTTATTCGATCTCGCGTCATTCGATTTCAAGTAGGGAACCCCGCCGCAGTCATCCATTTCTAGTGCGCGATGCCGTATACTTTTCATATAAAGATTATATTATAAAATGCCATGAAAGCGGCGAGTGCGAGTGCCTTTGGGGGTTTACTATAAGTACTGCCGTTTCCAGACATCGGCGATCAGATACATTTCGGAAGATTTCATCACCAACATTCTATTATTTTTCATCTTATTTCCCAATTTATTTGTGAAGAGATTTACATTTAAGAATGTGAGCAATGATTCTTACGTCTTGAGTAGGTACTTTTAAAATGCATGGAGTTATTTTTTCTTAGTGGTTTTATCAAAATTTCAAATACAGCACGCTGGAGTGTGAATTGGAAAGGTAGATTTTTGACATTTTTTCTTTTTAAAAGAATATTTTTTGCTTTTTAAACACTATAAAAAATAGTGACGGAGGTTGGGCAAAGTTACGTCTATGTTAAAATAATTATAGTATTTAGGTAATCAAATAAATTAGACAGCAAAAGTCTGCAAGCTTACCAAATCTTGTAACTCCCGTCCTAAAAAGGGAGGTGTTAAGTTTAACGTGTCTGCGTGCTTTGTAGCTCCTAAACGAATGAATCGACAGTTTTATTTAAAACAACTTTGCCTGTTTTGTAATATTAAGACAGTTTTATTTAAGACAACTTTGCCTGTTTTGCAATATTAAGACAGTTTTATTTAAGACAACTTTGCCCAGTCTTATCAGATATAATGGCTGGTAATGTAGCTTTTTTGACAGCGGCATTAAGTGCAGAACAGCATGAAAATAAAATGGCGACGTTGCAAATTGTAACAGCAACTAAAGTCGACTGTCTATGGCGCAGGCCACACATAAATGGCGTCGGGCGCGTACATGGCACGGGTGCTTTGTCGACACACGGAATGACGTGGCTCGGGCGTGGATATGACTCGCCATTTCGGCGTCCGCGCCATGTCCGCGCCCGACGCCATTTATGTGTGGCCTGCGCCTATGGCTTTGGATTGCGCTTCATTATAGCAGCACGAAGTGGCATAGCGGCATTTTAACTGCCTTTAAAAATAGGAGGAGGTACTCAATTGATAGGTGTACTTCAACTAAAAAGGGTAAAATAAAAATCTTTTTGCAAAAAACCGACTTCCAATAACTTTACTTCCAGGAGTCGATGGCAAACACCAACTAAGTCACTGACTTCCGAAAATAAAGTTATTGTAGACGTTTTTTTTTGCAAAATGTTTTTTTTTAAGTCTAAACCATCATTTCATAGAGCGTGAAATAGGTCGTGTTATATTGCCCGACCCGGGAATCGAACCCTCATGCTCAGCCGTCGTGCTTCAAATGTTGCTTTTTGCCTGGCGCTGACTTATTTATACTAATAAGAAGAACTAGCTTACGGAACTCCTTAGTCGTGATGGATATCTAACTATCTGGGGCGCTACCGTGACGTTTTAAAACAGTCCTAACTTATTCTCAATCCAGTGTGGAAAAGAAATGGCACTAGACACCCTGTCACGTTTCCACACTGGAATAAGATTAAGTAGAAGTATTTTAAGTGATGATAATGTCTAGATTTGTTTAGCAGTTTTTCATCATCTGCATAGCTTTTTTCTAATATGGATGCCGACAACTGAATACCAGTATTTTACATGGAGCGACTGTATCTGACCTCCACAACCCACTTAGTACTGAAAGAAAGAAAGAAAAAGTGTTTATTGGTTTCCCAACAGGACAAAACAAATTGACAAAAAATTAAACGTTAACAAAGTAAACATATGACAAACACTTAAAATTAGGACATACATACATTAGTGTACTATAAATATATATACATATATATATATATAGTATAAAACAGGACAAAACTATACTATACTGTTGGCTCAAAGTCACGCCATCAGCCAGTAGCCGTCCGGTTAGCGTACGGTCGACGTGCGGCAACCGACAGAAGTTCATAAAACGAGGCGAGCGGCGTTGCAACGGGCACTTTTTGCTTGGACGGCGCTCGGAAAGGACTTGCTACCCGACTATTATCGTGTGCTTCGCTATTTTTGGTTTATGTTTTTGCTCGTGTACTGATTATTCCATTTTGCTAGTGCTATTTCTATTTGATTATTGTTTAAAATGTTTGTCGTGATATTTTTGTAAAAGTGTAATTTAAAAGATATTAAACATTGTTTATTTTGTTCACGTATTTCACTTCTGATTCCTAATAATACTATATACACTCCTTTGCAAAAAAAACGGGCACCTTAGGAAATTTACGTTCTAAGGTCGATTTGAGTTAATTCAATGAAATTTAATTGTTTGACGTAGTCTGTATACTTATAATCGTGTAAATTAATACGCGTGAAGTGAGCTGTGGCAATTTAAAAAAAAAATCTATGAATTCTTTAAAACCGATGTACACGGCCAAACAATAAGAAGTGGTCGGCAATAAAGACAAGAAGATTTTTTTACTTTGTTTAATTAAATAAAGTTACAAATGTAATAACCTAATAACGAGTGTGACCTCCTCTTGCCAAAATCACAGCTTGAATCCTTCTGGGCATGCTTTCCACGATGTTTTTAATGACGTTTTGAGGAATACGTTCCCACTCTTCTGCAATGACTCTTTTTAGCTCCCTGATGTTTTGTGGAGCATGTTGCACTGATCTTACCCGTCTTTTTAGAACATCCCAGACATGCTCAATTGGATTGAGGTCAGGACTTCGAGCTGGCCAATCTAAACGACGGATCCCAACTTCTTGCATGTACGCTTCCACGTCGCCAGAACGGTGCGGGCGAGCATTGTCGTCCATAAAAATGGAATCTTCCCCAAGTGCAGTCAATGCGGGTTGTGCATATGGAATTAGGACTTCCATTATGTACCGGTGTGCATTTAATGTTCCATTTTCTATGAGAACTAACTCCGTACGCCCCGTCGAATTAATTGCTGCCCAAAACATAACGGAGCCTCCGCCATAAGGAGTGATTTCTTCGAAACACACTTCCGCATAGCGTTCCCGTGGTCTTCGTAGCACTCGCCGGCGTCGGTCCTCTCCACACAAAGAGATTCTAGCTTCATCAGAAAACAATACTTTATTCCAGTCCTCCAGAGTCCATGAAGCACAGTTTCGAGCAAACTGAAGTCGAGCAACACGGTGCTCACGGAGTAATTTAGGTCCCCGAGCCGGGCGGTAACTCCTGATATTGGCAGCCAAAAGCCTCCTCCTGACGGTCCACAAGCTAACTTCTACTCCTCTTACTTCTTCAAGGCTCTTCTTCAGGTCCACACTTGACGCCTTACGATTCCGCAAGGCCTGACTCACCAAAAAGCGGTCATCTCTTGGTTCTGTGCGTCGTTTTCTTCCCGAACCGGGTCTTCTTTTGACCGAACCGGTCTCTTGATACCGTTGCCAAGTCCTCTGGACAGTTGAACGACTCACATTTAGCCGCTGAGACACGTAAGTTTGCGAACAACCTTCTTCAAGTAGGGCTATAATTTTACCGGCCCTTATCGCTTTATCACTCATGTCAAAAAGTGGTATTTAATGTAAAAAGAAAGATAAAATTGTTTAATTTGCAGAAAATATCCAAAAAGTTTTAAAATTTTAGTAATCAGTAATAAAATCGTTTCAGCAATTTGCGCCATTAGTAAAGCAATTTTACATTATTCTACAATAATCATTATTTTCCTTTTGTTAATTTCAAAATTTAAATTTGGAACGTACAGAATCATGCCAGGATTCTTCAAATAACATGCCAATACATCGTCAAATTAATAAAACCTCTTACTTGTCCTTCTTCATTGAAGTAGAGAAAAAAATATGAAGTGCCCGTTTTTTTTGCAAAAGAGTTTATATACTATACTGGGGTAATACTGTACCCGTCGGTAAGACATGGTTGTCAAACTTTCGGGCTTCTGTTTTTTCAACGACTGCCTTCCGGCTGTCGTATCTTTGAGAGTTGAGACATCCAGTCTTAACAAGATTGTTCTTACTAACTGGGCTGTTTATGTCAGATAGGCAGTCGCTCCATGTAAAATACTGGTATTCAGCTGCATCCGATGAGAATATAAACTGAGCCAAACATAGTTGGTAAAAGGCTAGGCCGATGATTTGTGTCTAGATATTAATACTAATATCACAGATATTACCTATAATACTTCGTACAGATACCCAATCCCATACAAAGAAATGACACCTCCCTAAGTCATCTTATTGCTCGTTTTATATTCTTTCCTCCATTATTTCAACAGATGGCAGCACCAGCGTCGCACTAATTGCCACAGACTGGAGTTTTACAACGCCATCTAGGAGTTCACGTTTCGTGTTATGTAGTTCCGGAACTTTCGGGTTCAGTAAAATGAGAAAAATATGTAATTATTTCGCTTAGAAATGTTAAAAGATGTGTTATATTTCTATAAACAGTAATACATATGCTTTTTAATGGTTAAATTTAATTAAAATTATACAACAGTTACGATTATTGTATGTGGCAAATTGAGTAAAACGCCATCTATTGCAAACAGCTCTAGAGAAAATGATTTACAGATGGCTTACTTTTGACAACTTTATGGGTACGAATTGAAGTAAAAGTCCTCCTTTAACCTTTTTTGTTGAAATAACGTTATAAATGAGTGTAAATAGATAAATAAGCGTTAAACATGGAATTTTTGATTTTTGCAAATCTTATTTCGGCCGAAATCTACCGTTATACGGTAGATTGATTTAAGCGATTGTTAATTTCATTACTGCTACCTATGCTGCCATCTATTGTGTTTTTTTCAAGATTAATTATAATTTGTTCGAGTTGTGACCCCATGCTAATATTAAGGTCCGGGGAGTTCCGATAGCTAGTTTCATAATTATCTTGTTTATTAAAATCTTCTATTACACATGTGTTTAAATTGTTACAGGACCAACAGCTTTTGGCCAACAAGTAAGTTCAAATTTATTTTTTACTTATACTTTATATACTTAATTTTTACTCCCTCTATACTCAGCGGCACGAGAAGCTACATAATAATATAATTTTTGTAAACAAAGAACTTCTACTAACTACGATAGAGATATTTAATGATTACTTAAGCCGTCAGTTGTAAAGATTTGACATACTTTTGTATGACAAAACCAATGATATTATAAAGAAAGATACGCCATGTTCATACTGAATAGCGTTCAGATATCGTTGCGTTCTACGACAGGGATAGATAGAACGTTTAAGATAAAAAGAGATAGCTATAGTTACTAAACTGCACCAATTGCCGTAGTTTGTCCTCAACAATTTGTGCGTGCTAATGCGATATCTCTACCTCTTTTTATTTGTAATATCATTGGACAAAACTGTCAAAACCTTTACTAAATGATGTCGTAAGTAATCATATTAAACTCTCTATGTACGGCAGTTAGTAGAAGTTCTCTGTTTACAAAAATTATAGCTTATCATGGCGCAGAGTATCATGCATAATTTAGATAGAATTTAGACCTCTTTTATCGTTTGCCCGAATTCTATGTCATCCGGGCGAACGACTCTGATAAAAAGGGCTATATTATAACTTTTGATTTTGAGTTAAAATATATACAAAAAAATCTTAATTGTCTGTATTAAAAATAAATATATTAGAAGTGTCTATTTGTATTTTTTACATCACCGCTGTTTACTGAATACATAATTATGAAAGAATATACGGTGGTCGGTATAACAAAATCATTGTTTTTTAATTTCTGTCCGTTTGGATGTTTGTTCAAAATCAAAAGTCATTTATTCAAACTAGGCTGATAACACTGTTTTAAGCTTTCACGGTTCATAACTATATTTAAAATGTCACTTACGGGATATCTTCGGGGGTTAACCCGCGATCATGGCGCTTGCAACAGCGTCGAAATATCGGGAACTCAAAACAAAATAAAAATCACGGAAGATATCCCGTAAGTGACATTTTAAATATAGGCTGATAATCAGCACCTTTCGAGCGTCAAAATTTACTTTACTTATTTACAAGAGACAGTCCCCAAAAACACTCACCCTTAGACACTTCCTAGTGTTTTAGCTGGGTAGAAGAAGTGGCGGAACAAACTCCCTAGCACACATCTGTCTGTTAGGTTAGTAGAACCAGACTCAATACAACAATGTTCCGGGTAACCTCCGAAACGCCTAGACAGAACTTCACTTGCAGATAGCTGATTTATTTATTATTAGTGCTCCCCTACATTATAATAGGAAGCCGTGTGCAAAATTTCACATTCCTAGCCCCAGTAGTTTCGGCTGTACGTTGATATGTCAGTCAGTCAGTTCTCCTTTTATATATATAGATTTGTGCTTTGAGTTTGAGATGACCTATCTCCTCTTTACTCCCAGCAGCCTCAGATGATGATGGAGCAGCCCCAAATGATGGCCCAGGGTCAGCAACGTCGTGGCATAGGCACCGGAGCTGCCGTGGGGCTTGGCGCCGCTGGACTCGCCGCAGGTGGACTCGCAGGCTACGCTATGGCGGGTGGCTTCGACAGCTCACCCTCCGTAAGACAGATTATTGATTTCCATTATCGTCTTCCTGACCACAGATATTGATAGACCTAGATACCGCAAGTATCACGATCTGTATGAAAACCAAGCGTGCCATTTTTTGACTACCTATTATGACGTCATAAGCACTGTAAATCGGAAAATCAAATCGATTCAGAGGCGACCCACGTACGGCGTCTCCTTCGCCCCAACCCCTGCCTTTTGCACCAGCGCCGACGTCCGAATAGCGCTATACACCGATGCAGACTGAGCGCGAAAGTGGTCACTTACGATTTTTGTACGTAAAAAGAGGCACGCGAAGTAGTTGCTCTTGCGGTCTATCTATATCTGTGTTCCTGACCATGTCCCATGTCACTTGAGGTCAGAACTGATTCTCTTCCATACTCTCCTATCAATCTTCATTAACTCCTTTTTGTTGCATATCATTACTCACACAATCCATCTATCGTTTCCTTAGTCTTCTTCTCCCTCTACATTCATCATCATCCTTCTGACCTGGTCCCTTGGGGTTTTTTTTTGGTGGGTGGGAAATCATATAACCCCGCCCGCTCTGGGCAGAGCGAAA
The DNA here is from genome assembly GCA_949775195.1 of Diarsia dahlii. Lineage (NCBI taxonomy): Eukaryota > Metazoa > Arthropoda > Insecta > Lepidoptera > Noctuidae > Diarsia > Diarsia dahlii. The sequence goes on along the minus strand of OX459217.1, from coordinate 11,926,563 downwards.
GGGAGTTTCAGACTTCTACTGACTAAAACCTACCCATGTTCCTTCTTAGCCGTTTGTGTTCCGGGGTCGCGGTTTCTTTTTCGAACAGTTCCGCAGCCCCGTCCGGTGCCCTTGAGTACCCCTTCCATTTGCTGACATCTCTTTGAGCTTCGATCAATAATGTACTAGATTCCCGATAAGCGCTTCAAAAACGGCCCGAAATATAAGACCACAAACGTATTTGTGGTCTTATTTCAAATTAGTATGGTCCAATCATAACCAACATTAAGACGTCAAAATACCGCAGTATGCGTTCAAAAACTGCGTAAATAACCACCGTAACACCAAGGTTTTGGAAGGAATATCTATTTTTCGGTAATTTAATATAATTATATGTGCTTTTTCATAATATTTAAACATAATTAAACTGTAAATATAATTAAATCAGCGAATATTATAATTGTTTGGCCAATGTTTGCTACAACGCACCAACTATTGTACCATGTTCTTGAACAGGGAACGCTAGTTCCGCAATAGAATAAGCACGACATTGTACACAAAATGCTTTTAACCGTATTACTTAGAGTTTAAGTTTCATTTTAGAATGAATATTTTTGTACTGATGACTTTTTACTTTGGAGCGACATTTAAAATGTTTTGCTTCTAATCTTTCTCCGATGAAAGGGCTTAAATAAATATACTTTACAATGATAATTAAACGTTATGTTTAAGTGTTAAGGTTTATAATCATCTGAAGTTGTAAATACTAATGAACATTTTTCTAAGATGTTATGTAGATGTTTACGTGTGTGCTAACGTGGCCACTTGAGCGACTTAGTTTTGTTCCTGATGCTGAATCTAGTACTATTATTGATCGAAGTCTTTGAGGCACGAGTGGAACACGAACGCGCTGTCGACGCGGCTTGTCGTTATAACGGGGTGTCCTTCGTGACCGACGAATACGACGCGACGCTGTGGTCAAATCAACGGCATACCCTGCTTGTGGGCTATGTGGCAGCGGCGAGACGCGACGTAACGCGTATTTGTATTGGCGTATGCCGTTGAGTTGATCGCGTTCGTCGCGTTCGCAGCGTCGCGTCGTATTCGTCGTTCTCACGCAGGACACCCCGTAAGACGGACGAACTGATAGCTAGCCCATTACTCACCGTCATCATCAACATCTTTCTGACCTTGTCCCTTGGAGACGACGACTCATTCATTGCCCTCTGTTCACCATCAACCTACCATTGACTCCTTTTTCTATGTTCACAGCATTCTAATTGCTATGAACATTTTACGCCCGAATACTCGAACGTCACTCAATTATAAGTAGCCCTCAAAACTCGTGCTATCTCTGTCACTCTGCGTTAAAGTAACAAAGACAGCACGAGATTTAAGTGCAACTTAAAATTGAGTGACGTTCGAGTATTCGGGCGTTAGAGTACCAATACTAATAACCGTCCTTTTTGTTTTATACTATCCCTTGAAGGAGGAACCAGAGGTGAGTTAGATTAAAACTTTAATTGCCTAGCCTGTGACTTGGCCTGCGAGGTAGGATGAAAAGTAGCCTAGGGCTTAGAACCTGTTTACTCTTTCGATCCCAAGCACCCAACATATGGATTGAACAAAAAGTCGTTTGTGCATTGCCCACACTCCACGAGCTGATCCCACCATCTCCCTTCTTCCATCGGGAGACTAGACGTACTGCAGGTCACCACCAATACCTAGTCGACATTCCACACATTCGAACGAAACGCTTTGCTGGGTCCTTTATTATGCGCACAGCCAAGGAGTGAAATTCCCTGCCTGCGTCGGTTTTTCCGAGTTCATATAACCCTAATCTGTTTAAGTCGCGAGTAAACAGGCTTCTACTGGGTAAGCTCGTTCCATCGTCGACATCATCTCTGCCCTCAGGGCAAGATTGAAGTCTAGAGCAGGCCCATTTATAAAACACAAAAAAAAAAAAAAACGCCTCAGAGTCGTGACTATACGTAGCTTTTTAAGACATTGTGCTCGCATACAAATAAAAATGAATATTTGGACGTTGCGTTGGAAGGCCTCCCACTATGTGGACCGATGATCTGGTGAAAGTTGCGGGGACCCGCTGGATGCGAGACGCACGGGACCGGTCAATGTGGCGACATCTGGGGGAGGCCTATGTCCAGCAGTGAACGTCTTTTGGCTGAAATGATGATGATGATGATGATGAATTTGAACTTGGCAACGAAAGGGTTAATCTAGGACCTCTTGCATTGGCTCTTAGGTATGTACCACAAAAAATAGTTCTGGTCAGGGGTTTTCGATCACGGCTGAAAAATTTTGCCCATGGTGAGTACTTCTAGTACTTTATTCCTTTACTCTCATGGTCCGGTGAGACGTCCGACCGAAGACAGATCAGGCGCAGGACCACGGCTTAACGTGCTTTCTGTGGCACGGGGATATCTTAGAAGCTTCTTCTCAGCGAAAGGATAGAAGGTCGTAATCCATCCATCGCCTGCTGGAAGTCACGTGTCCTCGAATGTTTGCTTGCAGGCTGATGACTTCGGCGGTGATGATTAGATGGAGTAGGACCAACATACGTGTATGTCCTGTTTTTCCCTTAAGGCTTATGCTGTAGCCTCCATCAGTGTAGTTTAGGAGATGATAAGAGTAGCCTCTGTACCGTAGTAGTAGTAGAAGTCTGTACCGTGTAGCCTTATTAGTTTTCGAATAGGAAATCATCAATGACCTCTCCTGCTCTGGATGGAGCGGTAAGGAGTGTCAGTCTTTTACTGACTGAAACCCGCCCATGTTCGTTCTTCGCCTTTTGTGAATTTGTGGTTGGGGCCGCGATGTCTCTTTCAAAATTAGTCCCCCAAGCCTAGGGGTATCCGAAAATACCCGATGTACATATGACTAATTCGGAGTTAGGCTTTGTTACCAATGCCATTAGCTATTTAACTACTGTTTAAAATGTACGAAAACGTTATGTTATTTGAAAGAAATAACACGACGTGTGAAAAAAGTAATAAAATCGATCAAAAAATGCATTGGTTTTATTATATCAATGAAAAAATGGCTTAGTTTTAACTGATTGTAAATGACGTGCTAGACAAAGACAGCGCTACAGACATGTGACGTCATATTTCATACCGCCATAGTTACGTATTACATACAATAAATGGCCGTAAGTATATAATAATTTTAACAGTAGTCAAATAGCCAATTATGAGCAGCCTAGCCGAGACCATTATTAGTATTGATTGTTTATGTATAATTTTCAAGGTATTTTTACCAAATCAACAAAATTTTCTCTCATTCCTTCTATTTTAACCTGCCAACTTCGACTTTCAGGCGCAAACTTCGTTCACCGAGACTGCGGACTTCGGTGGTGACGACTGGATGGACTGAAGGCACATGCTCATCATCGTGGTGGTAGCCGTCACCACTTTTATGCTGGTGGGGAAACTGGCATTTATTGTACAATCAGTGACCAGCATTACATGACCCCCTCATTTCACACACACTACAACTCGGTCACATTAAGGTGGATGTTCACGGTAGCCCGCGAAAATCAAATTTTCTTACGTTTTTAGCGATTTGCAGGCCAGTGCTAGGTTAAAGAATGAGTATTTCATCAAAAGGTCATTCTTGAGAGTTACATGAACTTGGAGGGTTGTAATTATGATTTTGATGATTATAATTCTGTAACTGCATACGTCTTACAGCCGCGAATCATATTTTCACTAACATACAACCTAGCACTGACCTGCAAATCGCTAAAAACGTAAGAAAATTTGAATTTCGCGGGCTACCCTGGAACATCAACCATAACTTGACGCTTGGCGTTGATGACGTCATTTTGGCAAAACGTAACAATAATGTCCAAAAACAATATAAAAACAACAGAAAACTTGCCAAATTATCGACGCGCGTATCGGTAACAAAGGTGCTAACCGTACTGACACTCGCCGGGCGAGCTAAGGGAATGCGGAGGGGAAGCGGGTGGGGCCTCGCATTCCAGAGATGCGTCAAGTTAATGTGACCGCGTAGTACTTGCCCTCTTCTTCTTTGTACGAGGGGTCAAGTAAGGCTGGGTATAGACTGTACTCGGCTTCATCTTTTAGCATCAGAAATCGTAATAGATATACAAGGTGTAAATGAACACTTCATGAGCCGTCAACCAAGCATTCTGTACATCAAACTAAGTGACCCTACGCAAAATTGCTGGGAAAACCGCTTCATTTTTCATTAATTTCTTCGTATTTTTACATCAATATTTTACCACCAAAGTTCTGCTCATATTGTAATGCAAAGCACCAAATGAAGCATGCTGCATTTTATGTCTAACGCCCAAATACTCAAACGTCACTCAATTACAAGTAACCCTCAAAACTCCTGCTATCTCTGTCACTCTGCGTTAAAGTAACAAAGACAGCACGAGATTTAAGTGCAACTTAAAATTGAGTAACGTTTGAATATTTAGCCATAAATAAGTTAAATTGCGGAGCTTAACATCTGTCAAAATATAATTGACAGTTTTGACACCTGTCATTAGAAGAACTGTCAGAAATGTCAAGAATTTTTATGACGTTATTCAATTATTTTAATAGCTATAGATAAATGCCAGGTAGTTATTAAAAATATGTAAATAGTAATAAAAGAGTGTGGTGTGTGTAACTATTATTATATTAATGAAGATATTTAAAAGCATATCGTCCGCATATTACTTATACTAAATGTTGAATTGAAATATAAATTTTATGAAGCTCTCGTGGCTTAAAGATTTTTAATTAGTGATGTCGGGTTATAAGGTATATTCCACGCCACAAAACAAACTTACGCCGCGACAAATCAATCTAGAACAAAATTAATAATTATTATTCCAAATTCGGATCTATTCATAGAGAGGTAAAGTGCTATCTTCTATCGTCACAAAACATTAGACGACAGCGCTTTATATCGCTAAAATATAACCCGACCAAGTGAAATTGTTCGTTAGTTTCGTAAATACTAAATACACGTAATGTTACTTTGAGTTGATTGAATTTGTAATTATTTGTTGTTGATTGAGTTGTAAAATTCTTTGTTTACAAAAATTAAAGCTTATCGTGGGAGTATGCGTTGAAAAAAAAAATCTGCTTTATTATTCTTCGGTTCTTAACATTTTTGCTAATTCAATTTGACCTTATATTAAATAATATTATGCTTGAACAAGCAGCGACAAATCGAGCTATACCCGCGAGCGGAATCCGCGACACGTAGCGCAGCAGTCAACTGATTGAGCCACTGCGCCAACCGTGCCATCAAACTGGTTTTTAACCGACTTCCCAAAAAGGAGGAGGTTCTCAATTCGATCAGTACCTATATATATATATTTTTGTATAAGTAGCTTGATTAGTCGTACGAACGACGGTCTCGAAGTCTTAACTCGAATTCACAACAAATGTTGCCTTAAGTATATAGTTATAGAATAGTATCAGTCATTGTATAAATATATCACAAATTAATTAGGACGAACTATTTCAGCTAAATTTCACATTACGGGTTATAGCTCGCTGATTAAAAATGCCTTGTAGACCTCCAAATCTTTCGATCCAGGGCCAATTTAGACCCCTAAAAGGTCTAAATTGACTCTACACAGCCCTGCGTAAGTTTTGAGCTTTACCGCCAAATAGCATTTGTTTTTTTTTTATTGAAAATATTGCCCCACACTATGAATTTATCCTGTATCGTGGGTGCGTTTACAAACATTTAAACTCACATACTTACACAAATACCCAGACCCGGAACAACTATCTGTAGGCCATACAAATATTTGTACCGTGCCGGGAACGAACTCGCGACACACAGCGAATTGTGTTATTTTCTAAGACATTTATAAAATTAGGTTGATGGCCGGTGAAAGATGAAAAGGGTATTTATTATTGGCTTTTTGTATCCAGTTGTCAATTCTTAAAAGCAGAAGTTAGTTAAGAAAAAAAGACAAAACAAATAAATTAACAATAAAACAAAATTATTGCCATACAAGTGCAGATTTGAAATAATTATAATGATGTTAAAATTAATAGATAATTATAAATGTTTCGTTTATCTATTGAAGATTTTATCTGTCAGAGATCTGTATTCAAAGTAAAACTTTCACGCGGGAGATTAATTAAAAACTACATATTTGGCCAACCAGGTTACCCATCGACAGACCAACCTAGTCAAGCACTGTTTAACCGAAGTTTAACCTCGGGATCTGACTTCATTCATACCTGTTTTAGAATCTGAAATTCTTTATGGATCCGCCTTATTTCTTAGCCGACATGAAGACATCAAAATCTCATTTTAAAATCTAGTTTCACCTTTATTTTTTAATGTAAATAAATTTATTTATCTTAATAAAATTAAATGGCTTGTTCAAATAATATAAGGGTGTTTTATAGAGTGGGCACGTGTGCAGCTTTAACACTGATATGTATATAAATGATATAATATGTCCAATAAATGAAATGTAAATATGACTTTGTTTTATTTTATTGTTTTCTAGCTGTTACCCGCAACTTCGTCCGCGTGGAATAGTTTCTTTAAGTAGCATTTTTAATCAAAGGTCCGCTCCTATTGGTCGTAGCGTGATGTTATATAGTCTATAACCTTCCCCAATAAATGGACTATCTAACACAAGAAGAATTTTTCAATTCCAACCAGTAGTTCCTGAGATTAGCGCGTTCAACCAAAAAAACAAACTTTTCAGCTTTATAATATTGGTATAGATTGCTTATATCTATGCGCGCTCTCAAGGAAGAGGAAGATTAAAGAAACGATGGATGGACTGTGTGAAGGATGATATGGTTAGAAAGGAGGTGACTGCTGACATGACGAGAAATAGGGAAGTACGGAAGAAGAGGACATGTTGTGCCTACCCCACATGAATAATTGGGATAAGGGCAACAGAATGATGATCTGTGTTCCCCATCCACGTTTTTACCCACGACGGAACGGAGACGGTATATGCGTTTGGGGTGAGAGGTTGTTTGTTTGTTTGTGTGTTCGTGCAAATACAGTTGCCATTTTTCTACAAAACTACTAGTCCAATTTTGATGCAGTTTTCAGTTATGGGTTCGCGTTTGATTGGTGCATGTTCTTAGATAAAAAAAATAAAAGTAAAAAGTTTAAAATAAAAAGCAAAATTAAAAATTTGGAAATAACCCACGACGGTTAAAAATTAATTTAAAAAAAGGATAAAATAACATAAAACACCCGCCTTAAAAAAACCCAAGAATGTCCGTCGGGGGCTGCCATTGAATGAACTAGTTTTGCAATGTTCAGCTCCCGACGGACATTCTTTTTTTTTTTAATTTTGCTTTTTCAGGCATCTTCTGGGCATGCTCGTTCATATACCTCATCCATGGCTTTCCGAGGGCGTGATCGAAGTTAAAAGCAGGCACATGATGGACAGATACCCACTAGCGGAGTACTGGTATTATACAAGGCGCAGTTTTGGATCCGTGTCTTTCAGGAGGTGGTCACAAAAAATAGGGGGGGGGGGGAGGGTTATTATGAATTTCGTTAAAATTCGTAAAAATCACACGGTCACAGACGCAGTTACTGTTTATGAATGGTCTATTTTACGAAAGGGGTTTGAACTTTTTTGTATGGGAGCTGGCATATCCCACCGCCATTTTGTTTTTTTTTTCGAAATCGCAGCCCACGATGAAAGTAGTATATGTATGGATAGAGGATATTTAAACGAACAAAAAATGTCACGAAACATGGTACCCCAAAGTGTCACGTTATCGAGATATTTGAAGGTAAAGATTGCACTTCATTGTGGGCCGCGATTTCGAAAAAAAATCAAAATGGCGGCCTGGTTGATATGCCACATCGGCTCTATCCCCTTTAACGCAATTCATATTATGATATGCTAAAGGGTCCATTTTAGACCCCCTGGTCTATTTAATCAGCATCAGTAGAATACTGATGCGGGATGATGAACGCATGCGTGATCGTTTGCTTGTGTGCGCGATATCGGTGGCGCGACAACTGCCGGGATGACTTGAACGTTTGAGGACATAACTCGCACTGCAACAAGGAAACTTTACTTTAAATACAAGGTAGGAGCGCTGAGCTTGAGAACTCAGAGAATGATTACAACTCGGTACAGACATAGCATAGCATAATCAGCCTATAATGTTCAAACTGCTGAGACTCCAGGCCTCCTCTCTATGAGAGGAAATTGGCTATGATACACCATGCGAATCCAGTGCGTGTTGTTAGATGCCACATGTTTTTTGGTACCCGACCAAAAATTTTTAGTTCCAGGACATGCCGTTTTCCTCACGATGTCTTCCTTCACCGTTTTAAGAACAGTGGTGATGAAATAAATTACTTACACAAAGTAATGCGCCTGTCTGGGTTCGAAGTAGTTCGAACCCACGACATACAACCTACCTGGTTGCATTTGAAACCTGGCTTTGTTTTTACTTGTTTTTATTTGAGTGGGCGACTCAAATTGAAAACGACTAAGTAGCTATATTATCTGTTAATTATTACCCTAAAACTAAGCAGACCGGGTAATGATGTGTCCGTTACGATTGCTCGGCCTTAGTGTCAACACTAAGAAGGAATTTGTAAAACACTAACAATGCAAGTCGCAAATTCGTAGATCTAATATTCAGAAAGATACAATGATTTAACCATTGCCGCGCGGATGAAACGTGGAGGACCGCGCGGCCACGTAGTTCTCTCAAACGGAGCTTAGTAGAGGTTCCATTCTTTTTGCTAATCTCTAATACGATTTCGAAGAAAATGTAGAAAGGTAATGGAATTTGAAGGTTGGCCTCTCAAAACCACGACTCTTCCCGACAACCACACTGTATCAGGAAGCCACGGTCCTAACGGTAAGACAAATTTACATCCTTTTAACTATTCTGAGGCAGCATTCAAACCAAACCTCTTTTGACCCTTATAAATTAACAACGAGGAGGCACTATGCAATATGTAGCACCTTTCAATCCAAAACAGGTTTTGCCCAAAAATTTCATACTTTTCGAGGACCTGAACTCTACAATAAATTAAATAAAGAATTAGGTATTTTTAAATTCAATAAATCTAAATGTAAACTGGTTTTGACAAACTGGCTTCTAAAATTGACCTACACAGAAACAGAAGAGCTACTAGTTATAAAAACGTAATAAGAATTAAATAATGCATCCTTTCCTATACCATATTTCTTCAACCACTCATCTAGCTAAGTATGAACCATAACATACCCTATAAACCTTTCTACACTACACTACACATGCACACACTCACACACACACATCTACACACGTACACACACACAGTCACACACACACACACATATTCACACACACTCACACATTATATACTTATACACACATTATACACGCTCTTTAAGTTATTAATGTTGTTCTTTCTTTGTTTTCAACATATATTTACTACAGTTGCTATTTATTATATATTAAAAAAAAATGTATATTCATTTTTGTAACACTAAAATGTAATTTTACATAAATTTAAATTAATAGTTATTATAATTTTCATTAATTTTATGTAGGTACTTAATAAAGATGTAACTTCCATTTTGTAATTAAAATGCAATTTTACACATATTTTAATGAACTGTTTCTTTTTATTATGAAACAATTTTAATTATACAGATTTTTTTTTCATATAAATTTTATGTACATATTTAATAAAAAAAACCGGCCAAGTGCGAGTCGGACTCGCGCACCGAGGGTTCCGTACAAACCTTGCAGCTTAAATTGCTGTTTCTTTTAATTGCGTTGACATAGAAGTTTGATTTTGTTACAGCTTAAAGGTATTATAGACCTGAGTATTTGGTATGAATTTCAATTTAATACCTCTACGCGTTTATGAGGAAATGGGTAGTAAGTTTAAAATTATTAAAAAAAAATATATTATGTGATGTAACTAAAAATTTATGGTTTTCGTAATTTTTCCTTTATCTATGCTATAAGACGTTGCTTCGTACCAAATTTCAAGATTCTGAGTTCACGGGAAGCACCCTGTAGGTTTTGATTCCCTTGCAAGTGTCGAAAATTTGCGGCATAAACGGCTGTATCTTTTGATTGCGTTGGCTTAGAAGTTTGATTTTTTCACAGCTTCAAGGGACAGTAGACCTGAGTAATTGATATAAATTTCAGCTTCATACCTCCACGCGTTCCTGAGAAAAAGGGTCTTGACAGACGGACGGACGGACAGACGGACAACAAAGTGATCCTATAAGGGTTCCGTTTTTTTACGCCCGTCGGGGCCGCGGATTTTAGTACTAGATGACGTGGCCTCGGCACAAGGGCAAAGAAGGAACATGGGTTCGGTTTTTAGTCAGTAGAAGTCTGACACTCCCCTTCGCTCTGCCCAAGAGCGGGGGGGGTCATTCGATGATTTTCCACCCACCAAAAAAAAAAAAAAAAAAAAAGGGTTCCGTTTTTTCCTTTTGAGGTACGGAACCCTAAAAAGTAACTTCCATTTTTGTAATTTAAAATTAAATTTTATACAAATAATACTTTAATGAACTGTTTTCTTTTTTTATTAATAAATTGTAATTATATAGATTTTATTTCATATTAATTTTATGTATTTAGTAAAAATGTAACTTCTATTTTTGTAATTTAAAATGTAATTTTACACATACTTAAATGAACTGTTTTCTTTTATTTTTATTGATAAATTTTAATTACATAGATATTATTTCAAGTCAATTATATATATTTAATAAAAATTTAACTTCCATTTTTGTAATTTAAAATGTAATTTTACTCATATTTTAATGAACTGTTTTCTTTTATTATTAATCAATTTAATTATACAGATTTTATCTCTTATGTAAAATATCTTCTGCCTGTAGGGGGGAGTCCCTGGTGTCCTGAAATACAAGTCACGGCTTAGTTTAGGCACCAGTCTCCCACAAATACACATTGTAACTCTTATTATTATTTTTTTTCCATTTCTAAGTTTTTAGTTTTAAGTTGTGTTTGTGGAAGAAAATAAACATTTTTATTTATTTATTTAATGATACAAGGTAGGAGGTTAATGCTAGAGCCAGTTAGTTACCTGCACAGCAGAAACAGTGCGATGGCTTTCAATGTGTTGCACGAGACACCGCCGGCTGTGGTACGATGAGCCACACTCGTCACAAACAAACGGGCGCTCGAACGTGTGCATGCGACGCTCATGTAGCTGAAAGAGAAGGAGATAATTGTTAGTGAGGGATGGAGGATTGCTGACAGATTCATTGGTCTTGCAAACGGAGTACGAGACATCACTAAAATAAAAAAAAAATGATATTTGACAGTTGTTTTTTTTTTAAACGTTAGCCCACACTATGAATATCTCCTGTATCATGGGTGCGTTCATAAATATTTAAACTCACATACCTACATAAATACCCAGACCCGGAACAACTATCTTTAGGCCATACAAATATTTCGTATTTGTTCCGTTCGGGGATCGAACCCGCGACACGTTCTGTACTGTTTGAGCCAGTGCGCCAACCGTGCCATCGAAATTAAAAGTGTGTAACGCAATTGGGGTGCTAAAATTAAATTGTCAGAGTTTAAAATTTATAGTAATTATAAACTCTGACAGTTTAATTTTAAATACTACATGGAATTGACGTCGCATTAGGAAACAACGAATCAAGTGGCTAAACCTGACTTTGAAAGCTAGTTGCAAAACTTTAGACTCATTTTCGAAATCCTGTCGCTTCATTCATTGTTCTTTAACCGTAATGTGTCTCTTTCTCTTACCTTAAGTTGGGCATTATCCAGAGCGAGATAGCTGCAGTGTTGACAACGTAGTTCTCTGCTCAAGCCATGGTAAGATCTACAGTGACGCTTCAATTGTGTGGTAGAAATGAAGCTTTTGCCGCAGAACTGAAAGTTTTATGACAATTAAAGTAATCAAGCTTTAGTACTGCTAAAAGGCTGATAAAACAATTGGCCCTTTGACTACTGTTAAAAATTCACGAAAATGCTATGTTATTTCAAAGAAATAGCAGAAATAAGACGCTTCACCTTCCTTCTTCCCGCCATTCGTGGTGACTGACAGCTGTCATTAGTGACACCTGTCAGTCTACTTGTGGCTGTGTGAAATTTTTTCTTTTCTATGGTGACAATATGTTGCAGGCAAAACTCTTAGTCAGTCAAAACTACTTTTGACTGGTTTCAGTCAAAACCCTTATTGCGTTAAAACGCAATAAGGGTTATTCTAATGAAATAAATGTTAGCAATAGTACAAGGTTATCCAAAGGGTAAAAAAAAAACGTGTGGCACTCGGAGACTGCCGCGGTAAATCTATTGCTAGCATTTTTTATCAACAGCAATAATAGGTATAAATGATTAGGTATTAATAGTGTAATTACACACCAAAATAATTATTCATTCAAAAAATTTGAACAAAAATAACGATATTAAGAGTTTGATCTTCGAATTTCGCGCGATGTACATTATATAAATCAAAACTAACCTTCATAGACTAAGCTAGTAAGAAACTCTATGACAGAAAATTTAAAAGAAAAAGTATTGACAGCCTGACGTGTCATAACATTGAAAAATATGAAAATTATTTATTTCATTCATTGAGGTATAATGTACTAATTTTATTTTAGATATTTTATAAGAAAACGAATCGTTTTAGACCGATTCGCAGAATAGTAATGCAAAAACCAATAAAACTTATGATAGATGCGTACTAATAATAAAATGAATGTTTAAAGAGTACTACTCCTCACTCATTTTCTTTCACTATTTTTTCGTGACTTTCTTCATTAATAAATGCACTTTGTTTATTCATATTTAAAACACTTTGTACACAAATTATACGAGTAAGAATATTTTAGAAGGAGAAAGCAGAGAGACAAACAATTATTTAATTTGACAACCTCAGTTGACAACCTGGTTATTTTCCGTAACCATAGCAAACTGCTTTAAAATTTGCGTTACGAAATCTCTGGATTCGCTCTCCACGCTCAACTCAAGGCCCGCGATAGAATCTATGCAATAGATTAAAAACCTAACAAACCTAATAAGTTTCCTAACGACATGCGACATTTAGGTTATTTTAATTTAGTAGAGAAATAAAACAGAAACCACCTAATAATAGTTTTGACTAGTCAAAAGTATTTTAGTCACTGCTTATCAGACTTTCAGACCACACTGACTTACTATATATTATAAATTTATAACGACTGTTAATAATCTGTAAAGGTCAAACGGGACCAACTGCTGTTTGATAAAGACAAGTGTTTTAATGACTAGCAACCACGCCTGTGAGCAGTGGTGGCCCAGTGGTGGCGGCCTCGACTTACGAACAGTAAGTCGTGGGTTCGAATTCGAACCCAGGCAGGTGCATTACTTTGTGTAATTTATTTCATCACCGTTGTTCTCAAAACGGTGAAGGAAAACATCGTGAGGAAACCGGCATGTCTAGAACCAACATTTTCATAAACATCTACCTACTCGCACTGGGCCCGCGTGGTGGATTATAGCCCATCCCTCTCCTAGAGAGGAGGCCTGAGTCCCTGCAGTGGGAACATTATAGGCTGATGATGATGAACTACGCCTGTGATTCTCGAGGGGTTATGGAGGTGTTCAAACTGGCGCGAATATTCGTATGACTTGCTAGTAAATGTGTTATTTGTTGTGTTTCTTTCTTTCTTTCTTTATTGGTTTTTTCCATTAGGATTCCTCAGTAGCAGCCACGGCGACTGAATTTGTGCCCGGTTAATGGCAATTGCCTCGCACAATATTTTATGGGACTTAAGAGCGTATACTACCTCAAATTAGCAACCCTATTTGTGGTGGTTCATTCTTCGTTTAAAATACTGTTAGAATAAAGTTCTAATCAGCTTGCACTACAAAGCGGTTGTTACGTCTTTCGCTGCGGCCGAATAGTGCGAAATTAGTGGTATTTTGCGATTTACAAAAAAAACTATTGATTGGACTAATAAAGTAAAACACTATCCGCCTTATTAATAAAAATAGTTAAACCTGGTTTAACTTACGCTTGGTTTATCTCGCATGCCGTCACTTTCTTTTGAATATTATTGAAGTGAGACGGCATGCGAGATAAACCAAGCGTAAAAGTTAAACCAGGTTTAACTATTTTTATTAATAAGGCGGTATGATTTTAGTATGTTGCTTGTAGAATTATTTGGCAAAAAAATCACAACGATGACATGTATTTTAGTATGGTTTTTACTCGTTATAAGAAATTTTTAGAGGTTTCTTCGTGATTTTTTCTATCGAGCAAAATTAGTTGTGTTATGTTTTAACAACACTATGTTACTAGCATTTAACCTGAAGAATATCATATATTTTTATGATTCTGCAGTGAATCATTTATATACTTTGACGCATTATAAAACTTGCGTTTCACGTCTGTTAGCCGCTTAAAGAACTGGCGAAATGCGGGTGTACTAATATGTACACCTCTGCCTACCCTTCAGGGATTACATGCGTGTTGTTATGTGTTATGTTATGTCAAATAAGCCGTAGCTGCTAAAAGCTTAAATTAAGTACTTACTTCACACACAAAATTGAATCCTAAATGCAATTTAGCGTGGCTTATAAAGCATTTCCAATTCCTGACTGACTTTTGGCATATTTTACATTTTACCGAACCCTCAGAATTCAATTTGCCATCCACCATGTCTAAATACTGTTGTCTTTTCTCCTTTCTCGATAATTTCTTGACAGTTTCGTTGGGCGGCCATTTTGTATCGTCGCCATCTTGGTCTAACCTGTCAAATTCTATTTCGACTGTCAGTTCGGGAATTTCACAGGTATTTTCAAAATCATCTTCGATTCCGTCACCTCTATTTTGGTTTTCAGTTGCCTGAGGCTTTATTTCATCGGTTTCGGTGATAATTTCGTCATATTTAATTAAGTTGTCGTATTTTTTTTGATAGCCTAGTTCTGTAATCTTCTTTTCAGTTTCTTGACTCCTATTTCGGAGATATATAGCTGTATGGACGTCGTTTTTGCATTTCTCGCAAATATTTTGAGGAAATCCATCATTTGGTTCAATCTAAGAAAAGTTATAATAAGTAGTTAGAAGTATTATAGGTAGGTAATTCACTTTTCACCTACGCAAAATCATTTATTTACCTAATATATTTTAAATTTTGTAGAGATATAAATCACAATTCGTAGGATTTTAAAAGGAAATCCTTACTTTGCTTTACAATTTATGTCTAAAAATCTAAGTAGATAGGTACCTACTAAAGGAATTGTGACTGGCGAATAAATGCTATCCCTGACCTCACCACACCATGACGCATCAGAAATTATAAGTAGGTACCTAAGTATTATATTGAGTACTTACCTACTTTACTATTAATTAATTGAAACATGAAACCTTCTAACAAAACTAGTTCTAAGTAGGTTTTTAATAATCAAAAAAAATTACATGCGAGGTATACTTAACTGATGTACACACGGCTACACGTCAAGCTATACAAAACCAGTTAATCTTGGCCTCACTTTCCTAGATCTTTTCGCACAATGAACGATCAGATTATACTGGTTTTGTATAGCTTGATGTGTAGCCGTGTGTACGTCTATGCTACAAACAATGGAAAAAGTCAATGAACTTACTTGCAAACCAGTTGTTAGGAACAAAACATTGCTAAAATGACCACTTTCTTCTACATTTGTAAATAATGACATTAAATTCATGTTAGATAAGCACAATCTACACAGGTCTTCACTCATTGTGAACATAAAACTAGTTTTGGTTAATTTCATCAGTCGAGTATATCGCCGGTTTTTGACAGCAGTGGGTGACCAGATATAAATTACAATCACCCTATTATTTTAAGGTTGCCAGCGCTAATAATGTTTTAGTTGTGAGGAAAATAGGGAAAAACGTTGTTGTTCATTTATGATTTAAAATAAATAAAAATTCTGAGATGTCAATAAAAATAAAACGAAAATCTCTGCATGTAGGTAATCACCATTATGCACGCAGTGGAACTTTTAGGATAACAATATTAAAGTTCTGTCGAAATACTTACCTACTCGTGATTTAGAATGTAAATTTTAAATCCTGATGATGAATTAATATTAATTTAAATGATTATGGAACGTTATGAAAAATAATGCTGTAAGTATCTATCAACAAAAACCTTTATAGAATCAAAAATTTCAGGTATTTGCAGTGAATTCTAACACAGAAGTTGTTGTGTGTTCCTAAGTTGGAATGAATTAATATCATCATCAGCCTACAATGTTCCCACTGTTAGGAACTCAGGCCTCCTTTCTAGGAGAGAGATGGACTGTAATCCACCACCACGCGGGCAAGGTGCGGGTTAGTAGATGTCACATATCTTCGAATTTTTTGGTTCTAATAAATGCCGGTTTCCTTACGATGTTTTCCTTCACCGTTTTTAGAGCAGTGGTTATTATGCATGAACAGTAGGTATTTGACCACAAACTCCATAGAAACCTCAATGGAGTTTGTGGTGAAATACTGTTCATCACAGCCTATAATGTTCCCACTGCAGGGACTCAGGCCTCCTCTCTAGGGGATGAGATATAATCCACCACGCCGGGCCCAGTGCGGGTTAGTAGATGTCACATATCTTCGAATTTTTTGGTTATAATAAATGCCTGTTTCCTCACGATGTTTTCCTTCACCGTTTTGAGAGCAGTGGTTATTATGCATGAACAGTATTTGACCACAAACTCCATAGAGGTTGTTTTACTCTGTCACCATATACTGTTCTGTGATCTCCCCCAGGTGTCACCACATTGACCCGGTTCCGTGCGTCTCGCAACCAGCGCGTCCCCGTAACCTCCAATAAATCATCGGTCCACCTAGCTAGTGCAAGGCCTTCCAACGCAACGTCTTCCGGTTCCCTGTGGCCTGCCCACTTGGCAATTCTTCATCAGCATAGCTAGTTTAAAATATTGCCAACTTTATCGCTAATATACTTGGTTCAAGACGGATGGGGAAAAATTGTCAGTATCGGGTAGATAACTTGGCAGGGGGATGTGCGGTGTTACGCGAATGGATAAAATAAGAAATGAGTACATAAGAGGAAGTCTGAAAGGGCGCCGGTGACTGAAAAGTTGTGTGGAAATTGGTTGTCGTGGTAGGAGCATGTGGTGCGGAGGAATGAGGAAAATGTCATTTTGAATATGGATGGGGCACTTATGCCTGTAGCACACCTCCGCTGCGAAACTCAAAGGGCGAAACCGCAATAGTTTCGATGTGAGTAGTTAGTTCTTTGGCGGCGAAACAGGAGCGAAATTCCCTGCTCTAACGTACAAAACTGACTATGATGTTGTCTCTTTCTAACACGATTTCGCTCATTTGCTCAGGAGCCGTCTACATCTCCACCCTTTGAACGTAGTACTGTTGTACAGCGAAACTCGCGCAGCGGTTTCGCAATTATTGTTGTTTCGCAGCGGAGGTGTGCTACAGGCATAAGAGTAGAGAAAGACCAAAGAAACGGCTTCGTCTTTAAGGACCCACCAAGCAGACCCACCGGTGGGTCTCCGAATACTGATGTGTCTCCCAAGACCTACTGACTCATCATCATTCTCCTGCCCATATCCCAATTCATTTGGGGTCGGCGCAACATGTCTTCTTCTTCCATACTTCCCTATTTCTCGTCATCTCAGCAGTCACCTCCTTTCTAGCCATATCATCCTTCACACAGTCCATCCATCGTTTCTTTGGCCTTCCTCTTCTTTTATAGCCATCTACATTCATACTCAACATTTTCCTCACAACATTTCCTTCATTCCTTCGCATCACATGTCCATACCATGACAATCGATTACCAATCAACTTTTCATTCACTGGCGCCACTTTCAGACTTCCTCTTATGTACTCATTCCTTATTTTATCCTTTCGCGTCACACCACACATCCCTCTTAGGAGCCTTTTTGGCCTCGCACAGGACTTCTTTTTTATTATTTAGCTTTTTACTCTTTTTTGTTATTACTTTTTTTTTGTAGTTCTGTGCTTGTCCCAAATAAATATTTTTCTTTCTTTCTTTCTTTCTTTCTCTTAGCATTCTCATCTCAGCCACATGCAATTGCCTTTCATTTATCCCTTTTGTGGCCCAACATTCTGATCCATACACGACAGCAGGTCTAACCATGGTCTTATAAATCTTCCCCTTGAGTTTAAGGGGAATGCGGACGTCGCATATTGTTCCCGTGACCTGCCGCCATTTCATCCATCCAGTGCTAATTCTGTGCTTCACACTACGATCTATTTCGCCATCGCTTTGCACGAGTGAACCGAGATACCGAAAGTCGGGGCAAATTGGAAGATGCACGCCATCTAGCGCTATGGCTCCAGAACTGGAGAGACCGCCGAAATCGCAAAACATGTATTCAGTTTTACTTCTGCTGATTTTCAAGCCAACATTCTCCAGCTTCTGTTGCCATTTCTCCAATCTGCTCTGGATCTCAGGTCCATCTTCACCGACAAGAACAATGTCGTCGGCAAACAGCATGCACCAGGGTGCCTCTTCTTGTATGTCCGACGTCAGAGCATCCATAATCAACAAGAAGAGGTAAGGGCGAGGACGAGCAAGCGGGCGAGGGGAGTAGGTCCCAAGACCTACTGACTAGTAGGACCTATGTGATTATTTAGTTTTATATCCCCTGAGACCCACCAGGAACTTAAATGTACGAAAGAAAACAATTACAAATTAGCATAAATCTACCCTTTTAATTAAAACGTTTTATTTTTTTTTGTTAAAAATTGGATCATTCCCACTATTTCTACTGCACAGTCCTACGATAGAACTAGTGGGAACTTTTTTTTTATTTTTTTTTCTCACTAGTCGTACGATTCAAAGTGGTACGAAATCGTAGAACTAATGGGAACGAAAAGTCAGTGGATTTTTTTCGTTCCCACTAGTTCTACGAGGATGTTACAAAATCGTAAACCCAGCGGGACTCAAGTTTCTCATTCGTTCTATCACACAGTTTATGGTACAACTACGGCACAAACTACCAGGAGAATAGAAGTAGGCAGGAGTTAATGAGAACATATTATGGGGAACTGGGCGAAATAATCCACAACGAAAGGACTGATGCCCGTCTGGTGTCCCCGAAGATAAATAGATAATGAGAACATTTTTTTTTTGGAGATGAAAAAAAAAGATAGGTATCAAAGTCCCACAAACTACCAGGAGAACAGAAGTAGGAAGGAGGTATTGGAATTGGAATCTTTAAATCAAATCTAAATTATTCCTTAATATAATATTATTAGCTTTTATCGTTTTTTCCTTTTTTTTATTTCCAATAAAAAATGTTTTCAATACCCCCTTCCTACTTCTGTTCTCCTGGTAGTTTGTGGGACTTTACTTATAACTATGTTTTTTTTTTTCATCTCCAAAATAAATATTTTCAATACCTCCTGCCTACTTCTATACTCCTGGTAGTTAAACAGGCGTTACATTTTCATATGCGCTCTATGTTTTGCCATTTGGCGTACAGTGGGTCTTCAAAGACAATAAAATCTCAGAGGACCCACTAGTAGGTCTTGGGAGACACATCAGTATTCGGAGACCCACCGGTGGGTCTGCTTGGTGGGTCCTTGAAGACGAAGCGAAAGAAACGATGGATGGACTGTGTTAAGAATGATATAGTAAGAAAGGAGGTGTCTCATGAAATGACGAAAAACAGAGAGGTACGGAAGAGGAAGACATGCTCCGCCGACCCTAAATGAATTAGGATAAGGTCAAGATAATGATGATTATGATGGGTAGATAGCTTGAAGTGCTGGCATCAGCACATAGGTCTGTTCTACGAACTTCTAAAAAGGATACTGCTTTGTAAATACTCTTTTACAAGTTTACATAAACATTTCCTATTGGTATTCTTCTCTATGATTGAATCTGTCAAACTTTGACAGTTTCAATCAAAATTTTTGTAACAAATATAAAAATACAAAATGAATTGTTATGGATGAAGATAAAACGACAATATTGGATCAACTGACGATGTGGAACGTACACGATTTTATAGTTTTACTGTCTTGTATATAACTTCAACAATATGGACGAGGTAAGTGATCGCACAGTGGCATAGTGCACAAGTGTAGTGATAAGTACTAATATAGTTTTAAGGTTTTATTTACTAACACAAGTCCATTTAATAATATATGTTAGTCTGTAAGGTATTTATCTATGACCCAAAGTAGCCTGTAACTAAAGAATTCTCAGGGTTGAATATTTGGGCTATTTCAATGAGTCACGTACGTTATATTAGTAAAAGTATATTGAAAAAGAGTAAAACACAGAACTATAGGTAAAACAAAACAAACAAAAAGGGGCGAAACAGTAAATTAGAGAATATTAAACGCGTTTCGCGGATGTGTTCAAAGCGCGCGCGAATCTACAACTAGCCTTGAGCTCATGCGCCACGGGCTGGGTTGCCAGGAGTCGTGGACGGTGTTACTAGCTCACAAAAATGTTTTAAAAAGACAGCGTGCTACAATGATACATTTTAAAATTAATATAGTAATTACCTACAATATAATACTTATGGGTATGTTGTGTACAGTGCAGTAGGTGGTTTATGTAGAGCTTGAGTAATAATATAATGGTGCGTGTGTTAGGACCAGGTTGCACAAACCACAATGCACACACAATAATAATAGTAGGTACAGTGATAATAAAATACTTATAACTAGTATGAGGCACCGGAGGCGGTGTAAACCAAGGATGTTATGGAGCTCCGTAACTGTAGGTAACCAAATAATCGGTAGTCCGAAATAAAAAATATCCGTAACCGAAACCGATATAAAAGTTTCGGATAGTTTCAGATAAAGGCGGTGTCTTAATATTTTCGGGGTTCAGTACCTTAAAAGGAAAAAAGGGAGCCCATATAGGATCACTTTGTTGTCCGTCTGTCTGTTAAGATCCATTTTCTCAGGAACGCGTGGAGGTTTCAAGTTAAAATTCATAATAATACTATATTCTACTGTTCCTTGAGCTGTGAAAAAAATCGAACTTCTAAGCCAACGCCACCAAAAGTTGCAGCCGTATAAGCTGCAATTTTTTGACACTCGCAAGAGAATCAAAACCTACAGGGTACTTCCCGTGAACTCAGAATCTTGAAATTTGGTACGAAGCAACGTGTTAATGTGTTATAGCACTTTAGAGCACTGTTATAGGAAAAGTTGTGAAAAGCTTATATGCGACAATTTTTTTTGGGCCCACTGATTTGGAGCGTTTGATATTCATATAAACACCAAAAAAAACTGGCCAAGTGCAAATCGAACTTGCACATGAAGGGTTCCGTACCATTGTAGTAGAGATGGTTAGTTGAGTAGTTCATCAAAAAGTATTCTCCGCGTAACTTTCGTGGCGAATTTTTTTTTAGAGTATTCTTCATTTTAATCGACACACATTTAGGAGTTTTAGGGCGCTGTAAAAGTAGTACGTAGGTACTATGTTTGTAACATGTAAATCAGTGCATAAACTACAGAGTTATCGAATTTTGAAATTTCGGTGAACACGAAAGTTACCAAAGACACCACGAAAGTTATAGACATATTTTCTACAAACAAAATATGATTTCAAATCCTTACCTTTCCAAAAAATTCCTTTTGATGGATATATAAAAAATATGAATCTACTTGTATTTCAAGTCGGGTGCACAAGCCAGGGGTGAGGCTGTTGTCAGTCAGGGGTCGTCCCCTGACTGGCTTTTGCCAGCCAAAAGACGAGGCTGTTGCTAACCAGGGGACGAGACTGTTGCAGGCCAGGGGACAAAACTGTTGCCAGCCAGGGGACAAGGCTGTTCCCATTCAGGGGACGAAACTCTTGCCATCCAGGGGACAATTACCAACAATTCACAAAGCATATTTATTTGCAGTTCGGGAAGAAACAGGAGTCACGCCCGGTATGTATTTTTGACTACATTCAGATAAATTATGCTAAAAACCTCAGTTTTGGCTTTACACTAGCTGCTTTTGCCCGCGAACTTAATTCGCGTAAAATTATTACTAATATTACATTTAGTTTACAATTTCGTGCTTAGTTTCTCATTATAACATCAGCTGTCTGATAGTAAAAATCCCGTCAAAATTGTTCCAGCCGTTTCGAAGATAAGCGGGAACAAACTATCAAAAATTAAATCTTGTTTTTGATTGATTTGCCACTACGTAACTTAGAAGTAATTCTTGTTTACAAAAATTATAGCCTCGTAAGGCCCAAGCTAAATATTCGCAAGATGAGCTGTACACCCGATGTGCAGTACAATGAACAATTTTACTTGTATATGTACATGGTTCCGGCCCAAGGATGTTGTTTTTTTTTTTTTGGGAAAACGCATTTAAGATTTTGTTAAAAAATTTCTGTGTCTCTAGGTATGAAAGGAATATAATATTACAGCCAGTTTTATGTTGATATCTCGTGTTCATTTAAATGCACATTGGGCGTTTCGTTGATCTTTAATTATTTATACAGGGTGTAAATCAACCCATCACACACCCGTCAACCAAGCATTCTGTACATCAAACTAAGTCTAACGACTTTTTTTTGGGGTCAAAATTCATATTTTACGGTAAAACTCAATAGCACTCTTGAAACATTGTGCTTTTTGTGTGCTTTGAATAGTAAGCGGGTCATGGAGGTAAATTAAGTAAAACTAGTATTTACAAAAACAGCTGTGAAAAAATTGGAACTTTGACCCCCAATATCTCCGTAACTAGGGGGTTTCCAGGTATGGTCTAGAACAAAAAAAATGATCGCAATGGTGGGGAGAACAAGTGCCCTTCATTTGCGTTAAGGGTACTTTTACACCCTTTATAACATAGTTAATTTAATTAATATTGATTGAAACCAACAGGAACTATCAATTATTTAGCATTTCGGCAGGAACTTTAAAAAAAAACAATTTTTAAAATACAAAAAAAAAACAGTCGACTAAAAATGAAAATTAAATATTACAAACCATCACAAATGAGTCTTAACTAAACATCATGAAAAAATCAAATTCTGAAAAGAAACATGAGTGATTTTCATGATACTGTCATCACTGCTGTGTGAATGATTTTGCAAACCCAGATTCCTAAGGTTTGGGACGATACTCTAGGTTCCCAATACGTTCTGTTAGAGGCATTCTTCAATCTTAAACAAATCCTTAGTTAGGTATTACTAATCATTATCACCCAAATTCCTCCTAAAGTAACCAATCATACCATTCATGCAAAATGACCGTTGGCGCTATAATTTAAAATATACATGCATTAAAACTAAATGTACATTGTAATGTACATTGGGCGTTTAGGAGAGAACACCGAATTTTGTTTTTAGTGCTGGGCCGGAATGCTACGTGATACTTTGTTCAGTAATAAGTAATAAAGTTTATTGACATAATAAACTTTAGTACATTGGGACTTACGAGGATAGTGCAGCTTCTCTTGGCGCGTTACACATATCAATTTTCAAAACAGTAACGGCCGTATCACCCAAAGGGCCAGCGGATAATTTTCTTTCTCTAGCGACGTCATTTTGTGCCTCCACAGGGGTTGCCACCTCAACAAAATGAGATGCAAAATCAGCAACCAACGAGCCCCCAGATGGACCGCCGGGGTAGTGAACTGGGAGCTCAGCAACCAACAGCGCAACCTCAGCAATCGATGACGCATGTTCAGCAACCAACAGCGCAACCTCAGCAATCGATGACGCATGTTCAGCAACCAACAGCGCAATCTCAGCTATCGATGACGCAAGCTCAGCAACCGATGATGCAAGATCAACAACCAATGATGCAAGATCAGCAACCAATGATGCAAGATCAGCAACCGATGAGCCCCGAGATGGGCCACCGAGGGAGTGGCATGGGAGCTCAGCAATCAATGATGTTTTCTCAGCACTCGATGGCGCATACTCAGCAATCGATGACGAATGCTCAGCAACCGATGATGCAAGATCAGCAACCAATGAGCCCCGAGATGGGCCACCGGGGTAGTGGCGTGGGAGCTCAGCAATCAATGATGTTTCCTCAGCAACCGATGATGCAAGCTCAGCAATCGATGACGCAAGTTCAGCAACCGATGACGCAAGCTCCGCAACCGATGATGCAAGAGCAGCAACCGATGATGCAAGATCAGCAACCAATGATGCAAGATCAGCAACCAATGATGCAAGCACTACAACCGATGATGCAAGATCAGCAACCGATGATGCAAATTCAGCAACCAATGATGCAAGCACAACAACTAATGATGCAAGATCAGCAACCAATGATGCAACCTCAGCAACCGATGATGCAAGCACTACAACCGATGAAGCAAGATCAGCAAACAATGATGCAACCTCAGCAACCGATGATGCAAGCTCAGCAACCGATGATGCAAGCTCAGCAACCAATGATACAACCTCAGCAACCAATGATGCAAGCACTACAACCGATGATGCAAGATCAGCAACCAATGATACAACCTCAGCAACCGATGATGCAAGCTCAGCAACCGATGATGCAAGTTCAGCAACCGATGATGCTTGCTCAGCAACCGATGATGCAAGTACTACAACCGATGATGCAAGATCAGCAAACAATGATGCAACCTCAGCAACCGATGATGCAAGCTCAGCAACCGATGATGCAAGCTCGGCAACCAATGATGCAAACTTATTACGGCGCCCCCCAGATTGGCCCCCAGATGGGCCCTGTTATGGACCTCTGTTGTGGTGGCACAGCTCAGCAACCAGTGAGCCCTCAGATGGACCTCTGTTGTAGTGGCATAGATCAGCAACCAACGAGCCCTCAGATTGACCTCTGTTGTGGTGGCATGGGAGCTCAGCAACCGATGATGCAAGCTCAGCAACCGATGATGCAATCTCAGCAACCGATGACGCTAGCTCAGCAGCCGATGATGCAAGCTCAGCAACCGATTATGCAAGGTCAGCAACCGATGATGCAAGCTCAGCAACCGATGACGCTAGCTCAGCAACCGATGATGCAAGCTCAGCAACCGATTATGCAAGGTCAGCAACCGATGATGCAAGCTCAGCAACCGATTATGCAAGCTCAGCAACCAATGATGCAAGCTCAGCAACCGATGATGCAAGCTCAGCAACCGATGATGCAAGCTCAGCAACCGATGATGCAAGCTCAGCAACCGATGATGCAAGCTCAGCAACCGATGATGCAAGCTCAGCAACCGATGATGCAAGCTCAGCAACCGATGATGCAATCTCAGCAACCGATGACGCTAGCTCAGCAACCGATGATGCAAGCTCAGCAACCGATTATGCAAGGTCAGCAACCGATGATGCAAGCTCAGCAACCAATGACGCAAGCTCAGCAACCGATGACGCTAGCTCAGCAACCGATGACGCTAGCTCAGCAACCAATGATGCAAGCTCAGCAACCGATGATGCAAGCTCAGCAACCGATGACGCTAGCTCAGCAACCGATGATGCAAGCTCAGCAACCGATGATGCAAGCTCAGCAACCGATTATGCAAGGTCAGCAACCGATAATGCTAGCTCTGCTACCGATGATGGAAGCTCAATACGGCGCCCTCCAGATGGACCCCCAAATGAGTCCCCATATGGGCCCCCAGATGGGCCACTGTTGTGATGTCATGGAAGCTCAGCAACCGATCATACAAGATGAGCAACCAATGATGCAAAATCAGTGTGGCACCCCCCACGGTTGTGATGAGGCCCACGGTTGTGATGAGGCCCACGGTTGTGATGAGGCCCACGGTTGTGATGAGGCCCACGGTTGTGATGAGGCCCACGGTTGTGATGAGGCCCACGGTTGTGATGAGGAACCGATCATACAAGATAAGCAATCGATCATACAAGATGAGCAACCGATCATACAAGATGAGCAACCGATCATACAAGATGAGCAACCGATGATGCAAGCTCAGTGTGGCGCCCCCCGTATAGGCCCCCAGGTGAGCCCCCGGGCGAGCCCTCAGATGGGCCAATGTTGTGGTGGTAAGGGAGCTCAGCAATCGAACATACAAGATAAGCAACCAATGATGACTCAGTGTGGGGCCCCCCCGGTGAGCTCCCGGGTGAGTCCACAGATGGGTCAATGTTGTGGTGGTATGGGAGCTCAGCAACCGATGATACAAGATAAGCAACCAATGATGCAAGCTCAGTGTGGGGGCCCCCCGGTGAGCCCCCAGATGGGTCAATGTTGTGATGGCATGGGAACTCGGCAAACGATCATACAAGATATGCTAGCTCAGTGTGGTGCCTCCCAGTTGAACCCCCAGGTGAGCCTCCAGATGAGCCCCCAGATGGGTCAATGTTATGGTGGCATAGGAGATCAGCAACCGATGATGCTAGCTCAGTGCGGTGCCTTCCAGATGGGCCCCCAGGTGAGCCCCCAGATGGGCCAATGTTGTCGTCAGCAACCGACGATGCAAGAAAAAAAGCCGAGCTGCTTAAAAAAAACTATGGACGCATTTTCTTGTTGTGTAAGTATTTAATAAGGTTAAGTATAGAAAGAATAATCAGCCTTTATTGTTCCCACTGCTGGAACCCCAGGCCATCTCTCTATGCGAGGAAATAGTTTATAAATTACCATGCGAACCCAATGCAGGTTCATCATCATCATCATCATCATTTCAGCTGAAAGACGTCCACTGCTGGAAATAGGCCTCCCCCAAGTGTTGCCACATTGACCGGTCCCTTGCGTCTCGCATCCAGTGGATCCCCGCAACCTTCACCAGGTCATTGGTCCACCTAGTGGGAGTCCTTCCAATGCAACGTCTTTCAGATTGCGGTCGCCACTACAAAATTTTTTGGCCCATCGGCCATACATTCTGCGAGCAATGTGACCCGCCCATTGCCACTTAAGCTGCTGAAACTGCGAGCATAGCCCTCTCCATCCCTTTGGATGACTTTAAGCCTTCCGATGAGGCCCGTTGTGAGCAACCACGTTTCGGTCCCGTATGTAATAACTGGCAATACACACTGGTCATATACTTTCGTCTTGAGACACTGTGGTAAGTTGGACGAGAAAATACTCAGCTTCCCAGCCGGTTACAGGTTGGTAGTAAGTATTTACTTTGACGAATAAAGAAAATAGATAATGTGAGGAATGTATGATAGTGTGATGGTTGACAGACAAGAATGGAAAAATAAAACGTCTTGTGCCGAATTCAAGTAACATGGGCCAAGAGCAGGAACATAACCATGGCAGAGTGAATAGAGAGCTCCGCTCTGAGTGGGAGGGGTCATTCAGTCCCCAAAAAAATTTTTTGTAAAAAAGCGGGACAAAGTTTGTATGGGAAAACGTGATAACTTGGTCCAATCTCTTAAAATCTTGTATTTTTTTTAAACAGAATCGATGGAAGACTTGTTTCGTAATTTATTGAGGGGTGATCTGCTTCGAAGTTGATATCAATACTCCATAATGCTTTCGATTTAACTTACATTTTATTTTGACACATGTTTGAAAACTCAATCAACCTACGTCAAATGAAATCAAATTTTAGCGGGATATTAAAATTATTGAGAGCCATGTTAAACACAATATAGAATAGGTAAGTGAAATCCATTGCCTACCAACACGATGCATTACAGTAGGTACTAGGTACCGACTTTTATTTTGCTACGGCGAGGGTGGATAGGTACTCCATTTTCCCCAGTGCGAATTTAAGATCAAACAACCGCTTAAAAATGAAGTCTGCTGCAAGGTTGTATTCATTACCGTAAAGGATTAGAATTTTGTGAATGTGAGGTGTGACTAGAATGGATAAATTATGGAACGAGTATATTAGAGGAAGTTTGAAAAGGAAATCTACTGTCGTGATATGGCCATGTGATGAGGAGGGAAGAATCGCATGTGACTAAAAGAGTGAGGAATATAAACGTAGATTAATTGAGAAAGGGAGAGGAAGACCAAAGAAAAGATGGATGGAGTGTGTGAGGAATGAAATGAAGGAAAAAGGAATACAATCATGAAAACATGACGACTGACATGGCACAATGGAAAAATAAACGTCTTGCGCGGACCTCAAATAACATGGGATGAGGGCAGGATGGTGATGAGAGCATGCTGTACACACATCAGTGATAATCACATACACAAATAGTAAATACCCAGACCCGGAACAACTATAATTCATTATGTAGGCCATACAAATATTTGTTCCGTGCGGGGATCGAGCCCGCGACACGCAGCGCTGTAGTCGAATCGCTCAGCCACTGCGCCAACCGTACCGTATGAATACAGATTATTAAAAAACATGAAAAAATTCAAAGTCAAAGCATTTATTTCATTAGATCATTACAGACACTTTTGAATGTCAGGAAAGAATTACAGGGGTAATACATTACAACATTTCATTAAATAAAACATTATTCATGATTTTGACAAAATATTTTTAGGGGTGTTGTAATTTTAGTAATTTAAAATCTCTAATATAATCCATAACCGAAATTATCCGAAACTAACGGAATATCTGAAATAATTTCATATCCGTCATTTCTTCTATATCCGTATCCGTATTTGAAAATTCATATCCATAACATCCCTGGTGTAAATTTACGTAACGTACCTAACTGTTGTAAACGTGCATTTTTAGTAAAAAATAAAATTATTCATAGCATTTTAGACAAATTCTTTGCAACAGGGCACAATCAGTACATCATGCATTAGTAGGTCTCTTGCGGGCTCGCGCTTGGCTAGTCAGGGGGAAAGGCTGTTGCCAGTCAGGGGCGAGGCTGTTGCCAACCAGGTGTGAGGCTGTTGCCCGCCAGGGGCGAGACTGTTGTCAGTCAGGGGCGAGGGTGTTGCTAGTCAGGGGACAAGGCTGTTGCCAGTCAGGGGACAAGACTAATTACCAACAATTCACAAAGCATATTTATTTGCAGTTCGGGAAGAAAAAGGAGCCACCGGTGGTATGCATTTTTGACTATATTCAAGTATTATGCTAAAATTTCTCATTTTTAGTTTTACACTATCTGTTGCCCGCGAACTTAATTCGCGTGAAATTATTATAATTTTTTTTGCCTTAGTTTCTCATTGTAACATCAGCTATCTGACTGTAAAACTCCCGTCAAAAATTGTTCCAACCGTTTCGAAGATAAGTCAGAACAGACAAAAAAAAATAATTTAAAAAATTGTTGTTGATTGATTTGCCGCTATGTCACTTAATAGAAATTCTTGTTTACAAAATTATAGCTTTTCTTAGCGCGGAGTTTTGATAATTTTTTTACAAGGCAGTAGAGGCTCTCCAAGCGTTACATACGAATTAAAAAAACAGTAACGGCTGTATTACCCAAAGGGCTAGAGGATTATTTTTCTTTCTTTTTATTTGTTTTTTCTCTAGTGACGTCATTTCATGCCTCCACAGGAAATGCCACCTCGAAGATGTAAGAAGCAACCAACTACCCACCAAATGAGCCCCTGTTGTGGTGGCACGGGAGCTCAGCAACCGATGATGCAAGACCAGCAACCAACATGCCCCCAGATGAGCCCCCAAATAGGCCCCTATTGTGATGCCATGGGTGTTCAGCAAACAACGAGCCCCCAGAAGAGCCCCCAGGTGGGCCCTTGTTGTGATGACATGGGAGCTCAGCAAACAACGAGTCCTCAGAAGAGCCCCCAGATGGGCCCCTGTTGTGATGACATGGGAGCTCAGCAAACAACGAGCCCTCAGAAAAGCCCTCAGATGGGCCCTTGTTGTGATGACATGGGAGCTCAGCAAACAACGAGCCCTCAGAAGAGCCCCCAGATGGGTCCCTGTTGCGATGACATGGGAGCTCAGCAAGCTCAGCAACCAACGAGCCCCCAGAAGAGCAACGAAATGGGCCCCTGTTGTGATGACATGGGAGCTCAGCAAACAACGAGCCCTCAGAAGAGCCCCCAGATGGGCACCTGTTGTGACGACATGGGAGCTCAGCAACTGATGAAGCAAGCTCAGCAACCAATGATCCCCCAGAAGAGCCCCCAAATGGGCCCCTGTTGTGATGGCATGGGAACTCAGCAACCGATGACGCAAGGTCAGCGACCGATGATGCAAGCTCAACAACCGATGATGCAATGTCAGCGATCAATAATGCAAGTTCAGCAACCGATGATGCAATGTCAGCGACCGATGATGCAAGTTCAGCAACCGATGATGCAATGTCAGCGACCGATGATGCAAGTTCAGCAACCGATGATGCAATGTCATCGACCGATGATGCAAGTTCAGCAACCGATGATGCAATGCCAGCGACCGATGATGCAAGCTCAGCAATCGATGATGCAATGTCAGCGACCGATGATGCAAGCTCAGCAACCGAGGAGCCCCCAGATGATTCGCCAGATGGACCCCTGTTGTGGTAGCATGGGAGCTCAGCAACCTATGATGCAAGCTCAGCAACCGATGATGCGAGCTCAGCAACCGAAGAGTCTCCAGTTGATTCGTCAAATGGACCCCTGTTGTGGTAGCATGGGAGCTCTGCAACCTATGATGCAAGCTCAGCGACCGATGATGCAAGCTCAGCAACCGAAGAGCCTCCAGTTGATTCACCAGATGGACCTCTGTTGTGATAGCATGGGAGCTCAGCAACCTATGATGCAAGCTCAGCGTCCGATGATGCAATCTCAGCAACCGATGATGCAATATCAGCGACCTATGACGCAATCTCAGCCACCGATGATGCAATATCAGCGACCGATGATGCAAGCTCAGCAACCGATGTTGCTAGCTCAGCAACCGATGAGCCCCCAAATGAGCCGCCAGAAGGGCCCCTGTTGTCCTCTCCTACGACCTCAGCAATCGATCTTACGGTGTGCCCGCCAGATCGGCTTTCAGATGAGCCCCCATATGAGCCCCCAGATGAGCCCCCAGATGGGCCGCTGTTGTGCGGTAATTGTTCATATTTTTTGTTTGTTGATCGTTATTATGTTTATCCAACTCCACCGCTATTTTATTCTGATTAATTTCGTAGCGTGCAGATTAGTCTGTTATCTTGTGGTAGCTTTCGCTATGCGGCTTCCAAAGTATGGAATAACCTGCCACCACCGATTAGAATGATTAGATACTTTCAGAATACGTTTACGGCAGTAGAAGTTGGTTATGGTTTAGTTACAGGAGATTATTTTATTTTTTCATTTTTAACATTTTCTAGATGATGTATCTGGTAGGGGAGACCGGGGACAATTGAAACAATTTGACTTAAATCGTGTGCAGTGAAGTATCTATAGTACCTACATCCCTCGAATTTATATAGTTGAAAGGGTCGTTATCTAGTTCCTAAATTAAACATAATCTATATCTCTATTTTGAATAGTTAACCTACGATCACACATTAAAGAAGACCGGGCACAGTGGTTCTATTGACCCCACCCCAAGGACGGTTGAAACGGTAAGTAGGGATAATTGAAACACTGAAATATTTCAGGAACTACTGAAGGTTTTTACTCAATCTTAAAAATTTAACTTACTACTAAATTATTTATTGAGATCGTGACAAGTGTGTCACCGTAAAGTTAATATTTTGAAAATTATAAAAGCAAAAACATCTTTAATATAAACAACGTAAAATATCTCTTATTTTAATCATTTTCGAGCTTTAATTTGTGCTAATGAATACTATTTCACATGATTGAAAGACTTGTTACCCTATTTTGCTGTAATTGCACTTACATGGGGGATAAAAAAAGATAATCCAGTCTCATACAAAACAGCTTGTTTCAATCGTAACAATGTTTCAATCATAACAATGTTTCAATCATAAAAATGTTTCAATCATAACAATGGTTTATTGACGGGCACGGGCTAGTCAGGGCTGGGCAAAATACATGCTTTGCTTTAATTGAAATACAAATTACAAAATACAGTATCGCAAGTAATTGAAATCTTTAAGTAAGGTATTTGAATAAAATACAAAATACAGTATCTTTTAGCAATTTTTAATTGAAATACAAAATACATAATTACAAAAACTTTTTCAAAATAAAAATAATCGCCTTCAAAAACCACCACAAAAAAGTGGACAGACGAGGGGATAAATGTATTTTAATGTTAAAATGTGTTTTGAAGCCTCAAGTATTTGAAATACTAATTACAAAATACTTCGTCGTCAGGTATTTGAAATACGAAAAACAAATTTCATTTTAAGGAAGTAATTGAAATACAAATACAAAATACGTATTTGTATTTCAATTACTTACGTATTTTAATTACAAGTAAGTAATTCAAATACTGCCCAACCCTGGTTGTAGTGTCATCGGGCTGGTAAGGTCACTGTTCCGACACATGTATGACCATGGAATTTGGCTGTGGAGACAATAAGTACTTAGGAGAAGATGGGACAGCGGCTTCAAATCCTGCGGCAGACTCATTTTAGAAAACACAACCTTCTTCTGTGCAGTCGGATAAAAATGCGAAATATGCGGGGACGTTTGAAACGTTTCAAACGTCCACAGCCACGTCGTTTCAAACGTACCCATGTCACATCTTCTACTTTAACACTCAATATTTTGTAATATATTGACTTAAATAATAATTAACAGTAATAAAAACTAACTTAAATAGACAAACAATACTCTCAAATAAGAAAAACTGACAAACTACAAGATTAAAATAGGTAAAAACCAAAAAAATAAAAATGGTGAGAACTTACTTTTTGGCGTGAAATTCGTCGAGGCGTCCTGTGTGCGACTACATTGCTCGCTCGCTCGAGCCGTGCTAAACACAAAACCGAATATGGCCGACGATGCAACGAACGCCGCATCACACGCGTAGGTATCATGGTTTCCGAGAAATTGAAGTTGTTGCAATCATGACCTGTTTCAATTGTCCCCGGTCTACCCTAATAGGGAAGCACTGAAAAGTTAATGACCCCCGCATCGGTAATTTCAAGACGCGTTGTCAACTCGTTTCTTAAAAACTTTCGCCAATTATAGGATTCTCCGACCGGACGGGTGTTGTGTCCGGTGGGCTAACTGCCCGTCCGGTCGGAGGATCCTCCCTTTTCTATGGGGGATGAGGAACTTTACACCCTGTTCCTCATACCTCCAAACTGGTGACCCCGACGTGATGCTGCATATTAGCTCCAGTGAGTCGGAGTGATGCAGTGCTGCGTTGTGGCTGGCTGCTGCGTCGACCAGGAGAGAAGTGCGTCTCTTGCTGACCGGCCGAAGTGCAGTGTGCTGTGCCAAAGTCGCTGATGAGGCTGGGGGTGATGTCCAGGAATGCGCTTCCGCTGCATGCTGGTGGACAGGATACCCCATGAAGCCGTGGCTGCTGGCTGACGGTATGACTCGCTGCCCGAAGGCGAAGGGGAAGTCATGACGACGTATGAAGTGCTTGCATGAAGGCTGCGCTGACGTTCATGCTCGGGGTCACCAGTTTGGAGGTATGAGGAACAGGGTGTAAAGTTCCTCATCCCCCATGGTGGATCAGGTATGTAGGGAATAGAGTATTATGAAGAGCAATCACAGAAAGAAAGACTTTTCATTTTTAGTTGCACACATATGAATAAAACCATCTCAGCAGGTTCCCGCGTATAGATTACTGGTAAACCATCTGGTCCAGGTCAAGAAGCGGCGTAGCGGTGTCGTAATGGCTTCTTCCATCCACCCTTTTTACAGTTCTACACTCTTACACCCGTATCTATAAACAAGTCATCGTGATTACTTGAGTAAAAGTCATTGTTTAAGATACGATTTTTTCTCTGAAGTTTAGTAATTCCTTGATAATAGAACTATCAAAGGTTAGAATTCTTAGGTTTGCTTTCATTGACGGTTCTAACTTCGTTTAAATTCTTGCCCATTGCTTAAAAAAGTTTTCATACGTAATTACTTAAGATCAAGTAAATTACTTTAACTTGACTATAGATACGGGTGTTAGTCTCCTTGTACTAATATCAGGCATTGGTTGATCCCGTTTTTGGTATGTGCACTGTACTGAGTCTTGTCATCTGTAAATCCAAAAACCAAATAAAAATAACAAAGGTATTCTTTCATTTTACACATCATTTTCCTGCCCTTATTCCCATTCTATTTGGGGTCGGCGCAACACGTTCTCTTTTCCCATTCTTCCCTGTTAGACGTCACGGTGGCATTTACTCCTTTCTCTTTCATATCATTCATTTTACACATATTACACTAGCTTACCTACCTTTTTTATATTTTATGCTCCTCATTTTTTCTATGTTTGTATCCACGTCCACTCCCGTTGGAAATTTATTTTTACGTATACGTATGTAGTATGTACCCACACAATATCCAACGCATCTAATTCTGCAATATTTTCGGTTAACATCTTACAATTTTTTTAAGTAATTTTATTAGTCCATTGTGCTCGGCTGCTTGCAGCGTATTTAGCGACAAAATGCATGGATTCGTAATAATGCGCTTAGAAGTTGGAAGTCATAATGTATGGGAGCACAGTTAATAACACTACAAAATAAAATATAAGTTTGTTTTATTTTTACAATAAAAATCATTGTTCGGAGGAAGATAGGCAGGGTGGTTAATCAGTTTAGTAAGTTCACATATTTTGATGGGCATCTACGCAACCCTACATTGTGCGTGGTCCGACATGCACTTGGCCGGCTTTTTTGTTTTTAACTTTATATCACTTTTTTAATTTTAATTTTAGTAATTAAAATAAAAAAATGTGATTTAAAGTATTCTTATTTGTATTTTATACACCTTCAAATATATAAGTACCGACTCATATACATAAATATTTATAAACATAAACTACTAAACTGTTTTACATTCGTCACATCACCATCTCAGGCCCAGTTGAAAACCAGCGTCGGGCACTAGCTGCTAGGCAGTTTGCTGAACTGGTCCTATTTGGTGCAGCCGTGAGAGGCACACACTCATTTTTTCTGTTATTTTTTTAGTTTCTTTTTGTTTTTATTGTGTGCACTTGTGGCATGGTGCTATGTAAATATGTTTTCTTTCTTTCAAGCATATTTTCTGGCATAAATGAAAGTATCATTTATCGATGTTTACAGCATGGATCATCCCCTGAAGGCACCACTGCCGGGGCCGAGGAAACCGAGTTCGAGGAAACCGAGTCCGAATCGGATGAAAACCCTTTCCCGGAGCTGGAGCTCAAACCGGGACCGAAAAGGGAGCGGAAGCCAGAGCCGGTACCGGAGCCGACGCGGATGCCGAAATCGGAGCTACCAGTTTACGTATCCCACCGCGGCATGGATGACGACTACGACGATATGACCGGTGGACTCGGCTAATAACACCACAGAACTGAGTTACTAGCTTCCGGAAGCGTTCATCAGTTCCTGTAGTGAACAAATAATAGGATACGCAGGCTTCCAATCTCACCGGATACAGATGAATTTTCTTCATGGAGATTTTGTTGCAGTCAGTTTGTAACAGTTTTAATCCCGGATTAAACTGAAACATATGTGGACGTCATCTAAAGTTTTCTCATGAAATACGAGTGCAGTGTCATCCACTTAAGTAAAAATTTGGCTTGAGGGACTTCCATGGCACATAGTATATTTATATAAATAATAAACAGGGTAGGTCCCAGTACACTTCCTTGTGGCACACCAAAATGCACCGTGGTTGAGTCACTAGCATTTTCCTCTGAGATAACTTTTTGGGATCTATTATTGAGATATAAGGCTAACCAGTCCAAAGCAACACCGCGAACTCCCAGAAGTGACTTTTTTTAATCAGAAGTTTCCTAGAAATTGTGTCAAATGCTTTGGCAAGGTCGAGGAAGATGCCAGTGCATGCTTCACCCTGCCTGACCAAGATTGTGTGATATGAAATCGGCTAATTTGGTTACTTTACTGCATCCTCCATTGACCTGCCAACCCTGAAACCGTGTTGATTGTCGACAATTATCTATTATTTTCTAAGTACACAAATAGTCGCTTGTTGTGCGCACAAAAAACGATTCTAAACTTAAAACTTCAATTACGCTCATTTCATTATAAATAGGTAAAATTGACGGGGTGTTAATATATTATAAAACATTTTTGTATAGTGGAGTGGACACATCTGTGATATTAACACTAATATGTATAGAATTGAGATAATAATGTACAATAAAATGATATGTAAATATTGCTTTATTTTATTGCGTACGTCGTATACGGTCATGAGAACCAATATGTTGACGCACGGTTGACGCAGTGACTGAGCGATTGGCTACGATCCCCACAGGGAACAAATATTGAAAATTTATTGAAAAATGCAATGAATTTATACCATCAGTCAGTCATTAATGCCTTGGAATCTCAAAATGTACCACACACCTATACAGATCTAATTGACACCATCTATCAAAATAGTTCTGCAAACATTAAGTTACACGTTTCTGGCCCAAATTTTAACATAGAAAAAGGTGTCAAACAGGGCGATCCACTCTCACCCAAGCTATTCACAAGCGCACTGCAGGAGGTTTTTAAAAAACTCCCCGATTCGTGGCAGTCACGAGGCATAAATGTTGGCGGCCAACAACTAACAAACATCGTGCTATTCTCCACATTATCTACAGAACTAGAAGCAATGCTCCAAGAATTGAGCACAGCAAGTTTTGAGGTTGGACTTTCAATGAATAGATCCAAGATCATGACCAACAGCACGAAACGTAGGGTCGCGGTAGACGATATTGGTTGCAATATGTCCCAAACAACAGCAAACGACAACGCGGCAGGCCCAGAAGGAGATGGCGGGACGAACTGGATTCGTTTTGCAGGGATTGGCAAACCGGAGCACTGGATAGGGACAAGTGGAAAGAGATTTAAGGGAGGCCTTTGCCCTGCAGTGGGACACAAATGGCTGATAATAATAATACGTTACAAAACAGGCAAGACAAAGAAATCGAAAGACGAGTGCAAAATGCCTGGAAGACCTTCTGGGCCCTTCTGAGCCCTTCTGGGCCTTCAGGGAAACCTTTCAGTACCGGTAACATTAAATAGAAAACTCGTTGACATGTGGATCCTGCCCGTTCCAACCTACGGTGTACAAAGTTGGTCACTTACTGAACAACAGAAGATTTGCCGGCGAGCAATGGAGCGCAGCAAAATTGGTAAGAAGCGAACAGATCGCGTTACAAACACCACCGTATGTATGTATGAAAAGAAAAACTATAGTAGGCTTTACAAGCTTACGAGTAATATTCGACCAATTTATAAAATGTACTTGTAATTATTTTTTTTTCTAAACATAATATATGGGAGCAGAGGCCTTAAAACTGCAAATGTAAGTTTATTTTCTTTTTACAATAAAAAACATTGTTCGGAGGCAGGTAGGCAGGGTGGTTAATCAGTTTAGTAAGTTCACATATTTTGATGGGCAACTACAGAATAACGGAACCCTACATTGTGTGTTTTCTGACGTGTACTTGGCCGGTTTTGTCTTTTGTTCTGTCTTGCACCGTTTTAAATAACATTTTTTTTATTTGAATTACTAAGTATTCTTATTTGTATTATTATACTCCTATTTCACATATTTATACTTACTCATACATATATATATTTACAAACAAACTACTAAACTGTTTTACGATGTCCAGTTGTCCAGCGTCCTGTCCACGTTGTCCAGCGTCGGGCACTAGCTTGCTCGGCAGCTTGCTGAACTGGTCCTATATTGTGCAGCCGTGTGATGCACACACTCTTTATTTCTGTTATTTTTTTAGTTTCTTTTTAATTTTTATTGTTTGTTGTGTGCACTTGTGGTATGTGCTAAATAAATATTTTATCTTTCTTTCTTTCGTGCATGCTTTCTGAATACATGTATCATTTATCGATGTTTACAGCATGGATCGTCCCCAGAAAGCACCACAGCGTCGGCAAACGGCTCAGAACCGTCTGACACCACAGCCACCGAGGTCGAGGAAACCGCGTCCGAGTCAGAGTCGGAGGAAGACCCTTTCCCGGAGCTGAAGCTGAAACGGGCGACGAAACCGTTGCCGAAACCGATGTCTAAATCGAAGCTGCCAGTTTACGTATCCCACCGCGGCATGGATGACGACTACGACGATATGACCGGTGGACTCGAATAATAACACCACAGAGTAAGAACCAATTCATCTGATACAGTTATTCTTCTTCTTCTTAGCGTGTCGTTGGCAATCTAAATTGTATCGACCCAGAACTGATCAACTGAGCTACTGGTTTGGCGCTTTCGGTAGCGTCCATTAGTTCCTGTAGTGAACAAACAATAAGACACGCAGGCTTCCAATCTCCGGATACAAAGAATATTCTTCTTGGAAATTTTGTTGCAGTCAGTTTGCAACAGCTTTAAGCCCGGATTTAACTGACACTTGGACATCATCTCAAGTTTTGTCATGAAATACAAGTGCGGTGTCGTCCGCATATGTATAAATTTTGGCTGGAGGGATTTCCATGGCACATCCATTTATATAAATAATAAACAGGGAAGGTCCCAGTACGCTTCCTTGGGGCACACCAAAATGCACCATAGTTGAGTCACTAGCATATTCCCCTAAGATAACTTTTTGGGTTCTATAATTGAGATATGAGGTAAACCAGTCCAAAGCAACGCTGCGAATTCCCAGAAGTAACTTTTTTTTAATCAGAAGTTTCCTAGAAATCGTGTCAAATGCTTTGGCGAGGTCGAGGAAGATGCCAGTACATGCTTGTCCCTGACCAAGGTTGTGTGTTATGAAATCGGCTAAGTTGGTTACTGCATCCTCCGTAGACCTGCCAACCCTGAAACCGTGTTGATTGTCCGACAATTATATTATATTTAATTTTCTAGGAACGCGAGTAGTCGCTTATTGACAAGTTTCTCAAGGATTTTTGAGAGAGCTGTCAGCAGAGAAATTGTACTGGACTTTAGAATCTCCACTTTAAATTATGAGACAATCTTAGCGCACTCAGGTACTTTACCCGTAGTTAGGCTTAAGTTACACAGTAAAGTAATTGGACCGACTATTAAAGTATGTAAACACTGTTTCAGAAATGTGTTATCAATGCAATCATAACCTGTTGCTAACGACGTTTTCAGATGGGAAATAATTGAAAATATTTCTGTTTTATCCGTCGGAGTAAAGAAGAAAGAATTTGTGCCAGGGTGTAATGCTCATTGTTACGTGCCAGTTCATTTCCAGTTAAGCACAGTTGGCTGGAGGGCTTTTCGTTTTTTCGTTCTATTTCGTTTATTAAACTAGCAATATTTACTTAATATTATGGTAGTTATTTTATATTAACTTAGCAACCTTTAGAAACTATTTTTACCTACTGTATTCATTTCATTTTCATGATAAGTAACGAAACTAATATTTTGAAACCCATATTATAATAAAGTAGGTCATATCTCAAAGTTTCAATCGTTATTTCACGAGAAATCCAAGTGTATTATAATTCGATGGCTCCAACCACGGGCTCCAACGAATAAACGTGTACTTTAAGAGAAAAATGACCACAAAAGACCACATTTTCAGCATTATCATCTTCCTGCCTCCAATCCATCATTACCCTAATTCGAAAACAATCACAAATCTTCACAAACGTCTGTAGGTTTTAACATGTTGTTTATTCATGTGTACTTGGCGACTCAAAAAGTATGTAATGAAAGCTAATGAAAGCATGAACTATACATACTATTTCAATATTTTTAAAACAATTATTTCCCTTGAATAAAGAAAATCACTAATAATAGGCGTGTTTTGAGCCAAAAACTCTTAAAAAAATTAAGTAGGTGCAGAATAGGCAGAAAAACGAAAAATTAAAAAAAATAATTTGTGTAAGAGCTCTTGCACGTTTATTCGATGTGGCCATCGGATTGTTCTCGTGAACTTGATTGGCGGGGTGATACTATTTTACAAAACATTTTTGTATAGAGAGAGCACTTCTGTGATATTAACACTAAATATGTATAGAATTGAAATAATCATGTAGAATAAAATGATGTGCACATATTTCTTTGTTTTATTGCGTACGTCGTGAACAGTCACGAGAACCAATAATGTTTACGGCACGGATGGCGCAGTGATTGCAGGTTCGATCCCCGCAGGGAACAAATGTTTGTATAGCCTACTGATAGTCGTTTGTAAATGCACACACTATACAGGAGACATGATCAACCATCTCTAGATGCTCATTTCCAACCATAACAGCTGAGAAAGAGTCGTCCAGTATGCCACATTACGTTCGTCTCTGACATAAGTCACACTTGTAAGGTTTTTCACCACATGTTAAGGGAAGCAAAACGCATCATTAAGTGTGTCAGCAGAACAGCAGAACCACTTTGTCTATAATACGTAAAAAATATAGGAAAAATTGTAGATATTGTCTATATTATTGTAGCTCAATTAAAAAAAAATGTATATTGTTAGTTTACAGAGCATACTCCCCAGCAGAACCATTCAAAAAATAGGTATTTCACGCTGATTAACCACAGGTCCTAATATTTATTTATTTAAACTTCATGCACAAACGTGGTACATAGGTAAACATAATGCATAGTTATTTAGTTATTGTATATCAAGATAACATCGACAATTCTAGATAAATACTTGTGTTGTTTACTTTTCTTTTTTACCCGACTACGGCAAAGCCAAAGGAGGGTTATGATTTTGACTGGTTAAATAATGTCATTGAAGATCTTTTAGGGATTCGACGAACAAAATGAGGTCATCCGGAAACCGAAGGTGTGACAAGTGGACACCATTGATGTTTCAATGTTTTCACAAGTCTTCCAGGGCAGCAGTGAAAAGTGTAGGCGAAGAGGGACCTCCTTGTCGTACTCCTTTCGATCGAAATAGATGTGTGTTCATGCAATCTGACCTGCATTGTTACCGCACCGTACAACTACCTGTGTATGTCGACATACTGCGTGTCGGCCTACCAGCAATGAAGAGAGTTAAACAAGACCCAACAGTGCTTGACACTGTCGAATGCCTTGTCATGATCGACAAAAACACAGTGGCCAGCTTTTGTTCAACGAGCTGGCAGTTGCCTAGTTAGTTAATGGTTAACAGTTAACTCTAAAAAAAAACACATGAGTCCACAAATAAAACGAAGAAATTAACTAAAAAGTGTTTATTAAAAATAATCAACAGTGCAACACTTCAAATTAACAATACAAACACAATATTGTAGTTAATCAATGATTCAATTGTCACGTAATTTGTGCAAAATTATATAGTTATAGACAAACTTTGCCAAGTGTATACATGTTTTTGCTGACGTGTGTGTTTGTTTGTGTGTTTGTTTGTGTGTGCGTGTACAATGCTGCTTCTAGCAGCGAATAATGACAAGTAGTGTGTGTGCTTAAAAAATAATTGTATTTCTACTTAAATAATAAATCAGGAATGCATCCCCTTCAATATTCATCATGGAACGGATAATCCGGGTGGTTGGTACTGTAACAAAAAATATATATTACTATCAGTCGATACAAATACGAAAAAGTTATGTAAAATTAGTAATTACGAAGAATTATTTTTGAAATGTAAAATGCTGGCAGTCCATGACAAAGTAACATTGTTAATAGCATTAGAAGAATATTGTAGTGACCAATTTAAAGTCAAACAAGTGTCCAATAGCAATAGGTCTCGTCGGAAAGAGAGGGTGGAATTAAAAGTACCCACTTATAATAATTACTATGGGCAAAGATGTAAGAAATATTTAGTACCACGTATTTTCAACAGCCTACCAGTTGAAAGTGATGTAACAAAAAGAACATTTAAAAACAAAGTTGAATCTTATCTTTTGTCCAACTTTAGTGAAAATCTTAGTAATTTTTTATGTGATTTAAATTTATAACTAGCAGCTTAACATGTTTGTTTTTGTAAAAGTATTTTGCAGTAATGTGGTTGTGGTTAGATTATTTTTGTAATTTTTTTAAGTAAATGGAAAAGTGAACGTACATGCGTTAATTTTGAGAGTATCGTGGGAGCTACGTCTGCCAACAAACTGCTATGTAGTTTGGCAGAAGTAAAATGTAATGTATTTGACATAAGTTTGTAATAAACACTTTTTCATTTTTTTTTTTTTTTTTTTTTTTTTTTTTTTTTTTTCATCAAGATCGGAGACTCTACACTCGAAGTTGTGGACGATTATAGGGTAGCTTATTTATTATTAATGTCTTCTCCTTTAAATATTAAAAATATTAGTTTATTGATAAAAAAGATTGTTTGGTCTAGTTAGATGTCCACAACAAAACTGTGCTTGATCGTGTTACTAGTTTTTACTTTTTTTAAATACTTCCTACCAAAGAAACAATTTAAAAGAAGAAACTGTAGCCCATCGGTATCGGAAACATGATCCAAGCTACAAGCGGTTAGGGTTCCAGAGAAAGGAACCTAACAATACGAGCCGTGTCCACGAGCATCGCTTTCTGTAATAAGCCACTGATCCATCAGCTGCCTAACGAGAGCCTCCTCAGGTATTGATCGAGGTTCTTGGCAATTAAGCTATTGGCGGATACGATTATTGCCACAATTATCACTGAGTTCACACCCTACATGACGACAACTTCGCGATGCAAGTCAAAATATTTGCATCTCGGCTTTCGCAGAATTCTCTTCATGTGGGTCTATTATGTCAACAATCATTGCGTGCTGCTCTGATCTATCCACCACCACTACATTAGGCTAGTGTGTCTGGAAGAGTTGCACAAGGGCCGACGCCTGCAGGAGCTGCAGGCAGCATTTAAAAGAGATACCGCGGCCCCGGAACACAAAGGGCTAAGGAACATGGGTGGGTTTAAGTCAGTACAATTCTGTGACTCCCTTCCGAGAAGTTTAACACTCCCTTCCGCTACGCCCAGAGTGGGAGGAGTCATTTGATGATTTCTCATCCTCAAGAAAAAAGAAGGCTATTGTAGCTATTATTAAAAAATATATACCACGCCTGAGTAAGAACACAGAAAATGATGAAAAAGAATGATATGTAAGAAGAAAGGAGTAACGATAGACGGGAGAATGGAATTCAATTTTAATCCATTATTTGTTAATAAATTATAGAAGAAAGTTTGTTGTTGTTTATATATTATGTTGTAAAGAGCGTGAGCGATAATTATGTGTCTGTATTTTAATCCACTATTTCATTTTACTTCTTTGTTATATGATTGTTTAGTGAGTATATATACTTTCTTTACTTTTTGCATGCCGTAAGGTAGAGTGTGTTGAAACTGTTTTACAATGTTTGTTACCATCTTATTTTGTACACATATTCTTGGCAAAATAAATGATTTCTGATTCTGATTCTGAAGAAGATGACTTGTGAGTCCGACCACAAGTAACACAAGAAAGCATCTCTCAAAACGGTGAAGGAAAACATCGTGAGAAAAAAAAAATACGAAGACATGTGACATCTACCAATCCGCACTGGGCCCGCGTGGTGGATTATAGCCCATCCCTCTCCTAGAGAGGAGGCCTGAGTGCCTGCAGTGGGAACATTATAATATCTAATGATGATGAAAGCATGAAAGAACGTAACACATAACCGTAACCGCACGTCTGAATCCCCCAAAAAGATAGGCAGTAGTGTATAGTACCTACACTCGCATTCCGTCGGTTATGTTTAGTGCTACGTCCTATTGCCACTGGGGGGCGCCTATTGCCACCGAACTGCACTGGTACTGAAAAAATTCTCATTCAATGCATTACCAGCCTAGACATGAATTCCCACTGATGGGACACGTCAGGGGGCTACTCTCTA
The DNA here is from genome assembly GCA_949775195.1 of Diarsia dahlii. NCBI lineage: Eukaryota > Metazoa > Arthropoda > Insecta > Lepidoptera > Noctuidae > Diarsia > Diarsia dahlii. The sequence continues at coordinate 11,882,999 of OX459217.1, read as the reverse complement.
AGTCCGTGAACTAAGATACAGAAATCTACGTACCTTCGAAATGAACACTACTCCCAATTCTATTCGGATTCATGAGTTTTGTAAATACACCCGGAGATGGACAACAGCTGTCCAATCGCGTTGGTATTCTTTTTTTAAATAATCTATGTCCGAGTGTCCGACAGAGATTAGGAAACGCCCGTGTCTTCAGCCGAAACTACGGGTTTCGTGCTTAGAGAGTAGACCTCCTGACACTGAACGGTATTTGAATTTTGCGTACTATCTTGGTTCTTCAACATTACCTAATTGAAGAACCAAGATTTACTTTACTTTAAGAGAACTTAATTTGGAAAAGCAATGAATTAAAAATGCATAAAACAAAAAGTAACGGATGGGTGATTGGTGAGGTCGATTTTAGATAGGACTAGCTGATGCCCGTAGCTTCGCCGTGGATGTCAAAAACATATCAAATTAAATACTAAACTAAAACCTTCCTCGAGAACCACTCTATCCATTGGTGAAAACAGTATGAAAATCGGTGCCATCGTTTTTGAGTTTATTGCGAACAGACAGACAGATGCGGTGGAGGACTTTATTTTATAATATGTAGTGATGTAGTAATTATAGACTGAAAGTGACTGTAACATGTATGTATAGGATAGTGCACTTATAGATACATTGATAGATTTGTAAGGGTACTTACTCTCCCATCATACAGAGACGTCCATTGCACTCCAATGCTGCGATGGAGCTGATATCCTCCAATGTCAGTTGAAAGTCGAACACGTTGAAGTTCTCAATGATACGGGCTTTGGTCACCGACTTCGGAATCACCACGATACCACGGTCGATGGCGTATCTGAGGGGTAAAGATAGGATAAACTAAGTACAGTACATTCGCTTTTAATGATAATAAGTGACCTGCCTTGGCTTCGCACGGGTGCAAAGTTTGTTACTGACCATTAGGAAATACACAATAGTTTTCCTTCCATACACCCTGGCGTTACTAAATCCTATTTAAGGCTCCTTCCACGAAATCATCTCATTTTGATCAATTTTGATCGGTTCGTGTGGGAAATCTATGAAGAATTTGAAGCTTCCTTTTGGCTATTATAAGAGACGAGTTCTTTTTCTGGTGAATAGTGAACAAGAATTTTCAAAATAATGTTTATATTAATGGCAATCACCCGTATTCAAAAGCCCTTTTCCGCAAAAATACCGATCGAGTTACGTTTGGCTTAGCCGAACATAACACTACAAACGATTCTAAACATTATAAAAAATATAAATAACATCACCATATGGTCTACTGGAGTACCAAGAAGTCACATTTTCGACTTCAATACAAAAAATAGCAGAAAAAAAATGTTAAAACATCGCAATTTTTACAAAATGTCTCGACAACTAAGATTTTTTTTCTATACCTTAGAATCACTTTAGAGAAAATTCAAAAACTACGTATTAATTATAAGGTAACCTTCTAATAGAATCGTATTTTTATTTCATAAATAAACAATAATTTCATTTCGTAAATTGAATCCAAAGTTAACTATATTATCGACCGCGCAAAGTCTATCTCGCCAGTACGAATCGGCCACTGCCAAAGGACGGACGTATCGCTTTGTGTCACAAACGCTCCCGTGTTTTTCGTAAACATATTTTCGAGATTGTAAGCCGATTACCACAATTTGATACACTTATTAATTTTGATCAAACATGTTTTTTTTGCTAGTTTGTAAAGATTGCTAAAATTTTTTTCATCTTCAAATCGAATTCGAATTTCAAGATCGATTGTTATTGTCGATTGTACTTCAATATATATTTTTAACCGACCTCCAAAAAAGAGGAGGTTCTCTATTCGTGTTTGTATGTCCGCGAATATCTCCGTCAATTGTGGACTGATTTTCAAAATTCTTTTTGTCTTGGAAAGGGTATACTCCCGAGGTGGTCCCATTGTCACCAAGTCAGTTTCTGATGATGGGAGCTCTGAGAAATTGAGGGCAACCCTCGAATGTCATAGGCGCACATAACGTTTTCCATACATTTTCAGAAGCTGTTCAAGTATTTGCGTCTGATAATCATAATTTCATGAGGCTGCGCTGATGACGGAAGGTGCAATTCCTCAACGGTCAGGACTTGAAAGAAAATTCCTTCAAAATTATACGTACTTATGGATCGATAGTTGTATTATTTCAGGCTATTAGGTTGAACTGATGATAGACGGTACATCTCATTAACCGACTTAAAAAAAAGGAGGTTCTCAATTCGTCGGCAAAATGAGGTCAAAATGAATATCCAAGATGGCAGCCAGGAAATTTTTTGGTTTGTCCGTCATGGGTGTCGTCTTCATGGTTTTTGGGGTCGCTGATTACGAAAATGAGGTGAAAATGAAAATCCAAGATGGCAGCTAGGAATTTTTTTGGTTTGTCCGTCATGGGTGTCGTTTTCATTGTTTTTGAGGTCGCTGATTACGAAAATGAGGTCAAAATGAAAATCCAAGATGGCAGCCAGGAATTTTTTTGGTTTGTCCGTCATGGGTGTCGTTTTGATGGTTTTTGGGGTCATAGATTACGAAAATAAGGTCAAAATGAAAATCAAGATGGCGCCGACGAAAATTTTTGGTTTTTCCGTCATGGGTGTCGTTTTCATGGTTTTCGGGGTCGCTGATTACGAAAATGAAGCCAAAATGAAAATCCAAGATGGCGGCTTGGAAAATTTTAGGTTTTTCCGTCATGGGTGTCGTTTTCATGGTTTTTGGGGTCGCCGACTACGAAAATAAGGTCAAAATGAAAATCCAAGATGGCGCCGACGAAATTTTTGGTTTTTCCGTCATGGGTGTCGTTTTCATGGTTTTCGGGGTCGCTTATCACGAAAATGAGCTCAAAATTTAGTAATACATAAAACGGGTTTGTTAAACATGAAATCGAAATTAATATTAATTTAGTGATACTAGACAAAATGTTAAATAACATGAACAGGAAAAAAATGGAATTATAGGCATTGTCATTCAAATAGTCCGTTAGCCTTTATCACGTTTCCACCGGGCACCACGTGGAGGTGGACTGACACCCAGCGTTTTTTTTTTTGGTTGTTTTTTTTCATTGATTTTTATACACAATGTTCAAATCAGATTTTAAGTATTATACGTGATGAAGGGAAGAAAATATTTGATTTTTTGTTTATTAAAACTGAGTACACTACACACCCCTGATTACGCATTGCATATTCGCCAATTATGTGCTTTAGCGTATGTTCCATCAGAACAAGTTATCAACGCTTTTGACGAACTGCTCGAATCTCAGTTTTATATTGTGCATTCTGGCCTCCTCCGACAATTCGTTGATTATTTTGAAGATAACTGGATCGGAAGGTAGGAAAGACGGGGCAGGTGAGTTCCTAGATTTCCTATTGATCTGTGGAATACTTTTGATGCATTTCTTCAGGAAATTCCTCGAACGAACAACTCCGTTGAAGGCTTTCACAGGGGATTCTCGTCACTTCTAACGGCTCATCACCCATCTATATGGAAGTTTTTGGATGAACTTCGTCGGCAGCAAAGCCTGACAGAGCTGAAACTGGAGCAAATTTTGTCTCGTGGATCACACACAAGTTCACACAACTAGTCGGCCAAGATATAGGCAAACATCAGCAAGATTGAAAGGTTTAGTTGAATCATTTGAGGAGAGACCACTCCCAGATTACTTACCGGCCATTGCTCATAATTTTGAATTCCAACAAATTTGATTAAAAAAATACATTAAAAAAAAAACGAAACAAACAAAATGATTAAACGTAAAAAACTAAAAAGTATAAAAATTTAAAAGAAATAATCATATCTATCTGGTGTCAAAGTCTACATGCTGCATACGGCCAATGACCTTTTTTTTTTACAAAATAAACCAGCATTCCTTCAGGCGTGATCGAGATTCTTGACCTCGAAAGCACAAAACCTGACAAAAAATCAAATATTTTTTTCCCTTCATCACGTATAATACTTAAAATCTGATTTGAACATGTGTTTTATACAATGAAAAAAAACAAACACAAAACCTAACAAAAAATCAAATATTTTTTTCCCTTCATCACGTATAATACTTAAAATCTGATTTGAACATTGTGTATAAAAATCAATGAAAAACAACAACCAAAAAAAAACGCTGGGTGTCAGTCCACCTCCACGAGGTGCCCGGTGGAAACGTGATAACGGCTAACGGACTATTTGAATGACAATGCCTATAATTCCATGTTTTTCCTTTTCATGACAGTTATTTTACATTTTGTCTAGTATAACTTATTAATATTTATTTCGATTTCATGTTTAACAAACCCATTTTATGTATTACTAAATTTTGAGCTCATTTTCGTAATCAGCGACCCCGAAAACCATGAAATCGACACCCATGACGGAAAAACCAAAAAATGTTCCTGGCCGCCATCTTGGATTTTCATTTTGGCTTCATTTTCGTAATCAGCGACCCCAAAAACTATGAAAACGACACCATTGACGGAAAAACCAAAAATTTTCGTCAGCGCCATCTTTATTTTCATTTTGACCTTATTTTCGTAGTCGGTGACCCCAAAAACCATGAAAACGACACCCATGAGGCCATGACGGAAAAACCAAAAATTTTCTTAGCCGCCATCTTGGATTTTAATTTTGGTCTCATTTTCGTAATCAGCGACCTCAAAAACAATGAAAACGACACCCATGACGGAAAAACCAAAAATTTTCCTGGCCGCCATCTTGGATTTTCATTTTGGCTTCATTTTCGTTATCAGCGACCCCGAAAACCATGAAAACGACACCCATGACGGAAAAACCAAAAATTTTCCTGGCCACCATCTTGGATTTTCATTTTGGCTTCATTTTCGTAATCAGCGACCCCGAAAACCATCAAAACGACACCCATGACGGACAAACCAAAAAATTTCCTGGCCACCATCTTGGATTTACATTTTGACCTCATTTTTGTAATCAGCGACCCTAAAAACCATGAATACGACACCCATGACGGAAAAACAAAAAGAAATCCTGGCCGCCATCTTGGATTTTCATTTTGGCTTCATTTTCGTAATCAGCGACCCCGAAAACCATGAAAACGACACCCATGTCGGAAAAACCAAAAATTTTCCTGGCCGCCATCTTGGATTTTCATTTTGGCTTCATTTTCGTAATCAGCGACCCCAAAAACCATGAAAACGACACCCATGACGGAAAACCAAAAAATTTCCTGACCGCCATCTTGGATTTTCATTTTGACCTCATTTTCGTAATCAGCGACCCCAAAAACCATGAAAACGACACCAATGACGGAGAAACCTAAAATTTTCCTAGCCGACGAATTAAGAACCTCCTTTTTTTTAAGTCGGTTAATGAGATTTATCGTCTATCATCAGTTCAACCTAATAGCCTGAAAGAATACAACTATCGATCCATAAGTACGTGTAATTTTGAAGGAATTTTCTTTTAAGTCCTGACCGTTGAGGAGTTGCACCTTCCGTCATCAGCGCAGCCACATGAAATTATGATTATCAGACGCAAATACTTCACTTAAAATAATAAATACTTTACTTTAACAGCTTCTGTAAATGTATGGAAAACGTTATGTGCGCCTATGATATTCGAGGGTTGCCCTCAATTTCTCAGAGTTCCCATCATCAGAAACTGACTTGGTGACAATGGGACCACCTTGGGAGTATACCTTTTCAAACAAAAAAATAATTTTGAAAATCGGTATACACTTGTCGGAGATATGCGCGGACACACATAAAAAAACATACGAATAGAGAACCTACTTCCTTTTTAGAAGTCGGTTAAAAAGAGACGGAAACATTATTTATTTTTGACGTGTTAAAGTGCTTTCACAACCAATTTACAGCAAATATTAAAATCTGTGATTAAAATAGATATCATAATTTTTGATTTTAATTCATCTAACACCTAATTGAACCATTTTTATGTTGATTGATATACTGTACCTATTTATATATTGATATACAACACACACTCCAGACTTTTTTCAAAGCCGTACGCGTGTACTTACTTACTACAAAATTATGTCACTTAAAATAATAATCGTATATATGATCAAATTTTTCAACCGTAGTTCAACGCTCGAAATGCCCGTGTGTGCGTTCGTCGGTGTTATCGCTGCACACAAACATAGAAATTGCCTAAAGTTCCGCAAGTCTTGTCTGTACAAGGCCTCTTAAAGCTCAGGGAGACTTTTTATTGGCCTAACATGTTCCGTGACGTCACTAACGCGTTAAGGCAATGTGAAGTTTGTAAGGCCTAGAAGATCTCAAACACGCAGCCTCGCGGTCAGATGTGCTACCCTAAGGAGGTATCCATGCCCTTACAGATGATTTCTATTGATGTTATTGGTCCATTGCCCATCGCTTATTATGGGTATAAGTATTCTGTCTATGGTTGACGTTTTTTCGAAGTATGTTTGGCTTGTACCTCTAAAGAGAGTGGATGCTCTTTCGGTAATAAAAGCTTTAGAGTCAGAGATTTTCTTTAATTTTGGTGTACCGCGTTCTATTTTTGAATATCAAGCCCACCACACTAAGTATTTTAAAACCACTTCAACTTTTGAAATCCTTAATCAACAGTGGCATCCACCAGAAAAGCGCCGAGACAATGAAGCTCAACGAAGTCCAAGCGACAATTTAAAGCGTGGTTGCAGTACTTTTTAAGATTTTTGAACCTATAAAAATCGAACTAAATACGAGTTTTTTAATAAATAAAAATCATTACATAAAAATTGAACATACTCTCTAGTAAATCGTAAAGATAGAAACGCGATTTAGAATGATCGGCTCGATACTCTTTTTATCAAACATGACTCTAAATCACAATTTCAAACGTGTACTGCTAAGACATTTAATCATGAATTTATATAAAAGTTATATCAATAGATAGAACTTTTTATTCTGAAGTAAATGTTGAAAACATATTGTATAATTTCTTTATACACACATCAAAAGTGTCTAGGGATCAAGCATTTTTATGTGGATTTCTTGAGATTGAGATGTGGCTTTGTAATAAATTTATGATTTTATAAATTTATATGGATCCTTTTTGGTGCATTTCATAATTTGAATCAGGAACTGTGAATCAAATTCGAGTAAAAGATGAAAATCAGCTGTCAATATTTTCCCTATAAAAACATACAACGCATTTAAGACATTATTAGTGCTACTGTTTCCCTACTACTGATTAAAACCAACGTTATTATGGAGCGGCGACGTCATTTAAGCAGGGAAGAAATGCTCAGAGCCGTGGGAATGATAGAAGCTGGTTCCCGGCAACGTACTGTGGCTTTAGCTCTGAATACAAGTCAGAGTGTTATCAGTCGACTTTGGACACGTTACCGAAGCACTGGTACCGTGGCTGAGCGCCATGGAGGACGGTATCGCTGCACCACACGGAGACAAGACCGATACATTCAAATCTTAACTCGAAGAGCTCCAACAATAACCGCCATGATGTTAGCCGTGAGGCTTCATCACTCTTCAGGGAACTTAATTAGCGACCAAACAGTCAGAAACCGCTTGCATGAAGTGAACCTTCATTCCCGAAGACCGCTACGGGTACCACCTATAGCAATGCACAATCGTAGGATTCGATATCAATGGGCTCTTGACCACAGAAATTGGGCAGAAGAACAATGGCGTTTCGTGTGCTTTTCTGATGAGTCTCGTTTTGGTATGAGACCGGATACAAGACGTATACGACACTGGAGAACCCCTGGACGCCAACAGCGATTAAAATCCTGCCAGGAAGTCCATCCTTATAGTGGTGGAACCATCATGTTATGGGCGGGTATTTGGATCGGCGGAAGAACTGAGTTGATTTGGATCAGAGGCAACCTCAACGCTCAAATTTATGCTGAGACGATTGTATCAGACGTCATCGTTCCTCTAATACAAGTGCAAATCGGTCCCTTATTTCAGTTAATGCATGATAATGCACGACCGCACACCGCAAGAGTTGTAAGACAGACTCTCGCCGCAGCTAACATCAATGTCCTGCCCTGGCCTGCTCAGTCGCCAGACTTGAACCCGATTGAGCATGCATGGGATATGCTACAGAGAAGAGCTCTGCCGAATATGGAGGGTATCCAGTCGCAAGAAGACCTTTTTTTGTTGTTGCAACGGACATGGGCGGCCATTCCACAGCGTGATTTGGATGAACTCATTTTGAGTATGCCAAACCGATGTTCTTGTGTTGTTAGTGTTCGCGGTAGAAACACGGATTATTAATTGTTTAAGTTACCCAATAAAATTTTAAAGAAAACTGTTATTTCAGTCTTTTTTTCGAACTTTAAATGTTAGTGGTTCAAATGTCAAAAATCCCTTTAATAGGAAAATGGCAAATTTCTTTATTAATGCAAAGGTGACTTGGTTTATCGTTACTGTGACAAACGAAAACACTTTATTTGATGAATCCTTAAAGAAAATTTTATTAATATCAATCAGGAGAAAAGTTATTGCAAAAATATATGTTGATCCCTAGACACTTTTGATGTGTGTAGTTTTTCTCCAAGAAGCAAAAAACAGTAAAAATTTAGGCATTATATCGCTCGCGCGGCAGGGCGGGGAGTGAGGTCGTGCGTACATAAAAACAAAGTACTGCAACCTCGCCTTAACTGTCTTGGATCCCGCAACGAAATCAATCAAAAAAGAATAGCTGAGGAGTAGGAAAAAACATTTCCATCAGGGCTGCGGGTTGTTTAAAGAGATACCGCGGCCTCGACACAAAGGGCTAAGAAGGAACATGGGTGGTTTTTAGTCTGTAGAAGTCTGACACTCCCTACCGCTCTGCCAAGAGCAGGAGTCATTTGATGATTTCTCATCCTCTTGTGGCGACTAGCGACATCTATCGCAACACCTGCGTACTAACGATCGACAGAAGTTCCTACATCGCGCTATCAACATTATCCGCGACATAAGCGTATATAGGAGTTCCCGACTTACAACTGTCGGGCAGTTAGCCCGCCGGACACAACACCCGTCCGGTCGGAGGATCCTCCCTTTTCAATGGGGGATGAGGAGCTTTACACCCTGTTCCACTTACCCCCCAAACTCTTAAAAAAGGGAGTAGAAATAACATAATTTCCTAACTTCAACTGACCTGATCAAGACCTGAGCGGTACTCTTCTGGTACTTGTCAGCCAGTTCCTTGAGCACAGGATCTTCCAGCAGTTGAGGGTCACCAGGCTTGGCCCAGGGTCTGTCAGGGGATCCAAGCGGGGAGTAGGCAGTGACTGCGATGTCGTGCTGCCGGCAGAAGTCGATCAGCGGCTGCTGGTTCAGGTATGGGTGGACCTCGATCTGGTGGAAAAGAAGATGTTTTATAGTTGATGTAAGCTTCTCAGGCATGCTGGTTTCGTCACGGTGCTTTCCTACACCGAACTACCGAGGCAAGTGATAATAGGATAGTTGACAAAAAAAATATAATTAGCCCGCGTCGTCGGGCAGATTTCTAAAAAACGTGACACATATTTTTTTCTTTTTTTACGTAAGCAAAAAATGAAGAATATGTGCAGCGCTTCGAAAACCAACTCGTGTAACGTCAATTTTTATTAATTTGCTAAAACAAAGAACAATGTATCCAATACTTTTCGATAAAATCTAACAGACGGACTAAACAGAATCATAGTTTTTTTGTCAGGTAAGATATTGTACAATACACATACGAGTAATAAGTTTTAAAAATCAGAGGTGCGATCTGTGACTTGGTGGTCCGATGTTCACTCCACTAGACTATTATAGTAACACGATAAAATATTTATTACCCGACTGCGGCGAAGCCCAAAAGGAGGGTTATGTGTTTGACGTGTATGTATGTATGTATGTATGTATGTCCGTTTCTTTGTTCCCTCATAACTCCTAAACGGATGAAGGGATTTGAATAAAATATACGTCGTTAGATTCGTCTTGATGGCGCGAGTGTTATAGGCTACATTAAAATTAAAAAACAACGAAAAATTTTTGATTTTGGGGGCCAAATCGTGGAGTTCAAAAAAATTTTTTTTTCCAATACCATCGAGTATGGTATCAAAATGAAGGGTTTAAAAAGGAGATTACAAACATATAAAACACTTATATGTTTAAAAAAAATTCAAAGTGACAAATCCTATAAACAAGCACAAAAGTTAAATCATCTGCGAAGAATTTTACGCGACCAACGAAAGAACAAACAAAAGAACTAAAAAGTTGGAAATAAAAAAAGTAGTTAAAAAACCAAAAAACCCGACTGAAAAAACTGAAAACCCAAAAACAAGCACATTTTAAATTAAACAAAACTTGGAAGCAGGCGGGGTTCAATTGAATATTAAATTATGAAATGAAAATAAAAAATGGAACCCCGCCTGCTTCCAAGTTTTGTTTAATTTAAAATGTGCTTGTTTTTGGGTTTTCAGTTTTTTCAGTCGGGTTTTTTGGTTTTTTAACTACTTTTTTTTTTTAATTTTGTTTATAGTTTTTGGGAAAAAAAGGTATTTATTTTATTACTGTCCTCGACCTTCGCGCTCGTTTAATTATCTAAATACAAGCCGAGAATTGTTCTCTTATCGAGAGGTACTCGAACAAGGAAGGCTGATTATCATTGCCAATAAGGCAATAACGTAATCCCTGGTTTGACCTGGATGCGATAATATATCAAAAACATGGCCTTTATCATCATTGCCGATAAGATTATCAATATTTTTATCTATCTATATAAAAAGAGAAGTCCTGAGTGACTGACTAAAAAGAGATAGAAAGACCCAGAAATCTGAAATTTAGAACAGAAAAAAATACAAAACAAGAAAAATTCGTATCCAATGGAAATCTATCTGACGGACTAATTAGATTTTTATGTTAACTACCATAATTAGATTGCCATCGACACGCTAAGAAGAAGGCTTACCTGTAACATTGCAGGTTTAATCTTAGCGGCTTCCAGGACCCTCTCAATCTGACTCTTGTTGAAGTTCGAGAGACCGATGCTCTTCGCCAGGCCTTTCTCCTGGAGCTCTTCCATCGCCTTCCACGTGTCCACGTAGTCTATGGGAGCTGGGATCAGTTCCCCGTTCTCAGGGATCCTTGGGAACAGCGCTTCACCTTCCTGTGAAAGTTGGAGTATGTAAAATATCTGAGGGGTTCATGGGTACATTATTGCAGCAGGACGGGTGGATTTGAAGGCGAAGTAACGCTTGCTGAGGTCGAACAGTCAGCCCCGACAGGCTGACCGACAATGTCACCGACATATCATTGAGGCGCGCGTGGAACACGAATGCAGCCGTGGGCACGGCCTGTCGTCATAAGACGGACGGATGGCGAGCTAGCCCATTACCACAAAAGCACAAGGTGCCCACCACCACTTGATCCCCGGGGCATCTCGGAGACGTGAGGGTTACTCCCACTCACATTCCGCCGCCTCCTTCGCCAGCATGACTGCATCGCTCCTCCGGACGATGGATTGAATCAGGACTGGACGCGAGAGGACACGGTGGTGCTCCGCCTAGGTTTGGACAACCTAGCCTGCCTTAAAGGTAGCACAGACAATCAACGCTTACCTGAAAAGCCTCAGGCCAGTGAATCAAGTAAAGATCCAGATACTCAAGACCGAGGTTCTCGAGTGTGACCCTTATGGCCCCTTCGACCAGCTCCGGTCGGTGGAAGGTACACCACAGCTTCGAAGTTATGAAGATGTCCTCCCTACAACAGATTTGGAGATTTATTTATTTATAAAACTTCAAGTACAAGACCAGTACCGTTCAGTAGTTCAGTACCTATATATCATAATACGCGGACTTAATGCCACAAGGCATTCACTACCAGTCTACCATTGGGTCAAAAGACAAAACATTAATAAGAAAAAAATACCATTTTGTTTATAACGTGTTGGATACGGGTACAAGTGAAACTACGGCTGCCTGAGAACGCACTGAGCTTTATTTCCAAACAACGCGGCTGGGCGCGGAGTGCGGGGCGCGGGGTGCGGGGCGATGCGCGCGCGTCGTCTGCGCAGGCAGTCCTTGGCGCCGCGCATCGCTACACAGTTACACACATTGCTTGTAGGTATACAAGTATACAACATCTCCCAACCCTATTTCGAAAGATACAATAGGTACAAGATACAATCAGATAAAAACAACACATAACCATACGAAATAATAAAACTAAAGTAGGTACATAAAGGTCCTTACAACTACTACTATTGTCACTTGCCTAACGCCAGGCTTCTATAGTCTACTTTTGGAAGCTGGCGCAACACCCTACCGGGATGGCCAGGCGCCACAGGTGCGGGAGGCGAGGTCGGCGTACTTGCACCCTGCCCCCCCTCCCCCGCGGCGTCAACTTGAGACGCGGGTTGGGGGCTCGGTGGTGCTGCTGATGATATGTCATCATCACCATCATCCTCTATTTCGCCAGCATCCCAACTTTGCTGTACATTGCTATTGCCTTTATTATTATTATTATTAAACATTTATTTGCAGACCTTAGTCCATAATGTTAATAATACATGAAATAAACTTACATAACTAATATTAGTAACACACATAAACAACAAGTACAAAACAAATAACAACAGACAATAATATACAACACAATGTAGACAAAAGAACATAAAACCACATAAATGACGTCATAAACGACAGAGGTCGACTCAAAGTAACTACTTTGAGTCGACCTGTGTGTGCAGTCTCATCCATCGGCCAAGCATCGGGCAGTCCCACCGGTCACTCAATGCCCTCAACATGCTGTGGGAGCTGACATCTGTTCGGTGCCGGAGAGAGGCGCATCGCTTTCGAATGATGGCGTAAAAATCATCTACCCGCGCATCGGCAAACATACCCGAAGCACTGCAAAAACGCGGCAGCCCCACAAGCATCCTGAAGGCATTATTATATTGGACACGCAGAGCGCTGTATGCTTTCTGCGTATACTTGACCCACAGGCTGCAGGTGTAAAACGTCTGACAATAGGCTCTAAAAAGCGTCATTTTCACCTCACAAGTACACCGTGCGAACCTGCGAGCCAACATATTGCTTCGAACAGACAGCGCCCTGCGCTCCCTCTCTATGTCCAAGTCATCACATAAGTTCTCGGTGACCCAGTGGCCCAGGTACTTAAATTTTGAGACTCGCTTTAATGGCATGTTTGCTAAAGACACACACGGCACATATAAGTCTCTTTTGGTGCCAACATTAAACACGACTAACTCACTCTTAGCGACGTTATACTTAAGCCCCTGAGCCACCGCGTAGTCCTCACAAGCCTTCAACAACCGTCTTAACGCACTGATTGATGGACTCAGCAATACCATGTCGTCCGCATAGCTGATGTTGTTCATAGCAACCCCATCAACATGGCAGCCAACACCGGCATTGCTGAGTTCAACAATCAGCTGATTAATATATAAGTTGAAAAGGCGAGGAGAGGTGATTCCCCCCTGCCTCACCCCGCATTCCAACCTATATTCATCGGACAGAGTCCCTGCCCACCTCACATTATTTAGTTGGTTGTCATACCAGAATTTAAGCAAAAAGATAACCTCTGGTCCTACATTACTCTCATTTCCTAACTTATCCCACAGCAGGTCATAAGACACAAGATCGAATGCCCTGGACAGATCTAGGAAGCACGCATAAACTGGCGTTTTCCTATCCGTATAGTACCGGACAGTCCGCTTTAGACACATAATGGCACTTTCTGTCGATAGCCCGGGCCTGAAACCAAACTGCGCATCGTGCAAACTAATTCTAGGGGCCATGTATGTATCCAGCAGACTGTCCAGCACTTTAGCTACGATCGTAGCAAGGGATATTGGTCTGTAATTGGTAGGATCCGCAGCGTCACCAGTTTTATTCTTTATGACAGGTACGACAATGGTCCTCATTAGCCCACTAGGCAGATACGAATGATTTATGCATAGCCTAAATAACATTGACAACACTCTTGGCAAGTGTACACCTGCATACCTAAGGTGCTCAACACTGAGGTGATCATGTCCCGGGGACTTGCCTCTAACCATATTCTTTATTACTTTCACAACATGTTTAGTATCAAAATTCATTCCCAGTTTCATGCTCACCTCAGTGCCAGACCCCGACTGCGTCTTATGACCCACTGCTGGACCAGCCAAGGGCCTGACTTTAAATTGGTCAACAAACATATTGGCAATCTGAGTGGGGTTATGTTTACCAGCAACACTTACGGGGAGGCTCGACCTAGGGTTAAGCTTGTTCGTGTTTTTCCAAAAACTTCCAAAATCCTTAGATTTATGATTTTCCGTAATTAAATCTAGTTTTATTTGTTTTTCATTTTTACGACACCACAATAATTTAGACTTGAAAAGTCTCCGTGTATTACGCATGTTATCATATTCAATACCTATACCCGGCTTACCACACTGCTGCCAACATAGAAAAGCCAGTCGAGCCTCCTCGTAAGCTATTTTTACATGTTTATTCCACCCAGGTACAGGTTTATACTTTCGAGGTTTATTTGCCTCCGCACTACACTCAGCTGACTTTTGGAGAATACATATTATGTTGTTATACAAGTCATCCAGAACAATATGATGGTTAGCATTCTTACAATGAGAGTCTGCACAGCGACTAAACTCATGTGGGAAATCTATTTCTCGCAAACCCGCATTACACATTTCTTCATAAACACTTATTTGACTAGAATCGCGTTCCCCCCAAACAATGTTATTACAATAAGGTTTAGGTATTAGTATACTAGGTGTAATTAGTTTCAGATTACATTCCACCTCTATAGGCATGTGATCCGACCAATACACATCATACAGTACCTTAACATTAACGAGTGTCTGACGCGCGGCCCCAGTCGTAACACAGTGGTCAAGCCAGCGCCTACACCCGTGCGCATCGCTCACGAAAGTGAATGAGTCACGCGGCAGGCACTCAATATCAGCACATGACCATTGTTGTTCCTCACAGATCTTAAGTAATTCACTGTGGAACAACTCACCAGTATGCGCGTTATAGTCTCCCAACATAAAAACTGTTTCTATATTATTAGTGTCTATTATAGCCGCAATTTCACTTAAACAGTCAGTGAACTCCGTAAGATTTTCACTGGAGTTGGTAGGCATATACACGGAAAACACTAGCATATCTCTGTCGCACAATCTCACTTTTACTGCCGCGATACGAACACTACTACACTGTATGACACTAACATCTGAGAATAGACTCTTTCGCCACAGAAGTGCCACACCTCCATATGGTCGACCACGAAGTACACCTGCTGCCGTATCCACTGCAGAGTTACCGGTGAACGCAAAGTCATTGTGTATATTTCCCAAAAATGCCAGATCATGCGGCAAAAGCCATGTCTCCTGCAGTGCAATAACGTCCGCAGTGGCGCACAGTCGTCTGATACAATCAGCTGACGTCGTTACACATTTACAGTTAAAACTTATTAACTTAACCGGCTTGTCCATTCACGGTTTTTTTAAATACAATAAATTGCCGAAAAGACACGCCTTCCGGCCATAGATTTTCATCCATAAATACTGATAGTTTTGTTTTAGGTATTAAAAACTTGTAGGCCTCATATCCTTTGCGTTTCTTCATATTAATTTGCTCAGGTAAAATCACTACTTGCGTCTTAGCTAGTACATAATCGGCTATGTCCTTGGTGGTGGCTGCCATATCCACATTGTAAATGTAAAAAGGGATTTTTATGTCAGCCGCCTTAAACTTATTGTCGGGAATAATTGCACCCTTCCCTTGATTACCAACAAATCGATATGCGGATTTGCTATTTTTCCGGTATTCCACTTTCTTCCATTCTCCATCCTCCACAATATTAGCCCAGGACTTATCCACCTCACGCGTATCCAAATATAAATCAGTGTTATTTTCCAAATCAGCACCAGTATCATGTTTCGCCCGGCGCTGTACCTGTTCGCAGGCGCAGACCTCATTCACTTCATTGCGGATTGTCGAAACCGATGACGTCATGGCCTCCACGCGCTGCGCACTCGCCAATGCGTGCGGGTGAGAGAGGGGCACACCTGTGCGCGCGCGCGGTGACCGCTGCGATGACACACCTTGCTTGCCGATGCCAACAGCTGATTTAGTTCGCTGCGCTGTCATACCCACATTTGTTATTATGTCCGAAGTATTTGTCTCCGAATTTTCAAAAGATGACTGTTGTGATTCACTTTTTCTATTACATAGTTCTTCCACAAGACTCACAGTTGCGTAGCTATCTTTAATGCGCTTTACCTCCGACTGCAGTATAAGGATGTTTTTTAACAAATTTGTTACATCTACGTGATCAAAAGTAAGTGGAGGTAGCTTCTGCAAATCACGAGCAACAAATACCGGTACGAGTTCTGGGTCTGTTTGTTTGAAAAGGTCTATAATATCAGCCAACTCCTTTTCAGATTTGCCTTTGCATTTCCTGTTGACTATACGCTTGCTGTTTGGAATGGCTTGGTGTAACAGTTTCTTTGCACAAGTTACGTCTTCTTCCGAAAATCCACTTTTGCATATTTGTATAAGACTCTGATTGTCCATAATATCAATTTTGTTTTGTATAAAGGACAAAATTTCACTAATTACAATGTTACATTGACTACATTTCACAATATCTCGTTCACTTTTTCGTTCCGGCGCGAGCGCAGGGGTCAATGCCCCCGCTACTGAGACCTCGTTAGCGTCCATTCGTAATGCGGGCGCCACACTATGCTCCTTGCGCTGCTCATCGCTTTGCTCCTCGCGCTGCCGCTATTTGCCGCGATGTTGCCCGCTCTGCCCACACACTGCTCTACTCGCGCAAATAATCGCGCAATTAATCGCGACGCTCCTCACTTGGCATTTGCCTTTGGTGGAGAATGGACGACGAAACTGTGGCAGCGTGCGCGCTATGCATTTTTAGCATAGCTTTTTTTATTGACTATTGACTAATGCAAATTGTAAAAAAACTTGGAAAGCCATGGGGGAGGCCTTTGCCCAGCAGTGGGACAGTGTAGGCTAAGGAAAAAAAAATGGTCTAAAAGATGCCAATAATGATTTTTTTTTGCTTTCAACTCTTCTACTCCTATTTTCATTATTTCTCCAAGCCTCACCAAAGCATCGTGTAGGTACATAAAAAAAATATAATTAAATTAGAAATAAATCGAGTACCCGACTTTAAGTGCAGGCAACGCGTGGGTAAATAGTCCCGGCCTAATAGGTATTTAATAAAATAGTAGACTAGGTACATACATACCTACCGGCCGACTACTTAATATTTCTCTATTTCTTGATAGTGTAATTTTAACAACATAACTATTATGATACGTACCTACCTACATTTTTCGTAAGTCGTTTAAAAATAATAAGCCAAAGTTTATCTTTTTAAAACAAGCTTTCAAATAAATAAACATAATTATCTTATGTTTCGAATGATGATTTTTGTGTTGTGGATCCCAAATAATTGGCTCCGCAGACAACAAATCAATAAATAATAACACTTTATCGTTCAACCATTCTACGGCACTTGGCGAGGACATGATAGATATGAAGCGTGCGTCTTGCGTGAGCGCTCGATGCGGACTGCGACCGCGCGATTATGTGGCCAGCCACTCGCGCTCGCATTGCCGGCCCTTTGACTCGCTCACAAAAGCCGACAAAATAGGGAGCGATGGGCAGGACGAGGAGCATGACGTGCGGCATGACGAGTAACGTTGCCACACTATGTCCCTGCCTCCTTTCCTCGCTACTTCCCATGCCACTCGTCGAGTGTGTGGCGCCCGCATAATGAGCGCGCGCGGACAACTGACAATACTCTTTATATAACACAATCTGGTTTTTGTGTTTTTTTACTACACTCCCTGTTAAATTGTCTTTAACCAAATACACAATTTTACCACTTTTGCCTATTATTTTGCCTCTGCACCACGTGAACTTGTCTTTATTGTTAAATTTTTTGTATAAAACTTCGTGTCCGTTTTCAAAACTTTGTGTATTTTTGCCTCCGTAGAATTTACTCTGTAAACACTGTTTTGCTTTCACTGCGCTGTCCAGTGACGCGTGTGAGGGCGACGACAGCGGCGGTTCCGGCGACAATAGATCCAATCTTGATCTTAACTTATGGCCAAAAACTAATTGAGCCGGAGAGAACCCTGTTACTGAGTGTACCGAATTCCGATAGTCAAAAAGATATTTTAACAGTTTAACCTTGGTGTCTTTTTGGCTGCTACTGGATAAAATACAGGATTTTATACCCTTTTTTGCGATCTTTACGTAACTCTCGGCCTGGCCATTGCTCGCAGGATGATAGGGCGGTGATGTCACGTGCTCAATCCCGTTAATTGTACAAAATCGTTTAAAATCTTGTGACGTGAAAGCAGTGCCGTTATCACTTACAATTGTATTTGGTAACCCGAACCTTGAAACAAACTCGTATAGTTTTTCTACTGCCGCTGATGAGGTCGTTGAACCACACATATCGTAAACTTCCACCCATTTCGTATAAGCATCTACTACAATTAAATAATGTCTATTATCTAACGGACCCAAGAAATCTATGTGCAACCGGTAAAATGGTTGAGGTGGGTATTGCCAGGGCGCAAGCGGGGCGCGCGGGGGGGTAGGTCGTAAATGTATGCAAACATTACACGAGTTGATCATAGTTTCTATTTTTTTATCAATACCCGGAAACCAGAACCGCGAACGAGCTTCGGCCTTTGTTTTTACAATTCCCAGGTGGGAAGTATGAAGTTCGTTTAACATTTTCATTTTTAGGCTTTCTGGTAAAATCAATTTATGCCCTCTCATAACACAGCCGTCTTCATAAGATAATTGATTCCTGCATGCGTGGAACGGTTTTAAGTCGACATCCGACACGCTTCTAGGCCAACCCTTAAAAATAAAATCAATCACCTTCATTAAACTAGCATCTCGGCTAGTTTCCCTGCGTAATTCGTCCCGCGTAACTGGCATGTGTCCGTCTATTACAAAGTGGACATACGACGCGCGATCAATCGGGGCGGCCGCGGCGGCAGCGTGTTGAGCGCTGTCCTCGCGTTCGCTGTCCGCGGTCATTGACCGCGATTGCTTATCGTCGTCGGGAAGACTTGCGCGGGACAAATAATCCGCGCTGTTGTTTTCGCTGCGAACGTATTCTATCTTATAATTATATGCGCTGAGGAACAATGCGTATCTTTGTAATCGATTTGCCGAAACCTCCGGTATACCTTTATGCGGCCCAAAAATTGAAATTAAAGGTTTGTGATCAGTGCGAAGGATGAACGGGTCTGACTTACCGTACAAGTACTGATGGAATCTCCGAACTCCAAAGATAATAGCCGTTGCCTCTTTCTGAATTTGAGAATAACGTTTTTCAGCTGTGTTTAGAGTGCGTGATGCAAACGAAATGGGACGCTCGCATCCATCTATACCTGTTTGCGATAATATCGCACCTAACCCATTAGGTGAAGCGTCCACTGTGAGGATTAACTTTGCCTTTGGGTCGAAATGCGCTAACACCTGATCCGACGTTAAATGTTTTTTTATTTTGACGAACGCTCTTTGATGCTCGTCGGCCCAGTGCCATTTAACACCCTTCCTTAAAAGATCGTATAGGGGACTTAAAATTTCGGACGCCTTAGGTACAAAATTACGGTAATAATTGACTAATCCTAAAAATGATTGAAGTTTGCCTACATCAGTGGGCACTGGAGATTTCTCAATTGCTGTTACTTTATCTGATGATTTTTTTAAACCATTTTTGTTAATTACATACCCTAAGTAATTGATTTCATTCTTAAAAAATTCACACTTTTCTTTTTGCAAGGTTAGTCCTGCATCTTGCAGCCTCTGTAACACTGCCGTTAACCGTTGTAAATGTAATCCCGGTCCCTCGGCTGTGATAAGGACATCATCTAAAAGACATAACACACCGTCCATACCAGATAATACGTTTTCCATTGCGCGTTGAAAGATAGACGGTGCGCTCGTTAAACCAAAAACCATACGTGTATACTGAAACAAACCGCGGTGAGTATTTATGCATGTAATCTTTTGCGAGTCTTCGTCTAAAACAAACTGATTATAGGCCATGGATAGGTCTAATTTTGAAAACTGTTGACCTCCATGCAATTTTGAAAACAGCTCGTGGATAGTAGGCAACGGGTATTGTTCTACAACTAATTGTTTATTTATGGTTACAGAATAGTCTGCACACAGCCGAACACTTCCATTACGCTTTAATACTGGCACTACGGGTGATGCATACTCCGAATGATCAACCTGTTTAAGTATCCCTAAGTTTACAAGGCGGACTATCTCTTTATCCACCTTGTCTCGCAATGCAAAAGCGATGGGACGCGCTTTGAAAAATATTGGCACTGCATCATCTTTTAAACGTAATTTAACCTTGAACTTATTGAATTTACCCAATTGATCTGAAAATACGTCTCTGAATCTATTATGCAAGTCATCGATTGTTTTTGCTTCATTATTTATGAAATTACAGGGTGCTAGTTTTAACTTAAATAAGGATAAAAAATCTCTTCCGAGCAATGGCGGGCCTTCGCTGCGTACCACGTAAGCATCTAGTGTGCGTGTGCTCAGCCTATATGTAACCGGGAGGTGAATTATACCGAGACACACAATACTGCTGCCCGTGTAGGTAAATAGCCTTTTCTTAGGTGGTAACAAGGGTAACCTGCTAAAACATTTGTTGTATAGACTCTCGGAAATTACTGTTACTGCAGATCCACTATCAATCTCGAATTTGATTTGTGAGCCGTTTATGGACACGATTTCTGTCATGGGTTCTCCCCGCTCTGAAATGATGTTACAACATAAAACCTCACCATCGTCGTTCTCCTCACTCACGTCACCGGCCACCACACTTTTTACTTTGCACATTCTACGTAAGTGACCCTTTTTATTACACTTCCTACAAGAATAACTCGCGAATCGGCACTGAGACGATGCATGGTTTTTTCGACCGCACACGGAACACTTCTCCATTACCGGTTCCTTATCAGAACCCGCACTCTTGCCCTGCACCTTGAACACTGAATGTTCTTGCTGTGTGGTCGACGCCGTCGTGGAAACGCCGGCGGCGGCGCCTGCCCGCGCGCACCGGACGCTCTGCGCCAACTCCACCGCCTTTGCCAGGGTCAAGGTTTCTGTGTCCTTTGTGAACAGTTTGTCCCTCTCGGGACCCGCCAACATACCCATCACGAAACGGTCTCGCAATGCCTCTTCTACGTTGGCGAACTTGCAATGTTTCGTGAGGCCACGCAGTCTTGCCGCCCACTGCGCATGCGTCTCGCCCGTTTGCTGCGTTGCCGCGTAAAATGCGTACCGCTCTCCGAATCCACATTTTGTCGGGGAAAAGTGAGTGTCAAGGAGCACATAAATATCTTCTATTGGCACCTCCTCCAGCTGTTTTGGCAAAGCCAAGTCGGCTGCGAGCTGGTAGGTACCATCCGCGAGTGCGCTCAGTAGGATTGCTCGCCGTCTTGAACCCGTAGCGTCGTTTTTCTCCGAAATCTCGTTTGCCACGAACCATTGCCGCAGGCGACTTTTGTACGCCTGCCATTCGTGCACTGTGTGGTCGAAATTACTTAAAATACCGAAATTAAACTGAGCCATCTTGATAAAGCGTGGGTCGCTCTCGTCGCCACTGTTGGATACGGGTACAAGTGAAACTACGGCTGCCTGAGAACGCACTGAGCTTTATTTCCAAACAACGCGGCTGGGCGCGGAGTGCGGGGCGCGGGGTGCGGGGCGATGCGCGCGCGTCGTCTGCGCAGGCAGTCCTTGGCGCCGCGCATCGCTACACAGTTACACACATTGCTTGTAGGTATACAAGTATACAACATAACGTAATTTGAAATAACGTGTACACTTTATTAACTAGGGCTGCCAAGTCATATAACCATAGTCAGTTTTTCTGACATTCTAAAGTGCCTTTAATGGTCCAATTAAAATAATTGCTTCGATTTTTTTTATAGGTCTCAGGTTCGAACCCACGAGGCCACGACACGCACCTCTGATTTTTCGTATTCATGTACGTATTGTATCTATTATTATTATCAGTGAAGGGAAACATCGTGAGGAAACCGGCATGTCTTAGAACCAAAAAAATCGAAGACATGTGACATCTACCAACCCGCACTGGACCCGCGTAGTGGATTATAGCCATTCCCTCTCCTAGAGAGGAGGCCTGAGTCCCTGCAGTGGGAACATTATAGGCTGATGATGAATATGGGCTTACTCTTGACCTCAATCTTGCCCTAAGGGCAGAGATGAGGTCGACGATGGAACGAGCTTACCCAGAAGAAGCCTATTTACTCGCGACTTAAATAGATTGGGGTTATATGAATCCATCCCTCTTCTAGAGAGGAGTCCTGAGTCCCTGCAGTGGGAACATTATAGGCTGATGATGATGATAGTAAATAAAGACTAAAGAAACAATGAATTGATATGAATTGCAAAGAATTTGTAAATACTACCATCACTGTTGATATGACTATTGTGCAATTTCTATACAATAGAAACAATGGGATACGCTAGCATGTTACTACTACAAACGTACAGACGCCAGTACTAAATCATCATCATCATCAGTCTATAATGTTCCCACTCAGGCCTCCTCTCTAGGAGAGGGAGCCCTCACAGACATGACACATATATATGTCTTCAAATGTTTTTAGTTCTAAGACAAGCCAGTTTCCGACACGATGTTTTCCTTCACCGTTTTGAGAGCAGTGGTGATGAAATAAATTACACAAATTAATGCGCCTGACTGGGTTCAAACCAAAGACTTGCTGCTCGTAAGTCGGGGCTGCCACCAGTGTGCCACCGCTGCTGTCTTGATTTGATTATGTTATGACTTCTTCTTTCGATGATCATGAGAAGTGATGTGACCGCATGACCGTCAGAATGTCAAGTCATAGGTCTTAACTACGAACCCAAGACACGCCCTTCGGACTCAGTTGATCACTGATTTCGATGAAGAAAAATCATCGTGAGGGAACCAGCATGCCTGAGATATATTTCTCGATGGCATGTAAAGCAGCATGGCAAGTCAGAGGCCCAGGGGCGGCAGTAAACTCTGACACCAGTTAGGCACAATAGGCACTAACCACAAGATCATCATCATCATCGTTTCAGCCAAAAGACGTCCACTGCTGGGGCCCAATTCTGTAACTTAGAGTTAAGCAACACGCCATTGACACTCTATCGACACACTAAGTACAGACATTATTTTGCAATAGGGAAAAGAGGTGTCGTTGTTCGATGGCTTCACAATGGCAGTTCGATAGCCAAACACGATAGACACAACTGTCAGATTTCACTTAAAATATATTTACAGACTACCCTAAAGTCCTACTATGGCGTTTCAATGTCACTACAGTGGCAAGTCAATGACCATAATAATTTGTAGAATACCAAATGTCAATGACTATTCTATTGAGACACTACTTAAACACTATCGACACACTATTCACAAATTGATTAGGTATTTTATAGAATTAGGCCCCTGGACATAGGCTGCGCCGACCACAAATGAATTGGGATAAGGGCAAGAGAATGATTATGATCATCATCATCATTTCAGCCAAAAGACGTCCACTGCTGGACATAGGCCTCCCCTAGGTGTCGCCACATTGACCGGTCCCGTGCGTCTCTCATCCGGCGGGTCCCCGCAACCTTCACCAGGTGCACGGTCCACCTAGTGAGAGGCCTTCCAACGCAACGTCTTCCGGTTTGCGGTCGCCACTATTACAGAACTTTTCGGCCCCATCGGCCATCCGTTCTGCGAGCAATTATGTGCCCTGCCCATTGCCACACCACCAAAGCGTAGACGAGCCAAGCGGAGAGATGTGCCAAATTCGACCAATCACAGGAAAAAAATAATGTATGAAATGGACTAGGCAAAAGGCATGCAAAAGGAGTGTGTAAGGATCGTAGCAGCTAGGTGGAGTTCTGTGGATTCTACCATCATGGGAAAAGGGTATGAGTTTATAATACATGTGTATGTATATATATATACTTCTGATATCAATGATCATGACAAAATGGCGGTACCTCTTAATGACCCCCTCGTCGATCTTGGCCTGGAGAGCCACCCCGACTTCTCTCTCGTTCTGGTAGACATGTGCGCAGTCGATGTGACGGTAGCCTTCGTCGATGGCATCCTTCACAGCCTCCGTCACTTGACCTGGTTGCGACTGTGGGATGAAACACACTTTGAGCACACATTATGACATTAGGGTAGATAGTCCGTCCGATAGATTTCCAAAAAATATTGGACACGTATTTTTGCTTTTTTCACGTAAACAATAAATGAAGACGATGTAGTGCTTTGAAAAGTACAATGTTTACCAGAACGTGACGTCACCAGCCCCCACTCACGATCTTTGACACGTTTTATTTTCCTCAATTTTTATTAATTTGATAAAACAAAAAACACGTATCCAATATTTTTCGATAATCTAAAAGACGGACTAAACAGAATCATGTCATATTTTTTTTTAGTCGGTCAACTACCCTATTGAAGGTCAATAGGAAAGTGATTACCTACTACAATTACGATATTTATACTGTGCTACAATCGATAATAGATAACTTAGATACTTATCTACTAAGTACCTACTAGACTTTTATTACAGCTATTCACAACTACTTATTAATTTAATACTAGTTTATCTATGAAAGAGCTAGTCCTCTGTATTACTATGCAATTAGCAGTCGCACGAGTTGATATTCAAGGTTAAGCGACGCTTGCCGCAGTCGATACGTGGATTTATATCCCAAAAATATAAAATACTAACTTGACGCACTATGAATTGAAGTTTATTAGAGCAGGCGTTCCTAAACTTTAAAGATAACGGAACACCAAACAAATACCATGTATTTTGTGGAACCCCATAACGATTAATTGAAGTCAAAAGACTGGCCTGTTGGTCTAGTGGTTAGTGACCCTAACTGCTATGCCGGAGGTCGTGGGTTCGATTCCCACCCAGGACAAATGTTTGTGTGATGAGCACGATCATTTGTTCTGTGTCTGGGTGTAATTTATCTTTAATATGTATGTATTTAGAAATATATAAGTATGTTTATCAGTTGTCTAGTACCCATAACACAAGCTCTGCTTAGCTTGGGACTAGATGGCGTTGTGTGATAGTTGTGGAATATTATTATTATTATTATTATATTAATTACAAATCAACACAGGAATGTACATAACATTTTTTTAAGAAATTTGCAATTTAATATAATTGAAAGTTATTATTTTTTTTTTTTGTACCTATACTCGTTGGCTGAAAAACCTGTTTCATAACGATACGTTGTGACGTAAGGGAGCAATGTCAGGATAGCCTTTTTGGCTATTTCAGGGTATTCACTCCTAACACCAACCCAAAACTCATTGTACTCCATCGAAACCAGTTACGTACAAGGACAAATCATTCCTTCATCGAAACCAGTTACGAAACTACGGTTTCGTAGACGGCCGAAGCCTTCTGAGATACAGCTTCAAATGCGTGTTTTAATGTGGATGAACTTTAAAGATCTATGAATGCTTCATAATCCAGGACAGTCAGCGCCACCCGTTGACTTTTTATAATAAATGGTTTTTGTGCGCATTCATTAGGACTTTAATTTTCAGGAAAGAAATCGGACAGAGATTTCAGGAGATTTACCAAATGTTCCGTTATAGTCCAAGCTCCCAGGGCCGCCAGACTTCACGTATTTTCTGACTAAGGAAATGTGGGCGATTGAGTAGTGTTAGTATGAACTAAGAACACACTACTACCAGCTAGCTTGCTTGGACGGCCAATTTTCAGGTATCAGGTACAAAAAATTACTTGCTTCACGTATTTTCTACAAGCTGATTTTTACGTATATTTAGGCAATATCCTTAAAAATAAGTCGCAAATACTCCCAGACACTTTCCGTCGGCCGTATTACTTATCAGACGCTTTAAAGAATACTAAACGCCGTAATATAATACTTAAAGCTAATTGATCGGGATATTGCCATGCTATATTGGGCAGGCGCTCCAAAATGCATCCGAGCGTTGAAAGCAACGCGGCAACGTTTTCAACAAAATTCTGAAGACAGGCAATGGACAGATCCTGTTGAATGCCCACCGAATGAGTCCAGTAGAGGTCTGTATGTCAGCCACACGAGCGATGCCATGCGATCTCAGGTAAACAACCACAATATGTTTAAGTCTAAACTTTTTAGGAACTTTAAAGCGTCTGTTAAGCAAAACGGCCGCTAGAAAGTGTCTGCGAGTATTGGCAACTTATTTTTAAGGATATTGCCTACAATATACGTAAAAATCAGCTTGTAGAAAATACGTGAAGTAAGTAATTTTTTTGTGTACCTTGATGACCTGATACCTGAAAATTGGACGTCCAAGCAAGCTAGCTGGTAGTAGTGTGTTCTTAGTTCATACTAACACTACTCAATCGCCCACATTTCCTTCGTCAGAAAATACGTGACGTCTGGCGGCCCTGGGATCTTGGTATTATAATAGTATTCATTTCATTTGGTAATTCCAACGCAAACGCGTTTTATTGTAGAAACGTATACCTACAAAAACTTTTTAACAAAAAATAAAACCGACTTCAAAAAAAAAACACAAAAAAGTGCAAAATAAACTTTAGAAGAAAAATCAGTTTCTGAAGTCGGTGACTTTTGTTTGTTTGATTTCATTTTTTTGCCACCGACTTCAGAAACTGATTTTTCTTCTAAAGTTTATTTTGCACTTTTTGTGTTTTTTTTTGAAGTCGGTTTTATTTTTTGTTAAAAAGTTTTTATTTTTCACTTTTTAGTGGTTCACATGTTCATGGGTTAATGTGGACAGTGTAGTTTTTTTTTGAGTTTTGTTGATTTTTCAAAAACCGCTTGTCCGATTTTGATATACCCTTTCCAACAAAAAAAGAATTTTTCAAATCGGTTAGCAAGTGACGGAGTTATGCCCGAACAAACATAAAAAAAAAAAAAAATACAAACATCCGAATTGAGAACCTCATTCTTTTTTTAGAAGTCGGTTAACAAGCGGAAAACATTCAGTGTTGTCCTGTTCCACACAGGCAATCCAGAAAAAAAACTTGTAAAAGCTGTTAATTTATCTCGTGCCATAAATATAGCTGATGACTTTCCCTGCAGAAGTTGTGTCATTAACCATTTCAAAAATTTCGGCAAGATAAGCTAATTTTATGAGCCATTGTTCAACATGCAAAACACTAAAAATGTTCAGGACATCAGTTCATAGATAACTTCATATAACCTGGCTAGAACTTTGCTTCTTGAAGCCATCGGATTTCGGTATGCAAGAGGAGTGATTCGTATTGACTTCCCATTTCTTGACATACCTTTTGGAACAATCTTTGTAACCATGGTATTAATAAATATTTGTATGGCCTACAGATAGTTGTTTCGGGTCAGGCGCGGATCCAGGGGGGGGGGGTCAGCGGGGTCATGACCCCCCCCTGGGCTGGGTCCAGGACCTAGGTGGACCACTAATTAAAAATTAAAATTGTTAAACGTAATATTTTTATTATATACTAGCTGATGCCCGCGACTTCGTTCACGTGGAAATTTTCAAGTTTCTAAGATAAATTATAGCCTATATGTTGCCCAGACTTAATACCTATACAACGAAAAAAAAATCATTCAAATCCGTCAAGTAGTTCCGTAGATTAGCGTGTACAAACATGCAGACAAACAGACAGAATTTTTTTTTTGGATTCGTGCTCTATTACTGTTTCTAAACCACCCTCAATATTTTTTTTTTAAATATATTCAATGTACAGACACGGTTTTTTTACTGTTTTATTATATGTATAGATGTATAGATATAGATTTTACACAACAGCCCAAAAAATAGAGTGTTTTTAGGGTTCATGTATGTTTATTTGTGAGTTTCTATAGTCCACCATAACTTCTAAACGCCTGAACCGATTTTGATAGGTACTATCCTTAAATTTTTTGCACTAGTGTTATAGGCTGGTGAAAAATCCACGTTAAAAGATCCACATACGTTATCCCAACTACGAGTATGTTGTGGTCGGCTTCCAGTCTAACTGGATGCAGGTAAAAACCGGAATTTTACATGGAACGACTACTTTCTTGGCCTGCACACAGTGCACACTGCACAACCCAGTTAGTACTGGGTACAACGAGATATCCCTTAGTTATGACTGGTTGTCGGACTTTCGGGCTCTGCATGGCTGTTTCCGAGGCAATGAAAAAACTGAGTACATCCTAACATATTTTACTTTTTATAGTTAAGTAAATCTTTACGTATCATAGTGTTAATCGATTTATCCCTTACAAGGTTGGGTCAGAATGGTACACTAGACCACAAAAACTCAGTAGCCTTTATAAACAAAATACACACCAATAAATTTTTTCGTAAGAATAATCGTTTGTCATTGTCGAGTCAGTCACATCTTCTGAACCTCTGTTTTAGGCGCTTGGTTCAGGAAGTGGGGGATTGATGTCTACCAAGATAACAGTAAGCGGATTTCTTCTTGAATCAAGTAAAACAGTATTTTATACTCTTTTCTTCCAATGACAATATCATTGCCATCCCCCAAAATTTAAAAAAAAATTCGCGCTCGCTTCGCTCGCGCCTCCCTCCTGCTCGTCCATCCACCGAAAGTTGTTCAACGTTTTATCCCCCTGGATAAGGGTTATAGCACTTCGAAGAATCAAACCGTGGCTAAGAGCTTCAATGGTTGAAGAATTGAAGTAGGTAGATGAAGTGGTAACGCGTTTCGGGAGAAGAAAAAAAAATATTTTGTTATTTAAATATAGGTATTTTTAAGTACCTACGTTACTTACTTACGTTAAATTAATAAAACACCTATTTATTACTTGTATCCATGATTATAAAAATAAATTATAACTTCTTGTGACTTGACCACGACTCTTTGTGACCCCCCCCTGGCACCAAAGCTGGATCCGCCCTTGTTTCGGGTCTGGGTATTTGTGTATGTGACTTTATATGTTTGTGAACGCACCCACGATACAGGAGAAATTCCTAGTGCGGGGCAAAGTTAAAAAAAAAAAATTTGGCGGAACCCTGATGATTATTCTAAGGAACCCCTAGGTTCCGCGGAACCCAGTTTGGGAAACACATTAGAGTAGCATTTAAATAAAACAATAGAAACAACATGACGCGTGTAATCCTCGAGAGGTGAGGCAGATAGGTGAACAGTCACAAACAAGCACCAATTAAGTATGTATCATCATCATCATTTCAACCGAAAAACGTCCACTGCTGGACATAGGTGTCCCCTAAGTTTCGTCACATTGACCGGTCTCGTGCGTCTCGCATCCAGTGAATCAACGCAACCTTACCCGAATAAATATCTTTATTTAAATGTATTAGTATGTACGATTTATGTAGGTATTTTTTTTTTTTTTTTTTACTAGCCTATCTTGTCCCACTGCTGGGCAAAGGCCTCCCCCATTTCCTTCCATCTTTCCCGATATTAATTTATGTTAACAAAATAGTATTCTCCTAATTTATTTATTTTTGTACTCTACCACAATGATGTCCTGTTTGACCCTAAGGTTGACTGGTAGAGAATGCCTTGTGGCATTAAGTCCGCCTATGTACCACGTTTGTGCATGAAGTTTTAATAAATAATATGTATTCACAGCGATGTTCTCGTGAAATAACGGTTTCTTCTCTGAGGCGACCTATCCATGCAAAATACCATGGTTTTGAAAACGTAAAACGTTAAACTGTGTCATCATCAGACTCAGGCCTTCTCTCTATGAGAAGGGGGAAGAATGGGCTATTATTTGTTTTGTATCAATATCCGGAATCCATCTTGAGTCAAACACCTGTTTTTCAGCCTGTTGACAGCGTTTCCTTTGCCTCTCCGCTGGTGGCGCCCTCTATACTTACCGTTGGTACTAAGTATTTCAAGCGCGCCTCGGGTGATCGCTCAATTTATCGTCATTATAGCGTCGTTTTTCGCGCCGTTCGTTGATAGCGTTAAAACACGTTAAACTTCGCGAAAAAGTAATACTTAACCCACTTATTTTTTCAAATTAAGTTTAGTAAAACGTTTATAGTTTAATTTTTTCCTCTCCGCTGAGTGATTATGGAAAATTGTAATAATAATTTAGAGCGGGAAAGTGAGACTGACGGTTCACTATTATGTGTATACGAGTTCGTTCTCCGACGCCAAGTGGAAGAGATGGTGATAGCAGTTCATCTACAAGCAGTGGACCCAGCCCTGAGAAACGTAAAGTAAGGAGGGACTCCCAGACCGTGAGTTATGCATATTTCGAGTTTTATCACAACAAGTGGCTTATTTAACAAACCTCAAAACGAATCCTTCCATTATTGAAAATAATATAAATGCATGTGCTTACATGAAAATCGTTACCACAAACGAGTTAAATCTACGACGACCTGAAAACTTGTCCAATAACAAACTTCAGATTTTATCGGAAGTCATTACAATTACCCAATTAACTCAAGGGCAAACAAAACATACCTTTTAAAAAATACGTATCTACAGCGTTTTACGGTGTGATGATTGGAATGCGCCGTTCGGTTTTCGGATGCACAAAATAAATATTTAGCTACCCCCGGTTTTGTTGAGTTAAATGTTAAAGACGAATTAAGCGTTTTGTACCGAATATGTTGAAAGAAGATTCGTGCTCATATTTATTGGAAAGATCTTTTGCTGGATTAACGAATGCCTTACTTTGCCAAAAAGTCGAATTGCACAAATCATTACAATCATTTGTGGATTGGTCAAATGAGTCTACAGAATCAGTGACACCTAACTCGTTATACGAAAAAGTGCAATCATTGTTTTCGAAAGAATCCGCGTATAGTAAGGTTACCGATGACTTACTACAAATAGTGTGCGTGATAAATGCACGTCGAGAGACTATGTGGCAGCAAATTTCTGAAGGTTTTCATCGTGATGCCATACAAAAAAAAAAAATCCTCCTAGTACAGAATACCTTTTTGATGATGAGGCAGTTCAAAACTACCTCCAAAAAATTGGGGGGGGGGGGGGGTGGATAAAGTTACTGTATCAAATAAATCAAAACCAATACTGACCTCAAACTTATTCTAAAGAAAACTTTTCTGAATATCAAAAAACCATCGACTAGTAAACAAGCTGACGACAGGTTTTTTCGTCGAGATACTTTTACTAAAAGACCAAAGGGCTCAAACGCTTGACACCAAAACAAAAACCGATCAAGTAACCACGATATAAATCAAAGGGTAAGAAATCAGAATCGCATGCTATCCCTAAAAACAAGCATCGCGAATGACTGTCGGACATTTCAAGGCGGCTGTCTAAGGCAATTTCAATATGTTTGTAGCAATCTGGGTGCGCCAGACCAATATGCTGACTGTTGAACGGGGCACGCATACCCTTCATACTCAGACCACCACTAATATTTCCGAGTCCCACAGTTCTGAAATGTTACAGAACCAAAACTCTCCCAATATGTCCAAACAAATACAAACTATGCTCGAGTCGGGGTACTAGAACCTGTAGAACTGACGCCCAGTTACATTTCAACGTTCTTTCTGGTACCCAAGTCAGATCGGACCTTCCGACACATTTTCAATTTGAAAAAACTGAACTGTTCGTATTAGCCAAGCCATTTCAACTATTCAGTCACTTCCGGGTACCAAGTTTTTACAACATCAAAATATTGGATGGCCAAACTAAATCTGAGTCAAGCATATTTCCACGTACCAATCGCCAACAACATCGCCGGTTCTTGAGGCTAAATTATCATCAAAACTCACGTCAACATCAACTACTTCAAATGACGTGCTTGCCGTTCGGCCTCTCATCGGCACCCAGAACGTTTGCCTCAATAACCAATTGGGTAACAGAATTCCTAAGGAGTCACAAGATCAGGTGCATAGTTTATTTAGATGATTTTCTTTTGGCCAACCAGTCAAAAGCGCAGTTGGAAGACGACATCGCATTCACAATGAAGATACTCCGTTTACTAGGCTGGACAATCAACTACGAAAAGTCTGTTCTGGTTCCGACAAAATGCCTCGAGTTTCTCGGCATTACATGGGACACAAAACGCAACGCAAAGTCCCTGTCGGAACTGAAGTGTCTAACGCTACGCAAAGCACTTCACCAACAGCTTCCGTTACCAAAGTGGTCCCTCAAACAGTACCAAACTCTAATGGAGAGACTCAACTTTGTAACATTTATGACTCCGAGAGGTCGCCTTCACTGTCGTACTCTGCAATACTACAGTCGACAGCTGTCGGTGAAACACCCGTATCGATCGATCACTCTCCCTCAACCAGCTCGATCAGAGACGGAGTGGTGGTGTCAAGCCATAAGAATGTCGATGCCAATACACTTAAGCTCGGTGACGTCACAACTCTTGACCACAGGCGCATCAGACATCGGGTGGGGCGCTCAACTCGGCGACACAAATATTGTGGGAACCTGGACAAATTCTCAAAAGACATGGCATTTCAACATAAAAGAGATGTTTGCCGTTTAAGCAGCTATATGTCAGTACCAGCAGCAACTCCAACATGCACAGATACTGCTGCAAACCGACCATCAGACAGTAGCCTCGTACATAAACAAGGAGGGCGGCATAAAATCCAAGAAACTGCTTCATCAAACTCGATATCTTCTTGCTGTTCTAGACAAGCAGAACATTCATCTGACAGCACATTATTTCCGGGCAGGTTCAATACCGAGGTCTCTTTCTCGGCAGAAGGCTTGTCCAGAATGGCACCTCATTAGGACAGTAACGACAAAAAATTTTCGAATGTGGGGTACGCCGGAGATAGACTTCTTCGCGTTGAGTACAGCCCACATAGTACCAAAGTACGTATCATTGGACGTCAACGATCAGAAAGCCCAACATCACAATGCATTCTGTCATCAGTGACACTCCGACCTAGCTTGGTTGTTCCCACCACCAAATATGATTCCCCGAGTTCTCCAGCACCTGAACCAAGCCAGCCACCACTATATGTTAATTGCCCTGAAGTGGAGCAAGGTATTTTGGCGGGTAGATGTTCAACGGCGAGCGCGACATCTCCCTTACCTGATTCCAGATCTAGCCTGCACTCTAATAGACACGAGAACAGGGACGCATCCACAAGTGCAAGACCTACACTTGGAAACATGGCTGATTTCGGGTGGCAAGATATTTTGACGGACTGGACAGATCAAGAACAAAAAAATCTTTATGTCGACCTGGAGAGGATCCACAATTGGCGCAGATGGAAGCGGTAGTATGACTCCCATTCGATTAATTTTAAATACCCTAAGGCGAATCAGGTAGCTCAATATTTAGCACATTTACACTGTGACAACACACAAACCTGTTATACATCTAGTATTGATTTGTCGTCAAATTTCTACATAAAGCAAGCCATTATTGTAGCAAGAGAGAAATCTGCTAAGCCACCTATTTGGAACCCTAAAGTTTTATAGCAACACATGAGTGCTTATGATTTTGATGAAAATAATATATTTCAAGTATCAAGACACGTGGCTACTCTTTTATTCTTAGCATCAGGTCGTAGGGTTCACGACCTTACTCTATTGCGAATTGATAGCTCTAGCTTAGTCGATGAAGATTCCTCTATTGTGTTGTGGCCAGCATTCGGTTCTAAAACAGACAACCCTAACCACAGACAGTCTGGTTGGAGGCTAAGAGAACACTCGGATAAGAAATTACATCTTTTCAATTTTTGGTTTAGACAATTAATATGTATTACTTCAAACAGTCGAGGAAATATAAATCATTTGTTTATTACAGCTAGAAGGAATATTAAACCTGCTTCTAGAACTGTTATTGGTGGATGAGTGAGATCTCTTTTAAAATCTGCTGGTATAGATGCAACTCCAGGACCAGTAAGATCCGCAGTGGTTTCTCTCAATGTCGTAGAGAATTTTCCTGTTGAGAGAAATGTTAAATCACAATGATTCAAAAGTTCCCAATCATTCTTCATCTTTGTCTAATTATTTTGATCCTGTTCATTAATATTATTTATTTTTCGTAACCATTTCTTTTGTTATATGACTAAAAGTAGTGTCATACTCATACCAGATTTATTGTAATACATTTACACAATTTTTGTTAACCCAACATTCTACATCCTAAAACACATTATAGCGTCTTTGGGTTTAGCGCACCAGGTGATAACAAACACATCACTCAAGATGGATTCCGGATATTGATACAAAACAAATAATAGAGAGTTTTACATCAAATAAAACTTACCTATTATTTTTTCATCAATATCCGGAATCCAGGTAAGGTCTACCTGGTGCATCATGAGTTCCATAATGACGATAAATTGAGCGATCACCCGAGGCGCGCTTGAAATACTTAGTACCAACGGTAAGTATAGAGGGCGCCACCAGCGGAGAGGCAAAGGAAACGCTGTCAACAGGCTGAAAAACAGGTGTTTGACTCAAGATGGATTCCGGATATTGATGAAAAAATAATAGGTAAGTTTTATTTGATGTAAAACTCTCTATAATAATCCATCACGCACGCGGGCCCAGTACCGGTGAAATAATAATTATAAAATTAATAATTAATTTATATTAATCAATGAGCAGTGGCCCAATGGTTGCGGCCCCGACTTACGAATAGTAAGTTGTGGGTTTGAACCCATGGCAGGCACCCGCATTTATTTATTTTTTTAAACGTTGCCCCACACTAGGAATTTCTCCTGTATCGTGGGTGCGTTCACAAACATATAAAGTCACATACACAAATACCCAGACCCGAAACAACTATCTGTAGGCCATACAAATATTTGTTCCGTGCGGGGATCGAACCCGCGACACACAGCGCAGCAGTCCAATCGCTTAGCCACTGCGCCAACCGTGCCGTCCGCCGTGCCGTGCATTACTATGTGTAATTTCATCACTTCTGTTCTCAAAACGGTGAAGGAAAACATCGTGAGTAAACCGGCAAGTCTTAGAACCAAAAGGGCTAAGGCCCGTAATCCACCAAAGCGGAGAGGAGCGGAGACGAGAGGAGATGTGCGGAAATCGGCCAATCACATTAGTTAAAACTTACATCTGGTCTTTCGCCTTTCCTGTGATTGGTCGAATTTGGCACATCTCCTCTCCGCTCTGCTCGTCTCCGCGTTGGTGGATTACGGGCCTAAGAATGAACATGGGTGGTTTTTAGTCAGTAGAAGTCTGACACTCCCTTTCGGTCTGCCCAAGAGCGGGAGGTGCTATTTGATGACAATCTCCCGCCAAAAACAAAAAGACTTTTACCCAGCATTGGATGATGATGATTCTACCTTATCCTTCGATGATTAACAGACGTGATGAACACTTAACTTACCTTCCAAGTCCCAAGTCCTAGTACAGGGCAAGTTCGGCCGTTATTCAAAATAATCGGAACGTTAGCAGCCATTTTGAAAACACGAGCGCACCGAACGAAGTCTCACACAGTACTGAGCACTAAACCACCGTCCACTCTGTTTTGTTAACTTTTTGCGAGCAGATAAATTAAGGTGTGGTCTGACGAGCGCGACAACGACGCTGTTTCGTTAGCGATTAATTAGTAAAGTGCTTGTAAAGGCAATGTAAACAGGGTAATGTATTAAAGATTGTTGTAGGTCTGGGTGTGGTTCTGAAAAGACTTTTTATATAATAACTAGATTTCCGGCCACTGAGTCAGCCCAAAATTTAGCGACCAGTTTTTTTATTTTTTTATTTGACATGGGCTTACTCTTGACCTCAATCTTGCCCTAAGGGCAGAGATGCGGTCGACGATGGAACGAGCTGACCCAGAAGAATCCTATTCACTCGCGACTTAAATAGTTTGGGGTAGTTTTGGCAGTTTGGCATTTATATTCCATCCATCAGCTCCTGTGATGTGCTAGTAACTTTGGGTTCATTTAACGTTTAGCAGTGATAGTGAAATAAAATGAAAACATTGTCAATGAAATGAAACCTAGTCTTGTCATAAAAATAGAATTTGCAGATAGTAAATGTAAATCTGAAGTGTAAATCTGTACAGATTTACACTTCCCGACAGCTATGTATTATCTTGGCTCTCAGCCAGATAAATATATTCCAGATTAAAATACATTGTATGCACAGAAACTAAACTTAGATAATAAACATCATATAAAATCACTGCTACAAATCAAATCATTTTGTTATCACGCTACTAAGTTTCATAGATAAGATACACAAAATAATCTAAAACAACTATCAATTCTATCTATCAATCTCTTAAACTTATACCGCCTTATTAATAAAAATAGTTAAACCTGGTTTAACTTACGCTTGGTTTTATATCTCGCATGCCGTCTCACTTCAAAAATATTCAAAAAAAAGTGACGGCATGCGAGATAAACCAAGCGTAAGTTAAACCAGGTTTAACTATTTTTGGAATTGGCAACTACAGTACACTCACGAGTTATTATGCCTTGTGACTGGGACTGTAGCTTAGTTTATTTAGCTTCATTAGTTTAGTAGTTTGCTGCCGCACTCGGAGAGCTTCAGTGGTTGCTTGGGCCGTCGCTTGGTAAAGGTTTTTGGCAGTTTTGTCATACAAAAGTATGTCAGGCCTTTGCTGCCTTTGCGGCTTGAGTAATCGTTAGATGTCTCTGAGTGCCGCAGTTAGTTTAATTCGACTATTCAAAAGTGCCTGTAACTGGCCTACTTGAAATAAATGTTTTTGATTTTGATTTCTGATTTTTAAATCGACCCATGCGGCAGTATCATTATGCCATGACCTTCTACAACCGATCTATCTATGTACGTGAAAAAAAAAAACCAGCACGATCGCGTTAGTAAAACAGCACCTTTACATTCATCAGTTATCAACGCACGAATTGCTCACCTTACCTATGGAAAATTAGATTCGCCTTGAGGTATATTTGCGACTTTATCGAGAGTAAGCTGTGATGTCATATGCTTTGTCGCGAGGTGTTACAATTTTTTTTTATACTGCAATTCCGGAAAAAAACAGAACTAGGTAGGTATACTTTTGTATTTGTTTAATTCTGCTAGCTATTTACGGTAATGAGCAGTGGTGGCCCAGTGGTGGTGGCCCCGACTTACGAACAGTGAGTCGCGGGTTCGAACCCAGGCAGGCTCATTACTTTGTGTAATTTACTTCATCACCACTGCTCTCAAAACGTTGACGGAAAACATCGTGAGGAAACCGGCATGTCTTGGAATTGAACCAAAAAATTCCAAGACATGTGACATCTACCAACACGCACTGGGCCCGCGTGGTGGATTACAGCCCATCCCTCTCCTAGAGAGGAGGCCTGAGTCCCTGCAGTGGGAACATTATAGGCTGATGATGATGATGATTATACGTTCTCTAGTACATAAGAGAAAGTCTGAAAGTAGCGCCGGTGACTGAAAAGTTGTGTGGTAATTGATTGTCGTGGTATGGACACACGGCTACACATCAAGCTATACAAAACCAGTTAATCTTGGCCTCACTTTACTAGATCTTTTCGCACAATGAACGATCAGATTATACTGGTTTTGTATAGCTTGATGTGTAGCCGTGTGGACATGTGGAGGATTATGGAAAATGTCGTGAGGAAAAATTTGATTATGAAATGTGGATGAGTATAAGAGTAGAGGAAGACCGAAGGAACGATGGTTGTTCTGTTTAAAGGATGATATGGCAAGAAAGGAGGTGTCTGATGAGTTGACAAGTAATAGAGAAGTATTGAAGAAGAAGACATGCTGCAGCCGCTCAGCCTGCCGTGCTTGCAACGTGAGACGGCGCAAGGGTGTCGACGCATCCGTCGGGGCCGCGGATTTTAGTACGAGATGACGTGGCCTCGGCACAAGGGCAAAGAAGGAACATGGGTTCGGTTTTTAGTCAGTAGAAGTCTGACACTCCCCTTCGCTCTGCCCAAGAGCGGGGGGGTCATTTGATGATTTTCCACCCACCAAAAAAAAAAAGGGTGTCGATACAGGTTCAACTTTCTTTTTTGTTATCCCTGCTTATTGCATCTAATATTTGTAATGTGTTGTATAGTATGTGTATTTGTGTACCTATTGCATTTTTTGTGTGTCCTTGTATCCTCGTCATGTTTCCGAGACAATAGGGTAGTTTACTGATTAAATAAAAATGTGATTCTGTTTAGTCCGTCTGTTAGATTGGGTTATGGGACATCTCGCCCACGAAAAATCTTGCCCGCGTGCCAGATGTCCACTTTTTGAAATGTGTATGGGTCGATTCGCCCGAACCAGTTTAGTATAACGGGCCAGTTGTCCCCAAAATAAAAGATAAGGGATATTTCGTCCACATCGTATATTTTGAAATTAAACACCTGGGAAATCTGTAAATCTCATTTGAAGACCAGTAGTATTGTATTGCATGCATAGGTGATATAGCAATTGTATTTCACAAACTACCAGGGGGCCAGAATCGCGAAGAAGTATTTTCTTTTTAGCTTGCTGGAGAATCACGAAGGAGGTATTGTATATTTTTAATATGAACATCCTTTTTTTTTTTTTTTTACTAGCCTGTCTTGTCCCACTGCTGGGCAAAGGCCTCCCCAATTTCCTTCCATCTTTCCCGATGTTTTGCCTTCTCTGGCCAATCTGTAAGGAATGAGTCTAAATCGTCACGCCAGCGTTTCTTGGGCCTGCCTCGGCGACGACGAGCGTCCTCAGGCACCCACTCTGTGACGATTCTGGCCCATCTGTCTTGACCCATCCTGGTAATGTGACCCGCCCAGTCCCACTTCAACCTCGTAGACTTATCGCCAACATCGGCGATGCCTGTCTTGGAGCGTATTGTGGTGTTACGTATTCGATCGGTGATTTTGATCTTTAAAATGCTACGCTCCATCGCTCTTTGGCAAACCTTGAGTTCGGACTTCTGAGCCTCTGTCAAAGACCAAGTCTGGGCGCCATACGTTAGTGTCTTCATTATTCTAGCCTCCTGGTAGTTTGCGAAATAAAATCAAACGATCACTTGGAACAATAATATCAAGAAGACTTTTCTACTGAACTATACAAATCATAAAATTTGACAATTTTTTGGGTCCAATTGACCAATATTCGTAGGTTGTATTATTGTAGTTCGATTGGACTTGCGGGTCCCGCTTTAGTGGAGTCAATTTACCAAAGAGCCATCATACCATCCAAAGACAATTATCTTAACAAAAATAAAAACATGCTAAAGTTATCATCATTATCATCATTCTGGTTCGCGAGAAGTGGAAGGAGTGGAGGGAGACCTTTGCCTTGGAGTGGGACAGAGCAGGCTAGAAAAAAAAAAAAAAAAAAAAAAAAAAACATCTTATAAAGCAAGCTACTACGATCAGTCAGATATCTTCAATTGATTTTGTACTATATAGGTAAAGCTTTAAGTTCAGCAAGATTTCAAGGTTCAAGAAGGTGGCTCAATGTACCCTCGAATGAAATTTTTTTTAAATAATTTTATATTTGAGGGTACACTGAAATAATATTTATTGTCACCAGTCTGAGATTAGTTGTTACGCGTAATTTTAGTAGTTCCCACAAGACGATATTAAAAACATTCAATACATCCTTCGTGATTCTCCAGCAAGTTAAGGGGACGGTGAATGAACATTCTCCATACAAACGTAATACCAAAATCATTAATTACGAAATGCAAGTGAATTGCTATTTACTATTGACGAAATGCAATTCGCTTGCATTTCGTAAATAGTAAATGTTTTAAAAAAAAAGTTTAATAGGAACCTAGATAAATATCGTCTGTATCCGAATAACATAATTTTAAGTTGGTAATATGTTCGTATCGCGAATGATTTTGGTATTACGTTTGTATGGAGAAATGTTCGTTCACCGTCCTCTTAAAAAGAAAACACTTCTTCGCGATTCTGGCCCCCTGGTAGTTTGTGAAATAAAATTGCTATATCACATGCATGCAATATACCTAATACTACTGGTCTTCAGTCTTCGAAACCAGGTGTGGTACTCAAAGTGAACAAAAACAATCAGCAGGCCTCCCTCCTAAATACTATGAAAACCGCAAAAATACCCTTACCCTTCACTCTCCCAGCACGGCTGGTCCCCGTGGGAGCAGTAGACCAAAACCTTCCATCGAAAACAAATACAACTTAAACAATAGAAAAAGAAAATACCTCTACATTGGCACACTGAATGTGAGATCACTGATTGAACCGTCGAGATTTACCGAATTAAAACACGCTATAGCTAAACTTAACTGGCATGTAATTGGACTATCTGAAATAAAACTTGCAGGCAAGGAAATTATAGAGAATCAAGATTTTATCTTCATGTACTACGGACAAACCCATAACAGGAATGGTATTGGGTTTCTAATAAGAAAAGATTTGAAAAATTACATAAAAGACTTTGTACCAGTATCCGACAGAGTAGCAAAATTAAGTATACACATTGAAGATAATACACTTCATATTATCCAAGTGTATGCTCCAACAGAACAATCACCGCCGGAAGACATGGATCAATTCTACGAGGATCTCAGAAAAGCGATGAAAAACACGAACAGGGACACACTGATCATGGGCGATTTCAATGCACAGATTGGTCTGCCCACCAATGATGATGAATATGTTATGGGATCGTGGGGATACGGGAAACGGAGTCCAAGAGGTCAGATACTGATAAATTTTTGTTTTGAACATCAATTACATATTTCAAATACCTACTTCAAGAAGGACCCAAACCGTCGATGGACTTGGATGCACCCAAATAGCGTTACACGTAATGAAATTGACTACATAATAACAAAGAACATTAACGGTATCCATAACGTCGATGTCATATCTACTACACATCCTACTGATCATAGACTGGTACGTGCATCACTATTGCTTCACAGCAAGCGCATTACCTCAAGAAAAAACTTCGGAAATAACAACATTATCGATATTACACCTCCTGAGCAAGACTATTTAAAAGAAGAATTTTCACAAGAAATCAAAAACATGAAATTCATAAACATAAAGCACACTTACTCTACCTTAGTCACAAAAATTAAAAGCAGTAAAGATAAACTAAAAAATCGCAAAAACTACAATGAACCAGTTATCCAAGAAAACTTAGCAAGACTAATTAAAGAAAGGACTCTACTAAAAGAAAAGAAAAACAAAACCACCATAGAAAAGAAACATTTATCGGCATTATACAAACTAATTAGAAAACAAATACAAAAGAAAACAAAAGAACGTAGATATAATGTTATTGAATATGAATTAGAGAAATTTGCATCCGTCAAAAGAGCCTACAAAAGACTAGATTCCAGCAAGAAATGGATTACACAACTTAATAAATACAGGCACCAAGTAACGGACAGACATCAT
Organism: Diarsia dahlii; assembly: GCA_949775195.1. Taxonomy (NCBI): domain Eukaryota; kingdom Metazoa; phylum Arthropoda; class Insecta; order Lepidoptera; family Noctuidae; genus Diarsia; species Diarsia dahlii. The sequence continues at coordinate 11,841,680 of OX459217.1, read as the reverse complement.
ATATTAAAAGTGGCGACAGAATTTTATGCTAAATTGTATGAACATACTGCCTCTCACGAAAACCAAATCCAAAGTATGGAGTCACTCGACTCAGACAGTGTGCCAGAATTTCTGGAGTATGAAATTAGTCACTCCATTGAACAATTGAAAACTAAGAAAAGCCCTGGAGAAGATCGAATAACAAACGACATATTAAAAGCCATCAGAGAGCCTATAACACCTATTTTAACCACAATTTTCAATGAAATCTTGAAACAAGAGTCGATACCACCTGACTGGAATACGGCAGTTATAACCTTACTCTACAAAAAGGGCGATCCAAGCCAAATGGACAACTACAGACCACTGAGTATGCTACAGTCACTTTATAAATTATTTACAAGCCTAATATTAAAAAGGATCTCAAAGACCTTAGATGAAAACCAACCTAGGGAGCAAGCAGGATTCAGATCGGGCTTCTCTACAAACGACCACATTTTCACAATTACACAGATTGTCGAGAAGTACAATGAGCATAATAAAGAGCTCTACGTGGCCTTTGTAGACTACTCCAAGGCGTTTGATTCTATATCCCATGAATCTCTATGGTGCTCTCTTTGTGAACAAGGAGTCCACATAAAATACATAAACATTTTGAAAGAAGTCTACAAGAACAGCAGAGCGATAATTAAACTGGAGAAAAAGGGAGAACCATTTAAAATTCAAAAGGGAGTCAGGCAGGGTGATCCTATCTCACCAAATTTATTTAACGCCGTTTTGGAGCATGTCTTCAGACAGCTCAGCTGGTGCAATGTCGGTGTCAAAATAAACGGTGAGTTTCTCAGCCATCTCCGCTTTGCAGATGATATTATTCTGCTGAGCGAAACACATGCAGATCTTGAGCGCATGCTGAAGTCTCTAGATGAGGAGAGCCGAAAATGTGGTCTTCACATGAATGCTGAAAAAACTTGCCTCTTAACCAACAGCATAAGAGTACCTACGATGATACAAGATACATCAATCGCATACGTAGACAACTGTGTTTATCTTGGGCAAAGCATTTCATTTAACAGACCGACAGAGAACGAAGTAGATCGTAGAATAAACAGTGCATGGAGAAGATATTGGTCATTGAAAGAAGTTTTTAAATCACGCATCCCGATTCGCTTGAAAAAGAAAGCTATGGACACCGTTATATTACCCACTCTACTATACGGTTGTCAAAGTTGGACGCTAACGAAAGCAGTCACATACAAACTGCAAACCTTTCAACGAGCAATGGAGAGGAGTATGTTGGGGATTAAACTCAGAGACCGTAAAAGAAGCAAAGATATACGGCTATGCACTAAAATTATAGATGCTGTGGAACTGGCTTGCAGGTTGAAATGGCGATGGGCAGGACACGTAGCCAGAGCGACAGATGGACGCTGGAGTGAAAGGGTTCTCCATTGGTACCCTCGCGATGCACCACGCACACGAGGCAGACCCAGGCGTCGGTGGTGCGATGATATTGTGGCCGTGACCGGCCCCACTTGGACTAGAATAGCCCAAAACAGAGAGGAATGGCATAAGATGGAGGAGGCCTTCGCCCTTAAATGGGCACCCAATTATAGTAACTGAACAATTGATTATGTAACAAAATTTAATTTACTGTATTCTAATGAAGTCAATCAAGTCTATTTAGTTGAAAATTTATTTTTGTTATAATTTTATTGTTGATTATTGTTAAAATGCATGTTAAACTATCGCGAATGAATTTATTAGTTTTAAGAACCAAATGAATATTTTAATTTTACTTTTATTTTTTGATTTTGATTATGAATGTTACTTTTAATTTTGATTGTTGATTTTGATAATGAATGTTACTTTTAATTTGACTGTTGATTTTGATTTTGAATGTAATTTTATATTGAATGTTACTTTTAATTTTGATTGTTGATTTTAATTTTCATTGTCGAATTTAATTTTGATTTTTTAATTTTGATCTTAATTCTAATTTTGATTATGATTTGGTTTGAATGTTATTTTAATTTTGTTTTTAATACTGATTCTAAAGCAGTGGCGGATTTACCCTAAGGCCCAGTAGGCCTGGGCCTAGGGCGGCCAGATACTAGGGGCGGCAAATCGTGAACAAAAAAAGCCGTGGCCTAGTGGTGGCACATTTCAAGGGGCGGCAGAGAGCGAAGCCAGGTAGTGTCAGGTCATGGTTACCAGATCTGATAATGACTATTGTCATCGGGACTATGTTGTAAAAATAGGGACAACCAAGCAGTGGCGTATTCTCCTTACTATAAGCCGCTGCCCTGGGGTGGCTTTTCGAACTAGCTTTACGTATATTTCGGTCTGCCGCATGGCCACCCCGAAAATCTATGAACAAGCACTATATTCTTCTAACCAGCCGCAATTTTTTTTTTTGGATCGCTTCGCTCGCTCTTACTGCCGAGTCTTCTGAATTGTCCATTCCTTCAAATGCTTTCAATACGTTAGTAGCAAAAGTACACAAATCATTTATTTGTTTTAACGACGGTCATCTAGAATCTTCGAGAAACCGCGCTAATAACTGTGTAGTACCTAGAAAATACGAGTTCATTCTTTTAGGTACCTATTTCCGTAGTAGGTATAGAACTTACATTGTATTCAAGGTCAGGCGCCGGGAGTCGCCGGCACTTGTCATTGTAATTTCGACCGTATGCCGACGATGTTAAGTAACTTCTTCCTTGTCGGTTCTTTTATCTTTAAGTTTATTTTTTGTTAATGTTTTTTTTGTGGATGCTTTCTTGAATAATAGAGAATTATCTCGAATGTCTTTTGTTTGCTTGGGTATAAAAGGACCGATTGAGGACGAAGTGAGTCAGTCTACTTTTAAGCGAGACAACGAAAGGATCGAAGTGAAATCTAGTACGATAAAGTATTCAGTACTGTTTTGCGATTGTGAATAAGTGTTTATTGATTAATAAAGTTAATTCGTGTGTTTAATTGGTAGTGATTTTATTTATCCCATACCCAGCTCGTAACAATTTGGTGTCAGAAGTGGGATAAATAATGCCGATTCTACCGAAAGACGACACGGATAGTATCCGTACGAGGAGTCAGCGGCAGCAAGGTATGGACCAAAGGCGATTTGGAGACTCTCCGACACAGACACCGGGCGGTGTCCAGCCTACGTCAGAGCCAGTCGCTGGCTCATCCGCAGTTGCTCCAGCTGTAGCGGTGCCTGACTTGTCTGCCTTAATGGCACTGCTGCAAGACCAGGCCCGTCGTCAGGAGGAGCAGGCTCGCCAGTTGCAGGAGCAGCGGCAACGGGATAAGGAGGAGCAAGCTCGCCTTCAAGAGGAGCAGGCCCGTCGTCAAGAGAAGCAGGCTCGCCGTCAAGAGGAGCAGGCTCGCCGTCAAGAGGAGCAGGCCCGTCGGTTGGAGGAAAAGTTGCAACGCGATCAAGAGGAGCAGGCCTGGCGCCAAGAGGAACAGATGCTCCTGATAAAGGATCTTCACGCATCAGTCGGCAAAGAGCTGAGCGTGATGAAAGAGCAGGTACAGCAGCACGACAACCGTATCGCAAAGGCCGAAATTCAGATCGCCGACGTGAAAAAGGCCTTGAGTGAAATTAAGGTTGGGGACGGGGCTGTGGCTTCGGTGATTGCTGCACCTTCAGTACGCGGGTTTAAAGTGCCGCCATTCGACGGAACATCTTCGTGGTCGGCCTACAAAATCCAATTTGAGGCCGTTATGAAGGCGAATGGGTGGACCAAAGGTCAAGCCATGACCGCACTCACCTTGGGTCTCCGAGACCAGGCCCTTACCATTCTTGAGGCACTCGGGAAGGATGTGACCTACGAACAGCTGCTGGAGGCATTAGAGTCCAGATACGGCGACGCGCACCTGGAGCACGTTTTTCGTGCTAAACTAAGGGATCGCGTTCAACGAAGTGCCGAGAACTTACAACAGTGGGCCCTGGAAGTTGAAAAGTTGGTTCGGAAAGCTTACCAGTCTTCCCCTGCACTTATTGATGGCAATCTGGTACAGGTGTTCATCGATGGAATACGCGACTTGGAGGTTAGAGCTGCTGTGAGACTTGGGCATCATGAGACGCTGAAAGATGCCTTGGCCCATGCCTTAGAAGTAGAGGCAGTAAGGCAGGACCACCGTACGCACCGGGTCAGGGAGGTTGTAGCGTCGCCTGTACGCGACCGCCCGCAAGGATACAGCCCTAGGTGTTACACTTGTGGAGAAAGGGGACATCTTCGATCAAGCTGTCCTAAGCGCAGCTCACCAAGAGAAGACCAACCTCAGCAGGGAAAGGTGGCTGAAGTGGCTGCCCAACCACAGCAGGGAAACGAGTAAATGCCAGGACTGGGGGGCGGGTGCTGGCTGGTTTTGAAAGAGCCCCGAGGATCTCGATCTCACAAGCACATGACGGGAACAGCCTGACTATCAACGGCGAAGTCAACGGAACTCCATGCAAACTGACGTTGGATACTGGAGCGTCTCACACGGTCGTCAATTCTCACCTGGCGAATCGGTTTCTTGGGGGCTACTTCAATAACCGCGACCGTCTTCAATTATTAACAGCTACCGGTCAGCACATAACCGTCCGAGGCAAGAAGGAGGTGGAGTTAAAATTGGGTGATAGAATTTACCGACACAATGTCATCGTGGCCGACATAGTCGACGATTGCATCTTGGGCTTGGCCTTCATGCGGAAATATCGTTGTGAGATCGACATTGACCAAGGAGTGTTGAAATGTGGTTCAGAGGAAGTCTTCATGGAAGGTGCACCATCAGGGAAAGTGTACTGCCTGAAGGAAATTGTTCTTCCTCGCAGATCAGAAACGATCGTGCCAGTTAAGTTACCACAGAACTCTGGACACAAAGATCGAAGTGTTCTGATAGAAAGGGTGGACAATGAGTTTTCATGGAAGATGGCACGAACTCTGGTAAAGGCCAACAACATTTCAGCTGTACGAATCCTGAATCCAAGTGACAAGGAGCAAGTGATTAAGAAGGGCACCTTGATCGGCACTTGCGAGGAAGTAGCCTGGATGCGTCAATTGCAAGATCTACCTACCGGAAACAAAATTAGAAGTGCCAAATTCGACGTGTCAACGCTTCTAGAAAATTGTCATTTAACTGAAGGTGAAATGGACAAGGCTAAGAAGATGTTACTTCAGTACGCCGGTATTTTCTCTACGAGTGATGCTGACATAGGCAGAACCGGACTGGTTCAGCACAGGATTAATACAGGCAACGAGTTACCTATCCGTCAGCGACCAAGAAGACTGCCAGTTGCACGGGAAAAAGAAGTGGAAACCATGATTGAGGGAATGGTGAAGGACGGTGTTATAGAACCTTCATCCAGTCCATGGTGTTCTCCTGTGGTCCTGGTAAAGAAAAAGGACGGCAGTATGCGCTTCTGTGTGGATTATCGACGACTGAACAACGTCACGAATAAGGACAGCTATCCACTGCCTAGGATCGATGACACACTGGATACGCTGGCGGGAATGAAGTGGTTTACCACACTGGACCTGAAAAGTGGTTACTGGCAGGTAGAAATAGACCCCAAGGATAAGGAGAAGACTGCATTCTCAACAGGAAAAGGATTGTGGCAGTTTAAAGTTATGCCTTTCGGTTTATGTAATGCTCCTGCAACGTTTGAAAGGCTGATGGAGCAAGTACTTGCCGGGTTGATTGGTGACGCATGTCTTGTCTATCTAGACGACATAATCATTGTGGGCCGTACGTTTGAAGATCACCTTAGAAACCTGAACAGAGTGCTGTCGAAGATCCAAACAGCAAACCTGAAGTTGAGTCCGAAAAAGTGCTCGTTTTTCAGAAAGCAAGTGAACTTTTTAGGACACATAGTTTCGGGAGAAGGTGTTCAAACAGACCCAGAGAAAGTAGTTGCCGTCAAGGATTGGCCAGTTCCGAAAGACAAGACACAGGTCAGAGCATTTTTGGGTTTGTGCTCCTACTATCGCCGGTTTGTGAAGAATTTTGCCGACATTGCGAAACCCCTACACAGACTCACTGAGGAAAAGCAACAATTCTGTTGGGATGAGAACTGCGACGCCGCATTTCAAGAATTAAAGGGACGTCTGTGCAACACTCCTATTTTGGGATATCCTGACACTGAAAATGACTTTATAGTCGACACAGACGCAAGTAATACTGGAATTGGGGGCGTGTTATCTCAACGGAAAGGAGATCAGGAGATTGTTATAGCTTACTTCAGCAAGTCTTTATCCAAACCAGAAAGGAATTACTGTGTAACGAGACGAGAGCTGCTCGCCGTAGTGAAGACATTGCAGCACTTCAGTAAATATTTGTTGGGACGGAAATTCCAACTACGAACCGATCATGCTGCATTGAAGTGGCTATTACAGTTCAAGAATCCAGAGGGGCAAGTGGCGAGATGGATTGAACTACTGCAAGAGTTTGACTTTGTAACCGAACATCGCAGTGGGAGAACTCACGGTAACGCAGACGCCTTGTCGAGAAGACCTTGTCCTGAAGACTGCAAGCACTGTGCCAGGCAAGAGACTAAGGAAGTAGTGCCCGTGAGGATGCTTAGAACGGATCTCAGCGATGAATGGAAGGAGACTCTACAACAGGCTCAACAAAGTGACTCGGACATCAAGCCAATCTTCGACTGGATCAAAGCTGGTGCTCCGAAGCCTAAGTGGAGTGATGTGGCTGCGATGAGTTCCATCACGAAAAGTTATTGGGCGCAATGGAACAGTTTGGAGATCCAGGATGGAGTCTTGTGCCGTAAATGGGAAAACGCTCGTGGGGACAGCTGTCATCTACAAATGGTTGTTCCTAAAGCTAAGGTACCGGATGTTTTACGGCTCTACCATGATGGATGCTCAGGAGGACATATGGGGGTGAAAAGGACTCTACTGAAGATCAGAGAGCGCTTTTACTGGATCCACTGTCGAGATGATGTGGAGGACTGGTGTCGCAAATGTACCAGCTGTGCGGCTGTGAAAGGACCTCACACACGAAGCAGAGGTGCATTAAAAGTGTATAACGTGGGAGCCCCCTGGGAGCGGATAGCACTGGACGTTGCGGGACCATTTCCAGAAAGTGATAGCGGAAACAAGTACTTCATGGTTGTCATGGACTACTTCACAAAGTGGCCAGAAGTCTTCGCCATTCCTAACCAAGAAGCAACAACAGTCGCGGATAAATTGGTTCAGGAAGTCTTCTGTCGTTTTGGAGTACCCTTAGAAATTCACAGCGATCAAGGAAGGAATTTTGAATCGCAAGTTTTTCAGGAGACTTGTCGATTGATGGGTACACACAAAACCAGGACCACCTCTTACCACCCACAATCTGATGGAATGGTGGAACGATTCAACCAGACATTGGAGAGATATCTGGCTAAAGTCGTGGAAAGCAGGCAAAGGGATTGGGACAAGCACATACAGCCGTTTCTTCTGTCCTATCGGAGTGCAGTTCACGAAAGTACGACTGTAACTCCAGCCTTCGCGAACTTTGGAAGGGAATTACGGTTGCCTGCAGATTTAATAACTGGAACTCCCCCTGATGTCCCACGCAGTGTAACGGATTACGCGAATGACCTGCGTAACAAGTTAAATGATGTGTATGAGCATATCAGGCAATCCGGGCAACAGATGTCTGAGAAGATGAAGACTCGTTATGACCGGAAGGCAAACAGTCGTGGTTTCGACGAAAGTTCGCTGGTGTGGTTGCATAACCCAGTGCGGAGCAAGGGAAAGTCTCCGAAATTGCAAGCAAAATGGGATGGACCATACAGAGTTGTGACCAGGATCAACGATGTCACCTACCGAATACAGAAGGGTCCGCGAGGTGCGCCTAAGGTTGTGCATGTGGACCGACTGGCGCGATATTACGGGACTAATGATGCTCGGGACGAGCATGTCTAAGGAGGGGGCAGTGTTACGACGGTCATCTAGAATCTTCGAGAAACCGCGCTAATAACTGTGTAGTACCTAGAAAATACGAGTTCATTCTTTTAGGTACCTATTTCCGTAGTAGGTATAGAACTTACATTGTATTCAAGGTCAGGCGCCGGGAGTCGCCGGCACTTGTCATTGTAATTTCGACCGTATGCCGACGATGTTAAGTAACTTCTTCCTTGTCGGTTCTTTTATCTTTAAGTTTATTTTTTGTTAATGTTTTTTTTGTGGATGCTTTCTTGAATAATAGAGAATTATCTCGAATGTCTTTTGTTTGCTTGGGTATAAAAGGACCGATTGAGGACGAAGTGAGTCAGTCTACTTTTAAGCGAGACAACGAAAGGATCGAAGTGAAATCTAGTACGATAAAGTATTCAGTACTGTTTTGCGATTGTGAATAAGTGTTTATTGATTAATAAAGTTAATTCGTGTGTTTAATTGGTAGTGATTTTATTTATCCCATACCCAGCTCGTAACAATAACATGAAAATCAGTTACCTTTCCTAGGTGAGGAGCTAAAATTTTCGAGCTCGCTTCGCTCGCTCTTGCATTTTAGTACCCTTTTGTCTGAAGCTTCATGCATAAATCGTATAAAAATTTCTCTATCTTTATGAATTGTTAAAGCAAAATGTAATTTATCCGAAGTGTACATTTTCAAATAATATAAAACTTGACTTTTTGCTAGCTTTCAGCATCACTCAGCAAGTCAGTGTTTTCTGTTTGATCTTGATTGATTGATTGTATCCTCTCGATGTCTGATTTCGGGTACCACGCGGACGAAGTCGCGGGCTAAAGCTAGTAGTTAACAATTTTTTTTAATCGATTTCCATAAAAGTTGCGAAAGGGGCGGCACATGGCCTGGGGCCTAGAGCGGCCAACACTGTAAATCCGCCACTGTTCTAAAGGACATCATCCACATTTCATACAGTTTTGGTCCAAAAGTAAAAGTGCCGGCCAAATAAAAAAAATGTTTTATTCTGATAGAACTCGTCCGCCTTAGAATTTCTTTGTATGACACCAAAGCTGTAGCATCACTATACTTGGTATTATTTGAGTTCTAAAAATACTATATAAAGCTCAATTACCACTGCCACTGACTCACTGATTGACAGAATTGTTCTCCCAGATGGTGGATGGGGAGGTGGGTATATTTTGACAGATTCGTAAACAAGTAACTCTCGTGAGTATGGGAAAAGTACCAAACCCCCCCTTTCCCCCCCTTTCTCCCCCCTCCCTATCGTATCTCGGAAACAAAGAGACTTTACGTGTTTTTTTTTTAGGGATTCGTATAGAGGAAGGTCGGGGAAGTAAAAACCATTTTTCAATGTTGACCCCCTTGCCCCCCTTCACCCCCCCCCCTTTAGGCGGATCTCGGAAGTTAAGACTTGGAACATTTTTTTTTTCAAATTCATTGAAAGGAAAAATGTATGAAAATCAGGTTTTTTAACATTAATACCACCAAGTATATTGGTGCTACAGCTTTGGTGTCTTATAAAAAAATGCTAAGGCGAACGAGTTCTTTCAGAATAAAGCACTTTTTTTTATTGGCCGGCCACTTTGACATTTGGACCAAAATGGATGATGTCCTTAATTAAGATGTTATGTAATAAAATTGAACTGTAATCTTTGGGAAATAAAAGGCTTAAATAATAATAATAATAATAACTGGTCTTCAAATGAGATTTACAGATTTCCCAGGTGTTTAATTTCAAAATATACGATGTGGACGAATAATCCCTTATCTTTTATTTTGGGGACAACTGGCCCGTTATACTAAACTGGTTCGGGCGAATCGACCCATACACATTTCAAAAAGTGGATAACTGGCCCGCGGGCAAGATTTTTCGTGGGCGAGATGTCCCATAACCCGTTAGATTATCGAAAAATATTGGATACGTGTTTTTTATTTATCAAATTAATAAAAATTGACGAAAATAAAACGTGTCAAAGATCGTGAGAGGGGGCTAGTGACGTCACTTTCTGGTAAAAAATGTACGAAACTATGACGTCGCGCGACTTTTCGAAGCACTGTATCGTCTTCATTTATTGTTTACGTGAAAAAAGAAAAAATACGCACGTCCATTATTTTTTGGAAATCTATAGATTTTTTTTGTCAACTATTAGGTACCTTAATATTTTTTTCTTTCTTTCAAGGCACCAAAGTCATGCCATCTGTTCACTTCCCATCGTCATAATAAATGATGAGGTCAAAATGAAAGTATGATAACTAGGTAAAGGTACAAAGTGTCTATTAATCTGTTAATAGTAGAAAAGTATCTAGACTTTCATCGTAAACTACTTATTACTAGTTTAATTATTGAGGAGTTTGTGTCTGTATTACTGTGTTATTACAGTTAATATTCAAGGTTAAATGGCACTCAACGAGGTTAAAAATACACGAAAATAGGTAACGTATGTACCTACTAGCTTTTGCCCGCGGCTTCGCCCGCGTGGATGTCGGAAAATATCAGAAATGACGATTTTTCATACAAACTTTCATCCCCTATTTAACTACCATAGGGGTTGTATTTCGAAAAATCCTTCGTTATTTCTTGTCTACATTATAAAACGAACTTCTGTGTAAAATTGCAGCTTTCTAAGTCCAAGGGTTTGGGCTGCTGGGCGTTGATGAGTCAGTCAGGACTTTTCTTTTTATTTATATATACCTAGATAGATTTCTGAAATTGTACCTCATAAAAAGTTTAAAAACAAGTCCTCGACACAGGGGCGTACCGTAAGTTTGTTGGGCTGGGCTAATACTACTTGGGGGCTTTAATAATAAACTAACTAATAGCCAGTTTGTTAATAAATTGTTTTCGGTATCTAATGCTAATGATGTACTAGGTACAGTCAGTGCCCAGTATTATCTAACCCCTCGTATAAAGAAGAAAAGAATAGAGGGATTAGGTAATGTTAGTAACTGAAACCTTTTCTTTCTTATTTTTAACACGACTGCCCCAAAAAAAAGAGTGATAGTAAAAAAACGTTGCCCCCACAAGGAATTTCTCTTGTATCGTGGGTTCGTTCACAAACATACAAATACCTAGACCCGGAACAATTATCTGTAAGTAGGTCATACAATATTTGTTCCGTGAGGGGATCGAACCCGTGACACGCAGCGCAACAGTCCATTGCTTGGCCACTGCGCCAACCGTGCCATCAAACTGTAGGTACTATGGCGGTCTTATGCGCCTGATCACCACTAAGCTCATTTTTGCTTGCACTCAAGAAATAGAATCGCTCGCTAGCCCCGCCCCGTTGCCTTTGTATAGTAACAATGAATGAAAGATAATATAGCCAGCCGAGCGCACGGCGTGTGCTGCCGGACGATATTTATTATTACTTTCAAACTTCTATTACTCGAAATAATCCTTACCTAAATTGGCTTACGTTACTTATTATGTGGATGGTAATTATTATTAACTTATACATAGGTACTCAAAATCCTATTTCATAGCTACCTCAGTATAGCAAAGCAATGAGAAACAACAGAAGTGTGATAAAATAATTTAAATCCCTTGCCGACAAAGTTTAAAAAGTGAAAACAAAGCGCATCGCTATGTTTAAGGTTTAATCCCTTGCAAAAAATTGAATACAAAGGCCTTGCGTCTGCATGTTTTTCTTGAACTTAATTAATTGTTAAGCTGTTTGTTGTTATTTGTTTATATATGTGCTGCTCTTTTGTGTTGCTGCTGTCCATTACGAATAAATACATATTCTATTCTATTCTAACTTCTTTAGAATTTGAAACAGTAGTTAACTATTGTCTTTGTTTTAAATTGCATGCCGAAGTAAAAACATGCTTTGTTCTATAATATGACAAAATACCGAACCCAAACCGCAGTTTTATTATCTAAACATAATAATAGGGTTGAAACTTAAGTAGTAACTTAACTTAAACTATTTAAGAAAAATGTGTACTGTATGTCGATTATAATCTACAATCACTTACCAAATAGTCTTCAAGAATTACCGATGACGATGTTTAGAAAAATACTTTTCAAACTATTAATAAGTAAAAGATATTACTCTGTTAAAGAATATTTAGATGACAAGTCAATAGAACTTGTAAATTGTAAGCTAGATTAATCGACTTCGCTCAGTTTTGTAAGACATTTGCACGCCATGTTATGGCAGGGTATGCTGAAACAATTTTTTACTGTAACATCTTATATACCATATTCTGGCAAATAAAATATTTTGATTTTGATTTTAACTTTGTTCTGTTTTAAAAGTTTTTGATTTTTTTTTTTGTAAATTCATGTGTATCTGCAACTTATCAGGTTATTTTAATGTCGCACAGGTTCGCGGTTAGGCAATCAAGGTTCAGGTAAACAAAGCAATGGTCAATATTCAAAAGGTCCGGTAAACGCGCCGAAGTTAATTATTCGTCCGTAAAAAAATCGCAAAAGGAGTACACAGGATACGTCACTAAGCTGCGAAGTGCAGATTGCAACTAATTGCGTAAGCGCTTCCCTAATAGGTGTAAATTTTGAGGGGGCGTGGCACAGCGCCTCGGCTCGATTTAGGCGAAAAATTTTTTAAATGATCAGGCGGAACTGTCTTTGATCGTACACATACATGGTATAGTAAAATATTTTTAGGCAGACGTCTTTTACAGTACATTTTTAGGGCTTTCATGTAATTTATAATATTCAAAATTTTTAAATGTAACTATGTAACGTAATTATTTTAATGTTATTATTATTTAGTCTTAATTTTTAAATGTAAAGTTTCATTTTTAAATGTATTTATTTAAAAGTAAAGATTTTTTATGCAATTTACTAATGTAAAGTTTTAACTTTTGAATGTATTTATTTTAATGTACCTAATAGTAAAAAGGTTTTTTTTTATGTAGGTTGAGAAACCGGACCTTATTACTAAGCCTCCGCTGTCCGTCTGTCTGTCTGTCACCGGGTTCGATCTCATGATCCGTAATAGGTAGACAGCTAAAATTTTCACAAACGTGTATTTCTGTTGTCGCTATCATCATCATCATCATCATTTCAGCTGAAAGACGTCCACCAGCAGGTAACCTTCACCAGGTCAGGTCAAGTCATCGGTCCACCTAGTGAGAGGCCTTTCAACGCAACGTCTTCCGGTTCGCGGTCGCCCTCCCAGAACTTTTCGGCCCATCGGCCAATTCGTTACAAAAAACAACAAAAATAAAAGGCGACTCGTACTACGATGGTACGGAATCCGACAGGCGAAATTTTTGCAGTGCGTTGCCGAAACGCGTCGTGTACAGTGCGATCAAATTATCTTGGCAGGTCCGAACTTCGTGCAGGTCATTTTGTTACAACTAATGTTTAAAAGTGTTACGATATTTATTTTATTTGTATTTCTCACTGTAAATTAGATATTTTCTGATCGTTTAAGTATTGGTTTATCTGGCAATAACAGTTTTCTTCGCAAGTTTACATGCGTAAAAGTTCGCAGAGCCTATGTTCAGACCTGCCAAGATAATTTGATCGCACTGTACTCAGGCCAAGAGCCGTGGACTTTGCATACTGACTACCACGCTGGCTACCAAACTCTAAAAATCCCAGTGTACCTATTGTAAATCCTCTTTTAAGAATCTGTCAGTTGGGTGCAAAAATAGGTACTGAAAAAAATAAACTATTGACATATTCAATCAAAATTTAAAATTCAACATGCACAAAAATACAAAAAAAAAGCAGTAGGTACCTACGATTCTAAATATTTATAATAATGGGCAATATGACAATGGTGTATGTTTATGAATTCTTAGTTTTATTGTCTTGCATCTAACATAACAGAATGGACAACTTAGTAAGTATCATCTATTTGTCACTAGCTGTGGGTCGCGACCTTCGTTTTTCAGCCAAATATGTCCACTGCTGGACATAGGCCTGGGACCAAGTGCACATCCAGCTGATCCCCGCAACCTTCACCAGGTCATCGGTCCACCTAAGTAGTGGGAGGTCTTACAACGCAACGTCTTCCTGTTCGCGGACGCCACTCTAGAAATTTTCGGCCCCATCGGCCATCAGTTCTGCGAGCAATGTGCCCTGCCCACTGCCACTTAAGTTTGGCAATTCTTCGGGCTACGTGGGTAACCTTGGTTCTCTTGCGGATGTCTTCTTTTCTGATGCGACCTTCATTCGCGTAAAATTATTATAAAAAAAATATTACTTTCCCCTTTCCCTATTTTAATCTTTAAAATTTTGTTACCAATTTCAAAGGGTTTGTTATTATTTTACACGGATTCCTAATTATTTTTCTAGCCTATGTTAGACCTCAACTATTTGCTAGTAAAAGTCCCTTCAAAATTGGCCCAGCCGTTTCGAAGATTAGCCGAAAGCACATTACATTGTGTTATTTATTTCATCACCACTACTATCAAAATGGTGAAGGAAAACATCATGTGGAAACCGGCATGTCTATAGAACCAAAAAATTCGACAGACATGTGACATCTACCAACCCGCACTGGGCCCGCATGATGGATTATACATAGTTCATCTCTCTCATAGAGAGAAGCCCTGAGTCCCTGCAGTGGGAACATTATAGACTGATTATTATATTGTTTCAGCAGAGCTGTTCAAAGGGTTCTCCACAGAGTTACCCACTTGGTGGTCCGTATCCGAGGCAATGTCAACCGTATCCACAAAAAGGCTGGGTGTATCTACAACAGGGCTCGCCGTATGTATACCAAGGTCGACTGTATCCGCGACAAGATAGGCTGGATCTTAGCCACACTGAAGCGGACCCCAAGCACAATTTGACCAGAACGCGACGACTTACAAAAACTGGACTTTTATGGTACATATTTTGTGAATAGGAAACCGGCATGTCTTAGAACCAAAAAATTCGAAGACATGTGACATCTACCAATCCGCACTGGGCCCGCGTGGTAGATTATAGCCCATCCCCTCTCCTAGAGAGGAGGCCTGAGTCCCTGCAGTGGGAACATTATAGGATGATGATTTTGTGAATGGCATCTCGCAGTTCAAGCCTTTTTTTTAAGCGACGGGAAATCATCAAATGACTCCTCCCACCCTGAGCGGAGCAGGAGAGACTGTCAAACTCTTACTGGCTAATTAAAACCCATCCATGTTTCTTCTAATGCCCAATTAAAATGTCTGGTTCTGATCGGACAGTAAGCCATCCCACGCTTACTGTCCGCAGGCCCTCACAGTTAAACCTAGGAGGTTGTCGGCTGCTTGGTTTCCCCTGGGTACCTTAAGTGTAAGGCCTCCACCCAGGGCAAAAAAAACTAACCGACTACACGCTAAGGGCCTCGACTTAGGGCGTCACTGAGAGAGGATAGCAAGGGGACAGGCTGGATCTAAGTGATTTTTCTGGTACTGACTGATTTGTTCGCTATACTCTTCAAGGCGAGGCGTCAGAGAATGCCACAAAATACAAAATTTTTTTTTACGTTAATTTGCAGGTAAGTGTCAGGTTGCACATGTTGATTCAAATATAATATAATGATTCGCGACCGTAATAAATGACAGAGTTATAACCACTAAAATCAGCAATACAACAGTTCATTTAATCCCATTCAATGACTATTCCATGAAAAGGTAATTCTTTATGATTTAAACGTTTGCAGCTAGCAGATAGGTTTCATTACACTCTTGTTGCTTCAGGCCTCCTAGTCCGAACATGAAGCGGTGGTACTCCCGTGGCGTGAAGGTTTGCGGAGTACGCCAGGCCACAGCGCTGGCCCTACTCCACGACCTGGTGGCAAATATAGGCCTGCACTGGACTGACAGCTCGCCGCAACCGCCAGAAGTCACACCTTCCACTGAACGCCTGTCATCACCACTTGGGATATGTTTGCAATCAATCGAAATTGCATCTTTTTAGCAAAGGTTTGGCTTTTTTTATCACTGTGTTTAAGAAAATTTCTAAACACCTTGTTGACGCTTCCTCTGACCCAAGGGCTGGCTTTTTTTTTGCCAGAGGCTAAGCGTTGCCATACAACGTGGCAACGCTGCCAGCCTCTTGGGCGCTTCCCTTGCTAAGAGTTGAGGAGTTTTTCGATGCCCTTTTATAGACAGTTTGTATTTAGTTTAGTTTATAAATTTTGTTCTTATATTCTGTGTTTCTGACTACGTATTTTTCAGCGCATAGCCGTTTACGAGCGTATATAAACGATCGTTTCATTTTACGCTTCAACAATCGAACGATTGTTCGAATATTTTGGTTCTAGGACATGCCTTTTTCCTCACGATGTTTTCCTTCACCGTTTTGAAAGCAGCGGTGATGGATTAAATTGCACAAAGTAATGCGCCTGCCAGGTTTGAAACCACGACATACTGCTCGTAAGTCTGGGTCGCCACCAGTGGGCCACCGCTCCTCCCTGCTTGCTCCCGGGGACAAGCCTATTGCATTGCAAGGAAGTGTAGTTCCTAAGCAGCGGTGCCCAGACGTGGGGTCGAACCCAGGCAGGCACATTACTTTGTGTAATTTATTTCATCACCGCTGCTCTAAAAACGGTGAAGGAAAACATCGTGAGGAAACCGGCATGTCTTAGAACCACAAAATTCGAAGACTTCTGACATGTACCAATTCGTACTCGGTCCGCGTGGTAGATTTTTTAGCCCATTCCCTCTCAAAGAGAGGAGGTCTGTGTCCGAGCAGTGGGAACATTAATAGGCTGGTGATGATGATGATGTAGTTCCTAAGAGCACTGAACCGGCTAGCACTTTCTTTAAGTCCTGTTTTAGACCAATAAATACATACTTGTTCATTCTTGCTTTCTTTATAGGGTGTAGCACCCGCTATGAGAGAAAAAAATATTTTCTACATTACTTCACTTGCTCTTGAAGTCTTCAGTTTTGGAAACAGATTTTTGTTTTTTTTTTTATACAGAGAATGATTTTTGATTCTCTTTCATGCAGGCCAGAAACAGCATCCGTCAAGAAATTATGAAAGAACTCCTTAGAAGAACCCCCATACGAATGCTATTGGTAAAGAAAAGCCACGTTTGTGCCCAAGACAAGCAACCTCTTGGCGCCGGCTACGGAGGAATACAGATAGTTGCTGTTACTGATGCAACGCCTGCCCCAAGAAGACAATCTTCACCTAAAGGTACGCTGGTTCCCGTCGTGGCTGCGGATTGTTCAAAAGAGATACCGCGGCCTCGACACAAAAGGCTTAGAAGGAACATGGGGGGTTTTTAGTCAGTAGAAGTCTGACACTCCCTACCGCTTTACCCAGAGCGGGAGGAGTCATTTGATGATTTCCAACCGAACAAAAAAAAGTTACGCTGGATGAAGACCAAAGACACGATGGAAGACTGTGTGAAGGATGATATAGCTAGAAAGGAGGTGACTGCTGAGATGACGAGAAATAGAGAAGTGTGGAAGAAGAATTCATACTGCGCCGACCTCAAATTAATTGGGATTAGGGCAGGAGAACGATCATCATCATTTCAGCCAAAAGACATCCACTGCTGGACATAGGCCTCCCCCAGGCGTCGCCACATTGACCGGTCCCGTGCGTCTCTCATCCAGCGGGTTCCTGCAACCTTGACCAGGTCATCGGTCCACCTAGTGGGAGGCCTTCCAACGCAACGTCTTCCGGTTCGCGGTCGCCATTCCAGAACTTTTCGGCCCCATCGGCCATCCGTTCTGCGAGCAATGTGCCCTGCCCATTGCCACTTAAGTCTGGCGATTCTTCGGGCTACGTCGGTAACCTTGGTTCTCAAGCGGATGTCCTCATTTTTGAATCATCACGCAAGGAAACTCCGAGCATAGCCCTCTCCATTGCCCTTTGGGTGACTTTGAGCTTTCTGATGAGGCCCATTGTGAGCGACCACGTTTCGGTCCCGTATGTAATCACAGGCAACACACACTGGTCATACACTTTCGTCTTGAGACAGACACTGGGGTAAGTTGGACGAGAAGATACCGCGCAACTTCCCGAACGCTGCCCAGCCGAGTGATTCGACGATTGACCTCTTTCTCGAAGTTAGATCTACCCAACTGGACCGTTTGTCCCAGGTAGACATAATCGTCCACAACTTCGAGCGTAGAGTCTCCGATCTTGATAGGAGTGGGTGCTACATGAACTTTCAACATAACCTTGGTTTTGTGTTCATTTTAAGACCCACTCTTTCGGAAGCTCTACTGAGGTCATCGAGCATTGCACTGAGGTCTTCCATGGTCTCAGCCATGACCACTATATCGTCGGCATACCGAAGGTGAGTGATGTACTCGCCGTTGACGATGAATGATGATAAATGTTAAGTGTTCAAAAGAACGGATATTTTTAAACACTCGCCTCAACAGAGCCGACGGCGACGGATAAACCGAGGCTGTCAGTTAATTAGTTCATGAGGTGCTTACACCAGCGCCGAAATATCGAGAGCTCATAACAAATAGTAAAAACTTCGAGTTATGTTTACTACATAGTAACTCCATCCATCGTTTCTTTGACCATCCTCTACTCTTAGAACGGTAATCTTATATATTATAAGATTAGTCAACTTTGTGAAGAGGAAATAAATGATATATTAGATATATATTCAACTAACTCAATATTTTCCTCACGTACGAGTATATACATTTTTCTATTAGCATCAACCTACTACACAACTTGAACTATAAATTAAAACTCTTTCCACAGGTCAATCAAAGAAGAAAAGAAAAAAAGAGAAAAGAGGCGACGATGCAAATCCAGAATGTAACATTATTTCGCTAAAATGTATTGGGATTGCAATCATTGCATGTATATTATGCTGCTTATTAGGACTCCCTGTAGCTCTCCTGATCATTTTAGTGCTTGTCGCGGCCTGTGCTGCTCTTGTAGCTCTTGGAGCCGCTGTCATCAGCATCCTGGAACAGGCCGCTAGGACGGCGTATAGATATATTCGCAGCATAAAGAAATAAATACCCGAGGAATCTCGTTATAATAAATGGGTGGTCACCGGCCCAAGACAAGATCTTTATCAAGCCGTACACCGGCCAGTTAGAAGTTTTTAATAACGGCATAGCCTGCATAAATAAGTCCTTTATTAGACATACAAGCGGTTACAGCGCCGCTTTACCCACGAAAGTGGCCCAGATTTATACAGCCTAAGGTTCTACAATGTCTCTAAAATATTCGTAAATATGTGTTAGTACGGAGATACAAAGGTGCTATGTGAACGGTAGTGTGCGCCTAATTACCTAAAATAACGCGACTGTGGTGCTTGCATGACATTTGGACGCGTCTGTATCTCTGAATTAGAGTTTACAGATCTGTATTAGACATACAGTAGCAATATTATATTAACAAAGTCGTCTATTAGAAAGTGATTGATAGAACGACTGAAAATAATGGAAAAATAAACAACAGTAGTGTTGATTTTTCTTTTTATGGATGCAAAGTACCAGTGTGAATATATTTTAACTAAAATTTTCACGCGCTTGCATTTTATGCAGATTTTTTGATAAAAAGTTTATTTGATTAGAAGGTGTGTATTTTGAATTTAGTTTGTATAAGATAGTTGTTTCTTTAGAATCCTGGGCGAGAAACAGTGAAGTGAATTCGGTAAATAAGTTATAAAAATCATGTATTAAAAACTATAATGGCGTCTCGGTTATAACAGCCTTCAGGATTTACTAGAAACATTTTATCGATTTAAGCCGCTAGTATCTACTATAGCAGACCTTTCGGTTCAATAATTGTGATATTGACGCTCTATTTACTCTTTTCGGTGTACGTACATCGGTAATTTATATATTCTTTTAAGAGTCTAAGGTTGTGAAACGGACTATTCTCTGCTGTAGATATAGAGTCTCAAAAACTATTTAACAGCTTAGACATCTAGAAATATACAATAATTATATAATCAAGGTCCCATTAAAATATGTGGACAAATTTTAACACAGCGTTCAGTAGGTCTAACCAAAGATATCTAAACAAAGAAAAACATTAAATAAAGTGATTTTTTTTTACTTAAAATAATAAATTGCCGGCGCTCTAGAACAAACTTATCCTATAAGAGTAGGTACTTAAATGCGTTTTTCTTATTATGTTTTTTACCATCGTCCTTAGTTTGGTGGTCTGAGTGATTTCTGAAATTTTGTCCACCTATTTTAATGGGATTTTATACAACCCAAAGCGCTTTAAAAGAAGCTTATAACTCCATTTAAAAACATAACTATTAAAGCCCTCTTTAAGACATAAAGATGTTTTAAAAGATATTTTTAACTCTACTATAAATCAAATTCTCGTACAATAACTCTATAACACGCCTTTGTATCTTCATTGGGATTGTATTTACTGTTGTAAGGCATTGTATTGTATTGTACCGGTACACTACAAAAATACGAAAAACTATTCCGACATTCATAAATACGAATTCCAAAACACCGATTGTCATAATTCCGAATTATTAAAAATTCCTAGTCTAACAACTCCGATTTATCATTGATCCTATTTTGTTAATTCCGAAATTGTAATATTCCTAACGTTTATAATTACTACTATCAAAATTCCGAGTTTCAATTGATCGAATAACAAAATTTCCGACTTAATGATAATTTAACATTAAAAATACGAATTCCGATTATTAAAGTACCAATTAATTAAAATTCTGAATTAATAGGAACGCCTTGTAAAACTGAATAGCAAGCATGCAGCAATCATGCAGCAATCATGCAGCAAGCTAACAGCAAGCATGCAGCAAGCATGCAGCAAGCATGCAGCAATCATGCAGCAAGCTAGCAGCAAGCAATCAGCAAGCTAGCTGCAAGCACAAATAAATCGTATTTATGACTTTCGGTAAAATAACTTTTTTTTTCTTTTTTTTTACTTAAGAGCAAACGCGAGTTTTATAATGCGTAAAAGTATATGATTCACTGCAGTAATCAAAATCAGAAAAATATATGATATTCTTCAGGATATATGCTAGTGACATAGTTTTGTGAAAACATAATACAACTAACTTTGCTCGATAGAAAAAAAAAAGCGAAGATACCGCTAAAAATTTATTTTAACGAGGAAAAACAATACTAAAATACATGTCATCGTTCTGATTTTTTTGCCAAATAATTCTACAAGCAACATACTAAAATCATAGTGTTTTACTTTTTTAGTCCAATCAATAGTTTTTTTGTAAATCGCAAAATACCACTAATTTCGCACTATTCGGCCGCAGCGAAAGACGTAACAACCGCTTTGTAGTGCAAGCTGATTAGAACTTTATTCTAACAGTACCTATTTCAAGCGAAGTTTGAACCACTACAAATAGGGTTGCTAATCTGAGGTAGCATACGCTCTTAAACAAAAAAAAACGATGCTGTGATTCGAAAGTCGTGTGACGTCACAGTTTTTTTTATTTTTTCTAAAAAGTGACGTCACTCATGATCTTTGACACGTTTTATTTTCGTATTTTTTTAATAATTTGATAAAACAAAAAACACCTATCCATTGATATAAAAACTACTAAACTAAACGCAGTAATTTATAAGTCAATGCACCTATCCAATATTTTTCGATTATCTAATAGACTACTGGCCCGTGTTGAAAAAATTATGGGTCATGTGAACCAAAATGAGGAAATGGAATAAAAGAAAATAAGAATGTTATTGGTTTTATTTCAAATATCCCTAGTAGTTAACTAAATTCCCATTGGCATACACAGGATCGAATTATCAATTCTTTATACATTACGTCACTGCCTGTAAGCCTTCACAATGAAAAAAATAATTGAATCGATAATAAGGGTTCATCATCTTCCTGCCCTTATCCCATTACTTGGGGTCGGCGCAACACGTTTCCTTCTTCCACTCTCCCCTATATCGAAAGGGTTCATCATTTTATTTATATTACTTTCCTTGGGGTTCATTGAATAACGATTTAGTCACTTGAACGTCCCCGTCTCTTTTGACACTCTTCTTCTTCTAGGTCTCAGGTTTCCGCACTTAGTCCTTAAAGGTGGACCATTGTGCGTGAGCCGTGGCGGCCGATTATTCCAACCAGCCCACCTCCCTCCAGAAGCAGATCAGACTTCCAGGTCTCCTCAGGGCATCCACAAGGGATCGTGGTGTTCCCAGGGTCTCCTCACGAATCTTGGTAACGCCTGTGCACTCAAGGAGCACATGCGCCACAGTTTCCTCCGCCTCCATGCATGCTCTGCACAGGGGACTAAAAAATATGACTAAAATTTATGTAAGTACTTAGGTACATATATTTTTGATATACTTAATCCAATAAACTCCACTAAAATAAATTATAAATCCTTGCCAACAGCCACAAAATAGCAGCGTTTTTCCTGAAATAAAACGCTTATTAAATTACTTACCTAAATTCGAAGCTTAAAAGATTGAGACAGCACCTTCGTTTCCGCGTAGTTCCCCTCTCTCTTTCTACCCTATATACCCTTCTCTTTCGCACATCCCTCCCCTCTCCACCTCACCACCAGGTGGGCTCATGGCCTGATGCGTCTGAGCGTCTTGCTCATTGTGTTGAAAATCAACCAGGCAGGAATTAAGTTAAGCTTCGAATTTAGGTAAGTAATTTAATAAGCGTTTTATTTCAGGAAAAACGCTGCTATTAAATAACTTGACCGTCAATTCGAAGCTTAAAAGATTGAGACGTGTTTGTTATCGCCTGGTGGTGAAGAACGCCAATGTGAGAATGTTATTAAATCAGAATTTAATGTCCAAGGACTTATACAGGGGGGAGTTATGATATTGTAGTTTTACATATTCCTAAATAAAAACAAAAAACATCGATGTGCGTATAAACTTTAATTTTTACTTAAACAAAAGAAATCGTTTAACAATCACTACCTATTCGATTGAGGTAAACTAAAAATAAGAAAACTTCAATGACAATTTATATTACTGGAACAATCTAGTTAAGAAATTATAAAATTACCGTAGGTAATCATTAATTATTGTGTGATACGATTACATAATCACTCACTTAATTTATAGGATCAAACAAATTCGTTATGGTTATACCAGAAACCGAGGCAGCTGGCATAACTTGACGTTTATAGAATTTCTGGAAAATATTTTCAACTTTCCAATTACCTCTAGCCAAGATGGTATCAATTGGAAGATTTTCTGACCAATTTTTTTTGATGCAACTGCAGACCGGAAGCTACCAGGAGTCCCTATTATCTTGGCTTCTAATAGGAGAGATCTAATCCAACCTGCTATCACAGCTCGAGAAGCAGGTCTAGCCTGACCCCTTAAGTTCACAAATAAATTGTGACATTTAGCCAAATTCCGTCTATTTTCGAGTAGGTCAATAGTCTGACGTATCCAACACAGGATCTAGATTCCTGTTATCAAGATTTTTTAATAACTTCCAACCAGATTGTCTATGCGTAGCAGAATCAGTTTTGGAACCAAAAACTGGCCACATTATCACACTATCATCTGACATAATTAAGTGATCAGAGTCAATACAGAGGAGAGTTAAATCATGAACTCGTCTGCCCGAACAAAGGAGTAGTAATGCAGCTGTATGCCTAGATGTTGCGAAAAGATTGTTGGAGTCTATGGTACTATTCGCTAAATGAGACAATAGATCATCAATGTTCCAGATAGGGGGTTTGCTTGTTACCGGCTGTTTAAGAGCAATTGATTTTAGCACATGCTTTACTAAAGTATGGGAACTTAAAAGGCTACCTGAATCAGCATTGCACAGGGTAGCAACTACAGATTTATGCAAGAGTATTGTATTATACGATAATTTTTCAATTAAATACAAATCCGCTAAAAATTGTGCCATTACAGATCCTTCTGGATTAACTGGGTTAATTTTATGTTTTTCTGCCCATTTTAACCATCGAGACCAAGCAGCTCTGTAGGTTTTGCGAGTTGATGACCTCCATGATGATTCTAACAATTTTATTTGGTCTGAATTCCAGTTTTTCAAGTTTTGACCCCACCCCCACATTTCCATATCTCTAAAGTTATATCTTGGACTCTGGGAGGTGGAAGGCCGGTAGCTGTGTTCACTAAATAATGGTCCAGGTTCCGAATAGTGAAGGGATCAGTTCCTATTGCTCGTGTCTTCAGGTCTCCTCTCCAGAAAACTCGGTCCCACCGAGGAACCACCAAAAGGAAAATTCCGGTCGCACGGTTGAGGTGCGCTAGTACTCTTGGAACCAGACAAGGTGGTGGGAACACCCACGCTAGCTGGTAGTTCCATTCGATCGAAAACGCATCGTGATGAATGGCCTGTTTGTCGTTCAAGTCCAGTGAAACATAATTGGCAACGACATGAGCCGTTTCCGAGGCAAAAAGGTCTATTACCGGGATTCCGAATTTCCGAAAGATTGTTTCGGTGCATCGAGATATTAAGTGCCATTCTACGGCAGCCCGACCCCGAGAAAGGCGATCGGCCAGGATGTTGAATTTCCCTGGTAAGTGAAAAACTTTTAGAACAATACTGTGTTGGTTCCGTACCTCGAAAACCTTCTTTGTAATATTCATCAGGGGTTTTGATATTGTCCCCCCCTCGTTGCGCAGGTAAGCTACCACAGTCTTGTTGTCGCACTGTACAAGCACTGTGGAGCATCGCAGGAGCTGACAATGACCTTGTAAGACTTTTAAAATTGCCAGCATTTCTTTTTGGTTGCAATGCAATCCGGTCTCCTGCTCGCTCCAAGGTCCTGACAGTGACCGACTGTCCAACTGTGCGCCCCATGCTATATCGGAGGCATCTGTTGTAAGGAAATGACTTGGAGGTGCAATGTGAATTGGTGTCCAGGCTTGGTAGTTTTGCATCCACCATTCCAAATTTTCTTGTGCCTCTGCTGGTAAGGCATGCAGGCTTTTTGACGATTTCGGAATCGAATTTAGGAAATCTAACAAACTCCGGTGATTGAGCCTGCCGTTTGGAACTACAAAACTGGCAAAATTCAGCAGGCCTACAAGGCTTTGTAGGTCTTTTAATACCACTTTGTTGTCTCTCCGCATGCGTGACAATTTGGCCAGAAGGCCCTGATATTTGTCTAGCGGAAGTCGTTTTTGATTGAGCCAGGGGTCCCAATGAACACCTAAATAGACCAAATTCTTTTGGGGCGTGAGCTCGGATTTTTGGAAGTTGATCTGCCAACCTAGGTATTGTAGCCGTTGCACCACTAACTGAACCTGTGATCTGAGAACGCCTATATCCTGATGAGCGATCAAAAAATCGTCTAGATAGACAATTAAGCGTATGCCTTCTTCGCGCAAAGTTTGAGCGATCCAATTGGTCAGGGACGCAAAAACCTTTGGAGCCGTGCTTAGCCCAAATGGGAGGCATGTCACTTGGAGTAATTCTCCTTTGTAAATTATTCTGAGAAACCGTCGTTGGGACTGACAAATGGTCAAATGAAAATAGGCTTGGGAAAGGTCTATCTTGCAAAGCCAATCTCGAGGCTGTAGAAAATCTGGTATTCGAAAAATGTTTATCAGCTTGAATCGGTCTGTGAAAACAAACTCGTTTAGAGCTTTCAAGTTGAAAATTGGACGGACGGAGCCATCGCCTTTTGGTACCAAAAATATTGTTGATAAGAAGCTTGGGGATATATCTGCCTTCTCGAGAACGCCCTGTGCTTTCATTTGATTTACAAGCATTGACATTTCTGGTGACGTCAGAATATTGAAGGCACTGTTTGTTACATTTGGGACAATCAGTGGAGGTTTTCGAAGGAATGGTATTCGAAAACCATTTATTATTTTTATAATGAATTTTGGAGCTCCCAAGTGTTCCCAACGGTGGGTAAAGCGGGTCAACTGGCCGGCTCTGAACTCGGTGCTCGCGCGACTCGAGTTAGTTGCTCCGTTTTTTAAACTGATCGTTTTTAGACGCGCTATTGGACGCGTTCTGATTTCGAATGTTTTTGAATTGGCCCTTGCCTGATCGATTATAACGACCTGCTTGGGATCGAAAGGAACCTCTTGTATTGGGGGCTCCTCGTCGATTAGAGTGGTTGTTTACATATCCCTGAGGACATTGAGAATAATAGCTCCCCTGCGGAGGAGCGTTATATGCCGGATGTGCAGCGTGAGCATGGCAGCATCCAGGTACAATACCTTGCGAAGGCTTGTTGTAACAGACCGCCCCCTGCGGAGGGCGGTTGTTAGATACAGCTTTACTAGATCCAGCTTGATGGGCAGAGCTGTCATTACTTCTCATTGGTAAGAACGCTTTCTTAACACCACCAATTTTTTCGAGGGCAGTTGTAAAAGACTCAGCATTAAAAAGGTTCTGGCATGAGGGAGGTATTTTACGTAAAGATGATTTTATAAGAGGATCTCGAATAAATTTCAATATGGCATCACGTCTCATCTGAATAATTTCGGCTCTGTGGCCACAAAGTAATTGCAGTAAATCGGATGATACATTATGCACATCACCTTTGAAAAATATTTCAAGAATTTTTTCTTGTAAATTATCAAAACACAATTTATCTCGTTCGTCTTTTGCCCATGTTAAGAAACTTTTCAAAGAATCTTGTAAAACCTCCCTAAGTTTTAATAAACAGAAAGTTTGGGCAGCATAGGCCCTATCTGCTTGAGCTAAATGACGCGTAGACTCATAGGCTTTGATTTCGTCATTAATCTCTAAATCTAAAAAACCAGGTGAATGGTTATACATTTTTTGAGTATCGGCATAACGAACATCACACCAGTCAGTATTATCAAAATGCTGAATACGGTTTAGGGTATCTATAAAATCGCTAGGTGCTTTAGGGACTGACGGTTCCTTAAGCTTGGTCTGAATACTAAACGAAAACTCTTTTGTGGCTTCACTGCTACCCTCATTAATATCATTATCACAAAATAATTCGCGGCTTTCATTTAAATCAATGCAGGACTCATTACAAAAATCTATCGGATAGGTGTGAGTACTATTATTATTTTTACGGCCAAGCAAGTCACGCAGCTCCTCAACCTCCTTAGATAATTTATTATTAACTCTAATGTTCCTAGAACGTCGCGAACGTTTTGATTTCTTATGCCGGTGGCGTCGTGAACGTTTTCGTTTACGCCCTACCGATTTCCTTGAACTACTAGAGCTTGAAGATGTGCTACTAGCGCTACTCGAGGAACTGCTGCTCGATCGGTGGCGTGATGGGCCCGGAGTAACTGACACATCACCAGTTTCAGAAGGTATAGCCCTGCCTTCCATTCTAATAATACGAAATAACACTCCAGTGATTTAAATAGTATTAACAATAGAAAATAAAAATCACAAATGTAGGGTAGGATAATCAATTCTTGTAGAATAATCTACAGCAGAAAAAAAAATTAAATTTATCCACATAAAGACAATGTAATCTAATATGTGGGTATAAATAAATCGAACAGCAAAGCTGTTAGGTATGTACGGTTTAAAAATATATTCTGTGCAAACACAAAAACGTGAATAAACTGCGCTCGGTGTTAACACTTTAACACGTTAGCAACTGTAAATTTAATTTTGGGGAAATATAAGATGGTTCGTGGTCGAACCGAACGCGCCGGGAAACGAAACGCCAATGAGCAAGACGCTCAGACGCATCAGGCCATGAGCCCACCTGGTGGTGAGGTGGAGAGGGGAGGGATGTGCGAAAGAGAAGGGTATATAGGGTAGAAAGAGAGAGGGGAACTACGCGGAAACGAAGGTGCTGTCTCAATCTTTTAAGCTTCGAATTGACGGTCAAGTTATTTAATAGAAGCTTTTGCATTTGACATTAAAAATCGTAGGCGTACGTAGAGGCTGTTGTCAAAGTCGAGGATGTTTTGCTTACAGAATACCGATTTCCAAAATGAAATGTCAAATAAGTAATTCCATCTCGCGCCGTCTACAGCCGTGCAGCGCTAGTGTCGACAGCCTTGAAAAAGTTATGAAGGAGAATACGAATCGTGTGTTCACCGCTGTAACAGCCGCTGCGATCAAGGCTGTTGCGATGTTTGCGCTTAGCGAATCGCATAGCAGGTGACCTATCTAGAACGATATAGGACTTCGATCAATAATAGTACTAGATTAAGCATCAGGAACAAAACTAAGTCGCTCAAGTGGCCACGTTTGCACACACGTAAACATCTACATAACATCTTAAAAAAAAGTTCAATATTATTAACAACTTCAGATGATTATAAACCTTAACACTTAAACATAACGTTTAATAATCATTGTAAAGTATATTTATTTAAGCCCTTTCATCGGAGAAAGATTAGAAGCAAAACATTTTAAATGTCGCTCCAAAATAAAAAGTCATCAGTACAAAAGTATTCATTCTAAAATGAAACTTAAACTCTAAGCAATACGGTTAAAAGCATTTTGTGTACAATGTCGTGCTTATTCTATTGCGGAACTAGAGTTCCCTGTTCAAGAACATGATACAATAGTTGGTGCGTTGTAGCAAACATTGGCCAAACAACTGAGGCATATAGAATCAAATCAAAGACAGCTAAACGCCACAATTTCAAAAAATTAACTAAGTATGGAGCCATCTAGTGAATTTTTGGTTGCACCTCTCCATTCTATTATTGTAAGGAACAAATACAGCTAAAGCCCTTTAAATTTCGTTCAAAAATTGATTTTGGTATCAAATACAGCTAAGTCACCCTAATGTCCAATCACAACGCTTGAAATCTCGACAACAAAATGGTCAAAATGTTCGCCAATCGCCAGTCATTATCAAAGACAGCTAGGTTCCCTTGAGTAAAAATCTGTTGGTATCAAAGACAGCTAAGTTGTTTTATTTTTTATTATTTTTAGGCTTAATATTTAGTACTCATAGATAAAGGTAGCCAAAACTAATATAATATCACATACTCTAAAATCAAAGGTCAGAGAGTATGAAAACCCCCCTGACTCATAAATTAGAAAAACGTTTTTTTCTGTTCCTGAAAATTTGACAAGGAGGCACTTAGCTATCTTTGATTCTATATGCCTCAATAATATTCGCTGATTTAATTATATTTACAGTTTATTTATGTTTAAATATTATGAAAAAGCACATAATGATATTAAATTACCGAAAAAAAGATATTACTTCCAAAACTTTGGTGTTACGGTGGTTATTTACGCAGTTTTTGAACGCATACTGCGGTATTTTGACGTCTTAATGTTGGCTATGATTGGACCATACTACTTTGAAATAAGACCACAAATACGTTTGTGGTCCTAAATTTCGGGCCGTTTTTGAAGCGCTTATCAGGAATCTAGTACATTATTGATCGAAGATATAGGAGCATAAAATAATAAGATTCAGCACTATGCCGTCACTTGTAAACGGTCCAACCGAGTGCAGGTGAGAATTATTCAAAAGTACAGGTAGAGTGGGTACATTTTGGTCATATATTTTTGTACGGCATTCTTACCATCGATAGATATGACCAAAATGTACCCACTCTACCTGTACTTTTGAATTCTCACCTGCACTCGGTTGGACAGCTTACAAGTGACGGCATAGTGCTGAATCTTATTATTTTATGCTCTTATATCGTTCTAGATAGGTCACCTGGTGGTTCACATGACCCATATTTTTTTCAACACGGGCCAGTAGTCTATACCTGACGGACTAAACAGAATCATATTTTTTTTAGTCAGGAAACATCCCTATTGTACATGTAGATACTCGACAAGAATTTAGATTAAATATCATTTTACCACAAAGTAAAAAACTAGTTGTTTTATTCATTTATTTTTTGTTTCCATTAATTATCCCTGAATTTTGAAAAGCTTTATCTCAGTGTGAACACTTTTTTTGTGTGAATACCATCTATGATTTAAATCCATGTTGTATTTAAAACAACTGCGGCCGTTTCGTAACGGTATCGTTAAGAACATTCGTAACGGTATCGTTACGAATGTTACAATAATATCACGACTGCGGAGTATCGCTAGCTTATTTACTAACTCCGTATTTAATACCTGTAATCCCCGAAAAGTTAGGTAGACACCTCTACCTAACTACTAACTACCTAAAAGTACACTCACATTTCGTCAGTTCTATTTCAAGTCTCAAGTATTGTAGGTGGCGAGCCTGTTGCCATCAACCGAGCACAAAACCAGAGTCCTTGGCTGCTACTGAGAATAATGAGTAATGAGACTCCTTGGTGCTGCTTTTGGTCATTCTCCTTTCAAACTTTTTCTCGAGGTTGAATTTTTCACTTACGACACTATTAATTTGAGCGGAGGAGGTGCGAGATATTGCTATGAAAAAATGGTAGGCGCCAAAATTGGTTTTTTGATTTTCTCATTAATTACTCGTCACATCTTATTTTCAGATTATATTTTATGAGGTACATTGAAGGTACTAACCTCTGGTAAATATTTAAGGTAACCATAACATATCTATCACATCATTAACAGATTCACCCGTCATTCTGACTGTCAGGTCCGCGGCTCACTTTATATTTGTAATTGTTCTTGTTTCGTGGAGGTACTTTGAATTTCATTAAAGGTACATTCAGGTACATTGCTGGTACTAACCTTTTATATATAACATATTCAATTCTGCAACAATACACCCGTCATTCTTACTTACACGACCTGTGGGATTGCGTTACCTTTCAGATGTGAAACATCGAAATTATTTTGTACAGGTAATATGCATACGTCAGGATATAAATATTGTATAAATTATGAAGAAAAAAAAAAGTTTTTTTTTTAAAAAAAGACGACTTAAAGGCCTCAGTCCCTAGGCTACAAAATTCTATCAAAAAAAAAAATTTGTTTCTAATGACAGAATGACATTGACATTTAAATTCACGTGTTTACTTGGCTAGTCAGGAATGCGGACTTTTGGAAATAGTAGAAAATAAATAAAATATATAATGTTGTTGTTAGAAAACAAGGAGATTGACATATTTGTCGCCAGTAGGATTGGTTCTTTCAAACGTAAGTACAGTTTTTCGCTTAATAAACACCCAAAAAGGAGTAGTTTTTTATGGACAACTAAATTGTATGTTTTTATGGTTTTGCTTAACAAAACACTGTATTTCTGTAATATTTTCTGTATTTATGTATGTCTAGTTAGCTACAGAACCCGTTAATGTTCGCTAAATATCAGCTTTATAACGAAAGAGGTTATTATTTAGTAAACACGTTCGGTTTCAAACTTGTAAACAGAGTTCTGCTTGTGACAAGTTTGTTGGCCTGTAGAGTCATTGAAGTCTTTCAAATTGAAGATTTTGACCTTAATTAGATAAAAATCACCACCATTTGCCTGTTCTTGTCCCATTTTACTTGTGGTCAGTGCAAAACGTTTTATTTTTCATTATCCTCTGATCCTCCTTGTTCTGGTAAAAGTATGGTAGCCAAGGTAGCCCACGAAATACGAATTTTCTTAAGTTTTTTGCAATTTGCCAGTCAGTGTCTGATTGTAACAAATGTAACTTTACAGAGTAATAATCTATATAAATAAAGAGAGAAGTCCTGACTGACTGACTGACTGACTGACTGATTGACTGACTGACTCATCAACGCCCAGCCCAAACCCTTGGACCTAGAAAGCTGAAATTTTGCACAGAGGTTCCCTTTATAACGTAGACAAGGAATAAGGAAGGATTTTTCGAAATTCAACCCCTAAGGAATTTAAAAAGGGGATGAAAGTTTGTATGAAAAATCGTCATTTTCACGCGGGCGAAGCCGCTGGCAAAAGCTAGTCACCAATAAAACCCTCATTCCTCAAATGCCTTTTTCATCAAATAGTGGTTATTTGATGAAAAAGGCATTTGAGGAATGAGGATTATGGATTTAAATCAATCCAAGAGGATTTTAGTCATGATTTTTATGATTTTATCTCTATACAATATTATGTGCGCGAATCATATTTTAAACAACATAAAACCTGACACTGATCTGCAAATTGCAATAAACGAAAGAAAATGCCATACAAACACTATGAAAAACCAACTTAACACAAAATATGTGTTTCTGTTACTGCATTAACAATAAATAATATAAATTAAAGGAGTCTTCCCTACTGTGATGGTACGGAACTCTTCATGAACATGTCCGACTTGCACTTGGCCAGTTTTTGATCAATTTTATTACTTTTTTCTACACATAACATTTTCGTAAATTTTAACAGTAATCAACTACTATATTGACTAGAATTAAATCTACATTGGTTTTCAGACATAAAATACCACACGGATACAACGAAGAACAGTAAGAAGAACATTGAGAACCTCGTGGACATTAAGACTTTGGAAAAGGATGAAAGTATCACAAGACTGGAGTGGGGGAATGCGGAGCAGACCGAGATATTGATCGGAAGGAAGAATCAACAGGTGACTACACTTTGTTTTGCTCACCTTCTGAAACTGCTCCGCAGCTAAAGATTATAGCCCAGCTGGTGGCGATAGACTCGCCCCCTATGTCATAGCACTTAAACATAATATCGGGAACTCAAAACAAATAAAAATCACAGAAGATATCCCGTAAGTGACATTTTAAATATAATAATAATCCTTCCAAGCCGGTTTCGGCTACGGCGATATCAACCTACTGGCGTCTATCATGGGCTTTCATGTGGCTAGAAATATTACATTGTTTACAATTATTCTTAAAAGACTGGACCCCTCACCCTAAAAATAAATAGTTAAGTGTACAGTGCGATCAAATTATCTTGGCAGCTCCGAACTTCGTGCAGGTCATTTTGTTACAACGAATGTATAAAAGTGTTATGATATTTATTTTATTTGTATTTCTCACTGTTTAAATTAGATATTTTCTGATCGTTTAAGTATTGGTTTATCTGGCAATAACAGTTTTATTCCCAAGTTTACATGCGTAAAATTTCGCAAAGCCTATGTTCAGAGCTGCCAAGATAATTTGATCGCACTGTACATACATTAATTTGGGCTTGATTGTGTCGGATTTATTTAAAAAATAATATTTTTGTAAGGCGGCGTCCTAATTGGCAACGGTCGTACGATCAAACGATCCGTTCCCGTCGCACGACGAGATTAAACACACTAGTTTCTTTAGTGTGTCCTAATAGAGCTTGCAAGTGATCATGCGACCACAAATCTCTTCTGATGATGTCACGCGGCATCGCGCGAGCCGAACCCGGGGGGCGGGGGACGGTACAGGTACAGGTGAGTCGAGATGAGAGAGAACGAATCGTTTGGTCGTACGACGGTACGATCGATCGCTGCCAATTAGGACGCAGCATAAGACTCTCCTTCGTGAGATTAGGCTCGACGCCCTTAAGACGGGGGTGAATAACGTAATTAATTCTTATGTTATGTAATCCGCAGATACAAATTTACAACACCCTCCAAGGTTTCACAAAGTCCTACACAGCGGACTTTGCCCCAGGGGAGGTTGTAGGCCTCGGCCGCTGCAAGCGGAAACTCCTGGCTGCAGTCTCCAGCGGTGTGGTCAGGATCTGGAGCAAGAAGGTCGAGGAGATCGTAAATGTTGGCAAACTGGACCGAATGAGGATCTGTGCTGATGATAACACTGTTTTTGGTACAGGTTAGTTGATCTTTCTACTTCTTTTCGTTCAGGTGCAATCGGTCAAGCCGGGTACACACTTACGCAAAGTTAAATTGCAAGGTAACATGAAAGGAGCATGCGTGCGGCGAACAGTAGACTACAAACGCACACAACCCGTCCACACTGGCTCTCCGTGAACATTGCGCGCCCCGCGTGTGTTCGGAGAAAAACCGACAAATGGCGGATCGCGGCCGCGCACGAGTTCAAATGCTCTGTTCGTGCGCGTAGTGTGCACGGTTCGCGCGCGACACTGGGAATTCTGTTTCATTGCGTGATACATCGCGCTAATGTGGACGGAAATTCTTTCCCCGTTTTTTTGTTATTTTTAATTTATATCAGTAGTGTTATTATTCTTTAATTGTTTAATTTATAGTTATTTTGAAAGAATGCTTTAAATAATAATCATTTTTCTAGTCACATCATGTGGTAAACATGCCTGTACCCTAAACAAAAATTACAATCTTGCATACATGTAGGACACATGTTTAAGCAAATAAATATTATCTTATCCTGTCATATTATGTATTTCACAGGAGGCGAAGAGAATGATCTTAAAATCTGGCGCATCGGCGAGTCAGTGCCAACATTTGTGGCTAAAAACTTGGCCCACGACTGGCTTCAACTTAGGAGACCGCTGTGGGTTTCTGACCTGGTGTTCTTGAACGGAGAAGGTGGCCGACTGGCCGCTGTGTGCTCTAGACATGGATATGTGAGGTAAGCCATGGGAAAACAAAACATTATTATGGCTTCCGGCCACCGTAGACGCGGGCCTGTGGACGGTGAGTAATGGGCTAGCTCACCGTCCGTCCGTCCTATGACGATGACAGGCCGTGTCGACGGTGCGTTCGTGTTCCACGCGCGCCTCTAAGAGATGTCAGCAACATGGAAAAGGCCGGGGCTGCGGGTTGTTCGAAAGAGATACTGCGGCCTCGACACAAAGGGCTAACAAGGAACATGGGTGGTTTTTAGTCAGTGGAAGTCTGACACTCCCTACCGCTTTGCCCAGAACAGGAGGAGTCATTTGATGATTTCCCACCATCCAAGCGTATTGCTGCGTATACAAACATATACTTCTGCCTAACTCTTATGTGACAAACAGGCGTGATGTTAGTCTTTCCACAAGTTATAATACTTCATGTTTTATCATTGGCAGGTTATACGATAGTAGAGCTCAAAGGCGGCCGGTCATATCCGTAGATTTTGAAAAAATGGCGGCGACTTGCATCGTCAACAGCTTCGACGAGCGGTGAGTACTAGTACAGTCGAACAAGCTAATAAGCATACAGGCAGAAATCTTTTTAACTCTAGTACACTGAAAATATTGATTGCACTTTTGTTTTATAAAGCGTTTGGCATTAAGCGACTGATGTCAAATGCTGTATCGTTTGACATAAGTCTTATGGGCCTACTACACGCACGCACTTCCCCACAGTTTTGCCTGCGGGATTACTCGGTGCACACAGTACATCGCGCGTGTGGTTTGTAATGGTAATACAGTTTTACCAACCATACGCGCGATGTACTGTGAAGTGTGAACGAAAACTGTGGGGAAGTGCGTGCGTGTAGTAGGCCCATTAATTTATTTGTGTAATCACAAAAATAAATGCAAGTTAGCTGGCTGTACACTTATTACCTTGTTTGACACCATGCCTAAAACAGCATTCCCATACAATATCACCCACAGAGCGTGGTCACTCTCATACAATATGTTAAAAATACCCTGTCCGATCTGAAAGGGGCTTTTTTATTTGATAATGTTATTGAGATACCTTATCTATTACTAACTGATGCCCGCGGCTTCACCCGCGTGGATGTCGTTCAAATTATATACTAAAACCTTCCTCTTGAATCACTCTATCTATTAAAAAAAACCGCATCAAAATCCGTTGCGTAGTTTTAAAGATTTAAGCATACAGACAAACAAACAGACAAAAATAGCGACTTTGTTTTATACTATGTAAGGATAATTTATTTATTTACATCGCGCACAAATGTATTTACATGCATTTGTGCCTGCGCATACACTTGTGCACTATAATATCTCTCGCGCCGATGGTTAATCTGCGCTAAGATTGGCTGCCGTGACCGAAAACGGTCAGGAGGACTATTAATACTGGGCCACCTTTTTTGGTGCTAGTCAATATAAAAAATTCTATTTGTTTTTCTAGTCAAGTCCTGGTAGGTTTCGGCAGAGGTCAGTTGCACCAGGTCGACCTTCGGAAGGGGAAGCCGGACAAGGGTTTCAAGGGATGTGCTGGCGCTGTAACGGATATAGCCGTGGTGAAGGATAACCGGTTGGTCGTCAGCACCAGTTTAGACCGGCAGTTGAGGATCCATGAGTATGCCACCAAGGATCTGGTTTATAAGGTAGCTATATAAGTTTTTAGTGTAACAGCGGTGGCCATTTATTTTTTGGATTGTGGGAAATAATCTAATGACTCGTCCCGCTCTGGGCAGAGTGGTAGGGAGTGTCAGACTTCGAGTGACTTTAAACCACCCATGCTCCTTCTTAGCCCTTTGTTTCCGAGGCCGCGGTATCTCTTTCGAACAACCTGCGGCCCCGACAGGGCAGTGGTGGCAATAAAACTTTTTTTTAAAGCGGTTCACAGAATACATCTACCTACCAAGTTTCAACTGTGTGGTCTTAATAGTTTCCGAATAAAGTGGCTGTGACATACGGACAGACAGACATGACGAATCGATAAGGGTTCCCACTGCAGGGACTCAGGCCTCCTCTCTAGAAGAGGGATGGGCTATAATCCACCACGCGGGCCCAGAGCGGGTTTGTAGATGTCACATGTCTTCGATTTTTTTGGTTCTAAGACTTGTCGGTTTCCTCACTATTTTTCCTTCACCGTTTTGAAAGCTGCGGTGATGAAATAAATTACACAAAGTAATGCGCCTGTTTTTCGGCTGTCAACTGTTGTCAGAAGCACTAGTGCTCTCCAATAATTTCGCGATTAGCTAAGAAAAACTGTGATTTAAGTACTAACAATACTACCAAGGTGCAGCTAAAGTGTCCATCTCGTGGTGATAGTGTTATCCAGCTCTGAAATTAGTTATTAAGTCTAAAATAAGTGATCAAAAACTTGAAATCGCTCAGTGAAAACAATTCTACCCCCACAAAATTGACTAATCACATGACAATTTGACAAATAATTGTTATTATACAGTGACAGTTGCTGTCAGTGTCACGTCAATATAGTGTTGCCAGAGGTCGGAAAAGTTGACACAACAATAAAAGTTTCTACCAAACAGTAGAAAATGGACAAACAGATGGAATTATTTCTAATGAAAATAGATGAGAAGATTGGCACGAAAATGCATGAATTAAAAGAAGATTTCATGAAACACACCAGTTCAATAACCGCAAGTATTACAGCAACAATAGAAGAAAAGCTGAATCCACTGGTTAAAGAGAACCTTAAACTTAACAGTGAGGTGTCGACACTGAAAATGAAAGTCAGTAAGTTAGAAAGGGAAGTTAAGAGAAATAA
The DNA here is from genome assembly GCA_949775195.1 of Diarsia dahlii. Taxonomy (NCBI): domain Eukaryota; kingdom Metazoa; phylum Arthropoda; class Insecta; order Lepidoptera; family Noctuidae; genus Diarsia; species Diarsia dahlii. The sequence continues at coordinate 11,804,846 of OX459217.1, read as the reverse complement.
TATACTACTGCATGGCGTAGAAGAAACCGAGGAAAATAACAAGGAACTTATGAGCTTGGTCGTGGATTTCATAAACAAGATAGTAACTGAGAGAGGAATACGAGAATTTGATATGTGGGAAATCAGTGAGGTCCAAAGGTTGGGGAAAAAAGAAGACAAAAAAAGGAGACCAATATTAGTAAAACTTACTTTGGCTTGGAGGAAACTCGAGATATTAAGAAATAACAAATATTTCCCAGCATCTACATATGCCACTGAAGATTTTCCCAAAGAGGTCTTGGAAATAAGGAAAGAGCTAAAACAGCAACAGCAACAAGAAAAGAAAAATGGAAACTTAGCAATCATCCGTTATGATAAATTAATAATTAAAGGGACAATAAACCAAGACAAAGGGAATGATAAGAGGAAACGGGCCCCGTCAGACTCACCACCTCAGTCTAACGGCGATGATAGCCCACAACCAAAGGCTCCAAGTAAAATAAATAAAACAAATGCTTTAGGATATATGAACCGCTCCAGACACAACTCACAAACCGGAAACAACAAGCAATAGCAATCAATAAAAACTACCAACAACAGCCGAAGAAAGGAAAAAACACAAAAACAAACAACAACAACAAATCACATTCCCCAAGCCGGCTGGTCCCCGTGGGGAATAACGACCACCACCCTCCATCTATTACAAGGAAGACAAAAAGCGAACTTCTACAAATATGCACATATAATGTGAGATCACTGTCTACAACTGAAGGATATCTTCAGCTTACATTGCGCTAATTATACATCCTGTAGGTACTATTGCCAAAGATCGGGAGAATTGGAAGCGGATGGAGGAGGCCTTTACCCGATATGGGACTACATCTCCAAAAGATACTCAAACAAATAACACTACTAACTAGAATAATACAAACACTAACACAACTAACACTTATTGCATTTAAAATTTAAATATTGTGAGATAAGAAATAAAAGGCTTATTATTATTATTATTATTTGTTTTTATACTTTTACGTATCTCGGCTTTAGTAATTACCGGAATTATAGAATAGTACGGGCCGGAGCCAAGTACTATTCCTGGAGAGTGGTGATGGGATGAGATGATGATATAGTCGGGTTGTGTGAAGATGAGTGAGCATTAAACTGTGTCTGTGTGGTGATTGAGGGTTGAGTACGTGAGGTGGAGATTACTGTCTCATTTTCATTATGTAAAAATTTTCTCACAATCCTGCAGGTATTAAGGATTGCGGCCTTCTGAAGGCTTTGATACGTGTATGGTGGTAAATCAAGTGTTTTTAAAGACTGGTGGAGCTGTTTAGGTATAACACCTGTTGTTGATAACACAATAGGGACTATAGCGACATTGTTAAGATGCCACATTCGAGTTATTTCAATTTTAAGGTCGGTATATTTTGCGAGTTTTTCTGCTATTGTGTTTTGAAGGTTGTGCGTATTTGGTACGGCGATGTCTATTATTAACGCGGTTTTATTACATTTGTCTAATAAAGTGATGTCTGGTCTATTGTAGTGTGTTGTTTTGTCGGTGAAGATACCTCTGTCGAAGTATAATTGATGAGTGGCGTTTTCAAGACTAGTTTCGGGCTGATATTTATAATAAGGCACTGGCGGTGTGGAGATGAAGTTATATTTTATTGCTAATTTTTGATGAATTATGTTTGCTATTTGATCATGTCGGTGCTTATAATCAGTCTGGACTATTGCTTTACACGCACCTGTGATGTGCTGAATGGTTTCCGAAGAACTATTGCATCGCCTACATATGTCTATTGTCTGTGGGACTCTCATTATGTGTTTCTGATAATTGCGGGTTTCTATGACCTGGTCCTGTATCGCTATCATAAACCCTTCCGTCTCAGGGAACAGTTCTCCACGCCTTAACCATTCGTTCGACGCTAACTTGTCGACGTTTGGTAGATTAAGGTCGTGTCGGTGTCTCCCATGTAGTGACTTTTGGGTCCATTCAGCAATTTTTGTCTGTCGGTCAGTCTGTTGTTCATTACTCTGTGTTGTCCTGTCATACATGTTCAAAGGGGTAAATTTTTTGTCATTATACGCTATTGCTTTGTGTAAGGTTGAAGTGTAGCTTTTAAAATCAAAGTATTTTCTTAATGTTGTTATTTGTTTGTTATGTAGGTTAGTGATATCTATTATTCCCCTGCCACCGTCGTTTCTTGGTAGTGTGAGTCTCTGTACACATGACCTAGGGTGGTGTCTCCTGTGTTTAGTGAGAGTGGTGTTTATGATCCTTTGTAAGTTTTTAAGATCAGTCTTGTTCCATTTTATGATGCCAAAGGAATAGGTGAGAATGGGGATGGCATAGGTATTAATAGCTTTAACGGTGTTTTTAGCGTTTATCTGAGTGTTGAATATTGTTTTTAACCTGTGCTTAAATTTCTTAGTGAGTGTAGTTTTTATTTCCTTATGCAGAATCTGTTTAGCCTGTATATACCCTAGATATTTGTACGTCCCGGTTTCGTCTAGTGAATCTATTGTCTCGCCTGTCTGCATTTGGTATGTATGTGTATATGTTACTCCTGCTTTTATTGAATTGATTTTACATTTATCAATCCCAAACTCCATAGCTATATCTTTTGAGAATTGTTCAGTTACATCGGCTAATTCATATAAGTCATCAGGGGATGATGCATACAATTTGATGTCATCCATGTAAAGGAGATGGTTTACTTTACAATATTGTTGGTCAGTCGGTATTTCAGTCATTGTATCAATATATTGGAGTTGGTAACCGGGTAATAATGCATTTAGTTTGTTCGAAAGCGGGTTTAATGCTAGACAGAACCATAATGGGCTGAGTGAGTCTCCTTGAAATATCCCGCGCTGGATCTTAATGTATTCTGTTTCGACTGTTCCTGTTGATGTGTTCAGTTGTAATCTTGTCCTCCATTTTTCTACAATATAACCTAAGCAATTGATGAGTTGTGGGTGTATTTTATAAATTTTTAAAACTTCGAGTAACCACGAGTGTGGTACTGAATCGTATGCTTTCCTATAATCTATATACATAGTGTGTAAATCTTTTTTGGTACGTTGGACATGTCTATGTATTACTGCATCTATTGTCAATTGTTCCTTACATCCTTGACTTAACTTTTTGCACCCCTTTTGTTCTTCTGTTAATATTTTCTGTGTTTCAAGATGTTTATAAATGATGTGACTAATGCATGATGTCATTATTTTATATATGGTTTGCAGACACGTAATTGGCCTATATTTTGCTGGATTAACTGAGTCACTAGGGTCTTTTGGTAGCATATAGGTCTTACCTTCTGCCATATATGAAGGGATCGTTGTGGGATCTTTAATGAAACTGTTAATATGATTAAATAAATGCGGATGTGTGTGTGTAAATTTTTTGTACCAATAGTTGTGTATGTAATCTGAACCAGGCGCTTTCCAATTGTGTATTTTTGTTAGGACGTCATGAAAAGTTGCTACATCAACTTGCTCAAAGATCATCGCTTCAGTGTTAGTATGTATGGCCTGTTCTGTTTTAATCCATTCTGCTTCAGTGTTATGGCAGACAGGATTTTCCCAAATGCCAGCCCAAAATTGCTGTAACTCTTCTGTCGTTGGTACTGCCGTATGTGTGTTGTTAGTAGATGTTGTTTCGTTTGTTGTTGCTTTCTGCAGACCCCGATAAAACTGTTTTTCGTTATTCCTAAACTGGTTATTTTGTGTTTTACGAAGTGTGCATTTAGTGTATCGATTTAGTCTACTTTTTACTACTGTTAATTTCTGTTTTAGGGTATCTAGAAAATGTTCAGGTTTTGTGTTAGGTGGTTCATGTAATGTATGTATTCTGTAATCTTTGAATATTATCTCAACTGCTTTGACTAGTTTCCTGCTTCTTTGGCCGTGAATGTACTGCGTTAATCTACCAATTTTGGCCCTAATAGATTCTATTTTGTTTTCTAACCTTTTTTGCCATTTAGGTTTGTAGACTTGGTGAATTCTAGTACTACTATCTACAGCAGGAGCAAGAGAAATTTTACTACCGTTGGCCTTTGCAGCAGTCCATGCAGCGCAGTATATTATTGTCTGCAGATGATTGAAATTATTATCACTGGATATTTGTTCAGGCAAAATTACTGTATTTATGTAACTAACTATATTTGCTAACTTTTTTGATGACTTTTGCTTGGGTATGTAATTCCTGTCTGTAGGCTGGGTATCTTTGTAGTACTCTAATGTTTGTGAGAAAATTTCATCTATTTCAAGATTTCTAACTGGTTCTGTGTGTTGTGTATGATGTACAGAATGTTCTGGTCTTGAGTTATCGAGATTACTGTCATTTATTTCTACTCCTCTATTAACTGTTTGTGATGACTCTATACTTTCTATTTCTATATTAGATGTCTCTGTATTTGTGATTGTGTGTACATTTCCTACGTCTGTATTTGACATTCCATTGTCAACTTGCCTTTGGAAAGGCTCTGTTTCAAATAATTCATTTTCTACAATTGTTTTTAATACATGTAGCCGTGCATCTGTAATCATATTGTTATTAACTATTACTCGTTTTTGATCCGAAATGCGTTGTTCTGATAAGTGTGATAAATGAGGGTAAAATTCTATGAATTTTTCTCGTAAATTTTTTCGCCAAACTGTCATATGCGTCTCCAGATTTGTTACCCTAAAATAACATTTCATGAGTGTTTCATTGAGTTCATTGGACCATTTCATTCTACGTTTAGGTTCTGATTGTGTGTGTGGTTGAGTGTCCGTTTGAGACGGAGTGAATTCCGGCGGTGACTGTAATTCTATGTAATTGTTGTGAGTTCTTAAATGGTTGCTTACTTCAAGCCTAATTGTATCGAGTGTGGTGGAAGGTAGTAACTTCTTCGAAACTATTGCTCTTCTTTGATCTCCAATTCTTTGCTTGGAGACTTCCATATTTGGAAAATTTTCTACGAATTGATGATGTAATGATGTAAGATATGCTTTCGTGTCAGATTCTAAGTTTGTGATGATGAGATAGTTACGCCAAATGAATTCATTCATTTCTTTACTCCATTTTTTTCGCGTAGTATTTGAGACAGCAGTGGGTGAAGGATTATTGGCCAAATTAGCCTCCGACACATCATCTGCTGTCACTGGTGATAAAATTGATGAAGATCTTGATGAATGTGATAAATATGAAAGTGGTGATGATGCAATTGATGAGAAGATGGACTTTGGTGATGACGATGAAGAAACCGGTGATGTTTCATCATCTGCGATAGGCATATTTGCCTGATTATGTTTTTTTGTTTTCGACCTTGTTAACATATTATTCCCACGAGTAGCTAGGGACTAACAAAGTCGGCCACAGCAGAGCCCTGCGTTCACTGTGGTAAGGGTAAATAAAACTGGAGGTCCCCAAGTATCCAGAGTTGGCACACTAGCGACTAGACTCTCCCCTAGCCATGCAGCCCTCGGCGTGTGCAACCTTGGCTTGGATTGTGTTGTATCTCTCTTGGTCTGGCCCCTCACCCTAAACCTATCTCAGCAAAGTAAACTCCACCAGAACAGACCTAGGGCTCATTGGAGCGCACAAGCCCCACCACGACGTCAACGTAGAGATACGGCGGTGGGGTTATTATTATTATTATTATTAATGCGCCTGTCTGGGTTCGAACCCACGACTTACTGTTCGTAAGTCGGGGCCGCCACCACTGGGAAATCTATCTGACGGACTAATTAGATTTTTTTTGTCAACTACCTTCATAATATTCTTTATATTTTCAGCAATACTTAACATCGAAGCTATCATGCGTTTTAGTACAGACTGAGAGTTCAACTCCGCTGTCTAAAATTGACTCCGACATCAAAGAGGAACTCGAGGATGCCGTCAAAGTGGAAGACGAGGACCTTGGAGACGATTTGGACAATCTGTTCGAGAAGATGGAGACTGTTGGGTGAGTTTCCTATTTAACCGACTTCAGAAAGGAGGTTCTCCATTCGTCGGATCTTTTTTTTTATGTATATTCCCCGATTACTCGAAGATGGCTGGACCAATTTGGCTTTTTTTGTTTGTTTGTTGCTGCTCTGCTGGGCAAAGGCCTACCCTATCATTATTTCAGCCGATAGACGTGAACAGTTGCACACAGGCCTCCCCCAAGTCTCGCCACATTGACCAGTCCCGTGCGTCTCGCATCCAGCGGATCCCCGCAACCTTCGCCAGGTCATCGCTCCAACTACACTCGAGAGCAATGAATCCGGGTCACTTAAAGAATGTTAAAAATCTCGGAAACTAAAAATGATAGGTTAATGCAATAAATTGTATTTAATAGACAATGTAATACTCCTTAAATGAAAGTAAAAAAAATATGAGTCACCATACATTTTATTAACACAAAATTACATAAAGAAAAAAACTGCTGATCTCTCCTTAAAACAAAAATAGGAAACATGAAATTTTTGAACTTTATTACGATTTTCTTGAATTTTAATACTTCGTATTGAAATGAAATGAAATGAAATGAAATGAAATTGTTTATTTCAGACACAAGATACAAGATTGCCTCCTCGTGCTACCATTACTGCGTTTACGCGGTTTGGCATGCTGTACACCAAGTTCCTTATACGATTTTGGGGAATATTCTCCCATTCCTCTGTGAGAGCAATTTTGAGCTCACGAAGCGTGATTGGGGGAGGGTTTCGTTGTTTTACGCATCTGCCTAGCTCGTCCCAAGCATGCTCGATCGGGTTGATATCCGGGCTGCGCGCTGGCCACTCCATACGAGTAATGTTCATCTCTTGAAGGTAGTCATTCACAATCCTACCTGTATGAGGTCGGGCATTGTCATGCATAAATATAGCATCCTCACCTAAATTGACCATAAATGGACCAACGTGATCATTGAGGATTTCTTCCACATATCTTTCGCTAGTTAAAGAGCCGTTTTCTATGATCACCAGCTCTGTGCGACTTTCAGAATAAATTCCGGCCCACACAAGTACAGACCCACCACCGTAGGCTACTTTTTCTTCGATGCATGCTTGCTTGAATCTTTCCCCTGGTCTTCGATACACTCTGTGTCTTCCATCGTGCTTGTAGAGCATAAATGATTCGTCGGAGAACATAACTTTTGACCAATCTTCAATACTCCAATTTACGTGGCTCTGGGCATATCTTAGTCTTGAAATACGATGCCCACGCTCCTGTTTAGGGCCGTTTGCAGGTCTAAGGGGTTTTAAGTTAGATTCAGCAAGCCGACGTCTTACTGTCCATGCACTTGGGTTACTTCCTCCGAGGCGTCGAAACTGATTTGTGAGTTCAGTTCCTGTGAGAAAGCGATTTCGAAGCATGGTGTTCACCAAGTATCGGTCTTCTTGTGCTGTGGTACACCTGGTTCTGCCCGTTCCTGGTCTGCGTAGGTTAGAACCAGTTTCTTCGTAACGTCGGAGAACTCTTTGTACTGTTGACAGCGACACACCGACAGTCCTGGCTGTATCGCGCTGACTTCGGCCGGTTTCCAGCATTGTAAGTATTCTGGTGCATTCTTCAGGCGTAAGCGACATAATTTCAGCTTGAATCTATACTAATATTATAAAGCTGAAGAGTTTGTTTGTTTGTTTGTTTGAACGCGGTAAACTCAGGAACTGCTGGTTGGAATTTTAAAATTATTTTTGTGTTGGATAGTCCATTTATCGAGGAAGGTTATCTATATAGACCAGTGCCGAAGCCTTCAAAAATGGTAAAAAATTAAAAAAAATTACAGTAGGATGAAACCCAATGGAAAAAGTAGAGAATATAACAAAAATTTAAGGACAAATAAATTACGGTCGATCTGAGGTCGGGAAGTGGGGGTGGGGGGGTTTTTGAGGGGGGAAAGCGGTTTATCTCGATTTCCGGCAAAACTACAAGTCCTATGGAAAAAAATGTAATGGCAAAGTTGTAGAGCATAAAAAGATCTACAACTTTGATTTTAACACTTTTTTCACATAACCTCAAAATTTAGGTGAAAAATTCAAAAAACCAAGTTTTTGGTTTTTTATTTATATCTTTTTCAAAAAAAAAATTTTTTTCTACGAAATTTGGTGAAGACTTACCTTATTATGTCCCAAATACACTGTAATTTATTTGATTTAAAATATTTATTTTTTCGGCTTATTTTAACTTAATATCAAAAAAGCACCCTAATTTTCAATCGAAAATTCTGCCGTCAAAATATCAGCTTTTTTTTAAAAGTCGGTAGGCGTTGTGTTCCTTATAATCTCTACTTTCTGATGATGTATAAAAAATATACATTGCAATGGTAAATTTTCTCAGAAAATGCAAAATCAGCTGCCACGAAATAACAGGTAGTAAGGGCCAAACCCTCCTAGCCCCTTCCCCACTTCTCTGTGAAATACCTTTTGGTGGGCCAAAATTTTCCGTAGGTCTCCACGATATATAAATTATCTTAAAATAACAATAAATAGGCATAAAACAGCAATAAATACGCTTATAATTTCTTGTCTAGGCCTTATTATTTGGTGTGGGTATTATTTCGCAGCAGCTGATTTTGCATTTTCTGAGAAAATTTACCATTGCAATGTATATTTTTTATACATCATCAGAAAGTAGAGATTATAAGGAACACAACGCCTACCGACTTTTAAAAAAAAGCTGATATTTTGACGCCAGAATTTTCGATTGAAAATTAGGGTGCTTTTTTGATATTAAGTTAAAATAAGCCGAAAAAATAAATATTTTAAATCAAATAAATTACAGTGTATTTGGGACATAATAAGGTAAGTTTTCACCAAATTTCGTAGAAAAACATTTTTTTTTGAAAAAGATATAAATAAAAAACCAAAAACTTGGTTTTTTGAATTTTTCACCTAAATTTTGAGGTTATGTGAAAAAAGTGTTAAAATCAAAGTTGTAGATCTTTTTATTCTCTACAACTTTGCCGTTACATTTTTTTCCATAGGACTTGTAGTTTTGCCGGAAATCGAGATAAACCGCTTTCCCCCCCTTAAAACTCCCCCCACCCCCACTTCCCGACCTCAGATCGACCGTAATTTATTTTTCCTTTCATTTTGATCATATTCCCCTCCTTTTCTAATGGGTTTCATCCTACTGTAATTTTTTTTGGTTTCAAAAATTATCGACCCTGGTCTAATATCTATAATAAAAGCGAAAGGTCACTCACTCACTGATTCATCACGAAATCTCGAAAACCGCTGGTCGTACAAAGATGATTTTTGGCAGGGAGGTAGTTTATGGTTAGTAGACGTCCGCTAAGAACGGATTTTGCGACAGGGCCGGATTAGGGTGGTCTAAGGGCCCTCGCAAGTTTGTATGAAACTCCTTCATTTTTTGTGCTACAATCTAGATTTTTGGCAGATACGTAGTTTATAGTCAGTGGGCGTCTGCTATGAATTAATTTTGCGACAGGGCCGGATTAGGGTGGTCTAAGGGCCCTCACAAGTTTGTATGAAAGTCCTTAATTTTTCGTGCTATAATCTTGATTTTTGGCAGAGGCGTAGTTTATAGTCAGTAGGCATCCGCTATAAATTAGTTTTGCGACAGGGCCGGATTAGGGTGGTCTAAGGGCCCTCGCAAGTTTGTTTGAAAGTCCTTCATTTTTTGTGCTACAATCTTGATTTTTGGCAGAGACGTAGTTAATAGGCAGTAGACGTCTGCTTAGAACCGATTTTGTGACAGGGCCGGAATAGGGAGGTCTAAGGGCTCTCGCCAGTTTGTATGAAAGTCTTTCATTTTTTGTGCCACAATCTTCAGTTTTGGCAGGGACGTAGTTTAAAGTTAGTAGACGTCTGCTTAGAACAGATTTTGAGACAGGGCCGGATTAGGGAGGTCTAAGGGCTCTCGCCAGTTTGTATGAAAGTCCTTCATTTTTTGAGCTACAAAGTTGATTTTTGAGACCGACGTAGTTTATAGTTAGTAGACGTCTGGTAAGAACAGATTTTGTGACAGGGCCGGATTAGGGAGGTCTAAGGGTTCTTGCAAGTTCGTAAGAAAATCCTTAATTTTTTGTGCTACAAACTTGATTTTTGGCAGGCACGTAGTTTATAGTTAGAAGAACTCTGCTAAGTACAGGTTTTGTGGCAGGGCCGGATTAGAGAGGTTTAAGGGCGCTCGCAAGTTTGTTTAAAAGTCCATCATTTTGTGTGCTACTAACTTGAATTTTGGCAGGGACGTAGTAGGTGAGTAGAAGTTTGCTAAGAACCGATTTTGCGACAGGGCCGGACTAGGGAGGTCTAAGGGCTCACGCGAGTTTGTATGACTGTCCTTCCTTTTTTGTGCTACAATTTTGGCAGGAAGGTACTTTATAGTTAGTAGACGTTGACTAAGAACGGATTTAGCGAGTTTAGCAACATGGCCAGAATAAGGAGGTCTGAGGGCTTTCACAAGTTTGTAAAAATGTACTGTTTTTTTTTTTTTGTACTATCAACCTGAAATTTAACAAGTCTAGAGTTTAGGAGTAGGAGATCTAAGCTAAGTTTGTAAGGAAGACCTGGACTAAGGGCTCCCGTAAGTCCATATGAAATCCTTGGCTTTTTGTAGCTGAAAATTGGCAGAGAGATAGAATATAAAGACATTTCAGGTAGGAATAGATTTTACGACAGGGCTGGTTTAAGGGAATATAATGGCTTCGATTGGCATTTGGCATTCGATTTGACATAGTACCATCCACAGGCAGTCCAGACAAGAGAGTCAAAATTTCTACGCGAACGAAGTCGCGGGCAACTGCTAGTAAGCTATATTTATGTGACGCAGACGAAGTTGCGTGGGTCAGCTAGTAATGAATATAGAGCACTATCAACATGGTTTATGTACCCACATAAATGACAGATTACAAACAAAAGCAAAACCAAATGCTGTAATTACGTAGTTCCATCTTCGAAAGTGGCCCTTTTTCAAATTTGATTTTTTTATGATATAACTTTACAATAACTAAGAAGTTTTAATACCTACCTTCATTTAAGGAGTATTACATTGTCTATTAAATACAATTTATTGCATTAACCTATCATTTTTAGTTTCCGAGATTTTTAACATTCTTTAAGTGACCTGGATTCATTGCTCTCGAGTGTAGATGGGTGGCCGCGCAACGTAACGTCTTCCGGTTCGCTGTCTCTACTCCAGAACATAACTTAATAGCTTTTACTCCCATCGGGTCTGCGTGTTGTTCGAAAGAGATACCGCGGCCTCGACGTGAAGGGCTTAGAAGGAACATGGGAGGTTTTTAGTCAGTAGAAGTCTGACACTCCCTACCGCTCTGCCCAGAGCGATAGGAGTAATTTGATGAATTAGCACCCCCCAAAACGAAAATTCATTGAAACTACACACCAAGCAGCACCAGAATAGAGAAGGCACATTAAAAAAATGCTGAAAAAAACATCACGTTAGTAATGGACGACCCATATCCACATTATAATATTCAAAATTCAAATTATAACGATTTTTTTTCAGTCATAAACCGATAAAGACGAAATTGACATTAGAACCAGAAGAGTTACCGTCCAAAAGAAATAAACCATCTTCAGAAGGGTCCACTTCTCTGCAGGAGATTGACCAAGAAGGCACAGAAGGTGCAGAAGATACAGAGGATGCTATCAAGAAGCTTCTGAGAAGTACAGAGAAGTTGAAGAAGAAACGTGATCAGAAAAAGAGGGAGAAAAAAGCGAAGAGCGTTTTTCATAATGCTTGATATTAAATGTGACAAACATGTTTCTGTTTTTTTTTATTAACCTGTAATACAGATAATAAGTATCTTGATCCCACCGTAGGCGCGGGCCTGTAGACGGTGAGTAATGGGCTAGCTCACCGTCTGTCCGTCCTGACGATGACAGGCCTTGTCGACGGCGCGCGAGTGGTCCACGCGCGCCTCAAAGAGATATCAGCAACATTGCAAGAGCCGACGCCTGTCGGGACTGTGCGTTGTTCGAAAGAGCTATCTCTTTCGAACAACGCACAGTCCCGACACCTTTTTGGCGAGGCTGCGGTACCTATGTACCGCAGCCTCGCCAAAAAGGGCTAAGAAGGAACGTGGGTGGGTTTTAGTCAGTAGAAGTCTGACACTCCCTTCCGCTTCGCCGAGAGCGGGAGGAGTCGTTTGATGATTTCCCAACACCTAAAAAAAATTACAAATATAGTTAGATATACTTGCAAGATATTAGGTCAATGACAATGACCGCTGGACAAAAGCCTTCACACTATGGTTGCTGGAAGACCAAGGCATCGAGGCGGGCCAAGAAAGAGATGGCGTGACGATCTAGACGCGTGCCACGAGGGATGGTTCGAGGCGGCACAGGAAAAGAGGTCTTGTAAGGAATTGGAGGAGGCCTTTGCTCAGCAGTGGGACAATACAGGCTTAAAAAACAAATATATTAGGTTAGCTTATGCATTGGCCACTACTCTAACAAACAACTTTAATAATCTTCAGGCCTTTTTTTTTGTGAACGATATTTTTACATCGTACTGCAGCCTCTGACCGCGTGGTCAGAGGCTTTCGATGCCAAGATGAAAGGCGGATCTCTTTTGATCCTCTCCAGTTAAATTAACAATAAATGCTTTGGTATAGAGTGGCTAGCTATGCCAACTCAAAAGCTTATTCCTCTATTGTCCCAAATGATCCGAATTCAAGAATCTGAAGTAATACATCACTACTTTAAGCTGTCAGTGTCACTGTACTCACTGTCAATCCATTACTCTGTCAATGTCAAGTCTCGTACTCTAGTTTGTTTGCAAACTATGAGCTGTTTACTTAGAATAAACGCATTTCTTGTAAGAATCTAGTATTTATTCAATTAAATTGAAAACATTACCTAATTAAACTAGAACTAACATTGTTAACAATGTGCTTTTAATACAGAAAACATGGATTTTTCTACAATTTGTCGAACCTGTATCAAGTCCTTTAGCAATTTTGGTTTAAACCCAATTTTTTCATCTGAAGACACTCATGAGCGATTTTCTAGTGCTTTTTACTCGTGTACAGGAGTTCAGGTAAATATTATTCACCTAAAAATTACGTACAATAGTATATTCTAGGTAAATAAATCGTGATTGTTCTTCAGTAAATAAAAGTAGGTTACATTACATTATGAATGTTGACAAGGCAAAAGGAGTATGTAAGGATTACAGCAAGTGGCGTTCTGTGGTTTCTGCCTACCACCATGGGAAAAGGGCGTGAGTTTATGTTATGTTTTTCGAGATAATAATATAAATAAAAATAAAAGTCCTGACTGACTGACTCATCAACGCCCAGCCCAAACCCTTGGACCTAGAAATCTGAAATTTTGTACAGAGGTTCCCTTTATAATGTAGACAGGGAATAAGAAAGGATTTTTCGAAATTCAAACCCTAAGGGAGTTAAATAGGGGATGAAAGTTTGTATGGAAAACCGTCATTTTCACGCGGGCGAAGCCGCTGGCAAAAGCTAGTATAATAATATAAATAAAAAGAGAAGTCCTGACTGACTGACCGACTGACTCATCAACGCCCAGCCCAAACCCTTGGACCTAGAAAGCTGAAATTTTGCACAGAGGTACCCTTTAAAATGTAGACAAGGAATAAGGAAGGAAATCGTCATTTTTCTCACCCCCTATTAAATGGGCGCGTAAATGTGGATGTACAATTACATACACCTTTGCTTAAACCCTTCAGCGATTGCAGGCGTGATGTTATGTAATCTTATTCCATTCCAGGTTAAATTCAATGATGGTCTGCCGCAGAACATGTGCACAGAATGTAGGAGACAATTCAACAACGTACAGAAGTTTAGAAAACAATGTAAACAAGTTGAAACACAGTTGTTGAAAATTAAAACAGAGTTAGATTCTAAAAACTCTATCATTTTCACTAATGACAATATTTTTACACAATTTACGGAAGAACACTCATTAGTAGAAAATAAATCTGACATTGCACATTGCTCGAATATCACGAATTTTAAGCCAGAATTTATTATAAAGGATGAACCGTTTATAACCGATGAAGACCAACCATTAAAATATTTGGTAAAAAGTAACACGGAAAGAAATATTGATATTGATACAGAAAACACTTCTGATGGTACTGATTTTTTTAACGAAGAAATCAATTTACGTAGAAAAACTTTTAAAACTGGGAACGATAATGATACCAAATCAATAATAAATTCACAAAAGAGTGAGGATTCTACGCATAACACAAGAAAACTTAAACTGAACGTATTAAAAACAAATATAGCAAAAGAGAAGCCCGTAGACATTCCTTATACAATCACAGAATCCGTCACAGATAAAACAGTGAGGGTAGTATGTAAGTTATGTCAAAAGGAGCTGTCGATCCGGAGTATAGACTCACATATGATGAGGAGACACCCCGGGGCTGACGAGAGGAAGGTCAAGTGTGAGCTGTGTGATAAGTATGTGATGAGAGAGAAGCTGAATCGGCATCGAATGATGATGCATGGGAGCGTTGGTGTTAAGTGCGGGGTAAGTTGTTTGAAACCAACACACACACATATACATAGTATACTCCATGCCACGAAAAAATAAGAACTTTTACTAAGTTACGTAACGAAAAATCGATTCGATTGCGATTTATACCTAAGTGAAAAACCCCAGCAGAAGAGCAGCGGTGGCCCAGTGGTGGCGGCCCCGACTTACGAACAGTAACTCGTGGGTTCGAACCAAGACAGAGGCGCATTACTTTGTGTAATTTATTTCATCACCGCTGCTGTCACAACGGTGAACCAAAATATTCAAAGACATGTGACATCTACCAACCCACACTGGGCCCGCGTGGTGAATTATAGCCATCTGGACAGGAGGCCTGAGTCCCTGCAGTACAATTACCTCCTCGCGCTTCCAACAAGCCATTCATGAAAGTATTTTCTACTATTTCAGTACTGTAAGTCGGAGTTCACCAGTAAGGAGACGTTAGTGGACCACGTGCCTACTTGCACTGCGAAAACTAAGCGGAGGAAAGGCAATGATTCTGTGAGTATCTCATCACCATCATCATTCATTGGCATATAATGAACCCTACCCTACATACCCTCATTCGTGTGTCACTGCGGGGGGCCTACTGAAAACCAGCGCTGAGTGTTTTACACCCAGCATATGCTGAGTTGGTTACCCTTTCGTTATGGGCGTTAGTTGTTTATGTATGTGCTGCTCTTTTGTGTTGGTGCTGTCCATTAACGAATAAATACGTATTCTATTCTATATACACTTATACCTACTTCGCGCCACAAATTCAATTCGATTACGATAGAAAGCGCTGTCGTGTATTTCTTTGAAAATTGGCTATAGATTTTGATGTGCTTTTTTTGAATTTTAACTTTGCCTTTGTATCGCCACTCGCGTCGCCGTCTTGGAAAAATGGCGACTAATTCGAAGAGAAAAACATGTTACTCTGTGCCACGAGAAGCTAGTTTCTCTAGTTTAGAGTAAAGACATCACGAAGAGTGCCTTGTTAGCCGCTGCCGCTGCTTGTTGACTGTTGTTGCTCTCGGGTTCTTGGATCCCTTAGCGCCTGCAAGTTCCTCTAAAATTCTACGATAGTACGGGACCCTTGGCCGGTTTTTGTCAAAATTAGGGAGCCACTATTTTAACTAAAATTTTTCTAAACTACCTTTCCGTCAAAATCATGATTTAGGTTAAGCACGCCCATCGGAGCTGTGGATTATCGAAAGGCATAACGCGGCCTCGGCACAAGGGCGAAGAAGGAACATGGGTTGGTTTTTAGTCAGTAGAAGTCTGACACTCCCTTCCGCTCTGCCCCAGAGCGGGGGGGTTATTAATTTGATGATTTTCCACCCACCAATAAAAAAAAGGGTTAAGCAAGCTAGGATAATAATCCTTTCTATTTCTCTACAGGGTCGTACATTAGCGGAGTGTGACATCTGCAAGATGACCATGCAGAGAGCTAGTCTGAACAAGCACAAGGCCGTCAAACATGCAGGACTCCGGCCAGTCTGTGAGGTGACTACTTCTTCTTATCATGGCGATATATTTAAATAAAATTTTTATAAGTAATTTTTAAAGTATAATTTTTCAGCACACTAGGTAATTCTACTAATTAACTGAATGCATACCAGAAAAAAGAATGCTATGCAAAAAAACCAATTGATTAACTAAACATGTCCTACAAAAAAAAATTAAAAAATCACATAAAACGAGATGGAACTTTTTTATCGAATTCACACCCAAAACTTTGAAATATTTTGTTCGAAAAAAGGGAATATATCGATTTAAATACATGCCTTTTTCATGTAGTTAGGGAGCGTTCAAGTATTACGTAACGAATTTGGGGGAGGGGGGGTCTTGTAAAACGTTACGATGTGTTACAGGGGCGGGGTCTTTGAACTACGCGTTACGTAACATTGTTTTTGATAGCCCTTCAGAAGGGAGCTTAAAGAGATTCTCCCACGCATTTTTATACTTTTTTTTTTTCTCAAAAGGTAAAAGTGTAACATCTACTACCAATCCGCACTGTGCCCGCGTGGTGGATTATAGCCCATCCCTCTCCTAGAGAGGAGGCCTGAGTCCCTGCAGTGGGAACATTATAGGCTGATGATGATGATGAATAATAGTCCCAATCGATCCGAGTTCTATGACCAAGTTAATGGTTTTTGGTTCCAGAGGGGATCGGACAGGGTCAAAATAATATGATTCTGTTTAGTCCGTAAGTTAGATAATCGAAAAATATTGAATACGTGTTTTTTGTTTTATCAAATCAATAAAAAATTACGAAGATAAAACGTGTCAAAGATCTTGGAGTGGGGCTTGAAACGTCACTTGTGTCGTCAAAATGTACTATCATATGACGTCACACGAGTTTTCGAAGAACTGTATCGTCTTCATTTTAAGTTTACGTGAAAAAAGAAAAAATACGTGTCCAATAATTTTTGGAAATCTATTTGACGGACTAATTCGTTTTTTTTTTGTCCGATCCCCTATTAACCGTGTTTAGATTCTTTACATACAGGGACTAGACAGATGTTTCGGGTTACTAAATATTAGGCATATTAGGTATACTATAACTAATCTATAGGTACTTCTATACTAATATTATTATTATTATTATTTATTTATTATAAATAAAGAAGTAAAGTTTGTGTGTTTGTATATTTGTTAAATTGTAAGGGGTAATCTCGGGATCTACGGAACCGATTTAAAAAATTCTTTTACCATTAGAAAGCTACATTCATCCCGGGTGACATAGGCTACTTTTTATCTCTGTATTCCCACGGGAACGGGAACTACGCGGGTGAAACCGCGTGACGTCCGCTAGTGTTATATAATAGTGTTTTCTCTGTCCATAGCACTGTGGCAAAAGCTTCGGTAACAAGTTTCGCCTGAACGAACACTACCGCGCTAAGCATGGCTATGAGAAATTTAAGTGCAGCTACTGTGACTTCAGAAGCGCTGGAATTATGGCTATGAGGGTATGTATCATCATCATCATTATTCTTGCCTTTATCCCAATTCATTTGGGGTCGGCGCAGCATGTCCTCTTCTTCCATATTTCTCTATTTCTCGTCATCTCAGCAGTCACCTCCTTTCTTACCATATCATCCTTCACACAGTCCATCCATCGTTTCTTTGGTCTTCCTCTACTCGTATACCTTTCCACATTCATATCCAAAACCTTTCTCACGATATTTTCCTCATTCCTCCGCATCACATGTATAAAGAGTGTAAAAGTACCCTTAACGAAACCGAAAAGCTAAAGGAAGTAAAGTTAATAAAGTTAAGTTAATTATTTATTAATTATTTAGTAATTAAAATTTTTAATAAAGTAAGTTAAGTTATTTAAATTAAGTTTAATAAAGGACCATACCTGGGAACTTTCTAGTTACGGACATATTGGTGGTCAAAGTTCCCAATTTTTCATAACTGTTTTTTTTTACTAGATTTCAGATTATAACTTTACTTAAATTACCTCCATGACCCGTTTACTATTCAAAGCATCCACTAGCACAATGTTTTAAGAGTGCTACATTGAATTTTACCGTTAAATGTGATTTTTGACCAAAAAGAAAGTTACATGTCGTTTACACCCTGTATACAGATGGCGTTGTAGTATTTTTTATACTATGTTGCTGTAGTACTTTTCGTAGTTCCGCTACAATAGGGGATCGGACTGGGTCAAAATAATATGATTCTGTTTAGTTCGTAAGTTAGATTATCGAAAAATATTGAATACGTGTTTTTTGTTTTATCAAATCAATAAAAAATGACGAAGATAAAACGCGTCAAAGATCTTGGAGTGGGGCTTGAAACGTCACTTGTGTCGTCAAAATGTACTATCATATGACGTCACACGAGTGAAAAGAAAAAATACGTGTCCAATAATTTTTGGAAATCTATCTGACGGACTAATTAGTTTTTTTTTTGTCCGATCCCCTATTTCATGAAATATCGATGTTACCTATGTAATATTTCCATAGAACCACGAGCGTCGTCACCGCGGAGAGAAACCATACGTCTGCGAGACGTGCGGCGCTAAGTTCCACGCGGCGTACTTACTGATGCAGCACAAACACTCACATAACACTGAGAAACTTGTTAAGGTGAGCTTTAATTATTAGAAACCATACGTCTGCGAGACTTGCGGCCCCAAGTTCCACGCGGCGTACTTACTGATGCAGCACAAACACTCACATAACACTGAGAAACTTGTTAAGGTGAGCTTTAATTATTAGAAACCATACGTCTGCGAGACTTGCGGCGCCAAGTTCCACGCGGCGTACTTACTGATGCAGCACAAACACTCACATAATACCGAGAAACTTGTAAAGGTGAGCTTTAATTATTAGAAACCATACGTCTGCGAGACTTGCGGCGCCAAGTTCCACGCGGCGTACTTACTGATGCAGCACAAACACTCACATAATACCGAGAAACTTGTTAAGGTGAGCTTTAATTATTAGAAACCATACGTCTGCGAGACTTGCGGCGCCAAGTTCCACGCGGCGTACTTACTGATGCAGCACAAACACTCACATAATACCGAGAAACTTGTTAAGGTGAGCTTTAATTATTAGAAACCATACGTCTGCGAGACTTGCGGCGCCAAGTTCCACGCGGCGTACTTACTGATGCAGCACAAACACTCACATAATACCGAGAAACTTGTTAAGGTGAGCTTTAATTATTAGAAACCATACGTCTGCGAGACTTGCGGCGCCAAGTTCCACGCGGCGTACTTACTGATGCAGCACAAACACTCACATAATACCGAGAAACTTGTTAAGGTGAGCTTTAATTATTAGAAACCATACGTCTGCGAGACTTGCGGCGCCAAGTTCCACGCGGCGTACTTACTGATGCAGCACAAATACTCACATAATACCGAGAAACTTGTTAAGGTGAGCTTTAATTATTAGAAACCATACGTCTGCGAGACTTGCGGCGCCAAGTTCCACGCGGCGTACTTACTGATGCAGCACAAACACTCACATAATACCGAGAAACTTGTTAAGGTGAGCTTTAATTATTAGAAACCATACGTCTGCGAGACTTGCGGCGCCAAGTTCCACGCGGCGTACTTACTGATGCAGCACAAACACTCACATAATACCGAGAAACTTGTTAAGGTGAGCTTTAATTCCCGTCGGGACTGCGGGTTGCTCGAAAGAGATACCGCGGTCTCGACACAAAAGGCTATGAAGTAACATGGGTGGTTTTTAGTCAGTAGAAATCTGACACTCCCTACCACTGCCAGAGCGGGAGGAGTCATTTGATGAAGGAACCTTCTTTCCTTTTACTGACTCCCCCATTGTAAAACGTTACGTAAGCACCAAGTGACTTTGGCCAAAGATTTGAAATTTTGAGAAAAGAACATTTTAATTTTAGAGTGAATTAAGGTGAGTTTTATGTTCAAGGTGAGTATTCAATGGGGTGCAGCGGGCCGGTGGCCCAGTGGTGGCGGCCCCGACTTACGAACAGTAAGTCGTGGGTTCGAACCTAGCCAGGCGCATTACTTTGTGAATTTATTTCATCACCGCTGCTCTCAAAACGGTGAAGGAAAACATCGTGAGGAAATCGACGTGTCTTAGAACCAAAAAAAAAATTCTATCTGACGGACTAATTACTTTTTTTTTTCATCTTGTTTCAGTGCGATCTCTGTCCCGCGAGTTTCAAAGCTAACAACAATTTACACATGCACAAGTTGACATGCCACAGCAAGTCATTCTACAGTTGTACGATATGCCGGAGATCATACAAATGCCGCTACTACGCCGTCAAACATGTCCGCTTAGCGCACCGCGACAGCGACGCGCCTGATGTTATTAAAGTGATGAATCAGTAGATTAATGAGTGAGACCAAATAAAGATGTTTCCTAAAAGATAATTTAGTTACGCTAATTTACAACATTTACCACAGTTTGAAACATTTACCCCAGTTTGTAACATTTACCCAGTTTGCAACTTCTACCCCAATTTGTAACATTTACCCCAGTGTGTTTGTGACATTTACCAAGTTTGCAACATTTACCCCACTTTGTAAACTTTGGCCTCAACCATTTCCCCTAATCCTAGGGCCAACAGGGACAACCTATTTCCATAGCACCGGCTCCATTCACCACAAATTCCAATAGCACAGTCTTCATACCCCGGTTACTGAGCCTCCTCTCCCCATTAACGTGACACAGCAAGTCATTCTACAGTTGTGCGATATACCGGATATCGTACAAATGCCGCTACTGCGCCGTCAAACATGTCCGCTTAGCGCACCGCGACAGCGACGCTCCTGATATTATTAAAGTGATGAATCAGTAGCCACTATCATTGTTAAAGACTTAATAAAGATGGTTCCTAAAAGATAATTTAGTTTGCGGTGTTTGCAACATTTACCCCAGTGTATTTGTAATATTTACCACAATGTGTTTGTAACATTTACCCGAATGTGCATGTAATATTTACCCCAGTGTGTTTGTAACATTTACCCGATTTGCAATATTTACCCCAGTTGGTAACATTGAAACCAAACTTACTTGTTTTGCTGGGACCTGGTGTCATGCGTTACTTACTGATTAAAGAAGCCATATAGTAGAAATTCTTCATTAAGTTTTTACTGTGTAGGTAGTAGGTACCTACATAATATTTTATCATATAACTGCCAAATCTTGTAATTTCAGTACCTTGTTGAAAATTATTATTGGAGAGCTCTTGTCTAAATAGTCTCCTCGGTTAAGCCGCGCTCGCCTAAGTTGGTCCGTAGATGGGTGACCACCCATTACATATCGACGAATTTCCTTCGTGCCTCGGAAAGCACCCTTTTTTTTTTGGGTGGAAAATCATCGAATAACCCCCCCCCCCCTGAGTGTCAGACTTCTACTGACTAAAAACCAAACCCATGTTCCTTCTTCGCCCATGTGTCGGAGCCGCGTTAACCTTTCGACAAACCACAGCCCCGACGGGTCGGAAAGCACCCTAAGCTGTTGGTCCCGGCTGTCAATTGTAGATTAGGCATAACTTTGTGTTTTGACATAATCATGTAAAGCCTTTTCAGGAAGAACATCGTAAGCGCCAAAATTCCCAAAAACCGGTTTGAATTATTAACCGCCAGATCAACTGATTTTGAATCTTTTGTCACTTACTTGAGTTCATAGTTTGAATTAATAGGGAGGTGCCCATTATAACACCAAGTAAAAAATTCAAATTGATGCTGTAAATATTTTGAGAAATAAAAAAAAACGATGTGCTGTAAAATATGCAAAATGGCGGTTACGATCTTCTTCCTGAAAAGGCTCGATGTACCCCTGTGTCACAAATTATCATATTTGAATCTGGAAAAACCGAATAATATTTTGCACGAACCGGGAATCGAACCCAGGAGCTCATACTCGGCAGTCGACAGACTAGACTACACAATAGACCGAGGTTTTATAATAAAACAAAAAAAAATCACATACAAAATGCTATTTGTTTAATGAAATTACTTGGTATTAACATCAGATAGCGCTTTCGTAATAATAATATCAAAACATAATTATTGCTGTACACAAAATAATAATAGGTACAACATTTAACTGCAGATATCACAACTCAAATTATAATGGCATAACTTTCTACTAACTATTTGCAGAGACAATTTATGACGCCTTCATATTTTTTGTAGGCAAAGTTTATTAAAAAAATTGTAGGTAGTTGTCTAAGAATACAGACAAATACAGTATCGCAGTGAGGATCTATCGCGATAACGTGCATCGAAGTCAAGTAGTATCGCAGTAAAGATCTTTCGCAGTAACGTGCATCGCAGTTTTTGTAGCATCGTGTTAGCATTCATCGATATTTTGTGCGTCGAGATTCCGTATTCTACTCCTATTTGCACGAACATAGGTAGGTAGAAACAAAAGAACGCCACCTTCTACGATCCTTCCATTCCTTTTGCTTTATCCACATTCATACATCTGGTCATGCACGCACGCCGGTTGCCAGTACTACGCACTTGTCCTTTCTGAAGAACATCACCAATAAGGTCAGTGTGTCTTTCTAGTGCGTCACCTCCCGGCGTTGCCAACTCACATCTGCCTTGTAAATTGATCTTATAAGCATTAAAAATTTTGCTTTGTAATAACACAGTATAGTATATGGACTACCTACGTCCGAAATAAACGTTTTTTTATTATTATTAATAACCAAATAACGTGAACATAGATCCACAGTGAAAGGCCACTGTAAAATTATGGCATACAGCACCCAGTCGTTGACATGACACATTCAGCTATAGAAAGAGGTCGGGCTGCGGGTTGTTCGAAAGAGATACTGCGGCCCCGGATACAAAGGGCTAAGAAGGAACATGGCTGCCTGGGTGGTTTTTAGTCAGTAGAAGTCTGACACTCTCTTCCGCTCCGCCTAGATCGGAAGGAGTGATTTGTTTGACGAAAAAAGCTATAGAAAGAGACAGACCTGACAAAGACATCGCTATACATCGATGAAAACTTTCCAAAACTCGAGGTTCTAGACAAAAATCTTGCCTAGTCATAAAAAAAGAGTTTTTAAATTAACATTCACACTTTCGTTGCCAAGAACCCAGCATATGGGTCGAACAATACTTCGTTTGTGTGCCCACAACCCGCCTTCGAGTCGTCGCTATACATATAGACAATATGTGCTCACACGGCATATAAATAAAAATGGGTAATTTGGACTTGGCACCGAAAGTGTTCAATGATAGACAAAGAAACATAAATTTTCCCAATCAACCTCGAGGGGTGTTGCGTGGGGTATTGTTGGGAATCCCACCCATACAGACACTGCGACGGCACACGCAGGTGACGTGACCGACCGGCGGAACAAAGTCCCTTGAAGCAGTGAAAAGATCAAACTTCTAAGTTAACGTAAAACAAAGAAACGTATATTTCGACACTCTCAAGGGAATCAAAATGTTCCCGTTGACCTAGAATCATGAAATTTGGTGAGAAGCAATGTCTTCCAGCAAATGTAAAGGAAAAAATCTGAAAACCGGGAACATGTAGTTTAATAACAAAATATCTAAAAGTTTATACGGAACCCTCGGTGCGCTAATCGAACTCGCACATGGCTGGTTTTTTTTCTTTGCTTCGACAAATTTATTTTAGAAGTGCCTGTACTTAAACTAAACTCTTTTGCAAAAAAAACGGGCACTTCATATTTTTTTCTCTACTTCAATGAAGAAGGACAAGTAAGAGGTTTTATTAATTTGACGATGTATTGGCATGTTATTTGAAGAATCCTGGCATGATTCTGTACGTTCCAAATTTAAATTTTGAAATTAACAAAAGGAAAATAATGATTATTGTAGATTATTGTAAAATTGCTTTACTAATGGCGCGAATTGCTGAAACGATTTTATTACTGATTACTAAAATTTTAAAACTTTTTGGATATTTTCTGCAAATTAAACAATTTTATCTTTCTTTTTACATTAAATACCACTTTTTGACATGAGTGATAAAGCGATAAGGGCCGGTAAAATTATAGCCCTACTTGAAGAAGGTTGTTCGCAAACTTACGTGTCTCAGCGGCTAAATGTGAGTCGTTCAACTGTCCAGAGGACTTGGCAACGGTATCAAGAGACCGGTTCGGTCAAAAGAAGACCCGGTTCGGGAAGAAAACGACGCACAGAACCAAGAGATGACCGCTTTTTGGTGAGTCAGGCCTTGCGGAATCGTAAGGCGTCAAGTGTGGACCTGAAGAAGAGCCTTGAAGAAGTAAGAGGAGTAGAAGTTAGCTTGTGGACCGTCAGGAGGAGGCTTTTGGCTGCCAATATCAGGAGTTACCGCCCGGCTCGGGGACCTAAATTACTCCGTGAGCACCGTGTTACTCGACTTCAGTTTGCTCGAAACTGTGCTTCATGGACTCTGGAGGACTGGAATAAAGTATTGTTTTCTGATGAAGCTAGAATCTCTTTGTGTGGAGAGGACCGACGCCGGCGAGTGCTACGAAGACCACGGGAACGCTATGCGGAAGTGTGTTTCGAAGAAATCACTCCTTATGGCGGAGGCTCCGTTATGTTTTGGGCAGCAATTAATTCGACGGGGCGTACGGAGTTAGTTCTCATAGAAAATGGAACATTAAATGCACACCGGTACATAATGGAAGTCCTAATTCCATATGCACAACCCGCATTGACTGCACTTGGGGAAGATTCCATTTTTATGGACGACAATGCTCGCCCGCACCGTTCTGGCGACGTGGAAGCGTACATGCAAGAAGTTGGGATCCGTCGTTTAGATTGGCCAGCTCGAAGTCCTGACCTCAATCCAATTGAGCATGTCTGGGATGTTCTAAAGAGACGGGTAAGATCAGTGCAACATGCTCCACAAAACATCAGGGAGCTAAAAAGAGTCATTGCAGAAGAGTGGGAACGTATTCCTCAAAACGTCATTAAAAACATCGTGGAAAGCATGCCCAGAAGGATTCAAGCTGTGATTTTGGCAAGAGGAGGTCACACTCGTTATTAGGTTATTACATTTGTAACTTTATTTAATTAAACAAAGTAAAAAAATCTTCTTGTCTTTATTGCCGACCACTTCTTATTGTTTGGCAATGTACATCGGTTTTAAAGAATTCATAGATTTTTTTTTAAATTGCCACAGTTCACTTCACGCGTATTAATTTACACGATTATAAGTATACAGACTACGTCAAACAATTAAATTTCATTGAATTAACTCAAATCGACCTTAGAACGTAAATTTCCTAAGGTGCCCGTTTTTTTTGCAAAGGAGTGTATATCCTTTGATTTTTAATCCTACTAAATGATTTTTTCATGAATCATATTTTATTCAACATACAGTCAGTCTGACACTTTAAATTACACAGTACTAACAGTGATGTGGAGGTAGACAGATAAGCAGTCGCTCCATGTAAAATACTGGTATTCAGCTGCATCCGGTTAGACTGGAAGC
The DNA here is from genome assembly GCA_949775195.1 of Diarsia dahlii. Taxonomy (NCBI): domain Eukaryota; kingdom Metazoa; phylum Arthropoda; class Insecta; order Lepidoptera; family Noctuidae; genus Diarsia; species Diarsia dahlii. Next base: position 11,779,476 of record OX459217.1, on the reverse strand, counting down.
CGACCCCAACATAGTTAGGAAAAAGCTACACAGATGATGATGAAGATAGATTCACTCTACTAAACACTGGAGGGAGACGTGTGAACGAGACAAGAGAGCGCCGTGACTAAAAATTAATATTACACTTACCGTATTTGTGAGGTTCTTCAGAAAGGACATGTGCGTAGTACTCGCAACCGGCATTCGTGTATGACCAGATGTATTAATGTGGACGAGGTAAAAGGAGTATGTAAGGATCGTAGCAGCGTTCTGTGGTTTCTGCCTACCCTCATTGGAAAAGGGCGTGAGTGTTTGTAAAAAAATTAAGATATCAAAGCCATTTAAAGTTAACTTTTTTTGAGAATTTTTGCGTAAACATAAACGTTATGGATTTTATTTAATTTACACTGGGCTTCGTGCGTTAATCTCTCCCATAGAGAGGAGACCTGTGTCCCAGCAGTGGGAACCTTATTTATTACTCCTCTTGGCATGTAGTGATCATGATTTCATAGAATTTATATCAAACTCATCGGTCTAAAAAACGAATGCGATTCCGTCAAAATCCTCTTTAAAAATTGTCAGCTTTAAAATGTTCAACGGTTATAGTGTTAAGAAAAACATTTTATGATATGTCCAAATAAATTATATAATTAAATATACAAAATTTAATATCCTACATGCATGTAGGTTAGTTATAGTAGCAAGACGATTAATATTACATGTTTCAATACAAAATAGATGCCAACGATAAAAAAAAAACTTTAAATACTGCAAAAAAAAAAGCGTTGCGACACGACTAATCGCAACGACTAGTCGCAACGATTAATCGCAGCGACAAAACGCGTCTTAAAAATCACCAGCGAACGCCAACGGGTACAATTCCGCTGTCGTAGGCTACAATAATAATATTACATTATAATTTAGTAAAATCTTCCGATACACGATTTTTTCGATTTTTTTTTAATAAATTACGTACTGTATGCATATACCCTCATATTTATTACTTTTCTAATAGACATTTCTACGTATACAAGTGCGTGTTTGTGTGCCCCTAAATATATAACAAAATAAAAATAATGAAAATGTACAAAATTATGAACGATCCGGTCTTTCGGCGGCCACAGATATACATTTACTTAGATAACGCATGTATCACGATCCTTAAGGAAACCAATTGACTATATGACCACTGTTAACAATTAACGAAAATGTCACGTTATTTTATAGAACTAACAGAAATAACACTGTGTGTGAAAAAAGTAATAAAATCGATCAAAAAATGGCTTATTTTTAACTGATTGTAAATGACGTGCTAGACAAAGACAGCGCTACAGACATGTGACGTCATATTTCATACCGCCATAGTTACGTAGTACAAATGGCTGTTTTGCACGACAAGGATAGAAAGTGCCCCCACAAAAATCTTCTAAAGCATTTAGCTAGGTACTCCATTTTTTTATCGATATTTTTTTCACACATCTTATTATTTCTGCTAGAGCTTTGAAATAACATAAACATTTCGCGATTTTTTAACAATAGTCAAATAGCCAATTAAGTTGTAACGTTGTTGTTTAAAACTAATTAGCTTACTGCAACAGTAACCTCGTCAAGTACAAAATACTTAACTCGGGCGTAAAGTAGGTGCTCTTGCGTTATCTACGTATATCTATATTTAATACAGGTGCCATAAGATTTGGAACAAGATATGCTGATCAAATCAAGCGTTTAGAAATCAATGAAATATCACTTCGTCAGTTAACACTTTCGGTGCCAAGAACCCAGCGTATGGGTCGAACGAAAATTCGTTTGTGTGCCGACAACCCGCCTCCGAGTCGTCGCTATACGTAGCTATAGATGACTTAGGAAGCGTTCAAGTATTTCGTAACGCAATTTTTGGAGATTTTTTACCCACCCATGTAAGGCGCCGTAAGCCCGTAACGTTTATCTGTACCTCGCCTCCCCCCTAGTAAAACGTTACGTAACCACCGAGTGACCATTTTTACCCTAAAAATTTAAATTTTGAGAAAAAAAAACGATTTAAAAAATGCGTGAGATAATCTTTTTACGCGATCGTTCTGAAGGGTTAAAAAAAAAAGAAAGTTACGTAACGTGTAGTTCAAGCCTCCCCTCCTCTGTAACGCATCGTAACGTTTTACAAGACCCCCCCAAATTCGTAACGTAATACTTGAACGCACGGCATACAAATAAAAATGGATCATTTGAACTTAGCACCGAAAGTGTTTATACAACTGTTTATAAAATGACATGAAATGATTAGTTGATATCAATTGCAATATGTAAGAATTTTAAACTCGCATAAGGTTGATGCTCCAAGGTAGCCAGCGAAAGACGGTTGTATTGGCGATTTTAATCATTATTATTACTCAGTAAAGTCAAATGTATTACGATCGCGAATCCTATTTTATTTAACACTAGCTTTTGCCAGCGGCTTCGCCCGCGTGAAAATTCCGATTTTCCTTAACTTTAACTTTAACTCCCATAAGGGTTGAATTTCGAAAAATCCTTCCTGATTCCTTGTCTACATTATAAAGGGAACCTCTGTGCAAAATTTCAGCTTTCTAGGTCCAAGGGTTTGGGCTGGGCGTTGATGAGTCAGTGAGTCAGTCAGTCAGTCAGGACTTCTCTTTTTATTTATATAGATACAACCTGACACTGACCGGCAAATTGTAAAAAAACTTAATAAAATTCGAATTTCGCGGGCTACCCTGAAGACATCTTAACGTATCATAAATTCACGCCTATAATCTAAAAGGGTTATGCAAAGGTGTATCTCATAGTACACCTACATTTCGCCAGTAATGCTTAAGTCCCATGCAATGGGCGAGGCCTATTGCCATCAACCGGGTACAAATAAAATACTGGTATTCAGCTGCATCCGGTTAGACTGGAAGCCGACCACAACAAAGTTGGGAAAATGGTAGACAGATGATATTAGGACAGATACCGCCTTATTAATAAAAATAGTTAAACCTGGTTTAACTTACGCTTGGTTTATCTCGCATGCCGTCTCACTTCAAAAATATTCAAAAGAAAGTGACGGCATGCGAGATAAACCAAGCGTAAGTTAAACCAGGTTTAACTATTTTTATTAATAAGGCGGATAGAGTTTTCAACTTAAATTTCATACATATTGCAAAGTTACCAAAATAAATGTAATAAAAGTGCTTTTAAACAGGCAATATTTTACTGCAATATGTGGCTGCAAAACAAAAACACAGACTTAGAAAATCTGACACTATGGTGTGTGGGGTCGTTAGACCTTACTGCCCACACGATAAGAAGTGGCCGGCAACATTGCCAGCCATACTATGCAATATTGCACTGCGTTCATATAGCCACATATATTTGGTATGGCCAAGCATTTTCACGTGTAGCCTGCAATATTTTCGCGATGGCCGAGCAATACTTGCCACAAATTGCCGGGAAAGTATTGCCCCTTCAGTAGCACCTTAACAAAATTGATTTAATACAACCTCTAAAAGCACATTTTAATTATAAATACATTAGCGAATCGCTTTACCGAAATCTCATACAAGCTTTGAATTTCTTGTCCACCAACTAAAATAACAGTATTGCTGTCTTTTTCTATAACATAACATAACATTACGCCTGGAATCCCCGAAGGGTTAATAGCAGTGTAGGGCGTAGTTAACTACAATTTTGTAATCTGGTTACTAACTACGATTAAAAGTAGTTAACTACATGTAGTTAAGTTGACTGGCCTGTTGGTCTAGTGGTTAGTGACCCTAACTGCTATGCCGGAGGTCGTGGGTTCGATTCCCACCCAGGACAAATGTTTGTGTGATGAGCACGATCATTTGTTCTGTGTCTGGGTGTAATTTATCTATAATAATTATGTATGTATTTAGAAATATATAAGTATGTTTATCAGTTGTCTAGTACCCATAACACAAGCTCTGCTTAGCTTGGGACTAGATGGCGTTGTGTGATAGTTGTGGAATATTATTATTATTATTATATTAAGTTACATGTAATCATAACTACATGTAGTTAACTACTTTTAATCAAACTACATTAAGTAGTTGTTAGTTTGATTGCTGCAATCGAGTAGTTATAACTACTGATTAATTAAGTTTTACGAACTTATATTTTGCAATGAAATTAACATGTAATGTGTATTTGGTAATTTAAATATGTTTTGGAATAAGGCTGCATAAAAAAACAGTTTATTGCACATACCTATGTTTATTTTTATGAATAATCAAATGCAAGGATTAAAGTCGTAGATATTATGTGAATTTATCACTGCAACACTCGAAAAATACTGAAAGAAACTAATTGAAACTTTCGGCATTTTCAACGCTACATCATTTTAAATGTAGTTATAAAAAGTAATCAAGTAATCGTGATTGCAACTACAATTTGTAGTTAGTAGTTAAAAATTTTAACTACATTTTTCGATTACTTTATGTAGTTAGTAGTTATGATTGCTAACTACTTTTTGTAGTCGTAGTTAGTAATCAGTAGTTAGATTACATTTTGCCCAATACTGGTTAATAGGACAAGCCCGCCACACTATTCCCAAACCACTGTAACTCCTGTTAGCCAGAATCAACAGTGGCGACCACAAGAAAAGCGCCGAGACAATGAAGCTCGACGAAGTCCCAGAGAAGCGATTTAACTGTCTTGGATCCCGCAACGAAATTAATCAGAAAAGAATAGCGGAGGAGTAAGAAAAAATAAGTTGTTTTCAGTTTAGCTAGGACATGGCAGGTTTAAATCACCTGATTGTCTAATAAAAAGATGATTCCGTGCTTCGGAAGGGACGTATAAGCTGGTGGTCCCGACCGCCAAATGGCGGTCGTCAAACCATGTGAGAGGCCCTTGAGGTGGTTTAGAAACTCTGACACTAGGGTGTGTGGGGTCGTTAGACCTTACTGCACACACGATAAGAAGAATAAGAAAAAGACAGCAATACCTGATACTTAGTTGGTAAACAATTACAGTGCGATCAAATTATCTTGGCAGCTCTGAACATAGGCTTTGCGAAATTTTACGCATGTAAACTTGGGAATAAAACTGTTATTGCCAGATAAACCAATACTTAAACGATCAGAAAATATCTAATTTAAACAGTGAGAAATACAAATAAAATAAATATCATAACACTTTTATACATTCGTTGTAACAAAATGACCTGCACGAAGTTCGGAGCTGCCAAGATAATTTGATCGCACTTTAACACAGTTACTTCCGTGCCAGTATTTATAACGACTGGCACATTTAAAATTACTATTTATGTAATTTTAGCATTTTATTTATATTAAATACACAATTGTATTTCACTTGGATTTCAATGACGGGAGCGAATAACCCTTTCTAATATTATAAATGCGAAAGTAACTCGGTCTGTCGCGCTTTCACGCTAAAACTACTGAACCGATTTAAATGAAATTTGGTACACAGATAGTCTAGAGCCTGAGAAAGGACATAGGCTACTTTTTAATGCGAAAAAAGGGTTGTAAGGGGGTTCATAAGGGGTCAGCTAGTAATAATTATATTTATGTTAAAGAGTGTCCATTGAGTTGCCCATTCTTCTCCATAAAGATCTACGCTAGGGAATGGGCCACTACAGTACACTCACAAGTTATTGCCTTGTGACTGTAGCTTCGTTTTATTTGTTTTTCTGACATTCAAAAGTGTCTGTAATGGTCTAATTGAAATAAATGCTTTGATTTTTTGTTTGTCTTTATATTTAACTTCGCTCCCGTCTCCAAGTAACATTTAATTATTTTAACACATATTATAGTCACATAATTATAGGTTTTAAAATTATCTATGTACACTTATATTTATAATATACATAAGACTAAAATTATATGGCGTTCTACTAACATGTTTTTAGCTTAAAATTAGGCTGCGACCGATAGCTGACGACTTCCAGAACGTGAAGACCGACTTCAATAAGTAAAACATCGACTTCCGAAAAGTGAGACATTTTTGAATGATACCTTCATTTTGATTTTGTTCCAGTATTAATTATATTGATTTCTTAAAGATACTTTTTTATCGATTCAAAAATGTTTAGTCGACCTTTATAATAAATTCATGTCAGAAATACATCCAAACACTAATAATACAAAATTTCCCGCATATTTTAATTGTACCATCTAAGAATACCTTCTAAAAGGCTTCATACAATTCCAGGTTGGCCCGATTTACCATTCACCATTCAGCCAAGCGACTTTGTACCTTATGCAGTGTAGCTAAAACAGCCCCAAGCATAGTCTTCTGGCAATGACTCCTAGTTTACCAGTCTTAGAGTTTCCTGGTAGAATATACTGGTAGTCTTCTTCCTAGCGTGTCGATGGCAATCTAAATTGTGTCGGCCCAGAACTGAGCTACTTTACGCTTTCGGTAGCGTCCATAGTTCCTGTAGTAAACAAACAACAGGACACTATATTAAGTGTTCTATTGTTTGTGGAACAGCACCAGATTTACACTCCAGGGTATATCCACCTTAGCAGGTTTTCTCAGGGTCCGGAGTCTATTTAAAGACTTGCAGGTCGACTATGGCAATTTTTTCACTTCTTAGTTACTTTGGGCACTCTCAGAAAACCATTGCTGTGACATTTATGATAAATATTACAGCACCATGCTTAGATAGAGGCCTTTTGGGCTCATAAGGGACCAATTTTGGTTTATCTTTATATATAGAATTCTTCTGCACGTGTGTTTGTCACTGAACTCCTAAAGGCCTGGACCGATTTTGATGAAATTTTGTGTATGTGTTCAAGAGGATTTGAGAATGGTTTAGATTTACAATTGGACCCGGTAGGTGGCGCTGTTGTCCGGGCAGGACGACGTCTGTCAGGTCTGCTAGTTCATTTATTGATATCCACCTCAGCAGGTTTTTCATTGGGTCCGGAGTCTATCTAAAGACTTGCAGGTCGACCATGGCAACTTTTTCACTTCTAAGTCACTTTGGGCCCTTTTGCTCTAGATTATTACAACACCATGCTGAGATAGAAGCTTATTGGCCTCATATAGGACCAATTTCGGTTTTCTAATCATATTTTTGACCCCCGGAAGACGCAGCGTTGGCAGGCCTCCCACCAGGTGGACCGACGACATCGTGAGAGTCGCGGGCAACCGGTGGATGCAAACGGCAGGCTGCCGTGAAGTATGGCGTTCTATGGGGGAGGCCTTTGTCCAGCAGTGGACGTCTTTTGACTGAAATGATAATGATGAGGTCGACTATGGCAGCTATTTCACTTCTTAGTCACTTTGGATCCTTCAGATCATGAATATTACAGCACCATGCTGAGATAGAAACCTTTTGGCCTCATACGGGACCAATTTTAGTTTACTATTTATATTTTTTGAACCAAAACATACTTTTTCTTTATTTCTTATATCCTGGTGGGAGTTTTGAAGGTGGTAGTAACTTGGTACCTCAGTGTGCCACTATTAGTGCCGTCTAGTGTCAGGTAGTGTCAGCGAACAGTCGCAGCCACTGACGCCCTCTCGCGTCAATATTTGGCAGTTTTTTTAAGAGGATCCACCTCACAGTACGGATCTGAAATGGGTAAAAGGAATATATTTAACTTGTGGTACAAAAGGAGTATGTAAGGATCGTGGCAGTAGGCGTTCTGTGGTTGCTGCCTATCCTCCTGGGCATATAATATAAAAGGGATGTTTTATGACTGAAAAAAAAATGAATCTGTTTAGTTCATCTGTTAGATTATCGAAAAATATTGGATACGTGTTTTATGTTTTTATCAAATTAATAAAAAAAATACGAAAATAAAACTTATCAAAGATCATGAGTGGGGGCTTGTGACGTCACTTTCTGGTAAAAAAACGTGCCAAACTGTGACGTCACACGAGTTTTTGAAGCACTGTATTGTCTTCATTTTTTGTTTACGTTTAAAAAGAAAAAATATGTGTCCAATATCTTTTGGAAATCTATCTGACAGACTCATTAGATTTTTTTGTCAACTGCCCTATTATCAAAATGGAATGGGCCCTGCGTGTTTCCAATTTTTGTGGTTTTTTTGCGAAAAATTAAGAGTTATGTCAAATACAGGGAGTATTTTACATAACTCTACTGGTGTCACACTAGTCACCGTTATAGGAACAGCACGGGGCGCTCCTGTGCCACGTCGGGCTCCACTCACTGGGGACACTACTCACCGTTATAGGAACAGCACGGGGCGCTCCTGTGCCACGTCGGGCTCCACTCACTGGGGACACTACTCACCGTTATAGGAACAGCACGGGGCGCTCCTGTGCCACGTCGGGCTCCACTCACTGGGGACACTACTCACCGTTATAGGAACAGCACGGGGCGCTCCTGTGCCACGTCGGGCTCCACTCACTGGGGACACTACTCACCGTTATAGGAACAGCACGGGGCGCTCCTGTGCCACGTCGGGCTCCACTCACTGGGGACACTACTCACCGTTATAGGAACAGCACGGGGCGCTCCTGTGCCACGTCGGGCTCCACTCACTGGGGACACTACTCACCGTTATAGGAACAGCACGGGGCGCTCCTGTGCCACGTCGGGCTCCACTCACTGGGGACACTACTCACCGTTATAGGAACAGCACGGGGCGCTCCTGTGCCACGTCGGGCTCCACTCACTGGGGACACTACTCACCGTTATAGGAACAGCACGGGGCGCTCCTGTGCCACGTCGGGCTCCACTCACTGGGGACACTACTCACCGTTATAGGAACAGCACGGGGCGCTCCTGTGCCACGTCGGGCTCCACTCACTGGGGACACTACTCACCGTTATAGGAACAGCACGGGGCGCTCCTGTGCCACGTCGGGCTCCACTCACTGGGGACACTACTCAAAAAAAAAAAAAACTCAAAAACTCAAATATTTTATTTCAATTAAGCCATTACAGGCACTTTTGAATGTCAGAAGGACGGAAGAAGAACGAAACTACGAGTGCAATACGTCATTCCGAAAGCCACCACGCCGAACCACACGCCACCGAATGCCCGCAACAACGAACACTGCGAGCACGAAAGCACGCAGCGACGCAACCGCAACAACGAATGCTCGAGACCCCGAATCACGGAACAACGAATGCACGCCGCAACGCGCAACCGCCGCCCCGCGACCCGGAGCCCCGCACACCCGCCGCCACGGCACACGCCACCGCGCGCCCCCGCACCCACACCACTCGCCGCCGGTAACATCCGGCGCCGCGCAGCCCGACGCAGCAACTCCCGAAACGACGCATTGCACTCCTACGCTACAGTCACAATCACAAGGCATAATAACTTTTGAAAGTACTGTAGTTGCCAGTTCCCTAACGTAGATCTCATGAAGAAGAACGGGCAAGAAACTCCATGGACACTCTTTTAAATCAGAATTTGTTACAAAATCTTGGTACATTATATCATTCATGTTGAGATGGTATTATGTGAGAACTATGTAGCAAGACGTGCAAGTTAAGAGCGTCCAGAGTAAAAAGATATAATAAATCAAAGAAAAATATATATATACACCATGGCAACTAAGGAATGACCAGTCTCCACTGACAGCGCCCGTTCACGAACATGACGCATGGATCAGCACCATCTAACTCAACCATTTTGAAGGGAACTAAATGATCCGACACACCCGCCACCATCAGCGAGACATTTGAGTGAGCATGACATTCTCTCAGCCACCAGGGCAACGTCACTAAAATATAACTAAATGTAAAAAAGTAAAAAGTGGCTTTAGAGTACATAGTACTCACACATGTGCCATGCAATTATACAATATTAAGACATTGAATCTATACAATGCAAAGATATTTTTACAATCTTCTGCAGCCTCTACAATAACTTCACATGATAATCGATTTATTTGCCCCTATGGTTGTGGAGCAGGACCAGCATTGAGCCAAGCATTTTTATCATCAATGTAATCCCCCAACTTGTAGTATGCTTGCCTACATAGTGTGCGTTTTATACAAGATTTAAATTTCGTCTCATTCAGTTGAAGAATGTGAGGGGGTATTTTATTGTAACATTTTAAACAGTACCCCATGAAAGATGAGTCTACTTTAGCTAGCCTGAAACCTGGTTGAACCAGTTGGTCCCTATTTCTCGTATTATAGTGGTGTCTATCCCCTCTTTTGCTAAATAAATGCAGATTTTTCCTAACGTACATGATGTTTTCATAGATGTATTGACAAGGTACTGTCATGATGTTAATTTCCTTGAACAGCTCTCTCAGAGATTCGCGCCTTCGTAGACCATATATGGCTCTAATGGCTCTTTTCTGCAGAATAAATATAGACTCGATGTCTGCAGCCCGTCCCCATAGTAAAATACCGTATGACATAACACTATGAAAATAGCTAAAATAGACTAGTCTCGCGGTATCTACGTCAGTAAATTGACGGATCTTCCTAACAGCATATGCTGCTGAACTCAGCCGTCCTGCAAGAGATGTTAAATGCGGACCCCACTGTAGCCTTGAGTCAATCGTTATCCCCAAGAAAACAGTTTCATCGACAAATTCTAGTTTCTCTTGATTCAATACTATGTCACAATCTGTACTTTTGACATTTGGTAGAGCAAATTTTATGCACTTCGTTTTTTTCCCATTTAATACTAAATTATTGACGGTGAACCAATTATGAACCTGCAGTAAGGCGTTATTTACGTCATCAAGACTTGTGGCACGTCTGTTTACCTTAAATATTAAAGAGGTATCGTCGGCAAACAATACCATTTCAGGTTGATTTTTAAATAAATGGGGTAGATCATTAATATAGACCAAAAAGAGAAAGGGACCTAATATCGAACCTTGTGGCACACCCATGCTTACTTTTAAGCCCATTGAATTGACACCATTTATTTGTACTTGCTGATGTCTATCGCTTAAATACGACTTCATTAAACTGAGCGCAAGTTTCCCTAAACCGTAATGTTCGAGCTTTATGAGAAGGGTTTCGTGGTTGACGCAATCAAATGCTTTCGAGAGGTCACAGAAGATCCCTATGGCGTCTTGTGACTCTTCCCACGCAGTAAATATATGTTTTAATAAGGTGACACCGGCGTCAGTCGTACAACGTCCTTTGGTGAAACCATACTGTTTCTCATGTAAGATTTTATTGGTGTTAAAGTGGATGAGCATTTGATTAAGCATTACCTTTTCAAACACCTTGCTAAAAACTGGCAAAACGGATACGGGTCTATAGTTATTGGTGTCTTTACTATCACCGGATTTGAAAAGAGGTATAACCTTGCTGTATTTCATAAGGTCCGGGAAGACTCCCTGGTCCACACACAAATTAAATATTAAGGCTAAGTACGGAGCTACAGTCTCAATAATAGCTTGGCAAACTTTAATCGACAGTCCCCATAGATCTTCGGTTAATTTGACTTTAATTTCCTTAAAAGCTTTAATGACTGCTATGGGGTTTATATGTTTAAATTGAAACTCAACCGGACAGGCTGAAACGTTTGCTCTTAATAACTCAATAGAAAGCAAGGGTGACGAATTTAAGGTTTCAGTAGTTTTAAGTGGGATACCAGTGAAGAAATCTACAAATTCTTGAGCAACTTCGTTTTTAGCACTTAAAAGGCCACGTGAAGTCTCTAGAGTGATATCATTATTATTTTTTTTATTTCTATTCGTTTCAGTATTGATAATTTTCCAAACCGTCTTTATTTTATTATCGGCGGATTTAATCTTGTTGCTAATGAATAAGGCTTTAGCTACTTTGCAAGCGTTTTTGAAGATTTTCGAGTAAGTTGCAACATATTTATTAAAAGTTTCTGAGTTAATGTAAGGCTTAAGACCGTACAGCTCAAACAATCGCTCCCTACTTTTCCTAATGCCCTTAGTTGCCCAGTCACTAAACATAAACTTAGGGCAAATAACTCACCGTTATAGGAACAGCACGGGGCGCTCCTGTGCCACGTCGGGCTCCACTCACTGGGGACACTACTCACCGTTATAGGAACAGCACGGGGCGCTCCTGTGCCACGTCGGGCTCCACTCACTGGGGACACTACTCACCGTTATAGGAACAGCACGGGGCGCTCCTGTGCCACGTCGGGCTCCACTCACTGGGGACACTACTCACCGTTATAGGAACAGCACGGGGCGCTCCTGTGCCACGTCGGGCTCCACTCACTGGGGACACTACTCACCGTTATAGGAACAGCACGGGGCGCTCCTGTGCCACGTCGGGCTCCACTCACTGGGGACACTACTCACCGTTATAGGAACAGCACGGGGCGCTCCTGTGCCACGTCGGGCTCCACTCACTGGGGACACTACTCACCGTTATAGGAACAGCACGGGGCGCTCCTGTGCCACGTCGGGCTCCACTCACTGGGGACACTACTCACCGTTATAGGAACAGCACGGGGCGCTCCTGTGCCACGTCGGGCTCCACTCACTGGGGACACTACTCACCGTTATAGGAACAGCACGGGGCGCTCCTGTGCCACGTCGGGCTCCACTCACTGGGGACACTACTCACCGTTATAGGAACAGCACGGGGCGCTCCTGTGCCACGTCGGGCTCCACTCACTGGGGACACTACTCACCGTTATAGGAACAGCACGGGGCGCTCCTGTGCCACGTCGGGCTCCACTCACTGGGGACACTACTCACCGTTATAGGAACAGCACGGGGCGCTCCTGTGCCACGTCGGGCTCCACTCACTGGGGACACTACTCACCGTTATAGGAACAGCACGGGGCGCTCCTGTGCCACGTCGGGCTCCACTCACTGGGGACACTACTCACCGTTATAGGAACAGCACGGGGCGCTCCTGTGCCACGTCGGGCTCCACTCACTGGGGACACTACTCACCGTTATAGGAACAGCACGGGGCGCTCCTGTGCCACGTCGGGCTCCACTCACTGGGGACACTACTCACCGTTATAGGAACAGCACGGGGCGCTCCTGTGCCACGTCGGGCTCCAAGTCCCGTCGCTCGGAAGCCCCGGAGCCGCTGGAGGTGCTCTTCCGTTCAGTGTCGCGCGCCGCCTCCTTGGCCGTGAGTCTCTCGGAGCCGCCGCTGGAGCCCCCACTGCCTGATACTACGGATTCCTCGCGATTATAACTGGAATTAATAAACAATGTTTTAACATTGCAGCATTGGACTAATTATAATTATCAGAATTCGTATCTCCAAAACGTCGTTTTCCGTCGTCGTCTTGTTTTAACGCCATTTTGTTATTCCGCAGCCATAAAATTCAAAAAAATATAAGTAAAATATCAATCTACACCCATTCTAAACTTAAATATAGAATGCCATTTTAAAAACCTCTCGAAACTTGATAGAAAATTAGTTTTTTGTTGTTCCTCTGTAAAATTTGCTCAAATGGACTTGTAAATTCTGATATTGAGACCATCATCGGTCCGATGAAGGTTGCGGAGATCTATTGGATGCGAGACGCACGGGACCGGTCAATGTGGCGAAACTTAGGGGACGCCTATGTCTATATAGTATGCGATAGATAAGCTGAGAATAAAGGTCGCTGACACCCGTCTACCAATGTATTACAATTACAATATTTCAAAACGATACGAAAAAATTTAAAAATGTGTTTTTTTTAGTCTATATTCCAGGCGAATGAAGTCGCGGGCAAAAGCTAGTATATTATAAATAAAGCTGTTCAACTCACCCGTATACAGTATGTTCACTATTGAGACAGGAGGAGTACTTGAATGGTATCGGCTGGTAGCCGTAAGACCCGGCGTAGGGCATGTAGCCAGGAACCATGATACTGAAACAATACATAAAATTCATGATCATCATTTCAGCTCAAAGAACAATAAGTGTCGCCACATTGGCCGACCCCGTGCGTCTCGCATCCAGCATATCCCCGCAACATTCACCGAGTCATGGGGTCTCAACTCAAACAAATTATATTTAGTCTTGAAAAAAGCACAATAGATGGCAGCATAAGTAGCAGTAATGAAATTAACAATCGCATAAATGCGTTTTATGGTAGATTTTGGCCGAAATAATATTTGCAAAAATCAAAAGTTCCATGTTTAACGCTTATTTATCTATTTACACTAATTTATCACGTTAGGACTTTTACTTCAATTCGTACCCATAGATTGATAAAGTTGTCAAAAGTAAGCCATCTGTAAATCATTTTCTCTAGAGCTGTTTGCAATAGATGGCGTTTTACTTAATTTGCCACATACAATCGTAACTGTTGTATAATTTTAATTAAATTTAAACATTAAAAAGCATATGTATTACTGTTTATAGAAATATAACACATCTTTTAACATTTCTAAGCGAAATAATTACATATTTTTCTCATTTTACTGAACCCGAAAGTTCCGGAACTACATAACACGAAACGTGAACTCCTAGATGGCGTTGTAAAACTCCAGTCTGAGGCAATTAGTGCGACGCTGGTGCTGCCATCTGTTGAAATAATGGAGGAAAGAATATAAATCGAGCAATAACCTGACTTAGGGAGGTGTCATTTCTTTGTATGGGATTGGGTATCTGTACGAAGTATTATAATATCTGTGACCGAGTCATCGGTCCACCTAGTAGTAGGCAGGTCGAAGGCGGATAGTAGGCGGGTACTAGGTGGGTAATAGGTGAGCAGTAGGTGGGTAGTAGGCGGGCAGTAGGCGGGCTATAGGTCGGCAGTAGGTGAGCATTAGGTGGGTAGTAGGCGGGCAGTAAGTGGGTAGTAGGCAAGCAGTAAGTGGGACTTCGGAGCTTCATTTTCTCGGCGCGTTTCTGGCGATCACCACTGTTGATTCCGGCTTTCAGGAGCTACAGTGGTTCAAGAAAAGTGTGGCGGGATTGTCCTAATATAAAAACAAATATGAATAAACTAACTTGGGGTTAGGTAGCGGCGCGAGCGTGTCGCTGACCAGACTGTCGCTGTCGGCGTGACGCAGGCGCAGCGCGGCCAGCTCGGCGCACAGCTCGCCCGCCACGTAGTAACATTGCTCCGAGAATGTTATCTTGTTCACCGTGTGACGGATGAAGCCGGCCTACCGATGGAAAATACACATATTGTTAAATTGTTATATCAAACACAAAGCATATACAGCGAATTTTGGTTAAGTGAGACCTGGATAAGTGAAAAACCTCCATATCTGGAACTCATGTTCCCATGATCCAGATATCTATCTATCTATATAAATAAAAATAGAAGTCCAGACTGACTGACTGACTGACTCATCAACGCCCAGCCCAAACCCTTGGATCTCGAAAGCTGAAATTTTGCACAGACGTTCCCTTTATAATGTAGACAAGAAATAAGGAAGGATTTTCCGAAATTCAACCCCTATGGGAGTTAAATAGGGGATGAAAGTTTGTATGGAATGTCGTAATTTTCACGCGGGCGAAGCCGCTGGCAAAAGCTTTCTTTCTTTCTTTCTTTTTTAAAAAAAACGTTGCCCCACACTAGGAATTTCTCCTGTATCGTGGGTGCGTTCACAAACATTTAAACTCACATACACAAATACCCAGACCCGAAACAACTATCCGTAGGCCGTACAAATATTTGTTCCGTGCGGGGATCGAACCCGCGACACGCAGCGCAGCAGTCCATTTAGCTAGTTTATTTATACTTGGATATCTCAGACACTGGGTAAGTGGAATACCTCTTTAAGGGCCGGTTTTTCAATCGCCAGTCAACTTTTATCTGACGACTAAGTTTGTCATATTGACATATAGACAATATGTCAAAACATCACATTAATTCCTCAGATAAAACCAGGTTTCACTGTATTTCAATTAAACTATTACAGGCACTTTAGAAAGGCAGAAAAACCAATAAAACGAACTCACAGTCACAAGTCATAAAAACAGTGAAAGTACTGTAGTTACCCATAATAAAGTGTAGATCTCAATGGAGAAGAGAATCTCCATGGACACTCTTTTAAATCAATATATATATTATTGTTACATTATTCATGTTGAGATCATACATCTATGTGTGAACGATGTTGAAAGGCGTGCAAGGTCAAAGCATCCATTATTATTATCTAGACTAAAAAGAGGAAAGGACCTAATATCGAACCTTGTCGCACACCCATACTTACTTTCAAGCCCATTGAATTGACATCATTTATTTTTACTTGCTGATGTCTATTGTTTAAATACGATTTCATTAAACTGAGTGCAAATTTCCCTAAACCGTAATGTTCAATTTTCAAGAGAAGGGTTTCGTGGTTTACGCAATCAAATGCTTTCGAGTAAATTTAATATGTTTTAACAGGTTAAATGTGGAAGGGAACAAAGATACTGGCAAACACTTATGCGGTGCGCATAATAAACGTGGAGGAGAAGCATTGTCCCGGGTTCGATTGCCAGGTCGGACCAGGTGCTATTGCGTTTTCCATAAGGAATTTCTCAGTAGCAGCCACGAAGTCTGAATTTGTGCCCGGTTGATGGCAATAGGCTCGCCCCCTATTACATAGGACAAACATAACTGGCGAAATGTGGGTGTACTAATAGGTACTCCTTTGTCTAACCCTTCGGACATGATGTTATGTTATATCCTGTATTTCTAAGAATATTTACAAATTAAATACTTTCAAGTGCATTTAAGTCACACTTCTCACTTCTTCCGCGGGCACTGTACTGGCATCACTAGCACCGCGCTCTGATACCGAGGACACTGGGAGTGCCGATAGCGAGGGCGGCGGAGGGGGGTAGGCTTCGCGGAGGGCTTGTGTGTGAGCTACCCATGCATCTATCTCAGTGGACACACGCAAGATGCTACGCTTCATCATCATCATACACAGCCTCTCTTTTCTGGTGCCAATCGCCACGTTCTTGTGCCAGTCTCATCCAGGTTTTTCCCTCGATGGCAACTATATCGTCTGCCTATCTCGCCAGCGGGGTTTGCCCATCTCGACCTACATTTCTTTTCCCCGTTCTTGGACGCCATTCGGTGACAGCCTTACTCAACCTGTCATCTCTGCTAAGCTTACCTTCAGCATATGCGAGGCGTACTTCCTAGCATCCCTGCGGTCCGTGATACCGGCCACATGCTGCAGGATCCAATCCACCACATCAGCTCCGATGAAGGCATTCGGTATCGTGATCTTGAGCCACATGCGATCGCGGATTTCTAGACCTGTGGGCAGAGAAATGACGGATTAGTAACATAGTTGGAATTGCTAAATAGAAGGTAATTGTAATTCAATTCAATTGCCGGAAAGTCTGACAAACAGTCTTACCAAGTAGTAGTTAGTTGACGGAAAGTCTGACAACCAGTCTTACCAGATGTAAGTTAGTTGCCGGAAAGTCTGACAACCAGGCTTACCAAAATTAATTCAGTTGGCGGAAAGGCTGACAACCAGTCTTACCAAATAGTAGTCGATTGTCGGAAAGTCTGACAAGCAGTCTTACCAAATAGTAGTCAGTTGCCAAAAAGTCTGACAACCAGTCTTACCAAATAGCAGTCGATTGTCAGAAAGTCTTACCAAAGGTCGATCGCAAGCCCGCGCTTACTTTGTTCGGGAATGGCCCTGCGACTCCCGACGCGTTTTCCTCTGTTGCGGCGGCTGAAGCGTGAGTTTTCCCTCTCTCTCACGCGTTCGGCCTCACCGCTCACCGTTCGGTAACCGCTTCCCATGCATCCTCGTTCCAGACCATGGTTTGAACCACGGCCGGACCTTTGCCTAACCCTAAGGGCATTACAATCATGATATGACGCTACTCACCAGACTCCGGCCTTAGCATAGCCCTCACCACGAGCGCCATATCCATATTAACCGACAACTGGGGCTCCAGGCCTCCCGCGGGCACTGTACTGGCATCACTAGCACCGCGCTCTGATACCGAGGACACTGGGAGTGCCGATAGCGAGGGCGGCGGAGGGGGGTAGGCTTCGCGGAGGGCTTGTGTGTGAGCTACCCATGCACCTGCGAAAATAGAGGGAGTTTTTGGTAAAACATAATTATGTCTTGTGGGCAGAACGGTAGGTAGTATCAGACTTCTACTGACTAAAAACCACCCATGTTCCTTCTTAGCTCTGTGTCCGGGGCCGCGGTATCTCTTTCGAACAACCCGCATTATAACCCGCATAATTCTAACCTAACAGACAGATGTTGTGCTGGGGAGTTTGTTCCGCTACTTTTTCCCAGCTAAAACATTAGGAAGTGTCGAAGTGTAGGTGGGTTGGGGGACTGTCTCTTGTAAAACTTGACATGACCAGTCGCTACATCACTTTCCAGACAATTATAGTCATTGGTAATGCACACTAAACTTCCGTACTTTATTTGGACAGCATTTTTTTGTTGCCATCAACAAAAACATTTGGTGTCTCTTTGTTCGGGTCTCCGATTTCGGGGTCTCGTGCATTCGTTGTTGCGGTGTGCGTCGCTGCGTGCTTTCGTGTTCGCAGTGTTCGTTTTTGCGGGCATTCCGTGGTGTGTGGTTCGGCGTGGTGGCTTTCGGAATGACGTATTGCACTCGTAGTTTCGTTTTGTTTTGTGAATTGTTCTTCTGACATTCAAAAGTGCCTGTAATGGCTTAATTGAAATAAATGATTTGAGTTTGAGTTCTCGCAAGATGGGTGTAAAAATACCCTTAACGAAAGCCGAAAGGCGCTGGTTCTCCCCGTCAGTGCGATCACTGTTTTCGTTCTAGATAGACCCACTCTCCTCTCCCGAGTCCCGAACTGGGCGGAGCGGAAGGGAGCGTCAGAATAAGAAGCCGCGGGGAAAAGCTAGTCTGTAATATCAGTACTTACCAGGGTCGATAGGCCTGACCGGCTCAGTCCGGGGGATAGTGAAGTATCCCTTAGGGTTAGGATCCCAGCACTTGGCGACCACCAATTTGATCGGGCCTGGCTTCTGCACCACCTCGCGGAGAACCCTCACCGCTTCATCATTGGTCATATCCTCGAAGTTTACGTCATTTACCTGAAAACATTTGTTTGTTGTGTTAATTTTCTTAAAAAAAAAACCAAATATGAAAATCACCCATTTTTTTTTGTTTTTGTATGGGAAATCATTAAATGATTCCTCCCGCTCTAGGTGGAGCGAAAGGCAGAATCAGACTTCTACTGACTAATAACCACCCATGGCCCTTCTTAGCCCTTTGTGTCTGGGGCCGCGGTATCTCTTTCGAACAACCCGCAGCCCCAGCAAGAAAATCACCCACTCGATGTCTTTCAAGAGGGGCATTGGTAGGTATATTTATTATACAATGAATGCATACAGCTTCCATAGCACTCATATAATAAACATGATTAAACACATCTTTGTTTTGATTTAAACTATTTCAAAACAGTTCACAGTCTGTTATTATAAGATATTTAAGTAGCGTGAAAGTCTGAAGTCTTACCAAGGCGTAATAATAATAATAATAATTATTATTATTACGCCTTGGTAAGACTTCAGACTTTCACGCTACTACAGTCTGAAGTCTTACCAAGGCGTAATAATAATAATTATTATTATTATTATTATAACAGACTCTGCCCTTACCAAGGCGTAATACTCAGTACTAAATAGGTTGTGCAGTTCAGATAGGCAGTCAGTTCATGTAAGATACTGGTATTAGGGCCTTATCATACTAGCGGATTGCGAGCGTCTTCAAAGCGGAGCGGGAGCGCAACGAATTCGTTACGGACACACAGCGAACACGCCGCGTATGCGCAGCGAATTCGTTGCGGACGCGCAATGGGATCGCCGCGAACAGTGTATGTGTATTGTAGTGTGCAGTGTATCGTACGGCGATAATTTGCTACACACACGTGACGAAAACGTAACGAATTCGCGACGCGTCCGCGACGTCTTCGCTGCGCAGCCGCGGCGTGTTCGCGACGCATTCGCTGCGTGTCCGCTCCGCCCCGTATCCGCTTCGTTACCGCTAGTGTGATAAGGCCCTTAAGCTGCATGCGGTTAGACTAAGAGTCAACCTCAATATTGTTAAAATTGTATTTATTTGTATAGAAGATCAGCAGAGATTGCCTAGTGGTGGTGGCCCAGACTTGCAAGCAGTAAGTTGTGGGTTTGAACCAAGGTAGGCGCATTACTTTGTGTAAGTTACTTCATCACCACAGCTACATAACTAACATTGTGAGGAACCAGCATGACTTAAAAACAAAAATTTGGAGGCATGTCACATCTACCAACCCGCACTGGGCCCGCATGGCGGATTATAGCCCATTCCTCTACTAGGGAGGATGCCTGAGTTCCAACAGTGGGAACATTTTAGGCTGGTGATGCTAAACAGACATTTAATTTTATTTATTTATAAGCTTTTGCCAGCGGCTTCGCCCACGTGAATATGACGATTTTCTATAAAAAACTTTCATCCCCTATTTAACTCCGTTAGGGTTTGGATTTCGAAAAATCCTTCCTTATTCCTTGTCTACATTATAAAGGGAACCTCTGTGCAAAATTTCAGCTTTCTAGGTCCAAGGGTTTGGGCTGGGCATTGATGAGTCAGTCAGTCAGGACTTCTCTTTTTATTTATACAGAATAGATATAGTTTTGGCTAGTGCAAAGCGGCACATATTATCTTGATTTAATCTCTACTGATTATAATAACAGTAAAAATGTCAAGATTGTATGATTGATTTATGCTTGCAAGTAATAGAGGGCAAGCCTATTGCCATCAAGTGAGCACAAATCCTCAGTCTGGTTTTGTGACCAGGCTGCTATTGAGAAAAAATAGATGGAAAATCCCATCATCCCATCATCTTGCCCTTATCCCAATAGGGGATCGTACTGACTCAAAAAAATAGAATTCTGTTTAGTACGTCAGTTAGATTATCGAAAAATATTGAATACATGTTTTTTGTTTTATCAAATCAATAAAAATCTACGAAGATAAAGCGCGTCAAAGATCATGGAGTGGGGCTTGAAACGTCACTTGAAGGTACAAAATGTACTATCATGGACGTCACACGAGTTTTCGAAGCACTGTATCGTCTTCATTTTTACCCGACTACGGCGAAGCCAAAAGGAAGGGTAATGATTTTGGCAGTCTATGTATGTATGTATGTATGTTCCACCGTAGCGCCTAAACTACTGAACGGATTTTAATAAATAGCCTGGGTGACATAGGCTATATAATTTTTATAAATTCTTTTTACGACGGAATTTAAATGTCAAAAACTTACCTCAAAAAATATTAAATTGAGATAATCATAGCAAGTTTGGTATCAAATGAAAGGTCTTGGCGAGCACATTACAAATATGTATTATATTATAGTTTAAGTGCACACAAAAATAAAATTCAAATAAAAAAAATAAGTTCAAAAATCTAAAACCCAACTACTAACAAAATCGTGGTCTTAAAAGTAGAAAACAAGAAAATAATTCTTGTCTGATATTCTTCGTAGTCGCATGCCACCTTGCTAATGGCAATTAGCAGCTGACTTCTGTATCAATGAGAACGCCATGAAGGAGCATCAGTGGCATGGCGACTACGAAGAATATCAGACAAGAATTATTTTCTTGTTTTCTACTTTTAAGACCGCGATTTTGTTAGTAGTCAGGTTTTAGATTTTTGAACTTATTTTTTTTTGTTTACGTGAAAAAAGAAAAAATATGTGGTCAATATTTTTTGGAAATCTACCTGACGGACTAATTCGTTTTTTTTTGTCCGATCTATTGGGGACGGCATCATCATCTCATGAGACATCTCCTTTTTCCCCATATCATTCTTAACACAGTCTATCCATCGTTTTTTGGTCTTCCTGCACTCTTACACCCATCCACATTCATGTCTAAAACCTTTCACACAATGGAAAAACCCAATATTTTAATTTATGAACAAATTTTTATATTATTGTTTATGAATGAAATCTAAGTATCTCCAGATGTAAATTTTCTCTCTTAAAACAAGTCAGAAGCTGAGTTTTTTTATTTGGAGACTAAATAGCATGAGTTGCCAACAGCAGACTTTCTAGTTTTTTCTGGAGTCGGGTACCGAACATAATTTTGTAACACTGTCTAGTGTTTTTTTATGCATGTTGTTTAATTTCTACTGGGTTGTGGAGGTCAGGTAACATACTGGTATTCAGCTGCATCCAGTTAGACTGGAAACCAATCCCAAAACAGTTGCTTGTTTTTATTTGAGTTATGTATATTGTTAAAATCCTGCTGTCACATGATATCTCTGTACAAGCTAATTCTGGCCTGGAAGGGGCCCGATGACCTGTAACACAGGTTTTTCCCAAAACCCACATACATCTGGCAAGTCTCTGACAAAATTGGAATACATTTTCGTTTACAAATTAACTTTAAGTCAACTTTGAGAAGAATTATTTAAAATAATGATTATTATTAAATTCCAGTCAAATTGATAGCAAAAAGTCAGCACACCTTTACCAAGTGATGAAAAAAGAATAATGACTAAACATACCTGTAAAATCATGTCTCCTGGCTCTATTCTTCCATCCAGAGCCACGGCACCACCTTTCATTATACTCCCGACATATATTCCACCATCACCTCCCTTGTTTGACTGGCCAACGATAGAAATACCCAGAAAATTGACAGTATCCATGTTCAAAGTCACTGTTATTATGTGCATAGACATCGTAGAGTCCGTTATTGAAGAGTACGAAGAAGTTCTGGACATTACTTGCGGCCTCTTTCGTCGTCTCTGTGGTCTTTTACGAGAACTCACTTGCAAGTGAGAAACACTGCTGCATTCTGTGAGGGCTCTGTCCACAGACGCGTTAGTGTGCCGGCCAGTTGTTGTGGTGATCTCCGACTGGCTGTCGAACAGACTCGTCGAGTCTAAGTCAGAACTTAGGACTGAAGCTGTCTCGTATTCCAAACCATGGTTCCCGTACTTTGAGTGGCCGTTTATCCGTAAACCCCGGTATTTATACTTGTCGCAGGATGCTCGGTGGCCAGGCCGCGAGCTGATGGTGCTGTCCGTGTCCGTACAGGTGTCTCGGGTGACAGGGGCCGGAGCCCCATGGGTTTGTTTGCCTTTACCAGCATTGCTGTCCGTACACTGTGAAGCTCCATCGGAAGGGTTCGAGCCCTCCGCTGACACTAGCCACGACACAACACGACCGTTAAAACACGGCAAATGAGCGTTATCGTCAACAATTTCCTCTTTAACAACACCAAAATCATCGTCCATGGACTTGAAGAAAAACTTATAGTTCGGTCGGTTCAACTGGTTTTTGAAGTCTAACAACGTCACTTTCTCCGGTGAGATCGGAATTTTCACTAAATACGGGGTCTCCTCATCGTCTATGTAATAAATAACTTTCGTCTCCTCCATTTTTAATGCATTTATTTATTGAATAACAACACCCTTACGATCTATAAATATCGGTCGCCATCACAAATATGGCGATAAATATAGTACCGCTATCTGGCACCACGGGGCGCTATTGTCGCGAAAGGAAACGTTCGGATACACATGCCCATGCCAAAGGGCTTCAACTCCAAAAATCGATTGAGGATTGAGATAACCTAAAGAGAGCCACTGACGTTTCTAAATAATTTTTTGAATTCAAAATAGTCGTTGTTTGTTGTCGAAGTTGTATTTTTTGATTTTCCGTAAAACCTACTTAAAAAACTGCAAAAATGACTTTAGAATCGAAGGAAACTTGGTTTTTAGACATTGTGGATAAACTGGACGACTTTTGTAAACGTGTGGATGGTAATTTTCAGTGCCAACCTTGTTCTTAAGTCTTTCTATGTTCTGTTGCTTAATGGTCATAATAACTCTCAAATATTACAGACAAGATCGAGAAAGAGCAACAGCAAATGAAGGCATGTAAGAAGAAGACAGAATTAGAGACGAAACTGGCACAGGAAATGAAATTAAATGTAAGTTTTATGTTTTCATTAAGGGTTTTCTAACCAGGGTTCGTAAGGTCAGTGTATAGTATTTCTTTCTAGAGCGTCGCCTCCCGGCGTTGCCACTCACATCTGCCTTGTAATGATCTTTTGTTAGTCGATTTTACTCATCCTCTTCGCATGACCAAACCATTTAAGCACACTCTTGCTCTTCATTTGCTATATACCTACACTGCTCCCACTTGTTGTGTGTTGAGGCCAGCTTTGAGCCATTGAGCAGAATCCGGAAAGACTGGAATAGCTAGTTGTATATATATCAAGGTTTAGACCATATCACCAATATTTGATTTACTTATTAATGATTAACTTTTCCATCTGTGTTTTCCTCAGAATGAGCTGAACGAGCGTCTAGCAGAGTTGTCTCGGCGTGGCTGTGAGCTGGACAGGGTTTGCTCCACCTTCGAGTCACATCTCACCATCGCAGACAGTGATAGGAACAGACTGGATAACGCTAAGTTAGTACTTTACCTTTGTGTCCTGTTGGTTTTGTGGTCACAAGCCTGACTGCTGAACGTGGGTTCTGGGTTTCGAGCCCCGAGTCAGGCAATAAGTGCTATCTGGTTTTCCATTACAGAATTCTCAGTGTTGAAGTTGGCAATTACAGTATTGATGCCTTGGAAAGCATGTTAAGCTGTTGGTCCTGCGCTGTTCTCTCTCAATGAGTGATGGGTTGCCGTCCCATCGGACTATGAGAGTAAAGGAACAGAGAGTGCACCTGTGTGCTCACACACTTGTGCACTATAATATCTCCCACTATTTGTAATTATGTAATTGTAAACACAATAGACTTATTTTTATTTGGTATAGATATGTGTGCTCACTGCTCAGCACTCTTCTGACATGTATCTCAATTTAGTGCTTCATAAAATTTGACTAGGTATTGTCATGATGTTAATTTCCTTAATCCACATTAAACTCTTGTTTCAGAGAAACATACCAGCTGGCTAAAGAGCTCACCGGAATCAGGTGGGACTACAGCGCTGCACCCAACGTGGCTAAAGGATGTATCCTTTTTATAAAGTTTAGCTTTACCATTTTATATACACATTCTTCTTCTTAGTAGTTCACTCTGGGGAGCGGTATTTATTTAATAATTTTTTTATTTATTTTTTCATTTCATTTATTCTGCACCAACCACTAATGAATTGGGATAAGGGCAAGAGACAACTATAATTAATTTTAATTATGTAAGGGGGCGTCCATTAATTATTACGTGAGACATTTTTGGCGACTTTTCGACCCCATACCTGTCCCCCCTGTGTGAGATGTGAGATTTTACTTGACCCTCTTACCCCAAAAAAACATTATTTAAATATGATTTTGATTCTATTCTGTATGATTTAGCCATATTTTAGTGGACAACCCAGTTTTCACATAATTTTACACTGTTCCTTGCGAGAAAAAAAACGTGCTATTAACCGATATCATCCTCGTGAGATTGTGTGAGATTCAGCTAAAGCAGCTTAAAAATTGAGGGCGTCCATTATTATTACTAAGGTGTAATATTCTTGCCGTATAATCCTTAACTCCACCAAGCAGATATAAAAAGTGAATCACGCAAGCTGCTACAACCGATTGAACTGGACATGTCAACCGGGGCCGACAGCGGAGCCCTATGGGCGCTGCTGCAGTCCACCGCAGCACCCGGGTGGCCCTTCACAGTGGATAAAGAGAACAGGCCCCAGAACGAGGTTGACAAGATGAAATAATAATTTTGACATT
The DNA here is from genome assembly GCA_949775195.1 of Diarsia dahlii. Taxonomy (NCBI): domain Eukaryota; kingdom Metazoa; phylum Arthropoda; class Insecta; order Lepidoptera; family Noctuidae; genus Diarsia; species Diarsia dahlii. The sequence continues at coordinate 11,753,974 of OX459217.1, read as the reverse complement.
GACAGATATTTTGGCGGGATAATCGTCGAGTTTTTTTTTTATTGGATGTAATAATATAAGTTACGCATTAAAGATGTTTCATTAATGGAACAATAATTAATTAAGAATTTAACTTACTGTTAACTACGTATAGTATTAGTCAACTTGTTTTATTTTTAACCGACTTCTAAAAAAAGTAGGAGGTTCTCAATTCGGATATTTGTTTTTTTTTTATGTTTGTTCGGGCATAACTCCGTCACTTGCTAACCGATTTGAAAAAATATTTTTTTGTTTGAAAGGCTATACTTCCCAAATGGTCCACTATTTTTTTTTATCGAAATCGGACAAGCGGTTTTTGAAAAATCAACAAAACTCAAAAAAAAACTACATTGTCCACATTATGACCCATGAACATGTGAACCACTAAAAAGAAAAAAATAAAAACTTTTTAGCAAAAAATTAAACCAACTTCAAAAAAAAAAAAACAAAAAAGTCAAAAATAAATCAGTTTCTGAAGTCGGTGGCAAAAAAATGAAATCAAACAAACAAAAGTCACCGACTTCAGAAACTGATTTATTTGGTGACTTTTGTGTTTTTTTTAGAAGTCGGTTTAATTTTTTTTATAACCATAAACAACATCACGCGTGTAATCACCGAAGGGTTAGGTGTACACCTATTATTGATCGAAGGTGTACACCCACATTTCATCAGTTATATTTAAGTCCCATGCAACAGGGAGTGAGCCTACTGCCTGAGAAATTCTTGATAGAAAAACGCAATAACACTTTACCCGACCCTTGAATTGAACCCTGGGAGTCATGCTCAGCAGTCGCACTTCCAACCACTAGACCAACTGTAATTCCTTGAGGAGCTCATGGCTAAATAATAGGTAACAGCCGCTCGGATCGACATTTAGGTTAAGCCGCGCTCGCTTGCGAGTTTCCTCCGTGCCTGCCGGAAATCAAGTTCGTCCCGGCTGTCATTTGTAGACTATAATGATCCCGACCGATTTCGGCCACAGCGACTTGGATCTGCCTATTAAGAGCATCGCTGGTGTGCTCTCTGGTGACTGACATATAGCCAATTTTTACCGTGCGTCCACATTCACTGCAAGTCAGCACCCCTCCGACGTAATTGTATTGGATGGCCGCGGGTGATCGGGCCTTAAGCTCGTCGCGTTTAGCATCGAGCTCTTCTTTACGTCGCCTTTCAAACTCAAACACCTTAGTGCTCACGGTATGCCTCCACAGTGACCGGTCCGCTGCCATTGTGACGTGTCTAGGTCACATCGTTTCATGTGTAGACTACACACATCACAGATTATGAGTTTCACCCTGCTGACAGACAGACGGACGGATGGACTGGACGATGGTATCCTAAAAAATCCCGCCAAGTGTTCTGTATAAACTTTTAGGATTATTTGTTGTTGATTGATTTGTCGCTACGTAATTTAGTAGAAGTTCCTTGTTTACAAAAATTAATAGCTGCTCGTGTCAGGGAGTATAGACTTATAGAGGAATACGTACATATTTAAAAAGAAACCATATTTAAGTTCTCATTTTTATTCAACTCACTGTTTTTATTTATTTATTTATCTAGTATGTTATATACAATCATACATATAACTAAAGTTATACAAAGTAATATAAAATATTTCTTACATTTTTCTATTTATTTTTTGCTTCTCACAGGGGCCAGAGATTTCACAAAATCACAGTAAACATTACCTACTTAAGTAGAAGAATCAGATTAGAGTTTGCGTACAAATCTTAATTTATTACTTTTGTTTTTACATCGCCTAAATGCTACTAATATCACAATTTTAATACTTTATTTACAATTAAATACATAGGACAGAAGTCTTCTCAGGACATAAGCTTGAAACCAAGAACGCGCTTGCCGTTCGCTATGTGCATTTTGCAACGGTAACAATAAATTGCTTATGAGGAAATAATAAACCAAATCATTATCTAAGTATAATTGATAAGAATCGTCGTAGCGTTTGTCGTTCGTTTTGTGCGCGTCGTTCTTTAGAGTCTTTCAACATCCATTGATGATTTTAGCCGTATTATTTAGTTACTTTCTGCCTAACTAGTGTTCATCGAACTCGTCCCCGCTCTTGCCGTTCGCGTGGTGCTCCCTGTGACGTCGCACGAACGTGTTCTCACAGATGCGACACTTGAACGAGTATTGCGGTGCGCGGTGTCTGTTCAAATGGATTCACTATCAATTTACTATAACATACGAAGATGACGATTTGTTTTATTATCGTCATAAGTAATTCATAGCGAACGGCAAGCGCGACAACGAAATACTCTTGAAAACATCTGATCACTTCCTGCCTAGCTTCAGAATGCATTGAACGCCTTTAACCCTGCCAAATGCATGTAGTGAACGGCAAGCGCGACGATGAAATACTAAACAAAACGACGCGTGAAATCAGCTGGCTACTTCCAGCTTAGCTACAGAGTTCATTGCACTCGTCGTCGCGCTTGCCGTTCACTACGTGCTTTCTTCTTTTTTTTTGAGGTTTGGAAATCTACAAATGACTCCTCCCATTTTGGGTAGGGGGTGTCAGACTTCTACTGACTAAAAACCACCCATGTTCCTTGTGTCTCAAGCCACGGTATCCGGACCTGTCCATCCGTACGCATCATTCGTTAGAGGACTTCGACAAACATTTTTGATTTTAGCAGTATTACTGTTACTTTCTGTCTAGCTACAGACTTCATCGCGCTTGCCGTTCGCGTGGTGCTCCTGTGTACGGGCACTAGGCTATCTTCATCCTATCGATATGATGCGGCGCGGCCTGCACAGCATGTATCCGCATCAGGTGCCGCACAACGTTGCGACGTCGCACGAACGTGTTCTCACAGACGCGACACTTGAACGAGTATTGCGGTGCGCGGTGTCTGTTCTTGTGTATACGCATTAGAGTGACGGATTTGAAGCGGGCGGGGCACTGGTCGCACTGGAAAAGAGAAAAGGTATAATGTTATTAGAAAGAAAGAGAGAAAAATGTGTTTATTTGGCATTAACAACACCTTAAAAAATATACACAGATAAGACGAATAATGCTAAAAGGGCCTCAGCTCAGCAAAATGTCAGCATATAGCAACACGGTGTGTACAGTCAGCAGCACCAATATGTATACACTTAGCAGCGTTTTTTTTTTTTTTTGGTGGGTGGAAAATCATCAAATCTTGTCAGGAAGGTGGATGGCCACGTTCTGCAGGTAGCTGCTCTTGCGATGGAAGCCGGCGTCGCACTGGAGACGCTTGTGGACTGGTCCTTCGAGCCGGATGTTCATGTTTACGGTGGTATACCTGTACATTCTTATCAGGAAGGTGGATGGCCACGTGCTGCAGGTAGCTGCTCGTGCGATGGAAGCCGGCACCGCACTGGAGACGCTCGTGGATTGGTCCTTCGAGCCGGATGTTCATGTTTACGGTGGTATACCTGTACATTCTTATCAGGAAGGTGGATGGCCACGTGCTGCAGGTAGCTGCTCTTGCGATGGAAGCCGGCGACGTACTGGAGACGCTTGTGGATTGGTCCTTCGAGCCGGATGTTCATGTTTACGGTGGTATACCTGCACATTCTTGTCAGGAAGGTGGATGGCCACGTGCTGCAGGTAGCTGCTCTTGCGATGGAAGCCGGCACCGCATTCGGAGCACACGTACGGCTTCTCACCCGTGTGCAGACGCTCGTGGATCTGAAGAAGAAAGAAAGGGAAAATATTTATTTGTCGCAGCTATAAGACTTGCATACAAAAATTATACCAAAAAATAAACATACTAAGAAATATTTATAAATACAAAAAGACATAAATCATCAATTTCTTGCCCGAAGAGAGCGTTCATTAATTAAGTGTGGCGTTTGGGAGGGTCCGACGTCGAGCTTAATCTCGCATAATATCTTGAGGGTGAGAGGGGTGTATCGGCAAATATCACGTTATTTTTAAGTACTTAAGTGCAGAATTACGTGAAAATTGGATTAAAATTAAGTAAACATGCTTGTCCACGAATATATGGCCAAATCCTACACAACAATATTTATTGAAAATATTTATGTTTCTACATAGTTATGCGTTTAGATATTTTTCACGTGAGATTGGGGGGGAGTGAGGGGATCAAATCTCACATCTCACCAAGGGTGAAGGGGAGGGGGGTCAACAAATGGCCAAAGTTGTCTCACATAATTATAGGCCATATACAAGGTAAACAAAATATTTGGGGAACTGGGTGAAATAATCCACAACGAAAGGACTGATCGCCCGCCTGGTGTCTGCCGGCGTCCCCGAAGATAAATAGAAACAAAAGATTGTAATTTAAAAAACATACCTTCACCTGCTCTGCATTAGAAGCTCTGTAGTCGCAGAAAGAGCATTTGTCTGTCTTCTCATAACCGTGCTTGGCTCGACAGTGCATCAGTAGCAATCTTCTGGTTATGAACTTCTTGCCACAGTGCTGGGGAATTTACATTTTTGAATGTTATTCAAAAGACTATTGTTATTGAAAGGACGTCCACGTGAAGTTATTACAAAAATTGAATTTTGTTGGTAGCAATTTCAAACATTTTTTGCATGTGTTTTTTTGTAAGTATGTATGATCTTTTTTCAAAAATAAAAGTAGACGAGTTCCTCTTTATTATATCAGCTACCTGCCAGTAAAAGTTCCGTCAAAATTGTTTTAGCCGTTTCAAACAAGAATTGAAAAATTATCTTTTCATGATTATGATTAAGAGCACATTATAATATTTGTCCATTTTAAATAAGGATTCACCGGGGTCAATGGCCTCGAATTTACCATGTGTTCAGCTTCTAATATTAACGTGTGTAATATATCGTCAGGAGGAAACCTTTCTTTCTTGTGTATAATTTCAAACTTGTAGACTTTTGCAGGGGTCTGTCAGTTACTGTATTAATTAGTATGATAGTACAGATATAATAATATAATAATAATAATAATAATATTCCACAACTATCACACAACGCCATCTAGTCCCAAGCTAAGCAGAGCTTGTGTTATGGGTACTAGACAACTGATAAACATACTTATATATTTCTAAATACATACATATTATAGATAAATTACACCCAGACACAGAACAAATGATCGTGCTCATCACACAAACATTTGCCCTGGGTGGGAATCGAACCCACGACCTCCGGCATAGCAGTTAGGGTCACTAACCACTAGACCAACAGGCCAGTCGAATAAAAGTCGATATAAACTTACTTCACAAACAACATCAAATCCTGTATGTATTTTGTAATGATTTCTTAACGACAACTTAGAAGACAATATCTTATGACAGTATTCACATTCAATCTCCTCCTTAACGGTCACTTTCTCTTTTTCTTCACTCTCCTTTTTCCTCGGTAAAGTCCGTTTTACCGGCTTCTCATTACTCTTTTTACTCTTCTTATCTTTAAATATTAATTCCACAGGTTTGTCAACAAGATCTTCGCATTTTGGTTCAAATTCTGTTTCTTCATTGTCGTTGTGTTCGATGGCATCGTAGTTATAGTTGTTTAAACTGTCAGAGTGATTGTTGAAATCATCAACAAGGTCAGATATGTCTATTGTTATATTAGTACTGTTTTCAGAGTTAAATAGATTGGATTCTATTTTAATTTCAAGCAATGGTTTGTCGTTTAAAGAGGTCAAAAACAATTTCTGGTTTTCTTCACATTTTTTCCTGAATTTGTATGAGAAGTTGATGAAATTTATGCATGATGTACACATTTTTTGGGGTAAGGTATCGTTACATTCCACCTGTAATAGAAACATTTTGTCAATTATGTAGTAAACAAATATTTTTAACAGTTTAAAAAGTTACGAATTTGTTTCCAATTAGAAATTTTAAATTAATAAGTGGTCAGATGGTTGTGTTAGGTTTAAATGTATTTTAATACGAGTATCATTTCGTTTTGAACATACCTTCAGCCCAGTAGCCGAGAAAATAACTTCAGTGTATTTTTCTTGGTGTTCTATAAACTGGAATATAGGATGTAAAGATGCCACCCCCAAGCATGCTCTGCAGCAGTCCCAAGGGTCCATATCGCTGAGTAATTTATGTAGTATGTGTTTATAGCCAGTTTAGTAATAAACTAGCGAAATAATTATTTTTTAGAAATAAAAAACGAACAATAAAAGTTTTAGTCGGATTGACGCCAGAAATGACGTTTGCGTTTAGTTATTAGCACAGGTTAGGTTATTAGTAACAGCTGACACAATAATTTGCAACGGAGAAATGTTCTGTTTTGAGCCTTTGAAACTAAAACAATTTAAGGTTTGCAAATTTCTGTAAAAAAAAGATATTTTTATTTGAGAAGATATCTTTTGTTCAAGCTTAATCCATAATATATGTTTTGTGATTTTAAGTGAAAGGTCTACGAATTTGTGGCACTTACGAAACGCATGTGTCTGTGTGTTTTTTAACCAAAATGTTGATGTATTTTCTAAACTTTTATCTAAGTTAGCTTCTAAAATGTGGATGTAAATGGATTAATGTTATTATTTGGAACACTATATCTATTGTAGAATTAAATTTAACTGATGAATTCATGAAAGTTTATTCTGCAGTTGTCTGAATATTTAACTTTTCGCAAAAATCCATAACATTTTGATGTGAGTGTTTTGATTTTTGAACGTTACTGAAAATCTGTCAAGCAAGTGTCAAAAAATAGAAAATGGCTGCTACTTACTTTGTTTATGTTTATGTTGATCAATAATTCAATGCTAATCTTCGTAAAATATCGTTGAAAGCAGATTTTAAACATTGAAATACACGTCCACGCCTCCCGAAACGGTTCGACCCCTCTATAGCTAAATGTTTCAAGTCATAAATGTTTCGTACCGTGTAAAAAAACTACAAAAATGTTGGCGCTACTCTTACTCAATAATATGAGCTCTAAACACAGGGCTGCAAAGAAAAAACCTGAGGCGAAGTCCCCAGAAGTGGATTGCTGCAGGACTTGCTTGAATACGCAGGATTTGGTGTCAATTTTCTTCAATAAAGAAAGTAACGAGAAACGGACTCAGGACTTAAAACTAGTTACCGGTTTAGAGGTACGTACTTTAGTTTATAACGTTCAAATACCAGCACATCAAGCTATCCAAAAGTCTATATAAATAAAAAGAGAAGTCCTGACTGACTGACTCATCAACGCCCAGCCCAAACGCTTGGACCTAGAAAGCTGAAATTTTGCACATAGGTTCCCTTTATAATGTAGACAAGGAATAAGGAAGGATTTTTCGAAATTCAACCCCTAAGGGAGTTAAATAGGGGATGAAAGTTTGTATGGAAAATCGTCATTTTCACGCGGGCGAAGCCGCTGGCAAAAGCTAGTATCAAATATTCCGAATAAACCTTGCACCTAATGCCTCAGTGATAAAGTTGAAAATCTACCTATCATCATCAGCCTATAATGTTCCCACTGCAGGGACTCAGGCCTTCTATCTAGGAGAGGGATGGGCTATGATCCACCACGCAGGCCTCAGTGCGGGTTGGTAGATGTCACATGTCTTCGAATTTTTGGTTCTAAGACATGCCGGTTTCCTCATAATGTTTTCCTTCACGGTTTTGAGAGCAGTCTGAGCAGTGGTGATAAAATTAATTACTTACACAAAGTAATGTGTCTGACTGGGTTTATACCCATGACTAATGAAATTTGCCAGATTGTAGTAGCTTCTGTACTAACTACGTCTGTCTGCCCACGGCTGCAGTCGTTTGGGGGATAGAATAGGGATGTGTCCTGGGTAAAAAAAATATGAATCCATTTAGTCCGTCAGTTAGATTATCGAAAAATATTGAATACTTACGTGTTTTTTACCCGACTGCGGCGAAGCCCAAAAGGAGGGTTATGTGTTTTTACCCGACTGCGGCGAAGCCCAAAAGGAGGGTTATGTGTTTGACGTGTATGTATGTCCTTTTCTTTGTTCCCTCATAACTCCTAAACGGATGAAGGGATTTGAATAAAATATACGTCGTTAGATTCGTCTTGATGGCGCGAGTGTTATAGGCTACATTAAAATTAAAAAACAGAAAAATTGCGGATTTTGGGGGCCAAATGGCGGGCGGTGTTCAAAAAAAAATTTTTTTCCAATACCATGGAGTAGGATATCAAAATAAAGGGTTTTAAAAGGAGATTACAAAAATATAAAACACTTTATATTTAAAAGAAATTCAAAGTGACAAATCCTAAACAAGCACAAAAGTTCATCTGCAAAGAATTTTACGCGACCAACGAAAGAAACAAACACAAAAGAACTAAAAAGTTGGAAATAAAAAAAGTAGTTAAAAACAAACCCTATTTGTCTTACGAAAACATACTACTGGTGTACAAAGAACTAACTTATTGTCTAACAATTAATGAAAACTAACATTAGTTATTCATAAGTACCTAGTGTTAATAGAGTGTAAAACTATCTGAGGTGAGAATAAAAGGCTTTTTTTTATTATTGTTATATTTCAGATCAAAATGGACGACGGGTTATCACAGAAGATCTGCACACAATGTATAGAGAACATGAATATGGCACTAAAGTTCAGGAGAACTAGTCGAAAGGCTGAGAAGTCACTGCTTAATATGTTAGCAGGTAATATCCTTAAAATGGTATTTTTCTTCTTTATTGTGTGCTTGGTAAACCCGCATGTCTTAAAACCAAAAAATTCGAAGACATGTGACATCTACCAACCCGCACTGGGCACGAGTGGGATGAGGCTTGAGTCCCTGCAATTTCATTGTAACAGACTCTGTAACTATGAAACTCTAGCTAATGTAATTCATCATCATCATCATCATCAGCCTATTAATATTCCCACTACTGGGACACAGCACGCAAAATACGCGCATCAGACGTGGAGTTGCGGACACCAGCCCGTCGTACTTACTGGGACACAGGCCGCCTCTCTTTGAGAGGGAGTGGGCTAATCCACCACACGGGCCCAGTGCGGATTGGTAGATGTCACAAGTCTTCGAATTTTGGTTCTAGGGCATGCCGATTTCCTCAAGAAGTTTCCTTCCTTCCTTGTTGTCTCTCAATCTACAGAAGTGAAAACTCGTTATTTTGTTGATACAAACAGATTTGAATTGTATTCATTTCAATTTGAGACTTCAATTGTATGTTTAGTTTATAACTTATTCTTCGCTAGATAATTTAAATAACCCATGGATTTTTTGCCAAAAATTCCAGGCAAACCTAAGAAAAAACACTCAACGCGCCTCCAAAAGTCGTTATCCAAGCCAAAAGTGAAGAAGACTAAAGTGGAGAAGGTGGAACTCAATGATTATAGCTACGAGATCTTTGGTGAACAGTTCCAGAATGATGATGAGGATTATGAGGAGATGCCTCCGGTGGAGACTAAGATGAGTGGGAGACCGACACAGGTATAATAAAATAAAAATAGCCTTCAACTTAGGGTGGCGCTGGGGAGGCCAGCAAAGGGACAGGGTAAATCTGAGGGACATTATTTGGCATGTCTTCTACCTCCAAACTTCTCTATTACTTGCAAATGACGTGACAACGTCTAATAAATCGATGAATGCCGGCTGCATGCACGAAAAAGGATGACTCATTGTCCCGTTACGCTAATTGTACGCTTGCGCCGCATTATGACGTTGTCACGTTAAACTATAGTCTGTAAACCGACTTTACAGACAACCAATTTTTTTTAAATGGGCCTCCTCTTGACTTCAATCATATCAAGAGCAAAGATGAGGTCGGCGATAGAACGAGTTAACCCAGAAGAAGCCTGTTTACTCACGACTCAAATAGATTAGACTTCCTTTTATGTACTCATTTCTTATTTTACCCATTCGCGTACCTAACACCATACATCCCCCTTAGCTTTCTCATCTCAACCACATGTATAATTCAGTCTTCCCTTTTGTGGCCCAACATTATGATCCATACAAGAAAGAAAGTCAAAAGTCAAAAAGTCAAAACATTTATTGCGAACCAAGTGTACAATGTGGTGTTAGGTATATTTTGGTTAGTACTTACTTACGTACGTAAGAAGGTCATTCCAGTAGTCATAATTTACTGAATAAAGTTTGAAGCCAATTTACCTAAAACTCCTCCTCATTTCAGAAAGCGCCTCCTAAAAAGAAACGTATGACGATTCCGAACAGTGCATCATACAAATGTGCCACTTGCTGCAAAGAGTTCAGGATGAAAGCGACCTACAAGGCGCATATGCGCTTCCATACTAATTACTGCGTTTGTGAGGTGGGTGCGATGTTTGTATAACACTTTTCCAGGACTAAGGGAATCCTTCTTAGCCCCTTATGTCGGAGGCCGCGGTATCTCTTTCGAACAACCCGCAGTCCCGACAGGTTTTTTTTATTGAAATGTTTGTTTTGCTAGTGTTCCAATTTTTTAATTAAATATTATTTTAATTTTGAACTAGCTGAACCCGCGCATGCGTTGCAATGCGTTTTTCCTACCTACCTATCTAATACCCTACGTACTACCCTACGTACTACCCTACGTACTACCCTACGTACTACCCTACGTACTACCCTACGTACTACCCTACGTACTACCCTACGTACTACCCTACGTACTACCCTACGTACTACCCTACGTACTACCCTACGTACTACCCTACGTACTACCCTACGTACTACCCTACGTACTACCCTACGTACTACCCTACGTACTACCCTACGTACTACCCTACGTACTACCCTACGTACTACCCTACGTACTACCCTACGTACTACCCTACGTACTACCCTACGTACTACCCTACGTACTACCCTACGTACTACCCTACGTACTACCCTACGTACTACCCTACGTACTACCCTACGTACTACCCTACGTACTACCCTACGTACTACCCTACGTACTACCCTACGTACTACCCTACGTACTACCCTACGTACTACCCTACGTACTACCCTACGTACTACCCTACGTACTACCCTACGTACTACCCTACGTACTACCCTACGTACTACCCTACGTACTACCCTACGTACTACCCTACGTACTACCCTACGTACTACCCTACGTACTACCCTACGTACTACCCTACGTACTACCCTACGTACTACCCTACGTACTACCCTACGTACTACCCTACGTACTACCCTACGTACTACCCTACGTACTACCCTACGTACTACCCTACGTACTACCCTACGTACTACCCTACGTACTACCCTACGTACTACCCTACGTACTACCCTACGTACTACCCTACGTACTACCCTACGTACTACCCTACGTACTACCCTACGTACTACCCTACGTACTACCCTACGTACTACCCTACGTACTACCCTACGTACTACCCTACGTACTACCCTACGTACTACCCTACGTACTACCCTACGTACTACCCTACGTACTACCCTACGTACTACCCTACGTACTACCCTACGTACTACCCTACGTACTACCCTACGTACTACCCTACGTACTACCCTACCTACCTACTACCCTACCTACCTACTACCCTACCTACCTACTACCCTACCTACCTACTACCCTACCTACCTACTACCCTACCTACCTACTACCCTACCTACCTACTACCCTACCTACCTACTACCCTACCTACCTACTACCCTACCTACCTACTACCCTACCTACCTACTACCCTACCTACCTACTACCCTACCTACCTACTACCCTACCTACCTACTACCCTACCTACCTACTACCCTACCTACCTACTACCCTACCTACCTACTACCCTACCTACCTACTACCCTACCTACCTACTACCCTACCTACCTACTACCCTACCTACCTACTACCCTACCTACCTACTACCCTACCTACCTACTACCCTACCTACCTACTACCCTACCTACCTACTACCCTACCTACCTACTACCCTACCTACCTACCTACTACCCTACCTACCTACTACCCTACCTACCTACTACCCTACCTACCTACTACCCTACCTACCTACTACCCTACCTACCTACTACCCTACCTACCTACTACCCTACCTACCTACTACCCTACCTACCTACTACCCTACCTACCTACTACCCTACCTACCTACTACCCTACCTACCTACTACCCTACCTATCTACTACCCTACCTACCTACTACCCTACCTACCTACTACCCTACCTACCTACTACCCTACCTACCTACTACCCTACCTACCTACTACCCTACCTACCTACTACCCTACCTACCTACTACCCTACCTACCTACTACCCTACCTACCTACTACCCTACCTACCTACTACCCTACCTACCTACTACCCTACCTACCTACTACCCTACCTACCTACTACCCTACCTACCTACTACCCTACCTACCTACTACCCTACCTACCTACTACCCTACCTACCTACTACCCTACCTACCTACTACCCTACCTACCTACCTACTACCCTACCTAAAAAAAAGTCCTATGTCCTTCTCCTGGTTCTTAGCTACCTCCCTACCAATTTTCAGCTAAATCCGACCAGCCGTTCTTGAGTTATAAATGGAGTAACTAACACGACTTTTTCTTTTATTTATATAGATTATAAACTTAGTCATGTTTTATTAGTTTTAATGAAATTTCGATACAATGTAAAAATTGTTTGTGAAGTCACAATATTATTATAAAGGCGAAAGTTTGTGTGGGTGAAGCCGCTGGCAACAGCTAGTAAATTATATGAATGACTAGGTGTTGCCAGCGGCTTCGCCCGCTACAACTCAAAAATTATCCCACGAGAAGATAACATCGGGATAAAAACTGTCCTATGTGTTAATCCAGGTTATAAACTATCTGGGTACCAAAGGAGAATGCCCGCGTACAGTACTCTTGATAAAAGACTTGTGTATCAAAACCTAAAACGGCATTAATTATCTAAAATAAAAATACATTTTTTAAATAAGTATTAACGATTATTAACAATGGCATAGTTTAACAAACAATAAATGAGTACTTTTATATTTCCGACGTCATAGTACGCCATTTTTTACAATCACCTGACAATACTAGGGATTATGTTACTCGTAGTGCGGGTACATTAACATTTATTGTGCGTTTGTCATATTTTTACAATACATTACGACGGTATGTTATTTTTGCTGGTTTTGTTACATTGTGTGTGCTTCGAGTCGAAGCTTTTAGTTACTCCGTTAATGCTGCCAACCCATTGACAATAAACACACTTCTAACGCCGCAGCACCGTGTGTGTTGTTTATAACTAAATACAGGACTTTTTGTGTTGTGATCATGGCGAATGCAACTGTGTATGTCTCAACTGCTCTTTGAGATTAACGCAACTTATGCACAGACGTATGTTGTCGGAGATTCTGAATAACATCATGAACATTTTACGAGTCTGGATCTCACCAACACCGGTAAGAGTAAACATTGTCTTTTAATGTAGAATGGTGTTTTTTATTTAGGAACTGTACTTTTATGTTTATGTACCAAATAACAAGTAAAATCCATGTGTGTGTTAGTTTCTCACCTCACCAGTTGAGTTACCGGATTTTAATATAACTTATATAGGTAGGAACCTCATACTGATGTGTTGTTAATAACCAACTTAATAACTAAGATGGTTTATCTTAATCAGTGTGTAATCGAGGATATTAATTGTATGTAGTAGGTACCTATCATTTAAGATTAGTTGTACAGAAATATAATTGTTTAAATATGTTTTTTTTCAGCTGTCAACCGAAGGCACATTGTGTCCAGGAGTGTGTTACACTGTTGCAAAATACACTCACATCCCAGGGACAGTAACAGTTGACACCTGCAGTGGGACAAACGGCCGTCTGCTACGGCTGTGGGGTTTCCGTACTGAGATCAAGAACTCACCGAGTGCCATTAGACTGCCCACAAATAATTAATTATTACTGCGAGGGGTACTATCTCATCAGGTAATATATAATATTTTTTTATACACATACGATTGAGGACGTTATTTTTTCACGTTATTCTGATAATATACGTTATTTTGATTACGTTATATTTTCTAGCCTATCAGCTACGAATTCCCTTGCGTACCACACTAGTCCACACTGTTTACTGTTATCTTACTAGTGATTGTATATATATCATAGGCTGGTCAAATTATAAACAAGTCATTGTATTGATCTACAGGTGTCACGTCTGGAAAGCGTTTGCCGAACATGTTGGATAACTGCAACCAGACAAACTCACGATGCTGACTGAGTGGAAGATTCTGCTACCCAAAACCGATCTCAGATACATATTGAACAAGATTTTAACATTCCAATGCCACCCCTCCTGCCAGAGCCCTGGTCGATCAGTATTATGGATTGTTAATAAGGTTAATTCAAGAACATATTATAAACGTGTTGCTGCCACACCAAACGCAACAATAATGAGCGTCTATTGGTATCATCAATAGTTAAAGGATTATTGATACAGCGCGGCGCCACAAAATATAATTATGTTCCTTAGAGTGCCCGGATCTGCAATATCCATTTGAATAACAACTTTTGGGACGGAGAAGAACTGAAGGTTGCTGTGCACATTTAATGTGCATAGTATGGTACCTATTTAAGCTGGGGACGTTATAATAACAATGTTAGTGTTCCAGCTCCATTTTTGGATACACTATTTTTTGATGAATAAAATAAATAAAGTCCAGAAATAATCATTCTTTCATTTATTGTATTTAGTATTGTGTGTTTTCCCTTTCCACCCTACTTACAAAGACAATTTCATGATTTCCACTACCTTAACCTTTTGAGCGCCAGTCACGTATAGACGACAAGCCGAACAAGCAAAAAAGTACCTTAAGTCTGTCGACTTAAGGTACTTTTTGGCTTGCGTCTATACTTGACTGTGGCGTTCATAAGGTTAAGATTTGAATAGTATCTACAAATAACACTGAGCGATTGATTATCTTAGTAATGATTTCTTCCATGCTTTGCAATTTCATGAAACACGAGAATATGATTTTAAAATGCTCAAAATCTAAATCAGTTAGACTTGGTGAGTTATGTGACTAACTCACCAAGTCTGTGGTCACCAGACACGGGCCACCTGAAATAGCTAAACCGTAACAGATTTTACAAAAATATGCTTTAAAGACACAAAGCTCACTCGTAATCCCATTCAGACCCTTTCAAATAGTTTTTTCAACTAATTTTTGGTTGAGCATAACCTAAAAATAGTCATTTCATTTTTGTAAATATCTCGAAAATGCCATTGTCTATTGTGTTCAATCTTCTGAGGTAGTATTTAGACATGCCAACCAGTATTTTAAAGATGATTTGATGAAGACACAACAATGTTGAATTGAGTACATTTGCCCATAGTGCCGCTGGCATTCTCCTTTTATCTAAATCCGTTCAGTAGTTTTTGCGTGAAGAAGTAACAAACATACACACTCACAAACTTTCGCCTTTATAATATTAGTGGGATAATAATGTTAGTGACCGTAGCAGAGATATCTTTCTCCAAAATCTTCGCACAAATTTCAAAAATATATCCGTCTCACTCTAACTCCCACGTCCCCAGGCTTGCGGAAAGAGATGCCGCAACAACAATCAGCTACAAGAACACAAGAGGGCTCGACACGGATTGTATAAGATACACAAGTGTGCGTACTGCGAGTATAGTTCCGCTACCAAAGAGGCGCTGACGGTGAGTTGCATGTTTTATTTGTTACTAGCTGATGCCTGCAGTTTCGCCCGCTTGGATGTCGGTTTTCGTGACCAAAAGTAATCTTTTCAACCCCCCCCTTTCAACCCCTAACAACCCTTTTTTCGCATTAAAATGTATGCCTATGTCCTTTCTCAGGTTCTAGGCTATCTGTGTGCCAAATTTCATTTAAATCGGTTAAGTAGTTTAGGCGTGAAAGCGCAACAGACAGACAGACAGACTTTGGCATTTATAATATTAACTAGCTGATGCCCGCGGCTTCACCCGCGTGGATGTCGTTCAAATTATATACTAAAACCTTCCTCTTGAATCACTCTATCTATTTAAAAAAACCGCATCAAAATCCGTTGCGGAGTTTTAAAGATTTAAGCATACAGACAAACAAACAGACAAAAATAGCGACTTTGTTTTATACTATGTAAGGAAGTAAGATTTGACTAGCTTTTGCCCGCGTAAAAATTACGCTTTTCCATACAAACTTTTTTCCCTTATTTAACTTCCTTAGGGGTTGAATTTCGAAAAATCCTTCCTTATTCCTTGTCTACATATAAAAAGGGAACCTCTAGGTGTCTCAAAATTTCAGCCTTCTATGTTCAAGGGTTTGGGCTGGGCGTTGATGAGTCAGTCAGTCAGTCAGGACTTGTCTTTTTATTTATACCTTTTAGTGCCAAGCACCCAGCATATGGGTCGAACAATAATTCGTTTGTGTGCCCACAACCCGCCTCCGAGTTGTCGCTATACGTAGCTATAGTTAGAGACTTGGCAATGTCAGACATACAAGAAAAATATGATATACTAGCTTTTGCCAGCGACTTCGCCCGCGTGGGTGGATGTCGGAAAATATCAAAAATGACGATTTTTCATACAAACTTTCATCCCCTATTTAACTCCCTTAAGGGTTGAATTTCGAAAAATCCTTCCTTATTCCTTGTCTACATTATAAAGGGAACCTTTGTGCAAAATTTCAGCTTTCTAGGTCCAAGGGTTTGGGCTGGGCGTTGATGAGTCAGTCAGAATTTGTCTTTTTATTTATACAGTAAGACAAATGAACAATTTCGAGGCTAAGCACCCAGCATATGGGTCGTACAATAATTCGTTTGTGTGCCCACAACCCGCCTCCGAGTTGTCGCTATACGTAGCTATAGATGACTTGTGCTTACATGTCATACAAATAAATGATTCTTTTAACACTTTCGGTGCCAAGCACCCAGCATATGGGTCGTACAATAATTCGTGTGTGTGCTCACAACCCGCCTCCGAGTCGCCGCTATACATAGCTATAGTTAGGGACTTGTCAATGTCGGGCATACATAACAAAAGTTATTTTGAATTTGACAGAGAAAGTGTTACCAAGTTATCTAAACTGACTGCCCTGTTGGTCTAGTAGTGTTGAGGTGCATGAGGACCAGGGTTCGATTCTCAGGTTGGCCAGTGTTATTGAGCAGGAATTTATCAGTAGCAGCCACGCAGTCTGGATTTGTGCTTGCTACTAAATAGTTTTATGAACCAAAATGTCTGAAATGGAAAGTTTTTTTTTAAACTTTATTTATTGCCCGGGGTTTCATCATCAGCCATTAGACGTCCACTGCTGGACAAAGGCCTCCCCTATAGAACGCCATAAAGAACGGCAGCCTGCCGTTTGCATCCACCGGTTGCCCGCGACTCTCACGATGTCGTCGGTCCACCTGGTGGGAGGCCTACCAACGCTGCGTCTTCCGGTTCGTGGTCGCCACTCGAGAACCTTTCTTCCCCATCGGTTGTCTGTTCTTCGAGCACATTCTGCGAGCTTGCATATTCTGCGAGCTACATAGCTCGCAGAATATGGTGGTGGTGTAACAGGACTTAAACACAACTGGTAAAATGTGGGTGTACTTACGGGTACACCTCTGCCTAATACTTCGGGGCTTACAGGCGTTATGTTATGAAGGTTTTTCAACTTCATATCATATAATTTATTTCATAAATATTTTTTACATTGTATCGAAAATTATTATAAAAAATTCAATCAGACAATTAAAATTCGTTACATAAGCAGTAAAGAAATGAAAAACATAAAACAACAAAAACGTAAACACTTGCAATATAAAAATAAATCATGTCATCAATTAACTTACAGATACACGAACGCCGTCACACAGGGGAGAGGCCCTACGTGTGCGATCACTGCGGGGCTACCTTCCATCGCCGTTCTAACCTAGTGCAGCATATAGCCATACACCTGCCTGAGAAGAACTTCCAGGTAAGAACAAATATAACTATTTTTTTTTTGCGTTACGGCGGTAAATTGCCCAAGAGACTGGCACTATGGCAGCGTTGCCACGTTGTATAGCAACAAACATCAATGTTGGGGTCCTATTTTTACCCCATTTGTGAAGTTTATGGGTCATTTTTACCTCATAATTCCAGATAAAACAAATTATAGACTTTTGGCACTTATACAATGCGTCCCAGCTGACCCGTTAAAGTGCGACATGTGATTGTTAGTCTAGGGGTAATTGGGGTAAATTTTGACCCCACAATTGATGTTTTGGGGTCTTTTTTTATCCCATTATTTGAGGTTTAGGTGTAATTTTTACGTCATTTTTTAGGTATAGAAGAAATTTGGACCCCATGCGTATGTTTTGGGGTCCCATTTTACCCCAGTCTTGAGGTTAGGGGGACATTTTTGGTAATTGGGTTAAATTTGGACCCTACGATTGACGTTTTGGGGTCCTTTTTGACCCCATCATTCTAGAACGTTTTAGAAGAAATGATAGGCTGTTTATTCTTATACTATACGTCCCAACTGACCCCTTGCAGTGCGACATGTGCCCCAAGCGGCTCAAGTCGCGCAAGTTCCTACAGATACACAAACACAACGCGCACACCGGCAAGCGCTACGGGTATCTGTGCGGCATATGCGAGCATCGCTTCGAGAAGCCCAACAAAGTGCGCGCGCATATGCGACGCGTGCATGGGGTCGCTGACGACCAGCAGGGGCCGATTGTTAGGGTGCAACACAATTAATCTTGTAGGGGTCCTTTTTGACCCCATTCTTGAAATTTTGTGGTCATTTCATACCCCATCATTGAGGATGTTTTTTTTCTAATAGAACTATTTCGGTTGTCATTTTGATTTAGATGTCTCGAAAAATGATTTATTTATTTATAGTTCTGAATAGAAACAAAAACAAATATGTAAGAAATAATAGTGAGATGTCTTATGTACAATGGTTAGAACGGAGTTTCTCGCTCAATTTATCGCAATAAATGATTATTTATAATATTAAAAAGGTAATTTAAGCAAAAAATATTTTAAACTTATTCTCAAAAATTACGGCAAGCTTAATTGATTGACAAAAGTTTTAGCTTCCTATGCGATTGACAAGTGCCTCAAAAATCACTGCTAAAAGAGGTCGGATTTTGGTGTTGTAATTCATTGTTACACATATTATCCGCAAGCAAATCAGAATGATAGCATGCGATAAGCAACTCCGTTCTAAAATGTTCTAAAGTATGGAAATAAAAAGCAATATTGTAAGGTAAAAGAAAGCAATAATAGCAGGTTTTTGTGATAGTTGCAATTATGACGTTTTACGCTGACGCTAGTGTAAAATACACGTATGGTGCAATGTGGTTTTCTTAAAGTATTTATTTCACCTATAATCAAATGTATGTAAACCTCCAGAATGATATAATGAATACTGTATTAAATAAAGGAAGTATTTTATGTAGATTTAAAAATCAATTAATATTATTTAGGCTGTCGTTTTGCATCATCGTCAAACTCAAAGAGATAACTAAAGTGACTATTGTCGAACCCGAATAAAAAATAAAAATCGGTAAGTGTGAACCGTCCGTGTTAAAAACGGCCCGTCTGATTCTCGCCCTATAACCACGCTTTCACACACAAACGTTAATTCAATAATTTACTATTTCCTAAACTACGGTGCTTTCTCCTGAATTTTGACGAGTATGCAAAATTGCACCTTGCATGTTTTGGGGTCATAATAGACCCCAAAGATGTATATAATTTATTTATGGCCATATATTTATAACACTGCCAATAATATTATAGTAAATTTATATTTCCAATAGTTAAAATTAAATATCCCTCGGGGCCATTCTTTCCCCCAATATAGGGTCTAATGCCTAGGTAGGTGCCATACTAAATTGAATTAGTTTTATCATAATAGTGTATTGAATAATCAATGTTATAACTAAGTAGATAAGCTAGAATTTTGAATGAACAATAGTGATCTCTTTAAATAGTATTATTTTTATCAAATATTAAATAATTACTAAAAATGTAGTCGAGCTGGACGTTACGAGATATAATAAAAGGTGTAAGTGGACGCTTCACCAAGTCGTCAACCAGTCGTAAATCTACGCAAAAACTTTTGCTGAGAAACTAGTTTTTTTTTGGTAGGACTCAATGTAACGCACTCAAAACTTTGTGCTGATGGATGCTTGAATAGTAAGGGGATCGTTGCGGTATTCGGATTGTTTGCAAGAGATACCGCGGCCTCGACATAAAGGGCTAAGAGGGAACATGGGTGTTTTTAGTCAGTAGAAGTCTGACACTCTTCGCTCTGCCTCTGTTATTTGATGATTTCCCACTCTCCAAAAAACAAAAACACAAAAAGGGGGTCGTGGAGGCCCTCAATATCCCCGTAACTAGAAAGTTCCCAGGTATGGAATATAACTAAAAAAAAATCGTAATGACGAGGAGAACAAATGGCTTTCGTCTTTGTTAAGGTTTTTTTTACACCCATTACGTACATTTCTGCCATACCCTTAAGGTGTTACAAGCGAGTTGTTGAGAATAGATGTTAGGCACCCTACATTCGGCCCTATGCTCTCTACGCGGAAGAAAATGTGAGGTAAGGGCATCTGTTGTTTGACTTAACATTTATTTATTTTTATTGAGCACTAGTAGTTGACATAAATAGTTTAGAATTGTGTTAGTTTTTCATAGTAGTTTCTATATTTAAAAGTAAAAGATTTTTTTTTAAATGAATTTGAACATTCGGAGGCTCAACAAAATACCAAATGGTAAAGTTACCAAACGCGCGGTAAAGTTAATAAAATCAATAACTGAAAGTATCAAATACTAACCCATCTAGGAATTAATTTGACAGTCATTTTGCCTTTTTAGGCTT
The DNA here is from genome assembly GCA_949775195.1 of Diarsia dahlii. Classification (NCBI taxonomy): domain Eukaryota; kingdom Metazoa; phylum Arthropoda; class Insecta; order Lepidoptera; family Noctuidae; genus Diarsia; species Diarsia dahlii. Next base: position 11,733,228 of record OX459217.1, on the reverse strand, counting down.
CCGTACCTCAAAAGGAAAAAACCGGAACCCTTATAGGATCACTCGTGTGTCTGTCTGTCCGACCATCCCCCCCCCCCCCCCCCGCCTTATCTCCAAAACTACTGAGCCTAAAATTCTGAAAAAATACAGATATTAGTTCAACACTTATAGAATACAGGAAAACCTTTATGAAGTCTAAGTACGGAACCCTTCATGTGCAAGTGCGGTTTGCACTTGGCCAGTTTTCTTTTTTTAAATTATGGAAAGGAAGACAATGTTGAAAATAATAAATGTTGCTATGTTATTTTTGTCAACTACTAGTGACATTATTTGAGATAAACTTAACTGATTTCTACTATTTATGTCAAACACTAGTGCCGTTACCTTATATTTTTTGTGTAAAAATGTTACCTTTTTATTTAAATAACGCACATGAAACTTTAGGTACTTTTTCACACATATTTTCAGGTTTCATATTCATAGTGAATGAGTATAAAAAAATATATTTTTGTTATCATACCTTATATTTTTTGTGTAAAAATGTTACCTTTTTATTTAAATAACGCACATGAAACTTTAGGTACTTTTTCAAACATATTTTCAGGTTTCATATTCATAGTGAATGAGTATAAAAAAATATATTTTTGTTTGAGAGATTTTTTGTTATCATGAGTACAATCACATGTTTAAGTATCGTTAACTAATAGGGAAAAAAATCTAATTAGTCCGTCAGATAGATTTCCAAAAAATTGAACACGTATTTTTTCTTTTTTCACGTAAACAAAAAATGAAGACGATACAGTGCTTCGAAAGTCGTGCAACGTCACAGTTTGGTCCATTTTTACCAGACTATGACGTCAAAAGCCCCCTCTCCGTGATCTTTGACAAGCTTTTTTTGTCAATTTAAATTATTAATTTGATAAAACAAAGCACACGAATCCAATATTTTTCGATAATCTAACTGACGGACTAAACAGAATCATATTTTTTTTAGTCGGTCAAGTACCCTATTACTAGTCATCCTATTATGTACCTCATCTTTCTGATACATGCTGTAGCTATATTTATTTATACATAATTCTAATACATACCTACCTTCTCCCCCAACAGTGCAGCGTCTGTCAAAAATGGGAGAAGTCCAAAAAGCGCCTCCAAGTCCACGAATATAAGGTCCACAGGGAGCACAAATACAGGTACATATGCCCAGTATGTCAGGATACGTTCACGAGGCCGGGCAACGTCAGGCAGCACCTGGCCAGGACTCATGGAGTCTCCAGGGAAGACCAGGGCGTCATCGAGAGATATGAGGTAGGAAAAGAAAAACATTTTTTTTGGTTGGACGTCTTGGTGTTTTCACCCTACTTTTTTCTGTTTTAATATGAAAAATCTATATATATATAAAAGGAGAACTGACTGACAGACATATCAACGTACAGCCGAAACTACTGGGGCTAGGAATGTGAAATTTTGCACACGGCTTCCTATTATAATGTAGGGGAGCACTAAGAAGGGGTTTTTGGAAATTCAACCCCTAAGGGAGTTAAATAGGGGATGAAAGTTTGTATGGAAAATCGTCATTTTTGTAGTTAAACCGACATCCACGCGGGCGAAGTCGTGGGCAAAAGCTAGTTTATATTAAGAGCAAGACGGACTAATATAACATAATATCACTCCTGTAATCCATAACGGGTTGGGTAGAGGTGTAGTTAATAGTACACCTATATTTCGCCAGTTATATTTAAGTCCCATACTCCCATCCCAATAGTGGGCGAGCCTATTACCATTATCCGGGCACAAATCCAGACGCCGCGTCTGCTACTGAGAAATTCCTGATGACTCAGTTCGTTGCGTTTGCGTTCTCGTTTACTAAACGAGATGCACGAGTTAATGTCATAAACGTCGTTGACGAATTCAACTAGTTGATTCATATACAGTTAACGTTAATACGTTGACAGGAGATCAACGGTTGATTCAACTAGTTCGTTGATTCAACGCTCATCCCTAATCTAACAGCTACGTATACCGACGACTCGGAGGCGGGTTATGAGCACACAAACGAATTATTGTTCGACCCATACGCTGGGTTCATGGCTCCAAAAGTGTTTACTAATAACCTGTATCTATTGACCCAGGTACACCTGCCCCTCCTGCCCGAAGATCTACAAGAAGGTTGACCACGTCAGGAGACACCTGCTAAAATTCCACGAGGTGCCAAGGTCGGAACAGGGTCCTATTCAGAAATTTGTTGTGAATGATTGGCCTGGGGATCTGCTAAAACGTGTTGGACTGTAATATTATACTAGATTTTAATAAAGTGAATTTGGATATTATTTATCACAAAAACAGGTTTTTTTATTTACCTACCATTTACTTGCTCAAATTAAGAACATTAGGCACAGGACCAACGGCTTAACGTGCGCACCGAGGTACACCGGTATTTTACTAACATCTTCCACACTCCGGGCTACTAGTATTTTTTTTTTGGGGTGGGTGGAAAGTCATCAAATAACGGGGTCCCGCTCTTGGGCAGAGCGAAAGGGAGTGTCAGAATTCTACTGACTAAGAACCACCCATTTTCCTTCTTAGCCCTTTATGTCGAGGCCGCGGTTTCTCTTGTGAACAACCCGCAGCCTCAACGGTACTAAGTTTCTAATGCAACAAAAACCCAATAGCACTTTGTGCTCGACCCCGGCAATCCAACCCAGGGCTTGCGGCGACGATACCAACGGGGTAGAAAATAATAAAACAACAAAAAATAGACTAGTAAACTTAGTTTATTTAAACCTAATTATTGTGCGTTATTTGTACACCGTACTGACTAACAAATAAATGCTACATTTAGTGCTTTGGCAAGAGAATCTTATAATTAAACAATAATATCAATAATTTTGAATATATTTTTCTAGTAGGTATATTTACAGTATCTTTTAGGTATTTTACCACTTCTCTGCCAAGTTCAACATAATTATCATTTTTATTTTGTATGCCCGCGCAATTGGGTACTTGACTGCTGTTAAAAATTACGAAAATGTTGTTATTCAAAGAACTAACAGAAATAATATGATGTATAAAAAACGTAATAAAATCGATCAAAAAATGAAATAGCTACACGCTTTATAAGTTCTTGGTGGGGGCACTTTCGGCTATTTGTACAGTCGAGCAAGTTAATAAGTATGCAGGTAGAGTTTTTTATAATCCTAGTACACACGGCTACACATCAAGCTATGCATTTCCAGTATAAGCTGGTCTCGCATTGTATAGGATTTCTGTATAGTGCGAGTTCAGCGTAAACTGGAAATGTATAGCTTGATGTGTAGCCGTGTGTACACTGAAAAAATTGATTGCAATTTTGTTATAAAGCGTTTGGCATCAGTCTCTAAATGTATCTGTATAATCTTAAAAGTAAAATTAAATGCAAGTTAGCTGGCTGTATACTTATTAGCTTGTTCGACTGTACTACGTTATATGGTGGTATGAGTTATGACATCACATCTTCATAGCGCTGTCTTCTAGCAAGTAATTTTAAATCGGTTAAAACTATGCCATTTTTTAAGATATTACACTAGTTTTTTTTTAAATTTGCCTGTCTTTTTATTTACTGTTTCCAGTTCACTAGTAAAAAAAAATAGTCAAGTACCCAATTGCCAAGTCATCTGGCGGGTTGGGAGTACACAAACGAATTATTGTTCGACCCATATGCTGTGTTCTTGGCTCCGAAAGTGTTGTGTTACATTAGTTAAGTTGTGGAGGTCAGATAGACAGTCGCTCCATACAAAATACTGGTATTCAGCTGTATTTCTTTAGACTGGAAGCTGACCCCAACATAGTTGGATAAAGGCAAGTTGATGATGAAAATTATGATGTATATAATAATAATAATATTCCACAACTATCACACAACGCCATCTAGTCCCAAGCTAAGCAGAGCTTGTGTTATGGGTACTAGACAACTGATAAACATACTTATATATTTCTAAATACATACATATTATAGATAAATTACACCCAGACACAGAACAAATGATCGTGCTCATCACACAAACATTTGTCCTGGGTGGGAATCGAACCCACGACCTCCGGCATAGCAGTTAGGGTCACTAACCACTAGACCAACAGGCCAGTCAAAATATATGTATATGCCTAGGTGTAAAACGTGACGTGTCGCTCACAACGAGCCTGTAGAGAGGCAATAGAGAGCTTTGCTCGGAGTTTCCTTGCGTGATCAAATCAGAAATGAAGACATCAAGATAACCATGGTTACCGACGTAGCCCGAAGAATTTCCAAACTTAAGTGGCAGTGATCAGGGCACATAGCTCGCAGAACGGATGACAGATGGGGCCGAAAAGTTCTGGAGTGGCGACCGCGAACCGGAAGACGTTGCGTTGGAAGGCTTCCCACTAGGTGGACCGATGACTTGGTGAAGATTGCGAGACTCACGGGACCAGGCAATGTGGCGACACTTGGGAGGTCCATGTCCATGTCCAGCAGTGGACGTCTTTCGGTTGAAATGATGATGATTATGGCTAGGTGTTGGTTAGGTACCAACTTATGACGAGAAACCAGGAACTAATTTTCTAAAATTTCTTCTATCTTCAAATAAACTTTTGACGAATATTACCTGAAAAAAACGTTAAGAAATTAATTTTAGAGAAGAAGAATTAGTATCTAATACCTATAGTATATGACACCCTCACACCCACATTTCGCCAGTTGACTGACTAAAAAATATATTATGAGTCCGTTTAGTCTGTCAGTTAGATTATCGAAAAATATTGGATACTTGTTTTTTGTTTTATCAAATTAATAAATATTGACGACAATAAAGCTTGTCAAAGATCATGGAGTGGGGGCTTTTGACGTCATAGTCTGGTAAAAATGAACCAAACTGTGACGTCGCATGACTTTTCGAAGCACTGTATCGTCTTAATTTTTTGTTTACGTGAAAAAAGAAAAAATACGTGTTCAATAATTTTTGGAAATCTACCTAATTAGTCCGTCAGATAGATTTCCAATAAATATTGAACACGTATTTGAGATGTTATGTGTGATGTCAGAGTGCGTGTAAAATTTCTCACTTAGCTAATATGCGGCGGTATAGATGTCGCTACACTTATGAATAAGGAATATTTAAAAGAGTTTCCGTGAAGTTTCTTGCCCGTTTTTACCCGACTACGGCAAAGCCAAAGGAGGGTTATGATTTTGACTGGCTATGTATGTATGTATGTATGTGTGTATCTTCATCTGTTCCCTCATAGCTTCTAATCTACTTATCGGAACTCGACTTAAGAGGTATCGTTAGAACCGTCTTAATTTTTCGCTGAACATAGGCTACGTGACGTGTCACAAAAAGCGATTTGGCGCCCTCTAGCGGACAAAAAGTAAGGCTTAAAAAATTAAAATGGAGATAAACACGCCGTGTTTGGTATCATTTAAAAGGGCCTCACTTGTACATTTCCAAAATATTGCTCAAATTTAAAATCACGCCCTCTAGCGGACAAAAAGTCAAGAGTAAAAAAAATATTTAACACCAAAATTGTTTAAATAAAAAAAAGTAAAAAACTAAAACCCGACTACGACAAAAAAAAACGAAAGAAAAGCCGTAGTCACACGTTATAGGTAACAACCTTAACACTTTAATACCGTGTGACTACGGCTTTTCTTTTTGTTCTATCCTGAAAATCTTGTTTCATACTTTTTCAGCGTCGTTTTTTTTTGTCGTAGTCGGGTTTTTCTCCATAGACATCTCCGTTTTGGAATTGGCAACTACCGTATACTCACAGTTATTATGACTTGTGACTGGGACTGTAGCTTCTTTTTATTTTGAATTTTTTTCGACAATTCAAATGTGCCTGTAACTGGCTTAGTTTAAATGTATGCTTTGATTTTGATTAGAAAGAAAAGTACACTTACCTGTGTTAATCCAACTATTAACATTAATAGTACATGTCCTATTGACCACGTTAGTACTCTGAAACAAGACGAAAATAAACATTGTTAATTACTAATACTTTGTCTGCCTCGGTGGTCGAGTGGTTGCGATTGCGACTGCTGAGCATGAGTTCGTGGGTTCAATTTCCGGATCTGGCAAAGTGCTATTGAGTAATTTCCTCAGAAATTTCTTAGAAGCAGTCACGGAGTATGGATTCTTGCTCAGTTGTCAATAGGCTCGCCCTCTACTACATGGGACTTTAACTGGCAAAATGTGGGTGTACTTTTAGGTACACCTCTGGCTGACCCTTCTCGGATAACAAGCTTGATGTTATGTAATACTTAATCACTGTTTTCGTTCACTCTCCCTCTATTTCTAAGCCCGGGAGATTGTCTTAGCACTTTCACTGTTATGTATGCCGCGTCGGCAAGTCATCTATAGCTACAATGCGATCAAATTATCTTGGCAGCTCTGAACATAGGCTTTGCGAAATTTTACGCATGTAAACTTGTGAAGAAAACTGTTATTGCCAGATAAACCAATACTTAAACGATCAGAAAATATCTCATTTAAACAGTGAGAAATACAAATAAAATAAATATCATAACACTTTTAAACATTCGTTGTAACAAAATGACCTGCACGAAGTTCGGACCTGCCAAGATAATTTGATCGTACTTGTACGTATAGTGACAACTCGGAGGCGGGTTGTGAGCACACAAACAAATTATTGTTCGACCCATACGCTGGGTGCTTGGCACTTGGCACCGAAAGTGTTAAGGACTCCTCTCTGGATATGTTGCCTCCCTCTCTCTCTCTTTTTAGCTCACCTGTCACACATATCCTCTGCGAGGTTCCTGTCCCTCGCTTCGTGTGCTGAGTGCAGCTCCTGCAGTCTCCTCGCAGCTGATATGTGGTCCTTGACCTTGGAGACTGAGTCTGATATATCGCGTACTCTCATCATGTAGGTTTCTGCTGTGTTTCCTGGAAAAATGATTAAATAATTAGTTATGTTGCTGTAGGCAAAAGGAGTAGCAGGTCTGCCGGGACTGTGGGTTGTTCGAAAGAGATATCGCGGCCCCAGACACAAAGGGCTAAAAGGAGCATGGGTGGTTTTTAATTAGTAGAAGTCTGACACTTCCTTTCGCTCGGCCCAGAGCTGGAGGAGTCATTTGATGAATTATCACCCTCCAAAAATGGATCGTAGCAGATGGCGTTTTGTGATTTTTGCCTACCTTCATGGGAAAGCGTGTCAGTTTATGTGTATGCAGCGGCATTACAATCAGTACTACAGCAACATAGTAAAAAAAGCATTACAGCGCTCTATAGACTGACCAGAACGGCTAATTAAAAACAACAAGATGGCTGCCATTCGCGTGGTGTGGGAGTGAGACAAGTCAATAATAACCCTTAAAAACTGGATATTATGTTTTTTTCTACTCCTCCGCTACTATTTTCTGATTAATTTAGTTTTTTTTTTTTTTTTTTACATTTATAATGCAATCTATCTGGCGATATTCAGCATTAGGTTGGTATTTGTAGGTCTTGTGCGAGATTGTTCACTAACAATATCGCTTCATCAATAAACAGTCTGCTCCTTCACAATAGCAGATCTTGTGGGTTTTTGCGTTTTAGCCTTCGTGGCGTTTGCACTTCCTTCCTTCCGAAATTTCGTTGCGGGATCCAAATCAGTTAAATTGCTTCTCTGAGTCTTCATCGAGTTTCATTGTCTCGGGGCTTTTCTCTTGGTCGCTACTCGCTACTGTCAGTTCTGGCGCACAATTTCGGAATAGAGTGGCGGGCTTGTCCCCAAAATAAATTATATTAACATCAAAACTCACCAAGCTCCATTTCTTTATCATCTTCATACTCTTTCTCTTCTTGGTCTTCGGCATCTATTAATAAATCGAAGAACACCTGTTGACAAAAACAAATATTTTAGAGAACTTATCATCTGCCTACATTTTCAACCGACTTCCAAAAAGAAAAACATGTGTTCTTCCATACTTCTCTATTACTCGTCATCTCATCAGTCACCTCTTTTCTAGCACTTTCGGTGCCAAGCACCCAGCATACAATACAGACGAATTGAGAACCTCCTTCTTTTTTAGAAGTCGGTTAAAAAACCAACCCATGTTCCTTCTTCGCCCTTGTGCCGAGGCCGCGTTATGCCTTTCGATAATCCGCAGCCCCGACAGACATCGGCCCTTGCAAGGAGATGTCAGCAAAGAGGGGCCCCCCTCTTTGCTGACATCTCCTTGAGGCGCGCGTGGAACACGAACGCGCCGTCGACACGGTCTTTTGTCGTCATAAGACGACTGGACGGCGAGCTAGCCCATTACTCACCGTCCACAGGCCCGCGTCTACGGTGGCCGGAAGCCATCACGTGGCCCCCGACGCCCGGAGCGCCTACCGCGGCAGCTGGGACGAGAGGTTCTCTCCCTTTCACGTTTCGCCACCTCCTTCGCCAGCATTACTGCTTCGCAGGAGGCGACGGTGTCCCATTCCTCCTCGCCCCGAACCATGGCTTGCACCAGGGCCGGCAATGTCGATAACCCTTAAAGCTAAACTTACTAAGATTTGGTCCCGCTAGTCGGGTCCTAGGCATGAGCACAAGTTATCTATAGCGACGACTCGAAGGCGGGTTGTGGGAACACAAACGAATTATTGTTCGACCCATATGCTGGGTGCTTGGCATACTCACAGTCTTCTGACTAAAAGTACTAAAGCTGTTATCGAAACACAGCCGGTAGTCGCCCTCCAACGTGGCGGTGTGTCGGTGCGAGTTCTCCGGTTTCTTGTAGTCTGCCACTATGACCCGCCCCACGGGGTCCGTCATTTGGAAGGATACGTCTAGGTCGCCGTGGGTCGAGTCTATTACCTGTGAACAAACAAATAATAACATTAACACTATTTAACGACAAAGCGGCAGGCCTTGAAGGAGATGGCGGGATGAGCTGCATAGCTATTCACAAACAATCGAATCGAGTTTGTGAATAGCTATCGATCTTTTTCGAGTATCAGATTTTTGGATCGAACAATTGGCAAATGCTATTCATATTATAGATTCGATCGACATGGTAGGACATCCTAACTATCCTAACTAATATTATAAATGCGAAAGTAACTCTGTCTGTCTATCTGTCTGTCTTTGCTTCACGCCTAAACTACTGAACCGATTTGTGTGAAATTTGGTACAGACATAGTTTGGAACTTGAGAAAGGACATAGGATAGTTTTTTTTTTTTTCGCGAGATAAACCAGAAATCTGCCGGAAGTCACTATTCCACGCGAACGAAGTCGCGGGCAAAAGCTAGTATTTACATAAACAAGCGTAGTGAGACATTTTTGTAGCTATAAACTTATAGAGTATATCTATAAGTTTTACTTTAGATTATACTTAATATCCGTCGAGTAACTAAGAATATAATTGAAAACAATAATTTAAATATGGTTTAATTTAAATGAATACGCAACGACTCTTGCTGGTATAGTACAAAATAGCGTCGTAATTCTGATTGGATGGCGCTTCCGATAGCAAATAGCGAAATAGCTGTCGGCAGGATTGATTCCTTCATCTCGAATCACAATTGAATCTATTACTCGGCTTCGGTTTTGTGAATAGCGATTTTCGATAGTACGATGGATCGTTTGGATACGACTGACAATCGAGTGGTTGTGAACTTGTGAATAGCTATGCAGAAGGGTTAAAAAATGATACGTAACGCGTAGTTCAAATACCCTCTCCCGTCTCTGTAACGCATCGTAACGTTTTACAAGACCCTCCCCCAAAATTCGCTACGTAATACTTGAACGCTCCCTAAGTTCTACACATCTGCCTAACCTTTCAGGAATTACAGGCGTGATGCTGTTTATCTATGTTTGTGCGAACAAGCACGCAATCTCATAAACCTCAGTTAATTGATAAATTAATAGTAGCGGCCTGATTATTTTTTTTATTAAAAATTCATGCTCGGCCACTACTATGACTTTTGTTTAAGTGACTTGTGTGTTATTTTTTTTGTGACAGAAAAATTTAAAGGAAGTCGTCTGACTTGGTATGAGGAAGGATGAAACTGATATGACTAAAAACCACTTAAGTTCCTCCTTAGCCCTTTTTGTCTGAGGCTGCGGTATCTCTTTCAAATAACCTGCAGCACCGGCAAGATTTTGAACATCCTTTGATATGTACTAATTGACCACCACGTTGCCGTTTTCCTTACATGTGGTGTAGTGAGTCATGATCATGAAACAACTCCGTTTGAACTAGTTTATTATATATTTATATTTGTTTTACTATCACTACTTTTATTTTATTGCTGTGATAGCAGCACTGTGCGAGTTAAGCAGGTATCAAAAACCTTTTTTTTTGTATTTATTTTAAAAGGTTTTGAGTTCATTTTTCACTAGGTGGACTGATGACCTGCATCATCCTAATGCTGGGCAAAGGCCTCTCCCCTTGAATTCCAGTTGTTCTGATCTAAGACCTATGTGGACCACTGGTTGCAAGTCTTGTCCAAATCATCACACCATCTTCTACAAACACCTTCGGACTTTGTCAGGGCTTCAGAAAGTGGATATTTTGGCCCACAGCTCATTGAGCGTGCGGCAGAGATGCCAAAGACAAAAAAAACATAATCAGCAATTCAAAAATAATTGTTTACAACCCCTGTTGCAAACATTTACAACCAAATTAAAACTAACAGTAGTTACTGTGGCTTATCGAAAACCATGCCAATAAAAAAAGTTATTGTTACCATAGCTTCTAGGAAAGAGGAATAAATGTGGGTACCTAAAAAAGAAATGAAAATATGTACACACTAAGATGTGGATTAGCTACTGAATATCTGTCAAATTTGATTGGTTGAGAAAATTAGACAGTTTTGGGAAGCTTGATATGTATGATGGTGTATGTACAAAACAATTCAAGAAAATAAAGGAATAGATAGCTTCCCATTGGGGCTGCGAGTTCTTCAAAAGGGATACCACGGCCTCGTAACAAATGACTAAGAAGGAACATGGGTGGTTTTTAGTCAGTAGATGTCTGACACTCCCTACCGCTCTGCCCAGAGCGGGAGGAGTCATTTAATGATTATCCACACACCAAAAAAAAAAAGTGGTAGATAGCTTGCTAGCTTGGTGCAGTGGCTGAGTGACTGGCTGCCCTGCGCACCAATGGTTCAATCCCCACACAGTTCAAAATATTTGTCCAGCCTGTAGGTACTAGTTCTGTATCTGACTGACATGTAAACGCACATACACAGTGCGTTTAAATGTTTGTAAACGCACCCACATTTTATGAGAAATTCCTAGTGTGGGTCAACATCTTTTTTTAAGAAATGAAGATAAAGATCGAGGAATGATGGTAGGAATGAGTAAATGATAAATGGTTATGAGGGGATGATTTCTGTGATCTAATAGACAAGTATGAAGCTGTGATAATGTCACAACCTCAAACAAATTGGAAAAGGAGAAATATTACAATACTTAGCTATAGAATTGAATGCTTGTAATGTTAATTTGACTCACAGTTCTTCAGCTTAGCAACTGAGCTGGCAAGTCGCCAAGAAAGCACTTCTTGGCCACTCAAATGTAGTTTTCTTGAGAGTGAAAAAATAAATAGTGACAAAGCTACTATACCTTACATAGAAGTCATGTTTTGCCTTGTAAATAAACTTTAAATGTTATCAGTTACAAAAACGTGGCAAAATAATTGATAATAGTGCACGATTATGCCGTTAAATTTTATCTAAAAGCTTAATGAAAGAGGTTATCTACCTATGATAATAAAAATTAATTTACGTCTTACCTGATATTCTATATCGATAATTTGTTCAGCTAGCACTTTATGATAGAAACAGTCCACTTTTCCCGCCTGTACCATAATTGTCATGTCTTTTTCGTAAGCGAAAACTACGCTAAATATAGTTGTTAGAAATATGTAGCGCATTTTGGTGAATAATAACGTTATTACTGTTTTAAATTACGATTGATACAGCAACTGATGTCTCAGAAGTTATTTTTAGTATTTGGGTGTGTTATTTCTGAATAAAAATAGAACAAAACGACTGAAAGATCGAATTATTTTCACAAACAAATAAACACTGCAAAGAAATGAACCGATCCAGCGGATGTTCGTAATCGTTCTGAATGAAATTTTATGACTATTTTATTGACAGTTCAATTCCACAGTGGTTTGTTTGTTTTGACATTACTGAAACTCAATGGCAAATGCACACTAAAAATATATTGCATTTTTAATTACAAATTAAGGTATATATTAATAAAAGTGATGTTTTGTAATATTAGAAAAGTATTGATTCACTCACAGTTAATTATTTTTGCACTCAAAACGTATGTATGTCCCCAATTTTTCGTTCAGAAACTGCTAAAAAAAAATTTAGTAGAGCTTGTATTTTTTCAAATTTTTTGTCTTGCTTGCACTGGCTAATAATTTCGTAAGCAAAGCACCTGTCATTGTCATGCTTAAAACAAGAAGAATTTAGTCCTCGAACATCAAAAAGAAAACAAAAAACATGCACAGACTACTAAAATCTACAAATTATATTTTTTGGAACAAAAGCTACTTTTGAGACTAAAACACTAGCTCAATCGTCCTCATTTTGATTAAAATGTCAAGTGGGAGCGGACCGGGTGCTCCGCCCCCAGGTGGTGTGGTGCGGAGCAGCGCATTGTCGTTCGTTGCGTCTGCGCAACCCACAGCAACTTCAGCAACAGCTGACAGCATCCCCGGGAACTCGCAGGAAATGGATCGGGAACAAATGGGACAAGCAGGTAAAGGAAAAATCCGCCCCTAAGACGACCCACTGACCGAATCATTTATTTATTTAAACTTCATGTACAATAGTGGTACCTAGGCGGACTTAATGCCACAAGGCATTCTCTACCAGTCAACCAAAAAAAGATTTGTTTATTTTAACGAACTATTTGTACCAGCTCTAATTTTGTAATTTATGGATCTACTCGTCCGCAATGATGTCACGTAGTCAGTGTGAAGCTTTATAAACACCGGTTTTTGGTCAGTCTCTTAGAGACCACCCAGTAATATGCACTATCTTTGGTTCTCACAGACCCCTCAGAGATGTGTAGGTACCGATGTATAAGTAGTACACTCATATTTAATAGGGGGAGAGCCTATTGCCACCTGGACACAAGTCCTATCTAGTGCACCCAATTTTAAAAAAAGCAATAAGTAGGTCACTGTTTGATTCTCGGGTTGAGCAAATATAAATTTTCCATCAAGGATAGCTGATGTTAAATTCTATTAATCAAATATGCACAATACTAGCTCTATATACAATACAATAGCCTGATATACATTTTTCTTTAATTAAAAAAATAAATATTGCCCCACACAGCCCACACTAGGAATTTCTCCTGTATTGTGGGTGTGTTTACAAACATACACAAACACCCAAACCTGGAACAACTATCTGTAGGCCATAAGGATTGAACCCACGACACGCAGGGCAACACACTAGCGCTCAACCACTGTGTCATAAAAAAATCTATTTAAGTAAAATTTTCCCCAGATCGTCCAGTGGTTCCAGCTGGACTGACAGCACTGTGTGATGCATGCTCCAGACTTTATCCAGACCAGCCCAACCCACTGCAAGTCACCACAAGACTCAAGTATTGGTAAGTTCTCCAGTTATTTACTTATAAAAAATTTAAAAAAACATGTTATCATGTAAGATTTAATGACACCACACCCCCTAGTGTGAAGTGTCAGAGTTTCTAAATCGGCTCAAGGGCCTCTGACATGGTTTGACGACTGCTATTTGACGGCCGGGACCACCGGCTTATTGTACATGCCTTCCGAAGCACGGAATCATCTTTTATCAGACAATCAGGTGATTCAAGCCTGCAATGTCCTAGCAAAACTGGAAACAACTTTGCAAAGCATGCTTCCCGTGGGAATCGGACCCACGACCACCGGGTCACTAGGCAAGCACCTAAACCACTTGACCACAGAGGCAGTTAAGACATCTAAAAGCTGGTGACTGAAAAGTTGTGTGGAAATCAGTTTTTGTCGTTCGAGCATGTGATGCGGAGGAATAAGGAAAATATCGTGAGGAAGGTTTTGAATATGAATGTGGAAGGGTATAACAGTAGAGGAAGACCAAAGAAATGATGGAAGGAAAGTGTTAAGTTTTTTTTCTAAATTAATCTGCAATCAGCCCAGCAGCTTTAATGAGATGGGATGTTCTTTCTTCGACTTAATTATGAATAATATAGCAATAAAAGGAGGTGTCCCATGAGATGACGAGGAACAGAAAATGGAAAGAAGGCATGCTGTGCCCACACCAAATGAATTGGGATTAGGGCAAGAGAATGGTCAATAAAAAAAAATTAAAAACGCATATGGAATAAGCAGCGACAAAATGTATAATTGAGAATGCCTTGTGGCATTAAGTCCGCCTATGTACGAGTATCGCTATTGTGTGTGCATGAAGTTTAAATAAATAATGTTTTTTTTTTTCAATTTGCTCATCTTTCACAGGCTAGGCGGTCATGATCCTCTGGACTACATCAGCATGTACTGGAACCCAGGCAAGGCTGAGGAACACATCCTGCCACATTGGCATTATGTCAGGTAAGCATCCAGTCCTAATTACTTTACGAAAATAAAAGAGTATTCTATGTTAGACCTTATAACATCAGCTATCTGCCAGTAAGAGACCCGTCAAAATCGGTCCAGTCGTTTCAGAGATTAACCGGAACAAACCGACCGACAGATAAAATAAGCGAAATGTGTGCTGGGACATCTATAGACGGGGACTAGGTATGCCTAGTCCCCGTCTAATATCTATATAGAAGTTTCACTTGTGTGAGTGTACTTTTGTAAGTACTTACTTTGATATGAATACAGTAAAAAGCTGTTATTTTGATATGACAAACAGCCAGTATTTATTAACAATGCCAGTACCTAGAATTGAATTATTCAGACGTAATTGTGTATATATGGCTCCGCTTATCTTTAACTCTCTACCAAAGTTTATAACTGATCTTCCGTACAGGAAATTCTGCAAAGTTCTGCAAAAGTGGCTTGTTTCACATAGTTTTTATTCCGTAGCAGAATTTTTAAAGTTATCTAACTGTAAATCCTACCATTACCGAAATGCATTATAAATTTACCATAATTATAATTATAGGTAGGATGTTGTATTTGTATATTTAAAAATATTATGTTATCTTTGTTTTGTTTCTCTCTGTCTAAGTTGAAAATGTCGTGTTTGTTTATTTTCTAGTGTTTGTTTGTTTATTTTCTAAAATGCAAAATTTATTTTATGCTGAGTATGTTAAACTAAGAAATACACTTACCTAGTTATACCTAATTTATTGCTTGTTTCACAGTTACTGTGTTCTGATGTTCTGAACCAAGCATCATTATCATTAATGTTTGCATGCCAACTCTATGGCGAAATGTGTCATTGCACTACATAATTATAATTTTACCATCTTGTATACCACATTTGTTGCAAATAAATAATTTTGACCTTTGACTTTGGCCACTTATAGATTTATTTGTACACACGGCTACACATCAAGCTATACATTTCCAGTATAAGCTGGTCTCGCAATGTATAGAATTTCCGTACAGTGCGAGATCAGCGTAAACTGGAAATGTATAGCTTGATGTGTAGCCGTGTGTACCTATAATAGATGAACACAATATTTGAACTCTATTTTAAAACTTTCACTGCCAAGTTCAAATTATCCATTTTTATGTGTATGCCGCGTTAGCACAAGTTTTCTATAGCTACGTATAGCCACGACTCGGAAGCGGGTTGGGGGCACACAACGATGTTTTGTTCGACCCTAAGGCCCGGTTTCCACCAAAGCGGAGAGGAGCGGAGACGAGAGGAGATGTGCGGAAATCGGCCAATCACATTAGTTAAAATTTTCATCTGGTCTTTCGCCCTTTCTGTGGTTGGTCGAATTTGGCACATCTCCTCTCCGCTCTGCTCGTCTCCGCTTTAGTGGATTACGGGCCATATGCTGGGTGCTAGACAATGAATGTGTTAACATTTTATATTCCAATTTAATTCCTCAATTCTTCCACCCAGCTTCGGTCTCTCAGACCTGCACGGAGACGGTCGCGTCCACCCAGCGCCCGAGCCGTCGCCCGCGGCGCCGTCAGGGTACGGCTTCGAGCTGACCATCCGTCTGTCTGCTGAGGAGGGCTTGGCTCAGCCACCGCTGTGGCCAGCTGCCTTGTTGCAGGCTCTCGCGAGATATGTGTTTACTACTGGTATTGTATATATGTTTATACCTGTTGTTTCTGTTATCTACGGTTTATACCTTAAAGTTATATTCATTGACTTATATATTACTGCGTAAGGACTGGGCAGACCGCATGATAAAATGACGCCTCGAATTTGGTCCCAAATAGGTCTTGACTAAACCGAAGTTTAAAAGAAAATGAAAATTAAAAATTAAAATTTAACATTTTTTTTTATTAACATTTTAATGCAAGCTTTATTTAATTTCTTTATACCTCGATAATACCACGCCACGCCGCTCATACAAGGTTACGTTTACGAGCAGCCTGATTAGTTCTTATAGATGACGTTAGTGTTTCTCTGTATGGGGAACGCATCGAGCAAAATGTTCGGACGACCCTATCTTTAGTTTTTATATCAATGGTTATATTATTATTAGTATCATCATTATCTGACTTGACAGGTCCACTCAAATCTGTTTGGTTCTTTTTTCAAAAGACCATCTCAGATACAGTGCGATCAAATTATCTTGGCAGCTCTGAACATAGGCTTTGCGAAATTTTACGCATGTAAACTTGGGAATAAAACTGTTATTGCCAGATAAACCAATACTTAAACGATCAGAAAATATCTAATTTAAACAGTGAGAAATACAAATAAAATAAATATCATAACACTTTTATACATTAGTTGGAACAAAATGACCTGCACGAAGTTCGGAGCTGCCAAGATAATTTGATCGCACTGTACCTCTGAGTTGGTTTCGGACCTATTATTTACAAAATAAAGCTTTGTTTGGTTGAACGCGCGAATCTCAGGAACTAGGTACAGTTAAATTATTTATCGAAGAAGGTTATAAGCTATACTATATGACGCAGACGAAGTTGCGCGTGTCAGCTAGTTTAAACACGTATATATTCCGCGCTTTCCAAGTCGGCCGTGGCAAAGACAATCTATTCAGATGGGGGTGTTTCAGTGGCCTGAAAGTCTGACTAAGGGATATCGTGTTTTATGTATATATGTATGTCAGTCTAGCCACTGTTTTCCGTGTACCTTCTCAGCCTATTTAAACAAAAATCATCAATTCTCGTATAGGTAACAAGCTCTGCGCCGGCGATCATATAACCTGGCACCGCGCGCTGGACGGCGGCGCCACACGGTCACGTTTACGTCACCTACTGGTTGCTGCGGATCCGCAGCTACAAGCCACACACACGCCACATGGGGTTGTCGACTTCCTACAGGTGAGGATACTATGCTACTTCTTCTTATCGTGTGGGCTGTAAGGTCAAACGACGCCACACACCCTAGTCACACCTCGGACACTCCATACAACGCCCGCAAAATAATTACCTATTACTACTACATAAACAAATAACGTTTGTGCACGACGTGCACGTGCAAATGTGTGCGTAAACTCTAGTAGGGTTGTCGTAGCCTAAAAAATGGCGCGGAAAGTGCAACGGTCTGCGTCGCGAAAACCGAACGACGACTAATACGAGCGCGAGCCATTGCTCAAGTGTCGACGACGACTACCTCGAAGTGCGGGGTGAGGTGCGGTATTTAATATGAGCGCGGGGAAGGGAGTGTCCCTTCTGTACGTAGTACTATTATGTATATATTCTGTGCTAGTGTCAGAGTTTCTAAACCGCCTCAAGGTCCTTTTTTTGGATCAAAGGGGATTGGACAAAATAATTTAATTAGTGTGTCAGTTAGATTAATGAAAAATATTGGATAGGTACGTGTTTTTTGTTTTATCAAATTAATAATTTACGAAAATAAAGCTTGTCAAAGATCATGAGTGGGGGCTTGTGACGTCACACGACTTATCGAAACACTGTATCGTCTTCATTTTTTGTTTACGTGAAAAAAGAAAAAATATGTGTCCAATATTTTTTGGAAATCTATCTGACGGACTAATTAAATTATTTTGTCCATTCCCCTTTTGGGTAAAGGCTAACCAGATTCATGATGATAGCATATTATTATTATTTTTTTTTTTTTTCAGATAGTGGGATGTACAGGCAGGGAGTTAAAAGCCGCTCAGAGAGGATCTGGATTCGAAGTTCTGAAGCTGATTAGTGAAGATCCCAAGTAAGACCTTCTACTTTCTAACCTCCCTGTAATCTTATTAGTATTTTTTTTTAGTCGCAAATCCTTGTTATTTTTAAATTGCTATTAAGAAATTCCTGACGAAAAAATTCCAATAACACTTAGCCTTATTTTATTTCTTGGCGCGTGGAAATCATCATATATTATGACTCCTCTCGCTCTGGACAGAGCGGTAGGGAGTGTCAGACTTCTACTGACTAAAAACCACCATAGGTTTCCAAAGAATGATAGCCTTCTAGTACATAGTACTCACACAATATGTGCTATGCGACTACTATAATACTAAAGAGATTAAATTTATACATTACAAAGATAGTTGTACAATCTTTTTCTTCTTCCTATTTAATGCTATATGTCAGTAGAAGTCTGACACTCCCTACTGCTCTGCCTAGAGCGGGAGGAGTGATTTGATGATTTCCTACCCTCTAAAAAAGGGGGCAACCTTTTCAATGGACTATGTCCTGATTATGATTATAACTCCCTTAGTAGTGGTGACGCGTGGTGACATGTGCCGGTGTGTTACCTTCGAGCCATCAGGCCAAAAAATAATATTATTATTTTTTTTTTTTTTTTTTTTTTTTTCTAAGTTGGCATCAGTGACCCGTGCAATGAGAATACTTAATGGTGTCTCTCGACGTTTGGATATAATTATATTCTTGTTCTTTGACGGAATTCCAGAGGTTGACACTTGGTATGTTGTCCAATGTGTAACTTGAGTTTCTACCGTTTCTTGTGACTGGACAATTTATTAGCAACTAGCTGATGCCCGCGACTTCGTTCACGTGGAAATTTTCAAGTTTCTAAGATAAATTGTAGCCTATATGTTGCCCAGACTTAATACCTATACAACGAAAAAAAAAACATTCAAATCCGTCAAGTAGTTCCGAAGATTAGCGTGTACAAACATACAGACAAACAGACAGATTTTTTTTTCGGATTCTTGCTCTATTACTATTTCTAAACCCCCCTCAATTATTTTTTTTTTAATATATTCAATGTACAGACACAGTTTTTTTACTGTTTTATTATATGTATAGATAGATATAGATAGATGACTACTTTTCTTAGCTTGTCGAATCAGCAGGGCTATTGCGTATCTTGTTAACCCATTTACCGCCACGGTCAAGTAAGACGACAAGCCAAAAGGTACCTTAAGTCGACAGACTTAGGGCACTTTTTTGCTTGTTCGGCTTGTCGTCTATACGTGACTGTGGCGCTCAAAAGGTTAAATGTCAGTGGCTATCATTGTATCCATCGATTAACTGTCAAATGGTTATGTTTGGAGACCTTTTTTTTTTTTTTAATATACTGTCCCACTGCTGAGCAAAGGCCTCCCCCAACTCCTTCCAAGTGCTCTTTTCCTGAGCCACCTCGAACCAGCCCTCGTGGTGTGCGTCCAGATCATCTCGCCACCTCTTTCTGGGCCGGCCTCGGCGGCGCCGTCCGTCTTAACGGTAAAAAATATACGTATGTGTGTTTGTATAATAAATGATTTGTAAACCTCGCCCCCAGTAGTGGCGGCGCGTGGCTAGTGACGCGCATGTCCCGGCGCGCGTCGTGCCGGGCGGTGCGCGCGCGCCGGGTGGGGCTCCCCGCGCCGCTGGCGGGCGTGTCCGCGGCGCTGCGGTGGATGCCTTGGACACCGGTATGCTTCTAAACTTAGAACGATGCTTGAGTTTCTGTGAGAGGATGAATGAAAGATCATTTTTAGGCTTCCGTACCACAAAAAGAAAAAACGGAACCCTTATAGGAACACTCGCGTGTCTGTCTGTCTGTTTGTCCGACCATCGCCCCCCCCCCCCCCCGTTATCTCCAAAACTACTGTCTATAATTTTGAAAAAAAAATACAGAAATTAGTTCAACACTTATAAATTACAGGAAAACCTATAAAAAGTATATGGTGTTAACATAGTCACACAACTTCAATTTTTTTCAGCAGTTTTTTTCTTGTGCTTGTTCTAAGAGATGATGCATGAAAGGTGACTTTTTCTTGTTATTTTACAGTATTTCACTAATTTGTTATTTTTGTTTGTGTATTGATATACAATAGCTTGGATTTTTCTGCCTAATTATAATTTTTTTTCCTCAAATAGGTAAATAATAAATAAATATTATCAGCAGAATCAGGTAGACTGTATTTTTTTTAAACGTCTTAACACGTTGGTTGCCAAGCCAAAATGCTACTTACCGACACGGCCAAAATAAAAAAAAATAACGTTATAACTCCCCAGCCAGCCACAGAGGAACAGCCAGCCTCCCCCTCCCCGCTGCCCCCCTCAGTGGAACAGCAGATCAAGGAGACGTTACAGCGAGGTCTGACCACCATGGGGGAGAGGACTGGACCCGAAGGTAACAACAGATTTTCTTGTTGGACTACCTTTTTTTTAATAGCGTTCATGGTGTCCCACTGCTGAGCAAAGGCCTACCCTTTCTCCTTCCATACCTTACTATCAGCGATTATGTGCTATCTTTTTTTTGGGACAATCCCGCCACACTGTTCCCTGCCCACTACAACTCATAGAGCAGCGGTGGCCCAGTGGTGTCGGCCCCGACTTACGAACAGTAGGGCGTGGGTTCGAACCCAGGCAGGCGCATTACTTTGTGTAATTTATTTAATCACCGCTGCTCTCAAAACGGTGAAGGAAAACATCGTGAGGAAACCGGCATGTCTTAGAACCAATAAATTCGAAAACATGTGACATCTGCCAATCCGCACTGGGCCCGCGTGGTGGATTATAGCCCATCCCTCTCCTAGAGAGGAGGCCTGAGTCCCAGCAGTGGGAACATTATAGGCTGATGATGATGATGACTACAACTCGTGTGCGCCAGAATCAACAGTGTTGACTACCAGTGCAGCGCCGATTAGATATGGGCGCCGCGACGGCGTCACGCCGCCGCCGCCGCCGCCGCCACTTGATGCTCGGCGTGAGCGAGGCTAGCACGTGCCATTTTGTTTCGGTTTTTTTTTGTGTATCATTTTAAAGTGACCAGTTTATTAAATATTAGTATAAATAAACTCTCTTTAACCGTGCTTTATGGTGATAAAAGTCGTAGCAGTAGCTCTTGGAAGTACTTCGGAAATATTGTTATGTTCTCGAGTGGCGACTCTTTTTGCTATTTTGACAAAAAGAGTCGTCACTCGAGAACCTTTCTTTCCCATTGGTTGTCCGTTCTTCGAGCGATTTGGCCTGCCCATTGCCACTTCAACTTGCATATTCTGAGAGCTATGTCGGTGACCCCGGTTCTTCGGCGAATTTAATCATTTCGGATTTTTTCGCACGTAGAAACTCCGAGCAAAGCTCTATCCTTGGCTCGTTGCGTGACTCTGGGCTTCTCTAAGAGGCCAGCAGTTAAGGACCATGTCTCTGTGCCATATTAAGTCATTACTGGAAATACACACTGGTTATACACCCTCGTCTTAAGAAACTGCGGAATTTTGGACGAAAATATGTCCCGTAGTTTCTCGAACGCTGCCCATCCGAGTTGGATTCTTCGGGCGACCTTCTTGTCGAAGTTAGATCTACCTAGTTAGACATAACTATTGAAAACTATGAGAGTATCGCTCCCAACAATAACCGGCACGGGTAGAACACGAATCGACATAGTGGCGTTTCTATACTTCGATATACCTATAGTCGATACGGCACCGCTGAAAAGACTGTTACACCGTCCAGGTTTCGATGGAATCGAAGGCTTTTTCATAGTCCACAAACGCTAGACATAGTGGCCGATTATACTCCTCAGTCTTCTGTATAATCTAGCGGAGCGTATGGATGTGGTCTATGTGCTGAAGACTTTTCGGGAACCGGCTTGTTCGAGACGGTTTGTAATGACCCTCGAGAACAGCTTGTAAACACGGCTCATTAGTGAGATGGGTCTATAATTCTTCAATAGGGTGTTGTCATATTTTTTGAAGAGCACCACCGCACTCCTGTGCCATGCTTCTGGCGTAGTATCTTCGAGTATGACGGAATTTAACAGCTTCTGGAGGACTAAAAGTACTGTTTTTCCACCCGCTCGCAGAAGTTCTGTCGTGATTCCATCATCCCCCGGCGTCTTGTTGTTCTTAAGCTGTTGGAGGTCTATTCTAATCTCATACAGGCTTTGAGGCTAATGTCTGGGATATCTTCAGTGTTGGGTCAGTTTCGCTCTGGTCTCCTGGGCTGAACTGACAACGGGTCGTCGAGTCGAGGTGTACAACTGTCCACAAAGCCTCTCTAGCTCTTTCAGGATCTCTGGTTTCGATGAGATGATACTGCCGTTCTCGATCTTCTGTCATTTGGCTTTGTCCAATAGATGCATTCTTTGCGAACACTTTGGAGTCCTGGTTACCGTCAATTGCGTTATTCACGATAACTCTATAGGGAATGCAAAAATTGTAATGGTGAAAAATAATTTTGTTGCCTAGCTTGAACAGTTTTCTTCTATTTTTTGATAAATAAAGTGAGTCATTGCATTGTTGCTGTTTTTTAAAGATTTTTACACGAATTTTTAATACTGCACAAAAATCAGCCACGCCGCCGGCGCTACGCCGCCGCCGAGCAAAATTCATCAGCACGCCGCCGCCGCAATATTTGGGGGCGGCACCCATCTCTAGCGCCGATATACTGAAGTGAGACAAAGTCCCAGAGAAACAATTTAACTGTCTTGGATCTCGCAACGAAATTAATCAGAAATGAATAGCGGAGGAGCAGGAAAATCATAATTTCCACTTCCCTCCATATCAGCACGAGACAGAACAGAACAAAGCCAATTCTATACGGCACGGTTGACGCAGTGGCTCAAGCAATTCACGGCTGCGCTGCGTGTTGCGAGTTCGATGTGCGTATAGATACGAATGGCCTACAGATAGTTGTTCCGGGTCTGGGTATTTGTGTATGTGAGTTTAAATGTTTGTGAACGCACCCACGATACAGGAGGAATAGTGGGCAACGTTTTAAAAATAAAAATAGGCACAAAGGGACCGGATGTGCTATCTTGTTAAAGAATAACTGCTGGTCGCGTTGATATTTAGGTTAGCCATGCATGCGTACGTTTGTTCGCTGATCAGTGACCACCCCACCCATAACACACTCAGTTCCCTCCGTGCCTCAGTATAAATATACAGTCACCTGCAAAAATGCTTGGACAGTACAGAAAAAACATGAAGCGAGAAATGATATTCCACCTAACGTAAACTAGTTATCGAATATAAGCGTTCACAGGAAAATAGACACTAAAGTATCCATATAATTTTGCAGGTGGCTGAGTATCAAAGCAAATAAAAGCGTGTTATAAAATTATTTTATCTAATTGCAGGTCACATGTCAACGGATAGCTTCGAAATGTCAAGTATGGAGCGTGCGTTGCCGCATATACCTGAACTTATGGAGGTAAGCTCATTTTCTTTTCTCGCTGTCCCCCTATATAAAGACAGAAAGAAAACATTTATTTAGCACATGCCACAAGTGCACACAACAAACAATAAAAATGATAAAAGAAAGTAAACAACTTAACTGAAAAAAAAAAGAGTGTGTGCATATCCTGGCTGCGCCAAATAGGACCAGTTCTGCAAACTGCCGAGCAGCTAGTGCCCGACGCTGGTTTTCAACTGGCCCTGAGATGGTGATATCCCTATATCTAAGTATTAATACTGTACTGGTACTGTTAGGCTAAATACATCACCCCACTGTTGAGCAAAAACCCATGAATGCCGGTTGTTTCGATCCAGGGCCAATAATGACCACTGGTCAATAGTCTTGTCCAGATTGTCCCGCCATTTTCTGCGAGGTCTGTAATATGAAGATATTGTAAAACTAAACCATTTTGAAAGAGTAACAGCTTCATTATTCATAGTAAAGGTGGTGTTTCCGGTCGCCAAATGGTAGTTGTCAAAGGTCGTATTTTTTTTGGAGTGTGAAATCATCAAATAACTCCTCCCGCTCTGGGAAGAGCCGAGTGTCAGACTTCTACTGACTAAAAACCACCCATGTTCCTACTTAGCCTTTTGTGTCGAGGCCGCGGTATCTCTTTCGAATAACTCGCAGCCCCGACGCGCGACGGGATGTCAGAGGCCCTTGAGGCGGTTTAGAAACTCTGACACTAGAGTTTATGGGGTCGATAGACCTTACTGTCCACACATGAAGAAGAAGAATAGTAAAGATCTTCATTCTTCATAGTAGAAAGTTTGTTATAGCAGTTTTCGGCTCCACAACAACCTCGCGGCTCGGTTGTGAATTCACCTCGAATGCAAATTTTCCTACTATATCAAAATGATTTTGATATGATTGTTTCAGGGCTCTTGGCGAGGTGAAACTAACGTGGAGTACTTGGAAGGAGTCCATATAATGCTGAATGCTGAGGGAGCCAGTTTACTACCTTTAGCCATCGAGTAAGTGATACTTATTACCATTCTCCTACCTTTATCCTAAACTAGCGACCCGCCCCGGCTTCGCACGGGTAGATATAAACCTTACTGTTGAATCACTCTATTGCTTTTGCTGAATTGCACTGGCCGGTAAAAATGTACTACAATGTGACGTCATACGAATTTTTAAAGCACTGTATACCACGCGGCATATAACTTGAACCTGCGCAGTAGTCGTTTTTTAGACGTTCCATACAAATCAAGCAGAGAA
This sequence comes from Diarsia dahlii, assembly GCA_949775195.1. NCBI lineage: Eukaryota > Metazoa > Arthropoda > Insecta > Lepidoptera > Noctuidae > Diarsia > Diarsia dahlii. The sequence continues at coordinate 11,708,344 of OX459217.1, read as the reverse complement.
CCTGCGCAGAACGACGCCATTTTGGGTCAAGTTATTTGCCTAGGAGTATACTTATTGTCTTCATTGTTTATTTATTTATTGTTCATCAACAAATTACATTTGTGTCGAACATTGGTTTTAACAATAAAGCATACATTTATTAGTCAACATAAGGCTGAGAAAGAGGCTGAGAGGCTGTCTAGGTGCAAAAAAAAAAAAAGGATGTGTCCAATAATTTTTGGAAATCATCTAACGGACTAATTAGATTTTATTTGTCAACTATACTCTATTATTTATTCTTGTTGTTTCCCCTCAGTGGTCGCGTGTCCCACGGCTCCCACTTCACGTGGCGTGGCTGTGGCGCGGCCGTGACGGTGTTGCCGCCCCGCCTGCCCGGCGCCGCCGCCACACACAACACACCTTACGCCGCTACTAATGCCTGGCTGCAAGTAAGTATATAGCACAGTACTACACTTCATCAGCTCTATACTAAAAGAAACTGCCTCTCCTTATCTAAGTTTTACTGCTGTTACATGAAATATTGTAAAGCTAAACCATTTTAAAAGAGTAACCATGGAGTTTCTTGCCGGTTCTTATCCATAGAAAACGACCAACCCGAACCGTGCACCTTTTGTCGACGTTTTATAAGTGCCCATGTAGGCCTATGTGAAATAATATAATTCGATTTTGAAAGAATGAAAGAAAAATGAGTGTATTTGGCATTTTTCTTATATTATTATTTTTTTATATATAAAAAGAGAAGTCCTGATTGACTGACTCATCAACACCCAGCCCAAACCCTTGGACCTAGAAAGCTGAAATTTTGCACAGAGGTTCCCTTTATAATGTAGACAAGGAATAAGGAAGGATTTTTCGAAATTCAACCCTTAAGGCAGTTAAATAGGGGATGAAAGTTTGTATGGAAAATCGTCATTTACAAGCGGGCGAAGCCGCTGGCAAAAGCTAGTTTTTTATTTAATAAAAACCTTAAAAAAAGGAGCTCGTAGCTAAATAATAACAACCGCTCGGATCGATCGTTAGATTAAGCCGCGCTTGCCTAGATTAGGTCCCTGCATGGGTGACCAGACCGGATTACGCTAGCCCTGGGTCTTCCACCGTACTTTTAAGGCTTTTTATCTGGTGTAAACAAAATATTCAGCCATTTTCTCATATTTCCGCCGCTCGTAAACTCTGAAATCGAGCGGTACAAATGTCAACACAAGGCACGCCTAACCATGCACCCAAAACCACTACCGCCTTATTACAAAAGGTAGTTAAACCTGGTTTAACTTAGACCTGGTTTATCTCGCATGCTGTCACTTTCTTTTGAATATTATTGAAGTGAGACGTCATGCGAGATAAACCAAGTCTAAGCTAAACCAGGTTTAACTACGTTTTGTAATAAGGCGGCTAGTGACTGAACTGTTAAACCCGACAGCGGTGGTAAAAAGGCTGAAGAGGAACCACCTTCTATAAGTGGGAGGCGCAGCACTGGCTGCTCCACCACAACGCAATGTATACTGCAACAAATTCGCTTATGGTCTGACGACCGATTGCAAATGTTAAAATAATTTAAAAAAAAACTCATATTTATGTATTTTTTCATTAGCCTGTACTGTCCCACTGCTGGGCAAAGACCTTCCCCAATTCCTTCCAAGAGTTCTTGCCTATACCTCTTCGTATCAGCCCTGGTGGTACGCGTCCAGATCATCTTGCCACCTCAAACACTTTAATAACTACCAAAATCTCTGCTCCACAGGTAGTGATCCCGAAGGACTTAGCCGCGGACATGTCCACACAAGTCGCCAGTTTCTCAAAGCTGGCGGACTCGGACAGCGAACCGGACAGTGACGAGGACACGGCCGGGCATGCGCCCCCAACGCTGCCTATCACACTCGTGTGGCCTAGACATAAGTTGAAGATCTCTGTTGTACATGATAATGAGTTCTTATAAGACTAAAAGCTGTTAATTATAATCTACACATACATAAACTCACGCCCTTTTCCCGTGGAGGTAGGCAGAAACCACAGAACGCCACTACGATTCTTACATACTCCTTTTGCCTCGTCCACATTCATATATCTAGTCATACACAAACGCCGGTTGCGAGTACTACGCACCTGTCCTTTCCACCAATAAGATCAGTGTATGTCTAATATAATCTATCTATAAAGGGTATTAAAGGGAGCAGCGGTGGCCCAGTGGTGTCGGCCCCGACTTACGAACAGTAGGTCGTGGGTTCGAACCCAGGCAGGCGCATTACTTTGTGTAATTTATATCATCACCGCTGCTCTCAAAACGGTGAAGGAAAACATCGATATCGCAAAAATCGCATGTCTTAGAACCAAAAAATTCGAAGACATGTGACATCTACCAACCCGCACTGGGCCCGCGTGGTAGATTATAGCCCATCCCTCTCCTAGAGAGGAGGCCTGAGTCCCGCACGTGGGAACATTATAGGCTGATGATGATGATAAAGGGTGTAAACGAACCTTACACGAAGCCTTCAACCAAGCATTATATACATCAAAGTAAGTACTCCAACGCAAAAAATATTTTGACTTTTTTTTTTGGGTGAAAAATCACATTTTACGGTAGAACTCAATGTAGCAGTCTTAAAACATTGTGCTAGTGGATGCTTTGAATAGTAAATGTCATCTAATTTAAGTAAAGTTATAACCTGAAAAACTCGAAAAGAAGTCTTTAGGCTTCATTATTACATCTTATATACGTGGCGACTTTAAAAAGTGAATTTCGCTTAATCTCTTTAATTATTGTAATATTAGTAGTAACAAACATACTGTATAATCTTGAATGAACTGTATAGGTAAATATAGATAATTTTGTATGTAATTATAACTATATATTTGTATAGATGATAAACTAAGAATAGGAAACTAATAAAACAATTTATATTGAATGAATAAACTTTTAACACAAAATTACGTCTTTTTTGTTGGTTTACTAAAATGAATCTGACAGAGTATGAGAAGACCAAAGAATCGATGGATGGACTGTGAGGGATGATATGGCTAGAAAGGAGGTGACTGCTGACATGACGAGAAATAGGGAAGTATGGAAGAAGAGACATGCTGGCTGAGCCACCCCAAGTAGATTAGGATTAGGACAGGGAAAGCTTTAAAATAATTTTTTATTTTATTTATTTAAAGCACAAAAAATAGTTACACGTTACAATTTGAATATCGGAGCTTATTAGATTCATATAACAAACGTATAACCCACACTATTGTCCACGGATACAAATAAAAATATCTAAAAGAGGAAAGGACGGACAGTGAATTAAAAGAAAAGCAATTTATGAAAGGTTGTCGGTAAGCAAAGCTATAGCCATTTTTCTAAATTTTGCAGGAGAAAATGCAAAAATATCTGAATCGGTAAAGTGGTGTTTTATGTTACTACAAGGCGACGGAGAGGTGCCCGCTTACCGGCGTTTGTTTTGCACTTCACAGTGTGAAACAGACGAGGAACGCTCACCTCCCGCCGTATAACAGTTCTAGGTACTACGTAAGAGCAAATCTCAGGAAGCCAGCTATTCCCGCTAAAGACCAGGAGGTCTAAAATGACAACTTTAGCAGAACAGATCATAATATGAAGGAATTGCGTTATAAAGCGTAAAATGGACCTTTCATAATAGTAACTGCGTCTGTGCAGGTTTTCAACAATGCGTCCGTCACCCCGTTAACTTGAAGTCTTGAAAACTTCAAGACTTCAAGTTAAAATTTTGTTGCGATCATTGAGGTTGCGATTCGTCTTTCCACTTTGTCCGTTGCGATTCGTTTTTCAACTTGTCGGTTGAAGTTTCACTTCTACTATGTGTTTCATGTTTTTTTTTTTTAACATACAACCTGACACAGCAGGAAATTGGAAAAAAGGGAAAAATAAAATCGAATTTCGCGGGCTAACCTGTTTACAGATGGTAGTAGCTTGATGTGTAAACGTCAACTTGTGACCACAGAACAATGACTGAACATATACTTGTGACTGAGACGCCACAATTTTGTAGGTACAAATATCACGTATAAGGAGGAATCGACGATAGCGATATATTATGTACCGTACCTACAACCACGCCTACAACACTATCAGCAATAACTAGGTTTTATTCCAATTTTGGTGTTAGCTACGTACATTGAAGAGAAGGCTTTTCTATTATTTTTATTAGAAATATTATTTTAATGATAAAAAATCAAATACTTGAGATCAATCAATAATGAACGATAAGAAATAAGAATAACAATTTCCTTTTTATAAAACAGTACTCTGTGATAACAACATTTACCGTAGTGTCAAACGCCTCGTATTCAGAACAGAACCCGCAAAACAAACGTCAAAGTTTATAGGTTATAACGAGAAAGAAACAGTTCATCGCGACGTGAAAGAACTGATTTTGTGATTGTGATTAATAACTGTTAATTGTGTTCGTAACGTTATAAACCATGCCTAGAAATAATCATTCATCACCGTTGTGGAACTATTTTGATAGGCAAGCAGAACAAAAACAGGCTACTTGTAGAATCTGTAGCAATGTGTATTCTTATTATTCTACCACGAGTAACCTGAAGAACCATTTATTGCGAATACATCCAAAAGTTTTTGAACGAGTGGACTGGGATCGTAATGTGGAAATAACTGAAACTGATCCAGAAGGTATGTATTTCTGTTTGAGATTATTATCAAGTTTCATTTAAAACTAGTGACGCATTATGCAAAAGACTTCTGCATTGATACTAGACTAATAATTTAATAATCTAAATCTTAAAAGAATGTAATCTAATAATTTTACCCCAAATTAAAATAACATCGTAAAATGGTTTTGTTTACAAACTTATAAACTGTAGCGATGTGTTTTAGAGTAGCACTTGACAACTTTCCGTTTTTAGACGAATAACGTCACAACTCAGTGACAGATAACGACATATTCGGACATATCGATAACGCCTTTATAATAACCTGTTTATCGCTTACTCAAACGGTGAACTATATTACTATATATTACAATAGTCGTCTAAAGAGATGTTATTAATAAGTAATATATCGTGTTTATTTTTAAAAAAAAATTGACAAGGATAATAATTATATCAAACTGTTCAAAATGTCTCGAATGAATACTAGTGCTCTATGGGACTATTTTGATAAAATTTTGAGTACCGCTAATAAGGCAAGATGTCGAATGTGTCGAGGCATGTACCTACAGTTATAAAGGATCAGCCGGTAACCTTAGAGCTCACTTGAAAAAAAGGCACATAAAAGCTTTTGTGCAATTACAAGCTCAGCAGCAGGCGAGGCGAGAATCTCATCTTTTTAGTTATATATCCTATCCTACCTACGAATAGTAATAACGTATCGTTAAAAACTAGAAGTTGCAATAGTATTGTTAGCACAATACTATTGCAACTTGATTGCAACGCCGTATTTATCCAAATCCGTTCATCCGTTTAGGAGTTACGAGAGAACAAAAATACGTACATACATACCTACACACATGCTTACATACACATAGGTCAAATACATAACCCTTCATTAGGCTAAAAAAAAAGATTTGTAACACAGTAATAAAATACTAAAATAAATTATCCAAATACATTTTTTTGTTCCTCTTTTGACCGTTAGTTCGTAAGTCAAATTCTAGATGGCGCTAGGAGTATGTCTCCATGTAAAAGTACTAAGTTTAGAAAGTATTTTCTTCCCATGGGGCTTTTTTATCGTGTCTTGAAACTTGATGGTTGAACATGATTTTTAATGTTTATAATCAAAATATTAGTATAATAGGTGTTTTCTGTGCAGTAGTCCTGTAGGTACCCTATGCCTTTTTTTAAACTCTTTAATATTAAACTGAGAAATTGACAACAAAATTTAAAAAAAACTATGTTATCGACAAAATTTGTTGCCAATATTTAAAAACAGTTTGTTTCAAAAGTTTGTAACTTTGAAGGTCAAATTGCATGTGCTCGTTGTAGTAACACAAAATAGGTTTTACCAAGTCGGACTTTGAGACTAGTTGTCAATTCCATTCAACTTTCAACCTTTAGGCGCGATACGCACGATTGAGTTTTGAAGTATCGTTGCAAACTGTACCATAAATTAATAAACTTTATAGAAAACAGTTTATTCTCGACTCTATATAACATAACATCACGCCTGTAATCCCCGAAGGATTAGGCACAGATGTACCTTTATTGTACACCAAAATTTTTCGTCACGTATGTTTATGTAGGTATGTCCCATGTAAAAAGGGGCGAACCTATCTATAATGCCATCAAACGGACACAAATCTAAACACTGCTACTGATAATTTCCTAATGGAAAAACTCAATAACGTTTTGCCAGACACGGGAATCGGACCCCAGGACCTCGTATACAGCAGTCGCGCTTGCGATTACTAGACCAATTTCGAATTTTCGACATAAATAAGTCCAATACTCCTGTTTGTGACATCAGGATCATCATAATTATCTTGAGGCTACTCCAATTTATTGGGAGCGTAGCATCCTAGGTCTCTATTAGGTCCTGAATCTCATTCCCGAGTCGAAAAAAAATTACTCTAAAGTTTTGTCAGACTTCCTACTGACCAAAAACCACCCATGTTCCTTCTTAGCTCTTTGAGTCGCGGCCGCTGTATCTCTTTCGAACAACCCGTAATCTGTACCGCAGCCCCGACGGGCTCCATATTCAACCTAACACTAGAACACAGTACCTAGATCTTTAGAAGTTCCCTTACGACATTTTGCCCTAAAAAAAAATAGCTGAAGACGAAAATAGAATGAATGGGACTCAATGGCGTAACTTTTACCCCCCCCCCCCCCAACCCCTAATACTTGTCGGCATGACAACAAAAACAGACATCCCTTGGGTTGACCAGTTTAACTTGACATCCCAGGGTGGCGCTACTTGTCTCTAAAATCGTCAAAATTCTTATTAGAAAATTAGTTCCAGTTTTCGCCGCGTGTCTGGTCATTCTGGAGGGTGTATAGAAGTGGGGTTGGGTGAAAATCAGGTGTTTCTCCCTTCCTGTTGCCAACTTGCCACCTCTAAGCCTTGTTTTTGTTTGTGTTCGACCGGATTTTTAATGTGTTTGGCCTATTTTGGATTGAGCAATTAAAAGTACCTATAGTAATTTCTGTTCCTATAATCATTTTTAACAGCTTTTCAATTAAAATTACAACCAAATATTTATTCTTTCAATAGTAGGTTATGTGCTAGGTTCCATTTAAAAATGTCGTTGTTGATTATTATGACGACAACGCAATTCCATTCTGCCTTCAATCTGTTTTTTAACCTTTTTAACTGCGAGCAGTTTGAGCACTACGTGATTTTCAACACGATATAACTCGACAGCCCAAACAGCCATCTTTGATTTTGAAAACACTTGATTTTATACTGTATCTCAAGGAACTTAAAGTTCAGTTTCATCTGTGATCATTTTTTGTTTACATCGCGTTCCCATTTTGAAACGTCACATCTCCCGCGCTTTGCTAGTGAAGGGACACTCTTATGTCGTAACCGTAAGATTATTTATCGGTTAACGAATTTTACGGTTTATGTTAAAATTTTCTTTGAATTTCTAGAGACGGTGGATTGTTTTCGATGTAAGAGCGGCAACGTCGCTTGGCTATGTTGTTTATATTGATCATTTCTATAAATGGATATACCGGCTACCTGGACGCCTGGAGAGAGTTACATAAAAAGGGATTTTATTAATGCCTTTTATGAAAGGTTAAAGGACGTGAATTTAAAAGAGAAACTCTTGGTTTAACGTGTTATCTAAGCCCATTGTTAAGATTTTAAAGGGAAGGGGAACGCTTGCTGGTAACAAAAACGTATGCAGTCAGTCAATTCTTTAGTTTGCTTTATGTCGGTTTTCTCACTATATTTACATGAGAATTACCAGGTACACTGTTACACCTGTTTTACAAAGCAGGTTGTAGACAAAATTTCTGTTCCTAATTTTCTTCATTCTATTAATTGTGCCTGGAGTATTTCAATCAATATGCTATTTCTAGAATTATGTCATACGATCTCTGAGGTTATTGACCCGGCGATTTATCAGGCGAGATGATAATATTATTGCAGTTTGCTTTGATTGGTAGAGAAGTACCTATGTAATAATAGTGTACTACTGTTCCCTGCGACTTCGCTCGCGTTTTGGTTAGAAATTATCCAACAGGAACGTTTTAAATATATAATATGGCACTCGGGCATAATAAAGCATCCCATTCGTGGAAGAATTCTCAAAATCTGTTCAGTAGGTAGGTCTATCCAGAGATTACCCCTACAAGTCCTACAACCTCACAAACTTTACATCTTTATAATATTAGGTAGTATAGATACTTAGTTAAATCATGACCGTTTTCAAACATGGCGTCCAGCCAGTCCAACCTCATCGAGGCTAGCCAAAGACACTGGGAAATTATAGAGCACAAGCGCAAGTATCTACATCTACAGCGTCAGTACAGAGGCACTCTGGCTTCCCACGCTCTCATAGTCCGTTGGGAGTTTGGGTCTTCAATCCGACATGATCGGGTAGAAAACTAAGTTTATCAGTAAGAAAGAAAAAAATATTATACATCAGATAAATGACGTGTGCATACAAAATGTCAAAAAAAAAATTGACAAAAAGCATAGAGCATAACAAATATTAGGTCTTTACCTATAAAATTGCCGATTTGTATGAGAATTTTAAAATATAAAAATTTTGGTATTTTTTTTTTCAGCGAATCAAAGTACTGGCCCAAATGATCTATACAATTTTGCCATTTTGATGGCAGTTTGTTTATCCCTTTACTGTAGAAGTCTGCCGGACGGGAGGCGATGAAGTCAGCGAAAGCGTTTTGTACTGCCTCTCGGGTGTCGAATTTTTTACCACTTAAAAAAATGTCTAAATTTTGAAAAAAGTAGAAATCTGTTGGGGCAAGGTCCGGTGAGTACGGTGGGTGACGGAGAGCTTCCAGCTGTAACTCTTGTAGCTTTTCGATGGTCTTTCGTGAAGTGTGAGCTCGCGCGTTGTCGTGGAGAAGCAATGGGGAAGAACGATTGACTAGTCTTGGTTGTTGAATTGCGAGCTTCTCCATCATTGTTTGCAATTCTTTGCAATAGACATCTGCCGTCACTGTTGTGACATTCGGTAAGAAGCTGTGGTGTACAAGTCCGGCACTGGTCCACCAGACAGTCACCATCATCTTCCTATGAGTAATCTTTTTTGTAGCGCACTGATTAGGTGATGTACCCGGGTCCACCCACTGAGACGAACGCTTACGGTTGTCGTGCAGGATCCACTTTTCATCGCAGGTAACAATTTGATAAGAATTTCATCGTTTCTATGCCGATTCAGTAGTGCTATCCATGCTTCAGTAGTGTAAATCTCGCTGTTGGTCGCTTAGTTCGCGTGGCACGCACTTATCTAGCTTTTTTATCTTTCCAATTTGACGCAAGTGCCTCAATGTTGTTTTGACACTAACTTCAAGGCCTGCAGTAAGCTCAGCCTTAGATTGAGTTGGATCCGCTTCCACTATCGCCTTCAATTCGTCGTTGTCGACAATGTTAACCGGCCAACCGCGAGGCTCGTTCTTCGACTCAAAATTTCCAGATTGAAAACGATTGAACCATTAATGGACCGTGTTTATGCAAGCAGTGTTAAGTCCGTACACGTCGTTAATGTTTCGTGTTGTTTGCGCAGCGGTATTTCCACGTATGAACTGATATTCGAAAATTGTACGAATTTGTAGTTTATCCATGGCGCCAAAAACTACCAAAAAGTCACAAAAACAAAAAACTATCAAAAAACAAATGACTAAATTTGAAATTAAATTAACACGTCTTTCGAATAAAACTTGAATTTCGAATTACGCGCCAATCCACAGATAATTAAATCTGAAAATGCCGGTTGTAGAATCTGCAATTACATAGGTAAAGACCTATTATTAATAATCCGTTCAGTACAATGGTACTGAATGGTTCTGAATAAATAATGATTTATTCTGTAATTCACCGACTTCTAACGAAAGAGGTTAGACTTTACTTGCGGAAGTAGGTGGTCATAAGACTATGAAAAAAATAAAGTCACCGACTGCTGGCTGACCGTACCTTATATTTAATGAATGAACAGTTAACCATTAAGGCCCTTTCCATAGAAAGACCAGTTTATGTTTCCAATTTTTCCTCGATCCTAGTTTCAAAAACGCATACTTACCTAAATAATACTAGGGGTTTTATAAAGGGTGGTAAATAAATATTCTTAACGAAGCCGAGAGGAACTTCTTGTCCTTTGCGTTATTGTGATTAGCTAGTCACTTTCTAGTTACGGAGATATTGAAGGTCAAAGATCCAACTTTTTCACACGTTTTGTAGCCGAATGGCAAAAAAGGAAATAAACGGAACATAGGTAATTTAAAGCAAAGTTTCAAATGTTAAAAATTTTAAAACTTATATGTCCCCTGGGCCCTGACCTACTCAATGGATCCATCATCACAATGTTTTGGTGCGTTTACATTGAGTCCTACCATAAACCGTTATTTTCCACCCCAAAATAATTATGTTTCCCTACACTATTTTTTTCTGATTAGAAATTATTGATGTACAGAGTTACAGACTGAGTGTACAGAATGCTTATTGGATGGTGAAGGGTTCTAGTACCTACTATAAATTTTAGTTGTAGGTAAAAAATAACATAAATAGTTTAATATAATGTAACAATAGTAGACTACATTGTATGTACCTATCTATAGATTTACTAATGTAGGGATGTTAACAAAATGGTCTTCTCTTATTTTTTTTTTGTACTCTACCACGCCGCAATCAAAGCGCTGTCCTATTTGAGTTTTGACCCAAAGGTAGAGAATGGTACTTGTGGCATTAAGTCCGCCTGTATACCACTCTTGTACATAAAGTTAAATAAAAAAAAACTACATAACTTCTACTTACAGTGCGATCAAATTATCTTGGCTTGGCAGCTCTGAACAGTCTGAACATAGGCTTTGCGAAATTTTACGCATGTAAACTTGTGAATAAAACTGTTATTGCCAGATAAACCAATACTTAATCGATCAGAAAATATCTAATTTAAACAGTGAGAAATACAAATAAAATAAATATCATAACACTTTTATACATTCGTTGTAACAAAATGACCTGCACGAATTTCGGAGCTGCCAAGATAATTTGATCGTACTTGTTTAAGCGTATAAAAGTATAAAAACAGCAGTTGTTTGGAACAACCCGCACGTTTCGCACCGTTACACATTGACTTTAACACAATGGCAAGCAGCCATTGCATTCGATTCAACCCTATACAATATTCGTCAGTCAAATAATCATTTGTGCATATTTTATTACCGTACTTGTAACTGGAGATAACCGGTGGTTCATCATCGGCCTGTCTTTTCCCAACTATATTGGGTTTAGCTTCAAGTCTAACCGGATGCAGCTTTATACCAGTCGTCACAGGTCGTCAGTGATCCAAAAGTCTCCATGCTAATTACTGGTATTCAGCTGCATCCGGCTGGACTGGAAGCCTTGTTGGGAAAAGGTTAGGCAGAAGATGTCTGTCTAATCCTACTACCTATCCTACTTCCTATTAATATCACACTAATATTTTAAATTCGAAAGTTTGTGAGTATGAATGTATGGATGTTTGTTACTCTCTCACGCAAAAACTGCTAAACGGATTTGAATGAAATTTAGCACACAGATAGTTTATACCCTGAATTCACACATAGAATACGTTTTATACCGGTAGCATGATTCCGTGGGACAATTATTAAATTCAACGCGAGCGAAGCCGTGGGCATAAGCTAGATCTCAAAAAGCAAGATGGTGGTCTAACCACCCACATAAATTGACATCTACCCACTCAAGGGCTCCACAATTTCCCCAGCCCACGCTTACCTCTTATGAGGAGGAAGTGGAGACAGTATACCTATTAATAATTAAAGTTTAAACCAGAGATATGCTAATAAATGTTTACGAATGCATCGCCATGCCGGCGCCATAGACCGGTTACCGCGGCTCAACCTTTCGAATGTAAACTTTAGTTTAACAGCTGTTTGTTATAGCTTGACCGGTCCATCCGCGGGACCGGTCAATGTGGCGACACCTGGGGGAGGCCTAAGTATGTCCAGCAGTGGACGTCTTTTGGCTGAAATGATGATGATGATGATGATGTTATAGCTTTAGGCAGCTTGAAATACTCTCTTTTATTACCCGACACCAAAAAGAGTTATGATTTTAGTAGAACGAATGGTGGAAAGGTGGAGATTCATAAATGAATTTGAATAGGAGTGTAAATTTTAATGTGGTGCTGTTCCTCAAACAATGGGGCACTTAATCCGACACAAGCTCTAGGTAGCCCGCGAAATTCGAATTTTCTTACGTGTTTTTGCAATTTACCGGGCCTGTGTCACAACAGTGGGAACTTTAATAGACTATAAAAAAAAAGTGACTTTACTGCGTAATATTGATTAAAATCATCAAAACAACCTTCTCAGTTCATTTAAATTCTTTGAATGCCTTTTTCATCAAAAAGTCACTCAATGGAATTAAAACAACTCAAGAGGATTGTATTCATGATTTTAATGAATAAATCTCTAGAAATACATACGCATTACTTGCGCGAACCATATTTGAATCAACATTATAACCTGACACTGATCTGCAAATTGCAAAAAACGTGGGTTTGAATTTCGCAGATTGAGGTACTCTCTTTTATTTATGTAATAGAAAGAATGTTGGAAAGGTGGAGATTCATAAATGACTTTGCACTGGAGTGTAAAATGTGGTGATGTTCCTCAAACATGTCCTGTTGTTCTCAGTTTCTCACTACAGTAATTCTACACCCAATATGAATAACATTGTAACAGTTACATGTTTGCACAACTGTATGCCTTATCGACACCCAATAAGAATAAAGTTATGACTACCTATGAGTTATGACACAAAGTTGTGCCAAATTGATGGACGCTACCGAAAGCGCTAAGAAGAAGCATAGAACGAATTTCTTGTCTTATAAGAATTTGTGGCCGTTGGGTGGCAATAGGCTCGCTCCCTATTAAACGGGACTTGAACATAACTAGCGATATGTGGGTGAACATGGGTACAATCTCAAAGCATTTATTTCAATTAGACTATTACAGGCACTTTTGAATCTCGAAAAAACAAAGAAAGCGAAGTTACAGTCACAAGTGATTAACTTGTGAAAGTACTGTAGTTGCCCACTACAAAGCATCTCTATGGAGAAGAATGGGCAAAAAACTTCATGGACACTATTTAAGATCAATCCTCTCCCCTAACTCACTTGTTTTGCTGTAGATACCTACCCGACAGGGTCCATGTGATCTAATTTTTAAGTTTTACCGCCTACCTAAGCAATAAAGTATTGTTCTTGGTCTGAGTGAAAAGCAAAATAAAAATGTAAAGATGTTGTGAAACAATTAATTAATATAAAATGAAAATACTTAAACAAAACATGTAAGTAACAACAACTCTTTACAAATAAGTACAATATATAAATGTAAACACACTCATATATAAATGATAATTAATTAATTATTCTTCGACGCATAGAATAAAAGCCTTTATATTTTTATTTTATTTATTTTGACTTATTGCTAGACAAACCAACAAACTTGTGCAGATCAAAAAAACAATCAATACAAAATGGAGGAGAATTAGGGCATTGCTTACATTCCATAGTTGTATTTACTCTTTTCTTATTTACGTAACAATTTCTACAATCCTTTCTAGCCGTCACAGTAGCTTTTCTTCCGCAAGTAAAAAAACGCTCTACAGATTTTTCAATTTTAGTTAGTCTATGGTTATTATTTATCTGTGGCTCCATTTGACGTTCAATCAACGACTCAATTTCTTTTTCTTTAAATTCCTCTGAGTCTTCTGATAATTCTTCCGTTTCTGAACTTTTTGGTCGTTTTCTTTCTGAAACTCGAGTTGTATTGGCTTTTGCTGATCTTTTTGGAGGTCTTGGATTGTTACTCATTGTAAAATCACTACGTTTTCGTCCAAATACAGTGAAAATTGCCGAGAACAAATAATATGAACCTACACACAACTTCACCACGCGACTGCTTGGAGCGAACTAGCGAAATTCGAAGATGGCTATTGTTGGCTACCCACAGGGTATGAAACTTCGTGGTCGATATTTCATGGCTTGTCACGCGACCTCGCGTGATCGGCCACAGCATAACACGCGACGTCGCGTGTTGTTTTTAACTTTGTCAAAGTTAAAAAACATTCAATTTCTTTAAAGTTCGAGTGGTGAAGCAGATTTTCAACGGAGATACAATCGATCAACTGTTAATAAAAATCAAATAACTGACTGACACTAATAAATAACAAAAATAGTAGAGACAAAATATCTACAAACTAATTATGACCGAAAACACTATGAAAACAAAAACATTCAATTCAATTCAATCAAAACATCCTAATTACCTAGAAACCTAAAAATCTTAATAATGTATGTTTCCTGAAAAATAAACGAAATACTGAATACAAAATATTAGGTCAGTCAATATACCGAAAAGGAGGAGCTCGTGTCAAAATAGTAACATTATTGATCGAAGCAGTAGGTACTACAGTAGTAACAGGCGCTTGTTCCATTTTCAGGTTAAGCAGCGCTTGTCTAGGTCGATCCGTGGGTTAGATAGGCGGGCACTGGAGCGCATTAAAATACTAGTATTGAGCTGCATCCGATTAGGTATACTGGAAGCCAAACAATCTGTGGCCAAACTTTTACTAGAACATGTGACATCTATCAACCCGCCCAGGTCCAGGGGCGACAACATACTCTTTTTTTTTAATTATAAATGGGCTTGCTCCTGACCTCAATCTTGCCCAAAGGGCAGAAATGATGTCGACGATGGAACGAGCTTACCCAGAAGAAGCCTGTTTACTCGCGACTTAAACAGATTAGGGTTATATGAACTCGGAAAAACCGACGCAGGCAGGGAATTCCAGTCCTTGGCTGTGCGCATAATAAAGGACTTGGCAAAGCGCTTCGTTCGAATGTGTGGAACGTCGACTAGGTATCGGTGATAACCTGCAATACGTCTAGTCTCCCGATGGAAGAAGGGAGATGGTGGGATCAGCTCGTGGAGCTCCTGCGCACACTCTCCGAAGTACAGTCTGTAGAAGACCGACAGACATGCGATACTCCTTTTAACATAGAAGAGGGCTGCCTGGTTCCCAGATGTCGTTTTCCTTTCATCATCATCATCATCAGCCTATAATGTTCCCACTGCAGGGACTCAGGCCTCCTCTCTAGGAGAGTGAACCCTTAA
Source organism: Diarsia dahlii (assembly GCA_949775195.1). Taxonomy (NCBI): domain Eukaryota; kingdom Metazoa; phylum Arthropoda; class Insecta; order Lepidoptera; family Noctuidae; genus Diarsia; species Diarsia dahlii. The sequence goes on along the minus strand of OX459217.1, from coordinate 11,693,056 downwards.
CCCTTTCATCACCCTTATCCTATGTTATCTGGAGTCGGTGCAAGATATTTGTACGGGACTTGTTTCCAGTACTGCCAAATGTTACAAGCTTGTTTTACCGTCTGCCAGCCTGTTCCCAAGTATGTTGACCGGCTTCCAGGCTACCCGGATGCAGCTGAATACCAGTATTTTACATGGAGCGACTGCCTATCTGACCTCCACAACCTAGTTAGTACTGGGTAATATGAAACCCCTTTGGTAAGACTGGTTGTCAGACTTTCAGGCCACTGACTATCTGTAACGACTGCCAAAGATCTATATATATGGCAGCCGGGACCAACAGCTAATACCGGCTGATTTAACTACTACTGTTTGCGAAGTATCGAACTTATTCATCAACGAATATATTATTATAACAGTTATTTTTCCTTCCTCGTAGATCATGAATTCTTAAAATAATATTTGCTCTATAGTAACGTCATAGTGTGTAACAAAAGCACTTTGTTGTAGACGTGAACTTTGTTCATTTTTCATGAATACTAGCGATACGTCCCTGCTCCGACTTGAAAGGATTAAAGTTTATTTTATCGTCATAATCATTCTCTTGCCCTTATCCCAATTCATTTGATCGGCGCAGCATATTATCTTCTTCTTCCATAATTCTCTATTACTTGTCAACTCATCAGACACTTTATTTGTTGCCATATCATCCTTTCCATAGTCCATCTGTCGTTTGTTTGGTCTTCGTTTACTTATATATATCCATCCACATCTATACTCATAACTTTCCTCAAGACATTTTTCTCATTCCTCCGCATCACATGCCTATACCACGATAACCGATTTTCACACAACTTTTCAATCACCGGTGCCACTTTCAGACTTTTTATCTCTTATTTTGTCAATTCGCTTTTGTTGGAACGTTTTAAATATTATAGCCTCTGATACTCTAGGATGATTTAGCTTCCCATAAGTGAAACAATTTTTAGAACCGGAACAGTAGTTTCCAAGATTACCCCCTATAGTGTAGTCGAATTAGCAAAATGGTTGGACGGAATTCGTGTAGTTGTAGTTTTTTGTGGAATCATTAGAAGACATGAATATAAGTTTCCTCTAAGTTTGCACCATTCTTGTTATGTACGGAACATCGTTTAATATTAGGTGTTAAACACAAGTCCCATTATTTTGAAATTTTATTAATAACTAATTGTGGTAAGTTTAGATATATGTAGATACCCCTTTGATGTATAATTACTTTTCACCAAAACAGTGTGAGGTGTATGAATAACTAATTAATTATTATTTTTAATTTGCGGCTCAAGGGAAATTCAGCCTGTTGGTGCAAACTCGTAATATGCTTTTTAAAGCATCATGAACACCCAGTTATTTTAGCACCCTTTTGCACCCCTAGGAAACCAGGATTTTACAATATTTGTAAATTGTACTTCGGGGCAAATTAGTGTAGTCATGGATTTTTTAATATGTAATGTATTCTAAGTATACTACATTCGCACCCCATAAAAATAAGAAATATATAGCCGGAAGTTTATACAGAGCTAGCGTACGATGTTTAATATACCTACGGTCGAAGCAGACGCGGGCGGGCGGCGGCGGGAGTATAGTAAGCGTGGTGCGTGGAGTGCTATACGTTCGCGTTTCGTTTAGATCATTGTTGTGGCAAAAAGCGATCCGTGCGCTACGCAAAATAAATTATCATTTCCTCTTATTTTTATCTGACTACGGCAAAGCCAAAGGAGGGTTATGATTTTGACTGGCTATGTATGTATGTTTGTATGCATGTATGTATGTATGTGTGTATCTTCATCTGTTCCCTCATAGCTTCTAATCTACTTAACGGAACTCGACATATGAGGTATCGTTAGAACCGTCTTAATTTTCCGCTGAACATAGGCGACTACGTGACGTGTCACAAAAAGCGATTTGGCGCCCTCTAGCGGACAAAAAGCAAGGTTTAAAAAATAAAAATGGAGATAAATACGCCGTGTTTGGTATCATTTGAAAGGGCCTCACTTGTACATTTCCAAAATATGTTCAAATTTAAAATCACGCCCTCTAGCGGACAAAAAGTCAAGAGTAAAAAAAAAATTAACACCAAAATTGTTTAAATAAAAAAAAGTAAAAAACTAAAACCCGACAACGACAAAAAAAACGACGCTGAAAAAGTATGAAACAAGATTTTCAGGATAGAACAAAAAGAAAAGCCGTAGTCACACGTTATAGGTACCAACCTAAACACTTTAATACCGTGTGACTACGGCTTTTCTTTTTGTTCTATCCTGAAAATCTTGTTTTTGTCGTAGTCGGGTTTTTATTAACTGTGTTTGTTCAATAAATGTGAAAAATGGATTATGAACTGTATGGCATTGTTTGTAGTGAAAGTTTACTGAGTGGAGATGATGCTGTTGACCAAGTCCGTGAGAAAGGTAAGATCATTTGGACGTAGTTAAGTAGAAAGGACTCAATCCACAATAAGTCACTTTTGAGTTGTGGGCGTTTGAAGTTTCAGCTCTAATTGCTCTAAGAATAAGTTACATTTTTCAAAATTTTTGCTCCTTGTCAATAAGAAGATAGTTTATATTTTATTTGGCCATCAAAATAGTGATATATTTTGCAATAGATTTCGAGATATTAAGTGAAATGTGGGTTGAGTCCTTACAATTAAACTTAAGTTTGTAAAGACAGGTAATTTTTTTTACTTTCTCAGAATGGACTTAAATCTACCCATCGACTAGAAAATAAATTATTTAAAAAAAAATTACAAGAATTATTTTAAAAGAGTTATTATATTATATATTTATTGACCTTAATCATAATGTTTGCAAAATCACGTAAAAACACCATCATTAAGATTAAAGAAATTGAAAAAACGGCGCAAAAATCAGCGCTAATATCAATTTCCGCCATCCTCCAAGTCCAAGTCAAGAGTTGGCCCGTATCCATCAACATCCTCGTTGATACAGCTATTTCCCCAAAAGTTATTTTATATGCGTCAAAGTCTTCGGGTATTAAAGTAAACATAGATCTGATATCTTCAAGCTTTGCTTGAGGAATGACTTTTCCCTGGGGCCAAAACACTAATTATAATGAGCTGGCAACACTAAAGTTAATAGACGTCTTTAAATTTTGTTCCTCCGATTTTATAAAAAATCAAGTCTACAAAATATTATCAAGAAAATGAAACCAAATAAAAGAAAACCGCAGAAAAGAAAAACTAAATGACATATATGTCATCCCTCTAAAAAGACCAAAAATGATTTGAAGACCGATGAAAGAATTATGATGTATTATGTTGACAAGATGTATGTATTATTATGTTGACAAGATTAGCGTTATCGTGAGTGCTGTGACACCGGCCGCGGCAGTCGCGTCTAGCTTGAGTGACGAGTATTTCTCTCCGTCCCCGACACCATCACCAGTTTGTCGACGAAGAGGACGCCGACTGCCCGGACGGCTTAGGACCTCGAGGCCCACCAGCTTCTGATAGGGTCCTAGCTCCCGGCGGAAGTGTGCAGAGCATGCGATGGACGTAATCCATCAACGAGAATGTCATGCGCTCATATTTTGGGGTTAAAAAGGGAGGAAACAACCTGAGCGCGTACCATATCGGATGTCGGCAAATCCAGAGGAATAGTGAGCCGATAAAGATAGAGCGAGGTATATTTCAGGGCGACAGTTTCAGTCTACTTTGGTTCTGCTTAGTCTTGAATCCTCTTAGCACGCTGCTGAAGGAGGCTGTCAGGTCTCGGCTATCGGTTGAAGAGAGGTGGTCGGGTTATAGCTCACCTCCTGTACATGGATGACTTGAAACTCTTTAAATTGCCTCCAACGATTTGCAACTGCAGCTACTGAGGGTCACTGAAATTTTTAGTAGCGCCATCAGGATAGAATTCGGTGTGGACAAATGTGCGGTCATGCATGTCAAACGAGGGGAGATTCTGGAATCTGTGGGAACCACGTTTGCGGATTTCATAAATCTTAGAATCCTCTCAGAAACCGAAAGAAGAAGCGCTGGGTATCAATATTGATGACATGAAACTATAAAGGAGCGTTTCTTTGGCCGCCTGAGAAAAGTATCTAATAGTCTTTTAACCGGCGGAAATAAGGTGCGTGCCTTCAACCGATGGGTCATGCCAGATTCGTACATTGTTAACGACATATCGAATGCATCACCCACGTTCTGTGGTTATGAGACTGTATATCCCACGGAAGTGTGGAGGTCGAGGCTTCTATATGCTAAGACTCTCCACAATCGTGAGATATATGCAGTCTCAGGGAATGTTTCCTGGAAACCGACGTGGGGATGCATCGAGGGTATGTCGCGGTGGACAAGGGCCTTACCACGTTCTCCTTGGGTAAAGAGAACTGGCGCAACCCTGTAGTGCTTGACACTAACGACCGCATGGAGGTATGGCAGAGTAAGGAACTTTACGGACGCTTCTTCCGAGCCCTGCACGGGCCCGATGTAGACTTTCTGGCTACGTTCCGGGGACCTACCGAAGGTTTTGTCTGTGCAATTATGGATGAAGTTATGGTGATGAATAACTACCGGAGATTTATTGTGAAGGACGGCACGGTTGACATAATATGTCAGACATGTTACCGTTCGGGCTAATTAATCCGTTACATTATCTCTGAGTGTTCGTTCTCGTCTGGCTAACGGAAAGTACTTGCATGGACACAACCTTGTCGCCAGGATTATTCATCAGCAACCTGCTCTGAAAGACAACCTTGTGGAATCGGAAGTGCCGTACAGGTATGTGCCCGACCCAGTTCTCGAAAATGGCAATATCACACTATACTGGGATCAATCCATCATCACTGACGGGGCTATTGTAGCTAATAAGCCTGAAATCTGGTGGTGGATTGTTGACATAACGGTCCCGCATGATGAGAACCTCGTAAAGGCCGAGAAAGATAAGCAAATCAAGTATCTTGACTTGGCTCGCGAAGTTGTCAACATGTGGGATGTGAACACAGAAATCATTGTGCCGATGTTGTTTCAGCCAATGGCTTAATTGCCAAGAGCCTCCACCAACACCTGAGGAGGCTCTCGTTAGACGGCTGGATCAAGGGCTTGATACAGAAAGCGGTACTCCTGGACACGGCTCGTTTTGTTAGGAATTTCCTCTCTCTGGAGGCCTGACCGCCAGTAGCTTGGACCCTGTTCCCGATACCGGTGGGCTACATTTTTTTTATTTTTAAATCTTTTTTAGAAATATTTAAAAATGTAAAAAATATGTGTATTAATAGATAAAGGGAATAATATTAATAATTACTAATACTATGCACACAAATGTTTTAAGTCGTTTTAATTAAATTAAAAGTATTTGTATCAGCATTACATCTATTCCTTACAAACTACTCAGTCTGCTTGAGTCGATTTAGGTTATTTAATATTAAATGTGCTGTTCATCAAAAGCTGTTTTTCTGAAATATCTCAAGTGTTTTGAGTCGTTTCTGATAGATTTACAGTAGTTCCAACATTTTTAATGTATCTACGTATGTGATATCACGTACAAAATGTTAGGAGTTCCACTAATTTTTTAACTCTGTTCCTACATATATTCAGCCTATTCCGATCACTGATTATTATGATTCACGACTTTGCTCGGGTCAGTCAGTATTAGAATATTATATTGTACCTATGATGTCACGTCACAGGAGTACCCTCAGGTCAAATAAAAAAGTACAGATGGAACTTTGCAAACAAAATGTTTTATAAAAAACATCTGTGTGTGCGTTTCGATTGACGCTGCGCGCGGCAAGGGGTAATTTCTTAGTAGTTTTGTAACATCTTAATAGCCACAGCTCTTTTAGCCTTTTTCTTGAGAGCATCATACTCATTCTTCTTTTCAGTCTTCAAACTTGCACTCTCATTTCCAACACTCTGCCATTCTTTGAACTTCTTATTTTTTCCTTCAACACATTCTGTATCTCTGTCGACCACCACCATGTATCTCTGTCTATCGTGCCCCTTTCTTTTGTCTCTTCCAAAATATCTTTTGCTGTACTCCTAATACACCCAGACATTTCATTCCAACATCCATTTACACTTCGGTCATTCATATCACTCATTTTATCCACCACTCGTTCTGTTAATTTCTTCGCACAATCAGACTCCTCTAGCATATGAGCTGTCAGATATAAAAAGACAGTATTCTACATCTTATACCAAACGACGCAAAAGATTTCTACAAAACCTTGACAAGTGCAAACATAGAAGACGATATCGATGGCTTTACTGGGCCTATCGATTTTGAGGTACAGCTTGGCAAAAAAGTCTAGAAACGGAACTAATTTTTTTGTTTGCTGGCAACAATTAAAAACTTATGACGTTTGGTGTAAACAAAGTTCGAAAGTTTATTAAATTTATAATTGTGCCCTAAAAACGTGATTAAAGCAACGTAGAGTAATACAAAATGAATAAAACCATCCGAAGTGCTGGCAGAGCGATAATTTATAAGGTATAAAGGCGATGTTTGGCAGAAAAAGAGGCCAAAACCATTCTCTCCGATCTCAACGATGTTTACCTACGAACCGCTGAAATGACAGGTATGTAACTGTTTGTTTTATTGTTTTTAGATGAATTAAGTGTTAATTTATGAACCCCATTCTGTTTTGACTTGCTTGCATACGAAATAAGTGGAATTTTGAACAATAATCATCGAGCACATAGGTTATGTTTACATTTTGTCTGACATTACCTTGGTATAGCGTGTCAGATTAATGTTGATACTTGAGTGGCGTACTGTGCACTATGTGAATTTAAATTCGATTTCTACATAACTTTATTGTTGAATGTGATTTCAAGGTGATAACTGTTTGTTATATCATTAGAATTAGAAATGTACCAAAAATGTATTATTTTTAATTTGTTATTTATTAAAGCAAAATGCATTTTTTTATGTATATTTATTTATTCACTTTAGGTAAATCAGTAAGCACCTTAAGAAGAGTCGTCCTGGAAGGAGATCGAAACAAAGGCGTATTTTCTACACCCGGAAAACATAGAAAAGGTCGTCACAAAAAAGAGTTTTAAGATTTATTAGAATAAATTACAATCATTATTTCTACGCCTTTTTTTAATCCCAGAAAATTTAAAAAACAGTGCTACTAACATATATTTATTTTTAGGTAGTTACATGAGGAGAATAAATTCTAGTTCAATAAATAAATTTTAAGTATAAAAAAATAGTAATAAAAGTATCAAGACGATAGGTTGTTACGCGATACGGTCACAACGGGTTGCCATATGAACAGCACAGTGGCGCCCCCCGGATTTTCTACTCTTTTTTGCCAAGCTGTAGAAGGCGATGAAAATAATACTGATGGGTTCTTGCTTCCATTGTTCTGTAATACTTGTATTGAAAATTATTCAATAACTAATAAATGGCATTAAAAAGTATATTTTATAAGGAATTACTTTTATTTTTAGAAATATCACAGCAATGAAATCTTACGTCCATTTTGCAAGAAGGAACTAAGCAACAAAATATGTTTTTGCTAGAAAGAACCAACCGGGTTTTTAACGATTTACTGTATACTATAACTTCATAAAATGTATAAATCTGATATTCCTAGATAGCCTACAGTATCCCACATAAGTTCAACAAGTATTCATTCATTAATATACTAAGTATGCATTTTGCACACTCTGTTTACAAAAGTTTCATTTTCTCGAAAGTAACCTGCTGTGGGCCAACCCACAGCAGGTTACTTTCGAGAAAATGAAACTTGACTTACTTTACTTATCTCTTCTTGTTAGTTTATTATTCCGTGTCGCGCGCTTGTCACTTCCATGGCGTATTTATTCAGTGGCAATTACTACAATATTAAAAAAATGTATGTTCCATACAAAAATGCCAATTTTTTAAAGGGTGCAAATTTAAAGGAGACCAAATTAATATGATTGTGATGATTTTCAAAACAATCAAAATTTCCCCCGAAGTACAGCGGCAGACATGCGTGAAAAACTAATTTCCATATGTCACACTAGGGTGCAAAATCAATAATGTATTTAGGTCAAAATGTCTAACCGTTTCCTCAGTTTACAAAACTACACAATTTTCCCCACAGCCGCAATGACCAAAAAACACTTTTATTTTTTTTCTGTCTCTGCGTTGGTCTGATTAAAATAAATAAAATGTAATAATGTAGACTGAGGTGTAATAAAGCGTATAAAAAATTACGCTGAGTACATCTGTGTTCTCTGGTTAGTTATGACTAATTAATAGTTTTCACCCCCTTCCGTAGGGGTGGTAAAAGCAATTTGTTTTTTATACTCGATCTTTAACTCATACAAATCCATCACAAACGTTTTTGCCTCTCCGGAGAATTTAATCCAATCTTTATTAAAAAATGGCCTAATTTGACTACACGTACAAACTTGCAGACGCACAAACTTTACTTCTTTATAATACTAGCTTCTGCCCGCGGCTCCATAATAGCCACTCACAAATAATGTGGTTTTCAATTGGTAAAAGAATGCGCCAGAGATTACCCCGTACAACCACACAAACTCACAATCTTTACTTCTATAAAATATGGAGTACCTACTTATAGATTTTAGTAAGAATACGTATCCACATGTGGTTTTCTGTTTTGAAACAAAACAGGCTTTGTAATCATGCTTGTACTCGTACGTCATCGTTTGTTTTTCAGATTACAGGCGTAATCTTTATGTTAAATCTTTTTTGTTAGCCGGAATTTCCACTGTCAGATACGAATCTTATGTGAATTCGGATAGTAGAAGAAATTCTTGCAAAATTTTGGTGGTTCGTCATCTTCTTGCCTTTCGCCCAAATACTCAAACGTCACTCAATTATATATAAGTAACCCTCAAAACTCCTGCTATCTCTGTCACTCTGCGTTAAAGTAACAAAGACAGCACGAGATTTAAGTGCAACTTAAAATTGAGTGACGTTTGAGTATTTGGGGGTTAGTCCCATGTTATTTGGGGTCGACGCAACACGACTTCACCATCATCATCATCATCCACAGCGCGAACTCACCCACTGTTGGGTATAGGGCTCCACGGCTTCTCTTCTTGTGCCAATCTCCACGGTCCTGTGCAAGCCTCATCAATATTTTGCCCCCGATGGTAACTATGTCGTCTGCCCATCTTGCCGCCGGACGACCCACACTTCTTTTGCCAGTTCTTGGACGCCATTTGGTGACAGCCTTAGTCCATCTGTCATCACTGCGCCTTGCTAGGAGTTCTGCCCAACTCCATTTGAGTTCGGTAACGCGATTCCCATTATCGAAAACTTTTGTCCGTCTTCGGATATCAAAAAGTCAAAAAAAAGTCAAAAATATTTATTTCAAGTAGGCCAGTAACAGGCACTTTTGAATAGTCGAATTAAACTAACTGCGGCACTCAGAGATATCCAACGATTGCTCAAGCCGCCACCCAGCAAAGGCCTGACATAGTTTTGTATCAACACGTTTTATTCTCTGCCAATCATCACGCTATCAGTACTCTTTTTTCCTTCCTATCTTTCCTAACTCTATCCACCCATCTTTTCTTCGGTATCCTCTCTCCTTCCATCAACATTTGTTGCGGAGGAATTATGAAAATATGGAGTATGAATGTAGATCATGAGAAAAGAATGAGAGTAGATTTTAAGCCCGATTTCTTTAAGTAGGATAGTGATTCTGCTTTACCAGCATAATTGATGATTCATCATTCTCCTGCCCTTATTCCAATGTATTTGGGCAAGAGAATGATGAATATCAATGATATAGAGTAAAACTTTAATCTATAATAATAATAATATTCCACAACTATCACACAACGCCATCTAGTCCCAAGCTAAGCAGAGCTTGTGTTATGGGTACTAGACAACTGATAAACATACTTATATATTTCTAAATACATACATATTATAGATAAATTACACCCAGACACAGAACAAATGATCGTGCTCATCACACAAACATTTGTCCTGGGTGGGAATCGAACCCACGACCTCCGGCATAGCAGTTAGGGTCACTAACCACTAGACCAACAGGCAGACACTTTCCTGACTACATTTTCTTCATTTTCCGCCATCAGATGTCCTGTCCATACCATGATAACCGATTAACCGATCGAACCTTACCACACAACTTTTTAGTCACTGGTGCTACTTTCAGACTTCGTCGAATTTACTTATTAACTTAATAATTATGTTCGAAATCAAGTACTCGTATTAACATCAGGCTCAGAATAAACACTTTTAAAACGTAAAAAATTGCACAATGACCACTTCCTAGTGCTTAGGCTAGGTAAAGAAATGGCAGAACAAACTCCCCAGCAACACAACTGTCTGTTTTGAGAAAAGTGCTCACATAACGTAACATGCATAAACCGTTACCTAAGTATTGTCACACCGAACCGCCTGTTAGTCACAAAATAAGTACTGACAGCACATCAATCAAACTATACGAAACTGTCGAAAGTACTTCAATTAACAGTTTTTTTAGGTTTCGGATGTCATCAAATGATTCCTCCCGCTCTGGACGTAGCAAACACAAACTCAAAGCAATTATTTCAATCAGACCATTACTGGCACTTTTGAATGTCAGAAAAATAAATAAAACGAAGCTAGTCACAGTCACAAGGCATAATAACTTGTGAAAGTACTGTAGTTGTTTCCCTAGCGTAGATCTCTTTGGAAAAGAACTTGCAAGAAACTCCATGGTCACTCTTATAAATCAGAAGCGAGTGTCAGTCTCTTTATCTCTTACTATCTAAAACTCATCCGTGTTCCTTCTAATTTACTTTGTCTTTTTGTAATTATCTCAAACACTATTGTATAGGATCTGGTTCTTCCAACCTTCTCCATTACAGATGTGTTGCTGGGGAGTTTGTTCTGCCGTTTCTTCCCAGCCAAAGCACTGGGAAGTCTTGTATCGAAGTTTTAGGGGACTGTCTCGTGTAAAATTTGACTTTCAAAAAGTGCTAATTTTTACGTTCCAACGCTTTCGAACAAATTCCGCAACCCTGGCAGGAACAACCTTATACTTTAATCATTATCATCTGCCTAGCCTTTTCCCAACTGTGGGTGGGTTCGACTAACAGTCTAACCAGTATTTTACATGGAGCGACTGCCTATCTGACTTCCACAACCCAGTTAATACTGGGTAATACGGTACCCTTTAAAAAGACTGGTTGTTAGACTTTTTGTGCCACCTAATACTTGATTGTTGAAATTTGACAGTTTTTAGGAGCTAGATGTGTTGGCACATTGCTCGCAGAACGGATGGCCGATGGGGCCGAAAAGTTCTGGAATGGCGACCGCGAACCGGAAGACGTTGCGTTGGAAGGCCTCTCACTAGGTGGACCGATGACCTGGTCAAGGTTGCAGGAACCCGCTGGATGAGAGACGCACGGGACCGGTCAATGTGGCGACGCCTGGGGGAGGCCTATGTCCAGCAGTGGACGTCTTTTGGCTGAAATGATGATGATGATGATGATGAGATGTGTTGGCGTATGTACACGACATACGTCAGTTGTTATGAAAAAGATAGTAATCGTAAAAAAATAATACTTCCATGACATTTCCTTCCTCTTGATAACGTCGTGCGATAACTTCTTATTTGGCTTTCCTTTCGGTGAATTTTTATTAATATCTACAATCTTTAGGTGTGATTTGATATCGGTTTTGAAAATACGGTTTTATAGCACGCGTGTAGACTTTATGACTATCATTGTCATCTGCCTATCCTTTTCCAACTATGTTGGGGTCGGCTTCTAGTCTAACCGGAATTAACCGGATGCATGTCTGCCTATCTGGTCTCCACAACGTCCACAAGCCAGTTAATACTAGGAAATACGATACCGTTTGTCCATTAACTACCTTACCCTGTAACGACTACTGTCAAAGAGCTACAGCCGGGACCAACAGTTTGACAGGCTGCTACATGGCTGCTACTGCTATAGGAAACTGAGACTGTTTGCGTAGTGTCCGTAATTCCGTATAAGGGTCAACTCACACCGAAAGAGCGGCGAAGGGCAGCGCAGTTTCAGTTTCGTAGGAATTTTAACTTTATTATCATTACCATAATACTTAACGGAGCTCCGTCTAAGGAATTCCCCGGAATTCCTGCGGCGCCGCGGGCATCCGCGCGACTCGTTCGATAATAAGTCTTTCGGTGTGAGTTGACCCTAATGCATTGGTTCTACTATCTGTACGGTATCCCAGCCATAGTAACAAGTTTCTTTTTTGGAGCCTGGTTCATCAAATGACTCCTCCCGCTCTGGGAGCGGAAGGGACTGCTAAACAAAGGCCTCCCCCATAGAACGCCATAAAGAACGGCAGCCTGCCGTTTGCATCCACCGGTTGTCCGCGACTATCACGATGTCGTCGGTCTACCTGGTGGGAGGCCTACCAACGCTGCGTCTTCCGGTTCATGGTCGCCACTCGAGAACTTCCCCATCGGTTGTCGGTTTTTCGAGCGATGTGGCCTGCCCGTTGCCACTTCAACTTGCATATTTTGCGAGCTATATCGGTGGATCTTTGGTGAACCTAGCATTGTGTACATCAAACTAAGTAACTTTACGCAAAAATCGTTGTCTTGTATGATAGAAGATACATATTTGCATGTACATATATGCAAACTGATATGTATAGCCTATCCGGGCGTCGTTTCTGCGTCTCCAATTATGTCCATTTATGCTTTATTGCTTGTTAGCTAGGTCTTTGCACTAGCGAGGCCAGTTGTGCTATGTTTAGCTATAATAGCTTTGTAAGCGAATAGTAACGTACCTACTATCGCTATCGTTTTGTGGAGCACTCCGCTTTGTTTTTGACAAATTCCGTTAATACCTGTATTTACGACCTATCTGACCTCCACAACCCAATTAGACTAGTAAGACTGGTGGTCAGGCTGAGGTCGCTATTGCACTGTCAGGACTCAGGACCCTCCCGGGCCTCCTATAGCTATCGAGCTTGCAAACAGTGTACACACGGCTACACATCAAGCTATACAAAACCAGTAAATCTTGGCCTCACTTTACAAGATCTTTTCGCACAATGAACGATCAGATTATACTGGTTTTGTATAGCTTGATGTGTAGCCGTGTGTACCTACCATAGAGTAGCTTTAATTAACTAGGACACATCCTAAAAAGCAACACTAATGTGATTAATGTCACTGTTTGCCTGTGTCCTGCCACTGCTGGGCGAAGGCCTCCATGACTTCGAAATTGTTTGATCCAGGACCAAAGTGGACTACTTGTCGTTGGTTCTGTCCAGTGAGTCCCGCCATCTCCTGCGAGGTCTATCGCGTCGTCTTCTGCTGTGTCAGGGCTCCATAACGTGGTTATTTTGGCCCACGGCTCGTCGGGCATACGGCACACAGCCCCAGACCCACATAGCATTAATGGTATCTCGTTAATGGAATCCCAGTATTGAATCGCTCAAAACTAATGTGCTATGTGACATTTCGTTAGCTTTCATCCTAGAGTGGTTTCGGCTGAGTGCCAAATGCACATCAAATACTATCTAGTGATAGTATTACATCCTGACTTCAAAATATGAGGTCGAGAGCTAAAAACCAGAAATTGTGATCAGTCTCAAAATGTTCGAAACTTATAGACTCATTAATTACTTGTACCAAAGTATAAATATTATTCAGTATTTCTACATTACTACGTACACTACTAAAGACATGCCGGTTTCCTCACGATGTTTTCCTTCACCGTTTTGAGAGCAGTGGCAAATAAATTACACAAAGTAATGAATGCGCCTGCCTGGGTTCGAACCCACGACACCGCCACCCCTCTTATAATACCACATTTATACTTACTCAAAATCAAAACTTTCCTCACGAAATGTTCCTCTTTCCTCCAAGCAAATCATCTAAGATGTTCAAACCAAATCGTTTATTTCTCTCAATTAGTTTATGACCGTTCGTATTCAGTGCATGTGTGTCAAGGCAGCTCTTCTAAAGCCATTGTGTTGGATTCAAAGCCGTTATTTGTGATAAGCTAATAATTGGCATATCTGATGTGTGAGCACGTCACTTACTCAAATTTAAAGAAATTTAGAAGAGTGTCCATGGATTTTCTTGCCCGTTCTTCTCCAATTCTCCATAGAGATCTACGCTAGGGAATGGGCAACTACAGTACACTCACAGTATTATGCCTTGTGACTGGGACTGTAGCTTCTCTTTGTTTTGCATTTGTTTCGATTATTCAAAAGTGCCTGTAACTGGCCTACTTGAAATAAATGTGTTGATTTCAATGAGACCATTACAAGCCGCGCTTGCAGAGGTTTTTCCATGGATGGGTCATCAACTGATCACTCATTAGGTACACTTGGAAATCCCTAAATAGACTCCGAACCCAGGTCGGCCGTAGCAAAGACAATCTCTTCAGATGGGGGTTCATTGACGGCTTAGACCTCAAGTGTGTATGCGGCGTATCTCCGCAGAATGTCCCACCTTCCATCTTGCGCTGCATGTCCTGACACCTGTACACTTGACGATCTTATGACTGCATCAGCGAGTGGAGTTCACATAGCTGAATTTTGGGCCAAAACGATTTAACTGAAATTTGCCATCGACACGCGACACGCGAAGAAGATTAGGTACATACCGGGTTTCCCCCGAGCCTCGGAAAGGTCGTTAAGCCGTTGGTGTTGGTAGCCGCTGTCATTTGTTCATCTTCGACAGTCGTTACAGGGAGTCATTCTCACATTCTGGTCTAGTGGTCGCAAGCTCGACTGCTGAGCATGGGGTCCTGGGTTCGATTCCCGGGTCAGGCAAACTGTTATTGGATATTTCCATCAGGACTTTCTCAGTAACGGCTACGGAGTTTTTTGCCTGGTTGATGGCAATAGGCTCGTCCCCTATTACATGGGACTTAAATATAACTGGCGAAATCTGGGGGGTACTATTAGGTACACCTCTCCGACTTACGAACAATGAGTCGTGGGTTCGAACCCCCTCAGGCACATTACTTTGTGTAATTTATTTCATCACCACTGTTCTCAAAACGGCGAAGGAAAACATCGTGAGGAAACCGGCATGTCTTAGAACCAAAAAATTCGAAGACATGTGACATCTACCAACCCGCACTGGGCCCGCGTGGTGGATTATAGCCCATCCCTCTCCTAGAGAGGAGGCCTGAGTCCCGCACGTGGGACCATTATAGGATGATGATGATGATGTCTTTAAACCCTTCGGGGTTTAAGCGTGTTGTTATGTTGGTAAATCTAAAGAGAAAATGAGGCGGCATCATCATGGTATTCTGTCGAAATACAATTGTGTAACATTGCCGAATGTTGAAACAATCGCCACAATAGCGTTGTAAGATATTTTCGTGGTCACGCTTAGGCTTAGGACGTTTAGGACGGAAACTTGCAATTTGTTTCTAAATAACAGCCGTTCGGCTCAATCTACAGGTTAAGCCGCGTTTGCCTAGGTTGATCTGTGGATGTGTGACCACGCAATACAGACCGAGTGTTCTCCACCACCTTTTTATTCAACACACACCCGGTTAATCTGGTACAAAAACATCATAATTATTGTTCTAACTTCCAAAATTTCTCTGGGTCCAGTCATCCTGAAGTGAAGGTAAAGGCTAAGTGAAGAGGATCCCACAGTGAAAGTTGCTGAATGCGAGACGCACAGGATCGTTCAATCTGGCCTGGGGATCACCTGGGGGAGGCCTATGTCCAGTAGTGGACGTCTTTTGGCTGATATGATGATGAGTCATCCTGAACCTTTATTCAAACTCAGGTTTCGCCATGAAATCACACAAATTCATAATGTAAACAGTATTTCCCCTTGCAGGATTCCCCGTGTGCCTAACGAACGACGACGTAATTTTATTTTAGCTTCTATGTTTCGTGACCTTGAATTTAGTAGCATTAGTATATGAACAAAAAACTAAATTAGCATACTAATTGTGTTTATCGAGCAAATAACCGTTTTCTAGAAAAAAATATAATGTAGCAAATATCACGACTATAATACCCGCAGGGTAAGGCAGAGGTGCTTTTAATAGTACACCCACATTTCGACAGTCATGTTTAAGTCCCACGTAATAAGGGTCGAGCCTATTGCCATCAACCGGGCAATATTCCAGGCTCCGTGGAAGCTAGATACTGAGAAAAATCCAATAGCACTTTGCTCAACCTGGGAATCAAGACTAGGACCTCATGTTCAGCAGTCGCGCTTGCTACCACTAGACTTGACTAGACCAACGCGTCAGTTTACTATTACGTTATCTATACTTCTATACTAATAATATAAAGAAGTAAAGTTTGTGTGTTTGTATATTGTTAAATTGTAAGGGGTAATCTCGGGATCTACTGAACCGATTTTAAAACTTCTTTCACCAATAGAAAGCCACATTATTGCTGAGTGTCATAGGCTACTTTTTATCCCTGTATGCCCACGGGAACGGGATCTACGCGGGTGAAACCGCGGGACGTCCGCTATTAAGTTTATAAAACTCATAAATCAGTGAATAGAAATACAAAAAAAAAACAATCGAAGTAGGTAGGTATTTTCTTTTAAATCTCCGATTACCATAATCTCCCACTATTTATAAACAAGCTCACAAAACAATTATTACTTAATACCAACAGAAAACCGATAATAATACCGAAATAAATTCGTAACGTATACGTACATCACTATACCGCTGTCCTATTTGACCAGGCACAGAGCGGCAACGTCGCCTTTCTCTCGGTAGACGTGTTGTTTTTGTTTTACTGTGAGCTGTGACCATGCTGGGACACTTTAGTACTTTGTTGCTGTGTTCGTTTTATGATCTGTTTGGTTTTTTATCAATTTTTAAGGGTCATGCAGATAGCTGGTTCTTCGAAAGAGATAGGTTCCGCGGCCCCGGAACTCAAAGAAGGGCTAAGAAGGAACATGAGTGGTTTTTAGTCGTTTTCACTCCTTTCCGCTCTGTCCAGCAGTGCTATTGCGTATCTTTTAATGACAGTGGATAACTTAGTGTCTATCAAATAACTGTCAAATAGTTAGTTTAAAAAAAAATGTACCAAACCATAACCAATTTAGAGTTACCTAATTCTCTTTAATTAATTAATTAATTGTGGCTTGTGGTCGGCCCAGCATGTCTTCTTCTTCCATAGGTACTTCTCTATTACTCGTCACCTGCACCTCATCAGACACCTCCTTTTTTACCCGACTACGGCGAAGCCAAAAGGAAGGGCAATGATTTTGGCAGTCTATGTACCTATTTATGTATGTTCCACCGTAGCGCCTAAACTACCTACTGAACGGATTTTAATAAATTAGGTGTCAATGTCAATAGATTCGTAAGAATAGCCCTGACCCGGGTGACATAGGCTATATAAATTTTATAAATTATTTTTATGACGGAATTTAAATGTGTAAAACTTAGGTACCTACCTCAAAAATAAATATTTAATTGAGATAATCATAGCAAGTTTGGTATCAAATGAAAGGTCTTGGCGAGCACATTACAAATATGTATTATATTATAGTTTAAGTACACACAAAAATAAAATTCAAATAAAAAAATTAAGTTCAAGAATTATTTTCTTTTTTTCTACTTTTAAGACCGAGATTTTGTTAATAGTCGGGTTTTTTTATCTCTTTCGAACAACCCGTAGCCTTTCGAACAAACCGCAGTCATGCATGAGATAAGATGAGACACCGTCCTCCTTTCTAGCCATATCATTCGAAAATCGGCTGAATTTTCCGATTCCCAAAGATACGTTTAAGTTTACGTAAGATTACGTTTAACATAACATAAGATCACGCCTGCAATCACCGAAGAGTTAGATAGGGGTGTACCTAATAGTACACTCACATGTCACCAGTTATGTGAAGTGCCATGTGGTAAGGGGCGAGCCTATTGCCACCATCATCATCTGCCAGCGTTTTCCCAACTATATTGGGGTCGGCTTCCAGTCTAACCGGATGCAGCTGAATACCAGTATTTTACATGGAGCGACTGCCTATCTGACCTCCACAACCCAGTTAATACTAGGTAATAAATACAATACCCTTTGTTATGACTGGATGTCAGAATTTCAGGTCACTGACTACCTGTAACGACTGCCAAAGATCTATATATATGGCAGTCGGGACCAACAGCTTCGTGCTTTCCGAGGCACGGAGGAAACTCGGTATGTCGGGCGGTCACCCATCCACAGACCGACCTAGGCAAGCACAGCTTTACCTAAAGATCGACCCGAGTGGCAGTTCTTATTAAGCCATCAATCGGGCACAAATTCAAACTGCTACTGAGAGATTTCTAATGCTGAATAACACGAGCTGACCTGGAAATCCAACACAGAACCTTATGCTCTAGGCCTTTATGCCTCGTTGGCCTAGTGGTCGCAAGCACGACTGCTGAGCATGAGGTCCTGGGTTCGTTTCCCGGGTCGGGCAAATTGCAGAGCTTCGGGTTTCCCATCGGGAATTTCTGAGTAGCAGCCACGGATTCTGGATTTGTGCCCTAGACTCGGCCTCTATTACAACAACAGGCGAAATGTGGGTTTAATATTAGGTACAACTCTACCGAACGATGGCCGATGGGGCCGAAAAGTTCTGGAGTGGTGACCGCGAACCGGAAGACGTTGCGTTGGAAGGCCTCCCACTAGGTGGACCGACGACCTGGTGAAGGTTGCGGTGATTCGCGGGATGCGAGACGTACGGGACCGGTCAATGTGGCGACACTTAGGGGAGGCCTATGCCCAGCAGTGGACGTCTTTCGGCTGAAATGATGAAGATGATACCTCTACCACAGATAATATAATACTGCGTGTGCGTCCTCTACCAAGCCCTTGGGAATTACAAGGCATGGTGTATATAAGTGTGTTGAAAGGTCAAGCGTCTGCCAAAGGATCTTCACCTTCTATTGCAATTACTAATACGCATCAAGATAAAATGATAATGATCATTATTTACATAGTGTTTTATTAATTTCGAAATAAAACCGATGAGGAAAAACCGTATAAATATAACCGGTCACGGAAGTGAGTCCTTCCTTGTTCGTGAGGGCAAACGTTTACTTCCTACAAAATGGCGCCTTATGACAATTTGCGCGCCAAAATTATTAATAATACCTTTAAATAATATTTACTTATTTAAAGATCTGTCGTCCTTTATCAATAAGTTTAAATAAATAGGGATGGTTAGGTCATTCTGCGATGATTATTTATTAAGTCCTCCAAGTACTAAATCTTCTTCTTCTTTTATTTCCTTGTCATTTATTCCTTTTTCCTTCATATCACCCCTCACACACTCCATCCATCTTTTCTTTGGTCTTCCTATCCCTCCATCCACATTTATATTCCTCATTTATATCCACAAGCTTTTGCCCGCGACTTCGTTCGCGTGGAATAGTGACTTCCGGCAGATTTTTGGTTTATCTCGCGAAAAAAAAAAAAAAAAACTATCCTATGTCCTTTCTCAAGTTCCAAACTATGTCTGCACCAAATTTCATCAAAATCCGTTCAGCCGTTTAGGCGTGAAAGAGTAACAGACAGACAGACATACAGACAGAGTTACTTTCGCATTTATAATATTATTATGGAAGTATGGATTTTTATTTTTAGTCCTCCAAGTACTAAATAAATAAATAAATTATTTTGCTGGTCTATGATCCTACATTACATACCGAGTTTCCGCCGTTCTTATATCTTATTATAGACAGTCGTTACCAGTGGCCCAAAAGCCTGATAACCCGTCTTACCAACTAGTAACTGGGTTTTGGTAACTAGGTTATAAATCCCTGCTGCTGCTGCTGCTGCTGCATTATAGGCTGATGATGATGATGATGATGAAGTATCGGTAACCATTAATCGAACACTAAATACATTTCGATTATCGTATGACATGCAATGAAGAGCAGAGGTGGCCCAGTGCCAGTGGTGGTACCCCGACTTAAAAACAGTAAAGTCGTGGGTTCGAGAACCCAGGCAGGCGCATTACTTTGTGATTTAGGTATTTCATCACCGCTGCTTTCAAAACGGTGAAGGAAAACATCGTGAGGAAACCGACATGGCCTAGAACCAAAAAATTCGAAGACACATTGTGACATATACCAACCCGCACTAGGCCCGCGTGGTGGATTATAGCCCATCCCTCTCCTTGAGAGGAGGCCTGAGTCCCTGCAGTGGGAACATTATAGGCTGATGATGATGATGAGATCTGTCGTGACTTCGTGAGAGCAGCGGTGGCCCAGTGTTGGCGGCCCCGACTTACGAACAGTAAAATCGTGGTTTCGAACCCAGGCAGGCACATTACTTTGTGTAATTTTCACTTTTATTGCACTGGGCCCGCGTGATGGATTGGATTATATATAAATATCCTCTCTCTCCTAGAGAGGAGGCCTGAGTTCCTGCAGTGGGAACATTAATTATAGGCTGATGTCGCTGATGATGATGATGATGCAATGAAGATAATACTTCATAATCTATTCGTTTTTACCCGACTACGGCAAAGCCAAAGGAGGGTTATGATTTTGACTGGCTATGTATGTATGTATGTATGTATGTATGTATGTATGTATGTATGTTTGTATGTATGTATGTGTGTATCTTCATCTGTTCCCTCATAGCTTCTAATCTACTTATCGGAACTCGACATATGAGGTATCGTTAGAACCGTCTTAATTTTCCGCTGAACATAGGCTAGGTGACATGTCACAAAAAGCGATTTGGCGCCCTCTAGCGGACAAAAAGTAAGGCTTAAAAAATAAAAATGGAGATAAATACGCCGTGTTTGGTATCATTTGAAAGGGCCTGACTTGTACATTTCCAAAATATTGCTCACTTTTAAAATCACGCCCTCTAGCGGACAAAAAGTCAAAAGTAAAAAAAATATTTAACACCAAAATTGTTTAAAAAAAAAAGTAAAAAACTAAAACCCGACTACGACAAAAAAACGACGCTGAAAAAGTATGAAACAAGATTTTCAGGATAGAACAAAAAGAAAAGCCGTAGTCACACGTTATAGGTACCAACCTAAACACTTTAATACCGTGTGACTACGGCTTTTCTTTTTGTTCTATCCTGAAAATCTTGTTTCATACTTTTTCAGCGTCGTTTTTTTGTCGTAGTCGGGTTTTAGTTTTTTACTTTTTTTTTTCGAACTCACAATGACAATAAAATTATGTTGAAATTAGTGACGCCATTTTATTAACAAGTCCTGAAAAACATGAATCATTGTACCAAAAGTGCTTGATAATCCGATTAAAATATGTGTCGTAAAAATATAAGATAAAGTTACAAGTGGTTCGCACATTTTATGAGTCATTTGACTTATTCATTTACTACGCTGACTCGGGAGCCACGATGAATTTATGGTCAAAAGGTCCATGGAGTTTCTTGCCCGTTCTTCTCCATATAGATCTACTACGCTTTGTAATGGGCAACTACAGACAGTACTTTAGGTTTTATGCCTTACTGGGACTGTAGAGCAGCTACATTAATTTCATTGTTGTGTTTGTTTCGGGAATTCAAAAGTGCCTGTAACTGGCCTACTTGCTGTAAGGTGAAACCTTCAAGGTAACCCGCGACATTGCGATTTTTTCATTTTTTCATCAAATAGTCAAGGAATAAATAGTCAATAGGAACTGAGGGGGTGGTTATTGGTGATTTTAATCATTATTCATTTATTACTCCTATAAACTAAAGTCACATGGGTTACGTACGTTCGCGAATCCTATGAAATCCTAATTTATTTAACACTAGCTTTTGCCCACGGCTTCGCCCTCGCGGATGTCGGTTTGACTACAAAAAATGTCGATTTTCCATACAAACTTTCATCCCCTATTTAACTCCCTTATGGGTTGAATTTTGAAAAATCCTTCCTTATTCCTTGTGTATATTATAAAGGGAACCTCTGTGCAAAATTTTAGCTTTCTAGGTCCAAAGGTTTGGGCTCGGCGTTGATGAGTCAGTCAGGCAGGACTTCTCTTTTTATTTATATAATATATATGTATATATATATTTTTTTAAACGTTGCCCTACACTAGGAATTTCTCCTGTGTCGTGGGTGCGTTCACAAACATATAAAGTCACATACACAAATACCCAGACCAGAAACAACTATCTGTAGGCCATACAAATATTTGTTCCGTGCGGGGATCGAACCCGCGACACGCAGCGCAGCAGTCCAATCGCTTAGCCACTGCGCCAACCATGCCATCAAATAATAATATATAGATAGATACAACCTGAAATTGACAAGCAAATAGGGCTACCCTGGAGGTTAAACCTTAACCTTGTTTTTGAAGTATTATTTAATCTCTTTCTTTATAGTGTGGGACTGTGGGTAGTGCCTAACGTGGTGTCAGAGTTTTTGATGCCACCCATCATGGGCCTCGCTGAGGAATATCCCTCAGGCATGCTGGTTTGCTCACGTTTTCCTTTTCTTTTTTACTGTAGACACAAGAGTGTTGATCTTCTGATTTCGCTCCCTGTTGTCACTCAAGATTGGTCAACAGTGTACGCGTTGGCCACCAATGTATTCAGTTCTAGAAACATCCGGAATACCCCTTTTATTACGTAGTTCTAACGTGTGTTGTTGTACGTAGCGTAACATACGTCTGTTATATATAACAACGCACACATTAAATTGTTAAGATACGCTAAGGGTGGCTAAGGTGAGGCCTATCTTCGATGGATTCGGCAAAGATACCTATGTGCTGTGGGTTTATTATAATAAAAACACCTATGCTATGCCTAACCTGTAAGAGGTCATGCAATGCATGTACTAAGTATCGATAAAGTGTAGTGTAGATATTATTACCATTTTTTTTTATTTTTTTTTATAACGTTGCCCCACACTAGGAATTTCTCCTGTATTATGCAACGAGTTTCACATAATATTACCTACCTACATAGTTATTTACAAACTTCTACGTCCATTGCCCCCAGTACAGCGTTGATAATGTGACTATCAGCTTTAATGTAATAAAGAACCAAGAGGTTTCTACGTTATAAAGAAAACAAAGTTGTCTTTGACGTCGACCAAATTATTCTCTGAACTGTACTTCTGAAATTTACCTAATTCTGAAAGTGATAAGACTCAAATTCAATTGTCAAGCTGTTGAATAACCGACTAAATTAAGTGGTACGTTACAACGATGTGTTTCCTTCGCGTTATAACGTTTATTTTATCTTTCGTTGTGAGCTAGGGAGTGTGTTTTCGAATTTACTTTGGTTAAAAAGGCTTTTATAGTGCGAATTTGTCTTTCATTGATGTCGGCAGCGTTTTAATATACAAATTGTGTTCTATCGGGTTTGAATTCTTCTGAAAATTGCTAGTGGAGCGTCAAATACGTATATTTGCAGCGGCGCGCAGACCGGCAGCCGCCATTTTGGGCCGCGGCGGTCGGCGCCCGTCAACACCGTTCCGCTGCCCCTGTCATTCAGCTAAACTGCCGTATTCTAACGTAGGTAACGTTAACGTTTTTGTTAATTATCGTTAGGTTTATGACATCAATGAAGGCGCGCGATTTCCGATACTCAGTTCTGTGTTCTTCAAAGAACTCCGAATGTTATAAGTTTATAGCGTTATAAAATAGTAAAATTGTAATAGAAAACTAGTGCTTAAAACTTGTGAGTGGCGAAAAAATAACTGTAGAAAAAATGCCAAATTACAATTCAAAAATTTGGGACTACTTTGAACCGAACCCTGACAATAAAATTGCCGATTGCAAACTTTGTGACAAGAAATTATCATATAAAACGACTACAGCTAACTTGAAGCAGCATTTGAAGTTAAAACATGCCAAAGGTTTTGAAGAATATCTGGCCCAAGACGACTCTTTGACCAAGACTAGAGTTTTAATGCCAAGAGGCAGCAACGTATTGATTTGGAACTATTTTGATCAAAGTAAAGACGTGGCAGAAAAGCTCGCTGATTGTAGACTATGCAAAAAGAGGCTGTCTTATAAAACTACTATTGCAAACTTAAAACAACATTTGAAGCAAAAACATAATAGTTATTATAACGAATTTGTCGAGAAAGGAGAATCGATAGTTTTGGATTCATCTGAAAATAATTCTATATCATCAGTTTCAGGTAAGTTATTGGCCTTTTCTTTTCAAAATATAATGCGTTGTTAACGTTCGAAAATTTCGTGTCGTTTAAACGCGTTTAAATGGTTTTAAGTTTGTTTTGTCAAAGTAAGTGTAGACTTTAAAGATGCGGGACTTCGCCGTGTAGTTAGTCCTTATTACAATCAATAGAAGAATAATTACATAGGTTCCCTACGGGTTAATTTGTTTCGGTTCTTTATTATCATCACCGCTTGGCCTTTTCCCAACCATGTTTGAGTCTGTTTCTGGTCAAACGGATGCAGCTGAATACCAGTATTTATTTATTTTTTACTTATTTATTGGTTCACCAACAATCGTTTTTTTTTTGTTCAATAAAAAAGGCTTTGTCGCACATGCGATTATGCCGCCCTAGTCATAGAAAACAAAGTAGGTACATTATACCCACTTGCTCAGCATATCTTGGCAGTCTCACCGCTATGCTAGCCAGATGGGCGCAACGTAAACTCTTTGATCAATGCGTTATAAAATCAGATTTACTTGCATGACTCAACAGTAAGGCGTGAAATAAACAAGATAATTTTGGAAATTAGAATGCTTTTACAGAAATAGATCGTACGTTACGTGGGACGACACAAAATAATGTTGTGAAACATTTTTCGTGCCGCCATGTTTTTTGGGAACTGTTAGATTTTCGCGCCAAATAGTTGAAATCCCGCGTCTTTTCAAACTGTCTGTCATAATTATTTTGTCATTACCATAAATAATTAAGAGTGTTATAGATACCTGGATCCGGATAATGTGGCGACACTTAGGGGAGGCCAGGCCTATGTCCAGCAGTGAATGTCTTTTGGCTAAAATGGTGATGATGATGATGATAAAGCTATAAACGGTATTTCGAATATAGTCCCAAATTATTATTATTAGCCATTTGTTTGGGTTTGTCGCTTTGCCGTTTGCTGCTATTTGGGACCCATTGGGTAGCTAAGCTAATAGATGTACTTACTGAAATAAACATTCTTTGACAGATTGCAGTCTTTCTGTTTTGCTTGTTGAGCCAAATAAATTGAGCTTTCTTGTGAATTTTCAAGAATGTAAGTTGGTACCTACTAAAACTACATATTATTCGATACAGCGGTCTTCTCTTTTATCGGCACAAATCAGCAAAAAAATATTTGCAGCAGAGCGCTGGCCCAGTGGTGGCTGAGCTGACTGTTTCTAGATATCCTATAATTAAGCATTGTGTAGATATTTACATCCCAATAATTAAAACCAATTGAAAAACCATATACTTACAATGATCATTAATTGGCTGTATTGACTAACAAACAGTGCAATAACGAAACATCAACTCTAGCTATAGACAATAGGATCATAGGTCTTATCCTTACTTTTTCTCACACAAAATTCAGCTATACTGCTTTTGAAATAGATATGAAAATCGTATGACATTGATACGATTTAGGATGCGTTTTGTCTCAACAAAAATGATGGTATGCCTAGCCTGCCACTGTTTTTCACAGTAAAAACACCTTAGTTTCAGATACTATAAAGACCAAAATAGCATGAATATCTAATGCATTTAGTCTCAATAAAAATGGTAGTAAGACTGCCATAGTTTTTCACAGGAAAAACACCTTTGACGAAGACGTTATAAAGATGATAATAGTGTGAACAGATGCTACGTTTAGCATCAAACAATGATGATTATGCCCTTGTCATAGGTCGTTGGCTTGTGTTGTGCTAGACCTATTTGATGTCCTCGCCCGTTTTCATTCGCTGGCAACACTCCAGAAGCTATTTTGTTTGATTTAATCTTACTGGCTAATGGATGGATGGATTCGTGATTAAGTAATTTATTGGGGATTTTATTTATTACTAGTGACCCGCCCCGGCTTCGCACGGGTACAAATAAGATACTAAAACCTTCCTCTTGAATCACTCTATCTATTAAAAAAAACCGCATCAAAATCCGTTGCGTAGTTTTAAAGATTTAAGCATACAAAGGGACATAGGGACAGAGAAAGCGACTTTGTTTTAAACTATGTAGTGATTTGAAGAAAATGAAATTGCGGTTTAGTCTTCAAATTAAGCTGAGCTTGCGAAGGTTGGTCTGTGGGTACCGAGGTACCGAGCTTCCTCCGTACCTCGGAAAGCACGTCAAGCCGTTTTGGTCCCGTAACCCGTACCTTTATGTAGATTTTTGACAGCCGTTAAATGTAGTCAGTTGCTCGAAAGTCTGACAACCAGTCATAACAAGGTGTTTCATTTTACTCAGTAATAACTGTGTTGTGGAGGTCATGTACGCAGCTGTGGCTCTATGTAACGTTTTCGTTTTTTTGTAACGTTTTTGTGTAAAAAAATATCATCATTCTCCTGCACTTATCCCAATTTATTTGTGGTCGGCGCAGCATGTCTTCTTCTTCCAAACTTCTCTATTTCTCGTCATGTCAGCAGTCACCTCCTTTCTAGCTATATCATCCTTCACACAGTCTTCCATCGTTTTTGTGATCTTCCTCTACTCTAGAAGAAAATAAAATCAGTTCAAAAAGTTTAAATAGGTACTGTGTTTTGCGGAAACTTTCATGCATGAGTCAGACTCGCACTTGACCGGTATTTTTAATGAAAAGTGTAATATGTCCTTCTTCAGTTACCAAGCCACTTCGCTGCCAAATATCATCTAAAGCGGTTCATTGGTTTAGCCGCGAGAACATTTGTAACAAACAAATTAACAAATTACTCATTCACGTATTTTTATCTAATATGATTTCAAAAGGATCGAAGCACCGATGTATGGTTCAAAATGTGGCGACACTTAGACCGCGTTCACATTAGGACGTTAGCAGCGCGACAGTCGCGCGACTATAAACAAATACTCACGTTAGGCTGTTCTTTAAAATGTAAAGGAATGTGCTTCTGCCGCGCGACTGTCGCGCTGCTAACGTCCTAATGTGAAAGCAGCCATAAGGGAGGCCTATGTACAACAATGGCCCTCTTTCGGCTGAAATGATGTTGGTCTCCCATGGTAGACCCGGCCCGACCCGTTTTGATTTGAACACTTAAAATAACAGTTACTTGTCATTAAAAATACTAGGTACCAACACAATAACTGTTACCGCCTTAAAAAAAAATTAAACCTTGTTTTATCTCGCATGCCGTCACGTTCTTTTGAATATTTTTGAAGTGAGACGGCATGCGAGATAAACCAAGCGTAAGTTAAACCAGGTTTAACTATTTTTATTAATAATGCGGTTAGAGTTGGTACTTAGTATTTTTAGTAGTATTTGCACAAAATACCTACTGTTTCATTTTTCTTTCTTTACCCGGACCGCAAGTCCGCAACATTCCACGTCCACCTACAAATGCAATAATTTTATTTAAGAGTTTATATAGTTTATACCTAGGTTCTGTAGTGCGGTCCCGATCCTGAAAGCCCCACGACTCAAACGTGCGTTGGTCGGTTCCTACGGTAGTATTTTGTGCAATTAATGACAAATGGAATTAAAACAACTTCGTTGCAGGACAAAGGAACCTACACAATTATTGCAGTCGCCCAGATTTCAAATTGATAGATGTACTTAGTGATGATGACAGGTATTTTTCATCCAATTTGGCAGCACTGTTAGAGTGTAAATGATCTTACAATGAGGCTACTGTCTGTTTCACTCGGATCAATGTTGAGGTTAAGCCGCACTTGCCTATATTTGTCTGCAGATGGGTTACCATTACCACCCATTACATACCGAGTTTCCTCTGTGCCTTAGAAAGCATATTAAACCATTCATCATCATCATCATCCTATAATGTTTCACTGCAGGGACTCAGGCCTCCTCTCCTGGAGAGGGATGGGCTATAATCCACCACGCGGGCCCATTGAGGTTTGTTAGATGTCACACGTCTTCGATTTTTTTGGCTTCTAAGAAATGCCGTTCTCCTCACGATGTTTTCCTTCACCGTTTTGAGAGGAGTGGTGATGAAATAAATTACACAAAGTAATGCGCCTGACTGGGTTCGAACCCACGACTCACTGTTCTGTAAGTCGGGGCCGCTACCACTGGCACACCACTGCTCCTTAAACCATTGCTCCCAGCTAACCCTCAACAAAAACAGCACTTTGCTCCCTGCTTACCTGATTCAGTAAACCCACTACGAAGTTAAATATAATCACAGTATCGTACGACGTCGCGTCATCAGTGCGTGACGCGAACTCAACGTCACGTCACATAATGACACTTGTTTCGTAATACCGACTGTACCCATTGTTTTGTAGACATCTACAGTCACCATCTTCTGCCCGCATTTTGCAATTCTGTTGAGCGGGGTTACCTTTTCCATCCAAATACTAACTGCATGTAGTAGCATCTAGAGTTATGGACACACTAGTGTTAAACGGTACCTACGCACAAAGATCAGATATCTAGGCCCGACGCCATTTGTGTGTGGCCCGCGCCTTGGTGAGTAGGGGACGGGTGATCTACCTTCACAGCCCAATTCTTCGATAATTACCACGAGTAACCAGAATTATCAGACTTGGGCGTCTGACCACCCGTAACGACTATTGCATCCTACTTCAATATACTTCGTTCAAAAAAATATTTCAATAAACTATTTCGTTCCCAATGAGGCAGCTTTTGCCGTCAAAATATTTTATTTTTTTTCCTAGCCTACACTGTCCCACTGCTGGGCAAAGGCCTCCCCCATGCCTTGCCTTCTCCGCCCAATCCGTTGAGAATGAGTCCAGCAGGGCTATTGCGTATCTTTTAATGACAGTGGATAACTTATAATGTCTATCAAATAACTGTCAAACGGTGAGTTTTTAAGAAAAAAATGTACCAAACCATAACCAATTTACAGTAAATCTATGGACACTTATGATAGCCACTGTCATTAAAAAGATACGCAATAGCCCTACAGATCCTCACGCCAGCGTTTTTTGGGCCAGCCTGCCTCGGTTACGTCGGCCGTCTTCAGGCACCCACTGTGTTACTATCTTCGCCCATCTGTCCGGCTTCATCCAAATATTGCAAATATTGCGGTGCAAAAAAAACATTTTTGCCTGAATAAAGCTAAGAGGATGTAAAATATACGCATACAAACTACAAACAAATATAATATACCAAGTGACCTCTTATTTGTGTCGTCTGACCCACAGAACATATATACTCTAGCGAGGTCTGACCTCTGCAGTCTTTGCGAATATCAGATATTGCAAATCGTTGAATAAACAATGAATGCTAGATCTGCATGATATAACGCACTATCGGTACCGGACTGGGGTTTCTTCATCTTAGCCTTATTTCTCAAAAATCAAAATCATTGGTCCAAATTAGGTCGAGAATGAGTACTTTTTACCCGACTGCGGCGAAGCCCAAGAGGAGGGTTATTGAACACTACAAATGACATAGTATGACATTATTTCCCAAGCTATATTGGGTTGACTTCCAGTCAAAGAGGACGCAGCTGAGTACCATTATCTATCTATCTATATAAATAAAAAGAGAAGTCCTGACTGACTGATTGACTGACTGACTCATCAACGCCCAGCCCAAACCCTTGGACCTAGAAAGCTGAAATTTTGCACAGAGGTTCCCTTTATAATGTAGACAAGGAATAAGGAAGGATTTTTCGAAATTCAACCCCTAAGGTATTTAAACAGGGGATGAAAGTTGGTATGGAAAATCGTCATTTTCACGCGGGCGAAGCCGCTGGCAAAAGCTAGTTTTACATAAAGCGAATGCCTATCTGACCTGCACAACCCAGGTAGTAGGGGAGACTGGGTACACTTGATACCTCTGGGACTGGGACACATGGTACATATTTATTTTATAAACCAACCACGCTTGCTAGACTATATAATATTTATACCATATCTATACTATACCATAGACAAACAGGGTTGCTAGTTTTGAATAGTCTAGCAAGCGTGGTTGGTTTATAAAATAAATATGTACCATGTGTCCCAGAGGTATCAAGTGTACCCAGTCTCCCCTACTGGGCACTACTGGGTAATACGATACCCCTTACGAACTGGTGGTCAGAGTTTCTGGCCACTGACTTCCTGTAACGATGCGAGCCAACAGATTAACGTGCTTTTCGAGGCACGAAGGAAACTCGGTATGTAATGGGTGGTGAGTACTGGTCAGTTGGCCATCCACTGACCAATTTAGGCAAGCGCGGTTTATCCTGAAGATTGACCCGAGTAGTTCTCACTCTTTTTAATTTAGAGGAACCGTTCCAGTGTTCCAAATCATCGCTTTCTTTATAGAAGAACAGAAAAAAACATCACAATAACTTCAATTCTATGAAAATCTATTCAAAATCTAGCTCAGTACAATCTGATCGTGATACCCCACGGCTTCAGAATCATCGTAACCAAAATAGAAGGCAAAAGTAGCACAAATAACAATTTAAAAACTTTCTTAAAAAAACCAGGTCATCGCAGTAGTACACGTTTAAATGGAACTGTTACTTTGTTACGAAATACTTCATATGACGTAAGGAACGCGTCATACTCTGTGACGCGTACTGTTCCGAGTACAAAGTGACGTTTGAATTATGACAGACGTCATTCGATTCGAACGGGTTTGTCCCAGCGTAAAAGAATATCCTTGGTATTGTAACGTATGCTAATTATAAAAAGAACAGGTATTTTTTTTCGAATGATGTTTTTTTTTCGCAGTATTTTAAATATGGATGAGGGGATTTTTTTTTAATTTTATGGTTGTTTTTCTAATTCGCAAGCTATTTAATTTTAGAACGGAATATGAAATGACTATCATATTTTTTTTTTATTTCTTTGTGTTAGCACTATGTAACAGCGATTGCCACCTTCTGCCTCCCTTTCCCAACTATGTTGGGGTCAGCTTCCAGTCTAACCGGATGTACCCGTATATATTACCATTTATCATGAATTAGGTCATAGTATTATCTCAAAGTTACAATCGGTATTTCATCAGAAATTCGGTTTGGAACTCCATGACCCGTTTACTATTCAAACTAGCACAATGTTTTAAGAAGTGCTACTTTAAGTTTTACTGTAAAATGTGATTTTTTACCCAAAAAAAAGTCGTTTCCCAGCAATATTTGTTGCGAGTTTGATGTACATAATGCTTGGTTGACGGCTGCGTGAAGGGTTCAACATTACTGATTACACCCTTTTTTATGGTGGGTGGAAAATCACCAAATAACCCCTCCCGCTCGTGGGCAGAGCGGAAGGGAGTGTCAGACTTCTACTGACTAAAAACCACCCATGTTCATTCTTCGCCCTTGTGCCGAGGCCGTGGTATCTCTTTCGACAATCCGCAGCCCTGACGGGATCCGTAGCCCCGACGGGTAACATACATGACACCTGTATATTGCTCGTGGCTGTACAAACGTTCGTTGTACAAAAAAGTCGTGTATTTTTTCCTGTTAGCATAGTTAAGTTGTAACCTTGAAGTCATTGGTTCTTGTCCTACATTATATTGATTGCGGTCGTCTGAAGGACAGACCGCTCCATTGTTTGTAGGTCCTTTTCAATTGATTGCGTTGTAGATTTCAATGTTGTGACTAAAAATTGTTGGCTGCCCAACGTGGCTATATTGCCAGTCACTTTTTAAAAAACTAAAACCCGACTACGACAAAAAAAAACGACGCTGAAAAAGTATGAAACAAGATTTTCAGGATAGAACAAAAAGAAAAGCCGTAGTCACACGTTATAGGTACCAACCTAAACACTTTAATACCGTGTGACTACGGCTTTTCTTTTTGTTCTATCCTGAAAATCTTGTTTCATACTTTTTACCCGACTACGGCAAAGCCAAAGGAGGGTTATGATTTTGACTGGCTATGTATGTATGTATGTATGTATGTATGTTTGTATGTATGTATGTATGTATGTGTGTATCTTCATCTGTTCCCTCATAGCTTCTAATCTACTTAACGGAACTCGACATATGAGGTATCGTTAGAACCGTCTTAATTTTCCGCTGAACATAGGCTACGTGACGTGTCACAAAAAGCGATTTGGCGCCCTCTAGCGGACAAAAAGTAAGGATTAAAAAATAAAAATGGAGATAAATACGCCGTGTTTGGTATCATTAGAAAGGGCTTGTACATTTTCAAAATATTGCTCAAATTTAAAATCACGCCCTCTAGCGGACAAAAAGTAAAGAGTAAAAAAAAAATTAACACCAAAATTGTTTAAATAAAAAAAAGTAAAAAACTAAAACCCGACTACGACAAAAAAAACGACGCTGAAAAAGTATGAAACAAGATTTTCAGGATAGAACAAAAAGAAAAGCCGTAGTCACACGTTATAGGTACCAACCTAAACACTTTAATACCGTGTGACTACGGCTTTTCTTTTTGTTCTATCCTGAAAATCTTGTTTCATACTTTTTCAGCGTCGTTTTTTTTGTCGTAGTCGGGTTTTAGTTTTTTACTTTTTTTTTTCAGCGTCGTTTTTTTTGTCGTAGTCGGGTTTTAGTTTTTTACTTTTTTTATGTAGGTACCTAAACAATTTTGGTGTTATTTTTTTTTTTCCTTTGACTTTTTGTCCGCTAGAGGGCGTGATTTTAAATTTGAGCAATATTTTGGAAATGTACAAGTGAGGCCCTTTCAAATGATACCAAACACGTATTATTACACGGCGTATTTATCTCCATTTTTATTTTTTAACCCTTTCTTTTTGTCCGCTAGAGGGCGCCAAATCGCTTTTTGTGACACGTCACGTAGCCTATGTTCAGCGGAAAATTAAGACGGTTCTAACGATACCTCATAATATGTCGAGTTCCGATAAGTAGATTAGAAGCTATGAGGGAACAGATGAAGATATAGACATACTTACATACAAACATACATACATAGCCAGTCAAAATCATAACCCTCCTTTGGCTTTGCCGTAGTCGGGTAAAAATTAAGGTCAGACATGAGTCAGAGATTAAATAATTATTATGAAGGGTTAGGGACAGGTGTATCCAAATAACACTTTCTCCGACCCGGGAATGTAACCGTAGGACCTCACGCTCAGTAGTCACACTAGCAACCACTAGACCAAAGGGGCAGTTTGGTTTCAGAATGCTAGTTGTGGATGTTTCTAGACTACGATTACTACTACTTGTTTACGTTCAAACTAGTTTTCAAGGTCGCTGTTCGTTTTATGGCTTCACAATATTAGTTTTTAGACACATTTCAAGTTTATTCTGTTAAACTTTTATGAAAGTTATTGTTAAATACGCCATTTATTGTTAAAAACGGGATATCGATATTTCGTTTCAAAATAAATAGAAAATGTACTTAAGTCACTTTAAGTTACCATTGCTTCGAAGAAGAATGAATTTGGTAAAAAAAAAAATGGTAAAATACAAAAAGCCTACTGTATTTGTTTCTGTCAGACAGTAACAGCATACACAATTTTGAAAATCATATTTAACATTTATTGTCAAAGAAGTGCTTGACACTATAAAAAATCTATAAATTCGACGATACGATTCCCCCTTGCGTCCTTATTCACCCCATTTTAATTCCTACACCCAATCACCCGACCCTCTAAAATAACAAGGTCGAATAGTAACCGCACTTGTACACACGGTGACAGATCAAGCTATACATTTCCAGTATAACATGGCCTCGCTTTGTATAGATTTTCAATACAATGAAAGGTCCGCATAAATTGGTTGTTGTAAACCTCTTGTTGGTGATATACGTAGTATCCGTACGTACGGTTATGAGAATGACGCAGACTTGCGAGTGAGTGGTCGTTAGTTCGATCCCTAGCCATGCACATCGCCGTTTTAAAACCAAACATCAAGAAAAGCCAGCAAAAATACCCGAAGCACCATCAAAAATTCATAAAGAATACCAGCAGGGTCTGTGTATTGTTAGGCCACTGCTGCTCTACCCTTTTGTGATTACCGGTGTGATGTTATTATACTATTAATTAATTGTATTACTGCCCCACTGCCAGTTAATAGTTGGTCAAGACACATTTAAATATCAAAACGACAATAAATTCGCATATTCAAGTAATATCAATAAATAAGAATTTAAATATAACAACACATTCAGAATTTTACAAACTATTTTGATAACGCCACACCTCTGTCCACCCTGCCGTGTTACACAGGCGTGATATTACCTCAATATTATGTTGCTCTATGTCTGTATGTAACATAACTGTTATTTTAGTACTCTATGGTAACATGTAGTCTGTGTCCGCTGCCGAGGTGCTGTAGTGGTAGTGGCTCCTGCATTAAATTTCTACTAATTTGGTAGAATTTTGAACGATGGGAAAGACATCGTGTTACAAAATTTTACCATTGCATTGTTATGGCATTACACATGTCATACGTCTCCTGCATTTCAAATGAGTTTAATGAAAAAGAAGACAGTTAATTACTTCAAAATATGTACACCTTTATCTTACACTTAGCATTTTTAACATAATTATTTTTTTTATAATTTTCTTTAAAAAATACGTCTTTAATTTTAATCATGCTAATCGTTTTAGTTTAATAAAAATACCTCTTATGATAGTACTATTTATTATGCATAAGGTACAACTTTACTAACAATCGAAAAATCATTTTTCTTTAATTTCAAAAATACATAAATACTACAGCAAGAATAAAATAAGTTTTAATAAAACTAAAGTGCAACATTAAATTAGTGAAAACGGTAGCACTTTAGTTTTCGGACGCTGGCAATCCTATCCGTTTGACAGAAGAGACGTCTTCAGGATGGAGCGGTCAAAGTGAGTATTTTTGTGATATTTAATCCAAATAACTGTTATTTTGCACTGTTCTTTTCGATTACGTTAACTCTACAAGTTTTAAATATTAATAGGTAGATTTATCATCAGTAATTGAATCGCAGCGTTGCCATCGGAACGGGAAATAAACGTGTTTTAACCATCAATAATTTATAGGTTATTTTGACAACAATCGCATTCAGAACCATTTTGAGTCGTATTTCTCGAATGAAAACTGTTTTGTATCTATGAATACGCTTTAGTTTTTTTTATTAGACAATGGTTTTACTTAGTTCTACGAAATTATTTACCTACTTGTTTACTCTTTTTTTTTGTCAAAATGTATTGATAAATTGAAGCGGTACTGCTCTGACTAATAGTGAAGTACCTACATACTAATGTTACTAATATTATGTATGTAGGCATGAAGTATTGATCGGCGCATGTACTTCATTCACGGATACTGATAAATACTTATGTTCTAGTACGTACTGTTATTGTATTACAGGTACCGGTTCCGATATTTAATATGTAGCCGTACTTTTGTGAGTTGCCTTAGGTCTTAGCGCTCCCGCCCACGACAGACTTTTTGTAGGTGACCGATTACGAACAAATTTAAATCGGTCACCTACAAAAAGTCTGTCGTGGACGGGAGCGCTTATGTAGGTAGGTACCTATCGAATTGTGAAGGTATAGTATTAGGTATGTACTTTAGGTATGTTTAGGTACTTACTAAGGTTTCGATTGTTGACAATGAGTAGCAGTGATAATAATATGACGGCGTGTATGATTTTCTTTCTTTCTTTTCTATCTTATCTTTACATATATCAATCAATATTGTCGACATTGTCGGATCGCCAACTTTAAATTATAAGCTTTTGTTAAAACTGTCTTCCGCCAGCGGTTTCGCCTGCGATTATTTTTCGAATACGATTTATTTTAAAATTATTGCATAATATGCCGTGTTTTCGCCCTCGTATTTGAAAATAAATACAAGTTCTTTATCAATAATTAATATATTATTTTGATGAATAAGATATTATTGTACTTACAGGATCATTCATAATTTTTTTCAGTGGATTTTGCGTGAAAGCATCCATTCTTAGAAACTTTCGCATTTCAAGATTATACAATACCAATCCTGGATCAATTCCCGGGTTTGGCAAAGAGTTATTGGGTTTTTCCATCAAGAATTTCTCAGAAGCAGCCACACAGAGTTTGGATTTGTACCTGGTTGATGCAAACGGCTAGCTCTCTATTACATGGGGCTTAAACATAACTGCCGAAATGTGGGTTGACATCTCTCGTAGGGATTCTCAGGTCGGGAACGCCTGACATGAGAATCGAACTCAAGGTCAAATGATCAGCAATCGGGCTTGTGACCACTATACCAACGAGACAGTCAACGGAAATACAGGCTTATGCAACATGTCAAATGTATGACTGTATGAAATATCTTGTATTAAAATTATAAACTGACATGGCCACTAACACTATTATTTATACTGAAAACGGGATACCTATTTACCATGTATAGATGCACATTTGGTAAACTATTTTAACTTTCGGTCCAGCCAACGTAGTAAGCGTCATCATCGTATCTTTGAATTGCCTACATCCACATTGAACACCACATTTAATAGCCCCCTAACACGTATGGCAAGGCAATATAATGAACGATCTAAACGGATTGATTACCCCATTGATATTTTCTCCATGAGTTTCGCTTCATACAGACGTTCCGTATTTAAACCATGTGATGAGTTTATGTCTAAGTAGTTCAAATTTTTTTTTGATTTGTTTTTTGTAGTGAACTAGATTAAGCCCTACTAGGCACACCTTTTATTTTTGTCTCTAATGTTCATGTATGAATGTCATGCATGCCTGTTATTTGCATGATTGCTAAAATGTAATTTTTTGTTGTTATCTAATTTGAATTGTAAGTGATTGTGCTGTTGGTGTGCTTATTATAAATAAATAAATAAATAAATGTGTACTTATTGTTTCGAGTTACATGGTAAATACCCCGTTTTTCAGTATAAATAATAGTAAGTATCTATCTTGTATTAAATGATAGCACTCACATTTATACTCAGGGTTGAAATATTTTGTGGCTGATTACACATGATGACGGCAGTTTTGTATCTGATAGATAAGATAAGACGTATAGTCATATCCTGATTTCGTCATAGGCTTATTCATGATTAACTTGTCTCTCGCAAGTTTCGCCGGTTATTTTTAAATCCCATGTAATAGGGAGTGAGCCTATTGCCATAAACTGAGCATAAAACCGAACTCCGTAGGCGATACATAAAGCTATTAATTTCCAATATAATCTGACCTCTCGGAAAACTCAATATCATTTTAGTCGAC
This sequence comes from Diarsia dahlii, assembly GCA_949775195.1. Lineage (NCBI taxonomy): Eukaryota > Metazoa > Arthropoda > Insecta > Lepidoptera > Noctuidae > Diarsia > Diarsia dahlii. The sequence continues at coordinate 11,655,952 of OX459217.1, read as the reverse complement.
CCGGAAATCGAACGCAACGCCTCTTGCTTAGCTGTCCTCTTTGCGACTACTAGACCAGCGAGCAGTTAACACAAATATGTTATTATGTTAGCAGTAATATTTTTGCCGGGCTGTTATTGGATTCTGCCAAAAAATATAGATATCGTCTAAATAAATACCCAATTTTCAGTGAATCAGCATTATGGAAATTATTCACGAAGAAAGGAAACTTCATAGCAACCTGCAACAGTTGTCAAAAAGATTTTTCCTACCACTCATCTTCAAGTAACCTGAGAAAGCATTGGGCGAGGAAACACGGCGGATGCCTGTCAATGTCAAACGACGATGTGTCAATGTCAGTGTCAGAGCGTAACAGTTCCGATAGTGATGTGGAACAGTGAGTATTTTATAATACTTTTTACTTGTAAAAGATCTTCAATCATCAGCCTATAATGTTCCCACTGCAGGGACTCGGGCCTCCTCTCTAGGAGAGGGATGGGCTTTAATCCACCAAGCGGGCCCAGTGCGGGTTGGTAAATGAACTTAGCATAACCTATAATCCCCGAAAGGTAAGGCAGAGGTGTACTTAATGGTATACTCTTATTTCGCCAGATATGTAGGTATGTGTATTTGACCATAAATAAGGACCTGAGTTGGATTCCCAGGTCGGGTAGAGCTTTATTGGGCATTTTAGTCAGGAATGTCTTAAACGCAGGCCAGCCTCAAAGTCAGAAGTTAAAAACCGTTATTAGGTTTTGCCCAGCCCGGGAAACGATCCCAGAACCTCATGCAAAGAAGGAAAGTCCCTATATTCTAAAACATGGAACTTAAACGTAACTTGCTTAATGTGATTAATGTACTGTTAGGTAACAACGAATTTATTATTGCGAAAGATGAAAACATTTTTCTTTCGCGTAATGTAACTTTTCCGCGGGGCAATGAACTTTTACAAAAGACTTTGCGCAATCAAATACTTCGGTAACTTTCAAGGGAGTAGCAATCACGTTACAACCTCGTGACACACCCCTTAGTACCACGTGATCTGATCGGCTCCTAAAAAAAATATAGGGTAACTTCCAATTAGTGACCTATTTATGTTCGCTTAACTAGTCAAAAATCAAAATGTACATGTGACAATGAGAGCTTTGGCTTGCGGCTTCGGCCTCGTGAAAATAACGACTTTCCATATAAACTTCATTCCCAATTTAACTCCATTAGGGTTTGAATTTCGAAAAGCCCTTCCTTGTTCTTAGTCTACATTATAAAAAAAATAAAAATTCACTTTTCTAGGTCCAAGGGTTTGGGATGGTCGTTGTTGAGTCCGTCAGTCAGGACTTTTATTTTTATTTTTATAGATAGAAGATAGACTAGCTGTTGCCGCTATAACTCGAAAATTATCCCACGGAAAGATAAAACCGGGATAAAAACTATCCTATGTGTTAATCCGAGTTATAGACTATCTGTATACAAAATTTTATCCAAATCCGTTCAGTAGTTTTTACGTGAAAGAGTAACAAACATCCATCCATAGTTTCAAACCTTCGCGTTTATAATATTAGTAGGATAGAATAAAGCTAATTTCACGTGGACAAAATCACGACCACCATCTAGTAACACACAAGAATAACCAAAATTCCACTTTCAGAGAGAACGCAGTCGCCCAAATTGTAGAAAAGAAGCCAAAAGCCACCTGGAACTACTTCACAGTGAACGACTCCGATAATTTCGAGGCCACCTGCAAGATTTGTGACAAGACCATGTCTTATGAGTTCGTGTCAGAGTTGACGGAGCATATCCGGGAGCATGGAGAGAGCCCTAAAGATAGTGATGACGAGGATTTTGTACCTGAGCGTCAGAGGATGTGAGTTTATTCGAGATTTTTTTACATCATTTTTTTTTACCGTGATAACTTCTTATAAATCGATGAACACCGGCTGCATGCACGAAAAAGTGTCACGTTCCGCCTGAGCCGAGGGTGCAAGCAAGAACACGGTACAAGCGATAGAGAGGCCAAAGCGTTCGGCTTGTGACGCCAATTTTTCATCAATGTTTTCTTATTTCGTTAGGACGTAAAATTATCGTCCGTAGACTGAATTTACAGAGAACCATTTTTTACTTAGCATATTGTGTCCAACTGCTTGGCAGAAGCCTCCCCCATTCATTTCCAGTGTTGTGCCTTCTCTGGCCAACCAGTCAGGAACGAATTTGGAATACATAACCTCCATCTATTTCAGAAATATGTTAAAAAAGTAAAAGACATGATTTTTTTGGGCAAAATATTCGATACCCAATTACATCTCCGGGGTTTTGCTAAAGTGTCCTGTTTCCGGAATTTCAGCGGAAGATAGGTAGGCCAGGCTCCATACAAAAATTCTTCAACCCCCTTTGATCCCGTAAAATAAAATTCTAATCTTTTGCAGGTTAAAAAGAAAATACAAATCACCTGTCTGGAATTATTTTAAGGCGACGGACGACAAAATGGCGGTCTGTTTGCTGTGCAAAAAGTTATTTAGCTACGTTTCGACCATCAGCAATCTTAGGAAACATTTGCAGAGGATACATAAAGACGTAAACATCAAAGAAGGTCCTTTTGTAAGTAAAATACCCGTTTTTTTTTAAATAAAAAGGACTACAAAATAAATAAAAAATATTTAGCTTCAGAATTTTAAGTAATTTTAATTTATTTTCGGTCGGCGTTTTTTTTGACAAAGATTCTTAAATTGATTGTTTCTAGATCCTAACCAATCTCTTCGAGCCATCGATAAAAACATGTTCTTTTTTGTTTCAGGCCAAAAGAATATACTTAAACGGTGAACTGTATGAAATAGCGAATGAACAGGATCAAGACGATGATGATGATAACGTAAGTTTTAACGATAGAAGCGATGGAAGAACTCGTGGATAAATTATGACAGCCGCTTGGGTCCTATCTTCAAGTCACCTGCCAGGGTTGCGAAATAAGTTTTAGTCAGTAAGACTCTGACACTGCCTCCAGCTCCACCCAGAGCGGGGAGAGTCATTTGATGATTTCCCATCGTTAAAAAATCTTTGCGTTAAGCCGCGGTTGCCTAAGTTAGTCAATGGATGGGTGACTGACCACCCATTACTTACTTACCTCGGAAAGTACGTTAAGGTGTTGGTCCTGGCTGACGATTGTAGATCTTTGATAGTCATTAGAAGTAGCCAGTAGCCGAAAATTCTGACAAACCAGTTTTTTTCCACTTTCCTATGATTTCGGGTTCGATTCCCAGGTTGGGCAAAGTGTTATGAGATTTTTCCTTCAGGAATTTCTCAGTCGCAGAACTGTAGTCATTCAGACTACGTTTCTTCGGTTGATGGCAATAGGCATGGCACTTGAACATACGGGTGAAATGTGAGTGCACTATCAGGTACACCTTTACCTAACCTTTCAGGGACTAACAGTATAATATTAAAATTTTATGTGTTACTTTAACCATTGTATTTCTCCCACAGGTGGAAACGATAGAAATGGATCCAATATACTTAGACAGCGACTCATTGGACAAACCACCGACTCCAAGCCCTAAGAAAAAGCAACCAAAAATACTACCTAAATCATTCTCAAAAATACTAGAGGAACCGGTACACAGTACCAAAAATACCTGTTCCGAAATACTGGAACAGCCTAGAGAAAAAATACCGCTAACGCCCAACACTATGGCATACATAGACTATTTTGGCCAATATGTTGTTTCACTATTAAAAGAGTTACCTAAGCCAGTGTCGGACCAACTACAAGGCGAAATAATTAAACAGATTTTTGCAAGTAAAATGGCGTTAGATTCGCAAACAGTAGCTGCTAGGTATGAAATTAAGTTATGTCAAAATGATAAAGATGTGATTAATGTACCTGAACCTGTATCTTATACTATTGTACAGACAAATGAAGCTGCTGAAAAAGTAAATGATGTTACTGAAAGTGTTGTAAAAGAACAACTAGAATAAGTTTTTAAACAACTTAAAAATAAATAAATGTCTCTACTTTAACAAATATTATCTATTATTTTACTTGTCTACATCGTGTCCCACTGCTGGGCAAAGGCCTCCCCTTTCTCCTTCCATACCTCTCTATCCTGTGCGATCTTTGACTATGTTGTCCCGCAAACAAGATCAGATCGTCTCGCCATCTACCTTCGCCGTTAAATTATTTTTGTGTAGAGGTACTTAGTTTGATGTTTAGAATTATTAACAGGGCTGACGCCTACCGGGGCTGCAGGTTGTTCGACCGAGATACCGCGGACTCCGGACACATAGGGCTAAGAAGGAACATGGGTAGTTTCTAATCAGTAGAAGTCTGACACTCCCTTCCGCTCCGCCCAGAGCGGGGTAGTCCACCCTCCAAATAAAAATACGCACATTTTCTTTCCTTTACTAATACTGTCTCTCTTTGTAAAATTATGATATTCAGACGCATCTCCTCCATCCATTTAGACTGAAATTAGACCCTAACATAGTTAAGAAAAAGCAATATAGATGAAGATGAGGATATTTTTATAAATAGTCCTCACCGATACGAGAAAACACGTAGGTAGGTACTTATATCACATGACGCACATTTAAATATTTAATAAACGTATTATTATTTCAAAATGCGTAATAACTCTAATGATTGCTTCAAAAGGTATTTTGCTATTCAATAGGTACAGTCATAGACCACCATTACTTAACCCCTCATCTCACACCACTTCTTTATCTAAAGGGGTCAGGTAAAGCTGGACAATGTACGGTACTTGGTCCATGAATCAACGATAAGTCTAAAGGATATAGTTTTTTCCTCTTACAGAGTGTACATTACAATTTGTCACCATTTAATGTTCAGTTGGAAATTATTAGAACTGACAATTGAACGTAGGAGGAATAACCATAACACATATTGGAGAATTCTGGTCCAGTGCCTACAGCGTAATTCTTGAAACCACCATTTTTAACTTAAGCCCTCTTAAGTTAAAAATGGTGGTTTCAAGAATTACGCTAATTGCTAGACTACTCCGCAAAATCTTCATAGGTTTCACTGTCGACTTCTCTGTTCCCTGATCACAATAATCTGCTGGATCTATTCAAAGTTCGACTGAATCGGTTTCTTCGATATACAACGACGACACTAACGCCCGAATACTCGAACGTCACTCAATTTTAAGTTGCACTTAAATCTCGTGCTGTCTTTGTTATTTTAACGCAGAGTGACAGAGATAGCACGAGTTTTGAGGGCTACTTATAATTGAGTGACGTTCGAGTATTCGGGCGTAAGACACTTAGGCGTCAAAGTACTCCTCCGCATCGCTGACATCCTGAAAGGTGCCCAGAAGACTGGCAGCATTGCCACGTTGAATAACAAAGCTAATGAGTTAACCAAAAAAAGAGCCAGCCCTCTGGTCGCGCGAAGTTCTGATCAGACGGCAAGATACTTAAAAAGGACCCGCGTACTCGGTCCCCAAATAAAAATGGCCTTTGATCTTGTTCTTGACCTTCCTTTCTATTTTCTCAGACGATGCTGCCGAAGAGTTGCTGAAAGTCACGGATGTGTGGAGCTATTTCGACATCGACTCCTCAGGAAAGAGGGCTCAGTGCGTGCCCTGCAAGACCACCATAGCCAACGAATATGAGGAACTGAAGGCACATCTCAAGGTCAACCATCCAAAATTACTGCTACAGATTCTACAGGTAAGATTTTTGTAAAGGACAGCGAACAGCCTCGCGACTAGACTCAGGATAAAATTGTAATTTAATTTTTGTAAAGGACTGAGCGAACAGCCTCGCGACTAGACTCAGGATAAAATTGTAATTTAACATAATGAGGCTGACTGCAATTAATTGCGGTTTTGCTTGCATTCTCTAAATAAGTACAAAATAAATAACTCTTTATCAGAGTATTTGTTTACTTAATTAAATCATATTTATTTTTATAAGTTATTGGCTTTATAACAATGGTTAGACCAGCGGCCCTAGTAACTATGTTATCTTGTATGGATCAGAATCTTGGCCACATAAGGGATGAAGGAGGAGAAAGGCATTTGCACGTGCCTTTGCAAAGGGTATCGTATTGCCCAGTGAGTGGGTTGTGGAGGTCAGATAGGTACCTAGTCGTTTCATGTAAATTACTGGTATTCAGCTGTATCCGGTTAGACTGGAAGCCGACTCCAACATAGTTGGGAAAACGCTAGGGAGATAATGATTTAATGTAATGATTTTTTTTCCAACAGGACAAGGACCAGAATTCAGATGCAGCCTCAAATGATGCAGGAGACACAGACAATGATATATTCACAGAAGTAGTCTACCTAGATCCAGAACCAACAGAAAACGTAACAAAGAAAGGAAAACGTAAATCTCACTCAAAACCTACAATAAAACGAGAAAGTCGACACAGCATTTGCAATTCCGACGAAAGTCCTTCAAAAAAAACTAAAAAAGACGACGAAAACGACGAATTATCTACTTTTGTTAAATACATTACTTGTCTACTAAAAAAACTCCCGCCAGACGTATTTTCGAACGTACAAATTGATATTATAAATACTATTTTAAGAGCGAATACTCAAAATACTAGGAGTATTTTATTGAACAAGGAACAGGTAACAAATACCTGTTCTAATATAATAACAGTTGATGGTATTACGCCCATCACTAGTGCCATGGTTGGACATAATTATACGATTACAGTTGCGGCGCCAAAAGAAGGTGAGACTGAAAATAGTTGACTGAGAGTTAGGGCATAAAAATCGGTCGTTAGGAAGGAAGAGGGCAGAAAAATAGGTACCTATTGTACAGTCGAACAAGTTAATACGTATACAGCCAGCTAACTTGTATTTACTTTAAAGTTTATACAGATACATTTAGAGACTGATGTCAAACGATATAGCGTTTGACATCAGTCGATTAATGCGAAACACTTAATAAAACAAAATACCAATTAATATTTTCAGTGTTATAGAATTATAAAGATCTCTACCCTGTATACTTATTAGCTTGTTCGACTGTACTTAAGATGAATGGTCCAGGGTAGCCCGCGAAATAGGATTTTTCTTACGTTTTTTTCAATTTGCCGGTCAGTGTCAGGTTTTTTACTTCCTTGAGTGACCATTTGATGAAAAAGGTATTCAACGAATTAGTTTTTTACTTTTTTTATTACTTTGGAAGTGTCTATCTTTCAAATATGACGTGACAACAGACATGACGAATTTATAAGGGTTTTGTTTTTTTTGCCATTGGTCTACTGAAACCTAAAAAGTAGAATATATTTATACAGAGAACCGCACCACCATGTTCCCTCTTAACGTTCCCACTGCTGGGACACAGCTCTCTCTATGAGAGGGAGTGTTAAAGCGCCGCCATTTGCATTTTTAAATTTATCTTTAATACTTTATCTTACTAGTAAGTATTGCTTTAATTAAACTTTTTAAGACAAAACTTGTTTTTTTTTCGAAAAAAAACTACCCTCTTCAACATAACATCACGCCTGCAATCTCCGAAGACTTGGGCAGAGGTGCACCTTATGCCACATTTCGCCAGTTATATTTTATGTCCCATGTAATAGAGGGCGAGCGTTTGCCATCAACCGGGCACAAATTCAGACTCTGTGGCTGCTACTGAGACATTCTTATTAGAAAAACCGAAAAACAATAACCGACCCGGTAATCGAACCCAGGACCTCATGCTCAGCAGGCGCGCTCGCGACCTCTAGACCAACAGGGTTAACCCTCTTTAAGTGTTGTTAAATACAACAAAAAGCGCTGTTGTCGTGAGAATGTACGTTACAAAAGTGCTCGTGCGTAACGAGCATAACGGTCAAATCTGTACGCAGTGAATGTCATCAAAATACCTACCTAATTATAGAAACTCGATTGCCGACGTGTTACTATTAACAACAAGAAGTATTATAAATTACTTTAGATAAATAGAAGATATCTTTGTAAAGTAGTGTCAGCATTTTTTAAATAAAGATGACAAAAGACAAGTTGACAGAATTCGAAACACCACGCTGCGTTCCAAAACTTCCAAAGCGAGTATAGTGGACGTTGGCAAGAAGTCTGCTAGGTTCAAATAGAATTAGGCATAGGCGGGTCATATCAGCCGCATGCACGATGGCTGCTGGGCAAAAGTCTCCACACGATGGCTGCTGGAAAACGGACGACGCCGCGCCGCCGCCAAAGCTTGTCCAGAATGAGGTAGCTAGATGATCTGAAACAAGGAGTAGGCACAAGAAAAGAACTCTTGGAAGGAATCGGGCGATGCCTTTGCCCAGCTCACTGCTGCAATCTAGAGATTACATTTATATAAAACTTGAGCTGGAAATAGGGGATCGGACTGGGTCAAAATAATATGATTCTGTTTAGTCCGTAAGTTAAATTATCGAAAAATATTGAATACGTGTTTTTTATTTTATCAAATCAACAAAAAATTACGAAGATAAAACGCGTCAATGATCATGGAGTGGGGCTTGAAACGTCACTTGTAGGTACAAAATGTACTATTATTATGACGTCACACGAGTTTTCGAAGCACTGTATCGTCTTCATTTTTTGTTTACGTGAAAAAAGAAAAAATACGTGTCCAATAATTTTTGGAAATCTATCTGACGGACTAATTAGTTTTTTTAAGTCCGATCCCCTATTGCTCGGACAGCTTGAAGACTTCAATAAGTTGAGTTGAGATTTGACAGGAGATCAAATAGAAAACGTTTTCAGAAACCAAGAGAAACAACCATTACATTATCACATTTGATTCTGCAGTTAATTTTTCCCAGATCACCGCTCATTTTATTATAAAATAACGTAACTACTGGAACCTGTTCTATCCGGTTTTATCTAGTCGCAGCTAGTTTTGAAAAGGGCTCGATTGGAGGGGTCAATATTTTATCTAAATAACAAAGAAACTAAGTACTTCGTTGAAAAGAAAAACAACTGAGATTATTTTTTATTGCACTTTATTTTGTCCTTTTTTTGGTTTGTTTATAAGTAGATCTTTAAATTGTCGTTTTAAAGCAGGTAAACTTATAACAGTGTGGGAAAGCAACAGCTATACAAGGTGTCTAGTGCCATCGCTTTCCACACTGAAATAAGATTAAAACCATCCTGTTAAGGTGAATCCTCCAACCAGCCCGCGAAATTCCGGAAATAAAAGGTTCCGGAATGACTTTGACCTTGTAAAAAGTCATTTTTATACCTTTATGAGCTCGGAGGGTTGTATTAATGATTTTGATGATTATAATTCTGGAACTACATACGTCTTACAACCGCGAATCAAATGTTCATCAACATACAACCTATCACTTGCCTGCAAATTGCAAAAAACTTAAGAAAATTTGAATTTCGCGGGCTACCCTGGAACATCAACCTTAAGACGTCATGGTAGGCCACCTGATGAAGCTAGTTCGCCATTCGTCCCTCTTTTATGACGACAGGCCGTGTCGACGGCGCGTTCGTGTTCCACGCGCGCCTCTAAGAGATGACAGCTAATGGAAGGAGTCCACAAAGGCTGACGCATGCCGGGGCTACGTGACTGTTTGAAAGAGATACCGCGACCGGGAAAATCGGGTCAAAGTTGCCTGAGAATAAATGGATGTGTTGTTGTTGTTACATTATGGAGTCCTACAATAAATCGTGATTTTTCACCCACGCATTGTGTCGTATTCAAGTTTTACCATTGATGTGCGTTAGTGTGTGCCTATATTCCAACTACTTACGCCCCCTTATAAACAAGCCTATTGCCAATCCATTCAAGCGGGTGTACAGCATGCTTGGTTGTCGACATCGTCAAGGGTCCATTTACACTTTGTACATTAGTGGCCAAGGTTGGGCGTGAGAAACCAGGGCCGTCCTAAAGTGCGTTGCGTGGATGATATCGTCAGGAGCTCGGGAAGCGGCTGGATGAGAGACGCACAGAGCAGAGAAGAGTGGCAGAAGAAATGGGAGGCCTATACCCAATAATGGGTGATTCCGGGCTGAAGTGAAAATGATGACATTAGACGTCCCCTTTATATGTTATTCAACAAAGTACATACCTACCTAATTATTGATTCTTGACCTGTCCTCGCACTCCTCATTCGCTTAATAGTTAATATTCAAAGTTAATCTGAGTCAAGGTTCGAACTGCGGTTTGTTCGCAATTTTTGTGATAACTAAATAATTCTGGTCATCCAAAGACTGACTTCAACCGTTGCTGGGTGTAGTAACCACTAGTAGCAGAGCTAATAGGTTAATGGCACAATTGGCTATTTGACTACTGATAAAAATTCACGAAAATGTTATGCTATTTCAAAGAACCAACAGAAATAACACGATGTGTGAAAAAGGAATAAAATCGATAAAAAAATAGCTTAGTTTTAACTGGTTCTAAATGACGTGCTAGACAAAGATTGCGCTTCAGAAATGTGACGTCATATTTCATAACGCCATAGTTACGTAGTACAAGCGGCCGTTTCGCGCGACAAGAATTGAAAGAGCCCCTCAAAGAGGTTCCCTATATAAGTAGACTAGTACTATCCAGTTTATTAAAGTTGATATTGTTATTATTATGTTTTTGACATTATTGATCGTATTGTACACTAATTAATAATTAAATTCTTATCTCTTTGTAATAACCCATAAGATAAATTCACTTAATCGGCAAATGCCTCCTTTAAATGTATATTTGTACGCCAAATGGTAAAACATTGAGAAACTATATAAAAATATTGTAACACCCTGCACATTGCTGTATACCTATGTTTACAAATAAAGAATATTGATTGATTGATTGATATTGATTGATTGATTGACTAGGAATAAGGATTTTTCGAAATTTAACCCCTAAGGGAGTTAAATACAGCATGAAAGTTAGTATGGAAAATCGGAATTTTGCCGCGGGCAAAGGCTAGTATTATTATAAACTAGGTCATATCTCAAAGTTGCAATTCACGACAAACTGCCAAGTGTATACATATTAACGCAACTGACTGTACGACGTACGTAGCATTTTATCTTATCTATGGCGACCCCTATGACGTCGATCGCGTAGTTATTAGATAACATACTTAAACAAAATTAAATTAATTTCTCCTAACCAATACGGCTTTGTATCAGGGAAATCTACAGAGGACGCGATAATAAAACTAACAGAACATATTGCAGGTAAAATAGATAACAAAAATAAATGCATAGGAGTCTTTCTAGACCTAGCGAAAGCTTTTGACACCGTCTCTGTCCCCAGGCTGGTGGAGAAGATGGAGAAAATAGGTATTCGAGGAACCCCTCTTAAACTTCTCACGGACTATGTTACTAATAGAGCTCAGATAGTAAAGATAGACAAGCACATAAGTGATAGTGCAAATATAGATTTTGGTGTTCCGCAGGGGAGTGTGCTCGGTCCAAGTTTATTTCTCATCTATATAAATGAGATATGTAATTTAAATCTACAAAATGGACAAATAATAACGTATGCAGACGACACGGCTATCCTTTTCCATGGAAACACATGGACAGAGGTTGCTGCTCTTGCTAACGCTGGGATGAGAACAGTTCTCGGATACCTTAACTTAAACTTACTTACCGTTAACGTAGAAAAAACAAAATACCTCATGTTCTCAATAAAGAAGACTCCACTGTCTGTTAAAGAATTGGTTGAAGTTCGAGCACACACCTGTAATCTTAATAATATCAGCGACTGCAATTGTCCCCCTATTGAAAAAACAAACTGCATAAAATATCTCGGAATACAAGTGGATGACCAGTTAAACTTCCACCACCACGTAAAAACACTAAGCTCTAGGGTTAGAACGTTAATAACAGTTTTTAAGAAGTTACGCAGGGTATGCGACCAGAGACTGTTAAAAACAATCTATCTATCCCTTTGCCAGTCAGTACTGGAATACTGTATCTCTGTCTGGGGGAGTACACACAAAACTCATCTATTAAACCTAGAAAGAGCCCAGCGTGCAGTTCTCAAAGTAATTCACAAAAAAAACTTCCAGTATCCGACTGAGCAGCTATATAAGGATTGTAGGGTTTTAACGGTTCGACAACTTTATATCAGGAGAGTTCTGCTTTTAAGCCATAAAGGCTCAACGTACGATCCGGAAAGGATAAAAAGCAAACGAAGAAAGGACCTGGTTTTTGACCTGAAACCGTGTAAAACAGACTTCTTCAGGAGACAACCATGCTACATGGGCCCATACCTTTATAATAAAATAAGTAAACATACACAGTTGCATAACTTACCGCTAAAGAAACTAAAACTTACCATAGATAACTTCCTTCTCACTCAAAATTATGAAGATACCGAAAATTTATTAAAAAGAATAAAATAAAATAAAATCCGCTTAGTGCCCATTCATAAACGTAAACACACACGCATACACACATACACACACACACACACACACACTTACACACACACACACACACACGCTCACTCACACAATATGTTTTCACACACACGAACGATAGTATAAACAAAGTAATGATATTGAATACTATAGCTACTTATATTTGCACCGCACCACACTTGTAATGGCAGCTCGATCATGGTGGTGACGGAAGTAACTGGTGCTTATAGCACAGGAGTCCTCCTAGTTTAAGCCCAGTTGCACTTGTCTTGTATCTTGCCACTAAATTAAGTCTAATTAAGGTTCAGTAATTGTAATAGGTTTAAGTCTTGAACAAATAAATATTGTTTATTATTATTGTTTGTTTACTTACCTAATTTAGAAACTACTATTAGGAGTTTCAGTTCATCAGTAGCATTCAGTACCTAAAACTAATAAGTTATCAAAAGGCACACAAAAATCTATCATGGTGGACAATGTGCTCATTTGCATCAAGTTTCTTATTAAAAGGCACACAAAAATCAACGTTAAGAACATCCATAGGTAGGTACTAAGAATAATCGCTCAGAAGATCATTTTATTAGAATGACAACTATAAAAAATAAAACACAAAAAAGTGAAAAATAAAAAATCAGCTTCTGAAGTCGGTGACTTTTGTTTGTTTGATTTCATGTTTTTGCCACCGACTTCTGAAGCTGATTTTTTATTTTTCACTTTTTTGTGTTTTATTTTTGTCGAAGTCGGTTTTATTTTTTGTAAAAAAGTTTTTATTTTTCACTTTTTAGTGGTTCACATGTGCTTACCCCTTCACAACGTACCGGCGTGATGTTATGTTATGAACTGGTGTAAACAATAGACAGTCATGAGATTTCAGCAATCCCAGTCCATCTGCTATCATTAATTGAGGAGTTCCGTTGCCTATCTCCGAAGCTCTTCATCAGATCTTCACCAAACAGTTTTTATAACCTTTGTAGTGAGTACAGGCGTGATATTATGTTGTGTGATGGCGTAAACAATGTTTAGATATGCTATAGCAACAATCGCGGTTAATCTGCTGTTATTTATTGAAGAGTTCCCCCGATTTCTACAAGATCCCATCATCAGATATTGAAATGGTGACAATGGGACCACACGGGAAGCACCAGCTTTCAAATGAAAAAAGAATCATGAAAATCAGTTCACCCAGTCGCAAGTTATGAGCGAACAAACATAAAAAAAAAAAAAAAAAAAATTGATAACCTCCTCCTTTTTTTGAAGTCGGTTAAAAAGTGCTCGTTTGGACGAAGCCTAAGGACAAAAACCTACTTCGACTTGACTTTTGATACAAGTAGAAACAATATGTATGAAGAAATAGCAGGGTAAAGGTACAAGTTGGTAGCCGAGCCGACTGCACGCAGCAGCAGCAGACGACATGTCGCAGCGACACTACTGGTTTCTACGTTTTTTCCAATGATATTATTTTATTTATCTTCTTTTTATTTATAATATCATTGACGTTTTTCTATGAAATTCTCCCCGTAGTTAGCGACATGAAGCGACGCCGACGCGTCGTCGAGCGGCGGACGGTAGTGCCCATAGATAACAGAAACAACAGGAGATATGCCCTATAATAAAACGACATGACGCAACGACGTGTCGTGACGACATGAAGCGACGACACGACATGTCGTCTGCAGCTGCTGCGTGCAGTCGGCTACCAACTTGTACCTTTAGGATAGTGGTGTGTGTGACGGTGACCGTTGTGGGACTACCAAATAATCGGTTTCGTGTTGGAAGACTTTTCGAACCCAAGACACAGACAACCCTCTGAGGCTCTGATTTTTCACATGTAAAATATTTTTTACTGAGTATTGTTTTGTAAAATAGCTTTTGTACAAAAATATTTGGCTGACCATAGGTAAGAAATAAAATGAATCCTGCAGCTAGCAGTTTTTATAACTAAAGGTTATTTTCCAAAAAAAACTAAAAAAATGTAGGCACTTACACAACAAGGAAAATAGTAATTTTTAATCTGTAGACGTACCAAACCATTCCTTTTTGTACTTGACTAGTTGATTAGTAAACCTCGAAAATATTCCCATGGGAAATTTGTTTTAAAGGGAATTCCTGTCGCGATGGCAGATAAAACAGGGTATATCCCGATGTATCCGCATGGCAACTGGCCAGTGGTTTAATACTCTATGAAGTTTAACTACGGTGACGATTTTGGTTTCCTTTTAATTTCAATTTAACTGAAATTGAACACACAGTGAGTATCAGCACCATTGACTTATATATTACTGCGTAAGGACTGGGCGGACCGCATGATAAAATGACGCCTCGAATTTGGTCCCAAATAGGTCTTGACTAAACCAAAGTTTAAAAGAAAATGAAAATGAAAAATTAAAATTTTACATTTTTTTTATTAACATTTTAATGAAAGCTTTATTTAATTTCTTTATACCTCGATAATACCACGCCACGCCGCTCATACAAGGTTACGTTTACGAGCAGCCTGATTAGTTCATAAAGATGACGTTAGTGTTTCTCTATACGGGGAACGCATCGAGCAAAATGTTCGGACGACCGTATCTTTAGTTTTTATATCAATGATCAGCACAGATATTATAGGTATCAGAGTATAAGCAAGTATAGGTACCTAATTCATCATCACCTGCCTACCTTTTCTCAGGAGCTCGGCTTCCAGTCTAACTGGATGCAGCTGAATACCAGTCTTTTACATGGAGCGACTGCCTATCTGACCCTCACAAGTCACAACCCAATTCTCGTCTCGTGTCGTTTCGTCTTTAAGTACCTACGGTTATGGTTTTTTTATTATACTTAATCCAATGAAAAACATGGTGTAAGTTTTATCAATTCTTTTCCTCCAGTTAGGGGTTACGAGGAACAAAGAAACGGATATACACACATACTTACACACATAGTTACTGGTCAAATGACTCAACTTTTGGGTTTCGCCGCAGTCTGGTAAAACTTATGACCACGTGGTAACCACATGGTATTACACCATATTGTGTGGTCACCGCGTGGTCATTATTTTACGGAAAACAGTAGGTAATTTGTCCTACCAAAATATTGATTATTATTATTTAGCTTTTATTTAACTTGACGTGTTAGTTTGTTGCATGTATGTGTATTCGTCAAATCTTGCAATTATGAATTTCAAAACAGTTCCCCCTAAACGGTTGAACTGATTTTTTTAGCTTATATTGGCTACTTTCTGAGAATCTACCTAATAATGTTAAAAAAATCCATTGGCTTATTTTTTAGGGTTCCGTACCCAAAGGGTAAAAACGGGACCCTATGTCTGTCCGTCCGTCTGTCCGTCCGTATGTCGGTCACCCTCACCATACTGTATCTCAAGAACCGCGATATCTAGACAGTTGAAATTTTCACAAATTATGTATTTCTGTTGCAGCTATAACAACAAATACTAAAAACAGAATAAAATAAATATTTAAAGGGGGCTCCCATACAACAAACGCGATTTTTATAGATCGATAATGGTTCGAAAACCTTCGTGCGCGCAATGCGTGCGCGAGTCCAACTTGCACTTGGCCGGTTTTTTAAAACTGATTTAAAAATTGCAATTAACTAGGTACCTACCTACCTACCTACCTCACACGGTCAAAATATACGGAACAACAGTTTTCTTTGTAAATTATCGATCAGTGACCCTTCTGTATCAGAGTCAACCGTGATTATAAAAAGGGGTGAATTTTACCCTCGAACACCGTCCGAGTCTGTGATTGGTTGCCGATTGAAGTGTTTTTAAACTTGGGGTTTGACTCGGTTTTTGGGTTTTAAACTTTTAGAACGAAGTTTTTGAAATTTTAAAACAACACGCATTCGGTACAGGGTCGTAATCGTAACGTAAAATGTAAAATGGACCTTTCATTTATAATAGTAACTGCGTCTGTGACCATTCAGGAAACTAGATCATACATACCTAATAGGAAAATAATATGAATTGCGTTAAAATTCGTAAAAATAATGGTCACAGACGCAGTTACTAAATTATGAAAGGTCCATTTTATACTTTTAATGCAATTCTTTTTTTTTTTATGGGACAAGCCCGCCACACTATTCCCAAACCACTGTAACTCCTGTTAGCCAGAATCAACAGTGGCGACCACAAGAAAAGCGCCGAGACAATGAAGCTGTCCCAGAGAAGCGATTTAACTGTCTTGGATCTCGCAACGAAATTAATCAGATAAGAATAGCGGAGGAGTAGGAAAAAACATAATTTCCACTTCCCTCCATATCAGCAGTAGACAGAACAGAACAAGGCCAATAGGCACACAGGGACGTATACAACTGAGATAAGCCCAGTTGCCTAGCACCACGAATATTATTGTCATTAATATTACTGGGTCCTCAATTCATATTATGATATGCTAGTGGCCATTTTAGACCCCGTGGACATTAGGGGAAAACGATATTAATTTCAAAGAGTAGGTTTGTAGTTTTATCCATACATACCGAGGAAACATTTTGAGTTTGAATGTGGAGGGGTAACAGTAGAGGAAGACCAAAGAAATGATGGATGGACTGTGAAGGATGATATGACTAGAAAGGAGGTGTCTCATGAGATGTCGACTAACAAAAAAGTTTGAAAGAAGAAGACATGCCGCGTCGACCCCAAATGAATTGGGATAAGGGTAAGAGAATGATAATGAACTATTGCTCTACCACCGATGTGGGGTCGACTGTACACACGGCTACACATCAAGCTATACAAAACCAGTATAATCTGATCGTTCTTGTGCGAAAAGATCTAGTAAAGTGAGGCCAAGATTAACTGGTTTTGTATAGCTTGATGTGTAGCCGTGTGTACAGCTCGCGCCAAACTTTGTGACCGTCCCGAAACTAGGCTCTTGCATTGCGCAGAACACAAAATCAGGTATTAGCGGGACGCACAAGAGCTTGGGGGCAGGGCCATAATATAATAAGTATTAATTAAAAATGTTAGAAAACGAAAATTGTTTGGTTGATTACGTATTCCCACTCGACTGTACCATGCGCAAGTTCGGACTCGCGACTATACTCAGGGCGGTCACAAAGTTTGGGGCGGGCTGTACCTACCTGTAGTTTTAAAACAAGTAAAAAAAACGACGCTGAAAAAGTTTGAAACAAGATTTTCAGGTTAGAACAAAAAGAAAAGCCGTAGTCACACGGTATTAAAGTGTTTAGGTTGGTACCTATAACGTGTGACTACGGCTTTTCTTTTTGTTCTATCCTGAAAATCTTGTTTCATACTTTTTCAGCGTCGTTTTTTTTGTCGTAGTCGGGTTTTAGTTTTGCACTTTTTTTTTTTATTTAAACAATTTTGGTGTTTAATATTTTTTTTTACTGTTGACTTTTTGTCCGCTAGAGGGCGTGATTTTAAACTAACATACAACCTAGCACTGACCTGCAAATCGCTAAAAACGTAAGAAAATTTGAATTTCGCGGGCTACCCTGGAACATCAGCCTTAATGTCCAGGGTCGAGCAATATTTTGGAAATGTACAAATGAGGCCCTTTCAAATGATACCAAACACGGCGTATTTATCTCCATTTTTATTTTTTAAGCCTTACTTTTTGTCCGCTAGAGGGCGCCAAATCGCTTTTTGTGACACGTCACGTAGCCTATGTTCAGCGGGAAATTAAGACGGTTCTAACGATACCTCATATGTCGAGTTCCGATTAGTAGATTAGAAGCTATGAGGGAACAGATGAAGATACACACATACATACATACATACAAACATACATACATACATAGCCAGTCAAAATCATAACCCTCCTTTGGCTTTGCCGTAGTCGGGTAAAAATACCTAAGCATGAAACTTAGACTTAGATGCAATGTCGTCCCGTCGGCGTCGGGGCTTCGGGTTGTTCAAAAAAGATACCGCGGCCTCGCTCGACACAAAGGGTTACTAAGGAGCATGGGTGATTTTTAGAAGAAGTCTGACACTCCCTTCCGCTCTGCCCAGAGCGGGAGGGGTTATTTGACAATATCCAACCACCAACAAAAAAAAAAGATGCAATGTCATTAATTCAGAAATTAACGATAACCTTTTTTTTCAGATGTAAAAAATATGAGTACAGTATTACCTATTTGCATAAAAAATATGAGTATTAAATTACTGATAACATTACGAACTAGTGACAACACAGATAATGAAACAACTTTGACCTAAATAACTGAAAAACAAAGCGATTATGTTTAAAAATGTGGTCAAGTGCGAATACGAGTTTGTGAATTGGGTTCTCTATAAAAAAATATTTAGAAATAAAGGAAAGAAATATTTGTCGCGGCGTAGTTTCATTTTCTTCTTTATGTAGGTACTTAATTCAGGATATCTTGTTTTTTTTTTTTTGCATAGTAATTTTTGGAAATCTATCTGACGGACAAATTAGTTTTTTTTGGTCAACTTTCCTATTGGTTCCATAGAGTTACCGCGGCCCTAGAAACGCAAATGGCATTAGAAGGAACTTAGATGGGTTGTAGACTTTTAGTCATTCTGACACTTTCTTCTGCTCTGAGGACTGTGAGGAGTCATTTGATGATTTCCCATCATGAAAAAAGTGATAGACAGACAGAAGCCATACTGTTTCAAGTTTGAACGGAACCCTAAAAACATGTAACTAGTTCATTTTCTGATAACATTTTATACCTACTTGTTTGATAAAGAAAAACATTATGAATAGTAGTTATAAGTATAACAAAGGTCTTTTTTTTTTTTTGGTGGGTGGAAAATCATCAAATGACCCTCTCCGCTCTTGGGCAGAGCGAAGGGGAGTGCCAGACTTCTACTGACTAAAAACCGAACCCATGTTCCTTCTTTGCCCTTGTGCCGAGGCCACGTCATCTAGTGCTAAAATCCGCGAGTGCTAAAATCCGCGGTAACAAAGGTCTTCACCTCTGATGAAGGAAATTAACTGTTTTAGTATACTTCATATGCAGGGGTATCGTATTACCGCAGTATTAACTGGGTTGTGGAGGTCAGATAGGCAGTCGCTCCATGTAAAATACTGGTATTCAGCTGTATCCGGTTAGACTGGAAGTCGACCACAACATAGTTGGAAAAGGCTAGGCAGATGATGGTCTACATAGACATGTAGGTAACATTTACTAAGTACATTTTTGATGTGAATAGCATAATACCAAGCCTAAAATAGCATAGAAAGAAAGAAAGAAAACATATTTATTTAGTACATGCCACAAGTGCACACAACAAACAATAAAAATAAAGAGAAATTGAAAAAATAACAGAACAAAAAGAGAAGCGTGTGTGCATCTCACGGCTGCGCCAAATAGGACCAGTTCAGCAAACTGCCGAGCAGCTAGCGCCCGACGCTGGTTTTCAACTGGCCCTGAGATGGTGACGTAACGAACATAGCATCAAGGAAAATATTCCTGAAGGGCTAAACAGAAATGATAGTCGTTACAGGTAGCCAGTAGTCTGAAAGTATCGCTAGTCTTCTAAAATGTCAAAGTAAAGTGGCATTGAAGCTAACCACATGCCTTAGAAACTACGCCTAAATAATATAATACTTTGACGATAATTGGTTGTTTGATATTCTAAAATTGGAGCCGCGTGTTCAAAAACCAATTAATTAGAACCTTTGTGGAAATAAATAGCGAGACCGTAAAAACGACCTGTTTTTCGTTGCAGAGTTAGCCGTGTTGCTACTTATTACAATTCCAAAAAAAATACAGTGTATAGTCAAATGTATAGGTAAAAGACTTATGCAAAAATATTTTCTAAAATTAATCAAGAACCTCGAAAAAAAAAACAAAATCACAAAAAAATCACACGAAAAAACTTTTTCGTCTCGAAATGCTCAATATTTTGAGTGATAACTGTTATTTTTTTTTTACTATCTGAAAGGAAATTTAACCAACTAAAGACATATGTAAAAATATTTTAACATTACAGCGTATTTTTTTTTTAATAAATTAAATCTTCGAACTATCGTTCATTTTGGCAGTCACGAGAATCAAACGCATCCTCATTTTCAACCTTATTTGTTTAGGCGATGAGTTAAGCGCGCGCTCAAGGTCGCGGGCAGCTAATGTCGCCTTAATTCAATCAGTGATTCATTTGTTATTTCGAGGGTTCCGTACCCAAAGAGTAAAAAACTAAAACCCGACTACGACAAAAAAAACGACGCTGAAAAAGTATGAAACAAGATTTTCAGGTTAGAACAAAAAGAAAAGCCGTAGTCACACGGTATTAAAGTGTTTAGGTTGGTACCTATAACGTGTGACTACGGCTTTTCTTTTTGTTCTATCCTGAAAATCTTGTTTCATACTTTTTCAGCGTCGTTTTTTTTGTCGTAGTCGGGTTTTAGTTTTGCACTTTTTTTTTTATTTAAACAATTTTGGTGTTTAATATTTTTTTTTACTGTTGACTTTTTGTCCGCTAGAGGGCGTGATTTTAAACTAACATACAACCTAGCACTGACCTGCAAATCGCTAAAAACGTAAGAAAATTTGAATTTCGCGGGCTACCCTGGAACATCAGCCTTAATGTCCAGGGTCGAGCAATATTTTGGAAATGTACAAATGAGGCCCTTTCAAATGATACCAAACACGGCGTATTTATCTCCATTTTTATTTTTTAAGCCTTACTTTTTGTCCGCTAGAGGGCGCCAAATCGCTTTTTGTGACACGTCACGTAGCCTATGTTCAGCGGGAAATTAAGACGGTTCTAACGATACCTCATATGTCGAGTTCCGATTAGTAGATTAGAAGCTATGAGGGAACAGATGAAGATACACACATACATACATACATACATACAAACATACATACATACATACATACATAGCCAGTCAAAATCATAACCCTCCTTTGGCTTTGCCGTAGTCGGGTAAAAACAGGTCCCTATTACTAAGACTCCGCTGTCCGTCTGTCTGTCCTTGTGTCACCATCGATTTTCTCAGGAACGGGTGGACCTAGCAAGTTGAAATTTATACCAGATACTGTGGTCTATAATTCCTATTAGTTATGTAAAAAATCAAGGTCCTGAATCAATACGATAATAAATTAATATTCAAATGAACCCCGCGTGCTTCCAAGTTTTGTTTAATTTAAAATGTGCTTGTTTTTTGCTTTTCAGTTTTTTCTGTCGGGTTTTTTGGTTTTTAACTACTTTTCTTATTTCCAACTTTTTAGTTCTTTTGTATTTGTTCTTTCGTTGGTCGCGTAAAATTCTTCGCAGATGATTTAACTTTTGTGCTTGTTTATAGGATTTGCCACTTTGAATTTTTTTTAAACATAAAAATGTTGAATATTTTTGTAATCTCCATTTAAAACCCTTTATTTTGATACCCTACTCGATGGTATTGGAACAAAAAAAACGAATTGACCCCCAAAATCAGCAATTTTTCTTTGTTTTTTAATTTTAATGTAGCCTATAGCACTCGCGCCATCAAGACGACTAACGACGTATATTTCATTCAAATCCCTTCATCCGTTTAGGAGTTATGAGGGAACAAAGAAACGGACATACATACATACATATATTACATACACGTCAAACACATAACCCTCCGTTTGGGCTTCGCCGCAGTCGGGTAAAAAGATAGGGGCAAATGAAGATTTTAGCGAAAACTTGGAAGTAGGTAACTAGGTACCAATTTTTTTTTTTAACTCATTGTGTTCGTGGTATCGCAAGCGTTACTTTTGAACGAATTAATACTTAGTGGGCACCGCGGTACCTCCCACCTTATATAATAATGAAACTAAACCGACTATTTCAATTTTTAACCTTAGATATCAAAGTCAACGTAAATAACTGGTCATATTATGAGTCAGAATGACTTGGAAGTTTTTTGTTCGCTAATTTATAGTGAATCCGGTTTTCATCTAATAAGATTCTAGATTCGGCTACCGTGTATTTAATTTGCAATCAGGTTTTTTTGTTAGTTAAGAAACTACGTAGTTTCATCTTCATTATGTTATAATTTGGGAAATAAAGAAATGCGGATCTCTCATAAGTCATAATATGTAATACAATTTTCATCGGATTTTGTTATCGAGAGTTTTATTCTTTTTGCACGGAACCCCACTTATATTTCTAAACTAAAAGTAGCCTATGTTAGACCTTATATAAATATACCAGCTTTCTGCCAGCCGTTTCGGGGATTAGCCGGAAAACAACCAGAAAAATAAAAGTAGCCTTTGTTAGTCTTTATAAAATTAGCTATCTGCCAGTAAAAGTTCCGTCAAAATCGGTCCAGCCGTTTTATAGATTAGCCGAAACAAACCAAATATGAAAATAAATGTTAATTTTTGTTTGTTATGAACTTTTAAGTAGCCAGGGTACCGTGTACTTTCCAATGTATTAAGTAAAAAGTTGTAATTTTGACATGACTAACAGATAGGTACTTAATTTTCTTTTGTAGGTATAAACAGGACAAAAACACAGCATAGCATGAGTGGAAACGGTCACATAGTTTCACAGCTTAGCTATTACATCTTCGCAGCATAGCTGCATAGCACATCTCTGGTAGAAAAGCACCGATTTAAGATTTTTGAACCTATAAAAATCGAACTAAATACGAGTTTTTTAATAAATAAAAATCATTACATAAAAATTGAACATACTCTCTAGTAAATCGTAAAGATAGAAACGCGATTTAGAATGATCGGCTCGATAATTTTTTTTATCAAACATGACTCTAAATCACAATTTCAAACGTGTACTGCTAAGAC
Organism: Diarsia dahlii; assembly: GCA_949775195.1. Classification (NCBI taxonomy): domain Eukaryota; kingdom Metazoa; phylum Arthropoda; class Insecta; order Lepidoptera; family Noctuidae; genus Diarsia; species Diarsia dahlii. The sequence goes on along the minus strand of OX459217.1, from coordinate 11,632,941 downwards.
ATTTCATCATGAATTTATATGAAAGTTATATCAGTAGATAGAACTTTTTATTCTGAAGTAAATGGTGAAAACAGATTGTATAATTTCTTTATAGTTTTTCTCCAAGAAGCAAAAAACAGTCAAAATTTAGGCATTACATCGCTCGCGCGGCAGGGCGGGGGGCGAGGTCGTACGTACATAAAAACAAAGTACTGCAACCTCGCCTTAAAGAGTCCATTTCCAAATCTCTAATGCGGGCGCCACACACTCGATGAGTGGCATGGGAAGTAGCGAGGAAAGGAGGCAGGGACATAGTGTGGCAACGTTACTCGTCTTGCCGCACGTCATGCTCCTCGTCCTGCCCACCGCTTCACGATGTTCGCGCGATGAATACATGTGATCCACCATCTCCGTTGGCGAGGACGATGCCGACGATGTATATTTCTTTTTATGACATTGATGTAATTAACTATACTAAAAATGCATAGCGCGCACGCTGCCACAGTTTCATCGTCCACCAAAGGCAAATAACAAGTGAGGAGCGTCGCGATTAATTGCGCGAGTAGAACATCGCGGCAAATAGCGGCAGCGCGAGGAGCATGGCGATGAGCAGCGCGAGGAGCATAGTGTGGCGCCCGCATAATAGCATGAAACCATTGAAACAAAAAACCGGCCAAGAGCGTTTCGGGCCACGCTCAGTGTAGAATTCCGTAGTTTCCCGTCCGTCACAATAAGTGTTCCCACTTATGAGTTTAAAGGTGGGTATCCATCGTCCAAAATTATTTTCCTAGAAAGTCCTTATAAAGTTCTACTTTTCAGTTTTTTTTCATATTTTCTAAACTTATGGTTCAAAAGTTAGAGGACTTTTGGAGCGTTTATTTTTATTTTAATCGCTAATTATCAAAAAAATATTTCAATAAACCCCTATTCATTTTTAAATACCTTTCCAACAATATATCACACGTTAGGGTTGAAATTAAAAAAAATCACTTCCCACTTTAGGTACATTTAGGGGGGCTACCATAATATTTGTTTTTTTTCAATTTTTATTTTACCACTTTGTCGGCGTGATTGATACACATACTGGTACCAAATTTCAGCTTTCTAGTGCTAACGGTCACAGAGATTAAGCGAGGACGGACAGACGGACAGACAGACATGGCGAAACTATAAGGGTTCCTAGTTGACTACGGAACCCTAACAACTTAGATCATTAATATGACAACTGCATCCACTGACAGCTTGTCATGTTGACAGACATCGCTTTTTGGGGTCAATAGCCCTTCTCTTTGTTACGAGGGCTTAAAACATGCATTATGTATGACAGAACAACAATACAATAGGAATAACTTGATTCTCTTGCATTATTGGCTTAAGTGCAACGGTTAGAATTAATTTAAAGCTGTTGGTAGAGAAATCAATTGCTTAGTTTATTTGGGACAAGCCCGCCACACTATTTCAAAACCACTGCAAATGTCCCACCTTCCATCTTGCGCTGCATGCCCTGACTCCTGCACACTTGACGATCTTATGACTGCATCAGCGAGTGGAGTTCACATAGCTGAATTTTGGGCCAAAACGCAAATCTAATAGAAATTTGCAAACGACACGCTAAAAATAAGAAGACTGCAACTCATGTGCAACAATGGCGATCACCAGAAAAGCGCCGAGACTATACAATGAAGCTCAACGCAGTCCCAAAGATACAATTTAACTGTCTTGTATCATGCATTAAAGTTAATCAGAATAGAGGAGGAGTAGGAATTGCTTACAAAATGATAAGTTTATATAGTGTAAAGACCCTTAACGAATGCAGCTGCATGAATACAATACTTACATGTACCGATACCGACTGCCAATCTGACCTCCACAACCAAATTAGTATTGGGTACTATGATATCCCTTCCTGCCCTTGGTAAGACTGGTTGTAAAGTCTTTCGGGCCACTGACTAACTGTAACGATTTGGCTAAGATCTACAAAAATGACAGCCGGGACCAACGGTTTAACGTGCTTTCCGAGGCACGGAAGGAACTCGGTATGTATGTAATGGGTGGTCTACCATCCACAGACCAACATGTTAACGATAAAAATTAAAAATTAATTGAAAAAACCTCGTCGTAGGTTTTTTCAAAATTTTTAATTTTGCTTTTTATTTTAAACTTTTTACTTTTATTTTTTTATCTAAGAACATGCACCAATCAAACCTAAACCCATAACTGAAAACTGAATCAAAATCGGACTTGTAGTTATGGAGAAAAATGGCAACTTTGATTTGCACAAAAAATGTTTGCTGCAGCGCCCCCTGGTGAGTTGTCACCATAACATCTATCTAAGAATATGCACCAATCAAACCCGAATCCATAACTGAAAACTGCATCAAAATCGGACTAGTAGTTTTGGAGAAAAATGGCAACATGTATTTGCACAAACACACAAACAAACAAACAAACAACCTCTCACCCCAAACGCATATACCGTCTCCGTTCCGTCGTGGGTAAAAACGATAAAATCAAATAAGCGAAACAGAGTCCCCCAATAAAGGGGTGCGGGAATCACAATAACTAAGCAAAGGGGTGACATTGACAAGGGATCGATATTGCAAATCTAAGCGAACGCAAGCAAGTCATTATTCATATCATCGCGATTGAAATTTCCGAAGGGTTAGACAGGTACACCAGTACCTAATTTAATAGACCCACATTAAGTTATGGCTTTAAAGAGTAGAGAAAGATCAAAGGCACGATGGATGGACTGTGTGAAGGATGATATGGCTAGAAAGGAGGTGACTGCTGACATGACGAGAAATAGAGAAGTGTGGAAGAAGAGGACATGCTGTGCCTACCACAAATAAATTGGAGTAAGGGCAAAAGAATGATGATAAGTAGGGGTCTTTAAAACTACTGATCCGATTCCTAAAATTCTTTCACTAACGGGAAGCTATGTTATTCCCGAGTATTATTAAAAACGTTCCAGTGGGACAACGACTTTACATAACAGGAGTGAAACCGCGAGCAAAAGCTTGTCTATATTACTAGCAAAAGCGAATGATTATAAATTAAAGGGGACTACGATGAAAGCGGACTGCGGGAACCCTTAATGAGCGAGTCCGACTCGCAATAGGCCGGTTTTTTTGAAGTCAGTTAAAAAATATTACAAATTACTAACGAGATCTCTTATGGCCAAATACTTGTACAGTAAGTTAATAACTACAATCTCGTATGTATGTGCTAGTTGTCAGTTGCCTAGTAAAGTTACAAAATATAGTGATTTGGTAATACATGTATATTAAATGTTTAGCAACTGCACGACTATTGCTAGAATCGTCTGGACGTTTGTAGAATATAGTGTAAGAATTTTTTCTAAATAATATAAAAACCTGAGATAAAAACAAAAGACTTTTTTTTTCATCATCATCATCATCATCAGCCTATAATGTTCCCACTGCAGGGACTCAGGCCTCCTCTCTAGGAGATGGATGGGCTATAATCCACCACGCGGGCCCAGTGCGGATTGGTAGATGTCGCATATCTTCGAATTTTTGGTTCTAAGATATGCCGGTTTCCTCACGATGTTTTCCTTCACCGTTTTGAGAGTACAAGTTAAGCAGTTGGTCCCAGCTGTCATCTTTGACAGTCGTTACAGGTAGTCAGGGGCACGAAAATCTGACAACCAGTCTTACCAAGGATAACGTATTATTCAGTAATAATTGGGTTGTAGAGGTCAGGCAGGGGGTCTAAAATGGCCACTTTAGCAGATCATATAAAATTATTGGGATCTCAGTGGATGGCGATATTAAAAGTCGTGAATCGAAACGGAATTCTATATTACATCATCGAGATATAAGTGTACATTATACCTCAATGTATTACATATTTTTACAATGAATTAGTTTATTTTAAGAATTGACAAGACATCTAACATACTATATATTGTCGTCTGTACAATATTGTCTATTGAACAGACGAAGGTTTTATGCGGAGTCCCATATCACTCCCCTCTAACTAAGTGAAGCGTACCACAGGCTTCACGACTCTACCAGATTTGGTGGTGTAGGGCTGAGTAGGTCTAAGGTCCTGGTTGTGATCTTTGTCTTCATGGGGCTCGTAACACATGAATGCCGGTTTGAGTCTATCCAAAATCATAATATGAATTGCGTTAATTTTTTTTTTCTGCTGAGAAGACGAGTATCGAGAAGTATATATAGAAGAAGAAGACATGATGCGCCGACCCCAAACAAATTGGGATAAAGACATAAAGTAAGTACCTAATGTAAAAACGTAAGAGGAACAGATAGAGACTAGAAAAAAAACGCAACGCAAAACTATTGTCACAACTTTTTCGTTGGATTAATAATTATAACAACGCAAGAATCGTGTCCTAGTTCTCATGGATCAATCGTCAAAAAATTGTTGCTAAGAAAAAGACGTGCAATATTTTTATGTGAATAAAAATGTATAATTTCATATTTAATTGTTTCATTATTATACTTTAGCCCCTCTAAGTCGTACGTTCTGTTTCGTTGACTACTCAAAAGCGTTTGACTGTGTCAGATGGGAATGTCTATGGAACATTCTAACAGAAATGGGAGTACCAAAGCACCTCATCATCCTCATACCAAACCTGTATCAGGATGGCAGCACAATAGTTAAGGTGAACAATGTTTTGTCAAAGCCCTTTAGGGCACAGAAAGGTGTTAGACAAGGATGTATACTGTCTCCAATCCTCTTCAACATCTACGGAGAATATATTATGAGACGAGCTTTGGATGGTTGGGAAGGTGGAGTGTCCATTGGTGGCAGAAAAATTAGCAACCTGCGATATGCAGATGATGACACCACACTGTTTGCAACGTCCGAGCAAGAAATGGCCGAACTCATTTCTAAAGTGGAAAAAGAGAGTGAATTAGTTGGCCTTACCATAAATAAGGCGAAGACCAAGGTATTGGTGGTATACCTGGCGCACTAATTCGCTCTAATGAACTCCGAGACCTGGAATTTGTCTTTACCTAGGCTCTCTTCTCAGCAGCGTGGATGGCAGTGAGAAAGAGATATCCAGAAGAATTCAAATGTCCAAAGCAGCGATGACTAGACTCACTAGGATATGGAAAGACCGCAATATATCCCGCAAAACTAAAGTGAGGCTGGTGCGCGCGTTGGTCTTCTCGATTTTCTTTTATGGCGCTGAATCCTGGACAATAAGACAGAGTGAAAGGGCAAGGATCGACGCTTTTGAGATGTGGTGTTGGAGGCGGATGTTAAGAATTCCATGGACTGCACGCCGGACCAACGTGTCAATACTTGAGGAACTAGGCATCTCCAGAAGGTTGTCCAATATCTGTTACCAGCACATACTCAAGTATTTCGGACACATCGCTCGCAGGAGCCCTGACAGCCTAGAGAAGCTGATGGTGGTTGGCCAGGTCAACGGAAGAAGATCACGCGGTCGCTCACCTATCCGCTGGTCAGACCTTGTAAAGTCGCTCACTGGCCTATCAATAACCAAGGCTATAAAGACTGCCGAGGACAGAAATACGTGGAGAGGCATAGTGCATCGGGTGATTAACAATTCAAGCTAGACACGACCTTCAGCAATGAAGATAACGACTAAGAAGAAGTCGTACATTCCTAAGTCCAAGCTATAAAGTAAACCCCCTCTTGCCTAGGTTGGTCTGTGGATGGGACCCATTACATCAGAGTTTCTTCAGTGCCTCGGAATGTTCGTTAAGCTGTTGGTCCTGAGTCCTGGCTGCCATGTATTATTGTTAAAATCTTTGGCAGTCATTACAGGTAATTAGTGGCAGTGACGACCAGTCTTACCAAAGAGTATCGTATTAGGTAGCTACCAAAAAAAAACTGAAATTACAAATACCTACACTGTACACTAAACTATATACCTACTAAGTTTAATTTAATTTTAAATTTGCATGCTGAATAAAGTGGGCAAAATATGTGAAACCTTTTTATTTGTAAGACTGTGATGGTTGTGGTTGTGGTACAGTCACCTTCAAAACTGCATGGATACTTTTAGTCTTTATTACTTGTGAATAGAGTTCAGAACTGTCCATGCATTTTTGAAGGTGACTGTACATATAATATTAGGTTATTGAATGTCAATAATCTTGAAACAAAGCTAGCTTCAATACTGGCAAGTCGCTAAACGCAGCACCGTTGGTGCAATTTTATAAAACGAGTATTTACTGTTCGCCCCTATAACTGACATAATAAATTGTAGCCCATGACTGTTATATGTATATTAAATTGATATTTATTTCAATACGAGGCTCATTCAATTGAAAGAAATTAGGTCGAGTTGATGTTTGTAAACATTATGCCCATTTGTTAGTGCACAATTTACAGGGTTTAAAGGAACTTTTCTCGAAGCCGTCAACCAAGCATTATCTACATCAAAATAAGTACCTTTACGCAAAAAATATTGCTGGGAACATAGGATTTTGAGTCTTTGGTCAACTGGACCCGCTTGCAACTGGACCCACAATAAGATTATGAAAAAAAAAACAATTTAAAATGTGAACTTGTGGGTGCAGTTCGAGTGGGTCCAGATGACCAAAGACTCTTTATTTTCGGGTAAAATTCCCATTTTACGGTAAAACAAAGTAGCACTCTTAAAACATTGAGCTAGTTGATGCTTTGAAATAGTATACGGGTCATGGAGGTAGTTCAAGTTTAAAACCTGAAAAACTAGTAATAACAAAAACAGCTGTGAAAAATTTAGAACTTTGACCCCCAATATCGCCGTAACTAGGGGGTTTCCAGGTATGGTCTAGAACAAAAAAAATATATCGCAGTGACGAAGAGAACCAGTACCTTTATGAGTACACTTATCAAAATATAAACGCGAATTTATAGTGAAATAACGATTTTAACTTTATGAATTGCTATAAGACAATACGGGTTCCAAAATATTTGTTTCTTTACGTAACATGAAAATGAAATCAATACAGTAGGTGAAAATTGCTTCTAAACGTAGCTAAGTGTATACATAATTAATTACTTATTGGTGCTGCTTGCTGTATAGTTTATCTATAAACCATAGTACAGTGCGATCAAATTATCTTGGCAGCTCTGAACATAGGCTTTGCGAAATTTTACGCATGTAAACTTGGGAATAAAACTGTTATTGCCAGATAAACCAATACTTAAACGATCAGAAAATATCTAATTTAAACAGTGAGAAATACAAATAAAATAAATATCATAACACTTTTATACATTCGTTGTAACAAAATGACCTGCACGAAGTTCGGAGCTGCCAAGATAATTTGATCGCACTGTAAATAGTAATGCTAGTTAACATAACATCACGCTTGTAATCTCGGGTTAGGCAGAGGTGTCACCCCGTCGGGGCTGTGGTTTGTCCCGTCGGGGCTGTGGTTTGTCCCGTCGGGGCTGTGGTTTGTCGAAAGGTTAACGCGGCTCCGACACAAGGGCGAAGAAGGAACATGGGTTTGGTTTTTAGTCAGTAGAAGTCTGCTGTCTGACACTCCCCTTCGCTCTATCCAAGAGCGGGGGGGGTTATTCGATGATTTTCCACCCACCAAAAAAATAAAAAAGGCAGAGGTGTCACTAACAAGTACACCCACATTTCGCCAGGTTTATCTATGTAATAGGGGTCGAGCCTATTGCCATCAACCGAGAACAAACCCAGACACCGTGGCTCCTACTGAGATATTTGTGACGGAAAAACTCAATAACACTCTGCCTGACCTGGAAATCGAACAGAGGACCCCATGCTACCCGTCGGGGCCGCGGATTATAGAACGAGATGACGTGGCCTCGGCACAAGGGCAAAGAAGGAACATGGGTTCGGTTTTTAGTCAGTAGAAGTCTCGACACTGCCCTTCGCTCTGCCCAAGAGCGGGGGGGGGGGTCATTTAATGATTTTCCACCCACCAAAAAAAAAAAAGACCCCATGCTCAGCAGTAACACTGGCGATCACTCGACCAAACGAAGCCCGTCAATGCTTGTTAATCATCATAATCAGCCTAGATAATGTTCCAGGGACTCGGGCCTCCTCTCTAGGAGAGGAATGGGCTATAATCCACCACTCGGGCCCAGTGTGGGTTAGTAAATCTCACATGTCTGTAGTTTGTTACAGTTTGTTAGTTTTGATGTAGGGGATAATCTTCGAAACTGCAGATCCGATTTCGTAAATTCATTCACTAATGCGAAGCTACATTATCCCAGAGTGTCATACATATACTTTAATATTTAAAACGTTCCCATGCGTTAATTTCACACTATAACGCGAGCAAAGCCGCGAGAAAATGCTAGTTGTCAAAATTCAGTACAACTCTAATGTAGTCCCCATTTCTGCCGCGTGTCAAATTGTACTAGGCATTCTGTATTTATTTTCAGAGTGTGGTGAATTCAGAATTATGCAATTCTGTTGCCATAATACTTAATCAGTCGTTAGGTAATGTGTTTGTATAATAATGTTTTAGTAGGAGTTTTATGTGTGTGTGGGTTACTAACTGAACAGGTCCACTCAATTCTGTGTGGTCCTTTACTCAAAAGATCGTCTTTAAACACTATCTCGTGGTAATCCAAAATAATGTCAAAATTAAAAAAAAAAACTTCAGAGTTGTCAGAAAGAGGGAAAAATCAACCTAATCTTGTTTAATTTTTCAAAATTGTTGCGAAAAACGGTCTGTAGGTATTTAAAATCAACCTTATGAAAAAAAAATAGGTATACTGAAAACTACAAGCAAAATAAATAATATAACCCCTCGACATAACAACCTATTCATTTAAAAACAAACACCTATTTTCCCATTCATAACATATCTTAGATAATATTGTTTTACTTTATATCCTACACTATTCTCTATACAAATCCTCCATGAAAACTTTTTATTATTATTATGAATGGTAACACTGTCAGGCTGTATGAATCGCAACCTTTGCCTGCTTATTGGTAAATAGAACAAAACAAACAGCTGTTTTGTTTCTGTCATGATTTCATGAAGTTTATTGACATTTGCAACTTTGTTTAGTTTGAGACAAAATGTAAACAAACACATTTTAATAATTTTTTACCCTGCATCTAACCCCTAAAACATTTCAGACATGAATTGAGAAACTTTGAGACATATTTAAAATAGTATTTTGGCCACTTTGTTGGCATTTTCAACCAAGTTTTGTTTAGAAATAGTTCACACGTTTGATATCAAGACTTGGCCGTTGAGTATGAATGTGGATAAGACTAAATGAAGACCAAAGAAACAATGAATGGACTGTGTGAAGGATGATATGACTAGAAAGGAGGCGACTGGAAGGAGACATGCTGCATCAGCCACAAATAAATTAGGATAAGGGCAAGAGAATGATAACTTGGCATAAATTCTAGTTTAGTATAAAACCAGGATAAGTGTAATCTATTTCTAAGCGCTTGATTGTCTCATAGCATAATAGGAACATGTAATCAATCAATCAGTGACCTCTTTCATCTAAAAGAAAAAAGTTGATTATTTTGATAATAATAATGTGTGCTTGAAAAGGACTTTGTGTATAAAATATAGAAATCTGTTTTTATTTGTTGTAGAAGATATTAAAAGATTACTAATGAGTTGTTTGCGTTTTGTGTTGTGTTTGTAAATATTGTGATAGAATTTTTGAACAGGTAAAACTCACCAGTGCAGTGCTTCTTTTTGAGTAGTCTTCTGATCTTGCTTTCTTCCATCTTGGTTTTGGTTCACACGGTATTGTTCTTGAATTGTCATCAGATGCTTGAACTTGATTTTGTTTATTCTGGCTTCATCAAATCTTCCCATTGTTGATATCTTCATGGTTTAATGTTGAAACTTTCAGTCTTGAACTAAAAATTAAGGTTTTGCCTCACTCGGTTAGAGTGAAGCATACGTTTTGACGTTTCTGACAGAAACATTGAACCATCTGGCGGGCTCCGAAGAGCCCTAGGACAGGACAGGAACAAGGGATGGGACAAGGTGGGACAGGATGCTGCGGGCAGTCTCGCGTAGAGCGGCCACCGCCCTCGCTCAATCTTCACTTAAAGTATTACATTACAAATTAATTATAAAAAACTTGTAAAATTCCAAATATACTCGTTTTTTTTTGTACATCACAGAAAGCTCCTAGACGTTGCGGCCGCAGTGCCCACAGCTGAGATCAATATACTATACTGTACAAACATATATAATAGACTCCCAATCTTCAACAGTCGGCATTCACATTTACCGTATTGTTAAATTTTAAAATCTACAACTAGAGCGCGCCGGGTTCCCCTCACACACGTACGTTTAAAGCTTTGCACGGCAGGACTCCCGCCGGAGGAGGCCCGGCGCTCAAATAAAATACACATCGCTCTCAAGATAAATAAACGATACGACTAGCGACGCAACAGCGCGGGCGCCTGAGCCGGCGGAGCACCCGACAACATAAGAGGCCCCCGCCGAGCACCCGCGCCTGCCGCGCCGGCTACCGGCGGCCCCCGGGCGCTTCGCCGACGCCCTAATACATTTTTTTGTGTTTTTCTCTTGAGTTTAAGGCCAGGGCGGCGACGACAGCGCCCGAAGGGACGCGGCTGCACTTACCTACTAAAATTTTCACAAAATAATACCTAACGCCGGAATTTGGTCGGCAGCGGAGCGCGGCCGCGAGCGGCACTAGGTCGCTGGAGGCCGCGTATCGCGCCTCGAAATAAAAAACTTAGCACTGAGCGGCGGACGCGGCGGCACGGCTGGCCGCACTGCCGCGCCCGCGCCACTTATCACTAGCTTAGAGTCCGTACGCGGCGCTCTACGCCGTCACGTTGAGGAGCAGCTTTAACGGTAGTGCGCGGTCGGGCTCCGGGCGACATCGGCCCTCGCGCCGCCAGTGCGTGGGTGGCGGCGGCAGCGCGCACGCGGCCGGGGCTGCGCCCCACTTGCTTGCCGCGTACCGCTCACAGCGGTCCGTTCGCTCGTCGCGCCGCTCGCGCCGCAGCACCGAGCGACGTCGACCGCGAGCCTGAGGAGAGCCCACGGCCGTGGGGGGACTGGGCCGGTTCATGTCGGGGGCCCCCGGGTCTTCCTCGTCGGGTTGTAGATGGTACTCCGGCTCCGTCACTGTTACGTATTCACGGACACTTGTATAATAATATGTCAACGGGCACTGCGTTGTTTCAGTCGGGTGGTGCTCCGCTGTGTCGCTCGCGTCCTCTAAGCCTGGCACGACTATGATGTTTCACAAGATGGTCGTCGCTCGCACGCGAGGTTGTGTGTATGTGGCTTCGCTCGATCGTACGATCCGCCGGGGTCGGCCTCGAACCGCTGTCGATCTTCTTGGATGACACGTCGAAACACTTTAAAACTGCTTCACTTTCACGATTTGATACGTCGGCGGTCGCGCTGCTAGCTCTTATGATGGTGATCGATTAATATGGGAATAAAATATGGACGCCACCACTCCATTATTCACACCTTCGCCTCTCGATTTCGACTACGTGACGTCGATGGCGCTCGCGGTATTTATATGGCAATGGCGGCTGCGCGACTCCGGTTGCGCAGTGGGGGTATAAAGCATGCCATTCGTGGCGCTACTTTTTTCTATTCATACGATTGTCGCAGCAAATTATAAACGTACAACTTTAGTTAAAGAGTATTTATAACAGGAGAATCACACGATGAATAATTATTATTTTTTAAGGTACCACATAATTTCCACACTAAACTAAAAATAACACGTGGTGTTCTTTAGTATTTGAAAAGCGTGGAATTATCTTAATTCTAAAAGTTGGCAGTTTGGCACCCATGTATACAACTGTCAAATCTTTCTCTGTTTGTATCTGTTTGCGAATGTTACTGAACGAATTAAGCAATATCGTTCTGTGTTGTAATAAAACAACTGTGTAATATTGAATTTGTATAAAGAATGTAATGCAATCATTTAGTTAAAGGATGAAAAAAGCAACTGGAGATACCTTCCAAATGCCTTTTTTACCTTTAAAACTATAACAACACAATTAATAAATAACCAAAATTGCAATGTAATGTAGATTTTACAGTACATTGCAAGTTGTGGCGAACTGAAAGTTGATGATATCGCTAAGAGCGCCCCACGGTAGCCCGTGAAATTAATTTGCATTTACGATTTTAGCAATTAGTAGGTCTATAATAAATATATAATAAATAAATCTATAATAAATTTTAAGTTATAGTAATCTCTATAACCTAAGATTTGTCTGAAAACTGTCGCCTTAAGGGTGTCTCGTTACCCGTCGGGGCTGTGGGTTATTCACAAGATACCGTGGCCTCGCCTCGACATATAGCCCTAAGAAGGAACATGGGTGGTTTTTAGTCAGTAGAAGTCTGACTCTACCTTTCGCTCTGTCCAAGAGCATGACGGGTTATTTCATGATTTTCCAGGGTGCCCATAAAAAAGGGTTTCTCGTTGGGGCTGCGGGTTGTTCGAAAGAGATACCATGACCTCGACACAAAGGGCTAAGAAGGAACATGGGTGGTTTTTAGTCAGTAGAAGTCTGACACTCCCTTCTGCTTTGCCCAGAGCGAGCGGAGTCATTTAATGATTTACTAAGCCTCAAAAACGGTGTAGTATAGACTGAGTTCGTTCACCAGTTTTATTTTTAAATAAATTGGAAGGTGGGAGACGTTTGTCCAGGAGTGGGACAGAGCAGCCTAGTAAAGAAAAACAAAAAGAACAATGAGTGCTCAAAAATCAGCTCTTGTCAGATTGACTGGCCTGTTGGTCTAGTGGTTAGTGACCCTAACTGCTATGCCGGAGGTCGTGGGTTCGATTCCCACCCAGGACAAATGTTTGTGTGATGAGCACGATCATTTGTTCTGTGTCTGGGTGTAATTTATCTATAATATGTATGTATTTAGAAATATATAAGTATGTTTATCAGTTGTCTAGTACCCATAACACAAGCTCTGCTTAGCTTGGGACTAGATGGCGTTGTGTGATAGTTGTGGAATATTATTATTATTATTATTATCATTATATAAATTATTCAGTACATCAAAAAAACTAAGTGTTCGGGTCAATCACTCAACAATAATAAGTATGTCACCGTAATTGTGATTGTGACACCGCGTTCTATTCCTTAAATATTTGATGTATCACCTAGGTCAAACTTGTTCTTGTTTTCGTTTTGGAAAGCGTATCGGGTGCGACTCAATTTCATCGCATTCCCCATTATTTTTAATCATTATCCCATTATTTTTAATCATTAGCCGACGTCGCCCGCAGCCCGACCGCGCACTACCGTTAAAGCTGCTCCTCAACGTGACGGCGTAGAGCGCCGCGTACGGACCCTGAGCTAGTGATAAGTGGCGCGGGCGCGGCAGTGCGGCCAGCAGTGTCGCTGCGTCCGCCGGTCAGTACTATATTTTAATCTGAGTTTATCTTATTCTCACCCCATCCCAAAACATTAGTCCTTCGAGCCGGATTATAGTTATACATACAGGGTGTAAATTAACCCTTCACACAGACGTCAAACAAGCATTCTGTACATCAAACTAAGTACCCCTACTCAAAAATGTTTGTAGGAAAACGACTTTTTTTGTGGTCAAAAATCACATTTTTCGCTTAAGGGGACGGTGAACGAACATTCTCCATACAAACGTAATACCAAAATCATTCGCGATACGAACATATTACCAACTTAAAATTATGTTATTATCCGAATAACATAATTTTAAGTTGGTAATATGTTCGTATATTAAACTTTTTTTTTTAAACATTTACTATTTACGAAATGCAATTCGCTTGCATTTCGTAAATAGTAAATGTTTTAAAAAAAAAGTTTAATAGGAACCTAGATAAATATCGTCTGTATCCGAATAACATAATTTTAAGTTGGTAATATGTTCGTATCGCGAATGATTTTGGTATTACGTTTGTATGGAGAAATGTTCGTTCACCGTCCCCTTAAGGGTAAACAAGCCAATGACACAAACTAGTTGGTGAGGGGGGCTAAAATGCTTGCTATTTCATCCGACATCACGAGCGAAATGCATAGAGCGAAAGAGACACAACTAAAACGGGCGCGCGATTGTTTCTATGCATTGGTAGTATGGATACCATGAAAAATCCATTGAATGTATCTGTTCAAAATAAAATTATTTGAATTCTTTAATAAATAATCTATGCCTGTATGGTTTCACTTTTTTCATTTTCGTACTATACCTATACGTAACTTATTTTCGCCCAAAGATGGTTAAAATTAGTACTAAAATATGAAAGTTTCGACGCTCATAACTTCCAAACCAATATTTTTTTCCAATTCTGCTTCCATAGAGGCCTAGATAATGACAAGACCAGTTGATGCAATTTTTAATTTTGAACCTGCACCGTCAACCAGAGGAGTAATCACCATACTACGTTTGTATGGAAGAATGACTGGCTTGTGCAACCTTAACTAACACTCTTAAAACATTGTGCTAGTGGATGCTTAGAATAGTAAACGGGTCATGGAGGTGATTTTATCAAAGTTAAAACCTGAAAAGCTATTATTTACAAAAACAGCTGTGAAAAATTTGGAACTTTGACCCCCGATATCTCCGTAACTAGGGAGTTCCCAGGTATAGTCTAGAAAAAAAAAAATCGCTGTGGTGGGGAAAACAAGTACTTACCCCTCGTTTGCCTCAAGGGCACTTTTACACGCTTTTTATAGGTTAAAAAAATGTAACAGCATAGCTCAAAATACTGAATTGGGAATTGGGACTGGATAAACCTTGTCTGCCGGATGGTAGCAAAGCATCACATCAAGAACATATATCACAAAACTGAAACCCTGAGACATCTAGACAGAATCGCTGCAGATCATGGGGAACATGGTAAGTCTAAACCCCCAAATGAGAAAGTTTATTCCAGCAAAAAATATACTATAATTAACCTATAAACTGTGTTCTTTAAATAGAAAATAAAGCCAACGATGAATCAGATTTCTACCTTCTCGCAAGTAATTACGTTTATTGCAGTATTAGCTCAAGTGTGGGAAATTCCTAGCCTCGTTATCTCTTCTCTACAGTCATTAGCAAAGTGTTACTTAAGTACATGATAGTATTACAAGTGTAATGGAAAGACAATTAGACAATGGATAGTTTAAAAGATTACAGTACCTACCTGCGTGACTCAGTCAATTGATACTTGAAACTAAAGTCATTCAGTCAATAATAGGAACAATAGAACGGCATGACGTAACAGGACCTAACTGCTTATTATTAATTAGGCACGTGCTATTTGGGATAAAAGTGGCTAATTCCACTAAGGTACTTGTGATAAATATGGTGAAAAGTAATTCGATGAGTGGTGGTCCACATTTACACCCTGGATTGATAGAAAATTGAACATGAAAGTCAGCACTGGAATAACGGAGACTATTAAATCACTTATTATTTACCACTTATTTTATCACTTATTTTATTAAATCAAATCACTTGGATAAAAATAATTAAGTCAAAATAATTAAGGTAGAGCAGTGGTGGCCCAGTGGTGGTGGCCCCGACTTACGAACAGTGAGTCGTGGGTTCGAACCCCGTCAGGCACATTACTTTGTGTAATTTATTTCATCACCACTGTTCTCAAAACGGTGAAGGAAAACATCGTGAGGAAACCGGCATGTCTTTGAACCAAAAAATTCGAAGATATGTGACATCTACCAATCCGCACTGGGCCCGCGTGGTCGATTATATAGCCCATCCCTCTCCTAGAGAGGAGGCCTGAGTCCCTGCAGTGGGAACATTATAGGCTGATGATGATGATGATGAATTAAGGTTTAAAATCTATATTTCCTAAAAATTCCACATCCTTTCAGCTAAAAAAGGTAAATGTAACTAAATATTTCATAAAATAATTTAGCAGAGATACCTAGAAAGATTACGAACAGTGCCTTCGTAACTCAGTTAATTTAATCGATACCAACAACAATAATCATTCAGTCATTAGTGAGGTTTAAAATCTATAAATCCTAAAAATTCCACATCCTTTCTGCTAAAAAAGGTAAATGTAACTAAATATGTCATAAAATAATTTAGCAGAGATTCCTAGAAAGATTACGAACAGTGCCTTCGTAACTCAGTTAATTTAATCGATACCAACAACAATAATCATTCAGTCATTAACAGAAATGGTAATAACAGTAATTTGAACAATTAACAAGGATGACATTTGAAATAGCCACGTTCTACTTATTCGTGTGTCATGGTATGGTACTCATGGTATTTTTTGGCTTGTGGACATGTGGCATAGTCGAAACAAACACTGCAGTCTGATACCAATACATTGTTCACAGGCTATTTCACAAATGTTTACGAACTACATCGTTTTGACAATGTCATACAATCCCAAAAAGAATCATGACGCATACATACCTACTTTTACTTTGGATTAATACTAATAATAAGTGAAGTAAGTATAATAGTTCTATTAGCGATTACTTTCTGGAATACTAAAAATGCGATTTCTAGAACAATCTGGAAAAAAAATCGCATCCGCCAGTTGTGAATGGCGAGCTTTATTTACCGCCTAGTACCAATCTGCTAGCAAACGTTGGTAAAAAAAATATGACGATGAAAACAAGGAGGTTGAGGGTATAGTCCGACCAAATATGGAAGTACGCTCATACAAAGACTCCCGTAACTCCTCTTAGATATTCAATTTATCCAGGTTATTGCAAATGGCCGCTGTGTGTACTTGTGTGACTTGTGTTGCAGACTCGCAGTTCGCAGTTAACCCATTAGTTGATAAGGACTTGTTTGTTTTCGTTTCATTATCTGACTCCTTGTTATCAGAGCTAATAATAATAAAATTTAATACCTATACCTACAGATATATTTACATAGTTTCATAACAACATAGGTACATAACTAGTAGTAATACGTAATACACAGTAGGTAGGTAAAGTACTCAGTACTTTGTATATCTACGTATCGTAGCGATAAAGTACCTTTTTCGACGAAAAATGTAAACAATCTATTTTAGTACAGAAACTAGTAGGTGTAGAAGCTATTTGCAGCTTGTTTGCGCTCTCCTGCAAGGTAGAAAAGAGAAAGTTTAGGGAAATGGGCTCGTTATAAACATTGGTTAGCGATGGTTCAGTAATTTTGCAAGTATTGCTAAGTTTCGACTTTATAGGTACGTCATCTTGATACGTGACCGCGGGCAGCGACGCGAGTATTGCGTGTGTTTGTCGTTGTCTGCATCACTTGGCAACGGTCTGACCTTAGAAAGACTAGGTAACCATTCCGAAAAAATAACATAGGTAAGTCCCTAAGGTGACCTTCTGACCTTTCCTGTACAACCTTGTTTTTTTGGGGAATGGGAAATCGTCAAATAGGTAACCCCTCCCGCTCTAAGCAGAACGAAAGCGGAGTTTCAGACTTCTACCAACTATAAACCACCCACCCATGTTCCTTCTTAAATCTTGTGCCGAGGCCGCGGTATCTCTTTCGAACATCCTGCCTGCAGCCCCGACGGGTTTCTCTACAACTTTCTGGTTAACATATTTTTACAGTTAGATATCTTTGAGCTCTGACGGGAGCTACTTAAGCCCCCTGACAGCTTCTTCATGCTTTGCCGTGGCCGACTTGGAAATCTCTAAATAGACTCCGAACCCAAGTCGGCCGTAGCAAAGACAATCTCTTTAGATGGGGACTGTGTTAAGATATGGCAAAAAAGGAGGTGTCTCATGAGATGACGAGAAACAGAGAAGTATGGAAGAAGAAGAAATGATGCATGATGCACCAACCCTATACTCCATTTACTATAAGATTAGAATTTTAAGTTAACCGATTTTACAGCCCGTTCAACCGTTTGTGAACTCTATTACGTTAACAGCAAGACAAAATGCAGCTGCAGTAAACAGTCGGTATTGTAACATTCTTTTTGCTTTTAATGCCATCCTTATGTTTACGGCATAGAAGTCAAAATCGGTTGAACGGACTGTACAAACGGTCAACTTAAAATTCTAATCTTATAGTAAATGGAGTATAGGGTTGGTGCATCATGCATCGAATGCAATGAATTGGGATAAGTGCAAGAGAATTATGATGGTGGGGGTTCATGGGCCGTTCAGATCTCAAGTCTCCACAGACAATGGCCCACCTTCCATCTTGCGCTGCATGCCCTGACACCTGCGCACTTGACGACGCGATCTCATGACCGCATCAGCGAGCGGATTTCGCTTACTGAATGGGCCTTTATTTAAGTTATTAAAGCCTTTAATTAAGTTTTGCCATCGACACGCTAACAAGAAGAAATAAGAAATAAGAAAATATAATTAGTCCGTCTGTTAGATTATCGAAAAATATTGGACACGTGTTTTTTGTTATATCAAATTAATAAAAAATGACGAAAATAAAACGTGTCAAAGATCATGAGTGGGGGCTTTTCGCGTCACTTAGTGGGTAAAAAAGTACTAACCTTGTGACGTCACACGACTTGACACGACTTTTCGAAGCACTGTATCGTCTTCAACTTTTGTTTACGTGAAAAAAGAAAAAATACGTGTCCATTATTTTTTGGTAATCTATCAGACGGACTAATTAGATTTTTTTGGTGAAATACCCTATTATGCCAACTTTATCTAGGTTTTCCTCAATAGCTACGAACGATTTTTTTATAAAATTTGTGAAATGACTAACAATATTATTAGTCCAGTATTGTGCTATTCCAGTACTCGACTTACCACTTCGATATTTACTCGACCAATGTAAAAGTTTTTTTTTAACTTTTTTTCTCTCATTGAGTGCAAACAGCAACGCGGCAACGTTCCATTCGGCCTTTTGAAGGAGTTTGTATGACAATACAAAAACAGGTGTTTTATAATTCAATAGGGTCTAGCTAGCGTCTACCTTATCTACCTACCGTATATGTACCTACTCGCTTGGGAATTTGTAAGTATCGGATATTTTTTACAGTATTTTGTTGCACGACTGCGCTTATGAATCAAATCTTAAAAATGAGTAAGTAAATAGGAAAAATATTCAGGATCTGTTCGTGTTTGATGAATGCTAATAAATAATATTTATGTCTTTGTGTTTAGAGTCCGTGTTTACCAGTTCGGACCTGAGACGCAATAAAATTAATGCCGTCCCCTAGCAACGGAGTTACAAGACCACACAACTCGCCATAAGTTATTTTAAATTATTATCATACTTTGAGATTGTTATTTATGCAGTCTAGGGTCACGTCAGGTCACGAATAAATTTACATTCGGCCTAATTAATGTTATCAGGAACTGTTTTTAACTTTAGCCAAACATCACATGTTTTGATCAGCCTGTCCAGAGTAACTTGACAGTTGAAGTTGGCGCCACTTGCTTTGACTAAATGTCAAATTCCGTATATTTTAAAGTTAGTTCCGTTTTTCGCCACCGATCAATTATTACTGGGTACAGTTTTTATTTTTTATTTTTTTTATTAACGCAAATGAATTCGACCTATTTACGCCAGTCTTTTGTTTCAATTAAATAAGCTTGAGGCAAAATGAACCTACTGTGGATTGTATGTTGAAAACTAATAAACTTTTTGAATCTAGCTATTTCGTATTGTGACTTTGTGATATTAAACTTCGCCTGTAAACCCCGAAGGGTAAGGCTGAGGTGTACCTACTAGTACACGCATATTTCGCCAGTAAGTAATAGGGGACGAGCCGACCCAGAGATGAAAATACCCAAAAACGGGAATAGAAACCAGGATCTCACGCTTAGAAGTCGCGCTTGCGGCCACTAGACTTATGGGCCTACTACACACACGCACTTCCCCACAGTTTTCGTTCACACTTCACTCACAGTACATCGCGCGTATGGTTGGTAAAACTGTATTACCATTACAAACCACACGCGCGATGTACTGTGTGCACCGTGTAATCCCGCAGGCAAAACTGTGGGGAAGTGCGTGCGTGTAGTAGGCCCATTAAGTGGAAACTTGCGGATATCTTTCATTCAAATTACAATGACCTGCAAGTAGATTAGGCTAGATAAAAATCGCATAAATTATCTAAATAGGTATCGAACAATTTTTATCAAAAGCAGGGCGGGGCGATTACAAAATCACACCTAATCTATTTGCTTATAATTTACTAGCTGATGCCCACGGCTTCACCCGCGTGAATGTCGTTCAAATTATATACTAAAACCTTCCTCTTGAATCACTCTATCTATTAAAAAAAACCGCATCAAAATCCGTTGCGTAGTTTTAAAGATTTAAGCATACAGACAAACAAACAGACAAAAATAGCGACTTTGTTTTATACTATGTAAGGATAAGGAAGTCAATTTGAATATCTATGATACAGGTTGTAAGACGCCAACAAATCAAGCTATTGTAAGTATACGAAACTGTCAAAATTTCCTAATCTGAACCTAATGCTTAGAAAGTTAGAAATCTATTATAGAAAGACAGATTGTACTTAGCTTGATGTAGTGGCGTACTGTATTTTTTTGGGGCTTTTAAATCATCAAATTATTGACTCCTCCCGCTGTGGGCAGAGCGGTAGGGAGTGTCAGACTTCTACTGACTAAATAACACCCATGTTCCTTCTCAGCCCTTTGTGTCGAGGCCACGGTATCTCTTTCGAACAACCCGCTGCCCCGACGCGACGGGCGTACTGTATCTTGTACGACACTAGACAGTAGGCAGTACGATCGATTCTTGCCCGTTCTTCTCCATATGGGCCTACTACACGCACGCACTTCCCCACAGTTTTGCCTGCGGGATTACACGGTGCACACAGTACATCGCGCGTGTGGTTTGTAATGGTAATACAGTTTTACCAACCATACGCGCGATGTACTGTGAAGTGTGAACGAAAACTGTGGGGAAGTGCGTGCGTGTAGTAGGCCCAATAGCTGTGTCCATACAGAGATCTACGCTAGGCAACTACGGTACCTACTTTCACAAGTTATTCCTTGTGACTGGAACTGTAGCTTCTTTTTTTTACATTTGTATTTGTTTCGACTATTCAAAAGTGCCTGTTACTGGCATACTTGAAATAAATGTTTAGATTTGAACAAATCCTAAAATCTATCCGCCTTATTAAAAAAATAGTTAAACCTGGTTTAACTTACGCTTGGTTTATCTCGCATGCCGTCACTTTCTTTTGAATATTTTTGAAGTGCGAGATAAACCAACCGTAAGTTAAACCAGGTTTAACTATTTTTAGCGTTATAAGATTCTTGCTCGAGCCAGCCCGCGATGGTGAGTCAGTAGTTTTAAATCAGCCCCTAAAATCTAAATAATGATTTTGCACAGATCCAGCCCGTCCCTTTGTTGCCCTCCCTCCTAGTAAAGCCGAGGCCCGTGCCACACCTGTCGGGTCTACGGAGCTGTTCGAAAGAGATACCGCGGCCCTGGAACGGAACATGGCACAAAGAGCTAAGAATTTAGTAGAAGTCTTTACACTCCCTTTCGCTCTGCCCAGTCATTTGATAATTTCGCATCATTTAAAAAAGGGGTTTGGCCTTAGCGTGCAATCGCTTAGTGCGTGTTCACGTACGCGCGACGCGACGCGCGACGCGATGGGCGATTAAATTCAAACATATGGCGGTGTATGAGTGCGTTCACGGAGAAGCGATTTTATACGCGATTATTTGAATTTGAGGCGGTGCCCGCGGCGGCGCCCGCGGCGATTATCGCGGCGGCGCCCGCGGCGATTATCGCGGCGACGCACGCAGCGGCAATTCTCGATGAAGCGATACCCGCGACGGAACTTTTTTTCTGATTGATGGTTTTCGGGGTCGCTGATTATGAAAATGAGTTCAAAATGAAAATCCAAGATGGCGCCGAAAATAAATTTAGTTTCTCCATCATGGGTGTCGTAAGTCGTTTAAATGGTTTTCGGGGTCGCTGATTAAAAAAATGAGGTCAAAATGAAGACCAAGATGGCGGCCAGGAAAATTTTTGGTTTTACCGTCATGGGTGTGGTTTTCATGGTTTTTGGGGTCGCTGATTACGAAAATGAGGTCAAAAGGAAAATCCAAGATGGCGGCCAGGATTTTTTTTGGTTTTTCCGTCATGGGTGTGGTTTTCATGGTTTTTGGGGTCGCTGAATACGAAAATGAGGTCAAAATGAACATCCAAGATGGCGGCCAGAAAATTTTTGATTTTTCCGTCATGGGTGTGGTTTTCATGGTTTTTGGGGTCGCTGATTACGAAAATGAGCACAAAATTAAAATCCAAGATGGCGGCCAAGGAAATTTTTGGTTTTTCCGTCATGGGTGTGGTTTTCATGGTTTTTGGGGTCGCTGATTACGAAAATGTGGTCAAAAGGAAAATCCAAGATGGCGGCCAGGATTTTTTTTGGTTTTTCCGTCATGGGTGTGGTTTTCATGGTTTTAGGGGTCGCTGAATACAAAAATGAGGTCAAAATGAACATCCAAGATGGCGGCCAGGAAATTTTTGGTTTTTCCGTCATGGGTGTGGTTTTCATGGTTTTTGGGGTCGCTGATTACGAAAATAAGGTCAAAAGGAAAATCCAAGATGGCGGCCAGGATTTTTTTTGGTTTTTCCGTCATGGGTGTGGTTTTCATGGTTTTTGGGGTCGCTGATTACGAAAATGAGGTCAAAAGGAAAATCCAAGATGGCGGCCAGGATTTTTTTTGGTTTTTCCGTCATGGGTGTGGTTTTCATGGTTTTTGGGGTCGCTGAATACGAAAATGAGGTGAAAATGAACATCCAAGATGGCGGCCAGGAAATTTTTGGTTTTTCCGTCATGGGTGTGGTTTTCATGGTTTTTGGGGTCGCTGATTACGAAAATGAGCTCAAAATTAAAATCCAAGATGGCGGCTAGGAAAATTTTAGGTTGTTCCGTCATGGGTGTCGTTTTAATGGTTTTTGGGGTCGCTGATTACGAAAATGAGGTCAAGATGAAAATCAAAGATGGCGCCGACGAAAATTTTTGGTTTTTCCGTCATGGGTGTCGTTTTCATGGTCTCAAAATGAAAATCCAAGATGGCGTCCAGAAAAATTTTTGGTTGGGGTCGCTGATTACGAAAACGAGCTCAAAATTAAAATCCAAGATGGCGGCTAGGAAAATTTTAGGTTTTTCCGTCATGGGTGTCGTTTTCATGGTTTTTGGGGTCGCTGATTACGAAAATGAGGTCAAATAGAAAATCCAAGATGGCAGCCAGGAAAATTTTTGGTTTTTCCGTCATGGGTATGGTTTTCATGGTTTTTGGAGTCGCTGATTACGAAAATGAGGTCAAAATGAAAATCCAAGATGGCGGCCATGGAAATTTTTGGTTTTTCCGTCATGGGTGTGGTTTTCATGGTTATTTGGGTCGCTGATTACGAAAATGAGCTCAAAATTAAAATCCAAGATGGCGGCCAAGGAAATTTTTGGTTTTTCCGTCATGAGTGTCATTTTCATGGTTTATGGGGTCGCTGATTACGAAAATGAGATCAAAATGAAAATCCAAGATGGCGGCCAGGAATTTTTTTGGTTTTTCCGTCATGGGTGTGGTTTTCATGGTTATTTGGGTCGCTGATTACGAAAATGAGCTCAAAATTAAAATCCAAGATGGCGGCCAAGGAAATTTTTGGTTTTTCCGTCATGGGTGTCATTTTCATGGTTTTTGGGGTCGCTGATTACGAAAATGAGATCAAAATGAAAATCCAAGATGGCGGTCAGGAATTTTTTTGGTTTTTCCGTCATGGGTGTGGTTTTCATGGTTTTTGGGGTCGCTGATTACGAAAATGAGCTCAAAATTAAAATCCAAGATGGCGGCTAAGAAAATTTTAGGTTGTTCCGTCATGGGTGTCGTTTTCATGGTCTCAAAATGAAAATCCAAGATGGCGTCCAGAAAAATTTTTGGTTGGGGTCGCTGATTACGACAACGAGCTCAAAATTAAAATCCAAGATGGCGGCTAGGAAAATTTTAGGATTTTCCGTCATGGGTGTCGTTTTCATGGTTTTTGGGGTCGCTGATGACGAAAATGAGGTCAAATAGAAAATCCAAGATGGCAGCCAGGAAAATTTTTGGTTTTTCCGTCATGGGTGTGGTTTTCATGGTTTTTGGAGTCGCTGATTACGAAAATGATGTCAAAATGAAAATTCAAGATGGCGGCCATGGAAATTTTTGTTTTTTCCGTCATGGGTGTGGTTTTCATGGTTTTTGGGGTCGCTGATTACGAAAATGAGCTCAAAATTAAAATCCAAGATGGCGGCTAGGAAAATTTTTGGTTTTTCCGTCATGGGTGTCGTTTTCATGGTTTTTGGGGTCGCTGATTACGAAAATGAGGTCAAAATGAAAATCCAAGATGGCGGCCAGGAAAATTTTAGGTTTTTTCGTCATGGGTGTCGTTTTCATGGTTTTTGGGGTCGCTGATTACGAAAATGAGGTCAAAATGAAAATCCAAGATGGCATTGACTGCATTTTCGTAATCAGCGACCCTAAAAACCATTTAAACGACACCCATGACGGAAAAACCTAAAATTTTCCTAGCCGCCATCTTGGATTTTAATTTTGAGCTCATTTTCGTAATCAGCGACTCCGAAAACCATGAAAATGACACCCATGACGGAAAGACCAAAAGTTTCCCTGGCCGCCATCTTGAATTTTCATTTTGACCTCATTTTCGTAATCAGCGACCCCAAAAACCATGAAAACGACACCCATGACGGAAAAACTAAAATTTTCCTGGCCGCCATCTTGGATTTTAATTTTGAGCTCATTTTCGTAATCAGCGACTCCGAAAACCATGAAAATGACACCCATGACGGAAAAACCAAAAATTTCCCTGGCCGCCATCTTGAATTTTCATTTTGACCTCATTTTCGTAATCAGCGACCCCAAAAACCACGAAAACGACACCCATGACGGAAAAACTAAAATTTTCCTGGCGGCCATCTTGGATTTTCATTTTGAGCTTATTTTCGTAATCAGCGACCCCTAAAACCATGGAAACGACACCCATGACGGAAAAACCTAAAATTTTCCTGGCCGCCATCTTGGATTTTAATTTTGACCTCATTTTCGTAATCAGCGACCCCGAAAACCATATAAACGACACCCATGATGGAAAAACTAAAAAAAATTTTCGGCGCCATTTTGTATTTTAATTTTGACCTCAATTTCGTAATCAGCGACCCCGAAAACCATATAAACGACACCCATGATGGAAAAACCTAAAATTTTCCTAGCCGCCATCTTGGATTTTAATTTTGAGCTCATTTTCGTAATCAGCGACTCCGAAAACCATGAAAATGACACCCATGACGGAAAAACCAAAAATTTCCCTGGCCGCCATCTTGAATTTACATTTTGACCTCATTTTCGTAATCAGCGACCCCAAAAACCACGAAAACGACACCCATGACGGAAAAACTAAAATTTTCCTGGCCGCCATCTTGGATTTTCATTTTGAGCTTATTTTCGTAATCAGCGACCCCAAAAACCATGAAAACCACACCCATGACGGAAAAACCAAAAAATTTCTTGGCCGCCACTTTGGATTTTTATTTTGACTGCATTTTCGTAATCAGCGACCCCGAAAACCATATAAACGACACCCATGATGGAAAAACTAAAAATTTTTTTCGGCGCCATCTTGGATTTTCATTTTGACTGCATTTTCGTAATCAGCGACCCCAAAAACCATTTAAACGACACCCATGGCGGAAAAACCTAAAATTTTCCTAGCCGCCATCTTGGATTTTAATTTTGAGCTCATTTTCGTAATCAGCGACTCCGAAAACTATGAAAATGACACCCATGACGGAAAAACCAAAAATTTCCCTGGCCGCCATCTTGAATTTTCATTTTGACCTCATTTTCGTAAGACCCCAAAAACATGAAAACCACACCCATGACAGAAAAACCAAAAAAAATCCTGGCCGCCATCTTGGATTTACATTTTGAGCTCATTTTTGTAATCAGCGACTCCGAAAACCATTAAAATCACACCCATGACGGAAAAACCAAAAATTTCCCTGGCCGCCATCTTGGATTTTCATTTTGACCTCATTTTTGTAATCAGCGACCCCTAAAACCATGAAAACGACACCCATGACGGAAAAACCTAAAATTTTCCTGGCCGCCATCTTGGATTTTAATTTTAAGCTCATTTTCGCAATCAGCGACCCCAAAAACCATGAAAACGACACCCATGACGGAAAAACCAAAAGTTTCCCTGGCCGCCATCTTGAATTTTCATTTTGACCTCATTTTCGTAATCAGCGACCCCAAAAACCATGAAAACCACACCCATGACGGAAAAACCAAAAATTTCCTGGCCGCCATCTTGGATGTTCATTTTGACCTCATTTTCGTAATCAGCGACCCCAAAAACCATGAAAACCACACCCATGATGATAAAACTAAAAATTTTCTTCGGCGCCATCTTGGATTTTCATTTTCATAATCAGCGACCCCGAAAACCATTAAAACGACACCCATGACGGTAAATCCAAAAATTTTCGTCGGCGCCATCTTGGATTTTCATTCTCATTTTTGTAATCAGCGACCCCAAAAACACTACTTTATCAGCAATACCTAAAACTAGTCGGTTTGATTGAGAACGCCGCGTGCTTTGCTACCCGCTTGAAAAGTCGCCGCGATAATCGCGGCGGCCGTCGCCGCGGGCACCGCCCCGCGTCTGTATGAACAGCGTAGTACATTGCCATACGTTTGTGTTTGCGCGTGCGATGATATCTGCCGCTGCACGCATCGCGTGTCCGTGAACACAAAAATCGCACGACGCGCCGCTCGTCGCGTCGCAGGTCGCGCCGCGCGTCGCGTCGCGCGTACGTGAACACGCACTTAGTCTAAATTTTTGTCCTCTCTGGAGGTTTACACTCAAGGCACACGCAATATACTTAGTCCGATTAAGTAGCAACCAGCCTCAAATGTAGGCCTGAGCTGAGAGAATCCACGTCGAAAAAACGTTGTTTTGTGCCCCAACTGCCCCAAGTATAATTTCACGAGATACCAGGGGCCCTATTAGGAACAGTCCTAACTTATTCCTAATCCAGTGTGGAAAAGAGATGGCGCTAGACACCCTGTCTGTCACGTTTCCACAATGGAATAAGAGTAAGTTAGGACTGTTTTGAGACATAGTAGGGCACCAGGCCCTGAAACACAAAGGGCCAAGAAGGAACATGGATGAGTTTTAGTCAGTAAAAGTCTAAAATAAAACATAGGTATCCAAGTATCCAACCGCTTCGCCCAGAGCGGGAGGGGTCATTTAATGATTTACCAACCGGAGAAAAAATACATTTCATCAAGCGACTACGGCAAACGGAACAATTTAATTGCGCCTCTTAGTAATAATACACAGGGGAGATTTCCACAGTACCTTATTTATTAGGGTTCCGTGCCCAAAGGGTAAAAACGGGACCCTATTACTAAGACTTCACTGTCCGTCCGTCTGTCTGTCACCAGGCTGTATCTCAAGAACCTCGATAGCTAGACAGTTTCACAAGTTATGTATTTCTGTTGCCGTTAAAACATTAATACTAAAAATAAAATAAATATTTTAGGGGGGCTCCCTTACAACAAACGCTTTTTTTTTGCCGTTTTGGTACGAAACCCCTTTTTTTTTGAGTGGGTGGTGGAAAATCATCAAATAAAGGGGTTATTTGAGGATTTTCCGCTCTTGGGCAGAGCAAAAAGGAGCGTCAGACTTCTACTGACTAAAAACCACCCATGTTCTTTCTTGGCCCTTTATGTCGAGGCCGCGGTATCTTGTGAACAACCCGCAGCCCCGACCATGGAGCAAAATTGTGCTCTATGGCCCCGCCCGACGCACGGGTGGTACTGAACCCTTCACGTGCGAGTCCGACTCGCACTTGGCTAGTTTTTGTTAGTAACGTTCTGTTCTACAAACTCATTATTTACCCCACATGAATGACGCTTTTCAAAGTTTTTTAAACCCTTGACAAGCTGCGTGAATGAACGAACGGGTGCCCCTGTAGCGCAACAATAGACCATAGGGGCGCTAGTATTATATTATCTGTGATAGGGGTAAATAATTAGTACCTACATGGGTCAAGAAATACAATGACTTTGTTCATATTATGCTTACGCTGCTCAATTCTCACGATTAATATTTACTTGTAGTACTGTTTCGTATTTCTCGGC
The DNA here is from genome assembly GCA_949775195.1 of Diarsia dahlii. NCBI lineage: Eukaryota > Metazoa > Arthropoda > Insecta > Lepidoptera > Noctuidae > Diarsia > Diarsia dahlii. The sequence goes on along the minus strand of OX459217.1, from coordinate 11,604,902 downwards.
CATTACCACGAATATTTTAGAGAAAATAATAAGAATCTAAAAATTAAAAGTAATTTTTTGATTAAAAACAAAATCATTCATTCACTCCCACTCATGTCCGACCCGATCTCGCCGATCGACCACCATTTTATTCTCATTATCTGTTTTCGTGCAGTACCGGCCGTTACCCGTCAAATAGTTTGTGCTAATATTTAAAAACTTAGTGTGTTTTTTTATAGTGTTAAAACTTTACAGTTCTTTGTAGTGTTTAGTTTGAGTGGATTATAAGTCCGTTATTTCAGAAAATTAAGTAGCTTTAAACATGGGAAGAAAACGGAAACATAGGGATAAGGACAGTGAACGCATATTGAGAAAGTTGGAGCGTGAATTACGAAAACGTCGGCGTTATTCTTCCAGTTCTGCAAGTATAGAAGGAAATTCTGGTAAGTGTTTACATACAATTTATGATTCTATTTTTGAAATTACATGTTTGTACTAACTGTTACACTACAGTTATTTATTTAGTATGGCTAATATATTGTAATCTTTTACGTAAGATAATACAATAGGTACAGCTTATGTGAAGTACCCACATGTCACAATTTGTAAACAAATTGTGCAAAAATAATTCACGGAAGTGAACAATAGATATCTGCATAAATATTGGGATTATGACCGTTACGTAAATCATTTATGCATAGCACGTTTCACAACAAAAACCTAGTTTTGTACTCAATAGTGATGCGGACAGTACTCACAGGGACTGTTTGTTACCTTCACCTAACAATAATATCATAGATAGTGTGCAATATTCGACACTGTGCGGTATTATATTGTATATACTATATGATATACGTTTATCTAATGGATCTTTTGCTAGATATAGTAAGTGATGCGAACAGTACGTTTAGGGACTGTTACCTTCACAAATACTTAATGGTTATATATAGTGTAATACTACATTGTCTAGTGTTGCGAGTGATTTTCGGGATCACTACCTTCACAGTTATGACAATCATATTTATTGCCTTTTCAGACCCTGAAATGGATGATAACGTTGCCAGTTACCAATGTTCAGACACTGAACGAGATATAGAGGCACTCCCTAACGTGGCTTACACTTCAAATGAGTCTATATTAGCCCCCACACCTGGGGCAGGAGATGAGTCAATACCGCAACCATCAACTAGCATTGCTGCTGAGGTAGATTGCGATAAAAATGATCAAGTGTCCATATCTCCAGAGCATTTGGACGATGAGATACTTACCCTTCTGGGGGATGCTCCTAAAGAGGAAACTGCTGTAGGAAAAAATGTACATCCGGACGTCTCAGCAAGGCTATTACATGTCCTACAAAATGGGTTGACAAAAGATCAAAAAGATAAAATTATAGAAGAATATCCAACCCCTGGCAATTGTCAATTATTTAAGGCACCAATTTTAAATCCCGAAGTTAAAGCGGCGGTATCCGATATCTTGCAGAAAAAAGATGCATCTTTAGCCGCGCGGCAAGGCCAACTCTGTGTAGCTTTGACAGCTTTGACTAATGCAATAGATATCCTGGTCTCAGAAAAATCGGATACCAATCAAACTGTGTTAAAGCATATAAGCAATGCCAGCCGTTTGTTATGCGACTCACACTATATAGATACAAAACTTAGGCGAAGTTTTTTAATTTCAACTCTTAACAATAAATTAAAGGATACATTAAAAGAGTCAAAACGGGACAAACATTTGTTCGGGGAGGCGCTACCTGAAAACTTAAAAGCTAGCAAGGCTATAACTAAGTCTAGCCAAGATTTAAAATCTTATGTAGTAAAGCCTAAACCTCCAATTAAAAATGGCAGACCTAACAATTCTGCTAATCATTTAAACTGGAAGCACCCGCAGCCCAACACACAATATTCGAATCGGAAAGTGTCGTCGACAGCTCATCGGACTGCGGGTACCTCGTCGAGTGCTCACCGCAACGAGAAGACTCGCGGGACTGCGGCATCACGTGCGCACCGCGGCGGTGCCCACTATTACAAGAACCCGAGGAGGCAATAAACCAGCAGGTAACAAAACCAGCAGGCAGATTAAAATATTTCTTACACACATGGCGTAAGCTCACAAATGACAAAAATATTTTGTCCTGGATTGAAGGTTATAAAATACCTTTTTCCTCAGTTCCTATACAGGATAACTGTTACTGTCCTAAAAATATACTTAACGATAAATACGATGTATTAAACTTTAAGGCTGAAATTGATAAATTACACGATAAAGGTGCTATATCGGTGTGCCGTAGAGTTGATGGAGATTTTCTATCTAGTATATTTCTTGTGGACAAACCAAATGGCGAAAAAAGGTTTATTTTAAATTTAAAAAATTTAAATAAGTTTATTAACCCGCCACACTTTAAGATGGAAGACTTAAGAACCGCAATAAAATTAGTTACACCTGATTGCTATTTAGCGACGGTAGATCTAAAAGATGCTTATTTTTTAATACCGGTACATTCAGATCATAGAAAATACCTTCGTTTTCAGTTTCATAATACTTGTTATGAATTTAATTGCTTGCCATTTGGTTTGAACACTTGTCCACTGGTGTTCACGAAAATCATGAAACCGGTTATGGAACACCTACGGCTGCATGGATGGTTATCCACCGTTTATTTGGACGATATCTTGTGTATTGATAGTTCTTTAGACAAATGTACAAGAAATGTTAATGAAACGCTATGCCTCTTACAAAACTTGGGGTTTATTATAAACTATGAAAAGAGTGCAATCATACCCAAAACGCAATGTAAATTTTTAGGTTTTGAATTGGATATGAAAACATTTTGTGTGAAACCTCCACAAAAGAAACGTGATAAAATCAAAAAAGAATTAGAAAAATTTAGAACTACAGAAAAGTGTAAAATTAGAGATTTCGCTAAATTTATAGGTTTATTAATTTCTATTTGCCCAGGAATTGAGTATGGTTGGTTACACACAAAAATATTTGAGAGATTAAAATTTATAAGCCTGGGCGATAGTCATAACTATGAAAAAGTCATGAAAATTAATCATAATGTAATTAAGGATGATTTAGATTGGTGGTATAAAAATATTAGTAAATCTTCATGCCCTATTCGATCTCCAAATTATCATCTCGAAATATTTTCAGACGCTTCTTTGACAGGTTGGGGCGCATCTTGTTTAAATAAAAAAGCAAATGGGTTTTGGACAAATGAAGAAAAATGTTATCATATTAACATATTAGAATTGCTCGCCGCTCTGTTTGCCATAAAAATATTTGCTAAAGATCTTTTTGACACGCAAGTTTTACTTAGAGTAGATAACACTACTGCAATTTCGTGTATCAACCGAATGGGTAGTGTTCAGTTCCCCCATTTACACAAAATAGCTCGACAGATTTGGGAATTTTGTGAAGAAAGAAATTTATTTATTTATGCCTCATATATTAAATCATCTCAAAATATTGTCGCTGATTTCGAGTCTCGAAAGACACATTCTGATACGGAATGGGAGCTAGCTTCTTATGCTTTCTTAGACATTACTAAGGCGTTTGGTGTCCCTGATATTGACTTATTTGCAAGTAGATCCAATGCAAAATGCAACAAATATGTCGCTTGGCGAGCTGACCCATACGCTTTCTGTATTGACGCTTTTACGATAAAATGGAATGATTATTTCTTTTACGCTTTCCCACCATTCGCAATTATTCTTAAAACTTTAAATAAAATAATTGCAGACAAAGCTACAGGCATAGTTATTGTACCTAATTGGCCTACCCAACCCTGGTACCCTGTTTTTAAGAAATTGGTCAGTTCTAAGGTTATTTATTTTAACCCTAGTAGTGAATTGTTGTTTTTTGGTGATTCCAGGACGCAACACAGTCTGCACAAAAGTCTTACCCTGGTGGCAGCAATATTATCAGGGAAGCTCTACTGAAACGAAGCGTTCCCCCCTCTTCCGTAGATATAATGATAAATTCATTAGCCCCCAACACGCGTAAGCAATATGATTGTTACTTTAAAGAGTGGTTCAATTTCTGTCAAACACATAATATTGATTATCTAGCAGCATCGGTCCCAAATGTTCTTTATTTTTTAACTCAGCTTTATAATTCAGGCTACAAATATGGAAGCCTAAATTGTTGCAAATCCGCTTTATCTTGTATTTTAGGTTCAACTAGCATTAATGATGATAGAATTGCGAGGTTCATGAAAGGTGTTTTTAGATCCAGACCACCTCAACCGAAATACGAATATACTTGGAACGTTGACACTGTTTTAAACTATTTATCACAAATGTTTCCCAATGAAGAGTTAAGCCTGGAATTATTATCTAAAAAATTAATTACATTGTTGGCTATTGTAACAGCTCACAGAGTTCAAACTTTGTCAAAAATTGAACTTAAAAATATAATTTTTGATTCTAATTGTATATCAATTAAAATTTCACAACTTATTAAAACCTCAAAACCAAATACTCACCAACCATTATTAAAACTACCATATTTTCATGAAAAGCCCGAAATTTGTCCAGCCTTGACTTTGTTATGTTATAAAAATAAAACTGATTCGGTTCGTGTGTCTGACGATTTGTTCATTAGCTATAGGAAACCTCACACAAAAGTAACTACCCAAACTTTGAGTCACTGGATAAAAGACATGCTCCACAAAAGCGGTATCGACACAAGTGTATATAGCTCGCACAGCACGCGTCATGCATCCACGTCAAAAGCAAAAGCTGTTGGCGTGAATGTGGATACAATTAGGAAAACCGCGGGGTGGAGCATTTCTTCATCCGTTTTTGCCAGATTTTACAACCGGGATATTATTATATCTCATCTAGATGATTCTTTTGGTCGATCTATACTTCAAACTTAAGTAAAATAAAATAGTTTATGTTATTATATTAATAATGAGAAAAAGATGATTGCTTTTTTGTTTTTTGTTGTGTATTTGCTATTATATTTGCTAAAATATAACATTTAATAAATACATGTATTGAGAATACTAGTCTAATAATTTACTTTTGTAAAAAGGTCAAAATCATAATTCTAGAACGACAAATAGGTAAAATATCGATCTTGAGCATCTTTAAACATCTACAAGTAAATATTAATCGTGAGAATTGAGCAGCGTAAGCATAATTAATGATAAAACGAACTTACCTGTACGTGAAGTTCTATCATAATTATGCGAGCTGCTCAATTCGAAGCGATTAATATGACATCCCACCCGTTTAAGTGTTATACCCTCCCGCAACTATCAAGATCTATTTTCCTATGTTGTCAGTGATAATAAATAATCCATTTGTGTTTCAGGAAATGCTTTAAACTTAATGAGAATAAAATGGTGGTCGATCGGCGAGATCGGGTCGGACATGAGTGGGAGTGAATGAATGATTTTGTTTTTAATCAAAAAATTACTTTTAATTTTTAGATTCTTATTATTTTCTCTAAAATATTCGTGGTAATGGCCGAGAAATACGAAACAGTACTACAAGTAAATATTAATCGCTTCGAATTGAGCAGCTCGCATAATTATGATAGAACTTCACGTACAGGTAAGTTCGTTTTATCATTAAGAAAATGTCCTTTATCCTAGAGCAAGTACGTAACGCGAAAGCTTGTAAAAAATAGTAAAAATGTTTAGCTAGATGTATAGGTTTTTTTTTTATTTGTTAATCTTTCACGTTATTTTTTTTTTAACTTAACAGTAATAAACCTTTTAGCTTTTAAATCAGAATAACACAGGGGGGCCGAATATCAGTGTAAACATCACTAGACAAGTCAGTTCAGAAATAAATGCAAATTGATTCTCAATTTACTCAAATTCTACCAAAATCGTTTTCGTGTAGTATTATATATTATACCTACGCTTCACCAATTAATCAAATATGGCTGCCGTAAATTACAGGAAAACCAGCTGATTTTACCTTTTAAAACGCATCAGTAAGTGGCCAGCATACTAAGACATGCGGACAAATTGGAAACTAAAATATATGCACAGAAATGCTGTTTTCGCTTGACAGCTAGCGCCATCTTTATATGTCAAAATCAACTGGACGCGTTGTATACAAACACGACAGCTGTAAAACCTGCCAGGATGTGGGTTACCAGCTGATGTGTTTTGTTTTTGTTGTTTTCTTCTCTTTCTTACACGTAAGATTGAGCGAGAAGGATACAGTTCGCGTGGGAGCTCGTTCCCGGGTCTCCCGACAGTTATTTTGATAAAAAATGGGAGATGGAATGTTGCGCCAGACAAGGCTTTGAATCTCTGGTTGTTTTGGTTTTTTTTTGCTGTAGGCACAGGATACGATTTTGTTTTGTCTGCATGCCCTTTAAGTTTGGGGGATGCCCTAAGCATGAATAAGAGACCGATAGGGTATGACTTTTGTTCTTATATCTATGCTTTTGTTTCACTAGCAAATAATAGATATAATCTAATAGATATTTAAAAAAATGAAACAAATTAGTAATAATTAAGAACATTAATTATTCGATTTTACAATTTCTCTTATTTCTAATCGTTTTTCGGCACACCAATTAAATTCTTCAGATCGAAGTTTCCACCTGTAAAATAAAGTTTAATGTTAATTACAGAAGAATCCCGATTATTCGAACATCGATTATCTGAATATCTGATTATCCGGACTTTGTTCACGGTGGCTCTAATTACCGTATTTTTATATCATGTGCAGCAATGTTTTTTTTCAGCCTCATCATTATTGATTCCATAATTGAATCTTACAACAAGCGAAAATACAATACTCATATAAAAACTAGAAAAATGGTGGAAAGGCAGAATGGCCACTATATCTTAGCCACTGATATAAGATAAGATTAAAGTGTTTAGGTTGGTACCTATAACGTGTGACTACGGCTTTTCTTTTTGTTCTATCCTGAAAATCTTGTTTCATACTTTTTCAGAGTCGTTTTTTTTGTCGTAGTCGGGTTTTAGTTTTTTACTTTTTTTTATTTAACTATTTAGGTGTTAAATATTTTTTTTTACTCTTGACTTTTTGTCCGCTAGAGGGCGTGATTTTAAATTTGAGCAATATTTTGGAAATGTACAAGTGAGGCCCTTTCAAATGATACCAAACACGGCGTATTTATCTCCATTTTTGTTTTTTAAGCCTCACTTTTTGTCCGCTAGAGGACGCCAAATAGCTTTTTGTGACACGTCACGTAGCCTATGTTCAGCGGATAATTAAGACGGTTCTAACGATACCTCATATGTCGAGTACCGATAAGTAGATTAGAAGCTATGAGGGAACAGATGAAGATACACACATACATACATACATACAAACATACATACATACATACATACATACATACATACATACATAGCCAGTCAAAATCATAACCCTCCTTTGGCTTTGCCGTAGTCGGGTAAAAATAAGGGTCTGTCTCCACCGATCCCGGGATCCGATTTGATGTAACACGGATCCCGGCGATTTGTCTCCACGGATCCCGGGACTACTTTTCAATGTAATTATTGCATGCTGTATCTCCACATAATTATGTATTTTTACCCACGACGGAACGGAGACGGTATATGCGTTTGGGGTGAGAGGTTGTTTGTTTGTTTGTGTGTTTGTGCAAATACATGTTGCCATTTTTCTCCAAAACTACTAGTCCGATTTTGATGCAGTTTTCAGTTATGGGTTCGGGTTTGATTGGTGCATGTTCTTAAATAGGTGTTACGGTGACAACTCACCTGGGGGCGCTGCAGCAAACATTTTTTGTGCAAATCAAAGTTGCCATTTTTCTCCAAAACTTCAAGTCCGATTTTGATTCAGTTTTCAGTTATGGGTTTAAGTTTGATTGGTGCATGTTCTTAGATAAAAAAATAAAAGTAAAAAGTTTAAAATAAAAAGCAAAATTAAAAATTTTGAAAAAACCCACGACTGTTAAAAATTAATTGAAAAAAGGATAAAATAACATAAAACACCCACTTTAAAAAAACCCAAGTATGTCCTTCGGGGGCTGCCATTAATGAACTACACGGTCCCTTCGAGTTGCACACTACTTTTACTGATATATTGAGAGGTTTTAATCTAAACCCCAAAGCCCACAAGTGATTCTAGTGAACACAACATTGTTTTGCAATGTCCCGACGGACATTCTTGGGTTTTTTTAAGGTGGGTGTTTTATGTTATTTTATCCTTTTTTCAATTAATTTTTAGCAGTCGTGGGTTTTTCAGAAATTAAAAGGAACCAGTGAACGAAAGCATTGTTCTCATTAGAACTTATTTCAAATGGGTAAATAACTAATTTCACGACAAAAATTTTGATTATTTGTAAAAAAAATTTTAAGTAATAATGACATACCTTTAATTTGATCTAAACTTCTTTTTTTATTTCATGGTCGGTTTTTTCGGCTTCCAATCGCTTATGATATAATAGTTTTTTTAAATATTCCATTTCTTCATTCAAGCAACATTGCGATTTTCGGAGAGGATTTTAGAGTGTCATTTTCTGACCATTCAGCTTTAATTTCTGAAGATAAAGCTTCATTTTCTGACGCCTCAGTTTTAATTTCTGAAGCTTCAACTTTATTTTCTGACGCTTCAACTTTATTTTCTGACGCTTCAACTTTATTTTCTGACAGTCCAGCTCTAATTTCTGACACTCCAGCTTCATTTTCTGAATCTTGAGCCTCATTTTCTGAATCTTGAGCCTCATTTTCTGAATCTTCAGCCTCATTTTCCTTTAGGTTTGAATCCCTGAAACCGTATTCAGGGTATAAACCTCCGCCGCCGTCGCCAAAACCATACAGGGTGCGACCCTGGCGCTTCAGAGCGTAGACGATGTCCATGGCGGTGACGGTCTTCCTCCTGGCATGCTCGGTATAACATACGGCGTGACGGATGACGTTTACAAGGAACTCTCGAAGCACAACGCGGATTTCTCCGTAGACCAGACCGGAGATACGTTTCACGCCGCCTCTGCGAGCCAGACGACGGATGGCGGGCTTTGTGATACCCTGGATGTTATCACGAAGTACTCTCTTGTGACGCTTGACTCCTCCTTTTCCCAGACCCGTTCCTCTTTTACTCCCTCCTGTCATCTTCTCAACAGTTGGGTTTCAAACACAATAGTAATGGTGAACGAGTGTGCGTGCACGCACGAATTACGCGATCGACTGATAATGTCTTTCGGGTTTTTTTAATGTTGTGATAATGTGATTTTATTGATAATAGTACATTATCCTTTCGATTTACTCAAGGTTTTTTCCTCGACATTCCTACTTGACTTAAACAGCATTTTACAACAGTGTTTTCAAAGACTAAGAAAAAACAAAACAAAATCGCCTATAAGTTTTATACAACTGAAATAACAAAACATCACTACCGAGTCATCATCATCATCATCACCCATAAGATGTCCACTGCTGGACAAAGACCTCCCCCATAGAACGCCATAAAGAACGGCAACCTGCCGTTTGCCCGCGTCTCTCACGATGTCGTCGGTCCACCTGGTGGGAAGACTACCAACGCTGCGTCTCTCCGGTTCGTGGTCACCACTCGAGAACTCTCAACTAATACCTATAAAACAATGGTCAAACCCCTAAGTTGTATAGATCAGAATGTTGGGCCACAAAAGGGATTGAATGAAAGGCATTTACATGTGGCTGAGATGAGAATGCTTAGGGAGATGTGCGGTGTTACGCGAATGGATAAAATAAGAAATGAGTACTTAAGAGGAAGTCTGAAAGTGGCCCCGGTGACTGAAAAGTTGTGTGGAAACCAGTTGTCGTTTGAGAAAAATATCGTGAGGAAGGTTTTGAATATGAATGTGGATAAGAGGCCAAAAAAACGATGGATGTACTGTGTTAAGAATGATATGGTAAGAAAAAGAAAGAAGGTGTCTCATGAGATGACCAGAAACAGATAAGTATCGAAGAAGAAGGCATGCTGCGCAGACCCCAAATGAATTGAGATAAGGGCAAGAGGGCACAAATTCAGAATCAGAAGCTGAGGGTTTATTTATTCCCATTTGTTCCCTTCGATCTTGCCACGACTGTGTGGTGGCTGGCAATAACTAGTACCCCAGTGGTAGATGGCACTTATTTAGCATTCTGCCCCCTTCATAATCAAAAAGTAAGGTGGTTGATTCTCATTACGTACTACTGGAAATTATCAATTAGATTTTTCATTTTGATTTTAAGTAAAATTATCCTTACTAATATTATAAATGCGAGAGTAACCGATTTAAATGAAAGGTACACAGATAGTATAGACTCCGAGAAAGGACATAGGCTACATTTGAATGCGAAAAAAGGGTTGAAAAGGGGGATGAAAAGATGATGAAAAGATTCCCGACATCGGTCGCAATAACCAACATCGCATTGCAGGCGAAGCCGCGGGCGTCGCCTTGTAGCAAATATGTGGATGTGGAGTCTTTATTTAAAATACTTAGTAAGTACCTAAATCATTATTTAAACTTTTTTTTATTTCTTTTACATTTGCAATAATGCACTATTTAATGGCAGCCACCACCCTGGTGGAAAGCTCAAAGGGAACTATGAGAATCACAAAAATATCACCATCGCATGAGTTTCCTAAACAAAAGGTAAATAAAATCGAAATAAAAGTGATTCATAAACATAAAAAAACAACTCTCACAGGAAATTATTATATTATTTTATCAATGAACATTAACAAAGTGATAAAACCAGCTATGCTTTGAATTACACGAAATTCAACTCTATTCCTAAAGTCAAAAGTTCATTTCAGATGGACATGTAATAGCAGTATTGACAATGTCGTAAAAATGTTGGAAGTTCTATAATAAAATAAACTATAAGTGTAGGAGTTAAAGTTGTTTTTTCAATATGTTGTGTTGGTTTATATTGTGGGAAAGTGTCAAATCCAGTTTTAAGTAGGTAGTATTTATCGTAATTTTATCAAATAACAACTAAGGATCCTTGATAGGTAATGTAAAGTAAAGTAAAGTTATCTTTGTCAGTGACGTGAATTTCAATTGAAACAAACAATGAAACCGCTTATTTACAAATAAATAGGTATTTGATTAATAATTCATTAATGCACAAACATTGTATGTACACACGGCTACACATCAACCTATACATTTCCAGTTTACGCTGATCTCGCACGAGATCAGCGATCATTGTATACAATGCAAGACCAGCTTATACTGGAAATGTATAGCTTGATGTGTAGCCGTGTGTACTTATAAGTATGTGCACCTTAGTGCGTATGCACAGGTGCACTCTCTGTTCCTTTTTAGGGTTCCGTACCTCAAAAGGAAAAAACGGAACCCATACAGGATCACTCGGTGTCTGTCTGTCTGTCCGACCATTCCCCTTATCTCCGAAACTACTGAGCCTAAAGTTCTGAAAAGAATATAGAAATTAGTTCAACACTTAGGGATACGGGAAAACCTAAAAGGAGTCTAAGGTGCTAAAATAATATGGAAAATCTCTCAATATCTACTACAATGGTACGGAACCCTTCATGTGCAAGTCCTACTTGCACTTGGTCAGTTTCCTGTCATAGTCCGATGGGAAGTCAATCCGACACACCGGAGAGAGATCAGGCGCAGGACCAACGGCTTTCCGAGGCACGGGGGTACTATACCGCCAACTTCCAAACTCCGGGCTACTACTGGGAAATTTCTAATGAAAACAATAGCAGTTTTGGCCCGACCCGGGACTATCTCCCGCGCCCATGGCTAATCTCCGCTAAGATATTATTATCAAAAACTGGCAACTGGGCTTATCTCAGTTGTATACGTCCCTGTGTGCCTATTGGCCTTGTTCTGTTCTGTCTCCTGCTGATATGGAGGGAAGTGGAAACTATGTTTTTTCCTACTCCTCCGCTATTCTTTTCTGATTAATTTCGTTGCGGGATCCAAGACAGTTATATCGCTTCTCTGGGACTTCGTCGAGCTTCATTATCTCGGCGCTTTTCTTGTGGTCGCCACTGTTGATTCTGGCTAACAGGAGTTACAGTGGTTTGGGAATAGTGTGGCGGGCTTGTCCCAATGTAAAAAAAGATATTATTATGCAGGTACTTGCAGAATGGTGTATCGAAGTAACGTGGTACCTAACGTAGAGAACCCACTTATACTCAACTGAACATTGGTGGAACATTTTGCACGACGAAAAGGGCTCTTGCTACTTCATCATCATCAGCCTATAATGTTCTTACTGCTAGGAGCCTGGGACACAGGTCTCCTCTCTATTAGAGGGAATGGGGGCTATAATCCACTACGAGGGCCCAGTGCCGGTTGATGGTAGATGTCAAATGGCTTCGAATGTTTAATTCCAGGACATGACGGTTTCCTCACGATGTTTTCCTTTACCGTTTTGAGAGTAGTGGTGATGAAACAAATTACACATAGTAATGCTCCTGCCTGGATTCGAACCCACGACTAACAGCTCGTAAGTCAGGGCCGCCACCACTGGGCCACCGCTGCTTAAGAAAATTTTGTGATTACGAATTTTATGGTCCGATTTTCATGACGACATTGTCAGTCGAAATTACCAAAACATTATGATAAGAAGAATTTTGATAAAGTATCTCATTTTCAGCGTTATGTAAACAATACTATCATTAAAAAACAAACAAAGCCTGATATTAATTTGATATCAAATACTAAACAAGGTTCCAAATCGGCTTTAGCTTTTGACCGCGGTTTCTTTATAATTCGATCATGATTCGAAAGACACGTGGCGCCATCTATTATTTTCAGAATAACAAAAAATAAGACATCACACCTGTAATCCTTTTTTTTTTTTTGGTGGGTGGAAAATCATCGAACAACTCTGCCTAAACTTTGGACTATACTGGCATGACGGTCTACTAGAGGCGGAAAAGATACTTTGTAACTCTGTAATAATCATAAAGAAGTGGAAAATAAAGCAAAGGATTAAAAAAAATATGTTTAGATTTTTTTTTCTTTACAAAAGAGTAACACACACACACACGCACATTATCGATTATATTATTAAACTTCTTCTTACCGCAGATATGTTTACTTGAGTTACGATAAAAATAGCTGACTGAATTTGGCTAAGCCAACGATAACATTACTATACTCTTTGCGTTAACATGAATGGCGTGACGCACGGCGCCACACCGTCTCATGGTGACTTTCTTTGGTAATAACGAGATTAAAGTGCTAAGCTTGCTTTTGAATTTATAACAACTATCGAGCGTTTTCGTAATTCTTTCAACAGATTGATTAAAATGTTTTCGCGGTAGTTATGACGGAGTACAATTTCTGAACGAACAACCCACGTTCAACGACCTTTAATGTCAAAATGACATAATAATAGCAAACGTCAGTTTGGCAGCAATTTTCGCTGAGATTTTCGTTAGAAAAATATTCACGAAATTAGCGAAATGCGAAGGGAATTCATATTAGTTTTGTTGGGAATCATTTGCATATCGACCCTGTCATCGTTATTATCCGGATATGTCCAGATAGAGACGGATAAAATACTGTTAGACACCGTAGTCGGTGCAGTTGGTGCGGGCAACTTTTCGTATTGGCAATTAGGACACACCGGGCCTCTTCTGGTGGAATTGACGACTTTGTCTGGTGATGCGGACCTTTACGTGTCTGATACTGTGAGGTTTGTTGAACAAAATTGTAATTTTTCACGAGTTTTCTTTAGTTTTTCTGTGATCGGCTTTTTAGTTCAAAAATTTGATTTTGTTTGTTATTTTCAGGCTAAAACTCGTTTATTTATTTCTTGTTTCTTGTTATACAGCATATTACCTGTAAAAACAACGATTCATATTTCATTTAAGCCTTTTTACCCGACTACGCCCGAATGAGGGTTAAGTATAGTTTTTTATACAGTAGCAGTAGGTACCTACTTATAAATTATTTTTATACAGTACCTACATAAATGACTTTAAAATAAGGTCAGTGGGTCGTCTTATGGAATAAAAATCACATTGTTTTCAGACCCAGTTACGAATCAGACAAGAACAACTTTAGCTCAGTGACATGTGGTCCAGATATGGTCAATATACCATCAGAATTTCCCAGGCCAATTGGTGAGTTGAACACCTAGCAATATTTTTAATATGTTTAATTTTTCTCTTGAAAGGTGTAACTAATATATCATTTTGTATACTTACGAAGACAAGAGACACTTGTAAGAAGACAAGAATTTCCTGATCTAAAAATTTTGCATAAACTATGTGAACTTATGCTACTACCTACCTACAAGTTGAAAAAAAACACAGTGAACAACAATTTGAATGTTTGATTCATTTACCCACAGTTTTGATTTGTAATAATTTTTAAGGAGTAGATTAAGTAATTGTTTTCTCTCAAATATGCAATTATAATATTGGTAAAGTAGAACGAGGAAGCCTCTCCCACCGTAATACAATTTATAACTAGTACGGGGGTCAGCGTGAATTGGTTTGTAACAACCAGAATTTATTATTGTGTTCTGAGTAATTGGGTATCTAATTTTTTTAGCTTCATAGAAAATAAGTACCTAATGGTGTTAATTTTTTGTAAGGTTGTTATTCTTTTGGCAAATAAAGATTATGATTATGATTATCTGATGTGTGTGAAAAAAAAAATGCACTTCTCATTTTTGAATTTATGTGCATACTTATTGTAAAATCATCACTTGCTTGTGCAGGCAAACATCGTGAGAAACCCAGCTTGCCTGAAAGATATTTTTCAATGGCACATAAAGCCAACTCAGAGGCCCATGGTCGTCGTAAAGACTAACACTAGGTTAGGCACACACACTAACCCAGATATTTTATTTACATTCATAGAATAACTACAAGAGAACACTGTTTCAAGCTGTCACGGTTCTTATCTATATTTAAAATGTCACTTACGGGATATCTTCCGTGATTAGTATTTGTTTTGAGTTCCCGATATTTCGACGCTGTTGCAAGCGCCATGATCGCGGGTTAACTGGAAGATGCGGGTGGATGGAAAAATTGTTAGGAGCAGACGAATCTGTCTACCCTCTTTCTTTGTCTTTATCCCACGTTCAAAAGGTTCTGCATAAGAATGGCTATTACAAAACCAACGTTGGAGGAGTGAGACCAAAAAAGATGAGAACCGTCAGATCTACAGTGGAACGTCAACCAACATTCTTGCCATACCTTAGAGGAGTAACAGACAAGATAGGTCTTTTACTTAGTAAATACTCGATTGAGACCGTGTTTACTCCTCACAGGAAAATTGCACAAAGTCTGCGTTCCCCGAAGGATAAAATCCCGTAGGAACATCCTAGGGTGTATAAAATCGACTGCAGTTGCGGCAGCTCATACATCGGCCAAACGAAGCGAACTATCTCATGCCGCATCAAAGAACACATAAAGGCTGTGAAAAACAATGATGAACAGAAATCGGCCATAGTTGAACATTTACTGCAGTCAGGGCCCAATCACTGGATCGAATTCCACAAGCCACGTATTTTGTCAACGGACAAACATTACTTACCCAGGCTGACAAGAGAAGCAATTGAAATAAAGAAACACAAAAATTTCAATCGAGAAGATGGCTTTAAATTGTCAAGTACGTGGAATCCAGTTTTGAGTATGCTTAAAAGCAGCCAGCAACATATCAAAGACTTTAAAAAACCTGGTGATACTGTGAGTGTGTTTTGCCGTGACTTAGTGTCGAGTTCCAGTAGTGCGCGAAACAAAAGACAAAGAAAGAGGGTAGACAGATTCGTCTGCTCCTAACAATTTTTTCCATCCACCCGCATTTCTCCAGTTAACCCGCGATCATGGCGCTTGCAACAGCGTCGAAATATCGGGAACTCAAAACAAATACTAATCACGGAAGATATCCCGTAAGTGACATTTTAAATATAACTACAAGAGAGTCAAATAAAAGATGGAATGCAACAGAAGGTTGTCGACAATCGAAAATCTTCTTAAAGTCATATGATGAAAAGAAATCCCACAAGCTACTCAAAATGAGCAGGGGAAACATAAGACTAGTAGTAGGGATCGCAACAGGACACTGTGGACTCAATAGACACCTGACGATTATGAAAGTAAAGGAAGATCTCATATGCCCAGCATGTGGAGAAGCAGAAGAAACAAGTTTCCACCTTGTGGCGGAATGCACAATGTATGAGCCACTCAGATGGGAAATCCTAGGAACAGATGAGATTAATAAAGAGAAGCTTGCAGAAATCACTACCGAACAACTGGTGAGCTTCTGCAAGGCAACAGGAAGATTCGCGATGCCGACTACCAGTAACCAATGAAGGGGATCCACCAAAATGGGGAACTGGGCGAAATAATCCACAACGAAAGGACTGATCGCCCGTCTGGTGTCTGCCGGCGTCTCCGAAGATAAATAGAAAATAGAACCCAGATATGCTCACTGGGGAACTGGGCGAAATAATCCACAACGAAGGACTGATCGCCCGCCTGGTGTCTGCCGGCGTCCCCGAAGATATGCTCAAACTTAAAAGGGTCAAACTCCGTAAAATCATAGGAATTTTAACGGGTCACTGTTCCCTTAACAAACATCTACATAACAAAGGTGTAACAGACAGCCCACTGTGCAGAGGATGCATGGTGGCGGAAGAAACGCCACGGCACGTACTCCTAGAGTGCAGGAGCGTGGCAGATCACCGGGCACAAACTCTACGATCCCCATTAACTCTCCCGGAAGCCTGCAACAGTCTGGGAAGGCTGCTGCAATTCTGGGACGACCTATGTTGGTTGGAGTAGGTATTCTTAAAACATCACGCACAATGGCCCAATCAAGAGGCTAAGTGCGTTCGGATAAAAGCCCCGTTAAACTAAACACAATTCATTCATTCATTTTTTTTTTATTTATGCTCACAATTTCTTCAAGGTATTGGAGTCTTCGGTCACTGGTCCCACTTCCTCTCGGAGTACAGCATCCAAGTGTTCCTGGACACTTCAGCCGTGCTCAGCGAGGAACAGGTGCTGGCTATAGAGAGGGCTCATCGAGGACTTGGAGAGAAATATGGAGGTAACCTCATTTCATTGTCATTATCATGCTTTTATTTTCACGTACAGGGTGAAAGGGATACCGATGCTAAAGCGGTTACCATGTGTATTGTAGAACATAATTCTGAACCCACATAGAAAGATTGCATTGGTCATTTTTGACGTGATACCATTTTATAAATTGATGAATGCCGGCTGCACGTACGAAAAAGCATGACTCATTGTGACGTTCCGCCTGAGCCGAGCGTGCAAGCAATAGAGAGTCACGACCCGCCTAAGCGTTCGGCTTGTGATGCATCTATCTCTCTTCCACTCCACTTTAACTTTTTCATCATTTATTAGGGTATTTCAACAAAAAAATCTAAGGATGTTTACTAACTAAAAAAAATATGATTTTTTAGTCCGTCAGTTAGATTATCGAAAAATATTGGATACGTGTTTTTTGTTTTATCAAATTAATAAAAATTGACGAAAATAAAACGTGTCAAAGATCGTGGGCTTGTGACGTCACTTTCTGGTAAAAAACGTACGAAACTTTTAAGTCGCGCGACTTTTCAAAGCACTGTAACTGTATCGTCTACATTTATTGTTTACGTGAAAAAACTAAAAATACGTGTCCAAAATTTTTTGGAAATGTATCTGACGGACTAATTACATTTTTTTCAACTACCCTATTATACCAGATTCCCTTGTCTCCTCAGAACTGGACAAGCGTAAGGAGAAGCCAGCGACGCGCAAGTCTGATGAGGAGCCCAAACCTCGGTTCCTGAAGCTGCTGAGCATCCTCGATATGATCTTTGAGATGTTTGTCTTATAGGTAAGTTGAAGAACTTTAATATAATAATAATAATAATAATATTCCACAACTATCACACAACGCCATCTAGTCCCAAGCTAAGCAGAGCTTGTGTTATGGGTACTAGACAACTGATAAACATACTTATATATTTCTAAATACATACATATTATATATAAATTACACCCAGACACAGAACAAATGATCGTGCTCATCACACAAACATTTGTCCTGGGTGGGAATCGAACCCACGACCTCCGGCATAGCAGTTAGGGTCACTAACCACTAGACCAACAGGCCAGTCAAACTTTAACGTTTTTGATTTCACCTCACCAAGCAGCTTACAGCCATAGATACAGTTAAGTGGAAACTTGGAAAGACAGAAGGGAGGCCTTTGCGCTGCAGTGGAAGTGGGACACATCAAGCTCATAATAAATTATTATATTTTTTTACTCAGACCTCTATAACACATGAGTAGAAAAACGGCTCTATAGTACCTACACACCCGCCACACTATTCCCAAACCACTGTAAATTCTGAATGACCTCTATCGTAGCAAAGTAGCAAGTCGAGCCACTGACTACTTGGAACGACTATCAAAGAACGACTTAACGTACTTTACGAGGTTTTTTTTTTTTTTTTTTATTATAAATGGGCTTGCTCTTGACTTCAATCTTGCCCTAAGGGCAGAGATGATGTCGACGATGGAACGAGCTTACCCAGTACAAGCCTGTTTACTCGCGACTTAAATAGATTAGGGTTATATGAACTCGGAAAAACCGACGCAGGCAGGGAATTCCACTCCTTGGCTGTGCGCATAATAAAGGACCCAGCAAAGCGCTTCGTTCGAATGTGTGGAATGTCGACTAGGTATCGGTGGTACCCTGCAGTACGTCTAGTCTCCCGATGGAAGAAGGGAGATGGTGGGATCAGCTCGTGGAGCTCTTGCGCACACTCTCCGAAGCACAGTCTGTAGAAGACCGACAGACATGCGACTTTGCGACGGTGGGCCAGGGCCTGCAGTTTTTACACTAAATATCGTTAAAAATCTGTCGCAAAGTCGTATCGATGTCAAATTTCGTTAATAGATTTTCAGCTTTATTTCAACAGTTTAAGGTTCAAAATCTATTAAAGAAAGTTTACGATTTTACGAGTTAGCGACATTCGTAGCGTCGTTCTTAGTGTAGAGACTGCAGCCCCAGGCTATGTAGCTTGATAACCAGCTTATCGTCACCAATTAGCCTCGGTACGGTACGGAGGCAAGCGGTGCTTCACCTAAAGATCCTCTTTTTTTTACTAACCTGCACTGTCCCACTCCTGGGCAAAGGCCTCCCTCCACTCTTTCCACACCATCCAGTTTTGACGGAACAGATCTAGTTATATTATTATTAGATCCTTAGATGTTAGGCCTTTGCCAAGCAGTGAGACAGTGTGGGCTAAGGAAAAAAAAATTAGATCGTCTTACTTCTTCGATCAATAATAGTACTAGATTAAGCATCAGGAACAAAACTAAGTCGCTCAAGTGGCCACGTTTGCACACACGTAAACATCTACATAACATCTTAGAAAAAAGTTCAATATTATTAACAACTTCAGATGATTATAAACCTTAATACTTAAACATAACGTTTAATTATCATTGTAAAGTATATTTATTTAAGCCTTTTCATCGGAGAAAGATTAGAAGCAAAACATTTTAAATGTCGCTCCAAAATAAAAAGTCATCAGTACAAAATATATTCATTCTAAAATGAAACATAAACTCTAAGCAATACGGTTAAAAGCATTTTGTGTACAATGTCGTGCTTATTCTATTGCGGAACTAGCTTTCCCTGTTCAAGAACATGATACAATAGTTGGTGCGTTGTAGCAAACATTTTTACAGTTTATATGTTTAAATATTATGAAAAAGCACATAATGATATAAAATTACCGAAAAAAAGATATTCCTTCCAAAACCTTGGTGTTACGGTGGTTATTTACACAGTTTTTGAACGCATACTGCGGCATTTTGACGTCTTACTGTTGGCTATGATTGGACCATACTAATTTGAAATAAGACCACAAATACTTTTGTGGTCTTAAGTTTCGGGCCGTTTTTGAAGCGCTTATCGGGAATCTAGTACATTATTGATCGAAGTCTTACTTACTGTTTAATATAAGATATTTAATTTACCTATTTATATTTTACTTATTCCAGAGCTTATGGTGGTTATTCCGCTGCCACAGGAGATTGACTCAGCGTGATAGATACGATCACGCCAACGCTTTATAAAAGGAGGTAGGCAGAGAAAAACGCTTCGGTTCAACATGGCGGATAGGGTGTTAATATGGTGATTTGTAAAGGTACAATTTAAAAGGTGACAAGTGACCGCAGCGACAGTGTCGTAGCGACAGACTGCAGTGGCTAGAAAGCTTTCTAAATTAAAATAATCATTTTATTATTAAGTAACTGCGGGATCTCGCGCTCCCGTCGGGGCTGTGGGTTGTTCGAAAGAGATACCGCGGCCTCGACACAAAGGGCTAAGAAGGAACATGGGTGGTTTTAAGTCAGTAGAAGTCTGACACTCCCTTCTGCTCTGTCCAGAGCGGGAGGAGTCATTTGATGATTTCACATCCACCAAAAAAAAAAAAGCTACACTGTCGTTGCGGTCATTGTCGACTGCAATGCCTTTCGAATTGTATCTTAAATTAAATACAGGTGAAATAAAAGTGCTGAAAAACAGTTAAGTTTAGATTTTATTAATTTTATGAATGAGGCAGCTTTTTCTCTAAAACTGAATGTGATCTGAATTGTAAATATTATGTTTTTGTAGTATTTTGTGTAGCCTACCAATTGCCATGACGTCATCATTATTATTGCAGTGTGAAAAAGAGATGGCACTAGTGTTTATAAATAGCTCTGTCTCTTTCTTACATTGACGTCATAGTAAGGGGGCGTCCATTAAATACGTGATACATGTATGGCGATTTTTCGGTCCTCGCCAGCCTAGATTTGATGTCGTGAGATTTGACTTGACCCACTCACCCCCCCACCCCCTAATGTCTCGTGAGATACTTTCCCCATAAACGCCTCACGTAATTAATGGACGACCCCTAACCCAATACCGGGTTTCATTATGTTCTTTTTGTATTATATTTAAAACTAGCTTTATTATACAAGTTATATGTATATTAGCTACTGCGGGTTGTTCGAAAGAGATACCGCGGCCTCGACACAAAGGGCTCAGAAGGATCATGGGTGGTTTTTAGTCAGCAGAAGTCTGACACTCCCTTCCGCTCTGCTGAGCGGGAGGAGTCATTAGATGATTTCCCAACCGACTTCTCAAAACGGAGGAGGTTCTCACTTCGAGTGAGATTTTTTTTTTCTATGTATGTACAGTGCGATCAAATTATCTTGGCAGGTCTGAACATAGGCTCTGCGAACTTTTACGCATGTAAACTTGTGAAGAAAACTGTTATTGTCAGATAAACCAATACCTAACCTATACGATCAGAAAATATCTAATTTAAACAGAAATGCAAATAAAATAAATATCATAACACTTTTATACAATAATTGTAACAAAATAACCTGCACGAAGTTCGGACCTGCCAAGATAATTTGATTGCACTTTACACCGATTACGCCGAGATTTATGACCCGATTTACGTGATTCTTTTTTAAGTTTGATGCGGTTTAGTTACCATTTGGTCCCATAAAAATTTTACATAGTTTGGCCAAGTAGTTTTAATTTTATGAACATTGAACTAGTGTCAAAGTTTCTAAACCGCCTCAAGGGCTTCTGAAATCCCCACCGTTGTTCCCACGTTGCCGTCGTGGTGGGGCTTGTGTGTCTCAATGACCCTTGGGGCTCTGCCGGTAGATATACTCATGCCGGAAAGGTCCAAGGTGAGAGACCAGACAAAGAGGGACACGCGAGGGGCACACCGCCCGGAGACGTGAACAGTGTTCGGGTCCTCGGGCGCTGTGCCTGTCGGACGAAGAAAACCTACTCGCTGCTCTCTGGTTCGCGTCTGCTCATCAGACGTGACTGTGAGAGCAGTGAGCAGGCGGAGGGAGAGACGAGAGAAGGAGATAGGGACCATACCCTCTAAAAGGAACAATCAAAATGAACGGAACTATCGAAACAGTATTACCCCAGGGCGGTACCAGCTGCTTAGCAGCTGGAGAATCCGCCACGTCTCCACTGGAGGCGTCAAGCCCCTCGTATTCTGGGGGGGGCAACGACAGTTCTTCTTCACCGCTTGCCAGAGGCAAGAAGGGCCGAGGAGGCTCCCGATCCGAGGATGATGCGATCGGCACATTTAATTGGCCTGACAAAATGTCAGAAAAGTGCGGCGATAAGGCTGCCGCCAAATTCTGGCGGAGGAGCTCACCTGGGCGGTGGAGAGATGCGGGGTCGGAGTCTGACTCCGTGTCTAGTGCCGAGCTTACACTAGACACGGAGTCAGAGACCGCCAAGAGCTCTGGGCGCGAAGGAGTGGGCTCTGCTACGGAGAACGCAGAGCGTTTCCCCCTGAGTGGGCGGCGTAAGGGCGGTAGGGGGAGGCGGCTCGCTTTCCAGGAGGCTGGCCGGCGAGCCGCGGAGGGCGCCGGAGAAGGAACTCACCTTAGTCGGAGGGTTCTCTCCTCGGCGTCTTCCGACGGTGAGCCGGAGCCAGCGACCGGGACGTCAGACGAGATGTCCATGTTACGGGCGGAGGTCGCCTGTTTGGCGGCTGCTATGGAAGATCTCCAAAAGGAAAATGGGAGGCTCCGAACAGAGTTGGCCGGGCTCCGAGGAGCCTGTCCCAGGGAGGTGCCTCAAGAGGGGTGCGAGCGCTGGCAAAGCCAGCCCCCACCTGCCGATGACCAGGCCCTAAGCTTGATTCGGCAGGAGCAGGCTGCTCTCCACGCAAGGATTTCCTTCGTGGAAGCCATTGTCCTGCGCCCCTCTCTGGGGGCGGACAAGGCAGCCCCAGGCCCAGGTGCGGGCGCTACGGCCGACGTCCCCAAGGGGGGGCCGTCCGGTCAGCCCACCGACGTCACCAAGGCGGGGCCGACCGGTCAGCCCACTGGCGTCTCCATGGCGGGGCCGTCCGGTCAACCCGTTGGTGGGGCCAAGACACCCAACGGAAAGCCGACTCCGGCAAACCCAGCACCGGTTAATAATAATAAGGCGGGTCCTGAGAAGGGCAAGACGGCTGCCCAAAAAAAGGGCAAGGCGCCAGCGCCAGAGCTGGACGTGCCACCCCCACCTACTCCGCCTCCAGAGCCTGCAGTGGCTGAAGACGGTTGGCGGGTGGCCGGGGAAAAAAAGAAGGGGCGAAAAGCGGCCCAAAACGCCAGGCGGGCCGAGCGCAAGCGCCTAAACGGCGCGCCGGTCCGGCAGACCCCGAGTGCTCCGCGTAGGGAGCTGAGTGAGCTGGACCGGGAGTTCCTCCTAGAAGTAGCGATCGTGCGGGCTTGGGTGTCCGGTGATAAAAGGCCCGACGACGTCATCATCGAGGAGGCCAAGTCCGAGATGCACCGATACCGGCCAGGAATCGCCCGGCGTGGTGTATGGGTGGTCCCAAGAGCTGTCGCACCTGCGAGAGCAGTGTGCGGTGGCGCGGCGCCGGCATCGCAGGCTCCAAGCCATTGAGGCGGAGCTGTATCAAGGGTACAGAGCGGCGAAGACCGCCCTCTCCGAGGCTCGTCGGCGGGCCAAGGCTCAGGCCAGCGAGGAGCTGAAGTCTCTGCTCCCCCCCCCCCCCCGACGCAGAGTCTTCGGCCTGACCTCGTGGAGGACGTGGTGAGCGCTCTGTTCCCTTCGCGAGGGGAGCATCCTCCCCCGCCACCTGCGGAAGGTCCGGAAGCGGACCATTCAGGAGAAAGAGATACCGCGGCCTCGACACAAAGGGCTAAGAAGGAACATGGGTGGTTTTTAGTCAGTAGAAGTCTGACACGCTCTTTCGCTCTGCCCAGAGTGGGATATTTAATGATTTCCCACCGCCAAAAAAAGAGCCTTGGTTGGTTTGACGTTTGACGACCGCCATTTGGCGGCCGGGACCACCGGTATATACGTGTTTTTTTTCAGACTTCTACTTACTCAAAACCACCCATGTTCCTTCTTAGCCCTTTATGTCGAGGCCGCGGTATCTTTGAGACCAACCGGCAGCCGTGTATATACTTGCCTTACGAGCAGTAAGTCGTGGGTTCGAACCCAGGCTGGCGCATTTTTATTTAGCCTGCACTGTCCCACTCCTGGGCAAAGGCCTCCCCCAATTTCTTCCAAGAGCTCTTTTCCTGTGCCGCCTTTAACCAACTCTCATGGCAGGCGCATTACTTTATGTAAATTATTTCTTTAGTTGTTCTTGTATAATAAAGCTATAATAAATTATAATTTTGGAATGTAAGTTTGTAATATTGAATTTTATCAGCAAGCAAAATAATTTCTAGATTTAATCGTATCAATGCTTCCTGATTTAGTTAGGTTAGGCATAAGGTAAGGTTATTTTTTTTATTAAAATCGGTGATGTATGTGGTCGCACGCGCGACTCCTGAGTATGAGGTCGTTGGTTTCGATTTCCAGGTCAAGCTAAGTGTTGTTGAGTTTATCCATCAGGAATTTCTCGGTAGCAGCCACGAATTCTGGATTTCTGGCAATAGGCTCGCCACCGGATACATGGGACTTAAATATAATTCGTAAACTGTGGATGTATTATTAGTATAGAACTTTTGTTGGGACGTGATATAGGTTCTATAGTTAGATGAAATGAAATGTCCAATTCTATGTTGCACTATGAATTTAATAAAGTATTTGCTATAACTAAACACGGTACAATACTACAATAAATGATTGATGCGAGTAACGGGTAGTAACCGACTATATGTGTTGTCACGGGGACGCGTGGTTTCGAACTTAACTTGACGGTGCAACGTCATAGGCCCATAAAAGCTCGCAAGTGGTGTGCATGTGTGGGTAAACATACCGCTACATTAGGTACACCTCAGCCTATCCCTACGTGGATTTATTTTTAATTTTATAGCTTTGAAGAAATAAGACATTTTGATCTATTTTATTGTCACAATAGGGTATTTCACCCAAAAAATCTAATTAGTCCGTCTGTTAGATTATCGAAAAATATTAGATACGTGTTTTTTGGTTTCTAAAATAAATAAAAATTGACGGAAATAAAACGTGTCAAAGATGAGTAAAAAAGTACTAACCTTGTGACGTCACACGACTTGACACGAATTTTCGAAGCACTGTATCGTCTTCATCTTTTGTTTACGTGAAAAAAGAAAAAATACGTGTCCTTTATTTTTTGGAAATCCATCTGACGGACTAATTAGATTTTTTTGGTGAAATACCCTATTGTGACAATAAAATAGAATAGATAGTGTGATAGATAGATAGTGTGTATTAGTTTCAAAGTTAGTATAGCATCATTGGTTTTTCTATCAGGGGCTTTAAAATGGCCACTTTAGGTCATGAATATAAATGAATGCGACTGCGATGCGATTTATGAATTGCATAAATGAATGCGACTGCGATGCGATTTATGAAATCCGTAAAATGGTCACAGACGCAGAACTTACACAGTGAAACCTGGTTAAGTGAGACCTCAAGGGACCTGAAAATTTGTCTCACTTATAGAGGTATTCCACTTACCCAGTGTCTCAGATATCCAAATCTGTCTCATGGGACCCCAGTATGAGTTCCAGTTAGAGGTTTCACTGTATTGTTTTTTTTTGATTTTTCAAGGTCTTTATTTAAACATAACATTAAAATCTGTTTACAAATGATCTTATTCTATTTGTACACAAGTCGGGATTTACTTTGTTACATAGGCTAAGTATGATGTCGCCTTTATAAAAATCAAAACATAATTTTACAAATCTTATTTTAGCGTTGAATTCACTTATTGATTTACATCGGTTAGTAACTAGGTATGCGAAGGTCTTAGTAGGACCCACATAATATTTACTTACAATGTATACATGACATACAAAATGTACGTTTTATTTTAACATAATAATAAAAGTAACATAAAAATTATTTTATAGTAGGTAGCGGGTAGATTTGCAAAGATCGCGAATACACGGCCGGCAAAGCGACGTCGGCTAGTAATTACGTGAGCTATCGTCATGATACGTCACGAAGGAAGTAGTTATTGGGGGAGTCTATATCGATAATACGTTCGAACGTAAGGCAATGTCGTTAGCCTACTGTTACCTATTTTTGATATTAGCATATTTCGGTGTGATGGGTTTTTGTGCAAATAAAATTTACGTGAGATTTTGAGTATGAAATCTTTTAGAAAAGGATACTGTATGCGTGTGTGTAGTTCTTTAAGGTTTGTCCGAAATGGTGTGTTGTATGATAATTTAAAGGCTTTGTTTTGGATAGTTTGGAGCTTATTATACTTTGCATCAGCCACACTGGACCAGACAGGTGCAGCGTAGGTTAAGCAAGGTCTGACCAATGTAGAATAAATAAGTAGTTTAGTTGTGGGACTGAGAATGGATTACTGACTGTATTATGAAAGCTCCATTTAAAGCTTTTTAACGCAATTCATATTATGACCTGCTAAAGTTGCCAATTTAGACACCTTGTATAGTACTAGTGGCTGCTGAATTTGTGCCAAGCTGATAGCAATAGGCCACACACAACAACACAACTAGTGGCTCAGCATCGCGGGCTGGCACGACTAAGGGTCGGGGAGGAGTAGGTTCTACTCCTACCCGTATTACATGGGGCTTAACCTTTTGACCGCCACAGACGACAAGCCAAAAAGTACCGTAAGTCGACTTAAGATAATTTTTTGCTTGTTCGGCTTGTCGTCTATACGTGACTGTGGCGCTCAAAAGGCTAATATAACTAGCAAAACATGTACAT
Organism: Diarsia dahlii; assembly: GCA_949775195.1. Classification (NCBI taxonomy): domain Eukaryota; kingdom Metazoa; phylum Arthropoda; class Insecta; order Lepidoptera; family Noctuidae; genus Diarsia; species Diarsia dahlii. The sequence goes on along the minus strand of OX459217.1, from coordinate 11,578,296 downwards.
GTACAGTAGAATCCCAGGAAAATCCGTATAATCGATTTCGAAGTAAAATCAAACAATATAATTTATTTTTTATTATAGATAGTGTTTCAAATACGGTAATTAGAGCCATGAACAATGAGTCCGGGTAATCGGATATCCGGAATTCTACTGTATAAATAATAAAGACATTAGGTACTCTATGTAACTTTTTGTAATTGTATATCTCAAAAAATAAATCTAAGTATTTATATAGTTTTTTATTAACATAACCTGCCACGGGAGGCCTTCCAAGTGTCTTCCGGTTCGCGGTCGCCACTCCAGAACTTTTCGGCCTCATTCGGCCATCCGTTCTCCGAGCAATGTGCACTGCCACAGTAAGTTTGGCAATAGTATTATTCCCGTACAAATAAAAATCTGTGTAGTCCGTCAGTTAGATTCCCGAAAAATATTGGACAGTTTTTTTTTTCTTTTTTCACGATTACAAAAAAATGAAGACGATACAGTCACAGTGCTTCGAAAATTCGTGTGACATTTCATTTCACTACTTTTTTTACCGGAAAGTGACGTAACAAGCCCCCACTCATCTTTGAGGCGTTTTATCGTCGTAAATTTTTATTGATTTGATAAAACAAAAAGCACTTCATCACTATCACTACATAGTGTAAAACAAAGTCGCTTCCCGCTGTCTGTCCCTATGTATGCTTAAATCTATAAAACTACGCAACGGATTTTGATGCGGGTTTTTTAATAGATAGAGTGATTCAAGAGGAAGGTTTATATGTAGCACATTCCACCCGTGCGAAGCGGGGGCGGGTCGCTAGTATCCAATATTTTTCGATAATGTAACTGACAAACTAAACAATCATTTTATTTTTGTAAAACATTTCTACTCTTCGCACCATGATTACGGATAAACTGAAGTAATTGCGAGTTGGAAGCTGTACCTACTTATCGTAATCATCATCAGCCTATAATGTTCCCCCCACTGCAGGGACTAAGGCCTCCTCTCTAGGAGAGGAATGGGCTATGATCCACCACGCGGGCCCAGTGCGGGTTGGTAGATGTCACATGTCTTCGAATTTTTTGGTTCTAAGACATGCCGGTTTCCTCACGATGTTTTCCTTCACCGTTTTGAGAGCAGCGGTGATGAAATAAATTACACAAAGTAATGTGCCTGCCTGGGTTCGAACCCACGACCTACTGTTCGTGAGTCGGGGCCGACACCACTGGGCCACCGCTGACAACGGTAACTTGTTCATATTAGCGGGTATTCCAACTCGGTCAGGCAGTTGGGTACGTCTAAGTTACCTACTGATTTTGCGCCTATTGATTTTTCGAATAGGTCGAACCTACGCTGCTATGCGCAGATAAATAAGAAGTTGCAGAGAAAATTCTCAGAACTAAAGGAGCAAGGGCGAGCGAAGCGAGCTCGTAAATTGTAACACCCTGCCTCGGACAGGTGAGAATTGTTACGACCCAATTTTAAGGAGATACTTGATCGACAAGAGATATCACTGCAAGATACAAAAGAAACTAGGCCGTGAGAGCGAGCGAAGCGAGCTAGTTTTAAAATAATACCTTGCCTCGAAAAAATTCTGATATAATAAAACTTTGATTGCGGATAAGCAACAGTCATAGAAGATAAAAACTGATACCAGGGTAGGTTCTAACCACACGATAAAGAAGAAGAAGATAAATAAAATATCGTAGTCAAGCGTGATTTAATTTTATTTACAGACTAATAACAACAACACAAATACACTGATTTGAACACATTCAATACTTTGTCAAGAAACAATTATTATACTAATTCATTTTATTTTAAATTAATACAACAACAGTAGAAAAAAAATCATTATCTGGGAAGAATGTCGTGGAACAATAATAATTAACACTCGGTTCCAAGCACCCAGCGTATGGGTCGAACAATAATACGTTTGTGTGCCCACAACCCGCCTCCGAGTTGTCACAAATTAGCTTACTGTGACAGCAACCTTGTTATTTAGACCCCTAAGGAACTTTTTGACTAGCGTAAAAAAAAAAATACCAGTTGAATTGAGAACCTCCTCCTTTTGGGAAGTCAGTTCAAAATTAAAACGCTGTCATCTAGAATCGCTTACAAAATTCTTGACACAAGTTTGTGAGACGCAAAGTTCCTTACACCATGTTTAATAAACAGTAAGAATTAATCTTGTTTTTTTTTGTATGGCTCTATGTCCATATTGTATAGTGGTTGAGTTGCTCGACTAGATTTAAGTTTCGGAGCTTATAATCAAGTAATTTCACTCCTAAACATAATACAGTGGTTCGCGTAGACGCCAGTACGTCAAGGTACTACAATCTGTCAAAATTTATTTCTTTGGGTGCCATACACCCAGCATATGAGTCGAACAATAATTCGTTTGTGTGTTCACAACCCGCCTGCGAGTCGTCGTTATACGTAGCTATAGATGACTTGGCAATTTCGGGCATACAAAAAGGAAGGTGGTAATAGGTTTTCAACTGTATTACTAAAACATTAGGTTAAAGTTTGATTGGGAAAAATTGACAGTTTTGGGCACCTTAATGTGCTGGCGAATGTACATAGTGTAGAAAAAACCCTAACACAACAATAAGTGTACAAAAATGCAAAAGTAACATGCAAAAGCTATAATTGACTACTTCAAGCCCAGGCCCCTTGTCTACAAACACTTGGATTGTATTTAGATTCGGAAGTTATATAGGTATCTATCTCGGTTACTTTTGTAACGCCAAAACAAGATAGCGAGCGTTAAAGTATTACGTAACGAATTTGGGGGGAGAGAGGTCTTGTAAAATGTTACGATGCGTTACTGGGGCGGGATGGGGGTTTGAGCTTCGTGTTACGTAACGTTGTTTTTTAACCCTTCAGTACGGTCGCCAAGAGAGATGGGACCCTCACGCATGTTTATAAACGTTTTTTTTTCCCATTTAAATTTTTAGGTAAGAATAATAATAATCACTTGGTGGTTACGTGCGTGTAACGTTTTGTTTACTAGGGGGAGGGGGTACAGAAAAACGTTACGGCGCGTTACATGGGGGGGTCAAATATGTCCAAAAGTTGCGTTACGTAAGACTTGATATGCACCCATAGACATACGACTTGACGAATCGAAATCGAATCAAAGTGTTTTAGCAAATAAGAGGCCTGATCAAACTAAAGCGAATCCCGCTTAATATATCAGATCTTCTTTTTATAAAACTTAATAAATAAATATTTTGGTACGAACATCACTTAGCTACCTACAAATTATGTTTTGTGAAATACGTTACCATTTTTTGGTATGGCCAGAGTAATAAGACAATTTTTGGAGAGGTGATAGAACCCCAGAGCTACATCATATATTTTAAACAAAATAAGTCAGCTGTTTTTTTTTTTTTGCTAAAGGTGAAAAGATCTGTGAACATTGGACAATATCTGAATTTAGGTTGTAAAATATTTCTTGACACGTAAACTCAAATGCTTATGGCAGTTATTTTTTACAATATTGCTTACATAACTTGCATTACAAAGTCACAAACAAAATATAAGGCATACAGTTGCGTGCAAAAATACCGACCCACCCAGATATATCCCGATATCGAATGTTTTGTACTCAGAAATAGGGTAGTTGACAAAAAAATCTAATTAGTCCGTCAGATAGATTTCCAAAAAATATTGAACACGTATTTTTTCTTTTTTCACGTAAACTAAAAATGAAGACGATACAGTGCTTCGAAAAGTCGTGCAACGTCACAGTTTGGTCCATTTTTACCAGACTGTGACGTCAAAAGCCCCCTCTCCATGATCTTTGACAAGCTTTAATTTCGTATTTTTTTATTAATTTGATAAAACAAAAAACACGTATCCAATATTTTTCGATAATCTAACTGACGGACTAAACAAAATCATTTTTTTTTTAGTCAGGCACTCTCCATGATCTTTGACAAGCTTTAATTTCGTATTTTTTTATTAATTTGATAAAACAAAAAACACGTAGGTATCCAATATTTTTCGATAATCTAACTGACGGACTAAACAGAATCATATTTTTTTTAGTCAGGCAACTACCCTATTGATATCTCCTTTTTTCGACCACCCCTCCCCCTTGGTGAGATTTATCAAAATGCGTTAACCTGTGATTGATTGCGTTGGATTTCAGGCCACGATCAGATATTTTTGCATGTAAGTGTTCTTATAATAGAGATCGGACATTCGGATGCTTAATCACATAAAGCGTGTTGACAAAAAAACTACCTGTTGCATTCAATCAATCAATCAATCATTTATTTTGTAAAACATAGGTAAGTATTACAGATAGTCTTTGTTAAAAATGAGCACTATATTTTGCCAATATTATGGCGTACAAAATTACATTAACATATTTATTAGGTTCTTCTTCTTTTCAATTATTAACCAATATTAAATTTCTATGTGGAGTGGCTCAGAATGATGTTCTGAATACTTGCTAACCGAATAGCATTGGTGTCCCTTCCAAAATTTATTTTGTTTTTTAAAATCCAAAGAAATCTGAAAAACATATATAACACTTTCAGTGCCAAGCACCCAGCATATGGGTCGTACAATAATTCGTGTGTGCCCACAACCCGCCTCCGAGTCGTCGCTATACGTAGCTATAGATGACTTGTGCTCTCACGGAATACAAATAAAATTTGATAAATTGAACTTGGCATATGTCAAAGAAGCCGCTTCTATACTTTTGTACCCTTTCCCATAAGCAAAGAAGAAACATACTTTAGGTAAAATATGCACCCAAATATCCGCTCCCTACATAAAAATCTACAACAAAATAATTTACTTATCCACACTAGGCTCTCTAATCATCCTTCTTAACAGTTTTGTTGGCAGCTAGTTTCTTCTTGTGTAAGAAAAACTTCCGCTTACGCTTGACCCTATGCTTCTGGTGTCGAGAAATGCAAGAAGCCACTTCCATACTTTTGTGCATATGTCGGAAAACACCTTCTTTAGTTAAAAACAAACATTTTTTAAAAGAATATCCATTGTTTCTATGGAGAAGAATACGTACCATAGAAAACGACCAACCCGAACCGTGCACCTTTTGTCGACGTTTTATAAGTCCCCATGTAGGCCTATCTATCTATCTATATAAATAAAGAGAGAAGTCCTGACTGACTGATTGACTGACTGACTACGCCCAGCCCAAACCCTTGGACCTAGAAAGCTGAAATTTTGCACAGAGGTTCCCTATATAATGTAGACAAGGAATAAGGAAGGATTTTTCGAAATTCAACCCCTAAGGGAGTTAAATAGGGGATGAAAGTTTGTATGGAAAATCGTCATTTTCACGCGGGCGAAGCCGCTGGCAAAAGCTAGTGTGTAATAAAATATTTTAATTTTGAAATATGCATATGAACATCCGATCCCTACAACAAATAATTTACTTATCAACACTAGGCCTTCTACTCATCCTTCTTAACAGTTTTGTTAGCGGCAAGTTTCTTCTTACACTCCTGATAGATGCCGTCCAAGTCGAATGCGGCCTTCACATTGTCTTTGGAGAAGAGGAACCTGAAATTTTGGAGAAATTTAACGTCAGTTTTTTGTTTATTATGAACAAAAACATTTTATGTTACAATGTTAATATTTAGTTTAGGTAAAAAAACGCATAATCATATAGATTTTAAAAGAAATAAGGATATGGACGTATACCTATTATTTCTTTTAAGAGGAACCTGAAAAAAAATTACATTATTATTTATTAGGCAAGATTATAATAGTCCAAGATCCCAGGGCCGCCAGACGTCACGTATTTTCTGACGAAGGAAATGTGGACGATTGAGTAGTGTTAGTATGAACTAAGAACACACTATTACCAGCTAGCTTGCTTGGACGGCCAATTTTCAGGTATCAGGTCATCAAGGTACACAAAAACATTACTATATAACTTCACGTATTTTCTACTAGCTGATTTTTACGTAAAAATAAGCAATATCAATATCCATAAAAATAAGTTGCCAATACTCGCAGACACTTCCTAGCGGCCGTTTTGCTTAACAGACGCTTTAAAGTTCCCAAAAAGTTTAGACTTAAACGTATTGTGGCTGTTTACCTGAGATCGCATGGCATCGCTCGTGTGGCTGACATACAGACCTCCACTGGACTCATTCGGTGGGCATTCAACAGGATCTGTCCATTGCCTGTGTCTTCAGAATTTTGTTGAAAACGTTGCTTTCAACGCTCGGATGCATTTTGGAGCGCCTGCCCAAATTAGCATGGCAATATCCCGATCAATTAGCTTTAAGTATTAAATAATAAGGCGTTCAGTATTCTTTAAAGTGTCTGTTAAGCAATACGGCCGACGGAAAGTGTCTGGGAGTATTTGCGACGTATTTTTAAGGATATTGCAAATATACGTAAAAATCAGCTTGTAGAAAATACGTGAAGTACCTAAGTGATTTTTTTGTGTACCTTGATGACCTGATACCTGAAAATTGGCCGTCCAAGCAAGTTAGCTGGTAGTAGTGTGTTCTTAGTTCATACTAACACTACTCAATCGCCTACATTTCCTTCGTCAGAAAATACGTGACGTCTGGCGGCCCTGGGATCTTCGACTATAAGCATCATACTAGCGTAGACTTTTCCCAACTATGTAGAGGTCGGTTTCCAGTTTAAGCAGATGCAGCTGAAGGCCAGTATGTTACATGGATGGAGCGACTGCCTATCTGACCTCCACAAGGCACAACCCAGTCCGTATTAGCTTCTTCTTCTTAGCGTGTCGATGGCAATCTAAATTGTGTCGGCCCAGAATTGGGCTACTAGTTTGGCGCTTTCGGTAGCGTCCATCAGTTCCTATAGTGAACAACCAGCAGGACACGCAGGGCACGATATTAAATGCCCCATTGTTTGAGGAACAGCACCACATTTACACTCCAGTGAAGAGTCATCTATGTATCTCCACCTCAGCAGGTTTTCTTTGCTGCGACCAACCTGGGTCCGGAGTTTGTTTAAAGACTTCCAGGTCAGCCACGGCAACTCTTGTCCAGGAGGGAGGTGTTCAGCAGGTGGAACAAAAGGGTAAGGTAAAGATATGATACTTCTTGATTAGACTGGTTTTCAGACTTTCGGGCCACTGACTATACCTGTTATGACTGTTAAAGATCTATAAATGACAGCCTGGCCCAACAGCTTAACGTGCTTGCTGAGGCACGGAGCAGGCTTAATATGATCGGCACCAATAGGGATCGGGTAAGCACATGTGAACCACTAAAAAGTGAAAAATAAAAACTTTTTTACAAAAAATAAAACCGACTTCGACAAAAATAAAACACAAAAAAGTGAAAAATAAAAATCAGCTTCTGAAGTCGGTGGCAAAAACATGAAATCAAACAAACAAAAGTCACCGACTTCAGAAGCTGATTTTTATTTTTCACTTTTTTGTGTTTTATTTTTGTCGAAGTCGGTTTTATTTTTTGTCATACAAAAGTATGTCACATCTTTACTAAGTGACGGCTTAAGTAATCGCTAAATATCTCTCGAGTACCGCAGTTAGACATTACTTGTTACTAAAATGTTATTGAAGAATAAGTAATAGCTCTGAAGTCCTGCATCAAATAACTAAAATTCTGAAATGTTAAGGTACTTCTGTTGCCATACTAATTTAGCTACACCTCTAGGCTGACCCTTTCAGGATTACTCGCGTCATTTTCTGCAAACTACTCACTTCTGCAGTTTCCCAGTATGATCAGCCTGTGGTCTCCTCATCTTCTCCTGGCCGTCAGCGAGCACCATCACCGTGGGTAGCTGCCGACTGGTGGGACCGTCTTGTACCCTGTACTTTGCGGCTGTGTCTGGGTATCTGAGGAAAAAGGGTAGAATGGGTTAGTTAAATGGGTGATGAGGTACGCAAGGCATGTAAGAACTAAGGGTGGAAAATCTAACCACAGAATGGTGTGGTAATTTCTATACAAGGAACCGTATTGGCTGACCGACCGGACGAATTAAAAACAAAAAAAAAATATTTTATGTTTGTTGGTCCTGGCTAATCTCCGAAACAGCTGGACCGATTTTTACGGGACTTTTACTGGCAGATAGTTGATGTTATAAGGAATAACTAAAGCTACATTTATGCAAAAAAAATGTGATATTGTTAAAAAAAATCTGATTCAAATAGGGAACTGGGAAGAAACATATTTATAGCCCAGTCATATTAGGGCTTTCACCTCGGAATGAAAGATAATAAGCTGCAAATTGGTATGAACCTTTGTTTTGTCATTCTAAATGTTGTCTCAAAAGTCACAATCGTTATCGTGTCCGCGTCTCAAGATATTCCAGGTCAAAGGTCACAAAAATCGGTTTTTCGCGAATATCTGGCTTCCTATCGGTTAAATGAGATTTGCATTTATTATAAAAGTTGTAGGCTATAAAATTCCCTACAACTTTTGTTTAAACTTTTTTTTCATACGACCAACCGTTTTGAAGGTAGAGCGCGAAGTGCACATCGTACAGTCATATACGGCCTAATGCAAGGTCAATCGTGAGTTATGGTTATCAGTACGTTATAAAGTCAATTATTTACTTGGAAATTATAATTATTAAACAATGCCTATTATTTATGTACTAACTATTAATTATTTATATTAAAGTTTCTTATCACATATAAAACACAAATCAGCCATAGCTCTTAAAACCGTACGTCCGTAGTTGCAACGGTACAATTTCAAACTAACGAATAATCTTGACTCATACAAAGTGGAGAGAGTGGCCTTGAATACTATAGAACATCTGTCCCGACAATGAATAGAAAAGGGCATAGGGTAGGGACAAGTATTTCCAGGTATATAAGTATTGAGAAATTTACGCGTTTTAAAGAAAAGATACATAATGTCGTGTTAACTTAAAATAAAACTAAAATATATAATCCAGAATTAATAATATTTTATACTTAAATAGTTAAATATGAATAATTATATATAAATAATCAAGTTACTTACTTTAATTAAATATAAATAATTAATAGTTAGTACATAAATAATAGGCATTGTTTAATAATTATAATTTCCAAGTAAATAATTGACTTTATAACGTACTGATAACCATAACTCACGCTTGACCTTGCATTAGGCCGTATATGACTGTACGATGTGCACTTCGCGCTCTACCTTCAAAACGGTTGGTCGTATGAAAAAAAAGTTTAAACAAAAGTTGTAAGGAATTTTATAGCCTACAACTTTTATAATAAATGCAAATCTCATTTAACCGATAGGAAGCCAGATATTCGCGAAAAAGCGATTTTTGTGACCTTTGACCTGGAATATCTTGAGACGCGGACACGATAACGATTGTGACTTTTGAGACAACATTTAGAATGACAAAACAAAGGTTCATACCAATTTGCAGCTTATTATCTTTCATTCCGAGGTTGACCCCTTTTTTTACCTAATATGACTGGGCTATTATAATAATTTTACGTGGATGAATGTCAGCAAGGAGGGGCCCGCAAGGGCCGACGCCCGTCGGGGCCGCGGATTTTTGTACTAGATTACGTGGCCTCGGCGCAAGGGCAAAGAAGGAACATGGGTTCGGTTTTTAGTCAGTACAAGTCTGACACTCCCCTTCGCTCTGCCCAAGAGCGGGGGGGTCATTCGATGATTTTCCACCCACCAAAAAAAAAAAAAGGTCCCGCACAACACCTAGTTAGTAAAGGCACGCTTTTGCTTCTCGTAGGTAACAGACCACGGAGACGCTTCAGTGGTCACTGTTATTATATAGGCGGCTTTGTCAATAGTTTCATACAAAACAAGTGGGTCATCTTTTACTGGTAATACGACACAATCACATAAAAGAGTTATAGAATTCACGTCACGATCCGTGATAGATGTAGTGCGCTTTAAGTATCGATGTCATGAAATTATCTATCTAAATTATAAAAATTAAGGCTTTAAACAAAAACTTTGAAATTGTAAACAAAATTAGATTCAAATAGGGAAGTAATATTTTATAACAATTTCCAACAACTACTATTACAAGAAAACCCTTACCTCCCAACATCAAGTTTCCCAAACTTCAGATTATCCAAGCTATAACCCGAAGACAGCTCAGCGAACACCGGAGCAAAGTTAACGCAGGCCGGATGCCAGGCCGCATACAAGCACACAATCCAGGTGGTGTTCTTATGGTGTTTGAGCTCTTCGTCCAGGACTTGTGGGCCACGGAAGTAGGTGACGAGCTCCGGACCCATGTAGGTTGGTTCCGGGAGTAGGAGGGCTGACAGAATGAGGATTGCTCCGTAGGGAAGGCCATAGCTGAAAAAAGAGTAGTAAGGATGGTATTAAGGTATTTATATACTGTTTGTCACACTTAGCAAAATGACATAACGTAACATCACGCCTGTAATCCCTGAAGGATTAGACAGAGGTGTTGGACAGGAAAACGCGCGGGAAACATTAGGGAATTGTCTGTGGAAATTGTTTTATTTTTTTCGTTTAACAGCTTCGAGGAGAAGTTTTTTGATGCCATGTTTTAGGCTTAGGTTATTTTATCGGTTTTAATTATTTATAATTTAGTTATAAACAGAATAAAGCTTTTAGTTATAAACAGATATAAAGTGAAGAAACTTAAAATTGTATTGAAAAAACTAAGATAGCAGCTTGTAAGCCCGACAATGGCCTCTCTGAAAAATCACCACGCAACAATATGATTCTATTTTCTATTTATCTTCGGGGACGCCGGCAGACACCAGACGGGCGATCAGTCCTTTCGTTGTGGATTATTTCGCCCAGTTCCCATTCAACAATACGATTACTTTTGTTTTATATTGCATGCACTTGTGGGATGTGCCAAAAAAAATCTTTCTTTCTTTTCAAATAATGATGCTGTGTTTTCATTTCCTGACCAAATAAATATTTACTTACAGAACCATGGATGCTAAGAACAAGTTCAATTAGTATCATTTAGCATAGATATGATAATAAACACTAATCAACTTATTATCACCGAGTTGACAATACAGGCTGATTCAAAGACTGCACTCACATTTATCATTTTCAGAAGGTGTGTAGCTCATGAATGGACTGTCTAATGGATGATTCAGCAAGAAAGGAGGTGACTGCTGAGATGACGAGTAATAGAGATCTGACGGCACGGTTCGCGCAGTGGCTCAAGCAATGGACTGCGCTGCGCTGCGTGTCGATCCCCGCACGGAACAAATATTTGTAAGACCTACAGATAGTTGTTCCGGGTCTGGGTATTTGTGTATGTGAGTTTAAATGTTTGTGAACGCACCCACGATACAGGAGAAATTCCTAGTGTGGGGCAATGTTTTAAAAAAAAAAAGAGATGTATGGAAGAAGAAGACATGCAGCGCAGACCCCAAATGAATTGGGATAAGGACAAGAGAATAATGATGACAAGATCTATCCCAGTTATAGTTCTTTTAATGTTTTATAGTGGATTGTCAGCTGCGACTGGCGGCCCTGATGCCTCAAATATTGTGTTCTGTCCGCAATTATAGCTGTGCTGACTGCCAGTCGCAACTAAATTCTGAGCCGACCATTAAGTTAGAACAGAACAGAACTACATAAATGTTTTTTTATGATAGAGTACCAGAAATTGATATTTTTATTTTGAAGTTCTGATGTAAAAATTGCATTTATGAACCTGACTGTGACATGTAGCATTATTTCTATGTCCTTGGCATGAAACTGGTAAAAACTAACCACATATAACTGGTTTAAATAGGTATAATATAAGACTGTCGGAAAAATACATAAAAAAACACAACTTACCGAATATCAGAGTAAAACCAAAGAATTAAATTCGCTATCTTCGTATAGACGAACGAAGACGACAGATAGTTAACCATAGTAACACTTCCCGCCTTCCTTGTCCTCAACATTACGACTATAATTAGGAAAAATAGGATTTCCGTCTCTCTACTGTCTAGCTCACAATCCGCACTTGGGAACAAAAATGTACAAATATAACCTGTTCTCTTACACGTAACGTAAGAAAGACTTAATAGAATGTTAAACCAATAATATGGCTTTAATAACTGCTTCAAATCAGCTTTGTAACTCATTGTTATTAGTTAGAACTTTAATTTTAAAATCACGATTCACACAATCACACCAATCGTAAATTGTAAATTATGATGTCCGGGCTAGGGTTGCTAGAGGAAGCTTCTGAATATTCCCTAAATTAAATAAATTCCAAAGGAGGTGTTTTTTTTCCCATACAAGTTTGGCCAAACAATGTACCTTAAGAACAAAGGTACCAAAATATAGGAAAAAAAATGCAGATTCTGAAAAAAAAATGTATTGGATTTATTTATGCATTTGTACCACCTGAAATTGACTAATAAAGATGCTAAAACTTGCAACCCAAGAATTAATCTGGCAATCTCGTGATTAATTTTTCTGATGATACGCTTCGTTACTTCATTTGATAAACTTATGAAAACCTAAAAATATATTGTTTACAGTTTTTTAATTTGTATTATTGTTACGTATTTTATCCAACACACTTTTTTTGTTAAACATTGTGGGAACAAGAACATAAAAAATCATTTATTTCTCATTTCAGATTATTTTTTGCGTTTGGTTATCAAGTAGCTAAAAGACAGTGCTCCAGGGTCGATAATTTTAATCGGGAACCAGCAATGCCCAACACAGGAATGCACGACACGAGAACGCGCGACATACGAATGTAAGTGTTTTGAATTCCAATGTTGTACATTGTCATGTCGTGCATTCTCGGCCCGAACCTCGATTGTCCGGGCAAGAATGTACAGCACGAGAATTTTAATCAAAACAAACAGTGACGTCACATTAAAAAAGTAAAAAGCCATGTGACAATAGGGACGGGTGATACAATAAAATACTGGAAAATTCCGTGGTTCCTTCTTTTTTTCTTCGTGTTCCTATAATACGACCGTCTCGCGACAGTATCCTGTATGGGCGGCATGGGCACCGGGCCGTAGGCCGACGAAGGAGGCCGGCGGAGGTCCGGCACTTCGGGGACAGAAGATATTAGTGTTTTTAAATATGCGAGCGTAGCGAGCGCACGTCATGGAGTACAATTTAATTCGGCAGCACTACCTAGCTCAATTACCTAGTATCCAAGTCCCAAAATTTCGAGTTGCCCAACTAGTCGGCCAACCAATCGCGCGATGTCGCCGATTACTGTGTCGTACACTCCTGTGTTGTACATTCTTGGGCCGGACCAGCAAGGTACACCCCAGTAATTGGCGACATCGCGATGTCGCCAATTACTGTGTCGTACACTCCTGTGTTGTACATTCCAGTGTCGTGCATTGCTGGTATGTGCATTACTGTGACGGGCATTATAGGGACTCATTTAATCATTTTGACAGTACATTTTAAAAGTCAAAACAAATTAAACAAAAAAAAATATCAATTTATTTCAAAAAGTTTACTGGTTAAGCCTTTCTTAATGGTGTAACAACAGAGGGTCACAAAGACGACCCACTGACCACATACTTGATACTTATGGCCTTGCGGCAACTGTGTCAGATTCTGATATAATGTTACAATTATTTTGTTAACATTTAATATAATGTTTGTAAACCTGAATCTCTGCAACCTGGTGAGACACAGTTGCCTACATTAAGAGCAAATAAGTCGAGACTTGTAACAATGTGTAGTTGGGTAGTGGAGGTTGTAAATGGTAGGTTTAAGAGAGATTATGAATGAACGAATAAGAAATTATTTCAGCAACAATGCCGCTACCCATCTAATAGCTGATTTTCGAATAGCAGGGGCCATGATAAATGCTTTCCATGTACCCATTACAGATAGACCAGATGCCTCTTGAGCGTGCCTTGCAAAAATTAAATGAACCTAACACATTACCTAGCTGATTTTATTATTGAAAATAATATTAATGGAAGAAGCATCATCTTTTATTAGATAAAGCAAGCAGACTCTTATTACGGAGAACATAATATATAAGGCAAAATGGATTTTTTGAAATTGAAGTTTGCCGTGATGTTGAGCCTCTTCATATACCAGATTTTGAGGATGAAATGTTTTTATTTAGGGCTAGAATACAGTCAAGTGTAGTGGAAAAGGTGTATTACACATATATTTTATTAAATATCCAGGAAAACAGTTGGGAGCACAGAATCCATGGTTATTACTGTAACTGTATAATTGGAAAACATACCGTGGGCACCGTGGGTTGCTGTGCTCACATCATGACTATTGTTTGGTATATGGGGTGGGCTGGACATCAACAAGATCATCAGCACCTGCCTCCTTCCTAGATTATATCTTAGTAAGAGAAAATGATGAAAATGAGGAAATGGAATAAAAGAAAATAAGAATGTAATTGGTTTTATTTCATATATCCCTAGTAGTTAACTAAATTCCCATTGGCATACACAGAATCGAATTATCAATTCTTTATATGTTTCTTTACTGCCTATATTAAGCCTTCACAATGCAAAAAATAATTGAAGAATCGATAAGATTATTTCAACTACCTATCTTGATGATAATATTTTACTATATGACGACAATCAAGTCATACTTAATGGTGCTGTCGTCTATCGTAAAAGTGTAGGTGTTTTCAGGTCCCCTTGTCAGATGACCGATCTGGAAAGTGTTCATCATCTTCCTGCCCTTATCCCATTTTACTTGGGGTCGGCGCAGCACGTTTTGTTCTTCCACTCTCCCCTATAGTGAAAGGGTTCGTCATTATAATTATATTACTTTCCTTGGGGTTCATTGAATAACGATTTAGTCACTCGAACGTTCCGGTCTCTTTTGACACTCTTTTCATCTCAGCTTTTCGTAGATCAGATGTAGATGGAAAGTACAAAGTTCTGAAGTGGCGACCGTGAACCGGAAGACGTTGCGTTGGAAGGCCTCCCACTAGGTGGACCGATGACCTGGTGAAGGTTGCGGGAATACGCTGAATGTGTGACGCAAAGAGTACAAGTGAGACGCACGGGACCGGTCAATGTGGCGACACCTGGGGGAGGCCTATGTCCAGCAGTGGACGTCTTTTGGCTGAAATGATGATGAAGGTGAACTGGTGATGTTGCGACATCAATAATCCATATTTTGGTTGTAAACAGGTTGATTTTTGGTTTGGATTTTGACATGATGACATGATGCGAGGTGGTGTATTTTCATTTTATTTTAATTCCCAATCTATACTGTATTGAAGAATATTAAATACTGCCCCTAACACCATTTAATTTGTACCTCGGTAGGTACATGGTTTGGCCAAAAAAAAAACACCTCCTTTTTCCCCATTAAATTTTTAAATGGGATAAATGGAATTTAGCAACAAATATATCGGTTTTACATAAAAATAAAACCGATATTATGTGCCGAGAGGGAAAACATACAGCATTGTTTATGAAGAAGCAGTGTATACTTAGCCTTTTGCGCGGTCAATAGTACGGATATTTCAGTTTACTTTAATAACACCAGAGGGCGCAAGTATCGCCGATGTCATATTTAATCTACGCCAGCTAGGACGCGGGAACCGCTGTCACTTTTCGAATTCATAGTCTTCACCAGGAAGGACTTCCTACAATGCTGTATGTTTTCCCTCTCGGCACATAATATCGGTTTTATTTTTATGTAAAACCGGTATATTGATGTGCCTCCGGAAAACATACAGCATTGTTTATGAAGACGTGTTTGTTATCTGCTGGTGAAATATTATAGATAAAACACAACGCTATGATGATTATCAAATATTTATTCTGAGAATTAAGTAATTACAGTAATAACAATTAGCCTTAAAATTAAAAAATAAGACATTATTAGATCTATAGAGATACAGCAATAATCACAATAGAAACAAATACAAATAAATCACATTTTCTAATTAGAAGTAAATGTATTGAAAAATGAATTACGACTGTCTTTAGGGAGTTCTATTTCGCGACAGTAATGATTAAAGAAAGTATTAGATGATTTCCAATTACCCCGTGATAAAATATCATCAATTGGTTGATTATCTAGCCAATTTAAGGAAGCTACTGCTGACCTACAGCTTCCCGGGGATGCATGAATGCCGCTATCTTTGAGAACTGTGCGTACCCAGTTTCCAATCACAGTGCGTGAGGCAGCTTTTGTGTTACTAAATATAGTGATAAAAAGATTGTCTAAATTGGCAACTTCGGATCTCTTTGTTTTAGTTTTTTCTATTAAAAGCCTAACCAAAGTGACAGGACATATGTTTTTGTCATTGTGTTGTGAAAGTTTCCACGCGGATTGACGATAACAATGTGTGTCGGTTTTCGACCCAAATGCAGGTAATAAATAGATATTGTCACCATCATCCACAAAGCTGTCGTTTGAAATTTTCAGCAAGGTTAAGTCGTGAACCCTACGGCCTGATGCCAGTAATAAAACCGTTGCTGTTCGACGTGCTAAATCGAACGTGTCTTTAGGTACAGTTGATGAGAGCCAATTTAGTACGATACGTGGATCCCATGTTAATGATGGTCGTATTTCTTTTGGCTTAGCTATTCCTATTGCCTTAAGGGTTTGCTTTATAATAAAGTTAGAAAAGGTTTGTTGTTCAACATGAGGACCACAAAAAGTTAAAACTGCTGATTTATGGACAAGGATAGTACTATAGGACAAATTTTCTTTTAGAAAGAGAAACATCAAGAATTTAGCGATGTCAGCAGGTTTTGGACATTTTGGGTTAACTTGCGAGTTGGAGCACCATCTCAACCATCGTTTAAGTGGCGCTAAATAGGTTGACAAAGTTGAACGTCGCCAGCTTTTCTTTAGAAGGTCTTTCTCCTGAATGGACCAGTCTTTTATTTGGGCACCCCACCCCCAATTTTCCAGACTTTCAGGGTCAATGTCTGTACCTGTGGGGGAGGTTGTGATGTTATGACATCTATCATGGTCTTCGGCAGGTTCAGGAGTTCGTGTGGGTGATCTAAAGCCCTGGATTTCAGGTCTTGAAGCCAGAACGCTCGAGGCCACTCTGGGGCCACTACTAAGTAAATTCCCATTGCATTGTTCAGCTGTGCCAGAACTCTTGGCAGCAAGCTGGGAGGAGGAAATACCCACGCTAGTCCATGGTGCCATGGTCTGCTGAAGGCATCTATATAGCTTGCTGATCGATCTCTGCAGTCTAGAGATACGTAGTTTTTTACTACCGCGGTTTCTCGTGTCGCAAACAAGTCGATTTCTGGAAGCCCCCACTTCCGGAAGACTTCCGCTGTCGCTCGAGGTAGAAGATGCCATTCCGCGGGTTGTTTTCCTCGTGATAACTTGTCCGCTATTATATTGTATCTCCCCGGGAGATAATGGGCTGATAAGGTTATGTTGAACTTGTCCGTAAGCTGTAACAGTTTGAAGGTAAGGGCTAGTAACCCCAACGGTCTGGTTCCCCCCTCCTTTCGAATATATGCAATCAGGGTTCGATTGTCTGATTGGACCAGCACGTGTGAGTTCTGCAACGTCTTCGCATTCATTCTGATTGCTGCTATTACTGCATACAGTTCCATTTTGTTGCAGTGCCATCTTTTTTGGTGAGTTGCCCATGGACCTGACATTAGATTTCCGTCCATGTGAGCACCCCAACCCAACCCCAATCCGAAGCGTCCGTCGCAAGGAAATGGGTAGCAGGCTTCTTGTGTATTGGCGATGTGTGACTCGTGGCTCCGCGCCACCACATCATTTCTTGATACACAACCTGGGGCAACGGCTGGTTTTGACGGGGTCGTGCTTTGTTGAACTGTCGTAAAAAGACTTGTATTTTTCGACAGTGAAGTCTCCCTCGGGGGACCACAAAGTTGGCAAAATTTAACTGACCCAGTAGACTTTGCAGCTTCTTGAGATTGATGTGACTTTTCACTAACGACCGGTCTAATGTGTCGTTTACGGCTTGCCTCCTTTTTATTGGCAGGGACATTGTATTTACGGTTGTTTGCCAACGTATGCCAAGGTATTCCAAGTCTTGAGTTGGTGCCAGAACAGATTTTTGATAGTTGATTTGCCAGCCCAGGTGTTCCAAGTGCCTCACGGCTTCCGCAGCCTGAAGACATAACTTGGATTGGTCTTGGTTGACCAGAAGGAAGTCGTCTAGGTAGACTAGCACTCGACATCCCTTCGTTCGCAAGGTCTCCGCGACCGAGCAAGTTACGGAGGAAAATAGGTGTGGCGCTGAAGCCAGTCCGAACGGTAGACATGTCATCTCGTATAGCAAGCCTTTGTAGCTGATCCTTAAGAAAGGCCGGTGAGATTTTGCCGCCCGTAGGTGAAAATAGGCCTGGGATATATCTATTTTTATCATCCAGTCTCCAGGTTGGAGAAAATCTGGGACAGAGGCGTGAGAAATCAGACGAAAATGTTTTGCTTTGACGAATTTGTTCAATTCTCGAAGATCGAAGATTGGGCGCATCGATCCGTCGCTTTTCTTCCGCAGAAAAAGCTTGGAGATAAAACTGGGCGTTTTCTTGGAAACTAGTCTCAAAACATCTTGATCTATTAATTCTTTGATTATCTGAGACATTGCAGGGGATGGTTTGGTGGCATATTGCGACATTATCCTTGTTGTTGGCATTAACAGAGGAGGTTTTTTGTAAAGGGGTATACGGAACCCCGAAATTGCTGAGATGATGAAATTGTTTGCACCAAGTGCTTGCCAACGGTGTTTGAAAAGAGTTAAATGACCTCCCCTGAAATGTGTCGGGTAGTCACTTTTTTCCGTCTTTGTTTCGAAATGAATAACTTTTTGTCTGTTTGTAACCGTCACTTTTTCCTTTGTAGTTCTGTCGTTTTTTGTGGGTATCACGAAAATTATTTTTATAATTTTGTGCCTGAGATCTATATTTGGAGGTGGACGGTATTGGCTCCTTGTATTTTGTTTTGAGCTGTTCCTTAGGTTTGTGAACCTGTGGTGGTGATAACCAGAAATGAGGCCCTCCGAGGGACTGGATAAGAGACGTAAGTTTTGTCAAATAAAAATTCTTCACTTGGAGGTATATTACCAAGCGCAGCTTGCACACTTTTATCCGGAATTTCGGAAATTATTCTTTTACGTCTTGTTTCGATACATTCGGCTCTTTTACCGCAAATTATTTGTAAGGTTTGTTCATACAATTTGTAAGACGACGAATCATTACCAAAAGTTTCAAAAATTTTATTGAAAAGGTTATCGGCTTTTAACTCAGCATGGTTATTGTGAGCCCAGTCAATGAGACCCTGTAAACCGGATTGTAAAAGCTCCCTTTGATGTAGCAAGGCGTTGGTAGTTGCAGCTATAATTTCCTCCGTTGGTGCCAAAAAGTCTTTTCCTTTGTTCAGTAAACACAGTTCGTCGTTAATTTTCAAATTGCAAAATCCCGGAAACGCGAGCTGTTCCGCCAATGCCTTCTTATACCGGATATGTTGCCACGTGGGAGTGTTAAAATGTTGCAAACTTATTAACTGACGTAAACGTTTTTCGTCAGCTGCTTGAAGAATATTTTTCTCATCAAAACTAGTTTTACAGGCTCCCAAATCCAACGATCTACGCGTTTCTGTAGATGGATTAGTCACAAAATTATTGTTAATAACTTCTGCTGTGACGTCACTTGTGTTGACACTCGTATTCGGCACGTAGTTTTGGTTCATTATAAAGTTTGTAAGAAAACTGACCTGGTTGTATAACGCGTCGATCCAAGGATCGACCGTTACCTGTGAATCCCGCCTCTGTTTCTTTCGAGGAGGTCCCTCTCGTTCGGCTTCGCTGTCCGATGAACTGCTAGCGCACGAGGAGTCTTCCTTTTCTTGATCCCTCTCGGAGGTCGGCGAGTTTGAGGCGATCGACCGATTGGCCCCGGCGGTGGCCTCATCGGGATCGTCGCTCGGCCCGGCATTCATAACGTATCCGTTATTTTAATGTTAAGATTTAAAATAAAATCAATAATTAATGCACTACTAAAGTGGCTAGCACAATGTTAAATAAATTTTTCAAAATGTTATACGATTAGTCGAATATTTTTGGATTTCGACCGCACGCGGCGAAAGTACACAACGCTATGAATTCGAAAAGTGACAGCGGTTCCCGCGTCCTAGCTGGCGTAGATTAAATATGACATCGGCGATACTTGCGCCCTCTGGTGTTATTAAAGTAAACTGAAATATCCGTACTATTGACCGCGCAAAAGGCTAAGTATACACTGCTTCTTCATAAACAATGCTGTATGTTTTCCGGAGGCACATCAATGAGGAGATATAAAACTGGTCATTCATAAAATGGTCGGGCTGGGCACGTGTGTTCCGTTTTGGCCCGGCCACGATGCCAAACAAGGTCATGGTTATGGCCACATGGCAGTAGACTACTACGGATATGTACTTTTTGGTACCAGAAAAAGAAATAAGAGTACCACATTATTTCATGAACTATACACCATTTTCAGTAGCCGGCCTACACCGTATCCGTCCTAGCACGGCCACGCTTAGATTGGCTGGAATCCACCACTTTAATGGAAGATTCGTGTCTCAGTCATGAAATAATGTGGTACTCTTATTGCTCTTTCTGGTACCTAAAAAGTACATATATCCGTACAGTCTACTGCCATAACCTTGTTTGGCATCGTGGCCGGGCCAGCAGGGCTATTGTGTATCTTTTAATGACAGTGGATCTGTGAATAACTTTTAATGTCTATCAAATAACTGTCAAATGGTGAGTTTTTATGAAAAAAATGTACCAAACCATAACCAATTTACAGTTAATCTATGGACATTTCTGATAGCCACTGACGTTAAAAAGATACGTAATATGGGGGCAGAACGGAACACACGTTGGGCAGTGTACACACTTTCTCATTACTTTTTGTAGGTATCAAATATGTCTATTAGATGTGTTTATCTAACTTGCTAATGTCTTGATTTCCTAAGTTTTACAGTCCATTTTTTTGGAAAAACAGTCTTCAACATAATCCATTTCTTTCCCAAAGATTTTATTTTTTCCCAAGAAGGACCCAATTTTTTTACGGTGTCAGATATGTGACAGCAGCACTGACAGCAGGATGACAATATGATTTCTTGTGCGAGCAAAAGAGACAGCATGAGACCAAAAAGGAGTTCCCACTCGTAGATTTATTTCGTATTTAGGTGCGATGTTCCAGGATAAATTGTAGTCTTTGTTCCAGGGTAGCCCGCGAAATACAAATTTTCTTACGTTTTTAGCGATTTGCAGGCCAGTGCTAGGTTGTATGTTAGTGAAAATATGATTCGCGGCTGTAACACGTATGCAATTACAGAACTATAATCATCAAAATCAATATTACAACCATGTACAGCTTGGCAAAAAAGAGTAGAAAATCCGGGGGGCGCCACTGTGCTGTTCATATGGCAACTCGTTGTGACCGTATCGCGTAACAGCCTATCGTCTTGATACTTTTATTACTATTTTTTTATACTTAAAATTTATTTATTGAACTAGAATTTATTCTCCTCATGTAACTACCTAAAAATAAATATATGATAGTAGCACTGTTTTTTAAATTTTCTGGGATTAAAAAAAGGCGTAGAAATAATTATTGTAATTTATTCTAATAAATCTTCCAACTCTTTTTTGGGACGACCTTTTCTATGTTTTCCGGGTGTAGAAAATACGCCTTTGTTTCGATCTCCTTCCAGGACGACTCTTCTTATGGTGCTTACTGATTTACCTAAAGTGAATAAATAAATATATATAAAAAAATGCATTTTGCTTTAATAAATAACAAATTAAAAATAATACATTTTTGGTACATTTGTAATTCTAATGATATAACAAACAGTTATCACCTTGAAATCACATTCAACAATAAAGTTATGTAGAAATCGAATTTAAATTCACATAGTGCACAGTACGCCACTCAAGTATCAACATTAATCTGACACGCTATACCAAGGTAATGTCAGACAAAATGTAAACATAACCTATGTGCTCGATGATTATTGTTCAAAATTCCACTTATTTCGTATGCAAGCAAGTCAAAACAGAATGGGGTTCATAAATGAACACTTAATTCATCTAAAAACAATAAAACAAACAGTTACATACCTGTCATTTCAGCGGTTCGTACTTTCGTAGGTAAACATCGTTGAGATCGGAGAGAATGGTTTTGGCCTCTTTTTCTGCCAAACATCGCCTATATACCTTATAAATTATCGCTCTGCCAGCACTTCGGATGGTTTTATTCATTTTGTATTACTCTACGTTGCTTTAATCACGTTTTTAGGGCACAATTATAAATTTAATAAACTTTCGAACTTTGTTTACTCCAAACGTCATAAGTTTTTAATTGTTGCCAGCAAACAAAAGAATTAGTTCCGTTTCTAGACTTTTTTGCCAAGCTGTAACTGTCATTAATGACCTTTGCTGTACTTAGGAGCCGTACTGATTCGTGTAAAGACTATAATAATATCCAGCCAGTAGACTGACTCTGACCGACTAGTAAAGGTTGAACATGTTAGCCACAGATGACAGAAACAAGTGGAAACAACAGATGTTAGCTTTGCGTTCATGCTATTTTTTTAGTTTAGGAAACTGCTAATATTTAAATGTACCTACTAAATTGGTAAGTACCAATTATTAAGATTTTTTCGAAAACTGCAAAGGTGTGTAGGTGTACTCTTCTCGCGTAGTAAATAAATGTGTGTAAATAGCAAAATTCATGTGCTATGGTTCTGAAGTTATTCTAGATTTAGCTGCTGTAACGATTCGGGAAAGAATGGGGGAGGCCTTTGCTCAGGAGTGGGACAACAACGGCTAAATAAAAAAAAAAAAAACGATTCGGGACATTTTGCTGGGGTAACGCACACAAGCGATTGGAGTTGATGGTCACACGGACTTAAATCTCTTTGGAAAATAAAATAAAAACAGAAAATTACATTCAAACACATTTTATTATTCCAAACTTAAATTAGGTAAAATTATTGTATTCTGTGGAGATTTGACTGTACAATAACATAATTTTTGACTACCTACCTACCTTAAAAATAAATTAATGTATTTGCTAAAAAGTCGAATTACTATGCCCCGTAGTGTTTCATATCGCGCGATGCCAACAAATGTTTAACATACCTTAGACTTTACTAACTGCCGCACTCAGAGATATTTAATGATTACATAAGCCGTCACTTAGTAAATATTTGACATACAAAACCTTGAAAAACGTGTCAAGAATTCATTAATTATAAATATTGACTAAGCATCCAATACATTATGAAGTAAGGAGTAAGGAGAATGATTCAGATTAATATTTGACAACCCACTTTAATAATTAGTGAAACCCTGGATAATTTTGGAAAAAACGCAAATATACTTATATGGGTGAAATTGCAATGATTGCTTGTTCGTAAAATGCATAAAAAAAGAAGAAAGAAAAAGTTTATAAAATAGGTATCGAATTGGCCTTCTAGCGTTTGAACTATAGACATTTCTAATTGGTGAATGTACCAAAAATTCTTGATGGAAGGGACACGGACCATAACTAAAACGGTTTACCGTCGTTGTCCGTTCTACCCTCTATATTAACTTTCAACAAAAGTAAAATTTCGAAGACAAACCGCATGGTTTCTGTACAAGGTCTCTCGGATTATGAAACTGAAAAACTTCAGTTCTACACAATATTGAAATTAGCAGAAGAAAGAACTTTCTATAGGAACTAAATTATGAATTTCAAAAAGATATAGAATAAAAGTTATTTCTGCTTCATGGTGTGAGAGACTACACTAGAGAGGTCTTGCGTTTATAATATCCATTCTCTGTGTGAAGTCATCCATATTAATATACACAACACGGCAATGGTGGCTATAGCGACAACAGTGGCGTACTGGCCGTTGCCAGAAACAACACCAGCTGTACTCCTGATCAGCTCAGCGCCCGTGCCTTTTGTGTGTTTGAAAAGATGACATGTAGGTCGGAGCGCAAAAAAGCAGAAACGCCAACGACATGCACTAAAGGTCGATTCAACTGACTAAATCATCACTAAGGCCATACCAGAGTAGTTTCTTCCAAATCCTTATGCGCCTTTTCAAGATGCTTATTGAGCTCATGTCTCCTAACAAAATTCGCAGGGCATTTCGGACAAGGCAACCTATATCCCTTATTATGCCTACGTTTAGCATGCTCCGACCTACGCGAAGCAGAAATAAACTTCTCGCCACAATCTACACATTCATACGGCCTCTCACCCGTATGTCTTCGTCTATGGTAAACGGCGGCCATTTTGGAAACTAGTTTCGCGCCACAAATGTCACATTCGAAATTTCGAGCGCGGGTGTGTACAACTGTGTGTTCGGCCAGTCTTGCGGGAGTATAAAACCTTTTTCCGCACCAATCGCATTGATGAGGTCGTATATCCATGTGGATCCAGAGGATGTGGTTCTTTAGTTGAGGTCTAGAGTTGTAGGTTTTGCCACAATCGTCGCAGGTAAAGGTTGCAGGATCTCGGATGTTGGAGCGTCGGTTCCTTGGCACGTCTTGGGCATTAGGCTTGGCATCAGGCTCGCATTGAGCTCTATGTTCTCTATAACAACCTCGATTAGTGAACTGTACGCCACATGCACGACAAGTCCTGACCGCGTGCATGTGTGAATGACATTCAAAGGAAGCATTTCTTTGGAAGGTCCTGCCACAATCTGTACATGTCAAAGCTCCTGCTTTATGTGCCTTTTTCACGTGTTTTTTCAATTGCGCTTCAGTCGGGCATAGAATAGGACACTTTTTACATAAGAATACAACCTCATTGTGTACTGAAGATAGATGCTCTTGCATCTGTTTCCCTCTAACGAAGACTGATCCACAAGTGAGACAGGCCTCCTTGTGTCCACTATTTCGTAAGTGCATATTTAGGTAATATGGACTCAGAAAGCCTTTACCACAGTCGGTACAAGTACAAGGTGGTCCAGTGCGGGCGCCTCTCGGTTTCCTTTCAACTGTCTTTTTTGTGACTCGATTTTTTAATCGATTAATTATCGTTTTAGCATCGTTAGTGTTGTAGTCTTTGAATGTTTGCATAGAGAGGTCTGTTTTAATGAAGGCGCAGACTGATTTGACGGAAGGGGCACTTGATTGAGGGAGGGTAGAGAGGTTGATTATTGCTTTCCGCCATAGTTTCTCTGAGTTCCTCACAAAGATGCGGAACTCTTGTGCGGCGAGGACTGTGCTAGCGCAGCCGACACATGCGCCTACTGGTACTAAGGATTCTTCTTTCATCTGTAAAAAAAATAATCAGGAAATAGTCATATTGTTGAAGTTAGGGTCCAAGACCGTACTATACGTAGTCAATATACGGAAAATATATAATAAATTGCCCACAACGCAGCGTTTTCTATGGCGTTTATTTTAAGCTAGAAAATCCTAGCATCTTCAATCAAACCCAATCTTACAGACGCTAGCACAATGGGCTACCCGAAACTGTCAAATTTTCTCAATCAACCTTGAACCTTATGCTTTGGCAATAAAGTTTAAATTTATTAAAGAAATTTGAAAGATTGTAGTAGCTTGATTTGCTGGCATCTGAACTACCAAACAATAATAATTTTAAGTGTTTCAGATAACTCGTGTAACTTCAATTTTCAATATCAATTTTCCTATGATTTTGTAAATTTCTCTAGACCTGGTTATTTCTAGTATTTCAGTTTAGTTCGCCCCTAATTTATTATTTTAATAGTCGAAATATAGGGTGACTGGTAATTGGTGACCGAATTAGTTATTTTTTTTGTCGCAATTTCAGGTATAATCCCATAGTAAAAGTTGTTTGTTATAATGGGTACAATCATATCTTTAAGTATTGGTCACTACTAAGGTAGTTGACTGACTAAACAAAATATTAATTCTATTTAGTCCGTCAGTTAGATTATCGAAAAATATTGGATATGTGTCTTTTGTTTTAATAAATTAATAAAAATATACGAGAACAAAACGTGTCAAAGATCATGAATGGGGGCTTGTGACGTCACTTTCTGGTAAAAAAATGTACTAAACTGTGCCGTAACACGCCTTTTCGAAGCTAACTGCCCGACAGTTGTAAGTCGGGAACTCCTTTACAGGCTTATGTCGCGGATAATGTTGATAGCGCGATGTAGGAACTTCTGTCGATCGTTTGTTAGTACGCAGGTGTTGCGATAGATGTCGCTAGTCGCCACAACTGTATTGTCTTCATCATTAGTTGCGTGAAAAAAGAAAAAATATGTGTCCAATATTAAAACGAAAATCTGACGGACTAACTAGATTTTTTTTGACAACTACCCTATTACCAGTAGAAAGAGATGAGAAACAACAGTATCAAACAATCGTCATCATCACAGAAACTTGCACCCATATTCATAATCAAAACCTCATGATTTCCTCGACTCGACTCAACCTCAGTGAGGTGTTTTCACATTCATAGTTACAATTTGACTCCTCACCTCAAACAGTTTCCTCACTCGAGGTGAGTTCGAGTTGAGGAACCAACTGTCAAAATATAAGGTACGTCGCGATCTACCTTGAAGCTCCCTCAAGGGACTTTTAACCAAAACACGCGTATTTTTATCCGATTTTCATGATGTCTTTTGAAGAGTTTATTGAATAATTATATGAAAATCCTTACAATTACATATCGCGACGCTATAATAGAGATGCAGAAAATCATTGGAGTTGAAAGCTATATATAATGAGGGAATTTTGATGGTTAAGGGTTAGGGTTTCTTGGTTGAATTCATCCTACTAATATTATTAACGTGAAAGTTTGTAAGTATGGATGGATGGATGTTTGTTACCTACTCTTTTACCCAAAAAGTACTGAACGGATTTGGATAAAATTTGGTACACAGATAGTTTATAACCTGGACTAACACATGGGATAGTTTTATCCCGATTTTATCTTCCCGTGGGATAATTTTGGGCGAAGCCGCTGGAAACTGCTAGTAGTTAATATTTGTATGTTTTTCTAAAAAAGCCGACTTCAAAAAAACAAAAAAGTTATAAAAATATTACAGAAGAAAAATTATTTCTGAAAATTACATGGACATTTGTTTGTATGATTTTATTTTTTACTTTTTTGTTTTTTTTGAAATCGGTTTTTTTTGCAAAAAAGTTTTTTATTTTTCCATTTTTAGTTGTTCCTAATATTCTATAAGTACAAATATTTACTATACATTTAACATTCAACCAAGAAACCTAATCAAGCCTTTAAGCCATCCACTTCTCAAGTATCACCATATTTTTTGCCCAGGACATAGGTTCAAGTGGATAAATTATTAGGGTTTGTTTATTAATGTTCTACTTTCATTTGAGAAGTGTTTACTTACACTTCAAGTTGAAAACCACAAATAACGCGCTCACAAACTACTCTCAAAATAAGCTTAGCCAATATAACAAACGGAATATTCCTCCAATAATGACGTATTCGTGACGTATCGCCTCGACTCACCTTCACTCGACACTCATTCGAGGGACCTCATAATTTCCTCAATCTGACTACTATGAATACCGATTTTGAGGATCTTTCGAGGCACTCCTTGAGGTCTCCTCGAATGAGTGGTGAGTCGAGTAGCTTTCGAGGTTACAATTATGAATATGGGTGTTGGTGTTATAAATTTTGTTCAAAAAAATAGCAATCACTTCAGTCTTTCATCAAAATATAAAGAAAAGCATTCCTAATAAAAAAAACTATTGTACATATATTTGTATTCTTAATTGATTAATCAAATATCCGTAATTTCTAATGTTTTCTAACAAGCAAGGCAAATTACAAGTACACGAGAAATAAAGTTTATAGTCTACATAGTAGAAGGGGCATCGACGAACTCACGATTACCACTTCCTCACATAATTATATATTTTTCATTGGTTGTTTAAAAATATACAGCCGTCCCAAATTAGTTTATTATTGCTAAAGGGCCTGTTTCACCGTAATAATAACTTACTTGGTAGATAATTTCATACAAATTCTGTTAATTTTTTAAATTTATTCGGTAAGTATTCGGTCATCGTGAAATAGGCCCTAAGACTCTTTTGTGTATTTTGCCTGATACTAAAAGCACTATTGTAAGAAACAAGATTAAAAAAAAAACTTTAAATGTGGGTGTACATGTACACTGTACATGGTAATCGTTTGTGTCCCTTGCACGTTTAATAGTCTGTTCACATTTTTCACGAACGCGCTCACGACATCAGCCGATGGTCGATGCTACCTGCGTCAAACGACACGCGACTAAATTTCCTTTGTGCGAATTGTTTTATTCGCAGCCATTGACGACACACTCGACTCACTTGAGTATGTAGCCCCAGGCCACGAAAAAATACATATTTGTGCTTCAATAACCTTAAAAAAACACTATTTATTCCTTCTCAATGGTATTTCTGAGTCGTCTCGTCACAGGATTGATCTCCCGTTGCGCCGGCTTCACTTCAACCACAGAATAATGTACCGACAAATAATGCTTCTTCAATTCACACGGTCTGACAAAGCGAGCTGAACACTGCTCGCAGCCATGCTTAAAATCTTTTGCTCCTCTATGGCGTCTTTTTATATGATCCAGCCTTCTTGAAGATGACAGGAATCTGTCCCCACAATGCTGGCATTTATACGGTCTTTCGCCAGTATGTATTCTCTGATGCAACTGAAAACCTAATTCAGTTGTCAGTTGAGCCCCACAAACGCATTGGAAGACCTTTCGCTCAGTTTTGTGCACTTTTTCATGAGACTTCAAATGTGCTAACGTAGAAGTCCGTTTTCCGCACGTTTGGCACACATAAGGCAAAACATTGAGATGTTTTTGAATTATATGTATTCTGAGAGAAGGTTTCCGGTTGTAAGTAACGCCACAATGGTCGCAAGTAAAGAATTTGAATTCGACTGATGGTCGATGAATGAATTCACATATTTGTTGGTGATATTTGAAACACTTGACGTTATCATAGCTCATGTTACAAGAACTGCAGTGAAAGAGTGAGTGGGAGTGTGCATGAGCTCTTAAAGCTCTTTCATTCGTAAAACTGTTGCCGCAGTGACTGCAAGTGTGCATTAGCCTTCCGTGTTTCTCATCGATATGGTGCTTCATAAATTCTTTCTCATCAAACAACTTATTGCAGATATGGCATTCAAAGACACGTAAGTCGTGGTTGATTAACAAATGTTTAGCCAACTTTTTCTTGTGAACGACCGTTTGGCAAATGCGACAAGCTCGTTTGAGCGTGTTCCTAAGATGGTAGTTCAAATAATCAGCCGTCGAAAACTTTTTACCACAATCGGGACATCTGCAAGATTCTTTCATATACCCTGGATGACGTCTGGTTTTTCGACTTTTTGCAGGTTTCGCCCACCTCATATTTAACCTTTCAACCGCATCCTTTGTGGTTGGAACTCTAGCGATTTGGTCTTTTACTATGGTTTTTTCGTCGTTATAGAGGATGAAGTAGGCTTTATCATCTTCAGTGGGAGTTGGGGGTTGGGAGATGTAGTTGGCACCTTCTGCCCAATGGTGTGCGGACAGTGCACAGAGGTTCTTGAAGGTAATCGCTGCGAGGGTGTCATCAGAACAGCTCCGGCATAAGCCGCCTGGGAGCGCGGGGTCCAACTCCATCTGAAATTACGTTTTCAATCAGTCCGCTCCTCTTTTTTTAAAGGTGGCCAATCTTTGGGTAGGTTGAGTTGAGCATTTGGCCAATTATTGACAATTATAAATAAAATAGGTATTGGCTTAGAACTGTAGTAGATTCTGAGGTAATTGAATGAAATACTGAATAAGTGGTACTTTAAGGCGTACGCCTAACGACTACACATAAATTCGGTTCAACTATACATTAATTTATACAGTTTCGTGAAAGTAAAGGTAAGTTAGAAAGTAAATAATAAAATAATTACGTAACTTTTAGTTATATTTATTGTAAAGATACATTTATGTATGTACAACTTCGAGCCGTAAAATTATTTTAAGTTTGAGAAATATACAACTAAGATAGGTTTTTGTCACAGTTCAATAATATTTGTCCCTTCTTAAATTGAGTTATTGTTTCTACAAATAATTATTTGATTGAAATACCGATTAGTTTTGTAACACATTCTCGAAAACATTCTAGTATACTTAACGAGTTTTTACGACAATTTATTATTTGCAAATTAATGAATGACTGACATAGCTAGTTACAATAAAGTTACAATTCCGAAGGTTCCCACGTTACGTTAATAAACATATTTCTTTTGTTTTCATTTACTGAGCATCAAGGGTGTAATAATACCCTTAACAAAGCTGAAAGGTACTAATTCTTTTGTTCTGAACCATACCTGGAACTTTTTTCTCTCTTTTAATTTAATACTAGTTTTTAAGGGGGTTATGGAGGTAATTACAGTAAAGTTTTACTTCCACGTACCGTCGCGTTATACGTCCATAACCTCCATAAACACTAAAAATTCAAAGCATCCATCAGCACAATGTTTTCAGTATTCTTAGTTGAGTTAAACGCGATTTTTCACCCAAAAAGAAAAAATCGTTTCCGAGCAATCATTTATGCGTATGGTCAGTTTGATGTACATAATGCATTGTTCACGGCTTCGACGGTCCACACATGGAAAGTCGCAACAGGCGATTATTTCGCTTTAAACGGAAGCATATTCATTGAGTTACATGGAAACCTTCGGCTACAGAATCGTACTTGCATTGGATGCCGGAAATTACATGATTTGATTTTCAAATATTTCAAAATCATAATTATTAATTATTATTTTTCATTCACTTCGTATCAAGGACATATTAATAAGTTATCATCCTCATCATCATTGGTAGTCGTCTTTACCAAGGTCTTTGATTTCTTTCCTTTTGGACCCCTCATCTTCTTCCCTTCCGAATGCTTTTTGATATGCCTTTCGTAACCGCGTCTCGAGCAGTATTTGGCGCCACAATGACACACATATCTATCAAGGATTTTCTCGTGGGTAGTTTTATGTTCCAGCAAATGTGCACGATTTGACAATTGCTTTCCACACTCGTCGCATTGAAAGGCTCTTCCAACAGTGTGTTTTATTTTAATATGCATGCTCAAACTCTTTTTCCTTGCGTATTCTACCTTGCAGTAATCACAAATGAACACCGAGGATATATTTTTATGGTTGCCACATATTTTCTTGTGTTTCAAAAAACATATGCGATTCGGAAGCTTCTTTCCGCATCCACAGACCATAGGCTTATGTTTGATG
This sequence comes from Diarsia dahlii, assembly GCA_949775195.1. Classification (NCBI taxonomy): domain Eukaryota; kingdom Metazoa; phylum Arthropoda; class Insecta; order Lepidoptera; family Noctuidae; genus Diarsia; species Diarsia dahlii. The sequence continues at coordinate 11,547,175 of OX459217.1, read as the reverse complement.
TTCATATGTTTATTTAAATGGCCAGAATTTGCAAAGGTTTCATGACACTCCAGGCATTCTTCTGGACCTTTCTCATGTGTCAACTTATGAGATTTCAAAGCGGATTCTTTTTCGAAACTTTCTGAGCAAATCGGGCAAACGAATAAAGTCATTTTGTGACCGTTGCAATGCTCGATATATGCGGGAAGGTCTAATATTTCGTAGCAGACCCTGCATATCTTTTTGCGAAATTCGCGTAGATGCCTATTGAATCTAAAGAAACATTGGAATTTGGCTGCACAATGAGGGCATGACATTTTAGGTTTTCCTCTGTCTGTTATCCCTTGCTCCATTGTTTCATATTGAACTAATCGACTTCTGTAAATTGCTTGCTTTCGTAGCCGGAATTTGAAACCCTCTAAAGCCTCTTTTTTCGTCGTCATCTTATTAATGTGACATCTAGAAGTATCTGTATATGTTTCAATGTCCTTATCAATTTCTATATAAACATTTTTGGCGTTATTTGAGGGCACTAGCGTGTTTAAATAGTCAGTGATCTGATTCCAACGTTTTGTGGACTCCTTGCACCGTTTTATGAAGGGCACTATTGATGTAAGTTCCCAATTGCATCTGAGGCAGAGTTTGCTAGGCAGCGGTGAGGTGTACTCGACCTAAAACAATGAGTCGGGTCTTCAATGTGTTCTTTATCTTCAATATGGAATAACTTAAGAGTATAAAAGCACTATCAGCCTATAACGTTGCATAGCTGGGTTTGCTAGCTTCTGTTTCTAGCTAGAGCATACAATCCCTAATTCGGTTCAGTTTTCAACACACGATTATTTGTTTATATTATGAGTTATATTACGGGCTTTAAAATCGCAAACTTATGAAATAATGTCTTGCCGGTGGTTTGACTTTGAGCTGGCCTAGAGTAGTAAGTTTCAATATAATGCGAGACCTCCCTAAAATAGTTTTGGTCACTGACATGCGACCTGAATTCCTGACGTACGTTTTGACATCCTAGTTAGTCTTAAGTTTTGAGCTGACCACTTTATTCGATATTTCGGATAAAATTCTTTAGATATGGATATAATTATACAAATTGGCATGGTAGTCAACTCTATTACTAACAGTATAAGTGCACTTAGTAAACATAAAATCGTTACAACCCAACATTTAAGAAATATTGCGGACTCAAATCTTATAAGTATAAAAGTTAGCACCTAATAACAATTCAAAATCTCAACAACAGGCTATGCGACCTCCTTCAACCTCGGTATCTTTGCGGGAGTCTCATTCTGGTGCTTTCTACTATGGTACATCAGTCCCCTACAACTGGTGAACTTCTGATGGCATTCATTACATTCAAATTGCATTGAAGACGGCTTCCCTTTACCATGGACCGAAATTATATGTTTCTTCAGCCTATAGGGCAGTCTGAATCTTGCTGGACACAACTCGCAAGCGTGCTTTAGAACTATAGCAGTTTCCCTATGACATTTTCTGATATGTTCTGACCGTCTAGAAGACGCTGAGAAAGATTCTCCGCAGAATTTACAAGGGTAGGGGCGTTCTCCAGTGTGTAGCCGAACATGTTGTATGTAACCTAACTTGGTTTTTAAGACGATACCACAGTGCCCACATTGGTAAGATTCAGTTGACTCGTGTTTTTTGACATGAGTAGTCATATGAGCGGCTGCAAGTAACTTCCCGCAGTATACACAAGGTCTGTGAGTATTTTTCATATGCACGATTTGAATGTGTGCAGCGACAAATTTCTTGCCAGCGAATTTCTTCTTGCAGTAATCGCAAATGCATTCTGAGTCGGCGCTCCCTCTCATACCAACTTTAATGGTTTTATTCCTCTTTTTGACGGTTATCGTAGCCTTGTTTTTAGTTTTGTGAATATCTAAGCGGGTCTTATCAAGGTTACAGCAACGTTTGACGTGGTAGTGGTAGCATTTCTGGTTTCTAAAGAGCTCATCGCAGCCAGGACATGTTTTCGGGGTGTGCACTGAGAGATGAGCGTAATAAGCTTGTTGGCTCTGGAAGTTTCGGCCACATTCTCCACAAGTACATGCGCCAGATGCATGTGCCTTCGACAAATGCATCTTATACTGCATATAAGTTCGGAACATAGCAGGGCATTTCTTACAGTCATAGGGCTCTCTATTATGAGTTTCAATCAAATGCAAAATCAAGTCTTGCCTCGTCATAATTTTAGCACAAATATGGCAAGCATGTTGGTTGTTGGACGACTCCTTCAAATGCTGGCACAAATGTTGGGCGTACAAGAACCGCTTACCACAGCCTGGACACTGACATTTGTTGCTTTTAACATTCTCAGGCCTACTTTTAACCGTTGGCAACTTCGGTGATGGCGATATAACTGGTTTTTTTTCCTCTGGATCCTGCTTAGTAATACATATAGTATTCTCAGTGACTATAGCTATGATTCGGTTGTCATAGGCTGTTTGTTCTGGAATACTGTTGAGCAGTTCCAGGGTGGTGTCCCACTGTATGACAGCTCTTCGGCACTGGGTCCTGAACTCGGCTGCTTGGAGGGCTGACACTGAGCATACGGAGCACAGTCCTATAGGCAGGTCATCATCCAGCCGCACCTGCAACCACCGGACTAATCAAACGGCCAATAAGCTGCATTCCTCGTTTGTTTTTACATCTAAGTATATTTTGATGTAGTAGTATCTTCTCGATCATAATTATTATTTGATACATTGAATTAAAACTTATGTGTTGAAGACAAAAGACAGAAGAAAGAAGACATTGGCATGAAAGGTGTCTGAAGAGATGACGAGTATTAGAGAAATATGAAGGAAGAAAAAGATGTGCTGCTGCAACCACGAATAAAGATAGGGCCAGAGAATGAAGAAGTTGTGTCAGAAGGGTTGGGTTTCAAATTACCGATTTCGAGAAGTTAAATGGCTTGACTGGAGTATATTTATGCCAACTAACACTAGATGTCTTTATAACTTAAGACTAGATGACAAGTAAAATAATGCTTAAATAACAGTGCACTGTGCAAAGTGAACTACAATTTATAAGCAATCGAAATAACTGGTAAAATACATTAATAGCTTCAAGTACCACAAAGATCCTAACAATATGTGTATGTATGCAAGATCAAAGAATAATAGATGAAGTGAGTGAGGAATGATATCGTAAAAATAACCAAGTGACATTATCACAGCGAGGGAGCTTAGAGTTCACCCCTGAGCACAGTGTCTCAGTTCATAAAGGTCGCAAGAATGCCCTTTTCATCAAATAGTCACTCAAGAGACCTTTATGAACTGAGACAGTTGTATTAGTGATTTTAATAATTATTACTCAGTAAATAGACATTTGTTACTGTGGCAAATCCTGTTTTATTTAACATATGACTTGACACTGACCAGTAAATTGCTAAAAACATAAGAAAATGTCACGGGCTACCTTGTCGCATCAATCTAAAGGATAAGAATCCTGAGAGCACACAATGTTGCTTGGTAATTTTTGCCTTTCAAGAGTCGATATGTAAGCAAAAGTGTGACAATTGATTGTAGAGAATGGACGAATATAACCAAGTTGCGTCTAAAATTAATTTAGAGTCATTGAGAATAAGTATTTTCAATTGTATTTTTAAACCCATAGTAAATAAATTACATTTTTTTTTTTATAAAACTTTGCCCCACACTAGGAATTTCTCCTGTATCGTGGGTGCGTTCACAAACATTTAAACTCACATGATACACAAATACTCAGACCCGAAACAACTATCTGTAGATCATACAAATATTTGTTCCATGCAGGGATCGAACCCGCGACACGCAGCGCAGCAGTCCATTGCTTGAGCCACTGCGCCAACCGTGTCGTCAAACATTAAGATCATTCTTTTTATTGTAAGTTATTATATGGCTTTGGTGACACAATTTTGGTACAATTTCTGTCTACAGTTGCCTTGTTCCAACTATCTAAAAAATATTGTTACAGTTTATTAAATAATCATTAAGGTAGGGCTAGTTGAGTATTTGTCAAATATTCATTAAAATATTTGGCACCGATGATTATTTTCAGTAATTGTTTATTTTTATTTGAGAGACAATGAACAACGGAACAACCTGTTGTTATTTGAATTTACAAAGCTAGTTACAATCAAAACTTATTTTTTTTCCAATTATTATAATTATATTCTTTAAACTAAATCCGCCCCTAAGACGACCCACTGACCTAATTATCGTAACTAATGAGTTTTAATAGTAAGTAAGTACTTATTTAAATATTACTCATATTAACCTAACGATCTACTGCTGTACATTGGTTGTAAACTCAATGTGACGTCATAATAACTGACCCCGTAAACGCCTACAAGACTTGAGGGCAAACAATCTACGAATTTTATTGGCTATTTTGAAACATTAGGGAAGGTTCGAGATCATTTATATATATCAAGTAACGATATATCATTAATAATAAAGATAATCAAGCATTAACATCAAACGAAATGAGGGAGTAAAATTAAAAATTAAATTCTCGTCAAATTCTTCGCCGACGCCATCTTGCAACCACTGCGGCGGGCGGGAAGATGCCGTTCCGTTTCTCACAGAAAATAAACAAATCGTTTGATGTTGAGCTGGTGGAAATGCCAAAATAACGTACCTGGACTCCTGTGATGACTTCTAACAGCTCAGCAAGCGTCACAGGCTTATCTCCGTCCATCATCACCGTGTCTTCCAAATGAACTTGCCCCTCGCTTGTATCGCCCATACATATTCGGCATCTATCGGACCCATCTCCGCGCACTATATGGGACACTAACGCCTTTATATCCACTTGCCGGCTCATTTTTGGTGTTCTTTACAATAATTAATGGTGTTTGCGCTGATTCTTTAATAATTTTCGTTGCAATTCTGAAATCAGTACGTCACATGCGCCGCCGTGAAGATTTTTTTTGACGTTTCAAATTAGAGAGGTGCTTTGATATGCGTTCCCCAAGTTTGTTAGTCAAAATGTCGATTCACTCGATTAAAGTAGAAAAATAATCGAATGAATTAAATTATAATTATGGCATATTTTTTTTTGTGACGGATTGTACTATGTTGTATGTGTTTTGACGTGACAACGTCTTAAAAATTGGTTTGCCGGGTGACACTTCAAGAAACTGCGTTACGCTCCGCTCACGTTATGCGCTCACAATGAGAGCGAGTGAGAGGCACGCGTCCCTTCCACTCGGGCATGGTTAGCCCGCCTAAGAGCGAGAGAGACAGACATAAAAAGTGATTTCATCCTTCTTCCTACTATACGAATGAATATTCACATTAAAATTATTTTACCACTCAAAGTCGTTGTCACGTAAAACTTTCGCCCGTATACCGACTTTACAGGCAACCAATTTTTTTAAATACACCGGTGATTGATCATACAGTAGTTATAGATTCTGGAGGGATGTTATTATTCATAAATTGAGTTTTTAGAACTTCGTCAGATTAATATCAAATAAGATATATTTTTCATCCCTAGCGTTTTTTTCTGAGCTAATTAAAAATATAATTGAAAAAATATGTGTTTTTATTTATGATTTTTAAGGTATCGTTGCCAAATGATACATTAATATGTTCCAGCTACATTACTCCGAGATTAATGACACTACACATTAGAAGAAGATGAAGCACTGTATTTACAAACACATCGATTGTGTGTTGTCTATCGACAGCTCTACATGTTATAACGAGTTACGAGCTAACTCAAATATATTTTTTCTTAGGTCAATGGCAAAGGCGTATAATTTTGGTGTTCCCTCGTTGTGTGCGAGTCTGATTCTAAATTGGCCAGTTTTTATAAATTATTCGATTCAACACAAGAACTGTGTTCATTCGATGTTACGCCCGTAGGTCCCTTTCCTTCACTGAATGATACCGTTCCATTTCTCTCGGATAGCCAATCAGAATCACGTTTAGTTACTACACCTAAACTTTGAATACCCATCTTCGTGAAAATTAATCCACCACAGAACAGATTGCAACAAAAACAATCTATAACTGACTAGCGGACGTCCCGCGGTTTCACCCGCGTAGATCCCGTTCCCGTGGGAATACAGGGATAAAAAGTAGCCTATGTTACTCAGGGTGAATGTAGCTTTCCAAGGGTGAAAGAATTTTTGAAATCGGCCCAGTACTTTTTGAGCCTATTCATTACAAACATACAAAAATAGGTAATCTTTCCTCTTTATAATATTAGTGTAGATAGTGTAGATTTCGGATTAACGAAATGAAGGATACGCTGTGATAGTACTAATTGTTTCATTCTGGTGGTAAATTATTGCTATTTGACATAGAATTGTCTAAAATTTGATTTTAACTTTACCCATTTTGAGGTAACAAAACAAAGTGTAGCAACATAGCAACTCAGAGTCAGCTGTCAAAGAGATAGAAGTGTCAAAAAAGTTGTCAAAGTCATTCATTCAGTTTTGTTTGTGGAAAAATCTAAGTCAAAATGGTAATTCAATTTAATTTTTCTAGTGTAATCCTTGATATATTTGCACATTAATTAACACAGGTTTAAAGAGCATGGTGTAAATTACTAGACTGCACTGATATTTTGTGTGATTTGTGTGTATTTTCTTGTGAAAAAGTGATACAAAAAGTTGAGGGTTAAAATTCGAGAATCAGTCACTTTTTTGTGGATTCTGACTGATTTACTCGTGAAATACAGCCGCTATGGGTATGGAAGAGTGTACTTATCGTTATTATCACAGCAAATCATGATTAAAAGTCATATTTATTGAACAAGTAATCATTCCGGTTTATCGATGTTCAATTGTCATTGTCTATGAATGTAATGTATGACTTCAGAATCGCAGGTGTTCATGTGACCTGCGCTAGAAGCTCAAAATAATTACATTCAAACTCTTTTTTGTACTTCGATGGATAAAATGTCCTGTAATACACCTTTTGTAACTCACAATTCTAATATTTTCGTAATATTTTTTTTATTTAAAACAAATCTTTGTTTTCAGTACTTAATAGGTAATTTTATGAATGCAAATTACGGTTATTCAGGTCCAAATACTAATTTAAGTCATTCCAGGTTAAACAGCTCATCAAAATGTAAAGTTTTTAGAGCAGGTTCTATTTTTAATTTCTTCCCGAGTTATACCACATCTAAATTAGCACCTTAGCCCAGTAATAAAACAATGTACTATTTTAAAGGAAGATGTAGGAAAGGAGTTTTTGTAACTGTCAGAGTCACTAACACTGAAAATGGTATTTAAGAAAGAAGATAATTATGTAAGGAGCGATTTATCTGCTTATGGGCACCCACACGGTAATAACTTTAATTTTAACCTGTGCTTATGGTGCTTTCAACAGCACCGAAATATGAGGAACTCAAAACAAATAGTTATAACACAATCATGATCATGGTTCATTGTGTGCCACCATAACTCTGCTTTAAGTATAAGTACAATGGGCTGGTATCCGCAACTCCACGTCTAATGCGCGTATCTTGCGTACATAAGTCTGCTATACCAAGTATGGTCTTAAATAGCTCAATCTCTTCAAAAACTCAACTAAAACACTAACCCACGTTTACGTTACAGCAACCACAGATCCTAGTGCTGAAGGAGGGGACGGACCAGTCGCAGGGGAAGCCACAGCTCATCTCCAACATCAACGCCTGCCAACTGGTTGTCGATGCTGTGAGTATTTGTCACTTATTTTGATTATATTAGACACAAAATATTAGTTGTCGTGCCTCAGAAAGCACGTTTAGCTGTTGGTCCCGGGTGCTAAATAGGTAATTTGGAGAAACATCAACATGTAATTATTTTTCCCAAAAATGAGTTATTATGACAAAGCATTTTGAAAGAGTAATAACGTTAGGAGAAGCAGCCCATTCATCGGTAGGTGGCGCTAGCATCGTTGTTGCATTTATGCTAACTCGCAAAGATCACTCACAAATTAGCAAAAAATTGCAATTACGTTGATGCTTCTCCAAATGAGCAATATTATAGATAATTGACAGTAGTTGTACATTTAATCAGTGCCATGAAAGTCTGACAACCGGTCTTACAAAGGAGTGTCAGATAGGTAGTTGCCCCATCTAAAGTACTAGTATTACTGGTAAACACCTAAATGTAAGCCAATGATTATAACAAACGGATCCAATTTCTGAAGAACTGTGTGGATCATGTTAGTAGAAATGAGGCTTACCATAACAAAAATATAGTAAAAACATATTATTTTTTTCTTTCTGCCCTTGGGCAGTAAAGCATTTACCCCAAACCAACTTTAAAACCACATTTAGTTGCCCATTCTATCCAGTCAGAAATGTTCACAAAGCATTTCAAACTCATCATCTTACAAAAAAAATATTCGAATTTTGGTCAACTTTATCCGCTACACATTAAATACTACCCCTTTATTATCGAGTGCATGGAGGCGGAAGAAACGCCACGGCACGTACACACGGCTACACATCAAGCTATACAAAACCAGTATAATCTGATCGTTCATTGTGCGAAAAGATCTAGTAAAGAGAGGCCAAGATTAACTGGTTTTGTATAGCTTGATGTGTAGCCGTGTGTACTCCTAGAGTGCAGGAGCGTGGCAGTGGCAGATCACCGGGCACAAACTCTACGATCCCCATTAACTCTCCCAAAAGCCTGCAGCAGTCTGGGAAGGCTGCTGCAATTCTGGAACGACCTATGTTGGTTGGAGTAGGTATTCTTAAATCATCACGCACCATTGACTTAACCCAGAATAAAAGCTTAATACACATAACCTTAAATCTTCCCTTCTTTCAAGGTCCGCACCACCCTTGGCCCTCGGGGCATGGACAAGCTCATCGTAGACCACAACGGCAAAGCAGTGATCTCCAACGATGGAGCCACCATCATGAAGCTGTTAGATATTGTGCATCCCGCTGCCAAAACTCTGGTGGATATCGCCAAGTCACAGGACGCTGAGGTGAGATTGCTGTTCTTTTAATGGTTTTAATGATTTTATTACAGACATGTGTAATAAAAAAAATGTGTTTCATTCTCTTATTGCATTTCAAGTTTTATGACTGACGAATAAATGTGATGTTTTGACAGATTGTCTACACAAAAACTGTCAAAATGACAAACTTATTCGTCAGATAAAAGTTAACTGGCGATTGAAAAACCGGCCCTTAGATGTTCAAAGAGCACTGTTTAATTTGAATTGCTGTACTGGACTGGCACAGTCAGAAGCTGTCTGTAGTTGTGCAAAGCAACTTTTAAAAGTGATTTTCTCCCACTGTGTTGTTTAATGTGTTACGTTTTTTGAAGCCGAACTTATCTGAAAGACAGTAGAAAATGTTTTATCAAAAAGAAATCTGGTGAATTTTGCTAAGTGTATGCATATTTTTCTTAGTGACTGTACCTAGTAATTTAATAGCCAGAAATCCTTATCTTTCAAATAAAGTGGGATAATAAATCCTAAACGAAGCCGGAAGGCATTTGTTCTCCCTCTCCTGTAAAATTGATATTATTAGCCAATGATTATAACAAACGGATCCAATTTCTGAAGAGCTGTGTGGATCATGATAGTAGAAATGAGGCTTATAATGAAAATAAAATACCATGTAGTAGCTACCAAAAAAAAAAATAAGAAAAAATATGCCAATGATGGTTTTTTATTATATTTTCAGGTTGGTGATGGTACCACATCAGTTGTGATCTTGGCTGGAGAACTCTTGAAGAGGCTCAAGCCTTTTGTTGAAGAAGGTATGTTAAAGATTTTTTTCAAATATGATTGTTTTGCAGACTCTTCATCAGGTAAATAACTGTAAAAACACTCAATCAATCAATCGCAGCCAGTTATCATTTATTCTTCCCTTCACATTGGTTTGTTTTGTACTGCCTTTCTGGTTATGAAAGGTCGATTTTACTAGTATTTTTAACCTAAACAAAAAATAAATGTTGATTTAGAAATATTGAGCCAATGATTATAACAAACGGATCCAATTTCTGATGTTTCTGTGAGGATCATGTTTATACAAATGAGGCTTGCATATAAAACTTAATAAATGGGATGGGAGGGAGACTGACACACAAATGGTTACAGTAGTTGACAAAAAAAAAATCTAATTAGTCCGTCAGATAGATTTCCAAAAAATATTTTTTCTTTTTTCACGTAAACAAAAAATGAAGACTAAAGTACTTCGAAAAGTCGTGTGACGTCACAGTTTGGTACTCACGATCTTTGACACGTTTTATTTTCGTCAATTTGTATTAATTTGATAAAACAAAAACACGTATCCAATATTTTTCGATAATATCTGACCGACTAAACAGAATCATATTTTTTATATTCAGGAAACATCATCCAAAAACTTTTTTTAAAAATAACCTATGAATAAAGTTTTACGTGGCCCTGGGCCTAAATGATGTAATATGTTGTAACCGTTTGTTCATCGGTATCCCTCCCGCCCTGTACAAAAATCACGCTAATACCAAAAGGATACATCCAGAACACCCTCTTACCAAAAACGTTGTATATTTCTTCAGGAGTACATCCCCGCATCATAATCCGCTCAATCCGCGTGGCTGCTAAGTTAGCAGTAGACCGCGTCAAGGAGTTGGCTGTCAAAATTGATAATAAGTCGCCTGAGGAACAGAGGTATGTTTTTTGTCATTTTAAACGTCCTTGAAGGTATATGGGATGCACTGCCGGGGCTGTGGGTTGTTCGAAAGAGATACTGCGGCCAAAATTTAACAGATTATGAAATTATCTTCTAAGTATCTAGTAAAAGTTAATGGTGGCGGTGAAACAGGCCTTAAGTTAGACTACAAAGAAAAACATTTTAAGCCAATCTTTTTGTTAGCGTGTCAATGGCAATCTAAATTATGTCGGCACAAAATTGGGCTACTAGTTTCAAGCCAATGATTATAACAAACGGATCCAATTTCTGAAGAACCGTGTGGATCTTTATAGATTAAATGAGGCTTATTATAACTAAGTTTATCTCACATATTGGACTAACAATAGGGGGCGACCCTGTTGCCATCAAATCAAATCAATTTATTCGCAAAAAAGCATTGGTACAATTTCGGTCTTAACATAAATCATAATCTAGATCCATAACACTTTGTCATAATAATGTGACATGCAAACATTTGGGTTTATAATTATTTCTAAAGTCCTAATTCATAATAATTCAAATTGAATAGTATGTAATGTCATTAATAGTACATTGTAATACAAGGGCCTAAAATGACCCATTATATACGAGGTAGTTTTACTACCGAGCTTTAGCGAGGTAGTAAATAGGAACCGAGTTATAATGGGATTTTAGCGCCGTGTGTTACACTGTACTTTTCACTACGATTGCGAGAAAATAAAATAACCATGTTCAATATGAGTTTATTTTATTAAAAATTTAATTCAATTTAATAATACAATTCCAAAAATTTCGGGCCAATGCGTTTTTTTTATTTCTTCTGTAGCTGCAATGCAACGCACACATTCTACCAAAGAGTTCGGCATTCAGCGCGTTTAGTTCCATTTTTAATTTTTTTTTTTTTTTTTTTTTTTTTTTTTGCAATCTGTCCTACAGACATTCAGCAAATTGTTATGTAGGTGTTAGTTGACGTGGGGGCAGAATGTCCAGTGACACAGCCCTAATTATTGTTCCTTTTGTTATAGGTCAGCAGGAGCCTTTCTCTTCAATCTTCTGAATTTTGAGTCATCTCTCATCAGTACAGTTGCTAGTATGTTTGGATGCTTTTGTAGTCTTTTCTTATAGGATTTCATACAGTTTTGTATCTCTTCCTTGACAGTTTTGACTTTTAGGTCATGGTGTATCTGTTGGTTTGTGACATACCAGGGAGCTTTTGTGATTGTTCTAAGCATCTTGGATTGAAATCTCTGTAATATCTCAATATTTGAGTTGGAAGCAGTTCCCCATAATTGGATACCATATGTCCAGATAGGTTTTAAGATGCATTTGTATAGTAGAAGTTTGTTTTCCTGTGATAGTTCTGATTTTTTATTGAGAAGCCAATACATTTTTCTCATCTGAATGCTTAGTGCCTTTCTCTTGGTAAATATGTGGCTTTTCCAGGTTAGACGGCGATCTAAGTAAAGACCGAGATATCGAGCCTTATCTGCTTGAGGTATTTGAACTCCATTCAGTATTACTGGAGGGCATGTGGCATGTCTTGTGGCAAAGGTCACTTGCACCGACTTCGTCTCATTGGCTTTTATACGCCATGTTTTTAACCAATGTGTGATGTTGTCTAGGCTTAGTTGTAGCATATTGCTTGCATGTATTGGATTTTCATGGGTAGCCATTACTGCTGTATCGTCTGCAAAAGTACCTATTACTACCTCATCAGTTATGGGTAGGTCAGATGTAAATATCAAGTACAAGGTTGGACCGAGGACGCTTCCCTGGGGCACTCCTGCTTTTATTTTATGTAGATTTGTCGTTTGCTCTCCCTGCTTGACATAATATAGTCTATCTGTTAGGTATGATTTGAGGAAGATAAAGTAGTTTGTTGGGAGCAGGGTCTTTATCTTGTATAATAGGCCCTCATGCCACACGCGGTCAAAAGCCTGCGATATATCCAAGAAAGCGGCGCAGCAGTATTTTTTATTTTCGAAGGCCTTATGTATTTCTTCGACCAGTCTGTGCACTTGCTCAATAGTGCCGTGGTTTTCCCTAAATCCAAACTGATGATCGGGAACAATTTGTCTTTCTCTGATTACCAAATTTAGGCGTTTCAAGAAAAGCTTTTCCATTACTTTAGATAGTATCGGTAGGAGGCTAATAGGACGGTAAGATGATACTTCCTGCGGTGCCTTTCCAGGTTTCAGAATCATAATAATTTGGGCCACCTTCCATTGCTGCGGGAAAATGCCTTGCGTCAATATGCAGTTGAACAATTGTGTGAGGAAAATTATTGCTTCATTAGGTAGTTCACGCAGCATTCTAGCGGTGATTAGGTCATACCCAGGTGCTTTATTTTGATCAAGGTTCTTTATTGTGGCTAGAACCTCCCACAGAGAGAACTTTTTAATAGGCAGGTCAAGTTGAAAGGGTTCTTCTAAACACTCCAAGATTTCTGTATTATCATGTCCGGAGTTGTTTTGAGCATCGTTTGGTACAAAAACTTCTTCCAAATGGGAGGCAAATGCTTCACCCTTTTCCAAGTCACTCTTGGCCCAGGTGCCATCTTTTTTCCGAATTGGTGGCATCGAAATTGTTGGTCTTTTAAGTTTTTTCGTGGCCTTCCAAAGTGAGTAATCACTAGCTGCTTTAGCATCCAAGTTTTGTAAGTGGTGTTCTACGTTCTCGTTTCTTTCAAAGCATAAAGATTCCTTCAATTTAGCTGTCAAGTAGTTGTATCTAGTTTTGTCACCGTGAAATCTAGTTGTTTGCCATAATTTACGCGCTTTTCGTTTCTCAGCCACCAATTCCCTGATAGACTTTGATACTTCCGTTGAATCCATGACTTTAGCAGGTGGGGTGCTGTCCCAGGCCGCATTTTGTATGCACTTATTGAAGTGTTCAACCGCAGCCATTAGGTCATCTTCACTTTTTAGGGATAGTTTAGTGTTAATTGAAGTTTTAACCAAAGTACGAAACAACTCCCAGTTTGTTTTCTTGCTGTGCAGTCTTGCTGGTATTTTTGTAGATTTAAATTTCTGGCAGACTTCCATCAACACAGCACTATGATCTGATGACAGGTCCTGTGATGACGTACAATGTATAAGATTTGGGGAAATGCCTTTTAAAACGAAAAAATCCACTAGGTCTGGTAACTTCTTTGGGTCTGTGGGCCAGTATGTTGGTTCCCCGCTTGACACTGTATTGAGGTTTTGTTCTGAGATTGCTGCCTGTAATTGTCTCCCCTTAGGAGTGGTTAGTCTCGAACCCCAATCAGTACTTTTTGCATTGTAGTCTCCTCCTGCGATGAATCTTGGTCCTAGTGTTGCGAAGAAATGGTTGTAATTGTCTTTTTTTATTGAGTGCTTAGGTGGAGAATAAAGTGCAGTGACCACTAACTGTCCCCGCCAATCTTCGATGGCCACACTACTAGCTTGTATCTCTGGAGTTCTGTACGATTCCATCTCATGATGTTTTATGTTGTTTCGTATGATAATTGCAGATCCTCCATGTGCTGTTCCATCTGGGTGCATGGTTTGGTAAAAAGAATAATTAGGTATTTTGAAGTAATTTTTCTCAGTAAAGTGGGTTTCAGATACAAGTAGAATATCAATTTTATTTTGTTTAAGGAATAATTTTACTTCTAGGGTATGTTGTGACAGCCCATTAGCATTCCAGAGGGCTATTTTTAATGAATCGAAGATGTCAGTTTGGTCATTAATTCCATAAGGATATTTGTCATTGAGGTTAATTGTTGTAGTAATTGTTTCATAGTATTCATCATGTCTTTCATGTTAATATTATCACTGTTCTTGATTTCTGTGAATGTGCTTTCTTCGTTTTTAGGGTTTTGTCCCAGTAAAGCTTGTTTGTATGATTTTTCATTGAAATTGTTTGTGGTAGTTATGGGATTTAAATCAATACTTGCTGGACGTTCCTTGTTAGATCTCGATGGGGATTTTGGTTTCCATGCTGGTTGTGATGGGTATTTAATTTTTTGAAGCTCTCTATACACAGAACAACCTTTATAGTTAGCGGGGTGGTTGCCCTCGCAGAGTATGCATTTAACTGAGTCTGACCTTTCTTTGCGGACACAGTTTACTGATGCATGGTCCCCAGCACATTTTATGCATTTTGGTTTTTTGAAACAAAATTTTTTGGTATGGCCATATTGTTGGCAGTTGCTGCATTGAGGTATTTCTTTTTTAGGTCTTGGTGGTTCTATTATGATTTTACAATGCAGCAGGTGCTTGATTTCATAGATAAGTTTATTGTTAGTGTTGGGCTCTACTTCTACGAAGAATATTGGTAGCGGAGTTTTGGTTATTCTCTGTTTGACATTCCAGATATTTGTAACTTTATGCCCAAGTTCTTGTAACTCTGTTTTCATTTCCTCGGTATCAGACGATGAATGAAGATTTTTAATCACCACTCTAAAAGACCTGTCTTGTTTTGGTTTATATGTATAGAACTCTGTACTTTTTTCTTGCAGACTCTTTACTATTTGAGTATATAATTCTGATGTTGCTGGTTGAATCCTTACTTGGTCTTTTTGTAGAACTTTAACAGTATAGTTGCCTTTTGCCACTTCGTCTAGCATTTTTAGTAGTGGTTGGATATTACCTACTTTTTCTACATATATGGGCGGTGGCATGATTGGTTTTTCTGCTGCTGTGGCAGTATTCGTTCCCTGAGATGTGTCATTGTCCAATAGAGCAAAGCTGTTGGATGTAGGTGTTGGATGCGTTTGGGACAGCCAGTATGTATCTAATTTCGATTGTTTCGTCGGCCCTCTGGAGTCACCAGGGCTTGGGATGGACCTTTTGTTTCTAGGAGTAGCCATCATGTCGCCATCATTTTTTCCACTTGGTTTTGTGGTGGGTGTAAATTGGCTTGGATAAGTCGCGTTCGAGCTATTTTGTTTGAAAGGTGTTTGAAATTCAGGACCACTCATTTTATTTTCTTTCAGGGGTGTCTGTCATTTTTCCTGATGTTTTTAAATATTATGAGGAAATATGTGGCAGCACTTTTTCTGATGACACAGTTGACAGATATGACAGCTAAAATTATTATATTTGACACATGAACATGATTTATAAAATTGTTGGTGAGGGTAGAAGAATCCCGAGTTTATTTCACTAGTTTTTGCACTGATTCCGAGTGTTTTTATGTATCACAAACAATATCAGTGATGCACTGCAAGGAAACGCACACTTTGGTACAACTTTCAATGTTTAAACAGTTCGATTTGTATTTTATTTCAGTAGATTATTTGGCACTGGGTTTTTGACAACTAAGACTTTTGACAGTCGACCATAGGACTGTGACTGTGTAAAAAATGTTTTATTTTTAAAAATAAAACATTTTTTTTTTACTTGAAACTACATCACGCACCAGCTGGCTGAACAAGTTGTTGTACGAGATTTACTTTTAGCTCTAGGGCAAAATATGCAATTTTAGGCCCGCTCTGGTATGCTATTATGACGTTCTTTTTGAGCAAGAGGAGTGAAAAATAAATTTCCTTAATATTATTAATGTCAGAGGGTAAATGATAATGGTAATTATTTATTTTCCAACTTCTTATTGAATAAGTCAGTTGAGTAAGTCATCAACAGGGCACAAATCCAGACTCCGCAGCTGCAGCTGAGAAATTCTTGATGTAATAACACTTTGCCTTGCCTAGGAATTTAACAGTTATGCTAGGGACCACTAGGCCAACGAGCCTGTTCAAGGCAGTTACCTAAATCAACCTAACATTAACCCACCTCCACCAGAGAGCTGCTAACCAAGTGCGCGTCCACGGCCATGTCTTCGAAGCTCATCCACCAGCAGAAGGGACACTTCTCTAAGATGGTGGTGGATGCTGTACTGTCTCTAGACGCTCCTCTCTTGCCCTTGGATATGATTGGTGAGTAGATTTAAGACTTTCAAGCACCCAGCATATGGGTCAACCAATAATTATAGGGTAGTTGACAAAAAAATCTAATTAAGTAGTCCGTCAGATACGATTTCCAAAAAATATTGGATTCGTATTTTTTTCTTTTTTCACGTAAACATGAAATGAAGACGATGCAGTGCTTCAAAAAGTCGCGTGACGTCATAGTTTGGTACATTTTTTTTATCAGAAAGTGACGTCACCAGCCCCTACTCACGATCTTTGTCACGTTTTGTTTTCGTCAATTTTTATCAATTGGTGAAAACAAAAAACACGTATCTAATATTTTTCATTTCATTCATTTCTTGTTGAGAGCATCGGTGGCCCAGTGGTTGCGGCCCCGACTTACGAACAGTAGGTCGTGGACTTTGTGTAATTTATTTCATCACCGCTGCTCTCAAAACGGTGAAGGAAAACATCGTGAGGAAACCGACATGTCTTAGAACCAAAAATTCGAAGACATGTGACATCTAGCAATCCGCACTGGGCCCGCGTGGTAGATTATAGCCCATTCCCTCTCAAAGAAAGGAGGCCTGTGTCCCAGCAGTGGGAACATTAATAGGCTGTTGATGATGATGATTCATTTCTTTATTCATCAAACAATTTTCATTGTATTAGAATTTTACAAAACAATCACACATCAAATCATATAGCAGTAGCAATAATCGATAATCTAACAAACGGACTAAACAGAATAATATTTATTTTTAGACAGTCAACTACCCCAGTGGCGTGCAGTGGTCCGCCACGGTGGGTAGGCCACGAAATATTGACAGCAAAAAAAAAAATTGTCACATAACATTTGAAAATAAGCCTGTAAAAGTTATACCTAAATACAATTCAAAAACTCACCACATTATTCAAGGTTCAACTCATGATTTTTTATCGATGCAAACAGAAGAAAGATTCGGCCACCTCAAATATCTCATCCAAGTGAGTAGGTGATAGTTACAAAAGTACAAAAACACGTCACTTGCAAGATAATATCCGAAGCGGCCTTCACACATCTACCTTTAGATACAACTTGCACCTTATCATTACCTCTACGATAATTGAGAAAACTTATTACCTTTAACATCTAGCAAACACATTATCAGCACAAACTTCACCTACCATTGTTATTATTTATTTGCTAAGGGAATAAACAAATAATACACAACAAAGCTAATATTTACACTACTGTTAATAATGGTATCTAATAACTGACAATATCTGTACGTTTTCGGTTTCAAAACAAATCGCGCTATAAATTGCTTGTCACAACAATGAAACAATAATAATGGCTTCCTCATACGTAAAATATAATTTCTAATTTGCCGATAGAAAAATACTACCAAATAAAATTGCATCTTTTTCATAACGAGTTTGTTCACAACAGCGGTCAACAAAAATTTGCAGGATTATAGGTACGAAATCAATCAATGAAATGTGTTGTCAGTGCTGCACTCTATCTGTGGACGGAAGAGCGAAGACCGCAAACGCGCGAAATTCAAATTTCTTAATTTCCTTACATTTTTGCAATTTGCAGGCCAGTGCTAGGTTGTATGTTGATTAATAAAATATGATTCGCGGCTGTAAGACGTATGTAGTCAGTATTCAAGCTAGCACTGGCCTGCAAATTGCAAAAAACGTTAAAAAAAACCAAATTTGAACTTCGCGCCGGAGTTCGCGGGCTGAAGATGGCACGCATGACGCATCCAATCGTAGCCTTGTGTTGTTGCAGCCAATCACAGGCCAGCTCCACTCGCAGGAGTTTACATGCATGTGTGCGGTTCTTATACACGAAAATATGCACCGATCATTCACCGATGTGACGCTGTGTGCGTAAAATTATGAATGGGTTTTAGGCTACTCGAATGCTAGCCTAAGCAAGCCTGTAAATATAAGATTCGTACGCGAAAAATTGCTCTAAGTATTTTAACAGGAGTTTGAACTTTTTTATTATTATTTTGTACATGGTGTTATTTTATTACATGGTTAATTAGTTATAAGAAATGCTCAGTTGGTAAGGTAGGCTAAGCCTAAGAGCCTTAATAGAGCGCACGCCACTGAACTACCCTATTCGTTTGTATGCCCACAACCCGCCTCCGAATCATCGCTATAATTATGTAGCTGTAGATGACTTGAAGAGGGAAGGGTTATGGGAAAGGTCAGCATGGGACAACAATGGCTAATAAAATAAAAAAAAAAAACAGTTACCAGCTGTTGCTCGCGAGCATCGTTCGCGTAAAATTATAACAACAATATTAAAGACTAGCGGACGTCCCGCGGTTTCACCCGCGTAGATCCCGTTCCCGTGGGAATACAGAGATAAAAAGTAGTCTATGACACTCAGCAATAATGTGGCTTTCTATTGGTGAAAGAATTTTTAAAATCGGTTCAGTAGATCCCGAGATTACCCCTTACAATTTAACAAATACACAAACTTTACCTCTTTATAATATTAGTATAGATTTCGATTTTATTTTAAGTGAAACGCTAATCTTTTGTTGTTTTATAAATAAGCTTAGTCTTTATAACTCCCTCCAGAAGCAGTTCAAACTTTCTAGTTTTCTGGGGACATTTGCAAGGGATCTTGGTGTTCCTTGTAGATTTGAGAGACGCCGGTGCACTCTAGGAGTACCGTTTCCTCCGCCTCCATGCATGCTCAAGTTACTTTAACCTAAAATCGTTTTCAAACCAACAGGTATCAAGAAAATCTCGGGTGGAGCCCTAGAAGAGTCGTTCCTAGTAGCCGGTGTAGCCTTCAAGAAGACCTTCTCGTATGCTGGATTTGAGATGCAACCCAAGAGCTATGACAACTGCAAGATTGCTCTGCTTAATATTGAACTGGAGTTGAAGGCTGAGAGGGATAATGCTGAGGTAAGTCAGAATCAAAGGATTTATTTCAAGTAGGCCAGTTTTTAACTGTTGTAACATTAAAACGAAGCTACAGTCCCAGTCACAAGGTATAATAACTGTGGGGCTGCGGGTTGTCCGAAAGACTTACTACGGCTCTAGACACAAAGAGCTAAGAAGGAACATGGGTGGTTTTTATTTTTAGTCAATATAAGTCGCGAACGCCATAGCGCTCTGCCCAAAGTGGGATGTGTCATTTGAAGATTTCCCAACCATAAAAAAAGGATAGGCTACAGTTCCAGTCACAAGGCAAATAACTGTGAAAGTACTGTAGTTGCCTATTACAAAATGTACATTTCTATGAAGTAGAACAGACTTACAGTGCAATCAAATTATCTTGGCAGCTCTGAACATAGGCTTTGCGAAATTTTACGCATGTAAACTTGGGAATAAAACTGTTATTGCCAGATAAACCAATACTTAAACGATCAGAAAATATCTAATTTAAACAGTGAGAAATACAAATAAAATAAATATCATAACACTTTTATACATTCGTTGTAACAAAATGACCTGCACGAAGTTCGGAGCTGCCAAGATAATTTGATCGTACTGTAAAACCTTGGTTACATTGGAGTTTAGTACATTTTCTGGCCAATGATTATAAACAACGGATCCAATTTCTGAATGGTCGTGCGGATCACACGTATAATGAGGCCAAGCAGAATTAACATTGAATTAATTAGCTCTAAATTAATAAGAGATAACATTGCATTACGGTTGATGCTCTGGGGTAACGCGCGAAATTCGAATTTTCTTACGTTTTATTTTACTTCCTTGAGTGAATATTTGATGAAAGAGGCATTCAAGGAAGTAATTATGAACTGAGAGGGTTGTATTGGTAATTTTAATCATTATTACTCTGTAACGTCACATTTGTTACGGTCGCGAATCCTATTTTATCTGACACTGACCGGCAAATTGCAAAAAAACGTAAGAAAATTCGAATTTCGGGGACAACCTTGAACCATCAACCGTAATGTTATAAAACAGCTTGATCGATTTGTATGAATTTTTTTGTGTATATTTGGTAGATCTGACAATAGGTCGTAGTCCGTCGTAGGAGTTTTTTTTAGGAGCTAGGTAGTCTAAAAACGGCATTGCAACGCCTGCTGGGTGCTGCTAGTATTTTATTATAATTTCACTTGAACAACAGCTTACATAGTATAATAATATAATAAAAGATAGTCACTAAACACCTAAACTCTTCACAGGTACGAGTAGACAACGTAAAAGAGTACCAGAAAGTGGTGGACGCCGAATGGCAGATCCTATACGAGAAGCTAGCAGCACTCCATGCCAGCGGAGCCAATGTGGTGCTGAGCAAACTGCCCATCGGAGACGTGGCTACACAGTACTTCGCTGACCGGTGAGTAGCATAGACTGGTCCCACTGCTGGGACACAGGGCTCCTAGAGCAGCACTCCACGCCAGCGGAGCCAATGTGGTGCTGAGCAAACTGCCCATCGGAGACGTGGCTACACAGTACTTCGCTGACCGGTGAGTAGCATAGACTGGTCCCACTGCTGGGACACAGGGCTCCTAGAGCAGCACTCCACGCCAGCGGAGCCAATGTGGTGCTGAGCAAACTGCCCATCGGAGACGTGGCTACACAGTACTTCGCTGACCGGTGAGTAGCATAGACTGGTCCCACTGCTGGGACACAGGGCTCCTAGAGCAGCACTCCACGCCAGCGGAGCCAATGTGGTGCTGAGCAAACTGCCCATCGGAGACGTGGCTACACAGTACTTCGCTGACCGGTGAGTAGCATAGACTGGTCCCACTGCTGGGACACAGGGCTCCTAGAGCAGCACTCCACGCCAGCGGAGCCAATGTGGTGCTGAGCAAACTGCCCATCGGAGACGTGGCTACACAGTACTTCGCTGACCGGTGAGTAGCATAGACTGGTCCCACTGCTGGGACACAGGGCTCCTAGAGCAGCACTCCACGCCAGCGGAGCCAATGTGGTGCTGAGCAAACTGCCCATCGGAGACGTGGCTACACAGTACTTCGCTGACCGGTGAGTAGCATAGACTGGTCCCACTGCTGGGACACAGGGCTCCTAGAGCAGCACTCCACGCCAGCGGAGCCAATGTGGTGCTGAGCAAACTGCCCATCGGAGACGTGGCTACACAGTACTTCGCTGACCGGTGAGTAGCATAGACTGGTCCCACTGCTGGGACACAGGGCTCCTAGAGCAGCACTCCACGCCAGCGGAGCCAATGTGGTGCTGAGCAAACTGCCCATCGGAGACGTGGCTACACAGTACTTCGCTGACCGGTGAGTAGCATAGACTGGTCCCACTGCTGGGACACAGGGCTCCTAGAGCAGCACTCCACGCCAGCGGAGCCAATGTGGTGCTGAGCAAACTGCCCATCGGAGACGTGGCTACACAGTACTTCGCTGACCGGTGAGTAGCATAGACTGGTCCCACTGCTGGGACACAGGGCTCCTAGAGCAGCACTCCACGCCAGCGGAGCCAATGTGGTGCTGAGCAAACTGCCCATCGGAGACGTGGCTACACAGTACTTCGCTGACCGGTGAGTAGCATAGACTGGTCCCACTGCTGGGACACAGGGCTCCTAGAGCAGCACTCCACGCCAGCGGAGCCAATGTGGTGCTGAGCAAACTGCCCATCGGAGACGTGGCTACACAGTACTTCGCTGACCGGTGAGTAGCATAGACTGGTCCCACTGCTGGGACACAGGGCTCCTAGAGCAGCACTCCACGCCAGCGGAGCCAATGTGGTGCTGAGCAAACTGCCCATCGGAGACGTCGCTACACAGTATTTTGACTAAATAGTGATAAATATAATTTATCACTATATTTTTCTCACTCACCTTCTTTTTTCCCAACTATGTTGGTGTCGGCTTTCAGTCTAACCGGATGCAGCTGAATACCAGTATTTTATAAGGAGCGACTGCCTATCTGACCTCCACAACCCAGTTATCATTGAGTAAGACGATACAGTGCTTCGAAAACTCCTGTGACGTCACATTTCATTACATTTTTACCCGAAAGTGACGTCGCAAGCCCCCACTCATGATCTTTGACGCGTTCTATCTTCTTCAATTTTTATTAATTTGATATAACAAAAAAGCATACCTATTCACGTTAAAGGGCACAGTGCGGGTTGTTAAAATGTAAAAATATTGTTAGCCAATGATTATAACAAACGGATCCAATTTCTGAAGAGCTATGAGGATTATTCAGTCGTATAAGAGGCTAAACCTACACACCTAACAACCTAATATACAACAAATAAAAAAATCTAAATTAACCTTCTTGTTACGGAGATTTTTAGGGTTGAATGTTCCTAAAAAATTGCGTAGAACTAAATAATTCCGAATACTTTGTGAGGGATCCATAAACACCCTTGTGTAGCAGTCCGAACATCAACGAATATTGGCCCATTTTCCGAATATTTCGACATTTTTACAAATATCTTTTCTGTCCACCCACAGCGACATGTTCTGCGCGGGCCGCGTCCCCGACGAGGACCTGAGGCGCACCCAGCGCGCATGCGGCGGCGCGGTGCTGAGCTCGGTGCGGGAGCTGCTGCCCGAGGCGCTGGGCTCCTGTGCGCACTTCACTGAGAGACAGGTCGGCGGGGAGCGGTATAATATCTTTACTGGTGAGTTTATTTTGCAGTCTTAAGTTTTATAGGCTGCTACTAGCTGATGCCCGCGGTTTCAACCGCGCGGATGTCGGTTATCGCTATCGATGCCGGTTATCGCGACCAAAAGTAATATTTTCGTACCCCCCTTTCAACCCCTTGAATAAAGATGTCCTTTCTCGGGTATCAAAATATCTCCATACCAAATTTCATGCAAATTTGTTCATTAGTTTAGGCGTGATTGAGTAACAGACAGACAGACAGAGTTACTTTCGCATTTTTTTGTAGTAGTTTTTTATTAGTATGGAAGTATGGATAGTATGGATGGATAAATA
Organism: Diarsia dahlii; assembly: GCA_949775195.1. Classification (NCBI taxonomy): domain Eukaryota; kingdom Metazoa; phylum Arthropoda; class Insecta; order Lepidoptera; family Noctuidae; genus Diarsia; species Diarsia dahlii. The sequence continues at coordinate 11,523,784 of OX459217.1, read as the reverse complement.
AAGGTACTATAGAAGATAACAAAAGTAGCAGAAGCAGAGAATTCAAAAGATGGGAATGTGACCAAAAGAGAGTACCTGTCGCGTCCGGCCCTGATTCATTCCATGATTCGGAGCGAGAAGGAACGGGACGCCGTCGCCTCCTTCTGCGAAGCAGTGATGCTAGCGAAGGAGGTGGCGGAACGTGAGAGGGAGAGAACCTCTCAACGTCCCAGCCGCCGCGGGAGACGCTCCGGGCGTCGGGGGCCACGTGATGGCTTCCGGCCACCTACTACGCGGGCCTGTGGACGGTGAGTGACGGGCTAGCTCGCCGTCCGGCCGTTTTATGACGACGACAGACCGTGTCGACGGCGCGTTCGTGTTCCACGCGCGCCTCAAAAAGATGTCAGCAAATACCTTAGTTTTATAGGCGCATGCTGTATACGTATTATTACGTATAGGGTTGTTAGTGGTCGATGTTTAAAAACATGGTTGATAGTACTACCACAACGTAATACAAAACCACTCAAATGAAGAAATTTAGGACAATTAACGTTAATATTAGACCTTCCCCCTTAATTCTGAAAGCTCCAGGGTAGTGGTGGTTAAAATAACAAATAACACCAAAACATAACATGTTATTGATTCATAACGAATAATGTTTGTTATACCGACGCTGCCTACGTGTTATCATTATAATGGCTAACTCAACAACACGCCCAACGGTTATTCGTTGGGCGTGTTGTTGTTGTACTGTTATCAGCGGGGCCAGAACGGGGTAATATAATAAGTATAACAACGTAGCAAGCGGTGGCGCGCGGCGGTCCTACGATGCACCATTTCCGAGTTATGGGCGTTCAAAGTTTCTGTTAAAAAAAAAATGAAATTGAAATATCTCGAAAATGGAGCGTCCTAGGCAAAAAAGGACCAAAATTTTGACCCCCCTTTGCTACCGCCGTGATATTTAAATGAGATACACAAAACAAAAAAAAAACAAAAAATTACACTGATTTAACTTTACTTAGTAATAACATTTTATTATATTAAAATGTCACTTACGGGATATCTTCCGTGATTTTTAATTTGTTTTGAGTTCCCGATATTTCGACGCTGTTGCAAGCGCCATGATCGCGGGTTGACATTTTAAATATAGTTATGAACCGTGAAAGCTTAAAACAACATTTTATTAGTCCTAAAACTGTGCAGTATGAAGGAAAGTTCATTGATAATTTAAAACCATAATATTAATAATAACGATATTATTATATTCGTTCGTATACAGTCCACTAGAATATAACATTAACTGCGCATCATTAATCATTGCGCACGTTTGGCGTGTTGCCGAATAACATGATAACGTCTCCGCGTTCAGATTACTGCCGCGTTTTGTTACAACTCGTTATAATGATAACGTATAAAATAACATGTTATAAAAATATATTCAATAGTCTATATTTCTATAACATGTTAATGATTTATAGCAGAATTGCACACCACTACTCCAGGGTAGACCGCAAAATGCAAATTTCCTGTTTTTCTGCAATTTATTGGTCGTCAGTACGAACAAAATAAGATTTAATACCATTGAATAACTCTTTTAGGAGAAAAACCAACCAAAAAAAAATTCAATGAAATTAAAACTCAGAGGCTTTTTGTCGATTTTAAAGATTACAACTCAGTAAACACATTTAGTTACTGACGCGAAATTCGCACGCATTTAAATCAACATACAACCTGACCACAAATTGCAAAAAACATACAGAAAATTACAATTTCTACTACCCTGGCGCTTCCACCTTAGCTTACCATATCCTCGTTCCTAATCCTCTCCTTTCCTGCAGGTTATGACAAACCAAATGCACCCGCTGGTAAGAGTTCTTTATAAATAAGTAGTTTGGTTTAGTAGTCTTTAATTTTGTAACCTTTTTCAGATGCACAACTCACTAAATGCATTTAATGCTGAACATGTTTTTTATCCATGTCTTCATGCTAGCTTTAGCGAATTGTGTGAGCAACTGTAATAAAATCTGACATCTATATTGTACTACAATTTTAGCAAATATTCATTTTATTTCGACGGACAATAGTTAGAGTAGTCAAGGTTGTAAGCCAATGATTCGAGGATCACGATAATAGATATGAGGCTTACAACGACATAGTTATGTACATAGCAAGAAGATATATTTTAGTTAATTTGTTAAAAAACAACAATGTTACACCGTTATAATTATAACTCAAGAACATAATTTGACACATTTAAAGAACAAAAATGTAGTATATTTTGTATATTTTGAATTAGTCTAGCTATTCAAAGGGGGAACGCTGCCAGTATCTTCGGAACCTTGCCTAAAGGGACTCCTTTTAATAATATATTTTAGTTACTTAGATATAGATTGTGTTATGTCAATTTTGTGGTTATCTATATACTTTTTGTATAGTAACTAAATAGTGCTTATGACGTCATATTTCATAGTTATTAAGGCACACTTGGTTTTCATATGAATCGTGATACTTGTGCTGTTTAATGTATCAAACTATTGTAGTAATTCCACCTGTTGTAAGTTAACTAGCTAGCAAGCTACAAACACCACCTACTTTTATCATACTAACATCTAAACCCCCATTTCCCCAGGCTGCCCCGCGGCTAAGACCTGCACGCTGCTCCTGCGTGGCGGAGCTGAGCAGTTCCTCGAGGAGACGGAGCGTTCCCTGCATGACGCCATCATGATCGTCAGACGCACTATCAAGAACGATGCTGTGGTTGCTGGTGAGTTTCACTTTTTAACCGACTTCCAAGAAGGACCTACTCCTTCTTGGAAGTCGGTTGTATATATTTGTTACCATGGAGCACGAAAACTCTTTGTTTTGTAGTGTTTACTGTAATGTTTCTTATAATTGTTTTAAATTTTCAAGTATCGTCTTTTATTTACGTTATGCTGTCTTGGCTTTCGTACAGCATTATGCTGAGTGGTACATGCTTGTCGCAGTCACGACGTGCAAGTTGTTCTATTTTTTTGACACTTTCTATGCACATCTTGTGTCAGATAAATAGATATTTTTCTTTCTTTCTTTCAAAACCTAGACTTTTGCTTAGTGTGTGGTGGCCAAAAACAGAGCCACTAGTTTAGCGCTTTCGGTAGCGTTCATCAATTCCTGTAACGAATTGTTATGGAAGTTGTAAGCCAATGATTATAACAAACGGATCCAATTTCTGAAGAACCTTGAGGATCACAATAGTAGAAATGAGGCTTACAACCAATAACTTTTATAGCCTATAGCACCGACGAATAATGTATCGACCTATCAGTGAAATTGTTTTTGAATTATATCAGAAGTGCTACTACATACAAATTACAAACATTTCAAAATAACAAATTTTAACCTTTTTTATATTATTATAAATTATAATTATATTTATGTATCTTACAGGTGGCGGTGCAATCGACATGGAAATCTCCAAACACCTTCGCGAATACGCCAAGGGTGTGGCCGGCAAGGAACAGCTGCTAGTGGCTGCAGTAGCGCGCGCCTTCGAGGCAATACCTCGTCAGTTGTGCGATAACGCTGGATTTGATGCCACCAACCTGCTGAATAAGCTGCGTAACAAACATCACAATGGTGAGTTGAGTGGAGAGTTCTTTTTAGGATTTCTTCTTATTTTAAGTCGATTTTTCTAGGATTGAGACAGTTTTTCTATGTTCGGGATGATTTTTCCAGGAGAAGGTAACAGTTTTAGTAGTTGTCGAAACACTTTCAACAGATGTGAGTCGGTTTTTCCCTGAAACGCGACTGTATTCTCAGCTTTTAGTCGGGTTAGGTGTGTCGGGTAAGGAACAGTTGCTAGTGGCTGCAGTAGCGCGCGCCTTCGAGGCAATACCTCGTCAGCTGTGCGATAACGCTGGATTTGATGCCACCAACCTGCTGAATAAGCTGCGTAACAAACATCACAATGGTGAGTTGAGTGGAGAGTTCTTTTTAGGATTTCTTCTTCATATAAGTCGATTTTTCTAGGATTGAGACAGTTTTTCTAGGCTTTGGACATTGTTTCCTTGGTTTAGGACATTGTTTCCCAGGCTTGGGACATTGTTTCCCAGGCTTAGGACATGTTTTCCAGGCTTGAGACATATTTTTCTATGTTCGGGATGATTTTTCCAGGAGAAGGTAACAGTTTTAGTAGTTGTCGAAACACTTTCAACAGATGTGAGTCGGTTTTTCCCTGAAACGCGACTGTATTCTCAGCTGTTAGTCGGGTTAGGTGTGTCGGGTAAGGAACATCTGCTAGTGGCTGCAGTGGCGCGCGCCTTCGAGGCAGTACCTCGTCAGCTGTGCGATAACGCAGGATTTGATGCCACCAACGTGTTGAATAAGCTGCGTAATAAATAGGCTTCTTCTGGGTAAACTCGTTCCATCGTCGAGCTCATCTCTGCCCTTAGGGCAAGATTGAAGTCAAGAGTAAGCCCATATAAAAAAAAATAAAAAATAAGCATCCTAATGGTGAGTTGAGTGGAGAGAGGTTCTTTGAAGTCGATTTTTCTAGGATTGAGACAGTTTTTCTAGACTTGGGACATTGTTTTTCAGACTTGAGAGATGTTTTCCAGGTTTGGAGCATGTTTTCTACATTTGGGACGATATTTCTAGACTTGGGAGTTTTAATTCTACGATTTGGATGACTTTTCCCGGGTTGTGACATTTTTTTCCCGGTTAGGACGTTTATTTCAGGACTTGGTAGTATTTTCCAGCTGTGGGCCTAATTTTCTAGCAATAGTACAGGCTTAGTAGCTGTGCCCGTCGGGGCCGCGGATTTTTGTACTAGATGACGTGGCCTCGGCGCAAGGGCAAAGAAGGAACATGGGTTCGGTTTTTAGTCAGTAGAAGTCTGACACTCCCCTTCGCTCTGCCCAAGAGCGGGGGGGGGGGGGTCATTTGATGATTTTCCACCCACCAAAAAAAAAAAAGGCTTAGTAGTTGTCAAAACACTTTCTCAAGATATCAGTCGGTTATTTGTGGCACTTAACTACACGCGACCTTTTCGTAATTTTTTCTGACTTCTCCTGTTTGAACCTCACATAAAAAGACGACCCCTTTAAATCATCAACCCTTTTCAAATTGCAGGTGACGTATGGTACGGCATCGATATCCAGAAGGAGGATATCGGAGACAACTATGTGTCGTGCGTGTGGGAGCCCGCTGTTGTCAAGACCAACGCCATCATTGCTGCTTGCGAGGCTGCTGCACAGGTATACCTTCACATATGTTTTTTTTTTATTATTATCGTTCCTGAACAATATCTTGAATTTTTCTGTAAAATTGTACATGTTTTGCTCCAAATAAATATCTTAATCTGCCTCATAAGGAGCGAAATCATATCGCGATTCCTAAATAGCATTCTAGACGCTCTTAACTTGCGCATCTTTGTACATCGTTACTAACACACACTTTCTTTTCCCCCAGATCCTGTCCGTAGATGAAACGATAAAGAACGTGCGAGGCGCCGACATGCCGTCAGCGGGAGCGCCCATGGGCCGCGGTATGGGACGTCCGCGCATGGGCTGATGACAACACTCACTAATTAATTATATAAACATACTACACACGCCTTTCTGACCAGTCTGTCACGTTTAACAGTTGAGGAGTAGCTCATCGTCATCTGTTGGCTTCCTGTCTAACCGGATGCAGCGGTATACCAGTATTTCACAGTTCACGATTACAAATATGTATCATAATTTCAGCCGAAAGACGTTCTCTACTGGACATAGGCTTCGCCCAAGTGTCGCCACATTGACCGGTCCCGTGGGTCTCTCATTCAAGGGATCCCGAAATATGGGTACACTTAGCAAAATTCAAAAACTATTTTCTTGCTAAATAACGACATCGTCGTTGATAGTACAAATCCGCGTAACTAACATTGTCAAATACCGCGTATGTACAGTCTGTGCCCAGTATAACCTGAGCCATCTTACACCACTTCCCCTCTTATTCTTTATTAATATAAAGAACTAGCGGACGTCCCGCGGTTTCACCCGCGTAGATCCCGTTCCCGTGGGAATACAGGGATAAAAAGTAGCCTATGTTACTCAGGGTGAATGTAGCTTTCCAAGGGTGAAAGAATTTTTGAAATCGGCCTAGTACTTTTTGAGCCTATTCATTACAAACATACAAAAATAGGTACAAATCTTTCCTCTTTATAATATTAGTGTAGATAAGAGGGGAAGTGGTGTAAGATGGTAATACTTGGCTTCAACTCCGCGTAACTGACATTGTCGAATACCGTCTGTGCCCAGTATTATTCGACCTCTGTTCTCACACCACTTTCCCTCTGTTAGTTACGCGGATTTGGAGTATCAACAACGAAATGTCTACGTTGAGATGACTTATTTCATTATAGTATGGCTTCCCAAATGCTATGTTCGAGAAAATGTGGGAAAAAAAACACTTTTAAAAAGTGGCTATAAGGAGCGACGGCCTATCTGACCTCCTAGTTACTAACGCAGTCATAAGCAGGCTCTATAGTTCATGCCAGATTACAAGACGAATGAATGAATCGCATATATTTTGTACTCTTCGTAGTAAATGTTTTTTACCAAAATCCTTCTTGTTAGAACAGCTAGCATTTATGATGAGAATATTTTCAACGACTTAGTTTGGTTTGCATTTATAATACCAAGTTTATAAATTTACCGATGAGTGTGATTTTATAATTTATACTGTTGTAACGAAGGACTGGTTTCTTCACGCTTAGTACTAAGTTATTATAGTATTATCTATTAATTATATTAATAATAACTATTAATACCATTGCGTTGTTTTATTTGTTGCCTACCTACCTACCTACTTTTATTTTTAAACTTTGCCCTACACTAGGAATTTCTCCTGTATCGTGGATGCGTTTAAAAACATTTAAACTCACATACACAAACTACACTCCCAGACCCGAAACAACTATCTGTAGGCCATACAAATATTTGTTTCGTGCGGGGATCGAACCCGCGACACGCAGCGCAGCAGTCCAATCGCTCAGCCACTGCGCCAACCGTGCCGTCGTATTTCATCAGTGTTCATGGAGTTTCTTGCCCATTCTTCTCCATAGATCTCTATGGTGAAGAATGGGCAAGAATTTTCACAAGTTATTATGTCTTGTGACTGTGACTGTAGTTTCGCATTCTTATGCGAAACCTGATTATGGCTTGTTCAGACTACGTAACTGAAAATCGATCCCAATAATTTTGCCGACATTTGCCATTCGTTGTCACAGTATACAGATTGTCACACCAGTATGACAAACAGGATTATTTTTCTCGTTTGTCCTTTAAGTTGCTAAAACACCGCTAAACGGGATAATATAAGCACAAATATAAGTTTGGTCTGAGTTTGGTCAAACAGCGGAGTGTCCTGCTGGGAAATAATTTGTACTATTTTTATAATTATGCGATTCAGAAGGTAGTAAATGAATACAACGCACGTCACACTTTTGCTTTCAATCCGATTCAACATAGGCTCCTGCTGGGTAAACAGGCATACATTTCACATTGTGGGCATCGTAAGAAAAAAAAAATATAGCTACTGGAAGACCCTAATTATAAAACGAGATTTTATTTTACCACTTTGTTGGCGTAACTCGACTGTATATTTATGCCAAATTACAACTTTCTGGTACTAGCAATAGTGCAGACTGACAGAGGGACATGGCGAAACTATAGGGTTTCCTTGTTGACTACGGAACCCTAAAGAGATAATGGTGAGTCAACCAAAAAGATAGAATCGTGTAAACTTCTTATGAGGAATAATTCCGTCATAATGGTTGTTACGCAACTTTTAACAGTTTACCCAGCGCATGCAACGGAAGCTATCCGTTTTTGTAACATTTTCCATTGATGCTCCGCTCCTATTCTCTATTCTTTTTTTAGGGGGTGGGAAATCATCCAATTACTCCTGTTTTTATAACCGTCTGGGGGGCACTAGGACCTGCCCCCGTGCCTCCCACTCTGGATCCGCCCTCGCTTTGAGGCGCGCGTGGTACACAAACGCGCCGTTGACACGGCCTGCCATCGTCCTAGGACGGATGGACAGTGAGCAAGTCCATTACTCACCGTCCACAGGCCCGCGCCTACAGTGGTCCGAAGCCATATAGCCTATAGCCTGTTTTTTTTTTTTTTTTGGTGGGTGGAAAATCATCAAATGACCCCCCCCCCGCTCTTGGGCAGAGCGAAGGGGAGTGTCAGACTTCTACTGACTAAAAACCGAACCCATGTTCCTTCTTTGCCCTTGCGCCGAGGCCACGTCATCTAGTACAACAATTCGCGGCCCCGACGGGATAGCCTATAGCCTTCTTCGATAAATGGGCTTCATCACTAAAAGAGTTTATGTATTCTTACCAGAAGTTTTTGAGATTGACGCGTTCAACCAAAATAAACTGTTCAGCTTTATAAGTACTAGCATTTATTCGTCACTAGCTGTTGCCAGCGGCTTTGCCTGCTGCCACTCTAAAATTATCCCACGGGAAAATAAAATCGGGATCAAAAATAGCCTATGTGTTAATCCAGGTTATAAACTATCTGTGTACCAAATTTTATCCAAATACGTTTAGTAGTTTTTGCGTGAAAGAGTAACAAACATCCAAACATATAATACATACAAACTTTCGCGTTTTTAATAATAGTAGGATTTTACATCCAAACTCCGTGGCTGCTGCTGAAAAAATCCTGGGCCTGCAGTCTCTACATTAAACTACGATAAAAATCGGTCGTAAAGTCGTATCGATATCAAACTTTAATAGATTTTCAATATTATGCTTTTGAAATAAACTTGAAAATCTATTAAAGAAATTTTACGATTTTATGACTTAACGACCGATTGTTTGTTTAATGTAGAGACTGCAGGCCCTGATGGAATAACACTGCCCGACCCGGGAATTGCTTGCGACCACTAGACCAATCGAGTCATTCCGCGGGTATAAGCATCAGAAGTATACACTACTCAAAGTTTCAAAGCTGTTTTTTAACCGACTTCCCAAAAAGGAGGAGGTTCTCAATTCGTTGGTTGAAAACGTTTTATTTTGTGGACATAGCAGGTTTTTCGAAAGAATTCAAGGATAGGTAAAATAAATTTAATTGTTTAGTTAAGTTTCAATCATGAGGCAAGCTATCGTAATAAGAGCGATAATCTTCAGTAGGTAAGGTGTTTTTCAAGTAGGTATTGAAGATCTTAAAGACAACTTCCCAAAAACATTTTTACAAAAAATAAAACCGACTTCGACAAAAAAAACACTCAAAAGTGAAAAATAAACTTGAGAAGAAAAATCAGTTTCTGAAGTCGGTGACTTTTGTTTCTTTGATTTCATTTTTTTGTCACCGACTTCAGAAACTGATTTTTCTTCTCAAGTTTATTTTTCACTTTTGAGTGTTTTTTTTGTCGAAGTCGGTTTTATTTTTTGTAAAAATGTTTTTATTTTTCACTTTTTAGTGTTTCACACGTGCTTACCCCTTCACAACGTACCGGCGTGATGTTATGTTAGGAACTGGTGTAAACAATAGACAGACAATATGAGATTTCAGCAATCCCAGTCCATTTGCTATCATTTATTGAGGAGTTCCGTTGCCTATCTCCGAAGTTCTTCATCAGATCTTCACAAAATAGTTTTTATGACCTTTGTAGTGAGTACAGGCGTGATATTATGTTGTGTGATGGCGTAAACAATGCTTAGATATGCTATAGCAACAATCGCGGTTAATCTGCTGTTATTTATTGAAGAGTTCCCCCGATTTCTACAAGATCCCATCATCAGATATTGAAATGGTGACAATGGGACCACACGGGAAGCACCAGCTTTCAAATGAAAAAAGAATCATGAAAATCAGTTCACCCAGTCGCAAGTTATGAGCGAACAAACATAAAAAAAAAAAAAAAAAATAAATACCGTCGAATTGATAACCTCCTCCTTTTTTTGGAAGTCGGTTAAAAAGGAGGAGGTTCTCAATTCGACTGGTATTTTTTTATGTATGTACACCGATTACGCTGCGATTTATGATCCGATTTACGTGATTCTTTTTTAGTTTGATGCGGAATTTAATGGTTGCCATTTGGTCCCATAAAAATTTTGTATAGTTTGGCCCAGTACTTCTTAAGTTATGAACATTTTTCGTTTATGTGTGTTCGCGAATAACTTCGTCGTTTATGAACCAATTTTGATGATTCTTTTTTTATTGTGAAGGAGATATTTCAAGGGTGGTACTATGGTATGGATACCAGGACCTGGTGATGAAATCACAGAGAAATCGAGGGCAACCCTCAAATTTCATAGGCACGTATTACGTTTTTCGTGTTTATCTGACGCTATACAAGTATTCGCATCTAGCAGTCATCACTTCATGTTGATGAGCTGATGATGGAAGGTACTACTCCTCAAAGGTTAGGAGTTGAAAGCAATAATAAGGGTATCTTGAAGGATTAGGGGTAGGTTTCTTGGTCGAATGTTATATATAAAGTCAATATTTCTATAGGATATTACAACTAAAAATGAAAAAATAAAAAAAACTTTTTTACAAAAAAAACAACCGTCTTCAAAAACACCAAAAAGTGAAAAATAAACTTCAGAAGAAAAATCAGCTTCTGAAGTCGGTGGCAAAAAAACGAAATGAAACAAACAAATGTCACCGACTTCAGAAGCAGATTTTTCTTCTGAAGTTTATTTTTCACTTTTTGGTGTTTTTGAAGTCGGTTGTTTTTTTTTTGTAAAAAAGTTATTAGCTAGATATTACTCGTTACTATACTACATGTTATTGGAGTGTAAGGACTATTTTAACGAATAATCTTCTGAAACATTAAAAATAATAGCTAGAGTCCTGTATATAAAATAATTAAAATTCCGAAATTTTCAGCTACTTTTGATGCTGACCCTACGTAATAACTAAATACTTGGTTAAATTGTATTTTGTTTAATAGATATTACCTTGACCAGTGCATCGAAACTGCAATTATTATGTTACCAATCAAAACTGGCGCTCATTTTATTATTACTAATCTACTATTATAACAGACTGATACGTATCATGTAATGTAATTTTAATGTATTACTATGACTTTAATACAATTATGAAACCCAAATGTTTGCATGTCACATTATTATGACTAAGTATTATGGATCTAAATTATTTATGTTACGACCGAAACTGTACCAATACTTTTAGCAAATAAATTGATTTGATTTGATTTGATTTGATGTTTAAGCGAATCATTACGCCTATATTCTCCTGAAGAGATCAGCAGAAGTGGAGGAGGCCGTGGTTAAATAACAACAGCAACTATGGTCTATCTTTAGGTTAAGCCGCGCTTACCAAGATTGGTCTGTGGATGGGTGACCTCCCATTACATACCGACCGAGTTTCTTCCGTGCCTCGGAACGGTCCCGGCTGTCATTTAATTTGGTGATCTTTGACGGTCGTTACAAGTAGTCAGTGGTCTAAAATTCTGACAACCAGTCGTATCAAGGGGTATCGACAAACTAACTGGGTTGTGTGGAGGCCTTAGAGGCAGTTGCTCCAAGGTAAATACAGGATACAGGTACGGTCAGCATCAGAAGTATATTAACATTACTCAAAGTTTCGAAGCTGTTTTTTTTAATAAAAACTTGTTAGAAATTACTCGTTACTACATGTTATTGGAGTGTAAGGACTATTTTAACGAATAATCTTCTGAAACATTAAAAATATGTACATAAAAGAATTAAAATTCCGAAATGTTCAGCTACTTCTGATGCTAACCGAACTAACTTAGAGATTTTGCCCGGTGGCTTCTGCGAAATGTGTACTTAATGTAAAAATGCCGGCCTAGTGATAGTCGGACTCGTGCATGAAAGGTACCGTAGCATCGTAGTAGGGGAACCCCCTTTATTATTTGTTGTTACAGCGGCTTCTCTCTCATCGTGTGGGCAGTAGGAAGGTCTAACGACCCCACACACCCTAGTGTCAGAGTTTCTAAACCGCCTCAAGGACCTCGGACATGGTTTATACATATATGTGACCGACCCATAGTCACACTAAACTACCACACCAGTGTGACTACGGATCAGGTTAAATTATCCGTAGTCACACTGGTGTGACTACGGACAATAGGCTAGTATCCATAATTTTTTATTTTCTTTATTTCCATAATTTTTGTACTCCATGACGCGCGCTCGCTTCGCTCGCATATTAAATAACACTAATATCTTCTGTTCCCGAAGTGCCGGGCCTCCGCCGGCCTCCTTCGTCGGCCTACGACCCGGTGCCCATGCCGCCCATAAAGGATACTGTCGCGAGACGGTGATTCATCCACTTAGCGGACGACTAGCAACAGCCTATAATTTTGGTTATTTATCCGGCTAATCGGACGACTAATTAATTTTCAGGTTAAATTACCCGTAGTCATACCAGTGTGACTACGGATCAGCCGTAGTCACACCAGTGTGACTACGGATCAAGTTAAATTATCCGTAATCACATGCACCAGTGTGACTACGGATAATTTAACCTGATCCGTAGTCACACTGGTGTGGTAGTTTAGTGTGACTATGGGTCGGTCACTGGTTTATACTATACGTGCCTTCCAGGAATCATCTTTTTATCAGACAATCAAGTGATTCAAGCCTGCAATGTCATAGACAAACTAGAAACAACTTTACAAAGTATGCTTCCCGTGGGAATCGAACCCACGACCACCGGGTCACAAGCAAGGTAAAACCCTAAACCACTTCACCACACAGGCAATAGAAATACACATTTGTGAAAATTTCAACTGTTTTAAAATCCTGTTTCTGTCCTGCTGACAGACGGACAGACAGACGGACAGACGGACGGACAGGGGACGCTTAATATTGTATAGGGTTCCGTTAGTTACCCGTCGGGTACGGAAAAGTAATAACTTTGTTTTAAAACCTTTTCCCACCTTGAGAATTTCTTCTGTATCGTGAGTGCGTTTACAAACATTTAAACTCACATACACAATTAAACCAAACACCCATCCCCGAAACAACTATTTGTAGGCCATACAAATATTCGTTCCGTGCGGGGGGATCGAACCCGCCACACGGAGCGCAGCAGTCCAATCACTCAGCCAACAACTTGACGGACTGGGAATCGAATTCACGACCAAATGCTTTAATTGCTTAGCAGTCGCGCTTTCGACCAATACATCAATGTGGTAGTCCAGAAAAAAAAATGAATCGATTTAATAACATGGGACAAACATAACTTTTAAATAATAACATAAGTTTTAAAAAGTATTTGACTTAGGTACATGTCGTCAGACCGTAAGAAATTAATGAATGAAGAAATGTTATGAAGGAAAATACTAATCCATTGTTTCTTAGATTACAAGAAAAATCTTTAATTTAGTATTAAGCAGGCGGAGTCGATATGCGGTCAACAGTCGATGCAAAGGTATTGCTCAATTCAGCCTCGAACAATATATGCCGCGGGAAACTTGTAATTACAAGAAAAAATCCCATCCGTTTGTTTCTACACAGTACTTAGCGAGGTGTTTGTGAAAAACCACGTATTTTCGTTAATTTAAATCTTCATTTTCTATTCAACAAAATACATTATAAATTAAATAATGATTTTGTGAATCTAAAAATATTTTTTTATTAAAAAAAGTAGACTGCTAAAAAAGGGCGGGGAAAAATGACGTTCCAAAAAAATGCGTTCGTAATCAAAATTGTTATTTTAACAGTCGCGTTCACGGAAATTGCAGCGTGGACGATCGATTTACCGGATGTGAGACGGTTTCTATTCGAGAAAAATGAGAGATATAAGAAGAAATACAACAAGAATGAGTATGAAGATTATTTGAATGACGACCAGAAGTTTTATAGTAATATTGAGGGGAACAGTAAGCATAATTCTGAGGATTATAAACATGAACATCACCACGACGATGAAAAACACACTGATGAACATGGCTACCACACGTCCTATATGGAAAAGAAAGTAAGTATTACTTTTATCAGCACTCAGATCTAGCTAGGAAAACTACAGTATCGCGTATATCACGTCACGTAGTAGTCGCATGCGCGGCTGCGGGCTGCTGAGAAGATGGTCCTAGGCTGGGTTCGATTAACAGGTCGGACAAATTGTTATTGAGATTTTCCATCACGAATTTCTGAGTGGCACCCACGGAGTTTAAATTAGTTGATGGCAGTGGTGAGCAGTGGTGGCCCAGTGGTGGCAGCCCCACCTTACCAACAATAGGCCGTGGGTTCGAACCCAGGCAGGCGCATTACTTTGTGTAATTTATTTCATCACTACTGCTCTCAAAACGGTGAAGGAAAACATCGTGAGGAAACCGGAATGTCCTAGAACCAAAAATTCGAAGACATGTGACATCTACCAATCCGCACTGGGCCCGCGTGGTAGATTTTAGCCCATTTCCCTCTCAAAGAGTGGAGGCCTGTGTCCCAGCAGTGGGAACATTAATAGGCTATTGATGATGATGATGATGGCAGTGGTCGGTTGGTAGTGCACCTCTGCCTAACCCTTTGGGGAGAACAGGCGTGATGGTATGTTAGTTTTATCACAGCTGACTATGGTGTCAACGGCTGCTAGTAACTTGAAATTATGAGCTTTGGATATCGTACCGATTCTCCTGAGGTTCGAATTGAATCTTTATTTTTATTAACGGGTCGGGCAAAGTGTTGTTGGGGTTGTAAGTAGTGTTGCAGCCGCCACGAAGTGTGGACTTGTGAGTTGTGACCGGTTGATGGCAATATTGGCAATTGGCTCCATATGGGGCTAACACGTTCACTGTCCAATGACTCCAAATGGAGTCACATGTGTACCTTACTCATATGTCCATGACTCCAGTTGGAGTCATAATCCAAGAGTAAATTTTATGTTTTTTATTTGACTGGACGTATGAATAACAGGAAAAAAAATATCATGGACGTATGGTTAGACAAAATGCTTGCAAGTTAGGATGAGATCGTAGGTGGACGTATACGAATACGTTTTATGACTTTGTACTGGGACAGTGAACGTGAACATAACTAGCGAAATGTGGGTGGTGTATTGCCTCTGCCTAAGCCTTCAAGGATTACAGGCGTGATGTTATATGAGTTGTACATCGTAGATTCAAACCTCGACTGACTGTACCCTCTCCTTAAATCTGTGAAGCAAGCGCGGCTAAACCTACAGATCAATCCGAGCGGCTGTTGTAATTTAGTCGGTCTTTCAGCGCAGAAACGTTCATATCGCGAAATCCGCAAAAACGAGCTGTACATCGAGGGTTCGAACCCCGACTAACACATCTGTGACTCCCACTGCTCTCAAAACGGTGAAGGAAAACATCGTGAGGAGACAGGCATGATCTTGACTTGAGAATCCCATCCACCACTGGGTCGTGTGGTAGATTACAGGCTACAGCCGACATCCTCTCAGGAAAGAGTTCTTTGTCCTATCTCTTCTCCTCCCGGTCTGAGCAGAGCGGGAGGGTTCTACTGACTAAAAACCACCCATGTTCCTTCTTAGCCCTTTGTGTCGTGGCCGCGGTATCTCTTTCGAACAACCCGTAGCCCCGACGGTTTGCCCTTGACTCGAGAATCCCAGCACGCACGGTACCGCGTGGTGGATTATGCCTCTCACAGCAAAGACTTCTTTGTTCTGTCAGTGGGAACAAATTAGGCTGATTATAAGAAGATAATTTAATTGTTATTCACATGTATTCATCTAATAATGAGAAAGGCTATGTGTGAAGAGGGCCAAAGACCCTATCTTCAATTAGGCTTTAATTTTGCTTTCAACCTTATTGTTTTATTCTTTATTTAATCGCCATGGTAAGGTGAACTTTTTTAGAAAGGTCAGGCGAAAGAAGTATACGAGTATGTAAGGATCGTAGTAGGTGGCATTCTGTGGTTTCTGCCTACTCTCATAGTAAAATGTACTGCGCGACTCACTGTAGTTTCAATGCACGCTGGTGCGACAAACTGATGCAAGCATGACTGCTATAAGTCAGATTATATTGATTGCTGTTGAGTGAGAAGTCCTGAGTTCGATTCCAAGTCGGGCAAAATGGTATTAGTATTTTCTATTTGGAATTTCGCAGTACCTGCAGCCACGGAGTTTTGATTTGTGGCCGGTTGGTGGCAATAGGCAGGATCACAGAATATCCTGTTGCATATGACTTAAATATAACTGGCAAATTGTGCGTGTCACGTACATTATGAACCTACACCTCTGCCTTTTCGGGGGTTGCGGGTGTGATGTTATGTTACTAATGATTATTATATATTCTAGGTTGTCAACATAGTTAAGAACGGCAACGATTACTTGGAAGGACTTCGGCGATCTCTGGAAGACTACAGCATGTTTCTAGAAAGCTGTAACCGCCAGAACTCAAGCATGGTAAGCTATAGTTATTTACTACGATAAGATAAAAAAAAACCGGCTTTTACATAAAATTTTAAGTGACGTCATGTTTTTTTACGTTTTCTTCTCAGCAAACCCATTTAATTGATACCCAATCCATATATCATGGAGATGCATAAAATATAATCTACCGTCTTTGGGAGTCCGCCATATTGGAATTAGAATGACGTCACTTACCTAGCTATGCATTCAAACTAAACGTGTGCTAAACAGGCGCAATTTCAGCAAATCCGTTGGTGATCTAACTATTATAAAATTCAGTTGCATTTGACTTAATTAAAAAAAGTACAAGAGCTTGTAAAAAATTTCTGTGTCTGACATTTGATCTGTTAACACTTTTTTTTTCTGGAGGGTGGAAATCATGAAATGACTCCTCCCGCTTTGGGTGGAGCGGAAGGGAGTGTCAGACTTCTACTGACTAAAATAATCATGTTCCTTCTTAGCCCTTTGTGTCGAGGCCGCGGTATCTCTTTCGAACGGTCCTGCAGCCCCGGCAGACACATAGGCTACCTGCCTTTTAAATTCTACCTCAAATGACGCCCACAATTTTAATTCCAGCAAAATTCAACATCAAGCAACTTCGCAACAAACTCCACACCCTGGCGACCACAATACGATCCCCCATCCGACTCTAGCTCCTCAGCCTTCCCATCTTCTTCCAACTCCACCTCTACCATGAACTTCCAAGACTTCAACAACCCTTGGAGACCGAACTCCACGGAAGACAGGACCAGGACCAATAATAATAATAATATGAGGAATAGAGGCAATAGAAGAAGGAATATGTCTTGTCAAGAGGCAACGGAGTCCAGTGAACAGGTCAGACGGTATGCGGATCTGGCCTTGTGGGCTACGGGCAGACTGCAGGATTTGGCGTATGCTAAGAAGTATCAGAAGGTAAGATTTAATACCCTTTAGGGTTCCGTATTCAAGAAGATCACTTTCTTGTCCATTTGTCACCACCGATTTTCTCAGAAACGGGTGGACCCAGCAAGTTGTAATTTATACTGCGTTTAAATTATAATTATACCTATACTAAAACTTTCCTCGAGAACCGCTCTATCGATTGGACAGCATGGAAATAGGTGTAGACGTAGTTTTTGAGTTTATCGAGAACAGACGGACAGACAGACGTGGCGGAGGACTTTGTTTTAATAATATGTAGTGATACTGAGGTTTCAAGTCCCAATTAAATGTAGAAAAATCGAGGTCCCTAGTCAACACGATAAAAAATAATATGGCATGGGCAAATTTAGATTTTCTCGAAAACTTGTAAGCACCAAAATGTAACTTAATTTTTAACTTTTTTTATTTTTCGAAATTTTCTCTTACTTGAGCTGAAAAACCATCATTTTTTTCGCTCTCGTGTGTCTACTTCGTTGGTCTAGAAGTCGCAAGCGCGACTGCTGTGCAGGATATCCTGGATTCCCAGGTCGGGCGGTTATAGGAACGCGCGTCGTCAGCGCGTTTAAAATACGACGTGTGCTAGGGACTAGGGACCTTAGCCGTACCTAGCTCTGTGTGTCAGATGATAGCACTCCCTAAACTGCATGTGCTTTAGTTACGGTCTAAAAACGTTTTGAAGGGTTTAACACTAATTGATTTCCCGTAATTATTTACCTACGTAAAACTACTTTAATATTTATAACGTCTAACCTTGAATAACAAAATAATTGAGTCCGGATATTTCAGTATATCTAGGTAGCTATTAAATACTAATTATTACTGATTTAAACTAGCTATTGTATTGTTCTATATTACATAACATTACATTACATCATCATGGCTGTAATACCGACGAACGAGAGGGCTAGGCAGTGGTGTACCTGGTCTAAGAGTACACCCACATTTCGCCAGTTATTGTTTACTAGTGACCCACCCCGGCTTCGTACGGGTGGAATAAATAATATTAAAACGTCCTTCCTCTTGAATCACTCTATCTATCTATTAAAAACCTGTATCAAAATCCGTTGCGTAGTTTTAAAGATCTAAGCGTGCATAGGGACAGACGGCGGGAAGCGACTTTCTAACTAGATGAGATGTATGTAGTTTTCTGACTATGTAGTGATGGTGATGATAGGGGGCGAAGCTATAGCCATCAACCGGGCACAAGTCCAGATAAAGAAAGGCCGTGTCTTCTGTTGGACATAGGCCTCCCCCAAGTGTAGGCACATTGGCCGGTCTCGTGCGTCTCGCATCTAGCTGATTCTCGCAACTTTCACCATGGTTCATCTAGTGGGAGGCTTTTTAAAGAAACGTCTTCCGGTTCGCGGTCGCCACTCCACAACTTTTCGGCCCCATCGGCCATCCGTCTGCGAGCAATGTGCCCTGCCCACTGCCACTTAAGTTTGACAATTCTTCGGGCTACGACAGTAACCTTGGTTCAAAGTCAAGTCAAAGTCAAAGCATTTATTTCAAGTAGGCCGTTACAGGCACTTTTGAATAGTCGAATTAAACTAACTGCAGCACTCAGAGATATCCAACGATTACTCAAGCCGCCACCCAGCAAAGGCCTGACATACTTTTGTATGACAAAACTGCCAAAAACCTTTACCAAGCGACGTCCCAAGCAACCACTGAAGCTCTCCGAATGCGGCAGTAAACTACTGAAGCTAAATAAACTAAGCTACAGTCCCAGTCACAAGGCATAATAACTCGTGATTGTACTGTAGTTGCCCATTCCAAAGCGTTGGTCTCATGAGAAGAATGGCAAGAAACTTCATGGACACTCTTTTAAAATCGTTTGGGTTTACAATATGTTCAAGGTACAGACATAATCTTGGTATAATACACACATGAAGACTATGCAAATTAGTGTCTGAGATGGTCTTTTGAAGAAAGCACCACACAGATTTGAGTGGACCCGTCCAGTCAGTGCAAGCATTTGTCAGTTATCGTGGAGCTCGACTTATAACTCAAGGAGCTCAACGTCACGACGAACAATACCAAAGAATCCTGACATTTGGGTGGGTCGCTTATAGTACTCAAACTGCCAGACAATCGTTAAAATTACATAAAAACCCACACGGTCCTCACATTCACAATATAAAAATAATAAAATACATGAAGATTATGCAGATTAGTGTCTGGGATGGTCTTTTGAAGAAAGCACCACACAGATTTGAGTGGACCCGTCCAGTCAGTGCAAGCATTTGTCAGTTATCGTGGAGCTCAACTTATAACGCAAGGAGCTCAACGTCACGACGAACAGTACCAAAGAAAGGACATTTGGGTGGGTCGCTTATAGTACTCAAACTGCCAGACAATCGTTAAAATTAAAGAAAGACCCACATGATCCTCACATTCACAATATAAAATAATTAAATATTAAGCATATTAAATAATAATGTCAAGCTATTGAAACATGTCAAAAATACGCAAAATTAATAAAAAACAAAATAAAAATATTTAACATGGTAAATATTCATAAAAAAAATAATAATATCATACTTGAAAAAGTAAATAATGTCAATTTGTATAAAGAAAATTAATAAAATGTCAAATTGTAAAAGTAAAAATAAAATAGGTATTATGTCAATTCAGATTGTGGATATCTTATTTTCCGATTCGATCACGCAAAGAAACTCCGAGCATATCCGTCTTTATTGCCCTTTGGGTGACTTTAAGACATTTCGGTCCCGTATGTGGTGAGACATAACTGGCAAAAAAAACATCATCATCATTTCAGCCATTAGACGTCCACTACTGGACAAAGGCCTTCGATCCCCCATAGAACGCCATAACGAACGGTAACCTGCCGATTGCATCCGCCAGTTGCCCGCGACTCTCACGATGTCGTCGGTCCACCTGGTGGGAGGCCTGCCAAAGCTGCGTCTTCCGGTTCGTAGTCGCCATTCGAGAACCTTTCTTCCCCATCGGTTGTCGGTTCTTCGAGCAATGTGGCCTGCCCATTGCCACAGCCCATTGCATTGCCCTGGTTCTTCGGCGAATTTCCTCATTTAGGATTTTGTCGCACAAAGAAACTTCGAGCATAGCTCTCTTCATGGCTCGTTGCGTGACTCTGAGCTTCTCTAAGAGGCCTGCAGTTAAGGACCATGTGTCTGTGCTATGGCTCAGAGACATGGTCATCAATAATAATACTGTATTATCTCCACAGACGGACGAACAAGAAGAGAATGAGCTGATCCTCAAGCTGGCGTGGTTCCTGGACCGGCTGGCCTACCTCAGTGGATATGAGCCGGAATACAAGGATTATAATTATTATGAGCCGAGAGGAACTAGTATGGGTTCTTTCATAATTCTTTATTTTTTTTATATTTCCGTAGCAAAATTCATCAAAAAATTATATTGTAAGATTTGTACTCACTCGATATTTATTTAAACGTAGCCCTACACAAGGAATTTCTCCTGTATCGCGAGTGCGTAATGCGTATAGAAACATTTAAACTCACATACGCAATCAGCCAGACATAGAACAACTATTTGTATGGCCTACTAGTAGTTGTTCCGTGCTGAAATCGAACATGCTTAGAAGGGGTTCGCTCTCTGACCTCGCATAATCCGCATGAAACTCTATTATTATACGATTCTCAGTAAGAGAGAGCACGACAATTCGATTCAAATGTTCATGCGCAGCAGAAACACATTTTTTTAAATAATAAGTAGGGCAACCAACAATACGCTAAGGAATGGGCAACTACAGTACCTACATATCATTCGCATTTATTATGCTTTGTGACTGTGACTGTAGCTTCTTTTTTTTGTATTTGTTTCGAAAATTCAAAAGTGCCTGTAACTGGCTTATCTAAAAAATATCCCACAACAGCATATGTCTATCTTTTATGGTGGACTCACAATAACACGTGTAACTCCCGATAGCTTAGCAGTTCGGAGCTTTCTGATACAGGGTGGAATTTTGTAATGCCACCTGGAGGGAAAGTACTCTTATTACTGCAGATAGAAAATTTTACTCAAAGGAAACATTCCTTTATTTTTTAATAGAAAGCAAACTGCATTCAAAGATTTTCGAAAATTCTCTTCTCGCACACCCGGGAATCGAACCGGCTAAAATCTGAAAAAATTATACCCTGTACTTTTATTGCATCGATCGTTAGGGTCAATTATAAGGATGAAATCTCTCTAACAAACATGATAAATTAAATGAAAGGAAAACCTGCCTGCGAGATCGCCAGATCTCACCCCATTAGATTTTTTTTTGTGGGGATATGTAAAAAATCAAATTTACAAGAAATCTTATGCGAATGACAACGAGTTGAGAGTTGAAGTTCAGAATACGATTTATAATATTCACCACAACACTTTATTAAAGGTTACTAGAATTTGTGTATCCAAGAGAATGGAGCTCATTTCGAGCAACTAATTGGTTAGTTTACCATTTTTTGTAATTAATTAAATTAATTTAAGATTTCCTGGTTTTCTTTTCATTTAATTTATCATGTTTGTTAGAGAGATTTCATCCTTATAATTGACCCTAACGATGATGCAATAAAAGTACGGGGTATATTTTTTCCAGATTTTAGCCGGTTCGATTCCCGGGTGTGGGAGAAGAGAATTTTCGAAATTTTTTGAATGCAGTTTGCTTTCTATTCAAAAATAAAGGAATGTTTCCTTTGAGTAAAATTTACGTACTCAAGACGCTTTTTGTTACGTAAGAAAATATGGACGTCCCGACTTATTTATTACTTTATCTACCAAGCCCAAGTGGGATGAAATCACTCGGGAGCTTCTTGAGGGTCAAGCACCGCATGACCGCCATGATATTATCGCAAGAGTTTTTCATTTAAAATTAAAATCAATGATAGATCTACTTACCAAAGATAACATTTTTAGTATAACGCGGACGAAGTCGCGGGCAAAAGCTAGTTTGAAATAAATACTTTGTTTTTTTTTTAGGGTTTTTGTACAGGTGTACATGCAGTATATTCATTCCAGTCCTACCGGACCGGATTTTTGATTTGTATATTTTTACTGATGACTGCAAAACCTGTCTTATTTTCCTAGGTACCCCAACTACCAGTCCCATACCCTTAACCCTGGTGCCATCATCAAACGACATGACCAGGGAGATGATGGACTGCCTTAAGCGCAACTCTTCGGAGCCAGCCACCGAACGCTGCCGGTATCCTATGGAGATGCCTGACTTCATAAGTCAGTCTATGAGTGGAGGTAAGCCGGATTTAGATTATACGTGGCCTATAGATATAGGTACACTAGCTTTCGCCGCGGCTTCGCTCGCGTGGATGTCGGAAATAACCAAAAATGACGATTTTCCATACAAACTTTCATCCCCTGTTTCACCCCCTTGGGGGGTTAATTTTGAAAAATGCCTACTTCAGAGGATTACGTGTGCGAAATTTTAAGTAGGTAAGCGGGTTGATGTTAGAGCCTCACCGCTCCTACTCTGATTACTTCTCATCAGACGAGCTGACCAGAGAACTTTGCTTTGGAACTGAAAGGCAAAACGGCCCGAAAATAATGCAATAATTATTCTTCTTATTAAATTTTTCATCAGTATTTTAACACTTTTGGTGCCAAGCACCCAGCATATGGGTCGAACTAAAATTCGTTTTTGTGCCGAGAACTCGCCTCCGAGTCGTCGCTATATGTAGCTATAGATGATTTGTGCTCACATGGCATACAAATAAAAATGGATAATTTGAACTTGGTGGTGTAAGTAAGTGTTAATAAATCGTGAATCGCCGTGAAAAAGCACACCATCGTGAGAAGTGGAAGGAAAATGGGGGAATGTATTTGCCTAGGAGTGGGACAAAACGGGATAACTTAGAAAATCAAGAAAAATATCTACTATTTCTTAAAAAGTTTATTATAATATGAAACATTTGGGGTAGTTATAGTAGGTGTGCATCTATGTCCCTCTACATTTTTGGTCCTTCTCAATAGAATCTGCGCTAATTATTTAGATGGTATTAAATAATCTGATGACTGCCTCGTTGGTCCAGTGGTCGCGAGAGCAACAGCTGAGCATGAGGTCTTAGGTTTGATTCCCAGGTCAGGCACAGGGATTACAATTAGGATTTTTTCAGTAGCAGGCACAGAGTCAACATTTCTGTCTGGTTGTTGGCATGATACTCGCCTCCTATTACATAGGACTGTTTTAAACATGCGAAATATTGGTGTACCTACTATTAGGTACACCTCTGTCTAGTGTGTGATATTTAGTTGGTTTTTTTTTACAGGTACAACAGAACCATCTCAGCCATCCAACTTCGAGAGCGTCGTCCCAATGAACAGTGCATCAGATCAATCAGAAGTCCTCATCGCTGCTCCAAACAGCTTCGTTCCTACTCGACTATACAAAAGATCTACCGACTACACGTACTACTACCCTGCAAAACCCTTACACGAACTTAGTTACCCTGTACCTGTAATAAAATTGATCAAACATCGTCTGTCAAACATAAAATCAGTTGTCAAAACGATTGTAGAAAGACGCCTCGCTCATCTAGCCGAGAAAAAAGAAGAAAAACATCATTTTGACAAGCGTTCGATCGATGACAGTTATGTGGAAACGTCAAATTCTGTTGTTACGTCAAATGGCCATAAAGCAAGCAAGTCTATAGAAAAACGACCGTTGGATGTTGGGTCTCCGTTGGTACATTATCCTTTAACTGATGTTTCAGTTTTAGATACGAAATCTTTTAAAAAGCGGTCTATAGATGAACGTAGAGACACTACTAATCATTTTAACAAAAAGTCGAACTTTAAATCAGTTTTTAAATCTCCGAAAGGTCCAGTGTTTAAAAAGAAGTTCGAACACTTTCTCTCATCCCAAAAATTAACAAAAAAATCGCCGAAATATCCTATTTCAGACATTAAATCTATTAACAAACGTTTCACAGATGATCCTTTTTCAAAACTAGCGAATTACTACATTAAATACAAAGTATGGGATAACTCAAACCCAATCTATCAGAAAAAGAACTTCAATAAAAAAACTGGCTTATTTGAAGTAAAAAATCATTTGAGCGAGCCGAAAAAAGTACATAAACGATCTTTATTTCAGAAAAAGGTCGTACATTTGCATGTTTCTAAACCTTTTGAAGTAATCCGTACTTACGCACAAGGTTATAAACATATACACAACGTTCAGAAACCCAAAATCCTAGCCCATTTGCGGAAACTCCACGATTTGAAGCATAAAAAGTTGGATAAAGTACACAAAATTACTAAAAGGTCTA
The DNA here is from genome assembly GCA_949775195.1 of Diarsia dahlii. Lineage (NCBI taxonomy): Eukaryota > Metazoa > Arthropoda > Insecta > Lepidoptera > Noctuidae > Diarsia > Diarsia dahlii. The sequence continues at coordinate 11,499,234 of OX459217.1, read as the reverse complement.
TTCATTATGAACACATGTACTTACCCCGTGATTCAGTGGACCCACAGGGAGATATAAGTTATTATGTGAAAAATAAAGAAGGGACCAATTTCAATCCTGATTTGGTCCAGGCAGGGCTTGTGAGGTTAGGTCTGGAGCAGGTGTTCCAAACTGGTAATATTGAGGTGGTGAGAAGATTTGGCGCGAACTATAATCCTTTGAACCCTGCCCCGTTTTATACTGGATTGGTGGCTAGTATTGTTGATGTTTAGGACACTAGGTTTTTAACATTTTGAACGCCCATCGGCATCTCCCACAACAAGCCACAAATACCAACCTAAATATAAATATATCAACATCTTATCGATAACCATCATTATTCTATTTAATTTGACAATATTACGACAGTTACAAAGTTTTAAAAATTACGTTTCCTTGTCGGCTTAGCTGGCGCCACGGTGGTATTCAAAACGTTATTCAAGTAGGTCCAAAAAAATCTGGCCTACCCCTATCCCTTACTATTATTTTAATGAGCAATATTTGCATAATTATATCTTATCATAAAAATATCATCATCATTCTCCTGCCCTTATCCCAATTCATTTGTGGTCGGTGCAGCATGTCTTCTTCTTCCACACTTCTCTATTTCTCGTCATGTCATCAGACATCTCCTTTCTTGTCATATCATCCTTCACACAGTCCATCCATCGTTTCTGTGTTGCGTTCGTGGGTCGGCCAGGAATCTTATTAATGTGATGCTCCAGGATTTATTGGATTCTATCCGACTTAGTAAAAAAGCTTTTCTTGTTGTCGCCATGTTCCATTTATTTAATAATCATAAACAGCAACTCTATATCTAGGGGTGTACCAACAACCATAGTGCTCGAATCAGTAACTAATTATTATCTATGGACATTGGACACTACACTTTGGTCTTCCTCTACTCTTATCTACATTCATACTCAACATTTGTCTCACTACATTTTTCACAGTTCTTCGCATCACATGCTACGATAACCGATTACCACACAACTTTTCATTAACCGACGCCCCTTTTAGACTTCCTCTTATGTACTCATTCAAATTATAAATAAGAATTATTATTTATCATCCTATCCTATAAAGCCTACTTAGATTTGGACTCGCTAGTCGGGTCCTGGGCATGATCCTGGTCATCTATAGCGACGACTCGAAGGCGGGTTGTGGACTACCAAACGAATTATTGTTCGACCCATATACTGGGTGCTTGCACCGAAAGTGTTAAATTAGCAATATTTGTATTAAAATACCCCATATTTAATGTAGAAATTGCTTACTATCTATGCTTTGTATATTAATCGAAATAAAAACGACATTTTCATATTATAGTGATGTTTTATTATAACTTTGACAGTACAGAACAAAAAAAAAAGATGTTATAACTTACATTAAGCATTTTAACAAAATTATGATAAAAATCCGGCAAAGGAAACTCGAAAACAGACTTTAAATATATAAAGATAAATTAATTGCTTGAAAACAGTACTTTAAAATACTGAATGTGTAAGTGATCAAATGGATCTAGTGATCATAATATAGTTCGATTAACTCGTTCTTTTCTTGAGATATAAAAAATGAGTTTCCATTACCGAAAATAATGAATAATAAAAATGATTCTTATAAGAAATGTTTCCTAAACTAAAAGACTGTAAAATATTATTTAAAAGATTGCTTTCGATTTTTATAAAGATGTGATTTTAAAATGTAACCTTTTTTAAACAGTGACTTAGGTTTTTATTATTATTGAATTTAAATGGAATTAATATTCCAATTATTTTGTCTTTTTTATTAATCTTTTATTTAAGATAAAAGTTATCCGTTTCTTTCTTTAGCCCGTAAAAGACTAAACCTAAAGTTACATTTAAAACCACAACTTTATGTTTAGACCAGTGACTTAACTATTTGGTCCCAATTTGTGACAACGTCTCACGATCTTAGACTGCACACCCATCCAATTCGCGGCCGCTTAACTTCAATAGAATAATGACTTAAAAACTTTATTTTTCGTAATGATTAACAAATGCATTGGTAACAAGTTGCATGACGAAATATAATTATTTAAATTGTTTTTTTTTTGTTATAATTACGCCAAAACTCTAATAATACTTTTAACAATTGGCAACATTATTTACTCTATTATTGTCAGAAATTAAAAAAAAAGTAATATTTTTTACAATCTAATACTTTTCGACTAAGATCGTGTTTAGGAATGTTTAACAATATATAAATATATTTAAAAATATATGATTAAAAGAGAAGAAACTATTCTACATAAATATGAACTTACATAAGACGAAACTCCAATATACAATGATTTGTCTAAGCATCGTTAAAAAGTGTCAAAAATTAAAAGTCCACTATTTTGAATTTTACGTCAAAATACGACACAACGAATCATTGTACAAAAGAATTTTATGAAACGACAAAAAAATTATTTTCACATTAATTTTTCGAAAAAGGCACGATTTTTAACAACTATTCCAATTAAACTTAACCCTAAAAATAATATTTATGTATATACTTGTTATACTTATATACAAACTGTCTTCTATCAAATTGCTAACTGTCAAATTACTAACATAAAAAACTTGTCCGTAAAATAAAATGTTATTTTTAACAGATACATTACAATACAGTAAACTGTCTAAAAATACTACAAAGTTGTCAAAGACTTAGAAAAGCTTAGATTTTTCCTTGCAATTTATGAACACATACAAATTGATAATTATCAATGAACAACTAAGTACTACTTTTTTTTTCAATCAATAAATCAGATTTATCAATCAATAATTTGACAGCGGTTACAGTGACTTTGACATTGACATTACATATGACTCTGTGGTCGCTTCTTCCTACTGAATAGGCCTCCGAAGACACCCTTCTTATCTTTCTTATCCTTTGTGACGCCGCTGACGGAAAGCTCGGACTCCCCTGATGACCTGGATTAAAGAAATGTTAAATGTTACTAAAATAAATGTTGGAGTGACTAATGCGGCCAATTTAATCGTTTTTACCCTTGGTGCCACCACGGGTAAAAACAATTAAATTGGTCTTACTTATTAATGAATATTTTGGTCACGATGATTTCACACAAATAAATTAGTTTACACAGTCTATGTTATTGTCAAAAAACTTCTATAATAGCCCAGTCTTCTCTTCTTTATCGTGTGGCCAATGCCTAGTCCGCTGACAGAGTTTTATGTCGCCCATGGGCCTCTAACTTATACATATCGTCGAGAAATATCTTTCAGGCTACAGAGTATGGCGCCTACAAAGCGCCTTTCGGCTTCGTTAAGGGTTTTTTTACGCTCATTATAAGATATATTAATAGCAGTTGTGGCCCAGTGGTGGCGGAGGGGTCGAACCCAGGCAGGCGCATTATTAAATTTATTTCATCACCACTGCTCTCAAAAAGGGTGAAGGAAAACATCGTGGGGAAACCAGCATGTTCTTGAACCAAAAATTGGCAGACATATGACATCTATCAACCTACACTGGGCCCGTGTGGTGGATTATAGCCCATTCCCTCTCATAGAGAGGAGGCATGTGTCCCAGCAGTGGGAGTGTTATAGGCTGATTATGATAAGGAATATTTACCTAGAAGCGGGTCTCTGGTCTAGCGCGGGCGAGCCTCCACTGCCGGCGACTGACGCAGGTCGAGTGTTGCCTCCACTGCTGCCGCCATAAGCTAGAAAATAATACAGCACTTTAGTATCTTGATGACATAAGTGGGGTACAGAAAGGTGAGACGTAGATTGAGAGTAAATATAGTCATATTTTGTTGTGACAGTGATTAAGTGCTTGGCAATTTGCAGAGAAATTATGAAAGAACATGATGTTTTATTTAAATCTGTCATTAAGGCTATCATAATACGCGATGCCTGAATATAAGGGCGCTGTTGGATTCAATCCGCATCGTTTATTGCAATCCATAATGTACTTACAGGTGATAAATAAAGAATGAAATAGAAACAATTATCAACCTTGTCGGAAATAGCAATTTTATTATAAGAAGAGAGCAATTTTATTTCTTTCCGTTGTTATTAGGTGATATTTAAGGCTTGAGTCAGCGTCACGAGTTGAAATTTCAACAGCGCTAAAATATTTAAGCTTTCATTCAGTTTCCGCTTAGTAAAACCGGGTATAAAAGAATTAATAATTATAAAGCTGTCTTGTCAGCCTGTGATAAAATAAGGTTAATATTATTAGTGCAGTTTTGTGGTGTGTAGTTATTAATTCGATAAAACCAAGACTTTTCATGTGACACAAAATATAACTTATACTGGAATATACAGTATGAAAACCAACACCAAAAAATATAAACAAAAGCACACAGAAAAACAAAACAAAATCAATCTAAATCAAAATTATTTAAAACTACAAACATAGGAAAGCAAACATCAAAATAGTTGTTCAACTTAAATACTATGGAAGCTGATTTAATGTTAATTACCCTATTAAGGGTTTTTACCCTAAAAATACCGACTAAAATATATTTAAGTTAAATAAACTAAGTATAGCATAATTACATACTTAAATTACGATACAATTTTAATATAATACATAGCATTAAATATAGGGGTAGCTGCACATAATTTTCTTTATTGGACATACTATCGGAATATTAGTCAAAATTTGGATCATCATCAGCCTATATTGTTCCCACTGCAGGGACTCAGGCCTCTTCTCTAGGAGAGGGATGGGCTATAATCCACCACGCGGGCCCAGTGCGGATTGGTAGATGTCACATATCTTCGATTTTTTGGGTTCTAAGATATGCCGGTTTCCTCACGATGTTTTCCTTCACCGTTTTGAGAGCAGTGGTGATGAAATTAATTACACAAAGTAATGCGCCAACCTGGGTTCGAACCCACGACCAACTGTTCGTAAGTCGGGGCCACTTCAAAATTAGGATAACTCTACAAAATGCAGGGAGCAAATTAATTTGCTTAGATTTTCACGCCTAGGTACTGCTTTAGCTTTATGCCAAATAGGGAAGAATAATTTATAATTAATGCTTAGTTAGTCCAATATGTATGAATGTGGACAAGGCGAAAGATTTTTTTCTGGAATTTTATTAGTTGATAGTATGTAGTTTCTGCCTAACTCCATGGTGAAAAGGCGTGAGATGTCCAATATAGATAATCATGTACATAATTAAATATAATATCATACACTGCAGGCGATGCAGTATGTAGAGTAGGTGGCTTGCTCCTGATAGCATGTGAGAAATATAAACAATTGTTAGAAAATAAAACAGTTAATTTTGAAGCATCGCTTTTTTAGAGTAGGCCACACGTTAGTGGTAACAAAAACAGTATTTGCTGGCCTCGTATATAATTAGAACTTTGTACTACGGTAGGTCAACTGAAAGTATTTGTGTTACCATTAACGTATGCCCATGATGTACCAAAGAACCAATTTATTAATGAGAAAAATGATCATCATATTAAAAGTGTTTTTTTCTTTTTAAGGACTTCAAAAAACATGTTTGTGTATCTTTCCCTGCTAAGTTTTTTTTTTGTCTAACCGAAATTGCCAAGTCATCTGTAGCTACGTAAAGCGACGACTCGGAGGCGGGTTGTGGGCACACAAACGAATTATTGTTCGACTCATATGCTGGGTGCTTGGCATCGAAAGTGTTAATGCACTCGTAAAGTCTTAAATAATTTGGTTCTTTGATACAGATATTTTAAAGTAAATTAGTAAGTACCTATTTATTTACATTTGGGTAAAGCTACACTTAAGCTAGGCAAGTATATAAGCTAGCTAGATCTAAAATACTTATATGCGAAAGGTATAAACAAAATATTGTAAAAGAAATAAAATATAAAAATAGGTACAGATTTTGAAAAGAAAAACATCAAAAATTATACTAAAGGCTTATATAAAGATCAAAGTACAGTTATATTAAAGAAGGAAAGATATTTACGAATAGAATATCTATTTTTTTTTATACAGACAGAATCGTCGACATATTTTAACAACATAATAGAAAAATAAATGGAAAATAATTGAAATTTGAAAAATCTAAATATTTTAATGCACACTGCCAAAGCTTCCCAAAGCAAACAAATATAATTGGCAGCAAACTTTAGCAGCAAAATACAGGAAAACAAAAACAAAGCAAAGATAGAATACTGCTCTTAGATCTACTATAGCTACAGAAACCTAAGCACGAATACGTAGTCATTCCGTTTCTATCAATTTGTCAAGATAAATGTTTGTTAAATTCTAATTTTTTTTTTTTTAAACTTTGCCCCACACTAGGAATTTCTCTTGTATCGTGGGTGCGTTCACAGACATTTAAACTCACACAAATACCCAGACCCGAAACAACTATCTGTGGGCCATACAAATATTTGTTCCGTGCGGGGATGGAACCCGCGACACTGAGCGCGGCAGTCAACTGCTTGAGCCACTGCGCCAACCGTGCCGTCACTCACACAAATGAAGCAATGTAACAATTTTTATATCAAATTGTTCGTTAAATATGTACTTTATTTGGGTCCATTTTCGTGCTAGGTTACTAGGCGTTCAGTATATTTTGGTAGAACAAGAAGGCTAATCAAAACAAACGCTATACGTACAAAAAAAATCATCTACTTTGTTACCTATTTAATTTAAGGTGAAAGCGCTAGGGTAACCTTTTAAATACATTATTTCCGGACTTTACCAAGTCAATGTCAGGTTGTATATTCATTAAAATATGATAATTATGCAACATTTAAACTGACACTGACCCTCGGGGCTACACAGGCGCTTCCAATTTAAGTACCAAATTATACTGGATGCTAAATTATTTAACGACGGCTCTCATATTTTAATAGAAGATATTAATTCTGTTTCTAGTTCGTAATTTTCATGATTTCGTCTCTATGCTTTAGCGCAATAAAGCCATAGCTAAATATTCTATTAATACAAAAAATATTCTTGCTAAAATACAGTAAATTAGGAGCTAAATGTTAGTAGTGTCTACCAAGCTCCATAACCCGGCTACTTCGGTACTCGAAAAGGCTCAAGTGGTACTTTTGAAAATTGTGGTCTTCTGGTACTTAGAAACAAATGCGCAAGAATTTAATTAATTTAATTTCATTAATTTTACTTTATATTATTACTTTTTCCAGTAAGTTGCCGACTCTGATCTATGCAGTTATTATAGAATTTAATGCTATTGACACATTGAATTTTCCCGCCATGATTCTAACGAGAACTACTCTGAAATATAAAGAAATTAATAAGATCTTTATCTAAATAAAAGTAGTTAAAAAAATTAAAAAAATATATATTCCCTCATAATTGAAGCTTCTGTTCCTAAAGTACCACCCAACTCAAATTTCCAAAGAACCACCGCAACCACAAACCAACTGACCGGTTTCACTCGTCGAATAAAAGTGCGACGTAGTCTCAACACCCTGCCAATTATTGTTCGGTCCCGTCGCATATCCCTGCCACGACGTCGTATTCCTCACTTGTGTATTCGCATTAGGATCTCTGCCTTGCCCCCAATTGCCCCCAGACATTCTTTGCTGATAGCTATTCACTAGGGCAGAAACCGATTGTTTTTCTCCTTGAGCGTTCATTCGTTCGTTCGGGTTTCTTTCGGGCAAGTTCGGGCCTCGATCGGGTAAAATCGGCGCGCGTTCGGCTAAGTTCGGCGCTCGGTCGGGTAATGGCGGACGGTCCGGTGGCCCGTAGAGGGGTAAAGGCGGTGCACTGTTGTCAGCTAGTAGGTAATTTGTTGTTAAAATTGTGTTAATGAGTTTTACCCTCGTTGGGTAAATGTGGTTAAATGAAGGGTAAATCTGGTCAATTGTGATGTTACGTTAATAAATATTATATTATTATTAGATGTCGTTTTGTGCAATCAATGGTGAATTTAGCGTGAATTTGTTATTTATTTATAAATGATAATAACTGACGGGCAAGTAGATTATTCAATTATTACTATTGTGCTAGTAGTAGTTATTTTATTTCACGATTAGGGTAAAGAAACATACTAAATAAGAAACCACTCATTAAGTATGGCACACATTTTACTTTTAAAATAAAATCTAAAACGACAATCACAAAGACAAAACACAGTGCGAAAACGTCACAAATCAGACAAACATTTTAAAATTACCCACATATTTAATGAAAATTACCCTTCTAAAAACGAAAATTGCTGAGAAAATGTTTATCACATTCATTTTTACAATTTTAATGAATGTAAATTCGTTAAAATTGTAAAGAAAATGTAAACTGTGCATAACACTTATACAGGCTGTAAAAGACAATTTAACCCTCTGCAAACTGACAGGGTGTATTCAGTTCCTCATTCTGAATCATATTCCAACGGAATTTTTCTCCGAAAATTCATATTATCAACTTTTTTTCTTTTACCAGTTTAAAATACGAGTACAATCTCTCTACGCAGAAACTCCATTAATCGAAATAATATGTCTAAAATAAAATATATGTTGAAATTTATGTGTAGTATGTTGAAATAGTCTACAAGAGACGCGTGAAATAAGCTGTTCACGAGTTCATCGAACTTGTCGTCGCGCTTGCCGTTCGCTACAAAACATATTATATTTATGGATTTCCCCGTTTCTAAAATAATTTCTTGTACCGATCATCTTAGTATGATATACTCATCAGTGTACGGAGGGCTGTCCTTTACACCCTATATTACCTATTCTTAACATCATTATTTTACATAAAAGGTATAAAAAACTCACCAATCTGTTGTGATCTTATGAATTCAGCGTTGATATCGCGTCCGTTTGAGAATCGCGACTTCCCCCAAGAACTGCCCCCTGTAGACTGTTCCTGACTCCTGTTTGGAAGATAAAAAAGTTATAGTTCAGTTTTCAATAATTTTAGTTTAAAATAGTTTTATATGTTTTGGAGCAACATTTACATCACCATACGCTCCAAGAAAGGCATCGCCGATGTGGCAAAAAGTCTGCGAGGTCAAAATGGGACTGGGTGGGTCACATTTCCAAACACTTCGATTCAATTTCGACTCTGAAAGTCGCATCTCTATCTCGCAGGCTTTCATTATGCCAAAAAAAGTTAGACTGTCGAATCCAAATGGAGTCGAAGCATTTGTGAATAAGGGGCCAGAATCGTCCCGCAGTGAGTGCCTGAAGACGATCACCGTCACCGAGGCAGACCCAAGAAACGCGGGCGTGACGATTTGGACTCCTTCCTGACTCGGCCAGACAAGGCAAAACTGGAAGGAATCGGGGAGAGCTGGAAAGGAATCGGGGAGGCTTTTACCCAGCAGTGGGACATTAAGAAAAAGAGTCATATTTACCTGAGCACCACTTCCGTGGCATCTTCTTCTTGAGGAGGCTGTCTTGGCGGCAAAGATGGTAGCACCGTAGATTCTGTTATAACAGTCATTTCCATTTATATTTTATTTTACTTATTTACTGAAGAAAAATGTGTGTGTACTATTATGTACGCGTCTGCCTAACTCTTTGGAAAATAGGCGTTAAGTTATGTTTTTTTTGTTAATTAAAATATTTGTTGTAACATAGGTGCGTCTTTTACAAATGAAATAAGGTATGTTAATGATGCTAGAAGCAATTATAATTTCTTTGTGGTTTACCGAGATTGATAAAATCAAGTAATTTAAAATGTCATTATGATATGTCATTAACAAACGTTTTAATGCATGCCCTGACACCTGCACAATTGACGATCTTATGTCTGCATCAGCGTGCGTAGTTCGCAAAGCTAAATTTTGTGCCTTTTTTCAATGAAAATTTGCCACCGACTCGCTAAGAAGACGTTTTATTAGAATCAGGAAACTTCAAGTAGCTGAGATCCAAAAAATATTAACCACGTATTTTTTCTTTTTTCACGTAAACAAACAATGAAGACGATACAGTGCTTTGAAAACTCGTGTGACGTCATATTCTAAGACAATGACATTTCTTAGCGAGCAGTGACGTCACAACCTCCCACTCAAATCTTTGACGCGTTTTATCTTCGTCAATTTTTATTGATTTGATAAAACAAAAAATACGTATCCAATATTTTTCGATAATCTAACAGACGGACTAATTAGAATCATATTTTTTTAGTCAGTAAACATCCCTATTCAGTAGCAGTTGGCGCAGCATTATCTTCTTCTTCCAAACTTCTTTATTACTCGTCATATCAGCAGACACATTCCGCCTTATTACAAAAGGTAGTTAAACCTGGTTTAACTTAGACTTGGTTTATCTCGCATGCTGTCACTTTCTTTTGAATATTATTGAAGTGAGACGTCATGCGAGATAAACCAAGTCTAAGTTAAACCAGGTTTAACTACGTTTTGTAATAAGGCGGCTCTGGTTTAGCCATATCATCGGTCACACAGTCCATCCATCGTATTTTAAAAACATTCATACTAAAAAAATTCCTCCAATAAAGCTTTCTAAAGTAACTTACCGATAACTCTTTCAGGGGTGGTAGATGATACACGCTGTGACTGCTGACTATTTCTATGTTCCTGTAGGATCTCGGCCTGTGTGCGCGGTCTGCGCTCAGGCTCGGGAGATGATCCTGGTGATGATGAAGACTCTGCGTTCCTGAGGAGTTAGGAGGTTGAAGTTGAGGCTGTGGTAGAGTTTCAGTGTTTGGAAGGGATATGTCGTGATGGAATTGCGGTTGGTCAGATTTGGTTGAAGAGACTGTTGAATGTTTTTATTGGTGATTCGGCTGTGGTAAAGTTTCAGGGTTTTGAAGCGATATGTCGTGGTGGAATTGTCATGGGAGCATTTTCATTGAAGAGACTGATGATTTTTTAATAAAGACTAGGGAAGGTTACGGCTGTGGTAGTGTACCAGGATTTGAAGGTGGTACGTCGTGATGGAATTGCGGTAACTTAGTTTTTGTAGGAGAAACTGTTGGTTTTTATTTATTTCGGCTCATTTTATGTCTACTTACTCTTGTAATCTTCTTCTGATCTCGGCTGTGGGGGACTCTCCCGGTGGTACGGCAGAGTATGGAGTCAGCTGCAGTTCCGGTGGCAGCTGTGCGTGGAACGACAGCTTGGCTACCCATTCCTGATGAAGAGAAGAGAATTGGTATTAAATCATGTTTTTTTTATCGGTTGTTTGCCTGTATGTCCAGAGTTCTAGCTACGGTCCTTGTTTTTAAACTAGGAAATGATAAAGGAATTTTTGAGAGCTTTTATAACCTACAAAAAGCTCTGGTTCCAAACTTATCTTGAATAAATTATTATCATTGTCTAAATTCTTATGTGGGATCGACACCGACGCACAAAGGATTAACAAGTATTCAGTTCATTATTCCGAATCCACGCCCATTGTTTTTATAGGCAACATACGTTACACGTTAAAAAAATTCGGAACAGCAGATTTGTTTTAAATGCTTGCGCTGGTAACCGTTTGTGCGTTCGACGTGCGTGCGTCGACATAATTAGCTGAAAATTCGATGCTTGGATAGTAACACAATACATTTTTTTTTAATTACGTGTATTATGAGAGGTTGCTGACTATTGCTGACATCGTTAACGCAATAAGAGTTTAACTTTGAACAGTAATATACGGCAATCTTACCTTCATCAAATCTTTGGAGGAGCAGGCGAACAGATATTCAGCTCCGTCGGCACCGGCCAACCGGAACACGTTGGCGCGCTTCGTGTAGTCACCTGCAGGCTCGCAGCGGGCCTGGGGGAAGAAGATAATTTTGTTGAGCAAGGAAAGATAAAATATAACATAACATCGTGCCTATTAACCAGCCTTACCAAGGGGTATCGCATTAACCATGTACTAACTGGATTGTGGCGCTCGCTTCAAGTAAATAGAATAGTATTTATTTGCAAATATGGGTTATACATAAGTAGGTAGTAGTAAGTTTTTATCACAGTTCTGCCATATTTCACCATTCGGCATGTTTCGTTATATAGAATTTTCAAAATTTAAATTCTAATTGGAACATTAAATTATTTAGTTATGTCACTGTCATTAAATAAAATTATTAAAATTCAAATACTCATCAAAAATGTCAAACTAAATTATTACAATAAACATAAAAAAAAAATTGTTAAAAATTAAATTTGTCAGTAACAGTATATACAAGAACAAATACAAAATTCGTAAAATACTGGTATTCAGCTGCATCCGGTTAGACTGGAAGCCGACCCCAACATAGTTGGGAAAAGGCTAGGCAGATGATGAGGAGTACCTACTAAACAAGTTTACAGGGATTTCTGACCCCTTTTAAACAAATATATCGACTCGATTTCGATCGCTACCTTTCGCAATGCCAAAAAAACCCGACTACGACAAAAAAAACGACGCTGAAAAAGTATGAAACAATAATTTCAGGGTAGAACAAAAAGAAAAGCCGTAGTCACACGGTACAACGTGCTACGCTACGTGCAACGGCTATAACGTGTGACTACGGCTTTTCAATTTTTTACTCTTGACTTTTTGTCCGCTGGAGAGCGTGGTTTTTTAATTTGAGCAAAATTTTGGAAATGTACAAGTGATGCCCTTTCAAATGATATCAAACACGGCGTATTTATCTTAATTTTTATTTTTTAAGCCTTACTTTTTGTCCGCTAGAGGGCGCCAAATCGCTTTTTGTGACATGTCACGTAGCCTATGTTCAGCGGAAAATTAAGACGGTTCTAACGATACCTCATATGTCGAGTTCCGATAAGTAGATTAGAAGCTATGAGGGAACAGATGAAGATACTCACGTACATACATACATACAAACATACATACATACATAGCCAGTCAAAATCATAACCCTCCTTTGCCTTTGCCGTTGTCGGGTAAAAAATATAGTCATACGACTTATCGAATCGAAGCATTTGTGAATATGGGGGCTGATCTTACACACACTATTGTATTGAGCCTGGTTCTTCTACTTAACAGACAGATGTGTTGCTGGGGAGTTTGTTCCGCCACTTTTTCTTCCCAGCTAAAACACCAGGAAGTGTCAAAGGGTGCGAGTAAAATTTGATGTTCGAAAAGTGCTGATTATCAGCCTAATTTGAATAAATGACTTGTGATTTTGATTTCCTCATCGTGCGTTCGTATATACGAACATAACCGATGATTCCTGATGCCCATATTCCCTGGATATCTATACTTACGTTGAGTATAGCCACGGGCGGCGCCGCGGCCTTAGCACTAGCAAAGTCCAGTTCGTCTCTGAAGAAGCACAGCAGTTGCCCACATAACACGGAGTAGTACGCGCGCCATGATCGAACTGTGGCTCGCTTGCCGCCACAACCTGCTTCTTGCTTGCGTTCTAGGTAGCCTGTGGGGAGGGAATGAGGGTTAAAATGAGGATATTTTTTTGCCTGGAGAAAGTACTGTAGTTGCCCATTCCAAAACGTAGATCTCTATGGAGAAGAATGGGCAAGAAACTCCAAGGCACTCTTATAAATAGATCAGAATGTTTAGAAATATATATAATTATATTATAACTAGCTTTTGCCCATGGCTCCGCCCGCGTGGATGTCGGTTTAACTACAAAAATGACGATTTTCCATACAAACTTTCATCCCCTATTTAACTCCCTTAGGGGTTGAATTTCCAAAAACCCCTTCTTAGTGCTCCCCTACATTATAATAGGAAGCCGTGTGCAAAATTTCACATTCCTAGCCCCAGTAGTTTCGGCTGTACGTTGATATGTCAGTCAGTCAGTTCTCCTTTTATTATATATATAGATAGATATATATTATTACACATAGCACAGCATCATGCTCTATTGTGTACATTTTTTTAACCTTTTTTGTACACAACAATTAATATGTAATGCTTTCTTTTACATAATTCCTGCTGTGTATTACTACGCACTCACTTATTAATCCTCAAAACGAAAAGACTGAATAACTTCAGTGATGGTTTGCTAATGCATATAAAGCACAGTTAGGTTAGAAACACACACTACAGGAACTAGTACGTTGGAATCTGATATATTTATATTTTATCATCTTAAACATCTTTCATGGTTGTTTCTTGCGTAACCTTATATTACAGGAAGTGTGAAAAAAAAATTTTGAAAAGATGTCGTCTGTTTTATTATGAACATATAATGAGGAGGGATGAAGCGCATATTACTAATATACATATTATAAAGAAGTAAAGTTTGTGTGTTTGTATATTTGTTAAATTGTAAGGGGTAATCTCGAGATCTACTGAACCGATTTTAAAAATTCTTTTACCATTAGAAAGCTTCATTCATCCCGAGTGTCATAGGCATTTATCTCTGTATTCCCACGGGAACGGGAACTACGCGGGTGAAACCGCGTGACGTCCGCTAGTTACTAATACAGAGATAATAATAATAATAATAATATTAATAATATTAACATAATAATATTCCACAACTATCGCACAACGCCATCTAGTCCCAAGCTAAGCAGAGCTTGTGTTATGGGTACTAGACAACTGATAAACATACTTATATATTTCTAAATACATACATATTATAGATAAATTACACCCAGACACAGAACAAATGATCGTGCTCATCACACAAACATTTGTCCTGGGTGGGATGGATATTAATATCGATGGATGTAGAGAGAGAAAACCTAAAGAAAAGGTGGGTGGATTGTGCGAGAAATGATATGAATGAGAAAGGAGTAAATGCCACCGTGACGTCTAACAGGGAAGACTGGAAGATGACAATGTGTTGCGCAGACCCCGAGTATATATCTATACTAGCTGATGCCCGTGACTTCGTACACGTGGAAATTTTGTTGTGTGACTTTCTCGTTGATCGAGTGGTCTCAGGTGCAACTACTGAGGATGAGGTCCGAGGTTTGATTGCAAAGTGTTTTCGTAGTAGTAGAAGCCACGGAGCGTGGTTTTCGTGCCCGGTCGATGGCAATATTATACCTATAGACATCAAACGCCCCCTATTACATGGCACTTGAACATTACTGGTGAAATGTGGGTTTACGATTAGGTACACCACTGCCTAACTCTTTCGGGATTAAGGCGTAATGTTATTTTATATGTGAGACCTGACGGCTGGGTCAAAATGTGATGATGTGGGTAATGATTACAAAAGGCGTCCTTATGGGCGCTGTCATTATGAGCAGCAGCGGCTTGAATCAAAATGAAATGGAGTTGAGACGACGATGGCTTAAAAACCGTAACCGTACCTTAACTTATTTCTCAAAATGTACAAACAAATGCCTTGTTCTTTGGTGACAGCCCTCTTACACAACCACTCTTCATTATTTATATTAACCTCTCAAATTAAGAAAACCGTGCATAGTAAGTTCATCTTCTTTTGGCACTTGATGGGAAAACTTTTCGGAAAATGGAATTTTCGCATCTACATTTAATTCCAGGTGGCTCTCTCCTGTTTAAAGCAACTTATTTGCAAAGACATGTTCCATGGCCAGTCGCAGATTTTTGGTGATGTTGCAAGTTGGGGTAAGATTCAGCGGCAATTTGTAAACGGAAAGTGCAATTAAGTTAAGCAAAGTTGCAGCAATGCCCGAGGAAGCCACAGCGATAAGACGGCATGGTTGGCGCAGTGTCTCAGCGTTTTCTGCCATGTGGCGCTGCATGTCCTGTATTCGATTCCCGCACTGAACAAATAAATTTACGTCGTGGGTCATCTAATTTTAATTAGGTTTTTATTTTAAAGTTTTTACTGCTGTTTTTCTTACTGTGTACCGGTCAATTTGTTGACTATTCACGACAAATATTAACACCGCAATTCAGAAAATGGTGTCAAATGAACAATGTCATCTGTCGAAGACGAAGTTAAACTGCCATTTAATGCATGGGAAGCAAACACCCGCTATAGGGCTTAGGCTATGTAGTTTCCTGCATGAATGGCGCGCGGAGGCACTACACTGGGGGTAACTCCGATGCCGCGGCATATTGCCGCTTGGCGGACAGACCCCCCCGGTGTGATTTCATGGCAACATGGAGAGAGCGACTGTGGCAACCCCGTGCAGGGCACAGTGGTGATAACTCGGAGAAGTGGCTTGAGAGGCGCCACGGCACCCCCACCTTCCGTCTGGCGCAGGTCCTCACCGGACACAGTTGTTTCGGGAGGTACATCGAATCATGTGGAAGGAAACGCCCGGATGCTACCATTGCAAGGATCAGCCGGAGGACACGGTGGAGCACACCGCGGAGGTGTGCCTCGCTTGGGTTGAGCCTCGTCATGTTCTCTTAGCGGCGATCGGCGGCGGCGACCTCTCGCGTCCGGCCCTGGTTCAAGCCATGGTGCGGGGCGAGAGGGAATGGGATGCCGTCACCTCCTTCAGCGAAGCAGTGATGCTAGCGAAGGAAGTGGCGTAATGTGAGAGAGAGAGAACCTCTCGTCCCAGCCGCAACAGGAGACTCTCCTGGCGTCGGCGGCCACGTGATGGCTTCCGGCCACCGTAAGCGCGGGCCTGTGGGCGGTAAGTAGTGGGCTAGCTCGCCGTCCGCCCGTCTTATGTCGACGAAAGGCCGTGTCGACGGCGCGTTCGTGTTCTACGCGCGCCTCAAAGAGATGTCAGCAATATGGAAGGGACCCGCAAGGGCCGCCGCTCGCCAGGGCTGCGGGTTGTTCGAAAGAGATATCGCGCCTCAGCACATAGGGTATGCAAAGAAGGAACATGGGTGGTTTTTAGTCAGTAGAAGTCGGACATTCCCTACCGCTATGCCCAGAGCGGGAGGAGTCATTTGATGATTTCCCACCCTTCAAAAAAGTATGTAGATTTTCAAAGCAGCGTCATTTAAACTAATCAAGAGTACCTTTTGCTATCGTAACTGTTTGAAAAAGACGATTTAAAAGTTTATTTATTTATTTAAACTTCATGTACAATAGTGGTACATAGGCGGACTTAATGCCACAAGGCATTCTCTACCAGTCAACCTTAGGGTCAAATAAGACAGCACTGTGGTAGAGTACAAAAAAAAAAAATAATAATAATAAGGAGACAACTATTTTGTTATATAAATTGATATAAATAAATAGGTACATACTAATACATATTATTATAGATACAGACAGAATATAATAAACTAATATATATTATAATACATACAAAACAGTCTAAGAGATTTGATTATTAGCAATTTAGTCCGATTTTAAGAAGTACTTCCGAACTGCTCTTTTGAAAGCTACAACCTTACACACATTTATTAATTAGTACCGTTTTGGTGTAATAGATGTCGCTGCATGTTTGTATCCTAATGATGATAAGTTCTTCTTAAACACTTTAAATTCGTAATCTTTTGATAGAGAGCACCAATTACAATGAAACAAAAACTAAAACCCTAATCATTTTATTTTTAAAATCATTTATGTTTATCTTTTTTTCTAAATAATAATGTTCAATATACAGAAACTCTTCGTCTACAGATTTATAATATTGTATTTACAATTAAAAGTAGATTATATTAATCTACTCTGAAATTAAAAGTGGAATTAATCTACTCTGAATTGATTTGAAAATCATATAGCATCGAAATGAAAACAAATACCTTACAAAAAGTGAAAACCGATTGGGGATCGAACTCGCGAACATCTTTATAATTTTCGGAAATCTTTCAACATTTTAAAAATCACAAAAAGTAGTTACTGACTGTGATTTGAACTTGCGTACCTTTGTTGGCAGGTAAGTCTCTGTACCGTTAGACTACGTACACCAGTGATAAATGGTTTGAAATAGACCTTCTACTTTAATATATAATGACAGTTGACAGTTCGATTGTGGTTCGATACCGAAAATTTGAAATGACGTAAGGGACTTCAGCTTTCTCTTGGATTTGCAACGCTCGCACCAGGCGCTTAAAGTGAAAAATTGCACAGCACACTCGATGTCCCTTGCGTTATTTCGTATTTCCAGTATCAAACTGTAAAACAGTTGAGGATTATGGATAATGCAATACTGCTCACCCCCTTAAGATATTATGGGAATAACATATAGCCCATGTGTTATTCCAGACTATAATCTACGTCTGTGCCAAATTTCATCCAGATCCGATCAGCCGTTCTCGCGTGAAAGAGCAACAAACATCCATACATCCATCCATCCATCCATCCATCCTCACAAACTTTCGCATTTATAATATTAGTAGGATAAATAAAGAGAGAAGTCCTGACTGACTGACTGACTGATTGACTGACTGACTGACTCATCAACGCCCAGCCCAAACCCTTGGACCTAGAAAGCTGAAATTTTGCACAGAGGTTCCCTTTATAATGTAGACAAGGAATAAGAATATAAGAATAAGAATAAGAAATTTTATTTGCATAAACATGTGTTTACGTACAGAATTACAATAAAATAATACATGCATGCAAGATAATAAATAATAGTGGCTCACGACATGTCTGCCATTTCTCATGGCGTGCAAATATATTGGGTACATAAAATTACAATTAATATTATTAAATTATACGCATATACAATAAATAAGTCAGTCAGATTCATCAAACAAATGTCTTATATTCTATTATTATTAAAATTATCCATTGATTATATATTTATAGTCCATACAATTCAATTACAATAATATTTCTAATATACAATAAGTCTTCTATAATTACTAAAATTTTTATTAATCAATTAAATTATATTTATTTGTGTATAATAATCAAAATGTGTCATTCAAAAAATCGTTTATACTATAATATGCTTTTTGTGCCAAGAACAATTTCATTGTTTGTTTGAATTTAGGTATAGTTTGCTCTTTCCAACTTTTGGGCAATTTGTTGTAGATAATTGGTGCCATGCAAAAAACACTCCTGCGCATAAGTGCAGTTTTTGATGTATGTACACATAGTATGCTATCATCACGTCTATTTCTTGGAAACTTGTCTGCCATCCGAGGAAACAAATGTGAATTGGTTTTTACAAACATTGCTATTTCCAAAATATAAAGCGAAGGTAATGTTAAAATTTGATATTTAGTGAAATAATTTTTACAGCTATCAGTATTTTTGAGATAAAACATAGATCTCAAGCAATGCTTTTGTTTTTTAAAAATGATTTTCTCTGTAGTTTAGTAATTCCTTGATGTTAGAACTATGAAACGTTGGAATTCTTATGTTTGCTTTCATTGACGATTCTAACTTCGTTTAAATTCTTGCCCATTGCATACCTATTCGTATAAATTTTTTGCATAAGTAATTACTTAAGTTCAGGTGTTTACTTCGACTTGACTATAGATGCGGATGCTATTGCTATTGCTAGAGCTACCCACTGTTGTTTAAAGTGTTATTTCTGCACGATAATTGTAATTTTTTTGTAATTGTAATATTATATTTTTTTTTTGCATGCTGTGTCTATCGCACCATATTGTACACTATGCATGTATCTTTTTGTTGTATTATGTGAACAAACAGTGTAACAATTGTAGATAGGCCAATAAATAAATAAAATAAATAAAATAAAAATGATCTCCCTATCAGTTGAGTTACCCCAAAAGATAACACCATATCTAATGACGGATTCAATTAAACCATAGTAGGCCGTTAAAAGTGCTTCTTTATTTAGCGTACGTGATAATTTATATAACGCATATGCACCACTGCTTAATCTTTTGGCTAGTCTCAATATGCGATTTCCAATTTAAATTTTTGTCGATTGTTAGGCCTAAAAATTTTGTAGCATTAGCTGTCTGTATTTTGTTATTATTAAATTCAATGTCAAGATTAGAAAATTGTGATGTTCGTTGGCTAAAGTGCATAATCAAAGTTTTATTTATATTAATTTTTAAATTATTATTATTTAGCCACGTTACCGCTTCAGTCAATGTATTTCTTATGTCCGTTTCATATGTATTCTTATTATGGCATGGTATACTTATCGTACTATCATCCGCAAACAGTGTCATGGGATGTTTAACGGATTTAGGGAAGTCATTAATATAGAGTGTGAACAGGGGTGGTCCGAGTACACTGCCTTGCGGAACTCCGTGAGGGACAGTACGCTCTCTTGACGTAAGAATCTCTTCACGTTTGGAAGTCATATTTATCCTACTGATTTGCGTCACTTGTTTTCTGTCATGTAGGTATGATTGTATTAGATTAAGTATGTTTCCTCTTATCCCATACGCGTCGAGTTTTTTTTGCAAAATATTATGTTGGACATAATCAAATGCCTGTGACATGTCGCAGAAAATGGCACAGACAGGTGTATTTTTATCCACGTTCGTCATAACAGTATACAAGAAGTCGTATATGGCCATGTTAATCGTTTTTTTCTCCCTAAATCCTTTTTGTTCATCACAAAGTATATGGTTTTTTTCTAAATAGCTATTTAGTTCCCTGTAAATATATTTTTCGATTACTTTTGAAATTATAGGTATTAACGATATTGGCCTGTAAAATTCCACTAACTCCGTATCCTCCTTCTTAAACAGTGGTTTCACAACCGATTTTTTTAGCGCATTCGGAAATGTACCTTCACTAATGCTCAAATTAATAATGTGGCTTATGGGGCCACAGATTTCATATGCAACAGACTTAACAATTTTTGTACATATACCATCGTATCCTACACTGTTTGTATTTTTCAAAGCCGTGATAATTTTTAATATATCCTGTGCTAGACTTGGGGCCATGAACATTGAGTCTTTTCTGGTTAAGATATGTTTAGTGACTGAGATTCCCGAGCCAGTCATAGGTTCAATTTTATCTATAAAGTAATCGTTAAATATGTTTGCAATAATTTTGGGGTCAGTTACAGTTTCATTATTATGTCGAATTTTGTCAATAGTGTTTTTTGGTATGTTTAGTTTTGTATGGTTGATTATTTCCCAAGTAGTCTTAGATTTATTATTTGAACTTTTAATTTTATATATATTTTGTGCGCGTTGTGTTAAATTAATTATTTTTTTTAGCAATTTTGAATAATTCCTAAATTTATTTTTATTTATTTCGGTAGGTTTTTGTCTATAGAGCCATAATAATAGGAATAAGGAAGGATTTTCGAAATTCAACCCCTAAGGGATTTAAATAGGGGATGAAAGTTTGTATGGAAAATCGTCATTTTCACGCGGGCGAAGCCGCTGGCAAAAGCTAGTCTTCTATATAAATAAAAAGAGAAGTCCTGACTGACTGACTGACTCATCAACGCCCAGCCCAAACCCTTGGACCTAGAAAGCTGAAATTTTGCACAGAGGTTCCCTTTATAATGTAGACAAAGAATAAGGAAGGATTTTTCGAAAAGGGATTTAAATAGGGGATGAAAGTTTGTATGGAAAATCGTCATTTTCACGCGGGCGAAGCCGCTGGCAAAAGCTAGTATATTATATATTATTATTCTTATTTGCTTATTTGTTATTATTGTACACTTATTCTGCATATAATTTATAAGTATCTATTCATACACATTACTAACTAATAACACAAAGTACAAGGCTGTTTCACTTCCGTCACATCACCATGTCAGGGTCAGTTGAAAACCAGCGTCGGGTACTAGTTGCTCGGCAGTTTGTTGAACTGGTCCTATTTGGTTCTTTTTTTTTAACTTTTACTTTGTTGTGTGCACTTGTGGCATCACCATCATCATCATCATCATTTCAGCCGGCAGACGTCCACTGCTGGACATAGGCCTCCCCCAGGCGTCGCCACATCTCGCGGTCCCGTGCGTCTCTCATCCAGCGGGTTCCTGCAACCTTGACCATGTGCATGACTATGACTTGTGGCATGTGCCAAATAAATATGTTTTCTTTCTTTTTCTTTCTTTCTTTTCACCTGACCGTTTTCGGTCACGGCGGCCAATCGTAGCAGAGATTAGCGCACTGCGCGGGAGATATCATAGTTGCGTCGTGTGTGCGCGCACAGGAGCACTCTGTCCCTTCCCTCCCACAGTCCTCAGGGCGGCACTCCCACACGAGCGGGGAGAGACCAGGCGCGGGACCGACCGACACGTGCCATCCGAGAGTCCTCAGGGCGGCACTCCCACACGAGCGGGGAGAGACCAGGCGCGGGACCGACCGACACGTGCCATCCGAGAGTCCTCAGGGCGGCACTCCCACACGAGCGGGGAGAGACCAGGCGCGGGACCGACCGACACGTGCCATCCGAGAGTCCTCAGGGCGGCACTCCCACACGAGCGGGGAGAGACCAGGCGCGGGACCGACCGACACGTGCCATCCGAGAGTCCTCAGGGCGGCACTCCCACACGAGCGGGGAGAGACCAGGCGCGGGACCGACCGACACGTGCCATCCGAGAGTCCTCAGGGCGGCACTCCCACACGAGCGGGGAGAGACCAGGCGCGGGACCGACCGACACGTGCCATCCGAGAGTCCTCAGGGCGGCACTCCCACACGAGCGGGGAGAGACCAGGCGCGGGACCGACCGACACGTGCCATCCGAGAGTCCTCAGGGCGGCACTCCCACACGAGCGGGGAGAGACCAGGCGCGGGACCGACCGACACGTGCCATCCGAGAGTCCTCAGGGCGGCACTCCCACACGAGCGGGGAGAGACCAGGCGCGGGACCGACCGACACGTGCCATCCGAGAGTCCTCAGGGCGGCACTCCCACACGAGCGGGGAGAGACCAGGCGCGGGACCGACCGACACGTGCCATCCGAGAGTCCTCAGGGCGGCACTCCCACACGAGCGGGGAGAGACCAGGCGCGGGACCGACCGACACGTGCCATCCGAGAGTCCTCAGGGCGGCACTCCCACACGAGCGGGGAGAGACCAGGCGCGGGACCGACCGACACGTGCCATCCGAGAGTCCTCAGGGCGGCACTCCCACACGAGCGGGGAGAGACCAGGCGCGGGACCGACCGACACGTGCCATCCGAGAGTCCTCAGGGCGGCACTCCCACACGAGCGGGGAGAGACCAGGCGCGGGACCGACCGACACGTGCCATCCGAGAGTCCTCAGGGCGGCACTCCCACACGAGCGGGGAGAGACCAGGCGCGGGACCGACCGACACGTGCCATCCGAGAGTCCTCAGGGCGGCACTCCCACACGAGCGGGGAGAGACCAGGCGCGGGACCGACCGACACGTGCCATCCGAGAGTCCTCAGGGCGGCACTCCCACACGAGCGGGGAGAGACCAGGCGCGGGACCTACCGACACGTGCCATCCGAGGCACGGCGGTATAAAGCCGCATTCATATTTGTCTGACGTGTTGTGTTGTGATGCATCAGAAAGGTATCGGTCTCATACAATTAATATGGTTGCGTTCACATTTCTCTGACGCAGTGTGTTGTGTCGCATGTGACGCGAAGAGAGAGAGAGACAGAGAGCATCACGACACAACACGTCAGACATATGTGAATGCGGCTTTATACCGCCAATTTCTAAACTCCGGGCTAGACAAGGGCAGGTAGACGATGACGTTGCTTTACCTTCAATCTCGACAGGCGGCAACTCGGCGATATCACCGCGACGATGTCTCCTGAAGCTTTGCGTACGTCTGCGGGTTGTGAACGATGGAGTGCGTTTGGGAGTCTTTACCACCTGGGGAACGAATGAACATGGTAAGTATACACTTTTTTAGAGGCATCTGAAAATGAGTGGCCTATCATCATTCACTAAGGCTCTAGTTTAGGAAAGGACACCTACGCGTAAACGTATTCAGTACAACATTTTGTACCCCCGCGAGGTTCATCAGTAATTAAATAAAACAGTTTCCTATAAAAGTGCTCTACACGGACAAAATTATCGGAACAACTGTTTTTTTATTTAAAAAATTACCGAATACAAATTAGGGAGTTCTCAATGATGTACTGAGTTTGGGTTAAGTACTGTTTTCGTCCCTTCCACCCACTATAATGACGGGATGAACTAGGTACAGTGCGATCAAATTATCTTGGCAGCTCTGAACATAGGCTTTGCGAAATTTTACGCATGTAAACTTGGGAATAAAACTGTTATTGCCAGAAAAACCAATACTTAAACGATCAGAAAATATCTAATTTAAACAGTGAGAAATACAAATAAAATAAATATCATAACACTTTTATACATTCGTTGTAACAAAATGACCTGCACGAAGTTCGGAGCTGCCAAGATAATTTGATCGCACTTTAATGCCTAACTTAGGTATGACTTTCTGAGTAAGTGACTGACTTTTTATACCTACCAGGCATACCAAAGTCATACCTAATGCTTAGGCAGCAGTTTGTTACCGCTCAATCAAGATGAAATCATAAATCATATTTATGACTGTAAATAGGGGATCGGACTGGGTCAAAATAATATAATTCTGTTTAGTCCGTAAGTTAGATTATCGAAAAATATTGAATACGTGTTTTTTGTTTTATCAAATCAATAAAAAATGACGAAGATAAAACGTGTCAAAGATCTTGGAGTGGGGTTTGAAACGTCACTTGTGTCGTCAAAATGTACTATCATATGACGTCACACGAGTTTTCGAAGCACTGTATCGTCTTCATTTTAAGTTTACGTGAAAAAAGAAAAAATACGTGTCCAATAATTTTTGGAAGTCTACCTGACGGACTAATTAGTTTTTTTTTGTCCGATCCCCTATTGTTATTAAAAAACATTAATACACGTCACATTATTCTATGTTTTCAAATTAGATAGGGCCGGTGTTTTGTACCGAACTTTTCTGAGAAGTAACAGTAGAAACAAATTCAGGAGTCAGTCTCTTTTAAAGTCCAAACATTGGTCATAATTATGGTCCTCACCAGCAGGGCTATTGCGTATGTTTTAGTGACAGTGGCTAACCTAAAGTGTCCATAGATTAACTGTAAATTGGTTATGGTTTGGTACATATTTTCTTAAAAACTCACCATTTGACAGTTATTTGATTGACACTATATGTTATCCACTGTCATTAAAAGATACGCAAAAGCCCTGCTGATTGTCTTTTGAAGAAGATTTGAGTGGACCTGTCCAGTTAGTCCAGATGATGACAGATTGTATACTCACGCTCATACTCTCAGCTCGCTTGACATGTTGGTCGTTCTTGGGCAGTCTGTCGAACTGCGGCGCGGGGGAGAGGGTCTCCTCTGACGACGCGGGCGCTACTGATGTCTGCAGCCGTTCCGACTGGGACGAAAATATATACAAATTTCAGTTTGTAGAATATATAGTCTTTTAAACCTATAATTTAAATTATTGTAAACCTATTATTTGCATGCCCATATGCAAAATATGTAGAACTTTATTATTTGTGAAACATCTATGTGCCGATTACCCATTTTTGCAAAGAAATAAAGGATTTAATTTGATTTATAGTGGGGGGTGTGTGCTGTGGACCAAAATAGCCACTTTCTGGAGCCCTGAATCAGCCAGAAAACATTGCGGCAGACCTCTTAGAAGATAACGGGACGATCTGAACAAGACTGACGACCAGTCGCCCTCCACACTGTCCTTGGATGGAAACAACTGGAAGTTATGGAGAGAGCCCTTTGTCCAGCAGTGGAATGATGCAGGCTGAAGGTATCTGAATCAGTCGGTGTAAACGGATCCAGCGGATGGGTCGTTCGAATACTACCGTAAAACGTGATTTTTGACCACCAAGAAAAAGTAGCTTCCCAGCAATAATTTTGCGTAGTTTCATGTACATAATGCTTGGTCGACGGCTTCGAGAAGAGTCTGCTAACATCCTGTTTTTTTAACGATGGCTAATCTTCAAATGACTCCTCCAGCTCTGGGTGGAACAGGAGGGAGTGCCAGATGTGTCAGACTCTTACTGACTAAAATCTATGCGTGTTCCTTCTATTTCAGCCCTTTTTGTGTTCGAACAATTCCCTAATCGCGGAGGCACTGACCCTTGTGGGACCCGGGGTCTGTTTACACTGTGGCGGTTAGCGACATCTATCGCAACACCTGCGTACTAACAACGAACGACAGAAGTTCCTACATCGCGCTATCAACATTATCCGCGACATAAGCCTATATAGGAGTTCCCGACTTACAACTGTCGGGCAGTTAGCCCGCCGGACACAACACCCGTCCGGTCGGAGGATCCTCCCTTTTCTATGGGGGATGAGGAGCTTTACACCCTGTTCCTCATACCCCCAAAACACCATTACACATTCTAGTTTAAGGTGAATCCTTCAACCAGCCCTCGAAATTCTTAAGTTTTTTTGCAATTTGCATTTGTTCTGTGTCTGGGTGTAATTTATCTATAATATGTATGTATTTAGAAATATATAAGTATGTTTATCAGTTGTCTAGTACCCATAACACAAGCTCTGCTTAGCTTGGGACTAGATGGCGTTGTGTGATAGTTGTGGAATATTATTATTATTATTATAAGTGATAGGTTGTATGTTGATGAACATTTGATGCTGTAAGACGTATGTAGTTACAGAATTATAATCACCAAAATCATTAATACAACCCTCCGAGCTCATAAAGGTGTAAAAATGACTTTTTACTACAAGGTCAAAGTCATCAAATGTTCATCAACATACAACCTATCACTGGCCTGCAAATTGCAAAAAACTTAAGAAAATTTGAATTTCGCGGGCTACCCTGGAACATCCACCTTAAACATGGCTAGCCAGATGACATTCTCACCTCTCTGACCATAGGCACGGGCGCGGTCTCCCGACGTCTCTCTTCAGTGATTCTCTCCATCTCTCTCTTCCTGTACTGCTGCAGTCTCTCCGCTTCCTGTCTCTCAGCTGACTTCCGGCGCGCCTGTTCTTCTTCATCGCGCTGAGTTGCGAAAGCTTGTTCCACCTTAGGGAGGAAATTTAGATCCGTTTTATTTAATTCAGAAGACACATACATCTTTTCTTTAACTGGAAGACATCTCTTTAGAAATAAACATCACCTTTGTATTATTTTATGTTCTTAAAAAAAAAAGTAAATGCAAAGTGGTGATTTACACAATTACTCTTTAGTTTCCAATACACTAAGGACCTATGTCACAATGTTTAGGTTCCCGTTAACTTACACATACAATTCTATTCCATTTTTTTTATTAATTTGATAAATAGTGACTATTCGGACGTCTTGAAACAGGCCCTAAAACTTGTGCCTGACAAACAGACTTTACCGCCTTATTAATAAAAATAGTTAAACCTGGTTAACTTAGACTTGGTTTATCTCGCATGCCGTCTCACTTCAAAAATATTCAAAAGCATGCGGAGATAAACTAAGCCTAAGTTAAACCAGGTTTAACTATTTTTATTAATAAGGCGGTTAGTGTATAGCTTGGAGTACTTACAAGAGTAATCCTCTTAAGCGCATTAAACTTGTCCCTCTGGGCATCAATGGTCTCCTCAAGGTCACGATGACGGTTGATTAGCTCCTCCACCTGGGCGACACTCTCGCCGTACTTACCGTCGCGGACGAGTGGGACTCTGTGGGTAAAAGATTGGGGTTACAAAGGAATAAGAATATATTGGAACAACATACAGAGTGTAAACGAAGTCGTCAACTATGCATACAGTACATCAAATTAAGTAAGCCTACGCAAAAAAATATTACTAGGAAACGACTTTTTTTGGGTGAAAAATCATTCATTAATTGCTAAGTTTGGTGATTTTTCGACCCCCTCTATGAATTGTCTTGACCCCTCACCCCAGTTTCTCATGTGGAATTTATAAAAACGACTCACAATGGACGACTCTTATGGGCAAATAATTAAACATGTTTCCCATCTCTGTCTTGAACTCATAGTTTGGCATGTGTGGGACAGCGAGAGTACGCTTAGCCAAATCTATTAACATTGCCACATAAAACATTACATATTGTAGTTTGAGAGGCTAAAATGATCGCATTTGCAGAATCATAAGAGGATAAAAATACACATTACCTCTTAATTCGTAAAGTAATGTGTTCTTGACCAAAGGAGTAATTTTATCAGTTTTCAAAATACTCTTTAACAGAAAAACACCCCTAACCTAACTACTAACTTATTAATAAATACCTGTTAGTAATCCAGTTATCCAACGCATCAGCGTCTCTCTTAAACACAAGCGCGTCCAGATGTTGCGTATATATCCTCTCCCTGTTGGCCCACGCGCCGTCCAGCTGAGCGCGGCGGCTACGTAGGATAGACATGCGGTCTTCTATCTCCGGGGACATGAAGTGGCCTTCTTTTACTAGTTTTTCACCTGTGGATGAAGAGATTTATGTAAGTTTTGGGTTTTTTAGGAGTTAGAAGGGTTTGTGGTTAGGCAATCATCATACACAGCCTGAATCCACCCACTGTTGGGTATAGACCTCTCCTTTCTTGTGCCATTCTCCACGGTCGTGTGCCAGCCTCATCCAGGTTAGGCAATACTAGCAGAGAATGGGTCACCAATCGTCCAGAATTGTTCATAATTATAGTCAGCAGCATCAATATCTATACACTTAACAATGTTAAGAAATCATTTTCGCCTACTTTATTGATTTTAATTTCATGTTACGTAACAAAACTGATATTTTGGAACTTATGTTACCGTAAAGTAGGTCATATCTCAAAGTTACAATTTACGTTATTTCACGAGAAAAACGAGATTGAACTTTGCCAAGTGTATAATTGTGAATGTCCATGTCTCAATTTTTAGTTCAAACATGGCCCTTCTAGATTTTTGGGAAAATAATTTGAAAAAAGGAGATACTAATTTGCACGAATTACATAATGCCAACACTATTCTTTTTTTTTTCTATCTAACACTATTCTTTAAGTATACCTACTAACAAAAATATGGATCACTGTTATCTAATTTGAATAAATAAATTATAATTATTATTTAACCAAGATAGTAGTACTTAGGTACCAAGATCACTGTGTTGCAAAGATCAGAGATAAAAGACACAGGTAATCAGAGACCTGAAAGTCTGATAATTAATTTTACCAAGGGGTATCGCAGTAATAACTAGTTTTAGAGGTCGGCCATGTGAAATACTGGTATTCAGCTGCATCAAGTCAGATTAGTGGATTGTGGTGGCCCAGTGGTGGCGGCTCCGACTTACGAACCGTCAGTCGTGGGTTCGAATCCCGTCAGGCGCATTACTTTGTGTAATTTATTTCATCACCACTACTCTCAAAACGGTGAAGGAAAACATCGTGAGGAAACCGGCATGTCTTAGAACCAAAAAATTCGGAGACATGTGACATCTACCAACCCGCACTGGGCCCGCGTGGTAGATTATAGCCTATCCCTCTCCTAGAGAGGAGGCCTGAGGCCCTGCAGTGGGAACATTATAGGCTGATGATGAAGTCAGATTAGAAGCCAACCCTGGGTATAAAGACTTACCATCACTATACAAGGTGTGGAAAGCATCTTCCTTGGCCTCAATCTCCACCTTGATATCCTGGTGTCTGGCGAGTAGTCGCTCAGCTCCGGACACATCGTGGGCGAGGTCCGGGGCTGTCACACGGGCTAGCGTCTCGTTCGTCCACGCTCTGGTGGGTGAAAAGAGTTGATTAGAACCTAAATAATGATTAAGAAAGGGTTTTTTTTTATCGTGTGGTATGTTATGGGTATGTTAGGCATTAACCCTAACATACCCATGGGTCTCTGACCTGGCTTTATATGCCATAGAGAAATATCCGATGTTTCCCTTCACATAAGCACGAAATAATAAACAAAAGTCATATTTATAGTGCCTCCTCAAGTCCATTTTTGAACTTGGATTGACTGTCAATTTCATGAAAACAGGGAGACATCGCCCACTAAATCAATCCTTCTAAATATCTTGACCGCAATTGGCGAATCTTCGAATTAGGTGCTTCCTCCGTAACAATGGCTGATGTAGGAGGCAACGTTATGTAAACGTTGCCTCCTACATCAGCCATCATTGTCAATTAATCAATGCTAAAGATGTCATAATATGGGATCGGACATAAATAAAACTAATTAGTCCATCAGATAGATTTCCAAAAATTATTGGACACGTATTTTTTCTTTTTTCACGTAAACAAAAAATGAAGACGATACAGTGCTTCGAAAACTCGTGTGACGTCATATGATAGTACATTTTGTACCTTCAAGTGACGTTTCAAGCCCCACTCCATGATCTTTGACGCGTTTTATCTTCGTAATTTTTTATTGATTTGATAAAACAAAAAACACGTATTCAATATTTTTCGATAATCTAACTTACGGACTAAACAGAATCATATTATTTTGACCCAGTCCGATCCCCTATTATGTCACTTTAATAAATGTCAAAAATATAATGTCATTGTGTATTGAAAAGTGGGTGTTTATTTCAAATTATAAACCAACTGTAGCTGCCAATATATGAGGCGAAATGTCAAGTTCGACTCAAGTTCAATCCACGTCTACCGATACCAGTGTAGGTCTATTGGGTTCGAAACTTCGAACTCAAAACCTATGGCAGTTCGACGGTTACACCGTTTTCAGATGAAGATAATACTTACAGCAACTCCTGATAAGTATCGAAATAGGCCTGCAACTGTCCAGCGAGCTCCAACTGGTGACTGCACTGGTCTGCGCGCTGCACCAGGGTCTGCAGGGCTTCGGTCACGTCCTCCAGCTTCACTGTCACGTGCTCTTTAGCGTCGGGGAAGGCTGTGCCTAGTCTGTTGGCAGAAGAGAGAGAGTTAATTAGATTGTAGAAGATTTAACTAGTATAACATAATATAACATCACACTTTTAATCCCCGAAAGGTTACCTAATAATGTTAATGTTACTCGCATATTTCACACATATATACAGTGCGATCAAATTATCTTGGCAGCTCTGAACATAGCCTTTGCGAAATTTTACGCATGTAAACATGGGAATAAAACTGTTATTGCCAGATAAACCAATACTCTAACGATCAGAAAATATCTAATTTAAACAGTGAGAAATACAAATAAAATAAATATCATAACACTTTTATACATTCGATGTAACAAAATGACCTGCACGAAGTTCGGAGCTGTCAAGATAATTTGATCGCACTGTAAGGTCCCATTAAAATAGGTGAACAAATTTTAACACAGCGTTCAGTGTAGGTCTAACCAAAGATTTAACCAAAAAAAACTTTAAATAAAGTGTTTTTTTTACTTAAAGTAATAAATTGCAGGCACTCTAGAACAAACTCATCCTTTAGGAGTAGGTACTTAAATGCGTTTTTCTTATTATTATTATATTTTTACCATCGTCCTTATTTTGGTGGTCTGAATGATTTCTGAAATTTTGTCCACCTATTTTAATGGGACCTTATATTAATAGTTAGTACAAAACATTTTCGAAAAACATACATACTTTGTTAAATTCTTAGTTTCCTACAAAAGTTTTATACCGATTTTAATTTTTAAGGTATTTTTGCCAAATAAACACAATTTTCTTTCTTTCTTCTTTCTTTCTTTCCATACAAACTGAAATTTCCAGATATGTTTTCAGAAAAAGACATTTCGAAAATGTTTTTTACTTAGGTATGAAGTTTCATTAAAATCGGTTCAGTCATTTCGAAATTCGAAAAATAAGGACTTGTAAATTTGTATGAAATACCGTACGGCGTAAACGCTCATGAAATTTAACTTTTTAAATTTATTAATAGCATTAAGTTAGATAAAGAAAATGATTGTAACAATGGCTTGAATGAAAGCAGCATGTTAGCAATTTGCTAACATGACGGCTATTTACATACTATTTGTTTTTTATTTTGTCAATTTATAGCTTGATATTTGTTTTCTTCTCCAACTCAATCTGCCAACCCGCACTGGGCCCGCGTGGTGGATTATTATAGCCCATCCCTCTCCTAGAGAGGAGGCCTGAGTCCCGCACGTGGGAACATTATAGGCTGATGATGATGAGATGATGATGAATTGTTTTCTTATTCCTAAATGTTTATCACTCACCTCTCAGCCTCCGTCTGCAACTTATCATGGGCAGCCTTAATAGCATCCAAATCCGCCTTCAGAGCATGCAAGCTACGTTTCTGCGCATGCAACTCATGTAGCGAGCGCGGTGGTTGTGTCTATATATACAGCACTATACAGCTCTAGAGACTATACAGCTCTTTTACTCACCTCTCAGCCTCCGTCTGCAACTTATCATGGGCAGCCTTAATAGCATCCAAATCCGCCTTAAGTGCGTGTAGACTACGTTTCTGTGCATGCAGCTCGTGTAGCGAGCGCGGTGGTTGTGTGTCACTGCCGAGGGCGGAGTCCTTCTCGCCCACCCAGGCGGCTGTCTCCTCGGCTGAGCGGTCGAACTCGTGGACTTGGCGGGCGCCAGCTAGGGCCTGGAGACAGAAGGGGATTTTTTAGAGGGGTTATATGTATGACCTCGGTAATCCCCGAAAGGATGTGTAACTAATAGTGAACTTCATCAGAGTACACTGTAGTTGCCTATTCCAAAGCGTAGATCTGGATTCTGTCATTTTCACAGAATAGGGGATCGGACTGGGTCAAAATAATATGATTCTGTTTAGTCCGTAAGTTAGATTATCGAAAAATATTGAATACGTGTTTTTTGTTTTATCAAATCAATAAAAAATGACGAAGATAAAACGCGTCAAAGATCTTGGAGTGGGGTTTGAAACGTCACTTGTGTCGTCAAAATGTACTATCATATGACGTCAGACGAGTTTTCGAAGCACTGTATCGTCTTCATTTTAAGTTTACGTGAAAAAAGAAAAAATACGTGTCCAATAATTTTTAGAAATCTATCTGACGGACTAATTATCTATTATCGGATAAATATTTTCCCCATTTAAACCGCCCCCACCCCCACTTCCCGACCTCAGGTCGACCGTAATTTATTTTTTCATTAATTTTTTGTTATATTCTCTACCTTTTCCATTGGGTTTCATTCTACAATAATTTTCTTTACTTTTTTACCTTTTTTGAAGGTAAAAGCCCTGGTCTATACTCCCACTGTTCTATCACAATAACAAACAGTCATCACTCACCTCCTGCCTCGCCAACGCCAACTCCTTAAGATCATCCCACAGACCCTTGATGTCATCAATCCTCTGCTTCACTCGGTCAGCTTCAGGAGTGTTCTCCTCGAGCAGCACGGTGCCTGCCTCGCAGACGCCTTCGATTCTACCTTCGTTGGCTGTTGAAAAGAAAATAGGTTAGTTTTTTTTTTTATCATAACATAACATAATGCCGTGTAATCGAATCCAGGCAGGTGCATTACTTTGTGTAATTTATTCCATCACTACTGCTCCCAAAACGGTGAAGGAAAACGTCGTGAGGAAACCGGCATGTCTTAGAACCAAAAAATTCAAAGAGAACATTATAGGCTAATGATGAAATCCAAACTCCGTAGGTGCTTATGAGAAACCCCTAATGAATAACCCAACAACGCTTTGCGCAACCCGGGAATCGAACACGGGAGCTCGTGCTTAGCAGTCCAGCAAATAAAGTGAATAGGGGATCGGACAGGGTCAAAATAATATGATTCTGTTTAGTCCGTAAGTTAGATTATCGAAAAATATTGAATACGTGTTTTTTGTTTTATCAAATCAATAAAAAATGACGAAGATAAAACGCGTCAAAGATCTTGGAGTGGGGCTTGAAACGTCACTTGTGTCGTCAAAATGTACTATCATATGACGTCACACGAGTTTTCGAAGCACTGTATCGTCTTCATTTTAAGTTTACGTGAAAAAAAGAAAAAATACGTGTCCAATAATTTTTGTAAATCTATCTGACAGACTAATTACTTTTTTTTTGTCCGATCCCCTATTATAGGCCTCTCACGGAGACGATGCCTGTGTCCCAGCAGTGGGAACATTACATGTTGCTGCTGTTTTACGTTCGTCACATCACCATCTCAAATCATTAGCTGCTCGGCAGTTTGCTGAACTGGTCCTATTTGGCGCAGCCGAGAGATGCACACACTTTTTTCTGTTTAGTTTTTTTAATTTTTATTATTTGTTGTGTACACTTGTGGCGTGTGCTAAATTAATATGTTTTATTTCTTTCTAAATGCTTATTATTTCTCTACTTACACTGTAACTGCGCGAGGAAGTTGTCGAATGCTTGCTGCAGTGTCTCCACATGCTCTACATCCAAGCCGTACTCCTCACTGGCGGCTGTCGTCATCTGCTCGCTGATCCATTCTTGGACTTCCTCGCATTCTTGGACGAACCTAAGGAATAAAAAAAATAAAAAATAAGATAAAATGTGACTGGGCGGGTCACGTTTCTAGGATGGAGCCGGCCAGATGGGCAAAGATAGTAACACAGTGGGTTCCTGAAGACGGCCGTCGCAACTGAAGCAGGACCAAGAAACACTGGCGTGGCGACAGATTGGACGGAGAAGACAATAGGTTAGTTGACAAAAAAAAAACTAATTAGTCCGTCAGATAGAATTCCAAAAAATATTGAACACGTATTTTTTCTTTTTACACGTAAACAAAAAAAGTAAAAAACTAAAACCCGACTACGACAAAAAAAACGACGCTGAAAAAGTATGAAACAAGATTTTCAGGATAGAACAAAAAGAAAAGCCGTAGTCACACGTTATTAAAGTGTTTAGGTTGTTACCTATAACGTGTGACTACGGCTTTTCTTTTTGTTCTATCCTGAAAATCTTGTTTCATACTTTTACAGCGTCGTTTTTTTTGTCGTAGTCGGGTTTTAGTTATTTACTTTTTTTTTATTTAAACAATTTTGGTGTTAATTTTTTTTTACTCTTGACTTTTGTCCGCTAGAGGGCGTGATTTTAAATTTGAATAATATTTTGGAAATGTACAAGTGAGGCATTTGTCTCCATTTTTATTTTGTAAGCCTTACTTTTTGTTCGCTAGAGGGCGCCAAATCGCTTTTTGTGACACGTCACGTAGCTTATGTTCAGCGGAAAATTAAGACGGTTCTAACGATACCTCATATGTCGAGTTCCGTTAAGTAGATTAGAAGCTATGAGGGAACAGATGAAGATACACACATACATACATACAAACATACATACATAGCCAGTCAAAATCATAACCCTCCTTTGGCTTTGCCGTAGTCGTGTAAAGTTAAAAAATGTTTCTATGAACTAGAACTACCATTAGTTTCATTTATTGTCGTGTTGTCGGCAGCACCCTGTATGTCCTCAATTTTATTACAACCAGCACAATTTGATAATTCGACTTTTTTCATCATGCGGCGAATTTCGCTGATGGCAAGAGTCCTAATCGAAGTCGAACAAAAATAATTTTGAAAATCGGTCCACAATTTACGGAGATATGCGCGGACATACGTAAAAAAAATACACACGAATAGAGAGCCTCCTCCTTTTTGGAAGTCGGTTAAAAACATTTATTTTTTGTCTTTAAACTTACTTGAAATACTTCAAACTCTGCTGTAACCGTTGTTGTCTCTTAGCTGACAGCAGCTTCATGTCCTCATACGTCGCCTTGATCTCATCAATTCTCTTCTGTAGCTGTTCACCGTCGATTGAGGAGCGGTCCTGAAAGGAAAAGTATTTGTTAATATGCGTAGCGAGCAGTTATAGCAGTTTTAGCTATAAAATGTATTAATGGTTGCCATTGATATAATAAAACCCAAGATACACACTCCGCGTCTCAAAACCGTCCGCTTAAAATGAGTTCACAGTGAACTCATTTCAAATAGTCTCGCGTCGCTCGCGTCTCTGCACGGTCGTACAAAACACTTTTTATATTGCTTTTTATAACTGCATTGTAAAAGGAATCTGCGTAAGGTTGAATTTGCCAAAAAAAAATATGTTTATAGTGACGATAACTACATGTAGTAGTGCGTGTATTGGTGAGTGTTTGGCGACAGCTTCGACTGTTTGTTTTGTTCGAGACTGTGCATCTGTGGTTTTATTATATCAATGATGGTTGCAGAAAAAAAGGATAATAATATCATGTAAGTAGTTGTTGTCATGTTGTTGTGTGTGTTGTTGTTGTTGTTGTATGTAGTTGGTATGTTGTAGTTGCTGTTGTTACTTTGTCAAAACGTAGACACCAAATCGTCTAGTATTAGGATCTTTTTATCTGGGCTTTTCTGTTCTATTGCTGGACAAAGGCCTCCCCCATTTCTTTCCAACTGTCTCGATCCCGGCCAGAGAAGGCAAAACCTCGGGCCAGTCAGGAACGACTCCAAATCGACCAAATTTTGTTTATCGTCTATAACTTAAATATTCATTTAGGTACTTTTAAGGTGAATCGGTCTAGCCGTTTCGGAGATAAGCTTGAACAAACAGACCGAAAGACAGACAAAAATTAGAAATAAATATTTTTTTTTGTTTTAAATACCGAAAACACTTCATCATATGAATTCAGTAAAAAGCTGTTATTTTTACATTACAAACAGACTCTTCAATTATATCTATTTGTATGTTTAGTTAACATAATTTGTTTCAACTCACCATCAACCCGCCAGCCGCTTTCTCCAACTTAACAACACTAGCATCGAACCCAGTGACCTCCCGTTGCAGTGCGTCCAACCGTCTCACGAGCGCTAGAGCCGAGTCTTCGTCCCGCCCTACGTCTCCTGATACTAAAACTATGCGGCGTTCGAGTAGCCATGCTTCTGCTTCTGAGATTTCGGCTATTAGCTGTAAAGGAGATAAAATCTATAGTATAAAAGGAGAAGCTGACTTAATATCAACGCAGGGCTTGAACTATAAGGGTAAGAAACTTAAAATTTTGCACAGTGGTCCCTTTTATAACGTAGGGGAGCGCTAAGAAATGATTTTTGAAAATTCACCCGCTAAGGGGGTAAAACGGGGGTGCAAAGTTTGTATGGAAAATCGTCATGGTTGTAGTTTAAACGACATCCACGCGGACGAAGTCGTGGGCATCAGCTAGTGGTAAATAAATGATTCAGGTTAGAAGGAAGTTTTTTGAGTATTTTTTTTTGTCATTGCAGTCAAGACGAAATTCACACCCGAACCGCAGGAGGTGTTAAGGAGCCAAGAACTGCAGTAGTAAATGCCCCTTTAAATAGGTAATACATGTGGGATATACTTCATGTTACAAGGTAGATTGAGTTTTTTTGGCATTGCAGTCGAGGCGGAATTCACACCCGAGCCGCAAGCACAAGTACTTGTAAATGCTCACGTGTATCAAACGACGTTTTTCAATACACTTACAAAAAAATAAAATAACAAAGTAATTTATCATTATAAAACTATGATTTAATAAGAATTTTTATTAAGGACATCCAATAAATCATACACCAAAATACTATTATGTGGAATATAAATGGAGGTACTCATATTATAATGAAACTTTATAGTGTAGCCTTAATTATAGGCTGCCACGGCATGTATAAATATCCCGCGGTCCGCGGTTAAGCTATAAAACTTTACGTGACGAGAGGGAAGGGATGGCCTATTTTTTGGCCAAAGAATCAGCATTGCTACCTAACGTGGCAATTTTGCCAGCCTTCTGGGCACGTTTACAATAGGAGATCGAACAAAAAAAAACTAATTGGTCCGTCAGATAGATTTCCAAAAAATATTGACCACGTATTTTTTCTTTTTTCACGTAAACAAAAAATGAAGACGATATAGTGCTTCGAAAACTCGTGTGACGTCATATGCTAGTACATTTTGTACCTTCAAGTGACGTTTCAAGCCCCACTCCATGATCTTTGACGCGCTTTATCTTCGTAAATTTTTATTGATTTGATAAAACAAAAAACACGTATCCAATATTTTTCGATAATCTAACTGACGGACTGAACAGAATCACATTTTTTTTTTAGTCAGTCCGATCCCCTATTGCTAGCGATGTGGACGACTTTCTTGTCGCCCTGTCATTCTTCTCTTATTAATTCTTGTACAATGTAGCATTTTTTTATAACACAAGTAAATTTTCGGGTACAAACCTGTAGCAGCGCGCATCTATCCTTAATAAGCTGCGTCCTATTGGCCGCGGCGTCCAGCAGAGCCCTGTGAGCTTGTGCCAGCTCCCGCGCGCGAGTCTCCAGGGCTGCGCCCGCGAAGTGCCCGCGCCGGGACAGCTGCCCCGCTCGGGTTAGCAGGGCCTTTATTATTGGTTCTCTGTAGGATGGTGATTTTTGACAATAATAGCTTAATTATACATGTAGGACATTAGAGTCGCGCAGAAGAGAAAAATCTAAATAAAATAAATAAATGAATATCATTATTTTACCAAAAATATAGGTAGTCAATATTAATAGGTCGACAGTATTTACATGAATCTTATGGAAGTAGCTAAACTCTGTACACAATAGATTAACCTTATCTCTTAAACTAGGATAATTCTGTATCTTACGAGACAAAATGATCTGATTCTTAAATGAAATAATACCCTTTTTTTGCGTATGTTTTAAATTTCATTTTTGAATTCATATGCTCACAAATAGGACAGAAAAGACTAAAAAGGGTAAACTTTTTTTTAAATGTTTACTTTCGTTAGTCGGCTAGTAAGATAGAAACGCCAGGGTAACCCGCGAAGGTTCAAATTTTCATACGTTTTTTAACAATGTTCAGGCTGTGAGTTGAAAACAAAATATCATTCGCGGTTGTTCAGGGATTACTGTTTCTGTATGTGAATTTAAATGTTTATAAACGCACCCACAGTACAGGAGAAATTCTATAATTCAACGTTCTGTAAACACAAAGACATACCTGGCTAATAACTCAGCTTCTAAAGCAAGGTGTTTTTTGAGCATTGTTTGTGCCTCAGCCAGCGTCGAACCTGCCTCCTCTTGCCTTACAGCCGGTTCGCGTTCTTGTAACCTGTATTGATGATATTTTTATTTTATTTGTAACTATAATAATCTTTGTAGGCAAAGCAAATAATAATATTACATAACATAACGAAATTGATCACGCCCTCTCTTTCTTGCCAAGAAAGAGATGGCGTGATGATCTAGACGCGACAAGATATATATCAGACAATCGGGTAATTCAAGCCTGTAATGTCCTAACCAAACTGGAAACAACTTTACAAAGTATGCTTCCCGTTGGAATCGAGCCCACGACCACCGGGTCACAAGGCAAACGCCTAAACCTTTACGGAAGTATATGCAAGTAACGATGCCAATATAGCCTACAAAAGATTTTATGAAACGTTCTCCCTATTCTACAAACTTTGCTTCCCTGATAAAATAATAAAAATAAATACTAACAAAAACGTAAAATGGGTATCGAGCGGTATAAAAAGCTGTAGTAAAAAACAAAGAAAATTATTGTGGACATACAGACTAAATCCTGTATTAAAAAATATAATAAAATTTAAAAAATACTCCTCGCAATATAAGAAAATTATAAGACTTACACAGAAAGCTCAAAATGACTACTTTATAAAAACCTCAAAGAATACGTCAAAAGCTGTATGGCAAATTGTCAATAGACCTAAAAATAACTCTCCTAAAGAACAAATAATGACCATTAATAAATCTGACCAGACCTTCTCAAAACCTATGGACATTGCAAATGAATTTAATAATTATTTTATAGATGAAATTGAGAATAACATTAAAACTGACATAGAATCCAACAGAAAATTTGATAATCTGACAAGCCAATCAATGTTTATGCAGCCTATTCTACCAAACGACGTGATTTCGGCAATAAGATCACTTAAGAATACTAGTACTGTGGGATTTGACGGTATGTCAACAAAGGTGATAAAATTCGTAAATGAACCTATAGCACCCGTATTAGCGCATATTATGAACCTTGGCATTGTTGACGGAGTTTATCCTGAGGACTTGAAGAAAGTTATTATTAAACCACTTCATAAAAAGGATGAAAAAACTGATATGAAGAACTATAGGCCAATAGCAAAAATATCTGTATTTTCCAAGGTTTTCGAAAAAATTATTTATAAGTCTCTGTATGGTTACCTTAATAAATTTAACTTATTATGCAAGGAACAGTATGGCTTTAGAAAAAACACCACGATCAATATGGCTATTTTTGATTTTTTACGTGGCACTATGTTGGCAGTAGACCAAAAAGCTCCTATTTGTGCCTTATACACAGATATGACCAAAGCCTTCGATTACGTAAAGCACGACGTCTTGTTGGACAAACTGCGTAGCTACGGTATCAGAGGTAACATTTTAAAACTACTCGAATCCTATCTCTCCAACAGAATGCAGTGTACAGAGATTGCAAGAATATGTGAAAAAACAAAATTTGAAAAGAGTTTTTTATCGCATTATAGATTAATAAAGTTTAGTGTCCCACAGGGTAGCGTCCTTGGGCCACCTCTTTTCTTGATCTATATAAATGATCTACCAAAGGTGACTCAACATCAAATGGTGATGTTTGCAGACGACAGTACTGCCATAGTAAAATGTATTGATCGCAATACTTATCAAGTTGACATAAATAATACACTATCGGACATAATTAATTGGCTTGACAAAAATAATTTAGTTATTAACTTAAAGAAAACGAAAATCATGCACTTTCACCAAAGAACTGAAGTACCAAAAGTAAATATTAGACATAGTAACTGTGACATTGAAGAAGTTAAAGTAGCAAAATTCTTAGGTTTACTCCTTGATAGTCAACTTAACTGGAAGGCCCATATAGATGACCTAAGTAAAAAAATAAATAAATCAGCTTACGCACTTTTCCAAATTGCTAGAAAAATAAATATGGATGCGCTACTAGTTGCATATCACGGCCTAGTAGCCTCAATACTGCGATATGGTATTGTTTTTTGGGGCAATTCTACTGATAGAGATATTGTTTTTAAGGCACAAAAAAGATGCATAAGATCGATGTGTGGTCTTAGAACTGATGATAGCTGTGTACCATTCTTTAAATCGCTCAAAATACTCACCTTGCCATCATTATATATATTTGAAATTAGTGTTTTCGTCAAAACAAACATGAGCTTGTTCGAAAAAGTGTCAACTTTAAGACATGTTGCGATTCGTAGCCAATACGCAAACTCTTTAAGCAATCAGCGGTGTAAGACAGCCTTATTGCGAAAGAGCGTTTTAGGCATGGCGCCGCGCATTTACAACAAGATACCGGATGTAATAAAACATTTAAATGTTACTCAATTTAAAAAAAAGTTAAAATTGTTATTAATTGAAAAATGTTATTACACTATTGATGAATTTCTGAATGATAAATTAATGTAGACTTATTTATTTATTTTGACTGGAGAATACACACAATAGACGATTTCTAGCTGAATTTGACATTTGTTATTATTATTATTTTTATTTCTTTTTGGCTGTAGAATTTACTTGATATTATGACATTTTATAATACTTGTTTTTAGCATAATTCTATTAATTTTGACATACCTACCAAATAATTTGTGTTAACCTCTCGCATGATACATTTTTCTTTTATTATTTCGCATGCTATGCAACCATCAATATTTGTACGTCTTTTGGCATAACATAGCGATCTACCATTAATTTAAGAACTGTATTCACTACCTATGTTACACAAATAAAATTGACTTTGACTTTGACTTTTAAACCACTCGACCACGGAGGCAGATAGCTGATGACTACTGACCATCTGAACTCCTCATCAGCATCTCGGTCCCATCTGTGCAGTAACGCAGCGTCCTCCAAGTTGTCGCGACGGATCTGCATCGGCTCTTGCAGTTGACGGTATCTGTTGATGAAAAGAAAATAGTTTGTATAAACGAATAAATAAAAAAAAAACACACACACACACACATACACAACACAACACATATTATAAAGAGGTAAAGTTTGTAGGGAATGTAAACTCTGGATCTACTGAACCGGTTTTGAAAATTCTTTCACTAATGGGAAGCTTTATTATTTCCGAGTGTCATAAGCTATATATAGAATGTTTCCGTGGGATAATTTCTGATCAAAGCGCACATCCCGCTACAACCATTAGGGGCGGAGCATAAATAAAAAAAAAACTTAAAAATAACTATTCCACGCGGAAGAAGTCGTGGACAAAAGTTAGTACCAACATATACCTCTTGACAGCAGCATCAGCCTTGCTAAGTATCTCCTCTGCCATGAAGTGGTCGCTGTCAGCGAGTTGGCGCGCGTTGTCAGCGAGTTGTGTCGCCAAGTCTGCCTTGCTAGGCACTTGCTGTTCTATCTCACTCACCTCTTGACAGCAGCATCAGCCTTGCTAAGTATCTCCTCTGCCATGAAGTGGTCGCTGTCAGCAAGTTGGCGCGCGTTGTCAGCGAGTTGTGTCGCCAAGTCTGCCTTGCTAGACACTTGCTGTTCTAGACGTGTGTGGCGCTTCAGTAGGGCTGTTACCGAAGCTAGGTCTTTGCCTGGGGGAGAGAAAGATTGTGAAAATACAATTAAGCTAGGGATTTGATTGGTAATCTAAAGAATCAGAATACATTAAACAATTATGTATCAAAATCAAAAAATTACTAGTCCGCCATCTTTTGGAGTCCACCATATTGGATTTAGGATGACGTCACTTTGCTCTCCATGCATTAAAATAATAATAATAATATTCCACAACTATCACACAACGCCATCTAGTCCCAAGCTAAGCAGAGCTTGTGTTATGGGTACTAGACAACTGATAAACATACTTATATATTTCTAAATACATACATATTATAGATAAATTACACCCAGACACAGAACAAATGATCGTGCTCATCACACAAACATTTGTCCTGGGTGGGAATCGAACCCACGACCTCCGGCATAGCAGTTAGGGTCACTAACCACTAGACCAACAGGCCAGTCAAAACATTGTCATCAAAACTAAACGTGTATGCAAAATATCAAGTCAATCGGTTGGGGATACCTGTTTTAAAATTCATTTGCAAGATTTGACCAAAATAAACAAATCAAATCTTGCAATCTCACATATAATTATATTTGATCTCAACATGAATGATGTAACAAAGTTTTTATAACAAAATATTGATTTAAAAGAGTGTCTATGGAGTTCCTCCATAGAGATCTACGCTTTGGAATGGGCAACTACAGTACTTTTTCAAGTTATTATGCCCTGTGACTATAGCTTCGTTTTATTAGTTTTTCTGGCATTCAAAAGTGCCCTGTAATGGTCTAACTAAAATAAAGGCTTTGCGTTTGAGTTTGACTTGAATCAAAGTATAAATAAAGTGTACGTACCATGATCTTCGCTAAGCAGTTGTGCTTCCACATCATCTAACCAGGCGGTGAAGTCATCCAGACCTCGCAGGTACACCCGAGCTTGGTACGCTTCTTGGAGACGCTCGCGACGTAGCTTGGCGGCGGCCTGGACAAAATAATTGAATTATAATATCATGCCTGTAATTCTAGCAGTGTCCCAGCAGTGGGACTATCTTCTTCTTATCGTGTGGGCAGTTAGGTCTGACAACCCCACACCCCTAGTGTCAGAGTTTCTAAACCACCTCAAGAACCTCTGACATGGTTTGACAACCGCCATTTGGCGGCCGGGACCACCGGCTTATACGTGCCTTCCCAAGCACGGAATCATCTTTTTGTCAGTCAATCAGGTGATACAAGCCTGCAATGTCCTAACGAAACTGGGAACAACTTTACAAAATATGCTTCCCGTGGGGATTGAACCCACAACCACTGAGTCACAAGGCAAACCACTCGACCATGGAGGTAGCTACAGGCTGATTTTGCTCATGCTGTAATCACCGAAGGGTTACGTTGAGGTGACACCAACGAGGCAGTGAAAAAACATTAAGCTTGAATAAACAACAAAAAAAATCTTTTGAAATAAGCAGTACCTTTGTGCTCTTCTATTTATTATGTTTTTATCCTTTTTTGTATTTTGTGTGTGCATAAATAATAAACTGAGATTCTTATAGCGTGATAATCGGAATAATCATCTTGTTTTTAACCAACTTCTAAAACTGGAGGAGATTCTTTATTCGGCTGCTTTTTTTTCATTAATTCACACCGATTTTTCCAAGATTACTGGACCTATTTACTTGATATTTTGTCTGAAAAAAAATCATCGACCAGACGAATAACAAGTACGGGCTGGTAGATGACACATGTCTGAATGTTTGATTCCAGGGTTGAAAAAAGATTACCTGTAATTCTCTCCATTGGTATTCCAGTTCTTCGACGTGTTTGGCGATTTCTTGTGCTGCGTAGTGTTTAGCTTCTGAAATAAATAACATTTAAAACTTGTTTAAAAAATAATTGAATATTGTTAATGTTGGAAGTTTGACCAGCACTATCCCAGGTATATATCGACTAGAACAAAAAAAAAATCGCTATGACAGAGACAGTGGA
Source organism: Diarsia dahlii (assembly GCA_949775195.1). Lineage (NCBI taxonomy): Eukaryota > Metazoa > Arthropoda > Insecta > Lepidoptera > Noctuidae > Diarsia > Diarsia dahlii. The sequence goes on along the minus strand of OX459217.1, from coordinate 11,455,241 downwards.
CGAACAATGCTTTTTGGCTTCTTTAAGTGTATTTTTACACGCTTTAAATACAAATATTGCTCACTTAAGGCGCAGATAAGAGGGACACCGTAAAAACGACCTGTTTTTCGTTGCAGAGTTAGCCGTATTGCTACTTATTACAATTCCAAAAAAAATACAGTGTATAGTCAAATGTATAGGTAAAAGACTTATGCAAAAATATTTGCTAAAATTAATCAAGAACCTCGATAAAAAAAATCACAAAATCACAAGAAATCACACGAAAAAACTTTTTCGTCTCGAAATGCTCAATATTTTGAGCGGTAACTGTTATTTTTTTTTTACTATCTGAAAGGAAATTTAACCAACTAAAGACATATGTAAAAATATTTTAACATTACAGCGTATTTTTTTTTTAATAAATTAAATCTGCGAACTATCCAAGTGTATCCTCAATTGCAAATCTCACTTTCGAGATTAGGTTTGCTGTAAGAAAACCCAATTCTGGGTTAAGCTCGCCTTTGTACATAAGCTATGTAATTTATGTGTATATTTTTTATTTTATGTGTGCAATAAAGAATAAGAATAAGAATCGTTCATATTGGCAGTCACGAGAATCAAACGCATCCCCATTTTCAACCTTATTTGTTTAGGCGATGAGTTAGCGCGCTCAAGGTCGCGGGCAGGTAATGTCGCCTAGTTAGTATGGTTATGGTTAGCTTTCAATGGCCGGCCAAATTTTTAGAGATGGTTCAGAATCGATAATAATTTCGATATAATGAAAAAAAAAACAATCCTGTCCACCCCTAAAACCACGAGACATTCTCAAATGAATGCTATTATTTTATTTTATTTGAGAAGGATATTTAAATTGCACCTTCGGTTTTGACATCTAGATTTGAATTTGAAATATTGGCTAGTCAGAATACACACTGTATTACGTACCTATGAGAGTCTCCCCGTGGTTAGCGACGTCATCAATACGTCCCTTGTTGGCGGCCAGTTCTGACTCGAACGCCGCGTGTTTCTGAATCTTGCTCTGAAGGTTTGATAACTCCCTGGTGATTAAAAACATTGGTGTTGTTACATTAAAATGTTGGAGTAAGTATGTATAAAAGACCACGCTTGTAATCCTATAAGAGTAAGGCAGATTTACAACATGTTTTTATGTCTCATGAAGTTTCATTGATAAATACGAGTAATTAATTTTCATTCGTTTGATGTTTTTTTTTCTTTCATAAAAAAAATCATTATACAAAATCTCACCTATAGTTCTGGTCGTTAGCGATCTGCATCTTGAGCGAGATCCACTCCCTCTCGTGGTACAGGTTCCTGAGGAACTGGTGGAATTGACGAGACTGTTCTAAAGTCTCGCCGCGCTGCTTGCACGATTCCTGGAGATGAGATGATGAGGGTTTAGTATATTGTATGTATGGACTGTCACATCTGTTTCTCTTGAAAGTATACGACGAAACTGATTAAAACAAAAAGAACTGGTTTCGGACCATAAAAAGAAATGGGTTTAGTACCAAAACACGCTTCGGCACCGGAAAAGAAATGGTTTCGTCACCAAAAAAGTACCCAAAAACTGCTGCTTTTTGGCACTCTTCACTTCGATCACGCCTGATGAAAAGCGATGGATGAAGTATATGATCGAACCAGCATGTCCAGAAGATGCTTGTTCACTTCTGTTTCAATGCAGACGGGTTAAATATGGGAGAAAACCAACGTATAAACGTGGAGAACCACTGGCGACTATTTCTAACCTAACAGACAGATGTGTTGCGGGGTAGTTTGTTCCACCACTTCTTCTTTCCAGCTAAAATACTAGGAAGTTTCGAAGGGTCGGCGTTTTGGGGGACTGTGTCTTGTAAATAAATAAATTTTGGCGTTCGAAAAGTGCTGATTATCAGCCTAGTTTGAATAAATGACTTTTGATTTTGTGGATGGTACGCCGCAGTACGTCTGCTAGTCCGTTGGTAAAAGGGTGATGGTGGGATCAGGTCGTGGAGCTCCTGCGTACACTCCGAAGTACAGTCTGTACTTCTCCGCAAACTTCTCATTAATCCTCACCTGTAGTTTATCCCTCCTGTTAAGTATAGTCTTGAGCCGTTGCTCCACATAGTCGCGATCATAACGCTGCTCCTCCAGCATGCTGTGTGCGAACATTTGAAGAAACACACTGGTTTCAGCACCAGAATAGAACTGGTTTCGGCACCAAAGAAGACATGGTTTCGGCACCAAAGAAGACATGGTTTCGGCAACAAAGGCGACTTGGTTTCGGCACCAAAAAACTACTAACTTCGGTACTAAAGACCACCTGGTTTCGGCACCAAAGATGACACGGTTTAGGTACCAAAGAAGACTTGTTTTCGGCACCAGAGCAGAACTGGTTTCGGTATCAAAGATGACCTAGTATCGGCACCAAAAACTACTAATTTCGGCACCAAAAACTACTAAATTCGACATCAAAGACGACCTGATTTCGGCACCAAAGGCGACTTGGTTTCGGCACCAAAAAAGAGGTGGCTTCGGCACCAAAAAAGAGGTGGCTTCAGCACCAAAGGCGACTTGGTTTCGGCACCAAAAATCTACTAGTTTCTCACCTGTAATTTGTCCCTCCTGTTAAGTATAGTCTTAAGCCGTTGCTCCACATAGTCGCGATCATAATGCTGCTCCTCCAGCATGCTGTGAGCGAACTTCTGCAGATCATCCACTCTGTTCAACTGACTGTGCAGCAGTTTCGAGAACTCCAAGTGCTTGCGGATTAGAGTTTCTACGGCTGGAATAGAGAATGGTAGAATTAGTTATGTGTGGAAAGAATAACTGTTATATTTGGGTCTTAGGTAAGACAAATTGCGAAATGCCTTTCAAAGCATCATCAGCATTCTCTTGCCCCCATCCTAATTCATGTAGAATCGGCGCAGCATGTCTTATTTTCTTTATACTCCTCTATTGCTTTCAACTTTAAAAACATGTAATGCAACAACAGTACCGATAAAATGTAACATTGTAGTACCGTGTACACAACACGTTATATTTATTTAATAGGTTATTTGATTACGTAGTTTATTCAATAGGTCATAGACCAGGTATAAACAAATACCAAAATACCTATGTATGTTTGTTTTATACAAATACATAAAATTGAATTGTCTGCTCTCTTTGTAGATGAAAGTATGTACGGTACTTTTATGATGTCTGACTGTCTATTATAAGGAGTATTTAGACTAAGTTTATTTATTTTTCAAATAAGGAAGCACATAATTAGGGATTCAAGTAGAGGATTTTTATAACAATTTCATGCGGACGAAGCCGCAGACAAAAGCTAGTCTAATATATAAACACTTACCATCCAAATTCTCTCCAAGATCATCATTGTTCAAGAACGCTTCTTTAGACGCGAGCCAGTCCTCTGTCTGTCTCGCTTGCTCCTTCAGCAGTTGCAGTTGATGTGCCTGAAAGAAAAAGAGATGGATTAATAGTAGTTTTGACATTTATCAAGTCATAACGACTCCAGAAGTCGATTAAACTGGCAAATGTCTATGAAACTTCTTCTTTACATCTATCTATCTATATAAATAAAAACAGAAGTCCTGACTGACTGACTCATCAACGCCCAGCCCAAACCCTTGAACCTAGAAAGCTGAAATTTTGCATAGAGGTTCCCTTTATAATGTAGACAAGGAATAAGGAAGGATTTTTCGAAATTCAACCCCTAAGGGAGTTAAATAGAGGATGAAAGTTTGTAGTAGAAAATCGAAATTTTCCCGCGGGCGAAGCCGCTGGTAAAAGCTAGTCGTTTATAACAAAGTAGCTTCCACTGTTTGTACGGTGGGATCTTTTAAAGTACAGTGCGATCAAATTATCTTGGCAGCTCTGAACATAGGCTTTGCGAAATTTTACGCATGTAAACTTGGGAATAAAACTGTTATTGCTAGATAAACCAATACTTAAACGATCAGAAAATATCTAATTTAAACAGTGAGAAATACAAATAAAATAAATATCATAACACTTTTATACATTCGTTGTAACAAAATGACCTGCACGAAGTTCGGACCTGCCAAGATAATTCGATCGCACTGTACGCAACGGATTTTAATGCAGTTTTCTGCGATAGATAGAGTGATTCAAGTGGAAGGTTTATATGTAGTAGACTGCACCAGTGCGAAGCCTGGGCGCTAGTTTTTTGACATCGGTAATAATTTCTGGTATGTCTTGTGAGAACCCTTCGATGTTGACCGAGGCTACGCACAAAGCCGGTTTTATAACTGGATTTTGGTTTGCCATCGTGGTGAAAGAATCAGTCAGAGTTAGGACTCGCTGACTGCTGATGGACGCTACCGAAAGCGCCAAACTAGTAGCCCAATTCTGGGTCGACACAATTTAGAAAGCCATCGACACGCTAAGAAGAACAGTTGCCGGAAAATTGTTGCAAACCCTGTTAAGTCAACTTGTGAACAAATAAACAAACATACCTGTGTAAGATACTGTTTCCTCTGCAGCCAGGCTTGGTCCAGGGTGCTGGAGAGTACTTCCACTCTTTTCACCTTCTCGGGAACCTGGTCAACTTCCTTCTGGAGTGTGCTGATCACTTTCTGACGTCCGTCGATTTCGGCCTGTGGAGACAATTTGGAATTTAAAAACAAAGCATTTATTTCAAGTAGGCCAGTTACAGGCACTTTTGAATTGTCGAAACAAATACAACAATGAAATGTAGCTACAGTCACAAGGCATAAAAACTGTGAAAGTACTGTAGTTGTCCATTCGCAAGCGTACATCTCTATGGATACTCTTTTAAATCACAAAAGTATATGCTAGTTAGATTTTTAGTATTTATCAAAATAAAAAAAAATGTGGCTTATTTTGTTGCATTTTAAACCTACCACCACCGACGTCCTACAAGGAATACTTCGAGTTACCAGTAACCCTGTATATGTATATCTACGGGCCAAAGTTGCCTGATAGTATATAGGGTAACTAATAGTAATTAGTGATCGATTTATGTGCGCCTAACAGGTCAAAATGTACAGAAAAGCTTTTCTTTTCGCGATGTCAGGTTTGGTCCCATAATACAAGTTGTTTATTACAATCACGTGTTAAAGTATCACCAAGTCTTGTCACTAGTCACCCTATATATTGGTGAACCTATATCAATATAGTATATTTCATTATAAGTGAGGAAAACCTGTCATTGCAAAGAGTTCCGACAAATCTCTACCCGAGCTTAGGCACGGCCGACGGCGAGGGTTGACAGTCGGAACAAGTTGCAATGACGGTTCCGCACGTGGACTGAACAACTATTTTTAATACAGTTGCGAAAAAATGAATCAATTTAATAAAATAATAAAACCGTAATTAAACTCGCAAAGAACATTTTTGGAAAATGGCGCTAACCGTAAAAGAATATAAGCAGAGATTTTTTTTGTTTTCTTCACCCATTCTGGGTAGGCAAAGGGAACTATGCCCATACAGCCAAGTCTTCAGTAGATTTTTTTTATTGGTATGAAATGAAAATGAAATTTAATGAGATGAAATGGAATGAAACCTTTAACTCATTGAATCAAATAATTAAATCTGATATTGAAACAAATTAGTAGCTTCTTTAGAAATATTTGCATGAATCATAAAAACTTCTATGATTTTTTTTTAGTAAAAACTTCGTGGTTGGTTTTTTTTTAATGGACATTATTTTGACAGTTGGGAAAGAGAACACACGAGTTCGGAAATGGTAAAGAAAAAGCACGAGTACGTAATAGCCCACATCCCGAACGCCATACGTCCCTGCAATACGCCACTTTTTGAGCAACTGTATTAAAAAATAAATAACGGCATCTCACCTTCTTCTCATGATGCAGCTCCAGTAAAGCCTCAGCATCAGACACAGTCTCCGGTGCGTCGTTCTCGTCCATGCGCTTCACTGCCTCTGACACCCATAGCTCTAGTTCCTAAGATAAATAGGTTCAGTTAGTTAGACAATGTATGTAGAATGGAATAGGAGAAGGTCTGGAAGATGATGAGTTGAACAATTAATGCAGAATGTACATTTTTACGTTTTTATATTTTTTCATTAAAAAGTATAAAAGATTTTTTTTGTGCACTATTTTATTTTAAAGCATAGGTACAACATTTTTCTTAAGAGCTTATGGTACCTCAAACGCGAGTTTTATAATGCGTAAAAGTATATGATTCACTGCAGTAATCACATCAGAAAAATATATGATATTCTTCAGTATATATGCTAGTGCCATAGTGTTGTGAAAACATAATACAACTAACTTTGCTCCGTTGCTCGATAGAAAAAAATCGCGAAGATACCTCTAAAAATTTCTTTTAACGAGTAAAAACCATACTAAAATTCATGTCATCGTTCTGATTTTTTTGCCAAATAATTCTACAAGCAACATACTAAAGTTATAGTGTTTTACTTCATTAGTCCAATAAATTGTTTTTTTGTAAATCGCAAAATACCACTAATTTCGCACTATTCGGCCGCAGCGAAAGACGTAACAACCGCTTTGTAGTGCAAGCTGATTACAACTTTATTCTAACAGTATTTGAAGCAAAGTTTGAACCACCACAAATAGGGTTTCTAATCTGAGGTAGCATACGCTCTTAAGCACTATTTTTTTTTTCATTTTTAGTTTTTTTAGTAAGTAAAGTTTGACTGCCCCCAGTCTAACTTGACTTGACCTAGTTGGTGTACCTAACAGTACAGTAGTAGAAGGCGTAGAAGAAGTGGAGTAGTAGTTAATTTTTTTTAGGGGGCGAGCCTATTACCACAAACTGGGCCCAAATAAGGACATCTTTTTATCTTTTTTATCTTTTTTTTTAAAGAACGTTGCCCCACACTAGGAATTTCTCCTGTATCGTGGGTGCGTTTACAAACATTGAAACTCACATACACAGACACTCAGACCCGAAACAACTATCTGTAGGCCATACAAATACTTGTTCCGTGCGGGGATCGAACACGCGACACGTAGCGCAGCAGTCTAATCGCTTAGCCACTGCGCCAACCGTGTCGTCACATCAGGCTGCTATTTAGAAATTCCTGATAGAAAAACCAAAACCCAATAACTGACACTTTTACCGACCCGGGAAACGAACCCAGGACCATGCGTTCTTTGTTAATTTGTATTTTTTTCAATCTTTTTTATTTAGGACTAGCTTTTGCCAGCGGCTTCGCCCGCGTGAAAATGGCGATTTTCCATACAAACTTTCATCCCCTATTTAAATCCCTTAAGGGTTGAATTTCGAAGAATCCTTCCTTATTCCTTGTCTACATTATAAAGGGAACCTCTGTGCAAAATTTCAGCTTTCTAGGTCCATGGGTTTGGGCTGGGCGTTGATGAGTCAGTCAGTCAGTCAGTCAGTCAGTCAGGACTTCTCTTTTTATTTATATAGATAGCTTACCTTGAGACTCTCATCGAACTTATGTTCCGAAATGGCTTCGTCTAGTATAGCAGTACGTTTGGCAGCCAATTTCTGTAGTTGTTCCCATCCTTCGCGTAAAGATTGTAGGCTTGTTTCGATCTCTTTCGCACGTTCTGGGTATCTGTAGGGTAGAGGGGGATGAATATAGTTTTGTTGTTTAGCGGGTTAGGTAGATATGACTGAGATATTATTAGATTTAGGCATGAAGTGAACAGTAAAACAAATAAAGGATAAATTGGTTTGGCTGAATTTATTGGAGGGGGGATCTCGAATTCTGCTATCAGTAAGGCACACACTAAGCGGTAAATAAATAATCTATACAAATAATTAAAAATGTTATCTGTGGAAGCTTGTTATTAGCAATTTAGATATAGGTATATATGATTGTTATAATTATAGTTATTAGTCTGTAAGCTTTCCTAAAATAATAAAAAAAAAAAAAGAAGAGACTGTTTGTAATATCAAAATAACTGCTTTTTACTTAATTAATATGGAAGTATATACGGAACTTATAAACAAAAATCTTTTATTATTTAATTTTTCTCTGTTTGTTACGGCTAATCTCCGAAACGGTTGTACCGATTTCGACGAGACTTTTACTGGGAGATAGTTGATGTTGTAAGTTATTTTTAATTTGGTAAACGGATTAGGGTACCGTGCAAAAAAATTAAGACCCTTGAAATTAGAAACAAAATCCTATTCAAATTCGGAAGTAATATTTTTATAATAACTTCACGCGGACAAAGGTCGCTTTAATTACAATGGTAATCTTAAAAAAGCAGAATAAAATTCATCATAAAGGAACTGAAACAAAATCACACAAAAAACAATTCTCAAATACTCTATAATTGAGAATTTTTTTAATTAATTTAATTAATTTTAATTAATTAATTTAATTAATTTCTCTATAATCTCCCTTTCGACTTACTTCCCACTCAAACTCTTGCCCTCTCCCTCCAACTGCTGGATCTTGTCCCGTATAGCGCCAGCCTCAGCGGCCCTCGCCAGGTGTTTACGTTTCAACTCGTGCGCAGCGGCCAGCTCACGACCTCGCTCTGAACTGCTGAAGAGGGTCGACTTCTTTGATATGCGTTCTGCTGTGTCTTCTACGTCTCTGTTGGAGGGAAAAAAAGGTTTTTAAGATGTTGTTGGAAACAAAAAACATGAATGAATAAATAGTCTGTCTGTGGAGTCTGTATTTGTGCCCGGTTGATGGCAATAGGTGTGGTGGTATGTGAGTGTACTATTAGGTACACTTTTGCCTAACCCTTTGGGGATTATAGGTGTGATGTTATGTTAAGTTGTACTCACGTTCTCGCAAAAGGTTCGAAAACTACTACTGCGTATGTACTGTTTACAATCCTCTTGACTTCATTTAATTCCAATGAATGACAATTTGATGAAAAACAATGGGGTTGTATTGCTGATTTTTAATAATTATAACTTAGTAAAGCCATATATGTTACAGTAGTGAAATATTATTATACTGTAATCAACCTACAGTCTGACATTAACCTTTTGAACACCAAAGCGTTAGACGCATGGCGCACCTCCCACGCCAAGGCACAAAAATCTACAAAATCATTATTTTATATTATTTGACACTATTTTATATTAAACAGCAGATAAAAGTAAAAAAAATACGGTTTTTGTCGTCTATAGTCGTCGATGGCGTATTGGACACGTTTTCATTTGTCGTCTATATACTTGACTGTGGCGGTCAAAAGGTGAATCGGAAAATTGAAAAAAAAATTAGAGTAAAGAATTTTGCGGGCTATCCTAGCGTTTTCACCTTAACGGCTGAAAGCATATCGATGAAAAATCGCGATGACATAGGATGTTTTATAGTAATAAAAAGTTTCCGTAGGACAGTTTCAGACTTACACGATTTAGACTGCAACCAAAACCTTTTACTATATCAATGTTACTATAATATTCATCACACAAACCTGTTAAACGAATGCACCTCAGCAGCAGCAATAAGGTTCTCTCTGTACTTGTGTAGCGCTCCTTGTAACGCGCGCCACTTCGCGAGGAATGCGTCGCGACGCTGCGATACTGCGGCGGCTTGTTGGGTGGGACCCTGGGTATAGAAATGGTAGGATTAGTATTTGATTAAGATCATTGTTGAATAGAATTGAATAATTTATTTAAGAAAAAGTAGTACAAAAGGTACACATTTAGGCACAATAGTGTTGCTTCTTATACACTTTTATAAGTAAACTATAACTAACATATATTTAAAATTTGCAAGTAGTGATAATTTTATAATTCAAATGTATGGTAGCGACCAGCCCGATGTAGGTTTGTTTCCCTGTGTTTCAGGCCATCACTTTACGTACAACAATATAATTGTGAGAGTCACGTGCGATAATCATTCTGACGAAGTAACATAATGGTTGCTTTTCTTAGTGGAGACTTGCTATCGAGCCGGAAAAAACGAAAGTGTCCACATAGACGGCAGCAGGACACGACAGGATAAATCTGGCGCAGAACCAACAATTTAACATGATGTGTAAGGTAAAACCATGATTATGCGGTATTCGATTGCGCGTCCGGGGTTCCTACGAGCGAATAGGATTGGAAAAAACAGAATTACGAGTATAATCAGCTAATAATCGATATAATGACAAAAACAGCCGTTGGCAGGCACTTGTTTTTACGACGGCGCACGTAGAAAACAAGTGCCATAGTGCCAAGTGCCTTCCTAGATAAATAGACTACCCAATACAAAAATATTTTTTGAATTCCAAACAGTAGTTCCTGAGATTAGCGCTTTCAACCCAACAAACTACTTTTTTTTTTTTTTTGATTAGTCTAAATTATCAAATGACTCCTCCCGCTGCAGTGAAAACCTTATAGACTGATTATGAAGATGCTCGTTGGCTAAAAAAAGACACATCGGAGACGAAGACCCTGAAAATAACTAAAAAAAGGCGTAAATAAACCTACCTACTTACTGCAATAGTTTATCAGCCAACGCACAAATACTCCTGACCCTCTTGTCATCCACCTTCATATCGCTATCAACATCATCCAGCTTGCGTAACAAGGCTGAGTAGTGTTCGTAATCTCTGCCCAACTCGTGAGCTTGCACCATCATCTCTAAGATAGTGTATTTAAGGGCCAAAGTTGCTTGAATATAAAGCAACTTACTTTTGCGCGTGTGGTATAGTTACTTTGAGAAGCATTTTTAATTTCTACTCCGCTCCTATTGCTCGAAGCGTGATGTTATATAGCCTATAGCCTTCCTCGATAAATAGACTATCAAACACAAAAATAATTTTTCAATTTCCACCAGCAGTTCTTGAGATTAGCGCGTTCAACCTAACAACTGGGTGCAAATTATCAAATGACTCCTTCTGCTGCAGTAAGAACTATATAGGCTGATTATGAAGATGGCTATTGCTTAAAAAAAGACACATTGAAGACGAAGACCCTGAAAATAGCTCAAAGAAAGATGATGTAGGACCCACCTGTTGCAATAGTTTATCAGCCAACGCACAAATACTCCTGACCCTCTTATCATCCACCTTCATATCGCTATCAACATCATCCAACTTGCGTAACAAGGCTGAGCAGTGTTCGTAGTCTCTGCCCAACTCGTGTGCTTGCACCATCATTTCTTTGTCTCTGATCCACGCTTCTATCTTGTCTAGGTGCTGGTTGAATTCGAGGATGTCTTGGGCTTCTTCTAGGCCGCGACCTGGAGGGGAAATAAGTAGTTTTAATTTAAAAGAAGCGCATTCACATACGCATAAAAAAGTGCAAGAAAAAGACAGACTGACAATCCTAAAAAAGTCTAACATAATTTTACTTTCTGAAGTAGTCGGTGAGTTTTTTGTTTTATTTCCTTTTTTTGAACTGCCCCCGTATTCGAATTCGATTTGACAAGACGTATCTCCACCTATTTTGGGATTAGTAGAGCGAGCGAGATAAGACATACAACTTATCGAATCGAAGCGTTTCGGGGCACGGGGGCAGTTAAATAAAAGTCAATGGTTAGATTCCCATTTCGGACAAAGTGTCGTTGATTTTTTACATGTAGAAATCCTCAGTAGCAGAGTTTGAATTTGCGTCTTATTGATGGTTAAAGGCTCGCCAACTATCGTATGGGACTTACACATAACTGGCAAAATGCGTCACTATTATTCACACCGCTGCCTAGACATCTCCCTCAGGCATTAGGCACGATTTTATGTTATTCAAGATACAGACGCCGAAAGTACCTATAGAACGGTGTCTGATGTGTGTGACATGAATAAGTAAGTAAAGCTTCTGTCTGCGCACGCTCCATTATCGTACACTATTTATTTATTTTTATTTCAATTTTATTCCATTCATGACTTTGTCATTCTTTCTTTTTCCCTTACCTCTCTGTTCCGTGGCCGTCTCCAGCCGCTGCCAGTCAGTCTGCAGCTGTTTCAACTGCTTATCCACTTCAGCATCAGGAGACAGCTGCGTGGCCAACTCCTGGACCTCTTGCAGACGAGCTCTGTTGGCTGCTAACTCAGCGGTGAACGCTTGGTGCTTTTGTAGCTTCTTGATTTTGTCTTCTAGGTTTGTTACTTCGCCTGAGAAAGGGGTGAATATTAGGGTCTTTTTTGTGAGGTTGGTTTTAAAATTGGGTGTTTTGACTTATGAATATTGAAACTGAAATATTTACAATAACGTAATTAAAATCGTATTAACGTAAGATGTTCAGGAAATGAAAAGGAATAAAATTGCAGTGTCTGTTTGCCATTTCAAAATAACGAATGTATTTTTGTTGTCTGTCTATTGGTTCAGGTTAATCTCCGAAAAGGCAGGACTGACTTTGACGTGAAGGCAGATCTAAAAACAGCTGATTTATAATTGATAAGAAAATACAATTTAAATAAGGAAGTAGCAATTTTATGATAATTTCACGCGGAATAAAGTCGTGGGGCACAGCTGGTAAAGAGTAAAATTGTTCAAAAAATAGCTTTTAACTCTCTTAAGTAGTTTACAACAACAGTTTCTGCTTGAGGACATGAAAGGTTTATGAAAAGATAGCAGCTAGAGTTCTTAAGTTCCTACCTACGCTACAAAGGAAAATAACCGTAATTTTATCCATACATACCATGTTGATGTTCAGCAGCCAACTTGGCTAACTTGTCAGCGACCCACCCGCGTGCCTCCGCCGCGTCGCGCGCGAACTGAGCGCGTGCGCGGGAACGTACTAGCGCGGAGCGACGGGCTGCTGCCTCTGAGTATAGCTAGGGGAACAAATATAAGGTCCCATTAAAACCCGTCGGGGCCGCGGATATTTGTACTAGATGACGTGGCCTCGGCGCAAGGGCAAAGAAGGAACACGGGTTCGGTTTTTAAGTCTGACACTCCCCTTCGCTCTGCCCAAGAGCGGGGTCATTCGATGATTTTCCATCCACCAAAAAAAAAAAAAAGGTCCCATTAAAATAGGTGGACAAATTTTAACACAGCGTTCAGTAGGTCTAACCAAACATATCTAAACAAAAAAAAACATTAAATAAAGTGTTTTTTTTTTACTCCAAGTAATAAATTGCAGGCACTCTAGAACAAACTCATCCTTTATGAGTAGGTACTTAACTGCGTTTTTCTTATTTTTTTTTTTTATCATCGTCCTTATTTTGGTGGTCTGAATGATTTCAGAAATTTTGTCCACCTATTTTAATGGGACCTTATATAAAGTTAATAATGTGCAATATAAGTGAATGAAAGTGTTACCACCCAGTTTGTTTTTTTGCATGATATTACCCCTCCCACTCTGGACTGACTAAAATTCACCCAGGGTCCTTCTTAGCCCTTTGTATTCCACCCGCGCCCGCAGCCTCGGTCGACCAGTCCTCATTATCATCTGCTAGCCTTTTCCCAAGTATATTGGGGTCGGCTTCCAGTCTAACCGGATGCAGCTGAATACCAGTATTTTACATGGAGCGACTGCCTATCTGACCTCCACAACCCAGTTAATACTAGGTAATACAATACCCAGACTTGATGTCTTTCAGGTCACTGACTACCTGTAACGACTGCCAAAGATCTATATATATGGCAGCCGGGACCAACAGTTTAACGTGCTTTCCGAGGCACGGAGGAAACTCGGTATGTCGGGCGGCCACCCATCCACAGACCGATTTAGGCAAGCACAGCTTTACCTAAAGATCGACCTGCGTGGCAGTTCTTATTAAGCCACGAGCTCCTCGGTAGACCAGTCCTACTCCCTCAATATTAGTCCGTACGATGCCAGTTAAGACTAACACCACAAATCAGTAAGACAAAAAAAAACAACATAACAGAAGAGTGAAATACTGCATGATTATACCTAGGCAATAGGGATGTTAACTAAAAATAGTACATTACTGCAGCGGCCAGCAGCAGAGGCATCGATGGACGAACGTGTAAATGTGGGCCGAGGCGAAGCCGAGGCACACATACGTAAGTCCATCAATGCCTAGTTGTGGCCAAGGCTTGTATAGTACTTTTCTCAAATAATGCGAGGAAATTAAAACTAAGTAGTACCTAGGCAGAACTTTTTATTTAAAAATACAATTTACTTTTCAAATTCACATCAACAACAATAATTTTTCACGCGTTGAAGAGTTCAGCCAATTCGAAATTTAAATAAAACCTTTAATAAGTCACCTCCTTGGTTGCTATGGTTCAGAGTAAAAAATCGTTCCATTTTTAAATAACACGACAGATATGAGTTTAGTATGTAATTTATTTGGCCGCTAAACACGACAGATATGGATTTTCATACAACTTTTGCCGGCCGTTGGTCGCATGTATCTGGCCAGTACAGCAATTTCGATTTATCTCGAAGAAGGTTGTCAAAATAATGCTCAAATTTCCAAGCATGTTTGAGAAAAATCTAATTAGTCCGTGTTTGAGTGTCAAGCTCCAGTTGTGATGCTGGTGGTCTCGACTAAATAAGACTTCTTGTTCGATATGAAGACCATAATTTTGACTGGATTTTGAATGGGTTACAAGAAAGTAAATGGCCGATGTATGCGCACGGTAAGAGACGGCGAGCGAGTGTCGTGTGTGCCCACATTATGGTCAACGACCTAGCGGTAGGTGGGGCGCTGCGGTGACGTAGGATCATGTGTCGCGATCCTACTGGCCGGCGCGATGTGACGATCCGGAACAGTCCGTCACATAGATTTCCAAAAAATATTGGACACTTATTTTTTCTTTTTTTTTTCGTAAACAAACAATGAAGACGATACAGTGCTTTGAAAACTCGTGTGACGTCATATTCTAAGACATTAGTATGACATTTCTTAGCGAGCAGTGACGTCACAACCTCCCACTCAAATCTTTGACGCGTTTTATCTTCGTCAATTTTTATTGCTTGGATAAAACAAAAAATACTTATCCAATATTTTTCGATAATCTAACAGACGGACTAATTAGAATCATATATTTTTTAGTTAGTAAACATCCCTATTGTGCAATACCAATTTATAAGATGTGTTAAATAGCAGCAGTGCTTGTTTTCAGTATGATTGGCTGATACAACGCCTTCTCCCGATTCTTTAGCAGACGGCAACAAAATGTCCAAAACGCCAAAGATTTACTTGTGGGTTTAGACATTCAACGACGATTTATTGGTTTACAAGAATGAATGATTTGTTCAACAATATATAAGGTCTCATTAAAATAGGTGGACAAATTTTAACACAGCATTCAGTACATCAAACCAAAGATATCTCAGTAAAAAAAAACACTGATTAAAGTGATTTTATTTTGACTTAAAATGTTGGGCAACCAACATTTTTAGTGTATTTTCGTTAGCTGTTTTATTTTCTTGTATGTATCTAATGCGTTTTTCTTTTTGTACCATTGTCTTTATTTTGGTGGTCTGAATGATCTATTAAAGTTTGTCCACCTATTTTAATATAACAACGTTCTAAACTCAACTCTATATCACATATCATAGGGTAGATATTTACCTTCTTCCTTCTCTCATTGATATGCTGCAATTCATCAGCAATGCGCTGGCTCTCTACGTGGTTCTGTTGTAGTAACTTGTCGCCGTGACTGTTCAGCGTCGCCAGTTTCTCGTCCTAGTAGAAATTAGGGGTATTAATTATTAAATTTTAAATTAAAATGTGTTAAATAACCTTAAAGGAAGGTTTTTTAGGAACCTCTCTTCAGTGGGGACGGCTCCTAAACCCATATGTTGTACATGAAAATTGATAAAAAAACAAACAAAAACTTATATTTCGACTGGAGTCCAATTTTTATTTATTCCCGAAGTACTTCTGCAATAGGGGATCGGACAAAAAAAAACTAATTAGTCCGTCAGATAGATTTCTAAAAATTATTGGATACGTATTTTTTCTTTTTTCACGTAAACTTAAAATGAAGAAGATACAGTGCTTCGAAAACTCGTGTGACGTCATATGATAGTACATTTTGACGACACAAACGGTGACGTTTCAAGCCCCACTCCAAGATCTTTGACACGTTTTATCTTCGTCATTTTTTATTGATTTGATAAAACAAAAAACACGTATCCAATATTTTTCGATAATCTAACTTACGGACTAAACAGAATCATATTATTTTGACCCAGTCCGATCCCCTATTGATGCTCAATGAGAAATATAGCATTATATACCTGAGTAGCGAGCAGTTTCTCGAAGGCCTCGTGTTTCTTGAGCGCGTTTTCAACTTCCTCAACACTGCTCGTCTGAGATATTTCAGTACCTGTTCAAGAAAATAATTGTAACACTCAGAAAAGGATCGAATGTGGATTCTACCGAATCTTGAGTTCTGCCGAACATTCAGCGGAAACATGCCGTATAATCTTTGAAACGGCTTATAAGGAGTAATTAGGCTACTTTTATTTTAGAAAGATGGTTACGTGTTCGTGAAATTGTTAACAAAATCCGATTAAATAATTTCACGCTGGCTTGTATAACAGCTGGTATTTTAAATACAATTAGCTACGACTAGGTGTACAAACACGAGTACCATAATATATAAGGTCCCATTAAAATAGGTGGACAAAATATCAGAAATCATTCAGACCAACAAAATAAGGACGATGGTAAAAAAATAATAAGAAAATCGCATTTAAGTACCTACTCATAAAGGATGAGTTTGTTCTAGTTTGCAATTTATTATTTTAAGTAAAAAAAAAAACATTTTATTTAATGTTTTTTTTTTTGTTTAGATATGTTTGGTTAGATCTACTGAACACTGTGTTAAAATTTGTCCACCTATTTTAATGGAACCTTATATACACGAAACAACTTTTATAATAGATTTTCTCCTACTGTGTTGATTAACGTTTTACGTTTTTTCGAACATAGCATTTTGGAAGTCATACTATTAAGAAAATAAGTCTTATCTCAAAGTCTTCTAATTTTGACTAAGTGTATATATTTGCTCGAGACTGTAATATATGTCTTTCCCTTTAGTCGAAAACATTTTATGTCTATCCTACCCAGGACGTATTTCGCTTTGATTTTACCCGACTACGGCGAAGCCAAAAGGAAAGGTAATGATTTTGGCAGTCTATGTATGTATGTTCCACCGTAGCGCCTAAACTACCGAGCGGATTTTAATAAATGAGGTGTCAATAGATTCGTTAGAATAGTCCGGGTAACATAGGCTATATACATTTTTGTTATGACGGAATTTAAATGTCAGATTCAAGTCTCGAAAAAAAAATTAAATTTAGATAATCATAACATGTTTGGTATCAAATGAAAGGTCTTGGCGAGCACATTACAAATATGTTTATTATATTATAGTTTTAGTCCTCCGTTTGTAGTCGGGTTTTAGTTTTTAGACTTGTTTTAGAAGGATTACTTACTCAACGCAGCCTCCTGCGCCGCACACAGGTCATGCAACAACTTGGCGTCTCTGAGGAAGCAATGCAGGTCTATGAGCTGGTCCAGCGCCACCTGGCGGGCGGCCCACGCGCCGTGCAGACGGTTGCGCTCTTCTAGTAGGGCTTCACATTTCTCTTCTACTTCCTGTTGAGAGAAAATTAAGGTTTTTTGGTATGGAAAACACGTGTTTTGTAACTTAATTTATTGTAAAATTACGTTGTAGTTTCGCAATTAAGACTTGATGATCGAACACTTTTTTTCACACAGTTTACGAAGGGTATAGCTATAATGAAATATCAAGTACTTTCCGAATAATTTGTAGAATGATTAATTTAATTAAAATTAGAGCTTTTGAAAGCCAGGTATATGGTCCCGAATACGAATATCGAAACAAAGATACTTAATATTTTTTTTTTTTGACGAATATTGACGGTAAACCCATGGATTTACAGAAATTTGCCTATCAATGTTTTATACCTTGTATAAAATATAACATAACACCTTGTAATCCTCAAAGGATTTGGCAGAGCTGTACACACGGCTACACATCAAGCTATACAAAACCAGTATAATCTGATCGTGCATTGTGCGAAAAGATTTAGTAAAGAGAGGCCAAGATTAACTGGTTTTGTATAGCTTGATGTGTAGCCGTGTGTACGTACCTAATAATTAACTCACATTTCGCCAATTATGTTTAAGTCCGATGTTATAGGGTCCGATACTATTGGGCACAAATCCAGACTCCGTGGTCGTGGCATACCTACTACTATATTTTTGCCAAATACTGACTTGCCTTCCTTAATACCTAAATTGCTTAAAAAGTTTTTATTTTTCAATTTTTAGTGGTTCACATGTTCATGGGTCATAATGTGGAGAATGTAGTTTTTTTTTGAGTTTTGTTGTTCTTTCAAAAACCGCTTGTCCGATTTCGATAAAGAAAATTATGGGACCATTTGGGAAGTATACCCTTTCCAACAAAAAAATAATTTTTCAAATCGGTTAGCAAGTGACGGAGTTATGCCCGAACAAACATAAAAAAAATATATATATAAACATCCGAATTGAGAACCTCCTTCTTTTTTTAGAAGTCGGTTAAAAACTGAAAAAAGTCTTCAAATACAAATACTCACAGCGGCATTAGGATGTTGCGTCGCCAACTCCCTTCCCATCTGCAGAGCGTCCCTAAACGAGGAGTCTCGCGCGTCCAGCTCAGCGCGCACGGCCTCGTGCTCTGCGCGTGCAGCCTGCGCGCTCACCGCGTCGCGCACGCGCACTGCGCGCGACATCGATGTGCGGAGGGAGACGGACCAGGAGGTTAGGTCGCGGACCTAGGGGAGAATAGGAGTTAAATAAGAATATGTGAAAGAAATGTCATAAAGAACCTCCTCCTTTTTGGAAGTCGGTTAGAATAAAAGTATTTTTTGTCAACATCAAATATTTTTCTTACAAAGCATTTTCTCAATGCATTTTTTTGAATTAAACTAACAGGCACTTTTGAATGTCAGAAAAACAATGTAAGCAAAGCTACAGTCACAGTCACAAGGCATAATAACTTGTGAAAGTACTGTAGTTACCCATTCTAAAGCGTATATTGTAGTTGTTATGTTGTATTTGTTATGTTGTATTTGTTATATTGTAGTTGCTATGTTGTAGTTGTTTTGTTATAATTGTCATGTAGCAGTTGTCCTGTTATAGTTGTTATATTGTGGTCGTTATGTTGTAGTTGTTATATCATACGTGTTATATTGCAGTTGTTATGTTATAGTTACCTGTGTCAAGAACTGGTGTAGCTGCAAGTACTGCTGCAGCGTATGCCTTCTCTCATCCGAGGCCTGTTTCAGCATAGCCCAGGCCTCTTCTAGAGCCTTCTGTTGGAGTTCTATCTGCTGGACGTTGCCGCCAGGGTACAGTTTGCGGAGACGGTTGCCTTCTTCTTGGAGGACCTGTTGATGGAAAATTAGTTTTAGTTTGTGAGTAGGAGGCTTTTGAAAGGGTTTTATCTTCTTCTTTATTGGGTGGTTTTATGCCACCCATAGGCCTTCGACTTTGCTTTATCGAGAAAATATCTCTCAGGTATGCTTGTTATGGTTTTTTGAAGATGGTTTCTTTAACCGAAGCAAGTGAATATTACACAAAACAAATAATAATTAATTATTCAAGGATTTTATCATCAATTTTTGGATAAAATCGAGTTGTGTTTAACAAATAGTTTTAAACTAGTGCTTCGCTTCTGCTCCGCCCGGCAGCGTATTATCCTATATTAATATTACAGCTACAGGTTAAAAAAAATAAAACATGAACGTCCAGTATTAAAAAAAAAACTTATTCAACTTTGAAGACGTGTCGTATAGTGGTCGGAATCATCAAATGACCTCATCTTCGAACAACCCGCAGTTTCGAACAAACCCCAGTTGCAAACAACCCGCAGATTCGTAGTTTCGAAAAACCCGCAGTTTCGAACAACTTGCAGTTGCAAACGACCCGCAATTTCGAACAAGCAGCAGTTTAATCATATTCTTACCTGCATTTGAGCATCGATAGCTAGTAGGTCGTTCTGTGCAGTATGCAGAGCCCTCAAGGCCGCCGTAGCAGCCCTGAGGTCCCGGGGCGGCGGCGGCGCGTGCAGGGCGGCTCGCGCATCATGAGCTCGGCTGGCCAGCTCGCCCACGTCGCGGTGGAAGCGATGTATCTCCCCGGCCGCGTGCAGGCGGGAGGCGCGGGACTCCATCTGTTCTACTAGGCGTTGCCACCATTCTCTGTTGGGGAGAGGTTTTTATTAGTGTCGATTGTTCGATTATGGCTCTGTTGCGCACAGTACGCAGTACGTATTTAGTTGGGTAAAATGAAACAGTATAAATAGGCAAATATGAACTTTAAGTTTAGGTGTTGTGGCAAGACGTTACAGGCTCTGTCTCTATGGAATATGCTGCTTATCTATTTACAAATAATCGAATCGAATATGTCGTGTCTCTTATCTTTTTTAGCCTGTTGGTCTAGTAGTTAGTGACCCTAACTGCTATGCCGGAGGTCGTGGGTTCGATTCCCACCCAGGACAAATGTTTGTGTGATGAGCACGATCATTTGTTCTGTGTCTGGGTGTAATTTATCTATATTATGTATGTATTTAGAAATATATAAGTATGTTTATCAGTTGTCTAGTACCCATAACACAAGCTCTGCTTAGCTTGGGACTAGATGGCGTTGTGTGATAGTTGTGGAATATTATTATTATATTTATATTTATATTTTTTGGCATTACGAGAGTAAGCAAGATACACAAACACATTATGACATATTCGATTCGCTTTCAATTCGGTTGTTTGTGAATAGCTATGCAAGATTATCACGAGCCTTGTTGGCCTACTCTTGAATGTCTCATTAGTTTAGTGCTGCTGAATATGAGGTACTGAATTCGATTCCTGGGTCGGGCAAAGCATTGGATTTTGATTTGATTGGATTTTGCAATCAGGAATTTGTTAGTGGCAATTAAAAAATCTAAACATGCATGATATTCAATATATAATTCATCCATAATAATGTCCGAAAGGTTAGACAAAGGTGTCTAATAGTACACTCCAATTTAGTCAGTTATGTTAACCTTTTGAGCGCCACAGTCACGTATAGACGACAAGCCGAACAAGCAAAAACGACGCTGAAAAAGTATGAAACAAGATTTTCAGGATAGAACAAAAAGAAAAGCCGTAGTCACACGGTATTAAAGTGTTTTGGTTGGTACCTATAACGTGTGACTACGGCTTTTCTTTTTGTTCTATCCTGAAAATCTTGTTTCATACTTTTTCAGCGTCGTTTTTTTTGTCGTAGTCGGGTTTTAGTTTTTTACTTTTTTTTATTTAAACAATTTTGGTGTTGATTTTTTTTTTTAATCTTGACTTTTTGTCCTCTAGAGGGCGTGATTTTAAATTTGAGCAATATTTTGGAAATGTACAAGTGAGGCCCTTTCAAATGATTCCAAACACGGCATATTTATCTCAATTTTTATTTTTTAAGCCTTACGTTTTGGCCGCTGGAGGGTGCCAAATCGCTTTTTGTGACACGTCACGTAGCCTATGTTCTGCGGAAAATTAAGACGATTCTAACGATACCTCATAATTATGTCGAGTTCCGTTAAGTAGATTAGAAGCTATGAGGGAACAGATGAAGATACACACATACATACATACATACAAACATACATACATAGCCAGTCAAAATCATTAATTATTATTATTATTATTATAACCCTCCTTTGGCTTTGCCGTAGTCGGGTAAAAAAGTACCTTAAGTCTGTCAACTTAAGGCACTTTTTGGCTTCTCGTCTGTGGCGGTTAAAAGGTTAAAGTTGCCATACCTATTGCCATCACCTGAGCACAAATCCAAACCTCGTGGCTGCTACTAAGAAATTCCTGATTCCTACTAACACTTTGCCCGACTCGGGATTCGAACCCAGGACCCCACTTTCAGCAGTCGCACTTTGTGACCACTAGACCAATTGGGCATGCTTAAAAAAAAATAGTATTTTTTTTATATTTTTTTTCGTAAATTTAAACTATTTTAAGAAACTAATTTGGCTATTTTAATTTTTAGATCATTATTTATTTATTTATAATTTTTTGAAAATTAATCCCTGATGACGTCACATGTTCACAATTTTAGTTTCTAAACGAACTCAAAACATGCAGCTCACTGCAGCTGTCAGTGTCATGTCAGTTGCAGATAGGTGCCTAATGTCATATTGTTGATATTTTTTCTAGTGCTTATTTAGTTATCTCTGCCTTATTTAGAATACTCATTTAAATCAAAAATGAGCCGTAGGTTTCAATGTTTTATACCGAACTGTCGGAGCTCTATCTCAAAAACACCGGATAAGGTGTTTGTTCACGTAAACAATAAATCAAAAAGACGGTGGTGCGAGCAAATTAATTCATCCAATAAATAGGCCAGGTCGTAGTAAAACTTAATATGAAACAATCCACAAAACAACAAACTTCCTCAGCGCTCAAGCAACGAAACGAACAAACCATTATCCAACCAAAGTCCAAACGTCAAACGGACCAGTCAGTATTGCTAGTTCTGATAGTCAAATTTGGACGGTTTTTAATCTAAAAGCAGTCGATTTTTAATATTGTTGTACATATATCTATTTACACATATTTAAAAAGCTATGTGATTATATTTTAATATAACCACATAGAAAAAATAAACATTCGTAACGTAAAATGCGAATTTATCTAAATAATATTTAAAATAAACAGAATGTGTGTATTTATTATACGAAGTCTGGCAGCACTAAAAATCCTTATAATATTTTTAGTCCACAGATAATGAAAGATGTGAACAGGTGACGTCACGTCACGTGACATCAGGTCAAATGAAGGTCAATAGTTATTATTGCTGTTTATTTTGTAATCTTGTACTTTTATGAATCGAAATTAACAAAATAAAGCATCAAATTAAAAAATCTCCAAATGGTTTTTTCTTTAGCACGCCTTAAATAAAATTTGGCATGCCCAATTACGGGAATATATATTTTCTTTCTTTATTGTGTGTTTTTACTCACCCTAACGCTTCCTGTCTCTTCTCAATATCTCCAATATAAGGACTCTCAGTAGCCAACAGTTTCTTGGCCAACTCTTCACATTGATTGAATCTTTCAGCGCCGCTTTCCACGCGATGACGTAGCTCGTCGAATTTTGAGCGGAGGATCTGAGGAAAAGGTGGAACAAGTGATTTTATATTGCATACAGAATAATTTGCGTACAACGTACGTAACGTGCATAAGTTTGTCATGAGGATTATTAAACAGCTTCCTTTGGTCGAGCTCGCAAATAGCCAACCATACCATACCATACCATTACCATTGCATAGCTATACCATTTAAACGTTTTACGCGGCTTAAAGCCACATATGCATTATCCTTTTACAAAAGTTTTATTGCCCAAATACACTACGGCCTTTTCTACGGTGGTTCCTTGCAACTTATATACTGTAACAGCCCAACTTAAAATAATCGGAAACATTGTTCTCTCAATGTTGCCATACCCTATGAGACCTTGAAAAGTTATTGGATCGGGGGTTTTTTATTTTTATTACTTGTACCATTAATGCACCTAGAAAATATTGTGTAACCGCGCAAAATAGTGAGTTTCATGTAGGTTGGTCTACTATAGCATTATACGAAAGCAAAATTATTAAACCTGGCTGATTAGTTCTTAAACATCAAGTACATACCAATAGATGTTCATAATCCTGTCCATAGTCTTCACTAGAGGCTGCAGCATACTGTTCTTGTATCCAGCTCTCGAGTTCTGCGCTCTCGGCGAGGTATTCGTGTCTGTTGGGAGAAGAAAAATATCAAGAAAAATAACAGAATGCTTGATTGTATGACACCAAAAATATCGTTTTAAATATAAAACGATATTTTTGGTGTCATACAATCAAGCATTCTGTAGAACTGTTACCACGCAAAAAATATTGCTGAAAAATCTAAAATTTTTGGGTAAAAAAAAACGGGTGATGAAACTATTTAAAGTTAGGTAAGGCTCCTTAAAACTAGTATTATAGAAAAAATTGTAAAAATGTTGGAACTTTGGCCTCCAATATCTCCGTACCTAGAAGGTCTCGAACAAAAAAATAGACCGCAATCGCGGGCGAGGAGTACAGGAGCTTTTTGGTTTCGTCAAGGTTTCAAAAAATCTTTATATTTCATACCTACTCCACAGAATTCAAATAACGTTAGTGTAGTAAAAGTTAATGAAACTAGTGTTAGTGGCAAAAAACATATTAGAAATGCGTTTTAGATCCATCTCATACACCTCATCCCATAAATAAAGCTAGAAGATTTATAAGTCCACACACCTGCAAACACTCTCAACCAATGCCTTTTGTCTCTGAGCCGCCAGCCTCTGCAGCCGCGCCAGACTGTCTGCTAACAGCGCGTGCCTCGCCAGTAGGGCTTCGCCCTCAGGATGCCCACCGTTGGCCATGGACGTGGCCACGTGGCCCATCTCGGCTATGATGGCTGCGTAAGTGTCGAGTTCTAGTTCTACGGCCTGTTGGAGAAGAAAGGAGTTTATATGAGGAAGGAGAAATATATGTGTGAGTTTAAATAACATAATAATACGCCTCTAATTTAAAAGGATTAGTCAGAGGTGTACTTATTAGGACACTCGCATTTTGCCAGTTATATGTAATAGGGGTCGAGCCTATTGCCATCAACGGCTGCTACTACTGATAAATTCCTGGTTCCATAGGTCATCGCCGCTGATTGCCGCTACTCCAACACGGCGGGGCTCCGCCCAAGCAGGGCAGACCTCCACAGTGTGCTCCACCGTGTCTTCGTAGTGGAAGCGTCCGGGCGTTTCTTCCTGATTCGGTACAGGTACCTCCCGAAACACAGTCCGGTAAGGACCTGCGTCTGACGGAAGGTGAGTCCGCTCTAGCCACTCCTCAAAAAGGAGACTTACTATCACTATTGTGGCGTGCTGCCTTCCAAATTACCAAAAAACCCATCCAAACAGTCCCCTTACCTTCTCTAGGCCCGAGTTACTCTTCGATCTGCTGCCTTTAAATGACTCAAAAACTGTTCAAATCAATATTTACCTTATGCCTAGTCAAGAGATGCGTAGCCCGATGCCTATCCTTAGCCAGGTCAGCGTGTGCCAACGCGGCTGCCTTGTCATTCAGCCAGGCATCCACTTCCAGGGCATCATGCATGAACTGCTGAGCTTTGAGAGCTGCTTCCAGCCTGGCTCCGCGCTCGTCTGCCGCTGAGGATACGGAGGAGTAACCGGCTTCTAGTTCTTCGCAGAGGGCTTCGATCTGGGGGAGGAACATTTTGGATTAGTAAAGATTTTTCACACGATTTTTCGCACGCAATCCATCCTTCGGTTCCTTAGTCTTTCTCTCCCTCTTAAATTGCCTACACTTCTTATGAGCAACTTTTCTTCATTTCATAATTGCCAATGACTTACCTAAACTACTTTAATATACATCTCACTCTTTTTATCTCTTTTTTCACACTCATCTTCCATTATATTTCTGTATTTTCTTGTCATTGATATAATAAAATTTTATTTTATTATATACTAGCTGAACCCGCGCATGCGTTTTTCCTACCTACCTATCTACTACCCTACCTACTACCCTACCTACTACCCTACCTACTACCCTACCTACTAGCCTACCTACTACCCTACCTACTACCTTACCTACTACCCTACCTACTACCCTACCTACTACCCTACCTACTACCCTACCTACTACCCTACCTACTACCCTACCTACTACCCTACCTACTACCCTACCTACTACCCTACCTACTACCCTACCTACTACCCTACCTACTACCCTACCTACTACCCTACCTACTACCCTACCTACTACCCTACCTACTACCCTACCTACTACCCTACCTACTACCCTACCTACTACCCTACCTACTACTCTATCTACTACCCTACCTACTACCCTACCTACTACCCTACCTACTACCCTACCTACTACCCTACCTACTACCCTACCTACTACCCTACCTACTACCCTACCTACTACCCTACCTACTACCCTACCTACTACCCTACCTACTACCCTACCTACTACACTACCTAAAAAAAAAAAAAAAGTATCCTATGTCCGTAAAATGTTATCGAACCTTCGCTTCGCAGACGACATTGTTCTTTTTGCTTCCGAAGCAAATCAACTAGAAAAAATGCTCCAAGACCTGAGCACTGCAAGCCTTGAGGTTGGACTGACGATGAATTGGTCGAAGACTAAAGTCATGAGCAATGCCGCTAAATATAGGGTCGAGGTTGATGGGCAGGAAATACACTATGTCGACGAATATATCTACCTGGGCCAGCTAGTTTCCTTCAATAACCGACAGGACAAAGAAATCGACCGTCGAGTTGAAAATGCCTGGAGGAGCTACTGGTCCATGAAGGCATTTATGAAGGGCGACCTTCCTATTTCACTGAAGCGCAAGCTGGTCGACATGTGTATCCTGCCTATCCTAACCTATGGCGCTCAGACTTGGTCTTTGACTAAGGCTCAGAAGTCCAAACTCAACGTTTGCCAAAGAGCGATGGAACGTAGCATTCTTAAGATTAGACTCTCCGATCGAATGCGCAACACCTTAATACGGTCTAAGACAGGCATCGCCGATGTTGGCCTTAAATCTGCCATGTTAAAATGGGACTGGGCGGGTCACGTTTCAAGGATGAAACCGGACAGATGGGCGAAGATAGTAACACAGTGGGTACCTGAAGACGGCCGACGTAACCGAGGCAGGCCCAAAAAACGCTGGCGTGAGGATCTGGACTCATTTGCAACGGATTGGATGGAGAAGGCAAATTGTAAAAAAACTTGGAAAGCCATGGGGGAGGCCTTTGCCCAGCAGTGGGACAGTGTAGGCTAAGGAAAAAAAAAAAAAAATGTCCTTCTCCTGGTTCTTAGCTACCTCCTTACCAATTTTCAGCTAAATCCGTCAAGCCGTTCTTGAGTTATAAATGGAGTAACTAACACGACTTTCTTTTTTATATAAATAATAATAAAATAAGATATCAATGATTCTTGTGAATCTTAAAATTACTTCCTAAATCATCACCTCTATTGTCTACTATGTACAAACTATGGGGCACTTGATATCGTGTCCAGCCTGTCCCGGAGGCTACTGAAAGTGCCAAACTCGTCGCCAAATTTAAATTGTTATCGACACACTAAGAAGAAGACTATATACTATTTCTCACTCCATCTCTTACCTTTTCCCTCTGAGGATGTCCATCCTCAACCAGTGAGTTCCCATGCGCAATGACCCTCTCAATCAGCGGCCTCCTCCCGACCAGCTCAGCCTTCAGCTTGTTATGTTTCTTCTGCGCGGACTGCGCGGCGTGCAGGTCTGTGGGCATCACCTCGGAGGCTGCGGCTGCAGACCGCTCGGAGAGCCAGTCCAGCTCACCTGCTACTTCTGCTGCGAATTTGTGGAGTCTGTAAGGGAAGAGAGGATTAGAGAAACGTTTCGTCATTTTTAGGGTTCCGTACTTCCGTACCCAAAGGGTAAGACTTCGCTGTCTGTTCGTCCGGCTGTCTGTATCAAGAACTGCGGATAAATGGACATTTCAATTATTTTTTTCGTTTTGTAGTAGTTAAATACCAATAATCGCACTGGTCGATCTTCAAGGTTAAACTGTACTTGACGAGGATGGTTTGGGGATGGGTGACCACGGCTTACATATAAATTCTGGTAAACAGTCGGGACCAACAGTAGGATAGCCAAAATCAACAGCAGCAACCGCTAGACAAGCGCCGAGGAAATCCCAGAGAAACAATTTAACTGTCTTGGATCCCGAAGCGAATTTAAATTAATTTGAAAATACCAACGAGGCAGATAGATGATGATGATGAATGATGTAAACAAGATTTTGTAACAATATTCTGATTTTAAATTGAGTGTCCATGGAGTTTCTTGTCCATTCTTCTCCATAGAGACCTATGTTAGGGAATGGTCAACTACAGTACTTTCACAAATTAAGTTACCCTGTAAGGCGGAAGGGCGCCCACGTCAGACTTTTTGTCCATTTAAATTTGTTCGTTATTTCTGACCAAAAAACAATCAGCCACCGATTTTTTACAAACAAATTTAAATCGGCCCGACAAAAAGTCTAACGTGGGCGAAAGCGCTAACTGTGACTACAGCTTCTTTCATTTTATATTCGACAATTCAAAAGTGCCTGTAACTGGCCTACTTGAAATAAATGTTTTTGATTTGATTTGATATTATAACATCAAGGGTTAATCAGAGGTTTACCTAATGGTACACCCAATATTCGCCAGTTATGTTTATGTCCCATGCAATAGAATAGGGGGCGAACCAATAGGGGATCGGACATAAAAAAACTAATTAGTCTGTCAGATAGATTTCCAAAAATTATTGGACACGTATTTTTTCTTTTTTCACATAAACTTAAAATGAAGACAATACAGTGCTTCGAAAACTCGTGTGACGTCATATGATAGTACATTTTGACGACACAAGTGACGTTTCAAGCCCCACTCCAAGATCTTTGACGCGTTTTATCTTCGTCATTTTTTATTGATTTGATAAAACAAAAAACACGTATTCAATATTTTTCGATAATCTAACTTACGGACTAAACAGAATCATATTATTTTGACCCAGTCCGATCCCCTATTGCCATCAATTGGGCCCAAATTCAGAACTACCAGGACCAAGACAGTCAGATGATAGTAATAAAAAGTACTGACTGCAAGCTGCTCTCCAGCTTGTGCCTCCTCCTGCCCGGCTGCAGCGCGCGCACCGCCTGCAGCAGCGCGGCCGACTCGCGCTCGATGGCGGCCGCGTCGAAGTGCCCGCCCGACACCAGGTCCGCGCCCTGCTCCGACAGGGAACTCGCTTTTGTCTCCCAGAGGGATAGTTCTTGTTCTAAAGCCTGAGGAGAAAAATAACGTTAATACACATAAACATAAACTCACGCCCTTTTCCCATGGGGGTAGGCAGAAA
Organism: Diarsia dahlii; assembly: GCA_949775195.1. Classification (NCBI taxonomy): domain Eukaryota; kingdom Metazoa; phylum Arthropoda; class Insecta; order Lepidoptera; family Noctuidae; genus Diarsia; species Diarsia dahlii. Next base: position 11,426,462 of record OX459217.1, on the reverse strand, counting down.
CCACAGAACGCCACCAGCTAAGATCCTTTTTTTTTTGGCGGGTGGAAAATTATCAAATAACCCCTCCCGCTCTTGGACAGAGCAAAAGGGAGTGTCAGACTTTTACTGACTAAAAACCACCCGCATTCCTTCTTAGCCCTTTATGTCGAGGCCGCGGTATCTCTTGTGAACAACCCACAGCCCCGACGGGATCTGCTAAGATTTAAGACTTTGTCCATTCTGAAGAACCTCACCCAATACGGTCATGGACGAAGGTCATGGAGTTTTAATATTTAGAAGTTTTCGAGAGTAATAAATACTTTTTTGTTCTTTCTCTACATTTTAGCAAATTTCATAATTTTACTTTCTACTCATCATCTGCTAAATCTATCTATATAAATAAAAAGAGAAGTCCTGACTGACTGACTGACTGATTGACTGACTGACTGACTGACTCATCAACGGCCAGCCCAAACCCTTGGACCTAGAAAGCTGAAATTTTGCACAGAGGTTCCCTTTATAATGTAGACAAGGAATAAGGAAGGATTTTTCGAAATTCAACCCCTAAGGGAGTTAAATAGGGGATGAAAGTTTGTATGAGTAATCGTCATTTTTGATATTTTCCAACATCCACGCGGCGAAGCCGCTGGCAAAAGCTAGTAAAATATAAACTTACTTGATGTTGATTCAAGAGTCTCTTGCAGCTTCTCAGGTCAGTACCGATCTCCTCACTCTTGAGCTGTCTCTCCAGGTCAATGAGACGGGCCTTTGCGTCTTCAACAGATCTGTAGGGAAATATGAAAGTTAGTGTCAAGGAAAAGAATTAGTGATGGTTACTTTCAAAATGTCTTCAGTTTTAAATAATGTTTGACGACTTCTTTGTGCGGGGTTTAAATATGAGTTAGGTAAGAATAAGAGCGTGATCACATTTTAACTTTGAAAGAGCTTTGTTGGACGCATATTCGACGGAAGATAGGTCGGTCATACCATCATAATTTCAGCCGGCAGACGTCCACTGCTGGACATAGGCCTCCCCCAGGCGTCGCCACATCTCTTGGTCCCGTGCGTCTCTCATCCAGCGGGTTCCTGCAACCTTGACCAGGTCTGAGGTCCACCTAGTGGGAGGCCGCGCAACGCAACGTCTTCCGGTTCGCGGTCGCCATTCCACAACTTTTCGGCCCCATCGGCCATCCGTTCTGCGAGCAATGTGCCCTGCCCTGCAGCCACTTCAGTCTGGCGATTCTTCGGGCTACGTCGGTAACCTTGGTTCTCATGCGGATGTCCTCATTTCTGATTCGATCACGCAAGGAAACTCCGAGCATAGCCCTCTCCATTGCCCTTTGGGTGACTTTGAGTCATACCATCGAAAGCGAATAGTTCGACGGGGTATTGGATCACGTCGTCCGAATCGAATTGAAGCGAGTGGTGTCTTTTTCGCTTGTATTACAAATATGCTTTTTATGAAAGGCTCATTTCGAATCGAAAAGTATGTTCACACATCCATGAAATGAAAATAAATTATTTAATCGAACAGAATTTCTATAAAATAAATGAATACCTTCTATGTTTCCTCTGCTGAGCAGCCTGTCGCAACTTGCTGCCCTTGTCCCTGGAGGCCGCCACCAGCTCCTCCCAAGCTGACTGGAGACCTGACAGGTGTTCTGACACCTCGGCAGACCGGGATGGGTCTGACTTCTGGAGGGATTGGCCAATCTGAGGGTGGGAATGGGAGGTTTCAATTAATTTAAACTAAAAGTACTTACACTGAAATACAACTTTGTACAATGCGAGCTTATTGTTATTTACATTACAAAGAATCATAAATGTGAACAACAACTACGAAATTAGTGAAAGCAAAACTCGTCATTTCGCCCGAGCTGGGTATCGTATCCAAGACCACAGCTGCAGCAGTACTTCTGCGCCCAACTAACTCTTATAACGTCAGCTATCTATCAGTAACTCAAATCAAATCAATTCATTTCGGGGATTAACCCGAAAAAACAGGCAGATAGACCGACAGTCTTTTCGTTATTATTACCGTAAATACTTTCACGCGAATTCAGTAAAAAGCTATTATTTTTCCATTATAAACAGACACTTTAATTTTATTTATTTGTATATAGATGTATAGATGAGTATATACTTACACTTTCTACGTTTCTCAGTTGTTTCTCGTTAGCTTGTAGCTCCCTTTCAAAAGCTTCATGCTTCTGTAGTTTTCGTTCCAAATTGGCTAGGTCCCTGTTTAATAAATACAAGTTATAAGTAAAATCCATAAAAAAGAATATAGGTCTTATCGTGTGTACAGTTAGGTCTAACGACCCCACACACCCTAGTGTCAGAGTTTCTAAACCGCCACAAGGGCCTCTGACATGGTTTGACGACCGCCATTCGGCGGCCGGGACCACCGGCTTATACGTGCCTTCCGAAGCACGGAACCATCTTTTTATCAGACAATCAGGTGATTCAAGCCTGCAATGTCCTAGCCAAACTGAAAACAACTTTACAAAGTATGCTTCCCGTGGGAATCGAACCCACGACCACCAGGTCACAAGGCAAACGCCTAAACCACTCGACCACGGAGGCAGTTATATAGGTAATCTTATAATTTGTCTGCTGTATCAGAGAGCGGAGTTCGCATAGCCGAATTTTGGACTAAATTAATTTAATGATTTGCACACAAGCTAAAAAAAAGATTAATTACGATTGTATGGTAATCTATTAGCTTAAGTGATTTTTGTACTGACCTGTAACTTTGGTCCTTAGCAGTCCTTGTTTTGTCTTGAATCCAGTTCTGTAACTCTTCGGTGGCAGCGACGAACTAAAATATAAAATCAAGTGTCACAAAATCATTTTTTCTACCAACTATTTGACTTGAGTTGCCATAGTTGACCTGGAAGTCTTTAAATATACTGTGGACCCAGGTTGGTCGCAATAAGGAAAACCTGCTGAGGTGGAGATTCATAAATAATTCTGCCTTGAAGTGTAAATGTGTTGTTGTTCCACAAACAATGGGGTACTAAATATCGAGTCCTGTGTGTTCTTTGTTCATTACTATTATATTGTAACCTGGTTGCGGTTCCACTTGAATAAAATAAAATAAATTACAGGATGGATGCTACTAATAGCGCCATACTATAGTTGCTCAAATATGGGCCGACATAATCAAGATTGTCATCGACACGCTAATAGTCCTTTTGAACTACATATTTGAAAAACACTTATTAAAAGTTTTGACTCTTTCTAGTTCTTTTAAAGAACCTCTCAAAACCGTGACTAAAAACTCTCACAGACAGTAAACTGTACTATCCGTTAGAGCAATTGCCCTTATCCTTTACTTCAATTTACTAAAATAAAGAAGACATCTCAATTCCTTACCTGTTGATGTGCCAAACTAGCCAACAACGCACGTCGTCGCTCTGCGGCGGCGTGCCGCACACCGTCGCGACGTTGTAGTACTGCGGCGCGACGGCCGGAGATACTGAGGGAATAATACTGTTGTTAGATTGGTTCATCAGCATCTGCGTACCCTTTTCCCAACTATTTTGGAGTCGGTTTTATTAAAGCAAAGCGTATAACCCAGTTCCAACTGAGTTGAGGAGGTCAGAATAGCAGTTGCTTCATGTTAAAATATACTGGTGCTAGCGGACGTCCCGCGGTTTCACCCGCGTAGTTCCCGTTCCCGTGGGAATACAGAGATAAAAAGTAGCCTATGACACTCGGGATGAATGTAGCTTTCTAATGGTGAAAGAATTTTTAAAATCGGTTCAGTAGATCCCGAGATTACCCCTTACAATTTAACAAATATATAAACACACAGATTAAGTTTGATCCGGTAAGATTGGGAGCCGACCCCAAAATTATCTGCCTGGCCTTTTCCCCACTATGCTGGAGTAGACTTCCAGTCTAACCCAATGCAGCTGAATACTGGTAAGAAACCTTGGTATCACTGGTTGTCGGACTATCGGGCCACTTGTAACGACCTTGTGACACAATATAAATATGGACAGTACGGAAACTGCCTACAAACGCTCGAAACCGCACACTCACACAAACATGCGCATCGACAGGGCCAGCCAGCGAACACCGCAGTGCTCTCAGTTGTGCGTGCCGCGCCGAGACGAGTGATTAGTTTACGTAAAAGTTTTTTTTAAATATCCTCCAATCTTTTTTAAAATGCCGGGAACGTTACGAGTGTTTGAACTCGGCTTCATCAAAACCGGAGATATTGTATTTTAAACTTCCTACTAATTTTGAAAGGTAAGAATGATTTTTGTTATCGAATTGTACCTATTATGTCCTTGTGATCGATCATAATTAATTTTTATTTGTTTGTTATACCGACGCTGCCTACGTGTTATCATTATAATGTCTAACTCAACAACACGCCCAACGAATACCAACGGGGCCAGAACGGGGTAATGGCGCGCTGCGGTCCTACGATGCACCGTTTCAGAGTTATGGGCGTTCAAAGTTTCTGAAAAAAAAAATTGAAATTGAAATATCTCGAAAACGGAGCGTCCTAGGGACAACCCTATGGCTTCAATGGAGCGTAGGTAGTTATCGCATCAAGTAGGCTTAGTTTCGGTACTGTCCATATCACATACTGTGCTTGTGATGACTAAAAAGGATCTAGTCTAGGTTAAACTAGTTCCCAGGTGTCACCAACTTGGCCGATCCCGTGCGTTTCGCATCCAGCGGGTCCCCGCAACCTTCACCAGGTAAATTGTTATATTATGTTAGAAATACTCACTGTTCAGCAGCATAATGCGGAATCTTCTCCAAGACCTCAGCTCGCTGCACGAAGGCGGCAAGTCGCTCGTCCTGCGCCGCCAGTCGGGCCTCCAGCTCCTCGTGACGCTTTATTAGGGCTTCGGCCTCGTCTACTGATTGCTGTGGATGGGGGGAGGGATGTTAGTTCAGTTTTTAGCTGATTGAGGAGGGTATCAACCTATGTATGGTGACTGGTAATAATTTGTGTCAAACGAAGCCGTACTGGGCCCACGTGATGGATTATAGCCCATCCCTCACCTAGAGAGGAGATCTGAGTCCCTGCAGTGGGAACATTATAGGCTGATGATGATGAACTAGACAAAATGTACTGAACAGCTGATTTTTGTTTGTTATCATGAGTACAAACACTTATTTAAGTATCGGTCGCTAATTACCAGTCGCCCTATATAAAAGGTGTAAAAATAGACTTCTAGAAGAAAATTTTGGAACTCAGACCAACTTTCAAAATGTTCACAAGTTTTTTTTAATACTAAAATCTAAATTTTAAATATTTTATAAGGTCATAAGTTTACTTTAATTAACTCCATGACCCGTTTACTATTCAAAGTATCTACTAACACAATGTTTTAAGAGTGCTAAATTGAGTTTTACCGTAAAATGTGATTACTCACCCCAAGCTAAAAATCATTTCCCAGCAAAAAAATTTGCATAGGGTACTTAGTTTGAACAGTTTGAAGTACAGAATGCTTGGTTGACGACTTTGTGAAGCGACCGTTAGAACCTTGTTTGTATAAAACTGCACTAAGCTACAACTCTACTTACCCCAAATTGTTTATATTCTAGGTACGCCTCGTGAGCTCCACTGGACGCGTCGATCTGATCACACTCGCGGTTGAAACTCTGCAGTTGGACCAGCTGTTTCAAGTATGCGTCTTTTTCTTGCCATTCTGTTGAGAAAAGGTTGTAGTAGGGCTGTTTTTTTTTAAGATACTCTGAAAGTTTTTGTTATGTTGATACAAGACTACCGAAACAGAAGGGCAAATAATTACAAAAATGGCTATACACTGTCGCCATAAAATCACTGTCTAAGCCTCCTCACCCACGGCGACTTTATGTAGTGATACAGTCCCTCCGGTCGCTAGCTGTTTGTCTTCCCCTACAAAACTAACACGCGACAGCATCGCTACAAAAAGTCGCCGTGGGCTAGGGCCCTAAGTTATTAAGAACCATCATGTCAACGTAGACCAAAACGCTCAATCAGACTACTGCACCGATTTTGACGAAATGTCTATGGGACCAATCGGAAAATTTAGTACTTATTAGTAACCTTTCACATTAAAAATGTTTTTGGAATCGGTTCATAAATGGCGGAGTTATGAGGTAGGTAATTTCACCAACCAGCACTGGGCCCGCGTGGTGGATTATAGCCCATCCCTCTCCTAGAGAGGAGGCCTGTCTCTGCAGTGGGAACATTATAGGCTGATGATGAATTTCATCAAAATCGCTTCACAAGTAGTTTGGTTCATGAATCCTGATAGTCCTTAAGAACTTCTAGTAACAATGTAAAATAGATTCATGACAAGAATGAGCACTATAAAATAGTCCGTGGCAAGTAAATTAATGAAACAAACAGTCACCGACATTCGAAAGTAAAGTTATTTTGGACCTTTTTAGTGTTTTTCGGAAGTCGGTTACGTTTTGCAAATAGTTTTTGTGCTTCGGACTATTTAAACGATATTCCCGTCATATTATCGTTTCATTCAACAAACATCGAAACGAATATGTCGATTAGAACAAGTCTCTTAACACCCGATACAGACAGATAATTTCGTCAGCTTTGTCACCGGGGATGTAACTCAGTGGTAGAGTGTCTGCTTCGCATGCTGAAAGTCCTGGGTTCAAATCCCAGCATCTCCAAATCATCTTTATGTATTTCTGTTTTTAAATAAGTTTACCAATATACCTTAATTTTTTGACCTTAAAAATGGTCTATATGTCTATTTTTCATAGAAATACAACTTTGAAGACATTTTTCAACAAGAGAGACATGAACCCATAACCGTTTAAAAAGTGCCACCTACAGGCACTTTTTAGAACAACATAAAAAGGGTTCTCTAAATGATTACAAATATAACATCACGCCTGTAATCTACAAAAGGATAGGTAGAGGTGTACCAGTCAAATATCATAACTATCACTATCATAACTCCTGCCATGGCTGACCTAGAATAGTTTAAATAGACTCCGGACACAGGTAGGCCGAAGCACGGAAAATCTGTTCAGGTGGAGATTCATAGATGATGATGACTTTGCTCTGGAGTAAAAAAGTGGTGTTGCTCCAAAAAATATGGGGCACTTGATATCATGCCCTACCTGTCCTGTTATTTGCACATCACAGGAACCGATAGATGCTACTAAAAGTGCCAAAAACTCGTTGCCAAATTTTGGCCTGACTATTGTATCCCATAGTTTGTGGGAGAACACAACATTTACACTTCAGGGCAGAATCTATGAATGTCAATTAAAAAGTGAATTGTCATCGACACGTTAAGAAGAAGAATAGTATACTATACCTTTAGCGACAGCATTGTGGTCGTTCTCCAGACTCTTGATCTTGTCAGCCACATCCGTCAGCGCTGGGTTATTAGCCAGCAGCTGCTTGCCTAGCCCGATGACTTCCTTGTATCTGAGGAGTGGACGGAATATCATTAATGAGGCTATTATTGAAGAAAAGGTGAAGGAAAACATCTGAGAAACTGACATGTCCTATAAACAAAAGTTCGAACATTCATTAAATAGCACTTATGTTATTTATTCCTGACATCCTGATAGAAAAACCCCAATAACAATTTACTCAACCCGAAAATTAAATTCATGATCTCATGGTCAGTAGCCTCGCTTTTTTTTTTTTTGGGACAAGCCCGCCACACTATTCCCAAACCATTGTAACTCCTGTTAGCCAGAATCAACAGTGGCGACCACAAGAAAAGCGCCGAGACAATGAAGCTCGACGAAGTCCCAGAGAAGCGATTTAACTGTCTTGGATCCCGCAACGAAATTAATCAGAAAAGAATAGCGGAGGAGTAGGAAAAAACATAGTTTCCACTTCCCTCCATATCAGCAGGAGACAGAACAGAACAAGGCCAATAGGCACACAGGGACGTATACAACTGAGATAAGCCCAGTTGCCTAGCACCACGGATATTATTGTCATTAATATTACTGGGTCCAATGTTGTGAGCTGTTATATTTGATTCCAATAATAGGTTTTTGGTTTTGACGTGACAACGTCTTATAAATTGGTTTGCCGGGTGACACTTCAAGAAACTGCGTTACGCTCCGCTCACGTTATGCGCTCACAATGAGAGCGAGTGAGAGGCACGCGTCCCTTCCACTCGGGCATGGTTAGCCCGCCTAAGAGCGAGAGAGACAGACATAAAAAGTGAAAGGCGCGCTTCTTCCTACTATACGAATGAATATTCACATTAAAATTATTTTACCACTCAAAGTCGTTGTCACGTTAAACTTTCGCCCGTATACCGACTTTACAGGCAACCAATTTTTTTTATTTATTGATGTATTTATTTTAATTCTACATATTCGAGGATATCACCCACCACACACAAAAAACTTGAATTAGCTTGTCATTTTTACGAAAATCATGCTTAGTTTTCCATATTACGGTGTTCTAAGCATAAAATGTTAGAATTTTCACAAGAATCGTTTTTTCCAATTATTTTCTTGCGAAATGCACAACTTGTTAGGCAGGATTCTTTCATGCCTGTAGCACACCTCCGCTGCGAAACTCAAAGGGCGAAACCGCAATAGTTTCGCTGTTAGCAGTAAGTTCTTTAGAGGCGAAACAGGAGCGAAATTGCCTGTTCTAACGTACAAAACTGACTATGATGTTGTCTCTTTCTAACACGATTTCGCTCATTTGCTCAGGAGCCGTCTACATCTCCGCCCGTTGACCGTAGTACTGTTGTATAGCGAAACTCGCGCAACGGTTTCGCAATTATTGTTTCGCAGCGGAGGTGTGCTACAGGCATTAGAAATATAAGGCGTACTGAAGTCGCTGTCAAAAACAATACTAACTCGTCATCATGGGCTTTGATGTCATCCATCAGCTCTTGATGTTGTTTGTGTAGCGCCTCAGCCGTCGCCACGTCTTTGGCGCTCGCCTCCTGGGCCAGTTGCTCGCGTACTTTCTGTTGATAACATATAAATTGATTAGTTAGATAGTTAAAAACAAGACAAGGCACACAACAGGTCACACAAGGAAGTTTTTTTTTAAAACTAGCCTTGTCCCTCTGCTGGACTAAGAACTTTTTTGATCAGTACCATGAAAACAACTGTCATGTGATTTATTTTAATAAGAGATCCTTCCTTCTTCCATCGAGAGACTAGACGTACTGCGGGTTATCACCCATACCTTGTCGATGTTCCACACATTCGTACGAAGCGTTTTGCTAAGTCTTTCATTATTCGTACAGCGAAGGAGTGGAACACCCTGCCTGCGTCGGTTTTCCCGAGTTCATATAACCCCAATCTATTTAAGTCGCGAGTAAATAGGCTTCTTCTGGGTAAGCTCGTTCCATCGTCGACCTGATCTCTGCCCTTAGGGCAAGATTGAAGTCAAGAGTAAGCCCATATAAAAAAAAAAAAAGATAAAGTTGATTTTCTACGATCGATATAATATTTCGAACAATTCTGCATACGACACTTATAGAGTAGATCACTAATTGAGTAGTGTGGAACTTTCGAAACTGGAATAATTATGTCGATCGACAATGGTCGTTCTAAAACCAACTTTATTCTAATGCTCTAATGGGATAAGGTTGAATGGGGCACCTTCCGTCGCGGAATACGAGTCAGTTTTAATGCCTAGGCGCGCAAACAGGTGTTAAAAAATCAAAAACAAAACAGAAATGGCTACTTTATGCCTGCCTTAGAGGTACAGTTCAAAAATCGAACCCGGGACCTCATTATTAGCAGTCGCGATTGCAATCACTAGACCAACGAGGTCATCTATCTATCTATATAAATAAAAAGAGAAGTCCTGACTGACTGACTCATCAACGCCCAGCCCAAACCCTTGGACCTAGAAAGCTGAAATTTAGCACAGAGGTTCCCTTTATAATGTAGACAAGGAATAAGAAAGGATTTTTAGAAATTCAACCCCTAAGGGCGTTAAATAGGGGATGAAAGTTTGTATGGAAAATCGTCATTTTCATGCGGGCGAAGCCGCTGGCAAAAGCTAGTATAAAATAAGCTAGCAAAACCATCACTGTACATACCTGCATCCAGTGCGTTAAAGTAGTAGAACTCCTGCCAAAGATCTGGTGTCCCACAGCGGACTCCAGCCGACTCCTCCTCTCTGCTGCCTGAGCCTGGCACCTCTCCCACATCTGCTGGATCTCCTTCTGGCGACCCTCTACGTTGCCTCTCTCGTTCGGGTATTGGGACTTGACCCTGGGTGATAACAATAGGGTATTTCAACAAAAAAATCTAATTAGTCCGTCAGATGGATTTTCAAAAAATAAAGGACACGTATTTTTTCTTTTTTCACGTAAACAAAAGATGAAGACGATACAGTGCTTCGAAAAGTCGTGTCAAGTCGTGTGACGTCACAAGGTTAGTACTTTTTTACTCACAAAGTGATGTCAAAAGCCCCCACTCATGATCTTTGACACGTTTTATTTCCGTCAATTTTTATTTATTTTAAAAACCAAAAAAACACGTATCTAATATTTTTCGATAATCTAACAGACGGACTAATTAGATTTTTTGGGTGAAATACCCTATTAGGAAAAGGTTAACTTCAAAATACGGACAAAATGTATGGACCAGCTGATTTAAAAAAAAATTAAACGTTCAGAATGATGTTCTATATAGTGATCTTTTGTTACAGTATTGTAGCATGCTGAAGACTTAGGCGAAGAAATAAAAATCGTTATAAGTACTATTTCCGTTGTAAAGAATAGCAAATTGCAGTAACCAATACACTTCTTAAACATGGCAAGATGGAGAACACTTATTTTTTCTCTCGTCTCTCTTTTTGCAGAAAATTCAAGTTTAAATGACTTAAGTCCAATTGTGATTCTGGTGTTTTGATGAGTTCAAATTCAGCTCTAAATAGCGTCTACATCTAGCTTTTGCGTGTGCAAAACATGTGCGAAAGTCTTACTCTCCACTTTCGTATCGTTCAATAAGGCTGCATGAAAAGGTAAAACAGTTCAAAGTTTAATTTGAAATTATTTGTTGTCGATTGATTTGTAGCTACGTAACTTAGTTGAAGTTCTTTGTTTACATAATTAATAGATTCTCGCGTCGCAGAGTACGGTAAAATAAAATAACACCGAAGTGCGAGTGGGACTCGCGTATGAAGGGTTCCGTACCATAGTAGTAGCGGAGTCGCTTTTTATTTTTAATATTTATTGTTATAGCGGCAACAGAAATACATCATCTGTGAAAATTTCAACTGTCCAGCTAATACGGATCATGAGATAAAGCCCGTTGATAGACATACAGACGGACAGCGAAGACTTAGTAAGTAATAGGGTCCCGTTTAAACCCTTTGAGATACGTAACCTTAAAAGCCAGCTTTTGTGTTATCTAAACAGTTAAAAAAGTACCAAAACCAATACTCACGAATCCGCCAACAAGCTAATAGTATTAACTTTCTCCCGCACGGGCTCCAACTCTCGTTCCAACTGTGCATGTCTCCTCTGCAGCGCGCGCACGGTGCGAAGGTCTGATGCTGGAGCGGAACTGGCTGCGAGCTGGTTCTCCTTCTCCGCCATCCAGTCTAGGGCCTCGTCGCAGGTGCGGCTGAATAGTTCCACGCTAGAGAAGTGAAGAGAGGAAGAGAGTTAGTTGTATCATAGAAAAGTAAGTACATTTTGATATAAATGGGGAAATTTTGTTATTGCAGTCAAGGCGGAATTTACACCCGAGCCACAGTGTAGGTGGAATTCACAACCGAGCCGCAGATGAGGTTATTTTGGAACCACAAACTGCAGCAAGCAATATAAATACCCAAATAATATTTAAGAGCCACGATCTATTATGGCATCGAGAAACATTGTGTAGCTAGCTAAAAAACTCATATTCCTAGGCTACGTCTCGACAATCATACTACCCTACCTAAATTCCCAATTCCTACTCCTCAGCTGCTTAAAAACTGAGGGATATGCACCAAACACGGAGTACTGACCCAAAATCCAATATTCCTACCACTAACCCATCTTACCAGCTACCCAAATCCCCAATCAGCACACCTGAACTCCTCAAAACTCCAGGGTTCCTTACCTCGAAGCACCTTCAAAGCCCTTGTGCCGAGGCCGCGTTATATAAGCTCTTTCGATAATCCACAGCCCCGTTCTAACGGCTACCTTAATTCCCAATTCCTACTCCTCAGCTCCATAAAAACTGAGGATTAGACACCAAACATGGAGTACTGACCCAAAATCCCATATTCCTACTACTACCACATCTTACCAGCTATCCAAACTCCCAAATCCCATTCCTGAACTCCTCAAAAACCCAGGGTTCCTTACCTCGAAGCACCTTCCAAGCTCTTCTCCTTCTGCTGCTTCAGTCTCAGCAGCCTGTCCCACTGTTGACGCAGCTGTTGTTTCCTGGCAGTTGCCTTAGCAGCCTGGCCGTGTTTAGCAGCCACCAGCTCTTCGGCAGCAGCGTCGATGTGTTCCAGGCGTTTGGAGGCTGCTGATAGGTCGGTGACGAATTTCTGGAGAGTAGAAAGAAAATGTTGGGTGATTAAAGATATTTATTGAGAATCGTCGTCACGATCGTTGGTTCTGTCCAGCTCTTCCTGGCTTCTTCCAGGCTCCACAAAGTGATTATCTTGGTCTACTACAGCTTGTCGGGCATACAGCAAATACGAATAGCTATTATATTATTATTTTCTAGTGTATGTCACAAACATCGAAACCGGGTATGGAAAATAGAAATTATGGTGGAATAAAGAACACATATGAACCCTAAAAATATAACTCTTATTTTGGGCAGTGGTGTCATAATAAAAACAAAACACGTCTTTCTATATTTTGGGTAGTCATCGAAATAAGAAAAGATATTTCTCGTCTACAAAACTTAGTTTACTACTAAAATTTATCCTCACATATCAAAGACCCCTTACCTCATACTTCCTCTTAGCATTCTCCACGCTGTCATCAGCATCATCAGATCTGAGCATCTTCTCCTTATCCTTGATCCACTTGTCGAAGTCATCGCATTCAGCGAAGAAGCTGTACAGCTTGATCGCGTCTTCTAGTTGAGCGCGACGCGCGGCGGATAGCGTTAGGAGTTCATCTGTGGGAGAATTGGAGATGGTTTGTTGCTTAGCGGTAAGTAGGTACATAGTATCTTTGTGTGGGTCTTCTTAGCGTATCAATGGCAAAGAGATCAGATGTGCTTAGCCCAAAAACTCGGGCTGGCCTCGAACACAGGTGGACACATTGATGAAGTAAGTGGGCTATTGTCTGTAGAAGCACGCCGCATATGCACTGAAGGTATGAGCTGTTCACGAACTTCCATCTGTGGTGACTGTCTTAGCACCGGCCGACTTGAGTTCGAAGTCGGTTTAGAAATTTCCGAGTCAGCCATGCCAACGTATACCCATTTCAGATGGATCGTTAAAGTTGTGAGATGGTTTAAATCGTTCCCGATAGAGATTACATACCGAGTTTCCTCTGTGCCTCAAAAAGCACGTCATGCCGTTGGTCCCGGCTTTCATTTGTAGATTTTAGACAGGAATAACAGGTAGTCAGTAGGCGGAAAGTCTGACAACCAGTCTTTTGGTATCATATTACCCAGTATTAACTGAATGGTGGACGTTAGAAAGGCAGTCACTCCATGTAAAATACTGGTATTGCGGTGGCTCGGGTTAGACTGGAAGCCTCAGCCTCATCATCATCATCATCAGCCTATAATGTTCCCACTGCAGGGACTCAGGCCTCCTCTATAGGAGATGGATGGGCTATAATCTACTACGCGGGCCCAGTGCGGATTGGTAGATGTCACATGTCTTCGAATTTTTTGGTTCTAAGACATGCCGGTTTCCTCACGATGTTTTCCTTCACCGTTTTGAGACTGGAAGCCTACCACATCATATAAGGGAAAAAGTTAGATATTAAAAAAGTAACCTTCCTCTGATCGGGTTAGGGGGAAACTGGCCTCTGGTCCGCGGCCCAGATTACACGGAGTGGGAACAGTAGTGGAAAACTCGGCCGAATGCGTGGACCAGAATACCATGGGAAAAAATTATCGTAGTTAAATCGACCCATTGGGATTTAATTTCATTAAATTGAAAAAAGGTGCGAAATAAAACGTACTTGTATCAAAACATGTATTGAAAACATTTTTTTTTTTTTTGGAGATGAAAAATTAAGGATAGGTAGTAAAGTCCCACAAACTACCAGGAGATCAGAAGTAGGAAGGAGGTATTGGAATCTTAAAATCAAATCTAAATTATTCCTTTCTTTTGTTGCAGATAGGAAACTAGGATAGTAAAGTCCCACAAACTACCACAAGGCCAGAACGGTGAATAATTAGTGTCACCATTGCATACTGTATGTGTATGGTATTAGAAAGGAAAAATAATTTAGATTTGATTTAAAGATTCCAATACCTCCTTCCTACTTCTGTTCTCCTGGTAGTTTGTGGGACTTTTGATACTTACGTTTTATTTCGCACCTTTTTTCAATTTAATGAAATTAAATCCAAACGGGTCGATTTAACTACGATAATTTTTTACCATGGTATTCTGGCCCACGCATTCGGCCGAGTTTTCCACTACTGTTCCCACTCCGTGTAATCTGGGCCGCGGACCAGAGGCCACTTTCCCCCTAACCCCTCTGATCATACACTAAAAATGACAACCAGGACCATCGAGATATAAGTACTAACGTACTAGAGAAGACACCGTAAATTTCTACTTTGTCCCGTTCAACTGCGGCGATCGCGCCGCACCGTCGCCGAAGAAAACGCGTAAGTGCCGTGATTTACATGGCGCTTAAGACCGGAAACTGAACTAATTTATTAATTTACTACTTTTCTTTAACTTGTGGTAAATTAGTTACGGTTTGACGAATTATTATTATTTTAGCGCTGCAGCGAACTAAAGACACAGAATACATAATAGTACTACGTACAGAAGGGACACTCACTTCCCCGCGCTCATATTAAATACCGCACCTCACCCCGCACTTCGAGGTAGTCGTCGCCGACTCTTGAGCAATGGCTCGCGCTCGTATTAGTCGTCGTTCGGTTTTCGCGCCATTTTTTAGGCTACGACAACCCTACTAGAGTTTACGCACACATTTGCACGTGCACGTCGTGCACAAACGTTATTTGTTTATGTAGTAGTAATAGGTAATTATTTTGCGGGCGTTGTATGGAGTGTCCGAGGTGTGCTAAAGATTCAAATTACGAAATGGGACAATTCAGTTATTTGACGTCGCTTCTTTAGTACGTTAGTACTTATATCTCGATGACCAGGACACTGGAACACAGAGAGGGAACTTGGAAAGTTAGATTCAAAGCCTAACCCAACACAGTTGGATAAAAGCAGATGATAATGAAGTTTATGTCACTCACCATAATCCTTCTGTATGCTGCCCATCCTAGTATCCACAGTATCAGTCCTCACTGTGGCACTGGGCAGGGCGGCGCGACTGGCGCGTCGTGCCTGACTCGGCTTGTTCCGTTTGACCGGCACCACTTGCTTCACCAGCACGGTCTTCTTCACGCGCTGGACTGTGCGGACCTTCTCTGGGCGGCGGACTTGCACCTGGAAAAGGAATTTTGTTTTTTACGGAGAATTAGAATGATGGCATATACAACTACAACTATTAAAAATAACTAAACATATAAAAAACGTGATGGTACCACGTGCGGTGTCAATAGGACAAAAAAAAATGCAATTTCTGGGGTATAATTAAAAACAGAGCGACAGCGGAGTCTCTTTACAAACCATGGCCTTTCTCCTGACCTACACTTTGTGCAACCAAACAGCACTTTAAGGGACCTGTTACTACAAATGCCGTCAATGTGGCTGAGTTCTGGTCGAAATTAATTTAATTTCCTTCTTACTTTCACCTCGTAAATACCATCATGATAGAAATTAGTCAAAAATCTTTTTGCAAAAAAAAGCACTAAATATGTCTGTCTCTTTCAGAAGTCAATGACTTTGTGCGCTTCAATGACTTTTTTGTCACCAACTTTCAATCTTCCTAAGAGAGTATGTCATTCCACAAACTTCAAAATCAAAATGGTACATAAATAACAAAAAAACAACACCGAAACAGGATTAAAACATCCTGCTTTTTTTTAAGTCGGTTCTTCTTCTTATCGTGTGGGCAGTAAGGTCTAACGACCCCACACACTCTAGTGTCAGAGTTTCTAAACCGCCTCAAGGGCCTCTGACATGGTTTGACGACCGCCATTTTGTGTTCGTCAATTTGTGGCAGCCCAACAGCATTCTGAGAGCCATAGTCGGGAGGCATGACAGCCCTTTGGTAAGATAGTCACCAGTACTCTGTCTTTGTTTTTAGTTAAGTACCATCAAAGGTTTAAGTTGTAAATCATCATCAGCCTGTAATGTTCCCACGTGCGGGACTCAGGCCTCCTCTCTAGGAGAGGGATGGGCTATAATCCACCACGCGGGCCCAGTGCGGGTTGGCAGATGTCACATGTCTTCGATTTTTTTGGTTCTAAGACATGCCGGTTTCCTCACGATGTTTTCCTTCACCGTTTTGAGAGTAGTGGTGATGAAATAAATTACACAAAGTAATGCGCTTGCCTGGGTTCGAAACCACGACCTACTGTTCGTAAGTCGGGGCCGACACCACTGGGCCACCGCTGCTCTCTCCACTGGGCCACCGCTGCTCTCGCTGGTCTAAATAAATATATGATTATTATTATTAATACTTACAGGTACAACTCTGGGCTCAATCTCCCGCACATAGTTGGCAGGAACGAATCCATCAGTGCGGTCAGCCTTGCGGACTGACCACCAGTCTGGGTTGGTCTTGTTGATGAGGAACATCACCTCTCCCTTCGCCATCGAGATGCCCTGCCCGGTGAACGCGTACAGGGCTTTTACCTGGGGGTGGAAATTGGTGGTATTAATAACTTTAGGAAAAACACAAGTGCCTATAAAATTTGAGGCTTGCCCTCGATTTGCCTGAGATTCCATCATCAGATTTTGTTATGGTGACAATGGGACCATCTTGATAGTATACACTTTCAAATAAAAAAAGAATTTTGAGAATCGGTCTAAAATTGCTTGAGTTATGGGTGAGCAAACATACAAAAACATACAGTCGAATTGTGAACCTCCTTTTCGGAAGTCGGTTGAAAATAAAGATTTCTTGCGTCGGCTTCGTAGATTTAAATCATTCGACCGCATCGAAAAACTGTTCACGTTTGTTGACAGTGTCATTTGAATATCAAAATCGTATCTAGGGTTCATACCCCGGGTCGTATGAGCTGATTTTTCTCAGGGTCAACACTTTTTTACGCTATTTTAGGAAACATCTCTTGAAGACAAATTACAGTTGATGCCTTTCTACTATCCCTAATAATTACATGTTGGCCAAATAAGCAATCGTGTAACGCGTTAGACTGGAAGTTGACCCTAAAATAGTTGGGAATAGCCTAGGCAGCAGACGATATCCCCTACATCAATTTTATAAAAACAAAGGAATAAAATCTTTACTTTCATATACATAAGCTACAAACTCACTTGCGGCACACTCCTCTCCTCCGTAACAGTTCTATGTTCCAACCTCTCGACGGGCTCTTCCTCCCATACTTCAGTGGGTACCAGGCGGGACTCGTTCACCCATTCCTCTTCCTCTATGGCTGGAGTGGATTCTACTTCTGTTGGCAGCTGGTGGGGAGAAGAAAAGGGTGGATTAGTTAGATCAATGGAAGTAATATCTAGGAATTAAACCACACATAGTATTTTAAGAGTGGTTTCGATATGCCTCGGGTAACTTCAGTCTTGAACGGGGGCAAATTCTCAGCGCTCGTGGTAATTAAATTACGGACAACTTTTCGTTGTACCCCGAAATCTTTCGGACTTAAACAAAACATATATATATATAGGATAGGTATATATTTATGTATGTGTATTATATGTTGATAATCTATTTATGTAACTATTTGAATATTATTTTTTTTATCATTGTTCCTTTCAAAAAGAGCACCTGCCATCTAATCTCTACACCACCCTTGGTTGACTGGTAGAGAATGCCTAAGGCATTAAGTCCGCCTTTGTACCTTTTTTTTTGTGTGCGAGAAGTTTAAATAAATAAATAAACATCTATTTTTATGCAACAAATGATTTGAAGGAGTTATCTTTGTTACTTAAGTCCGTAGTTATACAGACTAGTCCGAAGAGTATCGTTGTACCTCGAAAACTATCGGACTTGAAACATTTTTTAAGCAGCCATTGATTTTTACCCTTATCATTGCTACTTTTTTTTATATTATAAATGGGCTTGCTCTTGACCTCAATCTTGCCCTAAGGGCAAAGATGATGTCGACGATGGAACGAGCTTACCCAGAAGAAGCCTGTTTACTCGCCAAAAATCGACGCAGGCAGGGAATTCCACGTACTTTACTTTTTCCAGTTGGTTTACTTATGGTGTTCTCTGGAGTTATTTTGCTCTCAATCCTCCGTGGTCGAGTGGTTTAGGCGTTGCCTTGTGACCCGGTGGTCGTGGGTTCGATTCCCACGGGAAGCATACTTTGTGAAGTTGTTTCCAGTTTGGTTAGGACATTGCAGGCTTGAATCACCTGATTGTCTGATAAAAAGCTGGTTCCGTGCTTCGGAAGGCACGTATAAGCCGGTGGTCCCGGTCGCCAAATGGCGGTCGTCAAACCATGTCAGAGGCCCTTGTGGCGGTTTAAAAACTCTGACACTAGGGTGTGTGGGGTCGTTAGACCTTACTGCCCACACGATAAGAAGAAGAAGTTCGTAGAATTAAATATTTTTTACGTTTTTTCGGTTCTTACCTGTAGGCAAGTGATGCCCGCAGCATTTAACCTGGCTGCATGGGCACTCAGGGTATCCAACTCAGCGCTATAAGCCTTGATCTCCTCATGCGTAGCTCTGTGTCTCGCCAGTAAAGCGCCGGCAGAGGGCGCGTCTCGGCCGCAGTCGTCGGTCGCCACTAGAGGGCGCTTCTCTTTCATCCACGATTCGGACTCGTTTGCGTCGCCGTAGAACTGTAGGGGAGAAAAAAAATGAGATTAGGCAGGTAGAAAAGAGAAGAATTTTACAATCCAGAATTACAGATATTAAGTCTAATGACAATTTTATTTTATTAATTTAAAATGAATGTTTTTAATACGAGGTAGCAAGAAATAATGGTCGTGTAAAGAAAGAACCAATTTATTATGACACCTGTAAGTTTTGTCGACTTCGAAGTCGATTAAGTCTGAGAAATTCCTGATGGAAATAACCCAATAACACTTAGCCCGACCTGAGAATAGACCCTAGGACCTCATGCTCAGTAGTCACGCTTGCGACCACTAGTCTAACGAGTAACGAAGCAGGTTGTACAATTTTTAGGCACAATTTTCTAACTAAGAGAAATCGGTTCAATCATTGGGTAAGGTCGATTTCTCAAAAAATATAGATCCTGATTTTTCCTACTGACCCCTTATTCACAACGCTTCGATTCGTTTTTGATTTCGACAAGTCGTATGTCTATCTTTTTTTACCCGACTGCGGCGAAGCCCAAAAGGAGGGTTATGTGTTTGACGTGTATGTATTTATGTATGTCCGTTTCTTTGTTCCCTCATAACTCCTAAACGGATGAAGGGATTTGAATGAAATATACGTCGTTAGATTCGTCTTGATGGCGCGAGTGCTATAGGGCTAAATCGCGGAGTTCAAAAAAAAATTTTTTTTTCAATACCATCGAGTAGGGTATCAAAATAAAGGGTTTTAAAAGGAGATTACAAAAATATATTACACTTATATATTTTAAAGAAATTTAAAGTGACAAATCCTATAAACAAGCACAAAAGTTGCTTTTTATGTATTTTCCTTTTTTTGTATTTTGTGTGTACATAAATAAATAAATAAATAAATAAAAGTTAAATCCTCTGCAAAGAATTTTACGCGACCAACGAAAGAACAAACACAAAAGAACTAAAAAGTTGGAAATAAACAAAGTATGTAGTTAAAAAACTAAAAAACAGGCGGGGTTCATTTGGATAATTAATTATGAAATGAAAAAAATAGAACCCCGCCTGCTTCCAAGTTTTGTTTATTTAATTTAAAATGTGCTTGTTTTTTGCTTTTCAGTTTTTTCAGTCGGGTTTTTTAGTTTTTGAACTACTTTTTTTGGCATTATGAAAGTGAGCGAGATAGACATACGATATGTTCGATTCGGTTTCGATTCTATTGTTTGTGAAAAGCTTGTGACACGGTTTTCATTACATGAAGAACTAAAGATAGTGTACCTGATGAGCCTCTGCAGCATCAGCTAACTGCTTCTCCCTGGCCGCAGCCAGTTCTCTCAATATCTGCCACTGCTTGTTCAGTGAAGTCAGGCGTCGCTCGATCTCCGCTGACTTCGGGTGCTTCGCGTCGATTAGACTGTGAAGAAAATGGTAGAATTATTATCTCCTTTAGACGTTAACAAGGAAAAGGTGGTAACAAGAAATAGTACCTCTAATCTTTAGAGAGTACCTAGTAACTTTAGACTTTATTTCTTATTTTTTGGAAGGTGTGAAACCATGAAATGACTCCTCCCGCTCTGGGCGAGGGCGGTAGGGAGCGTCAGACATCTACTGATTAAAATCCACCCATGTTCCGTCTTAGCCCTTTGTGTCGAGGCCGAGGTATCTCTTTCGAACAATCTACAGCCCCGACAGGCGTCGGACCTTGCGGGCTCTTCTTCTTCTTCATCTCTTTGAGGTGCGCGCGGAACACTCGCGCGCCGTCGACACGGCCTGTCGTCGTCATAAGACGGACGGACGGTGAGCTAGCCCGTCACTCACCGTCCACAGGCCACATGGTATAGTTACCTCTGTCCTTTAGCCCTGTGTCTCTGCGACACATGGTCCCTAGCCCTCAACTCGTGCAGTAAGGCAGTATGTTTCTGTCGCAGCGCTAGAACGGCGCGCAGTTCTTTAGCGGCTACGTCTGTGCGGCATATACGTTGTTTTTCGGTTACCCAGCCTGTGAAGGAAAATAATTGTGATTAGTAATCATCATCTATCTATTCTTTTTGTCCGTATGGTGTCGGACGGTTCCGTATGGTGTCGGACGCAAAGAATAGCACCATCCCATATCTTCCCGTGGGTGTCGTAAGAGGCGACTAAGGGATGTACCAGAGAATGGGCATCAGCGTTCTCTGTGCTTTTTGTATCGACCGTACTGCGATCGCCAACCCGCCTGCCAAGCGTGGCGATTATGGCAAACCCCCTCTAAGCAAAAATGACACTTAGGGGAGGCCTATGTCCAGCAGTGGACGTCTTTCGGCTGAAATGATGATCTATCCTTTTGCTAAACTATGTTAGGGTCGGCTCTCTTTCGGTCGCTTTACACTGGCCATCTCTGGTACAAGCACACACAACGCGCTTATAACACCCTAGTTACGTGTGCAATCTAATAACGCATTCAGGTGTATTTTCGGGCTACCGTGGAGGTGTAGTGCGTCTGGCATGTTCGCGGAGAACAGAGTAGATGATTTCTATGCCGTTTTGAGAAAAGCGAGGGCCTCCTTTATGAGCCGTGTACATGATTCTGACAATGGAATATTGAGAGCCATATATGAAGCTAATTATTTCTTTGTATATGGCTGTCAATATTCCAGCCAAATTCCAGCTAACAATTTTTTTTTTAATTGCAATATTTGTAATGAGTATAGTAATGTAATTTTATTTCAATTTCATTTACCTAGTTTAATTTTAATTCACTTTTTATGTAATTTGTTGTTTGTTTTTCGAAAATTTGTATTTTATCAGTTTTATCTGTCTTGCCTGAATTAAATGAATTTTATTTTATTTATTTCAGTCTGATATGTTGTCATTTGTGTTCAAATCAAAATTAACTAAATTATGGTTGAAAATCCGCAAAAGTAATCAAAAATATTGTGACGTCATCACTATCCAGACCCTCCCCCCCCCCCCATATCATTAAAAATAAGCAAAGCTTAGACCCCTCGCCCCTCTTTTGTAATACTTGGATCCCTAAGCTGAATATCCAGTTAGTAAAGGGTAATACGATATCTCTTGGTAAGATTGTTTGTCAGACTTTCACTATCATTCATCTACAAATGACAGCCAACCAAACAGACTGACTGGCCGAAAGAAAAACAGTCATTGAAAAAAAAGTTTTTTTATTATAAGTACAGATACCGGCACGGTTCTTGAGCGCTCGGCGGAAGAGTGGGGATCGCTGTGCGCATCGTACACTTCATGACAAATAAAACGCACACCCGTTTATTATTTATTGGTCGTGAGGTAAGTGCAGCAGGAGTAAAGAACAAATCCCGAGTGACGGCTATGACGCGATGCGCTACGGGCCAATCACTGCACTTTCCCCGCCGCGCGTCTCACTTCATACCACCAAAGGGACCCAATAACTCACTGCAGCGTCAGCGCTCAAGAATCGTGCCGGTATCTTGTAGGTACCGTATATACTTCCATATAGATTCACTTAAAAGCTATTATTTTAGTTACAAACAGAAACTAATTTTATTTATATTTATAAATAAACATAATAAACATCTTACCTTCTTCCTCATCATGGTCTTCAAGGAATTGGAACAGGTTCCTCGCGTCTTCCAGTCTTGCCTTGCGGTCCTTAGCGGCGGCCACTAGGCTGTGAATAAAACATATCTTGAGTAAACAATGTGTTAACGGACCCATGGAGTTTCTTGCGGGTTCTTCTCCATAGAGTGCTCATGTAGGACTATGTGAAACAAAATACTTTGATTTTGTATTTCACCCTTCATGAAGCCGTCAACCAAGCATTGTGTAGATTTAAGAACTAGAAAGAAAGAAAGGAATAACATTTATTGGTACAGAACTGATTCAGCTATGTATTGAACTACTTCTTGAATTCACCAACTTTTGTTACAGCAAAATCGACCCTGATCCGTTTACATACCTATCATAATCCTCTTTTGGAACACCTAGATCAGTCACTTAGTTTTATCACACAAAAATCAACCTCAATCCGTCTACATACCTATCATAATCCTGTGACAACTGATTCAACTGCGTAGTCAGCTGTTGCTTAGGGCCCTCCCCCCCCTCAGCGCTGGCTCCGTGTCTCACAAGTCTTCGGATGCTCTCGTCCAGGGCTCCAAGCTGCAACTCCTGGAGTGCGTGGGCTTGCAACAGGCGTTCGACGTCGACTAAGTGACGCCCTACTTCTTCCGATTGGAATTGGGCCTGTTGAAAGGAAAATCGTGTTAAATAAAGTTGAATAGATGATTTCTTACCATTCGTTCAAGTACTGAGTTTATCCGACTTCAAACTCTATGAGAATTTCACAAAATTGACAGAAAGGCGCACTGATTGCTTTAATATTTTTTTTTATGTTATAAATAATTAATTTTCAACCAGTGTGCTATTCTGTCGAAATCAGTGTGATGTCCCAAATCAAATCAAAAACATTTATTTCAAGTAAGCCAGTTAAAGACACTTTTGAATAGTCGAATTAAACTAACTGCGGCACTCATAGACATCCAACGATTACTCAAGCCGCCACCCAGCAAAGGCCTGACATACTTTTGTATGACAAAACTGCTTTTGGCAGTTTTGTCATACAAACATACCTTTACCAAGCGACGGCCCAAGCAACCACTGAAGCTCTCCGAGTGTGGCAGCAAACTACTAAACTAATGAAGCTAAATAAACTAAGCTACAGTCCCAGTCACAAGGCATAATAACTCGTGATTGTACTGTAGTTGCCGATTCCAAAGCGTTGGTCTCATGAGAAGAATGGCAAGAAACTTCATGGACACGCCTGTAATCCCCGAAGGATGAGAGGTATACCTAATACAACCTTATTTCGCCAGCTAGTGAAGTTCCATTGTATTGGTATTTATCTATATTATGTATGTATTTAGAAATATATAAGTATGTTTATCAGTTGTCTAGTACCCATAACACAAGCTCTGCTTAGCTTGGGACTAGATGGCGTTGTGTGATAGTTTGTGGAATATTATTATTATTATTATTATTGGGGGTGAAGGCCCATTGTAAAGGGGGCCAACCTATTGCCATCAACCGAGCACACATCCGGACTCTGTAGCTGTTAATGAGAAATTCTTGATGGAAAAACCCGAAAAACCCAATAACTCTTTGCCCGATTCGGGGAACCCATGACCTCAAACTATCTAAAACTTCAACACAAACCTACCTTCATCTCAGTGAGCGTATGCCCAACAGTGTCAGCCTCTCTCAACAACGCCATCAAATGAGCCAGCTTGCCCAACGAGCTCCTATGGCGCTCCAACAGCTCGAGTAGCTCTACACCACATGTCAGACTTTTGGCAGTAGTGTCAGACTCACCTTCATCTCAGTCAGCGTATGCCCAACAGTATCAGCCTCTCGCAACAACGCCATCAAATGAGCCAGCTTGCCCAACGAGCTCCTATGGCGCTCCAACAGCTCGAGTAGCTCGTTCCATCTTGTGAGCACAGCTTGTTCCGTACGGGATACAGCTTCGGCCCCGTGGTAGCTCTCGCGGACGAGTTCGGCCGCCATCGCTGATAGGTCTTCGAAGCGTTCGGTTCTGAAAGGGATAAGTGATATAAGTGGGGCTTTGGTATTATAGTTGAGGGGGATTTAATGTCTGAAATAAACAATTTCATTTCATTTCATTTAGGACTGAACCGCAGGTATTTAGGAGCCGTAAATTGCAGTGATAAAGTAGTAGTTGAATTTGGTTTTTTTTTCGTTTTCGCAAAATTCAAAATTATCATTTGTAATTGTATAATGATCCTTTATAAAATTACAATTGATAAAAAGGAAAGAAAATGTAGATAAAATAAGAAAGGAGTAGGTACCTAAAAGGAGATTTTGAAAGTGTAGCCGATGGCTGAAAAGATGTGTGGTAATCGGTTATCATGGTATGGGCATGGGGTCTCAACTCGAACAAATAAAATTTGGTCTTGAAAAAAAACAATAGATGGCAGCATCGGTAGCAGTAATGTAATTAATGGGCCTACTACACGCACGCACTTCCCCACAGTTTTCGTTCACACTTCACAGTACATCGCGCGTATGGTTGGTAAAACTGTATTATCATTACAAACCACACGCGCGATGTACTGTGTGCACCGTGTAATCCCGCAGGCAAAACTGTGGGGAAGTGCGTGCGTGTAGTAGGCCCATAACAATCGCTTAAATGCGTTATGCGGTAGATTTCGGCCGAAATATTAGCAAAAATCAAAAGTTCTTTGGGGGCCGTTCAAGTATTACGTAAGCACTATAGGGGGGCGGGGGGGTCTTTGCTTTGCTTATTTTTGATGACATGGGGGGTGGGGGGGTCTAGATCATGTTTACGTCAGTAGTAGTTGGTTACTTTTTACACATATGGCAACCCACACATTGTCTATGCTTGAAAACGAAACGCATTGTCGGGGATTATGTCAGTAATATTGGTTTTAAATTAATGATTATGTACGTTAATGTCCTCTCTCCTATCACCTATGCGTATTTTCTTATTTAATAAAAAAAAAAACAATAAGTACATTAAAAGAAAAATACATAGACCAATGTTTACGTAAGCATGGGGGGAGGGGTGAGAGCTTTGATTACTTTTGCTGACAAGGGGGATGGGGGGGTAAATAATTGCAGTAAATCTGCTTACGTAATACTTGAACGGCCCCTTGGGGGGGGTGAAGAACAGGGTGTAAAGTTCCTCATCCCCCGTTGAAAACGGAGGATCCTCCGACCGGACGGGTGTTGTGTCCGGTGGGCTAACTGCCCAACATATGTATGTCGGGAACTCATATATAGGCTTATGTCGCGGATAATGTTCATAGCGCGATGTAGGATTTCTGTCGATCGTTGTTAGTACGCAGGTGTTGCGATAGATGTCGCTAGTTGCCACAGTTCCATGTTTAACGCTTATTTATCTATCTACACTAATATATCACGTTATTTAAACAAAAAATGTTAAAGGAGGACTTTTAGTTCAATTCGTACCCATAGATTGATAAGTTGTCAAAAGTAAGCCATCTGTAAATCATTTTCTCTAGAGCTTTTTGCAATAGATGGCGTTTTACTCAATTTGCCACATACAATATTATAACCACAGTCGTAACTGTTGTATAATTTTAAATTAAATTTAAACATTAAAAAGCATATGTATTACTGTTTATAGAAATATAACACATCTTTTAATTTAACATTTCTAAGTGAAATATTTACATATTTTTCTCATTTTACTGAACTCGGAAGTTCCGGAACTACATAACACGAAACGTGAACTCCTAGATGGCGTTGTAAAACTCCAGTCTGTGGCAATTAGTGCGACGCTGGTGCTGCCATCTGTTGAAATAATGGAGGAAAGAATACAGCCCGAGCAATAACCTGACTTAGGGAGGTGTCATTTCTTTGTATGGGATTGGGTATCTGTACGAAGTATTAAAATATCTGTGGTATGGGCATGTAATGCAGAGGAATCAGGAAAAAGTGGTGAGGAATGTTTTGAGTATGAATGTGGATGGGTAGATGAAGACCAAAGAGACGATGGATGGACTGGCTTGAAAGAATTTGTCTGAAGAGATGACGAGTAATAGAAAAGTATAAAAGAAGAGGCCATGTTGCTACAACCCCAAATAAATTGGGATAAGGGCAGGAGAACGATAAATGGTCAAGGTCAAACCATTTTAATTAAGTTTTTACCCGACTGCGGCGAAGCCCAAAAGGAGGGTTATTAAAGGCCCTTTAACCGACTTCCTTAGGAAGGAGGTCATCAATACGTCTGAACTTGTTCCCTATTTAGGGTTCCGTACCTCAAAAGGAAAAAAACAGAACCTATATAGTATCACTTTTTTATATTTCAAACTATCTATCCAAAACTTACCTAGCCAGTATATCAGCGGAGATGGCCTCGTGTTTCTTGACCGTAGCGTCCACTTGTGCCAGGTTGGAGCCGTAGCGCGGGTCTGAGAGGACCTGGATCATCTCCTTCAGGTAGCCTTTACGGAGGACTGACTGTGAAGGGAAGAATTGTTAGGATAAGTTTAATAGTGATTAAAGTATGATCAATAAAATTCAGTTATATGACAATAAATGGCGGTTTCCTAATAGTCGCCAATAGTCGCCATTGCCCATTAGCGGCTTTATATTTAAATTAAATATTTTTTGTCCATCCTCAAATTGCACTCGTAAATTCATTTTTGTAATATTGAGTCATATTTTCATTACTTATTAAAAAAATACATTTATTCAAAAAGAAGGAAATGACAGGGACTACGTGTCTACAGTAGACCAAGATTTTAAGATAAAATTATTGCTCTAGATGCATTATTCATAAAATCATAACTCAACATTATTTTTTTATAGACGTAAAGAAAACAAGATACCATTTCTTTATAACTTATAAATTGCCTTTTATAGATTTATTTACATTAATATTTAAAAGTACTTACTTTAGTATTAAACTTATAGTTGAGTTGCTCTAATCTCTGTTGTCTCAGCAACTCAGTTCTCAACGCGATCTCACGCGCGTGCTCCGCCTGTTCACAACAAATACACAATGAATACATAACAACATAACCAAACGCTCATTTCGAAACTTTAGTTGAATTTACACGTAACCGTGGACGAGCCTCTATGGTTATAGACTACCATGACATAAGGCATTTTTCAAGACCTGGGAATTGAACCCAAGAACTCAAAATAAAATCAGTAGCAGCTTGCTTGCTGCTATTCACAAAAGCTTCAATTAGATATCAATTCGATTAGACATTATTCGCCTTATTAATAAAAATAGTTAAACCTGGTTTAACTTACGCTTGGTTTATCTCGCATGCCGTCACTTTCTTTTGAATATTTTTGAAGTGAGACGGCATGCGAGATAAACCAAGCGTAAGTTAAACCAGATTTAACAATTTTTATTAATAAGGCGGTAAATGTCTGTCTATTTTTGACCTCATGAAAGTGAGTGAGATAGACATATGAATTTCCGAATCGAAATCGTATCATATTTGTGAATACGGGCTTGGGGCGAGTAGCAATGCATAGGTTTCCAAGACCAAGATCTTCAAGAATAGGGTAGATGACATAAAGAAATCTAATGAATCCGTCAGGTAGATTTCCAAAAAATATTGGACATTTAATTTTTTATTTTTACGTAAACAAAAAATGAAGACGATACAGTGCTTCGAAAACTAGTGTGGCGTCACAAGCCCGCACTGATGATCTTTGACGCGTTTTACCTTCATACATTTTTATTAATTTGATAAAACAAAAAACACGTATTCAATACTTAAATTTTTATTAATTTGATAAAACAAAAAACACGTATTCAATATTTTTCGATAATCTAACTGACGGACTAAACACAATCATATTTGTTTAGTCTGGAAACATTCCTATTATACTATTACTAAAAGCTACAGTATCATACCTGTTCCAGCTGTTGCCATGCCCTCTCCAGGTCCTGAGGCAACTGTCCCTCCAGCGGCACCCATGCTTCACCCGTGAGTTGCTTCTGCATTGTGTTGATGTGGAAATATAGGGCTTCGATCTCTGAACGCTCCTTGTATCTAGAGTGGGGATGAAGATGAGTTTTATTAGTGGTTTTGATAGTATAGAGCTTTTTAATAGTATTTCGAAAGTATGAAATTACTCGCTGTAAAAATATTAGATAATTCCCTTTTTGAATCGGATTTTGTTGACAAATTATTTTTTTTGTACGGAATCCTAATTTTTTGCCTAAAATAAAAGTAGTCTCAGTTATATAACTCAACATCAACTATCTACCAATAAAAATCGGTCCAGCCGTTCGGAGATTAGCCGAAACAAACAGACAGACAAACGAAAAAACTAACTAGAAGGTTCCCGAAATAATCACAGTGTCGGGGAGAGGAATGAGGGGGCCGGTGTCTTTCGGCTTAAGGGTATTTTTACACTTATTTTATTCTTACAACCACGGCTTCGCACGGGTACAAATGCAATGTAGGTATAAACCTGCCCCTTGAGTCATTCTATCTATCGCTGAAAACTGCATTAAAATCCGTTGCGTAGTTTAAAAAATCTAAGCATACAAAACAGCGGAAGCGACTTTGTTTTATGCTATGTAAAGAAGATCACAATTTAAACCAACAATCACTTACTTGGGCGGTTTCTCCACGGTCCTATACTGTTTAAAGGACAGGAGCAACCGTTGTATGCCATCTAAAGAGTTGGGGAACTCTCTGCCATTCAACTCCTGTATCTTGAGTAGTATCCACTCCAGCAGTACGCTGAACAGCTTGCTGTACTCTCCTTTACGGTCGTCACAGTCCATCATTTGGCCGATAATCTGCGGAGAAAGGGATGGTAAATTAAATTTGTTGAAAAAAAATATGTAGTCGAAATTAGAACCACCTTCTTTTTGGAGTTAGCTTTTAAGATCCCTAGTTTAATTTATTTTATCAATATCAATAAAAAGAGGTTATCAATTCTTCTGTTTTTTTTTTGGGTCTGTTCACCGATATCTTCGCCAATAGGGGATCGGACAAAAAAAAAACTAATTCAGATAGATTTCGTCAGATAGATTTCCAAAAATTATTGGACACGTATTTTTTCTTTTTTCACGTAAACTTAAAATGAAGACGATACAGTGCTTCGAAAACTCGTGTGACGTCATATGATAGTACATTTTGACGACACAAGTGACGTTTCAAGCCCCACTCCAAGATCTTTGACGCGTTTTATCTTCGTCATTTTTTATTGATTTGATAAAACAAAAAAACACGTATTCAATATTTTTCAATAATCTAACTTACGGACTAAACAGAATCATATTAT
Source organism: Diarsia dahlii (assembly GCA_949775195.1). Lineage (NCBI taxonomy): Eukaryota > Metazoa > Arthropoda > Insecta > Lepidoptera > Noctuidae > Diarsia > Diarsia dahlii. The sequence continues at coordinate 11,396,720 of OX459217.1, read as the reverse complement.
TTTGACCCAGTCCGATCCCCTATTGTAAAAAAAATATCGATGAACCTTCTTTAATTTTAAAGAATTTTATTCCGCGGTGGACCAGTTTAAATTTGACGAGGATCTGATGTTGACCCTCATAGATGTACAATGGAACTCTTAAGAAAAGTGAAAAAATAACTTAGTTTTCACAGTCAGTAATTTTTTGCCACCGACTTCTAAGGTAAAAGTTCTGTTTCTGAAGTCGATTTTATTTTTGCATAAACGTTTTTATGCTACTCATACTACTTACTAATATTTGTTTCTCTACCACGCAATAATGGATTAAAGAGTTTAATGTTTGTGAACGCACCCACGATACAAGAGAAATGCTTAGTGTGGGGCAACGTTTTTTTTTTTTTAAAAAAAAAAGAAAAAATAACTACCGGCAATTAAAGTATGAAATATACTAACATTAGCAATCCTGCGGCCGCTCTTCTGTTCATTCTTCATCCTGGCGAAGGTATGGTAGTATGACGCCACGTATGTCATCACTGACTTCTCATCAGGGCGGCTGGTGTCCACATCTAGGGGAGAATTGATTATAGGGGATTATTTTAGGTATCTTATGGGATGATTTTGTGGAAGAGGCTCGCGATATAAATTATACAAGGTGAAAGAGACACCCACTCTAAGACGGTTTTTGCCACGTATTCTTATACATATAATACTTTTTAAACACTGTTTCAAGCTGTCACGGTTCTTATCTATATTTAAAATGTCACTTACAAAACAAATACAAAACAAACAAAACAAATACTAATCACGGAAGATATCCCGTAAATGACATTTTAAATATAATACTTTTTGTTTTTCTTATGTATTATATTTATAGACTAGCGGACGTCCCGCGGTTTCACCCGCGTAGATCCCGTTCCCGTGGGAATACAGGGATAAAAAGTAGCCTATGTTACTCAGGGTGAATGTAGCTTTCCAAGGGTGAAAGAATTTTTGAAATCGGCCCAGTACTTTTTGAGCCTATTCATTACAAACATACAAAAATAGGTACAAATCTTTCCTCTTTATAATATTAGTGTAGATAATTTAATACACTTTACGTATCTGTAACAAATATTTTTCTATCTTTCTTTCTTCTTTAAAATATTACAAAAAAAAAATAGGTTTTATTCTTGGTATTTGTTTGAGGAATCTTAGATAATATTTAGGTATAAGCATTTGAGTGAGGTACCTAAGATACAGTTATAATTCTAATTCAGGTAGAATTCAATAGATTATATAGGTTTCAGGTTGTGGATGTTACTATGTTTGCAAGTATTTCAATCAACAACCCAAATTTACATATATTTGTTGAAATACTTATTTAACTTTACCTTTAGAGAACTATTTTTTAAGTGCAAGTGTTTTGCCAGTAGAAAAGGTACTTATATACCTTATATAGGTCAGCTAGAAACGTAAACCCATCTTACCTTCAGCATCAAGCAGTCGTGGTATCCCCAGATGTTTGTGCGCCACGTCGAAGGCATGGTTGAGTGTCTCCACGTGTTCTGTGACCGGCAGCTCTGACCAGCGGAACAGGTCGGGTCTGTGAAGAGATGATGGGGGTTAGTTAGTGAGAAGAGAAAATGGACGTCAACAATGTTGGTTACCCAACACACAAAAATGATGGTTACCCAACATTTTAGGTCAATGTGTTTTTTTTATAAGTATCTTTGGTTAGGTGTACTTGGCGCTGTGTTAAAATTTGTTCATCTATTTTAATGGTACCTTATATAAGAGGATAGCTTCATTGTTTGTCGTGCGTACCAATTACGAGCTTGCATGCTCGTAGCGCCAAATCGCGCAATTTTTTTTAAACATTTCCTCACACTAAGGATTCCACTGGTGGCATGGGCAGGCAGACCCAGAACCACTAGTAGTAGTAGGCCATAATTTGTTCAGTGCAAGGATCGAACCCACTACACGCTTGTTCGCAACCACTTGTTCAGCCATTACGCCAACCGTCTCATCAGCACACTTTTTGTGCAAAGCAAGATTTTAGGTTCCGTGTGGTGTCGGACGTAAAGAATAGCACCATCCCATATCTTCCCGTGGGTGTCGTAAGAGGCGACTAAGGGATGTACCAGAGAATGGGCAGCAGCGTTCTCTGTGTCTTTGTAACAACCATACTGCGATCGCCAACCCGCCTGCCAAGCGTGGCGATTATGGCAAACCCCCCAAAAATGCCTGGGGGAGGCCTATGTCCAGCAGTGGACGTCTTATGGCTGAAATGATGATGATGATGAAGATTTTTAGGGACTTCTTCCACCTCCATTATGTCTTTTCTGGTGGTTGCCATTGTCGTTTCTGGCTTTCAGGGGTTGCAGTGGTTTAAAAATAGTGTCCCAGGCTTGACCTAGGTATTTTAAAAAAAATCTAGAAGATCTAGAGCTCTTCATAAACCATTTTACTTACCTATGAGCATGTATAAGGGCGTTAAACCCGAGACCAGATCTCCAGGAATCAGTAAAGTTGTGTATATGTACGCCATGGTATCCTGAAGTCTTACGTTGACACCACAGGAGTAAGGCATCCTTCGCTGATTTCTTCTCTGATGATTCATTTTCTTCATCCTGGAGAAAGAGGGGAGAACATTAGTATTTTTGTTTTTTTTTTTGGAGTATCAAAATTATAATAAGATTTATTTATTTTCAGGACCCTTCTGTCAGTCATGATATTTAGTGCTATAGGTGTGAGTAGACTTGCAAGTAGGTTTTTGGTAGGTACTCAAAAAATGCGGTTAAAAAGCATGTTATTTGCAATTAAAATCATTTAGTCTGTATGGCCCATAGATGTTAACTTACAGCACAGAATACATAATAGTACTACGTACAGAAGGGACACTCCCTTCCCCGCGCTCATATTAAATACCGCACCTCACCCCGCACTTCGAGGTAGTCGTCGTCGACACTTGAGCAATGGCTCGCGCTCGTATTAGTCGTCGTTCGGTTTTCGCGCCATTTTTTAGGCTACGACAACCCTACTAGAGTTTACGCACACATTTGCACGTGCACGTCGTGCACAAACGTTATTTGTTTATGTAGTAGTAATAGGTAATTATTTTGCGGGCGTTGTATGGAGTGTCCGAGGTGTGCTTACAGACTAACGCCCGAATACTCGAACGTCACTCAATTATAAGTAGCCCTCAAAACTCGTGCTGTCTTTGTTACTTTAACGCAGAGTGATAGAGATAGCACGAGTTTTGAGGGCTACTTATAATTGAGTGACGTTAGAGTATTCGGGCGTAACTTACTTAAAATATAATACAGTTCGTGCTAGTAAATTGAACCTTAAGACTATATTAATAACACTTGTGCAGTAAGTCACTCTGTACTCATTGTCATACAGAGATGCTGAGGTGTATGGTACTTCAGGGTACATCCCATGCCCGTCGGGGCTGTGGGTTGTTCACAAGAGATACCGCGGTCTCGACATAAAAGGCTAAGAAGGAACATGGGTGGTTTTTAGTCAGTAGAAGTCTGACACTCCCTTTCTGTCTGTCCAGCTTTCCCTGGTTTCGATTCACAGGTTGACCAAATTGTTATAAGGTTCTGCTATACTTAAATATATGCATCCCTTTTTTGTGAATAGGAAACCATCAAATGACTTCTCGCATTCTGGGCGGAGCGGAAGGGAGTGTCAGAGTTAACTTGACTATAATAATAATAATAATTTATTTAATTTCAGACAGCAATGATCCATTATGGTTAGTAACAATTAGAACTTATAAACTATGTTAGTAGCCACAAAAACAATCTTAATTATCCATTATGGTTAGTAACAATTGCACTTACAAACTATGCTAGTAGGCACGAAAAAACAATCATAAAATATATATTACAAAATTGAAAATGAAATTATAAATTACAAAATTGGAATAGAAATTATAAATTAAAGAATTGAAATTGAAATGGAAATTATAAATTACAAAATTAAATCGACCATAATTATTAATCGCCACAGACGCATGTAGGCGTACCCAATGGCCCAGTATGAGACAGTCCCACCTGTCCGCTATAGTGCTCTACTATACCCACCATGTGACTTTTTAGCCCTTTGTGTTCCTCGGCCGCGGTATCTCTTCGAAACTTAACTCTTCGGAACTGTTCGAAGTTCCGCAAGCCCAGATAATTACCCCCTACAAATAAACAAACACCTCTTCTTTATACATATTATTAGTATAGATAAATAGATACTTACAACATCAATTTCAATCTCCTGGATCTGGAACCTTAGAATGATGGTCCAGATGAGACCCAGGATCAGACGTGGGTTGCCATCCACTATGTCTTCAGCACCTATTGACTCCAGGCGCACCTGTAACAGAATGGAGACATGTTAGAAATATTCAGTTTATTAGCCACCGCAAGGGGCTTCTCGTACGGTAATTCAGTTTTTGATGTAAAACATTTGTATGCGCCCCTACGAAAAAGTAAAACCGATTCGTAATGCGTGACGGAAGACGGCATGACGTTGTCATGGCGTGATGCCTTTTTATGGCACGTAAAATCATCCTTTTCCCATCACAATAAAGTTTGTTTTGGAATAATTGATGGTCTACACATTAGATTTCGTTTTCGAAAATTAAACGCTACACAATTAGTGATGTGGTCGTAATCGTAAGCAGATTGGATGGATGGATATTGATCTAAGAATCATGATTGAATTATATCTTCTATACTTATAATAAATCTGTAGAGAGGTCAATTCTGTACATGATATATATTTTCAAAATAACTATCAGGGGGTAATTAGTGATCGATACTGATGCCAAAAATGCAATCAGTAAAATTTTTGGCTGTCTGTCTGTCTGTCTGTCTGTCCTCCTGTCTGTATGTTCCTTATAGAAACAAAAACTACTCGACGGATTTTAACGAAACTTGGTACAATTATTCTTCATACTCCTGGGGAGGTTATAGTATACTTTTCATCACGCTACAATCAATAGGAGCAGAGCAGTGAAGGGAAATGTTGGGAAAACGGGAGAAGTTGCTCCATTTTTTAAGCTTCCGTCGCGTGTGCAGCCTTAATGGTTAAAGCTACATAGAAATAATTTATGACGGAAATGTTCTACATAAAATTATCTAAAAAATATCCCAGAACAGCATATGTCTATCTTTTATGGTTGACTCACAATAACACGTGTAACTCCCGATAGCTTAGCAGTTCGGAGCTTTCTGATTATACAGGGTGGGATTTTGTAATGCCACCTGGAGGGAAAGTACTCTTAATACTGCAGATAGAAAATTTTACTCAAAGGAAACATTCCTTTATTTTTGAATAGAAAGCAAACTGCATTCAAAGATTTTCGAAAATTCTCTTCTCCCACACCCGGGAATCGAACCGGCTAAAATCTGAAAAAATTATACCCTTTTATTGCATCCATCGTTAGGGTCAATTATAAGGATGAAATCTCTCTAACAAACATGATAAATTAAATGAAAGGATTAAATGAAATATTTATCACTCGGGAGGATGAAATCACTCGGGAGCTTCTTGAGGGTCAAGCACCGCATGACCACCATGATATTATCGCAAGAGTTTTTCATTTAAAATTAAAATCAATGATAGATCTACTTACCAAAGATAACATTTTTAGTATAACGCGGACGAAGTCGCGGGCAAAAGCTAGTTATTAATAAAATCTTTATTATAGTAGTATTTTTATAATAATTTCACGCGGAAGAAGGTCGAGAGACTCAGTACCTAGATTATAAGGGCAAGCCAAGCTTTTTGGCTTGTATGAAAGTACCACCAATTAGTCACATGTCTTCGAAATTTTAGTTCTAAGACAAAGCCAGTTTCCTCACGATGTTTTCCTTAACCGTCTTACAAACAATGCCCGACCTACGACACTTAATCTGAGGCCTTGACCAAGTTCCTCTGGCCTAAATAGTAAAGAATGATTGACTATTTAGAGCATAGAAGACTTACAGTTCAGAATGACCGAGTGACCAAAAAATAGTGACACTAATTTGGATGTTTTTCACGCCTCTGATCCCCGAAAGTTTAGGCAGGTGTATTTTGCCAGTTTTGTTTAAGTCCCATGTAATTTGCGGCGAGCATATTGCCAATAGGGTAGTTAACAAAAAAAAAATAATTAGTCCGTCAGATAGATTTCCATAAAATATTGGACTCATAATTTTTCTTTTTTCACGTAAACAAACAATGAAGACGATACAGTACTTTGAAATCTCGTGTGACGTCATATTCTAAGACATTAGTATGGCATTTCTTAGCGAGCAGTGACGTCACAACCTCCCACTCAAATCTTTGACGCGTTTTAACTTCGTAATTTTTTATTGATTTGATAAAACAAAAAATACGTATCCAATATTTTTCGATAATCTAACAGACGGACTAATTAGAATCATATTTTTTTTATTCAGTAAACATCCCTATTACATGGCAAAAATTCAGACTTCTTGGCTACTGTTGAGAAACTCCTGATGGGAAACGCAATAACAGCACGCTGAATCAAACCCGGGGTCTCATTCTCAGTACTCAATAGTCGCGCTTGTGACCACTATGACAACGAGGCCGTTGGAATTTTTATTTTTTTAATGGAGAAATTACAATAAAGGACTCAATAGCATAACCAGCCCTCAACATAGCCACTGCTTGGACACAGACCTCCTCTCTATGAAAGAGATGGGCTACAAGCTACAATCCACCACGCGGGCCCAGTGCGGATTGGTAGATGTCACAAGTCTTCGAATTTTTGGTACTAACACATGCCGGTTTCCTCACGATGTTTTCCCTCACCGCTTTGAGAGCACAAAGAAACATAAATAATTATTGTCATATTCATTAAAAGACAACATGAAAGCATGTATGGAAGTCTTACAATTTCCGTGTTGTCCGCAGGCTTCTAAGATTATGCAATAATACTACATACAGTTAGAAAAGCGTAATATTTAAAGACTACCTCGTTACTCTAGCGGTCGCAAGCACGACTTCTCTGAGCATGAGGTCCTGGTATCAATTCCCAGGTCAGGCATAGTGTTATTGGAATTTTCAATTAGGATTTTTTAAGTAATTCATCATCATCAACAGCCTATTAATGTTCCCACTGCTGGGACACAGGCCTCCTCTCTTTTTGAGAGGGAATGGGCTATAATCTACCACGCGGGCCCAATGCGGATTGGTAGATGTCACATGTATTCGAATTGTTTGGTTCTATGACATGCCGGTTTCCTCACGATGTTTTCCTTCACCGTTTTGAGAGCAGCGGTGATGAAATAAATTACACAAAGTAATGTGCCTGCCTGGGTTCGAACCCACGACCTACTGTTCGTAAGTCGGGGCCGCCACCACTGGGCCACCGCTGCTCCCGCTGCTTTTAAGTAATTACTTTTTTTGGAATCACTTTGCAATCATTTCTATGCAATAGACAAGAATTTTAACGAAGTAAAAACCGTCAAAGAACGCAAAGCTAAGAATTCTAACTATTCACAGTTCTAACTTTAAGAAATTACTTAACTACAGAATAAAAGTCGTATCTTAAATTACCTTTTACTCTAATAATCACTATGAATTGATTATGGCAGATTTCGACCATCTTTACTTAGTCCACTGCTGGACATATGCCTCTCGCATCCAGCGGATCCCCATAACCATCAGGTCATCGGTCCACCTAGTGGGAGGTCGCTGACTATTAACCATTCTGACCCATCGGCCATCCATTCTGTGAGCAATGTGCCCTGCCCACAGCCACTTTGTCAATTCTTCGGATGGAAGGATGTTTACATGACCATTTGTCATGTCATCAATAACTCAAGAATGTAATATATTTTCACAGCAAACAGCTGACCCATATTATTACAAAACTCCCCGTCCATGAAAACAATAAGTAGCGATACAACGACATTGTCACCATGTTTATCTACTGATAAGATACAAGTGCGATATTTCTAATGATAACACTTTATGTAATATATTGTCCTTTGTGAATCTAATTTATTTAGAACAATATAACATAACATTACGAGAGGAGCTCGTGGCTTAATAAGAACTGCCACTCAGGTCGATCTTTAGGTAAAGCTGTGCTTGCCTAGGTCGGTCTGTGGATGGGTGACCGCCCGACATACCGAGTTTCCTCCGTGTCTCGGAAAGCATGTTAAGCTGTTGGTCCCGACTGCCATATATATAGATCTTTGGCAGTCGTTACAGGTAGTCAGTGACCTGAAATTCTGACATCCAGTCTTACCAAAGGCATGGGGTCACAACTCGAACAAATTATAATTAATCTTGAAAAAAACACAATAGATGGCAGCATAGGTAGCAGTAATGAAATTACAGTGCGATCAAATTATCTTGGCAGCTCTGAACTTCGTGCAGGTCATTTTGTTACAACGAATGTTTAAAAGTGTTATGATATTTATTTTATTTGTATTTCTCACTGTTTAAATTAGATATTTTCTGATCGTTTAAGTATTGGTTTATCTGGCAATAACAGTTTTATTCCCAAGTTTACATGCGTAAAATTTCGCAAAGCCTATGTTCAGAGCTGCCAAGATAATTTGATCGCACTGTAACAATCGCTTAAATGCGTTATACGGTAGATTTCGGCCGAAATAAGATTTGCAAAAATCATGTTTAACGCTTATTTATCTATTTACACTCATTTATCACGTTATTTCAACAAAAAAGGTTAAAGGAGGACTTTTACTTCAATTCGTACCCATAGATTGATAAAGTTGTCAAAAGTAAGCCATCTGTAAATCATTTTCTCTAGAGCTGTTTGCAATAGATGGCGTTTTACTCAATTTGCCACCAATAATCGTAACTGTTGTATAATTTTAATTAAATTTAACCATTAAAAAGCATATGTATTACTGTTTATAGAAATATAACACATCTTTTAACATTTCTAAGCGAAATAATTACATATTTTTCTCATTTTACTGAACCCGAAAGTTCCGGAACTACATAACACAAAACGTGAACTCCTAGATGGCGTTGTAAAACTCCAATCTGTGGCAATTAGTGCGACGCTGGTGCTGCCATCTGTTGAAATAATGGAGGAAAGAATATAAAACGAGCAATAAGATGACATGACAGCATATAAGAGGTGTCATTTCTTTGTATGGGATTGGGTATCTGTACGAAGTATTATAATATCTGTGCCAAAGGGTATCGTATTACCTAGTATTAACTGGGTTGTGGAGGTCAGATAGGCAGTCGCTCTGTGTAAAATACTGGTATTCAGCTGCATCCGGTTAGACTGGAAGCCGAATCCAATATAGTTGGGAAAAGGCTAGACAGATGATGATAACATAACATTACGCTATAATATAATCCCCGAAAAGTGAAGCAGGTGTGCCTAACAAGTACACTAACAATTCGCCTATTATGTTTAGGTGATAGGTCCTATGTAAAGGGTGTGAGTCTATTACCATCAACCTGATGAAAAAAACCAATAACACTTTGCCCGACCTCTGCATCGAAGCCAGGACCTCAATTCAAAATCAATCAAAATCAAAACATTTATTTCAAGTAGGCCAGTTACAGGCACTTTTGAATAGTCGAACAAAACTAACTGCGGCACTCAGAGATATCCAACGATCACTCAAGTCGCCACCCAGCAAAGGCCTGACAAACTTTTGTATGACAAATCTGCCAAAACCTTTACCAAGCGACGGCCCAAGCAACCACTGAAGCTCTCCGAGTGCGGCAGTAAACTACTAAACTAAGGAAGCTAAATAAACTAAGCTACAGTCCCAGTCACAAGGCATAATATACTATACACTACAATAAAATAAAAAAATCTGGGAAACCAAACAGTTTGAACTGAATTTTTCTTACCAAAAAGTAATTTTAGAAGGAACCTCTTTTAAATAATAAATAAATGAAAAAAATATGTAAAGTAAATGACATTGGGAACTTTCGGCCCCGCTTTTCGAAAAGTAGCGGATACAAACAAAACCTATCCCAGATGATAGATACTGTTATCCACTTTATTGCTGTGCATTTCATTTTTCTGTGACATATGGGAACATTCAGAAAATAAGGTTTCAATACTTTGGTACTTTTACTTGTACATTTCACATTACACCTTTTTTTTGGGTCTGGAATATCATCAAATGACTTCTCCCGCTCTGGCCAGAGCGGTATGGAGTGTCAGACTTCTACTGACTAAAAACCACCCATGTTCTTTCTTTCTTGTTCTTTCTTCTTCTTTTACAGCAACGAACATTTGAGATCAAATAGCAATTACGAGGGTGTCGAAGTGGGTCGAAAATAAGACACTGGTAAGAGATAATAATAATAATAATAATCTGTGGCTCGAGTGTCAAAGTGACAAGTCAAATTTTTTTCTGTGTCCGATTTTAATATTAAAATTTAACGAATTTCCTCAATAAAACCGGCCCATCAATCCTGGAAACCACTCATCCATCAGCAAACAATGAGAAAGAAAAAAAAAACCGTTTTACTGGACTGAAAATATACCACCGAAAATGAAACAGACACAACAGAAAATAATGTCGAAATAAAGTCACCAATGCTGACCAGACGCCGAGCAAGACTGCAGCAGGCACACCCACCATCTCCGGGCTCGTCGCTCAGCTCCGCCTCGCAGCCGCCGGGACGCGCCACATCCGTGAGCGCCGTGTCACCGGTAGCTGCAGTTGCGTCGAGCTCGAGCGATGAGTTTTTCTCCCCGTCGTCGTCGATACCATCACCGCCGCCATCACCATCACCACCGCGGCGCGGACGACGAGGAAGAGGACGGCCACCAGCGGGCCTGGGACCTCGAGGCCAACCGGCCCCGAACAGGGTCCCCGCTGCCGGTGGAAATGTGTCGCGCATGAGATGGACTCAGTCCATAAATGAGAACGTCATGCGCGCATATTATGGGGCTACAGAGGGAGGAAACAACCTGACCGCGTACCGTGTTCGGATGCTCTCTCTGTTTCAGGTGCTTGAGCCAGTTGTCAACGTGTCGGCGCAACGATTGTCGGATCAGGTACGGGTCATCCAGCGTAATCGTATGTTGGATGACACTGTGCTTGGTCGCCTGCGAACTGAAATGCAGAGTAGCCATGTCATTGCTACACCGTCGCAGGCTGTGGTACCTCCACAGTCTACAACAACAACAACATCTAACCACGAAAACGACGTGAGTAATGGCATGGTTACTGATGTAAGTACCCAGTGCAATGAGGAAATAAGGAGTACTTTGGAGGGTGCGGTTCGGGAATATCGCTTCATGAATCCCGAACTTAGACCGCGTTTACCTCGTTTGCCCATGCACAATAAAAATAGGGCGCTGGTGGCTGTTCTGGATTCGCAGTTGTCAAGCTATTTTGACAATTGCGAAAACCTTACTGATGCTCATTCAATCCTGTATTGCGCGGCTGTAACGGCATGTCGTGTAGCTCATGTCAAATTTCCAGATGACAGAGCTACACGACCGAAAGCAGCTGTACCAGCGTGGCAGTGCAGGATTGAACGACGCATTACTGAGGCCAGAGCATTCATCGGCAAACTCATCTGCTTCCAGGAGGGCAACAGTCGCCCTCGAGTGATGCGTTTTGTGAGGCGGGCATTTGCGGGGACTGATATCAGTCCTCGAGACTACATGTTCCGTATCACAGAACGCATTGACTTCTGGAAGCAGAAAGTGTGTGCATGGGCAAGCCGTATCCGTAGGTATAAGCGAAGGGTGGAGCGATACACTCAGAATCGCACATTCCAAAGGGATGAAAGGTGGGTTTATAGGGCTTGGGAGCGACGGGACCAAGGTGTGGCTGACACGCTCCTGCCGGATGATGACGCCATGTGTTCGTTCTGGCGCAGCATCTGGTCGGTGCCTGTCAGCCATACTGAGGGTGAATGGACTCGAGATGTCGAGCGAGCGTGTGATCCAGTATCAGAAATGGGGGCAATCACTATCAGCCCCCAAGACGTTGCTCGTGCAGTCCGTCCGTTGCCTAACTGGAAATCTCCAGGGCCGGACGGACTGCACAATTTCTGGATCAAGTGGATAACAAGATCGCACGCTCGCCTGGCAACCCTTTTCCAGTCAGCCCTAGAGTCAGGGTCGCTGCCCGAATTCCTGACAACAGGTATAACCCACCTGCTCTATAAATCAGGTAGTACCGCGGAACCCAAAAATTATAGACCGATTACTTGTCTTCCGACAGTCTATAAAGTTCTTACATCCATTTTGAGAACCAAAATTAACAAACACATTGATGACAATTCTATCATGTCTACTTCTCAAGATGGATGTAGGAACGGGTCCCGTGGTACGAAAGAGCTACTCCTTATTGATATGGCCATTAGCCAGCAGGTTCGCCGTTCCCGAAAGGATTTGTCGACATGCTGGATAGACTATAAGAAGGCCTATGACTCGGTGCCACATACATGGCTCATGAGGGTGCTAGAGTTGTATAAAATTGATACAACCCTGCGCACCTTCCTGATGTCGTGTATGGGGCAATGGAGGACAGTTCTTCGCTATCCAGGGTGTCGACAAATCCAGAGGAATAGCGAGCCGATAAGGATAGAGCGAGGTATATTTCAGGGTGACAGTTTGAGTCCTCTTTGGTTCTGCTTAGCCTTGAATCCTCTTAGCACGCTGCTGGAGGATTCAGGTGTAGGCTATCGGTTGAAGAGAGATGGTCAGGTTATATCTCACCTCCTTTACATGGATGACCTAAAACTTTTTGCCCCCAACGATTTGCAACTGATGGAGCTACTGAAGGTTACTGAAGCTTTCAGTAGCGCCATCAGGATGGAATTCGGGATGGAGAAGTGTGCGGTCATGCATGTAAAACGAGGGGGGATTGTGGAATCCGTGGGAACCCAGCTCACGGATTCCATAAATCTTAGATCCCTCTCAGCAACCGAAACCTATAAGTATTTGGGTATGTCGGAAGCGCTGGGCATCAACGTTGCCGACATGAAGCAATCGTTGAGGGAGCGCTTCTTTGGCCGCCTGAGAAAGGTATTTAATAGTCTTTTATCAGGCGGAAATAAGGTGCGTGCCTTCAACGGTTGGGTCATGCCGGTTTTGATGTACTCTTTCGGCATACTCAAATGGACTCAAACAGAGCTAGACGCCCTGGATAGGCGGGTTCGTTCATTGTTGACGACATATCGAATGCATCACCCACGTTCTTCGGTTATGAGGCTGTATATCCCGCGGAAGTGTGGGGGTCGAGGCTTTTTAAATGCTAAGACTCTCCACAATCGTGAGATATGCAGTCTCAGGGAATATTTCCTGGAAGCCGACGTGGGGATGCATCGAGATGTTGTCGCGGTGGACACGGGCCTCACCCCGCTCTCCTTGGCTAAAGAGAACTGGCGCAAACCTGTAGTGCTTGACACTAACGACCGCATGGAGGTATGGCAGAGCAAGGAGCTCCACGGACGCTTTTTCCGGGCCCTGCACGGGTCCGATGTAGACTTCTTGGCGTCCGTAGCCTGGCTACGTTCCGGGGAACTCTTCGGAGAAACCGAAGGTTTTGTCTGTGCAATTATGGACGAAGTTATGATGACGAATAACTACCGGAGATTTATTGTGAAGGACGGTACGGTTGACATATGTCGGGCATGCCACCGTCCGGGCGAATCAATCCGTCACATTATCTCCGGGTGTTCTCGTCTGGCTAACGGAGAATACTTGCATAGACACAACCTTGTAGCCAGGATTATCCATCAGCAACTTGCTCTGAAATACAACCTTGTGGAATCGGAGGTGCCGTACTACAGGTATGTGCCCGACCCAGTTCTCGAAAATGGCAGTATCACATTGTACTGGGATCAATCCATCATCACTGACAGGACTATTGTAGCCAATAAGCCTGATATAGTGGTGGTGGATCGATCAGAGCGGCGCGCAATGATTGTTGACATAACGGTTCCGCATGACGAGAACCTCGTGAAAGCTGAGAAAGATAAACAAATCAAGTATCTTGACTTAGCTCGCGAGGTTGTCGACATGTGGGATGTGAACTCAGCAATCATTGTGCCGATAGTCGTTACAGCCAATGGCTTAATTGCCAAGAGCCTCGAACAACATCTAAGGAGGCTCTCGTTAGGCAGCTGGATCAAGGGCTTGATACAGAGAGCGGTACTCCTGGATACGGCTCGTATTGTTAGGAGGTTCCTTTCTCTGGAGCCCTGACCGCCGGTAGCTTGGACCCTGTTCCCGATACCGGTGGGCTACAATTTTTTATATTTTTAAATGTTTTTTTTTTATTGTTTTTATGAGAAATATTTAAAAATGTAATAAGTTTGTGTAAAGCTAAATAAAGGAAATAATAATAATATTCCACAACTATCACACAACGCCATCTAGTCCCAAGCTAAGCAGAGCTTGTGTTATGGGTACTAGACAACTGATAAACATACTTATATATTTCTAAATACATACATATTATAGATAAATTACACCCAGACACAGAACAAATGATCGTGCTCATCACACAAACATTTGTCCTGGGTGGGAATCGAACCCACGACCTCCGGCATAGCAGTTAGGGTCACTAACCACTAGACCAACAGGCCAGTCCAGAGATCGCATCCGGTCACGTAATGTGCGTCTGAAACAGTATTATATTTACATTTTAATTGATACTACTCAAGAAGAAGAGAAGGAATACGTAGCTATTATTGTTCCTGTATCCATGGCCGCCGCATAGTGGGGTGTTGTGCACATATTGCGAGTATGTTAGACTACGTGTACCTTTCATGGACCAGACATGAAGATTGAAGATGTCAATCTTGCGCCAGCTGCCTTTTGGACAATATTATTATCATAGATTATGAAATTCTGAAGGCGGGTGGCAAACCAGTCCTTAAGACCCTACAGAAGTTATTTTATTCCGTCATACTCGAGGAGAAAACGCCACAGGCTTGGTGCAGGGGTGTGGTGGTGCTCTTCTTCAAAAAGGGTGACAATGCCCGGTTGAGGAACTATAGGCCTATCTCACTTCTAAGCCATGTCTACAAGTGGTTTTCAAGAGTCATCTCGAATCGTCTCGCACGCAGGTTTGACGATTTCCAGCCTCCCGAACAAGCCGGATTCCGAAAAGGCTTCAGTACCGTAGACCACATACATACGCTGCGGCAGGTTATACAGAAGACCGAAAAAACCTGCCTCTCTGTTTAACGTTTGTGGACTACAAGAAAGATCGAGACTTGTGCTGTACTGCAGTCTCTCCAACGGCGCCAAATCGACTACCGGTACATCGAGGTGTTGAAGTGTTTGTACAAAAACGCCACCATGTCAGTCCAACTTCAGGACCAGACCTCGGAACCTACCCTTCTGCAGCGCGGTGTGAGACAGGGAGACGTCATTTCTCCGAAACTGTTCACCGCTGCATTGGAGGATGTCTTCAAGGTTCTGGATTGGAGAGGACTTGGCATCAACGTCAACGGCGAGTACATCACTCACCTTCGGTTTGCCGACGATATAGTGGTCATGCATGGCTGTGACCATGGAAGACCTCAGTAAAATGCTCGATGACCTTTTTTTTTAATAACTCCTCCCGCTCTTGGGCAGAGCGGAAGAGAGTGTCAGACTTCTACTGACTTAAAAGCACCCATGTTCCTTCTTCGCCCTTGTGCCGAGGCCGCGTTATGCCTTTCGATAATCCGCAGCCCCGACGGGTGTCGGCCCTTGCGGGCCCCTCCTTGCTGACGTTTTTTTGAGGCGCGCGTGGAACACAAACGCGCCGTGTCGACACGGTCTGTTGTCGTCATAAGACAACCGGACGGCGAGCTAGCCCGTTCTCACCGTCCACAGGCCCGCGTCTACGGTGGCCGGAAGCCATCACGTGGCCCCCGACGCCCGGAGCGTCTCCCGCGGCGGCTGGGACGAGAGGTTCTCTTCCTGCTTCGCAGAAGGAGGCAACGGCGTCCCATTACTACTCGCCCCGGACCATGGCTTGCGGGCGGGCCGGGCGCGAGAGGTAGCCGCCGCCGATCGCCGCTACGAGAACACGGCGGGGCTCCGCCCAAGCAGGGCACACCTCCACAGTGTGCGCCACCGTGTCCTCCGGTCGATCCTCGCAGTGGAAGCATCCGGGCGTTTCCGCCCGCCTGATTCGGTACAGGTACCTCCCAAAACATCCGTGTCCGGTGAGGACCTGCGTCAGACGGAAGGTGAGCGCGCCGTGGTGCCGTGGTCTCTAACCACTCCTCAAATGCTTGATGACCTCAGTGGAGCTTCCGAAAGAGTGGGTCTTAAAATGAACATGGACAAAACCAAGGTTATGTTGAATTTTCATATACACCCACTCCTATCAACATCAGAGACTCTACGCTCGAAGTTGTGGACGATTATGTCTACCTGGGACAAACGGTCCAGTTGGGTAGATCTAACTTAACGTAGCCCGAAGAATCGTCAGACTTAAGTGGCAATGGGCAGGGTACATTGCTCTCAGAACGGATGGCCGATGGGGCCGAAAAGTTCTGGAATGGCGACCGCGAACCGGAAGACGTAGCGTTGGAAGGCCTCCCACTAGGTGGACCGATGGCCTGGTCACACCTGGGGGAGGCCTATGTCCAGCAGTGGACGTCTTTTGGCTGAAATGATGAATGCTGATGATGAGATTATGATAAATAATAAAAGCCTATTATTATATACCTCCTCTGTCTATTCAGCTTTTGTTCAAGGTTTTATAGTCACGCCGCTAGACGCGCCGCTGGGCTCTTGAACAGCGGTGCACTGTCAAACGAGATTCCGCTGCTGTGAGACAGTCGTGTACAATATGAACGGTAATGTATACAAATATCTTACGGCGCGTCTCAACGGCGTCACACTAAAACGCATACTGGCCGTAGAAGCGCACAAGCGGCGTGCGCTTCGGCTGCGCCAGAGAACAGCGCGCGTTTAGTGAACCGGCGCTGCTCAAGCTAGTTATTCTGCGATGCAAAACAACATAAAAAGTAAAAAAAAAAAACATTTAAGACATTAAATATTTCCAACTTAGACTCATCCTACCTCAGAATTCCCATATGTCACAACATAGCGCTTTAAGGAAACATACATACAGGTCTAAAACTTTCAAATAAATTCCGTTTCATCTCTGTCCGCCGTGGGGATCTTTCCCATAGTAAAGTTCCCAATGTCCTTTGACAGTTGTGACGTAAATACGAAACCATGCAGAGTGATCAGGTTCACGTCAAGGTAAAATTTATTATAATTTCTTCTTTACTAAAAAAATCTATTAGGTGTGTTGTGGATTCAAATAGAAAATGCATTGAGCTGAAGCTAATGCTAAATTACCTACGTAATTCATGTATTTTCATCACATTTTACGAACATAATCTTGGGTGTATAGCATACCATACATTGCGACTAATTGCTCAAAGAACATCTTACTTGTGATGTATATTATTCTATACACTGCCAACTAATGGGTGGTGGTGATGTCAGTATTATAATTTGAGTTTGATGATAATACGTTGACGTTTTCTACTTGCTAGGCATTAGTTTATTATTTTTTTCTTGCATGGTGTGGCCCGTACTTGCATGCTTGCTTTTAACTTTGTTCTAGCCTGGACAGCGCAGTCGGCGTAGACGTATACTAGCACTAGTTTCGAAATAAAATGTTGGAAGTAGCCGAAGTTGTGATGCAACAAGCAATGAAGAAGAAGTAAACAGTTGCGACTCATCCCCTGCTTCATCTATAAATTCATCGTTAGAAATACTTAACTGCATTAGCCTAAAACCAATAGTTATGATTCCGATATAAAAAAACGCAGATCAAGATTCTCTATAGATTCTCCATCCACACCTGGAATTCACAGATTTTTGAAGCCATGAAACTATACCCGATACCTGTTAGATCCACCACCACTCACACCTGTTATTTTCTTTTTGGAAAGTCAATAAAATCAACTAAAGAATATATAATTGACTTGATTGAAATTGCTATCATGAAGTAATTTGACAACAGGCCTGTTGCCTTGGTTAGCTTACATATCGATGCTTACCCCATCTAAAAAGTAAAGAAATTCCTTATGGAATAAGCAGGACACCTATACGTACCTTCCCAACAAATTGTGACACCCTATATAATAGTCATATGGCTGGAGTAGATAGAGAATTTTGTGACACTATCATAAGCACATGAGTGGAGTAGATCTAACTGCTATGATGCATCCGAATTGCCTTGGATCGGACTAAAATAAGATACATCGTCGGTACTTTAACATATTTTCTCCATTATTTGACATATGTATCAACAACGGCTTCTTCGCCGCCACCATCACCGATCAAACGAAAATGATGACGATATACGAGGTGTACGCTGGTCTTACAGGAAGCAACCGACAAATGGCTAAAATTTCAGTACAGAATTTGGTGACTAAAGAGAAAAAGTAAGGAAACCAACTACTGAAAGGCCCATAGATGCTTTCAGGTATGGCGCTGTAGATCACTGGCTGAAACACCGAGTATCATAGGTGCAAATAATGCAAAAATGACCCGGTTGCCTAGTACAATATCAACCTTTGTTACGTGGCTAATAGAAATTGTTTTGCTGCTTTTCAAGAGCACTGATATAATTATTTTATTGTATTTTGAAAGCATATTTTGTCGTTGTATTATTTTGATCAAGCTATGTCCAAAGTGTATTTTGTATATTATGCTATACGCTCCTCACACATGCGAGTTACTAACGTCGGTAGCAATGTATAGTATAATATACACTAATTATCTCAGATAATATGCTAATTAATATAAAATATTTTATTATTTTTATATTGTGAATGTGAGGACCATGTGGGTCTTTCTCTAATTTTAACTATTGTCTGACAGTTTGAGTACTATAAGCGACCCACCCAAATGTCCTTTCTTTGGTATTGTTCGTCGTGACGTTGAGCTCCTTGAGTTATAAGTCGTGCTCCACGATAATTGACAAATGCTTGCACTGACTGGACGGGTCCACTCAAATCTGTGTGGTACTTTATTCAAAAGACCATCTCAGACACTAATCTGCATGATCTTCATGTATTTTATTATTTTCATATTGTGAATGTGAGGACCGTGTGGGTTTTTATTTAATTTTAACGATTGTTTGGCAGTTTGAGTACTTTAAGCGACCCACCCAAATGTCCTTTCTTTGGTATTGATCGTCGTGACGTTGAGCTCCTTGAGTTATAAGTCGAGCTCCACGATAACTGACAAATGCTTGCACTGACTGGACGGGTCCACTCAAATCTGTGTGGTGCTTTCTTCAAAAGACCATCTCAAACACTAATCTGCATAGTCTTCATGTGTGTATTATACCAAGATTATGTTTGCACCTTGAACATATTGTAAACCCAAACGATTTTAAAAGAGTGTCCATGAAGTTTCTTGCCATTCTTCTCATGAGACCAACGCTTTGGAATTGGCAACTACAGTACACTCACGAGTTATTATGCCTTGTGACTGGGACTGTAGCTTAGTTTATTTAGCTTCAGTAGTTCAGTAGTTTACTGCCGCACTCGGAGAGCTTCAGTGGTTGCTTGGGCCGTCGCTTGGTAGGGGCTTTTGGCGGTTTTGTCATACAAAACTATGTCAGGCCTTTGCTGGGTGGCGGCTTGAGTAATCGTTGGATATCTCTGAGTGCCGCAGTTAGTTTAATTCGACTATTCAAAAGTGCCTGTTACTGGCCTACTTGAAATAAATATTTTTGACTTTGACTTTGAATTAGATTTTTTTCACTATTTTTTCTAAACTTGATAAGTCTATTAATCATAATCTGGTATAATTTTGATATTTTATTTCGATAAAGCATCGTGCGACTTTAAGGGTTAACAAAAAATAAAACCGACTTCAAAAAAAAAACACAAAAAGTGAAAAATAAACTTTAGAAGAAAAATCAGTTTCTGAAGTCGGTGGCAAAAAATGAAATCAAACAAACAAAAGTCACCGACTTCAGAAACTGATTTTTCTTCTAAAGTTTATTTTTCTCTTTTTGTGTTTTTTTTTTTGAAGTCGGTTTTATTTTTTGTTAAAAAGTTTTTTAAATCATATTGTTACAAAACTTTGGTTACATCATTCATGTTGTGATGGTATTATTATGTGAGATGTAGCAAGATGTTTAATATCTACCTGAGGTCCTGGGCTCGATGCCGAGGACCTCGACATATTATTATAACTCAAGGAGCTCTGCGTTACGACGAACAATGCCAAAAAAAGACATTTGGGTAGGTCGCTTATAGTACTCAAACTGCCAGACGCGCAGTATAAATCTTCTGCATGAACCGTTTGTATTTCCGCAGACAACCAACGTGTTCGAAGCGCATACTTCATCTGGCACATCTGTAGCTTATTATTAACACAATTTTTACTATGTTTACTATTTGTTTACAAAGCACCATGATCACGGGTAAACATCCCATTTTCAGTGTTAATGATAAAATCAAAAGTTATTTATTCAAACTAGGCTGATAATCAGCGCTTTTCGAGCGTCAACATTTATTTACAAGAGACATTCCCCCAAAACACCTACCCTTCGACACTTCCTAGTGTTTTTGCTGGGTAAATGTTAGTGGCCAATGGCCATGTCAGTTTACAAACTTACATCTTAGATATCTGCCATCTGCCACTCACCTTAGTATGCAAGAAGCTCAAACTCTTATTGACGTTCTCAATCTTATGCACTCTCATACGACCGTTGTTGGCTTTGGGCAGGCGCTCCCCGCTGATGATCTCCAGCAGTTTGAGCAGCCTCCGACCGTCTGCTAGGTCTACGAATAGGTCGTCGACCTCCATCCGCACCTGGAAAGACAAGATGAGATTTTAGTAAGAAATTATGATCCAGAAGAGTCTCTAGGTACCCTGAAAGGGAGACGAGATTTCTATGTGAAAAATTCGGTAATACATAAGAATCTCTTTCTTTGAGCAACTTTTTAGATAATTGATCCTGTTAAGATTCAGTCTAAGCGATACGGAAAAAATCTTAAGCAATGTTATTCTGGTAGAGTGACCGTCGGTCTACCAAGTCATAGTTCTCGACTTCGAAGCCAAGACATACCTACACCTCTAATTTTTCGGAATCATTTGCGTTTTGCATAATTATTACTTGCTTTGGTGAAAGAAAACATCGTGAGGAAACAACCAGAGAAATATTTCTTGCCGGTATGTAAAGCCAAGTTCGAGGACCACGAGCAAAAACAAACACGACACGAAAAACAAAACACGATAAAGAAAGAAAGGAGTTTTAAGGGTAAACAAGCCAACGGCACGAACTAGTTGGTGGGCGGGGCTAAAATGCATGCTATTTCATCCGACATCACGAGCGAAATGCATAGAGCGAAAGAGACACAACTAAAACGGGCGCGCGAAATTTTCTATGCAGACCTTTGGTATATTTGGTTTCATGAAAAATCTATTGAATGTATCTGTTCAAAATCAAATTATTTAAATTTTTTAATAACTAATCTATGTCCGTATGGTTTCACTTTTTTCTTTTTCATACTATATACGTTACTTATTTACGCCCAAAGATGAGTTAAAATCAGTGCTAAAATATGAAAGTTTTGACGTTCATAACTTCCAAATCAATATTTTTTTTCCAATTCTGCTTCCATACAGACCTAGATAATGATAAGACCAGTAGATACAATTTTTAATTTTGAACCTACACCGTCAAACAGAGGAGTAATCACCTTCATAAGTTTGTATGGAAGAATGACTGGCTTGTTCAACCTTAAGAATGCTATTGCTCTCACAAAGGGATAAGGGCAGAAGAATGATGATGATGGCTGCTTTCACAAAGGTGTCAATTAAATCAAAGCCCAAAGCTCCAAATTAGTGTCAATTTATCACTGATTTTTATCGAATTAAAGTCAAGTGGCAATATGCAACGATTGATTAATTGATCCAGTCCCTTGCAGTCAGTCAATAACCTAACCGTTTTATTTTATAATATTTACAACTAGCAACCCGCCCCGGCTTCGCACTCATGCAATGTACTACATATAAACCTTCCTCTGGAATCACTCTATCTATTGCTGATTAGCTAAGCGTACGACAGGGGAAAGGCGATGAATATTTGTCAAAATCTGCTGTCCGGTCGCTTCATATTGTCCGCACCTTTACGAACGGGCAAAGCCGCGGGCAACAGCTAGTGATCAAATAAATCAATTGTATCGGCGTCAATTTAGATAAAACAATTGTTAGTAATAGTTTTGACCTTCCACCTCTTAACCTCGGATGATATCATAGTTAGATTCATAATATTTAAGTATCTAATGTGAAATGATTTGATCTTTTAAACAAATGAAATCGAAGTATTTGTTTTTTTTTTTTGTTTTCTGACGACTTAGTTCTCATCGCGGTAAAAACCTGGAGGCTGGCACATGCCCGTGGAGAGTGGAGATTAGCACAAGAAAATAGAAGCCTATACCCAGAGCATTGGGTGAATTCAGGCTGTGGATAATGATATGTCTGTCTTCAATTTAAAAATAACAGCTATTTACTGAATCTTTATAAAAGTATTTAATATACGGCAGGGCTCAGTCAGGGATCAGTGGAAATCAGGTTTTTTCCTACTCCTGCGCTATTATTTTGGGATTAAGTCATAACCAACAGCACAAAAAAGTAGGGTTGAGGTAGATGGGCAAGAAATTCACTACGTCGATGAGTACATTTATTTGGGCCAGCTAGTTTCGTTCTTCGAAAACAGGCAAGACAGAGAAATCTAACGCCGTGTCGAGAACACCTGGAAGAGCAACTGGTCCATGAAGTCGCTGATGAAGGGTGACCTAACTCTATCCCTGAAGCGCAAACTCATCGACATGTGCATTCTGCCCATCCTAACCTACGGTGCTCAATCTTGGTCCCTAATAGGTTGGTATATAATAATTAGGATCAACTTGCAGGTTTCTTTGTTTACATAATTCTTAATTAATAGGTTATTTCTCGTTAATAGGCGATAATTGATTATTGGCTACAAGAGTGATATCTTTCGTTCTACATTAATTATTGAATCAAAGCAATGTTAGTCATTAATAAATGGTATTTTACATTGTTTATTGTTAGATACTTTTGTTTATTACTGATTGTGTCTGTAGTAAATCTTAAATTTAACTGACACCTTGCTATTGTATCGAGTCTGGTTCTTCTAACCAACCAAAGAGACAGATGTGTGCTGGTAAGTTTGTTCCGCCACTTCTTCTTTCCTGCTAAACACTAGGAAGTGTCGATGGGTGCGTTTTGGGGGACTGACTTAAAAAAAATTAAATAGTAAAGTAAAGTAGTAGTCAGCGAGCAATGGAGCGTAGTATCCTCGGAGTCAAGCTTACTGACCGAATAAGGAACTCGATACTGCGTTCCAAAACTCAAATTGCCGACGTAGGTCAAACGGCTGCCAAGCTTAAATGGAATTGGGCTGGCCACATCTGCCGCATGCCGGAGGAGCTATGGGCTAAACTAACCACACAATGGGTCCCAAACAGCAGCAAACGGCAACGCGGCAGGCCCAGAAGAAGATGGCGGGACGAAATCGACTCTTTTTGCAAGGATTGGCAGTTAACATCATTGGATAGGGATAAGTGGAAAGAGGGAAGGGACTAGGGAGGCCTTTGCCCTGCAGTGGGACACAAATGGCTGATAATAAAGTAAAGTAAATTTTTGACGTTCGAAAAGTGCTGATTATCAGCCTAGTTTGAATAAATGACTTTTGATTTTGTAGAAGTAGGGTAATAACAATTTAACATAACAAAACGTCACGCCTGTAATCTCCAAAGAGTTTAGCAGAAGTGTATCTAACAGCTCACCCGTATTTCGCCACTTACGTTTAAGTCCCATGTAATAGGGGGCGAGCCTATTGCCATCAACCGGACACAAAACCAGGCTCGGTGGCTGCTATTGAGAAATTATATACTTAAACCTTCCTCGAGAACCACTCTATCCATTGATGAAAACAGTATGAAAATCGGTGCAGTAGTTTTTGAGTTTATCGCGAACAAACAGACAGACAGACACGGCGGAGAACTTTGTTACCCGACTGCGGCGAAGCCAAAAGGTAGGGTAATGATTTTTTTATAATATGTATTGATATTGCAGCCCACAACGCTGTTCACAGATTAATTACTATGGGTTATGTAAACAGTGAAAATGTTGCAATTCATTCAATTGATAGAAAGCCTTTTCTACTAAGTACAGAAGATACATTTTAATATCAAGTAATTGTCGAGTAAATAGGACATTACGTGAGCGAACAATAACATAATTATAATAACAGCAATACCAATAAATTAAATTATAAATAACTCAGAGATATATCGAGAAAATAACGCAATCAGCAATGACGAATTGATGACACAACTATGTACATAGCTATACTAATAAAATTTAACTGTCTGTTTGTAATTTTAAATTAACTTAACAGCTTTTTACTTATTAAATATGCGCATAACTTTGTGTAAGTGCTTAATTTATTTCATCTCCACTGCTCTCATAACGGCGAAGGAAAACATCGTGAAAAAAATCTTGGAACCAAAAAAAAAGACATGTGACATCTACCAACCCGCACTGGGCCGCGGGGTGGATTATAGCCCATCCCTCTCCTAGAGAGGAAGCCTGAGTACTCTGGTTGAGTCCCTGCCGTGGGAACAATATAGGCTGATGATGATAGTGATGACAGGTTGGGAGAGACACCGACGCAAATAACGGATTTTTCCGTCACGATTTTTTCACTAGCAGCCACGGAGACATAACTAGCGAAATGTGGATGTACTTAATGGGTACACCTCTGCCTAATTCTTAAAACACCGAAGAAAGTGATCATTTATATACACACATGAGTTCGAAAAATCTGAGGAAATCGAACTCGAGGCCTATGACTTGTCAGTCCGACGCGCGACGGTCACATTACTAGGCTAGCATTGCTTTTATAGTGGATTGCAACAAGCTGACAATAAAAAATCAAACAAAGCAGGGGCGGATCTCTAGTTTTAAATCACTAAAATTGAAAACCTGTGTTGAAAACGCAATCAGTACTGAATGACGAATTGTTGACACATTTATTTTAATAGAACATTGTGTCATACATGCTGTGCATACATGTATCTAGTATCTCGTTATGTCTGTTATTTAGTATGTATGTGCTTATACTTAGTTAGTCACGTTTTTGTTAGGTAAATAGGTATCTTGGTACTTTGTTTTGTGTAAGTGCACATATCCTGTGAAATAATAGCGTCGTAAATTTTATTGTAGTCTTACAGAACTGTTTATTTATTTTTGTGTAGCCGTTATCCGCGACTTCAGTCGCAGAAAACGTTACCAAAATATTTGTTTTATTTCACTTCTGTGTGCCACTGCTGGGCAAAAGCTTTCCTCCTCTCTTTACAAAATCTCTCTGTCCTGTGCAATAATTTGGCCATGTTCGCCCCGCAAACATTCAACACTACCATTACCGATTTTTTTTTCTAAAATAAATGTACCCTATATTACTCTGTTTAAAATCAGCCATCCGCCAGAAGTCCCGTGAAAATCGGTTCAGCCTTCGGAAAAGACTGACTGTCTCGCGGTGTATGCGCTGTTTTGAGCGAGACAACGAAGCGATTCGTAGAGATATCTAAGTGCGATAGTGACCAGTAATTCAGTAGTGTGTTTGTGATGGTGTTTAGTGATTGATTACTGAAGTTATTTGTGAATCGGGAGTATTTAATTTATTCGATACCCAGCTGTTATTTTGAAATTACGAACAGACTTACTTCAAATGTAGAGATTTGTCAAAGTAAAACCAAGTTCCATACCTTCTGCAAGAACGAGTTGATCCATTTCGTAAAGGTCTTCTTCTGTATATGTAGTCGTTCCTCCTGAAGGGCTTTGATGCGGCCCTGCTCGAACTTCAGGGCGTCCTCGCGCTGTGTCATGTTAGTACGTTGCTGTACTGCCGTGGCGTAACCTCCTGGCTCATACTGTTGCCCTGGTAACAGAGAAAAAAAGAGGGTTAAAAATGTGGTCATCATCAGTCTATAATGTTCCCACTGCAGGGACTCAGGCCTCCTCTCCAGAAGAGGGAATGGCCTATAATCCACCACGAGTACCCAGTGCGGGTTGGTAGATAAAAATGTGGTACATAAATATAACATCACGCGTGTCTGTGGCCCTGGTACCAGAGAAAATGGAGGTTGCAAAATGTGGTATAACATAACAAGAGATCAAGTCTAATCCCCGAAGGGTTAGGTTAGATGTAGCTAGGGTGTAAAGTTCCTCATCCCCCATAGAAAAGGGAGGATCCTCCGACCAGACGGGTGTTGGTCTGGTGGGCTAACTGCCCAACATAATGTGTCGAGATTTTCTATACGTGCTAATGTCGCAGATAACTTTGATTGGGCGATGTAGGACATGTCATTTAGTTCACATGTGTTGTGATAGATGTCGCTGTCGCCACAACTGCATCCAATGTCTAGAGGACACGGCGCGGCATACGCTGACAGAATGAACCTCATGAAGGAGCCGCTCCGTGCCTCGGGCGAAGGTCGGGAGCGCAGAGTCGTGGAATGCGGTGATCTGGAGTCTGGAGGCTGCGGAAACGTTGAGAGTGGTCGAAAACACTCTCCCGACCAGCAGCAAACGTACCGGGCGCCGTTGGAGGGCGCTTAACGCCCTATTTCAGCGTCCCTAAGCAGGTCCAGAGAGACGGCAGACTTGGGGATGTCCGAAACCCGTTCAGTGCGCGCTCCTCACTCCCTCCGCTGACTTGGGGAGCACCGGCTCTAGCCGGGGATTGTGGAGTGTGTGTGCCTACTGCCTACCCATGATCCCGGTACAAGTGTGGGAAAGGAACGCCGGGGTGGTATATTGACAAAACTTAGTTAGCTGCACAAATATACACGATATAAGAGCAAGAATTGCAAAAGTGATAAAACATTATTCAGACATATTCTCGCAATTTCTTCTAAAACTCACCATATTTTCTGGAAGGCTGGTAATCCTGATAGGAATAAACACTGACGTTACTCAGTTGCCGCTGCATTTTTGTGACGCGGCAACACTCAGCACAAAGTTCTCATTAGGTTAGCAGCACTGGACGCCACAGATTAACTACACTTCACACTTTTTTATTTCAATGGCTTTTTACCTGAGATAGAACTTTTTTGTTAGTTATTTCGAATTAATATAATATTTGGATACTTTGGCCGTTCTATTTTTGATAGATTCGTGAAGTAATACTTCGGTTAAGTAAGAGATTTTATATCGATCAAGTTTTAGCTAGTGGCAGAATGAGGAAAATGTTGAGTATGATTGTAGATGGCTATAAAAGTCGAGAAACACCAAAGAAACGACGGATCGACTGTGTGAAGGGTAACATGGCTAGGGGGAGATGAGAACTGAGATAACGAGTAATATAATAGAGAAGTACGAAAGAAGAAGATATTATGCTGCGCCGCTGCGCCGACCCCCAGTAATTGAAGGTCAATATGGTGTCTTCTTGTTCTCTAGGTAGGGTCTACTTGTACAGCACAGCTGGGCCGCAAAATCGATTATACACATAATTTCTTTACGCTCCCTTAGGGTGACCCTGGCGCAGACAGCCATACTGCAGTAACTTTAACCTTGCATTACAGTCATGAGCGGAAATCAATGGTTTATGTCAATTAACGTGCTAATTAATGAGTGCGGCGACTGAAGTGAATTCTTTGTTTTGTCTTGCTATACTTGAAATGAGGGGATAGATGGGTTTAGTTTTTTTAGAGATATATAGGTACATGTATGGACCTACTGTTAGTTCGGTTTTCATAAAATAACAGGGGTTAAAAAAAAAAGTAAAAACCTTAAACCCGACTACGACAAAAAGCCGTAGTCACACGGTATTAAAGTGTTTAGGTTGGTACCTATAACGTGTGACTAAGGCTTTTCATTCATAGCCAGTCAAAATCATAACCCTCCTTTGGCTTTGCCGTAGTCGGGTAAAAAAATCTCCTCCACCCTTTCGCTCTGGGTAGAGCCGAAGGGAGTGTCAGGCTTCTGCGGACTAAACCACCCATGTTCCTTTTTCAGCCCTTGTGCCGAGACCGCGGTATCTCTTTCGAACAACCCGCAGTCCCGACGGGACCTACTGTTAACCTCAACCTGCCCTGAGGATAGAGACGAGGCCGTTGCCCCACAAACTATGGGACACTTGATATCGTATCCTGCCTGTCCTGTTTTTTGCACATTACAGGAACTGATTGAGGCTACTGAAAGTGCCAAAATCGTCGCCAAATTTTGGGCCGTCTCAATTTGAATTGTCATCGACACGCTAAGAAGAAGGGCGACGATTAAAAGAGCTAACCCAAAAGAAGCCTTAATTAATATTAATTCGCGATTTAAATAGATATTATTATCATACTAGCTGAGCCCATCGACCTTCGCCCACGTGAAATTATAATAAAAATACTACTAAAATTTCCATAATAATATTATTCTATAATGATTCGAAAGACACGTGGCGCCATGTATTTATAACTACAATCGGAAAAAAACTAATTAGTCCGTCAGGTAGATTTCCAAAAAATATTGACCACATATTTTTTCTTTTTTCACGTAAACAAAAAATGAAGACGATACAGTGCTTCGAAAACTCGCGTGACGTCATATTTTATGATAGTAAGTACATTTTGTTATTTTGTACCTTCAAGTGACGTTTCAAACCCCACTCCATGATCTTTGACGCGTTATAGCTTCGTCAATTTTTATTGATTTGATAAAACAAAAAACACGTATCCAATATTTTTCGATAATCTAACTGACGGACTAAACAGAATCATATTTTTTTGAGTCAGTCCGATCCCCTATTCACCCTCATTTCGCCAGTTACGTTCAACCAGATGGGAAACCCGGTTGATGCAATAAATAACATGGTGTGTTATCAACCGAACAAAATTCAGTCTCCTAACCGCTGCTAATAATTCCCCGAAAATGAACACTTTAGCCCAAAAATTACAGCAGAACTCTTGTCAAACCGCACAATAAATAGCCAGATGATAGCCCTGTTCACAAACCTCAGAAAAGAATAGCGGAGGAGTAGGAAAAACATCATTTCCACTTCCCTTCATATCAGCAGGAGACAGAACAGAATAATAAGTCTCCGAACTGCTACTGATGACCATGTCAGTTTAAAAACTTCTGCTGCTGATAAATTCCGAAAATGTACATTTTAGTCCAAAAAATACTCCACCGGTCTAGTGTACGCAAGCGCAGCTGCTAAACATGAGGTTGGGTTCGAGACCCGGGTCGGGCAAAGTGTTATTGGATTTTTCCATCATCCAATAGGCTCGCTCACATTAGACTTTTATTTATTATTATTATAAATGGGCTAAATGGGCTTGCTCTTGACTTCAATCTTGCCCTAAGGGCAGAGATGGGGTGTCGCGGCTGCGGATTATCGAAAGAGATGACGTGGCCTCGGCACAAGGGCGAAGAAGGAACATGGGTTGGTTTTTAGTCAGTAGAAGTCTGACACTCCCCTTCGCTTCTGCCCAAGAGCGGGGGGGGGAAGGTTATTTAATGATTTTCCACCCACCAAAAAAAAAAGGGCAGAGATGATGTCGACGATGGAACGAGCTTACCCAGAAGAAGCCTATTTACTCACGACTTAAAAAGATTAGGTTTATATGAACTCGGAAAAACCGACGGAGGCAGGGATTTCCACTCCTTGGCTGTGCGCATAATAAAGGACTTAGCAAAGTGACATGACCATAAATGGCGAAATGAGGAGGTGTACTATTAGCTACACCTCTGCCTAACCCTTGGGTGTTACGAAGCTGATGTTATGTTATGTTAAATACTACAGAACACTTGTCAAACCACACAATAGCCAGATGGTAGCCCTGTTCACAATACAGTGCGCGCGCATATGACCGTGAACCAGTGCTAACGGTGCGGGTCGCGTGCCATTGACCACTACAGCTCGTAACATTACGCTAATTACTACGTTAGAGGTAATCAGAGGCGAAATTGTAGAGGAAATGTACCCAGGAAAACTATACGCTTCGAAAATAATAGTTTTTCTTCGGAAATACTATCGCGTTGGTAAATAATCTGCCAAACCTTTTTCGCAACGACGATGTTGCTTATAATCCGTATCCGTATGCAGCTGGAGTATTTACATGGAGCGACTGTCTATCTGACCTCCACAGCAAGTTACTAAAAGAATCAACATGTTTCTTCGGAAATATGAACTAATAAAGAAATATGTCAACCATTTCTATCACTAGCTGTGTAGTATAAAACTTTTTAAAGAAAATAACCTATTTGTATTAAAGTACTTGTGTCATAGCAATCTAAATTATGTCGGCCGAGAATTAAGCTACTAGTTTAGCGCTTTCGGTAACGTCCACCAGATCCTGTAGTGAACAACCAACAGGACACGATATTAACTGCCCCATTGAGGCACAGCTCCACATTTACACTCCAGGGCAGAGTCATTTATGAATAGAATCTACTACTTAAAATTAAAGTACTTTGTTTATCCATAATCATAAAATTAACAAAATTTTAGATTAACAACAGTCTACAAACACAATGACAGATGGCATTTGCTAACGGAGCGTGTCGCGTGCCATTGACCACTACATCACATAACATTACGCTAATTACTACGTTAGAGGTAATCAGAGGCGAAATTGTAGAGGAAATGGACAATATCGTTACAGTCACACTTGGTAAAGTACAAACGTGAACTTTTCGTGAAATGACTATAGCAAACATACATAAACTCACGCACTTTTTCCATGGGGGCACGCAGAAACCACAGAACGCCACTTTAATCCTTACATACTCCTTTTGCCTCGTCCACATTCATACATCTGGTCTGGTCATACAACTTTGAAATGAGATCTAATTTATGATAATATGGGTTCCAAAATATAAGTTTCGATCGGGTCGTCTTCCAGTCTAACTGGATGCAGCTAACTACCAGCATTTATATGGAGCGACTGCCTATCTGACCTCCCTTTCGAGTCAATCATTACTAAGACCAAGATCTACAAACTACAAATGACAGTGGAACCAACAGCTTAACGTACTTTCCGAGGCACGGAGGAAACTCATTATGATATGGGACCTATGGATCAACCTAGAAAAGCTCGGCTTAACTTAAAGATTGATCCGAGCGGCTGTTATCCACGACCTCCAAGCCAAGTTGATAATGGCACGTACTACCCTTTTTTTTGGCTTGGGAAACCATCAAATGACTCCTCCCTTTCTGAGCAAAGCGGTAGGGAGTGTCAGACTTCTACTGACTAAAATCCACCCATGTTCCTTCTTTTCTTAACCCTTTGTGTCCAGGCCCCGGTATCTCTTTCAAACAACCCGCAGCCACCCTAAAACACTTTTCCCGCTTCAGGGATCGATCCTAGCCCGGACTTTTACAATTTACGTGACTGAATTGCATGAGCAATTAAAGGCATACCCAAAAGCCTTGTCAAAATACCGTATTCAAACCATTCCAAACCATAGTGTTTTTTTTTAATTTGTATAAAGCACGGGCACGCGCTAGTTACGGTTCGTTGTCGGTCGCATGGTTAGTGGGCACGCGATACGGCTCGCCAGGCATGTATGAATACGTTTAGGTAAGCTATTAGTACGGCGGACCTTATCGCGAGAATTTCTGTTCTTTTTTTAATTTTGTGTTTTTTTTTTCTTTGTTGTTGTTCGTTGATTACTTAGTTGGTCTAGTGGTCACAAGCATAACTGCTAAGCATGAGGTCCTGGCTTTGATTCACGGGTCTGGAGTAGAGCAATGTGTTATTGGATTTTTTAGCAACAGACACGGAGTCCAGGGCCCCGAGTCTGCTATTCAATAACGTCAGAATGGTCAATCATTGGTCTCATAATAATTGTTGATTTTGACAAGTTTTGACAAAGTCAACAATTATTATTATGAGATCAATGATTGACCATTCTGACACTATTGAATAGCCGACTCGGGCCCAGATCTGTGCCCTTGAAGGCAACAGGCTTGACCCCTATGACATGAGACTTGAACATAGCTGGCAGGTTATAAGTAGGGCTCGCCAGTCGTTTATGAATACGTTTAGGTAAGCTATTAGTACGCATACCTTATCGCGAGATGCGTTTTTAAGGTCCTTATCGCGAGCTTGCTTGCTTTTTTTAAACTGTTTTTCTTTGTTGTCATTTTGAAGTGTAACATTGTTATTTTTAGCATAAAATAACATCACGCTAGTAATTCCCGAAGGGTTAGACCGCCACGCTACTCCCAAACCACTGTGACTCCTGAGCCAGAATCAACAGTGGCGACCAAGAGAAAAGCGTCGAGACAATGAAGCTCGACGAAGTCCCAGAGAAGCAATTTAACTGTCTTGGATCCCGCAACGAAATTAAACAGGAAAGAAGAGTGGAGGAGTAGGAAAAACATGATTTTCCCAAAGCGTTAGGCAGAGGTGTGCCTAATAGTACACATACATTTAGCCAGTTATATTTAAGTCCCATCCCATGTAATAGAGGGCGAGTCTATTGCCATCAACCTATCACTATTTAAGGCTCAGAAACGGCTCCAAAAATCAGAGGTGCGTGACCTGTCAGTTAAGAACATTACCTATGAACCTTTAAAGAAAAGTGCGCACTTGCGAAAAATATGAGTGCTTCATTTTCCTTATAAAAAAAAACCCCGGGAACCGCGTTACCTATTCTACTTGGACAACAAAACGGTATTTTGTATACACCACATGCAAATAAACTATGTATAATTTACAGTTACCAATATCCCATACTTCATTTTATTATTACGTACAATCTTGCAATTAGTGATGTACTCGCAATCCGATACTTTTATAATATCGATAGAAATGAATAAGAAAAAATATACAAATCCGTGATTAGACTTGTACTGAAAAACGATTGCATGTAACCGAGATGCGAATGTTGTGATTTTGAGACGGATGTGCGGAGTAACAAGAATAGATAAAGTAAAGAATGAGTTAAGAGAAGAGTAAGATAGAGAGAGAAGAGATTAGTTTGAAAGTGGCGCCTGTTACTTACAGAAAATTTGAAAGGAAGTCGTCTTTCTTGGTATGGACATGTAATGAGGAGGGATGAAACGCATGTAACTATACCTATAAGTGATGGATATTATTATAGATAGATGGAGAGGGAGAGGAAGGCCAAAGAAAAGATAGAAACATGCAACACATTTTTTTTCTTTTATTCATCCCTTTCAATCGTTACGCTACCATTTACTACTTCTTTTTATTTCATATCATACAATGCATCCATCATTTCCT
Source organism: Diarsia dahlii (assembly GCA_949775195.1). Classification (NCBI taxonomy): domain Eukaryota; kingdom Metazoa; phylum Arthropoda; class Insecta; order Lepidoptera; family Noctuidae; genus Diarsia; species Diarsia dahlii. The sequence continues at coordinate 11,363,513 of OX459217.1, read as the reverse complement.
TGATCTCCCTCTCCCACTCAATTCATCAACATTTATATTCATCGCTCTTTTAGTCACATGTCATGTATCCCTTCTCAATCCACAATAATAAGACACCACACACACACACACACACACATCCACATTTGATTTGTTTTTTTTTTATTTCAAAATTGCGATACCATACCCCTTAGTAACACTGGTTGTCAGACTTGGCAAATCGCAGGACAACATAATATGAGCCTGGCTTCTGCTTAACTGGACAAATCTTGTAGATGCCTTGACTGTACTACGGCCTCCAGCTATGGCGTAAAATTTATAGACAAAGTGACAGCTCTCTAAGGGCACTTCCGCTTAAGGCGTCACTCTGGAGAGCAGCAAATGGACAGGCTGGATCTGAGAGTGTATCGATGTAATTCTAAAACTATCGATATTAAATGCAAGTACGGTGCATCCCTACTCGCAATAGTGAAGTTATCGGAGCCGAGTCAATGGCCGCGTTGTCAGCAAATATAAATTATGTGGAGCGGACGACCTGGCGATATTGTTGTATTGATAATGCAGTTTGAGTATCAATGGAATGCAATGATTTTATGTTTTAAAGCGTTTAACTGCCTATATATTTATGTAAGTACTAAAGCTAAAGACTTAAAATATAGAATTGCCAGACTCTAGGGCACATCGCTAGCAGAATGGATGGTTGTTGAGATTGTCACAAAGCGCAAGACGTTGCGTTGCATGGCCTCCCACTAGGTGGACCGATGACCTGGTGAAGGTTGCCGGCATCCGTTGGATGCGAGACGCACGGGACCGGTCAATGTAGCGAGACGCGGCCCGCGGGTGAGGCATATGTTCAGCAGTGGACGTCTTTCGGCTGTAATGATGATGATGATGATTCTACCGTGTCTCTTTGATAGGGAGTGGGCATATACTCCATATATAACCCACCCCCACTCATAAGGTGGAACTATGGGTCCCAGCTGGGGGACCCCAAGGGTATAGAAGCTAGTGGCTAAATAATACCAGTCACTCGGGTCAATCTTTAGATTAAGCAGCACTTGGCTTGGTTGTTCTTTGGATGAGTGGCGACCCATTGCATACCGAGTTTCCTCTGTGCCTTAGAAAGCACGTTAAGCTGTTGGTCCCGGCTGCCATTTATAAATCTTTGGCAGTTGTTACAGCCGTTACAGGTGACCTGAAGTCTGACAACCAGTCTTACCAAAGCGTATCCCGCGCGCCTGTGATAACTGGGTTGTGGAGGTCAGATAGGCAGTCGCTCCATGTAAAATACTTATATTTAGCTGCATCCTGTTGGGCAAACGCAGGAAGACGATGATCGTTAAATTGAATTCGTCTTTCCCTTTTACTAACACTAGGTAATAGTGAAGTATTCCATATTCTTATCATTTTTAAATAAATATTGATATTGATAAGAAATAAACCGACCGCTCCTCGAACGATACCTTCAGTAAACATAACATAGTTACTTTACATCTATTTTCACAAACGTTAGCCAACACCTAAGACTATGCCATAACTGTTTGAATAACATGACAGACGTGTTAGATTTTCGATCCTAACCTCAGCGCCAAGAGTTGCAATTCAAATGATACTCAGGCATTACTTTATGTGATACTTATAATTGGTAAAAACGGGTTTTGATCAAATCTATAATATAGAAACATTATCTTTAAGAGTATTTCTTGAGTGTTTCCTCGTTCCTAGACTTTGTGGTTTAAAAGAAAAATCTAAGTTATTTTACTCAGTGCTGTCACTTTCAATGTGCATTTTTTTTTTCATTTTCAGACCAGTCTTATCAAAGGGTATTGTATTACCCGCTGCTAACTGAGTTATGGAAGTCAGATAGGCAGTCGCTCCTTGTAAAATACTGGTATTCAGCTGTATCCAATTAGACGACGCCGCCGTCTCCAACATAATTAGGAAAAGGCTAGACAGATAATGATGATAGTAAAACAAAATTCTTAATAATACACTAGCTTTTGCCAGCGGCTTCGCCCGCGTGAAAATGACGATTTTCCATACAAACTTTCATCCCCTATTTAACTCCCATATGGGTTGAATTTCGAAAAGTTCTTCCTTATTCCTTGTCTACATTATAAAGGAAACTTTGTGCAAAATTTCAGCTTTCTAGGTCCAAGGGTTTGGGCTGGGCGTTGATGAGTCAGTCAGTCAGTCAGGACTTCTCTTTTTAATTATATAATAATAACTAGCGTTTGCCCGCGACTTCGTTCGCGTGGAATAGTGACTTCCGGCAGATTTTTGGTTTATCTCGCAAAAAAAAAAAAAAAACTATCCTATGTCCTTTCTCAAGTTCCAAACTATGTCTGTACCAAATTTCACACAAATCGGTTCAGTAGTTTAGGCGTGAAGCAAAGACAGACAGACAGAGTTACTTTCGCATTTATAATATTAGTTAGGATAGGATATAATTATAGAAGATTTCTAAATTGCCAGTTTCTACTGCGCATCCCCAGACCACTTTTACGTACATCCAAAATTAACACTCAAGTGCTAAAACCACTGTCGCCTAACACTTAGTTAGTAACACAGGAAAGTTAACATGATAGACTTGTAAAAGTTCTACGTTGTTAGAATATATAAGTAATACAATGTATTTATGTAAACTTGGTGAAAGTATATGTGAATGGGATAATGGTTGCGAGGAATGAATTGTTATGTTGTCAACTGGCTGTGTTTTCAAAGATATCGTAAAAGAAAGAAAGAAAGAAAATACTGGCCAAGTGCAAGTCGGACTTGCACATGAAGGGTTCCGTACTTAAGACTTCTTATAGGTTAGGTACTATTAATATCATAAACAGGATATTTACCATGTTTGATTTTTGTTTCGAGTTCCCGAAGTGTTTTTTTGAAGTGAAAACTTCTTTAGCGGCGCTGAGCACTTTTTTTTGTATGGGTAAAAACTTTCAAACTCGCGTCAGGGTCACGTGATGCTGATCGAAAAAGCGTAAGATTTTTCGATCAGCATCACGTGACCCTGACGCGAGTTTGAAAGTTAATATTGAAGTTTTCACTTCTGCCGGCACTCCCGGAGTGCTATTTTTTTTTTCTTATAGGTTTTCCTGTAATCTATAAGTGTTAAAAAAACTTCTGTATTTTTTCCAAATATTAGGCTCAGTAATTTCGGAGATAAGAGAGCGGGAATGGTCGGACAGACAGACAGACACACGAGTGATCCTTTAAGAGTTCCGTTTTTTTCCTTTTGAGGTACCGAAACCTGAAATTGTTGAAAATCACCGTCATCATCATTCTCATTGCCCTTATAACAATTAATTTGTGGTCGGCGCAACATGTCTTCTTGTTCCACACTTCTCTATTTCTCGTCATGTCATCAGTCACCTCCTTTCTAGCCATATCATCCTTCACACAGTCCATACATCGTTACTTTGGTCTTCCTCTACTCTTATAGTCATCTACATTCATACTCAACATTTTCCTAATTCGTACGCATCATGATGGTTATCGATTACCACATAACTTTTTATTCTAAAGCTAGCTTATCCATCCGAGTAATTATCTCACGATGAACGCATCCATTAATTATTTGAATTGCAAATGATCTCGACTGACCTGTGCAGTGAGTCTATCGATTTTCATAAATGTCAGTCTAACACATGGCGAATTTACAATCTATAGAAAAAAAATGGCGGTTTTTGGCGGCATTTTTTCTGTCTATGGTACGTTTTTTTTTAAAGAAAACATGTGTTAGCCATAAGGCGATAGTTCTAAAAGGATTTCGTCATCGCTTTGAGTCAAAATTCTCTGAGATATTAGGATTTAGACAATACTTATCTTAACCATTCTTTGCCCTTTTTTTTTGGCAAACTTTTGTATGGCGATGTGAAAATTTTATTAAAAGTTCAGACCCTATAAAGTTAAAAAGTCATTAAAGTTTGAAGATTGTGGTAGCACTGGTAGCCTAATGTGCTGGCGTATGTAGGTACATCATGCAAAATTGCAGCAAATACTTTTTTCCTTGGCGTCCAGCCTAGCGTTGAAACAAAACATCACTCTTGTAATCCCCGAAGGGATAGGCAGAGGTGTACCCATTAGTACAATCACATTTCGCCAGTTATTGTCATCAACAAATTCAAACTCCAGAAAATTTCCTGACGGAATAACACAAGAACATTTTGCCCGAACTGGATATCGAATGCATGACCTCAGTGGCCGCAAGTGCGACTGCAGTGCCGACTACTAGACCAACGATTTTTGCCCTTTTTTGCTGCTGCTGCAGCAGCAAAAAAGGGCAAAAATCCTAAGGGCATAAATGCGAAAGTTAGTGAGTATATGTATGTATGGATGGATGGATGTTTGTTACTCTTTCACGTAAAAACTACAGAACGGATTTGGATAAATTTGGTACACAGATAGTTTATAACCTGGATTAACACATAGAATAGTTTTTATCCCGATTTCATCTTCCCGTAGGTTAAGTTTCATCTTGTAGCGGACGAAGCCGCTGGAAACACCTAGTAAGATATAAGATGTCCTTGGCAAAGTTGCCAAGGGACGTCTAGGCCCTGAAATGTTTGACATTTAGCCGTTACAAGGACCGGCCACCATGACAGTTATTGATAAACTCTACGCTCTATGGTAGAGCCATAACGATACCATATCAACTATTCAAACTAAAACGGATACAACAGCTCTCATTGTGGTCCGAGTTCCGACCTTTGCTTCGGTGACGTAACCAACGTCGTAAAGTGATGACTAAAAGAAATAACTGAAATTATTCGTCACGTTGTAGTTTTTTCTAAGAATTTACTAGACAAATATGTAGTTAGGAAACCATAATTGTGAAGTTATATGTAGTAACAGTGTGTGACTGTAAAAGGAAGCTTATAAATTCCTAAAAACTTTAGAAGAAAAATCAGTTTCTGAAGTCGGTGAATTTTGTTTGTTTAATTATTTCATTTTTTTGCCACCGACTTCAGAAACTGATTTTTCTTCTCAAGTTTATTTTTCACTTTTTGTTTTTTTTTTTAAGTCGGTTTTATTTTTTGTGAAAAAAGTTTTTATTTTTCACTTTTTAGTGGTTCACATGTTCACGGGTCATAATGTGGACAATGTAGTTTTTTTTTGAGTTTTGTTGAAAACCGCTTGTCCGATTTCGATAAAAAAAATTATGGACCATTTGGGAAGTATACCCTTTCCAACAAAAAAAGAATTTTTCAAATCGGTTAGCAAGTGACGGAGTTATGCCCGAACAAACAAAAAAAAAATAAACATCCGAATTGAGAACCTCCTTCTTTTTTTAGAAGTCGGTTAAAAAGACCGCCTCGTTGATCTAGCGCGACTGCTGTATATGAGGTTCTGAGTTCGATTTCAAGGTCGGGCAAAGTATTATTGGGTGTTTTCATCTGGAATTTCTTATTAGTAGCCACGAAGTCTGGATTTGTGCCCAATTGTTGGCAATAGGCTCGCCCCCTATTACATTGAACGTAAATATATCTGGCGGAAATGTGTAGGTGAACTATTAGGTATGCCCCGGCCATACCCTTCGGGGATTAAGTTTTTTTAATTTTGACGAAGTGCAGGACCATAGAAAATAACAATTATCATCCTATTGAGCCATTGCCTCGGCCTCTCGGGTAATATTTTTTATTTCAGAAAGAATGATGAACCTTACCGATGAGTGGCATTTAAGGTTTTTTTTCTAATAACCAATCATTGCTTCAGGCTATATTGCTTGAGGCTATATTGCTTGAGGCTATTTTAAAGTTACAGAGATGTAATTTAATACAAAAATTCGTTTATCTACTCTTAGGATTATCTTCCTCATACAAAACGATAAAGAAGATTTAATTTAAGTATCGTTATTACGTAAATATGGAGAAAACTTTATCTGGTTTACGCGCGCAAAAAATGATAAGACAAGACATACTTCCGGCTACTATTATATCTATGGTATTTTTTTATGATTTGGCGCCATTTTAGTAAGGATTTTTACCGATGCGTCAGAATCAGGATGATAATAAATAACGTCTTTTGTTTTTCTAATCTTGTAAATAAAGGTTAGAGTGACGTCATTTTAATTTACTTATGCTATAGTAAGAAAGGAGGTGTCTCATGAGATGACGAGAAACAGAGAGGTACCTATGGAAGAGGAAGACATACTGCGCCGACCACAAATGAATTGGGATAGGGCAAGAGAATTATGATGATGATGTCATAGGAATGCAAAAAAAATAATTAGTCCGCCATCTTTGGTAGTCCGTTACATTAGATATTGAAGATGTTACGTACTTGGCTTACCGTGTATTGTCATCTAAACCAAACGAGTGTGCAAAATTTCAGCTCAATTGGAAACCGGGAAGGGGTCAAAAACTTCTAAGATTTTTTTTACATAATAATTACAGGTGAAAACTCAAAGGCTCAAAGTTTTCACTCATCAATCATCATTGTAAAGCTATAGGCTGTATATCGATCGACCACAGCTTAAAAAAATCCCTTTTTTTTTTTGGGAAATCATCAAATGACTCCTCCCGCTCTGGGCAGAGCGTTAGGGAGTATCAGACTTCTACTGACTAAAAACCACCCATGTTCCTTCTTAGCCCTTGTGCCTAGGACGTGGTATCTCTTTTGAACAACCCGCAGCCCCGATGGATATTCACTCTGACATTAGCCAAGCGTGTGTCTATGACTCAACTCTACAAACTCTTTGGTGGCAAAACCACCCAGTTTCCCTTTCTGAAAGTCGTTCAACCGTAAAATATATAATAATAACTCCAAATTAGGTTACAATACTTCCAAGAATGGCTTACAATGGGAGCGCTTATGTTTCAAGGTCATAACGTGTTCGGATTTAAAATTTGACGCCATACTGAAAGTTTGTAGCAGAAGGTTTACTCCAGGCTATTTCGCCATGAAAATAATATAGTTCTACAAATTACTAAAAAATGAGTTTGGAATTTGGCAGTATTGACATCACCGTGCCTTCTTTTTTAAGGGTTCCGTATTTATGTGTAAGATATCATCAAATGACTCCTGCCGCTCTGGGCGGAGCGGAAAGGAGAGTCAAGACTACTGACTAAAAACCACCCATGTTCCTACTTAGCTCATTATCGCCGCACTGATGGGTTATCTCTTCTAAGATTGGCCTCCTTGACCGAAAACGGTCAGGACTTCAGGAGGACTATTATAGGTTTGAATGGAATCATCAATTATGTACAGTATACTTTGTTTAGAAAAAATGACAGACTTGATCTACTGCCTTAATTTATTATGGCTCTTGGCCACACCATTGTCGTTAGACAGCCGGTGTTTCAAAAAATGGCCGTCGCGGACCCATGGCATTAGAACCGTTTTTATGATCCGTTTTTTTTTAACTATATTTGCATGATGGAAATAAGTTCTAGATCGTAGACGAAATATTATTACTATGTGAAGATAAAGAAAGAAAGAGATGAAAGATACATTTTGTTATTTGTCTTTGTCAAGCAATAGGTATTAGTATTCAATTTGCGATTGAAAAATAACCTCCATGCCTCCATGGTTATTTTTGGGGATGCAGTCATTACACAGAGGACAGCTCGTAAAAGACGATTGGTGAACATATGCGATTATTTTGTAGAACTAACCTATTATGAATTAGTAAATCTTTAAAGAAAACTTTGTAATAATTATTATACTCGCAAGTCGCAGTCTCTAATCAGCCTCACAAAATATTATTAAAAAACAAATATGCACTAACTAATGCCGTACTATAGCATACCACTATAGCCTTTATAATTTCTATATAATTGATTTACTCATTTGCACTAACCTCCAGCGAACTTGACGTTAATCCGAAATTTAAAAAAAATACTAGATCAACCTGAATTCTTTTTAATCTGCGCAAACAATGCAATTTTATGCCACTTTATGGCGGGAACTACGTTCTAAGCATAGACAAGCATTGTTTTTTTATTTATTTATAATCTGGGAATTCGACGTTTGTAGTGTTGTGCTCACAGTCGATTTTTCCCACGATAGTTAGCTTCAATTGATTTAATAGGTCAGTATAGTCTACTGTTATTAAACCCGTAGATTGTTGAATCATTTATTTTCGGTGTTGTTATTTTTGCACTATATTTTATATTGTTGCTTGGATTCATTTAGACTACCTAATCGGTACAAATAAATAAAATTGATGCGACACTTATTATTATAATAACAAAAGCAAATTTTTTTATGTGTGTGTTCCGGTTTGTGACCGATTTTGACGGCAGATTTTTACTGGAACATTGCTAAGGTTATAAGAAGTACCTAACTAAAGTATTAGGGTTCCATTAAGGAGTCGAACCCTCAAAATTAACAACAAAACCGTATTCAAAAAGGAAAGAAATATTTATTTTCACGCGAATGAAGGTCGCGGGCAAACAGTTTTGTTTTAGTATAAACGGGCTTAAGTTACCTAAACTTGGACCTTGAGTATGACGCATGCCCTACGTGATTAGTTTCAAAACAATGTCTAGTACCTATACCTCAGCACTTTAGTCAAATGCGTGATTCTAACATCAACAATGCTATCACAAACTTTAACTCACACTTCTACCTTATAAACAAGTGTTTTGGAAAAACCTTACACTATATTTTATCAAGGACGAGACGTGATTGACATACAAAAATTATTAAATTGACATTTCAAATAGTAGTGATGGGACTCCTAAAGTCATATATACACTAACAATATCGATAATCTAATCCTTTCCTTTTTACTGTCGTAAAATTCTTGTTGACATTGATAGTGAAAGTTATTGGATTTTGTTTTTATTTAATAATGATTGTTCGGTTTATAAAAATCTCAAATCATGGTGACATTCTAATAATGCGTGTTTGATAAGTTTATTTGTGATGCGTGTATGATTCTGATTACTTGAGCTGTAAGTTTTACGAATTAAAAAAACAAATGTTTAAAATGTTCTTAGTGATTTGAAGAATGCATACAATAAATGGTGCCTCGTTACCTAAAACTCAACATCATTTTCAAAAACACGGGATACATCACATCACCCAATGATATTAACCTCATTGACATTACCCATCACATTTCCCGACCTAGAATCAAACCGAGCCGGACTTGCTCACAGACAGTGGAAGCCATAGAATGTGGCTAATGCTCTTAAAATGGCGATACGTACTTACGCAGCTATCATTATGTGAAGCAAGAAATGCTGATGCATGCATGCAATGTGTAGGTGACCGAGATACGCGATGATTGGCTTGCTAAAAGCTGATGTAGTTTGGGTTTTGCTTGGTTTAAGTTATTATAACACTAGCTGATGCCCGCGGCTTCACCCCCGTGGATGTTGGTTATCGCGACAAAATCTTAACAAAATGTATAGCAAAACCTTCCTCGAGAACCACTCTATCCATTGGTAACAACAGCATGAAAATCATTGCAGTAGTTTTTTAGTTTATCGCGAACAGACAAACAGACGCGGAGGAGGACTTTGTTTAATCATATTATGTAGTAATACAAGGTGTATTACTACATAATTATAAAACAAAGTCCGTAACAAAGTAATACCCGAGGGGTTACAAGTAGGGCATGCATTCCGGAATTCCGGAATCTCGCAATTCCGGAATTCCGTAACAATTTTCCTGATATTTCAATTCCGGAATTGAGAGGAGTAATACCGGAATTCCGATATTCATATTTTTTTGATATTTTGATTATTATTTTTTGCGCGACGCTTTATACAGCATACAGCTGATATCACGATACAGTTTATGCTCAAGAAACTTCTTTGTGGGTTCTAAACTTGCGATGAACTTGCGAAGTCGTATTAAACAAAGAAGATTACTATTAGCAAGTGTGATCCACCAATTACACAATCCGCAAGTCTTCTTTGCACAATCAGAGGACGATACCTTTCCCAAAATCAATTCCCAACGTCTTCCCGTTTGTGGTCGCCACTCCAGAACTTTTCGGCCCCATCGGCCGTCCATTCTGCGAGCAATGTGCCCTGCCCATTGCCACTTCAGTCTGGCGATTCTTCGGGCTACACCGGTAACCTTGGTTCTCATGCGGATGTCCTCATTTCTGATTCGATCACGCAAGGAAACTCCGAGCATAGCCCTCCCTATTCCCCTTTGAGTGACTTTGAGCTTTCTGATGAGGTCGTTTCGGTCCCGTATGTAATCACTGGCAACACACACTGGTCATAGACTTTCGTCTCGACTTGAGACACTGTGGTAAGTTGGACAAGAAGATACCGCAAAACTTCCCGAACCCCGAAAATCCCGAATTGACCTCTTTCTCGAAGTTAGACCTACCCAACTGGACGGTCCAGTTGGGTAGGTCTGTCCCAGGTAGACATAATCGTCCACAACTTCGAGTGTAGAGTCTCCGATCTTGATAGGAGTGGGTGTTACATGAACATTCAACATAACCTTTGTTTTGTCCATGTTCATTTTAAGACCCACTCTTTCAGAAGCTCTACTGAGGTCATCGAGCATTGTACTGAGGTCTTCCATGGTCTCAGCTATGACCACTATATCGTCGGCAAACCGAAGGTGACCTCTCCAATCTAGAACCTTGAAGACATCCTACAGTGCTGCGGTGAACAGTTTCGGAGATATGACGTCTCCCTGTCTCACACCGTGCTGCAGAAGGATAGGTTCCAAAGTCTGGTCCTGAAGTCGGACTGACATGTCACATGGTAGCGTTTTTTACAAACACTGCGATGTACCGGTAGTCGATTTGGCACCGTTGGAGAAACTGCATTACAGCCCAAATCTCGATCGAATCGAAGGCTTTCTCGTAGCCCGTCGGGGCCGCGGATCCCGTCGGGGCCGCGGATTTTTGTACTAGATTACGTGGCCTCGGCGCAAGGGCAAAGAAGGAACATGGGTTCGGTTTTTAGTCAGTAGAAGTCTGACACTCCCCTTCGCTCTGCCCAAGAGCGGGGGGGGGGGGGTCATTCGATGATTTTCCACCCACCAAAAAAAAAAAAAAAGGCTTTCTCGTAGTCTACAAACGCTAAACAGAGAGGCAGGTTATACTCTTCGGTCGTCTGTATAACCTGCCGCAGCGTATGTATGTGGTCTACGGTATTAAAACCTTTTCGGAATATATGTAGCCAGGACAAGTCGTCGGTATGTTTTGGGGTAGCCGGATCTCTTCCGGGGATTCTTAGCACCCCTTGCTACGCCGTTGCCTCGTCCGCTACCGTAGTCGAGGGTAGACGGGCTGCCGGGTACTAGGGGCCATTCCTGTCATGCGCTCTAATTTATTAGAGGGGGTTTGCCATTATCGCCACACTTGGCAGGCGGGTTGGCGATCGCAGTATGGTTGCTACAAAGGCACAGAGAACGCCGCTGCCCAACCTCTGGTCCCAGTCCCTTAGTCGCCTCTTACGACACCCACGGGAAGATATGGGATGGTGCTATTCTTTACATCCGACACCATACGGTACAATATCTCAATATGTTGTTTATAAAATATCGTATGTTTTTTATTAACATTACTAATGTTTAATTCTATTGCGTGTTTTATAAACCTTGTTGATTTTACGGTTTTAAAATGTTTAATTAGAGTAATAATTGAGAAAGATGACCAAATATGTTTAATTTGTTACTGAAAATCATTAAAAGGCTGATATAATTATAAATCTTGTTTGATTTGAAACAAACTTTAAAAATTTACCAGTTCCGGAACCAGTTCCGGAATTCCGGAATCAGATCTCCAGTATCGGAACTCAGTTCCGGAATTGAGAACCTTGCGATATTGCATGCCCTAGTTACAAGTACACCCTCATTTCACCAGTTTGGAAGATAATAGCGACCTCAAGCTAGTCAAAGAGGTCAAAATCTGCCTCGGTTTTTCCCAACGATCTTATGATCGGCTACCAGTCTAAATGGATGCAGCTGAATACCAGTATTTTACATGAAAGGACTGCCTGTCTGAACTCCACAACTTAATTAGTATTAGGTAATACAATACAGTTAGGTAAGACTGGCAGATATCTACAAGTGACAGCCAGGACCAACGGGTTAACGTGTTTTCCGATGTATGGAGGAAACTCTGTGTGTACTAGGTGATCATGCATCTACAGACCAACCTACGCAAGCACGACTTAACCAGGAGATTGTCAAAATCAAATCCTCAAAGCTAGTCAAAGAGGTCTAGTTAAGATTTTGGCAAATACAAGTATGTAGTTGTTTTTGTGTTCAATTTTAATTCTCCTAACCCAAGTTTGTAAAGTCCTTGAAGCCTTCAGACGTCCTCAAAGAGTGATTAGTCTGAGAATTCAAATTGTTTGTTCATTCTTTGTTCAAGATAAGTAATGAGAATTTTTAAAGACACTGAATAATCAGTATGCAGTTTTATCGCAAGAAATCTTGAAGTTTTTTGTTATGTTGGGTAGGTACATAAATAAGTTTTACTTAATAGTATTACTAGCCATTGTTACTCTTTAATCACACAGGGTCTAAAACGTGATATAATAGCAGAAATACTTAATGTTATCTAATGATTATCTTTCTACCCATATCCCATATTATTTGGAGTCGACGCAACACGCTTTTTTCTTCCATTCTGCCCTCTCTATAATTTACTCCTCTCTCTTTCATATCATTCCTCACACCATCAACATTTCGTTTTCTTGGTATACCTCTCCTTCTCCATCCATCAACATTTGCATCCATCGCACTTTTATTTAAATGCGATTCGTTCCTCCATAACACATGACAGTCGATTCCCTTTCAACTTTTCTGTAAGTAACTGGCGCAACTTTCAAACTTCATTTTATTACGAGGGAATGTTTAAAACTTGGAAAACACCAGTTGTGTTTGTAAACTGGGTTAAGCCAGGTGATTCTTGCATGCAAAGTTTAAAAGGGCACATTTGTAGCGCCAGGTGATTCTAAGAAAGTTATTACAGGGGTGTGTCGCACAAGGGACGCGTCTTGGCCTCTCGGTGAATAATATGAATTAATATTGAAGGGGTGCGCCAATCCCGTTGGGGCTGCGGATTATCGAAAGGCATAACGCGGCCTCGGCACTAGGGCGAAGAAGGAACATGGGTTGGTTTTTAGTCAGTAGAAGTCTGACACTCCCTTTCGCTCTGCCCAAGAGCGGGGGTTATTTGATGATTTTCCACCAACCATAAAAAAAAAGTTGTGCGCCAATTCTTGAATTAGTGTGTTTAATTATATTTTATTATTAACTAGCTGATGCCCGCGACATTCGTCCCCGTAAAATTATTAAAAATATTTTAATCTGATGTTGTTATTGTTAGTATTCCTAGGGTTTTTTGCACAGGATCCTAATCCTTTTTCATTCAATTAAAGTTATTTTATCAGCTATCTGCCAGTTCACTTTGCTCGACCTGGAAATCGAAACAAGGACCTCATATTTAGCAGTCGCGGTTATGTCCAGTAGACGGACAAGGCGTAATGTTATGTTCAGGCACCAGCTCATCCAGCTATCAGAAACTTTAATTAGTAACGATTTAGCGAAAAATTTAATTAGTAATGTCTCTGCACTGGAGTATAAATGTGGTGCTGTTCCTGTTCCTCAAAAACAGGGGCATTTAATATCGTGTCCTGTTGTTTGTTCACTACAGGAACTAATGGACGCTCCCGAAAGCGCGAAACTAGTAGCTAAATTCTGGGCCTGGCTCTGGCTATTTAGATTGCCATCGACACGCTAAGAAGAAGAAGAAGCGAAAAAGTTGAAGATCTATTGAAGAAATTCTACAGATTATAGTAGTCTGATGTGATGGTGTCTCTATATTACATTTAGCAAGCGCCCGTTCTTAATTACTCCTAATTTAGTCCTGAATTAAGATATTTGCATTCACTCAATTTATTTTGGGCACCGTTTGCAAGTGCCTGTTTGATGTTTCGCTAAATGCATGCCGTATTGAACTCGAAGTTAGGTTATTTATAGCAGTCTTTGATTGTGGTTTTCCTGCAACGTTTTTGTGACTGCACATATTAAAATAAATTGGGTTTATTTTAAAGTAATGAGCAAATAGCTACATGCGACGGGTTTGCTTGTGAACTTCTTCGGTGCCAGAATATAAATTATCTTTTGTCTAAACCCGAATCATGAACTATCCAGCTGTTTAGCAGTTATAAGGTAACACATAGATGTTCGCTTTTATAATATTAGTAAGGATTCTTTGCTATTATAGCCTAAGTCTAAGGATTAGGCTATATGACCTAGGCTGCCTATCTGACGTCCACAAACCACTTAATTCTGGGTAATACGATACCCCTTCGTTAGGCTGGTTACCTGACTTTCAGACCATTAATTGACTAGGTACCTGTAAAGACTGTCAAATATCTACAAATGACAGCCGGGACCAACAGCTTAACGTGCTTTCCGAGGCACGGAGAAAACTCGACATGAAATGAGTGGTCGCCCATCCACAAACCACACTAGAAAACCGCGGCTTAATTTTAAGATTGATCAGAGCGGCTGTGATTATCTAGCCAGGAGCTCCTCAAGATGAGTATGGATGTAAAGAATCCTTCCGGCTACCAAATGACAAATTGTCTACGTGATGCCTTGTTAGCAATTCAACATGACCACCTATTTTTAGGATGGATGAGTGATAAGTGTATGACGTCATCCAATGAGTTGGATAACGTATCTGTGTGAAGGTATTGCATATCTACAAGATAAAACGCTACATAATTTCCTACATGTGTTAAAATATTATGTAAGAAACGCAGAACTGTGAAGTTGAAATAAATAAAACATTTAATAGAATTAAAAAAAAAACAAAAACTATAATAGCCCCCTATTACATGGGACTTTATACGCCTCTGCCTAACCTTTCAGAGACTACAGGCATGATGATATATGTTACCAAAAAAATAAAATAAATAAATAAATAAATACACCCTGACTTAATACTAATTATTCTCCAAAACATAACTAGCGAAATGTGGAGGTATAGTAGGTGGACATCTGCCTAACCCTTGGGGGATTTCTTACAGCTATGATATTATTGTCAAAATTAATTTGATATCTACTAGAAACAATAAATGGTCAAAAAGTCAGCAATCATAGAGATCTGATTTTTATCGATAAGCTTTAACATTTCAGATTACAATAGTCGCATCACTACCTAATTACGAAATGTCAATTTTATGATGTGTCAAATATCAGCAAAAATTATTTCACATACTCAAATCAAACATATCGTTTATTTGTGGAGAAGATTCTTATAAAATATCACAGTTGTATGCAAAAATAAACTTACGCGCCAAAATAAAAAGACTATCTTTACAATTCTTTAAATTTTAGGTGTCCTCATAAATAACCTTTATTAATTTCTTTTTTTTTATCAACTCACGTACCACAAACAGCTGCACTTTACTTTTTAATTTTATTTCTCTTTGATCCACGTGCCTCAAGTGTTTTGTTTTGATAACTGACACTCTGGAAACTTGAGCCGTACTTTTAATGAGAGCTGTAACGATTAGGAGCCGTGGTGTACGTGATTTAAACTATAATAATTGCTTTATAGGTTGACCTTGACGCTTGGTTACAAGGTTTATTAGTACTCGACTCGGGACAAAGGAGGGTTATGATTTTGACAGGGTTTGCGTAGTTTGTAAGACCAATTTTTTTTCTGTAATTTTGTGTTTTTTTTTACTTTATATAAACTTAAGTTTATTTACCCGCCTATAATGCTCGAAAGGTTGGTCAGAGATGTATGTACCTAATAGTACCTTCCTTCACCCATATTTTGCCAGTTGTGTTTAAGTCTGGAAGCGAGCACAAGTCTCCAAGAATGGAAGCAAAGAGATGCACAGCGTTGCTGAGGCCGACCCAGAAAGCAGTAGCAAGGTGAACTAGATCAGATGCGTCCTATGAGGGCTGGATAGAGGCGGTACGAGAAGAGTTCAAGAAACGATTTGATGGAAGGCTTTGCCCAGTACAGTAGTGAGAGGGAGAGCCTAGGCTTCAAAAAGATATAAAAATGTACATTCTGTGACAGAAGGAGAGACGGACATATAGCGGAGCCTTAGTAAAAGGATCTCGTTGGCACCCTTTGTGTACGGAATCCTAAAAAAGAGCATTTAGAAACTTTGACAGCTGCAAAATCTAAATTTAGCTCGCCCTGCACTGACTAATCCCTGATTCCTGCCTTGTTCATCCGCATGTGGCGAAAAAGGACGCCTTTTGTTTTTGCCAATATGTTTTTTTTTCTGCTTTTACAAGGCCTTGGATGGTTTTTTATAATGCCATTATGGCAGAGTTTCTATAGTCTGATCTGATGGACCTTTCGGGGGAAAAAAGGTTTTGCTAAGGCAGGCCGGACGGGCGAGGTAGAAAACTAATTGCATATTGATTGTGAGAAAAAAGTCAAGGCTTTAATCATAAAATATTTGAGTTTTTCAACTTAGTGTCCTTATATTACACATTTTAATCATCATCGTCTGCCTAATCTTTTCCCAACTATGTTGGTGTCGGCTTCCAGTCTTACCGGATACACTATAATACCAATATTTTACATGGAGCGACTGCCTATCTGACCTCCACAACCCAATTAGAACTGGATAATACAATACCCAATGGTAAGACTGGTTGTTATACATATTAATATGTAATATGTAAATTATTACAGATGGTAGCTAATCCTACTACGGAAGGCAAAACATCTGCCACATTAACGAGTAAGTTACCGTATGTATTTAATTTCTTAACATTGATCTTGAATTTAGAGCCAACGACTTTGTAACTACCGACCCTAAATAAATTCGTATATAAGGGCAGGAGAATGATATGCAGCGGTGCGTTGCATTTACGTAGTTCTTTGTTTTGACAAAAGGGGCTGCTCATTGAATACCTGTGCCTATCTTTTCAACATTGTATGAATAAACCAACGATACTGATAAGATAAGTCAAAAGTTGAGTCATTTTATTCAAATCGAGACAGAATGACCTTATCATTCAACCTTTTGTCCAATTATTTCATATTTTTTTCCACGAAAATACGTTAAACGGTGACGTCAGTATGAATGTAATGTTTTTATTTAACCATATTCGGAATGCCAAAGTAAGTTTTGCTGTGTAGAGGAAAAATCTAGGTAGGTAACGAATACGTTGTTATTTCTGAGGATGATGTAAGTAATTAATTATATATGTAGCTTTAATTATGTTATTCGATCGTCTTTCCTGGCTGTTTTAAGTTTTATAATTTAATAATAATCATCAAGTTTTAGAATTTTCGCAACGAAATTGCGTGTCTAACAATTTCGTTTCACTTTCTAAAACTTTTTACTTGTCGATAAAATTATGCAAAGCGCATCACTAACACGAATCTGTCATAGAGGAAAAAAAAATGCCCAAAGTATCCAAAAAAGAAATAAGCAAGGTGCACTGCACCAATCCAACGTATGCGGTGAAAGCACTGCTTGCGAAAATGCGCTCCAACACGCATATGCAGTACTTAACACGTAAAAAACTGTTTATAAACACTATTTTTATTCACTTCAATTTAAAAAAAAAACACTAATTTGAAACCAAAAATAAAAAGAACACACACCGAGAATGTCAGTTGCGGATTTGAAAACTGGAATTAAAAAAAACACTGCTTCCGTCACTGTGAACCAAAGATAAGATAGACGAGGCGCGGTATGGCGTCCGCGCGCGGCAAATTACAGCCGGTGACTGGTGTGTGATTCCGTCAGACGAGAGATAATCGCATAAGTTTTTAGGGTCCCGTCTGCTTTGTGGAATGTTTTAGTAGCTGTTTTTGTTGCTTATTTGGATTTATAAATAGATATGGTTTTGAATCTCAGTATTTTGTTAAATCCTGGTGCTTTGAAAATGTTTTCCAAATTCAAACGCTTATTTTGTGATGAGTTGACCAATTATGACCAATGTAATGTAATCCGAATTTGTAATAAATTGTTGGTTTAAAAAAAGAGTGTCTACAGTCTTCTCCATGAAGATTTACGCTTTGGAATGGGCGCTACGGCGCGGCGCTACAGTACTTTCTCAATTATTTTAATTGTACCTAGCTGTTTTTGTTTTTGACTAAATTCTACTTTGACAGTACGCAGTAATATATAAGTCAACGTTTGACAGTCATGATTTTATCATAGAGTCTAATAAGCCAACTGTGTTACTCTTAAAGATAAGGCTCAATTGCACCACAAATCGCAATCGCATTTTGTGAAAACTTAATTATCTAGTAAAAATAAATAATTTTAATTTTATATTATTTTAAACTCACACCTTCCACTATACTACACTATATTTTAATAGAGATTTCAGAACTTTATAGTTACACCTTTTACACATACGTTTAGCGGCTTAGCAAATAAAGAACTAAGACTTTGGCAGGCATTTAGCGCTCAACGAATTTTTAATATCTAAACAACTCATATTTCCAATATAAAATTGATACTTCACAAGGATGTGTGTGCTGTGTACACAACTAAAAAGGGTAAAATAAAAACATTTTTCTTGACTAATGCTACTAACCCTCAAATTAAATTCAAGGGGTAGTTCCACACAATAATCTCGCGCTAGACATTGTTATTTATTTCCTTTTCATTTTTTACGAGAACTTGCTCCGAATACCCGTTCTTTATGTCATAGAAATACCAGTTTCGGAATTAATTTGTGGTCACGTGTTATGAGGTCCTCGAAAACTATGAATCGAACAGATACTCTCGTGTTTATAATATTACATAGAAGTAAAAATTGTAGGTTTGCGTCAGTTTTCATTGCAATGCTGTTTTTTCTTTGAATGGTTGCAAGACGGGGACCCTCTGTTACATGGGACCTAAACATGACTGGAAAGGTGGCTGCACTATTAGATATACCTTTGCCTAAACCTACCAGATAAAAAAATAGTTAAAAAACTAAAAAACCCGACTGAAAAAACTTAAAAGCAAAAAACAAGCACATTTTAAATTAAACAAAACTTGGAAGCAGGCGGGGTTCTATTTAAGTTCTATTTTTTTTTTTCATTTATATATTCTAATGAACCCCGCCTGCTTCCAAGTTTTGTTTAATTTAAAATGTGCTTGTTTTTTGCTTTTAAGTTTTTTCAGTCGGGTTTTTTAGTTTTTTAACTATTTTTTTTATTTCTAACTTTTTAGTTCTTTTGTGTTTGTTCTTCCGTTGATCGAGTAAAATTAATCTTACTTTTGTGCTTGTTTATAGGATTCTTCTAAACATATACGTGTTTTATATTTTTGTAATCTCCTTTTAAAACCCTTTATTTTGATACCCTACTCAATGGTATTGGAAATTTTTTTTTTTTTGAACTCCGCGATTTGGCCCCCAAAATCCGCATTTTTTTTGTTTTTTAAATTTAATGTAGCCTATAACACTCGCGCCATCAAGACAAATCTAACGACGTATATTTCATTCAAATCCCTTCATCCGTTTAGGAGTTATGAGGGAACAAAGAAACGGACATAATACATACATACACGTCAAACACATAACCCTCCTTTTGGGCTTCGCCGCAGTCGGGTAAAAACAAGCAATAACATAATTACAGTATTACACAGAACCGCAAAAGTTTTTGTAAACTGATAATAACCAACAACATTTTTCACATACGAGTATATTATAAAAAATCATCTACCAAACCGCACTGGGATCGCGTGGTGGATATCCCATTCCATTTTATAGAGAGGAGGCCTGTGTGACCTGTGTCCCAGCAGCAGAAAGGGTGAAATAGGGTATCATTCGTACGAAGCGTTTTGCTAAGTCTTTCATTATTCGTACAGCCAAGGAGTGGAACACCCTGCCTGCGTCGGTTTTCCCGAGTTCATATAACCCCAATCTATTTAAGTCGCGAGTAAATAGGCTTCTTCTGGGTAAGCTCGTTCCATCGTCGACCTCATCTCTGCCCTTAGGGCAAGATTGAGGTCAAGAGTAAGCCCATATTAAATAAAAAAAAAAAAAAAAAAATGTTTGTACGGAAGTTCATCATTAAACTGATTGGGAATCCCGTCAGGCAAATATGTAATCTTGGTTTCCTCATAAACCGTCAACCAAGCATTCTGTTCATCTAACTAAGTAACTCTACGCTAAAATTGCTGGAATAAGGACTTTTTTCCAGTAATTCTAGCGTAAGTATTCATTTACTTATTATGAAAGCCTCAATGCAACGGACTCGAAACTTTGTGATGATGGATGCATTTTAGAAAAGAGGTCATGGAGATATTTATATAAAAGTTATCAAAATATCCGTAACTAGAAGGTTCACAGTTACTTATGATATAAAATTATAAATTATGTTTTTTGTTCATGCCCTGCCTTGCCTAGGTTGGTCCGTGGATGGATGACCGCCCATTTCATACCGAGTTTTCTCCGTGCCTCGGAAAGCACGTTACGCTGTTGGTCCCGGCTGTCATTTATAGATCTTTGGCAGTCGTTACAGGTAGTCAGTGACCTGGAAATCTGACAACCAGTCTTACCAAAGGGTATCGTATTACCCAGTATAAACTGGGTTGTGGAGGTCAGATAGGCAGTCGCTCCATGTAAAATACTGGTATTCAGCTGCATCCGGTTAGACTGGAAGCCGACCCAACATAGTTGGGAAAAGGCTAGGCAGATGATGATGTTCATGCCCTGACACCTGCACACTTGACGCTAATTGACTGCATCAGCGAGCGGAGTTCGCATAGCTGGAATTTGGGCCAAATATAATTTTTTTAGTGACGATTTGCCATCGATACGCTAAGAAGAAGTTATGGTCCAAAAAATATCGCAATGACGGGAAGACCTTTCGGTTTCATGAAGGGTCTTTTAACACCCATTATGGCTTAAAACTAAACAGCAATGGCCCCAACAATTTCTAACCCGACATTACCACTAAGACGATCACAGAATACAAAAAAGGCAATAGACTAAAGTGTAACATAGAACAATGACATGTGATGCGCTGTAAAGTAGGACAATTTCACTGAGGGGTCTATTCGACGCGACGGAAGAAAGTCGCACGTTTCCACGTCTGCTGAGGTAGACTAAATGTTTTTGAAGCCAAAGTATATGTACTTATGTTAAAAGGGGCTATTGTATTGGTGCTATATACTCTTCATGTCTTAGCACCAAAAAATTCTATGACTGCACTAATGATTCTATTGAAAGAATTAAATTGATGCAAATTAGGTCCCTTTGTAACCTCGATAGAGTCACACTCTATAAGTTATTGGTGGCTATGTGTGGGCGTTTGATTGTTCGTCTTTTGGCTATCTAAACGCCCTTTCTTAGGAGTCCATAGAAAATAAATGCTAGTTTAATTTGAGACGTAAGATAGGTAATTGTGTAGTTCTGAAGTAGCGCCCGTGAACAGGAAGACGTTGCGTTGGGAGACCTCTCACTAGGTGGACCGATGATCACCGATGACCTGGTGAAGGTTGCGGGTATCCACTGGCAGGACGCACGACACCGGTCATTTTGGCGACACTTTGTCCAGCAGTGGACGTCTTTCGGTGATATGATGATGAAGATATTTGTATTGTATCTCACCCACTACTAACTGGGTTTTGGAGGTCAAAAATAGCCGACCCCAACATGTTGAGAAGAGGCTAGGCAGATGATGGTCTCACAAGCTACACTGATATATGGAGTGGCGTCCCAGGACAGGAAAAGGAAATGTGGCTCGTCCGACAAAGAGATGAGCATTGTCATTGTTGCCATCGTTGGAAACTGTATGAGGCTGGCACAGGAACGTGGACGTTGACACAAAATAAAGGAGGCCTATACCCAACAGTGGAGTGTGCCTATGGATCTCTGAGACTTCGTCGAGGTTCGTTGTCTCAGAGCTTTTCTCTAGTGGTTGCCGTTGATTCTGGCGCACACGAGTTACAGTTGTGTGGGTATTATAGTGGAGCGGGTTTATCCCAAATAAAAAAAGTCAGGTTAAATTAAAACAATTGAATGGTAAATGTGAAGGTCAGATCAACGGGAGCTAAATAGAAACATCAACTGATATATGCGTCTGGGATCTTATCTCTAAAATCATTAATTTATACAACATGATTTTATACAACGTTACTAAAGTGATTTAGTGATACCCTGTAAAATTCAATCTGTTACATCTATCTTCTATATAAATAAAGAGAGAAGTCCTGACTGACTGACTGACTCATCAACGCCCAGCCCAAACCCTTGGACCTAGAAAGCTGAAATTTTGCACAGAGGTTCCCTATAAAATGTAGACAAGGAATAAGGAAAGACTTTTCGAAATTCAACCCCTAAAGGAGTTAAATAGGGGATGAAAGTTTGTATGGAAAATCACCATTTTCACGCGGGCGAAGCCGCTGGCAAAAGCTAGTAGGTAATGTTTTAGATTTATTGAATTGTAGAAGGTAAAATGGTATTCCTAAGTAAGATTGTCAGCTTTTCGGGTCACTGACAACCTGAAACGACTGTCAAAGATCTTCAATAGACAGCCAATAGAGACCAATGACTTATCGTGCTTTCCGACTTCCGAGACACAGAAGAAACTCGGTAAGTAAAATAGGTGATCATGATCACCCATCTACTGATCTACAGACCAACCTAGGCAAGTGCGTCTGAAACTGCGAGCAGCTGGTATTATTTTGCAAAGATTTTCTCAAGTTGTTAATATTTAACCGGAATACGGATTCTTGTGCCCAGATCGTGATTAGAGCATATCTTTTTACGACTCTTTCGACCTTGGAGTACAATCCCGTATGTTGATGTAAAAACCAGTTTACTACTTAGTGTGTTAATGCAGCCGATTTGAAAATTTTGTCATTGTATTTTCTTTAGGTTTTCTTCACTGTCCATTTTGAGCTTGTGGCGACAGCGACATCTAGCAACACATGTAAACTAAATGAAAAATCCTACATCGCGCTATCAAAGTTATCCGCGACATTAGCACATATAAAATCCCGACTTACGTAATTGTTGGGCAGTTAGCCCACCAGACACAACACCCGTCTGGTCGGAGGATCCTCCCTTTTCTATGGGGGATGAGGAGCTTTACACCCTGTTCCTCATACCCCCCAAAAGCTAAAAGAATTTGAGATAGAGCGGAAATGAACTGCAGTTGCCAACCTAAAAGTCTCTTAACCGATTGAAGGTCCAAGTTGACCGCTGTAGATATAATCTGGCCAAATCACTGAACAATCACAAACAGAATGTCAGTGTGGACTGTGGAGCCTCTCTGCAGGATATGCGCCTCCTCCGACCCTGAACAACCACTTGCACCATTCAAGATATAATCGAAGGAAATATTAGAGTTGTGCCGGTGATTACATACTGCTCTGGCACAGTTCGAGATGAAATGAAGAAGAAGTAAAAGTTGGGATACAAGTTTAAAGACGTAGTATAGTAATTCATCTTTTTAGGGTTCCGTACCTCAAAAGGAAAAAACGGAACCCTTATAGGATCACTTTGTTGTCCGTCTGTCCGTCCGTCCGTCTGTCAAGACCCTTTTTCTCAGGAACGCGTGGAGGTATGAAGCTGAAATTTATATCAATTACTCAGGTCTACTGTCCCTTGAAGCTGTGAAAAAATCAAACTTCTAAGCCAACGCAATCAAAAGATACAGCCGTTTATGCCGCAAATTTTCGACACTTGCAAGGGAATCAAAACCTACAGGGTGCTTCCCGTGAACTCAGAATCTTGAAATTTGGTACGAAGCAACGTCTTATAGCATAGATAAAGGAAAAATTACGAAAACCATAAATTTTTAGTTACATC
This sequence comes from Diarsia dahlii, assembly GCA_949775195.1. Classification (NCBI taxonomy): domain Eukaryota; kingdom Metazoa; phylum Arthropoda; class Insecta; order Lepidoptera; family Noctuidae; genus Diarsia; species Diarsia dahlii. The sequence continues at coordinate 11,339,840 of OX459217.1, read as the reverse complement.
ACATAATATTTTTTTTTTAATAATTTTAAACTTACTACCCATTTCCTCATAAACGCGTAGAGGTATTAAATTGAAATTCATACCAAATACTCAGGTCTATAATACCTTTGTACGGAACCCTCGGTGCGCGAGTCCGACTCGCACTTGGCCGGTTTTTTTTTTTTTTGTATTGTGGGAAATCATCAAATGACCCCTCCCGCTCTGCAGGGCTATTGCGTATCTTGTAGTGACAGTGGCTAGCATATAGTGTCTATCAAATAACTGTCAAATGGTGAGTTTTTAAGAAAAAAATTAACAAACCATAACCAATTTACAGTTAATCTATGAACACTTATGATAGCCACTGTCATTAAAAAGATACGCTTTAGCCCTACTGGGCGGAACGGTAGGCAGTGACAGACTTCTTAAGACTAAATGCATGTTCCTTCTTAGTCCATTGTGTACGGGGCCGCGGTATTTCTTTCGAACAGTCCCGCAGCCCAATTGTATTTTTTTACCTTGACAATTGCAGGTTGTAACTTTCTTCACCTTTTATAGAAGTTGGCTTTATCTCTTCGAAGTAATTACCTGTAACATGGAAATAAAGCTTTAGAAAAAGGATAAAATAACATCATGTCCGAGTCTGGTTATAGGCAGAGGTGTACCCCGTCGGGACTGCGGGTTGTCCGAAAGAGATACCGCGACCTCGACGCAAAGGACTAAGAAGGACCATGGGTGGTTTTTAGTTAGTAGAAGTCTGACACTCCCTTCCGCTCTGCCCAGAGCGGGAGGAGTCATTTGAAGACTTCCTACCGACAAAAAAAATAGGTTGATTCTCCAAGGAAGCCCGCGATATTCGAATTTTCTAACGTTTTAAAAAACACAGGAATAGGTATTATGACTGCCTATCTGACCTCCACAACGCATTAATACTGATACGATACCCCTTGGTAATACAGACCAACCAAACTTGGATAATCCATTGAAATATGTGTCCTGTTGTGTTTTTCAATCCATGACCTTCTGAATAATATACTTTGTAGTATTTTAATTATTAATTATTTTATACACAATTTAATTTAAATAAGGCTAAAATAACAATGGTTATAGCCTTCCTCATACCTAAGCTTATGTCACGTTGACTGAGGATAAAGTTACTATAATACTACAATTCATAGTAAACGAGTGATGTAATGGTACATCTATATTTGTATACCAAGTGTGATATAATAAGGGGTATCGTTTTACCCAGTTACTGCAGGCAGTCGCTCCATGTAAAATACTGGTAAACGACACCAACAAAGTCTGGGAAGAGGCTTGGCAGATGATGCACGGAAGTTTCGATATGATAAAATAAAGTCATTATTTTTTTTGTTATAAATCATTATACTAAAGGGTATCTGGAATTTTATGACTCCTGCAATAGTTGAAACTGTGTTGGAACAGCCAGTTTCCTACCCTAGTTAAATAATACAGTATTGGAAATCGTATTATCGACCGATTGGCGCCCAAAGAAAAGGAAAGAGAAGTGTTGGTCGTCCGGTGAGTAGGGTTGCCATCCGTCCGGGTTTCCCCGGATTTGTCCTAGTTTAGAGGGCGTCCGAGGAGAGTCCGGGCGGGGATTCATTTGTGTAGTCCGGGTTTTAATAAAAATTAAAGTCTTGGGCCACCCGCGACACACGCACTGTACCCGCACGCCGTGATCAACCAACGAACCGACTCGCTAAAAAAATTTGACTGATGAAGTCTTGTCCTGGTTGCCAAATTTTTGAGATGGTAACCCTCGGTGAAATGGGCAGACGAAATTGTTGCCATTGCAGGATTATCTTGAATGAGGCTGGCACAAGAGCGTGGAGCTTGGTACAAGCAAAGAGAGGCCTTTACTCAGAAGTGGGTGAAGTCGGACTGTGGTAGATGACGATGTATGATGAACGGTCGTCGAGTGGTTTAGGCGTTTGCCTTGTGACCCGGTGGTCGTGGGTACGATTCCCACGGGAAGCATACATACTTTGTGAAGTTGTTTCCAGTTTGGTTAGGACATTGAAGGCTTGAATCACCTGATTGTCTGATAAAAAGATGATTTCGTGCTTCGGAAGGCACGTGTAAGCCAGTGGTACCAGCCAAAAATGGCGGTCGTCAAACCATGTCAGAGGCGTTTGAGGCGGTTTAAGAACTCTGACACTAGGGTGTGTGAGGTCGTTAGACCTTCTACTACACATACGATAAGAAGAAGAACAACAACGATCACCTATCCAGGGCAAGCGTAGGTTAGACTACGATCGACTTGTGTGGCTCTATGTATTTATCTACAAGCCTTTCCACATATATAGATAAAAGGCGTTTCGTAATAGTAACATAATGCGGGACTTCATAGGTCAGGGTTGATGGTGATTCGCGTAAATGACGAGGCGAAAGCGAATATCTGTAGTTCCGGCGTAGGCTGCCGTCAGTTTATTGACCAAGATACTTTCGTGAATATAAAGAAAATATCGTCAAGACATTTTGAGTGTGAATAGGCAGTTGCTACTTCTAAAATACTGGTATTCAGCTGTATTCAGTTAGACTGGAAGCCGACCCCAACAAAATTGGGCAAAGGCTAGGCAGATGATGATGACCTGAGGATTCATCGTTAGACTGCCTCTCTGACGCCCACAACTCAATTATTAAAACTCAAATTGCCGACATAGGTCACACGGCTGCCAAGCTTAAATGGAACTGGGCTGGCCACATCTGCCGCATGCCGGAGGAGCTATGGGCTAAAATAACCACACAATGGGTCCCAAACAGCAGTAAACGGCAACGCGGCAGGCCCAGAAGAAGATGGCGGGACGAAATCGACTCTTTTCGCAAGGATTGGCAGTTAACATCATTGGATAGGGATAAGTGGAAAGAGGGAAGGGAGGCCTTTGCCCTGCAGTGGGACACAAATGGCTAGTAATAATAATAATAATAATACGCGGCATGTCGGGTGACGTCCCGGGACGTTTCCTGGTGAAAGTTGAGTGATGATCAAATAGACACAGTGATTGGGATCTTGCTGACAGATAAGAGGAGACATGGCCGTCGCCCTTTGGTAAGACTCGTTGTAAGACTTTTGGGCCACTGACTACCTGTAACGACTGTCAAAGATGTAAAAATTTTAATGACAGCCAGGACCAATGTTTTAACTTGCTTTCCGAGGCAAGGAGGAAACTCAGTGAGTAATGGTTGGTCCACAGACCAACCTAGGGAACCGCGGCTTAACCAGAAGGTCCTTTTTTTTTTTTTTTTTGGTGGGTGGAAAATCATCAAATCAGCTCTTGGGCAGAGCGAAGGGGAGTGTCAGACTTCTACTGACTAAAAACCGAACCCATGTTCCTTCTTCGCCCTTGCGCCGAGGCCACGTCATCTAGTACAAAAATCTGCGGCCCCGACAACCTGAAGGTCCTTCGCCCTTCTTCTAGACGAGACTAGACGTAGTGCGGGTTATCATCACCCATACCTTATCGATGTTCCACACATTCGTACGAAGCGTTTTGCTAAGTCTTTCATTATTCGTACAGCGAAGGAGTGGAACACCCTGCCTGCGTCGGTTTTCCCGAGTTCATATAACCCCAATCTATTTAAGTCGCGAGTAAATAGGCTTCTTCTGGGTAAACTCGTTCCATCGTCGACCTCATCTCTGCCCTTAGGGCAAGATTGAAGTCAAGAGTAAGCCAATATAAAATAAAAAAAGGTCGTTATAATTTAGCCACAAACTACTACCTACTTACCCTAAAGAAATAAAACGATAATTCATTATAACTTTTATAACCTACAATGCAAGCATTAGGTCATCAAGTAGTTATTTAATAACGTTAAAAATATATAAACCAATAATTCTAATAGAAGATAAGCCATTTTTAATCCGGACTAATCCTTGATAAAGGAGTTTTTTATTTAGATAATTATATATTAAAGTTTATTATCTGCCATTTCTGGGTAAAAATGGTGTAATATTAAATAACAAATAGATAATTGTATTAATCAGCTCAGATTATAGCGTAATGTGGAGGTAGGCTGTAAATATGACGTCTCAACATGTCTTTTTTTTAATTATTTATTTCAACTAAGTTACATGAGTGGGTATAATACAAATCTTCTGCCAAACTGCAGAACAGAGAGGGCGATGATAGTAGTAATTTCCTAAGTTTTCTGTAACAAAACTTTGTCGTTAATTATGAAAGTTAATTTCTACTTCGCAAATTCGGAGAGGCGGGGCGTGCAGCGTGCACGCTCGAGTTGAATGAAATTTAAAATGTTTCATTCAACTCGAGCGTGCACGCTGCACGCTCTCCGAATTTGGGGCCTTAGGGTAGCTCGCGAAACTCAAATTTCCTTACGTTTTTCAATTTGCAAGTTATTTTCAGGCGGTATTTTGAACAGAATATGATTCGCGATCGTGACGTATTAACTGAATTATAATCATTTAAATCATCAAGACAAGCTCTAAGTTCATATAATTCCATTTAATAACTATTTCATGAAATAGTGACCAGCAAATTACAATATTAATATTTATTATCCTAGAAAATATGCCCGGTTTATGGCAATAGGTTCGCCACCATTTACATGGGTGGGTGTGGTAACTGGTACATATCTACCTAACTCTTCGGATTACAGGATTTACAGGCGTGATATTATGCGTAATTATGATTTTTGTTTTGTCAAATCTTTTGGGAAATCATGTCATTGATATATTTCAATCAAATAAAACTCATTTAACCCAATCCTCCGAAAGAACCAGTTAATTTTAACAAAACAATCAGAACTGTCATCTCGCAAAATAAAACAAAACTCCACTTATTCATACGGAACCGTGGCATCAAAGACACATATGTGTGGTTATAGCAACACGTGCGCCCCACCCGGTGCTATGTTTAGACTAACTTTACTAGCAGGGTTGCTAGTTAGGAGAACTTAAATTGGGTTCCCAGATAGTATTAATTTTTCGTGAACCGGAAGACGTTGCGTTAGAAGGCCTCCCACTGGGTTTGAGCGATGACCTGGTGAAGGTTGCGGGAATCCGCTAGATGCGAGACGCACGGAACCAGTCAATGTGGCGACACTCGGGGAAAGCCTATGTCCGGCAGTGGACATCTTTCGGCTGCAATGATGATGATGATTAATTTTTCGGGACAAGTCCGCCACAATATTCTCAAATCACTGCAAATCCTATGCGCCAAAATCAACAATAAACCTCGACGAAGTCCCTGAGAAACTACTGCAACTGTCTTGGATCCTGCAACGATATTAATCAAGAAGGAATGGTGGAGGAGTAGGTAAGGATAACTTCTATTCCACTTCTTCTTTTTCTTCTTCCAGATAGTATAACATATCAAACACACATCCTCCGCCCTTGTCTCATCTTGGTCGAGTCACACAACTCGTTTTTTGAAGTGAAAACTTCTTTAGCGGCGCTGAGCACTTTTTTTGTATGGGTAAAAACTTTCAAACTCGCGTCAGGGTCACGTGATGCTGATCGAAAAATCGTAAGATCACGTGACCCTGACGCGAGTTTGAAAGTTAATATTGAAGTTTTCACTTCTGCCGGCACTCCCGGAGTGCTATTTTTTTTCTTCAAATCTCTTCTGTCAGACGACACGGTTAAATTTATCTCATTAATATCCTATCACAAATAATCACGATAGACGACTTCCTCTCAATTTTTCTGTAACAGGCGCCACTTTCAAACTTCGTCTAATATAGGTACTCATTCCTTACTTTATCCATTCTTGTCACTCCGCACATCCACCTCAAGATTTTCATCTCCGCTACATGCAATCGTTTTTATCCATGTTTTTTACAGCCCAGCATTCTGATCTAATACCGTACGTATAATATATTTTCCTCGTTAGCTTGAGGGCCAGACAGAATACATAATAATATGATCATATTATATTAATTTCGTATCCCATTATATTTTCGGACAGCCCTAGTTTAAAACAAAACAGGGCGACTATTTCAAACTTTTTTTGATCTTTCAGCCGGAAGGACCTCCCCTGCGGAGATTTTTGTTACTGGCAACACTGACAATGTTGTAAAAAGGATGATGATATAATGATAAATGAATGTGTTAATATTTATCGGAAAATTACAGCCAAAGTACGAGTAGATACCAAAATATTTATTTAAATCGTTAGCAAGTGCTCAAAAGAGTTAAATGAATAAATCAGCTTAGAGTATGTAGCATTATATTCCTACTGCAGGGACACAGGCCTCCTGGAATGGGTCATAAATTTGAATCCACTACGCGGGCCCAGTGCGGGTTGGTAGTTGGTCTTAAATCTTCGATTCTTTGGTTCTAAGATATGCCGGTTTCCTCACGATGTTTTTTGAGCGCAGTTGTGATGACATAGTTTACACTAAGTAATGCGCTCCCTGGGTTCGAACCCACGAGTTACTGCTCGTAAATCGGGGCCGCCACCACTGGGTTACCGTTGCTCTCAGAATAAATAATATTATGTTGTTATTTTCATATTAGGTAAATAGGTACCTATACTATTGGTTGATTAATCCGAAATAATCGTTTTACGTTTGCTAATCGCGATAAGTAATCTCCTCAAATCTAACTAAATTAACGTTTATAGTTTAATTAACTGACTAACCAACATAATATATGTATATTTATTCCCTTTTAAGGCTACTATATAAAGAACTAGTAAAACTTGTCGTTCTTTATATAATTCTTAGAATTCCGATCTCTCTATTAGGGCAAACAGGATGACGTTGATTTGACGTAAGCGTTACTCGAAGTAGGAACTCCTCATTGATACACGACTTCAGACCGAATGGCTGATGCCCTGTTTACGAGTATAGGTGATGCGAGCATTGCGAGCGACAAGACCAAAGAAGTGTAAATTATGTTTTTCCTACTACTCCGCCGGGATTCAAGACAGTTAAATCGTTTCTCTGGGACTTCGTCTACCTACATTGTCTCGGCGCGGCGCTTTTCTGCTGGTCGCCACTGTTGATTCTGGCTTACAGGAGTTACAGTGGTTTGGGAATAGTGTGGCGGGCTTGTCCCATAAAAAAAATAACTGCGAGTAGACCACAGATATAGATATATCATATCATTGATATATCTAGATAACACAAAAGCACCTTCTTCGCGTGCCCGGCTTAAGTATTTTATACTTGTCGCAGTAGCTAATGACGTAAGCGTTACTTGAAGTAGGAACTCCTCATCGTTACTTATAGACGGGTAACAAAGAGGGGCTCATGGCTGACGCCTCGTATGGCCATAGTTGATGCGACTAGCGACGAGAACGTCTCAAAGCCACACGGACATTAGTCGCCGTGACCGGTATATCTTTTATTATTTGCCGTATTTATCAACACGTTGAATCGCTCTCTAGTTTTTCCAATTCTGGGGAAGAAAAACTGATAAACCAGGTGGCCATGATCGTGGACTTCGACTATTAAGTAGTTTAAGTTGTGTATTTTATGTTAAACTAGCTGATGCCCGCGGCTTCGCCCGCGTCAAATTATATAACCTTCTTCGAGAACCACATTAGTGAAAACAGCATGACAATCGGTGCTATAGTTTTAGAGTTTATCGCGAACAGACAGACAGACGCGGCGGAGTCCTTTGTTTTATAAAATAAATGATCTTTGGTGATTGAAATAAATTATTATATTCAGAACTAATTGGAATACCAGTTGGGTTCGAAATTATGACTGCAGCGACATGATGGTAACAGCACGTCTTCTGCTGCTGCCGTCTGCAGTCAGCGCACTCTTAAAAAAGTCTGTCTCAACCGCTACGACAACAGTTCCTGGGTCCGATTTGTAGGCCAATGTCTTTAGGCCTTTATTTTTGAAATCGTACCTTTTATAAAAGAGGCAGTTTGTCCAATAATGCAATACCAGTATAGCATTTAATGTTTATTTAATCTATTGGTAATAGCGTTTGCGTTAACCTCAATAAAGTTATCGATACTCAATAGTTCTGTGGTTAAACAGATTAAAGTAATCTCTACGTAATGACGCTTTAAACTAGGATTAATTACTAATTGTGCGGTTGGAATGTGGATGGGTTACATAAGAGTAGGAAAAGACCTAAGAAATTATGGACGGACTGTGTGAAGGATGATATGGCTAGAAAGGAGGTGTCTGTTGAGATGACGAGTAAGGCCGGCAATACACGGACCACTTGAAGCAGTCAGGGGCGACAGCTTCAAGCTGTGACTGCACAGTGAACTGAGTTCATGGACGCACATACACGAACCGCTCGAGCAGTTGCAACTGATTCGGGCGGTTGACACCACGGTGAATTTTCATCGTGCGGTCAAGCAGTCGCCAGCCATACACTGACTGCTCGAGCTGTCGACTGCTCTCGCGCAGTTACCTCCGCCCGCGCTTAATTTTTTCCTTGAGTATAATTACAAAGTTCGTCAAAAGATGTAATTGACATTCTAAAATAATTAAAAAACTTTTCGCCGTCACGTCTTAAGTTCCAAAAACAAGTGATTAAATTCTCCATTATAAATTCTTGTTTCTAATATTGGATGAACCCACAATTTTCTATTTTTACGCCGCCGTCGTCGTCGTGTGAGCAAAAGCAGCAGAAGTGCTTCCTCTTCAAAATCCATGGTGCTACTGATTTGAAATTGCCCACCGCTCGAGCTGTTGAACCAACTGCTCGAGCAGTTATCACTGGCAGCTTCAAGCTGTTGATTCTGACTGCAAGAGCGGTCCATGTATGTTGATCACTGGTTAACTGCTCGAGCTGCCCGTGTATGGTCGGCCTAATAGAGAATTAAGGAAGAAGACATGTTGCGCCGACTCCTTTTTTTTCGGGTGGGAAATCGTCAAACGACTCCTCCCGCTCGCTCTGGGAGGTGCGGAAAGGAGTGTTAGATTTGTACTGGTTAAAACCCTCCCATGTTCCTTCTTAGCCCGTTGTGTTACGTGGCCGCGATATCTCTTTCGAACAACCCGTAGTCCCGGCAGGCGTCGGTCGGCCCTTGCAGACCCCCTTCCATTTGCGGACATCTCTTTGAGACGTGCGTGGAACATGAACGCGTCTTCGACACGGCCTGTCGTCATAAGACAGACGGACGACGAGCTAACCCTCGACATGGCCTGTCGTCATACTCATAAGAGAGACGGACGGCGAGCTAGCCCATTGCCCACCAACCACAGGCCCACGATTCTGCGCCGACTCCTGATAAATTGACATATGGGCAAGAGAATGATGACCCTTTATTTGACAGTTAAAAAAAAAAAACATGGCGGCTTTTTGCCAGTGAGTCAGACGAACTTTTCAAAAGGAAATTCTTTCGAATCTGTTGTGTTACACAACATTATAACGTGCAGAACAGAACAAACATTATCTTAAAACTAATTAATTAGTATCAAGATATCATTAGCATGCTAATTAGTGTTTTTAAATTTTAATTAACTGTCAATTTCTCGGAAATCATCCCAAGAATTCGCTCGTAGAAAATTCTCTTTTGGAAAGCAAAACAAAAATAATGTTGTCAGCGTTAAAAAGCATATTGAAAATAAAATCGACTGCCTCGATTAAATACACCTCTGCTTAACCCTTCGGGGTTTACAGACGTGATATCACAATTAATAAAACATTTACTATTTTAATAGGGGATCGGACAGGGTCAAAATAGTATGATTCTGTTTAGTCCGTAAGTTAGATTATCAAAAAATATTGAATACGTGTTTTTTGTTTTATCAAATCAATAAAAAATGACGAAGATAAAACGTGTCAAAGATCTTGGAGTGGGGCTTGAAACGTCACTTGTGTCGTCAAAATGTACTATCATATGACGTCACACGAGTTTTCGAAGCACTGTATCGTCTTCATTTTAAGTTTACGTGAAAAAAGAAAAAATACGTGTCCAATAATTTTTGGAAATCTATCTGACGGACTAATTAGTTTTTTTTTGTCCGATCCCCTATTACAAAACAACATGTTTCATCCTAATCTTCTCAAATAATGGCTCTACTAGAGTATCGTATTAATGATATTTTAATGACAAAAGTAATTACTCAATCAATGAACTCGGCCTAACGCAATCAATCAAACAAACAAAGGCTAAAACGACTGTTATTAGGACCTACCTAAAGGGTAGTTGACAAAAAAAAGGTAATTAATCCGTCAGATAGATTTCCAAAAAATATTAGCCACATATTCTTTTTTTCACGTAATCAAAAAATTAAGACAATACAGTGGTTGGAAAACTCGTGTGACGTCACAGCTTGGTACATTTTCTACCACGAAGTGACGTCACAAGCCTCCACTCATGATTTTTGATTCGTTTTATTTTCGTCCATTTTTATTAATTTGATAAAACAAAAAAAAACGTAACCAATATTTTTCGATAATCTAACTGACGGACTAAACGTAAACAGAATCATATTTTTTTAGTCAGGATTTCAGGAAACATCCATATTGTATATAATGATTTGTTTTCAATAAAGGTTGTCTTTCTCAATAACGCGAAAGAGCATTCGAAATAACACGTAATTATAACAACAACATCAAAACAAAAATGCAACTAAAACCGACTTCCAAAAAAATAGTAAACAGTCTAAAATAACTTTACCTACTTTCGGAAATCAGTTGCAAGAAGCCAATGAAAAAAAAAGCTTCCGAAGACTTCCGAAAGTAAAGTTTAAATCAATCTTTTAAATCGGTAACAAGCATAAAAAATAGGACTGATTAAGGACCTCCTCTTTCTTTGAAGTCGGTTAAAAATAAAGAAAAGCTTACGTACTCTGCTTCCACCATCTACGGTAATAGGGTAGTTGACTAAAAAAATCTAATTAGATAGATTTCCAAAAAATATTAAACACATTTTTTTTCTTTTTTCACATAAACAAAAAATGAAGACGATACAGTGCTTTGAAAAGTCGTGTGAAGTCATGGTTTGGTACGTTTTTTACAAGAAAGTGACGTCAAAACCCCCACTCATGATCCTTGACACGTTTTACCTTCGTCAATTTTTATTAATTTCATGAAACAAAAAACACGTATTCAATATTTTTCGATAATCTAACTGACGGACTAAACACAATCATAATTTTTTTAGTCATCAAGTACCTATCCTATTTACCCAACAAAATGGGTAATCGATCAAAACTAGCTACATAAATCATTGTAGCTATAATGTTACCCCAGAAATGACTCCATTAACGACGATAGCCTCACAATAGTGTGCCGGTATAAAATGATTGGTCGTTGGAGCATTTCCTGTATGACTTCATACATAACTCATACACATTGCATGGAGATTGTTTCCTTTATAGTAAACTAGCTGATGCCCGCGGCTTCACCCGCGTGGATGTCGTTCAAATTATATACTAAAACCTTCCTCTTGAATCACTCTATCTATTAAAAAAAACCGCATCAAAATCCGTTGCGTAGTTTTAAAGATTTAAGCATACAGACAAACAGATAGACAAAAATAGCGACTTTGTTTTATACTATGTAAGGATACTAGCTGATGTCCGCGACTTCGCCCGCGTGGATGTTGCTTATTTTTTCCGACATCTCCAACAAATATTATTATATTTTAGCCAATGTTTACAAAAACTTTACAAATCACTGAATTGAAGAAAACAAAGTCGCTTCCCGCTGTCTGTCCCTATGAATGCTTAGATCTTTAAAACTACGCAACGGATTTTGATGCGGGTTTTTTAATAGATAGAGTGATTCAAGAGGAAGGTTTTAGTATCTTTTTTGCACTCGTGCGAAGCCGGGGCGGTTCACTAGTTATATATACTAAAATCTTCCTCGAGAACCACTCTATCCATTGGTGCCAACATCAGTATATAGCGAACAGACAGACAGACGCGGGGCGGAGGACTTTGTTTTATAATATGTAGGTATATGATAGCCGATAACGACTGTTGGTTTTATTTATCTGACGGTTATTTTTAACTAAGGACAAAAACTTAGGTTTTTTTTAGGATAGTGTGGAGCTGTTAGTTTAAAAACTAGTTTGCAGACCACATTAGAATAAAGTATGGAGTCAGCAATTTTTTTTTTTAATTTTTTTCGTGGGTCCAGTGGTCACAAGCGCGATTCCTGTGTATGAGGCCTTAGCTTAATTCCCGTATCGAGCAAAGGGTTATTGAGTTTTTCCATCAGGAATTTCTCAATAACAGCCACGGTCCACGGAGTCTGGATTTGTGCACGGTTGATCGCAATGGGCTCGCCCCCTATTACATGGGACTTAAACTTAACTGGCGATAAGTCTGTGTACTATAAATAATTATATGAGGTGTATGTACTTAGTAAGTAAGATCTATGTTATAAGATATATTGTATTAGCATAAGATGATCAGTAATAAATGGTAACCGATCGGCTCCAGTCGTTTCAATAATAACACTAGTTCCCTACATGGCGACCCTGCCATTTGGGGCGCGTGACGCGTTAGTACTATAGTGTTACGGCTCCAAACAGACAAAAAAAATGTGAAAGAAAAATTACGGTGCAATAATATTTCAATATATAAAATCCGAGTAAACCTGTTGACATAATAATAAATTATGTGTCGATCAAACGTGGAAAAGGAGACGGTTTTCTTAAACCAGAATGCTGCTGGATCAAACAATGGGCATGTCGAAGAGATGAAGATGCATAATAATATGTCGAATATTAGCATTGACCTACCCATCGGAGATTATAGGTGTGATTTTATGTTATAATAAAATACACATTTAAAATACAGTTTATTAACACGGAAAATAAAAACAATGCGTCTTAAAACAATTGTGGTTATTTAGAAAGCGATGAAATGATAACTTTGTGTTAAAAACTCTTTTGTGTTACGTGATACCATAGAGTACGATTGTTTCGGCCCTTCCATTGTTGCCAGGTTACAAAATGAATGGAATTTCGGGGAAAATTGTAACAATTACTTACCATTGTTGTGGTATGTAGCCCTTTTTACCCGACTGCGGCGAAGCCCAAAAGGAGAACCCTCCTCCATTGTATTTTGATCATGTAACTGGTGCAACAAAATTTGTTTATTTTTGGTAGGTGTCGCTTGGATTTTGTTTTTACAAGACATTTGGACATCTGATTGAAGTTCTCGACATCGAGGTAGACCTCAACGGAAGTGGAGTGACGATCTCATTTTGTTTTTAACCAAAAAGGAGCATATTTTATTTTCGGTAGTTTTTAAGCTATTGCATAGCTTCTATCGCGGGCCTTGAGCGTGGAGAGCGAATCCAGAAATTTCCTAACGAAAATATTCAGGATTCAGTACTCAACCAGGTTGCTATGGTTACGGAAAATAACAAGGTTGTCAACTGAGGTTGTCAAATTAAATAATTTTTTCTTTGTGACCTCATAGCTCTGTCAGTCTCTGTCATTTGAAAAAAGGTTTTTTATGTGAATGGATATAGGTACTTTCCCATTGGTCCCATTAGTCTCATAGAAAGGTCATAAAAATCAACCGACTAAAACAGTCAATGAAAGTTACTTAGTTGAGGTATTTTAGATATATTTTTTTTGTATTTTTAGAAGACGGTTTTAATGTTTTGTCCTGTGTGACAAGTACTTTTTCTTTCTTTCTAAAAATAAATACAATTTTAAATTCCGTTAGCACAGGCACGCACAATCGCAGCGCAAGGCGCCAAAATGGTTAATCGAATGCAAATGTCAGTGAGTGCTTGGCAGCCATACTTGCACTTAGGGTTACCAATTAAACACCCGTCCGGATTTGACTAGAAATGTCTGGCTTTTTACAGCCCGTCAGGAGTTTAAAGTCGGGACTTCAGTTGTTCTTTTTTAAGTCATCATCATTTCAGCCGGAATCACCCACTGTTGGGTATAAAGGCCTCCGCTTTCTTCTGTCATTCTCCCGCGGTTTTCAAAATATTCCCCTTGTTTCCTGATATCGTCGGGAAACGCCCTGGTTTTTTAGACCCTTGGCCATCATTCGGTGAAAGCCTTACGTTTACGTTACTCCATCGGCATCTCCGCGACAAGCCCGATGTCCTGCCCAACTAGGTTAGGTTTACCCAACTTTACTTTAGGCAACCACAAAAGCAACGAGGCAATTTTTTTTAACTGAATCTAGGTCGGTAAAGTAGAACAGGAAACAGGCTCGCCCCCTATGATTTATGGAATGTAGATAGGTCTTAATTATAACTGGCGTTACGTGGTTATATGAGAAGTACACCTCTGCCTATCTTTCGTGGATTACAGGCGTAAGGTATGTTATGCGAAGAAAGTAAAACATACATCCATCAATTTTTTTCAAACATCAAAATGTCTTTTTGTCAGGACTTTTACAATTCCAAAATGGCAGCCCTATTAGCGGTACAAGGTAACAGGTCTACAGGTATTTTCTCAAGGCGTTATTATTACACACGATCGGAATGCTACTTAATATTATACTCTTAGCTCACGAACGTTCCCGTAATACTTGAATACCGTGAGTTGAGTCGCCATTTTGTTTTTTTTTTTATTGTTAGGTTATGAATGATTGTGTGTTATGTCAATTTTGTGGTTGTTACTTTTATTTTAATTACCTACCTACTTAAAAAATGTTACTAATTTTCAAAAGGATATAAGTTTACTGAAATTAAAGAAAGATGTGTTTTTGAATAATGTCTTAATTACTATCGCTAATTTTAAGAAGTCCAAAAGTGGCGCCGGTGACTAAAAAGTTGTGTGGTAATCGGTGGACATGAGGAAAATGTCGTGAGGAAGGTTTTGAGTATGAATGTAATGAGTATAAGAGCAGAAGAAGACCAAACAAACGATGGTTGGACTATGTAAAGGATAAGGAAGGCTAGAAAGGAGGTGTCAGAAGAAGTATGGAAGAGGAAGACATGCTGCGTCGACTCCAAATAAATTGGGGTATGGACAAGAGAATGAAGATGATTTCCATCTTCAATTTTAGATAAAGCCGCTGTCACATGTCAAACAAACGCCGTTTCACTTAAGAATCAAGATGAACAATAAAAACCGTTTAAAAAACAGATCAGACAAACAATGAATAATCGAATAGCTAACTTTCGATTTATGTTAAGCGACAGTTGATGATCATTTAACACGAACATTTGTGTCGTTTTCTTTTGCAGGATTACTCACATATGAGTCGAGTGAATAAGACTAATCTTATGCTGCCGAATACCATTATTTTACATGGAGCTAAATACCCCCAAAATAAGAAACCTAGAGGTGTTCAATCAAGTATATAATTTAAGGGGGTAATCTGATCAAAGATAAAGATTTAAGATAGCAGTAATTGAATTTTTTAAAGAACTGTATGTTGCTGTTCTTTCCTGTAGTGACAGGAGTGTTACAACGCCACCTGCTGCAATTCTTACATGCATACTCAATACATCATATATCTCAATACATATACATCATACGCATACCCTGTGCGAGTACTACGCACCTGTGACCTTTCTGGAGACCAAAGGTCCTACATTTTACTTGTACACAAAAATTCTGATTAGTCGAATTTATTGATGGTAGCCCACTGTTTGACCAAAGACTTTCCATAAATTTACATTTGCGCGTGACTAAAATGATAGTGTTTTTTCCATGCCAGATACTTCATCATGATTGTATCTTTGACAAACTGTCAGACACGTCCATAGGTAAACACTTTGGGAAAAGCCCATTATTTTCTTACTTTGAAAAGCAAATTCGAGAGAAATTTCTGTGGCAAAATCAGCCTGTCATGTCCTGCTGGACATAGGCTTCCTCTCTCTAACCGCATGCAGCAGAATACCAGTATTTTACATGGAGCGACTGCCTATCTGACCCGCACAACCCAGTTAGTAATACAATACCTCTTGGTAAACCTGGTCGGCCGACTTTCAGGCTACCTGTAACGACTGTCAACGATGTACAAATGACAGCCTAGAGTCCTAGACCATCCGAGGCAAGAAGGAAACTATATGTAAATGGATGGTCATCCATCAACGGGGTGGCCTTGGCAAGCTACGGCTGAATTCATAAAACTTCAGTGACGTCATTTGCCACCATGACTAAATCACCGGATGCAATTGGCCTGCACAAGTGCAATGACAAATAGCTAGTTTAAAATGATTTTTAAATTGTCTTTAATAATGTATATTTTCAGTTACTCTACGGATATTCAGTACAATCTATAGTAGAACTTATAGAAATACTCATTAAGGCGGGGTTACCCCGATAAACGTCGTCAACAATAGCGTTTTACTCGTACATGGAACGGATTTAAATTTTGAAAAAAATGTATTACATAGTTGACTCTTCGATCATGATGTCGGGCATGCGATACACGATTACTTACACTTCACTGCATCCAATTAAATCGCAAAGACATGTCCAAATGATGGCTAAATAATCGTTTTACTTGAGTTATATTAGGCTTTGAAAAATAACACTTATATCATAATAAAGGTCGTAAAAAATGTGTATTATCTCGGGTCACATAATGTATAATTTCTTTATCATTTTTCTCCAAGAGAGAAAAAACAGTCAAAATTTAGGCATTATATCGCTTGCGCGGCAGGGCGGGGGGTGAGGTCGTGCGTACATAAAAACAAAGTAACTAACCTCGCCTTAAAGATAATTTATTGGCTACACAACATTTTTCACCACTAATACTGCCATGTCGATCGAGTCTGTGAATAGCATTTCCCGATCGTTCGAACCAAAATTCTGATACTCGAAAGTGTCAAGATCGATTCGACTTCGATCCTTTTGTTTGTGAATAGCTATGCAGGGGGGATTAAAATGGGCCCTTTAGCAGAATCATGTTAGAGACCATTTAGTTTAAACACTTATATTCAGTGACGTAATTTTCTACCCGATGGGCGGGTGCAATTCGCCTGCACAAGTGCAATGACAAATAGCTAGATTAAAAATAACGATGACTTACCTTACCTTGATATTCTAAGAAGGCTAAGTGTAGATTTATGTATTAGTAATATTATTTTATCTATAAATAAATGAGGAAAATAACACGGTCAGTCGGGCAGGAGTGGTTTCCGCGAAGAACTGTTCGTGGGGTACTGTTATCGGAGTACAGGGATATACTTAATATACTTGTTTTAACATTGGCCTAGGCTATTTCTAATATTTCTATTCGATTTATTAATTGGTAATTAAATACAAACAACAGGTGTTTTCTATGTCTTAATGTTTTCCCAACCCCTTCGTTATTCTTTTCTGATTAATTTCGTTGCGGGATCCAAGACAAAAAAATTGTTCGTCTGGAACTTTGGCAAGTTTTATTGTCTCGGCACTTTTCTGGTGGTCACCGCTGTTGATTCTGGCTTTCAGGAGTTACAGTGGTTTAAGAATAGTTTGGCGGGCTTGTCCCATTAAAATACCTGTTTCCTATTAATTAAAGTGCAATATCTACAACGTCAAAATAGGTATGAAATAGCAGTTTCTTGCCTGCGACCTTTTAGTTTTTTAGCAGGGAATTTGAAAAAAATAAAGTTACTTCTTATATATGCTATCTATAGCATCAGCACCGACTGCCAATCAAAAGATAAATTTGGACTTACAATTAACTCTGCAGCTTCTAAAATCCTCCAACATCTAAAGCGATCATTAGCGTTGAAACTGCACACATAACTCCAGAATGACATAACGAGCTATGTAAACAGCAAATCGCAATAGCAATCTACATAATCATAATATATAAGTAGATGTAAACAGCGCATTAAACACAGTTAGTTTTGATTTGCCTAGAATGTTTTAAAGTTACTTTAGTTTATATTGTTTATGGATTATGTGGGCCAAGTTGTTTGTGGTTTTCTGGTTAGAGACTTTTGAACGAATCTACTTTGTGGTGTCTGTTTATAGGTGTTTAGTTTCAGACGCAAAACATGCGGTAAAAGGGATCTGTCGCCTAGGCAATCGCGGCTTATTCTGAAGACTGATCCGAAAAGCTGTTATAATCTAGCCACGAACTCCTCTGAAAGTGTCCTCTGTTAAGTGTCGAAGTTTGGGCCAAAAACATGGTAATACTGTCGTGCCAGAAGCCTGCCACACTATTCCCAAAACCAGTGCAACTCGTTTGCGCCAGAATCAACAGTAGCAACCACAAGTTCAGCGCCGAGACAACGAAGCTCGACGAAGTCCCAGAGAAACAATTTAACTGTCTTGGATGATGGATCCTGCAACGAAATCAACGCGATTTTTTTATAGATTTGTCGTGTCTTTAGAGACGCAATCCAGGTAAGTTGAGATCACTTAGCACCAGAGCACCAGTCTCTCACAATGTTAATCACATGTTCATGCTCCATTGTAACCCTAGCATTAAGCAACTTGTTGTACCTACTTAGAGATTAGATTTTCTTCATCCCGACGTAGAACGTGGTTCTCCGAAAGTCTAGCAACTTATAATAATATGTTTATTTAATCAATGAACTGGGCGTATTTGTTAATCAGGTTACGATAAATTCCTGATAGCTATGCGGACCTCACCGATAGCTCTATGGTTGAATTATTTAGGTTTACAATGAATCTATTCCATTTTAATCAAAAGTTAGTAGGTATGGTATTATAGGTTTAAAAATAAGGTACCAAGATTTGGCGGGGCTGCGGGTTGTTCGAAAGAGATACCGCGGCTCCGGACACAAACGGCTACGTAGGAACATGGGTGGCTTTTAGTCAGTAGAATTCTGACACTCTTCCGCTCCGCCCAGTGTGGGAGGAGTCATTTTTTGATGATTTCCGACTCTCCAATAAAAAGGTCCCAAGATTTAGGCACAGGCAATTCGTGTAATAAGAAGTGAGCAATTGAGCATATTGCACCCAACGGGGCACAAATCTACAATCTATGGCTGCTACTAAGAAATTCCTGATGGAAAAAACCTAATAGCGCAAAACCCCAACTGAGAATCCGTTTCAAGAAATAAAATAATAATACTTTCATAAGCAACACTGAGCTTCAAAAGTTTCTCAAAAAGCCGCTAAACTGTAGTGGGACTGGGCTGGCCATGTCTGCCGTATACCAGACGAGCTGTGGGCCAAAATAATCACGTTGTAGAGCCCTGACCCCTGACACAGTCAGAAAGCAACGCGATAGACCTCACAGGAGATGGCGGGACGAGCTGGACAGAACTAACGACCAGTGGTCCACATGGATCGGAAGATTTGGACGTCATCGATGGAGGCCTTTACCCCGGACTGGGATGACAGGCTAACTAACACTTTCAAAGACTGGAGTGGTGGATTATAGCCAGTACTTACTTGAAGCCAAACCGCCAAATTCACCCAATTTTGAAAACCGAAGCAAAAAAGCGCGGGCCGTTCGAATTACGTCATCTTAATTTTCATATGCCAACTTGAATTGCGGTGGCAAAACTTGTTAACGAAGTCTTATTCCATTGAAATACGGTTACATTTTGAGTGTGAAATTAGTTGATAGATGTAAAGTTAGGTATCTTTGTGTGAAGATATGACCGTATTGGGTGATCTCACTATGGTATTAAGAAAATTATTAATGAATTCGAAGTTTGAATAATTTTTTCTTATTCCATGAAATTGATAACGGTGTAGTCTATGAATTGAGGAGTAAATCGATTATTAATATTGTTATTCCCACGTATTCCCACGACTTTCGAGGAAAAAGTTGTTAATTTCTCTCTGGTCAGGTTAGGGTTGTCAAATCGTGAAAATAATTCTACTTCTCAGGTTTGAGCTGAAAAAGGTCTACAGACTGCTGGACATCATCATGCCAATTTCAAGTTTTGCTTGTTGCAATAAAAATCCTCCCCGTGATCGTGACCTTCGTATGCAATAACAGGTGAGACAATAAGAGAAACTTATAAATAAATTCCGCGTAGATTTCATTACGTAAAGTGTGTTACTTTCATTAGCTGCCATGTAAAACTCCTTTGAGTCGAGATTTTCGTCTAGTGGCCGATTGGTCTACTTATCGATCAAGATGACTTTGACAGCCGTCAAACACTTCGCGCTCTCTGACAAATCCACAAATCTAACAGAAAATACGTTATTCACAATCAAATCTTCGATTGTTCGTTATTCAAAATCTTCATCGCCCGCCATGTTAGTTTCCGCGCAAGCGCTGTGCACCAAGCGCATTCAGTCACGTTCCGTTTCACGCACTTGATTTACAAGTGATCGAGAATTCAGGTCGCAGAGAAAATGGTCGGTTTTTTCTTACTTATGTAATTTTGAAGAGCTGTTGTGTTTGTTAGTGGGAAAATAATAAACAATGCGTTCTTGTGAATGGTGACGTGAAGTAAATTAAGGTTTACGATTGAAACACCCACTACTCCCAGTCGCTTTATTTGCCTTGTCTGTCCCACTGCTGGGCTAAGGCCTCCCCGAATTCCTTCCAATAGCTGTTTTCCTGTGCCGCCTCGAACTAGCCCTCGAGGTAATCTTTGGAGAATTTATTGTTTCTTAATTCTGTGTTTTTTACTGGCTTCCAGAAAGAGTAGCTTATCAATTAGTCTGTTCTTTTGTGTGTATGTTCGATTACTTCGCCAATCATGAACTGTTCAAATTGAGTCGGCCCATTTGGCGACGAGTTTGGCATAAATAACAGGATAGGCAAGACACGCTAGCAAGTTGGTAGGTACGGCAACACCATACAATAGGACAGAGTCACCTGTATCATTCATGAATCTTCTCCACCTCAACAGGATTTCCTTGCTTCGACCGACCTGTGTCCGGAGTCTATTTAAAGTCACTCTTTGTTTTTCATTAAAGCATTTATCAGGAAAAATAAATGATTGTAAGTACATAAAAACTTTTTTGCAAAAAAAACAACCGACTTCAAAAACACCAAAAAGAGAAAAATAAACTTAAGAACAAAAATCAGCTTCTGAAGTCGGTGACTTTTGTTTGTTTGACTTCATGTTTTTGCCACCGACTTCAGAAGCTGATTTTTCTTCTTAAGTTTATTTTTCTCTTTTTGGTGTTTTTGAAGTCGGTTGTTTTTTTTGCAACAAAGTTTTTTTATTTTTTCATTTTTAGTTGTAATAAGTACCTATATCCTATACAAATATTTACTATGCATTTAACATTCAACCAAGAAACCTAACCCTTAACCTTCAAGATTCAACTATTTTTGCTTTCAACTCTTAACCGTTGAGGAGTGGTACTACTCCTCAACGGTTAAGAGCATGAAGACAAGTGATGACTGCTAGATGCGAATACTTGAATAGCGTCAGAAAAAGCACGAAACACGTCATACGTGTCTATGTAATTCATATATAACAACTAAAAAAATGTGTATTGTACACATCTGCATACCCCCTCAGAGCATACAGGCGTGATGTTACGTCATGATAATGTATATTCAATAAACATCCAAGCGATTCCAGCAATTACGACAGATTTGCCGTCTATTTTTGAAGAGTTCCATTGTATATCTCCGAAGATCAGCACCAGATCTTCACCAAATTAAAATGGGACCACCTCAGGAGTATACTCTTTCAAATAAAAAAAGAATTTTGAGAATCGATCTACAAATGGGGGAGAAATCAGGTAACATACATAAAAAAAAAAAAATACATACACACGAACATATAACCTCCTCCTTTTTCGAAGTCGGTTAAAAATACAAGCTCACGTTTAAATAAAGTATGTCATCCTCGATAGTTACCTTGTTTATAAGAGAATTAAATAAAAAACTTTTTTACAAAAAATAAAACCGACTTCGACAAAAAAAAACACTCAAAAGTGAAAAATAAACTTGAGAAGAAAAATCAGTTACTGAAGTCGGTGACTTTTGTTTCTTTGATTTCATTTTTTTGTCACCGACTTCAGAAACTGATTTTTCTTCTCAAGTTTATTTTTCACTTTTGAGTGTTTTTTTTTGTCGAAGTCGGTTTTATTTTTTGTAAAAAAGTTTTTATTTTTCACTTTTTAGTGTTTCACATGTGCTTACCCCTTCACAACGCACCGGCGTGATGTTATGTTAGGAACTGGTGTAAACAATAGACAGACAATATGAGATTTCAGCAATCCCAGTCCATTAGCTATCATTTATTGAGGAGTTCCGTTGCCTATCTCCGAAGTTCTTCATCAGATCTTCACAAAATAGTTTTTATAACCTTTGTAGTGAGTACAGGCGTAATATTATGTTGTGTGATGGCGTAAACAATGCTTAGATATGCTATAGCAACAATCGCGGTTAATCTGCTGTTATTTATTGAAGAGTTCCCCCGATTTCTACAAGATCCCATCATCAGATATTGAAATGGTGACAATGGGACCACACGGGAAGCACCAGCTTTCAAATGAAAAAAGAATCATGAAAATCAGTTCACCCAGTCGCAAGTTATGAGTGAACAAACATAAAAAAAAAAAAAAAAAAAAAAAAAAAAAAAATACAGTCGAATTGATAACCTCCTCCTTTTTTTGGAAGTCGGTTAAAAATAACTACTACGAACGTGTCGTATCAACATAATAATTAGTAATTAAAGCAATACATTGAATTGTTTGTTCAAATATTTATAGGTACAATATAAATACAAATATGTAATTAGGTACTTAAAACATATTAAGTATATAAGTTCCTTCCTTCCTTTTGTTGAGTAAATGTCAATGTTACGTTGTTGAATAATATCAGTCGCACTGGTTAAGCAATGCTTGCCGAGGCCGATCCGTAGATGGGTGACCATTCATTAATTTAATATATCCGTGCCTCGGAAAGTACACAGTTAGTCCCGGCTAACATTCATAGATCTTCGACAGTCGTTACGAGTAGAATCAGAAGCCCGAAAGTTGGACAACCTGTCTTAGCAACCCCATCGTATTATACCCAGTACTATCTGGGTTGTAGAGTTCATATAGGCAGTTGCTCCATGTAAAATAATTATATGTATTCAGCTGCATCCGGTTAGACTGGAAGCCTAGGTGGGGAAAGGCTAGGCAAAAAGATAAGTAAGACATGCCACAATATCGACTCATCATCATCATCATTTCAGCCGGCAGACGTCCACTGCTGGACATAGGCCTCCCCCAGGTGTCGCCACATTGACCGGTCCCGTGCGTCTCTCATCCAGCGGGTCCCCGCAACCTTGACCAGGTCGTCGGTCCACCTAGTGGGAGGCCTTCCAACGCAACGTCTTCCGGTTCGCGGTCGCCATTCCAGAACTTTTCGGCCGGAAAGTTATTTCATTGCAATATATCTGACATTATTTGACATTGCAACATTTAGTTTTAGCGCGAAAACGTATGTTTGTTTGCGTAATTGAATGTGTTGCGAGAATTTCAAACGCATGTATGTCTTATTATCATGGAGTGTGTCTGTGGTCGTAACTCCGCCGTGCGCATATTTTACCCGACGAACACTATTTATCAGATTTACGTGTTTTTTTTTTTGAAGTGAAAACTTCTTTAGCGGCGCTGAGCACTTTTTTTGTATGGGTAAAAACTTTCAAACTCGCGTCAGGGTCACGTGATGCTGATCGAAAAATCGTAAGATTTTTCGATCAGCATCACGTGACCGAAAGTTAATATTGAAGTTTTCACTTCTGCCGGCACTCCCGGAGTGCTACCTTTTTTTGTTTTAATATTGCCTTATTTCTTTATGCCAACTAACTCCATGACGGATTACTATTCAAAACACACATCAGAATAATGTTTTGAGTATACTACATTGAGTTTTACAGAAAAATTTGATTATGCACCCCAAAAAAAAGTCGTTTCCCAGCATTTTTTTTTCTGTAAGTAGAGTCTTTCTTTGATGTACATCATAATGCTTGCTTGACGGTTTCATGGAGAATCCGTTAACATCCTGTATTGAAGATATAGATTGGAATAAGGACAGGAGAATGTTGATCATTGTTTGAAGTCTCCATTGTACCACAATGTGACACGTAGGTAATAATAATCTCAAGCCATGAGTTACCTTGTTACAGTAATTAAGTCTCAAGTGCAATAAAAGTATCTAACAACTTTTACAGCATATTCTTGCAAACAGTGCAGTGAGACGACGTCATCTAACGAACAGTGCCAATATAAAATCATTTTAAAAGTTCAACTTTGTGAATTAAAGCTAAAGCCTTTAATTCAAACAGACCGATGACAAGTTAAACCCCTACCGCTTTATTACAAAACGTAGTTAAACCTGGTTTAAGTTAGACTTGGTTTATCTCGCATGACGTCTCACTTCAATAATATTCAAAAGAAAGTGACAGCATGCAAGATAAACCAGGTCTAAGTTAAACCAGGTTTAACTACCTTTTGTAATAAGGCGGCTACAGTCCACCCATAAGCTTATTAACTGTGAATGTACTGTAGTTGCCCATTACAAAATCGTAGATCTCATGGAGAGGAATTGACAAGAAACACCATGGATTCTTTGTAAAGTAAACGTCCACTGGCAACACCAACAGATTTTTGGTGCATGTGGCCTGCTCTTGACTTGGGCCTTGTCTATGGTTTTCTGCTAAGCGCGAATCCAAATCCGCCGGTCTTTGAAACCTGCCTATAATAGACTCAATTAGACTCTATGGCACAGAATCACGAATCGTTTACTTACCTCTACAAAAATCGTTCAACTCTAATAAAGCTGTACAATGAGCTTTTAGCGCAACAGCGCCATAAGATTCTTGTAGCACCTCAGTTATAAACCTTCTGCTCCTCTACTCTATGGCGCAGCATCACGAACCGTTTCTAATCGCGGCCTTGAATTGATAACGTTGACATCATCTCTCTTTGTTTATACAGTTAGTCTCTCACCGGCGAGAGGTTTTTAGAATAATCGTAATTTATAGTTACCGCCATGCAATGTTCTAGATTTTTGTGTCATAAAATATTTGTCTATTACCTCGTGACTGCCGCTGGTTTAGTGGTCTCAGTCAAGCGCTAATTCAAAGCATTAGACCTTTTGTCAGATTCCTATTGTCTATCTTTTCAAAAGTCAGTGGATAACAAGCACCAGTTGTCCACAGAACTTTGTTGTTAACTGCTAATGTCATAAAATTGGTAAATTGCGTATCTCATTGTGTGGGTATCACGTGACAGTGAATAAAGGGTGACTAACATCCCAGCAATTGACACCTCTATTTTTTATCGACTATTATACGGCTAAGTTAAGCAGGTACTGCTTGAACGTTACAATACTTGATTGAGGATATATTTTATATTTAGCCGCTTTATGGCACCTGACATGTCAAACGGTTATTGTCAAAGAGATTTAAAAGTAATATTTGAATGTCATTTTTTATTGTCAGCCAGTAAGAAATTGCTGTTGTACGTAGTACTAATTACTTTCATGTTTTGCATGGAAGAAGTAAAGACAAAAGGAAAATAAAATAAAATATTTCGCTCGAGATTACTAATTAAGTTTTAAAAATTAATGTGTATTGCATATGTAAGACGATTTTGATGAAATAAACCCTAATTATTAGTCAGAACATTGCAGGGCATGACACAAAAGGCCACAATGTTCACATATTCACAAAACAATACGTGAAATGAATCTATACAAAGGTAGGAATATATTCCCCGAAGGGTTAGACAGAGGTGTACCCATTAATACACTTCACCAACTAAAGAATATTACAGATTGTCTCAAAAAACCATCATTGTAAAAACAAAATCCAAATCAAGAAAAGACAGGTTTCTATATAGTACAAAGTATTCACACAATATGAGCTATGCAATTATAAATCAAGGAATATAATTAAATATTAGGAGATTGAGTTTAGATAATGCAAATAAAGTTATAAAATCTTTAGTAGCTCCAACAATACGGAACTTATAGAAACTAGTACCAGTATCAACCGTCATATCATCACAAAAACACTACCCTTGAGCAGCGTCTTTCATGAGAGTCACTTTAAACTCTGTGTATAAACAATGTAATGTCAAATAAGCTTAGACAATCGCAATTTTAAAAATATCGATACAGAAACTTCTGTCAAAATGAGTTAAAGTGACCATCAACGACAATGGTCTCCGATGACGTCATACGCGTTGTACAACTGGTCATAGCCGATACCAAAATAGCCTTTTGACAGTTAATGAAAGCACACAGAACGAAAGTGATTATCAAAACAACTGTCAACAGAGATAGCCAATAGCCCTGGGTCGCGCAGAGTTATTGGGTCAACAGAATTTTTCAAGATATTCAGGATCATCCCGGTTTTGTCTGTTTGTTTTTGCTACATAGGAAAAGCGCAATGTCTTGAATTCGATATCACATTAATCAGAGAAATACCTAATTATCGATATAAGTAAGAAGTTTTCATGAAACAGTCTTTCAATGGGATTAAACGAACTTAGGGGGTTGTATCGATGAAATTCTGTAAAAGTACAACGTATACTACGTGTTATGGTCGCAAATTATACTTTTTAAACAACATTCAGCCAGACCTACAAATTGCGAAAAACATAAGATTTGAATTTAGTGGCTACCCAGGCGGTTCCCCCGCGCCCGTTAGTATTCTAGTCTCATTCTCAACCAGCCAAAAAAATATGCCTCTACAATTTTTTTTTAAGCAGTATATGGTAAATTGGCGGTAAAAACTCCAAACATGGCGGAAGGTCAAACAGCTGACAGCATAATTATCTATTCCCGTAAGAATATAGAAAGACATGAGATAACCTAAAAACCTTTAAAAAGAATGAGCTCATCTAAACGTTATCAGGCTCAAATATTTGAACAATGCCAAGGTTGTCTGATAGTAGATAATTAGCTTACAGAGATAATAATGAACATGTTCGTTGCACGTAATTCATTTTTGAAGTCACAGTTTATATTGCAGCTATTTTGTTTAAAAATTATATTGTAACATTTGCTTCTACGTTTTTTGTGTATAATACCTACACCTATACATGCTCGTCTATGTTGTAAAAAATCAAAAAATAAAGTGACGTGAGCACTAAACGTCAAACATGACACGAAAGTGACAGATGAAACGAATGTCAAAGTCAATAACTCTCTTTTTGGGCTTCGCCGCAGTCGGGTTTAAATTAAAATTGTCTACCTTTTGTCACTCTCTCTCACTTTTTAAGCTGCCATCGTTGCAAGATGCACTTAATTGTTTTCTTTTGAATTAAATTCCGTTTATCTACGTAAAGCTTGTTTGTTTTTTTGCATAAACCCTTCAAGGTCGTCGAATGCGCAGGTTATAGGGGCAAGATTATTCCTAGCTCAAAACCAGGGTCCCAATTTTCAAACTCCACACAACAAATAGCTATCTGGCAAGTAAACCTAAATGCCTGGCCGCTCATCCATACGTCAGCAGACGTTCTGTAGTTCTGTACATCAGAACCTGTTCCTCAATCTAACTGTACCGTGCGGGTCAGTGGGCAAGCGGCCCATACGCGGTCACTGTAGTGTGTTGACACCTTTATCGGCACCCGGTAAAGCCTGTTCGATGTAATTTGATGTCAATTTGGTTGATTGGTTGGCAATCAGAAGAGTTATGACGGTTGATTAACTTCCTTGATTTGTGTGTAGAATTGTGGATACATCGTAGCGTTTATCCATGAGCATGGTGCTTGCAACAGCGTCAAAATATCTCGGAAACTAAAAACAAAAATACTAAACATGGTACTTAAATATCCAGTTTTCAGTGTAGTGTATTTGACTGAGTTTGCTTAGTTTGAGCCTAGGCCTCTGTAGTTTATAAATGGTCCTTGTAAAAATTGGTACACCTATTGCCACTCTCTGCCCAACTTTTATTTGATTTCCATCCGCACTTTGAAGAACCTGTCTAACTGTTAACGTTGCCGATGTCATTATAAAGAAGATTGTACGTTTTTTATTTATTTATTTATTTATTATAAACAGGTACACCAACAGTACATACATTTCACACTGAATAATAAAAATATACCGGTTAGGGTTCTGATGTAAGTACCAATTACAGGTTGCACAACATTCTCAGATACAATAAAGCTATCATCGTAAATTATACAAATGAAATTTAAACATAAAATTATACAAAACAAAACGTTTTTTACATAAACTAATGAGATCAAATAATTAATCATAAAATTAAAATTAACTTACACTAATAACAATAACAGTATAGATAGATAAGTAGTATAGTATAAAAGTAATTAACAAAATTATTTTTTTAAAATATGTCGGTTCAAGTGAGACCTTAGCAGGCTTTTGAACTTCGGTAGGGAACCAAAGAACACATCCAAATCAGGTAATTTCGAGTTGAGTTCGTTGTATTGTATGCACATTCTTGATATTGGTGAGTGTCTCCCAATGTTACTCCTACTGGCTGGCGGTTCAAACAATCTGGAAATTGGCTGTCTGGGACGATTGTATGGGACTGACAACATGACACGTTCTAGCAACTGTTCGCATTCAATTTGACCATTGACAGTCTTATAGAGAAAAACTAAGTCATGTACAGTGCGACGGTTTCGAAGGGACTCCATTTGAAAGAACGCCAAACGTTGTTCGTATGGACATCTGTGGGATATTCCTGGAGACATGTATGCAATATGCCTTGTAAATGCTCGCTGGATGGTCTCGAGACGCTGCGAATGTACAGCATACATAGGATTCCATGCTATACAGGCATACTCTAACTGACAGCGTACCAGTGCCTTGAAAAGGATAATCTTAGTTTTTGCCCCAAATGATTTGGCATTTCTCTTGATAAAACCTAACATTTGTGCTGATTTATTTACAGTGTCAGAGATATGTGAGGTGAACTTTAGTTTTTGGTCTAGTGTTACTCCCAGGTCACGGATTTCCGAAACCTCTTGCAAGATGATGTTGTTTATTTTGTAAGGAGAAATTAATGGCTGTAATTTTCGACTGTAACGTATACAGAAACATTTATCTGCATTCAAGGACATCCCGTTAGATTTACACCAAAGGCTGATTTGATCAAGGTCGAGTTGGAGTAGACTGGCATCTGCTGGTGACTCTACTTTTTTATAAATTTTTAGATCATCGGCATAAAATGAAAAGTCGCAGCTAATTTGAGAAGCAAGATCGTTAATAAAAATAATGAAAAGAAGAGGGCCCATGTGCGAACCCTGTGGTACTCCGGATTTGGCATAATACATACTAGACTCATGACCTCCTACTGAAACTACTTGTTTCCTTCCGCTTAAATATGATTTAAACCAGGCAAGAAGGGAACCATGTATACCATGAGATTCGAGTTTCTGTAATAAAAGTTTATGGTTAACCTTATCAAAGGCACTGGAAAAGTCTGTGTATATCGCATCAACTTGGTGTCCTCCATCAATGCTTTTTGTTAGATCAGAGATGAAACAAGTTAAATTAGTCTGAATAGAACGACCACTTCTAAAACCGTGTTGATGAGTTGATAAGTTTACTAACATGTCGATACAATACAGGATAAATGAGGGACTCAAAAATTTTGGCTAAGGTTGAAAGAATAGCAATGGGTCTATAATTTTTAATATTGTCTTGTTCGCCTTTCTTATAAACAGGTACTATTCTAGATTTCTTCCATTCTTCTGGAAAAATTCCTTCGGCAAGAGAACGGTTGTAGATTATGGCTAACGGTGCGGCCAGAACATTGGCACAACGTTTCAGAAAATAGGGATGTATTGAATCAGGACCCGCACCTTTGTTAGTATCAAGCTGATTTAATTTAACAAATATTTCCTTTGCGGAGAACTGTATATTACAAGATAAAGAGTCTCCAATTGCTGTGGTTGTGTTGGGTAATGTTTGGGAATCGTCGTGGTATACAGAGGAGAAATGTGCAGCAAATAGATTTGCAATATTAGTACCATTTTCACCAAAGATACCGTCAAGATGCATACGTTCCGGATATGAGGTGTTATTGTTACGCTTTTCCTTGACATATTGCCAGAACACTTTGGCATTTTTAGTCACAGCCTGTTCAATTTTGCGTTTATAAGTTTTATGGCAGATATCATACAATTTAGAACATCTTTCGCGCAGTATTGAAAACTCTATTTTGTCGCGCGGGTTGTTATACTTGCGGTATCGTTTCCTGATTTTGTCTTTCTCAGCAATTAACTTGATAAGTGAAGAGGAAAACCAGCGTGGGTATTGCTGCTGTTTAAGTGAGCGTTTCGGCACATTGCTATCTATCGTGGCTTGAACCGTTTCATAAAATATAGACACCATGTCATCAAGAGTACAACAAGAAGAAAACATTGATTCCCAGTCAGTGTTCCTTAGTTCCCTTAAAATTGCGGTGTAGTCCGCTTTAAAATAGTTTAAATTCCTGCTGCCATTATTGCGGAGCCAGACAATATTATTTGATTCGATACAATATAAAAGTGGAGGATGGTGCGGATCTAATTTACTCAGAATATGTGAGGGTTGATTTATTTTGCCGTCCACAATGCTACTCATAACTAAATCCAGAATTCGACCGTTACAATTACAGGTATTGTTTACTTGAGAGAGATTATTAATAGCCAAAAAATCAACTAAAGAGCATTCCAATCTACTGTTATAATTGCTAGGCACTGTGTAATTACAATTAGGTTCAGTAACCCACTGAATTCCTCCTAGATTAAAATCACCGAGAAGCACTACATTGTCAATCTGATTCATAACATTAGTTACATTATCAAGAAACTTTGTTTGCTGATCAAATTTTGGGGGGGGGAGGTACATATACAGCACATATTGCAATTTTTTTAGGGTTGTTGTCTTGTGTTGTATTGACTGTAACCCACAAGTCCTCAGATTCAGATTCCCAATAGGTAATTCGACAGGAAACAAATTTCGTTTTCAAACACTATTAATTTATTGGGACCTAACCCTAGGTCCCACGGTTGAACGCTGGTTTTTCAGGAGTTGCAGTGGTTTGGGAATAGTTTGGCGGGCTTGTTCCAAAAATAACCTACATAATCATAGGAAATACTGGCCCATTTCAAAAGAAGGGGCAACCCAATTCTGCCAGGCAATAAATAATCTTCATGAGGTAGTCTCAATCGGTAATAGCATAAACCAACAAACACTGCGCTATGCTCCTTTCTCGGAATCCTACAAACAGGTTTCGCACCTCACCAAAAACGGGTCAGTAGTTTAGTATTTTAGCACCTCGAACGAAGTATAGAATGACCATTTTAACTAGTCTAGTCTGCATCCTACATTATGCATTTAAGGGTTAAACCGGCGGCCGCAAGACTTTAATATTATAAATGCGAAAGTTTGTGAGGATGGATGTTTGTTCCTCTTTCATCCAAAAACGGTTTAATAGATTCGGGTGAAATTTGGCACAAGGCTACTTTAAGACCTGGATTAACAAATAGGATACCAGTCTCTTGCGTGTCGCATCCAGCAGATCCCCGCAATCTTCACCAGTTCATCGGGTCACCTAGAGTAGGAGGCCTTCCAACGCAACGTCTTTCGGATTACAGTCGCCACTCTAGAACTTTTCGGTCCCATTGGCCATCCATATTGCGAGCAATGTGCCCTGCCTACAGCCACTTAAGTTTTTCAATAGGCTATTTCACCAAAAAGTCTAATTAGTCCGTCAGATAGATTTTCAAAAAATAATGGACACATTTTTTTTCTTTTTACACGTAAACAAAAGGATGAAGACGATACTGTTACAGTGCTTCGAAAAGTCGTGTGACGTCACAAGGTTAGTACTTTTTTACCCAAAAAGTGACGTCACAAGCCCCCACTCATGATATTTCGTCAATTTTTATTAATTTGATAAAACAAAAAACACGTATCCAATATTTTTCGATAATCTAACAGACGGACTAATTAGATTTTTTTGGTGAAATATCCTATGGTCAGTGAATGTCAGATTTTTATTAAGAAGATCCGTATAGGAATCGTTGTTTACATTTCTCTAGCGTCCAAGTTACGCTGGTCAGGTAATTTTCATCAAAGTAAATATGAACAGCATGACATCAGAGATGATTCAGAAAGCTGTACAAGGTGAGATGACGATACTCCGTGATCGCATACAATGTACTTTTAAAAGGATGATATGTATATTGTTAATTTAATTAAATCATTTACGTATTTACATATGGCTACCAGTTGACGTTTTAGTAATAGTTGTGGCGAAGACTCATGGTATTGACAAAAATCATTGTTCTAGTGTTCGCAAGTGCGACTGCTGAATCTGCTGGTCTTTTTTTTTTTGTGGGGTTGCAATGGGAAATCAACAAATGACTCTCCCGCTCTGGGCAGAGCAGTAGGGAGTGTCAGGCTTCTACTGACTAAAAACCACCCATGTTCCTTCCTTCGCTCTTTGTGTCGAGGCCGCGGTATCTCTTTCGATAATCCGCAGGCCCGACGGGGAACATGAGGTCCTTGGTTAGATTTCTGGGTCACGTTACGCATTTTTGGGTTTTTCTATCAGGATTTTCTCAGTAGCAGCACGGAGGCTGGATTTGTGGGCAATCAATAGGCTCACCTATTCACCTTTCGGGGATTGTTAAAATTGGTATGTTATGTTAAAAATGTTAATCAGGGGATGGATGTTTGTATGGTACTTCATCATTTGTAGGAAATCCCATCGGCTACAAGGCTTACGATTTAGATAAGTTAAGAGCTTATCAAAAATGCTAGTAGGTAGGTAATGTGCAGTAGACGACAGCACGATATGACCTTTGTCACAAAATCTCAAGGTTGTCAAATATCGCTGATAGCGATAACACCGTTCATTGTTTTTATTTTCTTTTTTTTGTCGTTGGTGAGTTTGGTTTTGGTCATAGTTAGATAGAAAATTATGAATTAATCGATCTGCCCCCCTATTGCGTATCTTTTTAACGTCAGTGGCTATCAGAAATGTCCATAGATTAACTGTAAATTGGTTATGGTTTGGTACATTTTTTTCTTAAAAACTCACCATTTGACAGTTATTTGATAGACATTATAGGTTATCCACTGTCATTAGAAGATACACAATAGCCCTGCTGGTAGGTTATGATTCAGTTTTAAGAATTTATGGAACGGAAGAAAACCTTTGGGTGTCTATGATAGCCGTGAAAGAATTGTCAGAATTCGATTCTAAATGCTATACATCGCTACAAAAAGTCGCCGTGGGCGAGGGGCCTTAGGTGTCAGTAAAAGTCTCGTCAAAATTGGTTCAGCGGGTTTCGGAGCCGGAACAAATAGACTGACAGTCAAAAATGTTCTTTTTGATATCAAAATGTTTGTTTATTTATTAATCAGTAATCAATTTTGTATTATTAGCCTCAGAAGTGCCCACAGCTAAATCAGTCTAATATATTACATATTTCCCAATATTGGGATTTAACCGGTTATTATTTCATGGATGTAATTCCGTGCCCATTCGAAACTACGAGTCTACCGATGATTTTAGGTTTGTTATCAGGAATGAAAAAGTGGAAACTGACCGCGCTGTAGGCATAAACTAGGATGAGGATGTCCCATAGATAGGAATGTGAATGCTGTATCTATCACTGTTTCCGTCAGCAAAAAAAAATGGAGGCGCAAAAATAGGTTCGTTAGATGATAAGCTAGCGGGCACGGTAATAATTGTTTTAGACGAAAAAAAAACAAATTATTGAAAAAACTTTCTTGCTTAACCCTTAAATTGGCAGTGTACTCCACCAAAGACATACACTTTGAAAAAATCGATTGTGGTAGTAATCTAAATAACCCTCCTTTTGGGCTTCGCCGCAGTCGGGTAAAAAAATACCTGATATTATCATTTTTAGCTTGCAATAATTGTTTATTTTAGTAGATAAAATAATAGGATGTGATAAAATCAATAATTATCCGTCAAATTCAAAATATCTTTGAAGCGATCTGACGTCTCTGTGTCACATGAAACCTTTTTAAGTTTTTCTGCGCTTTTTTGGTTAGGACTTGTGGTTATTAGGCTTTACATTGCACAGGGACATTATAAACAACATCAATCGTCCATAATTTCATGTGTAAATTACGTAATTGCAATTTTATGAGTTTGAAACTTTGTGTGTACTCCCTGAATACCGTTGCCAAGTTCGCGCAAAATAGACTTCGGGATACACAAAGTACATTGCCAAGTATACAAAGAAATACAAAAGGCCTTTTTTTGTTTGTTTTGATATAAAATGATATCGATTTTATGTCGTATGTTATTTTCTCTTTTCCTGCAGCGCTTGAACCTGACACGATCACATAAATTCAAGCTTTGATCCCGAAAGAAAATGCATGATCCAATGACAGTTCTTGTTTTGATGACGAATCACACTTCCTCCACCAAGCTCAACTCTCACCCACTAGAATGTTCAGTCTTTCAAAGTCAAATAGGTACACATACAACGTTGTAAAGTACTCCTAACACCAATGCTTCAAGAGGTTTTTCCGTATTCATCCATCAATATTATAATGCCATACCAACATGGAATTCAACTCAACCATTATCTACTCCATCTGTAGAACTGTCACTAGTTCCAAAGCACATTGGAAGCTTCACCTGTGCCAATCTCTAGATCTAAACGCAAGTAGCTTACAATTTTCACTTTTTACTCCATGTAGTACAAATACAAGAAAACATATTTCACACTGCTTATAGTTGGCAATGTACTCCCGGGAGTACATCGATTTTCGCGAAAACTGTAATATTCAGATTTTTTTCACAATTTTTTTCAGTCTTCCAGTATCATAATAAACCAGGAAATAACAAAAAAACATTAAATTTTAGAAATAAATTCATTTGCCAATTTAAGGGTTAAATTAAAACACAAAAAAAGAATGCAACTCCTAAAACGCTTCAAGTATGCGATTTCATCAACCAACTCCTCCATTAAGAGTGTCAGTCTTCTACTGATTAACCCAATGATTAACCCATCTGTGTTCCTTCTAATGCCATTTACGTTCTAGAGCAGCGGTGACTCTTTCGAAAACGCCCGCAACCCTGTAGGCCCTATCTACCAGTTACTTGTAGCATGCATTTCCTCACAGTTCATACCACTATGACTTACGTTTTTTATTACTGTTACAAATATATCCATTTATTTATTCCTTTATACACATTCAGTAGGCATTTGCAAGATAACATTGTTTTCGTCCAGACGAGATAATGTGAAAGTTAGGGGTCAAGAGTATACAGATAGTAAATATTATATTTATTGCAGACAACAAGGAGGATCCTTTGTGTGGAGTATTTATTTTTATTGAGTTAAGGTGAATGTTCTTTATTATATTGCTAAATGGGCCCTTTGCCTTGATCACCCCTGATGGAAAGCTATAGATGAGGTCTATGGTTGATCAGTGTGCCCAGAAGATGCTTATATAAATATACCCTTCCTTTAAATGCAGAAGGGTTAAGGGTAGAAAACAATGAAGAGTTCACAGTTAGGCTGTTGATTTTTCTATGTGTAATAAAAGTGGTGAAGAAGCACTGAAGAGTGTCAGGATAGCAATCAAGTGACATAAAAATAATTGGCGAAACTTAGTATACTATTAGGCATGCCTGTTATATAGGGTCAGGCTTCAGAGCTTACAGGTGTGATTGATATGCTATGTAAAAAAAAAAACTTTTATTTGTGTACAAAATATTAATGCATTGTTGAGCATCCCCCTTAACATCATACTAAAAGAGCACATCAAGAATTTATTGTAATGAATGGTTTTATTATAACTGCAATTGCAATATCTCCTACTAGCAGAGTAGTGGAGGTCAGTAGGGCTATTGCGTATCTTTTTAATGTCAGTGGCTATCATAAGTGTCCATAGATTAACTGTAAATTGGTTATGGTTTGGTACATTTTTTTCTTAAAAACTCACCATTTGACAGTTATTTGATAGACATTATAAGTTATCCACTGTCATTAAAAGATACGTAATAGCCCTGCTGATGGCAGTTATTTCACATAAAAATATTGATATGCAGCTGGTTTTCCTTACAAGTAGATGCCGACATGATTTTTTATAAACTATCTTTGTAAGATTATGTTACAGAAGTGCTGTCTAGTGTCTGTACCATAGAAATACAGTAGATGTTGTGAAGAACTTAAGAGTGATACATTTTTCCCTAAAACACCAGTGATGATGAGTCTTGTCAGTTATTTTAAATGAAACTGCAGTAATCGCTGTTCTATAAAAATATAGAACAGTCGGTTTTTTCACAGTATTTTGGCATTACTGTGCTACAAATTGTTTTATATTTAATGAAAAAAGGTGAAAATAAGATCAACACAATAAAAAAAACTACTCAATTCTAAAAAAGTTACAAGTCACTAAAAAATATTTCAAGGAAATCTTGGATCTGGAGTCTGGTCTAGGAATAGGACAAGGCTTCAGGGTTCCAGGAATTTCTAGGAATTGCCGATTTTCTTCAAGGGTTACACTTGAAACCTGTGTTAAACAAACTTCTTAGTAAACAAAGAATGTTTTTTATTAAATAAAATGAATGGTAAAGTTAAATAATACTGTCTACTTATAGTAATCCTACAGGTAAGTTGAAAATGACGTAAAGTTAACTGTACACGACATACTTGAGCAATAACATCACTTCAGAACCGGCGAAGTATGTTAAAACAAGTGCGTGGGCGGCCTAATAACTTGAATCATAGTTCGAAATAACTTTTCAAACACCAAGATTAATAATTCGACAAATTTTCCCGCAAAAAAAATACCAAACAGGTTTTAATCCTGTACGTAGACCTCATTGTTTACTTTTGAGTTAAAAAAAAAGTTGCCGCGTGTGCGTTCTACTTTCGTTCCACGTCTTGTTAGAAACTTAAAAAACTTAGCGAAAACTTTTGAAAACATACTTGTAATATAAAAGTAGGGGTAAAAGAATAAAGGAATTACCTTAAAAAGGGCGAATTTCGCTTTCCACGCCGGAAAATCCGTGCAAAATATGTAAAAATCCACAAAACTTTGACCCACTCACAACATAACTTTTAAACACAAAATACAACACATAAAACACTTTAAACAACTAGATAACACATTAAAAATATTGTTTAGGGCACTGTTTACTAGTTCTATTTGTAAATAAAGTTTGTTTTAGCGAAATTATGTCGGCATTTCAAGTTATAACAAAGTTGCAGTTTGACAGATCGCGTCGAAGCCTCTTGCTCGCTCGCGACGTTCATTCGTTTCGACAGCGAAGTGAACGCGTCCGAACGGTCCGAATCGCATTTTTGAACAGTGTTTGTGTGAAGTGAACCCTGAACCAATGCTGTAATCGATATTATTATAATCGACGATTAACGAATTTTATCAATTTTTTATCAGATCATGACACAGATATTAGAAACTTTCCATGCCAAAAATGACATATTTTTGGAACATCCAGGAGTAACTTTCAGCGATTATGCAATTTCTACCGTAAAACGAAACTGATATACCTACAGTATGTGTTTTTTCAAAGTTTTTTTATGTTTATGTAATGACTGCATTTTCCTGGTACCTAATGATGGCGCTGATTTCCGTCTTTTAACAGCTCCAAAATTCAATTTTATTCGTCTCAGACAGAATTCTGAATTTGTTATTTAATTAATAATAAAATTCAGAGATCAATCCTGAACTGACCTGAGAACTGGCCTGTTGGTCTAGTGGTTAGTGACCCTAACTGCTATGCCGGAGGTCGTGGGTTCGATTCCCACCCAGGACAAATGTTTGTGTGATGAGCACGATCATTTGTTCTGTGTCTGGGTGTAATTTATCTATAATATGTATGTATTTAGAAATATATAAGTATGTTTATCAGTTGTCTAGTACCCATAACACAAGCTCTGCTTAGCTTGGGACTAGATGGCGTTGTGTGATAGTTGTGGAATATTATTATTATTTATTATTAATCTTTGTTTCAAACTGGAAGCTAAGAGTCAGTTCCTTTTTAAATGAAAAAAACACACATTAAATCATGTTTATTATTCAAACTATTATAACATGAACTCAAACTCGAAGCCTTCTAGAAGATTTTTTAAAATTAAGTAATCCAGTTACAGGCACTTTTGAATTAACAAAAAGATTAAGCTTCCGTCTTATCACAAAGCAAAATCAAGTCTTTAATCAGCGAATTTATTCATAAATACGTTTTGCTCTGATAGACGGTAGACCTACATACCGAACAAAAAGGAATAGGTAACAAAGAAAGAAAATACATTAATTACGATCAGACTACAGAAGAAGCTTAGATCATTTGTGATTCAAAATAGAAGAAAAATATGAATATGCAAAAAACCTAGCAAGAGCAGTTATCCTGGAAGACATGCTGCGCCAACCCCAAATGAATTTAAATAAGGGCAAGAGAATGATGAGTAGCAGTTATCCTACTGACACTACCACATTTTGACAGCCCAAAAGTCAAAACCGATTATCTTAATACTCTGTGGTCGTTACTCCCACAATGCGTTCCGGACCATCGGGTGGTTGCCGCATTCCATGCATAGTTTTCCCGCCAGACTCAATCCGCGAAACTGGTCCTGCCGTGCCTTTATCCCCCTCTAAATAAGACAAAACAGCATTTTAAAGCATACATTGCTTGTTTTTGTCAACTTTCTACAATAAACTTGAAGGGAAACCCGCAATGTATTTTGTCTGATCGATATTGTAACTATTTTGACATGTTAAAGACAAAGTTAGTACAGCCATATTGGAATGTCTTTAGTTTGGAAGGTTAAAAGTAGTAACGAATTTTTTTCATTACCACTTCGCGCACAAAAGGTAATTTTGTTACGTAACCGTGCTGTAAAGTTGATAATGTATTACTTGTAGGTATTTTAGTGGTAGGTAAGAATGAGACGAGTGGCGGGAAGTTTAAAAAAAGTGGATCTCGTTACTTAGTAATAAATAACAGCCGCTCGGGTCACTCTTTTGGTTAAGCCGTGCTTGCCTAGGTTGGTCACGTCGCTTCAGAGGACGACTGCGCGACTATTTTCCGTTCCTTGAGGCGGCGAGCAGCCCACTACCTTAACGCGGCCAAAAAGGTGGAAGAAACAAGGGTACTCCGGGGGTACCGCACGATCTCCGGCGAGCCCGTTTGCCGGATTGCCACCTTTGTCTCGCGTCATGGGGACATCCCTACGGCGTTTGACAGTTGACGACTGGTGAATCCCCGCGCGAACGGAATCTGGAACGATGTTCGATTGTTTTTGTGAAGAGTTTATAATATGTGTAAAATAAATCCTTGAAGTTAATAAGTTGTGGTTAATAGTGAGGCGATAGTGCTCGCGCGCCTGCATGAATGGAGCGTGGAGGCTGCAACGGAGGGAACTACGCTGCCGCGGCAAATCGCCGCTCAGCGAACAGAACTCCGTTGCGATCTCATGGTGACATGGATATAGCGACTGTGACGGCACGTTCGTATTCCACGCGCGCGCCTTGTAGAGATGTCAGCAACATGCAGGGGGCCTGCAAGGGCCGACACCTGCCGGTGATGGGGGCTGCGGGTTATTCGAAAGAGATATAACCTACTGCTGCCCCGGACTGAAAGGTCTAAGAAGGAACATAGGTGGTTGTTAGTCAGTAGAATGTCATTTGATGATTTTCCACACACCAAATAAATATTGAGTTTTTCCATAATCCAAAAGAATTCCTCAGTAGCAGCTATGGAATATTTGTGCCCAGTTGATGGCAATAGGCTCCCCCTCTTTTCGGAGGTCTTGTGGCCACGAGTATAACCTTTTTTTAAGGCTAAATCCTTGCCAAGTTGAGCAGTCACAGTCACTCTTGCGACCACGTGAAATTTTAAACAGCAATCAATAAAACACAAACAAATTAAAAAAGGCTTTATTTATTATCTTTGGTTTTGAAATATTACATTAAACATAAGACAGCGTTTGGTACTCATTTTTTGATCTAAAATAGCAATTGTTCATAAATTAGGGCTAAGGTAAAATAGGCAGGCGTTTTATACATAAGAATATTTGATAGTTCATTGAATGCAATTTTTTGGACCATTTTTTAGAAACAAACTCAAGATGATACGGTTCAAATTCCATTGAATACGAAAAATAATTTCATTTTAGAATTATTCAGTAAAAAAATCACTACCATAGTACACAGTTGATTGCATTCAGCAGGCATTAAAAGGCTTTGAATCATTTGGCTGGCCTACGCCATTTATTTTATTTTCGAAACAGCGGCAGCGTATACCCGTATTATTTCATAGCATTAATACAAACAAGTATGGTATGAGACCAAATCTTCTAAAGTGTCACGTTCCCGGTTTGGAAACGTGACACATTAGAAGATCAAGATGGCCAATCTTATTCTTTTCTTTTTCCTGGAAAGCGTGGAGTTAGTTGTTAGCCATTATAGTTACAATCTTCGTCATCAGCACAACTCTGATAGCTTAAATATCGGAGATGTGACACTTTAGAATATTTTGTCACATTTAATACTTGTTAGTATTCATGCCAATTTCATTCATGATTAATACAGGTTTAATAATAATAAAATAAAATGGCAAAGGCAGCTAGTTGACAGCAATAGCTTATCACTTCCGCTTTATAGCAAGCCACAGCCTTATTTTTACAGTTTCATACAGTTATTGGAATAAGTAAATTAATACCTACATTAAAATTAATACATACACATAGTAAGCAAGTATTTTTAAAGAATCCTTAAATAAATATTTAAAAAAAAAACATTAAAAATGAGATCTAAATAATTCATTATTAAGGAATAAGTTTTTTCGACAAGAAAAGCACTTTTAAAAAGTACCAAATTGTCAGTACAAATAAAAATTAAATTAACTTACAAAACTTTACAGACGGCAGCAGACGGTAAATGACGCAAAACATACAAAACGCAAATATACAACGTTTAAAAAAAACAAAAAAATGCGTTTTAAAAAAAAAACTATACTTTGAGTACTGCGCGGTTATATGAAGTTTCGCTCGAATTTAATTTACTTTAAACGTATCAGCTCACATTTAAACGTGCATTTATACACTGAATCAATCCAGAGATATGTTGTAATTTCTTTTTTTCTAATAAACTAGTTGTATTAGAGAAATAGGACGTAAGTGGTGCAAATGAGTACATAATGGGTGTAAAAAAGAGTCACTTAACGAAGCCTCAAGAGACATGTTATCATCGTTATTGTTTTTGTGTCCTGTACTATAACTGGGAATCTTCTAGTTACGGATATATTGGCGATCAAAGTTGTAACTTATTTACAAATTATTATTTTTTAAATGTCAAAGCTTTAATTTAAATACCCCTATGACCTCGTGTACTATTCGATGCATCCCTCAGCACTATGTTTTGAGTGCGTTACATTGAGTCCCACCGTAACCCGCGATATTCATCCCAAAATCAAGTTGTTTCCCAGCTATATTTTTTTTGTAGAGTAGACATAGTTTGATGTCCAGAATGCTTGGTTGACGGCTTCGTGAAGTTTCGTTTATTTCACATTGCATAGCTTGATAAGTTCATAATTAAAATGTTGTATAGAATACTTTATAAAATGATGTGGTGGACTGAAGATTCTTGGCTCGGAAATGGTGAAATTTTTGTACAATAATGTCCTATATTAGACCATTGAATAACTTAAATAACTTATATATTTATTTCTCACCTCGTATCCTAACCAAAGCGAAAGGTCGAGTGTTTCCGTAATCGTAAAGTTTATATTATGTTACTGTTGAAAATAGAAAAGACATCTTTAGCGCGATTCTGCGTTCGTTTTCGCCGAACAAAATGAATACCAGGATCGCTTTGGTTTAGACACGGCCTACATAAAGGTATAAATACGTCATGGAGAAGAATTTCATTTGATTACATAAATAAAGATACATTTAAATCAATCTAGAATGGGAACTAATATACAAAAGAACTAAACAAAACTACTTAAAAACACACAAACCGAGACACAACCAAACTGAAAATCACAAATAAATTGTTCAATAAAATACGATAATCGGTAACTTATCTAAGTACTAAGGCATTTCTAGTTACATACATAAGTCCCATGTAATAGGGGGCGAGCCTATTGCCATCAACCGGGCACAAATCCAGACTCCGTGTCTGCTAGGTACTGAGAATTTCCTGATGGAAAAACCCAATAACACTTTGCCCGACCTGGGAATCGAACCCAGGGCCTCATGCTCAGCAGTCGCACTTGCGACCACTGGACCAAAGAGGCAATTATGTCATGTTTTGTTTCATAAAATAAAAAGTTGTCAGAAAATATCATAATATTCGAGGCAGAAAAATTAAGTTTTAAAATAAGTTAAGTTCTTAGGTTAGTTTCAGTTCTAAAATAATTATAAATATTTACTCCCGGCTCCTGAGATTAATGATAAAATTAAAGATCAGAAAACCATACATAAATCTTCTATTAGCTGGCATCAATACAAACAAGTTTTGTATGAAACCAAATCTTCCTAAGTGTCACGTTTCATCAGCAGAACTTTGAAAGCTTATATTTCGGAAATGTGACACTTTAGTTAGACGATTGTCTCTTACAAAACTTGTTTTTATTAATTAATACAAGATTTATTCGTGGCTCTATTTGTTCAAAATAAAATAGCGGAAGATACCCAGGCCACGTTGTATGCAACAATATTCCAACTCCTTTGTAAGTTTTTAATTAAATTAATGCATAGTGGCCTAGCCTCGTTTTATTGTTTCAGTTGATTATAAGGATTTATTTGCCAATAAAAATGGTTAACTAAAAATCCTTTCGCAACGCTTATAATATTTAGGCTAGGACTTTAAATTATGTGGCTTATTTTTTTTTCAAATTTTCTCTTCATATAAAAATACTGACATTCAGTCACATTTGATTACTTTTTCCAACCACAAAATAGTTGGCAAAATGTTT
This sequence comes from Diarsia dahlii, assembly GCA_949775195.1. Classification (NCBI taxonomy): domain Eukaryota; kingdom Metazoa; phylum Arthropoda; class Insecta; order Lepidoptera; family Noctuidae; genus Diarsia; species Diarsia dahlii. The sequence continues at coordinate 11,297,227 of OX459217.1, read as the reverse complement.
CTATACTATGATCTCAAGTACACACGTCGTCAAATCAAACTATATATTTCCAGTATAACATGACCTAGCTTCGTATAGATTTACATAACAATAAGAGATCTGTATAAACTGGTTTTGTATAGACTGATTAGTCGTATAACGTACTTCACTAGAGTGAACATGATCCATTGCCTCGGAAAGCACATTAAGCCGGCTGTCATTAAAATTTGTACATGTTTGACAGTCGTTAAAGGTAGTTATTGGCCTGAAAGTCTGACAACCGGTCTTACTAACGAGAATCTTATTACCCAGTATAAACTGTGTTGTAGAGGTCAGATAGGCAGTCGCTCCATGTAAAATACTGGTATTCAGCTGCATCCGGTTAGACTGGAAGCCGACCCCAATATAGTTGGGAAAAGGCTGATGATCTATATAGTAAAAGTTTTCCTAGGTCGACTGTAGATAGCTTTTCGACCAATGCCCTACAAAAGTGGGCTAAATACAGGTGTTTGTCCAGCAGTGGGTGCGATTTCTTAGTCTGGTAACCAATGCTGCGTTCGCCATAGGAGACAGTAGTGACCGTTGTGTGTGTTTGTTGAGTTTGAAGACTGGAAAAGATTAAAATAATAGAATTATATAATATTATGATCAGGTGGAAAAGTGCTCCTTTCAATTTTAAACGCTAGCCTCAGCGCCGTAGGTTAAAATTCCAAGAAACCAATTGTTATGAAATGTTAAATAATTTGGAATTTTTTGACATGTGCAAAATGAGATTAAACAGGAGTCATTTGGTTGTAAAGGACCTCCTCTCGTCCCTGCATCCCTTTAACTAATTGCCACCATGTACGTCATATATTACCAGTGAGCATTTTAAGAAAGACTTTATCATCTTGGGGTTATTATTTCAGAACATATAGGACGTCAACTACACTTGCAAAGTTTAAAAAAAAAATTGGAAAAATATCTCTAATCCTACACACCTTAATCTTTAAAGAAATTTAAGAGTTAATATTTTTTCCTAGTACCTAATGTAAAGAATATGCATAGTACTAATCATTCTAAAATCTACTTTATTTTGTACAAATATAAATTTGTCATTATTTAAGAAGACCATAAACTTGATAAAACGGGTTGTATAAACGACACTTACATGTGGAGCATATCTCTGCAAGAGCGGCCGATACCCGTGACCGAACGTGGCTATCATACCCGGCTCGTCATCTTTGTGCGGGTGTAAGGGGATTATCACTTGGACCTGTGGGGATAAAAATATGGTCATTCGAGCCAATTAACAAAAGGTTTTGGAGTTTTGGATGGATCATGGAAGTGATATAGACGCAGAAACGATTAACACGTGTTCGTTACAGGCAGTGATAGCCTAGTGGTGTGACCGTCGGACTGCCAAGTCATAGGTCCCAAGTCCCAAGAATTCAAATTACTACTAAAAAAAAAACAGTTTTAGCAGAAGCAATATCTCAGAAATGATGATTCGTAGGAGAAAAGTGTGAAGACATTTTTGTAGTCAATTTTATGGTCTACAATTTTGATTTGAACTATTTTTGCGATAACACACACTGTTAACGAGATAAATGCGAAAACCTGATATTTTTACCTTTTACCTTCAATTAGTTTTTTACATTCTTAGTGGTGCATTCCACCACCAATTATTATCAGTACGATGAGAGTTATTGTAATTTAACCACCTTTTTATACTTAATAAAAAGGTCCGACAGAAGGCAAGAATCTGAAGATAACATCAAACTTACATCTTCTTCATAAGGTCTGAAGACAGTGAATGGTCGCAGGGAGGCTGCATCAGCCACTATGACGCATCCCCACGCGGTGCCGATGTACAACTCGCCGCGGAGAGAACATAGCGCTGTCACCTGAGATAAAACCATTGTAGAAACGTTATTGATTTTACAATTTTTAGTTGCTGTGTCCCACATAAAAAATATTTGGAGATCACCATGACATCAACATAGTTCAAGTTTTTATTATTGCAATCGATGTGGAATTCATCCCCGAGCTTAAGGGAGAAAAATATTCATGTCATCAACATAAATAAAATAAAATAAAATCATTTAATTCGAGTATCACAGACTCATAATAGAAATAATACATGGTCACATTACATTACATTACAGTATTACAGTATTAACATAGCTAGTACAAGATTTTTTATTTATGTGGCGGAAAATTTTATAATTGCATTCGAGGTAGAATTCACACCCGAGCCGCAGGCGAAGTTGTTACGAAGTTGTTACGAAGATGAGAACTGCAGTAACAAATGCCCGCTTGTATCAAACGACATTTTAAAATATTTTTTCCGTGACCTGATTAAAAAAAAAAAACAATCACCGCCGACTAGAGGAGTTGAACCAATTTGGATTTAGTATAAGTATCTGTGGAAAAAACCGACTTCCAATAAAATAATTTTAATTTCGGAAGTCGGTGACCACCAATGGGGTCGCGCCGCCCATTCTCCAATGGTTTCGCCTGATGTTCTGCTGGCACCAAAAAATTTTGCTTTGTCCACAAACGTGCACTGTTTTGGTTTGAAATGGCCGTCGAATAATTTCACTAGGTTCTCATAGCTCAGCGTTTCTAACTGCAGTGGAAACGCTAGGTTCAGTAGTAGACGGTACGTCTCCTCCATGAGATGGCACAGTAATATTCCACTCTTCACATCGTCTTTAAAACCGTTGATTTTCAAAAACTGCGTTAATTTTCCTTTATATATTTGCCATTCGTTGGTCTTGTGGTCAAATAAAGACAAATTCCCAAGAAACGCGTTCATTTTTTTTAAATATTTATGCTTGATACTTTTGTACACCTCGTGGCCAGTGAAACGTATGTGGAGCGGAGATAAAAGGAAACGATCGACTTGCTTGAAAACTAGTTTATTACTGAAGAAGGGCTCGCGCGGTGCGCGCCGCGCGCGCGCTGGCTTCATACATATCACTTTGTTTCATTGACTATTTAGTATTCTTTTAGAAGTCGGTTTTTATTTCATTATAAGCTTTTATTTAACTTGTCGTGGTAGTTTGTTATTTATTTTTTATAGTTCGTTCCCATGGGCGATTCGCGCTGTAGTAATAACTTACCCTACACTTGTCTTCAGTAAGATGTTCATCCAACGCGATGGACTGCAGGCTTTCAGAGCACGGCACCAGCTTGCTACAGTCCAGTCTAGCACACTGTTTCTTAGTGCGGACTGACCATTGGTAGACAACGACTCCTGGAGGAAGAATAGCATATTTTATATCACACACATCACACTACACACTATCACACACAACACACGATCATACCCCACACCAAACACATTCTACGAGTATACTCCCATATCTAGATTCTCAATTAATTTATTCGCATGCTTTTATTTCTTTTAGCCTGTTTTATTATTTGTTTTGTATAAAGTCTTAAATATATAGTCTAATTAACCAGCGTTGGAATTGTAACATTTTTCTTTCTCCATCTCATTTTGTCCATGGAAGTGAACTGATTTCCAAGATACAGGTTTTTTACCTAGTTTGGAAGTCAGGCGTCCGTATAGTTTATTGCAGCCTTTTTTGTATAGAATCCCCGATGATGAAATTGTATTAGGCTATATTTTAATTGAGACCAATAAACGATTTTTTTTTTTTATTTATTTAAGATGGGTCAGCTCTTGACCTCGAGGCTTGCCTGAGCAAGGATGAGGTCTACGATGGAGCGAGCCTTCCCAGTAGCACTGGCTCTCCCGCGCACCAACGGAACACAGCGAACTGTTTGGCGCCGGACTTCGGCGGGAGGGTGGTAACTAGCCAGGCGGACCTTTGCAGGCCCTTCCACCAGTGTTGGGATCATTCAGCCGTAACCGCTAACAAAAGTCAGCGATTCCGTTGCCCGCGGAAGACCACTAGGAGGTAGATCCCACCAATTATATTATTATTATTATTATAAAGGTCACGAGAACCAGAGTGGCCTATAAATAGAAAAGAAACCTATGTTTAATATTGACCTTCTACTCCGTCCAGAGCAGGAGGGGTCATTTGATGATTTCCCATCTGCAAAGAAAAAGCATACGACTTGTACATCAAAATAAAATTTGTTTTTCTCACTAACCCGGATCATTATATACAATAACAAAAGGCTCGTCTTCTGGTGCCGCCATGAGTGTGACCCGGGGCTTGGTCTCCAGTACATCGGCCCCACAGACCCCGCCCGCGTTCAGCGCGTACGAGTACAGCCCGTCCCCGCCCGCCCATACCTCCCAGCTGTGGATTGGGGCAGGTGGTGATTAGTGCGTCAAGTGGTTATTGAAGGGACATGTGCTTATTCCGGAGTTATGTTGTTTTCAAAGAGATATGTGCTTATTGAGGGGACCCGTAGTTACTGAAGATACCCATGGGTACTGAGGAAACACGTTTTCATTAAATAGACGTTATTGCGGAGACATATGGTCACTGAGGAGACTTTTGGTTAATGAGGAGACTTTTGGTTGATGAGAAGACTTTTGGTTAATCAGGAGACATGTGGTTACTGAGAAGATTTTTAGTTAATGAGGAGATATGTGGTTGCTGAGGAGACTTTTGGTTGATGAGAAGACTTTTGGTTAATGAGGAGACATGTGGTTACAGAGGAGACTTTTAGTTAATGAGGAGATATGGTGGTTACTGAGGAGACTTTTGGTTAATGAGGAGACATGTGGTTACTGAGGATACTTTTGGTTAATGAGGAGACTTTTGGTTAATGAGGAGACTTTTGGTTAATGAGGAGACATGTGGTTACTGAGGAGACTCGGGGTTATTGCCGAGACATGTGAGTTTTGATAAATCAAGTGGTTTTGGGTGTTATGATGAATAGTTTAAAATAACGACGTTACAACTCAAGAACTTAATCCTAGGTATAATTCTGCGGTTTGTACAATCGCTATTTTACTCACCCATGTGGCGATGGCACGGCTGCTAGACAACACAACTCCGTGGCAGTACCCAGCTCAGTCAACACGAAGCTACCTTCAGCCTCCGGGCGATGAGACGTCACTAGGAATAGTCTGGAAAGAAATACGTTTTTGATACGCTACTATTCAATTTTCACTTCAAGTAAACCTCTTTTTCATGAATTAAATTTAGGTTGTAAAAGTACCCTCAGCGAAGCTAAAATGCTTGATTTCCTCGTCATTGCGATATTTTTTTTGTTTTTGACTATACCTAATTAATTTAATTTAATTAAATTAATGGGGATCAGAGTACCAACGTTAAAAAAATGTGAGGTTTACTTTAAATAAGTACCTCCTTGTACTATTAAATGCATTCATCATCACAGTGTTTTGAGTGCGTTACCTTGAACCCTGCCGTAAACCGTAATTTGAAACAAAAACAAAATCGTTTCCCAGCAATATTTTTTACGTGGAGTTACTTAGGGCTCGTTTACAGAGACGCGAGGCGTCGCGCGGCACGTGCAGAAGGTTCGTCTCGTACTTTTTATATTAATTTACTGAGAGATTTCACCGCAACAAACGCTGCATTTTTAACTAACGAGCGAAAAATCGCTTCTCGTAAAATCGACGTTTGAAATCGTTAATGTTTTCATACATCACCATATTGTGTTTGAATAAAAAACGCAGCACGCGCCGCGCGACGCCCCGCCTGTACGTAAACATGCACTTAGTTTGATGTATACAATACTTAGTTGACGTCTTCTTGAAGGGTTTGTATACACCTTGCATTTCCATTGTCCCTTATGATAGGCCTTTATGAACAAAAAAGTAAAAGTGTTACCTGCCACAGCTAAGTGCGACAGCCACTCGCTGTAACTGCGGCAGTGACTGCAGCGCCGCCACAGCAGACGGAGCACCTCCTATGGACTCTTGTACGCGCACGCACCAGATGAGGGCACAGCTTGATGCACTGGAGATAAATAGGAGTTATGTTATAATAGGGGATCGGACAAAATAAACTAATTAGTCCGTCAGATAGATTTCCAAAAAATATTTAACCCCTTTTTTTTACGTAAACAAACAATGAAGACGATACAGTGCTTCGAAAACTTGTGTGACGTCACGTTTTTTACCTACAAGTGACGTTTCAAGCCCCACTCCATGATCTTTGACGCACTATAGCTTCGTCAATTTTAATTGATTTGATAAAACAAAAAACACGTATCCAATATTTTTTGATAATCTAACTGACGGACTAAACAGAATCATATTTTTTTGAGTCAGTCCGATCCCCTATTCACCACGCGGGCCTATTATAATAGCCCATTTCTTCTTATAGTGAGGAGGCCTGAGTCCCTGCAGTGGAAACATTATACGTTGATTATGCTTATTTTATGCTATGTTTGAGTCTAAATATGGGCATGTGATGCGGAGGAATGAGGAAAATGTCGTGAGGAAACTTTTGAGTATGAATATGGAGGGGTATAAGAGTAGAGTAAGACCAAAGAAACGATGGATGGACTGTGTGAAGGATGATATGACTAGAAAGGAGGTGACTGCTGACATGACGAGAAATAGAGAAGTGTGGAAGAAGAAGACATGTTGCGCCGACCACAAATGAATTGGGATGAGGGCAAGAGAATGATGACTATCAAAATAATTAAATTAGATTATCTACTTACGAGTAAACAGATATCCGGCCGACTGAGTCGCCAAGCCACATCTTGTTGCCAACACGACATATTGCCGTCACCATTACAGGATCTGCTTTATCTGACAACATAAAAAATTACTGTTACTCAAACACTATTTTTACCCGACTTCCCAAAAGGAGGAGGTTCTCAATTCGATTGGTATGTTTTTTTTTTCTATTTATGTACACCGATTACGCCGAGATTAATGATCCGATTTACGTGATTCTTTTTTTGTTTGATGCGGAATAGCTGCCATTTGGTTCCATAAAAATTTTAGATAGTTAAATTTGGCCCAGTAATTTTCATTTTATGAACCATTTATGAACATTTTTTTTAATTTATGAACATTTTTCGTTATGTGTGTTCGCGAATAACTTCGTCGTTTATAAACCAATTTTGATGCTTCTTTTTTATTGGAAAGGAGATATTTCTAAGGGTGGTACCATGATATGGAAACCAGGACCTGGTGATGGGATCCCAGAAAAGTCGAGGGCAACCCTCAAATTTCATAGGCACATATTACCTGTTTCGTGCTTTTTCTGACGCTATTCAAGTATTCGAATCTAGCTGTCATCACTTCATGTTGATGAGCTGATAATGGAAGGTAAGTACTACTCCTCAACGGTTAAGAGTTGAAAACAAAAATAAGAAAATCTTGAATGTTAAGGGTTAGGCTTCTTGGTTGAATGTTAAATGCATAGTAAATACACACATCAAAAGTGTCTAGGGATCAACATATATTTTTGCAATAACTTTTCTCCTGATTGATATTAATTAAAATTTTCTTTAAGGATTCATCAAATAAAGTGTTTTCGTTTGTCACAGTAACGATAAACCAAGTCACCTTTGCATTAATAAAGAAATTTGCCATTTTCCTAATAAAGGGATTTTTGACATTTGAACCACTAACATTAAAGTTCGAAAAAAAGACTGAAATAACAGTTTTCTTTAAAATTTTATTGGGTAACATAAACAATTAATAATCCGTGTTTCTACCGCGAACACTAACAACACAAGAACATCGGTTTGGCATACTCAAAATGAGTTCATCCAAATCACGCTGTGGAATGGCCGCCCATGTTCGTTGCAACAACAAAAAAAAGGTCTTCTTGCGACTGGATACCCTCCATATTCGGCAGAGCTCTTCTCTGTAGCATATCCCATGCATGCTCAATCGGGTTCAAGTCTGGCGACTGAGCAGGCCAGGGCAGGACATTGATGTTAGCTGCGGCGAGAGTCTGTCTTACAACTCTTGCGGTGTGCGGTCGTGCATTATCATGCATTAACTGAAATAAGGGACCGATTTGCACTTGTAGAGGAACAATGACGTCTGATACAATCACTCAGCATACATTTGAGCGTTGAGGTTGCCTCTGATCCAAATCAACTCAGTTCTTCCGCCGATCCAAATACCCGCCCATACCATGATGGTTCCACCACTATAAGGATGGACTTCCTGGCAGGATTTTAATCGCTGTTGGCGTCCAGGGGTTCTCCAGTGTCGTATACGTTTGACTGGCCTGTTGGTCTAGTGGTTAGTGACCCTAACTGCTATGCCGGAGGTCGTGGGATCGATTCCCACCCAGGACAAATGTTTGTGTGATGAGCACGATCATTTGTTCTGTGTCTGGGTGTAATTTATCTATAATATGTATGTATATAGAAATATATAAGTATGTTTATCAGTTGTCTAGTACCCATAACACAAGCTCTGCTTAGCTTGGGACTAGATGGCGTTGTGTGATAGTTGTGGAATATTATACGTCTTGTATCCGGTCTCATACCAAAACGAGACTCATCAGAAAAGCACACGAAACGCCATTGTTCTTCTGCCCAATTTCTGTGTTCAAGAGCCCATTGATATCGAATCCTACGATTGTGCATTGCTATAGGTGGACCCGTAGCGGTCTTCGGGAATGAAGGTTTACTTCATGCAAGCGGTTTCTGACTGTTTGGTCGCTAATTAAGTTCCCTGAAGAGTGATGAAGCCTCACGGCTAACATCATGGCGGTTATTGTTGGAGCTCTTCGAGTTAAGATTTGAATGTATCGGTCTTGTCTCCGTGTGGTGCAGCGATACCGTCCTCCATGGCGCTCAGCCACGGTACCAGTGCTTCGGTAACGTGTCCAAAGTCGACTGATAACACTCTGACTTGTATTCAGAGCTAAAGCCACAGTACGTTGCCGGGAACCAGCTTCTATCATTCCCACGGCTCTGAGCATTTCTTCCCTGCTTTAATGACGTCGCCGCTCCATAATAACGTTGGTTTTAATCAGTAGTAGGGAAACAGTAGCACTAATAATGTCTTCAATGCGTTGTATGTTTTTATAGGGAAAATATTGACAGCTGATTTTCATCTTTTACTCGAATTTGATTGACAGTTCCTGATTCAAATTATGAAATGCACCAAAAAGGATTCTTATAAATTTATAAAATCATAAATTTATTACAAAGCCACATCTCAATCTCAAGAAATCCGCATAAAAATGCTTGATCCCTAGACACTTTTGATGTGTGTATTTGTAAATATAGGATATTACAACTAAAAATTAAAAAATAAAAAATAAAACTTTTTTACAAAAAAAAAAACAACCGACTTCAGAACTACAGACTTTGGTGTTTTTGAAGTCGGTTGTTTTTTTTTTGTAAAAAAGTTTCTTTATTTTTTTACTAAGTATAATGTGGGCAACAACGGCATGAAGATGATGTCTCAAAGACTGTTTTAGCATTGACAGCAGTTGTTGGTCCTGGTTTTTTTTTGGGATAAGTCCACTACACTATTCCCTGGCCACTTCGTGTTGTGTGCTCCAGAATCAATAGTGGCTCGCATCAGTGCATCGCACAATTTAACTGACTTGGATCCCGCAACAAAATTAATCAGAAAAGTATGCTAGAAATAAGAAAAACATAATTTCACTTCCCTCCGCAGGAAACAGAACAGAACAAGGCCAATTGGCACAAATGGACGTATAAAACAGGGAAAAGCCCAGTTACTAAAGTACCGTAGCACTACGAATTATTATTCATATTACTGGGTCCCAAATTGCGCGCTGTTATATTTGACTACAATAAAAGGTATGGCAAAATACTTCTGCTTACCTGTCAATACTCTAATGGTGTGATGGTGCGTGAAGGTAGTGCTGGTAGTGAGTAGAGTGTGAGCTCTCTCAGGCTCCCCCCCTCCGTACCACAGCTCCCAGCCTGGGACGCCTTCTTCTGTAGAAGAAATTAGCTTTGTTATACTTTTAAACGAATTTGTGGATAAGGAGAAGGCTATCTATTTAGATAACGATCACGATTGCTGGGCCGATTTACTGATTTATTGATTCTGAAAAAATGGAACCCTTCCAGGATCACTTGTGTGTATGTCTGTCTGTCCGTCCGACCATTCCCCCCCCCCCCTTATCTCCGAAAATACTGAGATTTTTTTTGAAAAAAATACAGAAATTAGTTGAACACTTATAGATTACAGGAAGACCTATAAGAAGTCTATGATGCTAAAATAAAACGGAAAACAAAATATGGAACCCTTCAAGTGCGAGTCCGACTTGCACTTGGCCTTTTTTTCACTTATTTCGGAAAAGACGAAATAATTAATTCTGAAAAAGAAATAGGTACACCGTTTTCTAAAAACCGAATATGTCAACAAGATTGTAGAAGCATCATTTATAAGTGCAGCCTCGGTGACAGACACAAGCACACACAAACATACAGTGTAGGTCAAAAGTGGATAAGCGACCTCGCAAAGCAATAGCTTGACGTTTAGTTTGACTTACGACCTTTTACTTTCAAGACAATACATTGTCCTCACCAACTCACTACTTGTGCTTAGCCCAAACAGTAATCAAAATTGTTAATTATAATGCGTTTGCTGCTACACGCAGCAAACAATAATAATAATAATAAATTTCTTTATTGACATAAATTACAATTACAATATTGAATTCCCTAACACCTGCGCTAGTAAAAACTGTGTTGCAGGTGTTAGTGTCTTCCCCCTATTAAAGTGACAATACCTTATGTCTGACAGAATTTTTTTTTTTTAAAAAGAGTCAGTAAAAACTTAATAATAATAATGGAAACTAAAAAAAAAGCAATTAGTTAAAGTTGTTAAAGAGACGGAAATATATTTTGTTGTGCTATTCGTGGCGGGCGAACTCTGTGACTGTGGTGTGCGTACTGTATCGAGACAACTTCCACATCAAACGCGCGGACGCTCGCCCGTGCGTTCACAGCAATACAATCCTTAGCGTGCCCATGCACTTGTGTTGCCTTACTGTACCTGCACTAACTCCCCTCACACTGCACGACGCAGCTGCTGATGCAGTGCGTGCAGTAGCTGCATCAGCTAACGCGCAGTACTCCGGCGCTGCAGCTATGCTGACGAGTGCTGCAGCCGAAGGAAAAAATCTCAGTATTTTCGGAGATAAGGGGGGGGGGGGGCCCCCCCCTTATCTCCGAAAATACTGAGATTTTTTTTGAAAAAAATACAGAAATTAGTTGAACACTTATAGATTACAGGAAGACCTATAAGAAGTCTATGATGCTAAAATAAAACGGAAAACAAAATATGGAACCCTTCAAGTGCGAGTCCGACTTGCACTTGGCCTTTTTTTCACTTATTTCGGAAAAGACGAAATAATTAATTCTGAAAAAGAAATAGGTACACCGTTTTCTAAAAACCGAATATGTCAACAAGATTGTAGAAGCATCATTTATAAGTGCAGCCTCGGTGACAGACACAAGCACACACAAACATACAGTGTAGGTCAAAAGTGGATAAGCGACCTCGCAAAGCAATAGCTTGACGTTTAGTTTGACTTACGACCTTTTACTTTCAAGACAATACATTGTCCTCACCAACTCACTACTTGTGCTTAGCCCAAACAGTAATCAAAATTGTTAATTATAATGCGTTTGCTGCTACACGCAGCAAACAATAATAATAATAATAAATTTCTTTATTGACATAAATTACAATTACAATATTGAATTCCCTAACACCTGCGCTAGTAAAAACTGTGTTGCAGGTGTTAGTGTCTTCCCCCTATTAAAGTGACAATACCTTATGTCTGACAGAATTTTTTTTTTTTAAAAAGAGTCAGTAAAAACTTAATAATAATAATGGAAACTAAAAAAAAAGCAATTAGTTAAAGTTGTTAAAGAGACGGAAATATATTTTGTTGTGCTATTCGTGGCGGGCGAACTCTGTGACTGTGGTGTGCGTACTGTATCGAGACAACTTCCACATCAAACGCGCGGACGCTCGCCCGTGCGTTCACAGCAATACAATCCTTAGCGTGCCCATGCACTTGTGTTGCCTTACTGTACCTGCACTAACTCCCCTCACACTGCACGACGCAGCTGCTGATGCAGTGCGTGCAGTAGCTGCATCAGCTAACGCGCAGTACTCCGGCGCTGCAGCTATGCTGACGAGTGCTGCAGCCGAAGGGCGCAGCTCTGGGGCTCCGGACCAACAGCGACGCATTGTTTCTAGCATGCAGCAGGGGTATTCTAGGTCCTGGAGGGAGAATGGTTATTTTAAACATTACTAGATGAAAGATTTAAATTGTAAAACTCTCTCCCGTCAAAAAATTATAGTTATTTCTGTGGGTCGGTAGTCAGTCAAGTACATTTTGATACAAGTGGGGAAACTTTGTTATTGCAGCCAAGGCTGAATTCACACCTGAGCCGCAGGTGAGGTTGTTATGGAGCCGAAAAGTACAGTAACAAATGCCCAAGTGTGTAAGTATTTTTGTCATGCATTATTAATAGGTATTGAAAAAACATGGGCTGACGTCATTGTGAGAACATAAATTCAGAATTTGGGCTATTACAAATTGTAAAAGACAGAAACTTTGCTACTATGATTTCAAAAGAACAAGACAATTAACATGGCTATCCATGACTTATCTTAACGAATGTGGATAAAGGAAATGCCGTTTGTGCTATATATGGACCTTACAAAAGCTTTTGACTACGTAGCGCATAAAATACTATTAAATAAATTAAATGTAGTATAAGAGGCTACATCTTGAATCTTATTTAATCTTATTTACACAACAGAAAGCAGATTTAAATGATTTTTATGATCACACACTGGTTACGAAAAAAAGGTACAGATCTAGTAGTAGAATTATTAAATACGGAGTCCCACAAGGCAGTGTGTTAGGACCTCCACTATCATGTGGCTCTGGTCCGCTGGACAAAACTTCAAAACTGCTCGCATTTACAATAGGGCAATAGGGCACTTTATGTGACGGCTAAACACCCTTATTTCAGAATAGGTGACGCTACATAATCTTAGATAATCGATCGAAAGCGTGTCCAGCCAGCTTGAAAAACCACTTTTCGCTGGTCTCTCAATCTCGGTAACGGAAGTGATTTTGACGACTTTTTGCATATCAACGGGCGTCACATAAATATGTGACAGGCATCAAGCTAAAAGTTTTGTGATACGTACAGTAGTTTAGTAGAAAAATGCAAAAAACTGTGTCCAGCCATCTTGAATTTACGTAAAAAACTTTTGGCTGGCACTTCCGAATCCCACATAACGGGAGCGTTTTCGAATATGGTTCCTTTACTAATACTTGGTGACGCAATGTGTGACTGTAATAACGTTTGATTTATGGCGTCACATGTAAGGGTTTACGAGATATCAATGAAAACTTAATGTATACTTGTGTCCAGCCATCTTGAACTCAAGCTGGCTGGACACATGTATCACCGCTGCCTGATGATCTACGACCTTCAAAATGTTATCAAAATGTTGTGACGGGGACGATAATGATAACCTGAATTTGTGACGGAGAAACTTTGGGAAGTTTCAAAGATATTGATCATTTAAATTTTCCCATACAAACACTGTAGTAGGGTTACCAATATTGTAGGTTTTATGTAGGACAAAGTATATTTTAAGGTGTTTTCTTTAATGGACGAAAATCCGCGTATTGGTGATACTAATACGAACAACTGTAGATATTTAAATCAATAGAAGACAAAAGTGTAGAAGGGGGGGGGGGGGGGGGGCTTTAATGTTATTGATTATTTACGTGCAGATACCTATGTACTCTTTTTAGTAGATAATTATTGGTGTTTTTTATGATAAGTACGTATGTAGATATTGTGCCAGGATAACAGACTAATGCTCTAAGGTATTTAAATGAAAAAATAATGTAATTCACGTTACTTACCAAGGACCTCGTTAAATGACAACGCGCTTAGCAAATATTGCACGTATTCCTTACAAATCGACGGAAGGCTCTAAATACCATTATGTATACTTTACTCTAAACGATTAAACGAAAACGGTTTACGCTGTCACAGCACTCACAGCCTCTGTGTACAAAACAAACTCAGTATCAGTGCATCAGTGTTGCCAACAAGACCGATATAGAATCTGCTAAAATTATGTCAATTGCTTTATAGAAATGCTAAAAAATCACACAAAACATTTTTCAGTGTCAAATGAAACGTAACATAGTTTTAACTTTTTTTATTATTTAACAAAATATACATACTGTTTTAATCGACTAAGTTCTCAAATACTCTTTCCATTATCATCAGCATTAGCCTCAGGAGCGCCAACAATATTATACTTAGTAAAGGGTTTTTTTTTTCTAAATGGAAATAATTGCTTACGCATTAATGTATTTTATTTTAAAATAATTTTATATGCTATAAGCTAAACAACTAATAAGTTTGCTAAACAACATGAAAAAATGCTATTCTTATTATTCTTATTCTTTATTGCACACATAAAATAACAAATATAAACACAAATTACAATAATAAAGTTTATGCTAAATTGGCATCACTGAGTGCAATGCACTTTGTTTTTTTTGTTAGTGTTTTTAATTATTATTTAGAATTAACACATACTTCCCCTTTTTCTGCAGGAAAACCTTTTATTCCCACGGAGAAATCAAATACAAAGCTGGCTTGGCTTGGCTGCTACCGGCCGATTAGTCGATTCAAAAGAAATCCTATAATTATGTAAAAAATATGGTCACCTCACAATATTAATGGATGTTTGTATGGGAAAATTTAAATGGTCAATATCTTTGAAACTACCCAAAGTTTCTCCGTCACTAATTCAGGTTATCATTATCGTCCCCGTCACAACATTTTGATAACATTTTGAAGGTCGTAGATCATCAGGCAGCGGAGATACACGTGTCCAGCCAGCCTGAGTTCAAGATGGCTGGACACAAGTATACATTAAGTTTTCATTGATATCTCGTAAACCCTTACATGTGACGCCATAAATCAAACGTTATTACTGTCACACATTGCGTCACCAAGTATTAGTAAAGGAACCATAATCGAAAACGCTCCCGTTATGTGGGATTCGGAAGTGCCAGCCAAAAGTTTTTTACGTAAATTCAAGATGGCTGGACACAGTTTTTTGCATTTTTCTACTAAACCACTGTACGTATCACAAAACTTTTAGCTTGATGCCTGTCACATATTTATGTGACGCCCGTTGATATGCAAAAAGTCGTCAAAATCACTTCCGTTACCGAGATTGAGAGACCAGTGAAAAGTGGTTATTCAAGCTGGCTGGACACGCGTTCGATCGATTATCTACGATTCTGTAGCGTCACCTATTCTGAAATAAGGGTGTTTAGCCGTCACATAAAGTGCCCTATTGCCCTATTGTAAATGCGAGCAGTTTTGAAGTTTTGTCCAGCGGACCAGAGCCACATCCACTATCCTTAACTTACATAAATGATCTGCCTAGAGCAATAAATTATCCTGTATAAGCTATAAACTATATTAATATTATATTCGTCGAACTATCACAGTTTTTGCTGACAAAGTCGCGGGTGAAGTCCAGTAGTTAATAAAATTTAATACTCACCCTGGGTGACAACGAAGGTCTGGCCCCCTCCAGCACAGCTTCCTTCACAGCCTCGTGACCCTCAAACGGCTGCCGTACTGTCACTATCTCGTATAACAGCATACCGTATGAGAAGCAGTCCACCTGAAAACCAAATTTCTATTTTAAACAACTGTTGTCAGACTTTCCGGCCACTGACCGACCATCTGACCAGCAGGGCTATTGCGTATCTTTTAATGTCAGTGGCTTTCATGGTTATATGTCAATTGGTTATGGTTTGGTACATTTTTTTTAAACTAACTGTTTGACAGTTATTTGATGGACACTATATGACTGTTTAAGGCCACTTTCACTTAAGGACGGTAGCAGTGCGACAGTCGTGCGATTCACACACATTCCTTCTCATTTTATAAGAATAACCGTAACAAGTAACAACCCGTAAGTATTTGTTTATAGTCGCAAGACTATCGTGCTGCTAACGTCCTAATGTGAAAGCAGTCTAAGATCTGTAAATAACAGCCGGAACTAAAAGCTTAAAGTGCTTCCCGAAGCACGGAGGAAACTCGTATTTAATGGTTCCTCATATTACGGACTAACTTAGGAACTGATAAATGCTGTTCACTTCTCTTTTTAAAACTAGATGGGGCCGTTGTTTTGTACCTGACTACTCTGAGAAGAAACCTCTTTCAAGGTTTAGACATAATCTTGGTATAATAACATGACAGTAATAGCGCGTGGTAACCGTGGCTTAACCCAGAAGATCGACCTGAGTGGCAGTTATTACGAATACATACAGTAATTACAAAACAATTGAGGTTCATAATAGTATTTATTGCTTACTCACCTTTTCATTATATTCTTCTTCACCATTATACCTCATGATTTCCGGCGCCATGAACCCTTCAGTGCCACCGAAGCCTTTGGTGCCCGATGGAGGGGCTAGGCGGCTTATACCTGCGAATGGATAGGGGTAATGGAGTTTAAGTTTTTTTACTTTGGATATAATGTTCTTATTCCTAAAAACATTTTTCAATCAAATAAATAAAATTGAAGCGTCCGTTTCTAATTTCAAAATAACAGCTTTTTATTGAATGCATAAAAACGTACGTCCGGTACTTAGAACAAAAAAAATAGTAGATTGTACACCAAGTGCATAAAACGCATCATTTTGCGCGAGACGTTTATCCATCCGATGCGAGCTTGCGAGCGAGGATGGATATAAAGTAGAGAGCAAAATGGGTTTTATGGACGAGTTTTACACTCTACTTTTCACTTCGATTGCGAGGAAATAAAACAGCAACTTGTAAATATTGTAAAAATAATTATTGTTCCCGCCAGTCAACTTTTTTTTTCAGTAGGAAACTTGACATCCTGACTTATGTCGTTACTCATACTGCTCAGTTATAAAAACATTTTGAGCAAGCCTATTGCCATCAACCAATGTAATTAGGAGCAAGCCTATTGCCATCAACCAATGTAATTAGGAGCAAGCCTATTGTCATCAACCCATGTAATTGGGACCAAGCCTATTGCCATCAACCAATGTAATTAGGAACAAGCCTATTGCCATCAACTGATGTAATTAGGGACAAGCCTATTGCCATCAACCGATGTAATTAGGAAAAGCCTATTGCCATCAACCAATCTTATTAGGAGCAAGCCTATTGCCATCAACCGATGTAATTAGGAGCAAGCCTATTGCCATCCACTGATTTAAGTAATTGAGAGCAAGCCTATTGCCATCAATCAATGTAATTAAGAGTAAGCCTATTCCCATCAAATGATGTAATTAGGAGCAAGCCTATTGCCATCAAACAACCTAATTAAGAGCAAGCCTATTGCCATCAAGCGATTTAGGTAATTGGGGGAAGCCTATTCCCATCAACTTTCCTTGTATTCGTAATGAAAAGCAGTAATCCCTTGTTCTTAGAATACTAACGAAGAGGATATTCTATAAGGTTGAAGTTGTTCGTGTGGCTGTTGGGCCGATTACCTGTGCCGATTACCTTGGTCTTCGACGAAGATTTTACTTTATGCTCTAGAGCATAAAACGCGACTTTATGTCGCCTACGCACGACATAAAGACGAATTTTAGAGCGAGAGAAGTGAAATAGTAGATTGTACACCAAGTGCATAAAACGCATCATTTTGCGCGAGACGTTTATCCATCCGATGCGAGCTTGCGAGCGAGGATGGATATAAAGTAGAGAGTAAAATGGGTTTTATGGACGAGTTTTACACTCTACTTTTCACTTCGATTGCGAGGAAATGAAACAGCAACTTGTAAATATTGTAAAAATAATTATGGTTCCCGCCAATTAACTTTTTTTTTTTTCAGTAGGAAACTTGACATAACACCTGACTTATGTCGTTACCTAAACTGCTCAGTTATAAAAAACATTTTGAGCAAGCCTACTGCCATCAACCAATGTAATTAGGAGCAAGCCTTTTGCCATCAACTGATGTAATTGGGACCAAGCCTATTGCCATCAACCAATGTAATTAGGAGCAGGCCTATTGCCATCAACTGATGTAATTAGGGACAAGCCTATTGCCATCAACCGATGTAATTAGGAAAAGCCTATTGCCATCAACCAATCTTATTAGGAGCAAGCCTATTGCCATCAACCGATGTAATTAGGAGCAGGCCTATTGCCATCAACTGATGTAATTAGGGACAAGCCTATTGCCATCAACCGATGTAATTAGGAAAAGCCTATTGCCATCAACCAATCTTATTAGGAGCAAGCCTATTGCCATCAACCAATGTAATTAGGAGCAGGCCTATTGCCATCAACTGATGTAATTAGGGACAAGCCTATTGCCATCAACCGATGTAATTAGGAAAAGCCTATTGCCATCAACCAATCTTATTAGGAGCAAGCCTATTGCCATCAACTGATGTAATTAGGAGCAAGCCTATTCCCATCAAATGATGTAATTAGGAGCAAGCCTATTGCCATCAAGTGATTTAGGTAATTGGGGGAAGCCTATTCCCATCAACTTTCCTTGTATTCGTAATGAAAAGGAGTTATCCCTTGTTCTTAGAATAATAGCGAAACGAATAATAGAGGTTATTCTATGAAGTTGAAGTTGTTCCTGTGGCTGTTGGGCCGATTACCTGTGCCGATTACCTTGGTCTTCGACGAAGATTTTAGTTTATGCTCTAGAGCATAAAACGCGACTTTATGTCGCCTACGCACGACATAAAGACGCATTTTAGAGCGAGAGAAGTGAAAACAATATTATTACCCGACTGTCAAAGAAGGATTATGTTTTTAATTTTTGTCTGTATGTAAGTTTGTTCCGGCTAATTTCCAGGTTTAATAAGGAGTAAATACTCCATGGGTTCCATAAAAAAAAGAAACCCTTAATATTTTTAGCTTAGCAAAATCCGATTTAAATAGGGTCGATAATATTTTTATAATAATGCACTGCGAAGGTCTCTGTAACAATATTTTTGTTTAAAAGAGTGTCCATAGAGTCTCTGGCCCATTCTTCTACATAGAGATTTGGATTTTCGCTTTGGAATGGACAAGTGCAGTACTTTCATAAGTTATTATGCCTTGTGACTGTGACTGTAGCTTCGCTATCTTTGTTTTCTTTTAACATTACACGTGCCTGTAATGGTCTATTTGAAATAAATGCTTTTAGTTTTGTCGCAGGAAACAGCTAGTTTTTAAATAAAAATGATATGATACTGACCATAGTCTCCTAACTTGACATGCACATTGAGCTGCCCTCCGTTGACCTCCTCTCCAGGACGAGGCATCTTCCACACAAGTACGTTCTCAGACTAAAACAAAAAGAACATCAATGTGAATAATCACTGTATACTCCTAGGCAAATAACTTGACCCAAAATGGCGTCGTTCGACGTCTAAAAAACGACTACTGCGCAGGTTCAACTTATATAAGGTCCCATTAAAATAGGTGGACAAAATTTCAGAAATCATTCAGACCACCAAAATAAGGACGATGGTAAAAAAAATAATAAGAAAAACGCAGTTAAGTACCTACTCATAAAGGATGAGTTTGTTCTAGAGTGCCTGCAATTTATTATTTTAAGTAAATAAAAACAGTTTATCTAATGTTTTTTTTTTTTGTTTAGATGTTTGGTTAGACCTACTGAACGCTGTGTTAAAATTTGTCCACCTATTTTAATGGGACCTTATATACCGCGTGGTATAACAGCATTGGACTTCTTTGAAAAAGTATGCAGTTCGACAATCATCGTTTTTCTTCGGAAATATATCATCTTCCAGCCCTTGTATCTTTTTGAGGTCGGTGCAACACGTTTTCTTCTCCCGTTGTCGGGTGTCAGCCGTAACAACGTCGTTTACTCTTTTCTCCTTCATATCATGCCTTACATAATCCATCCGTCCTTTCATTGGCCTTTCTCCCCCTCTCCAATCAACATCATTAATATCCATTACTTTTTTAGTCACAAGTATTTCACCCCCCCACATTACATGACCATAACCAGATAGACGACTTCCTCTCAATTTTTCTGTAACAGGCGGCATTTTCAAACTTAGCATGAAGTTTAAATAAATCTATATAAATAAAAAGAGAGAAGTCCTGACTGACTGACTGATTGACTGACTGACTCATCAACGCCCAGCCCAAACCCTTGGACCTAGAAAGCTGAAATTTTGCACAGAGGTTCCCTTTATAATGTAGACTAGGAATAAGGAAGGATTTTTCGAAATTCAACCCCTAAGGGAGTTAAATAGGGGATGAAAGTTTGTATGGAAAATCGTCATTTTCACGCGGGCGAAGCCGCTGGCAAAAGCTAGTCATTAATATCCATTACTTTTTTAGTCACAAGTATTTCATCCCCCCACATTACATGACCATAACCAGATAGACGACTTCCTCTCAATTTTTCTGTAACAGGCGGCATTTTCAAACTTAGCATGAAGTTTTAATAAATTAAATATAAACCTTAATAAATACCTTAAGGTCTCGATACACGACCCTCCTCGCGTGTAGGTACTCGAGCGCACGCGCGACTTGCAACGCGAGCGCACGCGCGAGTCTAGCGCTACAGCGCGAGCCGCAGTCACGGTAGCTTCGTAGAACTCCGTCTAGAGCACCCTATAGAAAATAAAGCTTGTAACTAAAACAACGTATTATAAAAAGGTTATTTTGGGAAATTCTTAAGAACGTTAAAATAATGCGCGATAAACCCCATGGCATGATTTCGCCGCTAGAGGCATTCATGTAGAAAGTGTGTAAGATGTGACATCTACCAAACCCGCACTGGGGACGAGTGCAGGGACTGGTTCCACGTTAAAGTTAGCGGTAAACATCGCCAACACATAGTATATCGAGGCACCGAGCTAAGAAAAGTATTATTTCGGGAATCATCTACCTAAACAATAAAAAAATTGTAAACTGAAAACCATAGCAGTATTTTTGGACCCGTCGAAAGCATCCGACATGGTGTCAATTCCCATGCTTCTTAACAAGCTGGAATCAGTAAGCGTTAGGGGCACGGTCCTGGAAACTTTTCGTTGTTACCTCACTGAACGTAGTCAGTATGTCAGGCTTGGA
This sequence comes from Diarsia dahlii, assembly GCA_949775195.1. Lineage (NCBI taxonomy): Eukaryota > Metazoa > Arthropoda > Insecta > Lepidoptera > Noctuidae > Diarsia > Diarsia dahlii. The sequence goes on along the minus strand of OX459217.1, from coordinate 11,276,227 downwards.
AATCACACTACGAAGAAAATTTTCTCACATATGGAGTCCCACAGGGCAGTGTACTTGGTCCTACCCTATTCCTTATTATCCTAGCCTACGTTCTACTAACAGCCGTTTTTAGATATTGTAGCTATGATCACAAAACACAAAATTACTTACACAAGGAGCCAGTGCCAGTAGCAACGCCAAGGGAGCCGCACAGACAGCCAGCAGTGGCAGTACGTGTTGGTGTTTGAGTTGACTGAGGATGGACAGTTCTTGGCGGAGACCGCAGTAGGCACGACAGGCTGCCGCTGTCGGCTCGCGTTCCCAACGGGATAGTGCGGCCTGGGGAGGATGGGAACAAACATACAATGAAATAAGTTTAAAACGCCAAAGTTATCCATTTAATGCAAAAATCACAATCGAAATGTAATAGGGTAGTTGACTGACTAAAAAAAATATGATTCTGTTTAGTCCGTCTGTTAGATTATCGAAAAATATTAGAAACGTATTTTTTGTTTTATCAAATTAATAAAATTTTTCGAAAATCAAACGTGTCAAAGATCGTGAGTGGGGGCTGGTGACGTCACTTTTGGTAAAAAATGTACCAAACTGAAAGCCTGAAAGAGTAACAAACATCCATCCTCACAAACTTTCCTATTTATAACAGCTATAAGAAGTAAAATTTCAACAATTATACAGTTAAACACAAACAAAAATCAAACATGGTAAATATCCCGTTTATGATATTAATAGTAACTATACAGTTACCTTATAAGCATGATGAGCGGCCGCATCACTTGTCGGAGGCGGCGGCACCGGCTGTAACGCCTTCAGCGCCACGCTGCAGGGCTCCGTGGGCCCCGGGGCTCCGGGTGGGGGCTTCCATGTAGCGGAGAGGACGGTACCGAAGGCGCCTCGGCCTGCGATGGCACCGCGAGTTATGTGCTCCCAGCGGGCGCGCTTTGATTCTTCAACGTCGAGTAGGAGCTAATGACAAAATTTTACTAAATTATCAAATAGTTTTGCAGTATACTACTAATATCGCTTATTTTTTATTTTCTTTTTAAACGAATTTAAAAAAGAAGAGATTCTCAATTCGGTTGTATTTTTTCATGTTTTTTACTTCATAACTCCGTCATGTTGGATTTCGTGGACTACTCAATAAAATACCATTTTAGACTCCAAAATATATTGTGCATCCGCACAGGCAAACGATCAGAAGAACAAGCACACTTTTACATAATGTAGCTTTTTATCAGATTTTACAACTGAAAAGCCAAAGAAGGTCTTAATTGCCAATGGTGAAGCATTGCCGACAGCTGGAAAAGGAACTGCGCAAGCTGTGTTAAAGGACAATAGTGTGAGATCGATAAGTAATGTGTACTTAGTCCCTAAGTTGTCTGCTAATTTATTATCGGGTCTGCCCAGAATCGCTCTCCAACACGTCATGTATGAACCAATTTGGCAATTTTATAATGCTTAGTAAAAACCTAGATCGACTAGCCAGCAGTCGGCCAACCAGTCTTTCCAAAGGATCAAGAAACTGGGTTGTAGAGGTCATATAGACAGTCGCTCCTTGTAATACTATAATAAGGTTAGGCAACTGTAACTTTTTTAATGTAAGATACTTTGAGACACGATACATTTTTTTTTTTTATGTTTACTTTTTTTTTATTTTTTATTTAATCAATCTTTGTTGTCATTTTCAAAGTAATCGCAGATGATAATTTATTACTACTCACAGTATCAGGAGCCACCAGTCGCAGCTGCACCAAGCTATCACTGTGCAGTGGACAGTGCAGGCGAGTGCTGCTGCAAGCTGCAAGGATGCACTGCTCTACAGTCCAAGCTGTAGCAATGGACCAGTTCTGTGGCTCGCTGTTGACGACGCCTTCTACGGAGCCGAGACGGGATGATGCTGGGGAAGAAAGGAAAAATAAACTGGTACACTGTAAAAAAATATGTAATTTTACATGCAAAAAAATTACATAATCCTGTAAAATTTCCTAAAAATCTGGGAACAAAAAGGTATACAAAAATTGCTTTTTCTTATGATAAGATCTTTTGATACAAGGTGCCGATAACAACCGTGGTTTATCTTACCATTAGACTCAGCACCAACTCCGCTGTCTCCGTCCGATGCCCTGGACTCCTCAGACAGACGCAGACGTCTTGGCTCAGCAGCACCCAACTCTAGTCTCCTGAACGCCTGTAGACAAGTTACAATTTTTTTTAGTAAGCGTGTAATTCTGACAAAAAGTCTTACTAAAGGCGTCTAGTCATCGTCATCATCATTTCAGCCGAAAGACATCCACTGCTGGACATAGGCCTCCCCCAAGTGTCGCCACATTGAGGCGTCCAACCCCGTAATTGTGTTACGGTCAGATAGACAGTCCCTTCAAAAAAGATGCCAAGTTTGCATTGATTCCCAAACAAGCTGGGTTTTTGCAACTGCGTCCTAAAATGGTCACACCATTTTACGAATTATAACGCAATTCATATTATGATCCTGGTGAAGGTTGCGGGGAGCCGCTGGATGAGAGACGCAGGGGACCGGTCAGTGTGGCGACACTTAGGGGAGGCCTATGTCCAGCAGTGGACGTCTTTTGGCTGAAATGATGATGATGATATTATGATCAATTAAAATTGCCATTTTAGACGCCCTGATTATGTATTCGGTACGATCTTGTATTGACTATGAATGATGTGTTAAAAGTCTCCATCGCTCCCGCTTGTGCATTGTTTTTTATTCCAGGTCAAAGGTCACCATCATCTTCCGAGCCTTTTTCCAACTATGTTGGTGTCGGCTTCCAGTCTAACCGGATGCAGCTGAATACCAGTATTTTACATGGAGCGACTGTCTATCAGACTTCTACTATCCAGTTAATACTGGGTAATACGATACCCTTTGGTAAGACTGGATGTCAGACTTTCAGGTCATTGACTACCTGTAACGACTATCAAAGATCTATATATATGGCAGCCGGGACCAACAGCTTAACGTGTTCCGAGGCATGGAGGAAACTCGGTATGAAATGGGCGGTCACCCATCCACACACCAACCTAGGCAAGCGCGACTTAACCAAACAATTGACCCGAGTGGCAGTTATTATTAAGCCACGAGTCCATTATGTTTTTTCCTACTCCTCCGCTATTCTTTTCTGATTAATTTCGTTGCGGGATCCAAGACAGTTAAATCATTTTTCTGGGACTTCGTCGAGCTTCATTGTCTCAGCGTTTTTCTTGTGGTCGCCACTGTTGATTCTGGCTAACAGGAGTTACAGTGGTTTGTGAATAGAGTTTTTAAAAAAAAAAGCCACGAGTCCCTCCGAGGTCAAAGGTCACCAATTTCAGATTTTTACGTATATATCTAAAACGATAACAGATATTTTGAATGAATCCAAGGTTTCATCTCCTCACCTGTGCCAGTTGATGCTCTTGTTCCTGATGTTGCGCTTGAGGCACATTATTGCGGAGACACTCGGGACATGGAACTACTCGTGTGATGAGGCACCGACCTTCCGACGTGTGGACGAAACGGGTACCTGGGGGAAAAGTCGATTTGTAGATACTTTTTAACCGCCCACGCTAAAACCACGGGGTACATTTGACGAGTTTTTATGGTGCTTTTAGACAAAAGGTGATTTCATCGAATTTTGTGTGGTGTATCCTAGGCGAATTTTATAGTTTAGGTATAAGGTCAAGAAGGTACTCTGTGGACTGATGACCGCAACAACCGGTCAGCCATCGAGAAATATCTATCAGACATACTGGTTTCGTCACGATGTTTACCTTCATCGAAGAAAGTGATAATTATATAATGAAAATTAAAAAATTAAGTTCAAAAATCTAAAACCCGACTACTAACAAAATCGCGGTCTTAAAAGTAGAAAATAAGAACATAAATTCTTGTCTGATATTCTTCGTAGTCGCATGCCACTGATACCTGATGCTCCTTCATGGCGTTCTCATTGATACAGAAGTCAGCTGCTAATTGCCATTAACAAGGTGGCATGCGACTACGAAAAATATCAGACAAGAATTTATGTTCTTATTTTCTACTTTTAAGACCGCGATTTTGTTGTAGTCGGGTTTTAGATTTTAGAACTTAATTTTTTTAATTTTAATTTTATTTTTGTGTGTACTAAAACTATAATATAATACATATTTGTAATGTGCTTGTCAAGACCTTTCATTTGATACCAAACATGTTATGATTATCTCAATTAAATTTTTTTCGTTGTTATAATCTGACATTTAACTTCCGTCATAAAAATATTTGATAAAATTTATATAGCCTATGACACCCGGGCTATTCTTACGAATCTATTGACACCTCATTTATTTAAATCCGATCGGTAGTTTAGGCGCTACGGTGGAACATACATACATACAAACATACATACATACATAGACTGCCAAAATCATTACCCTTCCTTTTGGCTTCGCCGTAGTCGGGTAAAAAGTAGAGATCTTGGGTTCCAACTAGAAACCTATGGCTTGGCAGTCCGACGGTCACACCCCTAGACTGTCACTGTTTATTAATGCATTGATAAGTAATCATAGAATTCATGAGGTTTCCACAGATTTGTCTTCTAACTTTTCATTACATTAATAGCCAAGGACTGGAATTCCCTGCCTGCGTCGGTTTTTCCGAGTTCATATAACCCTAATCTATTTAAGTCGCGAGTAAACAGGCTTCTACTGGGTAAGCTCGTTCCATCGTCGACATCATCTCTGCCCTTAGGGCAAGATTGAAGTCAAGAGCAAGCCCATTTACAATAAAAAAAAAAAACCTCTCTGACCAAAAACGGTACGGGGGGCACAAGCTAACTTAAACCTTATTTTATAACAATAAGATTTAAGTTAGCCTGCATTTGCCGTACCATTTTCGGCACTGAATAACCGGGTTATAGAGAGGTTAATCAAAAATTATTAACAAACTAACAAGAAACTATAAAAGGGCATCAAAACTGCTCCTGTCAACGCTGTCAGCTGGTAATGTGCCCAGGAGACTGGAGGCATTGCCACGTTGTGTGGCAATATTTTGCCTTACTTTTCTCATTTCCCTGGGTTATCAAAAAACCATGCAAAAACATTTAGAGTAAACTTACCAAGTGATGGGTACCAGTCTTCTAGCAGCAAATCCACGTGGTCTGACACTATAGCCAGCACTTTGGCTAGGGTTTCTGGGTTCGGTTCCAGGCTGATACTCTAGGGAAAGACAAACATTGTTTGAACATAACGCATGTTTTTTTAAAGGGTAGGTACAGTACCCGGCGATAAATATTGCACATCGACCTTTGGAAAGAGACAATCGGCAAATTTCGGGTTCGTAGAGCGTTATCTCTGTCGCACACTACCTATGTGACGGATTGTGACGTTTTGTCAGTCGTTGTTCAAGCGCGATAGAGTGCGGTCGCGTCCAATTCAAAATATATATTAAGAGTTGTTAACACCCCCAAATTTTAATAATTTAATTAAAGTTGTACTATGGCATCTTTAGGAAAAAGAGGGAAACCTTTACGAGGTCAGTCACGAGAAATGATCTACAATGTTTATAAATATTTTGTAACCGAAGCTGACAGATTAAAAAAAATGAAAATGAAAATGTAAGTTGTTATTTTAAGAAGTTTCAAGAGCGAGTTGCAAATGCCACTGGAATTTCAAGAAGAACTTTGAACAATATATTAAACGAAGTCAGTACTGAAACACATTCTACTGAAATTAAGTTCAGTTCTCAAAAAAAAGGGAGACCAAAAAAGCAATTTCGTTCGGATATGGACGATTTTGATTATGATGTTGTTCGAAGAATGGTGTATGATTTTCACTTACGATTTAATGAACTGCCAACAATAAAATCATTGAAATTGGTGTATTTTATAAAATGAATAAAAATAATTATCAAAAGAAGCAAATCATAATTGTTTTAACAGCTCCTAATAGATACCGGACTGTTTGTATTTCGTGCGACAGAGATAACGCTCTACAAAGCCGAAATTTGCCGATTGTCTCTTACCAAAGGTCGATGTGCAATATTTATCGCCGGGTACTGTAATGGTGTGAAGTTCCATCGAAAGCAAAGTGAATAAGTCATAAATAATAAGGGGCGAGTGTATGAGAGGCGAGGGCGAGAGTTCTGTATAATCTTGTAGATATTAGACTTCTTGGGCTGCGGGTTGTTCGGAAGAGATACCGCGGCCTCGACACAAAGGGCTAAGAAGGAACATGGGTGGTTTTTAGTCAGTGGAAGTCTGACAATCTCTACCGCTCGGCGCTCTGCCCAGAGCGAAAGGAGTCGTTTGATGAATTCTCACCCCGCAAAAAAAAAACGAAATTGCTTCTAGTTTAATTTCAAGATTCTAGGTCAACGGGAAGTACCCTATAAGTTTTGACTCCCTTGTGAAATCGCAAAATATGCGAGATTAACGGTCGTATCTTTTGCCTGTGTTGACTTACAGTTTTAATTTTTTCACAGCTAAAATCAGACCCAAGTATTTTGTATGTAAATATGTACTTGAGTCGTATTTGCTATAATTCTGAACTCGATCCCTTTATGCGTTCTTGAGTAAAGGTGTGTTGACAGACAGACGGACAATAAAATGATCCCATAAGGGTTCTTTTTTTGCCGACAGAGGTACGGAACCCTAAAAAGACTTATTAAATTCATGTTCGTTGAAAAATACAGGTGATAAGAACTCAGTCAGGCCGACAAAATGATCTCTCACCTGATATCCAGCTATAGGCAGTCCATCATCTCTCCTTATAACGCAGACTTGCGCCGGTAACAATATCTCCACGCAGGCTGAAGACTGCATGTCCAGCTCGCACCATGCACCTTCTTGACGTACTCTGAATCTGAAAGGAAATAACATAAAATTTGTTCTTTTTTTCTACTAGCCTATCTTCTGTGGTAGAGCCAGGAATAGAACAGTAAAGGTGAATTAACAAAGATGGAAGTTTAAATCCATTGTGCCATGTCTATGTGGTCATTTTTCCAGGACTATTATCATCAAATTAGGCTAATAATCATTACTTTTCGAATGTTAAAATTTATTTACAAGAGACAGTCCCCCAAAACGCCCACCCTTCTTAATGTTATAGCTGGGAAGAAGAAGTGGCAGAACAAACTCCCCAACAACTATGTTGGGATCGGCTTCAAGTCTAACGGGATGCAGCTGAATACTAGTATTTTAATTTTTCTAGGATCTAGTTTTCAAACCGAAGGTGTATTCTAAATATTTTTGTCGAATAAAATAAAATGAAAGCAATCATTTGAAAATGTCTCAAAAAATTCCCGCAGCAGACCGCCTACTGGGAATCAATGTATGCTACCTATCTAGGTTGTTGAACTCAATTAAATGCTGTTGTAATATCCACACGTTCATTTTTAAGTAGTGGACCGGAATAAAATAGTAAAAATATTATCGATTCTGAACCATCTCTGAACATAAGGCCGGTCATTGAAAACTAACGCTGTATGTCTAGGGACAGTTCGTTTCGGTTTCTTAATGAGCCTTTTTTCTTTGGGACTAAACACTAAACGTTTGAATAGATCTTTATCCTCACCTAACATGCTGGTACTCATTCTCACTGCCCGGGTTGGCTGACGATGAGGTCAGCCAACCCGGGCAGTAAGACATCCCTGCGAGGCGGGTACTCTCTCAGCGCTAACATCGATAGGGCTCCAGTGGAGACTTACCCGCCACATAGCGGTAACATCCAGCCCCAGGGGCTTTCTAAGGGCGGGACTCCACCAAAGCGGAGATGTGCCAAGCGGAGAGGAGATGTGCCAAATTCGACCAATCACAGTTACATCTGGTCCTTCGCCCTTCCTGTGATTGTTCGAATTTGGCACATCTCCGCTTTGGTGGAGTCTCGCCCTAAGACTTTGGATAACTAAAGCCCTAAGATTTCCTACAACGAAATTGACACTAGACCAATGTTCTAGTAATATTTGACTACTGATAAATATGTTTTCTTTCTTTTTTTCTTACTATGGGCTCTTGAAAGATCGAAAGTCTTAGTAAGATTTAATCACACGTGATCGTTGTCTATGGATTAGGCACGAAGTAGATCCTAAAGAGTTTATATTCTAGAGGACTGTATCGGATAATAATACCGCTAGCGATATCTATAACGCATATGAAGACCGAAAAAAACCGGCATCGCGATATACATATTGTTGGCTCAAAGTCACGCCATCTGCCGATAGCCATGCGGTAATAGTGCGGCAACCGACAGAAGTTCATAAAACAAGGCGCGTGGCGTTGCAACGGTCACCTTGTGCTTGGACGGCGCTCGGAATGGATTTGCTACCCGACTATTATCGTGTTATTTCTATTTGATTATTGTTTAAAATGTTCCTCGTGATATTTTTATAATTTTTGTAAAAGTGTTATTTGAAAGATATTAAACATTGTTTAGTTTTGTAACGTATTTCACTTAACGTATTCCTAATAATATAGTTATTACGGTTTTTTCGTTCTTATGGAGAAAACTTATAAGTTTTCTCCATAAGTTAGAAAATGTTATACAAACACCCAACTGTAATCTTTGAGCAGTAGCTCACATAGACACAATATCCTCTTCTAAGGGGGATGAGGAACCATACGCCATAATCCTTATATTATACTCCTAAAGAACTATCTTTTAAGACCCCCACCTGACATGCTGGTACTCATTCTCAATCTCATCGTCAGCCAACCCGGGCAGTAAGGCATCCCTGCGCGGTGGGTACTCTCTCAGCGCTAACATCGTGAGGGCTCCGGTGCTGACCCTTGCCCCACGCAGCCATAGCTTCCAGCCCCAGGATAGTTCTAGGGCTTTGGAGAGAGTTTCGTCCAGTTCCATCTGTGAAATAGGTGGAAGATTTCAATTCAAAGGTAGATGTTTATTTATTTATGAAAGGTAGCTTCACAGTTTACAGTAAAATAACTTAAAATTATTACAAAACAAAACGCCAATTACTTTCTTTTTATATGTTGATAAAAAAAGAAAGAAAAAGAATAAATTGTGTGTGATTTTGAGTTATTTGTCTGAACTTTGCCACTAGTGGGCTAACACTCCCTGGTTTTGATTAAAAAAAAAACAAACATAGCCCATACTAGGAATTTCTCCTGTATTCTCGGTGAGTATACAAACATTTAAACTCATTTATACAGCCAGACCAGTGACAACTACTTGTGGGCCATAAAAAAAAATTGTTCTGTGCAGGGATCGAACCCGCGACATGCAGCGCAGCAGACATCCGCTCAGCCACTGTGCCAACGGTGTCGTCAAAAGATGATTATAAAATACAGGTTAAGTTTAAGTTTCATGTACTTCTTCTTAGCGTGTCGATGACAATTTAAATAGAGTCGGCCCAAAATTTGGCGACGAGTTTGGCACTTTCAGGCTTGGAGGCTTCCATCAACTCCTGTGATGTGCAAGTAGCAGGACAGGCTGGACACGATATCAGGTGCCCCATAGTTTGTAGGGCAAGACCACATTTACACTCCAGGGCAGAGTCATCTATGAATCTCCACCTGAACAGGTTTTCCTTGCTTCGGCCTACCTGTGTCCGGAGTCTATTTCATGTACTAATAGAGTAAGATCCAAATGTGGACGATTGTGTAGTGTTAGTATGTACTAAGATCGTACGACTACCAGCTAGCTTGCTTCGACGGCCAATTTTCAGGTATCAGGCTATCAAGGTACATAAAAACATTACTAACCTCACGTATTTTCTCCAAGCTGATTTTTAAGTATATTGTAGGCAATATCCTTAAAAATAAGTTGCCAACACTCCCAGAGACTTTCTAGCGGCCGTATTTCTTAACAGACGCTTTTATTAAGATTATTGTCATATCTCTAGATTTGCGCGAGTTGTCGGAGTCTACTCCGCAGCTGCAGCTGAGAAATTCCTGATGGAAAAACACAATAACACTTCGCCGATCCGGGAATCGAACCCAGGAACTCATGTTCAGCAGTCGCGATTACAACCACTAGACCAGCAGTTTTCTTTCTTACGTAGTTTTCTTTATACCTATTCCTAATGTTTCAATATTCATATCACAACAATAGGGTAGTTGACTGACTAAAAAATATGATTCTGTTTAGTCCGTCAGTTAGATTATCGAAAAATATTGGATACGTGTTTTTTGTTTTCATCATTTCAGCCAAAAGACGTCCACTGCTGGACATAGGCTTTGTTTTATCAAATTAATAAAAATTGACGAAGTTAAAACGTGTCAAAGATCATGGAGAGGGGGCTTTTGACGTCATAGTCTGTTAAAAATGGACCAACCTGTGACGTTTCACGACTTTTCGAAGCACTGTATCGTCTTCATTTTTTGTTTACGTCAAAAAAGAAAAAATACGTGTTCAATATTTTTTGGAAATCTATCTGACGGACTAATTAGTTTTTTTTTGTCAACTACCCTATTCTTACGAGACTGCCACTCACCTCAGGCGGCAACTTATACACGGAATACGGTGCATCAGCTAACTGCTGATCAGCGAGCAGCCTGGCACACAACCTGGGCCAGAACCCACACGGCACGTAGGACAGCAGCAGCAGCCTTCGGAGTGGACGCCCGCCCCGCCCTGACACTGTCAGCTTGTGGACGTCTTCTGTGAGAACAAGATGTGTCTGTGGTGCCTAAATCATCATCATTGTCCTGGCCTAATCCCAATAATGATCACTTGAACACTGTGTTTGCTGCGGGTTGTTCGACACAAAGGGCTAAGAAGCAACATGGGTGGTTTTTAGTCAGTAGAAGTCTGACACTCCCTTCTACTCCGCCCAGAGTGGGAGAAGTCATTTGATGATTTCAGAACCTCAAAAAAAAAAGGCCTATATCAGTAGTGGACGTCTTTCGGCTGAAATAATATCGATGATGACTAAAAAAGGGGTCTCTGATCCCGTCGGGGCCGCGGATTTTAGAACGAGATGACGTGGCCTCGGCGCAAGGGCAAAGAAGGAACATGGGTTCGGTTTTTAGTCAGTAGAAGTCTGACACTCCCCTTCGCTCTTGATGATTTTCCACACACCAAAAAAAAAGGGGTCTCTGATGAGATGACGAGTATAATTTAGAATGTATGGAACGACCCCAAATAAATTGGGATAAGGGAAAGAGAATGATTATGTGTACCACATGTGTACCGTGTTAAATTCAAAACAAATAATATTTCTTTCAAACAACAAGATCCAAATGGTTAGTGAACTTATAAATTTTGTTGGCTGTGACATTCTTCAAATGTGAATTCATATTTTTAACCGACTTCTAAAAAAAGAAGGAGGTTCTCAATTCGGATATTTATATATATATATATATTTTATGTTTGTTCGAGCATCTGCTAACCGATTTGAAAAATTATTTTTTTTGTTGGAAAGGGTATACTTCCCAAATGGTCCCATATTTTTTTTTTCGAAATCGGACATGCGGTTTTTGATAAATTAACAAAACTCAAAAAAAACACTACATTGTCCACATTATGACCCATGAACATGTGAACCACTAAAAAGTGAAAAATAAAAACTTTTTAACAAAAAATAAAACAGACTTAAAAAAAAAACACAAAAAGTCAAAAATAAATCAGTTTCTGAAGTCGGTGGCAAAAAAATGAAATCAAACAAACAAAAGTCACCGACTTCAGAAACTGATTTATTTTTGACTTTTTTGTGTTTTTTTTTATGTCGGTTTGTCTATATCTATAAAAGCGAAAGGTCACTCACTGATTCATCACGAAATCTCGAAAACCGCTGGACGTACAAAGATGATTTTTGGCAGGGAGGTAGTTTATGGTTAGTAGACGTCCGCTAAGAACGGATTTTGCGACAGGGCCGGATTAGGGTGGTCTAAGGGCCCTCGCAAGTTTGTATGAAACTCCTTCATTTTTTGTGCTACAATCTAGATTTTTGGCAGATACGTAGTTTATAGTCAGTGGGCGTCTGCTATGAATTAATTTTGCGACAGGGCCGGATTAGGGTGGTCTAAGGGCCCTCACAAGTTTGTATGAAAGTCCTTAATTTTTCGTGCTATAATCTTGATTTTTGGCAGAGACGTAGTTTATAGTCAGTAGGCATCCGCTATAAATTAGTTTTGCGACAGGGCCGGATTAGGGTGGTCTAAGGGCCCTCGCAAGTTTGTATGAAAATCCTTTATTTTTCGTACTACAATCTTGATTTTTGGCAGAAACGTAGTTTATAGTTAGTATACATCTGCTATGTATTAGTTTTGCGACAGGGCCGGATTAGGGTGGTCTAAGGGCCCTCACAAGTTTGTATGAAAGTCCTTCGTTTTTTGTGCTACAATCTTGATTTTTAGCAGGGACGTAGTTTATAGTTAGTAAACGTCTGCTATGAACTGATTTTGTGACAGGGCCGGATTAGGGTGGTCTAAGGGCCCTCGCAAGTATGTATGAAAGTCCTTCATTTTTTGTGCTACCATCTAGATTTTTGGCAAAGACGTAGTTTATGGTCAGTAGACGTCTGATATGAATTAATATTGCGACAGGGCCGGATTAGGGTGGTCTAAGGGCCCTCACCAGTTTGTATGAAAGTCCTTTATTTTTCGTGCTACAATCTTGAGTTTTGGCAGAGACGTAGTTTATAGTTAGTATACATCTGCTATGTATTAGTTTTGCAACAGGGCCGGATTAGGGTGGTCTAAGGGCCCTCACAAGTTTGTATGAAAGTCCTTCGTTTTTTGTGCTACAATCTAGATTTTTGGCAAAGACGTAGTTTATTGTCAGTAGACGTCTGATATGAATTAATATTGCGACAAGGCTGGATTAGGGTGGTCTAAGGGCCCTCTCAAGTTTGTATGAAAATCCTTTATTTTTCGTGCTACAATCTTGATTTTTGGCAGAGACGTAGTTTATAGTAAGTATACAAGCTACAATCTTGATTTTTAGCAGGGACGTAGTTTATAGTTAGTAAACGTCTGCTATGAACTGATTTTGTGACAGGGCCGGATTAGGGTGGTCTAAGGGCCCTCGCAAGTATGTATGAAAGTCCTTCATTTTTTGTGCTACCATCTAGATTTTTGGCAAAGACGTAGTTTATGGTCAGTAGACGTCTGATATGAATTAATATTGCGACAGGGCCGGATTAGGGTGGTCTAAGGGCCCTCACCAGTTTGTATGAAAGTCCTTTATTTTTCGTGCTACAATCTTGATTTTTGGCAGAGACGTAGTTAATAGTAAGTATACATCTGCTATGTATTAGTTTTGCGACAGGGCCTGATTAGGGTGGTCTAAGGGCCCTCACATGTTTGTATGAAAGTCCTTCGTTTTTTGTGCTACAATCTCGATTTTTGGCGTAGTTTATGGTGAGAAGAAGTTTGCTAAGAACAGATTTTGGTACAGGGTCAGATTAGGGAGCTCTAAAGGCTCTCACGACTCTGTATGTAAGTTTGATTTTTGTAATACCGGCCTGAAACTTAGCAAGTCTATTAGCTAACGGACCTGAACAAAGGGTACTAAGGGTCCCACAAGTATATACATGAAATTCTTGGCTTTTTGGAGCCGAAAATATTGTTATAGAGATAGAATATAGTTAAGACATTGTATGTGTGGGAACATATTTTTACGACAGCCAGTTTAAGGGAATATAACCGCTTCGATTGGCATTTGTCATTTGATTTGGCATAGTACATCCAGACGCAGTCCCACACATACATACACGTCAAAATTTCTTCGCGAACGAAGTCGCGGGCAACAGCTAGTTTTATTATAAAAGTAACTTACGAATCAACGTAGGAGAGTCAGTGCCCCTACTGTCAGGAACAGGAGTGAGTTGTGCCGGCCACGCGCGACGAGGAGTACCACGGTTTGAACTGCACCACGACCGAGAACGAACTGGCAACTGTGAAGAGAGACTCAGAGTGAGGAGTGGAATTTGAAGGGTATTTTTGGACCTTCGAGCCTGATGTTTATAGCCATGTGAGTTGGTTTCTTAACCAACTGCACCAGAAAAGAGCACATGGAAGGAATTGTGGGACATCTATAACCAGCTGCCTACACTCCATTTACTATAAGATTAGAATTATAAGTTTTTACAGTCCGTTCAACCGATTGTGAACTCTATTACGTTGACAGCAAGACAAAATGTAGCTGCAGTAAACAGTCGGTATTGTAACATTATTTTTGCTTTTAATGCCATCCTTATGCCTACGGGTATAGAAGTCAAAATCGGTTGAACGGACTGTAAAAACGATCAACTTGAAATTCTAATCTTATAGTAAATGGAGTATAGGTTGTAGTCAACGTTTGAGCAGTTATCCTGAAGTAATATTACATGGGTTGCCCACTCTATAGCACATTTAAACAAATCCGGCGTATCCTTTCGTTAAAAGATGAAGGAAAATAAAACACGAGCCGGTGTGGAATTGTGGATTAACATCTGTGATATTAAATCCCTAATCTTCTGAAAGAAAAAAAACATGAGAAAAAAGACCGCGTATCGACATACAACGTCCCCGATCTAATGGACCGACGACCATAAAAAAAATATATACGGTCAAATTGAAAAACCTCCTCTTATACCGTACATGACCAGGTTAAGCAAAACATCGCCAAGGTGTCTCACCTGATGCTGCGCCGGCTCAGTGCGCGGCAATAACGGCGGCACAAGAAGTAGACGCGAATCCCAGCACAGCGCGAGCTCGAACTTGTTCAATAGGGAGACGCCTAGAGAACTGGCTTCGTCTCCTCGTGCCAGCATAGGGGATGCCTTGAAGACATGGGCTAGGTCTTCGATCTTCATTATTCCTGGGGTGAGAAACAAAATGCCTGAGAATGGAGCTTCAAGGACAAGTCATCATCATCGTCATCATATCAGCCAGGCCTCTTTTTTTTAGGGTTCCGTATCTTAATAGGAAAAAACGGAACCCTTATAGGATCACTCGTGTGTCTCTCTGTCTGTCCGACCATTCCCTCCCCCTTATCTCCGAAACTACTGAGCCTAAAATTCTGAAAATAATACAGAAATTAGTTCAACACGTATACTCGTAGATTACAGGAAAACCTATAAGAAGTCATGGTACGGAACCCTTCATGGGCAAGTCCGAATTGCACTTGGCCAGTTTTTTCTGCCACATTTCACGGCTCTGTGCGTCCCTAAGTGATTCCCGCGAATTAGGTATTTGAAAATATCAAAAATGTATGAAAATTTTATGTTATTTTAAAGAACTAAAAGAAATAATACGATGTGTAAAAAAGTTATAAAATCGATCAAAAAATGGAATAGCTACACGCTTTAGAAGTTTTTGGTGGTGCACTTTCTATCCTTGTCGCGTGAAACGGCCATTAGTACTACGTAACTATGGCGGTATGTTATTATGACGTCACATTAGATGTAGCGCTGTCTCTGTCTAGCACGTCCTTTAAAATCGGTTAAAACTAAGGCATTTTTTAAGATATCACACTATTTTTTTACTTTTGTCTATCTTTTTATTTACTGTTTCCGAATCACAAGTAAAAAAAAATTATTCAAATACCCAATTTCATGATATCGCGAACCTAACGACCCCGGTTTCACCTAACCTTGGCCACCATTTGGTCAAAACCTTGCTTCATCGATCATCTCAAGGACAACTAATCATATCGGCAATCATCGTCTTTTCAACGAACATTTTCATTCTCATGCCCTTACCTCAATTTATTTGGGGTCGGCGCAACATATCTTCTTCACCCATACTTCTCTATTTCTCGTCATGTCAGCAGTCACCTCCTTTCTAGCCATATCATCCTTCACACAGTCCGTCCATCGTTTCTTTGGTCTTCTATACTCTTGTACTCATTCAAATTCATACTGAAAACTTTCCTCACGACATTTAATTCATGTCTCCGCATCTCATCATCATTCATAATTTTTTTATTCCTGTACAATATCTATAGTTTAATTTTACTTTTAATTTAATTGTTCTTTTTTTGTGTTTACGGATGATTCCGTAAATGCGTAATGTTGCTATAATTAGTAGTAATTAAATAAATAAATCACATGACCAAGCCAACAGACTGCCACACAACTTTGTAGTCACCGACCCCACTTTCAGAGTTCCTCTGGCAAAAATACACACATGAAATACACACCTATTTCACATAATGTAAGTACCTTCTCATACACACACATATTTATATACACACAAAGGGCTAAACTGTTTTACGTTCGTTACGTCACCATCTCAGGGCCAGTTGAAAACCAGCGTCGGGCGCTAGCTGCTCGGCAGTTTGCTGAACTGGTTCTATTTGGCGCAGCCGTGAGATGCACACACGCTTTTTTTTTTGTGCTGTTATTTTTTCAATTTCTCTTTATTTTTATTGTTTGTTGTGTGCACTTGTGGCATGTACACACGGCTACACATCAAGCTATACAAAACCAGTTATTCTTGGCCTCACTCTACTAGATCTTTTCGCACAATGAACGATCAGATTATACTGGTTTTGTATAGCTTGATGTGTAGCCGTGTGTACTAAATAAATATGTTTTCTTTCTATTTCTTTTCTTTAAATCTAACAACCCTGTAAATAAAACTAGACCAGAAAAAGTACGCGCTTCGTTAGTACTCGTGTTTACGAACCACCGCCAACGTTGTAAACTTAGTTCCATACTTCTGTATAACTCGTCATCTCTTCAGACACCTCCTTTCTAGCCATATCATCAGTTTCACACGGTCTATCCATCGTTTCTTCCTCTACTCTTAAACCCTTACTATTAATATCATAAACGAGATATTAACCATGTTTGCTTATTGTTTCAAGTTCTCGATATTTCGGCGCTGTTACAAGCACCATGATCACGGATAAACTGAAGTCATTGCGGGTGGATGTTTATGAGCAGACAAATCGGTCTACCCTCTTTCTTGTTCGTTTATGATATTAATAGTAGTGACCATGTCAGTTTAAAAATCTTAAACCCTTCGTTAAAAAGCACTGGAAATAAAAACAAACAAGCATAATACTCACCATTATTGGCGAAAGGATTGATCTCTCTAACTGTGACAACGTGTGCTAACACGTCACAAAGCCATTGAGGTCGAAGGAAGTATAGTTCTTTGAGTGTTGCGTCATCGTAGTGGAGAAGGACACCTGTAACCGAAATGTAGAATTAGAAACAATCTTGTGTTGTCCAAAGGGTAAGGCAGAGTTAGAGGGCACAACGTTCATGACTTGAATGAGGCAAACGACAAAGCTCTCCAAATCTATTTAAATAAAAAGAGAAGTCCTGACTGACTGACACATCAATGCCCAGCCCAAATCCTTGGACCTAGAAAGCTGAAATTTTGCACAGAGGTTCCCTTTATAATGTAGACAAGGTATAAGGAAGGATTTTTCGAAATTCAACCCCTAAGGGAGTTAAATTGGGAATGAAAGTTTGTATGGAAAATCGTCGTTTTTACGCGGGCGAAGCCGCTGGCAAAAGCTAGTGAATTTATACAAATGAACAGACATCGAAGGAAACGATAACCACGTGATCAGTGCATATTGTTATAGTAGTCATAGCCTAGTGGTGTGATCTTCGGACTAAGTCGGCTAAGTCATAGTCTCGAGTTCCAATCCAAGATATTCACCTCTGATTTTTCGTATTCATGTGAGTATTGTACTGCTCTAACCACACGGTAAAGAAGGAAGTTTTTTTTTTAAACATTGCCCCACACTAGGAATTTCTCCTGAATCGTGGGTGCGTTCACAAACATATAAAGTCACATACACAAATACCCAGACCCGAAACAACTATCTGCAGTCCATACAAATATAATATTTGTTCCGTGCGGGGATCGAACCCGCGACACGCAGCGCGGCTGTCCAATCGCTTAGCCACTGCGCCAACCATGCCGTCCATATATTTTATATAATTCTGACTCTTCCCTCTTCCCACATAGAAAAGTTTAATTCGTTTAAAAATAATCAGCTGTCCAAGATATTACGAAAAAATTCAAGTAGGCGGATATCGCGTCAATGTCCCTTAAAACCTTTAAAACCGAATGTGATCCTACCGTTTTCGTGTAGAAACATGGTCGCTTGATGCAACTCGGCAGCATCTCTGAACATACGATGATTCTTCTGTTGCATGTATTGTGTCACCTGAAAAACGAAATTAACCAAATTATAGTTTGAACAGAATACTTTTGTAAAACTAAATTGAACTTGACCGAAGTGCGTACTTTTTCTGGTTTAACTGTAAGGGAATAAATGATAGCGTGACGACAGAGGGCAGAATGAAAAAACGGGTTGCGCCGACCCCAAATAATATGCGATAAGGGCAGGAAGAAGAAGAACTGTAACTCTAACGTGAACGTCAACCTTTTGCGTAAACACTCGCGGTAAGGTTGGTCTATATAGGGGATACAACCGATGTGGCATATCAACCTGGCCGCCATTTTGATTTTTTTTCGAAATCGCGGCCCACAATGAAAGTGGTATGTATGGATAGAGGACATATAGACGAACAAAAAATGTCCAGTAACATGGTACCTAAAGTGTCACGTTACCGAGATATTTGAAGGTAAAGATCGACAAATCAGTACAACCACAATCATTAAAAATAGACTTATTACGTCTAAAGGCGTTAAATTGTATCCAAATAATAGTACCCAGGTTGATTATATTATACACACGTCGAGAAAACCGCTTCGCATCGCAACGAAACGCTATGTTATGTCAAAGAATAGTTTTCTCGTACTCCTAGTAGTATTTAATGTGTATGCTCTCTTTCAATAAACTGTAATAATAACAATCAACGCAAATAGACACGTAAAAGGTCTATTTTTGATGTGGTCACTGTACTCACATGTCGATCTTTACCTTCAAATATCTCGATAACGTGACACTTTGAGGTACCATGTTTCACGACATTTTTTGTTTGTCTAAATGTCCGCTATCCATACATAGAACTTTCATCGTGGGCTGCGATTTCGAAAAAAAAAAACAAAATGGCGGTGGGTCGATATGCCATCCAAAAAGTTCAAACCCCTTCAAGGTTACTCAGCGAGCTATGGAGCGGGCTATGCTTGGAGTCTCTCTGAGGGATCTCATTCGGAACGAGGTGATCCGACAGAGAACCAGAGTTATCGACATAGGTCACAGAATAGGTAAGCTGAAGCGGCCATTTTAGCCGCAGAATCGATGACCCAACGGTCATCGATTCTGCGGCTAAAATGGCCGCAACGCCCAACGGGTATACGTGTTTTTTTTGAGATCGCGAATCGTCAAGCGTACGGACACCCAGTGAGTGGAAGGCTAAGGATGACCAGCACACACAACCAGCGTCGATCTCGCTCTGACAAAAGCCTTAAGACTCACCAGTTTCCTATACTCCTCGTGTCTTAACACAGGTTCTCTTAGATCTGCAGCTAACGAGGTGATACACTCCTCTAAAGCGAGGTATGTCGCTGGTATCCGTTGCTCTAGTAGCGGTTCTTTACTGCCTGTGAAAGAAAACTTTGTTAACATAGGTCTTTAAAAGAGATATTGGACTGAGAACCGCGAGAATTGGTCCGCCGATGCACATGGGCGGTTTAATCAGTAGAAGTTTGATACTCCCCCCTTCCGCTCTGCCTAGCTAGGAGCTAGGAGTTGGAAGATTTTATTACGAAGCCTGGCCGGCCGATAACGATAGCTTTCAAAGTTTTTGTTATGTTGTACGTATCGCTATGGAATCTGGATTTAGCATAGTCGACGGCAATAAATGTCAAACAAGATTGAGTGGTGTTTATGAAGACGCCATGACAATTTCAAGCGTAAAAACGCGGTAAAAGGGGTTTTTAAATGGGTATACATTACGTAAATGTTCGATTTTTATTTTGATGTGTTTTGAGGAGAAATATGATGAAATATCCAGCAATCAAAGGAGGTAGGTTATAGGTTCCTTCCATGTAGTTTTAAAATAAACCCTTACCTGGTGGTTTGACACTAAATGCGACGGAGTATATGATGTCTGCCAAAAGCCGAATGTTGTGACGAGTATTGCACGATACCTGCAACAAGTTTAAACACAACTGTAGCGTTAAATACGACTGAGCATCAGGTCCTGGGGCCCTACTATGACGTCTTAAAACAGTCCTAACTTATTCTTAATCCAGTGCGAAAACGTGACAGAACTATACAGGGTGTCTAGCGCCATCTGTTTTCCATACTGGATTAAGAATAAGTTAGGACTGTTTTAAGACGTCACAGTAGGGTACCTGGTATCGATTTCCAGGTCGTAAAAAGTGTTATTGTCTCGGCGCTGCACTGGAGGTCGCCATCACTGTTGATTCTGGCGCACAGGAGTTACAGTGGTTTGGGAACAGTGTGATGAACTTAACCCTTCGGGGATTGCAGGCGTGATTTTATGTTATAATGTGCCTCTTTATACAAGAAATAAAAGCATTTATGTATTCCCAATTAAGCCAGTTACAGAACCAACAACCTGTGGTCCACAATGGCCCAGGATCGCAAAATTTGGAAACCATGGAGGGAGGCCTTTTCCCAACAGTGGAATGACACAGGCTAAAAGTACACTACAGGCCAGTTAGAGGCACTTTTGGACCGTTGAAACAAATACAAAACAAAAAAAGAAGCTACCGTCCCAGTCACAAGGCATTTTATCTTTGAAATTACTCTAGTTCCCCATTCCAAAGCGTAGATCTTTAAGGAGAAGAACGGGCAAGAAACTCCATGGATACTCCGTGTGTATTTATTCGCTCATCATTAATCATCATCATCATTTCAGCCAAAAGACGTCCACTGCTGGACATAGGCCTCCCCTAAGTGCCACATTGACTGGTCCGGAGAGTCTTGCATCCAGCGGATCCCCGCAACCTTCACCAGGTCATCGGTCCACCTAGTGGGAGGCCTTTCAACGCAACGTTTATCCACTCACCTCGACAGAATCCAAGACGCGAGGCAGACCAAGTTTGTCAGCATCAGGAGCCCCCATGATGGAAGACCGAATCAGTCGCTGAAGTACTTCTGGACTTTCATTCTCTGGTAGGTTACTCTGTAGAGGAATAACATAACCAAATGTCATCAAAAAAACGTAAAATCCTTTCCAATATTTAAGAAACAATAATTTAAATCTATATAAATAAAAAGAGAAGTCCTGATCACTGACTGACCGACTGACTCATCAACGCCCAGCCCAAACCCTTGAACCTAGTAAGCTGAAATGCACAGAGGTTCCATTTATAATGTAGACAAGGGATAAGGAAGGATTTTTCGAAATTCAACCCCTAAGGGAGTAAAATAGGGGATGAAAGTTTGTAAGGAAAATCGACATTTTCACGCGGGCGAAGCCGCTGGCAAAAGCTAGTTACAAATAATTAAATCGAGCGCACCTTAGTATATCAATACCACATTTAGTTGCGCGCGTTTCGTGTGTTTACATTTAAGATGTTCAAAGTTATTACAAATTACCCTACACTTATAGAAAAATATTTTATTTTGTACTTATTTTGTGGGTATATTTTTTTTTCCTGTTTCTAAAACTGTACGTTAGATAAACAATATTTTGTAATCTACATAGTTGTAATATTTCTCATGTAAGTGATTTTTTTCTTATGGGAAATAAAGATATCTCAAACCCGACATACCCCGGAAAATGGTAGCACAGGTCAGTCGGAAATGGTTGACGCAGTTACAGAAAAGTTAACAAGTTATTAAATTAAAAATTTAAAAAACCCCCAACTCAATAAAGATAAAATATTGGTTCTCCACTTTAACTCCCTTTAAATCAAAGTTTGACCAAGTTTAAAGAGAGTAAAAGTCAAAAAACAATTTTCAAGCTTTTTTGTTTTAATTTCATTAGTTTATATTCCTCATTCCCTTTCAATATAGCATACATTATTATACAAATCAATCCCTTTCATTTTTTTGCTACCCATATTGAGGCAGTTGTAAAAACAAACGTAATTCGTCATTTTGTGATGGCGGCCATCTTGGATTTGAAATTTGTTTAAGTGTATAGTATTCTACTAATCAAGCCCTTTCATTTGATACCAATATTGATGTGTTCAAATGTGTTGTGAAAAAATATGTACCTAATACGCCATTTTGTGATGGCGGCCATCTTGGATTTGAAATTTGTTATAGTGTATTCTACTAATCAAGCCCTTTCATTTGATACCCATTTTGATGGAGTTGTGAAAAAATATGTACTCCGCCATTTTGTGGCGGCGGCCATCTTGGATCGATGTTTTTCAAACATAGCTAAGAACACTCTCAACTAATTTATCTTTCAAACAAAACGCGTTCGGGAGCTACGATGCCACAGACAGATACACACATAGACAGATACACAAACAGACACGTCAAACTTATAACACCCCGTCGTTTTTGCGTCGGGAGTTGAAAAGGGAATCGACTGTCGTGGTATGGGCTTGTGATGAGGAGGGACGAATGGCATGTGACTATAAAACAACATAAAATGAAACTTTAAAGAGTAATCTATATATATAAAAGAAAGTCGTGTTAGTTACTCCATTTATAACTCAAGAACGGCTGGACGGATTTTGCTGAAAATTGGTAGGGAGGTAGCTAAGGACCAGGAGAAGGACATAGGATACTTTTTTTTTTTTTTTTAGGTAGGGTAGTAGGTAGGTAGGGTAGTAGGTAGGTAGGGTAGTAGGTAGGTAGGGTAGTAGGTAGGTAGGGTAGTAGGTAGGGTAGTAGGTAGGGTAGTAGGTAGGGTAGTAGGTAGGGTAGTAGGTAGGGTAGTAGGTAGGGTAGTAGGTAGGGTAGTAGGTAGGGTAGTAGGTAGGGTAGTAGGTAGGGTAGTAGGTAGGGTAGTAGGTAGGGTAGTAGGTAGGGTAGTAGGTAGGGTAGTAGGTAGGGTAGTAGGTAGGGTAGTAGGTAGGGTAGTAGGTAGGGTAGTAGGTAGGGTAGTAGGTAGGGTAGTAGGTAGGGTAGTACGTAGGGTAGTAGGTAGGGTAGTAGATAGGTAGGTAGGAAAAACGCATTGCAACGCATGCGTGGGTTCAGCTAGTAAATAATATAACAACATACAAGATAATATAATATTTAAGTTTTATTTCAATGTACAAATAAAATCCTTTCATTTGATACCCCATTCGGATATTTCGTTTACTATCATATTTTATTCATCCCCTCTTCTACCCTTCATAACTAGGTATTTAACGGCAAATATTAAACGGCAAAATCATTTTTCTTCAAACATAGCTAAGAACACTCTCAACTAATTTATCTTTCAAACAAAACGCGTTCGGGAGCTACGATGCCACAGACAGATACACACATAGACAGATACACAAACAGACACGTCAAACTTATAACACCCCGTCGTTTTTGCGTCGGGAGTTGAAAAGGGAATCGACTGTCGTGGTATGGGCTTGTGATGAGGAGGGACGAATGGCATGTGACTATAAAACAACATAAAATGAAACTTTAAAGAGTAATCTATATATATAAAAGAAAGTCGTGTTAGTTACTCCATTTATAACTAAAGAACGGCTGGACGGATTTTGCTGAAAATTGGTAGGGAGGTAGCTAAGGACCAGGAGAAGGACATAGGATACTTTTTTTTTTTTTTTTAGGTAGGGTAGTAGGTAGGTAGGGTAGTAGGTAGGTAGGGTAGTAGGTAGGTAGGGTAGTAGGTAGGGTAGTAGGTAGGGTAGTAGGTAGGGTAGTAGGTAGGGTAGTAGGTAGGGTAGTAGGTAGGGTAGTAGGTAGGGTAGTAGGTAGGGTAGTAGGTAGGGTAGTAGGTAGGGTAGTAGGTAGGGTAGTAGGTAGGGTAGTAGGTAGGGTAGTAGGTAGGGTAGTAGGTAGGGTAGTAGGTAGGGTAGTAGGTAGGGTAGTAGGTAGGGTAGTAGGTAGGGTAGTAGGTAGGGTAGTAGGTAGGGTAGTAGGTAGGGTAGTAGGTAGGGTAGTAGGTAGGGTAGTAGGTAGGGTAGTACGTAGGGTAGTAGGTAGGGTAGTAGATAGGTAGGTAGGAAAAACGCATTGCAACGCATGCGTGGGTTCAGCTAGTAAATAATATAACAACATACAAGATAATATAATATTTAAGTTTTATTTCAATGTACAAATAAAATCCTTTCATTTGATACCCCACTCGGATATTTCGTTTACTATCATATTTTATTCATCCCCTCTTCTACCCATAACTAGGTATTAAACGGCAAAATCATTTTTCTTCAAACATAGCTAAGAACACTTTTTTTTTTGGTGGATGGAAAATCATCAAATGACCCCCCCCCCCCCGCTCTTGGGCAGAGCGAAGGGGAGTGTCAGACTTCTACTGACTAAAAACCGAACCCATGTTCCTTCTTTGCCCTTGCGCCGAGGCCACGTCATCTAGTACAAAAATCCGCGGCCCCGACGACGGGCAGCTAAGAACACTCAAGACTTATCTAAAGGCATGGTTAATTTAGCATTCTGGTTTATTATTATTAAACGTTTAATTCAGATAAAAATCCATAGTACCATACATTTACAAATTTCATACAATAAAATCACAATAATCAACATAAAATAAAACCGACTTCAAAAAAAAAACACTCAAAAGTGAAAAATAAACTTGAGAAGAAAAATCAGTTTCTGAAGTCGGTGACTTTTGTTTCTTTGATTTCATTTTTTTGTCACCGACTTCAGAAACTGATTTTTCTTCTCAAGTTTATTTTTCACTATTAAGTGTTTTTTTTTTTAAGTCGGTTTTATTTTTTGTAAAAACGATTTTATTTTTCACTTTTTAGTGGTTCACATGTGCTTACCCCTTCACAACGTACCGGCGTGATGTTATGTTATGAACTGGTTTAAACAATAGACAGACAATATGAGATTTCAGCAATCCCAGTCCATTTGCTATCATTTATTGAGGAGTTCCGTTGCCTATCTCCGAAGTTCTTCATCAGATCTTCACAAAATAGTTTTTATAACCTTTGTAGTGAGTACAGGAGTGATATTATGTTGTGTGATGGCGTAAACAATGCTTAGATATGCTATAGCAACAATCGCGGTTAATCTGCTGTTATTTATTGAAGAGTTCCCCCGATTTCTACAAGATCCCATCATCAGATATTGAAATGGTGACAATGGGACCACACGGGAAGCACCAGCTTTCAAATGAAAAAAGAATCATGAAAATCAGTTCACCCAGTCGCAAGTTATGAGCGAACAAACATAAAAAAAAAAAATACAGTCGAATTGATAACCTCCTCCTTTTTTTTAAGTCGGTTAAAAATAAGTAAATTAAAATCCTAACACATACATAATCAAATTCATGAGATTAAATTAATTTTCAAATATTAATAGAAATAAGACATTCACAGACGAAAAATATAAAATAAAGTATAATCTATCCACCGGGGAGCCAGACACGTCACCATCATACCTTGTCACTCTTCGCCAGACACCATCAAACTCTTGCGCTAGTTTGCTTCAGTTTATCAAACAATATTTGAAACTGACCTTCCATTATGTTATGAAGTTTATTGCGTATATAGGAACGTAACGGTAGAAATATATTTCCTTACTTGGCAACACTGACTGCTAGTATGTCACTGTCAGATGTCACAGTGAGATGTCAAAATAAAGGCAGTGCTGTTCCCTAACCTGAATTCAATGTAAATCTTGTGAATTTAATTATTCGGCGAACTTTAATAATCTCACAAAACGAATTATTTGCAATGTATACAAAATATACAGATAGCGCACCAATATTGTATACACTTAACAACGTTTACAAGCAAAGGGGATAAAACCAATCTGGCATATCGACTCGCCACCATATTATTTTTTTCTCGAAATCGCGGCGCATGGTGAAAGTAGTTTATACAGATAGAGGACACATAGACGAACAAAAAATGGCAGGTCACATGGTACCCTGAAGTGTCACGTTACCGAGATATTTAAAGGTAAACATTGACTTTTAGGTACAACGACAATAATTAAAAACTAGCCAAGTGCGGGTCGGACTCGCACATGAAGGGTCCCGTACCAAAACGGGCAAAAAATCACGTTTGTTGAATGGGAAATTTTTATTATAAATATTTATTTTATTTTGTTTTTGTATTACGTTATATTACCTCAATGTACAACTATTAATTTTTAATGATTGTTGTTGTACTCATATGTCGAACTTTACCTTCAAATATCTTGGTAACGTGACACTTTGGGGTACCGTGTTACTGGACATTTTTTGTTCAGCTATTATGTCCTTTACTCATACATACCACTTTCATCGTGCGCCGCGATTTCGAATAAAAAACGAAATGGCGGGCAGGTCGATATGCCACATCGGTTATACCCCCTTTCATGACAATAACAATGATTGAAGTATAAATTAATTGAACTAAATAATTCAATTGCAATGTCCAAAAAAAAAAAAAAGTCGTACATGAATAATTGTCAAGATATCAAATTAAAAATAATGATAAAAAATAAAATAATAATTAAATTACAAATGTCAAATAAAAATAATAATTGAATTACAAATGTCAATAACTTAAAATAAAATAAAACTGTCAAATTAAATTCTCATGTCGTGCAATTTTCCCATTTCTCCAATCACTATCACTACCTACATAGTATAAAACAAAGTCGCTTTCTCTGTCCCTATTTCCCTTTGTATGCTTAAATCTTTAAAACTACGCAACGGATTTTGATGTGTTTTTTTTTAATAGATAGAGTGATTCAAGAGGAAGGTTTTAATACCTTTTTTGCACCCGTGCGAAGCCGGGGCGGGTCACTAGTAGTTCATAAATTCCTTAATAGTTAAAAAAAACAGTTTTCTATAAGCCTTGCTCCGAGATGCTTTTGAAAAAAAGTTGGTTCGCATAATAATACGAACGAATAGTCAACAGCTCAATCTCGCCGTATTTTTTATAAGTCACGGCTTTGTTTTCCATTGTCTCTCCGGTAGACAAAGACAGTAAATAACAGCAACTAGCGAGTGAGACAAAAATATCATGTTTCAACAGTCCGCCATTTTGACTTGCAATGTGAGCACGCGTCTCGATTTATCTATTAAGTTAGTTGCTCAATTGATCAAAAGTGTTATAGTTATCTATGACAATTTTATGTCAGTTGATTTTTGTTTTATCTGTAGAAGTTTCTCATGTCAGTGTGCAGTGCATTGTCGATTGAGCTGTAGAGTCGGATGGCAGTTGAATTTTAATTTAAAATTGTAGGTTAGGAAAAATATAACGACCATTAAGAAAAGTAATACTGTGTTTATTTCGCTTTCTTCCTTCTGGACTTTATATTAATTTGCTGTGTTTTTCATTATAATATTAATTTACTTATTTAGATAAATTGCCAAAAATGACGAGGCATATTGGAAGGCAGTGCTTTTTTTGTGGTGTGAGCACTGTTCAAGGACCGCGGCGAAGAGCTCAGAGGCCCATATCGTCTTATTTGCTAACTGAAGACTTCATGACTAATCGTCCATACCTCATTGAATACGCTCATCACCTGTTTGATGATCGGCAGGTCAGTACATAATACGAGTACTATACCTATAATAAAAGTGTTATTGTGTTTTTAAGAACGACGGGGTGTTATAAGTTTTACGTGTCTGTCTGCGCCATCGTAGCTTCCGAATGCATGAACCGATATTGATTTTTTTTGTTTCAAATGTAGTTTTGGTAGTTGAGTGTTCTTAGCTATGTTTAATGAAAATTGGTACAAGATGGCCGCCGCCACAAAATGGCGGATTACATATTGTTTCACAGCTCCCTCAATATGGGTATCAAATGAAAGGGGTTGAGTAGTAGAATACTATAGTACACTATGACAAATTTCAATTTCAAGATGGCCGCCACCACAAAATGGCGAATTACATTTTTTTCCACATTCCCTCAATATGGGTATCAAATGAAAGGGGTTGATTTGTGTGTTACAAAATCAATTTGAAGGGAGCAGGAGGTAGTTACGGGGAAGCAGTGGCGTGCGCTCTATTAAGGCTCTTAGGCTTAGCCTACCTTACCAACTGAGCATTTCTTATAACTAATTAACCATGTAATAAAATAACACCATGTACAAAATACTAATAAAAAAGTTCAAACTCCTGTTAAAATACTTAGAGCAATTTTTCGCGTACGAATCTTATATTTACAGGCTTGCTTAGGCTAGCATTCGAGTAGCCTAAAACCCATTCATAATTTTACGCACACAGCGTCACATCGGTGAATGATCGGTGCATATTTTCGTGTATATGAACCGCACACATGCATGTCAACTCCTGCCAGTGGAGCTGGCCTGTGATTGGCTGCAACAACACAAGGCTACGATTGGATGCGTCATGCGTGCCATCTTCAGCCCGCGAACTCCGGCGCGAAGTTCAAATTTGTTTTTTTTTTAACGTTTTTTGCAATTTGCAGGCCAGTGCTAGCTTGAATACTGACTACATACGTCTTACAGCCGCGAATCATATTTTACTAATCAACATACAACCTAGCACTGGCCTGCAAATTGCAAAAATGTAAGGAAATTAAGAAATTTGAATTTCGCGCTTTTGCGGTCTTCGCTCTTCCGTCCACAGTTAGAGTGCAGCACTGACAACACATTTCATTGATTGATTTCGTACCTATAATCCTGCAAATTTTTGTTGACCGCTGTTGTGAACAAACTCGATATGAAAATGATGCAATTTTATTTGGTAGTATTTTTCTATCGGCAAATTAGAAATTATATTTTACTGAGGAAGCCATTATTTCATTGTTGTGACAAGCAATTTATAGCGCGATTTGTTTTGAAACCGAAAACGTACAGATATTGTCAGTTATTAGATACCATTATTAAAGTAGTGTAAATATTAGCTTTGTTGTGTATTATTTGTTTATTCACTTAGCAAATAATAACAATCGTAGGTATTTACTTGTGAAATTTGTGTTGATAATGTGTGTTTGCTAGATGTTAAAGGTAATAAGTTTTCTCAATTATCGTCTAAGTACCTAATGATAAGGTGCAAGTTGTATCTAAAGGTAGATCTGTGTGCAGGCCGCTTCGGATTATTATCTTGCAAGTGACGTGTTTTGTACTTTTGTTACTATCACCCACTCACTTGGATGAGATTTTTGAGGTGGCCGAATCTTTCTTCTGTTTTTGCATCGATAAAAAATCAACTCAAACCTTGAATAATGTGGTGAGTTTTTGAATTGTATCCTTACATAGTATAAAACAAAGTCGCTATTTTTGTCTGTTTGTTTGTCTGTATGCATAAATCTTTAAAACTACGCAACGGATTTTGATGCGTTTTTTTTTAATAGATAGAGTGATTCAAGAGGAAGGTTTTAGTATATAATTTGAACGACATCCACGC
Organism: Diarsia dahlii; assembly: GCA_949775195.1. Taxonomy (NCBI): domain Eukaryota; kingdom Metazoa; phylum Arthropoda; class Insecta; order Lepidoptera; family Noctuidae; genus Diarsia; species Diarsia dahlii. The sequence continues at coordinate 11,247,006 of OX459217.1, read as the reverse complement.
GGGTGAAGCCGCGGGCATCAGCTAGTTTAGGTATAACTTTTACAGGCTTATTTTCAAATGTTATAAATGTGACATTTTTTTTTTTTTTGCTGTCAATATTTCGTGGCCTACCCACCGTGGCGGACCACTGCACGCCACTGCGGGGAAGAGGATACATTTAGTGAATTTAACAAACATACCCTAGTAGGGTATTAATGAAACGAATGAGGATTTGATTTGTATTTTGTTAAAAGTGGTGTCACAGATACTACCCGTATGACTTAAGTTGAATGCGACAAGGTAGCCCGCGAAATTCGAATATTCTTACGTTTTTTGCAATTTGCAGGTCAGTGGTCTTATGTTAAAAATATGATTCGCGCACATAATGCGTATGTATTTATAGAGATTTAATCATTAAAATCATGAATTTGAAGTTGATTTAATTCCATTGAGTGACTATTTGATGAAAAAGGCATTCAAGAAAGTTATATGAACTGAGAGGGTTGTATTGAATAGAATAGAATAGAATATGTATTTATTCGCTAATGGACAGCAGCAACACAAAAGAGCAGCACCTATATAAACAAAAATTGGTGATTTTAATAATTATTACTTAGTAAAGTCACATTTGTTACGGTCGCGAACTGTACAGTGCAAGCACAGCACAATTTGTCATATTTTAATCAACATAAAAGCTGACACTGACCTGCAAATTTAAAAAAATGTGAGAAAATATGAATTTCGCGTACTACCTTTGAGGTTCCACCTTAAGTGTGCACTTCTTTGGAATGCGTCTCCTCTCCCGATTACACATGCGAGGCCCCGAGTTCGCCTCTGCGTGTGTTTGTTCAGTAGATATAGGAGAATATGTTTAAGTATTTGGTTCTTTATATTTATTATACAGTCAAACCTGGTATAGTGAGACTTCAAGGGACCTGCTATTTTTACCCGACTACGGCAAAGCCAAAGGAGGGTTATGATTTTGACTGGCTATGTATGTATGTATGTATGTATGTATGTATGTTTGTATGTATGTATGTATGTATGTGTGTATCTTCATCTGTTCCCTGATAGCTTCTAATCTACTTATCGGAACTCGACATAAGAGGTATCGTTAGAACCGTCTTAATTTTCCGCTGAACATAGGCTACGTGACGTGTCACAAAAAGTAATTTGGCGCCCTCTAGCGGACAAAAAGTAAGGCTTAAAAATAAAAATGGAGATAAATCCGCCGTGTTTGGTATCATTTGAAAGGGCCTCACTTGTACATTTCCAAAATATTGCTCAAATTTAAAATCACGCCCTCTAGCGGACAAAAAGTCAAGAGTAAAAAAAATATTTAACACCAAAATTGTTTAAATAAAAAAAAAGTGAAAAACTAAAACCCGACTACGACAAAAAAACGACGCTGAAAAAGTATGGAACAAGATTTTCAGGATAGAACAAAAAGAAAAGCCGTAGTCACACGTTATAGGTACCAACCTAAACACTTTATTACCGTGTGACTACGGCTTTTCTTTTTGTTCTATCCTGAAAATCTTGTTCCATACTTTTTCAGCGTCGTTTTTTGTCACACTAATAGCGGTATTCCACTTACCCAGTGTCTCAGATATGTTGTGTTAAGTGTTGGGACCTCAGTATGAGTTCCAGTTATGGAGGTTTCTCACTTATCCAGGTCCTACTTAACCAAGTTTCACTGTATTAACAATACTTTCCTTAGGTATGCATATGGACAACAAAGTAAATTCGGTATAATGCATTTATCTTCATTTGAAGTTACGCGAGCAGTGGTGGCCCAGTGGTGGCGGCCCCGACTTACGAACAGTGAGTCGTGGGTTCGAACCCCGTCAGGCGCATTACTTTGTGTAATTTATTTCATCACCACTGCTCTCAAAACGGTGAAGGAAAACATCGTGAGGAAACCGGCATGTCAGAACCAAAAAATTCGAAGACATGTGACATTTACCAATCCGCACTGGGCCCGCGTGGTGGATTATAGCCCATCCCTCTCCTAGAGAGGAGGCCTGAGTCCCTGCAGTGGGAACAATATAGGCTGATGATGATGATGATGAAGTTACGCGAAATCAATGTTTATTGCCGTCCAAATAATTACTCAATATGGTTTTGCTATTGTAAACATGTCTAATGGTATTTTAAACCCCGACGTAAAAACGACGGGGTGTTCTAAGTTTGACGTGTCTGTCTGTGTGTGTGTCTGTCTGTCTGTGGCATCGTAGCTCCCGAACGCATGAACCAATTTTGTTTTTTATTGTTTGATTAATATTACTTTATAAAGCTTTATTTTATGTTTTTTTCTTTGCACCCAGAATTTTATTTTGCTTTATTTTTCAGATAACGGTCCAGGACCGAATATGCAGACCTTGTATACAACGCGCTGATCGTTTTGTAACAAAACAAAAAAGAGCTCACGAGGAAGAAGCAGCTGCTTCAGCATCACAACGAGCTGCTACTGACGACGTGCTTCAACCCTCATCCAGTCATCACCATCAGCCTACACATTTTCCCACTGCTGTGACACAGGCCTCTTTTCTCTCATCCATTCAATTACAAAGGGATCCGCTTAGAGTTACTCCCCAAGAGCCTCGTCCTCCTCTCGAAAAAGATAGTATAGCTCAAGTAAAAGTAGAAATGCAACAGGATCTTCTTCTTAGCGTGACGATGGAAAATGAGCAGGATAATATAGCTTCAGTAAAAGAAGAAATGCAGGAGGATTTTCTTTTTAGTGTGACAATGGAAAATGAGCAGGATAATATGGCTCCAGTAAAAGAAGAAATGCAGGAGGATTTTCTTCTTAGCGGGTCGATGGCAAAAGAGCAGTATAATATAGCTCCAGTACAAGTAGATGCTCCAGTAAAAGTAGAAATACCAAAAAAGCCAATTGTGCCCGTGATCCCAATACCAGGTTTCTCGCGCATACCTTTTAGTTCGACGAACTGTATTAAGGCAGGCTGCAGTAAAAGACAGAATCTACACAGAATTAACGTGGCTTTAAGAACAAATATTTTGGTTAAACAAAATATATTTATTCAGAATGGAGTACGGGTTTGTGAAGAGCATTTAAAAGATGAAGCTTTGTGGGCCGATTTGGCGGTAAACGGGCGTCCAACTATAGGTACTTTTAATGGTACACAAATTGCAAATATGTTAAAAATGTTACAAAAAAGAAAGCCTTAATATTTTTTAATGTATCTACTCTCTTTTAATAAACAGTAATAATAATAACGTTGTCGTATACATTATTTTTTCCATACCTTGGCATGATACTAGCTAAAATAAGTGTATAAGAAAATGTAAACAACCAATTTCTTAGAAAATTGTGTTTATATGACAAGAACAAATGAATCAAAAATACCGAGTTGAAAAAATACAGGTGCACGTAAGGGACTTACAAATAGGGCACGCCACGATAGTGGCGGTAAGTCCCCTCTTTGAGGAGTGGCTGGAGAGGTGCCACGGCGCCCTCACCTTCCGTCTGACGCAGGTCCTCACCGGACACGGATGTTTCGGGAGGTACCGGGCGAGGTACACGGTGGAGCACACCGTGGAGGTGTGCCCTGCCCCGCCGTGTTCTCGTAGCGGCGACCTCTCGCGTCCGGCCCTGGTGCAAGCCATGGTCCAGGGCGAAGAGGAATGGGACGCCGTCGCCTCCTTCTGCGAAGCAGTAAAGCTAGCGAAGGAGGTGGCGGAATGTGAGAGGTAGAGAACCTCTCGTCCCAGCCGCCGCGGGAGACGCTCCGGGCGTCGGGGGCCACGTGATGGCTTCCGGCCACCGTAAACGCGGGCCTGTGGACGGTGAGTAATGGGCTAGCTCGCCGTTCGGCCATTTCATGACGGCAACAGACCGTGTCGACGGCGCGTTCGTGTTCCACGCGCGCCTCAAAGAGATGTCAGCAACATGGAAGGGGCCCCTTCCATGTTGCTGACATCTCTTTGAGGCGCAAGGACCGACACCCGTCGGGGCTGCGGATTATCGAAAGGCATAACGCGGCCTCGGCACAAGGGCGAAGAAGGAACATGGGTTGGTTTTTAGTCAGTAGAAGTCTGACACTCCCTTCCACTCTGCCCAAGAGCGGGGGGGGGGGGGTTTATTTGATGATTTTCCACCCACAAAAAAAAAGGGACTGACAAATAGTAATTTTGTTTTTGTTAAGATCAATTGCAATACTTTTTTCATATACCCTCAAAAAATTAGGTTGGTCTGTGGATGGGTGAGCGTCCATTACATACCGCGTTTCCCGTGAACCTCGGAAAGCACGTTAAGCTGTTGGTACCGGCTACCATATATAGATCTTTGGCAGTTACATATACTCAGTGACCTGAAAGTGTAATAACCAGTCTTACCAAAGGGAGGCAGTCGCTCCATGTAAAATACTGGGATTCAGCTGCAGCCGGTTAAAATGGCACAAGCCCACCACACTATTCCCAAACCACTGTAACTCCTGTTAGCCAGAATCAACAGTGGCGACCACAAGAAAAGCGCCGAGACAATGAAGCTCGACGAAGTCCCAGAAAAGCGATTTAACTGTCTTGGATCCCGCAACGAAATTAATCAGAAAAGAATAGCGGAGGAGTAGGAAAAAACATAATTTCCACTTCCCTCCATATCAGCAGGAGACAGAACAGAACAAGGGCAATAGGCACACAGGGACGTATACAACTGGGATAAGCCCAGTTGCCTAGCACACGGATATTATTGTCATTAATATTACTGGGTCCTAAGTTGTGAGTTTCATTCCAATAATAGGTATGACAAAAATGCTTGAACGCACGGAAATTTGTTCTAGTTTCTACAAGGTCCGTATAGTAAATAACTCCGGATGTAACCTGTACACTATTTAACATAATATTACGTTCATTCTGCCAAAGACTACACTCCCTTATAATGTGATGTGCAGTTTGTTCAAATTCGCAGTCAGATGTAGAACATTGACAGGCAACAAGCTTGAAGGAAAATAATTTACTCTTAAAGTTACCATGACCTGTAGCCGGTTAGACTGGAAGCCGACCCCAACATAGTTGGGAAAAGACTAGCGACCCGCCCCGGCTCCGGACGGGTGCTATGTAGAATGTTTGTATACACCCAGCAGGACCCTATGTTGAATCGGATTGAAAGCTAAAGTGTAACGTATTTGTGTGGCTCATAAATAATATTGAAATTGAGGGTAGATGCTAAAAAAATACCCGGTTCGTTCGCTAAAAAGATTTTAAAACAAATTTTTATCTTGATATCGTGTCTCGTAACGTGTAAATGTAATATGGGGAAACCTGAAATAAATGTTTTATTTTTTTTAAATACTTACTTTATGAATTAAACATAAGGTTATTTGAAAGGTACAAATAAAATGCTTATAATAAGTATGATTGTCTGGGTTGAAAACGGCTTAAGAAAATAGGGTCCTGCTGGCTTGACAAAAGTTTTGCAGGTCCATAACTAATAAAATATTAATTATTTTAAAATACGAGTAAAACTAAGATTTTTTAAGGTACAATAACACCGCTATATGGGGCCATATAAATTAGGTCTGAAGACCTTCAAACAGCGGAGGGTCCTGCTGGGTAATAATTTAAGATTTCGCCGTAACCATTGAGCTACATTTTTTTTAATTATGCGATTCGTAAAATACAGAATACTACCTACGCAACTTACGCTTTAGCTTTCAATCCGATTCCAAATAGGGTCCTTCTGGGTATACAGACATCTATGTAGATACTGATTTTTTCGATATTTCTAGACCATAATATGTGTTTACTACATTTAAACCTTCCTATTGAATCACTCTCACTCTCACTCCGCTACCGAGAAGGCAAACTTATTTGCATCTCTGTTTGCGAGCAATTCGCGTCTGGATACTGGGTATAAACAGCCACCAACGATTCCTCGCTGTGATTCTTCGATGCCGGAGATCACAATACACTTGAAAGAGGTTCGTAGAGTACTTCAGAGCCTAGACGTGAATAAGGCTAGCGGTCCGGACGGCATACCAGCAAGGGTCTTAAGGAACTGTGCGCCTGAGTTGTCTCCTGTGTTGACACGCTTGTACCGCCTCTCTCTCAAAACCAGAACGGTGCCGAACTCCTGGAAGGTTGCTAATGTACAACCAGTGCCCAAGAAGGGTAGTCGTGCCGACCCCTGTAATTATCGACCAATCGCCATCACCTCCATACTGTGTAAAGTAATGGAAAGGATACTCAACGGTAAGCTGCTGGCGCACCTTGAAGCGAACGACCTACTCAGCGACCGTCAGTATGGTTTTCGCCGGGGACGGTCAACTGGGGATCTTCTGGTGTTAGCTAAGCACTGCTGGGGCGAGGCCATCGAGAAACACGGCGAGGCCCTTGCCGTGTTGCTGGACATCTCGAAGGCTTTCGACAGGGTTTGGCCCGCAAGTTTGTTGAGCAAACTTCCGGCATACGGCATTCCCGCTGACTTTTGCTGCTGGATATCTGACTTCCTGAGTGAACGGTCAATCCGAGTGGTCATTGATGGCTGCTCCTCTGACCTTATGGCTCTCGATGCCGGAGTTCCTCAGGGGTCTGTTTTCTCCGCGACACTTTTCCTGCTGCACATCAATGACCTCCTTGTTCCTGGTATTGTTGGGTACGCAGATGACAGCACTGTCATGGAGAGTTATACATCCAGCGCAAAAGCCGGTGGTGATGAAGTACGTTCATTAAGGCGAGGTTGCACTACTTTGTTTTTATGTACGCACGACCTCAACCCCCGCCCTGCCGCGCGAGCGATATAATGTATAAATTTTGACTGTTTTTTCTCTCTTGGAGAAAAATGATAAAGAAATCATACATTATGTGACCCGAGATAATACATATTTTTTACGACCTTTATTATGATATAAGTTTTATTTTTGAAAGCCTAATATAACTCAAGTAAAACGATTATTTAGCCATCATTTGGACATGTCTTTGCGATTTAATTGGATGCAGTGAAGTGTAAGTAATCGTGTATCGCATGCCCGACATATCATGATCGAAGAGTCAACTATGTAATACATTTTTTTCAAAATTTAAATCCGTTCCATGTACGAGTAAAACGCTATTGTTGACGACGTTTATTGGGGTAACCTCGCCTTAAGAGAGGCCATGGTAGAGCGAACGAATTCAGCCTTAAGACTTGTCTCCGAGTGGGGTGACGAGAATCTGGTAGATTTCAACACCACCAAAACGCAAGTGTGTCTGTTCACCGCCAAAAGGAGTCCGTTTAATCTGGCCCCTACTTTCCGGAGTGCGTCTGTACAAGTTACTGACAGTCTCGAGCTTCTTGGCACGAAGTTGAGCGCGAATCTGAACTTCGGCGCCTACATCGAGTCGAAAGCTCAAACTGCGGCGAAAAAGCTGGGCATCCTTAACAAGGTTAAGCGGTACTTCAAGCCTGGACAGCTTTCAGTATTATATAAAGCTCAAGTCCGGTCTGGCATGGAGTATTGCTGTCACCTTTGGGATGGCTCAGCCAAATACCAGCTTGCCACACTTGACTCTGTAGAGCGCAGAGCCAGGAGGCTAATTGGTGACGATAAGCTGGTTATCAAGCTACATAGCCTGGCCCACCGTCGCAAAGTCGCATGTCTGTCGGTCTTCTACAGACTGTACTTCGGAGAGTGTGCGCAAGAGCTCCACGAGCTGATCCCACCATGTCCCTTCTTCCATCGGGAGACTAGACGTACTGCAGGGTATCACCGATACCTAGTCGAAATTCCACACATTCGAACGAAGCGCTTTGCTGGGTCCTTTATTATGCGCACAGCCAAGGAGTGGAATTCCCTGCCTGCGTCGGTTTTCCCGAGTTCATATAACCCTAATCTGTTTAAGTCGCGAGTAAACAGGCTTCTTCTGGGTAAGCTCGTTCCATCGTCGACATCATCTCTGCCCTTAGGGCAAGATTGAAGTCCGTTCAAGCCCATTTATAATAAAAAAAAAAATAAAAAAAAACTCTATCTATTGCTAAAAACTGCATTAAACTCAGTGGCGCAGTTTAAAAGTTCTAAGCGTACAAACAGCGGGAGCGACTATTTTTTAATGTAAAGATGTACATATTTAGATATTTCGATGTAATAGAAGGAACTTTTTTTATTATTTTTCTTAATATTTAGGTATATATTATACAAAAGATACCAAAAAAAACTTTTTAACAAAAAATAAAACCGACTTCAAAAAAAAAACACAAGAAAGTCAAAAATAAATCAGTTTCTGAAGTCGGTTTTATTTTTTGTTAAAAAGTTTTTATTTTGCACTTTTTAGTGGTTCACAAATGTAGTTTTTTTTTTTTTGAGTTTTGTCGATTTTTCAAAAACCGCTTGTCCGATTTCGATAAAAAAAATTATGGGACCATTTGGGAAGTATACCCTTTCCAACAAAAAAATAATTTTTCAAATCGGTTAGCAAGTGACGGAGTTATGCCAGAACAAACATAAAAAAAAAACATCCGAATTGAGAACCTCCTTCTTTTTTTAAAGTCGGTTAAAAAGATCAATTGGATTAACGGCACAAAATCATAAATACATATTGCCCCGTGTAATCAACCTGGGAACGATTTTTGGATACAATCTACTAACGCTCATGGATGCGTAAAAGTCTTCCCAACTAGCAAAAACGTCGTATAATTCCAGTCTTATAAGACTTCATGTTATGTAACAGTTATATAGTGGTATGTAGCTAACTATTATGATATATAGACGTTTATCTTACGACGGTTTAGTTGCGTGACTGTAATGTCTTAATATAAAGTTGAGTTAACGTTTTCAGGACTAACTTATACGACGTCGTACAAAGGTGTCAGTGCATATGTTGTGTAAACGTTTTCAGGTGTGAGTGCAAATGTTGAGTAAACGATTTCAGGACTAACTTATATGAGGCCATATAATGGTGTGAGTACAGATGTTGAGTAAACGTTTTCAGGACTAGCTTATATGACGTCATATAATGGTGTGAGTGCATATGTTGAATAAACGTTTTCAGGACTAACTTATATGACGTCATATAATGGTGTGAGTGCGTATATCAATTGTCTATTTTTTTTAAATGATTGTCGTTGTACTTCATATATGTCGATGTTACCTTCAAATGTAACACGGTACCCTAAAGTGTCACGTTATAAAAAGATAAATACGAATGTGATTTTGATTTGCTTCTGGGATCGAATTAGCATCGAATCAAAAACTGCCTCCGTAGTCGAGTGGTTTAGGCGTTTACCTTGTGATTGTGACCCGGTGATCGTGAGTTCGATTGCCACGGGAAGCCTACTTTGTAAAGTCGTTTCCAGTTTGGCTAGGGCAAAGCAGGATTGAATCACCTGATTGGAAGGCAAGTATAAGCCGGTGGTCCCGGCCGTCAAACCATGTCAGATGCCCTTTTTTTTTTTTTTGGTGGGTGGTAAATCATCGAATAACCCCCCCCGCTCTTGGGCAGAGCGAAGGGGAGTGTCAGACTTCTACTGACTAAAAACCAAACCCATGTTCCTTCTTCTTCGCCCTTGTGTCGGAGCCGCGGTAACCTTTCGATATCCACTGCCCCGACGGGATATCCACTGCCCCGGCGGGATGTCAGATGCCCTTGAAGCGGTTTAAAAACTCTAACACTAGGGTGGGTGGGGGACACCTTACTGTCCACACAATAAGACGAATCATCGAATGAGAATAACGTTTACTCACACTGACAACTTGATCGTAATGTGTAGCGACCATGATCACAGGCGAACCGGGGGCGCGAGCTTGTATAGACCTAGAAAGAAAGACAAATATATAGAAACTAAAGTATATTAAAAAAGGCAAGCAGCTAAAGTAAATTTGGTACAGTTCATCATCACCATCATCAGCCTATAATGTTCCCACGTGCGGGACTCAGGCTTCCTCTCTAGGAGAGGGATGGGCTATAATCTACCACGCGGGCCCAGTGCGGGTTGGTTGGTTCTAAGATAAGCCGCCGGTTTCCTCACGATGTTTTCCTTCACCGTTAGCACACCGGTACAGTTCATACTTTGATTCAATTCGAGTGTCTCACAAAATACGTTAACTTGTTGATCCTGGCTGTCAGATCATCATCTGCCTAGCCTTTTCCCAACTATATTGGGGTCGGCTTCCAGTCTAACCGGATGCAGCTGAAAACCAGTATTTTACATGGAGCGACTGCCTATCTGACCTCCACAACCCAGTTAATACTAGGTAATACCCTACTTACCCTTTGGTAAAATAAATAATTTTATTTTATTTCATTTATTACACCACATTGTCGGCTTATACAATTTGTATATTCATGCCAAATAACAGCTTTCTAGCACTAACATCCGTATTTATGATCAAGTTAAAGTAATTACTTGATCTTAAGTAATTACCTATGCATAATTTTTTATGCAATGGACAAGAGTTTAAGCGAAGTTAGAACCGTCAATGAAAGTAAAACTAAAAATTCTAACGTTTGATAGTTCTAACATCAAGGAATTACTAAACTACAGAGAAAAAATCGTATCTTAAACAATGACATTTACTCAAGTAATAGTAATGACTTGTTTATAAATACGGGTGTTAGAATCTTTGAGCTAAGACAGACAGACGGACGGACGTGGAGAAACTATAAGGGTTTCCTTGTTGACTATGTTACCTTAAAAATCAGAGTTGCTTGTCTCGGGTTTGAATTCAAGACCTATCACTTGGCAGTCCGACGGCCACACCGGGGACTACTCTCTAAGTCCGTCAACGAAAATACGGGCCCATTCGAAAGACCTAAGTAACTTTGAAATAATCCTACTCCCTATTATATTCGGATTCGTGAGTTTTGAAAATACTCCCGGATTAAGGACACCTGTTCAATCGTGTTGACGTTCTTTTTTTAGTTCGGGTACCTAACTAAATCTATGTTCGTATATTTGGCCGAGAGCAGCGGTGGCCCAGTGGTGTCGGCCCCGTCTTACGAACAGTAGGTCGTGGGTTCGAACCCAGGCAGGCATATTACTTTGTGTAATTTAGTTCATCACCGCTGCTCTCAAAACGGTGAAGGAAAACATCGTGAGGAAACCGGCATGTCTTAGAACCAAAAAATTCGAAGACATGTGACATCTGCCAATCCGCACTGGGCCCGCGTGGTAGATTATAGCCTATTTCTCTCCTAGAGAGGAGGCCTGAGTCCCTGCAGTGGGAACATTATAGGCTGATGATGATGATATTTGGCCGAAACTACGGGTTTCGTGCTTAGAGAGTAGACCCTCTGAGCACTGCCACTGCTTATGCGTGATTACATAAATTGAGCTTTACCTGAGCCAATCTAGGGCTCCAGCGAGTCCTTTTCTCCCATCCGAGACCTTCCATACAACAAGATACAGCGATCTTCTCGATAAAAAGTATTGGTGAGTGGCGTAGTACCTGTGGACAAATATTGAGATAAGTGGGGAAAGTTTCTTATTGCATTTGAGGTGGAATTCACACCCGAGCCACAGGAAAGGTTATTAGACAGCCCGTCGGGGCTGCGAGTTGTTCGAAAGAGATACCGCGGCCACGACACAAAGGGCTAAGAAGGAACATGGATGGTTTTTAGTCAGTAAGTCTGACACTCCCTTCCGCTCTGCCCAGAGCGGGAGGGGTTATTTATTGATGACTACCTAATCCCAAAAAAAAAAAAAGTTTATTGTGGAACCGAGAACTGCAGTGACAAATGACCACGTGTATCAAACAAAGACCACAATAGTACATTTCGATAAAAGTGGGGAAACTTTGTTATTGCATTTGAGGTGGAATTCACACCCGAGCCGACGGTGAGGTTGTTATGGAGTCGAGAACTACAGTAATCAGTGACCACGTGTATCAAAATCAATACTATTTCAAGTAGGCCAGTTACAGGCACTTTTGAATAGTCGAACAAATACAAAATAAAAAAGTTGATGTGGCACTCGGAGACTGCCGCGGTAAAGCTATTGCATAGCATTTTTTATCAACTTATGCAAATAATTATTTATTTATTTTATTTATGCAGTATTTTTTAAAAAGAATTTAAATTATTTATGTAAATCAAAAGTAACCTTCATAGACTAAGCTAGTAAGAAACTATATGACAGAAAATTTAAAAGAAAAAGTATTGACAGCTTGTCAGCCTGACGTAAGTGTCATAACATTGAAAAATATGAAAATTATTTATTTTATTTTAGATATTTTATAAGAAAACGAATCGTCTTCTAAGACCGATTCGCAGAATAGTAATGCAAAAACCAATAAAACTTATGATAGATGCGTACTAATAATAAAATGAATGTATATAGAGTACTCACTCCTCACTCATTATCTTTCACTATTTTTTCGTGACTTTCTTCATTAATAAATGCACTTTGTTTATTCATATTTAAAACACTTTGTACACAAATTATACGAGTAAGAATATTTTAGAAGGAGAAAGCAGAGAGACAAAACAGAAAAACTTTACACATTTACAACGTGAAATTATTTAATTTGACAACCTCAGTTGCCAACCTTATTATTTTCCGTAACCATAGCAACCTGGTTGAGTACTGAATCTTAAATTTTTTGTTAGGAAATTTCTGGATTCGCTCTCCACGCTCAAGGCCCGCGATAGAAGCTATGCAATAGCTTAATAAGCTACAGTCCCAGTCACAAGGCATAATAACAGTGAGGGTACTGTAGTTGCCCATTCTACAGCGTAGATCTTTATGGAGAAGAACGGGCAAGAAACTCCACAGACACTCTTTTAAATCAAAATAATGTTACAAAACTTTGGTTACACCATTCATGTTGAGATGGTATATTATGTGAGAACGATGTAGCAAGATGTGTACGATAAAAGTGTCCACAATAAAGTACCAAACAAAGACCACAATAGTACATTTCGATATAAGTGAAGAAACTCTGTTACTGTTATCGAGAGGGAATTCACAACCGAGCCGAAGGTGAAGTTGTTATTGAGCCGAGAATAGGGGATCGGACAAAAAAAAACTAATTAGTCCGTCAGATAGATTTCCAAAAATTATTGGACACGTATTTTTTCTTTTTTCACGTAAACTTAAAATGAAGACGATACAGTGCTTCGAAAACTCGTGTGACGTCATATGATAGTACATTTTGACGACACAAGTGACGTTTCAAGCCCCACTCCAAGATCTTTGACGCGTTTTATCTTCGTAATTTTTTATTGATTTGATAAAACAAAAAACACGCATTCAATATTTTTCGATAATCTAACTTACGGACTAAACAGAATCATATTATTTTGACCCACTCCGATCCCCTATTGCAGTAACAAATGACAACGTGTATCAAAATCAATACTTTTTCAAGTAGGCCAGTTACAGGCACTTAATTTTGAATAGTCGAACAAATACAAAATAAAATGAGCTACAGTCCCAGTCACAAGGCATAATAACAGTGAGGGTACTGTAGTTGCCCATTCTACAGCGTAGATCTTTATGGAGAAGAACGGGCAAGAAACTCCACGGACACTCTTTTAAATCAAAATATTGTTACAAAACCTTGGTTACATCATTCATGTTGAGATTGTATATTATGTGAGCACGATGTAGCAAGATGTGTACGATAAAAGTGTCCACAATAAAGTACCAAACAAAACCCACAATAGTACATTTCGATATAAGTGAAGAAACTCTGTTACTGTTATCGAGAGGGAATTCACAACCGAGCCGAAGGTGAACTTGTTATTGAGCCGAGAACTGCAGTAACAAATGACCACATGTATTAAATAACGGTTTTCAATATACTTTCGAAGAAATAAAACGAAAATGAGTTTTGTAATACATTTTTAGAAAGCTATAATTTAATTTGCTTTTTTTTCCGCGCTTTGCTTTCGCCAGGTTGAAGAAAGCAAAAGTTAGAAAAAGAGCAAATTCAAATATTTTTTAACTAGCTTTTGCCAGGGGCTTCACCCACGTGAAAATGACGATTTTCCTTACAAACTTTCATCCCCTATTTAACTCCCTTAGGGGTAGAATTTCGAAAAATCCTTCCTTATTCCTTGTCTACATTATAAAGGGAACCTCTGTGCAAAATTCCAGCTTTCTAGGTCCAAGGGTTTGGGCTGGGCGTTGATGAGTCAGTCAGTCAGTCAGTCAGGACTTCTCTTTTTATTTATTTCTTAATTTAAACCATCTGTCAAAGTCCAGTTTCCATTGACAACTCTACTACAAAGGTACTACTCACTCTTGCTGCCCCCCAAAGTCCCAGGTGCGGAAAGTGATGGGTCCCCGCGTGGAGCGAGTTTTCTCATACACCCACGTACCGATGTCCACGCCCACTGTTGATACGTTACCTCGACGGGATGACTTGTTGCCCATTCGTTTTGCCCAGTGCTAGAGTGAAGAATGAGGATTATTTTTAACACGCTTTGATTAGGTTGACCTGTATGTATGTAACTATGTAATCAAATCTAAGAAAACTAATTTAACCATCTTCTAAAGATCGTAGCGTTATGAAAATTGGCAGTTGTAAGTGATTTTGATGACAATACAATAACATGGTACTGTCGAGCTGATCTGATGATGGAGCCGGAAGATATGAACTGGAACTTCATGATGGATGATCGTATCATAGCCGTGTTAGGACTTGTAATGAACGTTGACCATGATTAGGTTTCAAGGTCTGGTGATGAAGCCGGAAGATAGGCACTAGCATTCCGTGATGAAATATCGTATCATAGCCGTGTTTGGACTTGTTAGAAAGGTCTTGTAATGAACTTTGACCACGAAATGAACTTTGACCACGATTAGGTTTAAAGGTCTGAATACAATAATATGTGGCGCTAAGTCGAGTAAAATCACTTAGTGGTCTCCAGATTGAAGAGCTAGATTGTTCTAAGCTGACAGGTAAGACATCATGCAATACAGACGCACTGGCGGAGATGGAGAGGATGCGGGCTCATTCGTCTATTTAAAATAAATGTTTAAAATATGCCATTAGCAAAGACTAAAAAGTATAAAATAAATTAATAGTTTAAAAAACACCAAAAAACACGCTTAAAGTCAAAAATAAATTACGGATCGTTCAAGTTGTCTCTATTTCTGAGCTGAAGTGTAAACTATGTGCTTTTTTGTAAAAGCGTGGGGCGCTGGAGCAGGAAAGATTTTTTGTATACCTTACTGAGAAATCAAGTTAAGCGATGTTTCGGGAAGCAGGTTACAGAGATCGGCGCTCTAACTAGAGTTGCAGCACGACTAGTAGGAGGCTCTACATTAAACAGTCAGTTCAAAGTACCAGTCAACAGTGGCAAAATGTAGAGTTCTTGTTCGTGTATTTGTTTACAAGAAAGTCTTTCCTGCTCCAGCGCCCCACGCTTTTACAATCAAATATTAAAATTAAAAGCACATAGTTTACACTTCAGCTCAGAAATAGAGACAACTTGAACGATCCGTAATTTATTTTTGACTTTTACGTGCACCTATTGATGCACGCAAAAGCGTGTTTTTTGGTGTTTTTTAAATTATTAATTTATTTACCCACAGCATGCGAGATGTAATATTAATCCCTAATAGAGTTTCTTAATCAGTACTACAGCTTTTTTGAGTATTTTTGTTTTCTTTTGGTTTATTTCGTTCGCGTTGGTCTAGTGGTCGCCGGCACGACTGTTGAGAATGCGGTCCCGAGTTCATTCCCGGGTCGGTCAACGTATTATTGAGTTTGTCCATCAGTTTTCAGTTTTTCCATTTGTACCTGGTTCATAGCAATAGGTTCGCCCCCTATTACATAACTGGCCAAATGTGGGTGTACTAATGTTATGTTATTTGATAAATCATCAGGAATCTGACGAAAATCATTAAAAGGTCGGATTTTATTTAAATCTTAGCCCTTATGGAACTGTACTTAAAGTTACAAGAGTAGAAGAAGACCAAATAAACAATGTATGGACTGTGTGAAGGATGATATAATGGTTAGAAGGAGGTGTCTGCCGACATGACGAGTTATATAGGTCGCGCCATGTAAAAAGAACGCTGACAGTTATGTCAAACATGACTATTTTTTTCAAATTTCAGCTTATTTCAAAGTACTAAGGAGCTAGTGAAATTTGAATTAGGATTCTAACAATATTACAATTACACTTAACACAGACACAGTAGCCTAGTACTTCAGAACGCGACTGTATAACGTGCGCAACAGTATCCCCTCCACTCATGCGCTCAGCGCTCTTTTTACGTGGCGTGAGGTATACAGAAGTATGAAAGTAGAAGACATGGTGTGCCAACCCCAAATGAATTGGGATAAGGCCAAGAAGCTGATGACTTTTACGATTTTTCGATCAGCATCACGTGACCCTGACGCTTAAAGTTACTTACCTCGGTAGGTTTCCTGCGATGCTGTATAGCAGATTCTTGTCTGAGGCACTCCAGTAAACTTGTCTTGCCTATACCCTGAGTAAATAAAAAGAAAGTATTACTTACTAAACCAGTAAAACTAAAAAGGTTTACGAAAATATTTTTTATTTATACATAATTTAGAAAATCAGTTTATTGTTATGTTAGAACAATTTGCAAAGATCTCGAAGTAAAATCTGATCTTGGAAGTACAGACGAGCTTATCAAGCTACTACAATTAAATGAAAAAAATCTTTAATAGATTTTCAACTTCATCGCTAAATAAAAGATTAGGTTCAAGGTTGAGTGAGGAAGTTTGATAATTTCGAGTAGCTAGATATGCTGATGTCTGTACGGTCAGCATCAGAAGTATATAACACTAGCTTTTGCCAGCGGCTTCGCCCGCGTGAAAATGACGATTATTTATACAAACTTTCATCCCCTATTTAACTCCCTTAGGGGTTGAATTTCGAAAAATCCTTCCTTATTCCTTGTCTACATTATAAAGGGAACCTCTGTGCAAAATTTCAGCTTTCTAGGTCCAAGGGTTTGGGCTGGGCGTTGATGAGTCAGTCAGTCAGGACTTCTCTCTTCCTTACATAGTATAAAACAAAGTCGCTATTTTTGTCTGTATGCTTAAATCTTTAAAACTACGCAACGGATTTTGATGCGGTTTTTTTAATAGATAGAGTGATTCAAGAGGAAGGTTTCAGTATATAATTTGAACGACATCCACGCGGGTGAAGCCGCGGGCATCAGCTAGTTATTTATATAGATTACTCAAAGTTTCGAAGCTGTTTTTTTTTTTTTAATAAAAACTTGTTGGATATTACTCGTTACTACATGTTATTGGAGTGTAAGGACTATTTCAACGAATAATAATAATAATATATAATATAATAAATAATTACATTAAAAATAATAGCTAGAGTCCTGTACATAAAAGAATTAAAATTCCGAAATGTTCAGCTACTTCTGATGCTGACCGTACCAACATGATGTACAGATAAAATATTGAAAATACATGATTTTTGTTTCCCTCAAACCTAGCAATCGTTTTAAACGTGACAACAACATCTTCGGCATAAGTATGTTGTGTATACTTTTTTATGACGTCACTATCCGAGAAGCGACCGCTTGCGCCCGTGTGTTGCCATATAAGTTTCCTTATTTTAGTACATTTTATTAAATTTTCATTTTTTTTTCAGCCTGCTCTATCCTACAGCTGGGCAAAGGCCTCCCCAATTCCTTCCAAAAGATCTTTTTCTGTACCACCTCGAACCAGCCCTCGGCAGCTCCGTCTATCTTCCGGTAACCATAGTGTAGAAGATTTTTTAATTTTTTTTGGCCAGCGGTCATCGTGCAGGCGACTGACGTGACCCGCTCAATCCCATTTAATCCTACAATAAGCAATGGACTGCTGCACTGCGTGTCGCGGGTTCGATCCCCGCACGGAACAAATATTTGTATGACCTACAGATAGTTGTTCCGGGTCTGGGTATTTGTGTATGTGAGTTTAAATGTTTGTGAACGCACCCACGATACAGGAGAAATTCCTAGTGTGGGGGGCAACGTTTAAAAAAAAAACCTGTCTTATCTTTTGACACCCAAAATGCTGCATTCCATTGTCCTTTGGCATATTCCAAGGCGGTATAATTTTAATACGTAATAATAAGTAAGTAGATTAGGTTGAAGTCAAGAGTAAGCCCTTATAAAATAAAATAAGTCTTAATTTACTATAATCATAATATTGACCTCACCTGCAACCCTACAAGCATAAGCTTCATCCTAGTATAAGGCCGGGCTTCCTGCAGCACAGACTTCAAATAGCCCACGATATCCATACTCTTGTACCGGCCACACTGCAGCATGGAGCGCAGGGGCTCCTGGAGACAGCAGCCCACCGTGTTCAGGTTCCAGAGACGGGAGAGGAGGCCCATTTGTGGTGGGAGCGAGGTTATATCTGATGGGGAGACGGATAAGTAAAAATAAAGAATCGTTACAAAAACTACCCAAATCGCTTCAAGAGTGCCTATAAAAGTTGAAGAGTTCTCTATTTCTCCAGGATTCCATCATCAGATCCTGACTTGATGATTATGGGACCACCTGGAAAGTATACCCTTTCAAACAAAATAAAAAAAATCCAAATCGGTCCAGCCATCTTCGAGTAATCGGGGAACATACATAAAAAACATAACCTCCTCCTTTTTGAAGTCGTTTAAAAAAGTTGCAGTCGTTGTCGTCAAAAAAGTAGAGTAAGTCAAACAAAAAGCTGTAGCTACAAAAAGAGTACTACAGCAACATCGTACAAAAAGTATTACAGCGCCATTTATGACAAAATTCTGAATCGCACAAGCAGTTTTTGTAATAATAATAAGCTTTTATTTTCTCATCACAATATACATAAATTATTTTACATTGGTCAGATTCGACAAGATACACAATTTAGGTGAGTATATATTGTGGGAGACTGGTGCCTAAGCTAGGCTCATGGCCTGTGTTTCAGGACACCAGGATCCCACTCCTTTACATTTTCATTTTACACATTATATACTATCTAGCTAGTACACAATGTGTGGTTTTATATTATGACAATAATTTATATAAATTAAATGACAATCATCTGTCCAAATTATTGGAGCCAGGTGGTGGAATTTGCAGTCTACGTCTGGAACTGAAAGGCATAACAAGTCTAAAATGTTATCAGGCGCGAGTCAAATACGTGTGGCTATCTAAACAGTAATAAAGATTGATGAAAATAAAACGTGTCAAAGATCATGACTGGTGGCTTGTGACTTCACTTTCTGGGTAAAAAACGTACTATGTCTGTGACGTCACACGACTTGACATGACTTTTCGAAGCACTGTATCGTCTTCATCCTGTGTTTACGTGAAAAAAGATTAAATATGAGACTCATGGTCTCATATTTTTTCTTTTTTGGAAATCTATCTGACGGACCAATATGTCGAAATAAAAATATCCGCTGGATTACTAGCACTCACCTTTATTCCCGCTAATATTAAGCACAGACAAGTTGGTCAGTTCGTGTATAGCGGGTGGTATTCCTCGCAGCAGGTTGCAGGACACGTCCAACATTGATAGCAGGGGGAATAGCAGACGACCCTTCAGAGACGATCCTGTGTTCTGGAAGATAATGGTGGAATTTAGTTTACTGCTGGATATAAAGCCATCCAGACTCAAGGTGGAAGCTCCAGGTTAGCCCAAGAAAATCTATTGCAGGTCGGGTTGTATGCTGGTGAAAATATGATTCGCGACCGTAATAAATATACTACTATTAATATACTACTATTAATACTATTAACGGGATATTTACCATGTTGTTGTTTACCATGTCATAAACATCCACCCGCAATGACTTCAGTTTATCCGTGATCATGGTGCTTGTAACAGCGCCGAAATATCGGGAACTCGAAACAACAATCAAACATGGTAAATATCCCGTTTATGATATTAATAGTAGTGTCAGTGACCATGTCAGTTTAAAAACTTGTAATAAATATGGTTTTACACTTAGAGGGTTGATCCCGTCGGGTCTGAGGGTTGTTCGAAAGAGATACCGCGGCCTCGGCACAAGGGTTATTTAGTCAATAGAAATCTGACACTCCCTACCGCTCTGCCCAGAGCGGGAGGAATAGTTTGATGATTTCTCAGCCGCCAAAAAAACGGTGGAAGCACCACGGTAGAAATTAAATATTGCAATTTGTGTAGGTCCAGTGTCGTGTTTATGTTGATTAAAATAAGATTCGCGACTTTAGATCAAAGTTTCCATTTCTCACAAGTTATAGTATTAATACTAGCTTTTAAAGTAACAACTTTGAATGTCTCCATGACCCGTTTACCAAATGCAAACAAAACAACACAACACAAAACAAAATAATAAAAAAGAAGAACCCGTTTACCATTTTAAGAAGGTGATCGAAAATCTAAAATATTTATTTTTTGGTTGGGAAATCATCAACTGATTCCTCCCGCTCTGGGCGGGTCAAAAGGGACGCTTTCGAAAAAAATCTGCAGAAGAAGCAAGAACATATTTTTCAACACACTTGCTCATAAAGTGGCTATAATTTCACCGCAATTAGGCACATAATGACACCTATAATCAAACTGTGACTTTTTCATTATTATTATTCACTAGTGAGTTATAAGGTTTGTTTTTAAATTTTATTGGTTGAGTTGCTACGTTCATAAAAAAGTTTCGATACAAAAAAGATCGTGTTCAATATTAAAAATAAATTAATGTACTTAGTGCTTGCTCATTTCATGCAAAGAACAATGGCCAAATTTCTATAGGAGCTGGACCCGACTTTTATTTTTCATGTCCCAAAACAAGCAATAGTTTAATTGGTTTGTTTTTATGTTGTAAACACCATCCTGTTGAAAAATCGTATCTAAATAGCCACGATTTTTTATAATAACGTCAACAATACTTTTGAGGTTAGAATCAACTACTACCTTTAACCCGACTGCGAAGTAGCCTAAAAGTGTAGTTAGCGATAAGCGAAGAGGCTTATTGGCGATCTCGTTCCCATTTATTTCGATTTCTCTCAGATAATTACCCAAAAAATGGGACATATCTCAAAACGTACTTCTTGTCTGTCCATGAGTCTCCTAGAGTTCGATGTCACAAAAAGAGCCTTCTGTCAAGCCGTCTCGTGGAGTCTGGTCCGCTTCGACGGCAGATTTTGACCGTCAATTCAATGAAAACTACACCTATTGCTCTAACTTTCACAGCGTATAGTGTAAAAAACAAGGATGGCATAATAATTATGATATTCATCACACGTGAAGTCATTCATGAACGACTTCAAAAAAGCCTAAGCGGATCGATGACCTTGACCACAGATTATGTAACTTGTCGATCACTAATGACGTTCCGTTGTACGTGAACAAAACGCTAAGTGAAAAACGTTGCCGTTTGAGTCGCTAAGCTTACTATGAACCTGCATAATTATTTTTATGACAAGAATCCAGTACATAATAAATAAGCATAGTAGTTGAAATTGATGCCTGCGTACTAATTGAATTGAATTAGGATGAACAACTATTCAGAAAAACGTGAATAATTAGTCTTTGAATACCAAATCCTTTCATCCGCGAAATGAATCGTAATTAGGTGCGTTCTGAAACTATTATTTTAATTATTTCGAAACAGTTACAAGAACACAAATAAATGGATAACTTTTTTTTGTGGCTACTTAGAGAGTTATTTCTTGCGTTTTTAAGACCTTAAAAAATAAGGGTATTTTTCATATATATGCCATATTGGGACACCATCGTTTCATCGTCAGGTACGATTTGGCCGACCTTCTTTGAATTTAAATAGATAATTTCAACTTGTACATTTTTATTAAATGAAACTTTCACTCAAATAATATAACTTTAATTTTTTCTGTAATAAAGAAAACTTTTTCCTCATTTTATACGTGGCTAAAACTCTATCGCGCTCATTCATTTAGTCTATGATCGATCGTCATTGTTACAGTATGACCATTTTAAGTGCGAATTTCATGGTGGCGCCACTGGTTAAGAAAAAATGCATCGCTACGTCAAACTTAGTACATTTATTTTAGTTCCGTGTTTTCCCGCATGCACAGATAAGTTGGTCGAACTGTAGATGCGCGCGCATAGGAAAACCGATTAATTTTTCCCGCTATTGTGAAAAAAATTAACTCGTTTTAACTGTTGAAGATGACTTTTTAGTATTATTTTATTCACAAGTGTGTTGAAAAACGTCGTATGATACACGTGTGTATTGATGATTACCGTCCTCGGCTTTCTTAAGACCCTCCTCAGCGGTAATCACCAACGTTACACACTTGTACCATAATGTACTAATACATACCCATTCATCTTCTTCGTCATTTGTTTCATCCTGCGAAGCCGATGTTAACCCGTCATCATCTGTCGTCAGTTGGATGCGCGTCAGGAGATTGTTGGACAAGATCTAGGAGGAAAAGAAAACTATATTTATTGCAAAGTGTACGAGTAAAATTAATGTCCACCCACACGAAGCTTGGACGGGCCGCTAGTCTAAAATAAAAATATCCGAGTACTTCTTATAGCCTTCAAGCCTCAGGTGTCTCCTAGCAGTTCATCATCAGCTGGAACCTTCCAGAGCCTCCAGGTCTTCCAGCTGTTTCCTAAGACCTGGAACACTTACCAAAGTTCTCAACCCCTCAAGCCTCAGATATCTGCTAGCAGGACAGGCAGCACTCAACAGCTGGGACCTCCCAGAGCATTCATGTCTTCCAGCTGTTCACTAAGACCCGGAACACTTACCAAGGTTCTTAGTCCCTCAACCCAAAGGTATCTTCTACCAGACCATCATCAGCTGGGACCTAACAAAGCCTCCAGCTGTTTTCTAAGACCTGGTACCCTCACCAAGGTCCCCAGACCTTCAAACCAAAGATTTCTTCTAGCAGGACAGGCGGGACTCACGTAGCCTCCAGGTCGTCCAGCTGTTCCCTAACACTTGGAACACTTACCAAGGTCCTCAGCCCTTCAAGCCTCACGTGTCTTCTAGCAGAACAGGCGGCACTCAACAGCTGGGATCGGACGGAGCCTCCAGACCTGGGCCTGGAGCTTACGTTGTTGTTGGTTGAGTTGGGACAGTAGCAGGCGAAAGGGTCTTCTAGCAACAGCTAGGACCTCACTATGCTTCCAGGTCTTCCAGCTGTTCCCTAAGTCCTGGAACACTTACCAAGGTCCGCAACCCCTCAAGTCTCAGGTGTCTCCGCAGCAGTAACTCATCAGCTGGAACCTCCCAGAGCTTCCAGGTCTTTCAGCTGTTCCCTAAGACCTGGAACACTTACCAAAGTCCTCAGCCCCTCAAGCCTCAGGTGTCTTCTAGCAGGACATGCAGCACTCAACAGCTGGGACCTGACGGAGCCTCCAGACCTGGGCCTGGAGCGTACGTTGTTGTTTGTTGAATTGGGGCAGTAGCACGCGAGGGGATCTCCTTCCGTTGAGCCGAAGTTTTCTACCTGTGGAAATGATTGGGATCATTCAAAAGTTTTGGAAAGGGGCAAGAAATTTGCAATGCCTTTGGTGTCTTAAATATTCTTAAATAGATGATCGTCATCAAGTGAGCCCATTAATTGTCACTTCACATTGCTTATCTTAAGAGAGGTTTCGGAATAAAAATATTTTTAGTTTTTATTTTATTCGTGTAATTTTAATTAATTTATAATGTTAGTTTTTCTTGCTAAATGGGCCTTTTTTGACCTCGAAAGCCATACATGAGGGCTATGAAGGAACTAAAATGCCAGAAAAAAGTGGAAACAAAGTCTACTTACTTGTGGTAAACTCGGCCAACATGTTATCTCGTTGTGACTCAGATCCAACTGCCGAAGACTTGTCGGATATGACGTCACGTACGACATCGATCTGTAGAACAAAGATAAAAACTAAACTAAACTAAACTTCTATACTCCGCGTCTCAAGAAGCTATAATTTTTGTAAACAAAGAACTTCTACTAACTAACGTAGCGACAATTCAATCAACAACAAATAATTCCAAAAGCAATCAACTCAGTTGCATACGTGTAATACGAAACTAACGTTTTTGATAGATTTGTCGCTTCGTACTGTTCTATCTTTTCAAAAATTATAGCTTCACGTGGCGCGGAGTATACGGTTTCAACTTTGAGATAAGATCTATTTCGTAAAACGCAATAGTGTAACTCCAAAATGCTATATTCGTAAAAAGTAAAACGTGTATCAACAGTCGAAAATAATAACTTTAAAAAGTTGCTTGTGTATAAATATATGTGCTCGTGATTGCTTAAGACATTGCCCCAACATAAGCAATGGTATAGTTACATCAAATTAGACCAATGATTGAGTTCATGCTCGATGGGTAAGTGTCAACACTTTCCCAACTTGGTCCACCGTATACAAAACACTTGTTTATCATGGACATCATCGTCCATCAATTACCGATTAGACGCTTAGGCAGCATGGTTCATTATATACAAGACACTGGGCCAACAATAGTACATTGTTACCTTAGGGGTGAAAGTAACTTATTTAGTCCCCGAGACGGGGTTTGGCGCCTGAGCGCAGCGAGGGCGCTAATAGTTCCAGGGACTAAATAAGTCTTTAACCCGAGGTAAACACTGTGCTTTTCATTACGAATACAAGGAAAGTTGATGGGAATAGGCCTGCGCCCAATTACCTAAATCGAAAGAAAAAACAAATTGACAAAAAATTTAAAAAGTAAACATAAGAGAAACACTTAAAATCGGTTAAATTTAATCGGTGGATGGCAATAGGCTTGCTCCTAATTACATCGGTTGATGGCAATAGGATTGCTCCTAATTAGATTGGTTGATGGCAATAGTCTTGCTCCTAATTACATCGGTTGTTGCTCTTAAAAACATTGGTTGATAGCAATAGGCTTGCTCCTAATTAAATCGGTTGATGGCAATAGGCTTGCTCCTAATTAGATTGGTTGATGGCAATAGGCGCGCTCCTAATAACATCGGTTGATGGCAATAGGGTTGCTCCTAATTAGATTGGTTGATGGCAATAGGCTTGCTCCTAATTAAATTGGTTGATGGCAATAGGCTTGCCCCCAATTACTTCGGTTGATGGCAATAGGCTTGCTCCTAATTACATTAATTGATGGCAATAGGCTTGCACCTAATCACATCAGTTGGTGGCAATAGGCTTGCTCCTAATTACATTGGTTGATGGCAATAGGCTTACTCCCAATTACATCAAATAATTTGACAGCTGTCAGTAGAAAGCGATTCTCCCTAGGGCTGAAAAGAGTACTTTCAACCCGCTCCGCAGGCATGTCATGACCTACTTTCAGAGTATGAGTAATGAAAACTCCATTGTGTTTAAGACGTGTATAAAATACCTTTTAAAATCTTACCTCAACGAATTATACGCCATATTCAGCCTCGTCAGGTTAGGAGCCCTGCAGGCCAGCGCACAGGGCACGCAGGTGAACTGGTTGTGCGCCAGGTTCAGCGCGGAGAGGGCGGAGCCCCCGCGTGCGCAGCCCACGGAGGAGCCTTCCACTACGCCGCGCCAGGTGTGGGCGCGACGGGCTTCTGTCCACCTGAGGCCATGGGAGATATGTTGGCGTTAGAGAAGAGAAGAAATTAAGTTAGTCGACGCACACATGACAAAATAATAAAACAAAATTCAATAAAAAGAGCAAAAAAATTGGACACACATTAGGCTAAATTAAAGTAATATTTAAAAAATTGTACATTTTGATATAAGTTGTTATTGCAACCATGGCGGAATTAATTTACAACTGAGCCGGCGACGTTGCTATGGAGCCGAGAACTGCAGTAACAAATGCTCACGTGTATCAATCAAGATTTTTCAACAAACTTTCGAAGATATAAAACGCAAAGTATCTTTGTTACAAATTATTAGGAATATTTTTTTCGATTATTTGTGATCATTCAAATATTCACGGCTATAGAAATTGAACCAATTTGAACTTAGTATAAGTATATTTATCTGTAGATTTTAGTTCCGGCCGTAGTTAATGACAAAAACGCTCGCGTATGTAATTCATTGCATGTTGAACCTAATCGTAGTGCGATAAGAGCCAGTTTTGAATACATGTTTAAAAAAAACGAAAATAAGATATACGAACCAGTGCAAGCATTTGAAGTTATCGTGTAGCTCGACTCATAGTTATAGTCCGTCAGACAGATTTTCAAAAAATTATGGACACATTTGTTTCTTTTTTCACGTAAACAAAACATGAAGACGATACAGTGCTTCAAAAAGTCGTGTCAAGTCGTGTGACGTCACAAGGTTAGTACGTTTTATTTTCGTTTTATTTTATTAATTTGATAAAACACAAAAAACACATATCCAATATTTTTCGATAATCTAACAGACTTATTAATTAGATTTTTTTCGGTGAAATACCCTTTTGAACACGTGATTCAACATACGATGTTCAATTTATTAATGAACATTTTAGAACGGTACTCACATGGCATTCCCCGCGCGGTTGGTGAGCACCGGAATGGAGTCATCATCATCTTCATCAGCCGTCTCCGACTCGCTGCGCTCTATCGAAGGACTGCGAGATGATGACTTCTAACATAGAGAAATAGTTTAATTCATTTAAGGCGACATTAACTGCCCGTAACTCATCGCCTAAACAAATAAGGTTGAAAATGGGGATGCGTTTGATTCCCGTGACTGCCAATATGAACGATAGTTCGCAGATTTAATTTATTAAAAAAAAAAATACGCTGTAATGTTAAAATATTTTTACATATGTCTTTAGTTGGTTAAATTTCCTTTCTAATAGTAAAAAAAAAATAACAGTTATCGCTCAAAATATTGAGCATTTCGAGACGAAAAAGTTTTTTCGTGTGATTTTTTTGTGATTTTGTGATTTTTTTTTTCGAGGTTCTTGATTAATTTTAGAAAATATTTTTGCATAAATCTTTTACCTATACATTTGACTAAACACTGTATTTTTTTGGAATTGTAATAAGTAGCAATACGGCTAACTCTGCAACGAAAAACAGGTCGTTTTTACGGTGTCCCTCTTATCTGCGCCTTAAGCTATAAACCAGAGAAGAGAAGGAGAGCAGCGGTGGCCCAGTGGTGGCGGCCCCGACTTACGAACAGTAGGTAGTGGGTTCGAACCCATGGCAGGCGCATTACTTTGTGTAATTTATTTCATCACCCCTGCTCTCAAAACGGTGAAGGAAAACATCGTGAGGAAACCGGCATGTCTTAGAACCAAAAATTCGAAGAAATGTGACATCTACCAATCCGCATTGGGCCCGCGTGGTAGATTATAGCCCATTCCCTCTCTAAGAGAGGAGGCCTGTGTCCCAGCAGTGGGATCATTAATAGGCTGTTGATGATGATGATGATAAATTCACGAAAATGTTCTGTTTTTTCAGAGAACTAACAGATATAACACGATGTGTGAAAAAAGTAACTAAATCGATAAAAAAACCCGACTGAAAAAACTGAAAAACAAAAAACAAGCACATTTTAAATTAAACAAAACTTGGAAATAAAATAGAACCCCGCCTGGGTTCTATTTTATTTAGTTCTATTTTTTTCATTTCATAATTTAATATTCAAATGAACCCCGCCTGCTTCCAAGTTTTGTTTAATTTAAAATGTGCTTGTTTTTTGTTTTTCAGTTTTTTCAGTCGGGTTTTTTGGTTTTTTAACTACTTTTTTTATTTCCAACATTTTAGTTCTTTTGTTCTTTCGTTGGTCGCGTAAAATTCTTCGCAGATGATTTAACTTTTGTGCTTGTTTATAGGATTTGTCACTTTGAATTTCTTTTGAACATATAAGTGTTACATATTTTTGTGATCTCCTTGTGAAACCCTTTATTTTGATGCCCTACTCGATGGTATAGGAAATTATTTTTTTTTGAACTCCGTGATTTGGCCCCCAAAATCCACAATTTTTCTTAAAGTTTTAATTTTAATGTAGCCTATAACACTCGCGCCATCAAGACGAATCTAACGACGTATATTTCATTCAAATCCCTTCATCCGTTTAGGAGTTATGAGGGAACAAAGAAACGGACATACATTCATACATACACGTCAAACACATAACCCTCCTTTTGGGCTTCGCCGCAGTCGGGTAAAAATGGAGTAGCTACATGCTTTAGAAGATTTTGGTGAGGGTACTTAATATTATTTTCTACTTAATGTCTAAAGTCTGTCGACTTAATGTACTTTTGGCTTGTCGTCTTACTTGACTGTGGCGGTCAAAAGGTTAATCACGAGGGTGCGAATGAAGAAACCGTGCTACAAAATTTTAATCGTTCGTCATTTATTTATAATTACAGCAGCCTCTAAAACTATCTAAGTCTAAACTAACTAAATCACTGTAATATTGTTAAAAGTATACTTACAGATTGTGTAGCCATAGCGAACTGCACACTGCCTATGGAGGGCGAAGCGCTGAGTTGTGGCGAAGTCTCCGATGGCGACGCTAACTGCTGTGGACTGCTGCATTCCGAGTGACTCTGCTGAAGAAAATATTCAGATTATTGAAAAATGGCTTACTGCAGGGCTTTCTGATCAGATAGGGAACGAGTACTGATCACCCCGCCTGCACATTGCGTGTTTGAGGTGGGAAAAAATCAAAATCAAAATTCATTTATATTTTTTTTTTTTTTTTTTTAGGCTGATAATCAGCACTTTTCGAAGGTCAAAATTTACTTTACTTTACTACAGTGAAACTTGGTTAACTGGGACCTGGATAAGTGAGAAATCTCTATAACTGGAACTCATACTGGGGTCCCATGAGACAGATTTGGATATCTGAGACACATTTAACCAGGTTTCACTGTATTTACATTTTTATAAGACAGTCCCCCAAAACGCCCACCCATCGACACTTCCTAGTGTTTAGCTGGAAAGAAGAAGTGGCGGAACAAACTCCCCAGCACACATCTGTCTGTTAGGTTGGTTAGAAGAACCAGACTCGATACAATAGCAAGGTGTAATAGCAGCAGCAGCAGTTAAATTTAAGATTTACTACAGACACAATCAGTAATAAATAAAAGTATATAACAATAAACAATGTAAAAATAAAATAATAAATACATAACAGTAAACTAATTTTGGAGAAAGAACACAAATAACAAACATTGTCTTGTGTTCAACTCAGCGACCAACTATTCTTATCATCTAAGTAGTCGTTAATAGAATCATCATCATCATTTCAGCCGGCAGACGTCCACTGCTGGACATAGGCCTCCCCCAGGCGTCGCCACATCTCTTGGTCCCGTGCGTCTCTCATCCAGCGGGTTCCTGCAACCTTGACCAGGTCATCGGTCCACCTAGTGGGAGGCCGCGCAACGCAACGTCTTCCGGTTCGCGGTCGCCATTCCACAACTGTCCGGCCCCATCGGCCATCCGTTCTGCGAGCAATGTGCCCTGCCCTGCAGCCACTTAAGTCTGGCGATTCTTCGGGCTACGTCGGTAACCTTGGTTCTCATGCGGATGTCCTCATTTCTGATTCGATCACGCAAGGAAACTCCGAGCATAGCCCTCTCCATTGCCCTTTGGGTGACTTTGAGCTTTCTGATGAGGCCCATTGTGAGCGACCACGTTTCGGTCCCGTATGTAATCACTGGCAACACACACTGGTCATAGACTTTCGTCTTGAGACACTGGGGTAAGTTGGACGAGAAGATACCGCGCAACTTCCCGAACGCTGCCCAGCCGAGTCGGATTCGACGATTGACCTCTTTCTCGAAGTTAGATCTACCCAACTGGACCGTTAATAGAATAGTAAGCTTTTAAACAAAGATTAGATTTAACTTTGGCTTTAAACTCATTAAATGGCAAGTCTAGAAAAGAAGATGGCAGTTTATTATAAAATATAATCCCGAGCCCTACGAATGAATTGTGAACTTTGTGAAGCCGGTGAAAAGGAGCGCGTAGTTTATGCTTATTTCTAGTGTTAAAGTTGTGGATATCACTGTTTTTAGTGTACAGATAGTGAAAAGGAAAGGTAATGGTGAAGGATTTCGCCCTCAGCATCAGCCTAGCCATTTAGGAAAATACAATGTAATTCAAGTCAGAGGACCATGGGTGCCAAAAAGTTTCTGACACCAGGTTAGGTTATATACGAAATGCGCATTTCCTTACATTCAGAGAGAGTTTCTGTTTGTTCGTTCCGTTCTCACACTTATATATTTGGTACAAAGGCCAGCCATTTCTTGACCATGTTTGAATTAAAAAAAAAATAACAAAAAATAAAACCGACTTCAAAAAAAAAACACAAAAAAGTCAAAAATAAATCAGTTTCTGAAGTCGGTGACTTTTTTTTGTTTGATTTCAGTTTTTTGCCACCGACTTCAGAAACTGATTTATTTTTGACTTTTTTGTTTTTTTTTTTGAAGTCGGTTTTATTTTTTGTTAAAAAGTTTTTATTTTGCACTTTTTAGTGGTTCACATGTTCATGGGTCCTAATGTGGACAATGTAATTTTTTTTTTTGAGTTTTGTTGATTTTTCAAAAACCGCTTGTCCGATTTCGATAAAAATTATGAGACCATTTGGGAAGTATACCCTTTCCAACAAAAAAACATTTTTTCAAATCGGTTAGCAAGTGACGGAGCTCGAACAAACATAAAAAAAAACATCCGAATTGAGAACCTCCTTCTTTTTTTAGAAGTCGGTTAAAAATAAAAAAAAATGGCAGGAACTTAGGCAGGCCACACTTGATACATCGTTTTTCCAACTTCTTTTTACCGGATTGCGGCGAAGCCCAAATTTTCACTCTTATTGTAGTTTTCCCAGAAGAGACTGTTGGAGGTTAATAATAAAAAAAACAATACCTAAATACTATCAAGCTCTTTTCTTACAGTGGGTAGGCAGAAACTACAAAATATCAACTGCTACGCTTTTCACACACTCTTTTTATACCTAATTATCATACGTGCTGAACTATTCATTGCCTACATCTTCAAAATACGTTGTAAAACTACAAAAAATACCCAAAAAAAAGTACCCAATGAGAGCGAAGGACGCGGCGTGGGACGGTGTCTTTATATTGTTTAGCGACTATCTGAAGATGACAAAGAAGATATAATATTAATTTACTACTGTTTGAAGACCCCATAAAAATAGCATTTATGGCTAAAACATAACATAATATTTAATGTTTAGCCATGCCATTTAACCCAAATCATCAATCTTTTGAGAATACTACAATTTAAATGTAAACGGCAACTAAAAACGTTATTTTCTCAGGTCTAGTCTAGACTGACTGGACGGGTCCACTCAAATCTGTGTGGTGCTTTCTTCAAAAGACCATCTCAGACACTAATTTGCATAGTCTTCATGTGTGTATTATAACAAGATTATGTCTGTACCTTGAACATATTGTAAACCCAAACGATTTTACTGGCCTGTTGGTCTAGTGGTTAGTGACCCTAACTGCTATGCCGGAGGTCGTGGGTTCGATTCCCACCCAGGACAAATGTTTGTGTGATGAGCACGATCATTTGTTCTGTGTCTGGGTGTAATTTATCTATAATATGTATGTATTTAGAAATATATAAGTATGTTTATCAGTTGTCTAGTACCCATAACACAAGCTCTGCTTAGCTTGGGACTAGATGGCGTTGTGTGATAGTTGTGGAATATTATTATATTATTATTATTATTATTTTAAAAGAGTGTCCATGAAGTTTCTTGCCATTCTTCTCATGAGACCAACGCTTTGGAATGGGCAACTACAGTACAATCACGAGTTATTATGTCTTGTGACTGGGACTGTAGCCACACCTCGGACACTCCATACAACGCCCGCAAAATAATTACCTATTACTACTACATAAACAAATAACGTTTGTGCACGACGTGCACGTGCAAATGTGTGCGTAAACTCTAGTAGGGTTGTCGTAGCCTAAAAAATGGCGCGGAAAGTGCAACGGTCTGCGTCGCGAAAACCGAACGACGACTAATACGAGCGCGAGCCATTGCTCAAGTGTCGACGACGACTACCTCGAAGTGCGGGGTGAGGTGCGGTATTTAATATGAGCGCGGGGAAGTGAGTGTCCCTTCTGTACGTAGTACTATTATGTATTCTGTGCTGTAGCTTAGTTTATTTAGCTTCATTAGTTTACTGCCGCACTCGGAGAGCTTCAGTGGTTGCTTGGGACGTCGCTTGGTAAAGGTTTTTGGCAGTTTTGTCATACAAAAGTATGTCAGGCCTTTGCTGGGTGGCGGCTTGAGTAATCGTGGGATATCTCTGAGTGCCGCAGTTAGTTTAATTCGACTATTCAAAAGTGCCTGTAACGGCCTACTTGAAATAAATGCTTTGACTTTGACTAGTTGAAAACAAGCGTCGGGCACAAGTTTTTCTTAGCATATCGATGACAATTTAAATTGTCCACTTCCTGCCTAGCTACAGATTTCATCGAACTACGTATATAGTCGTCGCGCTTGCCTCTCGCTACGTGCGTTTCACCACGGTAACGATATAATTATTGCGTATGAGGAAATAAATCAAATCAAAATATGATGTTGTTGTTGGACACGCCAACATGCTGGCCAGCATTACCTCCGCACTAACAGCACGGTGTAACATGTCGCGCTCACCTCGTGCGGAGTAGGCAACGCTCGCAGATGGTTGAGCGCCACGTTGAGGTCGCGCAGTGCGGGCGCGGCCCACAGCGCGGGCGGGAGGCCGCGCAGCTTGTTGTTGGACACGTCCAGCAGCGTGAGGCCAGCCAGGCGGAACAGGAGGGGGGGGAGCTCTTCTAGCCGGTTGTCCTGGAGAGGGAAAATAGTACATCTATTTAAAGAAAAAGTAAACTCCTGACTGACTTAGGCTGCTTTCACGTTAGGACGTTAGCAACACGACAGAAACACATTCCGTCGTATTTGAGTATTAGTTTTTAGTCGCGCTGCGCGCTGCTAACGTCCTAATGTGAAAGCGGTCTAACTCATCAACGCCCAGCCCAAACCCTTGGATCTAGAAAGCTGAAATTTTACACAGGTGTTCCCTTTGTAATGTAGACAAGGAATAAGGAAAGACTTTTCGAAATTCAACCCCTAAGGGAGTTAAATAGGGGATGGAAGTTTGTATGCAAAATTGTCATATGCACGCGGGCAAAGCTACGGGCAAAAGCTAGTACAAAATAAAGTCGCTCCCGCTGTTTGTGCGCTTAGATCTTTTAAACCACGCAACAGATTTTAACGCAGTTTTCAGGATTCAAGAGGAAAGCTTATATCTACATTGCACCCGTGCGAAGGCATATTTAAGTTTTGATATAAGTGAGAAAAGGGGATAGAACCGATGTGGCATATCGACCTGCCGCCATTTTGATTTTTTTTCGAAATCGTGGCCCACGATGAAAGTGGTATGTATGGATAGAGGACATACAGACGAACAAAAAATGTCCAGTAACACGGTACCCAAAGTGTCACGTTACCGAGATATTTCCGCGATTTCGAAAAACAAATCAAAATGGCGGCGGGTCGATATGCCAGCTCCCATACAAAAAAGTTCAAACCCCTTTGTTATTGCATCCGAGGCGGAATTCACAACCGAGCCGCAGGCAAGGTTGTTATGGAGCCGAGAACTACAGTAACAAATGTCTACGTGTATCAAATATAAATCACACTTTTTCCCAAGGGTTAGACACCTGTGTGTACCTAATAGTAGGTATATCCACATTTAGTCAGTTATGTTTAAGTACTATGTAATAGGGGACGAGTCTATTGCCATAATCCGGGCACATAGCAAATAGCACTTTACGCGACCCTAAAATTGAACCCTGGACCTCATACTGAGCAGTTCAACAACTAACCGGGCACAACTACAGAATCCGTGGCTGCTACGGAGAAATTCCTGACAGAAGTCAATATCAGTTTGACCCAGGAATCGAGAACCCAGGACCAGGGCTCATACGCTAAAACAACGAGGAAAATACTGACAAATTTAATTTTTAACAATTTTTTTTATGTTTATTGTAATAATTTAGTTTGACATTTTTGATGAGTATTTGAATTTTAATAATTTTATTTAATGACAGTGACATAACTAAATAATTTAATGTTCCAATTAGAATTTAAATTTTGAAAATTCTATGTAATGAAAATGTTTGCATGCCGAATGGTGAAATATGGCAGAACTGTGACAAAAACTTACTACTACCTACTTATGTATAACCCATATTTGCAAATAAATGCTATTCTATTCTATTCAGACTGCAAAAAGCGACTTCATTTTATACTATGTAGTGATGACTAGGCGTGATTTTGTTACCTATAATAAAATACACATTTTTAATACAGTTTATTAACACGGAAAATAAAAACAATGCATCTTAAAACAATTGTGGTTATTTAGAAAGCGATGAAATGATAACTTTGTGTTAAAAACTCTTTTGTGTTACGTGATACCATAGAGTACAATTGTTTCGGCCCTTCCATTGTTGCCAGGTTACAAAATGAATGGAATTTCGGGGAAAATTGTAACAATTACCTACCATTGTTGTGGTATGTAGCCCTTTTTACCCGACTGCGGCGAAGCCCAAAAGGAGGGTTTTTGTATTTTGATCATGTAACTGGTGCAACAAAATGTGTTTATTTTTGGTAGGTGTCGCTTGGATTTTGCTTTTACAAGACATTTGGACATCTGATTGAAGTTCTCGACATCGAGGTAGACCTCAACGGAAGTGGAGTGACGATCTCATTTTGTTTTTAACCAAAAAGGAGCATATTTTAATTTCGGTAGTTTTTTTCTTTGTGACCTCATAGCTCTGTCAGTCTCTGTCATTTGAAAAAAGGTTTTTTATGTACTAATGGGACCAATGGGAAAGTATATCCATTACTTTCCCATTGGTCCCATTAGTCCCATAGAAAGGTCATAAAAATCAACCGACTAAAAAAGTCAATGAAAGTTACTTAGTTGAGGTATTTTAGACATTTTTTTTTTGTATTTTTAGAAGACGGATAATTCTTTATAACTTTTATAACCTACAATGCAAGCATTAGGTCATCAAGTAGTTATTTAATAACGATAAAAATATATAAACCAATAATTCTAATAGAAGAAAAGCCATTTTTAATCCGGACTAATCCTTGATAAAGGAGTTTTTTATTTAGATAATTATATATTAAAGTTTATTATCTGCCATTTCTGGGTAAAAATGGTGTAATATTAAATAACAAATAGATCAAGATTATAGCGTAATGTGGAAGTAGGCTGTAAATATGACGTCTCAACATGTCTTTTTTTTAATTATTTATTTCAACTAAGTTACATGAGTGGGTATAATACAAATCTTCTGCCAAACTGCAGGACAGAGGGCGATGATAGTAGAAATTTCCTAAGTTTTCTGTAACAAAACTTTGTCGTTAATAATTTATGAAAGTTAATTTCTACTTAAGTTTCGAGTTCGATCGAGCTACCCTAATTAATGCTTCCAGCGTTAGGCCGCAAATTCGGAGAGGCGGGGCGTGCAGCGTGCAGCGTTTAAAATGTTTCATTCAACAAAATGTTTCAAAAAAATGTCCAGTAACACGGTACCCAAAGTGTCACGTTACCGAGATATTTCCGCGATTTCGAAAAACAAATCAAAATGGCGGCGGGTCGATATGCCAGCTCCCATACAAAAAAGTTCAAACCCCTTTGTTATTGCATCCGAGGCGGAATTCACAACCGAGCCGCAGGCAAGGTTGTTATGGAGCCGAGAACTACAGTAACAAATGTCTACGTGTATCAAATATAAATCACACTTTTTCCCAAGGGTTAGACACCTGTGTGTACCTAATAGTAGGTATATCCACATTTAGTCAGTTATGTTTAAGTACTATGTAATAGGGGACGAGTCTATTGCCATAATCCGGGCACATAGCAAATAGCACTTTACGCGACCCTAAAATTGAACCCTGGACCTCATACTGAGCAGTTCAACAACTAACCGGGCACAACTACAGAATCCGTGGCTGCTACGGAGAAATTCCTGACAGAAGTCAATATCAGTTTGTCCGACCCAGGAATCGAGAACCCAGGACCAGGGCTCATACGCTAAAACAACGAGGAAGTCCAAGAATCTTACCTGTAGATACACCTCCTGCAGTACAGGTGCAGAATACAGTTCAGGCTTTAACTTGAGCTTCTTCTTCCGTCTCTTGCCGTCCAGCTCATCTTCAAATGGATCCTCAGCCGTTGGGAGACGTTCTAACTTGTTCTGTGCTGCGTTCAAGTATCTGGGAGTTACGAAAGTAGATTCAGCAAAAAATAAAATTAATCTTCTTCTTCGTGTCGATGATTCCCATTGTTCATTTTTTTTTTTAAACTGACATGGTCACTCAAATTATTATTAACACTTGTAACGACCTCAGGTCATCTCGACATTGAAATTAAGTTTAAGAACTTAACAGAGAGGATGGGTTAAAACTGTCAAGAGCCTGGAACCTAGTGGTTCAACGGTGTATACCGGCGGAAAAAGTTTGCGAGTAGTGAGTTTCGTGTGTCGGGAACAGAATAGCGTTGTGAGTGACAGCGGTAACAAGAAAGAGGGTAGAACAATTTGTCTGCTCATAAACATCCACTCGCAATAACACCAGTTTAACATAGTGCTTGTAACAGTGTGATAGCGTGATCGTTGACCTGGGAGGATGGAAGAAGAAAATGTGTTGCGGTAACCCTACATGGGGCAAGTCCAGGAAGATTATGATAATTCCCTTACCTTAAACTCAGCATAGAGAACAGCTCAGGTGGTAGAAGCCTTAGCTCATTGTTGGATATGTCGAGTCTTGTGAGAGCATGTAGGGCTCCACTGTTGCTGCTCAGTTTAGAGTTGACGCGAAGCGCTGCTTGACGAAGCCAGGACATGCTGTGGGCGAAAAATAAATTTGTACAGTCAAAAGTAAAACAACAAAAACAACACCTTATGGCTATGTAGATTTAGAAGATTTACTAAATGAGCAGATGTATCAAAAGTATCTAGAACAGTGTTGGACTTAGCACACTACCCTGAGGTATCCCGTAAGTAATCGGCTTTTCCACTGCTTATAAAAGACTAATCTGTCGCAAATGATATCTTTTTCTTCAGTATTTGCTTAGAGTAGCTTGCAAGATTCGCCTAATCACGACAGATTCTAGTATTTCCAATAATAATTGAGTGTTAATAGTGTCAAAAGCTTTAGACTACTCCATATGTTTGAAAAAATATTCCTTATTATTTCCGTTGCAGTTCCGTGCCTCGGAAAGCAGGTTAAGCCGTTGGTTCCGAGTGTCTTTTTTGAGAAAGCTCATATAGAAAAGATAACAAGTTGTGAAACCTACCGTATAGTAGCCAGTTGAGCTCTCAGTTCCCTCCAGTTAACCATGACAGCGGTGGTAGGACATAAAGCGTTATAAGTCAGCGCTGAGTCGCCGCCATCGCGCTCGATAAATAGCGCTTCGGAGACCGTCGACTTGTTCAGTTTGTAGTCTGGGTCTGGGTAGGCCTGCAAAATTAAAATAGCATTGTAGTACTTGCATATCTAAGGGATATATAGCAAGAGGTCTCCTAATATATGAAACTTGAACACAACTGATTCTGCTTCATTGTCTCGGCGCTTTTCTGATGGTCAACACTGTTGATTCTGACAAAACATAAGTAATGAAATATGGATGTATGTAATGTACTAAAACTCACAGCATTTATTTATCGTTACAGATACTTTTGAAGGTCAAAAATCAAAAGATAAAACTACAGTCCCAGTCACAAGGCATAATAACTTTGAAGGACTGCAATAGGGGATCGGACTGGGTCAAAATAATATGATTCTGTTCAGTCCGTAAGTTAGATTATCGAAAAATATTGAATACATGTTTTTTGTTTTATCAAATCAATAAAAATTACGAAGATAAAACGCGTCAAAGATCTTGGAGTGGGGCTTGAAACGTCACTTGTGTCGTCAAAATGTACTATCATATGACGTCACACGAGTTTTTGAAGCACTGTATCGTCTTCATTTTAAGTTTACGTGAAAAAAGAAAAAATACGTGTCCAATAATTTTTGGAAATCTATCTGACGGACTAATTAGTTTTTTTTTGTCCGATCCCCTATTGCTCAAAAATGCTTTTTCCGCCCTTGATAGCGGTAAATGAAACAAACGCACGCACAACCTAATCGTAGTGCGATAAGAGTCAGTTTTCGAGGAAGTGTTATGAAAAAATATATTGATTTAGAATTTTCTTCGTGTATACGTAATGGTAAATTCGTGGTTTACATGAGTCATTATAAATGTGAAGATGATCTACCTTAGTAGCCAACAGCTTGGCGAGTAGCTCAGTAAGTCCATGAGTAGCACATTCTCTGATAGCTCGACAATGAGGGTCAGTGGCACCGTGTTGAAGTAGAATCTCTACTATTTGGACGTTCTTAGCGCGAGCTGCGATGGCTAGGGCTGTCCAGGGACTGTCTCCTGAGAAAAAAAATGAAATGTTAGAATAGGTATGACTTCTTACAATTTAAAAATTAATATTATAAACACTTTCGAGGAAAAAGGAGTATGTAAAGTTTGTAGCAGGTGCCATTCTGTGGTTTCTGAAGTTTCTTTATTTGATACAAGTTAAGTTTTAACTTTGACTACGAGTATTCAATGCATTAGCACAATGGTTTGATTGCGTTACGTTGAGTTATACCGTAAAAGCGATTAATTTATATTTTCTGCGTAGAGATACTCAATTTGATGTACAGAAAGCT
Organism: Diarsia dahlii; assembly: GCA_949775195.1. Lineage (NCBI taxonomy): Eukaryota > Metazoa > Arthropoda > Insecta > Lepidoptera > Noctuidae > Diarsia > Diarsia dahlii. Next base: position 11,208,481 of record OX459217.1, on the reverse strand, counting down.
TAGTTGTCGGCTTCGTGAATGCTTCATTTACACCTGGTACACTGAAAAGACACGCACAGAACCGGGAAATGTGGCAGAAAAAAGGGGAGGCCTATTATACTCAGCAGTGGGTGATTCCAGGCTGATTGATGATGATGATAATACTGAAAAGTGTAGACATTAGACTTACGATCACTTAGGACTTGCTGATTAGCTAATCTTATTTTTATACATACACTAGCTGACCCACGCAACTTCGTCTGCGTCACATAAATATAGCTTATAACCTTTCTCGATATATCGACTATCCGACATAAATTAAGCTAAATCGTAACAAACAAAAAATCTTATCTTTCTTCTTTATTATAATAGTTTAGATGGTTTAGATTAGCTTAGATTATATTAAAGTGTGAATTACTATAGGTATCTCTTACTGTTAAATACATATTATACGATAAGACTCTGTACTTGTAAACATTATGATGCAGTAAATATTTTGAATTTGAATTTCCCGTAAAGAATCTCCCTACATTGCGACGCGCGAATTATTTTGCCGCGCGGATATTTTTACATTGCGATATCTTCTAAGATGTTTGTTTATACTGATTAGAGTTAAAGGCACAAATATTCTATATAAAATTTTCCTTCTAACAAACACATTTATTTAGATATAGATTAATACCTTATGGGTTAAATATGTTGGATTTCGTGGACTACTCAATAAAAACCATAATAGACTCCAAAATATATTGTGCATCCGCACAGGCAAACGATCAGAAGAACAAGCACACTTTTACATTTGTCATCTGTCTAGATTACTTATTCTATAGCACCAGAGTTTATACTGGGACACATATACAAACTCCATGATGTGTATTCTGCCGTCATAATGAAAAAAGGCACAACTAACATTTTATAAATATGGAGAAAATCGACTTTAAAGTTTTTATTGGTTTTTGGCGAAAAATATTGACTTACACATTATTTTTCGAAAATAGATGAATTAAAATAAATTCAATAGCACGATTCTTATACAACTAATGAAATGTAAGTTATTATTTTATTACTATTTATTAAATAATCAACATTTTCCCTTTCAAAGTAACAAAAAAAATTAACTAAAGTTATTAATATTACGAATAAAGGGCATAACTAACCAATTGCGACTTTTCATTCTGACATTTTGGGAAAAAAATATGAAATATTACAATGAAAAGGCATATTTATTAAAATGTGCCTTTTCATTTAAACAAAAAAAACTTTCTTAATATTCAATAGTTATTTATAAATTACTAGTGACCCGCCCCGGCTTCGCACGGGTGCTAAAAAGGTATTAAAACTTTCCTCTTCAATCACTCTATCTATTAAAAAAAAACCCGCATCAAAATCCTTAGCACAGTTTTAAAGATTTAAGCATGCATAGGGATAGACAGCGGGAAGTGACTTTGTTTTATACTATGTAGTGATTAGGGATAGCAGTAATAGAACTTATTAATTAGAAACAAACAGTGCTAATACTTAAACTCAATTACACTTTTTAGTTAGTTAGATACCTAAGGAAAGTAAAAATTAAATATTTTATTCTTTTTACTAATAGGTTGGACTAAATCTATAAAAAAAACGTTACTCTAAATCACAATATGAAAAATAAATCAAAATATTCTTAATTCTTAATAGAGGTAGTAATAGGAGCATACATTTTGGTTTTGAACCTTTATTAAGCTACTCTATATTTATTTATTTATTGTTCGTTTACAGGAAATAGCTTATACCCGTAATTTATTTTAATTTTATTTTTTTATTTGTAATGGGCTTACTCTTGACCTCAATCTTGCCCTAAGAGCAGAGATTAGGTCGACGATGGAACGAGCTTACCCAGAAGAAGCCTATTTACTCGCGACAATAGATTGGGGTTATATGAACTCGGGAAAACCGACGCAAATTAGCAAAGCGCTTTGTTCGAATGTGCAGCCCGTGGAGCTCCTGCGCACACTCTGAAATACAGTCTGTAGAAGACCGCAGACATGCAACTTTGCGGCGGTGGGCCAGGCTATGTAGCTTGGCAAACAGCTTTTCGTCGCCAATATTAGCCTCCTGACTCTGCGCTCTACAGAGTCAAGCAAGTTTGGCAAGTTGGTATTTGGCTGAGCCATCCTAAAGGTGACAGCAATGCTCCATGCCGGACTGGACTTGAGTTTTATATAATACTGAAAGCTGTCCAGGCTTGTAGTACCGCTTAACCCTGTTTAAGATACCCAGCTATTTTGCCGCAGTTTGAGCTTTCGACTCAATGTAGGCACCGAAGTTCAGATTCGCGCTCAACTTCGTGCCAAGAAGCTTGAGACTGTCGGTAACTTGTACAGTCGCACTCCGGAAAGTAGGGGCCAGATTGAACGGACTCCTTTTAGCGGTGAATAGACACACTTGCGTTTTGGTGGCGTTTAAATCAACCAGATTCTCGTTACCCCACTAGGAGACAAGACTTAAGGTTGAATTCGTTCGCTCTACCATGGCCTCTCTCAATGAGCGTACTTCATCACCGCCGGCTTAGAAGTATAAGTATAAGTACGTCGTGCTGGTGTCCGCAACTCCACGTTCGATGCTCGTATTTTGCGTGCGGGTGGGTCACCGCCGCCTTTTGCGCTGGATGTATAACTCTCCATGACAGTGCTGTCATCTGCGTACCCAACAATACCAGGAACAAGGAAGTCATTGATATGCAGCAGGAAAAGTGTCGCGGAGAGAACAGACCCCTGAGGAACTCCGGCATCAATAGCCATAAGGATAAGCGTGGAGTCGCTTCAACGTCGCAGGCACAACTGGCGCTTTTCAATCCAACCCTGCCCTCCTTTCCTCACCCTTAATCGTAAATAATTTAAAGAAAAGGCACAACTGGTTATTTATGCCTTTTATACGTAAATTAATTGAGACATGCATGGATCATTAATTAAGTAGATAGGGCACATCTGGCATTTGAGCCTTTTCTTTGTGTTATGTTGGTTCTTTATGTTAGGTGTGCCTTTTCAAAGGAATTTTTAGTTAAAATCTGTTTGATGAAATAGTCACATCTACGTATATGTGCCTTTTCAATATATTGGTAAATAAATGTGCCTTTGCATTCTACAAAACATGAATATTAGTGTCATTTGTGCCTTTTGAGCCTACTGTATCTCCGAATTCCTTGAAGATAAAATTCTACGAAAAATTGAGCAGATGCGCCTTTTTTTTCTGATTCTAAATATGTCTATAACTCATTTTTTTTCAAAATGTTAGTTGTGCCCCTTTTTCTTACGACGGCAGTATTAGGCACATTAAGTTATTTCCAACACTGGCCCTTGAACCAATATAAACTCATGTAAATCACATTACACAGGTCACTATAAATAATCTAAGCATAGATACATCCGCTATCTAAATAAAACATTACAACAGCAAAAACATAGCAAAAGTATAAATTTATCAAAGTATCCGTCACATATAAACAGTAAACATTCAAAACTATGTGACACGGATCTAAAACAAATTACACTTCTGCAAGTATACCTTACCTACTGCTTAGAACCATTATATCACTTATTTAACGATATAAATAAACGACATACAAACTTATTGTGTTTTTCCTTTGCCAACGGTTTCGTTAAAACGTCGGCCACCATTTCATCAGTAGATAGGTATTTTATAACGACTGTACCTTCCTCAACGATTTCCCTGATGAAATGATGTCTTACGTCAATGTGTTTCGTTCTGGCGTGGTACATAGAATTAGTGCACAACTTCAGTGCAGACTGATTATCATTAAACAATGTAATCCTATACTGTACCCCGTAAATTTCGAACAAAAACTTGCGTAGAAAAAGAGCCTCTTTACAAGCATCTGACAGACACATATATTCGGCCTCTGTGCTTGAAAGAGCCACGGTTTTTTGTTTTCTACTCTCCCAAGAGATGGTAGAATTTCCAATTTTGAACACATAGCCAGTATAAGATCGGCGATCGACCTCATTTGACGCAAAATCAGCGTCAGCATATGCAACAATGTCCAACCCTGACTTCTGAAAAGTTAAATACTGATCAGGCGTACCTTTAAGATAGCGAAGAACACGTTTTGCCGCCTTCCAGTGAGTCTCGTCGTACGCGTCGTTGAACTGGCTGAGTGAGCTTACAGCGTGCGCAATATCCGGCCGCGTACATACCGCTATGTACATCAGACATCCTATCAGGCCTCTGTAGTCGTGCGTACAATCCTTCTTAGTAGATTTCACGAGCTTCAGACCTGTCTCCATAGGTGTTTGCGCAGGTTTGCAATCTGACATATGAAATCGTTCTAGCACCTTCTTAATATAGCTTGATTGGTCTAGAGTTATTTCCTTGTTCTGTCTGCAAAGTCTCATTCCAAGAATGTGATGTGCTGGCCCTAAATCTTTGATTTCGAAGGCCTTCTTTAATTCTTCTTTGATTCCTGCCGTATCTCGGCAACCAGCTGAAGAAAATAGCATTATGTCATCAACATAGAGCGCAATTATAATCATAGATTTCCCGCTCGACTTGACATAAACACAAGGTTCGGAAGATAAACGTTTAAATTTCATTTGGCTCGTCAAAACGCTATTTATTTTCTCATACCAAGACTTCGAAGCTTGCTTCAGTCCGTATATGGCCTTATTCAACTTGTAAACTTTATCTTCTTGGCCTTTAATCTTGTAGCCCTCTGGCTGTTCCATAAAAACGGTTTCTTTTAAGTCTCCATTTAAAAACGCCGTTTTTACATCCAGATGCTCGATATTCATGTTATGTTCTGTAGCCAAAGCTAGTAACGTACGTATAGTAGAATATCGTACTACAGGGGAGAACGTTTCTTCGTAATCAATACCGTATTTCTGGGTATAACCTTTTGCAACTAGGCGCGCTTTGTACCTCAATATTTCCCCGTCGAGGCCAAGTTTTCTTTTAAAGATCCACTTGCATTTGACAGGCCGTTGCTTCGTATCGCGGTCAGTCAGAGTCCAACACTTATTATCGATGAATGATTTATACTCTTCCGCCATCGCGGCTTTCCACTGACTCACTTCTGGGCCATTCAGTGCCTCGCCTACTGTCTGAGGGTCCCCCGTGTCACTGTGTACAGTGCGTGCTACACTCGCTGACTCAAACTCACTAGTTTCATCCGTAGAGTTCTCGAAGTCTTCCAGTGTGGAATCTCCTGGGAGATACGTCTCATCCGCAGGATCATCTGGGTTCTCAGTACTGCTCTCAGAATCATCTATCGTAATGGCGCTGTTATCTTGACAGTTTTCGTTAGATATTTCTGCGGGCTCTTGGGGTAAATCGGGTAAGGCGGGTTGCACTGGAATATTATCGGCGACAGTTACATTGTTTGGAAACAAACCAATTTGAGTGTAACGTGAACTGTCATCCTTATCTGATGAAGTGTCATTCCAAAAAGCATGTTTTAGAAAAGTGACATTTCTTGCTTTAATGACATTCTTCGGGCTCGCCGGATCTATCAATCTGTAACCCTTTGACTCGTCACAGTATCCGACAAAAATAAATTTCTTACTTTTGGGATCCAATTTGTCCCGTTTGTGCTGTAGGGCTTGACATCCAAAAATGCGTAGGTAACTCAGATTCTCCTTTTTACCTGTCCATTTTTCTTCCGGTGTACTGCCCATCACAGCCTTAGTTGGAGAGCGATTCTTCAGGTAGACTGCGGTGTTGACCGCTTCTGCCCAGAATTGCTTTTTCAAGCCTGCTTCCTGAAGCATGCACCTGGCTTTCTCCGTAACGCTTCGGATCGCGCGCTCCGCGACTCCGTTCTGAGCTGATGACCTTGGAACTGTGGTCTGATGTCGAATCCCATGCTTCTTCAGGAACTTCTGAAAATTAGAATTGACATATTCACCACCATTGTCACTACGAAGAACTTTTATTTTCTTATTGGTTTGGTTTTCTACGAGAGTTTTAAATTCTTTAAACAACTCGAAAACCTCATCTTTCTTCCTAAGAAAATAAACAAATGTTTTTCGTGACAGGTCGTCAATAAACAACAGAAAATATTTTTTTCCACCTAGAGACGGGCACGGTAGTGGTCCCATGACGTCACTGTGAACTATTCCAAGGATTTCCTTGGCCCTAGTTTCAGATTTCTTTGGATATGGCAACTTAGTCTGTTTACCTAAGATGCAGGAAACACACGACTGAAAGTCCTTGTTGTCATAAGAAATACCTTTGACCATACCTTTTCGCAGTAACTCCATGCTTCGGGTGTTCAGATGTGATAGACGACGGTGCCAAATTTGTTGCGTTGACTGACTTCCAGTAGCAGGGTACTGCGGCGCTTGCTTCACGCTCACGGCAACAGGACGACTGTCATCCTTCAGTTGACGTGCCGGCACCGCTTCGCTGTCACCTGTACCTACAGACAAAGACGAGCACATGGCCTGCGAGGATAGCTCGCTACACGAAACGGAAACAGTTTCAATGGCATCAAGTTCATAAATACCATTTCTGAGAGTAGCTGTAGCCAAAACCTCCCCGTTGTCATAGACTGTACACACGCCAGATCGAAACACAATTTCGAAACCTTTCTTATCCATCGCACTAACAGATAATAAATTAGCAGACAACTTAGGGACTAAGTATACATTACTTATCGATCTCACACTATTGTCCTTTAACACAGCTTGCGCAGTTCCTTTTCCAGCTGTCGGCAATGCTTCACCATTGGCAACTAAAACCTTCTTTGGCTTTTCAGTTGTAAAATCTGATAAAAAGCTGCGATTATTACAAAAATGTTGCGCCGCTCCGCTGTCGACGTACCAAACGTCTCGCTTGACTCCTGCGGCCAACGCTGTGAGATGCGCCTGGCTTTTCCGGCCACTCTTCTTGCCGTCAGAGTTGTCAGGACAATCCTTCTTGATATGCCCACTCTTTTTGCATCTGAAGCACTTAATTCGTTTCGGTGCTTTCCGAGCTGCTAAAGCCATAGCATCTTCGCCTTTCACATCGCGTCTTGCATTTTCCAGAAGCAATTTCGCTTTGACATTTTCGCTTGACAGTGACGTGTTCGAATTTTCTAGAGCCATAATTAACGGGTCGTAATCGTTTGTCAAACCGCTGAGTAAAATCACGGCCACGAAGTCATCTTCCAAAGCCGCTCCGATGTCGCTCAGTTGTTGCGATGTATCCATAACCTTATTAACGTATGCCTCCATACTCGCACATTCGCTTAACTTGGTGGCGAACAATGTGCGAAGCAATCCGAGCCGTCGTGACAAGCCTCGGTCCTCGTATGCCTTCTGAAGGTTGTTCCACGCTTCGCGAGCCGTCTTGGCATTTCTAATTTGTGGAAATACACAAGGCTTCACGTTTAAAGCGATTTTTGCGAGCGCCTTTTCCTGTTTCTTCGCGTCTTCGTTTTTATTTTCATTTGTGCCCACACAATCCCAAAGATCGTCGTGAATGAGCACCATCCGCATCATAAATTTCCAGGATGGATAATCTTGGATCCCGGATAATTTTTCAATAGAAACATTCTGCATGACAGTTGCCATTTTTTGTTTCGTTGCGAATAAATTTTTGAAAATTAATTTTACGAAATCACACGCGCACACTTGGAAAACGGTTATTAGAGTAGCGAATTTAAACGCTCTGCTACCATGTTGGATTTCGTGGACTACTCAATAAAAACCATAATAGACTCCAAAATATATTGTGCATCCGCACAGGCAAACGATCAGAAGAACAAGCACACTTTTACATTTGTCATCTGTCTAGATTACTTATTCTATAGCACCAGAGTTTATACTGGGACACATATACAAACTCCATGATGTGTATTAGGCACATTAAGTTATTTCCAACAAAATAAGCTTCGCAAAAAATAATAATTTTTAACCTAACAGTTTAATAGTAAAAAAAGGTTACAGTGAGTCAATCTTAAAAGATAGATATATGCTGTCGCGGACTTTTTTTTAGAAATTTTAAAGAGGAACAATTCCTTCATACATGATATTTGCGTAACTTAAACCGTTTTCGCAGCGCACGCAGCGGAAGCTCTCAAAAAGGAAATACCTTTTCACGTTTTTGTAACATTTTTCATTTATGCTCCGCTCCTATTAGCCGTAGCGTGATGTTATATAGCCTATAGCCTTCCTCGATAAATGGACTATCCAACACAAAAAGAATTTTAAAATTCCAACCAGCAGTTCCTGAGTTTACCGCGTTCAAACAAACAAACAAACAAACTCTTCAGCTTTATAATATTAGTATAGATAATATACAGTCGTTACAGGTAGTCAGTGACGTGAAAGTCAGACAAAGTCTTACCAAAGGGTATCGTATTACCCAGTATAAACTGAGTTGTGGAGGTCAGATAGGCAGTTGCTCCATGTAAAATACTGGTATTCAGCTGCATCCGGTTAGACTGGAAGCCGACGATGATGATGACATAATATACTGAAAAGAGAAGGTATACCACTTACGATCAGCACTATTATTATAAGCAGCTCTTGCAGGGGAAGGTCCGGAAGTAGCGCGCGCGCCGTGCATGGCAGCCGACGCGCTGCGGGAGCGACGGCGGTCGCGGGTACTGTCGCCACCCATCTGGGGAGATAGGATGAAGTTACTTGGAGAGTCAGTAGGTTATCGAGGAGAACTTGATTGAAAAATGTTAGGGGTCACAATATTTCAAAACTTCATAACTGAATGTAGTTTTCTTAACCTTTTTCGCCCGACAAAAAATATCAGTTTACGATGTCAAATATAATCTTAAAATTCGGTATTTAAACACATAAAACAATTAACTAACATGGCAATTTAAACAAAGGCTTATATAGGAGTTTCCTTAGGGAAAATCATGCCTTTCATGTTACAAACGTTTTTAAGAACTTCTAATTGTCTCCCAAGTTCTTTCTTTTTATTGTTTTTCTTTCTTCAGCATGCCTGAGAAATATTTTTCAACTATATGTAAAATCAAGTCAAAGGTCCCGAGCGGCATAAAAACATCAGACCCTCTTATTAACAGACGCTTCGATTCGGAAAGTTTTATGTTTGTTTCGCTCTCGTAATGCCAAAAAAATTGACATACGACTTGTCGTATCGAACCATTTGTGGGCAGGTTAGGTTAGGTTAGATAGAATAAGAAGAAAACTATCTCACTCACCAAATCACAAGGCGGCAAGGCCTCTGCGTTAGCATCAGCCCCAGCAGCCAACAACCTGCGCAGGAGTCGAACGTGCCCCCCCCGCGCCGCGCACGACACGCACGCGTCCCCGCCGCGACCTGCCTCCACCACCACTGGGGTTATACGACGTTCCGATGTCCAGCGCTCCTGGAATATAATAAATCACTACATAGTATAAAACAAAGTCGCTTTCTCTGTCCCTATGTCCCTTTGTATGCTTAAATCTTTAAAACTACGCAACGGATTTTGATGCGTTTTTTTTTCAATAGATAGAGTGATTCAAGAGGAAGGTTTTAGTATATTGTATGTACCCGTGCGAAGCCGGGGCGGGTCACTAGTAAATAATAAATTAATTTTCATGATTATATTGCTTTAAATACAAAGGTATTGCGTGCGCAAATACTACTTTGTTTAAGGTGAAAGCGACAACGTAGCCCGCGAAATTCGAATTTGCTATTCTGAAGAGTGACTATTTGATGAAAAAGGCATTCTTGACACTTATATGAACTGAGACGGTTGTATTGGTGATTTGAATCATTATAATTACTCAGTAAATAAACATTTTTTTAAAAAAAAACGGGACAACGTTTTAAAAAAAAAAATTGTTATAGCTGCGAATCACATTTTATTTCACATACTTGCAGACTTGACACTGACCGGGAAATTGCAAAAAAAACGTAAGAAAATTCGAATTTCTGGGGCTACCCTAGCGTTTCAACGTAATGCGACAGCAAACAAAAAGGTCTATAGCCACACCCTACATAAAAATACACAAAAGTCTTGCCAGACCATATCTAGCGACAATAGTTATTAGACAGATATAAAGTAAACACAGTTCACATGTCGTTCGTTTGCAACAAGGAGGGCATAACACAAAAAAAACTCGGTGTTCATCATCTGCCTGCCTTTTCCCAACTATATTGGTGTCGGCTTCCAGTCTAACCGGATGCAGCAATACCAGTATTTTACATGGAGCGACTGCCTATCTGACCTCCACAACCCAGTTTATACTGGGTAATACGATACCCTTTGGTAAGACTGGTTGTCAGATTTCCAGGTCACTGACCGCCTGTAACGACTGCCAAAGATGCTATATATGACAGCCGGGACCAACAACTTAACGTGCTTTCCGAGGCACGGAGAAAACTCGGTACGAAATGGGCGGTCACCCATCCACAGACCAACCTAGGCAAGCGCCGCTTAACCTAAAGATTGACCCGAGTGGCAGTTATTATTACGCCACGAGCTCCTAAAAAACTCGGTGTTGTAATAAGAAAATAGGGAATTAGATTGACGATATACGCAAAATAAACGTTCCATCACTTGAAAATATCTTTTTAATACAGTTGCTCAAAAAGTGGCATATTGCAGGGACGTATAGCGTTCGGGATGTGGGCTATTACGTACTCGTGCTTTTTCTTTACCATTTCCGAACTCGTGCGTTCTCTTTCCCAACTGTCAAAGTAATGTCCATTAAAAAAAAACCAACCACGAAGTTTTTACTAAAAAAAATCATAGAAGTTTTTGTGATTCATGCAAATATTTCTAAAGAAGCTACTAATTTGTTTCAATATCAGATTTAATTATTTGATTCAATGAGTTAAAGGTTTCATTCCATTTCATCTCATTAAATTTCATTTTCATTTCAATAAAAAAAATCTATTGAAGACTTGGCTGTATGGGCATAGTTCCGTTTGCCTACCCAGAATGGGTGAAGAAAACAAAAAAAATCTCTGCTTATATTCTTTTACGGTTGGCGCCATTTTCCAAAAGTGTTCTTTGCGAGTTTAATTACGGTTTTATTATTTTATTAAATTGCTTCATTTTTTTCGCAACTGTATTAAAAATAGTTGTTCAGTACACGTGCGGAACCGTCATTGCAACTTGTTCCGACTGTCAACCCTCGCCGTCGGCTGTGCCTAGGCTCGGGTAGACATTTGTCGCAACTCTTTGCAATGACAGGCTTTCCGCACTTGTAATGAAATATACTATTTAGTCTAACTTAAAAAAACACTATCCTATTTTTCTTAATTTTCGAGTTATGACACTATTTTCGCAAACAATTAATTGAATTAGAAGTTCAATACCTATATGATAATTTAGCACATATTTTAGCATATAGACACAAAGAGCCACACGCGGCGTTAAAAGTAGTTACAGTAAACAAATACAAAACCACGGAAAAGAAAACAAAATCGAAATAATATGTCATACAGCTGTTTCTTCTGACTCGGGAATCGCACCCACGACTCCGTTCTCAGTAGTCTGTCGCTTCGCCGCTGCACCATAAGGATAGCTAACGATCTGGATATCATAAGGGCTGTACAATTAAATAAATCTAAAAATAACCTGTTGAAATATTTAAAATCTTATTTGCCAAAGAAGACCCGACTTAAAAAAAAAAACACTAAATAAAAGCTTTAAAATAACTTTATTTTCAGAAGTCGGTTCTCTTATTGCGAAAAAGTTTTTTATTTTACCTTTTTTTTAGTTGTAGACCACACAAAGTCTCATCATGAATCAATTTACATTATATAGTAGAAGTTATTAAGGACATCATGTCAACTAAGGCCAAGAGGAAAAAACACCAAAGTACTGATTTTGATTAAAGGGGTTTGAACTTTTTTGTATGGAAGCTGGCATATCGACCCACCGCCATTTTGATTTGTTTTAGAAATCACGGCCCACTATGAAATTGGTATGTCAATTTTTAATTATTGTCGTTGTACTCATTTGTCGATCTTTACCTTCAAATATCTCAGTAACGTGACACTTAGGGATACCGTTTACTGAAAATTTTTTGTTCATCTAAATGTCCTCTATCCAATACCACTTTCATCGGGGGCCGCGATTTCGAAAAAAAAATTAAAATGCCAGGCAGGTTGTTATGCCACATCGGTTCTATCTCCTTTTTATGAGACCAATCGGAAAGCATATCCTTTCATATAAAAAAATGTCAAATCGATTCATAAATGACGGACTTGTGGCGTAAAAACATTAAAAAAAAACATACAGTTCAATTGACAAAATTCTCCTTCTTTTAAGACAGCTAAATAGGTGTTGCCAATCCCAAGTAACATGGTCGAAAGGCAAATCATCTAATGATATAAAAGAAGTATAATTATGTAAACTAAGGCTACTCACATTATTATTAGAAGAGCCAGTCAATTTGCTGACGATAGCGTGGATACCGAGCGATATACCGCCGCGTTGTGGACTGAGGGCTTGTGTTGCGGCTACGGGAACATCTTCTGCTGACTCCTGTTTGGGAAAATTATAGCGTTAACTTTAAAAACACCTTGTATATGTCAGTCAGAAACATCTTTCATTCTGATTCCTTCAAAACAGTCAAAACAAAAGTCAAATATACAATTACCGATTGTTCTAACTCATCCTTTTAACAGTGTTAATAATTTAAACTACACACAAAATTATCAGTATCAGCGGTTTACGACATACTATCACACACTAACACACGGCTCCGACTTACGAACAGTAAGTCGTGGGTTCGAACCCAGGCAAGCGTATTTCTTTTGTATAATTTATTCCATCACCACTGCTCTCATAACGGTGAAGGGCCAAAGTAACAAAAAGGTATATGGGCCAAAGTAACCTGAATATACATGTTTGTTTTATTTATAGGCTGATTATGCTACAACACACAAACCTGATTCAACTTAGGCACAGGCAGAGCCACAACAGTATGCGCAAGTAACGCATCAACGACCGCGACGTTGCCGAGCGTGCACGCGACGTACAACGCAGTCTGACCGCTGACGTCACGCGCGTTCACGTCAAACGCTGCTGTGTACTGCCATTGGCCGGTTGTGTCACTGCGAGGGAAGTAAAAAACACGAGATAATACAAAACTGTGTAATCAGATCCAAAATAAGCATTAATTTTAAGTAGAGTCACAGGCACTATTGAATCGTCGAAACAAATATAACAATGAAATGTAGCTACAGTCCCAATCACAAGGCATAATATCTTGTGAGAGTACAAACTGCAGTTGCCCCTTCTATAGCATAGCGTAGATCTCAATGGAGAAGAATGGGTAAGAAAGTAAAGTAGAGACATGCAAGTGTTTATAAAAACCTATTTTCAGAAAAAAAAGACGTCATATTTCATTCCTAACAAATCATTGAGTAGTCCCTACAAAAACTCATGTATAAGTACTTAGCACGCTCTCCGGATACGGGTAGTCAAGTAACAGCGTGACCAACGACGCGTGCCCGCCGATGTAGCCATTTCTCTACTGTTTACCTAATGTAGTGTACAAACACTCACGTATAAGTACTTAGCACGCTCTCCGGATACGGGTAGTCAAGTAACAGCGTGACCAACGACGCGTGCCCGCCGATGTAGCCATTTCTCTACTGTTTACCTAATGTACTGTACAAACACTCACGTATAAGTACTTAGCACGCTCTCCGGATACGGGTAGTCAAGTAACAGCGTGACCAACGACGCGTGCCCGCCGATGTAGCCATTTCTCTACTGTTTACCTAATGTAGTGTACAAACACTCACGTATAAGTACTTAGCACGCTCTCCGGATACGGGTAGTCAAGTAACAGCGTGACCAACGACGCGTGCCCGCCGATGTAGCCATTTCTCTACTGTTTACCTAATGTAGTGTACAAACACTCACGTATAAGTACTTAGCACGCTCTCCGGATACGGGTAGTCAAGTAACAGCGTGACCAACGACGCGTGCCCGCCGATGTAGCCATTTCTCTACTGTTTACCTAATGTAGTGTACAAACACTCACGTATAAGTACTTAGCACGCTCTCCGGATACGGGTAGTCAAGTAACAGCGTGACCAACGACGCGTGCCCGCCGATGTAGCCATTTCTCTACTGTTTACCTAATGTAGTGTACAAACACTCACGTATAAGTACTTAGCACGCTCTCCGGATACGGGTAGTCAAGTAACAGCGTGACCAACGACGCGTGCCCGCCGATGTAGCCATTTCTCTACTGTTTACCTAATGTAGTGTACAAACACTCACGTATAAGTACTTAGCACGCTCTCCGGATACGGGTAGTCAAGTAACAGCGTGACCAACGACGCGTGCCCGCCGATGTAGCCATTTCTCTACTGTTTACCTAATGTAGTGTACAAACACTCACGTATAAGTACTTAGCACGCTCTCCGGATACGGGTAGTCAAGTAACAGCGTGACCAACGACGCGTGCCCGCCGATGTAGCCATTTCTCTACTGTTTACCTAATGTAGTGTACAAACACTCACGTATAAGTACTTAGCACGCTCTCCGGATACGGGTAGTCAAGTAACAGCGTGACCAACGACGCGTGCCCGCCGATGTAGCCATTTCTCTACTGTTTACCTAATGTAGTGTACAAACACTCACGTATAAGTACTTAGCACGCTCTCCGGATACGGGTAGTCAAGTAACAGCGTGACCAACGACGCGTGCCCGCCGATGTAGCCATTTCTCTACTGTTTACCTAATGTAGTGTACAAACACTCACGTATAAGTACTTAGCACGCTCTCCGGATACGGGTAGTCAAGTAACAGCGTGACCAACGACGCGTGCCCGCCGATGTAGCCATTTCTCTACTGTTTACCTAATGTAGTGTACAAACACTCACGTATAAGTACTTAGCACGCTCTCCGGATACGGGTAGTCAAGTAACAGCGTGACCAACGACGCGTGCCCGCCGATGTAGCCATTTCTCTACTGTTTACCTAATGTAGTGTACAAACACTCACGTATAAGTACTTAGCACGCTCTCCGGATACGGGTAGTCAAGTAACAGCGTGACCAACGACGCGTGCCCGCCGATGTAGCCATTTCTCTACTGTTTACCTAATGTAGTGTA
The DNA here is from genome assembly GCA_949775195.1 of Diarsia dahlii. Lineage (NCBI taxonomy): Eukaryota > Metazoa > Arthropoda > Insecta > Lepidoptera > Noctuidae > Diarsia > Diarsia dahlii. The sequence continues at coordinate 11,193,472 of OX459217.1, read as the reverse complement.
CAAACACTCACGTATAAGTACTTAGCACGCTCTCCGGATACGGGTAGTCAAGTAACAGCGTGACCAACGACGCGTGCCCGCCGATGTAGCCATTTCTCTACTGTTTACCTAATGTAGTGTACAAACACTCACGTATAAGTACTTAGCACGCTCTCCGGATACGGGTAGTCAAGTAACAGCGTGACCAACGACGCGTGCCCGCCGATGTAGCCATTTCTCTATTGTTTACCTAATGTAGTGTACAAACACTCACGTATAAGTACTTAGCACGCTCTCCGGATACAAGTAGTCAAGTAACAGCGTGACCAACGACGCGTGCCCGCCGATGTAGCCATTTCTCTACTGTTTACCTAATGTAGTGTACAAACACTCACGTATAAGTACTTAGCACGCTCTCCGGATACGGGTGGTCAAGTAACAGCGTGACCAACGACGCGTGCCCGCCGATGTAGCCATTTCTCTACTGTTTACCTAATGTACTGTACAAACACTCACGTATAAGTACTTAGCACGCTCTCCGGATACGGGTAGTCAAGTAACAGCGTGACCAACGACGCGTGCCCGCCGATGTAGCCATTTCTCTACTGTTTACCTAATGTAGTGTACAAACACTCACGTATAAGTACTTAGCACGCTCTCCGGATACGGGTAGTCAAGTAACAGCGTGACCAACGACGCGTGCCCGCCGATGTAGCCATTTCTCTACTGTTTACCTAATGTAGTGTACAAACACTCACGTATAAGTACTTAGCACGCTCTCCGGATACGGGTAGTCAAGTAACAGCGTGACCAACGACGCGTGCCCGCCGATGTAGCCATTTCTCTACTGTTTACCTAATGTAGTGTACAAACACTCACGTATAAGTACTTAGCACGCTCTCCGGATACGGGTAGTCAAGTAACAGCGTGACCAACGACGCGTGCCCGCCGATGTAGCCATTTCTCTACTGTTTACCTAATGTAGTGTACAAACACTCACGTATAAGTACTTAGCACGCTCTCCGGATACGGGTAGTCAAGTAACAGCGTGACCAACGACGCGTGCCCGCCGATGTAGCCATTTCTCTACTGTTTACCTAATGTAGTGTACAAACACTCACGTATAAGTACTTAGCACGCTCTCCGGATACGGGTAGTCAAGTAACAGCGTGACCAACGACGCGTGCCCGCCGATGTAGCCATTTCTCTACTGTTTACCTAATGTAGTGTACAAACACTCACGTATAAGTACTTAGCACGCTCTCCGGATACGGGTAGTCAAGTAACAGCGTGACCAACGACGCGTGCCCGCCGATGTAGCCATTTCTCTACTGTTTACCTAATGTAGTGTACAAACACTCACGTATAAGTACTTAGCACGCTCTCCGGATACGGGTAGTCAAGTAACAGCGTGACCAACGACGCGTGCCCGCCGATGTAGCCATTTCTCTACTGTTTACCTAATGTAGTGTACAAACACTCACGTATAAGTACTTAGCACGCTCTCCGGATACGGGTAGTCAAGTAACAGCGTGACCAACGACGCGTGCCCGCCGATGCACGCTGCGTGGATGGGCAGCCATTTCTCTACTGTTTCTTGCTGGAAAGAAAAGAAAATTTATGAGTGTCTTATTTTATTCTTCTCGAATCGATGCCTTAGATTTGCCCGCCCATTACGTAGAAACCTGAACTGTCGTTTGCTTCATTAAAGTCCTGGAGCGTGCAGTTAGTTGTGCACAGCGGGTGAGAGAGGTGTGGCACAGCCTGTTTGGGCTCTGTTTTGGTCTTATCATTATTTAATAGTAAGTGGTTAGTTCTTAGGGGACTTAGTAAAGGTTGCGGGTATCCGCCAATTGTGAAAAGCATAGGATCGACCATAAAACATCATACCTGGAATCCCCGAGGGGCAAGGCTGCATTACCATAAGTAGGTACACGAACTTCATCAGGTTTTTTTTTAAACCTATGTAGGGAACATAGATAACAGAAACAACAGGAGATATGGCAAGGAGGCGTGGTTCATGCGAACTCTTGTGGCCGCCAAGCCGCCTGATGCCACTTTCAACAATGAGTCGAATGTCAACTTGCGACGTCTTCACTGCTCGTGATTTTTTACAAAATACCGCGTTGTTCAATGATTGTTTGTAAAAATAACAACTGTATTGTGAATTACATTAAAGATGGCATCTCATTTCACACGAAAGTATTAAAATATTAATGTTTTTCTTATTACATTCATTAAAACATTACTTCGTGGTACTAGAAACAAGATGAAAAACCAAATTAATTGTTTTCATTAGGTACAAAAACCATTGCTTGCTTAGTTCAAATTGACCAGTGAATCGGCTGATCTAATAGCGCAATGGATAAGTGTTTTACTGATGCTCTCACTCACACAATATTTTCATAAAGCGGCAGCTGTCAGTTTTTGTGAGCTAGAGATGTGATGTTTGTGGTTGTCGATATTTTATACGATGATCCTGCTTAGTACGACTATGCATGATACAATTAATTATTGTAGACACAATTTGTTACTACAGTGTAAGGAATTGCGTATTTTATGGCATTACTGAGAGTTGTCGTAAATGTAGATAAGAAAAACCAATATTCTTTACTACTACCTAAAACAATTATGTATTGACTAATCCTTACTATTATCCTTACTAATATTATATATCATGCGAAAGTAACTCTGTCTGTCTGTCGAGCTTTCACGCCAAAACTACTGAACCGATTTAAATGAAATTTGGTACACATATAATAATATATTGCCTGATAAAGGATATAGCCTACTTATTAGTGAGAAAAAAGGGTTGTAAGGGGTTGAAAGAGATACCGCGGCTTCAACACAAAGGGCTAACAAGGAACATGGGTGGTTTTTAGTCAGTAGAAGTCTTACACTCCCTAGCGTTCTGCCCAGAGCGGGAGGAGTCATTTGATGATTTCCCAACCTCCAAAATAAAAAAGGGCTTGAAAGTGGGAGATTAAAAGATACTTTTTAGTCGCGATAATCGACATCCACGCGGAAAAAACCGCGGGAATCAGCTAGTAAAATATAAATTTACAAACAACAAAAGTTGATATAAACTCTTTTGCAAAAAAAACGGGCACTTCATATTTTTTTCTCTACTTCAATGAAGAAGGACAAGTAGGAGGTTTTATTAATTTGACGATGTATTGGCATGTTATTTGAAGAATCCTGGCATGATTCTGTACGTTCCAAATTTAAATTTTGAAATTAACAAAAGGAAAATAATGATTATTGTAGATTATTGTAAAATTGCTTTACTAATGGCGCGAATTGCTGAAACGATTTTATTACTGATTACTAAAATTTTAAAACTTTTTGGATATTTTCTGCAAATTAAACAATTTTATCTTTCTTTTTACATTAAATACCACTTTTTGACATGAGTGATAAAGCGATAAGGGCCGGTAAAATTATAGCCCTACTTGAAGAAGGTTGTTCGCAAACTTACGTGTCTCAGCGGCTAAATGTGAGTCGTTCAACTGTCCAGAGGACTTGGCAACGGTATCAAGAGACCGGTTCGGTCAAAAGAAGACCCGGTTCGGGAAGAAAACGACGCACAGAACCAAGAGATGACCGCTTTTTGGTGAGTCAGGCCTTGCGGAATCGTAAGGCGTCAAGTGTGGACCTGAAGAAGAGCCTTGAAGAAGTAAGAGGAGTAGAAGTTAGCTTGTGGACCGTCAGGAGGAGGCTTTTGGCTGCCAATATCAGGAGTTACCGCCCGGCTCGGGGACCTAAATTACTCCGTGAGCACCGTGTTGCTCGACTTCAGTTTGCTCGAAACTGTGCTTCATGGACTCTGGAGGACTGGCAAAAAGTATTGTTTTCTGATGAAGCTAGAATCTCTTTGTGTGGAGAGGACCGACGCCGGCGAGTGCTACGAAGACCACGGGAACGCTATGCGGAAGTGTGTTTCGAAGAAATCACTCCTTATGGCGGAGGCTCCGTTATGTTTTGGGCAGCAATTAATTCGACGGGGCGTACGGAGTTAGTTCTCATAGAAAATGGAACATTAAATGCACACCGGTACATAATGGAAGTCCTAATTCCATATGCACAACCCGCATTGACTGCACTTGGGGAAGATTCCATTTTTATGGACGATAATGCTCGCCCGCACCGTTCTGGCGACGTGGAAGCGTACATGCAAGAAGTTGGGATCCGTCGTTTAGATTGGCCAGCTCGAAGTCCTGACCTCAATCCAATTGAGCATGTCTGGGATGTTCTAAAGAGACAGGTAAGATCAGTGCAACATGCTCCACAAAACATCAGGGAGCTAAAAAGAGTCATTGCAGAAGAGTGGGAACGTATTCCTCAAAACGTCATTAAAAACATCGTGGAAAGCATGCCCAGAAGGATTCAAGCTGTGATTTTGGCAAGAGGAGGTCACACTCGTTATTAGGTTATTACATTTGTAACTTTATTTAATTAAACAAAGTAAAAAAATCTTCTTGTCTTTATTGCCGACCACTTCTTATTGTTTGGCCGTGTACATCGGTTTTAAAGAATTCATAGATTTTTTTTTTTTAATTGCCACAATTCACTTCACGCGTATTAATTTACACGATTATAAGTATACAGACTACGTCAAACAATTAAATTTCATTGAATTAACTCAAATCGACCTTAGAACGTAAATTTCCTAAGGTGCCCGTTTTTTTTGCAAAGGAGTGTAGATACAAATAACAACCCTTGTATTATTACGCTTTCTCATTATTGTAAACAATACTGAAAATAGAAAGTAGGTACTTTATACTGCTTACTATTGACTGAATAAATAGGTAATATTCAATGATTACTCGAGTTATCTTTTATTAAATCAGTAACTAATGGGAATATAGGTAACTAGGAACTTCAGCATTCGGGCAATAAATAACCGATAAAATGTAAAAAAGTATTGTATGAAAAATATAAGTGTATTTTATCGTTTTTATTTATTTTCAGTACCCCATAAAAGTTTTAGTAGAATAATAAATAGAAGAATCGATAACTTTTTGATTTAGTCAATCACTAGTGTCTAAGTAAAACAAAATGTACTATGTAAATTGTACGGTGCATGGTAAATACACGCTGTGTCTGAAGGGATATGGTTTATAATTGATTGTGTAGTACGTGATGTTTTAAGAAATGCGGGTGTGTGCGCGACAGCGTATATCTATTGTTTTTACTGCTCTGCGTGTGTGAACTGACGACATAGGTTCCTATACATTTTCGGCTAAAGGGCATATCTCCTGTTGTTTCTGTTATCTATGGTAGGGAACCTAAAGAACCATAATGCTATTGGACAAGAAGATGATGAGTTCTTATCTTACCTGTACAGCCTCAGGAAAAGACGCCAGCAACAGCTTCACAATATCCACATGTCCATGATAACACGCTATGTACAGCGGACAGTACTTTGTGACGGGATGAGCTCGTCCGTCCGCGCCCGCGTCTAGGAGTGAGGAGACGGCGGCTGTGAGGCCTGCTTCTGATGCTCTGGAAAAGGATGGGTGGTAATTGTAGAGACAAGTTATGGTTCTACTATTAATATCATAAACGGGATATTTACCATGTTTGATTGTTGTTTCGAGTTCCCGATATTTCGGCGCTGTTACAAGCACCATGATCACGGATAAACTGAAGTCATTGCGGGTGGATGTTTATAAGCAGACAAAACGGTCTACCCTCTTTCTAGTTCGTTTTTTGCGTTCGGCGTTAATAGTAGTGTCAGTGACCATGTCAGTTTAAAAACTCAAGTTATGGTTGTACTACGGTGGCTGTACGTGGTTCGTGGGCAGACGGTAATCAGAGGAGTGGACTGAATGTCTGACAACCAGTCTTACCTGTACCCAGTACTCACTGGGTTATGAAGGTCAGATAGGCAGTCGCTTCATGTAAAAAAAAACTGGTTTAGACTGGAAGCCGACCACAACGTAGTTGGGAAAGGCTAGGCAGATAGTGATAAGTTATACCATGTTTAGTTTATGTTAACGATAAGCTTAAAGGAGTTTGGAGTTTTGACTATGCAGCATGTCAACGAAAAAGTATAGTCCTCCTGACCGTCGGTCATAGCGGCCAATCTTATCGGAGATTAGCCACCTGCGCGGGAGATATTAAAGTGCACAACAGCACAAGTGTGCCCAGACACAGCTGGTGCACTCTCTGTTCCTTTTCTCTCATAGTCCGATGGGACGATAATCTGACACGACCGGAGAGAGATCAGGCGCAGAACCGACGCCGACGGCTTAATGGTGCACACCCAGGCACGGACGATAAACTACGTTTTACTACTGAGACATTTCTCAAAAAAACACTCGATAACACTTTTCATTTTCCGTTCCGGGAAATGTACTAACTACTACCACTAACGTAACGACTATCAAAGATCTACAAATGTCAGCTGGGATCAACGGCATAACGTGCTTGCCGACGAGGCACGAAACTCGCGAAAAAAAAAAAAAAGGCTTATCACCCATCCACAGACCAACCTAGGCAAGCGCGGCATAACCTGACAATAGATCCAGCTGTTATATTATTTAGCCTTTAGCTTCTCGGATATTATCGTCCACTCACACATATAGCAAGGTGTTGGCCCCTCCAGGTGTTAAGTTCGCGATGAGGCCGGCGCTGTTGCCGAGCGAACTCAACCGGGCTTTGAGCTGTGAGCTGTCTCCGCGGGAGACCAGTTCTCGTAATGCTGCATGCTGGGATAGTCGCTCTCTTTCTAGTGCATCTGGAAAAATGGAAAAAAGGTGTTAGATAAAAAAACTGAAGCCAATTATTAGTTTGTAACACGTTTACAACACAGCCGCCAAATTCGAATGGAACTGGGCAAGCCATATGTGCTACATGTCACATCAAAATTGGGACCAAAGTAGCTTCCGATTGAGCTCCGAACAACAGAACCAACCGAGGCGGTAGGCCCAGAAGTAAAGGGCGCGATGGGCTGGACTCATTTCAAATAGATTAGGCATAAAAGAGCCATAGAGAGAGTTAAATGGAAAGAGGAAAGGGAGGCCTTTGCTCAGCAGTGGGACACATCAGGCTCATTATTATTATAGGTAGCCTATATTCTCCCACTGCTGGGCAAATACCTTCCTCCATTCGTTATACAACGATCATGATTCTGTCAAATTCCGTGTAACTTCCAATTTTCAAGGAAGGAATCGAGTTCGCTCCGCCATCACCTTCGTGGTCTACCGCGACCCCGTGTCACTGTCTTGGGTCACTAATCCTGAGCTTTACGGACTCACAGCTCACTATAAAATAAAATAAAACATCAGATATAAATAAAATTAGTGCGACACATCGTACGCCACGTTAGCATCGTCTTCTGCGAGCATCGTTCCCCCTCTTTTTGTCACCCTGACATGACGTGACGTCAACTCACCATGCTGCCTCCAAGGATCAGCGACGTCATCGCTGAAGTAGTGGGAGACATCGTAAGCGGCATCAGCATCATCTTCTACAGGCTCGCGAGGTGCGCGTGCGACCTTTTGAGCTGCGCGACGGAATCGAGCGAGCATGGTTGGATTGCAGTCACTTTTTGGGGTTAAAGGTTACTTCGATGATAAAACAGTTTTGTTATTGATGTTTTTAAAGCCATTTTTATAGTAGAACTGTTCTGTTGATAGAAGGTTTGTTTTTGCTCTCATCGTCGTTTTCCTGCCCTAGTACCATTTTATTTGAGGTCGGCACAACAGGCTAGGTCTTCCTCCCGTCTCATCTGTCAACCGTCATGCTATCAATCACTTTTTTTTCTTTTATATCATCAATCCTATATAGGTATCACTATACTTTAAGGCGGGGTTGCAGTACTTTTTAAGATTTTTGAACCTTTGAAAATCGAACTAAATATGAGTTTTTTAATAAATAAAAATCATTACATAAAAATTGAACATACTCTCAAGTAAATCGTAAAGATAGAAACGCGATTTAGAATGATTGGCTCGATCATTTTTTTTATCAAACATGACTCTAAATCACAATTTAAAACGTGTACTGCTAAGACATTTCATCATGAATTTATATGAAAGTTACATCAGTTGATAGAACTTTTTATTCTGAAGTAAATGTTGAAAACATATTGTATAATTTCTTTTTCATTTTTCTCCAGGAAGAAAAAACAGTCAAAATTGAGGCATTATATCGCTCGCGCGGCAGGGCGGGGGGTGAGGTCATGCGTTCATAAAACAAAGTACTGCAACCTCGCCTTAAAGTATTTGAGTTCTTTTGAAATACGCGTTATTTCAAAATTCATCAATAAAAATTTTTTTGGGGCGGTAGGGAGTGTCAGACTTCTACTGACTAAAAACCACCCATGTTCCTTCTTAGCCCTTGTGCCGAGGCCGCGGTATCTCTTTCGAACAACCCGCAGCCACGATGGGACCCCGCAGCCGCGACGGGAACCCACAGCCCCGACGGCCTTAGAACATGAACTGGTGAAATATGGGTGTACTTTTAGGTACACCTCTTGCCTTCAGGGGTTACAGGCGTGATGTTATGTTAAGTATAAGTAAAGAAAGATAAAATATTGATTTGTTCTCGATACACGACGTGCAAACAAAATGACAAAAAAAAAACAATCAACGCATAACAAATATAGAAGCGGGCTACTTAATCTTAATTAATATTACGCAAGATAAGGCTCAAAGCACCCAAATAAGTAATCATGTGTAAGAAATATCAAGTTTCCTAATATATAACGTGTGACAGGTCACTTCAGTGGGTTGCTCAACCAACTAAATGTGATATTAGACCTTATATCTTATGTTTCGTATAATGTGTCGGTTTGTTCCGACTAATCTAAGTCATATTGGAATCGTTGGCATTACTCGTTCCAGACAGGAGGCTACGGTTGGGGCCGAGGGACGGGCTGTTTAGAGTTCCGGCAACGCGTACAAACTTATTATAGTTTGCGCCTGTGATTCGTGCAATGAGAACACTAAATAGTGTGTCTCGGCATTTGGACATATTTACTTGTTCTTTGGCGGAATTCCAGAGGGTGACACTAAGTGTGTTGTCCACTGTGTAACTTGTACTTCTAACCCAGACCCGTTACTTGGGACTGAACTATTAACAATGTATGACTACTTTTGTTAGCTTGGGTCTTACCTGTTACAACAAATGTATGTGCTAATCAATGAATAAATAAATAATAATAAATCTCCGAAACGGCACCGATTTTGACGGGATATCTGATGATATAAAGAGTAGCTTAAGCGGTAAATTCAAGCCCTTGAAATTGTTAACAAAATTCTATTCAAATAGCCTTTTTCCCAACTATGTTGGGGTCAGCTTCCAGTCTAACTGGATACAGCTGAATACCAGAATTTTACATGGAGCGACTCCCTAACTGACCTCCGTAACACGGTTACACTGGGTAAAACGATACCCCGTGGTAACACTGGATATCAGAACTTTATCGACTGTCAAAGAGGTACAACAGACAGCCGGAATCAACGGCTTTACGTGCTTTCCAAGGCCCGGAGGAAACTCGGTATGTAACCAGTGGTCACTCACCCATGGACCAAATCAACCCCAAACAGCTGTTATGATTGAGCCACGAGCTCCCGACAGCTAGATTTTTTTTAAACTTTGTTCCTCACTAGGAATTTCTCCTGTATTTACAAACATTATAATTCACAGACACCCAAACCCGAAACAACTACTTGTAGGCCATACAAATATTTGTTCTGGGGATCGAACTGCATGCAATGAATGCAACGCAGCAGTGCAATCGCTCAGTCACTGCGCCAACCGTGTCGGCAGTACTTACGTAAAACGACTGATCCACCTATCCCTATAAAACGATCGCAAAAACGCGAACACTTTATATCTACGCGTATTAATCTACATGACACAAGAGGCTTCTCGATACAACGTTAGGTATTAAGTTACGTAATAAGACTTAGGTACATCCGTATCACTTAGCGACCTGACCGTCTTCTGTATGTCAGACAATTTATATGATGTAATAAAATATATCATCATCATCATCATCCACAGCCTGAACTCACCCACTGCTGGGTATAGGCCTCCCTTTTCCTGTGCCATTCCCCACGGTCCTGTGCCAGCCTCATCCAGGTTTTTCCCCCGATGGTAACTATGTCGTCTGCCCATCTTGCCGCTGGACGACCCACACTTCTTTTTCCAGTTCTTGGACGCCATTCAGTGATAGCCTTAGTCCACCTGTCATCACTGCGCCTTGCTAGGTGTCCTGCCCAACTCCATTTGAGTTCCGTAACGCGATTTCCAATATCGAAAACCTTTGTACGTTTTCGAATTTCGACGTTAGGAACTCGGTCTATAAGTTTTATTCCTAGCATGGAACGCTCCATGGCTCTCTGTGCAACTCTCAATCTGTAAGGTTAATATTGAGACATTGCTAGTGGCATACCACGGACTCGTAGCTTCTGTTTTACGGTACGGAATTATTTTCTGGGGGCAATCGGCTAATAGGGAAGTTGTATTTAGGATGCAGAAACGCTGTGTGAGGTCTATGTGTGGTCTAAACACGACAGATAGCTGTATTCCATATTTCAAAAAACTAGAAATATTGACACTGCCAGCAATGTATATAATGGAAACTGCATTGTTTGTAAAAAAAAACCCGCATTTATTTGTCAGCTTATCGGCAGTCAGAAGAAATCCATTGCGTACTCAATATTGTAACAAACTAGCGCCCGAATACTCGAACGTCACTCAATTTTAAGTTGCACTTAAATCTCGTGCTGTCTTTGTTACTTTAACGCAGAGTGACAGAGATAGCACGAGTTTTGAGGGCTACTTATAATTGAGTGACGTTCGAGAATTCGGGCGTATGTAACGTTAAATGTAAAACAGCCTTAATGCGTAGGTAAAAGCTTTTTCGGAAACGCTCCAAAAATTTATAATAAAATACCGGATGCCATTAAAAATATGCCATTAGTAAAATTCAAAAAGGCACTTAATAGCTTGCTTATTGACAAATGTTATTACACACTGGAGGAATTTTTCAATGATGGCTCAATATAATTGATTAATCAGACGAACTTACCTTAAGTGAAGTACGATTACAATTTCATGAAGGATGAACTGAAATATAATTGATTACAGTGTAGTTCCCAATTCGCTAGTATTTGGCATCGCAGTTTTAGAGAAAATAAAACAAAACTTTTTCTCTATGAATTGGCAAGACAGATTTGACACTCTTTAGAGATAGCGTTGCTCTATTAGCCCATTCGACAAGGGACTAATCCTAAAAAGGATGGGTTGGGTGGGTAATTATATTTCAGTTCATCCTTCATGAAATTGTAATCGGACTTCACTTAAGGTAAGTTCGTCTGATTAATCAATTTCATTTCATGATGAACTGAAATATAATTGATTACAGTGTAGCTGTTTAGAGTCTAAGTCGACATGGGCCACTCTTTTGGAAATACTTACCAAAAAACTTACCAAATCAATCTTATTGTTACATGAATCAAATTTATTTGAGACCAATATAGTCAACCTATGCTTGTATATCTTAGGTAGGTATGATTCATAATCATCAATCTTAAGGTATTATATAATAAGTATGTATGTGTAAAAAGACAAAATAGCCATTATGTGGCTTACATAACTAGGGCGTCATTAAAGACAAACCAATGATAATTGGCTACTAGTATTTTCATGATAATAAAATACTATCAGTCCTGTCTCATAATCAGATACAATATGAAACAATAAATGCTCTAAGTATGTATAGCTAATAATGCCATATTACTAAATTAAAACACTATTAATGACAGTGTACAAATAAAATAAATAATCATTAATAATAAGGAATGTTTGAATAAAACTTAAAACTGTATGTTTAAATTAAACTTATTAAGTTTGTGTAAAGATAAATAAAGGAATGTAAATATGATTTACATCTTCAAGTTGGTATTTAAGACGGTATTTGCCCCACACTAGGGATTTTCCCTGTATCGTGGGTGCGTGCACAAACATATAAAGTCACATACACAAATACCCAGACCCGAAACAACTATCTGCAGGTCATACAAATATTTGTTCCGTGCGGGAATCGAACCCGCGACACGCAGCTCAGCAGTCCAACCGCTTAGCCACTGCGCCAACCGTGCCGTCAAACAGACATAAACCATTAACATTCACTGATACATCATAAACCTTGTCAATGTAATAGAACTATCTGGCTAGCCAATAGTTTTCCTAATGACATCTAATGACACCCCTGCCTGTTTAGCAAAATATGTGTCTGCATAAAGTGTGTTATGTGTGGTACATAATATATCAGTCAATCCCACTTCCCTTCTGTCATATATGGAATAACGTAGGTACCTTCAATGCTTGTGAAATATTCTTTTATTAAAAATATTCGCTAAGTCGAGGGTAGGTTGTTAATTGACACAATTCTTTGTACTGTGATATGCTACTCAGCTCAATAAACTGATTTACCAAAATCTAGTGTTTTAATGGACATAATAGTGGCGACGAGTGTAAATTGTGAACTATGGAGCGTAAATTAGTGAAATTTCATGAGTTCAATGTGAAAACAGACAATTGGGACAGTTACGTAACTCGACTCAATTATTGCTTTGAAGCTAGTGGAATCGTCCTCGATTCGGTCAAAAAAGCTAACTTTTTTACGATTTGTGGTGCTCAGACTTTCGATACTGTTCTTGCATTAATCACTCCAAAACATTCAAGTGAAGTGACTTATCCGGAAGTTATAGATGTGTTGACCAAACATTATAGTCCAAAACCAAATGAAATATCAATGTCATACAAATTTTACCATCGTGATCAAACAATGGACGAGACAGCGACGGAATATATCGCTCAGTTAAGAAAAATCAGTACCAACTGTAATTTTCCAAATCTGGAACGCATGTTGCGGGACAGATTGGTGTGCGGCATGAGCGATCGCAAACTGCAGTACGAGCTGTTGAAGAAAGACAATCTCGAGTACAAGGACGTCGTTGACGCCATGGTGTCTGCCGAGACCGCGGGGAGAGACGCGCGCATGATGCAGCAGGGCGAGCGCGCGGCCACGCTGGCACACGCCGATACCGCCGCCGCGCCGCCCCCGCCTGAGCCGATGGATGTCAACGCGTTAAAAACAAAAACAAGCATGCGTCTTTGCTACAGATGTGGTGATCGTCACGGTGGTGAATGCCGTTTTATCAATGCAGTTTGTCATTTTTGCAAGAAAAAGGGCCATATCGAGAAAATCTGCACAGCTAAAAAGAAAAGTACTTCAGGAAAAGTAAACCACGCTGAAGAGGTGCAGTCTGACGCGCAGCTGAACGGGATTTACAAAGTGGATGGCACGAACACGCGCGTGCCTGCCTACAAGCTACGCGTGTTGCTGAACGACGTGCCTGTGGACATGGAAGTGGACTCGGGCGCCGCTTTCTCACTGGTCAACGAGCGCACGTGGGCGCGCCTACAACCGCGCGCCGCCGCCGCGCCGCGTCCCATGCATACTCGGCTGCGCACTTGGAACAACTCACAGGTTTCGGTCATTGGACAAGCAACGGTCTCGGTCAGGTATAAGGACATTAAAACTGAATTATACGTAATAGTGGCTAGAGGTTCAGGGCCAAACTTATTGGGACGTGATTGGTTTGAGCCCCTCGAAATTTCTATTAAATTTAATAAAATTTTAGATATTGACTTGTCAGCAACGAATGCATTATTAACCAAGTATGGGGAGATTTTCAAGGACGAACTCGGTACTTACCGGGGAGACCCCGTCGCGATTCATTTGAAACCGAATGCAACGCCTAAGTTTTTGAAAGCTAGACCGGTACCGTTCGCTATTAAAGCTAGGGTTGAACAAGAGATAGATCGATTGGTAGGTGAAAATGTTTTGCAACCCGTATCATATTCAGAATGGGCCACTCCGGTAGTCCCAATAATAAAAAAGAACGGTGCGGTCCGTCTGTGCGGCGATTATCGTAGTACAGTGAATCAGGCTACGGAAACCGATACTTACCCGATGCCTACAGCTAGTGAAATTTTCGCAATTATATCTGGAGGAAAATTTTATACGACATTAGACCTTGATCGCGCATACACACAGGTGGTCGTTACAGAAAACACGTCTCGCCTTTTAACACTAAACACATGCAAAGGTCTTTACACTGTACATAGGTTAGCATTCGGCGTAAAAGCGTGCCCTGGCATCTTTCAACGGCTGATGACAGCGTTGTTGGCAGGCGTGCCTGGTGTCGCCGTGCTGATTGATGACGTCATCGTCAGCGGCCGCACCATGGCAGAGATGACGCAGCGTCTTGATGCAGTATTAGGACGTATTGAGAAGGCAGGTTTACGTCTCAATAAGGACAAATGTAAGTTCGCCAAGGAGCGAGTGGAATTTTTGGGTTTTGTTATCGATGCTGACGGGATTCACCCGGCATCGAGTAAGATTGAGTCCATACTCAACACTCCAGAACCTAAAAATGTGCAACAATTACAAGCATTTCTTGGGTTATATAACTTTTATGAGAGGTTCGTACCCCATAAGGCCACGATATTAGAGCCTCTACATAGATTGCTCGACAAATCGCAGAAGTGGGTGTGGACTGACCGAGAGCAGGCCAGTTTCAATACTGCTAAGCGTTTACTTTCTTCTGATCTCACACTTGTACACTATGACTTGAACAAGCCGCTGGTCCTTACCTGCGACAGTTCAGAGTACGGAGCGGGAGCTGTCTTGTCCCACATCATGGAGGACGGACATGAGCGTCCTATTGCCATGGGCTCTAGGACATTGCATTCGCACGAACGTCGTTACTCACAACTCGATAAAGAAGCGACTGCTATAATGTTTGGAATAAATAAGTTCCAGAATTACTTAATGGGTAGGTCTTTTACGATAATTACGGACCATAAACCATTGTTAGGAATTTTTGATCCCAAAAGGCCCATACCTCATGTTTTATCACCACGTTTGACACGAATAGCTTTAATATTAACTTCCTATAGTTACGACATTATACATAAACCAGGAACACAGATAGGTCATGCTGATGGACTGAGTCGGTGGCCGCAGCCTGTCCCTGAACAAGCTGAACCACAGCTCTGTGACGTACTGCTGATGGCAGAGGCCCCTGATGACTTTCCGATTGATGTAGACAAAATAGCACACGCTACAAAACAGGACAACGTTCTTAATCGAGTAAGTCATCACATTCTATGCGGTTGGCCAGCCAAGATATCAGATGATCAGCTACGTCCATACTGGCTGCATCGGGCTGAGTTGTCTTTGCATGAGGACTGCGTCCTCCTAGGCTGCCGCGTAGTAGTACCTCCGCCGCTTCGTGAAGCAGTGCTGCATGCTCTTCACAAAACGCACAGTGGCATTGTTCAAACTAAATCACTCGCCAGAAGTTATGTTTGGTGGCCACAGTTAAATGACGACATTGAGACTTTGGTACAGACCTGCAATAAATGTTCTGAAAACCGGCATATGCCACCAAAAACTAGTTATGAGTGGGTGATGCCAGAGAAGCCTTGGTCTAGGTTAAATATGGATTTTGCTGGACCTTTCCAAAACAAAACCTTTTTGATTATAGTTGACGCATATTCGAAATGGCCAGAAGTGTTCATTGTCAATAATATGACTTCAGCCACCGTTATTAAGCACTTGAGAATGATTTTTTCTATCCATGGACTGTGTGAGACATTAGTATCGGATAACGGTACTCCTTTTGTTTCTTCTGAGATGAAGACATTCCTAGAAGCTAACAAGATTAAACACATTACTTCTGCACCTTTTCATCCATCCACCAACGGTTTGGCAGAACGTATGGTACAGACAGTTAAAGATAAACTTCGTAAAATGGACGATATATCCTGGGATGTTAAAATTCCAAACATGCTCTTAGGACTAAGGGCAATCCCATGTACGGCTACTAACAAAAGTCCAGCAGAGCTTTTGTTTAACAGACGGATCCGCACATTGCTAGACACTATTAATCCACATGATCAGAAACGTAAAAGGAGGGAAAATCAAATCGTAAGAAATAGTCAAAAAAAGAACAGACAGACAGACGTAGGGCAGAATGTTATGTACAGAAATTTTAGCAGGGGACCTCGTTGGTTACCAGGTACTGTAGTAAACAAAGACGGTCCAGCCAGTTATCGAGTTGAAACTGGAGATGGAACGATAGTCAGTAGACATATAGACCAGTTAGTCAAACAGAATGTACTAAATTCCGAAAGACAGGTTGCTAATGAGGAATTAGGCCAGACTGAGCAAAGGGACACAGTAGAACAAACTTATGGGGAAAGACAGGACATGGATCAGGATCAATCGGATATACAGGAAACTGAGCAAATTATAGAAATACCCAGTTCAGACAAATGGGCTGAAATGTTAGGTATTCCATTGGAGTCAGAACCTAGTTTTGCAGGCGGTAAAATTAGGAATAAACTTGCTATCCATGGAAAAACTCCCTATACTAGACCAGCTCCAAATTGTAACTTTATGTTGTAGTTAATAAAAATATATGTTTTGAAACATAATACTTTTTCATATTGCCAAATGCATAGTTATAAAAAATAGGATTAATTGATATCTTTAAGTTTAGTAATAAGTGGTGAAGGGTTAAAATAAGTAACTTCGATTTTGTATTATGTTATAAAGTTTATATTTGTTTTCTTATTATTATTATGTTTTACATACTTGGGGGGAAGGTATGTCATATATGGAATAACGTAGGTACCTTCAATGCTTGTGAAATATTCTTTTATTAAAAACTAGCTTTTGCCAGCGGCTTCGCCCGCTTGAAAATGACGATTTTCCATACAAACTTTCATCCCCTATTTAAATCCCTTAGGGGTTGAATTTCGAAAAATCCTTCCTTATTCCTTGTTTACACTATAAAGGGAACCTCTGTGCAAAATTTCAGCTTTCTAGGTCCAAGAGTTTGGGCTGGGCGTTGATGAGTCAGTCAGTCAGTCAGTCAGTCAGTCAGTCAGGACTTCTCTTTTTATTTATATAGATAGATATTCGCTAAGTCGAGGGTAGGTTGTTAATTGACACAATTCTTTGTACTGTGATATGCTACTCAGCTCAATAAACTGATTTACCAAAATCTAGTGTTTTAATGGACATAATACCTTCATTAATAATTTAATTCTTCTACTAATTGTTTGTTTGGATGCCTGTTATAAAAGGAAAGCAGGTTTCAGTTTTGATGACAGTGATATTTTTAAAAGAATAGTAATGTATTATGTCTTGTGACATGGACATATTGTCTTTTAATAACTGATAGAGTCTGCACTCTTTGAGCAGTAGCAAGAGCTAATAAGGTGACAAGCTTTTTACTTAATTTTTTAAATTAAAATTCAGATTATCCCCAATTAGACAGTGATTACTACTACACTACTATTGTAGGATCACAAGTATTCCCATACTTGTATAAAGCGGGTTGAATTCTTTAAAGACCCATGAGAAAACGCTTGATGTGATCATCCCTGTCAATTCATTCATTTAACAGAGAAGCGAAAGTATTGATCTAGCCTAATGTAACAAGCTGTAGCCAACATTATTTTGGTTTATGTATAATGTATTTCAGTGAGGTATTGTATTAGATCTGGTATTGAATCACACTGTGATTTTGGCAGAATAAGTACCAACTCTTTAAGTGAATGCATTTTGCAAAAGATGGTCGCTGCCGGAGTAAGCTGGTTGCTTTATGGGTGTTTGGTACTGAAAGGAGATTGTAATAAATTATTATTAGAATAGAATATGATTGGTTTTATAACCATCGTCATTTTTACCAAAGGATATCTGACAAGTCCACGGTGGGTACCTACACCTACTCATATTTCCTTGCCCCCCCCCCCCCTTTTTTTAATTTTTGAAGACAATTCGTAATTAAAGTCAATGGTATGAATGTGTATAAAAAAAATAGGAGCTCTATTTAAATGAGAAGGCATCTATCTGAAATGCATATGGGTCTCTATATCAAGTTCATGACACATATGCTTTACAATTTGAATTAACTCCGGTAGCTAGTAAATCATAATTGATAATTCCCACTCTGTGGCAATGTTAGTATGCCTTGATTCCTCATATGACAAGTTATATTTAGATTTTATGTAAGGCTATTAAATCATAAATGATAATTCCAACTCTGTGGCAATGTTAGTATGCCTTGGTTCCTCATCTGACAAGTTATATTTAGATTTTATGTAAGATGCTTGGAGATTAATACACCTAGCTTCACACCAAACCCATATCCTTCTACTACCATCATTTAGGTAAGACATTGAACACTACCCATCTTGTTAATGCAAGCAATGGCAGTAGTGTTGTCAATTCGAAGAAGAATATCACAATTATTTTTTGAATTTACAAAGCATTTTAAACCAGAAAATATTGCCCTTAACCTGGTTTATGTGATATATTTGCTCTGATTGTGACCACAGGCCTCCAACATTTTCACCATAGCAATGAGTATCCCAACCTGTCAGGTCTGTATAAACTTGTAAATCAAATTTTCTTCACTGCTATGCTTCTAAGTTTTGCTGATAAGCATGGTGTCATTGGTGGAGGAATAACATAATTATATTCCTTCTCCATTGAAAGTCAACGGTCAATTATTGGTCATGGTCAATGTGGCGAGGGGGGCTTAGGGGAGGCCTATGTCCAGCAGTGGACGTCTTTCGGCTGAAATGATGATGATGATGACCATTGAAAAAGTAAACCATAGGTAATGTCATGGATGCATCATAATTAATAAAATAATTGATTGATTGTCTGATAAAAAGATGGTTTGATTTCAGTAATGGTATTCCATTTCCATTTGTTTTGTATGTACTATGCCATATTATGATAAAGCTGGCCATGCTGCTACTAATGTGCCTAAAAACAAGGCAAAATTCTCTTATTTTAAATTTTAGAATTTAACATACCTACTCTTCATTGTATTTCTTTTTTTCAAAAGGTATGGTTGGTAGGTAGGCACAATGATTTGGAGTTAATCATGAATCCCAGTTTAGAACATTAACAAGGTACTAGGGTACTTTTGTCATAATTAATAAGGGTTCCTAGTTGACTACGGAACCCTAATAATAGCATATGAACTTTAACACACTAATTGTTGTTTTCATGTTTTGTAAACACTCCTTGTCAGGTTAAATATACCAAGTTCTCGTTTAAAAATGCACTCTAAAAGTCCCTACGTAATGTCCATAAAATTATATAATAAACTACCCGCATCAATAAAAAAAGAAGAAAAAATTCACATATTTTTAAAAAACCTTAGAAAATTTTTGATAAGTAAAAGTTACTACTCGGTGAACGAATACTTAGGTGATAGACTTATAAAGTCATAACTTAAGTAAGTACTCGAGACTTAAAATTATTATTTTATTTATTAATGACTACTACTCATCTCTCAATAAATACCTGTTTTATGTACTATGTTTTATACTATTAATATCTCAGAAAATGCCTACCTATATTTTACATATCAACAAATGCTTCCTCTCTCCTAACTCACTTTTGTTTGCTGTGCCCGACAGGGTCCATGTGATCTAATTTTAATTTTTACCACCTAAGTTTTTACATGTGGAATGCAATAAAGTATTGAGTATTGAGTATTGAGTAATATGCTTGGTCAATATATAAAATATCATTAATGTAGATTATGAATAAGTGGCCTAAATTTCTTGCATAAACAACCACAGGTATTAACAATTTGATGAACAAACTAGGTGCAGTACATAGTCCATATGGCAATGCTGTAAATTCATATAAGGTTCCATTGAATTCAAAACAAAGGAACTTTAAATCATAAATATGACTTCCTTAAGTCTATGCAACACACTTATTAATGATCAGCAATTATCCTTACTGCAGTGCTGACTTTTACATACTTGTTCAAAGGTTTTAGATTTAAAATTAACCTGTTTGCCATCAGGTTTTGAAACAAGGAAAATCTTTTGAGATGTATTCTCCCTTTGGATGACAACATGGTGTTATAGCTCTTAATTGTAAAAGGTGAACAATTATGAACAAAAGCTTCCTGCATATGTGTAATTTCACAATCAGGTAAATTATTTTTAGGACTGAGACATGAAAGGGACATGAAATCCTTAATCCACTGCAATATAATGGGGTCATTTGTTGATTACAACCAACAAACAAAATATGTACCTTGTTTATTTCCTGCTATTGTGGTAGACATCCCGGGTTCTCTCGGAACGCTGTGGGTTCAAGGATGTTCTGCGGTGTGATGGCTGTGGTCGAGTCTGTGGTCCATCTCATACCATCTCCTTGGTTGGTTGATGCTTTCAACTGTTGTGGTTGACTCTTTCTGTTTCCCATATATTTGTTACTTATGTTTTAAGCAGAAATTGCTGGCTTGGTGCAGTTTTCTTAATAGAATTTGAACTCTGTTGTATTAGGCATCTTATTTACCGCAATTCTTTGATAAATTGCCACCATTTAAAAATAGTTTTATGAGTAATTTCTATGAAATGCTTGTGCAGAGCCACTACAGACCTTGTTTTTAGTTTCTTAATGATAGAGTTCACACACCAACTTGTTGCTTCACCAAGTGATTTTAACATAGTTATTTTAACTAGTAGGCTTTTTATTATAAGAGACCTGATTTTGTCTATTATTGTAAGTGCTGTGCCCACCTGTCTTTGCTGGTAAGCGATACACTTATTTCTAGTTATTCCCATTTTAGAGATCACTAGCTTTACTTTGGTGATGATAAGGATTCAATATCTGGGATTTCAACAAAATGAGTGTCACGTTATTCATCAGGGCCTGATGTTTGACAAATTTCACACCTTTTAATGATTTTTTTCTCAAAAAATGATGAAAAAATACCTTACTTGGTCCCTTAAGGTTTCTCAATAGCATTTGACTTGCACTACACAGTATCTCGTACTGTCGCATATGCTGGTTTTGATCAAATCGGCATCACGTGCCGATATAATAGAAATCTGACATCCAAGTTGATATCTTGTAGTGTTTGTAAACACTGTATATTGTAAGGTTTCTCAACAGCATTAGAATAGCACTGAACAGTATCTCGTACTGTAAGCACATGCTGGTTTAGATCAAATTGGCAGCTCGTGCCGTTTGTCATCAAAGTAGATATCTCGTATCAAAGTTGATCTTCGTGTTTGGTAACTCGTACTAACACGGTAAACAGTATCTCGTACTGTAACCACATGTGGGGCTGGTCGGCATCGGCAACTCGTGCCGGTAACAGAAATCTGTTATAAACATCAAAGCTGATATCTCGTATCAAAGTTGATCTTCGTGTTTAAGTATCTCGTACCAACACGGTATATTATCCTCGACCATTGCTGTAGCCAGCCACGTTTTTTTTGACTTAGTTGCACCTAAAACAAAAAGCTTACCTTCGTTATCCGAAGTAATGACGAGCAAAGGGCTCCGGTCAAGTCCGGTCCCGGTCGACACTTTGCCGTTGATTTAAACTGAGGTTGCGTTTGGCACACCATCGGGACTCCGTATGTTGTGGAATTGTCTGTGGTACTTTTTAGAAGAAAATGGTTTTTTAAAAAGCTGTCATTATAGAAATATATAAAAGTATGAAACTCTACTATTTTTTTCTGTGATCTTTTTTCTTTACAAGTAAATCGTTGTAGTTAATAAAATAACTCCCGACCCAATTTGTATCATTTGGCGACCGTTTGTGTTAAGACTCGTTTAACAATGAGCAACGACAGCGATGGTTTCATGTCACCTATATTACTGTCAAGTGATAATATAATTGTTGAGAGAATTGTTCAATATTTTCACGTAAAATATCTTCATGCGGGATCACAAACGTTAATTAGTAAACTTCGTGAAAGATATTGGATTATAAGCATACGTCGTCTTGCCAAAAAGGTTGTGCGGCAATGTGTCGTTTGCAAGCGTTTCAGCAGCAAGAGTTGTTCAGTACCTTCCGCACCGTTGCCTATAGACAGGATACAATGTGGCAGTCCATTTGAGGCAACCGGTATAGACTTGGCTGGGCCACTGTATTTAAAGACGGGAGAAAAATGCTGGATCGTTTTATTCACATGCGCTACATACCGTGCAGTCCATTTAGACTTGTGTTCTTCACTGTCTACAGAAGACTTTATGCTAACGTTCCGCCGGTTTGTGGCAAGAAGAGGTTCCGTAAGGATAATATATACAGATAATGGAACGAATTTTCGCGGAGCAAGTTCAATACTTAAGAACATCAAATGGAATGAAATAGCACAGGAGACCTCTACGCAAAAGATTGAATGGCGTTTTATACCTCCGTCAGCGCCATGGTGGGGAGGATTCTGGGAACGAATGGTACGTACGGTTAAAGAAATGCTAAGGAGAGTGCTTGGTAGGGCAGCGCTTAAATATAATGAACTGTTGACTGTGTTGTGTGAAACCGAAGCAATGATTAATTCTCGGCCGCTAACCTATATAGCAGACACTACGGAAAATTTAGCTCCGTTGACTCCTTCAATGTTTTTACATGTAGGAAAAGAAGGGAAAGATGTCCTGGATATGGGTCATATTGATGGTCAGCTCTTGACTGGACGTTGGCGTTATATTAAAAGTTTATGTGGCGATCTGAAGCAGCGCTTTCGCAGTGAATACCTGGCTCTACTTACTCAGAAATCAACAGCTAATATTATTAATACAGTTGAAATCGGGGACATAGTTTTGATAGGGTCTGATGATGTAAAGAGGGTTAAATGGCCATTAGGTATTGTTGTTGAGACGTTACAAGGGGTGGATGGTCATAGGCGTGTAGCGCGAGTTAGAACCGCAAGAGGTGAGTTAATCAGGCCTCTGCAGCGCCTATTCCCTTTAGACGTTCGTCATAGGGATGTGCCAGCCACTGCACCTGCACAGCAGCTGCCCACTAAAATGCATGTTACTCGTTCCGGTCGGCTGGTGAAGCTGCCCACTAGGTATTTATTTTAACGATTTTATTTTACTTTATTATTCCCGATTAGTGTTTTAGTTTTATATAGATTTCTTCCGCTTTCTCGCGGGGCCGGAGGATGTTGTGGAATTGTCTGTGGTACTTTTTAGAAGAAAATGGTTTTTTAAAAAGCTGTCATTATAGAAATATATAAAAGTATGAAACTCTACTATTTTTTTCTGTGATCTTTTTTCTTTACAAGTAAATCGTTGTAGTTAATAAAATAACTCCCGACCCAATTTGTATCACCGTATTTTGTTTCGACGTCGTCAATCCAACTTATACAAGAGTATTTCCACATTTTTCCAATAAGTTTTTCTTCAGAAACCATTTTTACTTGCGATGCCGTTCAACGCGCGAAAAAGAAGTGTCAAATCTGTCTTGCCAATTCATAGAGAAAAAGTTTTGTTTTATTTTCTCTAAAACTGCGATGCCAAATACTAGCGAATTGGGAACTACACTGTAATCAATTATATTTCAGTTCATCATGAAATGAAATGATTATTAATTTGGATTTTTAAATTATTCATTTGGAGCTTTAATTTATTATTAATATTGACATTTTAAAATGTATTTATATATATATATTTATTTTTTTGACATTTTCAATTAATCTGACTTAGATTTTTTTTTTTTAATTTCTTGACATTTGTAATTAAATAATTCCTCCGTGATATCTGACATCACACATTTTTAAATAATATTAGGTAATTGTTGTAATCTATTTTCAAATTTTAATTATGCATGATTTTCAAACAACCTTAAATGTAAATTCGTAATATTTTAGCTAGATGCACACCATAATTTGTACGCCTCCTGGCATAACATAGCGCTCTGTTCACCAAACTCAAGATCTGTATTTTTACCTGTGTTAACAAATAAAAGTGATTTGATTTGATTTGTACACAGTCTCCTGCGTGAGCGTCCATGTTTCGGCACCATATGTCATTGTGGGCAGAACACACTGGTTATAGAGGCGGGACTTCAGACATAGCGGAACTTTGGCTGTTTTTAAAATGTCGTCTAATTTGCTAAACGCGGCCCACCCAAGCTGTATCCTTCGAGATATCTCCCTTTGTTGGTGTTCTTTGCCAAAGGAAAGAATATGACCGAGATAGACATACTGGTCAACTATCTCCAACTCTTCATTTCCAACTTTGACAGAAGAAATTGAACAGCTGTTGATATTTGCCATAATCATCGTCTTGGTCATATTCATCCTAAGTCCTACTTTGAAAGAGGCATCGTATAGGTCTTGAAGCATATTCTGAAGATCCTCGAAGTTTTCAGCGAAGAGAACGAGGTCATCTCAAATCTTAAATGCGACAGGTAAGCACCATTTATGTTAACACCACAACTGTCCCAATTTAGGCATTTCATAATGTCTTCAAGGACTGCTGTAAAAAGCTTTGGTGATATGGTGTCACCCTGTCGCACTCCCCGCTTGATCTGTACGGGTTTAGATAGAGTATGCATTCGAACCTGTAGAGTGGCCGAGGTGTACAGTTCACGCAGCACATCCACGTAGCGGGAGTCGATATGGCTAAAAATATATATAGCTAAAATAAAATAATGGGAAGCTGTGATACGACTATTTTTCAAACCCCACCAAATACAACATCCGAGTTTTTGTTGAAGAATTGCAATATGTCTATGAATACTTGGGCCAGTTAATCTCATTTCAGTCGAGACAAGATACGGAAGTCATTTGACGACAATGCCTGGATGAGCTACTGGTCCATGAAAGAGCTCATTAAAGGAAATCTTTTATTGTCACTCAAGAAAAAGTATGGACTTACGCATTTTTCCTACTTCGACCCCAGACTTGGTCTTTGACAAACATTTAATAGCGGAAGCTCATGGTTTGCAACTTTGCACCCGTGGTTTGCACGCCTGAATAGAATTGGAAACTTTTTTAAAAAATCGTTTATATAAGGTCCCATTAAAATAGGTGGACAAAATTTCAGGAATCATTCAGACCACCAAAATAAGGACGATGGTAAAAAAAAAAAATAAGAAAAACGCATTTAACTACCTACTCTTATAGTATGCGTTTGTTCTAGAGAACCGGCAATTTATTATTTTAAATAAAAAAAAAACCGGCCAAGTGCGAGTCGGACTCGCGCACCGAGGGTTCCGTACAAACCTGCAAGGTTTACAAAGTTCGTTCATTACGACAATCGAGTCATAACTATGGTATTTTTATTGCAAAATGAAATTCATAACATTACAATGGGGAAAGATGGAGGAGCATAAATTTAAGTAATAAGTTTATATTTATTAAAAAATATATATTTTGTAATGTAACTAAAAATTTAAGGTTTTCGGAATTTTTCCTTTATGTGTGCTATAAAACGTTGCTTCATGCCAAATTTCAAGATTCTAGGTCGACTGGAAGTACCCTTTAGGTTTTGATTCCCTTGCGAGTACTTGCGAGTTTCAAAATATGCAGCTTAAATTGCTGTTTCTTTTAATTGCGTTGACATAGAAGTTTGATTTTGTTACAGCTTAAAGGTATTATAGACCTGAGTATTTGGTATGAATTTCAATTTAATACCTCTACGCGTTTATGAGGAAATGGGTAGTAAGTTTAAAATTATTAAAAAAAAATATATTATGTGATGTAACTAAAAATTTATGGTTTTCGTAATTTTTCCTTTATCTATGCTATAAGACGTTGCTTCGTACCAAATTTCAAGATTCTGAGTTCACGGGAAGCACCCTGTAGGTTTTGATTCCCTTGCAAGTGTCGAAAATTTGCGGCATAAACGGCTGTATCTTTTGATTGCGTTGGCTTAGAAGTTTGATTTTTTCACAGCTTCAAGGGACAGTAGACCTGAGTAATTGATATAAATTTCAGCTTCATACCTCCACGCGTTCCTGAGAAAAAGGGTCTTGACAAACGGACGGACGGACAGACGGACAACAAAGTGATCCTATAAGGGTTCCGTTTTTTCCTTTTGAGGTACGGAACCCTAAAAATCACTTCATTTAATGTTTTTTTTGTTTAGATATCTTTGGTTAGACCTACTGAACGCTGTGTTAAAATTTGTCCACCTATTTTAATGGGACCATAATATAGTTACCATAGTTCAAACGTATTTCCCTCCCACCCCTTGTGTGTGACACAATTTCACTCTTCGCGCTGCTGCTGTAAACCCATGTTAGGCAATAAGATTATAGGTAAGATCTCGAATGTACGATCTATCAATTGAGTTGATTAGCTTCAATTGATCGACTTCCCTGGACGCGGATAAGACGTACGTCGTAGGTACAGTACGATCAAATTATCTTGACAGGTCTGAACATAGGCTCTGCGAACTTTTACGCATGTAAACTTGTGAAGAAAACTGTTATTGCCAGATAAACCTACACGATCAGAAAATATAATAATAATAATAATAATATTCCACGACTATCACACAACGCCATCTAGTCCCAAGCTAAGCAGAGCTTGTGTTATGGGTACTAGACAACTGATAAACATACTTATATATTTCTAAATACATACATATTATAGATAAATTACACCCAGACACAGAACAAATGATCGTGCTCATCACACAAACATTTGTCCTGGGTGGGAATCGAACCCACGACCTCCGGCATAGCAGTTAGGGTCACTAACCACTAGACCAACAGGCCATATTTAATATCTATTAAATACAGTGAGAAATACAAATAAAATAAATATCAAAACACTTTTAGACATTAGTTGTAACAAAATAACCTGCACGAAGTTCGGACCTGCCAAGATAATTTGATTGCACTGTACACACGGCTACACATCAAGCTATACAAAACCAGTTAATCTTGGCCTCACTTTACTAGATCTTTTCGCACAATGAACGATCAAATTATACTGGTTTTGTATAGCTTGATGTGTAGCCGTGTGTACTACATATCATAGAGTCTAGCGGTCGCAAGCATGACTGTTGAGCATGAGGTTCAAGGTTCGATTTCCGGGTCGGGCAAACTGTTATTGGGTTTTTATATCCCAAATTTCGTAATTTTAGAATTTAGTAGTTGCCATGTTGTCTGGATGTGTGCCCGGTGGATGGCAATGGCAACAGGGTCATCCTCAATTGCATGGGACTTCAACGTAACTGGCAAAATGTGGGTGTACTTTTAGGTACACCTATGGCTACAGGAATTACAGACGTGATGTTATGTGAAAACATAACTTTCTCCCTACTGCCTCCGTGGTCGAATGGTTTAGGTGACCCGGTGGTCGTGGGTTCGATTCCCACGGGATGCATACTTTACAAAGTTGTTTCCAGTTTGGTTAGGACATTGCAGGCCTGAATCACATGATTGTCTGATAAAAAGATGATTCTGTGCTTCGGAAAGCACGTATAAGCCGGTGGTCCCGGCCACCAAACGGCGGTCGTCAAACCATGTCAGGCCCTTGCGGTGGTTTAGAAACTCTGACACTAGGGTGTGTGGGGTCGTTAGACCTTACTGCCCACACGATAAGAAGAAGAAGATAACTTTCTCCCTTTTTTGAAGTCAGTTAAAAACACGAGACAAGATCATTATAGTTTTGTGGTTTTAGTCTATAAAAGCCTTATGAAGCCCCTAGACAGTTGCATTTACGAGAAAACACGAAAATGAAAGTCAGTACACCACATTTCAACCCGGCTTGGCCTTGACATCAAAATGTCTAGACTAAAACATGCTTTGGGGCTAAAAATAAGCATACAGCGAGCTCTTTAGGTATTTGTTGAATGCCTGGATTGTGTCTAGATTTATTGGTGCACACGTGACTAAAATTAAGTGGATTGAGTATCCGATATACTGCCAAGTAATAGGTCTTTTTTTTTTGCCGGGTGGAAAATCATCAAATAACCCCTCCCGCTCTTGGGCAGAGCGAAAGGGAATGTCAGACTTCTACTGACTAAAAACCACCCATGTTTCTTCTCAGCCCTAGTGCCGAGGCCGCGGTATCTCTTTCGAACAACCCGCAGCCTCGACGGGAAGTCATAGGTCGTGAGTTGGAATCCAAGATAGACCTCTGATTTTTCGGGTACATGTGCTTATTGTACAATTTACACTCGCTCCGGGGAAGGAAAATCATCGTGAGATGAGAACCTCCTCCTTTTGGGAAGTCGGTTAAAAACCAGCATGCCTGAGAGGTATTTCTTCATGATGGATCGATCGTAAATAGTCTCCTTCCAAGCAATACAAGACAAAGAAGTTGACCGACGCACCGAGAACGCCTGGAAGAGCTATTGGTCGATGAAGCTAATAAAGAAAGGAGCTCTCCCTCTCTCCCTTAAGAGAAAACATGTGCATTCTTCCTACCCTCACCTATAGAGCGCAGACATGTGAGCAGAGTCATTAACCAAGCATCAAAAGTCCACACTCGGGGGGATATGGAACTCGACACTGCGCTCCAAAACTCAAATTGCCGACGTAGGTCACACGGCTGCCAAGCTTAAATGGAACTGGGCTGGCCACATCTGCCGCATATGAGGAGCTAAGGGCTAAACTAACCACACAATGGGTCCCAAACAGCAGCAAACGACAACGCGGCAGGCCCAGAAGAACTAAATGGCGGGACGAACTCGACTCTTTTCGCAAGGATTGGCAGTTAACATCATTGGTTAAGGATAAGTGGAAAGAGGGAAGGTAGGCCTTTGCCCTGCAGTGGGACACAAATAGCTAGAAATAAATAGATCGTAAATAAATTGTTAAGTGCAGACAAACCGTCTTTCTTAGTACATATTTTGCTACTCGCACTACGGGAACTAGACAAAATGAAGAGATCCCGAAAGTGGTAGTACTTAGTATAGTAAGTAGACGAAAGTAAGTAAAAAAGTTCGTCATTTTTAACGAGCAAAACCAAATCGGGTGCTCTGCTTATATTGTATACAAATAGAATGCAATCAAGACGATTGTTTCACTAAAAACAATATTACTGGTAGTTAAGTATTCATTTTGCAATAATGACTTATGATATTAAAAACTACTGATAAACAGTATCTAATAAACGGAACAAGACTAAGAAGGCACAAAAACTATAAGATAAAATGAGACATCGTCATGGTCATAATAAGAAAACAATGACGTCACGGTTGACGATATCTTCAAAAATCATCATCTGCCTAGCCTTTTCCCAACTATGTTGGGGTCGGCTCCCAGTCTAACCGGATGCAGCTGAATAGGTACCAGTATTCTACATGCAGCGACTGCCTATCTGACCTTTACAACCCAGTTAGTATTTGGTTATACGATACCCCTTTTTTGGTGGGGTGGGAAATCCTGAAATGACTCCTACTGATTAGAGTGAGTGTCAGACTTCTACTGATTAAAAACCACCCTTCATCCTCAGCTCTTGTGCCGAGGCCGCGGTATCTCTTTCAAGGCACGGGGGGATCTTTATTTATTTATTTATTTATTTATTTATTTATTACATTTAGTACAGCAAAAGCCATTAATACTAAATTAACTAATCCTTTTATTCGGTCTTCTCGCAAAACCACAAGCATTCTAACATTATCGTCTTCCATTCATCAGCAAACAAATCCAATCCAGGGTTGGTCTCCACGAGCGCGTTGAGCATCGTTAGCATACGCGGTATAGGGGAGGTGGACCGAGCTACAGTGCGACAAAATGGGACATTAAATAATTTGTGCTTTCTAGAGCGATTATAATTATTTGGAACAAATAATTGACACAGCTGCGCATGTAAGTCTGAGGCGTCGGTGTGACCATGTATGATTTTATACGCTGTTGTTATTTGGTCAACAGCCCGCCTAACTTTAAGGGAATTAAAATTTAAACATCCTAAAAGGAATTTAGTAGGATACATATAGGGATAGTATCCAAACACTCGTTTGTAGAGGTACCTGAGAAAAGCTTTTTGCACCTTTTCCAGCATGAGCATATAGGTAACCTCGTGAGGATTCCACACACAAGCGCTAGTTTCAAGCTTGCACCGAACTAATGCGTTAAACAAAAGCCTAATAACTGCCTGGTTATTAAAACCTTGACAGTTACGTAAAACAAAACCTAAGCGTCGGAAAGATTCCTTAGCCAAACCTATAATGTGTGTATGGAACGTCAGTTTGCTATCAAACGTTACACCGAGGTCTTTGGCTGAGGATACTCTGGCTATAGACTCATTGTTCACTCCGTAGTCGTACTGTATAGGACTCCGCATGCGGCCAAAGCTCATAATTTGACATTTGGATGTGTTAAATTCCATTTTGTTGGTGGCAGCCCATTCACTCAAGGCATCGATATCACGCTGGAGAGCTATACAGTCAGACACGGAGCCAACAGTTGCATATATTTTCAGATCGTCGGCGTAAAGTAGACATTTTGCATGTTTTATAATTTGTGGCAGATCGTTCACCATAATTAAGAAGAGCAAGGGCCCTAAAATGGAACCCTGACTCACGCCTGATCGTGTATGATACGCATGTGAGTTGTATGAGCCAAGGCGAACAAATTGCTGACGGTCACGGAGATAGTCAGAAATCAGAAGAAGAAGACTGGGTGTAAATCCTATGGCACTTAACTTACGTAACAAGATGTCGTTATTAATTCTATCAAAGGCCTTACGGAAATCGAAGTACAGCACATCAACTTGCTGTCCGCGGTCCATTTGAGAAGAAATAAAATCAACTAATGTCAGCAAATTCGTGTTAACTGACTTTTTGTTGCGAAAACCATGTTGTTCATTGCACATATAAATATCCACTTGTCTTTGAATTTCTTTATATAAAATGTGTTCGAATACTTTAGCAGGGGCCGACAGTATAGCAATAGGCCTGTAGTCTTCAACTGATGATTTTACCCCTGTTTTCGGTATAGGCGTAACTCTAGATAGTTTCCATTGAGACGGATATTTACCAGTCATCATATCATCATCATCATCATCATTTCAGCCAAAAGACGTCCACTGCTGGACATAGGCCTCCCCCAGGCATTTTTGGGGGGGTTTGCCATAATCGCCACGCTTGGCAGGCGGGTTGGCGATCGCAGTATGGTTGTTACAAAGACACAGAGAACGCTGCTGCCCATTCTCTGGTGAGTCCCTTAGTCGCCTCTTACGACACCCACGGGAAGATATGGGATGGTGCTATTCTTTACGTCCGACACCACACGGAACCCGGAATTTACCAGTGCTTAGTGATAAATTAAATATATGACATAGAGGTTTGGCTATGGAAGCTTTAGACTGTTTAAGGATATTGGCTGGAATATTATCCGGGCCTACAGAACTACTGAGTTTTAATTTACCGATACCACGTTCTACATCATTAATAGAAAATGGTGCTAAACTGATGGAGTTACTATTGCTGCAGGTATCAAGAGTACATATTTGTGAGACATTTAAATCAGGTGTTTCAGGTAAGAAAACACTGGCAAAGAAATCAGCAAAAGCATTAGCCGCATCGATACCCGAGAGTGATTGACCCTGATAGTTGATTGTAGGTTCAAATCCTTCTTTGCATCGAAGGGTGGATATGTGTTGCCAAAACTGTCGCGGGTTGTTTTTTATATTACGCTCTACATGATGTAAATATGAATTGTATGCAATATTAATGCGGTGCTTAAGGTTTGCGTTTAAATCAGAAAATGCCTTGTATTCCTTAAAACAAGAGGACTTTTTCCAAGCATGATGTAGTTTTGTTTTACGTCGAAGATCCGCAATTATATCACGGGTGTACCAAACAGGATAGCGTTTGCGACTGGCACTATTACGTAGTTTTTTTGGCATACAGTCGTTAAAAATATTATAAATAATTTCATAAAAAGTATTCGTGCAAAAAGTAATATCAGTTGACTCTACTACGGTACTCCAAGATTCCTCATTAAGTAGATTATAAAGACGTTCATAATCGCACTTTTTAAAATTCCAGTCCTTAGACACATCACTATTACTAACGGGCATAGGACGAACATGTGAAGCTGTGTCAAACTTTAAAGTTATATCTAAGGGCGGGTGGTAATTATCAGGTGGTAATGATCAGGTTTATAATACCCCCGTGCCTCGGAAAGCACGTTAAGCCGTTGGTCCTGCGCCTGATCTCTCTCCGGTCGTGTCGGATTGCCGTCCCATCGGACTATGAGAGAAATGGGAACAGAGAGTGCACCTGTGCCTGCGCACACACTTGTGCACTATAATATCTCCCGCGCAGATGGCTAATCTCCGCTGAGATTGGCCGCCGTGGCTGAAAAACGGTCAGGAGGACTATTATCTCTTTCAAACAACCCGAAGCCCCGACGGGATCCTATACCCCTTGGGCCACTGACTACTGGTCAGGTTGTTAGCCGTTGTCAGACTTTTGAGCCACTGACCACCTGTAACGACTGCCAAATATCTACAATAGGCAGCCGTGACCACCGGCTTAACGTACTTTCCGAGACACGGAGTGTTTGCGATTTAGAATAGCTATACCGGTACACGGATCCCACAAATACCTGTATCCAGTAAGATTGAGAATGGTCATTCCCAAGACGCTCGGGACCAGTCAATACGACACTTGGGGGAGGCCTATGTCCAGCTGTGAACGTCTTTCGGCAGAAATGATGATAAGGATTCCCAAAATTATCAGGATTAAAATGTATCATGCGGGATTGCATTCCCTTAGTTACCATCTATCTATCTATATCTATATAAATAAAAAGAGAAGTCCTGACTGACTGACTGACTCATCAACGCCCAGCCCACACCCTTGGACCTAGAAAGCTGAAATTTTGCACAGAGGTTCCCTTTATAATGTAGACAAGGAATAAGGAAGGATTTTTCGAAATTCAAACCCTAAGGGAGTTAAATAGGGGATGAAAGTTTGTATGGAAAATCGTCATTTTTACGCGGGCGAAGCCGCTGGCAAAAGCTAGTATTTAATAAACGGGCACCCATCTACGGTTCGACCTCGGCAAGCACTGCACAAGCACCTTGAATATAAATCCTGCTGTTATTATTTAGACAAAAGCTCGTAAACCTTACTTCAGCTAACAATCTTAATACAACTAAAAGCTATGTAAGCGAAAGTGCTAAGAAAAGCGAGTTTTTATGACGGACGTGATCCATTGACGTTTTCCTGCGTAGCCATAAAACGTTACCCTTGAGAATGCCGCAATGGAATACTAAGAAGATGTTAGCTAGTGGAAAAGGCCACGACTTAGGTTTGGAGTCGAAGCTAAGCTAGCACATTTATTCTTTGACTAGCTTTAGCCAGCGGCTTCGCCCGCGTAAAAATGACGATTTTCCATACAAACTTTCATCCCCTATTTAACTCCCATAGGGGTTGAATTTCGAAAAATCCTTCCTTATTCCTTGTCTACATTATAAAGGGAACCTCTGTGCAAAATTTCAGTTTTCTAGGTCCAAGGGTTTGGGCTGGGCGTTAATGAGTCAGTCAGTCAGTCAGGACTTCTCTTTTTAACCGACTTCAAAAAAAGGAGGAGGTTATCAATTCGACTGTATTTTTTTTTTTTTTTTATGTTTGTTCGCTCATAACTTGCGACTGGGTGAACTGATTTTCATGATTCTTTTTTCATTTGAAAGCTGGTGCTTCCCGTGTGGTCCCATTGTCACCATTTCAATATCTGATGATGGGATCTTGTAGAAATCGAGGGAACTCTTCAATAAATAACAGCAGATTAACCGCGATTGTTGCTATAGCATATCTAAGCATTGTTTACGCCATCACACAACATAATATCACGCCTGTACTCACTACAAAGGTTGGTGAACATATTCTGATGAAGTACTTCGGAGATAGACAACGGAACTCCTCAATAAATGATAGCAAATGGACTGGGATTGCTGAAATCTCATGTCTGTCTATTGTTTACACCAGTTCATAACATAACATCAACAAACGCTTACATACAAAAGTGATTTTTTACGACAAACGTATTCCATTGGCGTTTTTCTCTGCAGTCATAAAATACTAACCTTGAGAATACCGCATTGGAGCACTAAGGACTAACATTAGGCTTTTACCTGCAGTGTTTTATCGTACTAACTTTTTTATGATACATTTAATTTCGACCTCCATGCGAATTGCTATTTACTATTGACGAAATGCAATTCGCTTGCATTTCGTAAATAGTAAATGTTTTAAAAAAAAAAGTTTAATAGGAACCTAGATAAATATCGTCTGTATCCGAATAACATAATTTTAAGTTGGTATTATGTTCGTATCGCGAATGATTTTGGTATTACGTTTGTATGGAGAAATGTTCGTTCACCGTCCCCTTAAGTATATTATATCCAGTTCTATAGATGTAAGCGCTACTTATGAACATGAGGTCTTGCTCTTGGGTCCGATTCCTAGCAAAGTTTTGTTGGGTTTTTCTATCACGATTTTTTTTGTATCAGCCAGGGAAACTGGATTTGTGCCCGGATGATAGTAAAAGGCTCCCCACCCTATTACATGGGACTTAAATATTACTAGCAAAATGTCAAAGGTATACCTATATAGTTACAGAGCTACCTTACCCTTCGAGGATTATAGGCGTAGTGTTATATTTATATTTGCCTTATTAAATACCATTGAAGAGACATTTATCAACAAGTTATGGCATAAGACTTTAGGAACAATAGGTAAGTAATTTAATGTTCAGTAAATAAATAGTGTTTGTGTCTAGGAAATATATATTTACAAGCTATGCCCCGCGTCCTTTTTCCGCATAAAATTATTATGAAAATATTACTGTCCTCTTTGAATCGGGTTTTTTACCCGACTGTGGCGAAGCCCAAAAGGAGGGTTATTAACAATATCAATATTAATTTTTTTGCACGGAATCATAATCTTTTTTTCTCATTATATAAAAGTACGCGCCTGTAGCCCATACCTGCCTCCGTGCCTGCGTGGTTGAGTTGTTCAGGCGTTTGCCTTGTGCAGTTGTGACCCGGTGGTCGTGGGTTCGATTCCCACGGGAAGCATAAGTACTTTATAAAGTTGTTTCCAGTTTGGCTAGGACATAACAGGCTTGAATCACCTGATTGTCCGATAAAAAGATTCCGTGCTTCGGAAGGCACGTATAAGCCGATGGTCAACCGCCAAATGGTGGTCGTCAAACCATGTCAGAGGCCCTTGAGGCGGTTTAGAAACTCTGACACTAGGGTGTGTGGGTTCGTTAGACCTTACTGCCCTGGCGGCACTACACCAACTGCCTCGTTGGTCTAGTGGTCGCAAGCGCGACTGCAGAGCGTGAGGTCCTGGGTTCGATTCCCGGGTCGGCCAAAAAGTGCTATTGGGTTTTTCATTAGAAATTTCCCAGTAGTAGCCCGGAGTTTGGAAGTTGGTGGCATAATACCCCCGTGCCTCGGAAATCACGTTAAGCCGTTGGTCCTGCGCCTGATCTCTCTCCGGTCGTGTCGGATTGCCATCCCTGAGGACTATGAGAGAAAAGGGAACAGAGAGTGCACTTGTGCCTGCGCACACACTTGTGCACTATAATATCTCCCGCGCAGATGCCTAATCTCCGCTGGGATTGGCCGCCGTGGCCGAAAAACGGTCAGGAGGACTATTACTACCCTGGCGGGCACGCGTCTTGCTATGCCACGCCAGGAATAATTTTTGGGGCTGCGTACCAGGAGGAATCTTCAATCCAAAGACGGTTTGGATGCACACTATTTATTGTACAGCTTTGGGTACACAACCGTTGATACAATTACAATATTTCTTATATACTTTGATAATTAAATAATCGAGAGGGAAAAAATCGTGACCGCGCAGGTTCGTTCTTAGCTGGTAAGGGAAGAGAGAAAAAGTGTGGTGTTGCCACTACAAAAATATTACAACATTATTGCCAAGTAATGATACTTCAATTTTACTAGAAAAATATTTTTATGTTGTTGCCAACAGCCCACACTGACTAACCTTCACACTAAGTAAGCGTTAAAATTCATAAAATGATCACTAACGTAGTTCATCATCATTCTCCTGCCCTTATCCCAATTCATTTGTGGTCGGCGCAACATATATGTCTTCTTCTCCCATACTTCTCTATTTCTCGTCATGTCAGCAGTCACCTCCTTTCTAGCCATATCATCCTTCACACAGTCCATCCATCGTTTCTTTGGTCTTCCTCTACTCTTATAGCCACAGACGCAGTTAATATTATGACTTTCAGTTTTTAGCCTTTCTACGAGTTGTTATCTACACTGGTACCTCTAGGTCACAGGAACATTTTTAAACTATCAAATAAATCCTAGCACCGAAATGAATATGTTGAAAAAAAAATTTAAAACCAAGCCTTACTACTTATTATTTCGTAGCAGCTGATTTTGCTTTTTCTGAGAAAATTTACCATTGCAATGTATATTTTTTTAACATCATCAGAAAGTAGAGATTTTAACGAGCAGAACGCCTACCGACTTTTTAAAAAAAGCTGTTATTTTGACGGGTCAATTTTCGATTGAAAATATGGGTAATTTTTCGATATTATGTCAATAATAAGGTGAAAAATAAAAAAAAATAATCAAAAAAATTACAGTGTGTTTGGGAATAAAGAGGTAACTTTTCACCTTTCGTAAAAAAAAAGTTGTAAAAGATAAAAATTAAAAACCATAAACTTGGTTATTTGAATTTTTCACATAAAGTGTAAATCCAAAATTGTAGATCTTTTTATTACCGGAGGGTTTTCCACCTTAAGGTGGAAAACCCCCACTTCCCGACCTCAGATCGACCGTAATTTATTTTTCCATTAATTTTTGTTATAATCTCTACCATTTCCATTGGGTTTCATCCTACTATAATTTTCTTTACTTTTTTACCTTTTTAAAGCACTGGTCTAAATACCTTTTACAAAAAAAAAGTTGGTTTACTAATCTTAGGAATAATTTGCACCGAATAACGTGTGGAAATAAAATGTAACGAACGAATTTGGCAAAGACATTTAGGTAGGTTATTCTCGTATCGTCGGCACCACCCTGTATAATTATCCTATTAAGATTCTACTGAAGTGTCCATTTTAGTCCCCCTAGGTTGTAAAACATATATATTTTTGCCACATCCCACTTAAATTGCCGAACACATACACCGTTTATATATGGCTTCCATGTCTCACAAAGCTATTATCCGCTGTGAATTTGTCAAGGTTGCTTGTTTTACGTAATACCAGCAAAAAAGAGCGTTGAACCGCGACGTCCGGTCAAATGAGAGACTTCCATATTGTCATTGTGTAAGGTTTTTAAGGTTGCACAAGCCAGTCATTCTTCCATACAAACGTAGTATGGTGATTACTCCTCTGGTTGACGGTGTAGGTTCAAAATTAAAAATTGTATCAACTGGTCTTGTCATTATCTAGGCCTCTAAGGAAGCAGAATTGGAAAAAAAAATTGGTTTGGAAGATATGAGCGTCGAAACTTTCATATTTTAGCACTAATTTTAACCATCTTTGGGCGTAAATAAGTTACGTATATAGTACGAAAATGAAAAAAGTGAAACCATAAAGGCATAGATTAGTTAATAAAGAATTCAAATAATTTTATTTTGAACAGATACATTCAATGGATTTTTCATGGTATCCATACTACCAAAGGTCTGCATAGAAACAATCGCGCGGCCGTTTTAGTTGTGTCTCTTTCGCTCTATGCATTTCGCTCGTGATGTCGGATGAAATAGCATGCATTTTAGCCCCGCCCACCAACTAGTTCGTGCCGTTGGCTTGTTTACCCTTAAGGTTCCGTAACCATCATCTACCCAGCCTTTTCCCAACTATGTTGGGGTCGGCTTCCAGTCTAACCGGATGCAGCTGAGTACCAGTATTTTACATGGAGCCTGTCTGATTTCTACAACCCAGAATAACCCCAACATAGTTGGAAAAAGACTAAACAGATAAAGATGGTTTTTATGGGTTCCATACCCGAAGAGTAAGAGTAACCAACGGAACCGGAGATACCTCCGCTGTCCGTCCGTCCGTCCGTCTATCTGTCCGGGCTGTATCTCATGCATGATCCGCAAAAGAGTAGACGCGGATGAAATTTTATATATTATAGACTTCAGAGTTGTCTTTGCCTCCCCAGGATGATACACAATATGTTAGAAGCGATTGACAAAGAGCATAGTATATCTATGGTATATCTGCTTCAGCAACTTGAAATCCGCTATGTGCCTGAGGTTTTTAAAAATATAGATGAGCTTACGTATTCTTCCGCATAACAGCCTAACGTGTTCCTTAAAATTGAGATTGCTGTTTATATTAACTCCTAGATATTTCACTGTATGCACGGCTTCCAGTAAGGGACACTTGCAATTTTGTCCAGAGTGGCACTCGTGCGATATGATATTTCGCGTGATGCCATCTCCAGTAACTTTTTTTATGCTAAAGCAGACGTACTTGGTCTTGTCCACATTTAATGTAAAAATATTACTCTGAAACCACTTTCCCACGATATCAAAGCCCCGCTGTGCAGCACCGAAAGCCTCTTCCCATGTATTGGCAGCAAAAGTAAGGGCAGTATCGTCCGCAAAAGAAATGATTTCACCATTGGTGAGGTCAAGACTCGTGAGACCATTATTTATATACACAAGGAACAAACTGGGTCCCAGTATGCTACCCTGTGTGATCTGAAGGTGAAAGCTTTTAAAATTCCCAACACGAACATACTGAGATCGGCCTGATAAGTAACTAGCAAAAAGTTGTAGCTGAATTCCTCTAATTCCCAACTTTTCGAGTTTATCCAGTAAGAGGGTTAGTAGTTTTTACCCGACTACGGCAAAGCCAAAGGAGGGTTATGATTTTGACTGGCTATGTATGTATGTATGCATGTATGTATGTTTGTATGTATGTATGTGTGTATGAGGTATCGTTAGAACCGTCTTAATTTTCCGCTGAACATAGGCTACGAGACGTGTCACAAAAAGCGATTTGGCGCCCTCTAGCGGACAAAAATTAAGGCTTAAAAAATAAAAATGGAGATAAATACGCCGTGTTTGGTATCATTTGAAAGGGCCTCACTTGTACATTTCCAAAATATTGTTCAAATTTAAAGTCAAGAGTAAAAAAAAAAATTAACACCAAAATTGTTTAAATAAAAAAAAGTAAAAAACTAAAACCCGACTACGACAAAAAAAAACGACGCTGAAAAAGTATGAAACAAGATTTTCAGGATAGAACAAAAAGAAAAGCCGTAGTCACACGTTATAGGTACCGACCTAAACACTTTAATAATAATAATATAAAAGTTTATTTCAGATCATACAATCCATAAATCAATACAAAACAGAATAGATTAGCCCGCCCACACATACAAAATTTTACAAAAACAATAAATTCAATTAAAAACAGACAACATTCACAAAATTATAAACCACACAATAGAAATTAAAATAGAAAATAATTACATATAGAAAATTAAATAACAAAAGTCATAATTAATATATTAATGATCATCATGTCAAATAGTCAATAAAATTAGAAATTGCACACATTATCTAAATCACAAAACAAAGCAATAGCACGTCAGTATCGTCCGGTAGTTATACACATCCACTTATGTTGGATCGGACAGTCAGTGCGAGAAGCAATCATCCTGAGGATGCCATTGCTGCTGTCTCTCACTCGTCGTAATAACGAAGCAACCCTTTTCCGAACTGTAGCTGGATAGCCATCCGTTCGAGCTTCGGCAAACATAAGCGACGCACTGCAATAGGGAGGCAGCCGCAACAGCATCCTAAAGATGTTGTTGTATTGAACGCGCAGAACACTGGCAGCCCGACGGGTATGATTTACCCATAGACTGCTCGCGAAAAAGATTGACAGTAAGCTTTAAACAAGGTTATCTTAACTGGAATAGAGCAGCGAGCGAATCTACGGGCAACCATGTTCCCTCGAACCGCCAATGCTCTGCGCTCCCGCTCCAGATCCTCGTCATCGGACAGATTCTCTGTCACAATGTGACCCAGGTACCTAAAACTGGTCACTCTCTGCAGTTCCTCACCATACAATTTAATTGGAGGAACACACACTGGCACGGAAACACTGACTTTCGCCTTGAAAAGCAGAACTTTGCTTTTGGGAATATTATAGGTCAGTCCATGATCCCCCGCATAAATGTCACAAATAGCTAACAGCTTTCGTACAGAACCAACCGATGGTCCCAGCAGCACCATATCGTCCGCGTAGCTAATGTTATTGACACATACGCTATCAATATGACAACCGGTATGAGTGCTGCTAAGCTCACCGATAAGGTCATTCACGTACAGGTTGAATAACAAAGGAGAGGTCAGTCCCCCCTGCCTCACGCCGCACTCCATGCCATAAGGCTCGGATAAGGCACCAGCCCATCTCACCTGGTTCCGCTGACGGTGATACCAGTCTTGCAAACCGCAACCTTTTTTCTTCTTTAATACCGTGTGACTACGGCTTTTCTTTTTGTTCTATCCTGAAAATCTTGTTTCATACTTTTTCAGCGTCGTTTTTTTTTGTCGTAAGTAGTCGGGTTTTAGCTTTTTACTTTTTTTTGTAGTTAAGACAGACAGACGCGTAGGAGGACTTTGTTTTATAATATGTAGTGATAGTGATAGTGATATATAGTGATTGACCTACCCTAACATTTGTTGTTTACAGTACAACAAAAAATCTATAACCGGTTCAGTAAGCTTTTTTACCAATTTCGTTACATATATTAATTCTGTTTAGCTTGATATTATTTATAACTTTCGTTGATGTGATAATATTGTGCAATCTATTTTATCACTACATAAGATTATTATAAAACTAAGGCCTCCGCCGCGTCTGTCTGTCTGTTCGCGATAAACTCAAAAACTACTGCACCGAGTTTCATGCTGTTTTCACCAATAGATAGAGTGGTTCTCGAGGAAGGTTTTAGTATATAATTTGACGCGGCCAAAACCTCGGGAATCAGCTAGTAGAATCTATTTTTTTGAGATAGTCAGAGCGAAGTCGATTCCCACGGGAAGCATACTTTGTGAAGTTGTTTCCAGTTTGGTTAGGACATTGCAGGCTTGAATCACCTGATTGTCTGATAAAAAGATGGTTCCGTGCTTCGGAAGGCACGTATAAGCCGGTGGTCCCGGTCGACAAATGGTGGTCGTCAAACCATGTCAGAGGCCCTTGCGGCGGTTTAGAAACTTTGACACTAGGGTGTGTAGGGACGTTAGACCTTACTGCCCACACTATAAGAAGAAGTAAGCAAGCAGATTAAACTGCTGAGCACATTGATATAATAAAACCCTAGATGCACAGTCTCGAACAAAACAAACAGTCGAAGTTGTCGCCAAACACTCACCAAATACACGCACTACTACATGTAGTTATCGTCACTATAAACATATTTTTTTTGGCAAATTCAACCTTACGCAGATTCCTTTTACAATCCAGTTATAAAAAGCAATATAAAAAGTATTTTGTACGACCGTGCAGAGACGCGAGCAACGCGAGACTATTTGAAATGAGTTCATAGTGAACTCATTTTAAGCGGACGGTTTTGAGACGCGGAGTGTGTATCTTGGGTTTTATTATATCAATGGCTGAGCAAGACCTCTTGTCTTGGTTTCAATTCACGGGTCAGTATTTTTTTTTTTCCCTCAGGAATTTCTCGATAGCAACCACGAGGTCCCTGGTGGTATTACATAGTACTATCTGTACCAAACATCGTGAGGAAACCGGCATGTCTTAGAACCAAAAAATTCGAAGACATGTGCCATCTACCAACCCGCACTGGGCCCGTGTGGTAGATTATAGCCCATCCCTCTCCTAGAGAGGAGGCTTGAGTCCCTGCAGTGGGAACATTACAGGCTGATGATGATGATGATTAGGTACCTACACCTCTGCCGAACCCTTCGGGGATTACAAGCGTAATGTTATGTTAAGAATCTAATGCAATCATAAGATGTCCGGTCTTTTTAACTGACGAAAAAAAAGAAGGAGGTTCTCAATTCGACATTTATATTTTGTCTAGGCAATAGTTTCACGAAAAATTAAAAAATACTATGAAATATCAAAAATTTTGCCCCACATGTAACTTTTCCTAAATTACCCGAGGCTGATAAAATTTTCGTTTTTCCTAAATCATATTGATATTAGTATTTACAATCGGTTTCCCCATATTCTGCTATTTTTCTATAATCCTAGAAACCTGCTCAACTCTATTTTCAGCAAAAGTTGAGGACTATCAAAGACCTACTAAATACTACATAAGAAAAAAACAAACTCTTCCATCAACAAGATAAGAAAACCTACAAACTTAATAACACATATAGAGTGTCAATTTAAGGTCCACAATCACACACACAAAACTACCATTTTACCCCACTAAAAACTTCAATTTTCATTCACAATACCACACAATTTTGCACCTTATTTACCCCAAAAACTAACACGAGTTTTCCACTACATGATATCATGTAACTTCGCGATGTATTATATTCATATTTTTTTATAAAAAACGGTACAGCGGAGGCGTGTGGCTATCGCGACGTTCGCGCGTCGACTGTTTTATTTTATCTTTGAGCCTTATTTACACGATGATGTACATATTGTACGTGTAGTATATAGGGTATGTGTTTGTGGAGTTTCGTTGTTATGGTTGTATAGAGCCTTTTAGGATACATAATATAACATCACGCCTATAATTCCTGGTTGGTTACATATTATGTATTTCGGGCGCTACTTCTTCTTCTTAGCGTGTCGATGACAATTTAAATTGAGTCGGCCCAAAATTTGGCGACGAGTTTGGCACTTTCAGTGGCCTCCATCAGCTCCTGTGGAGTGCAAGTAACGGGACAGGCTGGACACGATATCAGGTGCCCCATAGTTTGTGGGGCAAGACCACATTTACACTCCAGGGCAGAGTCATCTATGAACAGGGTTG
Source organism: Diarsia dahlii (assembly GCA_949775195.1). Taxonomy (NCBI): domain Eukaryota; kingdom Metazoa; phylum Arthropoda; class Insecta; order Lepidoptera; family Noctuidae; genus Diarsia; species Diarsia dahlii. The sequence continues at coordinate 11,150,722 of OX459217.1, read as the reverse complement.
GCATGTTTAAAACAAGTTGTTTAAAACATGCGTTTTAAACAGTGTTTAAAACAGTTTCAAATAAAACATAGTATTTTTATTAGGTGTTTGAAAACATTGTTTAATTGCAAAAATAAATGAATACTAAGTAGTTTTTTTTTTTCCTTATTTCCTTTATTTAATCAACCTTAAACAATTTTTATAAAATAATTAAAGTGGCTTTTTAACTTGACATTTAAACAGTTTTTAATATTTAAAATTCTTAATCAAGAAATATTTAACAATTTTTATTATAAAACGACCACGTACAATTATATTGGTTCGTTAGCAGATTAGACAACATTTATTATTTTTTATTTAGGTATTTAAAAACTGACAAGTTTTGCAGCTTTCTCGTTACCAGGTTTGTTTCGTACATCCGTTTGAATAAATCCAAAGGTTTTTGTGTTATTGTGAAATGAAAAATCAGAAAGAAAGTCCGCTCTATTCTCCATTGGTAAAGTCCCCCGCGGAATTCCCAGAACTTCCGTAATTCGTGAACGTGATTATTTAAAATATGTTTTATGTATTCCCCTTATTTTAAGAGAAATTTTGGAGATTTCCCTACTAAAAATGAACGTAGGAACATACAGAATGATTTGAATTATGATAAATTTTTGTCATGCAGTTTTTAAAATAGTATATATGTGAAATATATCAGGCTTAATCAATTAAAAATGGATGATAACTAACTTAGGAAAAAAAACAAAAAAAACACCTGTTTAAAAAATTTTAAACTGTTTGTTTTATAAAATGTAAAAAAAACTGTTTTTTTTCCAACCCTGTCTATGAATCTCCACCTGAACAGGTTTTCCTTGCTTCGGCCTACCTGTGTCCGGAGTCTATTTAGAGACTTCCAGGTTAGCCATGGCAACTCGTGTCCAGGCGGAAGATTTCCAAGAGGTCCAGGCGGGCGCTACTAAACTAAACTGTAATAACAGCCGCTCTTACTGGCCTAGCTTGGTTTTTGGATTGATGACCACCTATTACATACCGAGTTTACCACGTAAAGCCGTTTGTCCCGGCTGTCATTTTTAGATTTTTGACAGTCGTTATAGGTGTCAGTTGCCTGAAAGTATGACAACCAGTCTCGCCACAGGGGTATCCTATTAAATAGTACTAAGTAGGTTCTGGAGGTCAGGTAGGCAGTCGCTCCCTGTACTCAGCTGCATACGGATAGGCTGGGAGCCTACCCCAACATAGTTGGGAAGACTAGGCAGGTGATGATCTTATTAGACAAACCCATTCCTTGTCATAAACTTGGCACAAATTCAGACTAGAACTGAGAAAATCCTGACGGAAAAACCGATAGTTTAGTTCGTTTTCACTTACTTTAGATTAGTTGCATCGATATATAAGTAGGTACTAACGTATTATAGAAGCTACGTCAAATAACTGAATTGTCCTATTTCGTAATTTGAATCTTTAGTTCGCTGCAGCGCTAAAATAATAACAATTCGTCTAAACATGTAAATGATGATGTAAATATAAATAATAATAAATAAATAATATAATATAATTTAATAAACCATGTAAATCACGGCACTTACGCGTTTTCTTCGGCGACGGAGCGGCGCGATCGCCGCAGTTGAACGAGACAAAGTAGGAATTTACGGTGTCTTCTCTAGTACGTTAGTACTTATATCTCGATGATTAGTTGTTATAGTCTAAACTCTAAAGTAAGTAGTACAATAACCAAGGATCTCTATCTTTCTCCTTCCAAACTTTTCTATCACGTGCGATTTCTGGCCATGTTAGCCCCGTAAACATGATCAGATCGTCACGCCACCTTCGCCGCGGTCGACCTCAACGGCGCTGTCCTGCCTCAGGCGTTCAGTGAGTGACGATCTTTGCCAATCTCTCCGGGTGCATCCGTGCTATGTGGCCTGCCCACTCCCGCTTCAGCCTGGCTGTTTTTTCTCCGACATCAGCTATTTGAGACTTAAACGATAACTGGGGATATATGAGTGTAATATTTGGTAAGGGCATACATAAAAAAAAATCCAAACAAGTTGAAAAATAACAGCTAAAAATAGATAGATAGATTACCATGATATTAACAATATTGGTATTATTAAAGATTGAGAGAAAAATAGTCACATTTTTAATACAGTGCATTATTGGCTTTCAGCATATTTGCATAGATAAAATTAATGACCTATTTCTGAGTACCCTTATCAAAGCTTCAGATCTAAAAAGACACTAAAAACATACTAGTTTAAGTGTTAAAAACCTGTTTATTTTGCAATACGACATTAAAATTTTGATCATTTTAGTTTACAACTTAAATAAATAGAAATGTTTTAAAGATATTTTTTGTTCTGAGAACACCTGTCGCGAAATTATGGTGCAATTTGTAATCAAGTGGAAATACAATGTATTTATATGGAAAAACTGGTTCGTTTTTTTCTAAATCTATATAAATAATAAAAAGAGAAGTCCTGACTGACTGACTGACTCATCAACGCCCAGCCCAAACCCTTGGACCTAAAAAGCAGAAATTTTGCACAGAGGTTCCCTTTATAATGTAGACAAGGAATAAGGAAGGATTTTTCGAAATTCAACCCCTAAGGGAGTTAAATAGGGGATGAAAGTTTGTATGGAAAGTCGGTTTTTTCACGCGGGCGAAGCCGCTGGCAAAAGCTAGTACCTAATAAGAAATGTCTGGCCCATCAGTCTAAAATTCATCATCTTCCTGGCCTTATCCCATGTTATTTGGGGTCGGCGCAACACGTTTTTCTCATTCTGCCCTGTCAGTCGTAATGCTATCATTTATTCCTTTTTTTTTCATATGACTCCTCACACACTTCATCCATCTTTTCTTTGGTCTGCCTCTCCCTCTCCATCCATCCACATTTATCATCATCAGCCTATAATTGTTCCCACTGCAGGGACTCAGGCCTCCTCTCTAGGAGAGGGATGGGCTATAATCCACCACGCGGGCCCAGTGCGGATTGGTAGATGTCGCATAATATCTTCGAATTTTTGGTTCTAAGACATGCCGGTTTCCTCACGATGTTTTCCTTCACCGTTTTGAGAGCAGTGGTGATGAAATAAATTACACACCCACACACATTTATATTCATCACTTATTTTAGTCACATGCGATTCATCCCTCCTCATCACATGCCCATTCCACGACGGTCGATTCCCTTACCATCAGTCCAAGATTCAGAAGATCATTCAACCTAGCAGTCTTTTATTGGGACAAGCCCGCCACACTATTCCTAAACCACTGTAACTCTTAAAAGCCAGAATCAACAGTGGCGAAACATAGTCGTTTCAGAGACCTGACAAAACAATCTAAAAATTCCAAACAGATATTTCAATTCTATTTATTTGTATTATTAATGACTGTAATACCTTGTGGTGTTAAGTTCGCTTATACGAGTATACCGCAACTGTACATAAAGTTTAAATAAAATAATAAATACAGTCCTAGATCCAAGATCTCAAGGTTATCAAAAAGTTTAGTGGAACGACTCAGATGACACAATCACCCCAGTTTCGTAATCTCGCTGCACTTCTTAATGACATTTTTTTTCTTTGTTAATAATTATGTAGGTACATTAAAGATAGTGTGTGCAAGAGAGCTGGGGATCTAAAATGGCCACTTTAGCAGATCACAATATGAATTGCGTTAGAAAGCGTAAAATGGACCTTTCATGATGGAAACTGGGTCTATAACCATTTAGGAAAATAGATCATAATAGGAAAATAATATGAATTGCGTTAAAATTCGTAAAATTTTCACAGACGCAGTTACTAAGAAACTTCTATTTTACGCTTTTTAACGCAATTCATATTATGATCTGCTAAAGTGGCCATTTTAGACCCCCTGTTTCGCCATCTTTATTTTTATGAAAAGCTTGTTGAAATACAAGGTAGGTGGAAGGTAGAAGGCATCCTCATAATCATCATCCAGAAGAAACAAGAAGAAAATGAATTTATTAGTCTCACACAAGACAACACAATTTGATAAAAAAAAAGAAAACACAATTAACAGTAAACCTTAAAACCTCTTAAAACATAGATTAATCCTAGCTTAGTCCTGTACGAGGCCAAAAGGCCACTATCTCAGCATGGTGCTGTGACATTTATGACAGATGTCAATGTCACAGCGCTGGTATTCTGATAGGGCCCAAAGTGACGCCACAATCACAGACAAAAAAAAACAACATTCAATCATCCACAGTTTGCACTCTTATGCAATTCTCCACAGTCCTGTGTCAGCCTCAACCAGGTTTTTCCTCCGATGGCAACTGTGTCGTCTGCCAATCTCGCTAGTTCGCCACCGGGCGAGACACATTTCTTTTGCCAGTTCAGTTTTTCAGAGGAAGGGAAATCGATGCTAAAATGGTTATCATATCACTTATTCAATACCTACAAGTTATTTAAAAAAAAACTGTTTTCAACAAAAGTGCACGGTCAAATGCATGGAGCAGCTGTTTTTTCTTCGGAAATCATATCATTTCACATTAAAATAAAATCAAATCGGTTCATAAATCACGTACAATCAATTTTTTTTTTTGTTTAATAACGTTGTCCTACACTAGGAATTTCTCCTGTATCGTGGGTGCGTTCACAAACATTTAAACTCACATACGTCATACACAAATACCCAGACCCGGAACAACTATCTGTATTTGTTCCGTGCGGAAATCGAACCCGCGACACGCAGCGGAGCGCGGCAGTCCATTGCTTGAGGCACTGCGCCAACCGTGCCGTCAACTGATTGAATTGAGAACCTCCTCCTTTTTTGAAGTCTGCTAATGTAATCCCCACTTACCTCTAGCCTCCCTCAGCGCATGAGCAGCGTGTCTCCAACTATTTCTCTCAGCTAACGCAAGCGCAGTGTTCCCATGCGCGTCAAGTATACTCAGCGACGCGCCTGAAGTCAGCAACGTTTTGACGTTTTCAAAATGGCCGCGCTCTGCTGCAATGTGGAGCGCTGTCTGTGGAAGATGGGCGGGCATTAGGATCATGAAATTAGATATTGATGAGGGGAACATCTTTACATAGCTTCCGGATACCTTAGGCGAGGGCCTGTGGGTGAGTAATGGGCTAGCTCACCGTCCGTCTTAGCCGCAGGCCACACATATGGCATCGGGCGCGGACATTGCGCGGGCGGCGAATTGCCGCGTCATATCCACGCCCGAGCCACGACATTCCGTGTATCCTAAATTGCGCTTTATTTCTATGCACTTGGTATAAAATTTGAATAGAATAGTGAGTCGCCCGCGCCCAGTCCGCGCCCGACGCCATTTATGTGTGGCCTGCGTCTGCTTTGCAAGGGCCGAAAGAGATACCGCGGCCCCGGACACAAAGGGCTAAGAAGAAACATGTGTGGTTTTTAGTTAGTAGAAGTCTGACACTCCTTTCCGCCCAGAGCCGGAGGAGTAATATGATGACTCTCTTTTTTTTGGAGGGCGGGAACCCTTTACTAAATATATGTCTACATTGTAAGCAGTCTTTCGCCAAGGAGTGGTTATAATAGGGGATCGGACTGACTCAAAAAACTATGATTCTGTTTAGTCCGTCAGTTAGATTATCGAAACATTTTGGATACGTGTTTTTTGTTTTATCAAATCAATAAAAAAATACGAAGATAAAGCGCGTCAAAGATCATGGAGTGGGGCTTGAAACGTCACTTGAAGGTACAAAATGTACTAGCTTATGACGTCACACAAGTTTTCGAAGCATTGTATCGTCTTCATTTTCCTTTGTTCTCATATTATTACATTCGCAAAATATTATATTCGCAAAATATTACATTCTCGAATTATTATATTCTCAAAATATTACACAAAGAACAATCACAGCGAAAAATGTTTTTAATTTAAGCGGAAACAATAATAAATATTTGACATCATCACATAGGTTATTCATCACTTAAATTTGTCTCGGATGGGAATCAAACCTACAACCCCTTTTTTAAGGTTTACCTACCTACCTTCTGTAAAATAAATCTAACTAATGATTTTATATCACCGTAGTAGGTAATCCTGAAGATATGCATTAATATAATGTTATGTGCATTTATATTGAAAAAAAAAAACCTGTTTTTTTTTTCTCCTCTCGGGCCGTGAGCTCCGAGTGCTCAAAGCCTGTTTAAGGAAATTTCCAAACGCTTAGTTGACGCTTCTCGTGACCCAAGGGCTGGCTTTTATCTTGGCCAGAGGCTAAGTGTTGCCATACAACGAGGCAATGCCGCCAGTCTTTTGGGCACATTACCGGCTGACAGCGTTGAGGAGCAGTATTGTAAACTTGTATGCACTTGATCACTCGGGATTTGTTTAGTTTCAGTTATTGTTAATTATATTTTATTAATGATAAATGCAAATAATTTTGCATTATTGTGCGATACTGCAATAAATTTTTATTTTAATATTGGATTACGTTCGAAAGTGTTTCCATGATGCCTAGGTATTGGAATAAAAAGATTTTGATTTAAATAAATTCATTTTTATTTTTCACTGTGTTTGATTGTACTTCTAATATTTTGAGAATATAATATTTTGCGAATATAATATTTTGCGAATGTAATAATATGAGAACAAAGGTTCATTTTTGTTATACGTGAAAAAAGAAAAAATATGTGGTCAATACTTTTTGGAAATCTATCTGACGGACTAATTAGTTTTTTTTTGTTCGATCCCCTATTATATAACAAATAACATACCCCAGGGTCAATATTCAAGTTAAGCCGCGCTTGCCTAGGTTGGTCTGTGGATACGTGACCACCCATTACGCCGCACGTTTAACTGATTGGCTACGTAGATGTTGACTGTTTATGATGTATAGAATATTATGCAGTAGTAATTATCGCAGTTGATAAGCAAATATGAGCCTTCAAGAGTGAAGATTATTCATCATTTCCGGACCACCTTGAGCAGTACAGCCTTGCTATAAACCTTGCTAATTTCTTATCGTATATCCTTTTACAAAGGCACTATGTAAAACGTAAGAACGATCATCTTTCTACCGCGACAAAGGCAGGGATACTTCAAACTTTATGGCGGCTCGGAAGTTAGCTGCGAGTGACGGTATGCGCAGGTATAACGGGTCTAACTTTATGGCGTCTCGGAAAATCTATCTAGACAAACACTGGCAGATAAGCGCCGGCAGCCAGCTTCCTACGCAAATACGCCCTTACACTTAATCTCCTTACATCCTCACCTTTCCACCGGTAGCAGCATCAGACTTGGCATCAATCTCAGCGCCAGCAGCACACAGCGCAGCAAGACAGCGGCTGCGTTCAGCGAGAGCAGCGGCGTGAAGCGCGCTACGGTTGCAGTGGTCGCGGGCATCCACTGCTTCACCGCTTGCGATCAGCTCTTGGAGGAGTTTCCATAGTGGATAGGTCCCTCTAGGGCCTAGAGGGACCTGTCCACAATCAATGTATGATGTCAATGTTGACATCTGTATGAGACGCGAGTGGAACACAACACCACCGACTCGGGGTGTGTATTAGGGCTTAACCGGGGTGTGGCTTGGCCGAACGTTGCCGACAAGTTCCGACCTGCTTATCGGCGTTGGTTCGACACAAATTAGAGAGACTACTTCCGCGGACCGGTTCAAGTGCTGGCAAATCTGCGCCGGAACCAGCTTACTACACAAATACGCCCTTACACTTAATCTCCTTATATCCTCACCTTTCCACCGGTAGCAGCATCAGACTTGGCATCAATCTCAGCGCCAGCAGCACACAGCGCAGCAAGACAGCGGCTGCGTTCAGCGAGAGCAGCGGCGTGAAGCGCGCTACGGTTGCAGTGGTCGCGGGCATCCACTGCTTCCCCGCTTGCGATGAGTTCTTGGAGGAGTTCTAGGTTGTCCCAGAGGGCTGCCTGGAGAGTCGAGAAAAGATAGAATGATAATTAGTAGATGCAATGGAGCGAATTTCGGGTGAAAAACTGGACAAGTGCAAGTCTGGCTTGCACATGAAGGGTTTTGTACCATTGTAGTAGTTATTGAGAGATTTTCCATGTTATTTTTGCACCATAGACTTCTTATAGGTTTTCCTGTAATCTATAAGTTTTCTGCATTTTTTTCAAAACCGTAGGCTCAGTAGTTTCGGAGATAAAGGGGAGGGGGAATGGTCGGACAGACAGACACACAAGTGATCCTATAAGGTTTCCGTTTCTTTCTTTTGAAGTATGGAACCCAAAAAAAGAACAGATAAAACGAGGAACTCTATGCTGAACTCAAATACTGGAATTATAAAAGTAGGCAAGAAGGCTGCCAGGCTGGGAATGTGATACCTAAGGCAGGCTATGTTAGCGACATGCATGATGACCGGTTCAGGGTGGCCCAAGAGAAGGGTACCTGGAAGGATATGGGAGAGGCCTTTGCCCTGCAGTGGTACATTCAAATACCACATCATGGGTCTAAAAAAAAAAAATTTTACAAGAGCAACAAATACCTGATTTTCTAACAAGTTTCGAGAGGTTTTTAAAATGGCTTTCTATATTTAAGTTTAAAATTGGTGCAGATTGATATTTTACCAATATTTTTTTGGATTTTATGGCTAGGGAATAAAAAATGGTGTTAAAACAGATGGTGCAGAAAAATGCAATTTTGGAGATACAAATTCTGATAAATTAGTCCGATGACTTGTTGATTAGGCTCATTATTTAATTATTTGTGATGAAGGAAGTGTGGAGTTTTAATACCCCTAAATGCCACAGCTACATTACGGATTTAAATGAAATTTGGCACCCAGATTAAACATTTCTTTCTAATTGTTTCTTATTATCCCTTAATAAGGCAGAACGATCTGGCAATCGGAAAATAAGGGCAAATTGGCATAGGTATAATTGGTAGAAAATAAATTTTAAGTTTTTTTACTTTTTTTTGTGTTTTTTGAATATTTAATGAGTGATTGATAAGTCTTTAAATAAGCTCTGTACAATCATAGAATACCTAACAGGAACAAATTATTTAATTTTTGAGGTGAAAAAAACGGTACATTAACGGTATATTCCCTTTGCCTTATTAAGGGTTATCCTGGCCCACTGACCAAATTTTTAAATTATGTTTGCTTGTTAATGTACCATAATATAGTTTCAGATGCATTCAGTAAAGTCTTATTTTTTTTACTTGTACAGGTAATTCTTGTTACACAATCATACAATGATTGAATGGAAATATTTATGTGTGTGTGTTTTTTTTACTGTTGGCTAACAAAATAAATTTACAGCAACAGTTATTAGTTTAGTAATTTTGTAAGATTTTAATTGAATTATTTAGTGATTCTTAAAGTACGTTTATTAATATTATTGGTTCAAAAGTATTACAACATTTTCCCTAAGCAATATGATAGTAAAGTGTGTGCCATGTTTATTAATTAAATATTTTTCCTGTATAAATCTTTCTTCTGGGCAAATTTTGTGACTAAGCTTGCATTTAATACTACAATGGAAATATAAGTAAATAATAATAAAACAGGTGCGACAAATAATACAGAGAACAAACATATTTTTTCACACACCACTTGCTGTAATTTTTTTAAACAGTTTTTATTCAGTTTTAAATGTTTTTCTTTACACCTACATATAAATTAAGACCTTGCACCGCATTCTACATTTACAATACACGATTGCAACATTCTAAACCACAAGAACCCGCTGTTTTACCGCAGTTTAACCAACCGTTAACGAAAAACATACAACTCAAGTTTATATCAAATAATTGTCTAACCTGATGCAGCAGCCGCCCTTGGAAGTGATCCTCGTCCGGAGACAGGTCCATTACCCTCGTTTTTTAGTAGAAATACGCAAGTAGCACAGACATATCCGGACTAAACAACCGCTCAAGCGTTACAATACGGCTACGAACCAAATACGGCGAAACACAACGAAATCTTCACTAAAACTACATTTAAAATACACAGTTATGCGCGCCAAATATTTTTTTCTTTCAGCATTGCGGATGGAAAACGGTAATTAATGCGAAATTGCAAAATAAACCGTCGTGAAGTCGATTTATTGATTTGTTTGATGACAGCTGACCTGACTGTCTGACATAAGTTTGACAGCTGTCAAATTGGCAATTGCTGTGGTACGTAGAAGGGCGATAACGTTTTCGAAACGCTATCGCTCGTGTGATTTATTTCGAAACGATGTATGGACTGTGTGTGTGTAAAACTTGATATTGCAAAAAAACAGGAGGTCTCTGTTGAGGCAACAAATCAAAAATGTAATATTGAGAATCATCATTCTCAATTTTACGATCAGTGATCGGCGTTCTTTCGGGTGATCACGTCTTGATCAGTGTGATCACCCGAAAGAACGCAATAACTTCCAAAATAATCTCAATAAAATACTCTGTTTATTGCATGGATCTTTAACATACCACTTTAAAACATGCTGAATTTTACTAGGGCAGCATTATTCTAAGGCCTAAGCCAATGTTCATAATCTATGGTATTTTTCTCAGGATTGTTTTATCAAACTACCCACATAATATGGATATAATTTACACACACTGTTCGGCCTTAATATTAATTGCAGAATTTAAATTAAAAATGTCTCGTAGTTACTGCACGTATGATGAAGAATGGCAGAGAAGGAAGTCAGTGCTAATCAGAAGTCTTTTTCACGATATTCCGAGTAAGCAAAAACTACCTCAATCTGTAGATATGCACACCGATCCTAGTTCGTCCCAATCCATACAAATAATAATAAAAAAAGAAAGAAAAGACATGGTTAGCTGAAAAAAAATATCGAAATATAAGATGACGTCACTCTAAATGGTGTTTTTTTTTATTATTTTCTAAACAAAAATAATATTTTCTTTACAGTTCTATCACCAGTTGAGGAAGAATCTAATGACTCATCTCACGATTACTATGTACCAACCCAAGAAGTATTCCCTTCTCCGGCAAGACCATACAGCCCATTACCACCACTAATCATAGAGAAAATCCCCATAACCAACAAGCATGACGAGCCTGAAGAATACTACAGAAAACTACACAAAAGGATCAAAAAGATTTACGAAAAACTCTTTGTAGAAAAGCGGAACGTAAGCAGTGTGGATTTTGGTTCAAATTACAATGATAGTTCGGTTAATGAAGATAGTCAGTATGATACTGAAGGCTCTGTTGAAAACTTAGTTTGCGAGACTGAAAATAATTCTCCAGAGGATAGCAATTTTAAATCTATTATGGAAGATAGAGAAGCAAGACAAAGTTCTGTTTCTACTAATTCAAATGGATATGGAGCTGATTTTGAATCGATGGATACTGCAGTAATAGATGTTGTTAATCATACAGTATCGAACGAAGATACTATCATGATATCTGAAGAAGAGAAGTCAGATAATGAAAACATTGATGACGATGGAATAAGATATGAAGAATTCGATAACTGCAGATCAAGTGAAAATAAAGAACGCAGGACAGAAATAATGGATGATGGAGCTATTACTGAAAGAGAAGAGTCGCATCACTCCACAGCTGATCAAAGTACAACAGAAGAAATTTACGAGGCAGAAGGCTCTGATAATAAAATTATTGATAGCCATGAAATAATTGAAGAAACAAGTCGAACTAGACATACTAATACGTCAGTAATAGTTGATCTTGAAGTTAAGACGGGAGAAGAATCACATCATTACATCATTGATGATCAAGAAATGACAAAAAGTGATGAATCTAATAATAGAGATTATAACGTACTAAAAGCAAATAACCAGGAATCTAAACGGGAAGAATTTACAAGGACATATTCTGAGCGTAGACACGAATTGATAGCTTCAAATGACGACCTGATGGAGACCGATGTAGAAACTAGTCAGTCCAGCAAAGGTAAGTTCTTAGGTTTTAGCAAAGGTGGTACACCACAGCTTGACTTGAGTGAGTAGTGAGTACCCTGATTTACAGTTGAAATTGATATCGCATTTTCTCGAGTTTTTGTACCAATACGCTTGCTTGTTGTATCGTCGCCGCGTGCTGTTATTCTCGAAAGATTAGGTGAAGGGACCACAACACTTACCACATTTCTATAAGTTATGTTTTAAGTCCCATGTAATAGAGTGTGAGCCATCAGATGAGCATAAATTCAGACTCCTTCATTGCTATGCTACACGGAAATGTCTAATGGAAAAACCCAACAACTCTGTCCCTGTCTCTAAGATCGTATGCTCTGCAGTTGAGCTTCCGACCGCTACACTAATGAGGTAGTTATTGTCCCACGGCTGGGCAAAGTCCTCCCTCCAATTGTTCCTAAGGTCATGATACTGTGCTACTTCTTTTCAATCACAAAAAAAGACATAACGTCGTCACGCTATCTCCTTCGTGTTTTGCCGCTACCCCGTATCACTGTTTCAGGGCACCAATCCTGAGCTTTACAGGCCTTCAGCTCATTCGGCATGCGATAGACATGTCCTGGCTACTCCCATTTAAGTTAGGCAGCCTATTGAGGCACGTCGACAAAGCAGTTACTTCATATTATTTTTGATCGCAGGTCCATACTATAGACAAATAACTACAGAAGCCCTCGTCCACTTTGATGGACCCCAAGTCCCTGGTGATCGAGAGAGCATAGTCTACGAAGGTTCTGTCAAGAGTATCATCCTGCCAACGAGGTACAGAAGAGTGCTGGCCAGTCGCAATGTGGATGTTGAGGATCGAATTGAAGTTTACAAAGTGTTGGAAGAAAATGCAGGTTAGTAACTTTGTAATGATTTAATTTCCGATGGTTCATATCTTCTTATTACTGATGACGATGAAAACCCGAAAAAAGCCGCTAAGCTGATGTGGGACTGGGCTGGCCATGTCTGCCGTATGCCCAACGAGCTGTGGGTCAAAACAATCACGTTGTAGAACCCTGGCACAGCCAGAAGGCGACGTGGTAGACCGTAGACCTCGTACGAGATAGTGGGACGAGCTGGACAAAACCAACGACCAGTGGTCCACATTGGCCCTGAATTGCAAAATTTGAAAATCATGAGGGGAGGCCTTTGCCCAGCAATGGTATGACACAGGCTAACAGTAACAGTAATCTTGAACCTGAATAAGGCCCGTAATCCACCAAAGCGGAGAGGAGCGGAGACGAGAGGAGATGTGCGGAAATCGGCCAATCACATTAGTTAAAATGTACATCTGGTCTTTCGCCCTTCCTGTGATTGGTCGAATTTGGCACATCTCCTCTCCGCTCTGCTCGTCTCCGCTTTGGTGGATTACGGGCCTAATTGTTTGAATTTAATAACTGACAGATAGTAAAAATGTCAGTAAGATCTTATCTTCACTAAGTAGGTGCAGAGCAGATACGATGGGTACTTACTTAATTATTTACAGTGTTTATTTGTGTTAGTCCGTTAGTTTTCCCATGACCCAAAATAACCCGTTAGGTTATGTCATTATGTCATCCTCATTATTTTAAAATCTTACTAATACGGAATGCGACGGTGCCATCTACACACTAATAGGCTAGTAGCTTTTGATCGCGGCTTCGCTCCGATATTAAGGAAATTAACCCATACGGAAACGTTTTTGAATGTAGCCTATGACACTCGGGGATAATGTAACTTCCCGTTATTAAATATTTTTTTGGAATCGGCTCAGTACTTCCGAAGATTAGTCCATATATAGAAACTTGCAAACCAATACCTCAATATAATATTGGCATAGACTATAGATTCAGTCTTCTTTTTCTTCTTATCGTGTGGGCAGCTTACTGCCCACACGATACTGGGGTGTGTGGAAACTATGACACTAGGTCTAGTGTCATAGTTTCTAAACCACCGCAAGGGCCTCTGACATGGTTTGACGTCCGCCATTTGGCGGCCGGGACCACCGGCTTATACGTGCCTTCCGAAGCACGGAACCATCTTATTATCAGACAATCAGGTGATTCAAGCCTGCAATGTCCTAACCAAACTGGAAACAACTTCACAAAGTATGCTTCCCGTGGGAATCGAACCCACGACCACCAGCCGGCTTAGCATGACCACCGAAGAAACGGGTTTTGTCGACGGAAGAATCGACAAAATGACAGATTGTAGCAAGGTTTCATGTCAAATTGTATGGAAAAATCTTTGTCTATTCTTGGTAGAATAGAGATAGAATCCCCCATGCTACGGGGGCTGGTCACAAGGCAAACGCCTAAACCACTCGACCACGGAGGCAGTTTCAGTATAACATCATGTATCATGCATGTGTGTAATACCCAAAGAGTTAACGAGACCCAGAGGTGGTACCCTTTCACCAGTTGTATGTATTTCAGTCCCATGTAATGTAATAGAATAGATAGAGGGTTCGAAATTCTGACTACCAGTTTTACCAAGGGATTACGTATAACCCAGAACTAACTAGGTTGTGATTTGTGAAGGTCAGACAGGCTGTCACTACATGTGCAATACTGGTATTAAGCCCCCATGAAATATGGCACAAAATCAGACTGAGATTTATTTATTTATTATTCACAAAATCCACAGCTCTTTGAAAGTCTTTTTCTTACTAAGTATTCCTGATGGCAAAGGCAAAACACTGCCTGACCTGGGAATCAAAGGCTCTTGCCCAGCCACGCGTGCTTGTTACAATTTAATTTAGACCAACGAGGCAGTAACAATTATTCCATTTTCAGATCCAAAAATCGCCACATCATTCGACATTGACGAACATGAAACTACTGACGAAGACCTTGAAGAAGTGACAACTTCTCACCCAGACACTACCTTCGAAAACGACGAAGAAATGAGCACTCATCAACCAGATGCTTTCCAGGAAGACGATGAAGTAATGAGTGGTCCTCAGTCAGACGCTAGTGACAGAAACGTTGAAGCAATTGGCCAAACAGGAGCTATCGAGGAAAACGATGAAGAAATGGACGCTCGGCAGTCAAATCATAGTGAAGAAATAGACACTAATCAACCGGACGCTACCAATAAAGAAATAGAAGAAAGGAGAAACCTTGATTCTAATGATACTGACGAAGAAATTGAAGCATGGCACCAACCAAATGATGCTGGAGAAGACATTGGAGAAGTGAGATGTGTTGGACTGGATACTATCCAGGAAGATGATGAAGAAATGAGCACCCGCCAAGCAGAAGAACAGGTTGACGTAGATATTGATGTAACAGGAACTCGTCCTCCAAGTGCTTCTAATTATTATGAAGACATAAGTATTCATCAACCTGTTGCTGGCGAACAAAATGAAACTGAGAGAGCTCCTCGAATACGTGAATTTGATATTGAAGAAATCATTCCAACTCAACGGGATCTTCCAACCGATGCGACTTTTGACATGGAAACTGCTCATCCCAATACCACTGATGCAGAAATAAGGACTCGCATTCTAGGAACCAATGAGGAAGAAATGAGAAATTTACAAACAGAAGTAACTGGAGAAGAAGTTGAAGAAATGCGAACACCTCCACCAAAAGCTACTAAGAAACAAATGAGTACTAAAGTATCTGAATTTACCATGATAGAAACGAAAATTTATCAACCAGCTGCAACTGACGACGAAGAAGAAATAGGAAGTCCTCATTCAATTGAACAAATGAGAACTCCTAGAGCAGATTTATCTCACGGATCAATACTAGTATCACACCGCAGTAAATCTGCATCATCTACTGAACATACTGCACTTCCTCAAGAACTGTCAGGTTTGACAGCATCAATCCAAGATGGCGGCAACAACAATATGTCAGAACTTCAAACTTCCAATGATATGAATGAAGTCTTGGCTTCGATATTCAATGATAGTCGGAATAAAGATAAGACTTCGATCTCTGGGAAGAAAAGGAAGTTGGTAGATAAATCAGTTCAGGCAGCTGAGACGAGCAGAGTAACTTGGGAAGAAATGCGAGCCAACTTCTTTGTTGGGACGCCAAAGATATTCCGACTTTGTGCTTGTACTGATCATATTTGTCCTTAGTCTATTTAAACTGGTAAATGTAGACTGGATTTACGTGTTAAATCAGTGATTGTGCGAGAAGATAGTTAATTACTACTATATTTTTTTCTACTTTCGTTTACAAAATGTTGATTTACTTTGTGTAAGAATAAATTATTTAGTTTTAAATCATGTTTAAATACACAGAATTAATCGTTGTGATTATGTTTTTGTGATTTTTATATTAAAATATTTTAACGTAGTCTGAATTTTCTTTTTGATACAATGAATAATGTACTGCTATTTTTTTGAATTTTGAATTTAACAAGATTTGAATACTTATATAAAGCATTTCCCACCGCGTGTCTGTCTTTATTAATAAAAACAATTTATAATCTGTCTTATTAACTATTATCATTCAGTAATGCTTATTTTAGACCATTTGTAAATTGTAATGACAGCTCAGCAGATTTTTCTAAAGTAATTTAATTAGTATTTTACATTGTCCCTCAAGGTAGCTCACTAGGGCCTTCTTTGTTTCAGTCAAGCGAACCAAGCTTAAATTCTTAATAAAACTTTTCAAGCCTACAGTTTCTCTTACAAAGCTGTTGAAATTGAAAAATATCATTAAGCCTGTTATCCCCGAATGGTGAGGCAGAGAGAGATGTGGGTACCTACCTAACAGAACACTCACACTACTATTAATATCATAAACGGGATATTTACCGTGTTTGATAGAACACTCACATTTCACCAGTTATGCTTGCTTCCAATTATATTTTGCTATCAACCAAACATCCAATACATAAAACATCTGCTGATTATTTAACTCTTGGATGCCGAAAGAAGTGGTCAAATAATTATGTGAAATTGAAATCATGTAAAACGGAACGTATTTCAGAATGAAGTTTGAAAACGTCATTAACTTTTTAAAAGTGAGGTTATGTTGTCAAATTAGCGATTTTTTGTTATTTTGACCGTATGAATTCATTTATTTTATAGACAAACAATAATTATAAAATATAGTTATTCAAAATGTCTCTTACTGAAGGTCCAGTGAAAGAATTAGACGACAAGTTCCTTGATTTAATCGGAAAATTCGTGTCTGACATAAAAAATGGGTACGTTAGCTTATTTTTTCATTTTTATTGCTATTCTGTTATTTTAAATTATATTTCCTGGAAGGAAAACTTATTGTTCTCATGTCTAGCTTAGTTTATAATACTTACAATAATAAATTGTGCTGTCTTCAAGTCATAAACATCGAAAATATGATGTCGTTTAAAACTCAGGAAGTATTGCATCAGAATTCAAAAATGCAGTATGTCAATAAGTTTCTAGATATCCTAAAACGTGCCATATACTAAATTGTAGGCGCACCATTCGAAAATTTTGTCATTAACTATCAAAAACGTATTCTTACTATTGACTTATGTTACTAGGCTTAAAATATATTTCCATCATCATCATCCTTTAACAGTCCACTGCTGGACATAGGCCTCTTCAATCGCAGACCGATTAATTTGATTCTCTACAAGTATCCTCCAGCTGCTTCAAACCACCCTGTGAAGTTATAACTCATAATATAATTCCTTCAGTGATGTCTTATGAACTCCTTTATTATCACCCTGACTCACACTTGACTCAATCAATTTTTCCCTCTTGGAGTAGGTATGTAACTTCAGAAGAATAGATATGACTCATACAACATCTACATTCAAATTATATTAATTAAAAAAGAGAACTAGTTATAGCCACACAAAGCTGGCAAATGTAAAGCCAAGCCAGAGGACCCTGGACAGCATAACAACTCGGATACCACACTAGCCACTAACCACACGAAAAAGGCAGCTGGTATCCGTGACTCCATGTCCAAAGTGCATGTATTGCATACGGGTAGGATTCAATCCACCCCAACTCCGGAGAAAGGCCTGCAACCCCTTACTGTTACTGACTACCTCATAGAGAGTGTTAGGGCTATCAAAGTTCTTTGCCCTGTATAAGGCAACCTCTGGGCAGTGCAGAAGCATGTGGGTTGCTGTCTTGTCTTCCTCTACGCAGGCTCGACACCGTGGAAGGCCTGTGACATTGATAACAAAAAGATGTTTATTAAAAGTGATGGCAACTGTTAGGCCCGTAATCCACCAAAGCGGAGACGAGAGGAGATGTGCGGATATAGGCCAATCACATTAGTTAAAACTTACATCTAGCCTTTCGCCTTTCCTGTGATTGGTCGAATTTGGCACATCTCCTCTCCGCTCTGCTCGTCTCCGCTTTGGTGGATTACGGGCCTTACTGTGTGCAGCTGTAATTTTATCAGCCGAAGCCCCTTTCAAAGTTATTCATTTTCAATATTCTTTATTTACAGAAAATTAAAAGGCTCCAACAACATTGCTTTGGCAATGGTCACATTATTAGAAACTATCATCAGTGACTCACAGAATGCTACAGCTTTGTAAGTATCATTGTTAAGACGCTAACAGCACTGAATCAATCGCCACCCACTTCTTATTTCTTACTAGCTTTTGCCAGCGGCTTCGCCCGCGTGAAAATGACGATTTTCCATACAAACTTTCATCCCCTATTTAACTCCCTTAGGGGTTGAATTTCGAAAAATCCTTCCTTATTCCTTGTCTACATTATAAAGGGAACCTCTGTGCAAAATTTCAGCTTTCTAGGTCCAAGGGTTTGGGCTGGGCGTTGATGAGTCAGTCAGTCAATCAGTCAGTCAGGACTTCTCTCTTTATTTATATAGATAGATAGAAGATACTCTAAAATCACATCAAATTTGAAAAATCCTAAACACTACCATGCTAGTAAATAACCTGTAGTATTTTTAAAATCACTTTTCATGATTCTAGACTTGATAAATTAAGATAATTACTTTTTACCGCCAAAAGTGGCCACTTTTACTTCTAGCTGATAGTGTTTTGGATTTTTCAAATTTGTTGTGATTTTAGAGTATAAGGAATAAGATGTGGGTGGCGCTAGTTTCGGTGCTGTTAGCGCTTTAAGCAATCTATCTATATAAATAAAACTAGTATTTGCGTGGCTGCGCGAGCTGCGCGCAGCTCGCGGGGCGTGGAGGGGGGGAGAGGGGGAGCTTCGAAAAATTATTTCGACTAACGCATTGCACATCTCAATGAATCTGAAAAAAAAAATGTTCCAATGCAGCTCGCGGTACTACCTACCTACACCTACCTACTACCTACCTACACCTACCTACACCTACCTTCACCTACCTACACCTACCTACACCTACCTACACCTACCTACTACCTACCTACACCTACCTTCACCTACCTACACCTACCTACCTACACCTACCTACTACCTACCTACACCCACACCTACCTACACATACCTACCACCTACCTACTACCTACCTACTACCTCCTACTACCACTAAAAAAACATTACCGTAAAGTTTGCTTGTCGTCGCCCCTGAGTTACGTCTCACCCACTCAACCTTCGTTACGCTAAGGAGGTCGCCGGCTCGCTTCGCTCGCCACCTCCCCCTTCGCTCCACTCGGTCTCGCCACCTCCCCCTTCGCTCCACTCAGGACCTACCTACCACCGGAAAGCTATCATGACATTATCCCTACGCTACGGGCGTCGCCGGCTCGCTTCGCTCGCCCGCTCCCCCCTTCGCTTTACCGCTGTACCACCACCGGACAGGTTTCGACGCCTACTATAATATTTGTTCAAACACCTAATGGCTATCTCTAACCGTTATGAAGTTACAGCCCTTTTAATTTTAGGGGAGGTTGGGGAGGGGAGGGTATACAAATTTCAACGCCCCTCAAATAGATTTAGGTAAGAATCAAAATTTTTTTCAGGAGTAAAAAAAGAGGTGAAGAGGGGGGGGGGTGAAGGGGGGGAGAGGGGGGAGTTTCTAAAAATGATTTCGACTAACGCAGTGCCCCTCTATATGAATCTGAAAAAAAATTCGTTCCAAGTCTCTTAACTTCCGAGATCCGCCTAAAGGGGGGGGAGAAGAGTGGAAAGGGGGTCGATTTTGAAAAATTGTTTTTACTTTCCCGAGCCTCCTCTATACGAATCCGTAAACAAAATTGAAAAAAGGGGTGAAGAGGGGGGGGGGGTGAAGGGGGGGGGGGGTGAACTTTGAATAATGATTTCGACTAACTCATTGCCCCTTTCAATGAATCTGAAAAAAAAATGTTCCAAGTCTCTTAACTTCCGAGATCCGAAAGGGGGGGTGAAGGGGGGCAAGGGGGTCAAATTTGAAAGATGGTTTATACTTCCCCGAGCCTCTTCTATACGAATCCCTAAAAAAAATCACGTAAAATCTCTTTATTTTCGAGATCCGCCAAAAGGGGGGGTGAAGAGGGGCAAGGGGGTCAAATTTGAAAAATGGTTTACACTTCCCCAAGCCTCTTCTATACGAATCCCAAAAAAAAATTACGTAAATTCTCTTTATTTCCGAGATCCGCCTAAAAGGGGGGAGAAGGGGGGCAAGGGGGGCCACTTTGAAAAATGATTTTCACTTTACCTTGTCCCCTCTATACGAACCTCTAAAAAAAAACAAGTAAAGTCTCTTTGTTTTCGAGATACGATAGGGAGGGGGGAAAAGGGGGGGTTTGGGACTTTTCCCATACTCACGAGAGTTGCTTGTTTACGAATCTGTCAAAATATACCCACCTCCCCATCCACCATCTGGGAGAACAATTCTGTCAGTGAGTCAGTGAGTGGTAATTTAGCTTTATATAGTATAACTAGTATTTGCGTGGCTGCGCGAGCTGCGCGCAGCTCGCGGGGCGTGAAGAGGGGGAGAGGGGGAGCTTTGAAAAGTGATTTCGACTAACGCATTGCACCTCTCAATGAATCTGAAAAAAAAAATGTTCCAATGCAGCTCGCGGTACTACCTACCTACACCTACCTACTACCTACCTACACCTACCTACTACCTACCTACACCTACCTATCTACACCTACCTACCTACACCTACCTACCTACACCTACCTACCTACACCTACCTACCTACACCTACCTACCTACACCTACCTACCTACACCTACCTACTACCTACCTACTACCTACCTACACCTACCTACCTACCTACACCTACCTACCTACCTACACCTACCTACCTACACCTACCTACTACCTACCTACACCTACCTACTACCTACCTACTACCTACCTACTACCTACCTACACCTACCTACACCTACCTACACCTACCTACCTACACCTACCTACACCTACCTACCTACACCTACCTACCTACACCTATCTACCTACACCTACCTACCTACACCTACACCTACCTACACATACCTACTACCTACCACCTACCTACTACCTCCTACTACCACTAAAAAAACATTACCCTAAAGTTTGCTTGTCGTCGCCCCTGATTTACGCTTCACCCACTCAACCTTCGTTACGCTAAGGAGGTCGCCGGCTCGCTTCGCTCGCCACCTCCCCCCTTCGCTCCACTTGGTCTCGCAGGTTCGCTCCACTCAGGACCTACCTACCACCGGAAAGCTATCATGACATTGTCCCTACGCTACGGGGGTCGCCGGCTCGCTTCGCTCGCCCGCTCCCCCCTTCGCTTTGCCGCTGTACCACCACCGGACAGGTTTTGACGCCTATTATAATATTTGTTCAAACACCTAATGGCTATCTCTAACCGTTATGAAGTTACAGCCCTTTTAATTTTAGGGGAGGTTGGGGAGGGGAGGGTATACAAATTTCAACGCCCCTCAAATAGATTTAGGTAAGAATCAAAAATTTTTTCAGGAGTAAAAAAGAGGTGAAGAGGGGGGGGGGGTGAAGGGGGGGAGAGGGGGGAGTTTCTAAAAATGATTTCGACTAACGCAATGCCCCTCTATATGAATCTGAAAAAAAATTCGTTCCAAGTCTCTTAACTTTCGAGATCCGCCTAAAAGGGGGTAAAAGGGGGGCAAGGGGGTCAAATTTGAAAAATGGTTTATATTTCCCCAAGCCTCTTCTATACGAATCCTTAAAAAAAAACACGTAAAGTTTCTTTATTTCCGAGATCCACCTAAAAGGGGGGCAAGGGGGGGCACTCTGAAAAATGATTTTTACTTTACCGAGCCTCCTCTATACGAATTTCTAAAAAAAAACACGTAAAATCTCTTTGTTTCCGAGATACGATAGGGAGGGGGGAAAAGGGGGGGTTTGGGACTTTTCCCATACTCACGAGAGTGACTTGTTTACGAATCTGTCAAAATATACCCACCTCCCCATCCACCATCTGGGAGAACAATTATGTCAGTGAGTCAGTGGTAATCGAGCTTTATATAGTATAAAGTGAAGTCCTGACTGACTGACTGACTCATCAACGCCCAGCCCAAACCCTTGGACCTAGAAAGCTGAAATTTTGCACATAGGTTCCCTTTATAATGTAGACAAAGAATAAGGAAGGATTTTTCGAAATTCAACCCCTAAGTGAGTTAAATAGGGGATGAAAGTTGAATGGAAAGTCGTCTTTTTTCACGCGGGCGAAGCCGCTGGCAAAAGCTAGTTTATCATAATACTAGCTTTACTCTACGGTTTCACCAACATGAAGGTCAAAATGAAATGGAATAACTAATAACCAATGCACTTATCCAGGAAATGAATTAAATGTGTGCAAAATTTCATCATAATTGTTCAGTCGTAAAATTGTGATTAATAGTATGACATGACCAGCAAATTGCGAAAAACGTAAGAAAATTTTAATGCCCGTGAAGCTATACCCTGTAGTTTCCACCTAAAAAAGAAAAAACTAAATGTGGCACTCGGAGACTGCCGCGGTAAAGCTATTGCATAGCATTTTTTATCAACAGCAAATAATTAATTATTTAATTTGACAACCTCAGTTGACAACCTTGTTATTTTCCGTAACCATAGCAACCTGGTTGAATACTGAATCTTGAATATTTTCGTTAGGGAATTTCTGGATTCGCTCTCCACGCTCAAGGCCCGCGATAGAAGCTATGCAATAGCTTAAAATGATTCAAAACCACTTATCCATATACAGAATTTTTACTTATTTTCTTTTTTGTTTACTTCTACACAGTATATATCCCATATCTTCCCGTGGGTGTCGTAAGAGGCGACTAAGGGATGTACCAGAGAATGGGCAGCAGCGTTCTCTGTGTCTTTGTAACAACCATACTGCGATCGCCAACCCGCCTGCCAAGCGTGGCGATTATGGCAAACCCCCCCAAAAATGCCTGGGGGAGGCCTATGTCCAGCAGTGGACGTCTTATGGCTGAAATGATGATGAATGATGACACAGTATAAAGTCCACTAAAACATAACTTGTGCTCAACTCACAGCGAACTATGCGGCGCAGTGCGCGCGGCGGGTCGACGCGTCCTCTACGCGTTACCACATGAGCTGGTGGCTGCCAATGTGGTCCGGAGGATACTCAGAGCCATCCGGGATGAGAATAGGGCTCATGCTAATCAGGTAATGTGGATATAATGTAAACATGCAGAAAAAGACTCATCATCTGCCTAGCCTCTTCCCAACTATGTTGGGGTCGTCTTCCAGTCTAACTGGATGCAGCTGAATACCAGTATTTTTTATGTAGTGACTGCCTATCTATAATAGTCGAAGATCCCAGGGCCGCCAGACGTCACGTATTTTCTGACGAAGGAAATGTGGGCGATTGAGTAGTGTTAGTATGAACTAAGAACACACTACTACCAGCTAACTTGCTTGGACGGCCAATTTTCAGGTATCAGGTCATCAAGGTACACAAAAATATCACTTACTTCACGTATTTTCTACAAGCTGATTTTTACGTATATTTTAGGCAATATCCTTAAAAATAAGTCGCAAATACTCCCAGACACTTTCCGTCGGCCGTATTGCTTAACAGACGCTTTAAAGAATACTGAACGCCTTATTATTTAAGGGGACGGTGAACGAACATTCTCCATACAAACTTTTTTTTAAAACATTTACTGTTTACGAAATGAATATCGTCTGTATCCGAAAAACATAATTTTAAGTTGGTAATATGTTTGTATCGCGAATGATTTTGGTATTACGTTTGTATGGAGAAATGTTCGTTCACCGTCCCCTTAATACTTAAAGCTAATTGATCGGGATATTGCCATGCTATTTTGGGCAGGCACTCCAAAATGCATCCGAGTGTTGAAAGCAACGTTTTCAACAAAATTCTGAAGACACAGGCAATGGACAGATCCTGTTGAATGCCCACCGAATGAGTCCAGTGGAGGTCTGTATGTCAGCCACACGAGCGATGCCATGCGATCTCAGGTAAACAGCCACAACAGTACAATACGTTTAAGTCTAAACTTTTTGGGAACTTTAAAGCGTCTGTCAAGCAAAACGGCCGCTAGGAAGTGTCTGCGAGTATTGGCAACTTATTTTTATGGATATTGCCTACAATATACGTAAAAATCAGCTAGTAGAAAATACGTGAAGTTAGTAATGTTTTTGTGTACCTTGATGACCTGATACCTGAAAATTGGCCGTCCAAGCAAGCTAGCTGGTAGTAGTGTGTTCTTAGTTCATACTAACACTACTCAATCGTCCACATTTCCTTCGTCAGAAAATACGTGACGTCTGGCGGCCCTGGGATCTTGGACTACAACCTACACGCAGTATTATTATACCAATACATAATTTTGCTGAAAATGCGTTTATATTATAAAGTCTGGATTTGTGCCTATCTTAAGGCTTATTACATGGAACCTGATTATAAGTGGCGAATGTGGGAATAAAATGAAAATTCAAAATATTTTATTTCACATAGGCCTACAAGGGCACTTGTAAAACGTCAACTAAAAGGTGCACTTCTGGCCAACCCTTATTGGATTACAAGGCGTGACGTTATGTTATAGAATCTGCAAATTCTTCGTCTATATTATCAACAACTGCATTTTGACCCTTTTCTTTAATCAAAACTTAATTCATTACAGAGTGTAGAAGCCTCAGGAGAAAGTCTACAGCGCTTGGTGCTAGCGGCAGGAGCAAGGCGGGCTACACTTGGCTCCGCGCAGCAAGACCTTAGAGAACCACTGAGGGACCATATAGCAGAGGTAAGCTGTTTAGTAGAGCTCTTGGGCACTTTCAACGGCAAGTCCATGGCTTAGTGAAACAGGGCCTCGGTCAAAAAAGAGACTGCCGGATAGATCAAACACTTAGCATTAATTTTTTATTTTTATTTTATTTATTAGGGATTAAAAAACAGTTACATGATAAGTTTAACAATTATGATTCGTTACATAAATATGTAAACCTATAACCCACACCATTGTCCACGGATTAATATATGAACAAGTAAGTAACGGAAATGTATTTACAATAATATCTTGTTATGTTTAAATGAATTAAGCGAATATAAGTTAAGACCGCGGTGAAAGAAAATTTTAAATACAGCTGTGTTACTTTTGCACTTTTGCATAGTCAAAACAATTTAGTAATACTTCTAATTTTTACAAAACAATGGTAAATAAAGCAATACTGTACGCCTGGGTAAAAGTAGAGAAGAGGTAGGTATGTCTGACAGTCTCGTTCCAAATGAGCAATTCAATTTATGATTGAGTGCAATTTTAAAGCTGAGGCATTCGTGCGCTGCAAACTTGAAAATTAAATGTACGATATTTTTGTATCCTTATCCTCGTAACCTAATTACTATAGAGACATGTTAAGAGGCATCCTTTAATCATTGAGGTTTTTGACGCCTCTTTTAAACCCCTTTTTTTTTGGTGGGTGGAAAATCATCAAATGAACCCCCTCCGCTCTTGGGCAGAGCGAAGGGGAGTGTCAGACTTCTACTGACTAAAAACCGAACCCATGTTCCTTCTTTGCCCTTGTGCTTTGAGGCGCGCGTGGAACACGAACGCGCCGCCGACACGGTCTGTTGCCGTCATAAGACGGCCGGACGGCGAGCTAGCCCATTACTCACCGTCCACAGGCCCGCGTAGTAGGTGGCCGGAAGCCATCACGTGACCCCCGACGCCCGGAGCGCCTTCCGCGGCGGCTGGGACGACGAGAGGTTCTCTCCCTCTCTCGTTCCGCCACCTCCTTTGCTAGCCTTACTGCTTCGCAGAAGGAGGCGACGGCGTCTCTTTTATACCCCTTGGTCACGCTTTGTGAGGATTTAGGCTTTTCTTCCTCTTTGTTTTTTGTTGTTGTTGAGATTTTGCGTGGTCACACTATCACCCGGTTTCTGACCTCTTGCCGCCTCTATTTGAATCTCACGTTATTGACCCCTTACTGAGGAATATTTTGTGCCAGTTCTGGTGCTTATTGGTAGTTGTTTAATTAAAAAAATCTTAACTCTCAATCTCATTTTTCACAGCTACGCGGCGAGCTAGAATCAAGCATATCAAGCATATGTGGCCAAGCTAAGGAACACGTGAACGGAGACGAGCTGATCCTGACATACGGCTCCAGTGCCATCGCGGAGCGGTTCCTCAGAGCGGCAGCTCATAGGAACTACAAGCTGATATTGGCTGAGGGGGCACAGCAGACTGAGGTGAGGATATAGGGCTCCTAGATGTAGCTAGCATCATCATACCAGCCGAAAGACGTCCACTGCTGGACATAGGCCTCCCCCAAGTGTCGCTATATTGAACGGTCCCGTGTGTGGTCCTGTGACAGATTTACCAGGGCGTTTGTTACTGCAATTTTCGGCTCCATAACCTCGACTGTGGCTCGGGTGTGAATTCCGCCTTGAATGCAATCATTTCTCCATTTATATCAAAATAAGTGTATTGTAAAACTTCGTTGGATTTCCGTGGACATTTGTTACCGTCGTTCTCGTACGCGTAGCAAACTCGCCTGTGGCTCGTGTGTGAATTCCGCCTTGAATGCAATAACATTTTTTTTTCACTTGTATCAAAATTTCGTACTATTTTCTATAGAATACCTCGTTAGTGTCGTTGGTCGAGTAGTCATATTAGCGCGACTGCTGATTGATGGACCTGGGTTAGATTTCTTCGTCGGACGAAGTAGTATTGACTTTTTTTTATCAGAAAATTCTTAGTAGCAGCAATGGAGTCTGAATTTATGTCTGGTTAATGGCAATAGACTCGCCCCTATTCCTTAACCTTTTGAGCGCCACAGTCACGTATAGACGACAAGCCGAACAAGCAAAAAAGTACACAAAAAAGGTACTTTTTGGCTTGCGTCTATTCTTGACTGTGGCGGTCAAAAGGTTAAACATAACCGACGAAATAGGTGTACAATAAGCTACACTTCTACCTAACTCCTCTTGTATTACATGCGTGATGTTATATACTCATCAAACTCGGTATGTAATGGGTGGTCACCCATCCACAGACCAACCTAGGCTAGAGTGGCTTAACCTAAAGATGTGTCAGTTATTATTAAACCTGGACCGTGATATAATATTGTTAGGAATCAGAAGTGAAATACGCTAAAACAAGACAATGTTTAATATCTTTAAATTACACAATTACAAAAATTATCACGAGGAACATTTTAAACAATAATCAAGTAGAAATAACACTAAAAATGAAAAAATAAAAAACTTTTTTGCAACAAAAAAAACAACTGACATCAAAAACACCAAAAAGTGAAAAATAAACTCAGAAGAAAAATCTGCTTCTGAAGTCGGTGACATTTGTTTGTCTCATTTAGTTTTTTTGCCACCAACTTCAGAAGCAGATTTTTCTTCTGAGTTTATTTTTCACTTTGTGGTGTTTTTGATGTCAGTTGTTTTTTTTTTGCAAAAAAGTTTTTTATTTTTTCATTTTTAGTTTTAATATCCTATAGAAATATTTACTATACATTTAACATTCGACTAAGAAACCTAACATTCGACAAAAAAACACGTAATACGTGCCTATGAAATTTGAGGGTTGCCCTCGAGTTCTCTGGGATTCCATCACCAGGTCCTGGTTTCCATATCATAGTACCTACCACCCTTAAAATATCTCCTTCACAATAAAAAAAGAATCATCAAAATTGGTTCATAAACGACGAAGTTATTCGCGAACACACATATAAGGTCCCATTAAAATAGGTGGACAAAGGACATCATCCATTTTGGTCCAAATGTCAAAGTCGGCGGCCAATAAAAAAAAGTGCTTTATTCTGAAAGAACTCGTTCGCCTTAGCATTTTTTTATATGACACCAAAGCTGTGGCACCAATATACTTGGTGGTATTCATGTTAAAAAAACCTGATTTTTCATACATTTTTCCTTTCAATAAATCTGAAAAAAATATGTTCCAAGTCTCTTAACTTCCGAGATCCGCCAAAAGGGGGGGAGAAGGGGGGCAAGGGGGTCAACATTGAAAAATGGTTTTTACTTCCCCAAGCTTCCTCTATACGAATCCCTAAAAAAAAAACTCGTAAAGTCTCTTTGTTTCCGAGATACGATAGGGAGGGGGGAGAAAGGGGGGGGAAAGGGGGGTTTTGGCACTTTTCCCATACTTACGAGAGTGTTTACGAATCTGTCAAAATATACCCACCTCCCCATCCACCATCTGGGAGAACAAGTCTGTCAATCAGTTAGTCAGTGGTAATTGAGCTTTATAATTATAGTATTTTCAGAACTCAAATAATACCAAGTATAGTGATGCTACAGCTTTGGTGTCATATAAAGAAATTATAAGGCGGACGAGTTCTATCAGAATAAAACACTTTTTTTATTTGGCCGGCACTTTTACTTTTGGACCAAAACTGTATGAAATGTGGATGATGTCCTTTTTATAGATCATTCAGACCACCAAAATAAGGACGATGGTAAAAAAAATAACAAGAAAAACGCATTAGATACTTACAAAAAAATAAAACAGCTAACGAAAATACACTAAAACTGTTGGTTACCCAACATTGTAGGTCAAAATAAAATCACTGTAATCATTGTTTTTTTTACTGGAATATGTTTGGTTAGAATTTAGATGAACTGAATGCTTTGTTAAAATATATATATACTATTATTTGTAATATTTCCAGAGTCACGCGATGGCAAATCGTCTGAGCGCGGCCGGTGTTCCTGTCACTGTGATCAGCTCAGCCTCTATCTATGCTGTCATGTCGAGAGTTAACAAGGTATGTTTACATAGCTTAAAAAAAAACTATAAATAAAGAAAAGTTATTAATTAATTACTTAATAATAAGTATTTACCACCGCGGCACCGGTATGGTTTAAGTCAGTACGAGTCTGACAGACCCCTCCGCATTTCCATTCCACTAGCAGCCATACTAAACTATCACCCGATAGAAACTTTTCAGTCTGCAGAAACTCTTACCGCCTTATTAATAAATAAGAAAGATAGTTAAACCTGGTTTAACCTAGACTTGGTTTATCTCGCATGCCGTCTCACTTCAAAAATATTCAAAAGAAAGTGACGGCATGCGAGATAAACCAAGTCTAGGTTAAACCAGGTTTAACTATTTTTATTAATAAGGCGGTTATTGTTTAGTAATCTCGTGCCATATGTTTATAGGTGGTAATAAGCGTGAAGGCGGCAATGGGAGGCGGCGCCGTGTTGGCCGAGTCAGGTCTGCACGCTGTCACGCAGGCGGCCAGGCATTACTGTGTGCCGGTGAGTACACTACATTGTATAGAAGGGACTGAAACCGGTTACGGTTAAAGTTTAAGATACCTCAAAAATATACCGGTACCGGTTTAAAATAAAGGTTGAGCTATACCGGTACCTTTATAAATAATAATAATAAATTTATTTCAGACCATAATCATCACACAGGTAATAGACACAGATCCATATTAAATGTTAGTAATCACTTAAAAACTATGTTCAGTAAATAAAGGTTGCGCTAAACCGTTAATTAACCCTTACACGATTTCGGTACCGAAATGCATGCGAGACGGGGCGCGGCGCACGTGCGCGCGGTGGAAAACGTTAGAACTTGTGTATTTTGTAGTTCATAATACAATCGGCAAGTGAAGACAAACAGAGCGGCGATGCGGTGCGTCAAAGAAAACCCCTATTTATTACGGTTTAGGTACCGGTACCGGTACATTTATAACGGTTATAGTACTTCTACCGAAATATACCGGTATGCATTTCCAACCTCAAAATTCCGCTACCGAAAAAAATAACGGTATCGCAATATTTCGGTAACCCTTATTTAACGGTAAAAAAAAATTTCGGTATGACGTCATATGTCATACCGAAATTTAAAGGTACCGTAATTTTTGGGTAATTCAGTCCCTGGTATAGACATCAGCATAATCAAGCTACTACATTTTTTCTTTTTAGACCGACTTCAAAAAACGAGGTTCTTTATTCGGTTGATTTTGTTTTGTTTGTTTTTGGTATCTCCGTCATTTATGATTTGAAAATTTGGGAAGATACGAGTATACGTACTCTATTGGTTTCATTGATTGGTCCCATAGAAATTTCATCAAATTAAATTAAAATGTTTATTGAACACTTAAAAATACATGAATAAGATAGCACATGAATGTATTGTGACAAATAAGATCCTAACCCCCAAACTAGGCCTTGACCTGTATTTTAGGGGCAAAATCAGTTTTTGGTTCATGATGGTCCGTAGTAACTCTAACAGTTTCGGGTAGCTTATGTACTGGTGTATTTACTTTAACTTGATAACTACTTTACTTTTAGAATTATCTCCATACAGGGTGTAAACTTAAAGGTGCCCTTTACTGACCCATTAACCAAGCATTCTGTTTATCAAACTAAGTATTTATACGCAAACAATATTGCTGGATAACGGGGTAAAACTCAATGTAACGCACTCACAACATTGTGCTGCTGGGTGCATTGTTAAAGTGGAAGTATTCAAAAAAATTGTTGCGAACTCATTGTTGTTAGTCGCTTGTAAAAAAGTTGGATGTTACCGGCGGCGAGTGGTGTGGGTGCGGGGGCGCGCGGCGGGTGTGCGGGGCTCCGGGTCGCGGGGCGGCGGTTGCACGTTGCGGCGTGCACTCGTTGTTCCGTGATTCGGGGTCTCGAGCATTCGTTGTTGCGGTTGCGTCGCTGCGTGCTTTCGTGCTTGCAGTGTTCGTTGTTGCGGGCATTCGGTGGCGTGTGGTTCGGCGTGGTGGCTTTCGGAATGACGTATTGCACTCGTAGTTTCGTCCTTCTGACATTCAAAAGTGCCTGTAATGGCTTAATTGAAATAAAATATTTGAGTTTGAGTTGGAACTTACTGTTTCCCTTCTCTTACACAATTTGAAAAAAAATCGTGAATTTTTTTTTAAAGTACCTACCTAACTAATAAATATTTGTGGAAATAGTTTATGTGTATTGGATGAATCTGTAATGTTGTTAAATTATTGGTAAATAATATTCCCCATGGTCCACAGGTGCTAGCCCTAGCGCCGCTATACAAGCTGTCCCCGGTACACGACGTCAGCCATTTCAACGCTCACGCAGCGCCCTACACCGCCTTGCCTTACGAGTAAGTTTATTTAAGTTATTTATCACTAGCTGTTGCCAGCGGCTTCTCGCGCTACAACTCAAAAATTTTCCCACGGGAAGATAAAATCGGGATAAAACTATCCTATGTGTTCTAAACTATCTGTGTACCAAATTTTATCCAAATCCGTTCAGTAGTTTTTGCGTGAAGAAGTAACAAGCATTTACACACAAACTTTGGCCTTTATAATGTTAGTGTGACTAGCTGTTACCTGCGATCTTCGTAAGGAATATGAGTTCCCATAAATAAGTAATAAATTTTGTTACAAATTCCAAGATTTTTGGACTGAAGCCCATTGGCTTCCTATCCGGTCTGATGCACACAGGCCTGTTTTAATTCTCGATTGATTTTTGTCCATTGTTAATGGCATTTTAATGATTTCTGTATTGTTTTTACTATTAGTAAAAATCATCTCAATTTATTAGTATGTTCCGTGTTCCGTATGTTGTATGTTGTGTGTGTAACTGCCTCCGTGGTCGAGTGGTTTAGGCGTTTGCCTTGTGACCCGGTGGTCGTGGGTTCGATTCCCACGGGAAGCATACTTTGTGAAGTTGTTTCCAGTTTGGTTAGGACATTGCAGGCTTGAATCACCTGATTGTCTGATAAAAAGATGGTTCCGTGCTTCGGAAGGCACGTATAAGCCGGTGGTCCCGGCCGCCAAATGGTGGTCGTCAAACCATGTCAGAGGCCCTTGCGGCGGTTTAGAAACTCTGACACTAGGGTGTGTGGGGTCGTTAGACCTTACTGCTCACACGATAAGAAGAAGAAGTATGTTGTAGGTATAAATATGATTTTCTTCTTAGCGTGTCGATAACAATTGAGTCGGCCCTGATTTTTTTTTTTGTTTTATTTTGTTTATCTTTTATAATGTAGTCCTGTATCTATCTACTGTATATTCTAAATCTACTCTCTTTTCACTCCAGACGCCATGAAATAGCGAACGACAACATGCACGTCTACGCTCCAATGTATGACTTCGCACCGCCAGACCACATCACCTTGTTCATCACCAATCTGTAAGTATCATCTTCATCGGCCCAAACTAGCTGCTAGCTGGCTTGGCGGATGTTAAGCAACACGGTACTATCTTCAATAGGGGATCGGACAAAAAAAAACTAATTAGTCCGTCAGATAGATTTCAAAAAATTATTGGACACGTATTTTTTCTTTTTTCACGTAAACTTAAAATGAAGACGATACAGTGCTTCGAAAACTCGTGTGACGTCATATGATAGTACATTTTGACGACACAAGTGACGTTTCAAGCCCCACTCCAAAATCTTTGACGCGTTTTATCTTCGTCAATTTTTATTGATTTGTTAAACCAAAAAACACGTATCCAATATTTTTCGATAATCTAACTTACGGACTAAACAGAATCTTAATATTTTGACACAGTCCGATCCCCTATTGGTGTTGGAAGATAGTTTTTGGCCGCAGCATGCTTTTACCTGACTGCGGCGAAGCTCAAAAGGAGGGTTATGTTTTAGATAATTTCGTTCGTCGCTTCCGCGAACAAATTCAACAAGAACGCACAAAACATCGTGCAAATAAAAGTGCTACTTACATAGTGTTTAAGTTACTTATACTAACATAAATGTTATTAGTATGTATATTTAGGTTATGGTATGTATCTATAAGTCATTGTTACCTGAAAATAAACGAATTCTATTCTATAAGTCTATGATAGACCCATCATCAGCCTAGCCTTTTCCTAACTATAGTTGGGTCGGCTTCCAGTCTAACCGGAGGCAGCTGAATACCAGTATAGGCAATGAAGCATAAGCAGTCTTCCTCCCAGTGTCAGGGTATTGGGCCTACATTGTCTCCCCATGAATATTTTTATGTTCCAGCTGGAATGCTGGAAAATGAAAATAAAGTAGA
This sequence comes from Diarsia dahlii, assembly GCA_949775195.1. Lineage (NCBI taxonomy): Eukaryota > Metazoa > Arthropoda > Insecta > Lepidoptera > Noctuidae > Diarsia > Diarsia dahlii. The sequence goes on along the minus strand of OX459217.1, from coordinate 11,117,576 downwards.
AAAAAACAGTAACCATGGTTACTGTCAAATCAAACAAATCTAGAATTTACTGAACTGGAAAGAAACATCTTTCCAGTTCAGTAAATTCTAGATTTGTTCCCGGTTGATGGCAAAGGCTTGCCCGCTATTACAAATACTCATAACTGGCGAAATGAGGGTGTAGTATTAAGTAGACCTCTGCCTTACCCTTCGATCAATAATGTACTAGATTCCCGATAAGCGCTTCAAAAACGGCCCGAAATATAAGACCACAAACGTATTTGTGGTCTTATTTCAAATCAGTATGGTCCAATCATAGCCAACATTAAGACGTCAAAATACCGCAGTATGCGTAACCACCGTAACACCAAGGTTTTGGAAGGAATATCTTTTTTTCGGTAATTTAATATCATTATGTGCTTTTTCATAATATCTAGACATAATTAAACTGTAAATATAATTAAATCAGCGAATATTATAATTGTTTGGCCAATGTTTGCTACAACGCACCAACTATTGTATCATGTTCTTGAACAGGGAACGCTAGTTCCGCAATAGAATAAGCACGACATTCTACACAAAATGCTTTTAACCGTATTGCTTAGAGTTTAAGTTTCATTTTAGAATGAATATTTTTGTACTGATGACTTTTTACTTTGGAGCGACATTTAAAATGTTTTGCTTCTAATCTTTCTCCGATGAAAGGGCTTAAATAAATATACTTTACAATGATAATTGAACGTTATGTTTAAGTGTTAAGGTTTATAATCATCAGAAGTTGTTAATAATATTGAACTTTTTTCTAAGATGTTATGTAGATGTTTACGTGTGTGCAAACGTGGCCACTTGAGCGACTTAGTTTTGTTCTTGATGCTTAATCTAGTACTATTATTGATCGAAGGCCTTACCCTTCAGTTTTACAGGCGTGATCGTACCTATCTTTAACCCTATTTTTCCTGTTTCAGTGGTGGCAGTTCTCCATCGTACATGTACCGTATGCTATCAGAACTCTACGATCTAAACGACTACACCCTGTAGCTGACTTCGTGACACTTCGGGTAACATCGGGCAACCTCGTGAAATGACGCCAAACAGAACTGTCTTCTACGCACAGATATAGATATATTACCGGGCAAACCCGATTTCAGGCGAATCTAGTTTGTCCCTAGGCCAAACCGTTTTATCGTGTCAGGATACACGAACTCAAATAATGCAATTTACACTGCACCCAACACGGATTGTTTGGGGTCTGTCTCCACCGATCCCGGGATCTGATTTGATTTAACACGGATCCCGGCGATTTGTCGGTTTGCTCTATAATCGTTATTTTGAGATGCGTCGTAGTTTGGCCTAGGACAAACTACATTGGCTTGAAACCGGGTTCGGACGGTAACAGATGTACCTAGATAAAGCAAGAGTACCTGCTTCGTATGCATTTTTTACTTAAAGAGGTTACTGCCACAGCGAAACAACAACGTTAAACCGTTACAACTCAAGAACTTAATTCTAAACATTTACCGCCTTATTAATAAAAATAGTTAAACCTGGTTTAACTTACGCTTGGTTTATCTCGCATGCCGTCACTTTCTTTTGAATACTTTTGAAGTGGGACGGCATGCGAGATAAACCAAGCGTAAGTTAAACCAGGTTTAACTATTTTTATTAATAAGGCGGTTAAAGAATAAAGACGTAGTCTGTTTTGTTTGCTGAAATCATAGTAGGTAGTCAAAAAATGGCATGCTTGGTTTTCATACGGATTGTGATTAATTGCGTTATATAGGTACCTATATCTATATCTGTAAGTTAATGGCTATATTTTCGGCTAAAAATGCGACTACGTACGTAGGGCTAAACGACCATGCTAGACATAATTTATGGTGTTAAATGATTTTACTAAAATGAAAACTAGATGATGAATGTAAAACCATATCAATTTTAAAAGAGTTATAATTTACTAGCTTTTGCCCACGGCTTCGCCTGCGTGGATATCGGTTTAACTACAAAAATTACGATTTTCCATACAAACTTTCATCCCCTATTTAACTCCCTTAGGGGTTGAATTTCCAAAAACCCCTTCTTAGTGCTCCCCTACATTATAATAGGAAGCCGTGTGCAAAATTTCACATTCCTAGCCCCAGTAGTTTCGGCTGTACGTTGATATGTCAGTCAGTCAGTTCTCCTTTTATATATATAGATTAATTTAACTCCACAGGTGACGATTTTATTGATATTACATGCTAATAAGTATGCCATGTATTAAGTTTCTATAGCCAGTTAATACTGGGTAATACGATACCCCCTGTTTAGACTGGTTCTTCGACTTTTGGGCTTCCATCTTCCAATATATGGTAGAGAAAGTTCATATGTTTATGTTTTATTCATTATGCTCGAAAATATACTGGTTTTCATTATTAGTAAAGTTGTATAAAGCCAAAAAATACTTCCTTTGTACATAATATTGTATAATATACGAATTTTATACAAATACTGTTGTTTTATTAACTAGTTTATTTAATAATTGGGTCACCAATATCATCATCATTAGCCTACAGCATTCCACTGCTTATTAGGGATGTTTACTAACCAAAAAATATGATTCTAATTAGTCCGTCTGTTAGATTATCGAAAAATATTGGATACGTATTTTTTGTTTTATCAAATCAATAAAAATTGACGAAGATAAAACGCGTCAAAGATTTGAGTGGGAGGTTGTGACGTCACTGCTCGCTAAGAAATGTTATAATGTCTTAGAATATGACGTCACACGAGCTTTCAAAGCACAGTATCGTCTTCATTGTTTGTTTACGAGAAAAAAGAAAAAATATGTGTCCAATATTTTTTGGAAATCTATCTGACGGACTAATTAGATTTTTTTTGTTAATATCCCTATTCTTGGCAACTCTCATCCAGTTACTACCATTCACCCTGTGCAGCAGTAAGTCGTGGATTCGAACCCAGGCAGGCACAATTCTTTGTGAAATTTATTTCATCACCTGCTCTCAAAACCGAACTGGCATGTCCTAGAACCAAAAAAATCGAATGTGTGACATCTACCTACCCGCACTGGGCCCACGTGGTGGATTATAGCCCATTCCGACTCATACAGAAGAGGCCTTTGTCCCAGCAGTGAGAACATCAACCTTTTGACCGCCACAGTCACGTATAGACGACAAGCCAAAAAGTACCCTAAGTCGACAGACTTGAGGCACTTTTTTGCTTGTTCGACTTGTCTATACGTGACTGTGGCGCTCAAAAGGTTGAGTCTGTTGAACTATGTACTTTTTGGCTTGTCGTCTTACTTGACTGTGGCGGTCAAAAGGTTAAAAGAGTGATGATGATGACCCTTTGAAGATCGTCGCCTCATCGATCATCATTAGGACGGTCACCAATATATGTACCTACAAGTAAATTAGGGGCTACGTAATATTATATTATCTGTGGTGACGGTTAATGACTGCTACGATCGTTGGCCTGTTGGCCTAGTGGTCGCGAGACTGTTGAGTAAGAAGTCCTGGGTTCGATTCCTAGACCGCTCAAAGTTCTCAGAAGCAGCACATAGCTTGGACTTGTGCCCTCACAAATCAAGCAATATAGCACAGAATACATAATAGTACTACGTACAGAAGGGACACTCCCTTTCCCGCGCTCACCTCACCCCGCACTTCGAGGTAGTCGTTGCCGACTCTTGAGCAATGGCTCGCGCTCGTATTAGTCGTCGTTCGGTTTTCGCGACGCAGACCGTTGCACCTGTGGTTGCACTTGCCGCGACAACCTAGGCTACGACAACCCTACTAGAGTTTACGCACACATTTGCACGTGCACGTCGGTCGTGCACAAACGTTATTTGTTTATGTAGTAGTAATAGGTTATTGGGAAAATAAATTTATGGAAGCTGTTACTGTGTCTACTGAAGTTCAAAACCAATATGATAAATTAGAAAGAGAATTACAGGAGCTCCTGAAACAGTTACCATGTGGAATGAAACAAACAAATAACTATATCAACGATGAAACAAAAGACCTTTTAGAACAGAGGAAAGAATTGTGTAAGAAAAAAAGAACAACTGAAATCAAGTCCGAAATAACAAGATTAAGCAAGAAAATTAATAGAAATATCATTCACGAGAAAAAAATAATACGCAAAAAAAACTTTTGAAAAATTCATAAAAAAATCTGGGGCTCTACGCAAGGCTTACAAAGAACTGAGCGACAAGACAAAGTGGACAGTGAGTATGAACAATAGACATGGAATTATGCAATATAGACGTCCAGATATTATAAAGGAAGCAACTAACTTCTACGCTGATCTCTACAGTATTGACGAAAACATGCACCCTTCAGGATTTTATCTTATAACGAAACCGAACGACCACAACATAGTAAATAAGGACACAGAGACACCAAATATCCTCATATCAGAAATCGAACACGCAATAAGTACCCAAAAAAACGACAAAACTCCAGGAAGTGACAACATTGCCAATGAAGTGCTTAAATCGCTATCAAATTCACTTCAGAAACCTCTACAAGTATTATTCAATAACATTCTAAAAACGGAAACCACGCCGGAGCAATGGTCAAAGTCTACAATTATATTGCTTCACAAGAAAGGGGACAGGAAACTTCTCGGAAACTATAGACCGATCAGTCTCATGACGAATCTATATAAAGTATTCTCAAAAATAATACTCAACAGAATAACAAAAAATTTAGACGAAAACCAACCGCGCGAACAAGCAGGCTTTCGTAAAGGATACTCGACTACAGATCACATTCAAGTCATAACACAACTAATAGAAAAAGCCAAAGAATACAGGAAGACGCTGTATTTGTGCTTTATAGATTACACGAAAGCCTTCGACTCTCTTTATTTTGATGCAATATGGACATCACTAGCACAACAAGGCGTTAACTCAATATAAATACATATAATACATAGCATCTATTCGAAATGTTACGCCAAAGTACGGTTAGAACGTGAAGGTTCAGAGTTCCCCATAAAAAGAGGAGTGAGACAGGGAGACCCGCTCTCGCCAAAAATATTTTCAGCAGTACTCGAATCTGTTTTCCGATGTATGGATTGGGAAACGAAAGGAGTTAATATAGACGGGGAACTACTGCATCACCTACGCTTCGCGGACGACATCGTGGTATTTGCTGAAAGCGCGGCAGAGCTCGAGATCATGGTCAGGGAGCTAGCATTAGAAAGCCATAAAGTAGGACTGTCACTCAACACAACGAAAACTAAGATCCTAACCAATGGAGACCCGCAAGACATTGTTGTAGACAACGAAAAAATCGAATATGTAACAGAATACATTTACCTGGGACAATTAGTTTCATTTGTAAACAACACCGAAAAAGAAATACAACGTAGAATTACTCTAGCATGGAATAAATATTGGGGCTTGAGAGAAATAATGAAGAATAACGCAGTAAGTTTAAGTATAAAGAAAATAATCTACGAATCAACAGTATTACCATGTCTAACGTATGGTTGTCAGACGTGGTCATTGGTCAATAAGAAAAGAAGATGAAGAAAAGATTGCAATATGTCAAAGAAAAATGGAAAGGAGCATGCTGGGAATAAAATTGTCGGACAAAATTCGCAACAGTGAAATCAGAAACAAAACAGAAATAATAGACGTTAGAAAAAGAATTAGACTACTGAAGTGGCACTGGGCAGGGCATGTTTGCAGGATAGTAATAGATGGACAAAACGCTTAACGGAATGGATACCAAGGGACAGGAAAAGGAGAAAGGGCAGACCTGGTAAAAGATGGAGAGATGTTTTCAGCCACAAGTGTGGCACCCACTGGATGCAAAAGGCTCGGGAAAGGGATGTTTGGAAGGGTTTAGGAGAGGCCTACGCCGCAGAGGCGACTACTACTACCAAACTTTAATTACTATTTAATTTTTATGTTACATACCTACACATTTAGATAGACAAATATAGATTTACAATAGTTAGTACACACATATTTTTGTAGATATATATATATACCTAGTAAACACATTAATATATTATACAGAAAGAAAGATTTGTTTAAGCTGCTGTGTTTAAAAGAAAGAGTAATGTTAATGTAAGTAGTAAGTTATTATAGGCTATTTTTATTTTATTTTAATAGGTAATTATTTTGCGGGCGTTGTATGGAGTGTCCGAGGTGTGGCAATAGACTTGCCCTCTATTACATGGAAACTCAAAAATAACTGACGAAATGTGGATGTACTATTGGGTACACCTCTGCCTAACCCTTGGGGGATTATATACAGGCGTGATGCTATGATATAAAGCTTCTATCTATATAAATAAAAAGAGAAGTCTTGGCTGACTGACTCATCAACGCCCAGCCCAAACCCTTGGACTTAGAAAGCTGAAATTTTGCACAGAGGTTCCCTTTATAGTAGACAAGGAATAAGGAAGGATTTTTCGAAATTCAACCCCTAAGGGAGTTAAATAGGGGATGAAAGTTTCTATGGAAAATCGTCATTTTCACGCGGGCGAAGCCGTTGGCAAAAGCTAGTTTTTTTTTTACTCTTGACCTCAATCTTGCCCTAAGGGCAGAGATGAGGTCGACGATGGAATGAGCTTACCCAGAAGAAGCCTATTTACTCGCGACTTAAATAGATTGGGGTTATATGAACTCGAGAAAACCGACGCAGGCAGGGTGTTCCACTCCTTGGCTGTACGAATAATGAAAGTCTTAGCAAAACGCTTAGTACGAATGTGTGGAACATCGACAAGGTATGGGTGATAACCTGCAGTACGCCTATAGTCTCTCGATGGAAGAAGGGAGATGGTGGAATAAGCTCGTGGAGCTCTTGCGCACACTCTCCGAAGTACAGTCTGTAGAAGACCGACAGACATGCAACTTTGCGGCGGTGGGCCAGGCTATGTAGCTTGGCAACCAGCTTGGCGTCACCAATCAGCCTCCTGGCTCTGCGTTCTACTGAGTCGAGTGTGGCAAGTTGGTATTTACATGTAATGTTGGTTTGGCTAACTATGTTGGGGTCCGCTTCCAGTCATTATACGTGTACAGTATTGATCAAGCCGTTCCGCCCGCCATTGACTTCCGAGGCTTTTACGACTAAACAAAATAGTTTGAACCGATCAGGTATCACCGCGTTTTATTGGGCAGAGTCAACACCTCTTCAGCACCAGAATCACGCGGTTGGATGTCTGCATGGCTGCGCTATAGCCGGCTCAAGCTTTTGTGTCGATTACCGAGGGCACACTCTTCATCATCATCAGCCTATAATGTTCCCACTGTAGGGATTCAGGCCTCATTTCTAGGAGAGCGATGAGCTATAATCCACCACGCGGGCCCAGTGCGGGTTGGTAGATGCCACATGTTTTCGATATTTTTGTTCCTAAGCCGTTTTCCTTCATAGTTTTGAGAGTAGCGGTGTTGAAATAAATTACGCAAAGTAATGCGTTTGCCTGGGTTCGAACCAACGACTGACTGTTTGTCCGTAAGTCGGGGCCGCTACCACTTATGGGATACCGCTGCCCCAGGGCACTCTCTTACGAGGCAAAAATAACGCGTGGGAATTAATTGACGAAGCGATAACATTACACCAAGAGGATGTTGAGTTGAGTCCTGACTACTAACTTAATATACCAGTCGTGGTCATCATCATCTGCCTAGCCTTTTCCCAACCATGTTGGGGTAGCATCCCACTCTAACCGGATGCAGCTGAATACCAGTTTTTTACATGGAGCGACTGCCTATCTGACCTCTACAAACTTGTTAGTACCTACTGTTTAATACGATACCCCTTGGTAAGACTCTGGTTGTCAGACCTTCAGGCCACTGACTACCCATATCAAAGGACAACTGAGACCAACAGCTTACCATGCTTTCCGGGGCACGGAGGACACTCGGTTTATAATAGGTGGTCCATGGACCAACTTCGCTCAAAAACCCCGAACCAAACCTGCATAACAGACATATTTCTCAGCGGCATGTACTTATAGTTAAAATAGAGATTACTTTGAACTATGTACTTATCTTCTAAAAAAGAGTTTCTGTATTCAACTCGTAAGTAAGCACGTTCCCAATTTTAGTACCTATGCCATTCCATGTCTAACGACGCAGTGTCATATCGCCCCGCTTCTGTTATCTCCAAAGAGTATATAAACTACATTTATATATAACTTTAGTTATCGTTTGTAAATTAACAAGTAATTAGGCAGCTCGACCGATTTAGATAAAACTTTACGAAGCGAATGGGGAACTCATTAGCGCGCCATTTTGTCGTTCAAAAAGATGCCTGCCTGTTCGAATATATTTTAGAAAGAATGTAGAAAGAGGATATATATTTTTATTCGCGGCCTAGGTATATCAACATTTTTCTGCGGTTATCCCAATTTATTTGAGGTCTGCGCAACATGTATTTTTCTTCCATCCCCTCAGGGAAATCTCCCATTCACCGTAAAAAGGCACGCTCGTAGACAAAATATAAGAAAAATACCGTAAGTTTAATAGCTGTGCCCATTATACCAGCAACCATTCCGCTTCTGTTGCAAAATAAGACGAAATTAAGTGAAAGTTGGTCTCGCTGTTGTGTCATCACAAAAATAGCATCGCTGCATGGGACATAGGCGCCATCGCGAACGAAACACGCACGCCGCGCCCCAAACAGCACCCGAATAACACCAACTCACTCGCTCCCATTGGCGGAAAAGAGATGCCAACACGTGGACTACTCGTGGCTAACTTCACACTGCACTATGTGCGTCATGTTGGCTGCATTATAATAACAATGGGCGGGGTCTTTGGTGTTGGCAGCGCTGTAGCGCTTTATGATTTTAACTGTCTAGCAAGTATTGAAACAGTTTTTCTGAATGCAGCGCTGTAAAGTAACAGAGGCACGAGTTGTGTAAACTTTTTTTAATGAGGCTTACGTATCGGTCGTCCGGACTGGGCGCATAGCGTTACATTATCTCGGCTTTTTCTTGAAACTGTCTGGTTTTTATCGTTCCCAAGTTCTTTTTCGTTAGGGAAAAACTGCTTTGTGTTACTAGTGTGCGTTTTACGAGATTGTCATTTGTGCCAGTGCGTGACGACCGAGGCGAGATCACCAAGCCTGATTCACATTAATTATGTGAACGGTGACGAACCATTTTAAGTGCGCGATAACACGCCCGTTGTTCTCGAACATCCAGGACATTTTATTATTAGCTTGCGAAGAACTCGAGTGCGATACATGTGTGCCGCTAATATAAAATCAATACTGAGTGAACTGTTAATCCTTACCGTGCTTTGAACTGTATCTTACCTCAGAAAGTTATTGTTTGTCGTTAAATACTTATATCCAGCAGTGTCATATACTTTTTAAAAGCCATTTTGTAACTATAAATATTTTTCCAAAAAATGCAAAACTTCGCGGTCGTTTTTAAATTTAGTGCGTGGTGCGCCCACTAGGCAGCGCTGTTCACATAAAGATTCCGTGCGCTTGCGTGAGCTCAGTCCGCGCGAGCTTCGCGTCGTTGCAGTAGGTTCCAAAACAAGAGCGTAGGGCTCCGTGGAGTCCTAAAATTAATAAAATTTTAATAATTTCCGTGCTTTGTAAAAGTGTCGCAGTGCAGTGTGTCAGTGTTGTGTTGTTTCGTGTTTGTGTCGCGTAGCGGAGCACGCGGCTCCGTAGTGTCGGCGCGGATCAATAAAACAAGGTGCTATGGCGCAGAGAATATGAGCCAAGGGGGCTCACGGAGACCCTATTCGCGCGGGGGCCCGCGTTGGCACCCGCGTTACAAGGACTACTGGGACTACGAACAGAACTATAGGTACTTATACTTTCCAAATTTCCGAGTCGAGAATTTGACAAGAGACACGTTCTATCCATCCATGCCTGTAATTTCTTGTTTATCATTTGTGACGAATGCACTTTACTGGTGCAGTTTACATCGAAAGTCCGACGTCCGTCAATACGCGTGGTATTTGGTACACACCAGCGTATCTCGTTGGTTTACGTAACTTCGACCGTGACGTAAACTTTTTAAAGGCTCGTTTTCCATAATAAATGATAATAGAAGTAGAGAAAACTGTTTCTACCGTGTAGAAAACTGTGTCTCTTTGCTGTATGTTTGAAGATACTGCAGCATGATATAGAACTTCGGGAAATAGTTGGAACTTGTTCAAAATCGATAGTTGTATTTCCACAGTGTTTTCCTTTACAATTTACGTGTTGGTATTTCCTTTCAATAAATAATATTCTAAAAAGTTATAGCAGTATGTTTTCCCAGAATATACTGTTTCAGTTAATCTATTTCTATTAACTAAATGACTCAACACAGGATACAGGATGTGCAAATTTAAATCATACTTTTGAAAAAAAAACTTCTCAAGGGGACTAAAAAAGTGTTTTTTATTTTGATAGCAATCTAGAATTCCACTGAATTAACTATCATGTTCTTTAAAACATAAATATGCATGCATGATTCTATCAAAATAAATGGAATTGTTACTTGTTTCCGCAAACTCGGAATTCAAAAGTCATGGGGATGAGCGCTAACAAAAGTTTTATTCAACACTAGCGGACGTCCCGCGGTTTCACCCGCGTAGATCCCGTTCCCGTGGGAATACAGGGATAAAAAGTAGCCTATGTTACTCAGGGTGAATGTAGCTTTCCAAGGGTGAAAGAATTTTTGAAATCGGCCCAGTACTTTTTGAGCCTATTCATTACAAACATACAAAAATGGGTACAAATCTTTCCTCTTTATAATATTAGTGTAGATTTCTGAAAGATCCCTAAGCATTGTGTATTTAATTATTAAGTAGGGTAAACCACCCTAATATCGGCCCCTTTAACCTTTTTCAGTTTTAAACTACTCATAATATCTCAATATGATAAATAAAGTGTTTGCATAGTTTTTTTCCTATTGTGAAATTTAATTGGTTTCTTATTCTTACGTAAAACTTTGAAAATAACCTAGTTATTTAATTATTATGATTTATTTTATCAATACATTCCGACTTTCCCCAATACCGGCCCCTTTTGCCTAAAGCCGACCAGATTTTTCCCTTATATCGGCATATGCAAAATGTATGGTTAAACACTAACCAGTGAGCAGCAGTGGGTGAATAAAACGGCTTAGGTATTTGAAAAAAAAAAAATTATATCTATATTGTTCAGTCTTCAAAATTATTATTGATTAGGTATAAAATAAAATCAGCGTCACAATATACTTACCTAACATAATTAAGAACACATAATAGGTGATAATAGAAGGAGTATCTTAAAATGTGCAATGTAGTCATACTGTAGTTAGTAGTCAACAAAATAACAAAGTAAGTTAAAATAAATAAAAAAAACAGCTTTAATTTAGGACTATCACACTAAATGAATAAGGCAGTGATGGCAGGTAAAATCTTCTTTTGCAACATCTATATAATTTCTGCCATGCTGCGTTGTGCACCCCAAATGAAACCGTTTAGGACAAATTAATATTCAATTCGTTTCTTCCTCTCTTCACGCTCATGTTTTATTTTTTATTCTTTTTCGTTATCTTTTTCTCGAGTAAACTGTTTCCATTTTTTCGAAGATATGGCTAATGACATTAATTCCCCCTTAGACTTTCTTTTATTGCAAAAATTAAGAGATTTTGGGGATTAACAAATTCTTTGAAAAATGTCCCTCTGCCGGCCGGTTTTAGGATTCGTTGTTAAAAAATTATTGCCTTATATCGGCCGGGGCGGCCGATATTTGGATTTGTACTAATAAACAGAAACCTAACTCCGGCCTCATAAAATTACCACAAAGCATGATATTTTTATTAAAATAGATATGTAAGGCGATTCTTTATTTAATTATGTATCGAAAACAAGCAATACTCATTACTTTTAATAAATATAATACGCTAAAATCGCTTATCCCAAAATGTCGTCCACAGTAGGTCCAGGATCAAAAGGCACAGGATAAGCACACGCTCATATGCCTCCGCGTTCTAAGACCGACTGAATATTCTATAGCACACAGAGCGCTGCCATGTTGATAGTGTATATTGTGTATGACCTAAGGTCTATTTTGGTGCAATATTATCCTAACATTATGTGAAGTTTTTTAATTTACGCCACGATTTCTTCGTCACGGCCGATATTAGGACGGGGCCGGAATTAGGGCAGTTTACCCTATGTTAGCAGATTCTGAGACTCCTAAGAGTACATAAAAGATAATTTCCGAGAAGACGTGGCATTTGTTTACACCACCATTTTATAATGTTGTCTACATGACTTCTCTAAACGCAGTTGGTTAACTGTCAACTCCTACAATAGCTTTTTATCTAGAGATTTACCTTCATGAATTTCAAAGAAAAGGTGATGCCGTCTATATTTTAAGCTTAACTAGTCATGAAGTTTTGTTAGAAAAGATAAGTTGCCGAGATCTCTTTTATTGTAAAATTCCAAGTAATCTTTTAGTAAATATTAATTACAAGGTTTCGCATACAGCTACCAAACTGCAATGGAGCCGAGTGGTGGATTATAGCACATCCCTCTCCTAGAGAGGAGGCTTAAGTCCCAGCACCAGCAGTGGTAACATTAACGGCTGAGAATGCATACGGCTTCACTCAACTTAAGCTACCCACTAATAAAATGCAAAGTATTTTGTTTGTCCGTCACTTCAATTAACTTCAAAAACTTTTCCACATTAATTTAATATCAAACTCCACCAACGCATTAGTAAACAATAAAAATTTCACAACATCTTTAACATCTAGCAAATGAATCGTCATAGATTAATGATTATCTGCATTAAGGAGTCAGCCCACTTGCCTATCACAGAGTAAGCTGTGATGTATTTAATGACTAGACATTATAGTATCATTTATTTCATAAATTAATTTGAATTTAAATTATTGCTCAAGGTTAGGCAATCTCCTGCCGGTTACGAGTTGTTTGAAAGAGATACCATGGCCCCGTACAGCAGTCACAAACGTCTAAGAAGGAATATGGGTGGTTTTCAGTCAGTAGAAGTCTAACAATCTGTTCTGCTACACCAAGAGCAGGAGGAGTCATTTGACGAAATCCCACATTCTCAAAAAAAAAGGCAATCTTTTTGTGACACCTGACTGGTTGGTCTTGGCAGGCGCTACTGCTGAACATGAGATATTAGGTTAGACTCTCGGGTCCGTCAAAGCATAATTGGGGTTTTCCGTTGGAATGATCTCGGTAGCGACCAAGCCTAGATTTGTGTAAAGTTGATGGCTCTGCAAAAGGACTATCACATAACTGGTGAAGCAAGGGGCAACTCAAAATCAATGCATTTATTTCAATTAGAGAATTACAGCCCGCCTGCGTGGTGGATTATAGCCCATCCCTCTCCTAGTCTCCTAGAGAGGAGGCCTGAGTCCCTGCAGTGGGAACATTATAGGATGATGATGATGAGAATTACAGGCACTTTTGAATGTCAAAAAAACAAATAAAAGTCACAAGGCATAATAACTTCCTGTCCGGGTTGTGGGTTGTTCGAAAGCGATACCGTGGCCTCGGCACAAAGGGCTAAGAAGGAACATGGGTGGTTTTTAGCCAGTAGAAGTCTGACACTCCCTACTGCTCTGTCCAGAGCATTTGAGGATTTCCCACCCCCCAAAAGGTATAATAACTTGTGAAAGTACTGTAGTTTCTATGGATATATACACCTCTGCTTAACCCTCGAATCATCATCAACAGCCTATCAATGTTCCCACTGCTGGGACACAGGCCTCCTCTCTTTGACGCGGGCCCAATGCGGATTGCTAGATGTCACATGTCTTCGAATTTTTTTGGTTCTAAGACATGCCGGTTTCCTCACGATGTTTTCCTTCACCGTTTTGAGAGCAGCGGTGATGAAATAAATTACACAAAGTAATGTGCCTGTCTGGGTTCGAACCCACGACCTATAAGTCGGGGCCGCCACCACTGGGCCACCGCTGCACCCAACCCTCGAATGAATCATAGATTGATGATTATCTACGCTACGCAGTCAGCCCACATGCCTGTCAGCGAGTATTGCTAATGGTGATGACTTGGCGGTGTTGCACAAAGTTAGACAATCACTTTTGAGTATTTACGAGTTACTCTTGCCAGAGTTTGTCTTGAAAATGATTGTTATTTTATGATATTATGACGTATCTGTTACTGGCCCAACCTAATTTCCTACTCTCGTAAAGTTGCCTCCTATGCTGTGGCTGACCACATGATGTCACATGATTGTGCTTCCTTCCTTTTCTTTCGGAAATATAACAGGCGATACTATCCTGTGAAGGATGACATAGACAATAATGTTAATGACTGCAAAATTTTTATTTTTTATTTTTTTATTTATTTAAACACACACACACTATCATTACAGGCTAGCCTAATACAACAGTGTAGTTATAGTTAAAGTTTACAAAATGAGACTTACAATTAACAATCTAGCCTAGACTAATTTTAATAACAACCTAAACATCAATATTAACCATAATAATTAACAATCTAGACTCAATTTACAAAATACGGCCCGTGTGAATTCACTCAGCGTACAATAGAAGCAATCAATTTGTTGTGACACCATATTGAGTGCTCTAAGCGCACGCGTCAGCGGCGCGTGCTGCGGCAGGTTGGTGCGAGCAGGCGGCACCCACAGCAGCGGCGGCCGCCTCCGCCGCCCCACGTACCCATCAGGTACACACAACCCAACTGTACTTAGAACACCAGGGTTGTTTATTTTACCACGCAAAATCTTGAATAGGTAAGTGGCGAGAGCTACTTCCCTTCTTATTTCCAGTTTATAATACCCTACCATGCCCAGCACAAATAGAGTAGGATATAGCAAAGGATACCCTGGATACACCCCATATAGCCTTAAGTACAGGAATCTTACAAACTTGTTCTGGATACGTTCCAGCATTTGTTTGTACTTGGCTTCATGTGGCGACCAGATGACAGCATTACACTCCAAATGACTTTTTACCAGCGCTTTATACAACGATCTCAGAGCACTGATGTTCGTGAACTTATTTCCTAACCGTAAGACCAACCCTAAATTGCGGTATGCTTTTTTACAAACATCCGTGGTATGCTTACGGAAATTCAAATCGTTTGTAAAGCGCACGCCTAAGTCCTTAACCTCTGAGACACGTTGCATTCTGAAAATAAAGGTTGATCACCCTCTGTTGCCATACAACTCGTCCTCTAGACATAATGTAAATATCATAGACTATTACGTGAAAAAACCAGTTTGTGCTGATCCCTCATCGTATGGGAAGCTCATACAATGCGATGCCATGTTATACTGTTTATTTGTATATCTTCATTTGTCGCCATGTGTACTAAAAAATCCCTATTAAACCCATCGGGGAAAACAGACGCGAGTTTATGTTAAGTAGGTACAAAGGTTAGCGGGAGAATTTTATGTGTACACCTCTGCATATCCCTCAAGGAAATAGGCGTGGTGTTATGTGTCATGTATTATTTTTACATCATAAGTAATGGAATGGAAAAAAATATCCCAGTAGTAGCCCGGAGTTTGGAAGTTGGTGGTATAATACCCCCGTGCCTCGGAAAGCACGTTAAGCCGTTGGTCCTGCGCCTGATCTCTCTCCGGTCGTGTCGGATTGCCGTCCCTGAGGACTATGAGAGAAAAGGGAACAGAGAGTGCACTTGTGCCTGCGCACACTCTTATGCACTATAATATCTCCCACGCAGATGGCTAATCTCCGCTGGGATTGGCCGCCGTGGCCGAAAAACGGTCAGGAGGACTATTAATAATGGAAATCCCTAGATCTGCCTTTTTTACACACCGAATAAAGGTGGATGTTGAGCAGTCTTACTTCAGGCTCGTGGTGTGGCCAATTAAGGGCCCTGGCCGAGTCCTATCCCTGAAAACGAAGGCCAAATTCGTTTAAGCTTTCCCATCACTTACCACCCGACATTGAAGGTTGATCACCCTCTATTGCCAGCACGCGTCCTCTAGACGTATGTAAATAACATAGGTATATAAACTATTGTGCCGGAGTTACGTAGTTATGGAGGTGACCCTGTACTAGACGGAAGCGGCCATCGACCGCGGCTAGACGCGTGTACAACGAGTTGTAGATAAAAATGTTAAAGAAGTACTAAAATTATTGAGAATTTTTTGGTTGTTAATGGAGGACATAATAACTGCCGTTTGGATCAATCTTCAGGTAAAACTGAGCTTGCTTTAGGTTGGTCTGTGGATCGGTGACCAGCCACAACATACCGAGTTTCCACCGCGCCTCAGAAAGCCCGCTAAGCTGTTATTTCTGGCTGTCATTTGTAGATGTAGGTGGCCGGAAAGTCTTACCGAAGGGTATAATAATATAATATAACCCGTCAGGGCTGCGGGTTTTTCGAAAGAGATACCGTGGCCTTGACACCTAAGAAGGAACATGGTGGTTTTAGTCAGTAGAAGCCTGACACTCCTTAACGATGTGCCCAGAACGGGAGGAGTCATTTGATGATTTCCCACCCTCCATAAACAAAAAAAACTTTTTAACAAAAAATAAAACCGACTTCAAAAAAAAAACACAAAAAAGTAAAAAATAAACTTTAGAAGAAAAATCCGTTTCTGAAATCGGTGGCAAAAAAATAAAATCAAACAAACAAAAGTCACCGACTTCAGAAACTTTATTTAATTATATCACTTGGTTCGGTGAATGATAACATCGTGAGGAAACCAGCGTGTTTGAGAGAATTTCTCGACGGTATGTAAAGTCAAGTCAGAGGCCCTTTTTCCTAAATTCCGGGTGATACTTCAGTGGGCATAATTATATACGCAGGGCCGACCCTGCGTATAATCGTCTTTTTAAAAGACCCCTCTTTTAACTCATTCCAGCAAACTTCACAACCAAACCGTCGTTTCCGACCTATCATCATCATCATCATCCACAACCCGAATTCACCCACTGCTGGGTATATACCTCTCTTTTCTGGTGCCAATCGCCACGTTCTTGTGCCAGTCTCATCCAGGTCCTTCCCCCGATGGCAACTATATCGTCTGCCCATCTCGCCGCCGGGCGACCCACATTTCTTTTCCCCGTTCTTGGACGTCATTCGGTGACAGCCTTACTCCACCTGCCATCTCTACGCCTTGCCAGGTGTCCTGCCCAACCCCATTTGAGTTCCATAACGCGCTTTCCAATATCGGTAACCTTTGTACGTCTTCGGATGTCGACGTTTGGAACTCGGTCTAACCTATACTCAAAACAAATACGGTAATCTTCCGACCTATACTCACAACAAATACGGTACTCAACATTCTAGTAACTGATAGCTGATACCAACTGTTAGAAATAGACAACTATTTATCAAATAGATAAGTTTTAACTATGTCACATCCACAGACATAGAAATATACCTAGATAAGTCAAGAGCACCTACTTCGCGTGCCCGGCTTAAGTCCCGGTATCCACCAAAGGTGGACAGATGACCTGGTGAAGGCTGCGGGGACCCGTTGGATGCGAGACTCATGGGACCGGTCAATGTGGCGACACCTGGGGGAGGCCTATGTCCAGCAGTGGACGTCTTTCGACTGAAATGATGATATGATTCACCAAAGCGGAGACGAGCAGAGCGGAGAGATGTGCCAAAAAAATAAAAAAATCTATAAAATAATCAATTTGTGAATAGTGTCGATAGTGTGTAAGCAGTGTCTCAAAAGAATAGTCATTGACATTTGGTATTCTACAAATTATTTATGGTCATTGACTTGCCACTGTAGTGACATTGAAACGCCATAGTAGGACTTTAAGGTAGTCTTTAAATATATTTCAAGTGAAATCTGACAGATGTGTCTATCGTGTTTGGCTATCGAACTGCCATTGTGAAGCCATCGAACAACGACACCTCTTTTCCCTATTGCATAATAATGTCTGTAGTGTGTCGATAGAGTGTCAATGGCGTGTTGCTTATCTCTAAGTTACAGAATTGAGCCCCTGATGTAAATTTTAACTAATGTGATTGGTCGATTTCTGCACATCTCTCGTCTCCGCTTTGGTGGAAACCGGGTCTCAGTCCTGCCCTTGACTCATGTTACTTGGAGTCGTTTTATCTCCCATTCTTCTCTGTCAACCATGACGTCGACTATCATTTACACTGTTTCTTTCATGAATATCATTCCTCGCACAGTCCATCTATAGTTTTCTTTGTCTTCCTCTCCCTCTCCATCCATCAATATTACGTGGTTACTGTCGCAGCAAGCTAATTTGTTTGTTTTTTAAAACGACAACGTTACACCGTTACAACTCAAGAACTTAATTCTAAACATTTGAAGAACAAAAATAGAGATATTCCGGTCTGATCCCCCAAACCGATCCACAGCCAATATTTTCTTTTGTTTAAATTCCTTTCTGACAAAAATATAGTAAAACAACTTGTAGACAGTAACTAAACAGTGTTTAAAGACGTCATAGTATTGTAGGTAGCCAAAATAACCCTCCTTTTAAGCTTCGCCGCAGTCGGGTAAAAATAACACGCTTGGTTTTCATACAAATCGTGATATAGCGTTATCTAGCTATTTCTATATCTGTGGTCGCATCGCATACCTCATAGAAAAGTAAATATCGACACGCCCTCATTGACTCAGGCCCCATTTTTGTGGTTAACCATAAAAGAACAGTGTACCCGAAAAGGACAAAATTTGAGAGAGAACGAACTTTGGGTGCCACAGCTGTCGTATGAAAATCGTTGATATAAGTTTAAGTTTGAAATAGGCCTTTAAAGGCTAAGCAAAGAGGGAAATATGACTTCTGCTCAGAAAAGGCCGTTGTTTGACTCCTTCATGTGAAACCTATCCTGTTGACCATTCTGTGTTCACCGAAGGAAAGAATTGGAGAGACTTGCATCACTATGACTTTTGATGTAGAAATCTGTGAAGAATATATTTCTTCATTTGTATTGTGTTTGTTTCCATAATGCCTCTCCTACCGGCCCACTCTAGTTCAAAATCAGCCACCATTTTTGAAGACGCTCAAAGATGAAGCACGTCTATTTATTTTTCGAAAACGGCACTAAAAGTTTTGAAATCTTCTTGCTATTGAGGTTCAGCATCAGGGACCACTTTTGAAGACGCTCAAAGATAAACCACGATTTTTTTTCGGAAACGGCACTTTCAAATTTTAAAGTCTCCTGGCTACGGATAGAAAACTAGCTAGTGAAAAGTCATGCTATAAAATATTAACCACTCCGCAAAGTAGGCAAGTAGCAGCTGACAATCCAAGGTGTGTCCCACACTATATTGTAGTATCACCATAGGATGACTATCGATTTTCCTCAGTAATAATATGCTATGGAGGTCAGGATAGACATGGCTAAATTATTTCATACCTAAAACTGACTGGATCGATCCAAAACAGACAAGGCTAAGCGGATGATGCTTTTTTTGATACGACTGTCTCATTTCGAATAACACGTAGTAGCACATGAGCAATATTCGCCAATTTTGGTTCTAGAAAACATCCGGCGACATCGCAAATCCACGCCAATATTTAACTTGAACTTAAAATGGCTGCTCACAGATTAACACAGAATCACACACAAGCTCAGTCAAACCTTTTCTGATTCATTTCGTTGCGGGATCCAAGACAGTTAAATCGTTTCTCTGGGACTTCGTCGGGCTTCATTGTCTCGACGCTTTTCTTGTGGTCGCTACTGTTAATTCTGGCTAACAGGAGTTACCTACAGTGGTTTGGGAATAGTTTGGCGGGCTTGTCCAAAAAAAGCTCAGCCAAATCGTTAACCGCATCTGGATTCCATATTTCCCAACTAAAATATTTATATGCTCCAGGGACTTTCAAAGTACCCTCTGGGTACCTATTCATCCTGGTGCAAAAAAAATGGTTGAGAGCACACACACGCCACCTGTGCATACTTTTTGTGCAGTCTACCCCCTCTTTACCCCTCCCCCCGGCCTCGTAGCGACATCCGTGTGTATTTTAGGGCGGCAGTGCGTTGAACCCGAAGGTCGGTCGCTCTACCTGCGCGCACGCACTCAAACACCCTCGGATACGCACACATGTGATCTTTATGTGTGCTATTTTGTTCAGACTGATTTCCTGTATTCTTCATCTGGGTGTTTTTGTGTATTTAGGCTGTTGCCCGTATAGGATAAGCAGCAGCCTACAGTTTTTACCAAAAACTCAATCACACTAATATTATAAAGGCGAAAGTTTGTGAGTGTGTATGTTTGTTACTTCTTCACGCAAAAACTACTGAACGGATTTGGACAAAATTTGGTACACAGATAGTTTATAACCTAGATTAACACATAGGATAATTTTTATCCCGATTTTATCTTCCCGTGGGATAATTTTCGAGTTGCAGCGGGCGAAGCCGCTGGCAACAGCTAGTACGCCATAAAGTTTTAGTAAATAAATTAACGTTCCCACTTCAGAGTCAAGAGCGTCTTAACAAAAATACAACCGAATTGAGAAAGTCCTCCTTTTTTTGAACACACAACACATAACATCACGCCTGTAATCCCCGAAGGATTAGGCAGAGATGTACTCAATACTACACCCACGTTTCGCCAGTTATGTTTTAAGTCCCATGTAATAGGGGGCGAGCCTATTGCCATCAACCGGGTACAAATCCAGGCTAATTGAATTGAAAAAAAAACATGAATGTAAAACCAACAATTTCTAGCGATCAATTTCATTCAAGTACCTACAAAAAGAAAATGGTTCTTGACAAAATAAAACTCGCCACTTATCACAGGGGATTTAACGTTACTGGCGAAATGAGGGTCCCTCTGCTTAGCCCTTAGAGGAATACGGGCGAAATGAATGTTGCTGCACTACTGTTATACGGATACATTGGTATTTTTTTTTTTGAGATTAAGAAATCATCAGATGGCTCCTCCCGCTCTGGGCAGAGCGTTAGGGAGTATCAGACTTCTACTGACTAAAAACCACCCATGTTCCTTCTTAGCCCTTTGTGTCGAGGCCGCGGTATCTCTTTCGAAAAACCCACAGCCATGGATGTTTCGACCTCTGCCAACGTTTCCCGGAAACCGGCACAAGGATAATTTAATTTTGTGTTATTTAACTTCCCCAATTAAAATCAAGTAAAATCCCCGCCACAGAAAGGCGAAAATATCATCATTCTCCTGCCCTTATCCCAATTCATTTGTGGTCGGCGCAACATTTCCTCTTCTTCCACACTTCCCTATTTCTCGTCATCTCAGCAGTCACCTCCTTTCTAGCCATATCATCCTTCTCACAGTCCATCCATCGTTTCTTTGGTCTTCTTCTACTCTTAGGCGGCGTCTTAATTGGCCACGATCGACGATCTGATCACGACTGAACGTTGCGTTCTCGTCGCACGACGAGATTAAATACACAATTTCTTTAGTGTGTCTTAATAGATCTTACAAGTAATCGCATGAAAACAGTGAAATTACTATGAATACTATAAACGGGATATTTACCATGTTTTCTTATTGTTTTGAAATATCGGGAACTCGAAACAATAAGAAAACATGGTAAATATCCCGTTTATAGTATTCATAGTAATGTCAGTGACCATGTCAGTTTAAAAACTTAAACAGTGAAATGTTTAAAAACTATCGTTTTTAAGCGAAAATAGGTATTTTAAATGGGAAATTAGTGTGTTTAATCTCGTCGTGCGACGAGAATGCATCGTTCTATCGTTGCCAATTAGGACGCCGCCTTATACCACTCCACATTCATTCTCAAGACTTTCCTCACGAAATTTTCCTCATTTCTCCCCATACCACGATAACCGATAAAACATAAAGGATAAAATTCACAATTTTGGTGTAGGTTTTTCTCTGAAATAAGCCCAGGATTACCTCTTTTTAGGGTTCCGTAGTCAACTAGGAACCCTTATAGTTTCGCCATGTCTGTCTGTCCGTCCGTCCGTTCTCGCTTAATCTCTGTGACCGTTAGCACTAGAAAGCTGAAATTTGGTACCAATATGTGTATCAATCACGCCGACAAAGTGGTAAAATAAAAATTGTAAATAAATGTTTTATTAGGGTAGCCCCCGACTGTATTTCGTTACTCCGAAGTTCGAAATACCGAAGTACGGTATACAGAAAGTTTGTGAGTCCGAATTACGTTAGTCAGAATGTACGCTATGACGAAGTACGGTATTCAGAATGTTCGTTACTCCGATGTACGTTACTCCGAAAGTTTGCTACTTCGAAGTACTGTACTCAGAATGTTCGCCACTCCGATGTACGTTACTTCGAAAGTTTGCTACTACGAAGTACTGTATTCAGAATGTACACTATCGCGAAGTACGGAACTCCGAAAGTTTGCTATGACCAATTACTCAATACTAATTGAGAATTACTGACTTGTAAAACCTATTTGCACAATAATCATCATTTATAATACTTGACTAATTCGAAATACTCTCTAATGAGGAATATTCTCAATTATTATTGAGTAATTGGTCATAGCAAACTTTCGGAGTTCCGTACTTCGCGATAATGTACATTCTGCATACAGTACTTCGTAGTAGCAAACTTTCGAAGTAACGTACATCGGAGTGACGAACATTCTGAGTACAGTACTTCGTAGTAGCAAACTTTCGGAGTAACGTACATCGGAGTAACGAACATTCTGAATACCGTACTTCGTCATAGCGTACATTCTGACTAACGTAATTCGGACTCACGAACTTTCTGTATACCGTACTTCGGTATTTCGAACTTCGGAGTAACGAAATACAGTCGGTAGCCCCCCTATATGTAAAGTGGGAAGTGATTTTTTTTTAATTTCAACCCTAACGTGTGATATATTGTTGGAAAGGTATTTAAAAATGAATAGGGGTTTACTAAAATAATTTTTTGATGATGTCAATTATTTCGGAAATAATCGCTCCAAAAGTAAAAAACAATGTGTCCCCCCCCCTCTAACTTTTGAACCATAAGTTTAGAAAATATGAAAAAAATCTGAAAAGTAGAACTTTATAAGGACTTTCTAGGAAAATTATTTTGAACTTGAAAGGAAACAACAAATGGAAACAGCTGTTAACCAATATAATTTGGTCCCTGAATCGTATGAGCGCCTATACAATCCAGAGGTCAAGTTTCATTGGCCCGTAGAAAAAATTGTATAAATTATAGTATACCGTTTTGGTACGGAACCCTTCATGTGCGAGTCCGACTCGCACTTGGCCAGTTTTTTTGGAGTCATGACGACCGAATAGGGAGGTCGAAGGAAAAACTAAATAATGTGGTTTTCGATAAGCTTTTGTTAGTTAGATAGTGATGTGACCGTTGGACTGTTGTTCGAATCCTAGGCGTATGTAATGTGCTTATTGTAATTTATCATTAGCTTCGATGAAGGATAACATCGTTAGGAAACCAGCATGCTCTTTTTTTTGTCGTGTTGGAAATCATCAAATAAACCCTACTGCTCTGGGCAGAGCGAAAGGGAGTGTCAGACTTCTACTGACTAAAAACCACCGATGTTCCTTCTTAGCTCTCTATGTCGAAGCCACGGTATCTTTGTGACCAACCCGCAGCCACGGGAAACAGGCATGCCTCAGAGATACTTTTTGATGGCATGTAAAGCAAATTAAAATGTAAATTCAGAGGCTTATGGTGGCATAAAAACAGACCAGGATGAGCACAAACCACGCGTGAAAGAAAAAAAAAGAATCATCAAAATTGGTTCATAAACGACGAAGTTATTCGCGAACACACATAAAAAAAACGAAAAATGTTCATAAATTATAAAAAAATGGTCATAAAATGAAAAGTGCTGGGCCAAACCAAACCATGCTAAATTTTTATGGGACCAAATGGCAACTATTCCGCATCAAACTAAAAAAGAATCACGTAAATCGGATCATAAATCGCAGCGTAATCGGTGTACATACATGGAAAAAAAAATATACCGATCGAATTGAGAACCTCCTCCCTTTTGGGAAGTCGGTTAAAAATAGGTCTACTTTAAAAAATATGAATTGCAGTATCATCTTCCCATCGGACTGCGGGTTGTTCGAATCGGCATATTCCGAAAGAGATGCCTCTGTTATGACTTGGTTTCCAGGTGTGGTGTATTAAAAGAATACATAATCAAATAAGTTAAATAGAAGTTTTATTGCACGGACAACATGACAAGAAGATTATTCCAGAATGAAGTAAACGTTGACACATACGCAAGCTGTAGACAATAATTATCATAGACAAGATTTCGTTCACAAAGTCCAACACTACCTCTTGAACTAAACATGTCATAAAAAAAGTAGTTAAAAAACTAAAAAACCCGACTGAAAAAACTTAAAAGCAAAAAAACAAGCACATTTTAAAATAAACAAAACTTGGAAGCAGGCGGGGTCCATTCTATTTTCATTTTTTCTTTTCTTAATTTAATATTCAAATGAACCCCGCCTGCTTCCAAGTTTTGTTTAATTTAAAATGTGCTTGTTTTTTTGCTTTTAAGTTTTTTCAGTCGGGTTTTTTAGTTTTTTAACTACTTTTTTTATTTCCAGCTTTTTAGTTCTTTTGTGTTTGTTCTTTCGTTGGTCACGTAAAATTCTTCGCAGATGATTTAACTTTTGTGCTTGTTTATAGGATTTTCCACTTTGAATTTCTTTTAAACATATAAGTGATGTATATTTTTGTAATCTCCTTTTAAAACCCTTTATTTTGATACCCTACTCGATGGTATTGGAAAAAAAAAAATTTTGAACTCTGCGATTTGGCCCCCAAAATCTGCAATTTTTCTTTGTTTTTTAATTTTAATGCAGCCTATAACACTCGCGCCATCAAGACGAATCTAATGACGTATATTTCATTCAAATCGGTTCATCCGTTTATGAGTTATGAGGGAACAAAGAAACGGACATACATACATACACGTCAAACACATAACCCTCCTTTTGGGCTTCGCCGCAGTCGGGTAAAAAACACTAACGTTACTTCACACAGTAGTAAATAAGAATAACAATATTACACTGATAAAAGATACAATTAATAACAATATTAAACTGATAAAAGAGACAAACAGAACTTAACATGTTTCTCTTTAGCTAACGGTTTAGTGAGTATGTCAGCAACCATTTCACCTGTAGGCATATAACAAATATCAATAAATTTATTATTTACAATATCCCTTATAAAATGATGTCTAATATCAATATGTTTGGTACGGGCATGAAACATTGAATTAGAGCATAATTTTTGTGCTGACTGGTTATCATTGTACAAATTTATATTACAATTAACTTAACACAAAGGGCTAAGAAGGGACATGGGTGGTTTTTAGTCAGTGGAAGACTGACTTTACCTTCTGCTCTGCCCAGAGCGGGAGGGATCGTGTTCTTTACAAAAAGACATGAACAGCAGTATCATCTTGCCAACTTAAAAACAAACTCTCCACAATAATACCAGTTATGGCAATATCCTTTGCAGAAACCTCAAGATATAAAACCATATCACAGCATAAAAGGACGACCCTCACTCGTATTGTATGTAAATTCCAACAAAAGACTCCCGCGATAAGGTTGAAATTCGCCAAGCAATAAGTTCGGGACAAAAAATGCCAGCCGTGAGGACAAAAAGTCTGAGCACGCTGCTTACCTGCCTGCCATAGAGAATTTTGTATGGAGGCTGAACAATATATATAGAGGCTGACACAATAGGGTCTAAAAATTGTAGGCTTTCGTATACCTGATCTTTAGGAGTTTTATACACCTGTAATTCTCGAAGAGTCGGGCAAAGGTGTACCTATTAGTATACCCACATTTCGCCAGTTATGTGTCATCATTATCAGCCATAAGACGACCACAGCTGGACAAAGGCCTCCCCTATAGATCGCCATTCAGAACGGCATCCTCCACCGGTTGCCCGCGACTCTCACGATGTCCAGTCAGTAACGCCCAAATACTCAAACGTCACTCAATTTTAAGTAACCCTCAAAACTCCTGCTATCTCTGTCACTCTGCGTTAAAGTAACAAAGACAGCACGAGATTTAAGTGCAACTTAAAATTGAGTGACGTTCGAGTATTTGGGCGTTAGTCAGTTATATTTAAGTCCCATGTAATAAAGGGCGAGAATATTGACATCAAACGGGCACAATTCCAGGCTCCGTGGCTGCTGCTGAGGAGTTCTCGATGGAAAAACAAGATAACATTTTACCGGACCTGGGAATCGGACCTAGGATTAGTCTGTGCCCGCCTGGTTACCTGCCTACCATAGAGAAATTTGTGTGAAGCTTCACTACAACATATTATAAAACAAAGTCCTCCACCGCGTCTGTCTGTCTGTTCGCGATAAACTCAAAAACTACAGCACCGATATTCATGTTGTTTTCACCAATGGATAGAGTGGTTCTCGAGGAAGGTTTTAGTATATTGTTTGTCAAGGTTTCGTCTCGATAACCGACATCCACGCGGCGAAGCCGCGGGCATCAGCTAGTGAACAATAAATGCTTGTAGGCACAATAAGGTACACACAACAATTTTAGGCTTACGTGCCTGATCTTCACAAAAACAGTTTTGGTGAACCTAAAAACTTAAGCGCGTATAAAATTCTTTAGAAATGTAAATTTCTTTGTTTTTTTTTCACAAAAGAGTTTTTAAGTAAAAGTTTTTGGCTTTCGAAAGAAGTTCTGAATAGCGTTGAATTTGGTTGTTCAAGAAAACATGTGTTGTAGAATTTCAATGAGTTCCGTTATTGATCGAAGGTTCCGTTTACCAAATATTGTGATCATTTGTACCAAGACTGACTCGTCGGGCTGCGGATTATCGAAAGAGCATAACGCGGCCTCGGCACAAGGCGAAGAAGGAATAGTAGAAGTCTGACAAGCCCTTCCGCTCTGCCCAAGAGTGGGGGGAGGGGTTATTTGATGATTTTCCACCCACCAAAAAAAAAAAGACTGGCGCGTTGGTTTAGTCTAGTTCATCGTGTCATCCACTAGACTCTACTCGACTCTACTGTTACTTAAAATTTACGTTCCCTTTCAAGCTTAGTAGGTGATTTATCATATTTTTTAGAAAATAAATTGAAATTCTATAGAATAGAATAATATAGGCGCAACTCCGGCAGATAGTTGAAATAAATCCCTTGACCCCCCCCCCTCCATCCCCAGCGTGACAGAATCCAAAAATTCAGGCGATTTGATTATAAGACACAACACTTATTCTTTCTTCTTACAACGCTTTCACCAATACCCAGAGTCCCATTATAAAGATACCGCTATCTCCATCATTTAAGACCCGCTCAGATCCATCTGCGCTCAAAGTTCGCTATAGAGCTACATCGAGCACAAATTCGTCTTGGCCTTGGTAACTCTATCAAGGTCGAAACTGCATCCGAAATCAAAACGGGACTGTCTTATATTTTGACCTCCCGAAGATTATTCTGAAGGTCGAAACTCTGGAAGATTGTCTTTTGAGGGAATAAATCGATTTCAAACACGTTAGGGTATATTTTCGAAGTTTTGCGGTTTGAATAAGTTGATAATATCAACTGGTAAACGATTTAAGCCTGTTTTGAAACGGTACAAAATCACAGAAAATTATTCAAAAGGACATCTCAGACACTAATCAGACATAGTCCTCATGTGTGTTGACCATGATAATGATTATGTCAGGTCCTAAAAGGGAATGGACTATGACCTCTTAAGACTTCTTAGCGTGTCGATGACAATTTAAATTGAGTCGGCCCATAATTTGGCGACGAGTTTGGCACTTTCAGTGGCCTCCATCAGCTTCTGTGATGTGCAAGTAACGGGACAGGCTGGACACGAAATCAAGTGCCCCATAGTTTGTGGGGCAAGACCAGCCCTCTAAAAAGGTTTAATATTTAACCAGACAAATACTTTACTGCTGCGTTGGTCTAGCGGTCGCAATCTCGACTGCTGAGCCTGACGTCCTGGGTTCGATTCCCAGGTCGCGTAAAGTGTTATTGGGTATCTCTATCAAGAATTACTCAGAACATAGCAGCCATGGCGTCTAGATTTATGCCCGGCTCGCCCCTATTCATCATCTGCCTATAATATTCCCACTGCAGGGACTCAGGCCTCCTCTCTAGGAGAAGGATGGGCTATAATCCACCACGCGGGCCCAGTGCGTGTTGGTCCCCCCTATTACATGGGTCTTACTTAAACATAGCTGGTGAAATGTGGGTGTTCTATTACGTATGCCTCTGCCTAACCCTTTTGGGATTACAGGCGTGATGTTATGTGATGTGTAATACTGAATTAATTATTCAGATACTCCGCCCATAAGAGCTGAATCCGAAATGCACGGAGATGTCTTCAATTATTGAAATTGTAACGAAAAGGTCACCCATCTTGGCTAAAGTACTTGGCATCTGCAAAAGGAAATAGGATACTTTTCAGCCCGGAAATTAACAAATCATACGCATCCGAATATAATTTCCATAGCCTTAACGGTGTTGCTAAGGCTATAACTGCCTCCGTGGTCGAGTGGTTTAGGCGTTTTCCTTGTAACCCGGTTTTCGTGGGTTCGATTCCAACGGGAACCATACTTTGTTTAGTTGTTTCCAGTTTGGCTAGGGCGTTGCAGGCTTGAATCACCTGATTGTCTGATAAAAAATTAAGTTCAAAAATCTAAAACCCGACTACTAACAAAATCGCGGTCTTAAAAGTAGAAAACAAGAAAACAATTCTTGTCTGATATTCTTCGTAGTCGCATGCCACTGATACCTGATGCTCCTTCATGGCGTTCTCATTGAAACAGAAGTCAGCTGCTAATTGCCATTAGCAAGGTGGCACTGGAGTAGCTTGATGATTAACCACCCTTTAAAAAAAACTGGTAATATCCGGAACTAATGATTCTTTCACTGGCAGAAAGCTACATTATTCGTGCGCACATTACCTATATTCATGGACTATACAATATATTATATTCATGTCAGGCATATTAATTGCGCTATCTATCAAAATGTTTGCGGACTATATCGCGGACATCTAGTACGTTATAAGTATAACACTGCATTTCTTTTCAACAACACCAGTGATACTCTCAACATTTTAACACGTAGTTTACATTTCTCCAACAAGTTTATCTATCCGAGAGGTCAACAAACACAATGATTATTGAACTCGGCGCGTGTTGCAAATCTCTGTTGTGTTATCGTTTTAAATACTACGATAGTAATCTTAATATTAATATTATTAATAACAAAAAATACGCAATAGGAATATTACTAGATATGACCAAAGCCTACGACAAAGTACAATTTGGAATATTGTTAAACAAATTATACGGAATAGGTATACGCGGCAAGGCTCACGAATGGCTAACATCTTATCTTAAGAACAGAGAACAATTAGTTGAAATAGAATATTATGACCACAAAAATAATGAAATTAAAAAAATCCGATCTTTTATTAAAGCAATTAACGCCTCAATTCCTCAAGGAAGCGTCATAGGATGCCTCTTATTTTTAATATATATTAATGACCTACCAAAGATTATAGAAGGACCATGTGTTTTGTTCGCGGACGATATATCCATATTAGTCTCATGCCAAGATAATGCAAATATTGAAGAAACTCTCAATTCCATACTGACTAAAACATGCAACTGGATGAACGAACATAACCTTGAGATAAACTACCCTAAAACAAAATTAATGACTTTTCACCCTTACCAAAAACCTCCTTTAACCTTAGATTTTATGTTCAACGAATCAAAATTAGAAACTGTTAATGAATTTACCTTACTCGGACTAGTTATAGACACACACATAAACTGGAAATCACACATCCAAAAAACGCACTCAAAGATTTCAAAATTTTCCTACGCCCTCCGTGAAATAAAAAAGACCACCAATTTTCGGACAGCCCTCACCACCTACTATGCTTATGCCTACGCATGGCTTAGCTATGGTGTCACTCTTTGGGGAAACAGCACAAATGCACAATTGCTTTTCACCCTGCAAAAGAAATTGATCAGAATTCTGGTAAACATTGAACAAACAGATAGTTGCAAACCATACTTTCAAAAACATAATATTTTAACCCTTCCTTGTATATACATTTTAGAAACATGTAAATTTGTGCGAAAAC
Organism: Diarsia dahlii; assembly: GCA_949775195.1. Classification (NCBI taxonomy): domain Eukaryota; kingdom Metazoa; phylum Arthropoda; class Insecta; order Lepidoptera; family Noctuidae; genus Diarsia; species Diarsia dahlii. The sequence continues at coordinate 11,087,596 of OX459217.1, read as the reverse complement.
ACCAAGAATTTTATTCAAAACGTGAAGACATCCAGTCACGATATCTTCTCAGACACCGTTCTAGGTTAAATATACCAAGTTCTCGTTTAAAAATGCACTCTAAAAGTCCCTACGTAATGTCCATAAAATTATATAATAAACTACCCGCATCAATAAAAAAAGAAGAAAAAATTCACATATTTTTAAAAAACCTTAGAAAATTTTTGATAAGTAAAAGTTACTACTCGGTGAACGAATACTTAGGTGATAGACTTATAAAGTCATAACTTAAGTAAGCACTCGAGACTTAAAATTATTATTTTATTTATTAATGACTACTACTCATCTCTCAATAAATACCTGTTTTATGTACTATGTTTTATACTATTAATATCTCAGAAAATGCCTACCTATATTTTACATATCAACAAATGCTTCCTCTCTCCTAACTCACTTTTGTTTGCTGTGCCCGACAGGGTCCATGTGATCTAATTTTAATTTTTACCACCTAAGTTTTTACATGTGGAATGCAATAAAGTATTGAGTATTGAGTATTGAGTATTGATAGTATTTAAGTGCATTGTTTTGTCAACGGACAAGTAAATAAACTTTCTGTTAGCTATCTCTTTTTTATATATCTTCTTCTTGGGGCACTTGATATCGTGCCCTGCGTGTCCCGCTGGTTGTTCACTATAGGAACTCAGACCAAGAAAAAAGGAAGACAGCGCGCCGCGAACACCAACAGTGAAGTCACAAAACCACACGCCTATAGCAAGTAAACATACAAGCTCACGCACACACCTACACTAAAACCACACGCATTTCTCCTAGTACGTCACGACTTCACGAGACATTGTCTACACACATAGATAAAAAGTTGACTTCACTTTTGATGTTCGTGGCGAGCTGTCTTCCTTTTTTTGTTGGTCTGAGTATAGGAACTGATGGACGCTACCGAAAGCGCCAAACTAGTAGCCCAATTCTGGGCCGACACAAATTAGATTGCCATCGACACGCTAAGAAGATCTTCTTCTTCTAAGCGTGTCGTTGTCTTTTAACCTAACAGACAGATGTGTTGCTGGGGAGTTTGTTCCACCACTTCTTCTTCCCAGCTAAAACACTGGAAAGTGTCGAAGAGTGGGCGTTTTGGGGGAATGTCTCTTGTAAATAAATTTTGACGTTCGAAAAGTGCTGATTATCAGCCTAGTTTGAATAAATGACTTTTGATTTTATTGGCAACCTAAATTGTGTCGGCCCAAAACCGAGTCATCAGTTTGGCGATTTCGGTAGTGTCCATCAGTTCCTATACTGAACAAACAACAGGACACACAAGACACGATATTAATGCTCCATTGTTTGTGGAACAGCACCACATTTACAGTCCAGGACAGAGTCATTTATAAATCTCCAGGTTTTCCTTGCTGCGACCAACCATACTAAGCGTAAGCGTACTATCCACAAAGTGCTCTATCATATAAAAAAGGCAAAAATGTAAACGTTGTTACAGGGCCATCTTTTAATCACGTTAGTGTTTAAAAGTTACTTTCCTCCCCTTTAGTGACGCATTCCTTGTTTTGAGAGCAGCTGTAGTGATGATAAATAACACCAAAGTCCGGTACATAAACACAAGCCTATTTTGCATAAAAAATAACAAGAAATAGACAAAACCTTTAAGACCAGCCGATAAACTTTAACACCCAAGATCAAAAATCCTCGGCATTCACTCAGCATTAATTAATCAGATTCCCAAAATAATTTATTATTAAAAGTAAAACATTGAGCGGCGTAGTTTCGGCCGGCCCGCCTTGGGGTCACGCATCAATTATGCAGTCTTACTGCCGGGTCTCGGTAGCCTCGAAAACAACCGAAGTTATCGTTATTGGCAGGGTTTTGTACGAGTGAAGCTTGTCTGAAGGCGTTACCGTAATAGTGGCGACGTCGCCCTATTAAAATCAAAGATTAGCTTCTTTGAAGATGGCATGGTAAAAGTAGCGCACAAATCAAGTACTGGACTATTAGCCGTGAAAACCTAAAATTATCCACGACCCGGGTAACCCGAAAATCGGCATCGAGAAAATCAAATAATGCCAATTTCAATGGAAATAGCATGCAAAAATAAAATCACCGTCTGCCTAAACAAACAGGCCTTACAGCTGCTAGGTTGAAATTTAACTGGGCTGGGCACAGTTGCCGCATGTCGGATGAGTAATCGGCAAAAATTACCACTCTGTGGATATGTTAAAAAGCAGGAAACGTCGTGAAGGAGATGGCTGGATGAGCTGGATTCTTTCTCAAAGGATTGGCCTGCAATCGCACTAGATCGCGTAAGTGCAAGGAGAAAAGGGAGGCATTTGCCCTACAGCGGGACAATATAGGCTAAAAATAATAAACAAACAAGCATTGCAAGATTAAACGTCCACCAAAAACTTGGAAGGAAGTCTGCTACCACATAATCGTTGACAAATTCATATTTCTCGCTTGAGATCAAAAATAACCAAGCCAATCTCGCACAGATATTCTCGCGTCTCCGACACGCGTATCAAATTATCGTGTAAGTAAACCTTGAATCGTATAAACGTGCCGATTACCTGAGTTTCCGTCGTTAAGGTCAGCAGTTCTTTTATTATAGAATAAACGCTTTGTGAGCATGTTTTTTGGATAACGTATCATCACGCTTTACACAAAGGGTAATACGTAGATCTCTGACAGACGTTACAGATAGTCAGTGGGCCGAAAGTCTGACAGCCACTCTTACATATCGTATTATCCAATAGTTCCTGGGTTGTTGAGGTCAGATAGGCAGTCGCTCCATGTAAAATACTGGTATTCAGCTGCATCCGGTTAGACTGGAAGCCGACCCCAACATAGTTGGGAAAAGGTTAGGCAGAGACACAAAGGGGTTAGACAGGTATGAGAGTCGTGTATTTTTTTGAACCTATGTTGTTCCACTGTTGGACAAAATCTAACCGCTATGTTTCATCTTCTTCGGCTAATCTATCAAGAACGAGCTATAGTCGTTACGCCATCATTTCCTCGGCTTGCCTAGACATCCCCGCGACTCTCGTATTCAGGCACTTTTAGAAATGCATTGAGATTTTCGCCAGTTAGGCATTCCAAGTAACCACCACAGTTAACTGTTTTATTGCATTATCAGAAAACTTGTTGTACTAGAAAAGGGATTTTATTTGGTTTTCCCTGGAGGATCTGAAAAGGTAGTTCATCCACCGGAATCGTTCTTAGAACTCAAAGCTTAACAGCTGCGCTTGCTATTATCAGCCCACAGGCAGTTTTCGAATAAGGCCTTCCGATAAACGAATATTTACTGATTTAAAAAGGTTAACAACTGTTTAAACAGGAAGTGTTCGCGGCAAGAAATATAAACGCACGAAGAATGAACCGAAAGATTCGTTCGTTATGTTTAGTAACTGTCATATTGAAGTTCTTGTAACATGTGAAAACAAAAATCTCCTAGGTTCAACGGTTTAACCTTAATCGCTTGTCGTGAGGAAAGTTTTGAATATAAATGTGGATGGCTATAAGAAGACCAAAGAAACGATAGATGGACGCTGGAAGGATGATATGGCAAAAAAGGATGTGTCTTATGAGATGACGAATAAGACATGCTCCACCGACCCCAAACGAATCGGAATAAGGGTAGGAGAATGATGCTTGGAAAAGCATACGTCAAGACCCTTTTACAGTATTCGTTTCGTTATAATAATAATAGTCCTCCTGACCGTTTTTCGGCCACGGCGGCCAATCAAAGCGGAGATTAGCCATCTGCGCGGGAGATGTTATAGTGCACAAGTGTGTGCGCAGGCACAAGTGCACTCTCTGTCCCCTTTTCTCTCATAGTCCGATGGGACGGCAATCCGACACGACCGGAGAGAGATCAGGCGCAGGACCAACGGCTTAACGTGCTTTCCGAGGCACGGGGGTACTATACCACCAACTTCCAAATTCCGGGCTACTACTGGGAAATTTCTAATGAAAAACCCAATAACACTTTTTTTTTGGCCGACCCGAGAATCGAACCCAGGACCTCACGCTCTGCAGCCGCGCTTGCGACCACTAGACCAACGAGGCAGTTCAAAGACGAAGAGGCAGTAGCTAGTGTTCCAAAAACAGCGTAGAAAAACATCGTGAGGAAACCGGTATGTCCTGGAACCAAAAAATCGTACAAACCCGCACTGGTCCCGCGTTGTGGATTAGAGCCCATTCCTTCTAATAGAGAGGAGGCCTGGAGTTCCCAGCAGTGGGAACAGTATAGGCTAATAGGGTAGTTGACTGACAAAAAAAATATGATTCTGTTTAATCCGTCAGTTAGATTATCGAAAAATAATGGATACGTGTTTTTTGTTTTATCAAATTAATAAAAATTGTCAAAAATAAAGCTTGTCAAAGATCATGGAGTGGGGCTTTTGACGTCATAGTCTGGTAAAAATGGACCAAACTGTGACGTTGCACGACTTTTCGAAGCACTGTATCGTCTTAATTTTTTGTTTACGTGAAAAAAGGAAAAATACGTGTTCAATATTCTTTGGAAATCTTATCTGACGGACTAATTTTTTTTTTTCTTGTCAACTACCCTATTTTGCTATAGCTAGTGTGTTCGTCGTATCTAGTGTTTGTTATAAAATAACACTATTCGCATACGTAGTATGCTTTATGTAGACCGTTTCCTTCCTGCACGCTCACACAAATGAAAGCGCAGAAGTTTTATTCTGAACGCGGTGACTCGATTGTGAATAGCTGGAAATCAAGATAAGTGCAGATGACAGAGGGGTGCAGAAGCTGGAGTGGGGAGAGACTATGCTACATTGCTAGCCTGCTAGGAATGGGGTGCATTACGCTTCAACGAATGGCGATACACGGTGATAAATGCAAATATTGCTGGGGAGTTTGATGCGTCATTTTATCTTCGCATTTTACACACCAAGAAGAAGTTGAAGGCGGGCGTCAAGGCGGATTATCTATGACCTATGTTATTCTAATTCATAAGCTGTCCATTGACCCAGGATGGTGGATATGGTCATCTGCTTTGCTGCATGGCTAATATTTTACCATGGCATGAGAATTGCAAAATTGTGGTGACGATGCAAGCACAGAACTCCTAATATTTCTACAAAAGGATCCGCTTTACCTGCATCCTGCTAAAGATTTTTTGTGGGGTCTTATTTGCGACGCACAAAAATTCCACGAAGCTCTAGCACTTTTTGTCCGTCATTATTCAATACGTTCTAGACTACAAAAAAAAGATTGTTATTACGGAAAGAAAGTAGGCAAGAAACCAAAACTAGAAAGACCAGTGTAGTTTTTATAAATAGAAGATTTTTTATTGCCTTATGGGTCTACCTCGAGGTCCTCGATAATGCCTAATGGAAAGCGGTGTATGAGGTCTACGATCGAACGAGCGTGGACTGTTTTGTTGTGTCCCACTGCTGAATAATGGCAGTGGATCGGTTTGGGGGATCAGACCGGAATAACTCGCTGGGACACAGTGGCCTTCCCCTAATGTGGGAATGGGCTGTAATGGGCTCCACGCGGGCCCAGTACGGATGATAGACGTCATATATTTTAGAAGTTTTGGTTTAAGACATGTCGGTTTCCACACGATGTTATCCTTCACCGTTTTGAGAGCAGTTGCCAAATGATGATGAAGAAGAATTGATATTCCAATACTCTGTTACAAAATGGACCTTCTGCCCTAGATATCACAGGTCATATGCTAATGGAGCAACGACCACGTCCAGCGGTTTAATCTCAGCAAGATAACACGAATGAAAACAAAACAAATGTGTATGCTGCACTGCGTCACACAACACTGACAACACATACTGGTGGTGCATATAATTCAAGGGTGGTACAGGCTTGTTCGGTTTACATTGCCCACCCGAAGTAGTTACAATAGGGTAGTTGACAAAAAAAAACCAGATATTAGTCCGTCAGATAGATTTCCAAAAAATATTGAACACGTATTTTTTCTTTTATCACGTAAACAAAAAATGAAGACGATACAGTGCTTCGAAAAGTCGTGAAATATCACAGGTTGGTCCATTTTTACCAGACTATGACGTCAAAAGCCCCTTCTCCATGGTCTTTGACAAGCTTTATTTTCGTCAATTTTTATTAATTTGATAAAACAAAAAACACGTATCCAATATTTTTCGATAATCTAACTGACGGACTAAACAGAATCATATTTTTTTTGTCAGTCAACTACTCTATTTGTAAATATCGGATAGTATTCGGCTAAAGAATCGATGGATGGACTGTGAAGGATGATATGGCTAGTAAGGAGGTGACTGCTGACATGACTATAGAGAAGTATGGAAAAGGATATTTAAGGCGAGGTTGCAGTACTTTGTTTTTATGTACGTACGACCTCGCCCCCCGCCCTGCCGCGCGAGCGATATAATGCCTAAATTTTGACTGTTTTTTGCTTCTTGGAGAAAAACTATAAAGAAATTATACAATCTGTTTTCACCATTTACTTCAGAATAAAAAGTTCTATCTACTGATATAACTTTCATATAAATTCATGATGAAATGTCTTAGCAGTACACGTTTGAAATTGTGATTTAGAGTCATGTTTGATAAAAAAAAGTATCGAGCCGATCATTCTAAATCGCGTTTCTATCTTTACGATTTACTAGAGAGTATGTTCAATTTTTATGTAATGATTTTTATTTATTAAAAAACTCGTATTTAGTTCGATTTTTATAGGTTCAAAAATCTTAAAATTACTGCAACCCCGCCTTAAGTATGCTGCGTCAACCCCAAATAAATTGGGATAAGGGCAGCATATATTATGATGATGACAAGCTTGTCCAGATCATATTTGACCAAATCCGACATCACGCCTTTAATCAGCGAAGGGCAGAGGTGTACCCATACTACACCCACATTTCGCCAGTTATGTTTAAGAGCTTATGGTACCTCAAACGCGAGTTTTATAATGCGTAAAAGTATATGATTCACTGCAGTAATCAACATCAGAAAAATATATGTATATGCTAGTGGCATAGTGTTGTGAAAACATAATACAACTAACTTTGCTCGATAGAAAAAAATCGCGAAGATACCTCTAATAATTTCTTTTAACGAGTAAAAACCATACTAAAATACATGTCATCGTTCTGATTTTTTTGCCAAATAATTCTACAAGCAACATACTAAAGTCATAGTGTTTTACTTTTTTAGTCCAATCAATAGTTTTTTTGTAAATCGCAAAATACCACTAATTTCGCACTATTCGGCCGCAGCGAAAGACGTAACAACCGCTTTGTAGTGCAAGCTGATTAGAACTTTATTCTAACAGTATTTCAAGCGAAGTTTGAACCACCGCTCTTAAGTCCCATGTAATAGTAGGCAAGCCTATTGCCATCAACCGGGCACAAATTCAGACTCCGTGAGACTAAAATACACATTTCTTTTTTGGAGGTTGCGAAATCATCAAATGACTCCTCCCGGCTCTGGGCGGATCGGTAGGGAGTGTCAAACATCTACCGCCTTATTAATAAAAAAATAGTTAAACCTGGTATAACTTACGCTTGGTTTATCCCACTTCAAAAATATTCAAAAGAAAGTGACGGCATGCGAGATAAACCAAGCGTAAGTTAAACCAGGTTTAACTATTTTTATTAATAAGGCGGCTAATGACTAAAAACCACCCATGTTCCTTCTTAGCCCTTTGTGCCGAGGTCGCGGTGTTTCTTTCGAACAGCCCGCAGCCCGGACAGGCGGACTAAAATACACATGGCTTGATGTAGGTGTGTGGTATCTACTTACCTCGTTGCTGGTCCCTACAGGGACTGCGGACATAGTGATTTGTTATAATATAACCCTCACGCAACAACGCCATTTAATTCTGTGCGCAGGCCATGTATCAGCGTGATTGTGTTCAGCCAGGCCTCTGGGGATTTATTCTCTTGTGCCAGCTCATAAATAAACTACATATGTGCAGTTTTATCAAATTCAAATTCTTTATTTCAGACATGAGTAAATAGTGTTAGTATTACTATTAATATCACTACATATTATAAAACAAAGTCCTCTGCCGCGTCTGTCTGTTTGTTTGCGAAAATCTCAAAAATTACTGCACCGATTTCATGCTGTTTTCACCAATGAATAGAGTGGTTCACGAGGAAAGTTTTAGTATAATATAATCAACGAGGGTCCCTCCTGCTCCGCCCAAAGCGGGAGGACTAATTTTTGATTATTGCCAAACACAAAAAGAAAAATACTGCAGAACTTTTCAGTCACTGGCGCTACTTTCAGACCTCTTCTTCATGTACTCATTTCTGTTACTGTATAAAAAAAGACAGTCTTACAAAATAACAGACTGATAACATCTATAAAAATAAATAAAATTGTCTGAATAGTTTCTGAATTTCAAAATAATAGCCTTTTACTGAATGCATATGAAAGTATACGGTACATAGAACATTTTTTATTTTTGTCTCTGTGTTTTTCTTATCAGATCAACATTTATATTCATCACTTATAGTCACCTATGATTCGTCTCTACTCATCACATGTCCATACCAAGACAGTCGGTAACTCGGTAGTTCGGTACCCAAGAAAGACAAAAACTCCAAAGATAATGATGATGATAATGACTGGCCTGTTGGTCTAGTGGTTAGTGACCCTAACTGCTATGCCGGAGGTCGTGGGTTCGATTCCCACCCAGGACAAATGTTTGTGTGATGAGCACGATCATTTGTTCTGTGTCTGGGTGTAATTTATCTATAATATGTATGTATTTAGAAATATATAAGTATGTTTATCAGTTGTCTAGTACCCATAACACAAGCTCTGCTTAGCTTGGGACTAGATGGCGTTGTGTGATAGTTGTGGAATATTATTATTATTATTATTATAATCTTGCCCTTACCCAACTATGTTGAGTTCGTCTTCCAGCCTAACTCGATGCAGCTAAATACCTGTATTTTACATGGAGCCATGGACTTCCTATCTGACCTCTACAATCCAGTTAGTTCTGGGTAATATAATAAATACCCTTTAGTAAGACTGGTTGTCGGCCTTTGGGCGTCCATAAATTACGTGAGGTGTTTTTTTAAATTTTTTGTCCCTTCCTCCCCCCCCTGGTGAGATGTCGTGAGATTTTATTCGACCCCATCCATCCCCCAATTTAACGTGAGATTTTTCAAAATGTGAGATTCTTACGTAAACGCGTTGGATTGTTATTGTAAAAAAGAAAAAAAAATTGCTTCGATCGTGCTTTTATTTACGACTAGTTAAGACTAGATCAATATTGCTGAGAGTTTAATTATGAGTGTAATAATGCATGTACAATCTGGATTAAATGGAACAAAATAGTTTTTTTTTTTGTTATACATGAATGAATGAATGAATTATTTATTTGCAGAATATAGGTTTTACAAGTTCTTGATATAATTATTTATATATGGGTTTCACTACATTCGGCATTTCTGCCGTACAAATATTTAGAATTACCTATTTTGGTTATTTTGACATGCATCATACATTTACATGCAGTACATACATATTGTTAAATAGCAAAAAAACATTAGAATGAAGAAATACTGATAACAATTGAAATTTAGATTATTATGCAATTACTTAATAAGATTAAAATTAAATACAATAATTCCAATCATACAAGATATTAAAATCAACTATGTTTAAAATAGCAGTCAATAATTATGTCACGTCAATAAATAAAAGAATAATGAAATATTTAAATAATGTCAATATACTTGTACCTAGATGTTATAATAATCACAGTTAATAAATTTTACATTTTGCATTCAAAATATTCATCGATGGAATAAAAACATCTCTCACACAACCAGTTATATAGCTTTTTATTAAATTCTAATTCTGTAGCACTTCTAATTTTTTCAGCTAAATGGTTATATATTTTCACCGCCATGGTGTAACAGTTTTTATCACCAAGTTTTAGTCTATTACGAGGGACTACTAGTGGTTTTTGTGCTATTTTCCTCTTCGACATAGCCTTTTCATCCTTTTTAAAAAGCGAGTAATTATTTCTTACAAATTTGCAGGTTTCAAATATATAAAGAGACGGGAGAGTAAGCAGCTTTTGTTTGACAAATACAGGTTTGCAAGAGTCTGTCCACTTAAGATTAAAAATTGATCTTACACACTTTTTTTGAGCAATAAATGCCCTCGAAGCATCTGTTGAATTTCCCCATACAGTTATAGCATACCTTAAAACAGAACAGACATGGCTATGATATACCAGTAGTGCGGTTTGAATGTCTGTTATTTTTTTTATTCTCCTTAGTGCAAATACGAATTGGTTTACCTTCTTACATACATTATCTACGTGCGCTTTCCAATTGCAATGTCTATCCATAATTACTCCTAAAAACTTTATATTATTAACTTCCTCTATGTCATTGTTATTGTATTTTAAACTTAATTTCATGACATTTTTTAATTTTGTCTGGTTATTATACGGCAAAAATGTCATGAATTTAGTTTTGTTTGCATTAATTTTTAAGTTATTCTCATCGAGCCAATTGATTAAATCTGTCAATGCTTTATTTGTCACTATTTTACTTTTATCCAGAGTTTTCTCTTTTGTCAAGATGGTTGTGTCATCTGCAAATAATATGGTGTACTGATTCGTGGCGTCGGGCAGTTCGTTTATGTATATTATGAACAATAAGGGGCCAAGGACACTTCCCTGTGGTACACCACAGCAGTTTGTTAAGTATGGTGACCTAAAGGTTTTTTGGGTGTTCGTTTTTAAGCACATTTTTTTAATTTCCGTGCATTGTTGTCGACCTCTTAAGTAGCTTTCGAACCAACTATAAGCAACGCCTCGTATACCATATTGCTCAAGTTTACGTAATAAGGTTTCATGACATACCATATCGAATGCTTTACTCATATCCAAAAATACCGCTACTGGGATTTCCTTTTTATTGATCGCATCCATAATTTCTTTTACCAGTTTAAAACATGCCAAAGTTGTAGATTTGTGCTTAATGAAACCGTTTTGTTGACTACATAATAGATCATGTTTCTCTAAGAAATTTATAAGCCTTTTGCTCATAACCTTTTCAAATATTTTTGAAAGTATGGGAACTAAAGTAATAGGTCTATAATTATTCGCCTCAGATCTAGGTCCTTTTTTGTGAATGGGTTTTACAACAGAAAATTTTAAACTGTCAGGGAATATACCCTTTTCCAGAGATAAATTAATTACGTAAGTCAAGGGTTTTGTTAAGGATATTAAATTTTGTTTGATCATTTTAGTGCTAATGTTATCATAACCGACTGAGTTGGTATTTCGCAATTTCATTGCTGTCAAAAATATTTCCATGCAAGTAGCAGGTTCAAGATAAATTGAGTTCACAACCGTTTTTTTGCAAACATGTTTCTTTTTTGGGTTTGGGGCGTTTCCCTCTTTAGAAATGTTGATAAAATAATTGTTTAAGTATGTTGCAATATCTTGACCTTCTTTTAATTCATTTTTCCCATCCAAAATTTCTCTAATTTCATTACTAGCATCGTTCTGTTTAAGTTTCTCATTTATTATTTTCCATGTAGCTTTACATTTATTGTCCGCTTTCTCTATATAATTTTTATTGTTAGCTTTTTGCATCGTATTTGCAACTTGTTTAAGTTTTTTGCTATAGTTTTTAAATGCAAGTTTATTGTGGGTAGTTTTACTTTTATAATAAATACTTTGTAGTTTTCTCTTTGTTATAAATGATTTTTTTAGACCTTTAGTTACCCATTTTGGGTTAAGAGATTTCATCTTAATTTTAATCAATGGGAAACAAAGTTCATAAAATAGACACAGTTCATCGTGCAATAATGAAAAAGCTTTATTTACGTCTGTTTCTAAATATACTTCTGAAAATGAAAGCTTGCTAATATAATAATTAAATTTTTCTATATTTTCTTTACTCAGGTCCCTTTTGTATGCAAACCAATGTTTTCGAATTAAACTATGTTCTGTTTTTAATTTTATTGATAATGTTTGTCCAGTATTGTGATCTGATAGTCCTAATTCATGTGTTTCACCTTTTGCTTCTTTGATGTCACTTATAATATTGTCAATGCAAGAATTCTGTCGAGTTGGTTTGCTTATATGTATATTTAGGTCATAATTGTTTAAAATATCGATAAATGTATTCCTATGATTGCTCTTGCTTAGAATATCTATATTAAAGTCGCCACATAAGACATTTTTATATTTGTCTTTGTTACGTGTTTTATCTAATAGTAGTTGTAATTTTCTAAAGAAAATATTTATATCCGAGTCTGGTGTTCTATAAATACAGAATAAGTTCAGGTTATATTGCTTAATCTTAATACCGCATATTTCAAAATGTTTTTCCATCGCAATACTATTTAACCACTCCATATTTTCAAATTCAACATTTGGCTTCATTAGTATACACACACCACCTCGCCTTTGGTCTTTTCTAGAATAGCTGCTGACTAACTTAAACGAATGTACTGTCAAATTAACTTCTTCTCCAGATTTGATAAACGTCTCACTTAGGCATAGGAAGTCTACAGAATATTTTTGATCCTGAAGCAAATTAAGGGCAATTTCAATTTCATTTATTTTGTTAATTGCACCTGCAATGTTTTGGTGGAGTATAACGTGATTTCGGTTTTTAGATACGAAAAAACGACTTATTTTCGACTTGGGTCAAGTTATTGCCTTCAGATAGATCATGTATCTCTGATGATTTATTCATATTACCTATCATTATATCATCCTCAGTTTGTGTGCTTTGGTTTTTAGTTTTAAGAATATTGATAATATTGATACTCGGGACCAATCCAGTAGTTTGGTTATAATAATTAGAAGTTCGGTGAAAAGATAAAAACTGTTTGTTATAGTCTAGTTGGTCTAATAAAGAATTTATTTTATAACTTAATGATGATAAATTATTATAACCTTTTTTGAGAAAATAACACTCCTTAGTCTGACTACAAATTAAATCTAACATTCCATTCAATTTTATCTCCTTGGAGTAGATGTTTTTATTCACACCTAATACAATAACAGGACAAGGCACAGATTTTAAAAACAGACATAATTCTGTTGTCATTTTTAAGGCATTGTCATCATTTTGTCCAATAGATATTATCAATTTATCGTCAGCTTTAATGTCAAATAATTTTACGCTTGTTAAGATTTTTTTTACAGTTACAGAAAACAAAATTGCGTGATATTTGCCGAGACCCCCCCTCTCTCCAACGTAAGATTAGATGAGATTTCACTCGACCCCCTCCCCCCTAAAACACCTCATGTAATTTATGGACGCCCCCTTTCGAGCCATTGACTACATGTAACGAATGTCAGACTCAGAGATCTAAAAATGACAGGGAGAAAACTCGGTATGTCATCAGTGGTCACCTCTATCTATGTACAAACCAACCTAACCAAGCGCAGCTTATTATCTAGCCTAGCTCCTCAAGAAGAACTCCAAAGGTAATATAAAACGTAAAAGAGGCGTCAGACTAGCAATGACGTCGTACCGCGGAAGCGCTCACAAGGCCGCGGCGCTTGCTTGTGAGAACAATGCAGCGGTAGCGCTTGAGAAACTTGCTGTATTACGTGGAATTGCAGAAGGTTTACTTCGATCGCGAAAAATGGAAGTATCGTGTTTCACAGCCATTATTGTCTTCCAGCGTACCTGGCGATTCTATCTCTATTCTACCAAGAATAGACAATACTCTTTCAATACAACTCGACGTAATTTTAATAAATGACAATACGATCCTTCCAACGACAAAACCAGTTTCTACGGTGGTCATGCTACGTGTGCTGCCCTTGTCTCACTTTACTTGGAGTCGGCGTAACATTGTCTTCGTCCATTTTTCACTGTCAGACGTGACGGCATCACTTACTCCTTTCTCATAAATGCCCAAATCGTGAATTTGAATCCAAACAACTTCAACGGATTGTGGTCGAAGTCCGTCTGCCTAGTTAGTCTTACCAGTAAACCACAGAGTCTGGATTTGTACCCGGTTGATGATAATAGGCTAACCCCTTTAATCTTGGTACTTAAACATACCTGGCGAAATGTGGGTGTTCTAAAGGGTTTACCGCACTTCGTCGCTTTTAAATTTTCCTGCTTACTGTACCATAAAAGCGAAGCGAAGCCATATCCTTTAAAGAAAATTACGCCATCAACTTTCTAGCACATATGGGACTTCTTTATCTTGCTATACGATGGCACTGCATGGTCACGTCACTATACTCTCGAGTTTTAACGCTACTGAGGTAGTTCGAGCGAAGTCTTAGGAATAAAACCTTGTTTTTACATTTTGTTCTTGCGGGGTTAGACTGGGTTTAGTCAAGTAAGACACAGGCTTTATCAAATTGTAGTCTTCTTCTTCTTCATCGGGTAGTTAGTGCCTAATCTAGTTGACTGGCCTGTTGGTCTAGTGGTTAGTGACCCTAACTGCTATGCCGGAGGTCGTGGGTTCGATTCCCACCCAGGACAAATGTTTGTGTGATGAGCACTATCATTTGTTCTGTGTCTGGGTGTAATTTATCTATAATATGTATGTATTTAGAAATATATAAGTATGTTTCTCAGTTGTCTAGTACCCATAACACAAGCTCTGCTTAGCTTGGGACTAGATGGCGTTGTGTGATAGTTGTAGAATATTATTATTATTATTATAATCTGATATCTAGAGTTTTTATGCTTACCACGGGTTTCCGTGATCTCTTAGATCGAAATAACTAGAAGTCATGGGGAGAGGCCTTTGCCCTGCAGAGGGATGATACAAGCTAACAGTATCAGTATGGGTTTCTGACTGAAATATCTATCCGCAGGCAGGCTGGTTTACTCCAGATGTTTTCCTTTACCGAAGCAAGTGATATTTAAACAATACGCTTAAAAATCAGAGGAGATTGCCTTGGGTTCGTACTCGAGACCTATGGCTTGTCAGTTCGACGGTCACAACACTGATCAAATTGTAGTGTTTTAAAGGTGCAATTCTGTGTGATTTATATATTCTCCAACATAGGTCTTCGCAATAGATCGTCGAGAGTCGATACGTGACAAAAATGATGGTAAAACCCATAGGCTTCGATTGTACTTCGATTTACACTTCTACACAATAATTGTAACAAAATGACCTGCACGAAGTTCGGACCTGCCAAGATAATTTGATCGCACTGTACATGAGGGTTTACCTTTTGAGGCGGGTTATTCGAAAGAGGACCGCGGCCTCGGCACAAAGGGCTAAGAAGGAACATGGGTAGTTTTTAGTTAGTAGAAGTCTGACAATCCTCTGCACAGAGCGCGTGGGAGGAGTCTTGTGATAATTTCCCAACCTCCAAAAAAAAAGCCTTTGAAACTTCATTTCCCACAGTTTTACCGATGGTAATCCAGCCACGTTCTAGCTACTAAAAAGACGTTTCCTACATAGTATTGGCATAGGTTTCCGCCTAACATCAGATTGGCACAAAGCCAGTTCCCCCGCTTATCTATAAATTCGCGAAACCAGCGCCTATTGTCAACGATATTTCCTTGAACTCTGGGAATTTATAGCGCTTCAATAACATCTTTGAGACTTGTGAATTGCAAGCAAATTATATGCTGACCATGACCTTCGTTCGGGCAAAATGTTATAAAAATATTACTTCCCAATTTGAATTTCATGGGTTTTATTACAATTAATTTATTTTATCTTAATGTTTTTAGAAGATCCTCAGTGGTTTGGTAATCACATGTAAGCAGAAATTTTAATAATTTGTCTTTGCATTCCTGTTTGTTTAGTGTGTAGATGTTGAGTGTGGTATTAAGTTTGTTGTAAAGAAAAGGACCGCAAAAGCAGAAGAACTTATGTAGAACGAACGTATATATAGTATTATATAGTATAGTATGGATAGTACAGGTGTCTGCCAGTAATACGTTACCCCCTGTTAAATCTGATTGTCAGACTTTCGAACCACTGACTGACTACCTGTAACGATTGTCTAAGATCTAAACATGACATCCGGAACCAATCCCTTAACGTGCTTTCCGAGGCTCTCAGGAAACTCTTCATGCAATGGTTGGTCACCCAGCCTAACCAGCCTAGGCAAGCGCAGTTTAACCTAAAGATCCTAAACACATTTCGCAGTATTTCTTAGTTATGCGTAGCCTTAGTTGTTAACAGCGAAAACTACGCAAGACGTTATTCGAAACCTAACATAATAGGTTACAGTAAGGTTACCTAACGCTTAACGCCAAGTCCGGCGCCTCATTACGAACCGATAGCTGTATTAATTAGTATTCAATCGGTACGGTAATCACGTTTGTTTTACGATGTTTTGTGGATGGTTTCACTAGCTTTTCTATTCGTTCCGGTTCTCTTAAAGTGTGAAGGATTCTATTTCTGATGGAGTTACTTCTTCATCTTCTTATCGTGTGCGTTGTAAGGTCTAACGACCCTACACACCCTAGTGTCAGAGTTTCTAAACCGCCTCAAGGGCCTCTGACATGCTTGGGCGACCGCCATTTGGCGGCCGGGACCACCGGCTTAAGGCGGGGTTGCAGTATTTTTTAAGATTTTTGAACCGATGAAAATCCAACTAAATATGAGTTTTTTAATAAATAAAAATCATTACATAAAAATTGAACATACTCTCTAGTAACGCGATTTAGAATGATCGGCTCGATACTTTTTTTTATCAAACATGACTCAATCACAATTTCAAACGTGTACTGCTAAGACATTTCATCATGAATTTATATAAAACTTATATCAATAGATAGAACTTTTTATTCTGAAGTAAATGTTAAAAACATATTGTATAATTTCTTTATAATTTTTCTCCAAGAAGAAAAAACAGTCAAAATTTAGGCATTATATCGCTCGCCGGGCAGTGCGGGGGGTGAGGTCGTGCGTCCATAAAAACAAAGTACTGCGAAGCACGGAATCATCTTTTTGTCAGACAATCAGGTGATTCAAGCCTGCAATGTCCTAACCAAACTGAAAACAACTTTACAAAGTATGTTTCCCGTGGAAATCGAACCCACGACCACCGGGTCACTAGGTAACGCCTAAACCACTCGACCACGGAGACAGTTAAAGCAGAAAGTGCAAGTTTTTTTTCTTCTTCATTACTCATGTAACATTCTATTCGACGCAACACATCATGTCTTCGTGTTCCTAACCTTGTCCCATTCTGCTTAGGGTCATCGTAACACGTTTTCTTTATGCATTCTCCCCTGTCAATCATCACGGTACCATTTACTCCTCTCCCTTTTAAATCATTCCTCACTCTATCCATTTATCGTAACTGTGGCCTTCCTCTCTCCCTTTCCATTTATCAACATTTATATTCATCAAGTCAATCATACCAAGATGAAAACGATTTCCTTTAATTTTTTTTCTGTAACTGGTGCACCTTTCAAACTTCCTTTTATATACTCATTCCTTATTTTATCCAAGTTTCTCTCTTCAAATAGAGGAGAATTTCTCTTTGCGAATTTAATCTTATGACTGTATCGTCCCTGTACTACTCTTGGAGGCAATTATAGTAGTTGAATTAAAAATTATTTAACGGAGGAAGTACCCACTCACTCATTTCAGTCGTCCGTTTGTGTCCGTCAATGAAGCCCTAGCCATTTAAAGCGTAGTCTTTGGGTGCCGGACGCAATGCAGTGACGCATGCCCGCATAGGACACTCCTACTTGTACGTCACTTATGTGCGAAGGTTGCAGTTTAATCGTGGACCATGTGCCATTTAATTCACTTAAAATGATCGAGTTATTCCGGTCTGATCCCCTAAAACTGATACCCTAGGGGATCCGTTTTATTATAAATTATTTTCTATTCCGGTCTGATCCCCCGTAAAAGAATCGGATACCCTGACACATTTTTAGGACAGTAGGCAACAAAATATTTGTACACGTTCTATTATATTAAAAAAAAGGAATAGGTAGTAAAGTCCCACAAACTACCAGGAGAACAGAAGTAGGAAGGAGGTATTGGAAATTGGAATCTTCAAATCAAATCTATATTATGCTTTTATAGTAAAGTCCCACAAACTACCAGGAGAACAGAAGTAGGAAGGAGGTATTGGAAAAAAGTAAAATAAAAAGAAAAAAAAAGTGCATGGTTTTAGAAAGAAATAATATAGATTTGATTTACAGATTCCAATACCTCCTTCCTACTTATGTTCTCCTGGTAGTTTGTAGGATGATCGTACAATTGTAAGTTATAGAAATAAAAAAAACTAAAACCCGACTACGACAAAAAATACGACGCTGAAAAAGTATGAAACAAGATTTTCAGGATAGAACAAAAAGAAAAGCCGTAGTCACACGGTATCAAAGTGTTTAGGTTGGTACCTATAACGTGTGACTACGGCTTTTCTTTTTGTTCTATCCTGAAAATCTTGTTTCATACTTTTTCAGCGTCGTATTTTTTGTCGTAGTCGGGTTTTAGTTTTTTACTTTTTTTTATTTAAACAATTTTGATGTTATTTTTTTTTACTCTTGACTTTTTGTCCGCTAGAGGGCGTGATTTTAAATTTGAGCAATATTTTGGAAATGTACAAGTGAGGCCCTTTCAAATGATACCAAACACGGCGTATTTATCTCCATTTTTATTTTTTAAGCCTTACTTTTTGTCTGCTAGAGGGCGCCAAATCGCTTTTTGTGAAACGTCACGTAGCCTATGTTCAGCGGAAAATTAAGACGGTTCTAACGATACCTCATATGTCGAGTTCCGATAAGTAGATTAGAAGCTATGAGGGAACAGATGAAGATACACACATACATACATACATACATACATACATACATACAAACATACATACATACATAGCCAGTCAAAATCATAACCCTCCTTTGGCTTTGCCGTAGTCGGGTAAAAACTGATTATTTTTTCATTAACAACTGTTTTCGGTTGACTGTACTTCACTTGTACTTGTGTCAAAAAGGGGATCAGAACGGAATGATAAATTACAGGGGATCGGAAAGGAATAAACAAAAGAAAAATATTGGCAGTGGATCGGTTTGGGGGATCAGACCGGAACAACTCAAATGATCAGCCTGAAAGCCCGGGTACTCATTGGTGAAATGTAACACACGTTGAAACAAATTACACCAACATATTCGGCATAATGTTCCGACTGCTGGGATATAATGGACCTCCTTTCTATGAGAAAGAATGGGCTGTAAGAACTTGCGGACATAGTGCGAATTGGTAGATCTGCGTCACATGTCTTTGAATTTTTGGTTCTCCTAGAATATTTTTTTTTCCCCGTTGTTTTTGTTGCCCGTTCCATGTTAGTTTCCCCACGGCTTTTCTTCAATGTTTTGAGAGTAGTGGTGATTTTAAACAGAGAAACGCGCTTGTTTGGGTTCTAACACGCAACTACAAGAAAAATTCTCTCTAAAGTTTCAATTAATAAACTTTTAAAATTATCTAAACGTTTTGAGTGCATACTTCATCTATCTTATTAAATCTTATACTACATAACCTTGCATTTTTCATGCGCGTTTTCACTATAACATAACTGCCAAAATTAAGAACACCCATCGATCATACACTTTGGATAATAGACTTGACACCCACATCTGCCAAAATCATTAAACCAAGGCTCCTTGACCTTGCTGATCTACCAATTAGCTAAGTATTCACCACACCGAGGCTCTTTCCCAAGATTACCTGACTCCTGACGTCACCCAACTAATTAACCACCTTATCAGCACCATCTTGATTGCATGTCAAAAGCCTTTTGTTTTTATCAGCCTCACAAAGTAAGGTCTACTTACTATCAACTTCCGGGACGCCCCCTCCGTCGCGGCATTTCGTAATGAGTTGATAATGCGTCTTGATAAAACGTCGTTTCCTCATTTGGCTGTGTTCGCGACATCGGTGCTTTTTTTGTGGTATTAAACAGGCCTGGTCTTGACCTTAATGTTGGTGTTGAGGACCGATATGTCTTCGATGGTCTTTGTTGCAGTTCGATGCCAGACAAATACATGTCATATTTTTGGCAAAATGTTGTCCTTTAAGTAACCCATGATATGAATAATCCAGCACTATCAGAGCCCTATTATTCCGTCTTCCCCATCGCCATCGGACTATGAGAGTAAAGGAACAGAGAGTGCCCCCTTAATGCCCCTTAGGCACTATAATATCTCCCGCCCGCGCCGATAGCAGATCTCCGCTAAGATTGGCCGCCGTGACCGAAAACGGTCAGCTCTCACAACTTAGATAATACCTCTTTGACAGCATTGTCCCAACTTGCCGTCCTACAAAGCTCTCTTCAACCACAACTGCCCCACTTTAACCCATAATTAGGAAACACTCAACAAAGCAGCCGAAACCGAACCATTGTTAACGCAGCCTCCATTTTGTCGAGTCGAAAACCGACACGGTTCGCGCAACCAACGCGGAAAAAGAAAGCGAATGTTTTTTGTATCAACGCAAATTTACTCGCCTGAGTCATGGTCGTGCTTTTTGCAAGGTTTTTGCGTATTGCGATTTTGTTGTTTGGCAAAGGATGAGGTTTTGACGAGCATTGATTTACGGTACAGCCGTAAAATTTGTCAGGGTTGCGGAATTTTGTTCGAGACACCGCGGCCTTGCAACGCAAAGGGCGGAACACGTATGGGTTTTCGTCTGTGGCACGTCCTTCTGATCCTTCCAGAACGGGAGGAGTCATTTGATGATTTCCTATCCTTAAAAAAAAGGTCTGTAAAATTGGTTGACGCGTTTTGGAAGAAGTTGAGGACGAGTGTGTCTTCTCTAGACATCGATGTTTGCTGGACCATAGCGCCCTTTAAGTTTTGGTTAGCTCCTCCCCAATGTATCAACTTGATATTACAGATATTCGATGCAATATCAGGCTTTTAGCTGCTAACTGAATTTTAAGTTTATTGTTCCAACTATGCCAGAATGTGCGTCACATAGTTGAAGAATGATCTAACGTAAGACCGTAAAAATACTGAATGTTTGTAAACCAGTATCAGTGATGTCTCGAAGTAACGAAATACAGTCCTCTTTTGTAGCACAACTTAATCTACTTGAAAAACTCTAGGGTATTTCACCAAAAAAATCAAATTAGTCCGTCTGTTAGATTATCGAAAAATATTGCATACGTGTTTTTTGTTTTCTCAAATTAATAAAAATTAACGAAAATAAAACGTGTCAAAGATCACGAGTGGGGGGTTTTGACGTCACTTTGTGGGTAAAATCGTACTAACCTTGTGACGTCACACGACTTGAGACGACTTTTCGCGGCACTGTATCGTCTTTATCTTTTGTTTATGTGAAAAACGAAAAAATACGTGTCCATTACTTTTTGGAAATATATCTGACGGACTAATTTGATTTTTTTGGTGAAATACCCTATTTACGGTGTCATTTACAAGCCCAGGTTTTAAACTACCGCCTGGCGACTATCAAAGACCGATTATCACCTATCTCCATTAATTCTACTTCATCAATGGTGTAGTAATTCCCAAGCTCTTTCGGGCCGCGCATATAAACACTATAGCTGCTGCGAATGTGTGTCAGCAGAAGTGTTACAAGGTTGTCGTCACCGCGCCGCCTACGAAACTTGCCTTTGTGTACCGTAGTCTATAGTCTGTACCATTGTTTGTAATTATGGAAGCTTAATCAATGTTTGTGGTGGGTGGGAAGAGGAGCCCATTCATTTTTGGTGTCTGCCGAAATGGGTGGGAGAAATGAAGAGGTGTACCTAAAAGAGTAACCATGGAGTTTCTTGCCGGTTCTCTCCATGAAAACGGCCAACCCGAACTGTGCACCTTTTTATCGACATTTTACAATAGGGGATCGGACTGGGTCAAAATAATATGATTCTGTTTAGTCCGTAAGTTAGATTATCGAAAAATATTGAATACGTGTTTTTTGTTTTATCAAATCAATAAAAAATGACGAAGATAAAACGCGTCAAAGATCTTGGAGTGGGGCTTGAAACGTCACTTGTGTCGTCAAAATGTACTATCTTATGACGTCACACGAGTTTTCGAAGCACTGTATCGTCTTCATTTTAAGTTTACGTGAAAAAAGGAAAAATACGTGTCCAGTAATTTTTGGAAATCTATCTGACGGACTAATTAGTTTTTTTTGTCCGATCCCCTATTCGCCAATGAGTCCCTTGTAATAACCTATTGCCATCAACCGAGCACAAATCTAGACTCCGTATGGCTGCTGTTAAAAAAATCCTGATGGAATAACCTAATAACACTTTTCTCGACCCGGGAATGAAACGCGAGACCTCTTGTTTAGCAGTTGCGCTTATGAACACTAGACCAACGAGGTTGTCTCAATAACCATTCACTCCATTTATGTAACTATCGAACATTTTCTCAAACAAAACACAGTAATTCCGATCAGATCTGTGACTAACGGAGGCTGTAAGTAGGCCGCGGTATTTCTCAATTCCTCAAGTGGTCTGCCAGTGACCTGACCATGACCGGGCTGCGAGGACAATACCAGGCACGATCACTTGCGTAGTCAGGCGTAGCTATGATACTACGAGGGAATGAGTATCTAGGTTTGTATAGACTACTAGCTGATGCCCGTGGCTTCGTCTACGTGGATATCGGTTATTGCGACCGAAAAGTAATCTTTTCATCCCCCCTTTCAACCCCTATGGTTACGCTTCGTAATTTATAGTTTTTATATTTTTCTACATCACCTATGGCGATTGAAAGGCATTGGTTTTTGTCTAATTTATTGAATATGTGCCCTATCAAATTGTGTGGAAATTTACAACTTCTGCAGGTTATACGCACCACCCTTACAACCATTTTTTTGCATTAAAAAGTAGCCTATGTCCTTTCTCAGGCTCCGCACTCTCTGTGTACACACAATAGGGGATCGGACAAAAAAAACTAATTAGTCCGTCAGATAGATTTCCAAAAATTATTGGACACGTATTTTTTCTTTTTTCACGTAAACTTAAAATGAAGACGACACAGTGCTTCGAAAACTCGTGTGACGTCATATGATAGTACATTTTGACGACACAAGTGACGTATCAAGCCCCACTCCACGATCATTGACGAGTTTTATCTTCGTCATTTTTTATTGATTTGATAAAACAAAAAACACGTATTCAATATTTTTCGATAATCTAACTTACGGACTAAACAGAATCATATTATTTTGACCCAGTCCGATCCCCTATTTCATTGAAATCGGTTCAGTAGTTTTTGTGTGAAAGCGCGATAGACAGGCATACAGAGTTCCTTTCGCATTTATAATATTAGTTAGGAGGACTAGCGGACGTCCCGCGGTTTCACCCGAGTAGTTCCCGTTCCCGTGGGGATACAAGGATAAAAAGTAGCCTATGTCACCCGGGAATAATGTAGATTCCCAACAGTGAAAGAATAGTAAAGTACCGTTGATCATCGATGTCATGTACTGTAGATCTTTGACAGTCGTTACAGTCTTTGACAGTCATGGCCTGAAAGTTTGAAAACCAGTCTTACTAAGGGATACCATATTGCCCTATTACCCAGCCATGCCAATGGGCGAAACATGACAATATGAATCGCAACAGCCATACATAAATTGTTTAATACCGGCCCCCGCCTACACAACAAACAGTTGCTATTTAGCCAACTGCCAATCAGTAATTACTTTATCACGTAACTATGTACACACAGCGACATATTAAAAATGTACATTTTCCATATTATGTCATGGTCTCGTATTGAGTTCCCGTACAAGCGTGGTATAGCAGCACTATTCCCAAACCACTGTAAGTCGTGTGCATTAGAAAAATATTGGCAGTGGATCGGTTTGGGGGATCAGACCGGAACAACTCGAATGAACAGTGGCGACTACCAGCGGATCAAAAATGGCTGCGGGTTGTTCGAAAGAGATACCGTGGCCTCAGCACAAAGGGCTAAGAAGGAGCATGGGTGGTTTTTAGTCAGTAGAAGTCTGAGAGGAGTCTTTTGATGATTTCCCACCCCCCGAAAAAATAGGGGCTTTAAAATGGCCACTTAAGCAGATTATAATCGTTAAAAAACGTAAAATGGGCATTTTCATAATAGTAACTGCGTCTGTGACCATTTAGAAAAATAATATGAATTGCGTTAACATTCGTAAAATGGTCAATGGAAGATGATGAGATAATAATTATAGATTTCCCGTACAATGAGAGTTCCGCGTATACTGGTGTTGTATAGCTTGATTGGTCATTCGTGCGTACTAAGACTTCCACGTGTAAAAATAAAGCACGTCCAAAGATGTTTGAAGTGTTAGCTATAATACAAATAGTTATATGACTGACGGCAGGCAATATGTCAAGATTTTATGATACGTTACGTAGAGTATGAACGTAGATGGCTATAAGAGTACAGGAAAACTTAAGAAACGTTGTGTGAAGGATGATATGGCTTGAAATGAGGTGTCTGCTTAGAAGAACTCTTGAAGAAGACATGAGGCCCAACCTCAAATAAATTGGGATTAGGGCAAAATAATGATATTGCAGACGTTATGGCGACTGGTTAGTGCTCGTTTACGGAGGCGCGGTGCTTGCAGAAGACTCGTCTCGTGCTTTTTTATTAATTTACTGAGAGGCGGGTCCACCGCAACAAACGCTGCATTATAAACTAACGAGCGAAAAATCGCTTCTCGTAAAATCGACGTTTGAAATGGTTAACTTTTTCATACATCGCCATGTGTTTGAATTAAAAAGGCAGCACGCGCCGCGCGACGCCCCGCCTGTACGTAAACATGCACTTATAGCGACTGATTATACAGCAGAGGGATAGTACACACATGTCGGTTGTTTTATTGATGGCGTTTGCTTTAATAATTTAAGCTATGCAATGACATGGTGCTGCTGGCCCCCTCGGTCGGTGCGCTCCGTAAGCTTCTCGGTATCTGCGAGTCGTATGCGACTTCTCATGGCCTTGTTTACAACGAAGGGAAGTCTAAATATATGGTCTTTAAGTCCGGTATCAGGTGTCCCTCCACCGTCCCTCCTGTGTTACTGAACGGTGTGGAGCTGCAAAGGGTGTACTCTTTTAAATACCTGGGTCACCTGGTGACGGACGATTTGAGGGACGACGCAGATATGGAGAGGGAACGGAGAGCATTGTCGGTTCGGGCTAATATGCTGGCACGCCGGTTCTTCCGTTGTACAGCCGCAGTAAAATTAACGCTTTTTAAAGCATATTGTATGTCGCTGTACTTAGGGAGCCTGTGGTTCAGCTACACCCAAAAGGCCTACAATGCTCTGCGGATCCAGTACAACAACGCGTTTAGGGTGCTGTTGCGTCTGCCTCGGTTCTGTAGCGCGTCATCTATGTTCGCTGAGGCACGTACCGATTGCTTCAATGCGGTACGGCGTAAGAAAGTGGCCTCGCTGCTGAACAGAATCCGTGGCAGCCCCAACAGCATTCTGAGAGCTATAGTCGGGAGGCATGACAGCCCGCTGGTGAAGTCATTAGTCACCTGCACTCTGTCTTTGTTTTTAGTTAAGTACTAACATAGGTTAAGAATATTGTTACTAACTCAAGCATCTCAGTTAAGTACTAATATAGGTTTTTAAGAATATTGTTACTAACCCAATGGATCTTAGTTGTCTAAATAAATAAATACATGATGACATGATAATAGGCAACGCAGCAAGCTTATCAGTATTTTACAGGGAGTGACTACTTACCTATCTGACAACCACCAGTTAGTAGGCACTGGGAATGTGTTAGTAATACCTCCTGACCGTTTTTCGGCCACGGCGGCCAATCCCAGCGGAGATTAGCCATCTGCGCGGGAGATATTATAGTGCACAAGTGTGTGCGCAGGCACAGGTGCACTCTCTGTTCCTTTTCTCTCATAGTCCGATGGGACGGCATGTGACGGCGAAATGTGTTAGTACTGTATATGGTACCTTGGTGAGTCTAGTTTTCAGACTTTCAGGCCACTGACTATCTGTCACGACTGTCAAAGATCGTGAAATGAAAACTGGGACCTACCGCTTTACGATCTTTCCGAGGCACGGAGGAAACTCGATATAATAATAATATGTAATGAGTGGTCACCTATCTACGGACCAACCTAGACAGGCGCGGTTTAACTTAATCGGCTGTTATGCTGTCTGAGCTGTCTTTTTATAGGTGAACGTACCTTAGAAAACTCGACATTGCAACGTACCAGACAGAAACAAACATCTAGATTACAATACCATCCTTCTTTAAACATTGCAACAAAGAAACAACCATACATGACGATGACGTCACATCTACAGACTCACAACAACGCGACAAGTAACATTCCCGAGTTCGAAAACTAAATATAAACGCATCAGTCAACACGGAGTTGTGTGACGCGTGTACTAGAACTACAGACGGCATTACAGTCTGACCACTTTAACTGCGCAGTTCAAAGTGGCGCTGCTTGTCAAGCAAACCTACATCAACATGTCAAACTCGGTACATTTATTTTAGTTCTGCATTTTGCCACCTGCACAGATAAGTTGGTTGAAGTGTATACATTTGTGTTGTGTATACAAATGTATGTAAACATGTGTGTGTAAAGTTTACAAACAGAACATAAACGTGTGAGCGTCGCGTGTTTTTAAACACACGTGTGCAACTGCGAACTACTTTATGTGTTACGTCAGTGTATCGGCTGTATGCGTTGTTGCCTTGCGTTTTTAAAAAGTTGAGAGTTTGTAACTATGGAACGTGTTAGACGGGAATTCAAGATGGTGGCGTTTTGTATTGCGGTTGTTGTGAATAAGAGTTGGCAGAAGTATTGGTACTTGGTAGCTCTTGAACGCGGTTTAAATATGCTGATCGCGTTCAGATTTCTTGGCTAAACTCGCTCTTAGAAGTAGATTTCTAATTCTTTCTTCTTCTTTTTAAAAACGTTGCCCCACACTAGGAATTTCTCCTGTATCGTGGGTGCGTTCACAGAGATTTAAACTCACATACACAAGTACCCAGACACGAAACAACTATCTGTAGGCCATACAAATATTTGTTCCGTGCGGGGATCGAACCCGCGACACGTAGCGCAGCAGTCAACTGCATGAGCCATTGCACCTACCGTGCAATTTTATCTAAAAAAATAATTAAGTGTCTGTTTGTAATTTCAAAATAATAGCGATATGTGAAACTATACGGACCTAATAACAAAGAAACATTTTTTAATCTGTCCGTGTCTGTTTGTTCCAGGTAATCTCGCTAAATTCTGAAACGGCTGGAAACCGATTTGGGGGGGTTTACTGGCAGATAGGTGATGTTCATTATCCATCATCAGCCTGTAATATTCCCACTGCAGGTACTCAGGCTTCCTCTCTAGGAGAGGGGATAGGCGATGTTAAAAGGAGTAAATAAACTAATTTTATTTAAGAAAAAGAATGGGGTATGTCACCAAAAAAAACTAATTAGTACTTACGTCTGTTAGATTATCGAAAAATATTGGATACCTACGTGTTTTTTGTTTTATCAAATTAATAAAAATTGATGAAGATAAAACGTGTCATGTCATGAGTGGGGGCTTGTGTGACGTCACTTCGTGGGTAAAAAAGTACTAACCTTGTGACATCACACGACTTTTCGAAGCACTTTATCGTCTTCATCATTAGTTTACGTGAAAAAAAAAAAATGTGACATTATTTTTTGAAATTCTATCTGATGGAATAATTTAATAGTCAAACGAACTTACCTGTAAGTGAAGTTCGATGGTAATTATACTTGTTGTTGTATTGTCCGAAGATGATTAGGAAGACTAGTGTAGTCTCGGCTTTTAAGTCACCGACGCCTACATAAGTTTAAAGAAAAAAGTTTCTTTCCGAACGCAAATGCCTCCTGTCATCCGCTTCTGAAAATAGGTTCATTAAGTTCATAGCAATTTATTGGTTTTACAACATAGGGTTCATGCTCATATGACTATATAGCATGAAGATTCTGGGTCGGGTGGGACTAATCATCTTCGGACAATACAACAACAAGTATAATTACCATCGAACTTCACTTACAGGTAAGTTCGTTTGACTATTAAATTATACTTGTTGTTGTATTGTCCTCGATGATTAGGAAGACTAGTGTAGATGTTTAAAGACTAGTTGTAAAATCAACAAACATTTATATAAAATCAATAATCATTTATATAAAAGCATTAAGCATTCATATAAAATCAATAAACATTTATATAAAAACATTAAACATTCATATAAAATAGGTATACATTTATGTAAAACCTATAAACATTTATACAAAATCAATAAACATTTAATTAATAAACATCTGTCTAAAGTCAATAAACATTCAGATGAATATAAAATAACTAATAAGTCATTTTTTACAGTTCAGGTTTAATCATTACCAGTGTTATTAAAAATTGCTTCAGAGAATTTTCTATTGTTCACTATTGGTAAATTTTTAACTAATTCCTTCTATCATATCCACAGCTGTAGCTGGGCTTTCATACTCCATATTCTATTGCTAGAGAAAGGAACAGTTATAAAAGGTTGGCATTTGTTTGGCCCAGAAAAGTTAGCATATCAATCCTTAAAGTAATACGATTTTGTGTAATCACTACATAATAAATATATATTAGAGATATTGTTTGCACTTTTCCACTTGTGGTTATTTATTTATTTATTCAATAGTTGTACAATTACATTTATATAATAAGTTGGTGCAAACATAAACTCATTCGAGCAACAGTAATAACAGCAACAGTGGTAACAGTAGCAGTTAGTGGTTCTAACAGTAATATAGTTACCGCTTTCTTGATAACAATTTGTAAATCACTTTGTTGAATGTAATCTAGTAGAGAGAGAATAAAACACTGAAAACATCCCAATTCCCAAGAATTCTCTGGATCTTGGAGGACTTAACTTAAAAAAGTCTCTGAACAGTATTTTGATATTTCATCTGTACCTTTATGTGGTCTTATAGTTAGAGATAGAGCTGAACTAACAGAATATGAAAATAGAGGAAAAAAACCTTTATTAATCCTCAAAACGAAAAGACTGAATAACTTCAGTGATGGTTTGCTAATGCATATAATATTTTAATTACTTACAGTATCTTGTCTTGTCTATACAATTGCAGGTAATGAGGCAAGCATTAATATTCTGTATTTTTAATTATTGAATTCCTAATAATATCAACAGCTTCATTACTAGTTCCAGAAAACCTAAAATATATTCCTGATAATACTCCTGCCATCAATCCCAGTATTTTTTGTGAAAAAAGGGATGTAACTATTTGAAATTATGTAAAGTGCAGGTTCCTGTATCACAAAAGTATTAAATTAAATAATGGAAAAGACCATGGTTGAGTAAGGTATCTATTTCCTATAATACCAGTTGTTTGTCTGTAATTATCTTTTCTATAGGTTCCAGAGCCATAGAGAATTCGAAAAAAGTATAGAATAAATGATATTGGTCTCAATACCATTCCTTCCATTGCCACCTTGTATTGGCAAGGAGCATCCACCACTTATCACAGCGCAACCCCTGGAGATCCCAGAGTCATGATGCATAAGTGTGATATTTTGTGTTAGTCCATGATACAATTATTAATCAATTGGGGGTTCACCCAATACGGATATAATATTTTGATAATTTAAAAACACCTAAGATTCCCTTCCACATTCAAAATCTGCTATCATAATATTACCTTTGGTATTTATGTAAGTAATATCGAGTAAGTAACCATCTATTTAGATTCGCACCAATGCTTTTCAGAAATGTATGTAATAGCTCATCATAAAAAAGAGTATAATAATGTATCCATTATGTACCTACTATAACTATGTTTAATAAATAAAAATTTTGATTCTGTAGTTATATTTTCAATTCTTGAAAAATTTCAATAACTAGTAAATGACTGACTGAACACTTAAGCCCAGAAAAAAGGGGCAGCACTCAATTTTGATATGAAAAAACTGAGCTGAATCTACAGTTCATAGTATAATAGCAATCTATGGGCCACACCATGCAGGAGAAGCATCTGTGAATATTTTTATTAACTCAAAAGAACTGGCTATGTTTATAGACCAAGCCAAATGATATGATATATTCATTGCAGTGTTTATATCATAATTATCATAAAAACAAACTGGCAAAAAAGAGGGTGTACTATTAGGTACCTCTCTGCCCAATCCTTCGGGGATTACAGGTGTGATGTTATTTTACCATAACTATCTCTTAGAACAAGGTATTTGTTCCATTCGAGTTTCTTAGTGAATAGAATCCTATAGTAATGGCTGGACAATATTAAAGTTTTAAAACCTTAAAAACAATTTTAATTCGACTTTTTATCAATAAATTCTAAATTATTTATTTTCTCTTCAGTGATGTTAAGGCTTGTCTTGACTTGTTAAGCTATGTGAATAGTATTAAGAAGTAAACCTAGAAGTTTACAGTGTCGGATAGGTATGAAATGACATTTCTCTGGTTCTGGTGATTGCATGTTTTCTAAACATTATACATCTCTTAAAAAATTAAAAGGCCTCTCTAAGGGTCCTTTGAAACCTGTAATGGGTTTCAATGTTTTTGTTATTTATGTTTATGGGGCTGAACATAATATTGAAAACATAGCATTTTCCTTGTCTCATGCAATAAGCATCCAATCCAATGTGACAAGAAAAAACCATTATTCTGTAAAAATTGGTATACTGTTGTATACTAGGTCATCTCCAAGTAAACTAAACATATGTAACGCCTTTTACATAAAAAACGGAAAGCTATATTTTTGTGCCTTTGACAAGGAAAAAATGGTAAGCAAAATTGTTTTTGTAAACATGCCTTTGGGTAACAAAATTCCATTGCTATGAAAGCAATTCACTTCTCTATTTCAGATACTATCTGAATAAATTCAAGTATAGAGATTTTATCATCTAGAGGAGTATCACTCCATCACCACCATCCAATTAAGAATAACTGGGTCGCTTGAGTGACTAGTTTCCAATCATAAATTATATTTTAGTCCACCAACCTGTGAATTTAGGGGGATGATTTCTCCTGGCCACCTGTCTGCTGCACTCGTACTCTTGATGACACCCCCCCCCCCTTTTTTTGCATTTCTGCCAGAGGAGGGCCCCGCCAGTTTTAAAAATTTATTGTTAATTTTAGGAGCATTTGCTCTGGGCACCCATGTGCTCTCTCTAGGAGTGAATTTTATGTTACACTCATCTTTAATCCTCAACCAGATTTATTTATAGATTTTTCTGAGATTAGTTTCTCAGCGTCTTCACCCAAAATATATGTTTCCGTCTATGAATGCAACAAACTCTTGAATGTCTTTGTTGTTTACCAACAATAAGAGTGATCTGTGTCCCCTTGCTTGTATCTTAATGTATACACAAATAACAGAAGCATCATTCAGCTTCTTCATCATCATCATCATCGGTCTATAATGTTCCCACTGTAGGGACTCAGGCCTCCTCTCTAGGAGAGGGATGGGCTATATATAATCCACCACACCAGCCCAGTGCGGGTTGGTAGATTCAGCTTGTATGTAATGTATGTAAATCTTCTCTTCTTTCTCTGGGTGTATATCCACATAAAGTATTTCAAGAAACTTGATTATATAATAATTCTTTCTATGGTACTTACTTCATTTAATTCTTGATCTGCATTTTCAACTTCTATTGTGGTTATCCATATACCAATTCCGGGCAATCATTCTCAACCGATAACGGGAGGATATTTTCTAATCACTGTGGAGGGACAATTTTACTGTCTTCACCCACATAAGGTGACCTCCTATGGTATTTCACCTTCTTGAAGAAAAACATAATGCATGTTGAAGAACAACTACACATAAATAACCTGTAAGTTCCCAAAAAACTTCCCGTGAAGGTTATTATATAACAGTCAACCACGTGTACTCCCACAGAGCACCCTGTGAAGGTTGCTGAGTTCTCGACATAGCCTTTTAGACCGCGTACGCCCCCACAAGACGTCCCAGGCCAGGCAAGTCGTCCATAATGTATCCATTTTGGACTTCATAGTCCGTTGCAAGTCGTTCACTTTCCTTGCAGGTTATAATAGAACAGTCAACCGCTTGTGTTCCTACCGAACACCCCTCAGGTTGCTTACGGCATTGCCGGTGTAGGCCATAAGGCCAGGCCAGTTGTTCATAATGTATCCATTTTGGACTTCATAGTCTGTTGCAAGTTCCAACGGAGCGGTCTCAGGTCATGTTAATAGCCAACAAGGGCAAACATTTTAAACTCTCTGTACTCCGATGTAGTGCCCACATGGCAATCATGCCGTTAGTTGCAAATAGGTACGTGCAAAGCGCAAGGCATAAAAAACATACAATATTTTAGATGTAGCGATTATTGCCACATAACAGAGCTTTAGGCTTTTGATTCCAATTCTTCAGCAGTAGGCAAAAAACAAATTAAGGTCACACAAGTGAAGCCATTTTGGTTTCTTACTTCTAGCACTCAAAACAGAGCTAATATCATTTTATGCGCTTTCCGCAATATCTTTAATATCTTCAGTAGCTTCGACTTTGTTAACACCAACTTTATTTTCCCATTTAAACGTTAAAATAAGACTTATCAACCTAAAAAATAAATAAAAATTATTGGAAAGAATGGCGCCGGTATGACATAAAATCCGAATGAACCTATTTTCAGAAGCGGATGACAGGAGGCATTTGCGTTCGGAAAGAAACTTTTTTCTTTAAACTTATGTAGGCGTCGGTGACTTAAAAGCCGAGACTACACTAGTCTTCCTAATCATCGAGGACAATACAACAACAAGTATAATTAGATTTTTTTACAAAATTTGACTCAAACAGGGAAGTATACATACTTACTCGTATTTTCATAATAACTTCACTACAACGAAGGTCGCGGGCAACCTCTAGTCAACAATCAAGTCGAACCAAGCCATCTATCAACCAATGTCTTACAAAACAATGCGACCTTCAAGTAATGACCTTGATCCACTCGTTGTAGTCTATTTCACGCTCTTACTTACTAACTTGACACTAATGATGGAACTAGATCAATCTTCAAGTTAAGCCAGGCTTCATGCCTCGGGCCCATACCAAGAGGTACGTCCTATTATATTACCCACTACTAAACTGGGTTGTACCGGTCAATGTGACGACACTTAGGAGAGGCTTAAGTTCAGCAGTGGTCGTCTTTCGGTTGAAATGATGATGCTGATTAACCCGGTTGTGGAGATCAGATAGGCAGTCGCTCCATGTAAAATACTGGCATCTATCAAAACCGAATGCGAAACAATGCGACCTTCAAGTAATGACCTTCTTGAGTACTTGATCCACTCGTTGTAGTCTATTTCACGCTCTTACTAACTTGGAGCCATTTGTTTCAAGTTCATTCCAAGGTAGGTATGTTGCTATCCCCGTCAGGGCTGCTTTTGTTCGTGAGAGACTTACGTACCGTGGCCTCGACACAAAGGGCTAAGAAGGAACATGGGTGGTTTTTAGTCAGTAGAAGTCTGATACTCCCTAACGCTCTGCCCAGAGTGGGAGGAGTCATTTGATGATTACCTGTACTACCTGGGTTTTGCAGGTCCTATGGGCCAGTGGCTCCATGTAAAATACCGTTATTCAATCAATGTCTTGCGAAACAATGCGACCTTCAAGTAATGACCTTCTTGAGTACTTGATCTACTCGCTGTACTCTATTTCACGCTCTTACCTACTAACTTGGAGCCATTTGTTTCAAGTTCAAACCAAGTTCTAGCCACGCTTACCTAGGTTGGTCTGTGGATGGGTGAGCAACTGAGCACCCATTACATACCGAGTTTCCTCCGTGCTTCGGAAAGCACGTTAAGCCGTTGGTGCCGGTGAGGAAACCAGCATGCCTTTGAGATATTTCTCGACAGCATGTAAAGCCAAGTCAGAGGACCATAATAGGGATGTTTACTAACGAATGACGAAGACTGTGGGGAAGTGTGAGCGTGTGGTAGGCACCACACGCTCACACTTCCCCACAGTCTTGCCTGCGCGATTACACGGTGCACACAGTACATCGCGCGTGTGGTTTGTAATGGTAATACAGTTTTACCAACCATAGGCGCGATGTACTGTGAAGTGTGAACGAAAACTGTGGTGAAGCTTGAGCGTGTAGTAGGCCCATATAAGAAGTCGGTTAAAAAATATGATTCTGTTTAGTCCGTCTGTTAGATTATCGAAAAATATTGGATACCTATTTTTTGTTTTGTCAAATCAATAAAAATTGACGAAGATACAACGCGTCAAAGATTTGAGTGGGAGGTGGTGACGTCACTGCTCGCTAAGAAATGTCTTAGAATATGACGTCACACGAGTTTTCAAAGCACTGTATCGTCTTCATTGTTTGTTTACGAGAAAAAATAAAAAATATGTGTCCAATATTTTTTGGAAATCTATGTGACGGACTAATTAGATTTTTTTTGTTAACATCTCTATATTCTGACACCAGGTTAGGCGCTAACCACGTGATAAAGATAGGTCACTGGGCAACCTGGCATGAACTTGAAACAAATGTCTTGCAATTAGTAGGTAAGAGCGTGAAACAGAATAGAACGAGTAGATCAAGAACTCTAGAAGGTCGTTACTTGAAGGTCGCTTTGTTTTGTTAAGACATCGATTAATAGATCGATGCCTTCGAATGCAGCTAAATAATTATACAATAGGCACATGAATACCAATAACCAGGGGTCATCATCATCATCATCATCATCATCATCAGCCTATAATGTTCCCACTGCAGGGACTCAGGCCTCCTCTCTAGGAGAGGGATGGGCTATAATCCACCACGCGGGCCCAGTGCGGATTGGCATAATTATGTCACATGTCTTCGAATTTTCTGGTTCTAAGACATGCCGGTTTCCTCACGATGTTTTCCTTCACCGTTTTGAGGGAGCGGTGATGAAATAAATTACACAAAGTAATGCGCCTGCCTGGGTTCGAACCCGCGACCTACTGTTCGTAAGTCGGGGCCGCCACCACAGGGCCACCGTTGCATAACCAGGGGTACGAAAACTTAACTCGAGATCTATCATAGATCTATAAACAAAAACACGTTAAAATCTGTGATCAAGCACCCATGACAAAATCATACGTTTTGTTGATCTTTCGTCATCGCTATGGATTTATTGGTCAATAGCTTTTAACTGACTTGATTTTAGTGGTATTTTTTAGCAAAAACTTTTTGAGGTGAAAACTTCTTTAGGCGCGTAGATCACATTTTGTGTGAACAAAAAGCGTGAAACTCACTTCATCGTCACTGTACGCTTCCCATGAGCGATTAGAATATTCTTTTCAAATTATTTTTTTATTTAATAAAGAAGTCTTTATGATCAAGTTATACCTACTTATTAAAGTTTAAATTGTTCATCAACACTTCTGTGCAAACCAAAAATAATTCAAAAATACTTACTTACAACTTAGTTTTCACTTCTATCGGCACTCCCCAAAGACTGCATGTTTTTTTTTTAAATATTTCATGCCGTGGTTTCACTTGTACTCGAGGAGAGCAAATTCATAATCAAATCTAGCTTAGACTAGCATTAGACAACGCCTAAATTACCTAATTAAAAACACGGTGTTGGTCGAAAACGAGCGTTAACATTTTTTATTCGAGACAGCTTCGTTAAATTACACTTCAAGAACTTTCAGTTTTATAATATCAGCAAAAAACTAAAACGAAAGTAAATTATTGCTCTTTTAGAATCCTAGAACTACTTTCACTCTCATTCAGGCATCCATTGATCATCATTATCGTTTTAACTCATCATCTGTCTAGCCTTTTCCCAACTATGTTGGGGTCGGCTTCCAGTCTAACCGGATGCAGCTGAATACCAGTATTTTACATGAAGCGACTGCCTATCTGACCTCCACAACCCAGTTTAGTAATGGGTGATATGATACCCCTTTGTAAGACTGGTTGTCAGACTTTCGGGCTACTGAATACCTGTAACTACTATCAAAGATCTCTTAGACAAATTACATGCGGGACTAAAGGCTTGACGTGTTTTACGAGGCACAGAGGGAACTCAGTATCAGACAAATACGGCTTACCCTAAACATCGAGCAAAACGGCTGTTATTATTATTACAGACACCAAAATATCATGCTACCCAAAGAATTTAAAATATCCAAATAATATCCGTGGTGCTAGGCAACTGGGCTTATCTCAGTTTCCTAGCACCACGTGCTAGGAAACTGAGATAAGCACCGCGTTCTGTTCTGTCTCCTGCTGATATGGAGGGAAGTGGAAATTATGTTTTTTCCTACTCCTCCGCTATTCTTTTCTGATTAATTTCGTTGCGGGATCCAAGACAGTTAAATCATTTCTCTGGGACTTCGTCGAGCTTCATTGTCTCGGCGCTTTTCTTGTGGTCGCCACTGTTGATTCTGGCTAACAGGAGTTACAGTGGTTTGGGAATAGAGTGGCGGGCTTGTCCCAAAAAAAAAAAAATACCCAAAGAATTGTAAAATTTTCCCAATCAACCCTTTTTTTTTGTGGAGCAGTTCTGGTCGGAGCGTAAGGGAGTGTCAGACTTTTTTTATTTTTATTTAGCCTGCACTGTCCCACTGCTGGGCAAAAGCCTCCCCCAACTCCGTCCAAGAGCTCTTATCTTGTGCCGCTTCGAACCAGCCCTCATGGTACGCGTCTAAATCGTCACGCCACCTCTCTGTCAGACTTGTACTGACTAACACCCACCCATGTTCCTTCTTAGCCCCTTTATGTTGCGGGACCGCGGTATCTCTTTCGGACAACCCGCAGCCCGACGGAATGAGCTTCATCTCAAAAAACCTTGAACCTAATCATCATCTTCCAGCCCTTATCCCATCCTATTTGAGGTCGGCGTTTTCTTTTTCCATTCTTCCCTGTTAGGCCTAAAACATACACAAGCGACGTAAGGCCTAAAACACACACAAGCGACGTAAGGCGAAGGCACGGGGAAGGCGCAGCGCAGGCGTGGGACAGATACGGCGCAGACGCGATTTGAATTATATCAGACTAGCTGATGCCCGCGGCTTCACCCGCGTGGATGTCGTTCAAATTATATACTAAAAGCTTCCTCTTGAATCACTCTATCTATTAAAAAAAACCGCATCAAAATCCGTTGCGTAGTTTTAAAGATTTAAGCATACAGACAAACAGACAAAAATAGCGACTTTGTTTTATACTATGCAAGGAAGAGGCGTGGAACAGGCAAGAAACGTTCAGATGCGGCATTTTATAGGCTGACTTTGGTGCGATAAGATGTCTTCGTCTTCAGAAGACGAAGACTCACGAGAACCGACTGCTAGCGACGCGGCGCAGGCAACGAAACGGTGTGTCTGCGCCGCGTCGCTTCAGTATAATTCAAAAACGTCGCCTGCATACATTTTGTATGAAATCGTTTTGAAGCGGGCGCACGCCTGCGCCACGCCTGTTCCACGCCTGCTGCCTTACGTCGCTTGTGTATGTTTTAGGCCTTAGGCCTTAGACGTCACGGTGGCATTTACTCCTTTCTCTTTCATATCATTCTTCACATAATCCATCCATCTGTTCTTTGGCCTTCCTCTTCCTTTACATAAATCAATGTTGAACCTATGCTTTAGCGATAAAGTTGAAAAGCTAATACAGAAATTTGGCAAGATTATGTAACTTTATGTACTGGCGTCTATACATAGTGTGTCAGTAACTACATTATAACACAAGTGTCCAATTTGTAGAGAAACTGTGAAACGTTCAGTTTCTACTTAATTTACACGCTACCATCATCGTGTTGTGTGTAATTATAATAGAACAGATTTTACACGCGGCGTTGTCTGCGCGAAACTTGTATTAGATTCACTTGAGAAAAATCTAACTAGGTAACTCAAAAACTACTGAATAGGATAGTTGACAAAAAAAACTAATAATTCCGTCAGATAGGTTTCCAAAAAATATTGGACACGTATTTTTTCTTTTTTCACGTAAACAAAAAATTAAGACGAGACAGTGCTTCGTAAACTCGTGTGACGTCACATTTCGGTACTATTTTAACCATAAAGTGACGTCACCAGCCGCCACTGATGGTCTTTGACGCGTTTTATCTTCGTCATTTTTATTAATTTGATAAAACAAAAACACTTTATTCAATATTTATCCATAATCTGACTGATGGATTAAACAGAACCATATTTTTGATGTCAGTCAACTACCCTATTTTTAAACCCTAATATTTTCCTGTAAGAAATACATCGAGTTATAGCACTCGGCACGTAAGTTGAAACAAAATGGCGGTCGTTCGCGATGCTACAATCATGAAAATAAGTCGACTGAGACCCGGTAATGTATTACAGATTGCATCCCGTAAGTTGAATTATACTTGTTGTTGTATTGTCCTCGATGATTAGGAATACTAATGTAGTCTCGGCTTTTAAGTCACCGACGCCTACATAAGTTTAAAGAAAAAAGTTTCTTTCCGAACGCAAATGCCTCCTGTCATCCGCTTCTGAAAATAGGTTCATTCGGATTTTATGTCATACCGGCGCCATTCTTTCCAATAATTTTTATTTATTTTTTAGGTTGTTAAGTCTTATTTTAACGTTTAAATGGGAAAATAAAGTTGGTGTTAACAAAGTCGAAGCTACTGAAGATATTAAAGATATTGCGGAAAGCGCATAAAATGCTATTAGCTCTGTTTTGAGTGCTAGAAGTAAGAAACCAAAATGGCTTCACTTGTGTGACCTTAATTTGTTTTTTGCCTACTGCTGAAGAATTGGAATCAAAAGCCTAAAGCTCTGTTATGTGGCAATAATCGCTACATCTAAAATATTGTATGTTTTTTATGCCTTGCGCTTTGCACGTACCTATTTGCAACTAACGGCATGATTGCCATGTGGGCACTACATCGGAGTACAGAGAGTTTAAAATGTTTGCCCTTGTTGGCTATTAACATGACCTGAGACCGCTCCGTTGGAACTTGCAACAGACTATGAAGTCCAAAATGGATACATTATGAACAACTGGCCTGGCCTTATGGCCTACACCGGCAATGCCGTAAGCAACCTGAGGGGTGTTCGGTAGGAACACACGCGGTTGACTGTTCTATTATAACCTGCAAGGAAAGTGAACGACTTGCAACGGACTATGAAGTCCAAAATGGATACATTATGGACGACTTGCCTGGCCTGGGACGTCTTGTGGGGGCGTACGCGGTCTAAAAGGCTATGTCGAGAACTC
Source organism: Diarsia dahlii (assembly GCA_949775195.1). NCBI lineage: Eukaryota > Metazoa > Arthropoda > Insecta > Lepidoptera > Noctuidae > Diarsia > Diarsia dahlii. Next base: position 11,048,476 of record OX459217.1, on the reverse strand, counting down.
AGCAACCTTCACAGGGTGCTCTGTGGGAGTACACGTGGTTGACTGTTATATAATAACCTTCACGGGAAGTTTTTTGGGAACTTACAGGTTATTTATGTGTAGTTGTTCTTCAACATGCATTATGTTTTTCTTCAAGAAGGTGAAATACCATAGGAGGTCACCTTATGTGGGTGAAGACAGTAAAATTGTCCCTCCACAGTGATTAGAAAATATCCTCCCGTTATCGGTTGAGAATGATTGCCCGGAATTGGTATATGGATAACCACAATAGAAGTTGAAAATGCAGATCAAGAATTAAATGAAGTAAGTACCATAGAAAGAATTATTATATAATCAAGTTTCTTGAAATACTTTATGTGGATATACACCCAGAGAAAGAAGAGAAGATTTACATACATTACATACAAGCTGAATCTACCAACCCGCACTGGGCTGGTGTGGTGGATTATATATAGCCCATCCCTCTCCTAGAGAGGAGGCCTGAGTCCCTACAGTGGGAACATTATAGACCGATGATGATGATGATGAAGAAGCTGAATGATGCTTCTGTTATTTGTGTATACATTAAGATACAAGCAAGGGGACACAGATCACTCTTATTGTTGGTAAACAACAAAGACATTCAAGAGTTTGTTGCATTCATAGACGGAAACATATATTTTGGGTGAAGACGCTGAGAAACTAATCTCAGAAAAATCTATAAATAAATCTGGTTGAGGATTAAAGATGAGTGTAACATAAAATTCACTCCTAGAGAGAGCACATGGGTGCCCAGAGCAAATGCTCCTAAAATTAACAATAAATTTTTAAAACTGGCGGGGCCCTCCTCTGGCAGAAATGCAAAAAAAGGGGGGGGGGGGGCGTCATCAAGAGTACGAGTGCAGCAGACAGGTGGCCAGGAGAAATCATCCCCCTAAATTCACAGGTTGGTGGACTAAAATATAATTTATGATTGGAAACTAGTCACTCAAGCGACCCAGTTATTCTTAATTGGATGGTAGTGATGGAGTGATACTCCTCTAGATGATAAAATCTCTATACTTGAATTTATTCAGATAGTATCTGAAATAGAGAAGTGAATTGCTTTCATAGCAATGGAATTTTGTTACCCAAAGGCATGTTTACAAAAACAATTTTGCTTACCATTTTTTCCTTGTCAAAGGCACAAAAATATAGCTTTCCGTTTTTTATGTAAAAGGCGTTACATATGTTTAGTTTACTTGGAGATGACCTAGTATACAACAGTATACCAATTTTTACAGAATAATGGTTTTTTCTTGTCACATTGGATTGGATGCTTATTGCATGAGACAAGGCAAATGCTATGTTTTCAATATTATGTTCAGCCCCATAAACATAAATAACAAAAACATTGAAACCCATTACAGGTTTCAAAGGACCCTTAGAGAGGCCTTTTAATTTTTTAAGAGATGTATAATGTTTAGAAAACATGCAATCACCAGAACCAAAGAGAAATGTCATTTCATACCTATCCGACACTGTAAACTTCTAGGTTTACTTCTTAATACTATTCACATAGCTTAACAAGTCAAGACAAGCCTTAACATCACTGAAGAGAAAAGAAATAATTTAGAATTTATTGATAAAAAGTCGAATTAAAATTGTTTTTAAGGTTTTAAAACTTTAATATTGTCCAGCCATTACTATAGGATTCTATTCACTAAGAAACTCGAATGGAACAAATACCTTGTTCTAAGAGATAGTTATGGTAAAATAACATCACACCTGTAATCCCCGAAGGATTAGGCAGAGAGGTACCTAATAGTACACCCTCTTTTTTGCCAGTTTGTTTTTATGATAATTATGATATAAACACTGCAATGAATATATCATATCATTTGGCTTGGTCTATAAACATAGCCAGTTCTTTTGAGTTAATAAAAATATTCACAGATGCTTCTCCCGCATGGTGTGGCCCATAGATTGCTATTATACTATGAACTGTAGATTCAGCTCAGTTTTTTCATATCAAAATTGAGTGCTGCCCCTTTTTTCTGGGCTTAAGTGTTCAGTCAGTCATTTACTAGTTATTGAAATTTTTCAAGAATTGAAAATATAACTACAGAATCAAAATTTTTATTTATTAAACATAGTTATAGTAGGTACATAATGGATACATTATTATACTCTTTTTTATGATGAGCTATTACATACATTTCTGAAAAGCATTGGTGCGAATCTAAGTATATGGTTACTTACTCGATATTACTTACATAAATACCAAAGGTAATATTATGATAGCACATTTTGAATGTGGAAGGGAATCTTAGGTGTTTTTAAATTATCAAAATATTATATCCGTATTGGCTGAACCTCCAATTGATTAATAATTGTATCATGGACTAACACAAAGTATCACACTTATGCATCATGACCCTGGGATCTCCAGGGGTTGCGCTGTGATAAGTGGTGGATGCTCCTTGCCAATACAAGGTGGCAATGGAAGGAATGGTATTGAGACCAATATCATTTATTCTATACTTTTTTCAAATTCTCTATGGCTCTGGAACCTATAGAAAAGATAATTACAGACAAACAACTGGTATTATAGGAAATAGATACCTTACTCAACCATGGTCTTTTCCTTTATTTAATTTAATACTTTTGTGATACAGGAACCTGCACTTTACATAATTTCAAATAGTTACATCCCTTTTTTCACAAAAAACTGGTATTGATGGCAGGAGTATTATCAGGAATATATTTTAGGTTTTCTGGAACTAGTAATGAAGCTGTTGATATTATTAGGAATTCAATAATTTAAAATACAGAATATTAACGCTTGCCTCATTACCTATGCAATTGTATAGACAAGATACTGTAAGTAATTAAAATATTATATGCATTAGCAAACCATCACTGAAGTTATTCAGTCTTTTCGTTTTGAGGATTAATAAAGGTTTTTTCCTCTATTTTCATATTCTGTTAGTTCAGCTCTATCTCTAACTATAAGACCACATAAAGGTACAGATGAAATATCAAAATACTGTTCAGAGACTTTTTTAAGTAATCCTCCAAGATCCAGAAATTCTTGGGAATTGGGATGTTTTCAGTGTTTTTATTCTCTCTCTACTAGATTACATTCAACAAAGTGATTTACAAATTGTTATCAAGAAAGCGGTAACTATATTACTGTTAGAACTACTAACTGCTACTGTTACCACTGTTGCTGTCATTACTGTTGCTCGAATGAGTTTATGTTTGCACCAACTTATTATATAAATGTAATTGTACAACTATTGAATAAATAAATAAATAACCACAAGTGGAAAAGTGCAAACAATATCTCTAATATATATTGATTACACAAAATCGTATTACCTACTTTAAGGATTGATATGCTAAATTTTCTGGGCCAAACAAATGCCAACCTTTTATAACTGTTCCTTTCTCTAGCAATAGAATATGAAGTATGAAAGCCCAGCTACAGCTGTGGATATGATAGAATGAATTAGTTAATTTACCAATAGTGAACAATAGAAAATTCTCTGAAGCAATTTTTAATAACACTGGTAATGATTAAACCTGAACTGTAAAAAATGACTTATTAGTTATTTTATATTCATCTGAATGTTTATTGACTTTATAAAGATGTTTATTAATTAAATATTTATTGATTTTGTATAAATATTTATAGGTTTTATATAAATGTTTACCTATTTTATATGAATGTTTAATGTTTTTATATAAATGTTTATTGATTTTATATGAATGCTTAATGCTTTTATATAAATCATTAATGATTTTATATAAATGTTTGTTGATTTTACAACTAGTCTATAAACATCTACATTAGTATTCCTAATCATCGAGGACAATACAACAACAAGTATAATTTAATAGTCAAACGAACTTACCTGTAAGTGAAGTTCGATGGTAATTATACTTGTTGTTGTATTGTCCGAAGATGATTAGTCCCACCCGACCCAGAATCTTCATGCTATATAGTCATATGAGCATGAACCCTATGTTGTAAAACCAATAAATTGCTATGAACTTAATGAACCTATTTTCAGAAGCGGATGACAGGAGGCATTTGCGTTCGGAAAGAAACTTTTTTCTTTAAACTTATGTAGGCGTCGGTGACTTAAAAGCCGAGACTACATTAGTATTCCTAATCATCTTCGGACAATACAACAACAAGTATAATTACCATCGAACTTCACTTACAGGTAAGTTCGTTTGACTATTAAATTATGATCTTGAATGCTCAGTTGCACATTTTCGTTCGAATTTCACTCTATTTTTGTCATTTTACCTATTCGGACGACCGCCATTTTGTTTCAACTTACGTGCCGAGTGCTATACCAGTAACCCTGTATATTACACACGTTTGAATATCATCAAATGACTCCTCCCGCTCTGGGCAGTACGGTAGGGAGTGTCAGACTTCTACTGACTAAAAACCACCCATGTTCCTTCTTAGCCCTTTGTTCCGAGGCCGCGGTATCTCTTTCGCACAACCCGCAGCCCCTACGGGACCTCGACTAAGTTGGGAAAAAGCTACGTAGATGATTAAAAACACGGTGACGTCACCGATTTCTATAGTACACACGTTTGTGCTAGACCTACCACGCATATTAAGTGTCATCGGTATATCACACTCACTCGTGTTTCTGATAACATAATACAGCAGAGAGTATTTACCACGACAGCGGTATCTATACCCCCTCTAGAACGAAGATACTGGATCGGGTCACGTGTTTCGCTATTAAATTTCCCTTATTCGTTTCGGTCAAGATTAATTGATTCACTTTTGTATTAAACTGCCATACAATTGGGTACTTGACAAAAAAAAAAAACTAAGTAATTAGTCCGTCAGAAGATTTCCGAAAAATATTGGACACATTTTTTTTCTTTTTTCACGTATACAAAAAATTAAGACGATACAGTGCTTCGAAAACTCGTGTGACAGCACATTTCATTTCATTTTTTACCAGAATGTGACGTGACACAAGCCCCGACTCATGATCTTTGACGCGTTTTATCTTCGTCAATTTCATATTATTTTGATAAAACAACAAAAAAATATTATTCGATAATCTAACTGACGGACTAAACAGAATCATATTTTTTTTTTAGTCGGTCGGATCCCCTATTCTTTCCAATACAAGAGAAGATCCATCGATAAAGGTATCATTACACAGTCGCGTGCCATACACACAGCCATGGTTGTTATCACCCGTTCCAATACCGGCTGTGCTATGTACTTCACGCCGTACCTATAGCTATGTTATCAGGGACAGGCGTGTTGTATGATAGAGCTAGCTTGTGACACTCTTTATGTTGTACTAGCGGACGTCCCGCGGTTTCACCCGCGTAGATCCCGTTCCCGTGGGAATACAGGGATAAAAAGTAGCCTATGTTACTCAGGGTGAATGTAGCTTTCCAAGGGTGAAAGAATTTTTGAAATCGGCCCAGTACTTTTTGAGCCTATTCATTACAAACATACAAAAATAGGTACAAATCTTTCCTCTTTATAATATTAGTGTAGATGTAGATATAGCTCTAGCATAAACGTTATACGGCTAGTAGTGCATGAAGGCAGGGGGGCTTGTGACGTCATTTGTAGGTAAAAAATGTCACTGTCGCAAAAATGTCGAATCACTAATCGTTTTAGTTTACGTGAAAAAAGAAAAAATATGTGTTATATTTTTTTTGGAAATCTATCTAACGGACTGACTTCGTATTTAAAGTTGAGGAAGTCATTTTGACTGCCTCGTAGTGGTCGCAATCGCGACTGCTGAGAATGAGGTCCAAAGTTCCATTCCCAGGTCGGGCGAAATTTTTATTGGGTTTTTCGATTTTTCCATCAGGAATTTCTCAGTAGTATCTACGTAGTTTGGATTGTGTCCAGTTGATGTCAATAGCCTCGCGACCTATCACCTGGCGAAACGTGGGTGTTACCCATATAAGGAATGGCGGAACAAACACAGTGGTCCCACAGGTGGTGTGCGCAAGGCAGCTGTGTCGACTGTCGACCCCTATGCGATTAAGCGGGCATTCCTATCGGCCTATCAAACTTATTATTAACTAGCTTTTGCCAGCGGCTTCGCCCGCGTGAAAATGTCGATTTTCCATACAAACTTTCTTCCCCTATTTAAATCTCTTAGGGGTTGAATTTCGAAAAATCCTTGTCTACATTATAAAGGGAACGTCTGTGCAAAATTTCAGCTTTCTAGGTCCAAGTGTTAGGGCTGGGCGTTGATGAGTCAGTCAGTCAGGACTTCTCTTTTTATTTATATAGATAGATAGATCTTACTGCCGTACTCAGAGAGCTATAATGATTACTTAGGCCATCACTAAGTAATGGTTTTGTCAGTTTTAAAACTGTCAAATCCTTTATTGTTAGACTCCGCTTCGGCATTTCAAAGTTATCATTTACTCCGTTTTCCTCACACAATCGATCCATCTTTTCTTTAGTCCTCCAATTCATCATAATCTGCCTTGCCTTTTCCCAACAATGTTGACCTTTAACTGTAGACACGCGTTCGTTATGTACGGCTAGGTATTATATTATTTATAAACAGTATTCGATTAGGTCATTATAGTCCATCCAACAAAGAGATTGTAGAGTGCGTGAGCAAGGCCCTAAGCAATTACTTCAGAAAATTGTTCAGGGTGCTTAGAGAGTTAACATACTAAAAGTCCTGACGTCTAGGGGGTGAGGCGGAGTGGGGGGAGGGGGTTAAAGTTCCCATTTTTCAGTTTTTCGCTAATATCTTTTAAACGGTGCGTCATGGAGATAAGAAGTCTTTTACGCAATGAAAGCTTATAAAATTATGTACAACTTTTATCTTATACACTTTTTCACATTCCTACCTATTTTCGAACTACACATTCCGGAAAAGTGAAAATTGAAAAAATCCTACCTTTTGTATACTACCTACTTCCTTCACGTTATCTGGGGATAAAAAGTATCTTATATCTTAAATCAACTCCTACTATATCAATTTACTAAATTTTATCCAAATCTGTACAGCCGTTAGGATACCAAAACTTTTATCTACACTTGTCTTATACACTTTTTCCAAATTTTCACCAGCGTACTGGTAATCACTGGTATCGGTACTTGCTGGTGCGCCATACCATTTGAGGAAGCACATCTTCCCAGCCTCTTCAACCTCACTGTGCGTGGAGGTGGGCTTGTAAAAGATCGCAGAATATTATTTTTTATATTATTTTTTAAGATATAAGATACTTTTTATCCCCAAATAACGTGAAGGAAGTAGTATACAAAAGGTAGTGTTCAATTCAAGTAGTTTTTTTTTTAAATTTTCACTTTTCCGGAATGTGTAGTTCGAAAATAGGTAAGAATGTGAAAAAGTGTATAAGATAAAAGTTGTACATAATTTTATAAGCTTTCATTGCGTAGAAGACTTCTTATCTCCATGACGCACCGTTTAAAAGATATTAGCGAAAAACTAAAAAATGGGAACTTTAACCCCCTCCCCCCACTCCGCCTCAACCCCTAGATGTCAGGACTTTTAGTATGTTAACTCTCTAAGCACCCTGAACAATTTTCTGAAGAAATCACTTAGGGCCTAACTCACGCACTCTACAAGGGTGATTTATTGGGTGGACTATTAACATTTTTATTTTGAAGATTGTAAACACGGAAATCTGACGATGACTGGATTGTTGATTATATTATTATTGTTGATAAACTCTGCAATGGCGAAGTCTAGTTTATTAATAACTAGCTGATGCCCGCGGCTTCGCCCGCGTGGATATTGGTTATAGCGACCAAAAGTAATCATGAAATTTTGGTCCCGTCCGTTCCCGCAACCCATGTGAAACGATTCAATGTCATACCAAAACTTGACAAATTACATACTAAAACCTTCTTCTAGAACCGCTATCCGTTGGTGAAAACAGCATGAAAATGGGTGCAGTAGTTTTTGAGTTTATCGCAAACAGACAGACAGACGCGGCGAAGAACTTTGTTTTAGAGCGTGGACCTCGTCATAGAGCGTCACTGAGGTAGGTAGGACAGGGTGGACTGATAAACCATTCGATGCTGTTCGATTCATTCCTAAGTTAGGAATGAATCGAACAGGATAAAGAATGTAATGGAGAATGCCAAAATTTTGACTGTTTTTTCTTCTTGGAGAAAAATGATAAAATCAAAATCAAAATTCATTTATTCAAACTAGGCTGAAAATCAGCCCTTTCGAAGACATACAACCTAGCACTGGCCTGCAAATCGCTAAAAACGTAAGAAAATTTGAATTTCGCGGGCTACCGTGAACATCCACCTTAATGTAAGGCCTCCCAGGGCTGTTATTAGGGTAGTTGACAGACTAAAAAAATATTTTATGATTCTGTTTAGTCCGTCAGTTAGTTTATCGAAAAATATTGGATACTTACGTGTTTTTTGTTTTATCAAATAAAAAAAAAAATTACCAAAATAAAGCTTGTCAAAGACCATGGAGAGGGGGTTTTTGACGTCATAGTCTGGTAAAAATGGACCAACCTGTGACGTTTCACGACTTTTCGAAGCACTGTATCGTCTTCATTTTTTTGTTTACGTGAAAAAAGAAAAAATACGTGTCCAATATTTTTTTGAAATCTATCTGACGGACTAATTAGTTTTTTTTTTTTTGTCAACTACTCTATATCTAACACATACATGTGCGTTAACCTTTATTTTCGGTTCAAGATCCTTGACGAAAACAAACAAACGAACGGTCGAACTATGACGGAATCTGCTACCTGAACGACCTTCAGACAAAAGGTGGCTTTTGTGTCAATACTTTCTGCGTCTATATTGATATTTCGATTTTGGAGTTAAAAATAGATTATTTTAGAGGCGATATTAACATAATATTTATACTAGATTTTGCCAGCGGCTTCGCCCGCGTGAAAATGACGATTTTCCATACAAACTTTCATCCCCTATTTAACTCCCTTAGGGGTTGAATTTCGAAAAATCTTGCCTTATTCCTTGTCTACATTATAAAGGGAACCTCTGTGCAAAATTTCAGCTTTCTATATATGGTTATGTTGGTATGGTATGGTTGGTAAAACTGTATTACCATTACAAACCACACGCGCGATGTACTGTGTGCACCGTGTAATCCCGCAGGCAAAACTGTGGGGAAGTGCGTGCGTGTAGTAGGCCCATAATAGTGTCTCCGTTCCGTCGTGGGTAAAAAGTGTTCTTGGAGTTTTCCATCAGGGATTTCTTAGTAGCAGACACGGAGTCGTGTGTGCCCAGTTGATGGCTATAGGCTCGCCTCATATTACATTGGAACTAAAACAGAACTGGTAAAAGATCGCCGACGAATTGATAACCTCCTCCTTTTTGAAGTCGGTTAAAAATATGAACGTGTGTGTGTGACGGTAATATGTAGGTATGTGTAAGTCACTGCAGATGACTAAATGCCTAATAATACCTAGGTATATCGCCGAGTGGCTAGTTTGATGCCTGTAGCACACCTCCGAGCTCCGCTGCGAAACAACAATAGGGGATCGGACAAAAAAAAACTAATTAGTCCGTCAGATAGATTTCCAAAAATTAATGGACACGTATTTTTTCTTTTTTCACGTAAACTTAAAATGAAGACGATACAGTGCTTGGAAAACTCGTGTGACGTCATATGATAGTACATTTTGACGACACAAGTGACGTTTCAAGCCCCACTCCAAGATCTTTGACGCGTTTTATCTTCGTCATTTTTTATTGATTTGATAAAACAAAAAACACGTATTCAATATTTTTCGATAATCTAACTTACGGACTAAACAGAATCATATTATTTTGACCCAGTCCGATCCCCTATTGCGAAACCGCTCAACAGTCAGTACTACGGTCAATGGGCGGAGATGTAGACGGCTCCTGAGCAAATGAGCGAAATCGTGTTAGAAAGAGACAACATCATAGTCAGTTTTGTACGATAAAGCAGGGAATTTCGCTCCTGTTTCGCCGCCAAAGAACTAACAACTCACAGCGAAACTATTGCGGTTTCGCCCTTTGAGTTTCGCAGCGGAGGTGTGCTACCAGGCATTAAAGACTTCCAGTGTTTCAGAAAATTATAGACCAGAGACCAGAGCAAAAAAAAAAAAATAACTTACTCCTGACTCCATTAAACTGTAAAGTCCAATTTACCTTAAAAGTTTTAGATCGACTGATCCACAAAGGAAGTACTTATTGGGTAAAAAAACACAGTGGTTCGTGCCAAACCAGTTTTTTATAAGATAGCGATTTCGTAAGTAGGCGGGCTGCTTCGAGACTTCGACATTATCGCTAACGTCACGGCTATTAACCCAAAGGGCTTGGTAGAGGTGTAGCTTCCGGGGATGCGGGATTGCGGGTTGTTCACAAGAGATACCGCGGCCTCGACATAAAGGGCTAAGAAGGAATATGGGTGGTTTTTATCTCTATGATCCATTGGTGAAAACATGAAAATCGCTGCAGTAGTTTTTGAGTTTATCGCGAACAGACAGATGCGACAGAGGACTTTGTTTTATAATATCGACGCAAGAAAGCAATCTTGTAGTATCACGAAAAGTTGAACTTTACACCAGAGCCAAAAAACTATTTCAAAAATTCATAACTTTTGAACTAGCTGAATCAGAGTGGTCATTTTTGGAACACTTATTTCTTATAATGAAACTAGCTTTTGCCAGCGGCTTCGCCCGCGTGAAAATGACGATTTTCCATACAAACTTTCATCCCCTATTTAAGTACCTTAGGGGTTGAATTTCGAATAACCCTTCCTTATTCCTTGTCTACATTATAAAGGGAACCTCTGTGCAAAATTTCAGCTTTCTAGGTCTAAGGGTTTGGGCTGGGCGTTGATGAGTCAGTCAGTCAATCAGTCAGTCAGTCAGTCAGGACTTCTCTTTTTATTTATATAGATAGGTATATCAGATGGCAATAATGATAGCATTCTCAAGTTAGTCTAACATGCGTTTTAAACTAGTTACAGCAATTGGTATTTCAATTTGAAGCAGCAATTTTGCTGTATCTTGGTAGTTGTATGTAACATAGGGTTTAAAATTTAAAAAAATACTTGTAGCGTTTTTGATGTATCTGTATGTATAACTTAAAAATAGTTGATTTTATGGTATTTACAGCATTTTGAAGTATCTTTTGTTAAAAAGTTTAGAAAAAGTCAACGACGTATCAAAAAAAAAACACGTCGTAGGAAAACGTTGATCAGACCGTCTGACGCAGTATTTTTTTCTTATTTCAATGATGCAAAAAAAAAATGCCATTTTTCGAGATACGTCAAAATCGCTTTCCAGCATCGTATGTACTGATATATTACAAGAATATGGTCGTTTAAAGGTATCAGATGCGGCCATTTAAAGCCTTTCATCCCAAATAGTTTCGAGAAACGCCAACCATTGCCTTTTGAAAACGCGCAACCCTCAAATAGTTAACCAAAGAGGCTGAGAAGGGGCGGTCGACGACCCCGCATGATTTCGGGAACCCAGGTTTATCCAAAACACCCCATCACCCCTATTCCCATACCCATAAAGTAGCAATTCCCATGTTAAACCACCGAACAAAGTACGAACGATAGCGTTTCGCATAAAAACTAGCCATTGCAATTTGAACCATATTTCATAGGCCATAGTTCTTATTTTAATCACTGTGTGAATAATGAAAAATCATACTTTATTGTCTGTGGGTGTTTAAGCAAAAAATGGTTTTGTGTCACAAGAAATAAAGTTCATTTTCCAGACTGGAGTTTGTCGGTCGTTGACAAAAGTTTGACATAAATACGAAATTCGTTGGTGCTCGCTGTCTCTTTCTCTCCTAGGTGGGTAGGAAGGTGGGAGGGAGATGGAGCTACACGTGCGCGAACAAAACAGCAGAGGTCTTTCTTTTTGTCGGTTTTTGTTCGGAATAAGAAACGTGGGGACTTTCGTGTACCAGTCGGTTGTGACTTGGGTACCTGCTTACGCCTTTAAAACTACGCATTATTTGAAGCAGACGCAGCGGTGGCCCAGTGGTGGTGGCCCCGACTTACGAACAGTAAGTCGTAGGTTCGAATCTGGGCAGTCACAATTATTATTATTATATCTAGCCCATACTGTCCCACTGCAGGGCAAATGCCTCCCTCCATTCCTTCCAACGATCAAGATTCCGTGCTACTTCTATCCAATTCTCAAGGAAGACATCGAGTTCGTCCCGCCCTCTCCTTCATGGTCTGCCGCCACCCCGTGTCACTGTTTCAGGGCACTAATCCTGAGCTTAGGCGCATTACTTTGTGTAATTTATTTCATCACCCCTGCTCTCAAAATGGTAAAAGAAAATATCGTGAGGAATGGCAGGAGGCATGTCTTAGAATTACAAAATTCGAAGACATGTGACATCTACCAACCTGCACTGGTCACGCGTGGTGGATTATTATAGATAGCCCATCCCACTCCTAGAGAGGAGGCCGGAGTCCTTGCAGTGGGAATATTATTGGCTGATGATGAACAAGCTCCGAAATTAATGGACAGATTTTAATCATTTTTTCACTAAAAGAAAGCTAAATTATCAAGAACAGTAGAACCCATAATTTATTTTAAAAAAATTGGAGATCCTTAATTTACGTGGGTGAAACCGAGGGGCACAGCGGCACAGCTAGTCTTATATAAACTGCGGTTTGGAAAGTAATACCAATAAGAAACGACCCTTTAACAAAAAAACAAGGAAACGAGTTCTCTTAGTGCTTGAAAAAACAACTTTCGTGAACGTAATTCGGGCAAAAGTGAACGGTTCACAGTTATGTTAAACCAGTGTTGGGTTTATGTAATCAAGGCAGAAACCAGACTTGAGAAAATACAGGCCAACTTTTAACAGGATGAAAGTATTGAAATTAATTAAATATCTAAGCCTTAATAACATCCCTCATCTTTCTCCTTTTTTATTATAAATGGGCTTGCTCTTGACTTCAATCTTGCCCTAAGGGCAGAGATGATGTCGACGATGGAACGAGCTTACCCAGAAGAAGCCTGTTTACTCGCGACTTAAACAGATTAGGGTTATATGAACTCGGAAAAACCGACGCAGGCAGGGAATTCCACTCCTTGGCAGTGGCGTGCCTAGGAGTAAGCAATACAGCAAGCACAACTACAACAAGCAGACTGTTTTGTTTAAGTTTTTAATAACGGCTGTTTTATTTTACTAGTTATTTTTAATATACCTAATTATAAAAATACAAAAAGTGCTGAACTACACTTTTCGTAGTTCCTATTTAATATTACGTCACAATTTAAGAACAACATTTAGGTGCATTACACAATAACGAATCCACACTCTATAATCTTTCACAAGGAATTATTACATTAACCACTTCAAAACAAAGTTAGGTAATTCCATCAAAAACTAATGTCAAACTTTAAATCACCAGAAAAAGAAACACAGAAAGAAATGCACTCACTAGTAATCGCTCAAAACAAATATGAACTAACTTGAAATCTACTTTGTGTCAAAATTCTCGCCACACGCATCATCCATCGCGCGAACCGTGAAACACACATTCTCTCTCAAACATACACTGACTTGCCACGCACACATTCAAATAGAAGCTCGGCTTATTCCTCATTCATAATTTCGAATGTTTCCTAAAAGTATTATTAAAAACAAACCAATTTATGAATGAAAAATGCAGTAGAAACAGTGCGTGCTTTCGAGAAAGGGCTACTGGGCTAGCCCCGCCCACTGGCTCACTACTTAACTCTTCTTTTGTTAGTGCTAGAGCGAGCTAGAGACTCGCGGTTGCAGCGGAGAAATATGAAGTCTGGCAACGCCGCGCGCTGAGTAATGCACGCGAATTTATATTCAATGATTATTATATTTTGTTAGTGTTTAAAGTATGACTGTTTTTATAATTGTTGTTTTATTTTAAGGCAAGCACAGCTTTTCTGCTTGTATGGGAGGCCCGCCACTGCTCCTTGGCTGTGCGCATAATAAAGGACCCAGCAAAGCGCTTCGTTCGAATGTGTGGAATGTCGACTAGGTATCGGTGATACCCTGCAGTACGTCTAGTCTCCCGATGGAAGAAGGGAGATGGTGGGATCAGCTCGTGGAGCTCTTGCGCACACACACCTCTCCTGTCCTTAACCCAATTTTTGTGTGGTTGGCGCAGCATGTCTTCTATTTCGATACTTCTCTATAACTCGTCAGCCCAGCAGTCGCCTCCTTTCTAGCCATATCATCCTTCACACAGTCCATTCATCGTTTCTTTGGCCTTCCTCTACTCTTATAGCCATCGTTTTTTTTTCGTAGGTTGGGAAATCTTCAAAAGACTCCTCTCGCTCTGGGCAGAGCGTAAGGGAGATCAGACTTCTACTGACTAAAAACCACCCATGTTCCTTCTTAGCCCTTTGTGTCCTGGACTGCGGTATCTCTTTAGAACAATCCGCAGCCCATCCACATTCATACTTACGATTTATGAACGCCCCTACACCCAAGTAACTGCCCTCAGCTAAGTCGATAGTGGTTCAAAATAGGGAAAGAATGATTTTATAGCGAGCGCTTGGTTTCTGCTCTCTGTGAAATTGTATTACACTGCGTGCAGTAAATCTAATATTGCCAATTTGAACCACGTAGAGTGGTGCACTGTAACCTAACCAATATTATAAAACGAAAGTAAGTTTGTTTGTTTCACCGTTTTCACGCCTAAACCACTGAACCAATCATTGTGAAATTTTGCATAATATATTGTTAGGTGTACAGAAACGGACATAGGGTACCTTTTATCCCCAAAAAATGTACTGTTTCCGAGGAAAACGGCAATAACGTTATTACTATAATAGATGGCGTCATGTATGTTTAATTATCCTATAGTGGTTTTATTTTTAAATCATTTAAAGGAAGTTCTCCGGGTTCATAAAATTGTTATAAAAACTTACATCTAAATACAATAGTAGATTGTACACCAAGTGCATAAAATGCATCAAAATGGGTTTTATGGACGAGTTTTACACTCTACTTTTCACTTCGATTGCGAGGAAATGAAACAGCAACTTGTAAATATTGTAAAAATAATTATGGTTCCCACACATTAACTTTTTTTTTTCAGTAGGAAACGTGACATAACACCTGACTTGGGTCGTTACTCAGATTTTAAATTAAAGAGGTTATTCTATGAAGTTGAAGTTGTTCCTGTGGCTGTTGGGCCGATTACCTGTGCCGATTACCTTGGTCTTCGACGAAGATTTTACTTTATGCTCTAGAGCATAAAACGCGACTTTATGTCGCCTACGCACGACATAAAGACGAATTTTAGAGCGAGAGAAGTGAAAAATACATTGTGTCACACGGCGGCCCCCAATAGGCCCAGTTCAGCAAAACTTGTGACAATTTGCCGGTCCCTAGCTTTCAACTGCAGTTACTTAATGTTCAATCTTCTACCCATAACTGGAACAATGACATGGCTGGAAAGGCTAAGTAAACTTGGATCTACAAAATGCATTTGGTCACCATTTCTTTTTAAAAGATTCCTGACTTCCTGTTACTTTACCCTTGAGCCACCCTCAGAGAGAGAAGGCCTGTTTCCCAGCAGTGGCAAAATTATAGGCTGATAATGATGACCCTAGAGCCAAGCGCATAGGAAACGTGTAGGTACTATCGGATCATTCTAGAACAGCACGGCAAAGCCGAATTGCATTCTCATCTTTACAGTACTTAGTATGAACTTATGAAGTAGTGTGAACGAGCCTCAAGAGTGACGGTGCGTTTCGGGCACAAGGCGTGACCCTGGCCACGCGGAGGTCAGACTGGCAGACCTATAATTATATCTACGTACATACATATATAGTTATATACATGGAGCAGTGCCTTCATATATTTCATGGCTATAGGTGGAATTATCTGGAAATAACTGCAGGTCGCGACACGCACCTCAGGTTTTTCGGATTGTATAATTTATCAATTGCTTCTGTGAAGGAAAACATTGTAAGGAAACCAGCATGTGTTAGAAATCAGCATGTAAAGCCAAGCCAGAGGTCTATGGGCAGCATAAAATCTTTGACACTAGGACACTTACCACACGAGAACAAATGGAGGACTCAAATCAGTCGGAGGCCGGATGTCACTGCTTAATAATCTCAGACGGAGGGGAACCATGTAGTTCGGAATGATAAATTACAGGGGATCAGAAAGGAATAAACAAAAGAAAAATATTGGCAGTGGATCGGTTTGGGGGATCAGACCGGAACAACTCGTTTTACCCACGAAAAAAAAAACTGAACAAATTGTTCTCACATAAAGATTGTTTGTAGGGTTCTCCTACTGCTGCGGGTTGTTCGAAAGAGATACCGCGGCCTTGACACAAAGGGCTCAGAAGGAACATGGGTGGTTTTTAGTCAGTAGAAGTCTGACAATCCAAATGCCATCAAGATATATCTCTCAGGCATGCTGATTTCTTGAATCATTCCCTCTGCGTCGATTCCCATTACGTCGACTCACCGTGGTTTCCTTCATAGAAGCAACTGATAATAATACAGTACGCACATGAATCCAAAAAATCAGAGGTGTCTTGGGTTCAAAATTGAGACTTTTTTTTTTTAATTAGCCTATTGTGTCCCACTGCTGGGCAAAGGCCTCCTCCATCTCTCTCCAGCTCTCCCGGTGTTGTGCCTTCTCTGGCCAATCAGTCACGAACGAGTCCAGATCGTCACGCCAACGTTTCTTGGGTCTGCCTCGGTGACGACGACCGTCTTCAGGCACCCAGTGTGTGACGATTCTGGTCCATCTGTCCTGATCTCTACTGGAAATGTGACCCGCCCAGTCCCACTTTAACCTCGCAGACTTATCGCCAACATCGGCGATGCCTGTCTTGGAGCGTATTATGGTGTTACGAATTGAGAGAATTGAGACCTATGACTTGGCAATCCTGCTTAGCGTTTTTAGCAAAAAGGTTTTAGGTTTTTTTTTTTTTAACCTTATTAAAGTAACTGTGTAATTGTGTATCATCATTCTCCTGCCCTTACCCCAATTTATTAGTGGTCGGCGCAACATATCTTCTTCTTCCACACTTCTCTATTTCTCGTCATCTCAGCAGTCACCTCCTTTCTAGCCATATCATCCTTCACACAGTCCATCCATCGTTTCTTTGATCTTCCTCTACTCTTATAGCCATCTACATTCATACTCAACATTTCCTTCATTCCTTCGCATCACATGTCCATACCACGACAATCTATTACCAATCAACTTATCTATACTAATCTATACTTCTATACTAATATTATAAAGAGGTAAAGTTTGTTTGTTTGTATATTTGTTAAATTGTAAGGGGTAATCTCGGGATCTACTGAACCGATTTTAAAAATTCTTTCACCAATAGAAAGCCACATTATTGCTGAGTGTCATAGGCTACTTTTTATCCCTGTATTCCCACGGGAACGGGATCTACGCGGGTGAAACCGCGGGACGTCCGCTAGTCATGTGTAATTGTGTTTATGTATTGTGTACATTAATTAAAAAATATTATATAAATAAACTAACAAGAAACTATAAAAAGCCATCAAAATACTGCTCCTCAACTCAACGCTGTCAGCCGGTAATGTGCCCAAAAGAGTGGCGGCATTGCCACGTTGTATGGCAACACTTAGCCTCTGGCCAAGATAAAAGGGGTCTAAAAGCCAGCCTTTGAACCACGAGAAGCGTCAACTATGCGTTTTGAAATTATTATTAACCCTTATTTAGTTTTTTATTTAGTCTCATAACAATCACGTTTTACTTTACATAACACCAATGCTGCTGTCGGGTAACGTGGCTCAAAGGAAAGCGTAGTGAAAGCAGACTTGAACTGAGCACCTCGACCTAACTTGACTTGCCTCTGATAGCATGCTACATTACCTGGCGTACGTACCGAAACTAAACTGGGTAGCTTTTGTATAAAAAGTGTAAGAAACCTCAGATCAATTTGAAAATGGGAACAAAAACTAGTAAGTTTTTGATGTGGCTCTCATCGACTACTTCGAATCAAACATTATTAATTTTTGTTCCCGACAGTAACAAAGACATTTTACCAACATTACTTAAACCTAAATGAAATCATCAAATGACTCCTCCCGCTTTGCATGGGCGAAGCGGAAGGGATTGTCAGACTTCTATTAAACTAAAAACCACCCATTCTTCTTAGCCCTTTGTGTCCGGGGCTGCGGTATCTCTTTCGAACAACCGCAGCCCCAACGGGACGGGACGGCTACAAAACCTGGCGTACCGAAACTAAACTGGGTAACTTTTGTACAACAAAAAACGAAAAAAAAATACGAGAAACTGGCAATCTTGAAAATGGGAACAAGATCATCGATTCACCGATTCGATTTAAACATTAATTTTTGTTGTGACAGTGACAAAGAGACATTTTCCAGACATATAACTAAAGAAAAACATCAAAAACATAACATAACATTACGCCTGTCATTTCCAAAGGGGTAGACAGAGGTGTAGCCATTATACCTTTACCTACATTTCGCCAGTTTTAATGAAGTCCCATGCACTTACCTATGTACTTATGTGCCGTAGTGCAAACCGAGAGTTTTGCATGAATTCATGGCAGTTCTCAGGCCTTGGAAACTAAGAAATCCTACAATTTGCGATTTGCGCACCTCGCATTAAATTGTCACCTACGAGGGACCAAAACCCTCCGAGACGCCCTTTTAGGCCCGGTTTCCACTAAAGCGAAGAGGAGCGGAGACGAGAGAAGATATGCGGAAATCGGCCAATCACATTAGTTAAAATTGACATCTGGTCTTTCGCCCTTTTTGTGATTGGTCGAATTTGACACATCTCCTCGCCGCTCTGCTCGTCTCCGCTTTAGTGGAAATCGGGCCTTAGATCAAACCGAATGGTTAGGTAAGCCTTCAAAGTCCACCAAAAACAATCTAAGATTTACATTCAAGGTCTTAAAGGCTATAAAATCCCAAAATTTTTCATATTATATACCCTGAGGGATTAATTATAAACAGTAATTAATTCTAAACTAAGACAAGACTTATAATAGTTATATCCACGTGATCTTGGAACCTGATACGAAATCTAGGGTCTCCGATGTCAAAGTTAACATTGTAATTATTACAAGACCTCCCGTTTATTAGTATTCATTAAATATTTTTAATTAGATTTTTTTTCTGGTGAAGGCGGCTATAAAAATATCGGTTTTTTGTTGCTGAAAAGACTACTAACTCGTAAGTCTCAAAACAAAACAGGTTTTATTTTAGGTAATTAAAACTAAAAAAAATCTACATTTTGGTTATCACTTAATTTTAAGCCTATGCCTATGTAATAGGGGGCGAACTTATAGCCATCATCTTAGCCCATAACAAATCCAGACATCGTCGTTGGTCTAGTGACCTCAAGAGCGACTGCTCAGCATGAGGTCCTGTGTTTGATTCCCGAGTCGGGCAAAGAGCTATTGGATTTTTTCATCGATCAGGAATCTCTCAGTAGCGGTTACGGAATCTGGATTTGTGTCCCGTTGAAGGCAATGGCCTCACCCCTTATTACGTGTGACAAAAAATAACAGGCGAAATGTAGGTTTAGGAATAGTGTTCCATAAAAAATACACAGAATACATTTACCTTCTAAGTTTCAACTGTGTAGTCTTAATAGTTTCCGAATAAAGTGGCTGTGTGACATACAGACTGACATACGGACAGACATGACGAATCTAAGGGTTCCGTTTTTTGCCATTCGGCTACGGAACCCTAAAAAACGCGTGGAGAACAACCGTAAAGGCGTAAAACACCAAAACCAAGACGTGACGTAGATAAAGTCCACAATATGTTCCGTATTCACAGTGCATAGTTGCGCAAGTGAGTAGCTCAGACCAGCACGTGTGGATGTTAGCCTTCATAACCTTATAACGCACGTCGCATGCTTCGGTGGCTGTGACGTAATCATAGCGTCATAGCAGCTCTTTGTTTTAGACACCAGTGTTTTTTTGATATAATAGTGGAGGCATCTTTGGCAATCGTTACAGGTAGTCAGTGACCTGGAAATTAAAATGGCTACTTTAGCAGATCATAACTGCGTCTGTGACCATTTACGAAAAATAGATCATAATAGGAAAATGATATGTCACAGACGCTGTTACTGTTGAAAGGTCCATTTTACGCTTTTTAACGCAATTCATATTGTGATCTGCTAAAGGCCATTTTAGAAGCCCTGGAAGTCTGACAACCAGTCTTACCAAAGGGTATCGTATTTCCCAGTATTATCTGGGTTGTGGAGGTCAGATAGGCAGTCGCTCCATGTAAAATACTGGTATTCAGCTGCATCCGGTTAGACTGAAAGCCGACCCCAACATAGTTGGGAAAAGGCTAGGCAGATGATGATGATGAGTGGAGGCCCAAAAGTTGAGGCATTTTTGTAATTCGATCTTTTTTATCGGTTTCGGAACGGAAGAACAAAAAGAAAATGGTTCTTGGCAAAATAAATTTCGCCATCTATCACATGGGATTTAACGTTACTGGCGAAATGAGGATGCCTCTGCTTAGCCCTAAGGGGAATAGGGGCGAGATGAATGTTGCTACTGTTACGTATACATGGGTGTTTCGACATTTTTTTTTTTTGAGGTTGAGAAATCATCAAATGACTCCTCGACGAAAAAAGCGTTTAATTGAAATAAATGCTTTGAGTTTGAGTCTAATCAGTTTTGAACTTCTGACTTCCACGCGGACGAAGTCAGAGGCTAAAAGTTATGTACTAAACATTGCAACACAACCTACTAGAGACTACCTTTATCAGCCCTACAGTTATCACAGAAATCACAGTCTTTGTCCAGTTTTACAACTAAAGTTAATATCGTGTCTATGGACTTAACAACACAAAGCGCATTGTCAACACGCGGCACTCGTGTTGAAAAAATACGTGACGTCAACATAGTACTACTGTTGAACATGAGGAACTGAGTTCGATTTCCAAGATTTACTCAGTAGCAGCGACGGAGCTAGATCTATGCGCGGTTGATGGCAATAGCGTCGTCCCCGGATAAATGCTAAGGTATAGAAAAAAAATCTTATTTGTCGAGACATTTTGTAAAAATTGCGATGTTTTAACATTTTTTTTCTGCTATTTCTTGTATTGAAGTCGAAAATGTGACAAATAGGTCCGCCAGTAGACCATACGGTGATGTTATTTATATTTTTTTTAATGTTTAAAATCGTTTGTAGTATTATGTTCGGCTAAGCCAAACGTAACTCGATCGGTATTTGTGCGGAAAAGGGCTTTTGAATACGGGTGATTGTCATTAATATAAACATTATTTTGAAAATTCTTGAAACCTATCCACCAGAAAAAGAACTCGTCTCTTATAATAGCCAAAAGGAAGCTTCAAATTCTTCATAGATTTCCCACACCAAGTGATCAAAATTGATCAAAATGAGATGATTTTGTGGAAGGAGCCTTAACATAAATGACAAAATGTGGGTGAACTGTTATTGACACCTCTACGTAACTCTTCGGGGTTACAGGCGTTAATCTAACCTAACAGACAGATGTGTTGCTGGGGAGTTTGTTCCGCCACTTCTTCTTTCTACCTAAAACACTAGGAAGTGTCGAAGGGTGGGCGTTGAGCGTTTTGGTGGACTGTCTCTTGTAAAGAAATTTTGACGTTCGAAAAGTGCTGATTATCAGCCTAGTTTGCATAAATGTCTTTTGATTTTATGTTTTTTTTACTATTAGCCTGTTTCAGTAACTAGTTCTACTTGTTTTTCGCACGACTTACACGACAAAGCCACCCAAGTTTCCTTAGTTAGCGTGCAAGTGTGTGACGTCACGTAGTCTTACAACATGAGAGCGCCTCGTTGACAATGTTCTTTGTGTGGCTAAGATTAACTAAAGCCTTCATACGTATATAAACATACGGTATTTTATCATGGGGTATGCAGAAACTAGAGAAGCAGAACTAGGCTCGTGGTTTAATAATAACTGCCGCTCGGGTCGATGTTTAGGTTACGGTTACGGTCGAAGTCACGCACGGGAAGAAGCTAACAAGTCCAAGTAACTAATAAATAAATACACCTTACCTTATTTTGCCCATACGCTCATTTTTCAGAATCAGAATCCATTTATTTGTGTAGGTCTTCGATCAATAATAGTACATTATTGATCGAAGGTGTAGGTACATGTAGTTGTACATTGTCTTGTGTTAGGCGAACCTAACACTAGACAATGTACAACTACATGTACATGTGTAAAAGGTTTTTTACATTCTTCCATATTCTCTGGTGTACAAATATTATGTTAGTTTTACAGTTTTGGATTGACCTTCAGATAATATCCTAGACGATTCCTTATATTTCGTAGGAACTGTATGTTACTATCAAAATCATAACTAACTCCAAAATCTCTTTGTTCCAGTGATGGTAGCAGCGCCGGCAGTCCCAAAGAGGCATGTGTGGCAGCCTCCCCTCCCCCCGCGCCAGCGCCTGTCAAGCGCGACGTGCGCCACCATCACCCGCATCAGCAGCATCAGCCACATGGCCCTCACCAGCAGCATCAACAGCATATGCATCATGAACAGCTTTCTAGGCCGCTTAGTATAGGTAAGCTTTAGAAGTGTCTGGCTCCATCTGAGGGATGCTTTAGTTGTATTAAGAACAAGTGCCGCATCAGCAGAATGGCCTTCAAGCCGTATCAGCCGGAAGGCCCCCATCTGTAGCATATATGCACCCTTGTTCATGCATAAATGCATTCGAGGCCGCTTAGTATAGGTAAGCTTTAGAAGTGTCTGGCTCCATCTGAGGGATGCTTTAGTTGTATTAAGAACAAGTGCCGCATCAGCAGAATGGCCTTCAAGCCGTATCAGCCGGAAGGCCCCCCATCTGTAGCATATATGCATTCGAGGCCGCTTAGTATAGGTAAGCTTTAGAAGTGTCTGGCTCCATCTGAGGGATGCTTTAGTTGTATTAAGAACAAGTGCCGCATCAGCAGAATGGCCTTCAAGCCGTATCAGCCGGAAGGCCCCCCATCTGTAGCATATATGCATTCGAGGCCGCTTAGTATAGGTAAGCTTTAGAAGTGTCTGGCTCCATCTGAGGGATGCTTTAGTTGTATTAAGAACAAGTGCCGCATCAGCAGAATGGCCTTCAAGCCGTATCAGCCGGAAGGCCCCCATCTGTAGCCTATATGCACCCTTGTTCATGCATATATGCATTCGAGGCCGCTTAGTATAGGTAAGCTTTAGAAGTGTCTGGCTCCATCTGAGGGATGCTTTAGTTGTATTAAGAACAAGTGCCGCATCAGCAGAATGGCCTTCAAGCCGTATCAGCCGGAAGGCCCCCCATCTGTAGCATATACGCATTCGAGGCCGCTTAGTATAGGTAAGCTTTAGAAGTGTCTGGCTCATCTGAGGGATGCTACAGCCGTATCGGCAGTATGTGTGGGATCGACAGCATCAGCCTCATCGCCCGGACCAACAGCATATACAGTGAAACCTGGTTAAGTGAGACTTGAAGGGACCTGCTTTGTCTCACTTATAGAGGTATTCCACTTACCCAGTGTCTCAGATATCCAGGTATAAATAAAAATCTGTCTCACTTACAGAGGGTCCCATTAATAGAGGTCAGAATACGGGATATTTCAGTTATAGAAGTGCGATGATTAAATAAAATAACGTATTATGTAAACGTTACATGTGATTTTTATCTTTATTGGGAATCAAAATACGGGAATAAATGTAATAAACAAAAGTATTAGAGCACGTTTTTTTCATAAATCGATACAAAAGTGTAAAAACTTTCATAAACGGATATTAACTTAAGTTTTTCACGTACTTACTGATAATGATGTGAGCCTTCGTTACGGTATTTATCAAATAAACATCGGTATAATAGTAAAGCAAAACTAAAACTGCAGGTCACTGAGGCTCAAAATTAGCGGAATTTGCTGGTAGAATAGGAATAAATAAGTAAACATACAAAACGTTATCTCAGTTACAGAGGTTAACGCATATAAAATTCACTCGCTGTCTCAGATACAGAGGTAAATATGACGATAAAATCGAAAGAACGAATCCCAGATATAGAGGTTTGCTTCGTCCCACTAACAGAGGTAATTCAGTGCCAAAGTGTTGGGACCGCAGTATGAGTTCCAGTTATGGAGGTTTCTCACTTATCCAGGTCCCACTTAGCCAAGTTTCACTGTACATCTTGAACAGCATTCTAGACCGCTTGAAAATCGAACTGTAACGGCTGTCAAAGATGTACAAATTCAGCAGGACCACCCCCATCAACAGCATCTGCAGCATTTAAATATATGCATTATGAGCAGCGTTCTAGACCGCTTAGTATAGGTAAAGTAAGTTCTTTTCTGTAAAAAAAAGACTATGACTTTCAGTATTCGATGGTCGATAGTTTTCATCTCAAGCTGAAGATTTTATCATCGTTCAACATAATAACTGTACTCCTTGAAAAGTCCCACTGTCTCTTTGCTGAGTTAGTAATCACTGTACTGAAAACCGAATGACCTAACCTTGGGGCTCTTTCTGATCTGTGTAACGCTTGTCCAAAGGCGGTGGAGCAGGCGGATCTCGACGCGCTGAGCGTCGTACCGCTGGTCCCTCAGAGAGACGCCGCACAGGTACTAAATTCTTATAAAATACCAGGCCGGGACCTTCATCATCATCATTCTCCTGCCCTTATCCCAATTCATTTGTGGTCGGCGCAACATGTCTTCTTCTTCCACACTTCTCTATTTCTCGTCATGTCAGCAGTCACCTCCTTTCTCTAGCCATATCATCCTTCACACAGTCCATTCATCGTTTCTTTGGTCTTACTCGACTCTTAATATGATTATTGATTATTGTTAGCTTTGAAGCATTTTGGTAAAAAACTGTAAGCTTAAGGGTAAACAAGCCAACGGCACGAACTAGTTGGTGGGCGGGGCTAAAATGCATGCTATTTCATCCGACATCACGAGCGAAATGCATAGAGCGAAAGAGACACAACTAAAACGGGCGCGCGATTGTTTCTATGCAGACCTTTGGCAGTATGGATACCATGAAAAATCCATTGAATGTATCTGTTCAAAATAAAATTATTTGAATTCTTTAATAACTAATCTATGTCTGTATGGTTTCATTTTTTTCATTTTCGTACTATACCTATACGTAACTTATTTACGCCCAAAGATGGTTAAAATTAGTGCAAAAATATGAAAGTTTCGACGCTCATAACTTCCAAACCAATATTTTTTTTCCAATTCTGCTTCCATAGAGACCTAGATAATGAAAAGACCAGTTGATACAATTTTTAATTTTGAACCTACACCGTCAACCAGGGGAGTAATCACCATACTACGTTTGTATGGAAGAATGACTGGCTTGTGCAACCTTAAAATGTGATACTGAATAAATAAATAAATAGCCATCTACATTTGTCATGTCAATAATACTTCTTAAACTCAAACTCAAAGCATTTATTTCAAAATAGACCATTACAGTCACTTTTGAATGTCAAAAAAAAAACGAAGTTACCGTTTCAGTCACAAGTCATAATAACTTTCCGTCGGGGCTGTGGGTTTTTCGAAAGAGATACCGCAGCCTCGGCACAAAGGACTTAGAAGGAACATGGGTGTTTTTTAGTCAGTAGAAGTCTGACACTCCGTACCACTCTGCCCAGAGTGGGAGGAGTCATTTGATAATTCCCACCCCCCCAAAAAAAAAAAGGAAGAATAACTTGGGAAAGTACTGTAGTTGCCCATTCCAAAGCGTAGGTCTCTATGGAAAAGAATGGTCAAGAAACTCCATGGACAAAAGACTCCATGGTCATTCTTAGACCTTGAATCGATTAGAAAAGTTTAATAGGCTTCCAATGGCCAGACCCTAATACGGACTGCGGACCTGAGTGCTGGATTTATTCTTCACCCCAGGTACTACGAGCCACGTAGGTAAGTAGACCTGTTCATTTTACTTTAATTTAGTACAATGTATTAATATGTATGTTTTTTGTAATGTTACAGAGATGCGTGTCAGTCCAGGTGGCGCTGGGCCTTCAGCGGACCCACCACACGTAATGCATCATCATCATATGGTAAGTTATCCTGGGCCCCGAGTCTGCTATTCAACAGTGTCAGAATGGTCTATCATTGATCTCATAATTGTTGATTTTGACAAGTAGACGACAAGCTAAAAAGTACCTTAAGACGACAGACTTAAAG
This sequence comes from Diarsia dahlii, assembly GCA_949775195.1. Taxonomy (NCBI): domain Eukaryota; kingdom Metazoa; phylum Arthropoda; class Insecta; order Lepidoptera; family Noctuidae; genus Diarsia; species Diarsia dahlii. The sequence goes on along the minus strand of OX459217.1, from coordinate 11,022,336 downwards.
TACTTTTTGGCTTGTCATCAATCAACAATTATGAGATCAATGATAGACCATTCTGACACTATTGAATAGCAGACTCGGGGCCCAGATATCTTACCCAGTACCCACCGTTTAGTCCACTTTCGGCCCCTCGGCCCCTAAAAAAAGATTTGTTCATTGGTGTTCACTCGGCCCCTAAACATAGTCGCCCCCCAGGGGGCGCACTCTTCATACAAGTGTAGTACAAAAAACACATCAAACTCATCACCTGAGTCTGAAAAGACACATCACAGCTTTCGTGAACGTATTTCGGGAAAAAGCGAACGATATATAGGTACATAGTTATGTTAAACCAGTAACTGGTTTATGAAATCAAGGTAGAAAGGGCCAAGTTCTTGACAGGAATTTTAGGTTCTGTCAAGTTTTGAGAGACTTGGTGAGGGGGTACTTCAAACATGTTCGTGTCGGCATAATTCATCATCATCATTTCAGCCGAAAGACGTCCACTGCTGGACATAGGCCTCCCCTAAGTGTAATTTTTGCTTAGGGGGGTTTTGCCATAATCGCCACGCTTGGCAGGCGGGTTGGCGATCGCAGTACGGTCGATACAAAAAGCACAGAGAACGCTGCTGCCCATTCTCTGGTACATCCCTTAGTCGCCTCTTACGACACCTACGGGAAGATAGGGGATGGTGCTATTCTTTTTCGTCCGACACCATACGGAACGGCATAATTCGGGTGGCATCAAAATCTGCCTAGCCTTTTTCCCAAGCGGGATCGGTATTTCAGTCTTACTGGATGCAGCTGAATACCAGTATTTTACATGGAGCGACTGCCTATCTGACCTCCACAACCCAGTTAATACTGGGTAAGACGATACCCCTTGGTAAACCTGTTTGTCAGATTCCCAGCCCTCTGATGACAAAGATCTACGAATAACAGCAAATGAGGAAACATTAAAGTTTTTAAGGCGGGGTTACCCCGATAAACGTCGTCAACAATAGCGTTTTACTCGTACATGGAACGGATTTAAATTTTGAAAAAAATGTATTACATAGTTGACTCTTCGATCATGATATGTCGGGCATGCGATACACGATTACTTACACTTCACTGCATCCTATTAAATCGCAAAGACATGTCCAAATGATGGCTAAATAATCGTTTTACTTGAGTTATATTAGGTTTTGAAAAATAAAACTTATATCTTATTAAAGGTCGTAAAAAATGTGTATTATCTCGGGTCACATAATGTATAATTTCTTTATCATTTTTCTCCAAGAGAGAAAAAACAGTCAAAATTTAGGCATTATATCGCTCGCGCGGCAGGGCGGGGGGTGAGGTCGTGCGTACATAAAAACAAAGTAGGGTAACCTCGCCTTAAACTGACACGGTAATTAACACTGAAAACGGCGGAAATATGAAAATCCATGTTTTTTCTGCTTCTCATAAACATCTAACTGCAGTAGCTTAAGTTTATCCGTGACTAGCGGACGTCCCGCGGTTTCACCCGCGTAGATCCCGTTCCCGTGGGAATACAGAGATAAAAAGTAGCCTATGACACTCAGCAATAATGTGGCTTTCTATTGGTGAAAGAATTTTTAAAATCGGTTCAGTAGATCCCGAGATTACCCCTTACAATTTAACAAATATACAAACACACAAACTTTACCTCTTTATAAGATATATATATATATAATATATAAATATATAATATATATAGAATATATAGATATAGATAAGATAAGAATAAGAAGAAGAAGATATAAGAAGAGATTATTATTATTATTATTTATTTATTTATTTATTTTATTTATTCATTGATTAGCACATACATTTGTTGTAACAGGTAAGACCCAAGCTAACAAAAGTAGTCATAAATTGTTAATAGTTCAGTCCCAAGTAACGGGTCTGGGTTAGAAGTACAAGTTACACAGTGGACAACACACTTAGTGTCACCCTCTGGAATTCCGCCAAAGAACAAGTAAATATGTCCAAATGCCGAGACACACTATTTAGTGTTCTCATTGCACGAATCACAGGCGCAAACTTTAATAAGTTTGTACGCGTTGCCGGAACTCTAAACAGCCCCTCCCTCGGCCCCAACCGTAGCCTCCTGTCTGGAACGAGTAATGCCAACGATTCCAATATTTGCGGATTATTTAGCATACCACGAAAAACCATAAAAACATATTTTGCGAGCGCTAGGTGGCGCCTTACTTCCAACTTATAGTACCCAACCATCCCTATAACAAAGAGAGTTGGATACATAAGTGGGTAGAAAGGGTAGACCCCAAACTGCCTCAAGTATAGGTATCGGGTAAACTTATTCTGCATTTTTTCCAGCATCTGAGAATACTTCACCTCATAAGGATTCCAGATGATAGCACTAGTTTCCAAGTTGCTTCTAACCAACGCATTGTAAAGTGCTTTCACTGCTGTCATATTAGTGAAGTCACAATAGATTATAGATATAGATTATGGTGGTTGCAACAGGACCAAAATATCGGGAACTCAAAACAAATAGTAAACATTGTAAATATCTCGTTTTCAGTGTTAATGATAATGAGGAAATATTTCTCAATAAGCTGTTTAAAATTGTAGGATACAAAATCGTCATAAAAATTTCATATCTAATTATTAATTTTCCTTTTGTACAGGATACGAATCCTCTCGAGGGTTCAGTAGTAGAATCCATGGTCAGCGGTGCCGGGTCTTCGGATGGCGAGCTGTCCTCTAAAGCAGGAGACAGCCCCAGCAGGAAACGGAGGCGTATCTCCAGGCATTTGTCTTCAGGTAATCAAGTTGCATCTTTAATTTAATAGGCATTTAATAATACAGGCTATTACTGTCCCACTGCTGGGCAAAGACTTGTGTTGACTTGTGTTGAGCCAGCATGACTCAAGACTTGTGTTTTGACGGCACGGTTGGCGCTGTTGCTCAAGCAATGGACTGCTGCGCTGCGTCTTGTGGGTTCGATCCCCGCACGGAACAAATATTTGTATGGCCTACAGATAGTTGTTTCGGTTCTGGGTATTTGTGTATGTGAGTTTAAATGTTTGTGAACGCACCCACGATACAGGAGAAATTCCTAGTGTGGAGCAACGTTTAAAAAAAGATACATGTTTATTTCAAAACATTGTGCTGATGCTGTGCAAGGAATAGTACGGGGGTCATGAAGGCATTTAAAGTAAATTTATAACATTAAAAGGTTGTGAAGAAGTTGGGACTTCGACCCCCATTAGCTCTGTAACTTTAAGGTTCCCAGGTATGGTCTAGTTCAAGTCACACCACTTGGAGAGTCAGAAATTAAAAGCGAAAGAAAATTATCTTTTCCAATATGTTGTTGGAGAACAATACAAGAAAGAGTCCCAACCTTGGAGTTTCTTGAAGAGAGACCTATGAAATCTTTCAATGTTAAGAAATCTCATAATCTAAAATGTTCTCGTAAATTAACCGACCTAATAGTATGTTGTTTATAATTCCAGGAGAGAGTAATGTATCAGTGTCGGCACCAGCAGTCGAACGTCGCACACCACGACATCACTATCAGCCACCGTAAGTATTTTTATTGCTACACACAGCTATATTATTCCTAAACCACTGTCAACTCCTGAAAGCCAGAATCAACAGTGGCGACTAGAAAAGCACCGAGACAATGAAGCCCGACGAAGTCCCAGAGAAACAATTTAATTAACTTGGATCCCACAACGAAAAGAATAGCGGAAGTGTAGGAAAAACATAATTTCCACTTCCCTCAGCAGGAGACAGACCAAGGTCAATAGGGACAAAGGGACGTATAGAACTGGGATAATTTCTCCCACTAGGTGTCAAACATAAGCCTCCCACTAGGTGGACCGATGACCTGGTGAAGGTTGCGGGGACCCGTTGGATGCGAAACGCACGGATCAGGTCAATGTAGCGACACTTGGGGTACATCTATACGAGAGGGCATGGGCTATATATATTACTAGCGGACGTCACGCGGTTTCACCCGCGTAGTTCCCGTTCCCGTGGGAATACAGAGATAAAAGTAGCCTGTGTCACCCGGGATGAATGTAGCTTTCTAATGGTAAAAGAATTTTTAAAATCGGTTCAGTAGATCCCGAGATTACCCCTTACAATTTAACAAATATACAAACACACAAACTTTACTTCTTTATAATATTAGTATAGATTAGTATAGATAATCCACCACGCGGGCCCAGTGTGGGTTGGTAGATGTCACATGTCTTCGAACTTTTGATTCTAGGACATTTTTTCCATGTTTTTTTATATAAGTATGTTTTTCTTCCCCACAGCCGGCGAGTACGCTACGTAAACAACGGCGCAGGCCCCTGGACCGAGCGTCTCCTAGACCCTCACACGCACCCGTCGCACCCGGCTCACCCGCCTCACCCGGGTCACCCGGCCCACCCGGCCCACCCGGCGCATCATACGCATCACACGCATCACGCCCATCCGCATCATACGCCGTTGTTGTTGGATATTAACCAGGTAAGCCAAGACAGAGGCCCAAACTCTTACACCAGGCTAACCACTTACCACACGATTAGGAAAGACTAGGTAAGATGCTGGAAAGTCTCTTTTCAAACACATAGTCGAAGATCCCAGGCAAGTCTGTTAAGCAAAACGGCCGCTAGGAAGTGTCTGCGAGTATTGGCAACTTATTTTTATGGATATTGCCTACAATATACGTAAAAATCAGCTAGTAGAAAATACGTGAAGTTAGTAATGTTTTTGTGTACCTTGATGACCTGATACTTGAAAATTGGCCGTCCAAGCAAGCTAGCTGGTAGTAGTGTGTTCTTAGTTCATACTAACACTACTCAATCGTCCACATTTCCTTCGTCAGAAAATACGTGACGTCTGGCGGCCCTGGGATCTTGGACTAACAGTTCTTAGCAGTGCTAGTCTAGTGGTTAGACCGTCGGAATGTCAAGGCATAGGTCTCGAGTTCGAACACAAGACACGCATCTCTGGTTTTTCAGATGCATTTGCGTATTGTATAATAGGGGATCGGACAAAAAAAAAACTAATTTGTCCGTCAGATAGATTTCCAAAAATTATTGGACATGTATTTTTTCTTTTTTCACGTAAACTTAAAATGAAGACGATACAGTGCTTCGAAAACTCGTGTGACGTCATATGATAATACATTTTGACGACACAAGTGACGTTTCAAGCCCCACTCCAAGATCTTTGACACGTTTTATCTTCGTAATTTTTTATTGATTAGATAAAACAAAAAAACACGTATTCAATATTTTTCGATAATCTAACTTACGGACTAAACAGAATCATATTATTTTGACCCAGTACGATCCCCTATTGTCATCAGATTGGGTAGTTACTATTTCGTAATACCTACTGTGGTACCACACGATAAAGAAGAAACATTTAAGAGTTTTTTCGCTTATCAGAGAGGAGTTAGTAAGGGGTTTTATATTCAACTGATCAGTAACATAAAACTAAAACTCAACTTACTAGAATGTTTCGGTCCCAAAAATGTGAGACCCAATATTTGCGTTTGTAGCCTACTTATATTTTTTTTATTTTCTAATTGTTCGGAACTTATAGCAGTAACTTATAATTTATGGTTACTTGTATTGAAAAATAATTGGTAATTAAATTCGATCACGGACAAGAGGAAAAATCACGGAAAATCACACGGACAGTTAGTGTTGTGATAAAAAGCTAGCCGTGGCAGATAGACACCAGTCGTGAATAAGCTTTCTAACTATGCCTGAGTGTTGACCCGGGACGCGGCTGGTTCCAGATGTCAGTGCGCGGCACGCACCGGCTGGGCGCGCTGGGCGGCGTGGGCTGGCACGCGCACGCGCACGCGCAGCGCGACCACGCGCAGCGCTCGCAGGTATGCAGGGGGATAGCGTACGTAGTAGGAGGGACACGATCACGAAGACTACATTGGCTATAGAGATGATATTGGAGGTAGAATTTGATGGGGATTAAAAAGTAATTTTCAAGATTTCTTTTGAGGGTCAAATAGAGGTATGGTCCTGAATAGGGCTTCTGTCTCAGAGAGATATAACCACGCTCCATAGCTTGTGAAAGATCAGACGTTATTCTTGATTTTAATCGATGATGATTGAATTGATTTGAAGGATATGATTTCTTGTTAGCCTGTTTTGGTCTCACTAGTGGGATTTATTCTTTATTAAAATAGCTAACTAACGACCTAAATACTGTAAAAAAGCGAAGTGAGCAATATTAAAAAAAAACCTTACTCTGTGCTCCTCAAATCTATAAATACGTCTGATATTTATACCTCTGAATATTTTAATCCAAATTACTGAACTCTCCGCAATGTATTCGTGGCGTGTCCCAATAAAAAAAAAAAACAATTTAATCATACAATTTATTTCAGCTACCAAATAATTTTAATATAAGAAAATATACAAACCGAGCATATGTATAGGTAGGAAAAAAATATTGAAGAGCTAGCGTTACACGACATTTTTTTTTTAATTTTTACACTCACATACAAATTATGACAAACAATTCAACATAATATAACACCACTTAGCGGCAATTTGGGTCAAACATTTGTGACCAAACACAAATATTTGGGCCAGTAGCTACAATTTCACACAGATACTTTTAAAACGAAACACAACAAAATATGACCTATGTTTACAGAACAATACGATATCAACATTTCAATTTACTTAAAGGCATTTTTTTTATTTTACAATATTCGGACGTTATCGTATCGAGATTTCGAAGAAACGCGAACTTTTTCTTCTAAAATTCGATGGGTATTGTATGTCAGGCGTTACCTCACCGAGTTTGACGTCAAAAATTATATGAGGTGTGCTACACATGTTGTTCGGGTCGGCACATTCGGTGTGGCAAAATTTTAAAAACTATAAAATCGACCCGAAGCAAGTACTACCTACATACGTTCGGCTGTTGCCGATCAGCAATGTTCATTTGGTATTTATCGTCGCAGAGTCATGTTCGGTTCGGCTTTTTTCTGTGTGATTTTGCCGGCCGGTTGTGCCGAACCGAATATAAGTGTAGTATCTCTCAAAAAGTCACGTCTATTTTATCAATTGATAAGTTCTATGTTAATTGTCTTATCTGGGCATAGCATATAATATAATGAAGATCTAGGTATTTAAATAAATATATAGGCACACTCGTAATCGGTCAGGATTTATTGTGTAATCAACTATTATTATGTTATGTTAGAATTAAGTTAAGTTAAGTTACGATACGGCGATCGAACCGAGTGGCACGTTTTTGTGTTTTTTTCAAAATGGCGTCGTCATTTGAGCGTTACAGAGCAGTAGTTACAATCATTTTGTTGAGCTTGACGATTTTGAGACTGAGAGCTTGTTTTCCTGTTGATCGTATTATTATAGTTAATATCATTTTTAGTTTGGGCTAGTTTTTGTTTTTTCTCTTGTTCAATTATAAATTACTAGCTTTTGCCCGCGACTTCGTTCGCGTGGAATAGTGACTTCCGGCAGATTTTTGGTTTATCTCGCGAAAAAAAAAAAACTATCCTATGTCCTTTCTCAAGTTCCAAACTATGTCTGTACTAAATTTCACACAAATCGGTTCTGTAGTTTAGGCGTGAAGCAAAGACAGACAGACAGAGTTACTTTCGCATTTATAATATTAGTTAGGACAACAAGAGTTATCTTTTTCTAAAGTAAAGTAAAATTTATTTGCATAGATTGCAGTTACTTAAAATAAAATGTAACGATAAAATTGGTGAGCCTTGTACAATCTACCTTATATTAGGTATGGACACAGTAATTAAATTGTTAATTAAATTAAACAAACAACAATTAAACTAAATTAGTTTAACTGAAATTAAATAATGGTTTTCAGTGTTAAAAACAAAAAGTACTGGGGGTTTGACACCCAGAAAATACTGATTCTCAGCTTGATTATTCTAAATTCTTCGACATCAGATCCAATTTAATAATAAAACAGTGTTTGACACTTGGGATAAATTGACATTAATATGTAGTGGAAATAAGTTTCTCATTTCTTAGCCGAAATAGAAGCATCAATCCAAAAATTCTGTAACTCTCACATAACGACGTCACCACGTCCGCCCGGTTCCTTCGCCTCATGCTGAGGGTGGCGGCACGTACCTAGGTGCCGGCGGGCGCAGTCCCAGCGCCCGAGCTGTGGGGCGCCGCCGTGTTGCCCTCTCTGCCACACCTGCGCTACCAGGTATACACCCGAAATGAGCAGGAACTGCTCGAATATTGCGCTGAAAGGATCCGTCAATTTTGGTTGTGGAGAAATTGTGGATGAAATTCCGATGTTGCATTCTGGCAGACATGGTTCTTGAAAAAGATAAACTTTATTTCGACGTAAAATACGATATATATACACATGCCAGCACATTGAGCTACTACATAATCATCTTCCGGCCCTTGACCCATTCTACTTCGGGTCGGCACAAAATGATTTTTTCTTCCATTGTCCCTTGTTAGACGTCAAGTCATTATTTACTCCTTTCTCTTTCTGATATGAAATTCTTAACACAATCCATTCAATTTTTTCTTTGACTTGCCTCTCCCTCTCATCCATCAACATTAATATCCATCACTCTTCTCATCAAGCTACTACATTTCTTTAATAGATTTCAACTTTATTGCTAATGCAGTAAGTTCAAGGTTGACTGAAAATTTTACAGTTTCGGATAACTTGATGTGCTAGCGTCTTTGATCATGGAGTTCTCTGACTCATGAGGTATTCAAAACTGTGTTGCAAGACCCTTTTGAGTGGCATTTGTAAAAGCATCGATTTGAAAAATAATTTCAACGATACCGATGCTCTAAAACAATCATGGAGCAAAATACTTTAGTCCAGTATCTGTCAATGTCTGGAGGCGAATCTGCAATTTCTCTTTACCCGTTTGACGGAACCTTGAGTATTGGTACAGGGTTTTTGGTGGCTCCGATACGATATGACGCTTGTTTTTGGATGAAATCAGCTTTTTATTGTACTCTGTCTGCTATTTAATTAATTGATTCGTGTCTGGTGTCTGGTTTAATCCCTTCAACTGAAAAAAATGCTCTACTTTAAGCAATTTTAGGCTAATGTTAACACGGCTACTCCACTTGCTTGAGAATTGTGTCTAAGTTCATCAAATTGTATGAAAATCATTTAGCAATATAAACTCATACTCATAATTAATCTTCTGTACATGTGTGCTTGAAGTATTAAATAAATAAATCTTATGTGAATGCTATAGTAAGACACACAGCTTACTGTTAATAACTTTGCTTGAATTAAACTAATACTATATTAAATAAAAGCAACAAATCACAGCTTGCATCCGTAAAGTCTTAACAAATTCGCATAGTTGAAGGGGTTAAAAAATACTAAGTCCTACCCGCATTTCCAGTCAAAGTTATTTTTCTAAAAGTACCCTCTAAATGTATTGTAAATAATTCAAATCGTATCGGAGTCGGTATCCACGTTTCTTACCGTCGTAACTTTTGGACGCGTGCATGTTCCTAACACAGTACATTAGCATATCGTTCAGGTATACCAACGTTGTATCACATCATAGAGGCTTTGTCTACGTTTTATTACGTTTTCAGCTCGAATAAAAGCCATTTCTGTGTCTCCTAAGTGTAATAATTAGATTTATAATGTTTGCAATAATTTGCCAATCAGTTTTTCATGTAACATGTATTTGATAGAAACCTAAATCCAACTCTTATCACGCAAATTTTCAAAAAATGTCTTTGTTTTTCGTTCTTTCTTTACTGTTGTCTTAATTAGTGGTTATGATTTTACGTTTATTATTTGATGTGTTTGCTTCGATTTTTGCCGGCTAGATTTTTAATTAGTTTTTTAAATGGTTTTGCCTTCTGTGTTTGTGATGTATCGTTGGTATAGTCGTCTTGGGCACGAGTTGTCTCCGTTCCGCTGCGTGATGGTCCCTGCGATGGCGCCGTGGCTGCCAGCCCCGCTTTACCACTGTATCTTTAGTGATGTCACGTGGATTAACATATACACACACACTTTGTTTAAAAAAAATATAGACGCTGATTTAATCTTGTCTTTTCTCCAAGCTTTTATAAAATAATTGTTACTGCTAATGGAAGAGCCTATTTTGATAATTTTCAATAGTTTTGCACTCGAGGCTTCTTTCTGGTAAAACATTCGTTTTATGATACCCTTTTTTTTTTTTTTTTTTTTTTTTAGTGGGTGGAAAATCATCGAATAACCCCCCCCGCTCTTGGGCAGAGCGAAGGGGAGTGTCAGACTTCTACTGACTAAAAACCAAACCCATGTTCCTTCTTCTTCGCCCTTGTGTCGGAGCCGCGGTAACCTTTCGATATCCACAGCCCCGACGGGTTTTATGATACCCTTACAAATGGCGAAGAATCTATGTACGATGATTCTTTTATATTTCCTATCTTAACTCTTCTCCCTTATCACTACTTGCTTTGCCATGTTTGTGTCCTTAAAATGTTTATCTATTCACCTCAGCATCCTCAGCCTGAATTCACCCAATTCTGGGTTCTGCTGCATTCTCCTAAATCAAGTCTTAGTTTTTCAGTTCCAATGCTTATGAACCCTAGTCTTTCAATAAAACTTCTTAAGTATTATCTTAAACCCTCTTATCACTTGTCTTCGACATCTAGTGTGTTTGTGTGTGTTAGTCCCGTGTCAATGGTTTGGTACTATTTCTAAGCTTCAGGTTGTTGGTCCGTCAGCTTGACGATGCGCTCGTCTTGTTATTACTACTCTTACCATAGTGTTCATTATATAAAAACTTTCTATATGCTGCTGTGAGGCTGGTTAGATTTGCACTGGCTTTTCATATTTGTGGTAAATGTTTTTGGTTTGTGAGAAACTCCCTATAAACAGATTTCAATTATTTGATCAAAAGAAAAAAAAATACTTATTTTGATCGATCTTATTGTGACGATGAATGCATGAGCTTCAGCTATGCACACGACTAAATAGAAGCTGACTATAATAAATCCAGCAAAAGTCATTCTTTGAGATTTACATCCGTATCTATAGTCAAGTTAAAGTAATTACTTGGTCTTAAGTAATTACTTATGCAAACATTTTTATGCAATGGGCAAGAATTTAAACGAAGTTAGAACCGTCAATGAAAGCAAAGCTAAGAATTCTAACCTTTGATAGTTCTAACATCAAGGAATTACTAAACTAGAGGGAAAAAATCGTATCTTAAAAAATGACTTTTTATTCAAGTAATCACTATGACTTGTAAATACGGGTGTAAGACTCAAAAGGGGAATCTGTCACCACTTGACATAGACCCAGAGCCTCTCACTAAGTCTCATTTCAAAAGTTTTATTTAATGTAAACAGAATTCAAGTTCTCCCTGAAGTTGTTTTCATTAATCTTTTTTTTAATCCCATGTTTATAACAAACCTCATCTCTGCCCTTAGGACAAGATCGAGGTCCAGAGTAGACCCATTTCAGATAAAAACAAATAAGAAAAACCACCTCAAAATCTCTAATCCATTGATCACACATTCGGCTATCTAAAAAGACTATCTGTATCTCGCTTTTAGATATCTATCTTAATTCCCAAGCCAGTGTAGTCTACACAGCGCCACAGTACTAAAACTAAGTGTAAGCATTCGAATCCACCGCGCTTGGTTTGACAATAGTATGTTACTACTCTCTCGATGTTACGTCTGTCCGTCGTAGTAAGGGGTGCCCTGTTGTCGCCACTTGTGTTTTTTTGCTAACTACCCTCTATAATCGAGAAATAAATCTCGGAAGAATCAGGTTAACAAGTGACTAACTTTTGCCACTTGTCTTTGTATGGAAGTGTATGCAGAATTGACTTGATATTTTCACCGAAACTGAATTTTCTTTTGAAAATACTTTAAACTAAAATAATTGCCATTTTTTATAGTAATTTATTTTGATGTGATTTCAAAGACTGATTCAACCTATGATCACACTTTTCAAAATATTCTGATTGCTATAACCGTCAAGTAAAATGTACTAAATGGTTGAATTCGGTAGATTTTCATCTCGGTCAAGTTTCATATTATACAGAATGTTCAAAATTAACTTCCTCGAGTGGCGTATACAGGGTATTCCCAGTCGGACACCACGACAACTGTACATGTGTCCGCACATATGCATGCCCAGATGGCCCAGTGTTCTAGGGAGCTAGCCAGCGTTAGTGGCTTGTATCGTGCCGCTTAGACCTAACTTATAGCCTTCGGGACTCTTTGTAAGAACCTTTTCTATGTACCGGACGATGCTCTGACAATACCTTGATAAAAATGTACAGTCACCTGCAAAAATGCATGGACAATTCTGAACTCTATTCACAGGAAATACACACTAGAGTATCCATGCAATTTTGCAGGTTACTGTACATGCTACTGAGGCCTTAGAGTTTTTAATCGGTAAATCTATCAGAATGTATGCCTAAATTTTTAGGCAAAAGACTCGCCATATGGGAGTGTATTACGGGCAAAATATTAGCAATGGCTTCCAGTCTACCCAAATGCAGCTGAATACCAGATTTTTACGAAAAAATAACGGCCAATACAAAATATAAATTTGAGGGTAGTCAGGGCATCGTCTGAGCGAAATAGCGCGGGTGCGGTACTAACTATCATTTAATGGCTTACCATTGATAAAAAACTTTTTCTTGGAGTTAATAGTAAGCCTGTATTTTATGACGCGCTCACACGACACACACTTGACGCTTTAACACTTTTTTATTATAACAATTTTATTCTTACTCTGGCTTTACACTTGCGTTTTAGACACTAGAAATTATTGGTTGTCTTTTGTATAAATAAAAAAAACAAAAAAAAAGAATGATTCTGAATAAAAAATTATGACCGCGTTCCTTAAATTTTGTCTAGTTCTGCAACCATCTGGTTTTTTTTTATTTTCTTTATTAAAAAAAAATCGTTTATGCTAAACACAATCAATTTCTATAACAATATGTGATCTATAGTGGTTATTATGTAAGTCTTAAGTTTTCATTTAAGGCTGCGTACAAATGCTCGCGATTTTTTTAAGCTATTGATTTCTTAAGAAATGCGATCATTTGTAATTAGCTTAAGCTGTGTATCATTAGGCGATATTTTGTAAAATACTGTTGTCGCATTAGAATCCTACAAAATAACAATCATTCATAGTGAATCTTAAAAAAAAGTTGAAGAAATATATTTTTATTAAAATTAAAGGGATCAAGATTTTCAGTATATACAGTTTTATTGGCCACATTCGAAACTGTAATTTTATTTTATTAATTTTAATTTGTTTTTATTATATTTACACCTTATGTTTAGCAAATAAAGAGCTTTGATTATTATTGGTAAAATTATAATAATCATTATTCGCCTAATGAACACAACTTCTTAAAAAAAGACCTACCTAAAATGTTCTTCAATATAAAAAAATTCAATGTAAAATCAAGTGTTTGTTTGGTGGGCGTGTCTGCTCTTATAGTGCGATGTGATATGAATGGCGTGACACGGCCAGGGCACTATTGTTAGTGACTTTGGACCTACGAACGATGCGTGACTTATAGTACATGTGATTAGTAGGGGGTAATGGGAGGGGTCATAGAATAAAATAAATAAAAGGAAATAGGAATTAATTAAGGCTACACTATAAAATGTAAAATTAGTTTGAGTACTTAAACACTTGTAAAAATAATTTGAGTACTTTAACACTTTTAGTGCTAAGCACCCAGCATATGGGTCGTATAATAATTCGCTTGTGTGCCCACAACCCGCCTACGAGTCGTTCCTATACGTAGCTATATAGATGACTTGGCAATTTAGGGCATACAAAAAAAAAGTCATTTTGTACTGGAAATCCCAACCATTTTGGACGAAGCAAAACGATACTCAGCCAACTACAAGGACCGCTTGACAACACACCCAAACCCGTTATCCAGTATGCTCCTGCAGCCAAATCCGATTAGAAGACTCAAGAGAGCCGATGTGCTGCCTTACTGAGGGGAGATAGAGCAGTGGCTCTACCTCTCCGAACTCCGACCGCTTGCAACACACCTGATTATAGTCTATGCGACTGATCGCAGGTCAAAAAAAAAAAAAAAAATTGTACTTGGCAGAGGTGTTCACTTCAACTTTTTGACTAAATTAATTTACTGCAGTACTAATCTAAAAGTGTTGTATTATTAGTTTAAAATTTTGTTTGTTATTGATAAATTTTCTTTCTTACATCCTGTATATGACTTCTAATATGACATATATGTAATTACATATACAGGATGTTTTTTTCTTTTAAGTGATTACACAGGCTGTTTAGTTTTTTTATTGAAAAAAAAATTCTAACTTTAGCAAAGTTTACAAAAAACCTAAGTTTCAAAGTAATCATGTGTATTCAAAGTCGCGTATCACGAGGTCGCTGCTAAAGTAAAATATGTAATAGTAGTCTTAACTGCTATTGTGTATTCTCCTTTACATGATAGCAAGGTGGTGGACGTGCCTGTTAGACGGTGTGCAACACTCTTAATACATAGACGTGCACAGTGCTTGATTATGTAGGTGTTTTGACGGGGTTAGACTGTGTGGACGGTTTTGTAAAACAACTATTTGGTTACGTATAAACTTGAGCCCTGTGAAAATGCAGAAGTTACTGGACTGCGGGTGCTTTTTGGATAGTCGATTTGTTGATAAAGGAGATACTTCAAAAACAATTGTTTTGTATGAATAATTATTTTGTCGGTTCCTCTCATTTAAAGTAGGTGAGAATTCAATTGCAGGATTTTGTTTGGCTTATAAAACCTTTGCAAATTATTAAAAAAAAAACATTGGTATTGCACAAATCCATTAAGTTCACTAAATAGAATGTTATAAAAAAACAACTATAATTTTATCAACAAATTGTCCATCTGTGTCTTCTATCTTAAAAAGTCTATATTAATTTTAAAACAATAGTTTTTATAGAACCGTTTCCACCGCACCTCGTCATCAAAAACGCTCTAACTTACAGTAAAATCTCGATGTTTTGATTCATGCCACACTCCCAATTGTTACTTATTATTCTTTAAAAAAACACACAATAACAGCGCCGAAGTAAGACCACACGCTATTCCTAACACGGGTGTAGCGAAAAACAGGCTTTATCACATGCAGAGAAAGTTTAAATTTGCACGCGCAAATCGGATAAAAGCTGTAGTGTGTCTCTTTCCATCATTTAGAGTCGTCATTGGTTAGAGCGAGAAAGGTACTCGCAAACATTCGCACTCATACGCTTTGTAGTTTTCTCGCTTTAGTTAATGGCACTTTTAAATGATAGAAAAGGATAGAAATACAGAAACAACGATCAGTGCGTGTCAATTTGATTTTGTCTCAAAAACCACGTATTAATGGTGTATAAAAGTTGCCTAACATGTTGCAGCAACATTTTGTGTAACAAAAAACATGTTATGCAACAATGTTTTGTTAGTTTTTGTTTTCTATGAATACGAGGCTTCGAATGATCACTTATTAATATAAGAATGATTTAATTTATTATGTGTTTTAATGTGGGGTATGTTAAGGTTACGGTACACATTGTAAACGAGGTGGATTTTGGATGTTAAGACAGATTTTTCATACAAAGACTGGCAATGCAAGTTTAGACTATGACTAACCAATGATAGAGTTCAAAATCGCCCAAAGAATTTGTCTCAATATTCAATACACACTCTGCATTGTCGTAAGTTAACACGTCAGTGTGAGCTACACCCTTAGCGCGCATGACTTCACTCGGTGCGCATGCACTCAGGGGACCTACTACCTCCAACGCCAGTATTATTCTAATCTTAGCGAGGGAAACAGATGGTGCTATACATCCTGTATAGCGTCATCTCTTTCTTTTACTAAAGACAAGTAATGCAGGTGTATGATGGTGGTACAACCCCAAGCTCATACCTGTACATACGTACTGCAAGGTCTAGTCGCTGCATAACACATGTCTAGTCAACGAGCCTCCCACCTCTAAAGGGATTTGTACATTCTGCCCCACCGTTTTGTCTTAATGAGACAAAGAGTCCCTTAAAATTGTCCCACCAGTCGATTACGCTATGGCTGTACTGAATATAGAAAGTGCCGCGTCAAATTCACATTAAATACAACACTACCAACGAAAAAAATATTACAAGCGCAAAGTGGGCAACTAAGTTATAATTTTAACCATTGCTGGAATAAATTATAAGGGCAAAATGGGACATTCCCAACGAAGTGAGGGGCTCATCATACTCCCTCGGTCCAAACGACCTTCCCAAATATTTTTTTTTCAACAACTAACCCCCGCCACTTTTAAATTTACTATTCCGTGTACCGCATGCAACGACTTTTCTCACTTTTGGGTACCCTGTGTATGTGTACGTGTTTGTCGTGTTTAATTTTTGGAGTTTAAATACTTCTGTCTTCGGATTTCACCCCAAGTGTGGCAGCGCCGGTTGTCTCCTAACTATGGTAAGAGTAACCAGTAAAAAAAAGTCAAGATTGTAACTTAGACTTTGAATAAAAAATTACGGAAATTACCAAAAAATACGAGAATTTTCCAGAAAGTACGGGTACTTCCAAAAAAGTACGGGAATTCCTAGAAGCTACGATAATTTCCATAAAATTCAGTACATTTCTCTTTTATTTTTTTGTGTGATCTCGTTTATTTTTTCTATAACCTCTCAAATCCAGACAAATAACAATACCAGATAAAGTCCGAATGGAGACTTACACAAACGGACAAATCCGCCACGGGCCACACGGGGTGAAACCGTCGACAGTATTGCCACACTGTTTATTTAAGATTTTTGCCGCTAGCAACTCAAGCTTTGGTATTTCGTAGAGAATAAATTAAAAAAAAATATTTGGCTGGTCGCTTTGTTTATTAGAACTTGGCTGTTTCCTAAAATATGCTCTTTTTAATGTCAACGATAAAATTAACACTTGTAAATGGCGTTTAGAAAGGTATTTTGTGTTCGGAGATACTAGCAGCAATAAGATTTTCTCTCGTTCTTATATATTTATCTTTTTATAATATATTTTTTATATATTTTTTTCTTTTTATATTGCCAACTATTTATGTATGGAATCATAATAGTTCAGTTATAGCCCACAGTAGCGTAGCTGTACCCTTAAAATAACACTTTTTTAAATATTTTTGTTTTTATATATATATATTTTATACGGCATGTCTCTGAGAAGTGTACACCATTAAATATGGCCACACTTTTCTGCGGGTCTAAAATTACCGCTTTAGCAGAATTACAATAGAATTACTATATGAATCACGTTGAAATTCTTTGTCACAGACGCAGTTTATATAAGGAATATAAAATTAATATTTAACTATATGTACCTATTAATAAAATATATAAACTAAACTAACAACAAACTATAAAATCGGATCTCTCAGCTGGCAGCATTGCCACGTTGTATACTAACTTATCCCCTGGCCAAGGAAAAAGCCAGCCCTCGGGTCACAAGAAAAGTCAACAAGGCTTTTCGAAATTTCCCTAAAAAGGTATTGGGCTATGCTTATTATGAAAATTGTGACCTAATAAACATTTTAAGAATTTTAACGTGTTTCATATATCTAATCGTATTATGATTCTGCTAAAAACGGCCATTTTAGACCCTGATACATGCAGTATTCTTTTTTATTATTATAATTTTTTTAATATACTTAATAAAAATGTGAATAGTTCTCTGGCACTTAATTTTTAATATTATCTCATAGTTCCGACACATGTGTGGTTATTATGTATGTATCTCGATAGGACGAGTAGAGAACCTTTATGCTTTACGTTTATACCAGCCGCTGTTTCTTGTTCCCTGGTTCTTTGGGCTCCTCTATCATTTTAAAAATGGACGATTATATCCGGAATTGATGGCTGAAAAATGGACATAAAAGTAAATAGGAATTACTTAATTAAGGTTGTATATAGTATGGTTCTTCTAACCTAACAGACAGATGTGTTGTTGGGGAGTTTGTTCCGCCACTTCTTCTTCCCAGCTTAAAACACTAGGAAGTGTCGAAAGGTTGGCGTTTTCGGCGACTGTCTCTTGTATATATGACGTTCAAAAAGTGCTGATTATCAGCCTAATTTGAATAAATGACTTTTGGTTTTGCTATACAATAAAATGTAAAAAATATTAAGTATTTTAACACTTTCGGTACCAAGCACCCAGCGTATGGGTCGATCAATAATTCGTTTCTGTGCCCACAACCCGCCTTTGAGTCGACGCTATACGCTATAGATGACTTAGCAATTTCGGGCATACAAAGAAAAAAAAAAATTTTAAACTTGTATTTTTGGTATATGCTTTGTTAGTTGTCTTTAAATAAATAAAAAAGAATTAGACAACTACAATTCCTTTTTGAATCATGTATTGAACTCAGTAGTTGAACTTTTGGCATTGTCCTTTTAAGTATTTTAGTTTAGTCAAAAGTTTTTTTTTTAAATAGAATTTTGCGTCCATTTTTCGCATCAGTTCGGGAGATAATCGTTTCGAAATACCTTTTGATTGAATGTAAAACGAATATTAAAAAAATAACTCTGGATTTTAACTTTATAACTAACTTTTAAACTTCTCTCATTTAAAGCCATTAAAATAACGATTGGCGTAAATGAAATGTTGATTTCTGTCCAATTTTTTAGGCATTGATTCGAGCGAAAGAGAATGTCGTTGAATTTGGTTATTAATATTCATGTTACATTCAATCTTTTAACAATTTAAGGTGGATTACAGATCGGGAGATGCAACGCGCAATGACATTTTTATTTAAAAAAAAAAACGTTAACTGGTTTACTAAACTACAATTTTAATAAGTCAATGGTCGTCAATGATAAATACAATACTTGCCCAGCTATTCATTAATCCAAATTTTATGCGAGGCGGCTAATTTCAAAATAACATAAAATTTCAGACACTGTCACTTATGGACGCCAATTTATTTAACCACTTTTAAATGAATGTTATGATTGGATGGGATTTACCTAAAAATGGAACCCAAATAAAAAATAAAACAAAGGTGGTGCAGACAAGTAATATAAAGCCACGGTAACGATTCATTGCGTATGAGAAAATGAAATCAAATTGGATTCCCATAACATTCTTGAAATAATTTCTTGTACCGGTCATCTCAGTATGACATACTGAATTCACCCCATCAGTTTGCAGAGGGCTGTCCCTCACATCCTGTATACACACCTAAGATACTAGACATGTTAAAAGGATGCAGATGACTAAATCCAGGGCACGGAAACCGGTTAAAACTCTTAACCGGTTACGGTCATTGACCCCATACCTAAATCGATTTAGATTAAAGGTTGCACTTTACCGGTTTTTACCAGTTTAGGCGGAAACCCGGTTTTTCTTGAATTTTGGTTTTGTGCGTTAAAATTAACCGGTTAAAACCAAGTTTGATAGGGTCCCCGGCCCCGTCGAAGTAAAAAACATGAATCTACTCGCACCATTTATGTTCTCCGGTTATATTTGACCGATAATGACACTGTAATTTGTTAGAATTGTTAAAAAGGTAGACGTAAAAAATAACTAATTACTGAATTAACCGGTTAATTACGGTGTTAAAATTGTTTTTGGCTATGTAACCGGTAACCTTTATCATTTGGGTTACAAAAAACAGTTCACTTGTTTAACCGGTAAATTAATGAACGATATATTTACCGGTATTTAACCGAAATTAACCGCTCTTTTTAAACCGGTTCCGAGCCCTGACTAAATCACCAATATGACCATCCTATACAAATAAAGACCAGCTCCATAACCATTGTCATTGCGTGCCCCTCCCGCTCAGTATTTCCCCCCCACCCCCACCCCTTGCTGACGTGACGTCACCGTCAGATGGGCGGCGTGTACGCGGGCCTGCAGTACCACGGGAGCTTCGCCCCGCCGCCGCCACCAAGAGGGCCCTTCGCCTCGCCGCCGCATCCACACACACACTATATTGCTAATTCGCAGGTTTGTACATTATTTGATTGTTATATTTTTGTTTTTGGGATGGGCTATAATCTACCACGCGGGCCCAGTGCGGATTGGTAGATCAGTAGATGTCACATGTCTTCGAATTTTTTGGTTCTAAGACATGCCGGTTTCCTCACGATGTTTTCCTTCACCGTTTTGAGAGCAGCGGTTATGAAATAAATTACACAAAGTAATATGCCTGCCTGGGTTCGAATCCACGACCTACTGTTCGTAAGTCGGGGCCGCCACCACTGGGCCACCGCTCTATCTATAGACCGCTATTGTTTTCTGATTAATGTTGTAGCGGAATCCAAGTTGTTTCTCTGGGTAAATTGTTTTTCTGAGATTTCGTCTCACCTCATTGTGGTGTTGCTGCACTGGTTGATTCTGCCTATACGGAGTTGCTTCTCATACTGACAAATGCTTGCACTGACTGGACGGGTCCACTCAAATCTGTGTGGTGCTTTCTTCAAAAGACCATCTCAGACACTAATTTGCATAGTCTTCATGTGTGTATTATACCAAGATTATGTCTGTGTATTATACATATTGTAAACCCAAACGATTTTAAAAGAGTGTCCATGAAGTTTCTTGCCATTCTTCTCATGAGACCAACGCTTTGGAATGGGCAACTACAGTACAATCACGAGTTATTATGCCTTGTGACTGGGACTGTAGCTTAGTTTATTTAGCTTCAGTAGTTTACTGCCGCACTCGGAGAGCTTCAGTGGTTGCTTGGGACCTCGCTTGGTATAGGTTTTTGGCAGTTTTGTCATACAAAAGTATGTCAGGCCTTTGCTGGGTGGCGGCTTGAGTAATCGTTGGATATCTCTGAGTGCTGCAGTTAGTTTAATTCGACTATTCAAAAGTGCCTGTAACGGCCTACTTGAAATAAATGCTTTGACTTTGACTACTTAATTTGCTAATATGATTATGGCTTGTGTTTAAACGCCTACCAGAAAAGAACCAATTTTACTACCAAAAAAATTCGAAATGCCGGCCAAAATGGATTAATGCTCACCAAATTGTGTTTCCTAAAGTATTGTAGGAATGAACCTATTTTCTTTTTTATTCTATACCATAAAGATTTATAAACGCCTTTTAAGTTAACTGCAGACCAAATATTTTATTATTTTATATTATCGCTAAATAGATGTCACCAATATTGTATTTCACGACTTTCAATTTAGTCAGTTTTACTGAGGCGACGTGACGCACCGTTCTTGAGAAAAACAAATTAATTATTGTAACATAAATTCTGTAGGCCCAGTCGACGGAGCCCCGCTAGCGATACTCCTACTTCTGGATGGTTTAAAAAGAAAGGGGTTTCTCAAGTCCCGAACTCGTTTCGCTCGCTTTTTGTCCAAGATTTGGTGAGCATTAATCCATTTTGGTAGGCAACACGTACAATTATTCTGATGAGTGTCTAATAATTTTGGAACTTAAAAAGTTTTTTTTTAGGCACCTCTTTATAGGGTGGGTTTATTTTATTTGGTACTTTACTGTAATTTAGTCTAGGGTCTAAAAATCTTTTTTGGTGAGCATTTTATTTGTAGCCTATAATTATTTAGACTTATGCTTCTGTTTACCTCTCAGCGCGCAGAAGGCGGTCGTCTAGAGATGGTGGGCGGTGGTGAAGGCACGCTGTCTCCGCTGCAACCTGCCACTGATCTACATCACGCGCCGCTGTTGCTCGCCACTGAGGTAAGCAACTCTTAAATAATATCTGTCTAATGTTCTAGAACAGGGATGGCGAACCAATGGCACGTTACACAATATTTTGGGCTCGCCACCGAATTATCTATATCTATCTATCTATATAAATAAAAAGAGAAGTCCTGACTGACTGATTGACTGACTGACTCATCAAGCCCAGCCCAAACCCTTGGACCTAGAAAGCTGAAATTTTGCACAGAGGTTCCCTTTATAATGTAGACAAGGAATAAGGAAGGATTTTTCGAAATTCAACCCCTAAGGGATTTAAATAGGGGATGAAAGTTTGTATGGAAAATCGTCATTTTCACGCGGGCGAAGCCGCTGGCAAAAGCTAGTTAACCATATTTTCATCTATCCATTTTCAGATTTCAATAACATAAGATTCGATAAGAAACTGTTTGGTAAAGGAGTTCAGTTCAACATGCAATCTACTAAAATTGACCTCTTACAACCCTTATTTATACATATAAGTTACTTATTATATAGTCAGCAACAACAGAAGTCACGCTTTTGAATTACACGTAGAATTAAAACATACGATATATTCCAAGTTTTTTTCTTTTTCTTAGTTTATAAAGAGTTTTTCGAAAATATGGCGGCACGTGCGAGGTCTCAACAAACATTGATTCAGAAAAAATGGCACGTTGATCCATAAAGGTTCGCCATCCCTGTTCTAGAAGCTATCTTGTCTTTGTGGCTCATGAGATGACGAGAAACAGAGAAGTATGGAACATGCTGCGCCGAATGAATTGGGATAAGGGCAAGAGAATGGTGTTCTAAAACCTACCTTCTGTTGACTAAAGGTCTGGTATGCAGACTTCTATATGGGATTCGGAGTAGCATGATAAAATAATAGTAGATTATTTAACCAAGGGGATAAAGCAGTGTCTTCTGTCGCGGGTGACGATTTAAATCGCGAGCGGAACGAAGGACTCGAGGTTTAGGTACTCCCGAGCGTAGCGAGGGTGTTCAAAACTTAAATCACGAGCGAAGCGAGGGATTTAAGACGAGGCCTGAGTTTAGCGAGGGATTTAAGTTCACCCAAGACTAAGACAGCTTTATCACCGAGGAATTTTCCTCGGTGATAAAGCTCTACTTTTCGTACCATTTGCGAAAAAATTAACACAATAATAATATGAGATAAGCATTTATTAAAAATAATGACAATTAAAAGTAAAAGTTAACATTCGAAACATAATAATTGATAGAAATCACAGTCTCCCCCTAGAGGATGAATGAAATTCAGTACAATTTTCTTTCCCTGTTTTTAACAGATTAAAAATGACTATTGTTATGTTCGCTTTTTGTGGCATAGAATGTCACTTTTTTGAGCAAGTGGTACGAAAATGATGTTTATTTTACAAATAGGTTTTTTTTTACAAACACTTTTATTAGTCTTTTTTAACTAGAAGGGGCCGGAGTTTCGTACCTGACTACTCTGAGAAGAAATATCCGAAACTAACTCAGAGGTCACAGATGTCCCGTCAGGACTGCGGGTTGTTCGAAAGAGATACCGCGGCCTCGACACAAAGGGCTAAAAAGGAACATGGGTGGTTTTTAGTCAGTTGACGTCTGACACTCCCTACCGCTCTGCCCAGAGCGGGAGGAGTCATTTGATGATTTCACACACTCCAAAAAGAAAAAGAGGTCATAGAAGTCAGAGGTCATGAAATCCAATTCTCTCCGTAATCTAAAGTATCTTAAAAAAACGTCGAGAAAAGATACACGGTTTGGGTTTCCTATGGAGTAGAATCGTTAAGAAGCTACATTGTTGTTCTTTACAAATGATTTAGTTTTACAATATTTTCAGCATTAGTACTTAGGTATGAGGGAACAACGTTTTGAAATATGAACATTAATGTTGGTTTTCGTCCTCAGGCGCGTGGAGCCCCACTGGAGCTGATGGCGCCACACCACGCGAGACACGCACTGTCGCACCATCACCACGTAAGTAGCATTGTTATTGTTTAACTCTTCACGAACCCGTCAACCAATCATTTTGTACATAACCACACCTCGGACACTCCATACAACGCCCGCAAAATAATTACCTATTACTACTACATAAACAAATAACGTTTGTGCACGACGTGCACGTGCAAATGTGTGCGTAAACTCTAGTAGGGTTGTCGTAGCTTATAAAATGGATGGCGCGGAAAGTGCAACGGTCTGCGTCGCGAAAACCGAACGACGACTAATACGAGCGCGAGCCATTGCTCAAGTGTCGACGACGAATACCTCGAAGTGCGGGGTGAGGTGCGGTATTTAATATGAGCGCGGGGAAGGGAGTGTCCCTTCTGTACGTAGTACTATTATGTATTCTGTGACATAACTAAGTAATTTGACGCAAAAATTAATGTTTGAAAAACCTTTTTTTTTTGTCAAATAAAAATCGTAAATAACTTTTTCTCAAAAATGGTATGTAATGTTGCCATAACATCTCTAAAAAGTATCCAGAAAGTGAACTTTACCTGAGACTTATTCACAACTGTCCAGTAAGAAGCGAGATTTTAAACTTGAAATCTCCTACTGTCCAGTAAGTAAGTATGTAATTTACTTACTGGACACTAGGTCATCCTCTTTAGATCTGTTTAGAAAAATAAACATAGTACCAGACACAGATTAGAGTTTAGCCATTATAACATGGTTATAGAAGGGAGGTTCCAAATATATATCTATCTCTCTTTTTGGTATGAGATTTTATGAGATACATATATTTTTGGAACCATAAACAGCCATTTTATACGTTGCGTTTTGTTGTTGTAGAAGTATAGTGTGGGATTATATGATTGTATTTAGTAATTTCAGTTTATTAAAAAGTTTTTTCTAAAGTTGTTTCCTAAACTGCCTCGTTGGTCTAGTGGTCGCAAGCTCGACTGCAGAGCGTGAGGTCCTGGGTTCGATTCCCGGGTCGGCCAAAAAGTGCTATTGTGTTTTTCACATATGAATGTAACCTTCAATATTAATTAAACGAATTTGTTGTTAAACTTTCTTTAATTTTTGAGAAAAGCATTATACAAACCTCAACCAGTAAGAAAGCCATCCTGGCCTCGTATATAACCAGACCTCACCTGCGGTTCGGTCCGGTTAACTCATACTTGGCCAGGAAGGCTTACTTACTGGATTCTGCTGTAATGTACTATTACTGCGCGATTCAGGATTCTGGTTAGTTCTTCTTTTTTTGTCATAGATGGCATTGTAGTATTTTTAAAGCCTGTAGTGGCTTGCTGTATTGTGACCTTTACTGTATTTATATAGTTGTCATGTTTGTTCCGTCAGCGTCGCAGCGGCGGCGGTGTGGGCGTGGGCGTGGGCGGCGGCGTGGGCGTGGGCGTGGGCGTGGTGGGGAGCGGGGCGCGCGCGCGGCCCTACGTGCGCCACGCGGCGCGCTGGCCGCACCATCCCATACACCATATACATACACAGGTAACGTACAATGAACCAATATAAGGTCCCATTAAAATGGGGCCGCGGATTATAGAACGAGATGACGTGGCCTCGGCGCAAGGGCAAAGAAGGAACATGGGTTCGGTTTTTAGTCAGTAGAAGTCTGACACTCCCCTTCGCTCTGCCCAAGAGCGGGGGGGGTCATTTGATGATTTTCCACCCACCAATAGGTGGATAAAATTTCAGAAATCATTCAGACCACCAAAATAAGGACGATGGTAAAAAAAAAATAAGAAAAACGCATTTAAGTACCCACTTATAAAGGTCGAGTTTGTTCTAGAGTGCCTGCAATTTATTATTTTTTTAAGTAAAAAAAAACACTTTATTTAATGTTTTTTTTTTGTTTAGATATCTTTAGTTAGACCTACTAAACGCTGTGTTAAAATTTGTCCACCTATTTTAATCGGACCTTTTATGTGCTTCGGGAACCTTCGTGTTTGAAAGTTAGCGCGAATGTTACATCCATCTATTATCAGAAACTTTCGCATTAATCGTCAAAGAGTCCTGAATTTTCGACACTTATTTCATAGTAACATCATCAGAAGGTGTTGACTCGTCGCCCGCATCCAAATGTGAATATTTTTGGGGACGCGAGTAATGTTGTAAGAAACTCGAGTCTTTTAGTCTTTCTTTAATCAAATTTAAGTTAATAACGACATAGACATAGCCGACATAGCCCGAAGAATTGCCAAACTTAAGTGGCAGGGAACAGGGCAAATTGCTCGCAGAACGGATGGCCGATGGGGCCGGAAAGTTCTGGAGTGGCGACCGCGAACCGGAAGACGTTGCGTTGCGCGGCCTCCCACTAGGTGGACCGATGACCTGGTCAAGGTTGCAGGAACCCGCTGGATGAGAGACGCACGGGACCAAGAGATGTGGCGACGCCTGGGGGAGGCCTATGTCCAGCAGTGGACGTCTGCCGGCTGAAATAATGAAGTTAATAATTTTGCAGAACCGTATACGGCTGCCTGCTTGATTATATTATGAAATAATCACCGTATACTAATCATAATGTTAATTTCATTTATCTTATCTCTTCATCTTAGAATGTTAGACTCATTTTCAAATCACTCATGAATTTCCACAAAATAACTTATTAGCGTCATAATCGCGTGGAAGTGAACTGTGGCAGAAGAAAGGGGAAGCCTATAGCCAGTGAGTGATTTCGGGCTGAAATGATGATGATGATGAACGCCTGACCTTAGCCTTAGCCTTATTTTGATACATTTTATATTTTATTTAATCTTTATTTTTTTATCAATTTGTTTTGTCCTGTTTAAGATCATAAATACTGTTTTTTTCTATTACATATCCTATCGTTACAAAGGTAAAATGAATGTCTAGCTAATGTATGTTGAAGCTAACCTAATATGTAATGTTCGTTAGGGTGGCGGAGGCCTGGTAGGCGCGGCGCTGCCTCACGTGCAGGCACAGCTGCACGTCGCGCAGCCGCTGTCTCTGCCGCCCCCCCCGCCCACTTACCAGGTAAATACTAATTAGAATACAGGTATAAGTTACTAATACGCATAATTAGACACACATGTTAATTATGCACCCAGCATGTGGGTCGAACAATAATTCGTTTGTGTGCCCACAACCCGCCTCCGAGTCGCCGCTATACAGTGCGATCAAATTATCTTGGCAGCTCCGAACTTCGTGCAGGTCATTTTGTTACAACGAATGTTTATAAGTGATATGATATTTATTTTATTTGTATTTCTCACTGTTTAAATTAGATATTTTCTGATCGTTTAAGTATTGGTTTTTCTGGCAATAACAGTTTTATTCCCAAGTTTACATGCGTAAAATTTCGCAAAGCCTATGTTCAGAGCTGCCAAGATAATTTGATCGCACTGTACGTAGCTATAGATGACTTGTACTAACACGGCATACAAATAAAAATGGATAATTTGAACTTGGCAGTGAAACTGTTATTCAGATGACAATTTCCTTTTTTCCATAAAATCCACATTGTTAGCCTCCGCCCTGGGGCGAGCTGAGAGGTCAGACTATAACTGACTAAAACCGAGCTGGTGTAGGTGTTCGCCTTCTACACTTCCACTGGGAATCATGGGAACTGCGCCTTCCACGATCCTCGGTGGTCTCCGATGATAACTTCCTAGTTTCAACTGAAAAAATAAAATGGAATTTACACAAAAAAAAAAAATCTCACCCACTAAAATATATAAATGGACTAGTGTGGATCTATGCACGGTTGATGGCAATAGGCCTGCTTTCTATTACATGGAACTTGAACTTAACTAGCGAAATGTGGGTATTATTATTAGGTAGCCTACACCTCTACCTTCTCTTCGAATATTACTGATGTTCATGTTATTTTATGGCGTTACATCTCTTTTCCCCATGACGAGTTTAACTCTTTGCCCCATTGTATCTAGTCTCGATATTTTTGTCTAGAAAAAATCGTGGCCTTGATATTTGTGTGTTCCTAAGATGGCTAGTAAACCGTTGGGTTGTATTTGCAGTCGGCAACCGCAGAGCCGCTCCTCCAAGGCATGTTGTCACAGGCCACAAGGGTCATATCCCATCAGGTAGGCATTTTACGCCATTTTATGGTGATTTATAGCAGGGGAGCTTTTTAGCAGGGATCTATCTATATCAATATGTCAAGTATCTGATTGTTAGTTCTAAATATGTAATAGCTTAAAAAAATAGTACACTTTGATATAACTTGTTATTATACTGCGTGCTTCGTTCGAAGATATATGTATTTACCATGCAGCTTTCTCGATTCACTCGGCAACTGACGCAATTTTTCAGAGCTAAAATTATCTGTAAGTGTATGCATTATCTGTGTCCTTACGTGAACTGTCATTCTTTTCGTTTGCGCGGCAACTGATACTGTGTTCTACGAAATAATAAGAGGTCGAAATCATTGAAACATTACCACGTAATATGTCACCAGCAGGACCTATGACAGACCCGGTTCCAGAAGAATCTGAACCACCGATTGCAGAAAATTCTACCTCAACTACAGCGGTAGATCCTGGGCCTACCTCAGAAATACCAACAATAAGTTCCGAGGTACTTTTAGCACTGGGAGATCTCATGCCAGATAAACCTGTATATGGTCCTACTATAAACAAGAAATTTCTGCTTCGGTAAGTGATAATATTGTCAGCAGAGACAAAAAGATAGAGTTGGAACAAAACCAGCTAGGCATTGGACTGTCTATAATCAGTAATGCAATATCATTGTTGATAAATAATGATACAGTGGACAGATTAAAATTGATCTCACTACTTAGTGATGCTGGAAGGATCTTGACAGATCTACATTTGGTACAGACAAAATCAAGAAGAAACTTAATTTTCCCAGTTATAGACAAAAAGTTTTATGATGCTATCAAAGATGTGGAAAGAGGCGAGTATAAATATGGAGTTAATCTTAGTGACAAGATCAAAGTTTTGAAAACATGCCAACAAAGTGGCCAGTCTATCAAGAAACCTACATTCAATCAATACAACAATAAAGCAAATCATAAGGGAAACTCACAAGGTCCTCCTCGCTACAATCAGAGGACATCAGCGAGGTACGGACCCAAGAAGAGCCAGTCCTCAATACAGGCCCGGAAACATCACGGCCACTATTATCAGTCCACTACCAAGAAAACCAAAGCCTCACAGGAGAAGCCTCCTGCTCGCACATAGAGGTAAGTCATGCTGGAAGGCTGACACATTTTTTATCTTGCTGGAACAAAATTTGCAAAGATGAATCTATACTTAATTATATCAAAGGATACTCGATTACCTTTGTACAGAAACCTTATCAGAATTCAGTGACTCTCCCCCGTTCAGTAATATCATCTGAAGAAAATACTGATATGCATACTGCTATCAGCATTTTATTAAAATTGGGAGCTATATCCCCTTGCATGCCATGTAAAGACCAGTTTATCTCCCCTATATTTTTGATTCCAAAGCCTAATGGTACAAAAAGATTCATACTAAACTTAAAGTCATTGAATAAATATGTAGAAACATCCCATTTTAAAATGGAGGACTATAGGACAGCAATAGCTTTACTATCTCCAGGTGATTACATGGCAAAAATTGATTTAAAAGAATCATATTTATTAGTAGATATAAATCCACAGTATAGAAAATACCTACGTTTCCAATATGATAAATTATACGAATTCAAGGCCCTCCCTTATGGCCTATGCTCTGCACCTAATATTTTCACAAAAATTATGAAGGTTGTAGTGACACATCTAAGAGGAAAAGGTTACAAGTCAGTCCAATACCTAGATGACCTACTATGTATAGGATCTTGTTATCAGTCATGTTTACAAAATGTTCAAGAAACAATAGCTCTCTTAAAGTGCTTAGGATTTGTTATAAATTTTGATAAAAGTATATTAATACCATCACAGTCTTGCAAATTTCTAGGTTTTGTGTTTGATACAAAAAATATGACATTACAATTGCCCATAGACAAAGTATCAAATATTAAAAAATCTGTTCAGAAGTACTTACATCTTGATAGCTGTCTTATAAGAGATCTGGCAAAATTAATTGGAATACTAATCGCAGCCTGCCCAGCTACCACATATGGTTGGCTTTACACAAAATATTTAGAACATCACAAGTACAAATATTTAGTTAAAAACAATGAGAATTATGATGTAAAAGTAAACTTACATTCTGATATAAAATTAGATTTGCAATGGTGGAATGATAATATTAGTACAGTATGTAAAAGTATTGCTCATCATAAACATGATATTGAACTGTTCACTGATGCATCCATGACCGGATGGGGTGCTGTTTACAAAAATAAAAGAGCACATGGCTTCTGGAGTGAATTTGAGAAAACATACCATATAAACTATTTGGAACTACTGGCAATATTTATGGCATTAAAGGTTTTTGTAAAGAATAACCAATACCTTAACATCCTGTTGCGTGTAGATAATAAGACTGCAATATCTTATGTGAACAGAATGGGTGGTACTCAGTTTCCACATTTAAATAACCTGGCCAGATCCATATGGCAGTGGTGCGAAGAAAGACATATTTGGCTAGTTGCCTCCTACATTAAGTCTAGTGAAAATAAAGAGGCTGATGAAGAGTCGCGAAAAATCAATCCAGATACTGAATGGGAGTTAAATACTGTGGCATTTCAACAAATTGTATCTGTGCTGGGTGAACCTGAAATAGATTTATTTGCATCCCGCACTAATGCTAAATGTATTTCTTATGTTTCTTGGAAACCAGATCCAGAGGCAATGAATATTGATGCTTTTACTTTGTCTTGGACAGAATATTTCTTTTATGCCTTTCCTCCATTCAGTTTAATTTTAAAATGTTTACAAAAAATTAAAAATGAGAAGGCAACAGGTATTATGGTCATGCCTCACTGGCCATCACAACCTTGGTACCCTTTGATGCAGACTATGCTTATCTCAAAACTTATATATTTTAAACCGCAAAAATATCTTTTACATTCTCCTTTCAGAGACCATCACCCTCTTCATCATCAACTCACCTTGATTGCAGGAATATTATCAGGCAAGCTTGGCTAAAAAGAGCTATTCCCCCAATATCAATAGATGTCATGTTTGCATCCCTTTCACATAATACACTAAAACAATATAATGTTACATATAAAATTTGGTGGACCTTCTGTCAGGAACAGGGTATAAACCCATTCACTCCATCTATACCATTTGTTATGTATTTTCTAACAAAATTATTTGACTCTGGGGCTGCCTATGGTACTCTTAACTCACATAAGTCAGCTCTATCCTTGATAATAGGCTCTAAAATTGGGGAGGATGATCGTATTAAGAGGCTCTTTAAAGGTTTCTATAAGTCAAGACCACCACTAGCAAAATACCAAAGAACATGGGATCCAAATAATGTTTTAAGTGTATTAACCAACTGGACCCCTAATATGACATTGAGTTTTGAATGTATATCAAAGAAACTGGTGGTTTTGCTTGCATTAAGCACTGCTCAACGGGCACAAACCTTGTCATTAATAAAAATATCTAATATAATACAGAGTGAAAGTTGTGTCAATATTGCCATTACTGATACGACTAAAACTTCGGCTGCGGGAAGAACTCAGCCTAATCTTTTCCTACCCTTTTTTGAAAAACCTGAGATTTGTCCAGCCAGAACATTGTGTGATTACATGAGATTTACTAGAGAGATAAGAGGTCATAATGACTACTTGTTTTTATCACTGAAAAAACCCCATAAACCGGTTTCGGCTTCTACTATTGGTAGATGGATTAAGAATACTCTCTCAGACTGCGGTATTGATACGCGTGTCTTCTCAGGTCATAGTACACGACACGCCTCTACATCAAAGGCTAAGTCAAAAGGAATTTCATTAGATGTAATAAGACAGACTGCTGGTTGGACAAATAACTCATTAACATTTGCAAAATTTTATAACCGGCCTATTTTAAATCCAGGTGAATTTGCCCAAGCTGTGCTTAATGCATAAATTATTTATTAGTTGGTAGAAAACAGATTGTTATGTACCAAATAAGGCTGATTAATAACATGACGACTGATTGTTAATTAATTCTAATTATTGAAAAGGATATAAGAGAATAAAACGCTGTTGATTAAAAAATAAAAATATTTATTTTAAAGAACAAGGAGTCAAGGTCATCTCAACTTTACCATCTCTCTAAACATCTGCATGGTAAATACATATATCGAGAACGAAGCACGCAGTATAATAGATGATCAAACGAACTTACCTGAGTGAAGTTCGATCATTATTATACGAAGTGCTTCGTTCGAAGATATATGTTCCCTACCCACCTCACCCCAGGTAAAATTGAGATAACCTTGCAAGAATCTAAAAAGAATGACAGTTCACGTAAGGACACAGATAATGCATACACTTACAGATAATTTTAGCTCTGAAAAATTGCGTCAGTTGCCGAGTGAATCGAGAAAGCTGCATGGTAAATACATATATCTTCGAACGAAGCACTTCGTATAATAATGATCGAACTTCACTCAGGTAAGTTCGTTTGATCATCTATTGCATTCGAGGCGGAATTCACAACCGAGCCACAGGCTAGTTTGTAATGGAGCCGCGAACTGCAGTAACAAATGCCAAAGTATATCAAACGACGTTTTTCAATGCACTTTCGAAGAAATGAAATAGTAAAATGATAAGTATTTTTGTTATAAATTCTTTGTATTGAAAATCAACTTTTTTATAAATTTTTGAGGGGCCTACTGGCAGGTTACTGATGTTATAACGCGTAAGAGAGATGGCTTTTGCTGATTTTGGGATTCATGTAAAAACAAATAAAACCCTTGAAATTGTTAACTAAATCCGATTGAAATGGGGAAGCAATATTTTTAAAATAACAGTGGCATTGATAGTTCCCTGTTATAAGCTTTTTCTAGCTTTAGCTATCGTATAAACAGCTTTGCGGGTTTAAAACATGTTTTGGTGATGGTTATAACTCCATTTGCTTCTCATTCTGTGTCTATTGACTACTGTCACATGATAATGTTGCTTTTGTGTTTGTGAGGTCGTTTAGGCATTTTTTATAATATTTTTTTTACCCCAATCCAATGTCGCGAGTTTCTAGGCTTCTTTTGGGTAAGCTCGCTTTATCGTCAATCTCATCTCTTCCTCAGGACAAGATTCAGGCCATTAGTAGGCCAATTTAACCTATTGACCGCCACAGTCAAGTAAGACGACAAGCCAAAAAGTACCTTAAGTCGACAGACTTGGGGCACTTTTTTGCTTGTTCGGCTTGTCGTCTATACGTGACTGGCGCTCAAAAGGTTAATATTAAAAATGCGTATGAAAGGCATGGGCAACAGCTTGTCACCAACGATTTTAACGTTGACTTAATATGGCATGCTGCCATAAACGTATCTAAATAATACAGTAAAATGAAGCGTATAAAATTGAGTACTTAGTGCTAACCTATTAAACTAATTCAATGATAAAATCGCTTTCAAACTTTTGTCTCTATTAACCCCCTGTGTTTCTAATCACCCTGTATACTGTATTTATCGTGTCCTGTTATAAACTTGTCCTATTTAAGCTTTAAGGTAATAATGACCTTTTGATGAAATAATCATTCTTGAGAGTTACATGAACTTGGAGGGTTGTAATAATGATTTTGATGATTATAATTCTGTAACTGCATACGTCTTACAGCCGCGAATCATATTTTCACTAACATACAAACTAGCACTGGCCTGCAAATCGCTAAAAACGTAAGAAAATTTGAATTTCGCCGGCTACCCTGGAACATCAGCCTTAACTCTCGTTTAAAGCTTTTGCGGGTTTAATAAATATTTTGGTGATGGTTAGAACTCCATTGTGTGTCTATTGATTATCGTCACATTAAAATGTTGCTTTTGTGTTGGTAAGGTTGTGTAGCCATTTTTTAATTGCCAGGCATGGTACTTTATAATTATTGCAATAACCTGTGACGTGGAAATTATGTTTACCTACTCCTCCGCTATTCTTTTTTAATTAATTTCATTGTGGGGTCCAAGACAGTTAAATTGTTTCTCTGGGACTTCGTCGAGCTTCATTGTCTCGACCACAGATAAAGTTATACGTAGATAACGCAAGAATCGCAATCCGTATAAAAAAAAGCGTGCCATTTTTAACTACCTACTATGACGTATGTTACACGTATGTATGAAATGAAATGTAGGTATGCCAAAAGACGATTCTGATTGTGTACTTTTGGCAATATGATGGTTCTGAAAATGAAGTTTATGCTCAAAGATAATTCTGGCTTACAAAATTATGCGATTTGAATTTATGGTAAATGAGTGTACGCCAAATGATTTTCGGCGAAATGAAGTTTCTGCCATCCACTGCTATGCAAAATAAAATTCGGATATAAAAAGTTCTACTAAAAAAGGTAGACCCCCATATAACCTAGTACTAACCGGGTTGTGGAGGTCAGATAGGCAGTCACTCCATAAGATCTGCGCTAGCGAATGGGCAACTACAGTACAGTCATAGTTATTATGCCTTGTGACTGGGTCTGTAGCTTATTTTTTTTTAATTTGTATTTGTTTCGATTATTCAAAAGTGAACTTAAAAAAAAAAAGAAAGAAAGTGTATATAAACGGTGAAGGAAAACATCGTGAGGAAACCGGCATGATTGTCTTAGAACCATTGAGGTATAACGTACTAGAGAAGCTATTTCAAACAAAAAATGTGCGCGCACTTGATGACAGCGGGGCAGGCGGGGGGTGTCATGTTCTCATAGATTACTATCAATACGTGCAGATGCGACATAATGTTATTATTCTGCCTACTTGATATTGTACGTATGTACTTAGAAAATAAATAAAAATTTACTTAAACTGTAACAATAATTTTTATTTTATCTGTGATTGAATGTTGATGGCTGATTCAGTAAATGTTGATTCAAATTTGCAAATACTTCTTTCCTAATTAAATGCTTTACGGTGTTTACTGACATATAACTAAAATCACATTTCAGGACAAGAACACTTTGCCGTATTAAATTACGTACCTATGATAGATGTGTGAAGTGGAAGTTTAGTATAGTCAAACTATCAATGCAATCTTCACATTTTAACTTTTTTATTAATTGTCTTGATACATAAGCAAATATTATACAACCTACTATCAATTTTGACTCGCATGTAGAGGATTCGTGGCCAAGCATTGAATACGTCGATAGTGTCTGGTCTGAGCATTTTATTCTTTGACATTCACGTAAAAATGGCCGCCGCGATGACATATTGCAATGGAAAAAATATAATTAAATTATGTGTGTTTTAAAGATAATAGTTATATTTACTGGTGAAAAGTCACTTCTTGACTTTTACAATATATTGAATTATTTCTACAGTATCTAAATGCACACGAAGGCATAATTTAGACAAGAAAACTTTACTCAAATATGTCATGTCGCAGCAACCGCTCGGCATAGACTAAATGAGGTTCAGTGCACGAACCGAAACGTGTGTTACAAAAAATCTAGTTGAGGCGTCTCCTCTAGTGCGTAGTACATTATACCTCAATGCTTAGAACCAAAAAATTCGAAGACATGTGACATCTACCAATCCGCACTGGGCCCGCGTGGTAGATTATGATTAGTCAAATTATCTTGGCAGGTCCGAACTTCGTGCATGTCATTTTGTTACAACTAATTTATATAAGTGTTATGATATTTATTTTATTTGTATTTCTCACTGTTTAAATTAGATATTTTCTGATCGTTTAAGTATTGGTTTATCTGGCAATAACAGTTTTCTTCACAAGTTTACATGCGTAAAAGTTAACAGAGCCTATGTTCGGACCTGCCAAGATAATTTGATCGCACTGTAAATGAGTGTACGCCAAATGATTTTCGGCGAAATGAAGTTTCTGCACATCCACTGCTATGCAAAATAAAATTCGGATATAAAAAGTTCTACTAAAAAAGGTAGACCCCCATATAACCTAGTACTAACCGGGTTGTGGAGGTCAGATAGGCAGTCACTCCATAAGATCTGCGCTAGCGAATGGGCAACTACAGTACAGTCATAGTTATTATGCCTTATGGGCTATGGCCCATCCCTCTCCTAGAGAGGAGGCCTGAGTCCCTGCAGTGGGAACATTATAGGCTGATGATGATTCAAAACTCAAAAGTGCCTGTAACTGGCCTACTTGAAATAAATGTTTTGATTTTGTAAAATACGGGTATTTATCTGCATCCGTTTAGACTGGAAGCCTGTCCCAAAATAGTTGGGAAAAGGCCAGACAGATGATGATACAAACAAGTTATTATACAAAATAGACGAAAGAAGTTTTTGTTCTTTATGAGCTTATACTACCTCAAACGCGAGTTTTATAATGCGTAAAAGTATATGATTCACTGCAGTAATCAAAATCAGAAAAATATATGATATTCTTCAGGATATAAATGCTAGTGACATAGTGTTGTGAAAACATAATACAACTAACTTTGCTCGATAGAAAAAAATCGCGAAGATACCTCTAAAAATTTCTTTTAACGAGTATAAACCATACTAAAATACATGTCATCGTTCTGATTTTTTTGCCAAACAATTCTACAAGCAACATACTAAAATCATAGTGTTTTACTTTTTTAGTCCAATCAATAGTTTTTTTTTAATCGCAAAATACCACTAATTTCGCACTATTCGGACGCAGCGAAAGACGTAACAACCGCTTTGTAGTGCAAGCTGATTAGAACTTTATTCTAACAGTATTTCAAACGAAGTTTGAACCACCACAAATAGAGTTGCTAATTTGAGGTAGCATAGGCTCTTAAACGTCTAGTTTAACGTGTCGGTATTATGAAATAATAAAATATAAATGTAACTGAGGGTAGGTAGGTTACAAGGTGAAGGAATGGATTAAAGGATGCAGTCGTTAACCTGAGCTGGTGTTTCATTGACATATAAGTTTTACATGGCGCAGTCGGTAGGATACTTCATTAAACACGATTGAAGTAGATAATATTCGTATATAAATTTTACATAACGTAGTTATTTGAAACAAATTAGTTTGTTGCAACAGTAGCCTGTGTGTGCCTGTTCCGTGTGGTGTCGGACGTAAAGAATAGCACCATCCCATATCTTCCCGTGGGTGTCGTAAGAGGCGACTAAGGGACTTACCAGAGAATGGGCAGCAGCGTTCTCTGTGTCTTTGTAACAACCATACTGCGATCGCCAACCCGCCTGCCAAGCGTGGCGATTATGGCAAACCCCCCCCCCCAAAAAAAGAGCGTTAAGCAAAACAGGCCCCTAGTACCCGGCAGCCCGTCTACCCTCGGCTACGGTAGCGGTCGAGGCAACGGCGTGGCAAGGGGTGCTAAGAATCCCCGGACGGTATCCGGCTACCAAACATACCGACGACTGGACCTGGTAACATATAACACGCGCACACTCCGGGCCGACGAGAAGCTGGCGGAACTCGAGGAAGAATTAAGCAGGCTGCGATGGAGTATTGTCGGATTATCTGAAGTCCGAAGATAGGGGGAGGACACGATAATCCTGAAATCCGGCAACCTGCTCTACTTCCGAGAGGGAGACCGGCAGTCACAGGGTGGTGTTGGGTTTATCGTCCACAAGTCTCTCGTGAACAACGTGGTGAAGATCGAGAGTGTGTCGAACAGGGTGGCGTACCTTATACTCAGAATATCTGCAAGATATTCGCTGAAGGTCATACAGGTCTACGCCCCGACCTCGGCATACCCCGACGATGAAGTAGAAACCATGTATGAGGATATTTCTAAAGCCATGCATGGTTTCAGAACTTACTTCACCGTTGTCATGGGGGACTTCAACGCGAGACTGAGCAAACGAAGCGAGGATGAGCAGCAAGTGGGGCAATTTGGGATTGGACTTCGGAACCACCGGGGTCACCAACTGGCCAGTTTTATGGAGAAGGAGGGCCTCTTTATGATGAACTCCTTCTTCAAAAAACGTGAGCACAGGAAGTGGACCTGGCAGAGCCCCGATGGTGCGACTAAAAATAAGATTGACTTCATCATGTCTACCAACAAGCAAATGTTCAATGATGTCTCTGTGATCAATTCGGTGAAAACCGGAAGCGATCACCGCATGGTAAGAGGCACATTGAACATCAATATAAAGCTAGAAAGGTCACGACTGATGAAGTCTACGCTCCGTCCAGCACAGATCCAAATCCAAAACCCCGAGAGCTTTCAACTTGAACTCCAGAATCGCTTCGCATGCCTAGGAAGCTCAGTGGACGATTACAACGACGGGTTCGTGGAAACTGTCCATACGACTGGATCTAAATTTTTTAAGATACGTCGTACAAATAAGATCAAAAAACTCTCAGATCACACTCTCAGGCTCATGAAGGAGCGGCGTGAGATGATCCTGCAGTCTTCAGACGAAGCTCGGCAATACCGGCGGCTCAATAGACAGATCTCCAAATCCTTGAAGAGCGACCTCCGCCGCTTTAACACCGAGCGTATTAAAGACGCGATTGAGCGCAACAAAGGCTCCAAGGTATTTGCAAGAGATCTGGCTATTGGGCAGAGCCAGCTCACGAAACTGAAGACCGACGATGGCAGGATCGTGTCCGCCAAACCGGAGCTTCTGAGAGAGATCGAGAGTTTTTATGGGCAGCTGTACACGTCAACTAGTCAACCCGTCGAAAATCTAGCGAAAGACCCCAGAGCTAGATTGACCCGACACTATACCGAAGTCATCCCGGACGTCAGCCTGTACGAGATTAGGATGGCTCTGAAACAGCTTAAAAACAACAAGGCGCCGGGTGATGACGGAATTACGGCCGAACTTCTGAAGGCGGTGGCAAACCGGTCCTTAAGGCCCTACAGAAGCTGTTTGATTCCGTCATACTCGAGGGGAAAACGCCACAGGCTTGGTGCAGGGGTGTGGTGGTGCTCTTCTTCAAAAAGGGTGACAAAGCCCGGTTGAAGAACTATAGGCCCATCTCACTTCTAAGCCATGTCTACAAGTTGTTTTCAAGAGTCATCACGAATCGTCTCGCACGCAGGTTTGACGATTTCCAGCCTCCCGAACAAGCCGGATTCCGAAAAGGCTTCAGTACCGTAGACCACATACATACGCTGCGGCAGGTTATACAGAAGACCGAAGAGTATAACCTGCCTCTCTGTTTAGCGTTTGTGGACTACGAGAAAGCCTTCGATTCGATCGAGACTTGGGCTGTGCTGCAGTCTTTCCAACGGTGCCAAATCGACTACCGGTACATCGAGGTGTTGAAGTGTTTGTACAAAAACGCCACCATGTCAGTCCGACTTCAGGACCAGACCTCGGAACCTATCCTTCTGCAGCGCGGTGTGAGACAGGGAGACGTCATATCTCCGAAACTGTTTACCGCTGCATTGGAGGATATCTTCAAGGTTCTGGATTGGAGAGGACTTGGCATCAACGTCAACGGCGAGTACATCACTCACCTTCGGTTTGCCGACGATATAGTGGTCATGGCTGAGACCATGGAAGACCTCAGTGCAATGCTCGATGACCTCAGTAGAGCTTCCGAAAGAGTGGGTCTTAAAATGAACATGGACAAAACCAAGGTTATGTTGAATGTTCATGTAACACCCACTCCTATCAAGATCGGAGACTCTACGCTCGAAGTTGTGGACGATTATGTCTACCTGGGACAAACGGTCCAGTTGGGTAGATCTAACTTCGAGAAAGAGGTCAATCGTCGAATCCGACTCGGCTGGGCAGCGTTCGGGAAGTTGCGCGGTATCTTCTCGTCCAACTTACCCCAGTGTCTCAAGACGAAAGTCTATGACCAGTGTGTGTTGCCAGTGATTACATACGGGACCGAAACGTGGACGCTCACAATGGGCCTCATCAGAAAGCTCAAAGTCACCCAAAGGGCAATGGAGAGGGCTATGCTCGGAGTTTCCTTGCGTGATCGAATCAGAAATGAGGACATCCGCATGAGAACCAAGGTTACCGACGTAGCCCGAAGAATCGCCAGACTTAAGTGGCAATGGGCAGGGCACATTGCTCGCAGAACGGATGGCCGATGGGGCCGAAAAATTCTGGAATGGCGACCGCGAACCGGAAGACGTTGCGTTGGAAGGCCTCCCACTAGGTGGACCGATGACCTGGTCAAGGTTGCAGGAACCCGCTGGATGAGAGACGCACGGGACCGGTCAATGTGGCGACGCCTGGGGGAGGCCTATGTCCAGCAGTGGACGTCTTTTGGCTGAAATGATGATGAATGATGAACAGTAGCCTCGTTAAGTATAAAATACTTAAACCGGGCACGCGAAGTACGTGCTCTTGCGATATCTACGTATGTCTATATCTATAGTCTCGACGCTTTTCTGGTGGTCGCCATTGTTTATCCTGCCTTTTAGGACTTTCAATGGTTTGGTAAAAGTGTAGCGGGCTTGTCCCAAAAAGTAACCCTTTTTAAATCTAGTATATTGTGATTGTGACTTGATCAATGGTCTTGAATTTCTCTTTAAATACTTTCTGTGATCGTGCACTCCTTTTTCTTCTTAAGAAATATTAATTTCAAAGAAATATTATTGTATTTTCATCAGAATTACGCGACTACTGTGCAACATTTCAACTCTATCGGATTTCGAGAAGTAAGTTCCAAAAATGATGACGATGATGATTTTATCCTTATGTGGGTGTCGTCGGTTTTTCCGAGTTCATATAACCCTAATCTGTTTAAGTCGCGAGTAAACAGGCTTCTACTGGGTAAGCTCGTTCCATCGTCGACATCATCTCTGCCCTTAGGGCAAGATTGAAGTCAAGAGCAAGCCCATTTATAATAAAAAAAAAAAGCTAAATAATATAAATATTAGAATGTTCTTTATTCGGTAGTCAAACTGTCTTCTCTCGAACTAGAGAATAAACTTTTCATTAATTTTTATCTTCTGATTTACTGGTAACCGTCTATTATATACCAGGCTTCGGAAAGCCGGCAGTCCCTGCTGTCATTTCTAAGTCTTTGACATTCATTATAGGTAGTCAGTGACCTGAAAGTCTGACAACCAGTCCTACCCAGTATACACTGTGTTGTGGAGGTCAGATAGGCAGTCGCTCGATGTGGCAGTGACCTTGGCCTCCTAGTCAGGTGCTCGAAAGTCCGACATGACTGGTTGTCAGATTTTCGGGCCCTTGTGCCTTTTGGCCTTTGCGGTTTCGGGGTTTTTAACTCCTTGGTATGCCAAGGGGTATCGTATTATCCAGAGCCCTTAATATTATGAAGACTAAAAATGATTGCACGTTTGCTATGAAGAATAAGAAGGTGATTCTTGAATAATGCCTCTAGCATTATTCAAGAAGGTGAATAGCAAACGTTGAATTTGTAAGAAAAATCGCAGCACCTGTCCTAAGGTCTGTTTCCCCGCTAAGCTGATTTTTCTCAAGGGTCGAGTATTTGGGCTATTGTTGTTTTCAAAATCTATACAAATAAAAGTTTGTAATATCCAAATAATAGTATTTTACTGAATGCAAACAAAACAAATATGCGGCATAGGATTCCGTGCAAGTAGTTTAATGGGTATATGTTTTCCATGGAACCCTAATTATTATTCTTTAATAAAAGTAAGCTAAGAGAGACATTATAACATCAGCTATCTGCCATTAACCCTTTAAAAGGCATAACGCATCTGGCAATTTAAAAATAATGCCAAAAAGACAGGTACTCTACATAATTGGTAGAAAATATTTTTTCATTTTATTTTACTTTTTTGTGTTTTTTATAAGTTAATGAGTGTCTGATAAGTTTTTAAATATTCTCTGTACAACGATAGAGTACTTACCAGTAACAAATTATTTAATTATTGAGCTGAA
Source organism: Diarsia dahlii (assembly GCA_949775195.1). NCBI lineage: Eukaryota > Metazoa > Arthropoda > Insecta > Lepidoptera > Noctuidae > Diarsia > Diarsia dahlii. The sequence continues at coordinate 10,980,917 of OX459217.1, read as the reverse complement.
AAATATGGTGGCAAATATTTTTTATTTATTTATTTACTTTCAACTAACAACTTGCCATTGCCTTATAAAGGGTTAGAAGTTGCGTCAAAATTGATATAACTCTTTCGGAGATTAGCCGGAGCAAACACACAGATAACCAGACAAAATATTTTGTTTACATTCATCAACATTCAGTAAAAAACTGTTATTTTGAATTAACAAACAGACACATTGTCTCTGCTAAAGCCGGCCATTTTAAGGCTTTTAGTATAACCTGGTCTCACAATCTTTCAAACCTCCACACAACACAAGACCCGCATAGGCCTATACTCGACTCACCACCCTTAGGGCTCGTTTACGGAAACGCGGGGCGTCGCGCGGGGCGTGCAGAACGCTCGTCTCGTGTTTTTTTATTAATTTACTGAGAGACGGGTCCACCGCAACAAACACTGCATTTTAAACTAACGAGCGAAAAATTGCTTAGGTAAAATCGACGTTTGAAATCGATCACTTTTTTATACATCGCCATGTGTTTGAATTGAAAACGCGCCGCGCGACGCCCCGCCTGTACGTAAACATGCACTTACTAAACCATCTCAATGTCTCTAACAGGTGTTCCTAAACCTCCTCGCAATGTTCCCCCTCTCCCCCTACGCCGAAGCCCGCACCAGCACCGGAGAAGACGGCGCCGACACCACAGAACCTGAAAACTATGAAGCCCTACTCTCCCTCGCCGAACGCCTAGGAGAGGCGAAGCCCCGAGGACTGGCCCGACATGAGATAGACGCCCTGCCGAGCTACAAGTTTGCGAGTGCTTCGCATCGGGGACAACAGACGTCTTGCGTGGTGTGCATGTGCGAGTTTGAGGCGAGGCAGACTTTGAGGGTCTTGCCTTGTGCGCATGAGTTTCATGCTAAGTGTGTCGATAAATGGCTTAGGGTGAGTGTCTTATAGCATTTTTTTATTTATTTAAACTTTATGTACAGTCGAGTAAGCTAATAAGTATACAGCCAGCTAACTTTTATTGGCTTTTAAGATTATACAGGTACATTTAGAGACTGATGTCAATCGATACAGCGTTTGACATCAGTCGCTTGCAAACAGCTTTATAAAATAAAATTGCAATGAATGTTTTCAGTGTTCTAGAATTATAAAGCTCTCTACCTGTATTCTTATTAGCTTGTTAGACTATACAAGTGTGGTACATAGGCGTATATTTTTGACCAGTTATGTGTTTTTATTATATTTCGTCATCATTATCTTCTCTTCATCTGCCAATCCGCACTGGGCCCGCGTGGTGGATTATATCCCATCCCTCTCCTAGAGAGGAGGCCTCCCTGCAGTGAGAACATTATAGGCTGATGATGATGAAACTATAACTAGCAATCTCTCTCTTCAGGTGCCTCTCCAACTAGTGAAGGTTGGCAGTCAGCTCCGCATATCCTATTCGGTCTTTTGCCAGTCTAAAACTAGCAATATGTGGTATTAATATTAGGTACACTTCTTCCTAACCCTTCTTGGCTTACAGGCGTGATGGTATGTATGATATCTGATCTTCTCCTTAGCGTGCCGATGGCAATATAAATAGGGGATCGGACAAAAAAAAACTAATTAGTCCGTCAGATAAATTTCCAAAAAATATTGACCCCATATTTTTTATTTTTTCTCGTAAACAAAAAAATTAAGACGATACAGTGCCTCGAAAACTTATGTGTCGTGATATGCTAGTACATTTTTTACCTACAAGTAACGTTTCAAGCCCCACTCCGTGATCTTTGACGCGTTTTATCTTCGTAATTTTTTATTAATTAGATACAACAAAAAACACGTATCCAATATTTTTCGATAATCTAACAGACGGACTAAACAGAATCATATTTTTTTGACTCAGTCCGATCCCCTATTGTATCGGCAAGAGTAGTCTTGCACTTTTAGTAGCGTCCATCAGTTCCTGTAGTGAACAACCAACAGGACACGCAGGACACGATATTAAGTGCCTCATCGTTTGTGGAACAGCACCACATTTACATTCCAGGGCAGAATCAAAGAGACGGGGCCCACTAGGGACATTGCCTGCCAGGGTTACGGAATTAGCTCAAAAGAGTTACCGCTTATACCCTTTACCGGTACGCAAAGGGCATAAGAAGGCACACTCCTTACTGATCCTTAAAAAAAGAGCAGAATCATTAACATAATCTAATTTTATTCATTTCCTTGTTCCAGTCAAACCGGACATGTCCGATCTGCCGCGGGAACGCGTCCGAGTACTTCAACAACACCGAGTGACTTCACACACAACCAATAACACACACACACACTATTACTGTGTCGTTCAATTTGTGTTTCATATCACACCCTGGGTACTATGTTGTCTATAACTGACTTTAACAAAATAGGTGGTGAAGAAGGGAAGAAATATTGTTTTTAGACGTTTATATGACATATAAACAAAAAAACTGGTAAAATGTGAGTGTACAGGTCAGCATCAAAAGTAGCTTCATCATCATCATTTCAGCCAAAAGACGTCCACTGCTGGACATAGGCCTCCCCTAAGTGTCACCACATTGACCGGTCCCGTGCGTCTCGCATCCAGCGGATCCCCGCAACCTTCACCAGGTCGACAAAAAGTAGATTAACACTACTAAAAGTTTCAAAGCTTGTTTTTTTTTAATATTAGATATTACTTGTAACTGACAACCTATTGAGGAGTAAGGAATATTTTAAAGAATAATTCTTCTGAAACATTAAAAATAATTAAAATATCGAAATGTTAAACTACTTCTGTTGCTGACCATACTAATGGGTACATCTCTGCCTAACCCTTTGTTGATTACAGGCGTTATGTTATGTTAATAACATATAAAATGGACGTAAAACTTTCTACTCGGTCACATTAACTTGACGCTTGGCGTTGTAACAATAATGTTCAAAAACAATAAAACAACAACAGAAAACTAGCCAAATTATCGACGCGCGTATCGGTAACAAAGGTGCTAACCGTACTGACACTTGCCGGGCGAGCTAAAGGAATGCGGGGGAAGAAATCAAAAAATCAAAATCAAAATTCATTTATTCAAACTAGGCTGATAATCAGCACTTTTCGAAGGTCAAAATTTACTTTACTTTACTACAGTGAAACTTGGTTAACTGGGACTTGGATAAGTGAGAAACCTCTATAACTGGAACTCATGCTGGAAGCCGCTGAGGTCTCGCATTCCAGAATGTATATCTGTATGTATATTTAATGTGACCGTGTAGTATGTATATATATCTGTGTTTAAAAGACCGTAGGAAGACACGATTTTAGAAGTTGCATCGGTAAGTCATTTCAAACGTCTTTTTATTACAATAGAAAGAAAAAAATCAATAACAATACTTTTATCTATGTCACTTCAATTTCGCGTCCTACTACGTCTCAACATAACCCATCTTTTTTGCCAAGTCGGGTATGAAAATGTGACTCAGAGTGTGTTAAAATTAAGTTGTGTAGTGTGTGTTAGACACTATAAATATTATTTAGTGTCTAAATATAAGTACTGTAATAAAATACTATATTTGTGTGGACTATAGATTGATCGAATTCGTCTTCAAAAGTATAAGTAGTGTACTAACAAGAAATTCGTCTTTGAAACCCCCTAAATGCTTTATTTGTGAATGGTACTAAGGTTTTTTGGACATCCCGTCGGGGTTGTGGGTTATTCGAAAGAGATACCGCGGCCTCGACACAAAGGGCTAAGAAGGAACATGGGTGATTTGTAGTCAGTAGATGTCTGACACTCCCTTTTACTCTGCCCAGAGTGGGAGATTTGACATGACTGGCGAAATTTAATATCTAGTGGTCGAAAGCGCGACTGCTGAAGATGTCCTAAGTTTGATTACCGGGTTGAGCAAAGTGTTATTGGGTTTTTTGTAAAGAGATTTCTCAGTAACATCCATGTAGTCTGGATTTGAGCCCGGTTGTTGGCAATAGGCTCGACCCTTACTAAAACGGTTTTTAAATAACTGGCGATATGTTGGCATCTGTCGAACCTGACGTGGATATTGGCAACATGTTATGGAAATGTGTTACCAAGACTTTGTCTTGTATAATAGTGATATACAGGTGTCAATTTTCATCCTAAATGATGCTAAAAGGGTGCTTTCACCATGTATAACACTAATATACAGATTGTTGTTTTTTCAGTCTTAGTTATTATACAGGCTGTTGTTTTTCAGTCTGCATAATTATACAGGTTGTTGTTTTTTCTCAACAGTAAAGTTATACCTACAGTATGTTCAAAAAAGCCTCAGCACCATTCCCAAAGCGTTAAATACTTAGTTACCGTGTGGTAGAAACTTTCTAACCGCGACGTATACATTATAATAATTGATAAAAAAAAAAACATATTATAGTTTGTTCGTTTTAGTCTTTAATTTGCGGCATTCGAACGATTGTCGGTGCCTGTATATATTAAAATTAAATATAGGTAATTTTAACGCGTGTTTCTTTATTATTGTATGTGGGCGTGTGAGTGAAATTGTTTAGGTAAATAATTTTTAAGGTACTTGTTTATTTTTTTGTCTTTTTTTCGTGTTTTTCTGAGACGCTGGTGTGTGGGTTTGAGGTTTTTGTGCTCTGTGTGTTTATCGCTATTTCCTTTTTAGTCTCACCATTAAAAGAAATTTGAAATTTTATTATAATTATATCCTATGTGTTAATCCAGGTTATAAACTATCTGTGCACCAAATTTTTATCCAAATCCGTTCAGTAATTTTTGTGTGAAAGAGTAAAAAACATCCATCCATATTTACAAACTTTCGCGTTTGAAATATTATAGTAGGATATTAGTAGGGTACATACAGAGCACACACATCTCTTTTATTTAAGTATAATCTACAGCAAGGCATGCATTTTTTTCGTTACTAACATTTTCCCGAGTCCCATCATAATAGCACGTTTTAATGCATTCAGTAGTTTTTGTATCTACTTTTTTTTGGAATATTTTAATCTTGTGTAAGAGTTTGGACGGGGCAGAGAGGTTATTTGTAGAAAAGTTCTAATACTATATCGTTTGCCTAGCCTTTTCTAAACTATGTTGGTGTCGGCTTCCAGTCTAACCGGATGCAGCTGAATACCAGTATTTTACATGGAGCGACTGCCTATCTGACCTCCACAATAGGAAAAGCTTTTTGACTAAAAAAAATTGTGATTCTGTTTAGTTCGTCTGGTAGATTATCGAAAAATATTGGATACGTATTTTTTGTTTTATCAAATCAATAAAAATTGACGAAGATAAAACGCGTCAAAGATTTGAGTGGGGTCTTGTGACGTCACTCGCCGGTAAAAAAGGTCATACTAATGTCTTTCTATATGACGTCACACGAGTTTTCAAAGCACTGTATCGTCTTCATTGTTTGTTTGCGTGAAAAATGAAAAAATATGTGTCCAATATTTTTTGAAAATCTATCTTACGGACTAATTAGATTTTTTTGTCAACTTCCCTATCCAGTTAGTACTAGGTATACGATACCCCTTGGTAAGATTGGGTGCCAGACGTTCTATATGTAACCTCTCTGGTCTGTGGGTCGCTTTCGGTCTGCTTTTGCAATATGCTACTTTATTACTAATTAAATTAAATACATTTTTTTTTAGCTCGAATACAGTCCTTCTGTTATGTACGCACTATGTTGAAAAGAAAATCATCGAAACACCAGTTTTCAATGAAATTTTCTCGTAAATTATCTCAATGAACGCCATGGTCTATCCAAATTCCAAGTTTTATCCAATAGGTGATCGGACTGGGTCAAAATAATATGATTCTGTTTAGTCCGTAAGTTAGATTATCGAAAAATATTGAATACGTGTTTTTTGTTTTATCAAATCAATAAAAAATGACGAAGTTAACACGCGTCAAAGATCTTGGAGTGGGGCTTGAAACGTCACTTGTGTCGTCCAAATGTACTATCATATGACGTCACACGAGTTTTCGAAGCACTGTATCGTCTTCATTTTAAGTTTACGTGAAAAAAGAAAAAATACGTGTCCAATAATTTTTGGAAATCTATCTGACGGACTAATTAGTTTTTTTTTGTCCGATCCCTTAGTCTGATCAATCAAACCTTTTTTCTCAATCACATCACAGAAGGACCAACTAGACACAATGAATTGTTGATTTTGACTTGACGCAATTATTCTTAAATTAATGCTTTTTCGTTGATATTTACCGCGTACAATACGACACTGTATAGATAAAGTGTATTTTTCTTTAGTTGTCTGATTTTGTAAACAATTATGACACAATAAGTCACATCGCCTGGCTAGGTTCGATTACCGGGTCGGGCTAAGTGTTTTCGGGTTTCTCCATCAGGGCTCGTTTACGGAGACGCGGGGCGTTGCGCGGCGCGTGCAGAATGCTCTTTTCGTTTTTTTTTATTAATTTACTGAGAGACGAGTCCACCGCAACAAACGCAGCATTTTAAACAAACGAGTTAAAAATCGCTTCTCGTAAAATCAAGTATTGAAATCGTTAAATTTTTCATACATTGCCAAGTGTTTGAAATAAAAACGCTGCACGCGCCGCGCGACGCCCCGCCTGTACGTAAACATGCACTCAGGAATGTCTCAGTTGTAGCCACGAGTCTTACATTTGTGCCAGGTTGATGGCAAAAGATTCGCCCCTCATTTCATGGGACTTAACCCGCCAGCACTCGCGCTTCTAGAAATCACACGGTCACTCGCGTGTAGAGCATTTTGCTCATGTTTATGAATGTCATTCAATGCAAGTTTTACAATACAGTTTCAAACAAGTTTTTTAAAATATATCATTTTAAAATTTTATTAAATAAATTACACTTTATTTTCCTAGAAAATATTTTTTTTAAAGTTTCTAACATAAATCTTTTTTATTTTTAATTAACAATCATAGGCACTAATTTGCCAGTCTTCTAAGGCAGTCTAAAGGAAAAATAATGATATATTATAATGATAATAGAAATACATAATAAATTTAAATCATAATATTATATAAAAGTAGCAGTAAACCTGTCGATAAGATGAAAAAAAATAAAACCTTGAGAAAAAGCTTCGCCGCAGTCGGGTAAAAAGTACTTTAGCGTCGATACCCGCGCGATGAGCAAAACACTGCTTTATGGTACACGGCGCAACAAACCTCCTCGTACGAGCGACTGGTGCGCTAGAGTATATATGTTCTGTGGACTGGTGCACACTGGCGAGAAGTGAACTGTATCCAGGGGTGGGAGAAGGAACAAAACCCAGCTACTGAATGAACAATGTCCGTCCGCATAATTTTGACAAAATGGCGCGTGTTTTAAATTTACTGTGAGCAAAATGCTCATAGCGCGAGTGTTCGCGGGTTAAACATAACTGGTGAAATGTGGGTGTACTATTAAGTACACCTCTGCCTATCCATTCGGGGATTACAAGCGTTTTGATGATGATGTTGCATATAAGGAAGGTCCCATTAAAATAGGTGGACAAATTTACGTTTAGTACGCTTAAAGTGATTTTATTTTTTCTTAAAATAATAAATTGCCAGCACTCTAGAACAAACTCATCCTCTATGAGTAGGTACTTAAATGCGTTTTTCTTATTATTTTTTTACCATCGTCCTTATTTTGGTGGTCTGAATGATTTCTAAAATTTTGTCCACCTATTTCAATGGGACCTTATATTTGTCTACAAAATCCGACAAGTAAATAGAAATACATAATATAATAGGAACGAATGGCTTTGTATATGTCTTCCATTTTATTATGAGTTGATTGATCAATCTGGCGTGTTAGTTTAAAAGATGTGATTTTGAGCCATTTCCATTAGGGTGTGTTTTTGTATCATTATCGATTTCCACGCATGAGCTATAAGTTAAGTGTTCATCATCATCATCATTTCAACCGACAGACGTCCACTGCTGGACATAGGCGTACCAAAGTGTCGCCACATTGACCGGTCCCGTGCGTCTCGCAACTCTCGCATCCAGCGGATCCCCGTAATCTCCACCACGTCATCGGTGTTCAACCTTTGTTAAATTTTTCAATAGCTGGTATGCATTCCCGCTATACTTTTTTACGGGATCCAAGACAGTTAAGAGGAAATGCGAGTGCTGTCTCTCTCCGTCCATCCGTCTGTCTCTCTTCACTATCGCTGTCTCTCTCCGTCCTCCTGCCCTCAAATTCGTGCGATAAGGACAACTGCAGATCCGACTCAAAAGCTTAAGTAAAAAGTTATAATTCGAGGTTTGGCTCTCGCCTATTTCCTCCTCCAATATTGAACCAATTTAAAAAATATTTTAGACAATGAATAAGAAGGATATATACTACGCCGCTATGTTTTTCTTTTTTCGTTAATAGTTGTCAAATTTGTACACTAGGACTCTGTTAACAGCGATCTAAACAAGCAATTTTGAGCATTTTTTGAGGGTTCTAGTGCTTATAAAAATAATTTATCACCAAAAAGGAAAACATAGGGGCATAGAAATAGTTAATATTTATTATTCTGTAAAAACTCATTGCTCTAGGGTCATTAACCAAAAAGAAAACAGGCGAGAGCGTTTGTATGGAGAAAAGACCACTCGCATTTCCTCTTAATTTGTTTCGGTGTCGGCGCTGCACTGGTGGTGGCCACTTTTGATTCTAGTGGACACGAGTTGCAGTGGGCAGGGGATAGTGCGACGGGTGTGTCCCAAATAAAATTTAGCCCTTCGGGGATTACATGCGTGATGTTATCATCATCATCATTTCAACCGAAAGACGTCCACTGCTGGACATAGATCTCCCCCAAGTGTCGCCACATTGGCTGGTCCCGTGTGTCTCGCATTCAGCGGGTCCCTGCAACCTTCACCAGGTCATCGCGTGACGTTATGTTTTCTCATAAGCACCTTATGGAAATAGGCTCTTATTACTGTATCCTAAGTAATTTCCTCGAAAGAGAAATAGTACACTTTTATAAGTGTGTAAAGTTTGTTATTGCATTTGATGCAGAATTCACAACCGAGCCGAGAACTACAGTTACAAATACTTAGGTGTTTCAAACGACGCTTTTCAATACTGTCAAATCAAATCAAAATCAAAATATTTTATTTGCTAGAATATGGTACATTATGGATGTTACAGTAGATTTGATTCAGCTTATCCTGCCATGACATGGCGTGCAAATGTCTTACAATAGGAGCGAAGTCGATTAATCTAGCTTGCAATTTACAGGTTCTATTGACTTGTCATCTAAATATTCTTTAACAGAGTAATATCTTTTAAATAGTAACAGTTTGAAAAGTATTTTTCTAAACATACTCATCGATAATTCTTGAAGATTATTTGGTAAATGATTGTAGATTATAATCGACATACAGTACACATTTTTCTTAAATAGTTTTAGTTTTATTGGCGGCAGCCGAAGTTTATCTTTATGCCGTTTTCGGTTATTTGGTCTGTCAGTGCTAGGTTCAAATAAATTATAATGTCTTAAAGAAATAAATAATATGTATTCCTGGAGATAATTATAAGGAATTTAATTTGCCTTTTTAATTTACATAATAGGGTATTTCACCAAAAAAATCTAATTAGTCCGTCAGATAGATTTTCAATAAATAATGGACACGTATTTTTTCTTTTTTCACGTAAACAAAAGATGAAGACGATACAGTGCTTCGAAAAGTCGTGTCAAGTCGTGTGACGTCATAAGGATAGTACTTTTTTACCCACTAAGTGACGCCAAAAACCCCCACTCATGATCTTTGACACATTTTATTTTCGTCAATTTTTATTATTTTGATAAAACAAAAAACACGTATCCAATATTTTTCGATAATCTAACAGACGGACTAATTAGATTTTTTTGGTGAAATACCCTATTGAAATCTAGCTTTTTGACATAATTTGCTTGGTTCCATAGCAAGTTAATTCCGCCTCGAATGCAATCAAACTCTGCACTTATATCTTTCTAGGGAATAACTTATAATATGGGTATAACAAATATCTATGCAGTGTCGTATTGTTTCGTATTCGCTCTAGTGTCAGGCCCTTGCTTTTGTACGCTTGTGTGAGTGTGCCGTGCTTGTGTGCGTCGTTGACTCCAATACGAATATTTATAACTGTGGGCTTTAAATAATTAAATAAAATATGATTTATGAATAACTATAGGAATTTTGCAATATTTGATATTGATGGCAATAGCCGCTCTCCCTATTACATGGGAGTTTTAACTTGCAACATGTAGGTGTACATACACCTCTGCCACCCTTTGGGGATTCAAGGCTTGATGTTGTTTTTGATTTATTGATTACTTAATCATTTTCTTTGCGTGGACTCAAATGTTTAATATGAATTTGTTTTTTTTTTTGGCTTACATGTTACCAGCGTGCAATTTTGTCTTAATAAGTAAGTAATCGTTTTCGTTTCCAATTAATTAAAAAAAAAAACTTTCTGTTTGTAAAAAAAAGTAATGAGTTTTACATATTGCACAGAGATTTTATAATTTCTGTCCACCGCTGACTATGTTTTGTTGATTCGTAGATTAGCCTCTTACAAACATATATATTCGTATCGGAGCTTCGCCGCGATATTTTATTAGTATTGCTAGCCAAATTTGTTATTAACAGAATGTACTTACGTTTGTTTTGGGTAAAGAAGTAATTTTGCAAAAAAAATTGAAAATTCCTATAGGCTCGTTAGATTGCCATTTTCAGGCGTGATGTTATAATAAAGTCTCATTAAAATAGATGGACAATCTTTCAGAAATTATTCAGACTTGCAAAATATAAGATAATGGTCAAAAAAAATAAAAACGCGTTCGATACTTACAAGAAAAAATAAATCAGCTAACGAAGATAAAATAAAATCACTTTTGTCAGCTTTTGCTTGGATATCTTTGGCCAAAAATGTTGCCTTTAGGTCAAAATAAAATCACGTGTTTTTTTTGCTTGGATATCTTTAGTTAGACTTACTAAACGCTGTGTTAAAAATTGTCCATCTATTAAATGGGACGTTATATTATTTGCAAGATTACTGTCCCCTAATTCAAAACGAAGTAGCGTAGTTTGTTGTTTGTTCATTCCATGTAAGGTTTTTCAAGAATTTGCAAGACATTAACTCCAATATTATTCCATACTAACATTAGTGTACGAAAAAGTTGTTTTTTGAGGTAGAGGTCCCACTGCTAGCGAGTAGCGAGTTTCAAACAATTTATGTGATTCGTTCTTGACCATACGTACAACATCGGAAATATTGAAGGTCAATGTTCCAAGTTCCGCTTTTTTTTACTTTATACCTCCATGGCGTTAATTCAATGCATCCATTACCACAATATTTGAAGCGCGTTACATTGACACATAAAAAGGCTAATCGTTCCAAAAGTTACATCAGGAAAATCTCAGTAGCAGCTACGAAATCTGGACTTGTGTCCGGTTGTTTCCAATAGGCTCGCCCTCTATTACACCACTTAAACATAACTGTCGACATGAGGGTGCACTATTAGGTACATCTATGCCTAACTCTCCGGGGATTACAAGGCGTTATGTTATATTATGTTAACTAGTCGCTTCTTGCCAGCAATGTGACTTATGCCTTACCCAACTTCAATAATTTTGTTCCATTGAAATTATTATTTGTTGTTAAAATAACTAGTTTTTTTATATATAAAAACATACCATATTGTTGTGAATGCTTGTGTGTTTTCGTAAGATTTTCAATTTATTATAATATACTAGTGTGCAATTTTTGTTAAGTTTATTTTTTTGGTTTCGAGGTGAAAATTCTAAATCTCAATCGCTGTAATTGTCGTGTTGTCGAAATCTTTTGTTCACACTCTTAAGGTAAAGTTGCGAAGTCGAAGGTTGACCGACGACAGATTGGCATAATCAGCCTATAAATGTTCCCACTGCTGGGACTTCAGGCCTTCTCTCTATGAGAGGGAATGGGCTATAATCCACCACGCGGGCCCAGTACGAGGTTGGTAGAAGAAGAATTTTCGGTCCTAGAACTAAGAATTCGAAGAGATGTGACATCTACCAACCGCCAGATAGTTTTCTTAAAAGATATTTTTCTAACACAATAAAATATTTTTGTGGTTCTGCCATTGACAACACTATTGCTATGTCGTTTGTAGTCACCGCTCGACCGCAACAGCAGACAGCAATGTGAAAATTTACGGTAACATTCTTAAAGTTACATAAAGAGTAGTGTCGCTGCGTACTGTCGTTGCGGTCGACAGCACTGCCGTTGCGGTCGACGACACTGCCGCTGCGGTTAGCCTTCGTCTTCGAAATTATACCGCTATCGTTTACATATCTCTTGTAATATACTTGTTTATAGTTGAAATGCAATAATTACTCGTAATTTTATATGTTATTTGAGAGCGATGGACGGATTACTGATAATTAGTAAATCTTTTGGTAGTCTAAGAGCTGGTGTTAAATTTTGTAAAGTTACTTAAATTAGGCGATATCTACACTGCTTTATATTAACGGAAACTCGACAAGAACCACCCGGGCATTAGCATATTAGACACAACACCCATTTGGCTGGAAGATACCCCCTTTTCAATTTAGTTGAAAAAATATAACTTGCTAAAATTGGACGCCCTCTCTCTGCGACTATAATTATTATTATTAACTAAAGTTATTCCAAGTCACGAGCGCGTCTAACATCACACTTATGTCATTGGCATAAGGTTCAAATTGCAGCGCTGGTGAAATGTAACGACTTGTTGTTTTTTAACAGAGCTATTATAAGGCTGAGTTGCATCAAAAAAGTAGTTAAAGTTAAAGTTTGTGTCAAATTTGACAGTACTTTAAGGGATAAAGAAAAAATATTTATTTATTTATGCACACACAAAATACAAAAAAAAAGGATAAAAACGTAACAAATAGAAGAGCACAAAGGTACTGCTTATTTAATTATATGTGTATACAATTTTTTTTTTGCAAACATTCAAACAAAGTAAGTACCTGTTATATTTATTGCTTTGTCTATAGCACGTATTATTTTTTGGTTGAACAATTACCTACGATGAATATCCTTGTTACGCCTTAAGCAATGCAATCGTATAGTCAGCCACCAAGCTACGTTTTATAGAGACTCGAAATCTTGGCAAGAAACATTCGTCGTTCCATGTGGAAAAACGATCGGCTCTAGGTAATCACACTTTTATTTTCATCGCTTTCGTCATCAGAACTGGTTTCTGCGAGTATTTCTTGGAGCAGGGGGGACATGATGTCTAAAGGTTATATTCAACGCGTTTGACAATAAAATTGACAGACAATTTAACACAAACTATAACACTAACCAGCGGAAAGTGAGCGGTTGCAGTTACTGTTAAAGTTATGACGTCATTTAACTATTTGTCAAATGGCGCAACTCATTGTTGGCCTAACCGATACAAAACTGAAGTTTTGATGTTTGTTTGACGTGTCATTTGACACAAACTTTAACTTTAACGACTTTTTTGGTGCAACTCAGCCTAAAAGTCGATCCGTCTGTCGTTGTGTGCCATGTATGCTCGCTTCCGTAGTTATTTTACACCTGTTATATACATAGACGAGTACATTATATATTAGAACTCACTATGAAAGAAATAACAATTGAATTGTGTACTGAGACAAAAAACTCAGAGCAGTTACACAGGAAAACGTATGCGCTCTGGAAAATTACAAAAAATCTGAAAGCAGTTACTCCAGAAAAGGTTTACGCTCCGAAACATTTCCACTCAGTGACGTGACTGAGGAGAACGAACGATGATTGTCGAAGCGCAAAGTTTTTCTGGTAGAACTGTACAGACGCTAGTACATCAAGCTACTATCAATCTGTCAAATTTCTTCAATAGATTTTGATCTATATCGTCAAAGATTCAAGGTTGATTTGGAAAATTTTGACAATTTCGGGTAGCTGTATAGTGTATGTGCTTTGGCTATATAATATGGACTTTAGTTGTATCTATCGTTGAGTCTATTTTTGCACAATTTAATAACAAAAAACATTGTAGGTCTTGCTTGAGTTAAATAAATGTAATGTACTTGTGTATGTAAATACGAGGCTAGAGGCAGATTTAGGAAACTAAAAACAAAATGATTATAACGAATACCAAAAAGAAAATGTCATGAATACCATTTTATACCAATTATTATTATGAAATTAAGATTTTCGATTTTTTATAGCCACTTGACTATAAAGCGTAATGTTGAGTTGGGAAAATTTATTGTTTAAGAAATTGATAACCTAAAGTGTAGAACAAAACATTGTATGTAGTTACAATGTTTTGTTGTACACTTTAGGCTTTAGGTTACACATAACACTGTACTATATCATCATCAGCCTATAATGTTCCCACTGCAGGGACTCAGGCCTTTTCTCTAAGAGACGGATGGGCTATAATCTACCACGCGGGCTCAGTGCGGGTTGGTAGATGCCACATGTCTTCGAATTTTTTGGTTCTAAGACAGTTTCCGCACCATGTTTAAAATCGAAAAACATTGTAACTCTTTAACAGTATGTATGAAATGGCATATTGATTTGGTGAACAATAAATTTTTCCTTGACTATAAAACATAATATTGTCAAGAATCTACTATAAATGTTTTAAAAATACTTTCACATCTGCTGCCCTTGCCTCGCCCTTCTATATTTAGTTAGTTTAATACTATTATCTGTTTAGTTTAGTTTCGTTAGTGTTAATTTTTAACGTGCATTTTTTTCTATACGTTAAGGCAAAGCGCACTAGAACAGTGGCGCGACGAAAAGTTGCGCAACTGTTGCCCAACAAAGAATTCCGCAACTTTTGGTTCGGTCACAGTGGCAAAGCATTTGTGCAGTTTTTAGTTGATCTACAGTGCAGCTGCGGGTTAATTCGAAATTGCACAAATTGATTGGTAACTTAGACTCATTTTCTCCCCGTCGGGGCTAAGGATTATCGAAAGAGATAACACGGCCTCGGCACAAGGGCGAAGAAGGAACATGGGTGGTTTTTAGTCAGTAGAAGTCTGACACTCCCTTCCGCTCTACCCGGGGGGAGGGTTATTTGAAAATATTACAACCACCAAAAAAAAATAAGACACTTTCTCGCTGTAACCCAACTTCTGGCCAACCAAAAAGTAACGCAAATTATTGGGCAACTGTGGCGCCACTGTTGCTTGTGCCGCTGTAAGGCTTCTTCCATAATCGTGTCGCGTTTTGTTCACTAGCCTGGTTTTTTTGTATCTTTTTGGTTATGTTTCATGTTTGTAAAAGGGCCGACAGTCTTAGATAAAATAATTAGAAATATGTAATAACAATTACAATAGGCATGATTTTGTTTTAAGTTGAGTAAAGTAAGACATATTACAATAATAAGATTTTGGACACTATAGTCAAAAGTGCATTAACCTTTTGAGCGCCACAGTCACGTATAGTAGACGACAAGCCGAACAAGCAAAAAAGTGCTTTAAGTCTGCCGACTTAAAGTACTTTTTGGCTTGTCCGTTGTCGTCTTACTTGACTGTGGTGGTCAAAAGGTTAAGTTGACTACGCAGACAGCACTTGTTCGTTTTTAGTAAAATTGAGCGATAATAAAAATGCATTGTTGAATTTTCAACTTTAAGTCTCTGTGCCGAAGGTTCATTATACAACAGCAGGTACTGTTTTATTTAGGTATTAATTTCGCTCCGTTAGTGAAAATAATTAAGCAAAATACTTCTAAGAGTGTTGATTGCGAAGAAAACTTATAAATTACAACTATTCATGAGTTTGTTAGAAACAGATGCCGCTGTGTGAGCTATCTCTCTCTAACACTTGATTTTAAAACTTATAATAATCATAGAACACTGTCGGTCCACATTTTCGTTGCTCAATATGTATAATCTTTATTTTTTATATTTATAACTCGTATATTACTACTTTTTATTATTATTTGTCTGTAATCCTTCGATTTAAATAACAGTTTTCACCGCTTGACCTTACCAAGCTTGCATGTGTTGACAGCTGTCATATTTGACAGTTACAAGATACAATTATAATTTTTTTGAAACCAGAAAATCCGTTTTCCATCTTTTTTTATGAAGTGACAGCTGTCAGTGATATCCAAGTGACGTTGACATGTGTCACTTATGTCATAGTGACATTGACAGGTGTTGCTATTTGCAAAATTGTCACGTTCCGTGGTGAGGGGTGCGTTCCGTGACCGTGGGCGTCCGCCAGCCATTTTACCAAAGCATTGTAATACATACATAGACGTGTAAATACTGATGATCGACCGAGACGTAACTGTATATAGACAAATTAAAGAAACGGGGTCGTAGCAACTGAAATAATATTGTTTGAGTGTATACTTGTTTAATTATGTAATGTAACATTTTTCTACCATTTAAGTTTAATTTTTAGCATATGGCAACCCCGTTTTAACTGTCATGCATCAGTGACGTCTCGGCGGCGTCTCAGTCCGCCTTGATGTGCTCAGTCGTTTTATTTTATTAAATGCACTGCTAATGTATTTTCTGTTCTTTTATTTTTTTTTAATTTCCCTTGGTTTTTTACGCATTTAATTTATGAGTTTCGCACAAAGCTGTCTCTTTTAGCTGCTAGTCTTGGAATATTAAATGAAGATGAATTGCACCAATGAATCTCGCTGTTCAATAATTGGTAACATCATCAGTGTTGTGGAATTTGCACAACTATAGTGCTTTCACAGTCAAACCTAGCTGCAGTCTAAAAGCATCACTATAATTTTGACGTCTTCATTCATTGGTAAAATTCACCCTAAAACGTAACTAGTGGCGGCACATTCAAACACACCTTTCATGATGTTAGGGTTTATGAACAGCCTGCTTGTCTTATGGGCTTACCGTAGCAATACAATACACCAATGCATCAGCCGAACAGAGTTAAGCAACAGTTTAAAAACTGCCTCTTACGATTCTAAGGCACGTCACCCACTGGTTAAGTTGAGGCAAAGTCGCGACGATGTTGCTAGGTTAGTTTCTCTATGCCATGAATTATACCCCATATACTAACTGCTGCCACTTATTTCTGAAATTTAATGCGGCGGGCCTGCGTCTTGTCTGACGACCTAAGAGGGCAACGCGCCTAACAGTTATCATTATCTACACTAAAGGAATGAAAGTAATCGATTTTGTTAGGATAGTGTCGCGCAAAGCTATATCGAACTCTGAAACTTACAAAACAAGTAATTTAGTTAAAATCGAGCTTATAAACACTTTTTGCTCAGATTAAGGCTTAGGGTTTAAAGCCTTGCAATCCTAAATAGGTATGTGCTTGAACTCGAAATGTATCAAAGCTAAGTAATACACTGAATGACGCTAAAATGGATGCCATCTCAGATGCCATAATAATTTTCCGCTGTTGGAATTTAAACCGTCAACGCTCAGTTGAGGATTGAAACGGTTGAAATATTGATTGTATAGTAAGAAAAACCAACAGCGTGTTTTTATTTTGGCAGTCATTTCGTTTTCGCTTTGTGTGAAAACGGGTAAACGGGTGGATGTGAGGAAACGCTTTATTATACGAATCGGTTGACAATTTAAATTATAAGTCGTATGTTGTGGAAGTATTTTAGAAGCACTGTGTGAAATAGCAACATATCACTGTCCTTCCCTTCGTTCATAGAAATTAATATAATGCAAAGTCTAACTCCCATTTCACTAAAACGCTTTAATATTCTCGCAAAAACGAATTTATTAAAAAAAAAGTAAGTAGAAAAAGATCTATTGAGACTCACCCCTTATTGACGCCATTTTTCTTTCCGAAATGGGAATCAGACAAACTGCTCTCTTATTATTAAAAAAGTCGAAAATATATTATAGTCTGTGCGTAGACTTTCGAATTTGTACTGTGTAAAGTATTATTTCACAAAAATGTCTATGAAATTATATAAACCAAAATGTCCGGTAATAATGACGTTTATATCGACGCCATTTGCAATTTATGCTGCTGTTCCACTAACAAGTGTTGTGGTCCAACTATTTCATAAATATATGTTTTAGAGTGTAGTTAGTATTAAAAGGGTTAATTATAGATCAACAAAAGCAATGTTTCGACATTAAATTGGCTTAGGAAACGTCATTATTTTACTCGGACGAGATTTCCAAAAATGTATCGTTCCATACGTAAAAGTCAATTGCGACGTCCGAACACTAAATTAAGTAGATTATAAAAAAGTGTACCTATAAATTCTAATTGTTGTTCCGTTACGCTTTTGTAAAATTGTATAAAGTCGAATGTATTGTAAAAAATGTATTTTTTCCATTTCATTATTGAAAAAAAACTTGCCAAATATTAGTGTTACCAGCTCGAAACGTAAAAAACTACTATTTATCGTTCGAGCGTCACTTTGCCATCGCTTCTGTATACACCAGTCCAATATATTATGTAGTGTAGCAGCATGTACATAGCCCGTGTATGTACAATATACTATATACATACATAGTGAATATTATAAAAGTATTTTTGCATGATTAATTATTGTAAAAGTGTCCGATTGTGTGTAGAACGTGTGGTTTACTTATCACGTGTCTTGTGTTCTTACTTTATCCGAGTGTGTCTTAGGTTTAGCCAGCTAGGATTGAAAATATCCCTCTTTACACGCTAAATCCTACTCGCTGTGTTTTCAAACAGTCGGCTGATATAGATGACTTAAGTATTTTTCTTAGTTATAGCTTAAATAAACATTGTTACAATCTGTTGATAAAGAGAGTGATTTAAATAAAACGCCAACGTTGTTAGTAAACCACGCTGTAATAAAGAAACATAAATATGATATCTAAAATTAACGTTTGTCAGTAGGCACGCGTTCGGCGCCCAGAGATGGCGTCTCTTTGCAATAACTTTTCTATACGACAAATTAAATTTACAAAAATGTAAAGGGAGATTATGAAATTATGAATAGAGACGGTAGTGTGCGCAGAAAAGCATTACGTGCCCCGCATAAGACAGCTATAGGTATTACAGAAAGACAAAAGTCTAAGCGTTATTTTATTAGTCCCAAACTGCAAATACCTAAAAGAATATCACACCAAATCCGCCTTGCCTTTTCCCAACTATGTTGAGGTCGGCTTGCAATCTAACCGAATGCAGTTGAATACCAATATTCTAAAAGTTATAGTTCCAGTAAATCCTAATAGTATTTGCGAAGTAAGCACTGAGGTAAAAATCTATAAACAAACGTCAACATTAAACATTTATATATTTTTACAAAAAAAACTGCCTGAAATTAAACATAGAGAAAGAAAACATACATTTACAAATGATCCGAGTTGTTAAAAAAATCAGAAAAACTGTCATGTCTTGTGCTTAAACTACTAAACTGCTGAAACCTTTTAGGCTTAACTTTCCAATTTACAAAATTGATGTAGAGCAAAGTTCCCTGGTTAACCATAGGTACGTGCTGTGTTTAAAAAGGCCTTATCAGACTATTTAGCGTGTTTACAGAAAATAATCTTGCCGTGGGAGTGGAATATGGTTGCTGCAGGTGAGTAACAAGAGCAACCGTGATGTGAATTAACAATATTAACACTTGTAACGGGATATGTTTACTATATGTTTCGAGTCTCGGATATTTCAGTGTTGTAAGCACAGTTGATTAACTAATCCGCCAGAACATCGGAAACTTTTAATATATAGTAAACATGGTACACACGGCTACACATCAAGCTATACATTTCCAGTTTACGCTGGTCTCGCACTGTACGGAAATCCTATACAATGCGAGACCAGCTTATACTGGAAATTGTATTTGATGTGTAGCCGTGTGTACGTATCCCGATATTAATGTTAGTAATCGAGTCATGAGTTTAAAAACTTACATTTACTATATTGAAAGAAAAAGTTGGTTCTCACAGCGGACAGAGTGATTATGTTTAACAAATGTAAAATTTGTCTACCTGTGAACACGCTCGTTCATCGTCGGTATGATATAGCTCTATAACGTTTGTGTAAAACCCACTGTTACTCTAAATAGCGCTGTAGCGGGCACTGTATTGTATGCTCAGTGTGGTCGTGAATTGCTGAATGTTGTAAAAACCTTAGTGTTGTGAAATGTGAGCCTCCTAATGCTACAAGAGTTGAAGTATTTGAAATACACCAAGTGTGAAGTTGATATAATTCCTAAAAACGTAAAAATGTTTTGTGAAGAATCTAGCGTGAAGTTGACAAAATTCCTAAAAGCGATAGAGGTATAGAAACACTATAGGATTCTCACTCTTCTAAATATCTTGCTCATCAATCTATTATAACAAAAGCCTCATTATATTTACAAGCATTTGTCATGTATTATAATGTGCAGTCTTGAAAAAACTAATCATTTTTCAAACCCTTTCCATAATATCCTATTTCCTCTATACCACAGGTCAAACGATACCCCTTGATGAATAAAATAAATTAATTCAATAAAACTTTCTCGACACCTCTGTGAGTTAGGCATTTAGACTTTTTGATTTTTGACTTTTCAAATACTTTAACTCAAGTACAGACGACAGCACATCAAACTACTCGAAACTGACAATTTTTTCCAATCAACTTTGAACCTAATGCAATAGCGATATAAAGATGAAAATCTATATAAGAAATTTGTCAGATCGTAGTAGCTTGATATGCGGGCGTCTGTACAAGTAACTAGCCTTCCTTTCGAACCGCAATTTAGATCCTAAAAATGTTCGATAAAGAGATTTGTATTAATAATTAGAATATAGACAATAGCGGGAAAACTGCGTGCAATACATTTAACTACCTCTACGCAGAAGCGTTGAACACCAAGATATATGAATTTATTAATATTGTGTATTGTATTATAGTTTTTAATCTGAATTTTATTGTTTTTATTTTAGTTTGTAATGTAAAAAAATGGTCTACTAAAAGCTACAGAATTGTTAATTGCGTATCAGTGGTTCTATTGCCAGCGTTACCTTCCTAGTTCTTAATACCATTGATGTGCAATTGACTGTATTAAATCCTAAGTGAAGACAGTGCTAATGCTCTAAAGCACGTGTTTGTCTATAACAAGAAGTATCGAAACAGGTGGCATGACGCCTTTAAGTAGTATTCTTTTAATATTTTTCCAGAATGGAAGAAGGATGGCACATGGTAGTAGATTTCCTCTATAGCTCTGTCCTTTTACCACACTTTAGTGACATTTAAACAATAGGTACTGCTTTAAGACGTCATAGCAACCCCCCAGATTCTTAGGTTATCATTGTCGAAAGATCCAATTTTACAAAATGATTTTGACTATGTGAAGTAAATATTACGTACAAAAGTATAGATGACTCGTAATGTAAGTAAAATTTATGTGTTTTCACAAATAAGTTGTTACAAATAAATTGAAATCCGAGCAATAATAAAATAGAGAATCTCCGAATTTAATCTGTGCATTACATTTTTAATACAGCGCTACCAACATTAATGTTTTGATGACAGCAAAGTGCCTGTGCTGCCAATTTAAGAATTAATCTACCAATTTGGTAGTATTTTGTGTGTTGTACTTTGCTTGCTTGGATTTTGGGACGGCTAAGGTTGTGGATTACTATCTAGTGAGATTGATAAGTAAGCTTACAGAATGTTAAATGTTCGTGTAAGCCGAGTAACGGCGTGGTACCACACTACTGCAAATAAAGTCATTTTGAATAGCGACAGTTGTTTTATTGCTAAACCCCATTTAATCACTATGCTTTAGCCCACTATCTGAATACAGTGGGTATCTCTATGGGTCTCTGTCGGTTTTTCGATTTTTTCACTTAGCAAAAAAAAGTAGATTCCACGGCGATGTTGAATATGCAGGCCGAACATAGGCAAGCCCGCCATAGTATTCCCACCCACTGCAGATCCTGAAAGCAAAAAACCAGAATTAAAGAGAGCAGCAGAAATGTGTACCAGTGGGGCAATGAAGCTCGGCAAGAGTCGAAGTCTCGGAGAAACGAATCAACGGTCTTAGCTCCCACAACAACATTTATCAGAAAAAAAACATCGCAGGTGTAAGAAAAATCTTAATTTCCACAGGGAATCCTGGCGAGCCAGCCCACCACGACCTTGCTAACATGGCTAATATTTTAACGAGAATTCGTCGCAGACCCTGAATCACATAGATTTTTAGCAGTAACTTTTCTGTCAAGATAATTTTCAAACTATTTCAGATTTCAAACACGGCTCCTAGTAATAAAATTAGAATAACATCCTGTAAGTACTTACTAATTAGGAGCAGCGGTGGCCCTAATTATTGATATAGGTATTATAATTAATTATATAAACAAAATTGATTGTAAAATGATTTTGATGAAAGTTAAAGATACACAGCATTGATACGTGACCGTCGGAATGCCAAGTTATAACTTGGCATTCCGACGGTCACGACACAGTATCACGAGTTCGAACCAAAGATGCACTCCTCTGATTTTTCGAATTCATGTGCGTACGGTATAATTATCACTTGCACCACACGATAAACAAAGAAGACTCATGCAGGGCTCAGTCGCTCAAGTAACAAAAATTAAATGGGTAATTTAATTGATATCACTTTAGGGTGGAATACGGTATTGTAGCATACCTAATACTCGTAATCTTATAAAGATTAAACCCAATGAAATAGGTATGGACATGCGCACACCCTATCTATACCGAAGTACCAATGAACATAACATCACGCCTGTAATCCCCAAAGGGTTCAGGCAGATGTGTACCTAAATCCACACCCACACACAATAGGGATGTTTACTAACTAAAAAAAATATAATTCTAATTAGTCCGTCTGTTAGATTATCGAAAAATATTGGATACGTATTTTTTGTTTTATCAAATCAATAAAAATTTACGAAGATAAAACGCGTCAAAGATTGGAGTGGGAGGTTGTGACGTCACTGCTCGCTAAGAAATGCCTTACTAATGTCTTAGAATATGACGTCACACGAGTTTTCAAAGCACTGCATCGTCTTTATTGTTTGTTTACGTGAAAAAAGAAAAAATACGTGTCCAATATTTTTTGGAAATCTATCTGACGGACTAATTAGATTTTTTTTGTTAACATCCCTATTCGCCAGTTATGCTTAAGTCCCATGTAATAGGGGGCGAGCCTATTGCCATCAACCAGTTACAAATCCAGACTTCGTGGCTGTGGCTGCTACTGAGAAATTCCTGACTGAAAAACCCAACAATAATTTAAAAACAAACCGTCACTAAATAAATTATATTAATTTGGCCCAATAATCAGCTATGCGAACTCCGCTCGCTGATGCAGTCATTAGATCATCAAGTGTGCAGGTGTCAGGGCATGCAGCGCAAGATGGAAGGTGGGCCATTGTCTGTGGAGATACGCCGCATACACATTTGAGATCCGTACCGTCTATGAAACCCCCATCTGAAGAGATTGTCTTTGCTACGGCCGACTTGGGTTTGGAGTCTATTTAGAGATTTCCAAGTCGGCCACGGCAAATCATTACCCTTAACAATCTAAAATCAATTACCCATAGAGACATCAGCATACATCGGTTATTAAAATCAAGAACGGCCACATACCACCACACTCACTGATTTCAGCAACATGTACAAAATTCAGTTTTACAGGCGTCAGTACCACTCCGTCCGCGGCGAGGATAGCGCGCGTTGCGTTTCTTGAAAACTTACGAACAATATTTTTCGTAAAATAGTTTTTGTAAATAATAAAAGTGATTGAAATAAGAAATAAAGCTGGATAAATGTAACAAGGTATGTTCGTTTGGAATTTGTTTGCTTAATTTTAATAAGTGGTAGTATTTTTAAATTTTGGCGGGATAAACATCAAATAATTAGAAAACTTTTTCTACATCCTGTGGTTAATAGTTAATTCTGCAAAATTTTCTCATTCTATCATATAACACCACGCTTGAAATATCCGAAAGGTAAGGCAGAGGTGTAGGTTATGTTTACCTCCCATGTGATAGGGCAAGAGCCTATTGCCATCAACCTGGCACATTAAGTCTTCACTCCGGACAACTAAAAACATACTTTTGGAATAACGAATAGTAATCGATCGTAGCAGTTGGCGTTCTGAGGTTTCTGCCTATCCCCATGGGACATGGGAGTGAGTTTATGTATGTACTAGCTTTTGCCAGCGGCTTCGCCCGCGTGAAAATGACGATTTTCCATACAAACTTTCATCCTCTATTTAACTCCCATAAGGGTTGAATTTCGAAAAATCCTTCCTTATTCCTTGTCTACATTTTAAAAGGAACCTCTGTGCAAAATTTCAGCATTCTAGGTCCAAAGGTTTGGGCTGGGCGTTGATGAGTCAGTCAGTCAGGACTTCTCTTTTTAACCGACTTCAAAAAAAGGAGGAGGTTATCAATTCGACTGTATTTTTTTTTTTTTTTTTTTTTATGTTTGTTCACTCATAACTTGCGACTGGGTGAACTGATTTTCATGATTCTTGTTTCATTTGAAAGCTGGTGCTTCCCGTGTGGTCCCATTGTCACCATTTCAATATCTGATGATGGGATCTTGTAGAAATCGGGGGAACTCTTCAATAAATAACAGCAGATTAACCGCGATTGTTGCTATAGCATATCTAAGCATTGTTTACGCCATCACACAACATAATATCACGCCTGTATTCACTACAAAGGTTCTAAAAACTATTTGGTGAACATCTGATGAAGAACTTCGGAGATAGACAACGGAACTCCTCATTATATGATAGCCAATGGACTGGGATTGCTGAAATCTCATGTCTGTCTATTGTTTACACCAGTTCATAACATAACATCACGCCGGTACGTTGTGAAGGGGTAAGCACATGTGAACCACTAAAAAGTGAAAAATAAAAACTTTTTTACAAAAAATAAAACCGACTTCGACAAAAATAAAACACAAAAAAGTGAAAAATAAAAATCAGCTTCTGAAGTCGGTGGCAAAAACATGAAATCAAACAAACAAAGTCACCGACTTCAGAAGCTGATTTTTATTTTTCACTTTTTTGTGTTTTTATTTATATAGATGGAATACCTAACCAATAACAATGCCCGACTTTGGAATCGAACCCGGAGCCTCACTGTTTAGTAACTACACCTGCTAGACTAACGAGGTAGTCTCTTACACTTTTCTGTTAAACATAACATAACATCATGCCTGTAAGCAAAGCAAAGGATAGACAGAAGAATACCTAATTATACACCTAAATTTCGCCAGTTATCATCATCATCATCATTCATCATTTCAGCCAAAAGACGTCCACTGCTGGACATAGGCCTCCCCCAGGCGTCGCCACATTGACCGGTCCCGTGCGTCTCTCATCCAGCGGGTTCCTGCAACCTTGACCAGGTCATCGGTCCACCTAGTGGGAGGCCTTCCAACGCAACGTCTTCCGGTTCGCGGTCGCCATTCCAGAACTTTTCGGCCCCATCGGCCATCCGTTCTGCGAGCAATGTGCCCTGCCCATTGCCACTTAAGTCTGGCGATTCTTCGGGCTACGTCGGTAACCTTGGTTCTCATGCGGATGTCCTCATTTCTGATTCGATCACGCAAGGAAACTCCGAGCATAGCCCTCTCCATTGCCCTTTGGGTGACTTTAAGATTTCTGATAAGGCCCATTGTGAGCGACCACGTTTCGGTCCCGTATGTAATCACTGGCAACACACACTGGTCATAGACTTTCGTCTTGAGACACTGGGGTATGTTGGACGAGAAGATACTGCGCAGCTTCCCGAACGCTGCCCAGCCGAGTCGGATTCGACGATTGACCTCTTTCTCGAAGTTGGATCTACCCAACTGGACCGTTTGTCCCAGGTAGACATAATCGTCCACAACTTCGAGCGTAGAGTCTCCGATCTTGATAGGAGTGGGTGTTACATGAACATTCGACATAACCTTGGTTTTGTCCATGTTCATTTTAAGACCCACTCTTTCGGAAGCTCTACTGAGGTCATCGAGCATTTTACTGAGGTCTTCCATGGTCTCAGCCATGACCACTATATCGTCGGCAAACCGAAGGTGAGTGATGTACTCGCCGTTGACATTGATGCCAAGTCCTTTCCAATCCAGAACCTTGAAGACATCCTCCAATGCAGCGGTGAACAGTTTCGGAGATATGACGTCTCCCTGTCTCACACCGCGCTGCAGAAGGATAGGTTCCGTGGTCTGGTCCTGAAGTCGGACTGACATGGTGGCGTTTTTGTACAAACACTTCAACACCTCGATGTACCGGTAGTCGATTTGGCACCGTTGGAGAGACTGCAGTACAGCCCAAGTCTCGATCGAATCGAAGGCTTTCTCGTAGTCCACAAACGCTAAACAGAGAGGCAGGTTATACTCTTCGGTCTTCTGTATAACTTGCCGCAGCGTATGTAGTATGCCAGTTATGCCTGGCACAAATCCAGACTCCGTGGCTGCTATACTAAGTT
Organism: Diarsia dahlii; assembly: GCA_949775195.1. Classification (NCBI taxonomy): domain Eukaryota; kingdom Metazoa; phylum Arthropoda; class Insecta; order Lepidoptera; family Noctuidae; genus Diarsia; species Diarsia dahlii. The sequence goes on along the minus strand of OX459217.1, from coordinate 10,954,605 downwards.
TCAATATGTTATAAAGTCATATAAAATAGAAAATTCAAAACCAATCTGGCGATAAGTCGTATCAAGATTTAGTTTTGCATCAATGAGCGCGAAAATATTACTTTAGGAAAGTAGCATTTCACATAACTGAAATTCTTTGTCGTCGTGGAGTAAATTCTCTTGGTCAAAATGACGGATTGCTTTACCTACTGGGTTCCTGGGTTTGATTCTCAAGTCGTTCAGTGTACGGGGTTTTTCTATGACATACTTAGTATAGCTTTTTGGTGTATGAATTTATTAAAAGTCATCATCTGCCTAGCCTTTTCCCAACTATGTGTTAGGATCGACTTCCAGTCTAAACAGATGCAGCTGAATACCAGTATTTTACTTGGAGCGACTTGCTACCTGACCTCCACAGCCCAGTTAATACCTACTACTTATTACGGGTACCCCTTTGTACAATGCGATCAAATTATCTAGGCAGGTCCGAACTTCGTGCAGGTCATTTTGTTACAACGAATGTATAAAAGTGTTATGATATTTATTTTATTTGTATTTCTCACTGTTTAAATTAGATATTTTCTGATCGTTTAAGTATTGGTTTATCTGGCAATAACAGTTTTCTTTACAAGTTTACATGCGTAAAAGTTCGCAGAGCCTATGTTCAGTCAGACCTGCCAAGATAATTTGATCGCACTGTGAGTCTGGTTGTCTGACTTTCGGTTCACTGGGCTACCTGTATGTAACAACTGTCAAAGATATACAAATGACAGCCAGTCGACCAACGGCTTAACGTTTCCGAGACACGGCGGCAACTCTGTATGTAATGACTGGTCACCCATCCACAGACCAACCTGTATAGATCGACCCGAGCGACTATTACTTACTGCCGCGCTCAGATAAGTTTACTTAGTAAAGATTTAGACGCTATATTGCAGGGATTCCCAAAGTGGGTTCCGCGGAACCTAGAGGTTCCGTAGAATAGTCATCAGGGTTCCGCCAAAATTATTTATTGTTGTTCTTGTTAAATAATACCAGGGTTAGGTAGCCGTCGGGGCCGCGGATTTTAGTACTATACTATATATATAACATGGGTTCGGTTTTTTGTCAGTAGAAGTCTGACACTCCCCTTCGCTGTGCCCAAGAGCGGGGGGGGGGGGGGGGTCATTTGATGATTTTTCACTCACCAAAAAAAAAAAAAAAAAAAACTGGCCAAGTGCGAGTCGGACTCGCACATGAAGGGTTCCGTACCAAAACGGTATGCTATAATTATTTATACAATTTCTTCTACGGGCCAATGAAACTTGACCTCTAGATTGTATAGGCGCTCATACGATTCAGGGACCAAATTATATTGGTTAACTGCTGTTTCCATCTGTTGTTTCCATCCAAGTTCAAAATGATTTTCCTAGAAAGTCCTTATAAAGTTCTACTTTTTAGATTTTTTTCATATTTTCTAAACTTATGGTTCAAAAGTTAGAGGGGGGGGGGACGCATTGTTTTTTACTTTTGGAGCGATTATTTCCGAAATTATTGACATTACCAAAAAATGATCTTAGTAAACCCCTATTCATTTTTAAATACCTTTCCAACAATATATCACACGTTAGGGTTGAAATTAAAAAAAAAATCACTTCCCACTTTACATATAGGGGGGCTATCCTAATAAAACATTTTTTTCCAATTTTTATTTTACCACTTTGTCGGCGTGATTGATACACATATTGGTACCAAATTTCAGCTTTCTAGTGCTAACGGTCACAGAGATTAAGCGAGGACGGACGGACGGACAGACAGACATGGCGAAACTATAAGTGTTCCTAGTTGACTACGGAACCCTAAAAAGGGTTAGGTACCAATATTATTTTGAAGTACAGGTCAAGATTGGATGCTACGTACCCCAGATATACGCATAGAATTTTATTATCGGACAATACGGAACTTTAAAACAATTATTTATAAAAACAGTGAAACAATTTCATTTTTCACATTAAAACTTAAAATTAAGAATAATGATCATCATCAATTATATTACATATATCCTAAAATAAAATTGTTCATACATGATTTTCAGTGTTTATTTGTAATCCTTTGATATGGGGTTACATAAAATTAAAAGGTATTTGGTTGGTGTTCCGTACATTAAAGTTTAGGAACCGTGTTATTTTGAAAGTTTTGTATGTCAAATCTTTACTAAGTGACGGCCTAAGTAATCATCTCTGAGTACGGCAGTTAGCCACGAGTTCCTCCATGATAAATACGAGTATTCTCAGTAAAAACCGATAAATAGAAATGTCCAACTGTACGGATATAATACAGGTAGGTAATTGACAATAATTGACTTACTACAGTCGCCCCTTGGGAACTTCGCCCTGGCTAATATTTAATTCAATTGTGTATTCCCGCTACTTGGGGTCACTCAACTCGGTTTAAAATTAATATCATGCTTGAACTGTTTCTAAGGGGGTAAATAGACCCGTCGGGACTGCGGGTTGTTCGCAAGAGATACCGCGGCCTCGACATAAAGGGCTAAGAAGGAACATGGGTGGTTTTTAGTCAGTAGAAGTCTGACACTGCTCTGCCCAGAGCGGGAGGAGTCATTTAATGATTTCCGATACGCCAAAAAAAAAAACTAGGGGGGTAAGTAGAGTTGTATCAAAGGTCAGTTTGAATTAGCTTTACAGACTTTGTGTGGTTTATTTAATCGATATGTTTAATATTTAATTGCGACTGTTGAGCATGCAGGGATTCTGGGTTCGAATCCCGGATCGGGTAAATTCTTATTGGGTATATCATTAGGAATTTCTCAGAAGCAGCTACGGAGACTGGATTTGTGCCTGGTCGTTGTCAATAGACAAGTCAACTGTTGTCAACTGGTGATATTATGTGGGTGTAGTATTAGGTAGGTACACCTCTGCGTAACCCTTTAGGGATTACAGGCGTGATGTTGTTTGCACTCTTGTGCATGAAGTTTAAGTAAATAAATAACAATTTATTTACTTAAACTTCATGCACAAGAGTGGTACATAGGCGGACTTAATGCCGCAAGGCATTCTCTACCAGTCAACCTTTGGGTCAAATAGGACAGTATTGTGGTAGAGTATGACAATCTGGTTGATTTCAACGCCACCTAAACGCAAGTGTGTCTGTTCACTGCTAAAAAGAGTCCGTTCAATCTGGCCCCCACTTTCCGGAGTGCGTCTGTACAAGTTACTGACAGTCTCGAGCTTCTTGGCACGAAGTTGAGTGCAAATCTGAACTTCGGCGCCTACATCGAGTCGAAAGCTCAAACTGCGGCAAAAAAGCTGGGTATCCTAAACAGGGTCAAGCGGTACTTCAAGCCTGGACAGCTTTCAATCCTTATCCTTACATAGTATAAAAAAGTCGCTATTTTTGTCTGTTTGTCTGTATGCTTAAATCTTTAAAACTACGCAACTGATTTTGATGCGATTTTTTTTAATAGATAGAGTGATTCAAGAGGAAGGTTTTAGTATATAATTTGAACGACATCCACGCGGGTAAAGCCGCGGTCATCAGCTAGTATTGTATAAAGCTCAAGTCCGGTCCGGCATGGAGTACTGTTGTCACCTTTGGGATGGCTCAGCCAAATACCAACTTGCCACACTCGACTCAGTAGAGCGCAGGGCCAGGAGGCTAATTGGTGACGCTAAGCTGGTTGCCAAGCTACATAGCCTGGCCCACCGCCGCAAAGTTGCTTGTCTGTCGGTCTTCTACAGACTGTACTTCGGAGAGTGTGCGCAAGAGCTCCACGAACTTATTCCACCTTCTCCCTTCTTCCATCGAGAGACTAGACGTACTGCAGATTATCACCCATACCTTGTCGATGTTCCACACATTCGTACGAAGCGTTTTGCTAAATCCTTCATTATTCGTACAGCCAAGGAGTGAAACACCCTGCCTGCGTCGGTTTTCCCGAGTTCATATAACCCCAATCTATTTAAGTCGCGAGTAAATAGGCTTCTTCTGGGTAAGCTCGTTCCATCGTCGACCTCATCTCTGCCCTTAGGGCAAGATTGAGGTACCTATGTACAAAAAAATAATAATAAGGAGAAAATCATTTCAAATAAGTATATACCTTCAGTAATTGACTAAGACTAAGGGTTATATTTAAATGCACATCTGTTTAATTTTTCAGCACACTTGGTAACTCCACTAATTAACTGAATGCATACCAGAAAAATGAATGCTGTGCAAAAAAACCAATTGATTATCTAAACATGTCCTACAAAAAGTCTAAAAAATCACACAAAACGAGATGACCTTTTTTATCGAATTCGTGTGAATTCGATAAAAAAAATGTAGTCAGTACATCGGATAAATGATTTGTAAAACAAAAATACTAATTGCTTATCAAAAATACTAACTTGCACTCTAAATTGTACAATCTTACTACGGAATTTCTAAAACTGATATCTAATACGACCGTCTCGCGACAGTGTCCTTTATGGGCGGCATGGGCACCGGGCCGTAGGCCGACGAAGGAGGCCGGCGGAGGCCCGGCACTTCGGGGACAGAAGATATTAGTGTTATTTAATATGCGAGCGAAGCGAGCGCGCGTCATGGAGTAAATCAGGTGTAGGTTTTCCTTAAAAAAGTTTTAAAATGTTTGTTAGACTAAATAATTATTAGATATACTATTTTGATAATAGTTATTCGTTCAGTAAAAGAGTTCTGCAAATGCCATTAAAAAGGATACTAAATTTGATTTCTTTAGTGTGCATAATTTGTGTGCAAGTCAGTATTTTTGGTGTAACTTTAAAATATTTTGTTCGAAAAAAGGGAATATACAGATAACGGTTTAAATACATGCCATTGACTAATAGCAGTAAATAGCTATATAAAGTGAGTTTAACCCAGATCCTGGGCTTTTATTATAATAGCATTCAGATGTACAAATATCATTAGGAAACTGGGACACCGTGGTGTTTATTATAATTGGTTTGGAATTATTGTGTTGTACCTACAAACATTTTGTTATATAAGTACAAAAGACGTCCACTGTTAGACATAGGCCTGCCCCAGGTGTCACCACATTGACCGGTCCCGTGCGTCTCGCATCCAGCGGATCCCCGCAACCTTCACCAGTTCATCGGTCCACCTAGTGGGAGGCCTTCCAACGCAACGTCTTCCGGTTCGCGGGCGCCACTAGAACTTTCTGGCCCCATCGGCCGTCCGTAATGTATTACATACTTGAAACTTAAAACATTTTTCCTACTTCTCCGCTACTCTTTCCTGATTTATTTCGTTGCGGGAATCACTTCTCTGGGACTTCGCTCGCCACTGTTGATTCTGGCTAACAGGAGTTACAGTGGGGCATAGTGTGGCGGGCTTGTCTCATAAAAAAAGGACTTAAAACATAACTGGGGAAAAGGTGTTGATTAATTTCAAAGTGAGTTATTTTTCATGATATTATGTTTCAGTTATAAAATGGACAAGACTACCACTAAAACGTCAAAAGTAGCTGCGTGGATACTGTGGATCGTCAACTTCATTGTAATGGTAAGTTTGCCTTTTATATTATTGGGTTTTTCCATCAGGAACTCCTCTGTCTCCCCACGGAGTCTGGATTTGTGCCAAGTTGGTAAAATAAAAAAATATTTTACTTTTATTCACTTTTTATTTTTGTTGGACGACGGAGAATCAGCAAATGATTACTCCCGCTAGGGGCAGGGTAGAGGGGAATTTCAGACTTCTACTGACTAAAAACCACCCATGTTCCTTCTTAACCCTTTGTGTCCGGGGCCGCGGTATCTCTTTCGAACAACCCGCAACCACGGGACAACCCTCAGCCGCGGAGCCAATTGTAACTAAGGGGCAATCCCTTAATCACATGAGGTGTTTTAGACTTTTAGGCTACTCCATCCCCGCACGGAACAAATATTTGTATGGCCTACAGATAGTTGTTTCGGGTCTGGGTGTTTGTATATGTGAGTTTAAATGTATGTAAACGCACCCACGATACTGGAGAATCTAGTGTTACAACGTTAATAATTTTAATAAAAAATTATATATAACTTTCTTCTTCAAACCCCTAAAATTACTACTCTATTGGAATTCAATATCCTCAACTATCCTTGACAAAGGTTAGTAACATGATGGCCCTGTATAGCTACTTAATTACACCATGTACACAAAATTTTAACAATTTCCCGAAGGTAATCAAATTCCTCAGACCCTGAATGTCATTGCCAACGCCTGACCTTGATTGAAGAAGGTTTGACTGACTGAAACAGTAAACTTAACCTTCAAAAGTAAAGTGGGCTAAGAAATTGATGTGTCCTTCACAGAGTATTAATAAGGATGGTCAATGGTTTAGTTAAGACTAGGTAGCTGTTTTTCGTGACCTTCTTTCGTGTGAAATGATGTATTTAAATATTTGTAGATATATGTAAATTACCCTATTTAAATCTGATTTTGTAAAATATTCAGCACGGAGCATAAACTCACGCTCTTTTCCCATGCGGGTAGGCAGAAACCACAGAACGCCACCTGCTACGATTCTTACATACTCCTTTTGCCTCGTCCACTTTCATAAATCGGTCATATACGCACGCCGGTTACGAGTACTACGCACTTGTCCTTTCTGAAGAACGGCACAAATAATAATAATAATAATAATAAGATCAGAGTATATCCTTTTAGGGCGTCCTCTCCCGGCGTTGTCACACATCTGCCTTGTATAAATACTCTGCACAATAAATACTTTTCGTTAATTTAATCGACTTTTCCTTTTTGTTCTTTTTATGATGATTTTAAAAAGTTATTTATTTTCAGATGGTCTGCTTATTGACGACGGCATTTGGTTTATGGATAATTTCGTCTCCTACCACCATTTCTACTGTTATAGACGCTTCTGGAAGCTCAACTTTGAAGGTAACAGTTGTTATTTTTAACACGTTTTTTGTAATTCACTTTGTAATTTGCCATGAACCCACATTTTCCATCAACCGGGCACAAATTCAGACCCCGAAGCTGGTACTGAGGAGTATTCCTCAGTACCAGCTTCGGGGATGTGTGTGATGGAAAAACACAATAACAATTTGCCCGGACCGGGAATACGGCGGTGGTGTATGACCAGATGTATGGTTGACGAGGCGAAAGGGCTACGTTAGGATTGTAGCAGGTGGCGGTCTGTGGTTTCTGCCTACCCCAAAGACGTTAGTGTTTAGTATTATATTAATGATGCTTTTCCTATTTCCAACTTCAAAAGCTAGTTCACTAAAAATGTCTAAATTCATACAAAGCTATTCACTAAATAAATCTATTTACTCATAAAAATAGCATGTCAAATAACATTGATATCGTGATAGGACAGGCATGGCGATGTCTGTATGAATTATATATCAGTTGGCAGAACGCAAGGTGTAACTAGGCCGCGGTTTAGCTTGTCAATAATAAAATGATATACTTAGGCACTATTTTTAACGTCTATAAAAAAGTTTGAGTACAAAGTTCGAAATAAGTGTTAGTGTTATCATCACCATTTCAGCCAAAAGACGTCCACTGCTGGACATAGGCCTCCCCCAGGTGTCGTCATATTGATCGGTCCCGTGTGTCTCGCATCCAGCGGGTCCCCGCCATCTATTACATTAGACCTGGCGAAATGTGGATATGTACACCTTTATCTAACCTTTCTGGGATAATAAACTATGTAAAAAAGTTTGTTTCGTAAAAAAACACACCTTGGTGGTGTATGTTTTAAGTACGGTTTAAGGGTTTTGGATGTATAGGATAACCGGCCGGGGACTGCTGTTTTTATTGGCGCTAATTATATTATTAGAAAGATATCCCCAAAGACTGGACGATTGCGTCCGATTCTTCAGACAGTCAAAGCAGCTTTAGTGGTGTTCATTTTAATCTCGAAAGTGCAGTTGAATTGATATCTAGGGCAGTCTAGTAAGTGGGTCAATAATGGAGAATATTATGCTAACACGTGATATTTTTTAGTTCCGTTATCTATTGAGTCCATTTCTGTCCCCTGTATACTCTAATAGTGAATATTATCTAGTAATTGATACACAATGCGACTAAAAGCATGCATGGTACGATCACTATCAGGTTTATCCGGGTCATTGGGTAATTGCTGACAATACCCGGCTGTGGGGCGGAAAGTGGGAAAGTTTTTTGGGGCAGTGGGGTGGATAATGCAATAGTGATTTGAAGCGGAGTCAGCACCTAAGTACGTCCAAGTTTGACAAAGATATTCTGATTTAGACGTCCGAAGGTCTTCGATATTGGAAATGGCGATAGGGAACTGAAATGGAGTTGGGCGGGACACTTAGCAAGGCAGGATGATGGGACGTGGAGTAAAGCTATGACCGAGTGGCGTCCATGGAATGGAAAGAGAAGTGTTTGTCGTCTGGTAGCGCGATGGCAGAAACATTGTTGCCATTGCCATATCTTGGATGTGGCTGGTACAAGAGCGTGGCGTTTGGCACAACAAAGAGAGGCCTGCCTATACCTACTTAGCGATGACTGCGGTTTGTTCCAAAGAGATACCGCGGCCTCGACACAACGGGTTAAGAAGGAACATGGGTGATTTTTAGTCAGTAGAAGTCTGACACTCCCTACTATGCCCAGAGCGGGAGGAGTCATGTAATGATTTCCCACACCCCCAAAAAAAAGGCCTATAGCTAGCGGAAAATCAAACAATGAAGTGCTTTCATACAGTTTATTCAGCTCAAATGCATAAAACACACAATCATGACGTTAGTCTGTCAGTTGCTGGTTCCTACCTACTATGACATAATTACCACAGCATGGTTGTCGGTGACCCGGTCGCGGTGGTGCCACGCCGTGACATGCACTTCTATTGAATTTCACTGAAGCTTCGTTATAAATAACTTCACCGACAGACAAAGTATGCTAATGGTCTGGCTTTATGTAACAGGAGAGAGGACTCGTTTTGTGGTCTTAAACAGTAGATTTAAGTCATTGCTGTGTGTTTGTAAGTAAGGCAACTGCATTTATAATTGCTTTTAAATCTTTGGGTACTACTTTTGACTTATTATACCCATGCCTAGGCAGGATTAACTACTTTTACAAGTACGATTTTGTGTACCTCCCTAATTATTGCACTTGACTTAACAAAAGGAAAACGTTAATACTTATAAAAGTCTCTTTAAAAACAACATGACTGCGTTAGACTTACAAAATTGCCTTAGAAAATTGCCGTTATTCACCAAGCAGGCTCAAAGTCGTTGGTGTGGAATTGTGGATATCTTTGAAAGCATGCATTTAAGCGTATAATGGCCGTACTGGTGGGACACCAGCCTCTATCCTATGAGAGGGAGACCGAGTGCGGATTGGTGTTGGTGTTGTTCCAGGGCAGACCTACAAATATCCCCACCAATGTGTTCCTCCTGATCCCGAGCTGCAGTGGCCGACATGGAAGTATCTGAACAGACTGCCTGCTCAAGTTGACCGCTGCAGATTCAATTTGGCTAGATGGAAATTGCATGAACATGCTTGTCCTTTGGAGTAGGACCCATCTCGGATACAATGCGAGTGTGGCATATTATATTATGCCACACTTTCTCTCTTGCCCGACGTGCAGAACTAACTACACCCTGAGGCAAACGACAGAGCTGTCCAGGTTGCCACGTACTAGTAGTCGGAACAAAATCTTCCCTTCTTGAAACAATCCATATTTGAATGTTATTTAAAAAAGATGTTCGTTGTTCACAGGCTTTACTACATGACACGCTGACTCTACAAGTGGGCATCGCGCTGACCGCCATCGCCGTCTTCCTGTTCTTCGTGTGTTTCATGGGATTCTATGGTGCCATCACCAGATCACCATTCTTGTTGTTTATGGTAAGAAATCAATCACCCCTACCAAGGAGTATGGTGTTACCAAAAGTAACTGGTACTTAATAGAGAGTTATCCTTTTTTTTTATTTTTTCTTGCTCCTCCGCTATTCTTTTCTGATTAATTTCGTTGCGGGATCCAACACGTCGGGCTTCATTGTCTCGGCGCTTTTTTTGTGGTCGCTACTGTTGATTCTGGCTTATACAGGAGTTACAGTGGTTTGCGAATAGTGTGGCGGGCTTGTCCCAAAATAAAAAAGACAGTTATCTTCTCCGACAGTCTACTATACACTCTTACCTAGGGGTATCGTATTAAATAACATACATACACATCCATATCACGATAACCGATTAGGTACCATTCAGCTTTTCAGTCACCAGCGCCACTTTCAGGCTACCTCGAGACAGAGCTCATAGAGCGATGCCTATTAGATCTGACCTCCAGAACCCAGTTAGTACCTACTGGGTAATACGATACCCCTTGGGAAGACTGTCAGAATTTCGACTACCTGTAACGACAGTCAAAGATGGATAAATGACAACCGATGTATGCTTTCCGAGGCACAGAGGACATTCGGTATGTATTCGGTGGTCATCCATTTACGGACCAACCTAGGCTCGCATGGCTTAACCTAAAGATTGATTCAAACGACTGTTATTTTTAAACCACGAGGTTCTCATTAATAAGTCAAAATATTGTAGCCTTTAGTGGTCAAGGCTATCAGCCACAAAAATATATTCACACAGGTTGTTTAAAACACCCCGCACGTGGAAAAATATACAGACTATATAAGTACCTGTCAGATTTAATACTCGCCCTTCGATCACTCACCATAAACATTATGTAGGTGTACTGTCATAATATTAAAATCTGGGTCAATGTTACACAAATAGGGTTGTTTGTGTATCTGTTTGTTATCGATTCATATGATGCGCGTGTGACACAATTTTTATTCGTTTGGGCTTCAAGGTGACTTTAAATTCTTGGTATTTGACTGCATAATGCAATTTTGATTGCAGGTAACTACTATATTACTTGGATTACTTTGTGCAATTTATTTCCTCATTACTGCTCTCAAAACCGTGAAGGAAAACATCGTGAGCAAACCAGCATGTATTTAGAACCAAAAAATTCGAAGACATGTGACATCTACCAACCCGCACTGGACCCGCGTGGTGGATGATAGCCCATCCCTCTCCTAGAGAGGAGGCCTGAGTCCCTGCAGTGGGAACATTATAGGCTGATGATAATGATGATACGACCTTCGGGTTAAGCGCTGACTAGGCTTGTTGCTGAGGTGGACTACCCATTACATACCGTGGTTCCTTCCGATCCGACCTCGAAAAGCACGTTAAGCTGTTGATCCCGGCTGCCAAATACGGATCTTAGACAATGATCGTTACAAGTAGTCAGTAACCTGAAAGTCTTCTTTCATTTTTTTTTTTTTAAACTTTGCCCCACACTAGGAATTTCTCCTGTATCGTGGGTGCGTTTACAAACATTTAAACTCACACACACAAATACCCAGACCCGAAACAACTATCTGCAGGCCTTACAAATATTTTGTTCCGTGCGGGAATCGAACCCGCGACACGCAGCGCAGCAATCCAATCGCTCAGCCACTGCGCCAACCGTGCCGTCGTATATTATTTATCGTGTAACTAAAACTATACAACGTCTGAAATACTTTCAAAGCTGCAAAAACTTAGAGGTTGACTTACCGACTACATAACATAACATCACGCCTGTAATCCAAGAAGGGTAAGGCAGCGGTGTACCCAGGGCTGGGCAAAATACATGCTTTGCTTTAATTGAAATACAAATTACAAAATACAGTATCGCAAGTAATTAAAATACAAAATACAAATTACATTTAAGTAAGGTATTTGAAATATAAAATACAAAATACAGTATTTTAGCAATTTTTAATTGAAATACAAAATACAAATTACATAATTACTTACAAAAACTTTAAAAAAAATAACCGCCTTCAAAAACCATCAGAAAAAAGTGTAAAGTAACTTTCTTTCGGAAGTCGGTGGCAAAAATGAATTAAAAACAAAATAACCAACTTAAAGTTTTTATTTTAACCTTTTTGTTCAAGAATTTAACCCAAACTCTTGTCAACAACCTAATTTTCTTACACGTGCAAAACTAAACCGATATGACTTGCCATCTTAGCTTGACATATCAACATACATTTTTTTGCGTTCTGTTGGCCAATTTTGACGTACACGTACGTTCAGTATATAGGTGCAGTGTTGCTAGCTCTAATAGCTGCTTTACTATCATTGCACTCTCGCCTCGCACTCACACTCACGATCGCTAAATGAAGTTATAAATGTATTTTTGTTAAAATGTATTTTGAAGCCTCAAGTATTTGAAATACTAATTACAAAATACTTCGTCATCAGGTATTTGAAATACGAATTACGAATTACATTTTAAGGAAGTAATTGAAATACAAATACAAAATACGTATTTGTATTTCAATTACGTATTTTAATTACAAGTAATTCAAATACTGCCCAGCCCTGGGTGTACCTACCTAATAGTACATCCACATTTCGCCAATTATGATTAAGTCCCATGTAATAGGGGGCAAGCCTTTTGACATCAACCGGGCACAGATCCAGACTCCGTGGTTGAGTACTGAGAAATACTAATAACACTATGCCCGACCCGGGAATCGAACCCTTGACCTCATGCACACCAGTCGTGCTTGCTAGACCAAGGAGGGAGACTCATCATCATCATCATTTCAGCTGAAAGACGTCCACTGCTGGACATAGGCCTCCCCTAAGTGTCATCACATTGACCGGTCCCGTGCGTCTCGCGTCCAGTGGATCCCCGCAACCTTCACCAGGTCGTCGGTCCACCTAGTGAAAACCAGAACAATTTATACAAGATGCACAATCCTCCTCAATGCTGCAAGATTCAGCTGAGTGATTTTGTCCGCATTTAAAACATCTTGGCTCTGTAGCCCTACATTGTAATTTCGGCCTTGCAACGCAACGTCTTCCTGTTCGCGGTCGCCACTCCAGAACTTTCCGGCCCGGAGGGAGACTCAGTTCATAGCAACTCATAACGTTGCTTCTGCTGGTACTCCAGGTCTCCTCTCTAAAGGGTGTAAAAGTACCCTTAACGCAAACAAAGGGCACTTGTTGTCTCCACCACTGCGATCACTTTTTTGTTCTAGACCATACCTGGGAACCCCCTGGTTTCGGAGATATTGGGGGTCAAAGTTCCAAATTTTTAACAGCTGTTTTTGTAAATACTAGTTTTTCAGGTTATAACAGACGTCAGATGTCAGACTGTAGCTCTGAATGGATACTGCTCTAAGTCTATGAACGTCCCATCGGGGGTCCCCCAAGGATCCTTGTTGGGGCCGCTGTTGTTTAATATATTTATCAACGACATCTCTTCTTCATTCCGGTATTCAAAATTGTTACTGTACGCTGACGACATGAAGATTATGAGACAAATAAATACAGTGGAGGATGCTCATCTATTACAGGCGGACCTTAATAGTTTTCAAGGCTATTGTCTTATTAATAAATTGGACTTGAATGTCTCCAAGTGTTATGTTTGCTCCTTTACACGGAAACCTATCCAGATCGTCCATAACTACACGCTTTTTGATACTGCACTAAATAGGGTCAACACTATCAGGGATTTGGGAGTTACTTTTGACGCTAAGCTTCTCTTTGATGCGCACATAGACAATATAGTCAAGAAAGCATCAAAAGCACTTGGTTTCATTCTCCGGGTGTCCTCGGAGTTCAAAAATATAAAGACCATTAAAATATTATACTGTTCCTTTGTCCGTAGTCATTTGGAGTATGCCTCTCAGGTCTGGAACCCCAATTATAATGTTTACATAAATCGTATTGAGAGCATACAGAAAAGGTTTTTAAGGCATATTCAGTATCGGTCTAAAACGTTTTCAACGAATTATACCTACCGTTGCAAAAAATTTCATATCCTTCCACTTTATGAAAGGCGAAAAATATCAGATCTTGTGTTATTGTTCAAGATCGCCAACGGAACAACTGGTGTTACAGAGTTGCTGCACAAAATCGGTTTGCGAGTCCCATCTGTGTTCCTGCGTAGACCTCAGTTATTGCACACCTCAGTGGTAGCCACTACGTACAGAAGTAACTCGTACATGGTGAGAGCGAGTCGTATGTATAACGCAACCTGCCGGGAAGCTGAGATCGACATTTTCAATACCAGTTTAGTTAAATTGAAGAAAACTTTATCTAATAGCTTCTTCGAGCGTATTTAGTATTTTTTCTGTTAAGTGTTTGTTTCTTTTTTGGTTTTATTATAGACACACATACATGTGGAAACTTGTAATTGGCCATATTTTGTTTAAATTATTACTCACTGTCTGTTTAGCTGTAAGTTTTCCTAAAAGTGTAATAAATAAATAAATAAATAAAAACTTTACTTAAATTAGCTCCATGACCCATTTACTATTCAAAGCATCCACTAGCACAATGTTTTAAAGAGTGCAACATTGAGTTTTACCGTAAAATGTTATTTTTGACCCCAAAAAAAAAAGGAATTTCCAAGCAAATTTTTGTAGGGGTACTTAGTTTAATGTACAGAATGCTTGGTTGGCGGCTGTGTGATGGGTTACTTTACACCCTGTATACATGTGAGGGAATGGGCTGGATTCCACCACTCCTGCCCAGTGCGGGTTGGAAAATGTCACATAATGTCTTCGAATATTTTGGTTCTAAGACATTCCGGTTTCCTCACGATGTTTCCCTTCAGCAGCGGTGATGAAACAAATTCCACAAAGTAATGCGCTTGGCTGAGTTCGAACACTTCGAACCGAAGACTTACTGCTCCTAGGGGTTGTCCCCACTGGGCCACCGGTGCTCACATAGTTCACAAGTAACTGCAAATATTCTGTTTCAGTACTCTGCGCTAGTGCTATTGCTTCTACTACTGGAATGCGCGCTACTCTACTACTTCTCAAGCAATCTGGTTGAGGTAAACACGTCTTTTTTTATTTAGGAGGGTGGGAAATTATCAAATAACTTTCCCCGCTCTGGGCGTAGCGGAAGGGAGTGTCAGGCTTCTATTGTCTAAAAAACCATCCATGTTCTTTCTTAGCCCTTTGTGTTCGGGGCCGCAGTTAACTTACATACCTAACCTAACTTACTCACCTAACCTAAATTACTCACCTAACCTAACTTACTCACCTAACCTAACTTACTCACCTAACCTAACTTACCTACCTAACCTAACTTACTCACCTAACCTAACTTACTCACCTAACCTAACTTACTCACCTAACCTAACTTACTCACCTACCCTAACTTACTCACCTAACCAAATTCACCTATAACCTAACTTACCTACCTAACTTACTCACCTAACCTAACTTACTCACCGAACCTAACTTACTCACCTACCTAACCTAACTTACTCACCGAACCTAACTTACTCACCTACCTAACCTAACTTACACTAACCTGACTTACTCATCTAACTTAAATTAGAGTAATAAATTCTTTGATTATTTACCTTTTTACCCGACTACGGCAAAGCCAAAAGGAAGGGTAATGTAATGATTTTGGCAGTCTATGTATGTATGTATGTATGTATGGACGTAAGTTCCACCGTAGCACCTAAACCACTGAACGGATTTTAATAAATGAGATGTCAATAGATTCGTAAGAATAGCCCGGGTGACATAGGCTATATAAATTAAAAAAAAATATTTTTATGACGGAATTTAAATGTCAAAAACTTACCTCAAAAAATATTAAATTGAGATAACATATTCAGGTTTGGTATCAAATGAAAGGTCTTGGCGAGCACATTACAAATATGTATCTCATATTATAGTTTTAGTTAATATATACGTTTAGATTGCGGTCAAACAGTTCTCGCGGTCTAGTCTGTGTTATGTACTCGTATTATGATAAACCAATAATTTATTCGTAGTCGGGTTTTAGATTTTAAACTTGTTTCTATCCAGTGGTGTAATTAAAATTTGGATTGGGTTGATAGATATGTAGCTGCAACATTAAACTGTATCCCCTCATTTTGTTACAGAAAGGTCTACAAGACGATGGGCAGTGGACACACGCCATGAGACTGGCTTTTCAATGCTGTGAACATAAGTAAGTGTTTATCCTCCCGTTCCGTCAACTCCTTACGGGCAAAGGATAGATATGTCCTCGAAACTTGTTAGCTAACTACAGGGTGTAAACAAACCCGTCACTAAGCTGTCAACCAAGCATTATGTACCTACATCAAAAGTATCCCATCACAAAAAATTATTGCTGGGAAACGACATTTTTGGGGTGTTTCACATTTTACGGTAAAACTCAATGTACCACTATGTTGGTCCGTAGATGGTTGACCACTCATTACATACCGACTTACCGAGTACCCTCCGGCGCTCGGAAAGCCCGATAAGCTGTTGGTCCCGGCTGTCATATTTTGTAGATCTTTGACAGCCATTAGGTAATATTAGAAGTCGAAAGTCCAACAACCTGTCTTACCAAGAAGTATGCACGCAGAAGTACACAATATTAAACATTATGCTATATAGTTTTAATATCAAATTCTGTAAACCTACATTCACGCAAATAAATGGATTTGATTTGAACTGAATTTTGGAGATCGTCGCGTCTAAAATGGCCACGTCAGCAGATCATAAATATGAATTGCGTTAAAAAGCATAAAATGGACCTTTCATTTAGTAACTGCATCTGTGACCACTTTACGAATTTTATGATCTATTTTCCTAATGGTCACCTGGACGCAGAACAGTTACTGTTATGAAAGGTCCATTTTACCCTCTGATATAGCAGTCACTTCATGTAAAATACTAATATTCAGCTGCTTAATGTTACTTATGTTTGCCACAGCACCTCAATACCAGAAACGAGGAAGCCTCCGTGGTCCTGCTGCGGTGCTGACGCTTACCCTGACAACTGTACATCATCACAGGTGTTTAAGAAGGTAAGATTCGTAAATGCAATCGCATTTAATGTACAACGTATATGACATAGCTACTGAAAGTAGATGTCCTACTTCTTAGGCACCTAGCACACGGCGTATTTTAAACGCGCCGCGACGCGCAGACACGAGACGCTTTCAATCGAGATTTGAACGCAACCTTGTAACCTAAGCACAAGGCGTTTCATTGCGTTTTATTATCGCGCCTTGTCAGCGATCCCAAGTCGATCCTTTGTACATGCTTCAAGCGAGTTTTGAACGCTCGTTCTATCGCATTTCAACGCGCGTTTGAATCTACAAAAAACGCTAAAATTGGCATCTACCATGGAGCACAATAACCAGTGGAGAGCGCGTGCGGGGGCTACCGCGGGCGCTAAACATACGCTATATCAAGCGCACGCGGCGAAATTTTGCTCAGTCGCAAAAATTGTAGGCTAACGCACGAACGTCACGCGCTCCCGTTTTGAAAGCAGCAGTTATGGGCGTTTTATATTATTGTACCAAAATAAGTTAAATACAAATATCTTTAAAACGGAGCGTCCTAGGCAAAAAATGACCGAAATTTTAACCCCCCTTTGCTGCCCCCGTGATATCATGATCCTAACACACAAAATTAATTTGAACTAATTTGAGGTCCTTTTACTTTTTTTTCACCAATTTGACGTAGAATCGACTAACCATTTAATTGATTTAGCTTCATGTGTAGCAAAAAAAATATATTGATACTCGACTGACATTTATTACGAAAAATAATACAAATCCAAAGGATTATATAAGAAAAACATATTCAAAACTAATCCATTTTAAAAACCAATAAATATATTATATATTTTTAAATACAGTCCTCTAAGTTTAATAATTACCTGTTTTATTTCAAAATCGAACCCGTAATCTCTGTATTGAAAACAAATCGTTATAATACTAATAAGTCAAACAACTATCGATATCGATACTTTTTCAATTACTTTTATGGAATCCCTAGAGAATGAGTTGTCATTTGGTTGTCAGTTCGTCAACCAATCACAGAGTCCGAAACGTACCTCTCCCCCCGCAGTATATTAGTGACTTTGATTTAGAACAAAAACGTGCCCATACTTTCTCCACTGGTTATTTTGCTCCATGGCATCTACGGCTACGGTGCAGACAACGTGCGTTCCTGAAAAGCGCGTCGTATGCGCATTTAAAATACGCCGTGTGCTGAGAGCCTTAGGTCGCTAGAAGTGAACGTATTCAATTCTCTACAGGGTGTAAGGGACAGCCCTCCGCAAACTGCATGCACAGTTCCCTGTGATTTTGAATCATATTGTGGACTAGAAATATTTCTCCGGATATTTTTCAAAAATTATCGTTACTGTTCCTTTATTTCAATATAAAGAACTTATTTAACTAGTGCCGTTATAAGGCCTCCCACTAGGTGGACCGATGACCTGGTGAAGGTTGCGGGGATCCGCCTGATGCGAGACGCACGGGACCGGTCAATGTGGCGACACTTGGGTTAGGGGAAGCCTATGTCCAGCAGTGGACGTCTTTCGGCTGAAATGATGAATGATCATGATGAACTAGTGCTAGTAACATTTATTTTCTCTTTTCCAGGACTGCCACGCGTCCATAGTGAGCTGGTTGGATCGCTACCAGTTGCCAATATACACATCTTTAGCAGTGCTCCATGTCGTGTTGTCGTCCTGCTCTTTCGTACGACGGTCGTGTCATGCGTCTCGCTCTTACAGCTAGCGTTCGCTGAGGCGCGTGAGCGGTAAGTTCATAAATGATAGTAGGCATTTTCGTTCCATTTTGGGCTAAAAGAGATTTTTCCACATCTTTCTCTTTAAAATGAGATATACCTCCAGGAATTTCTCTAATCCTTACTTCCTTACTATATATACGTATATAATATTAAAATGCAAAAGTAACTCTTTCTGTCTGTCGCACTTTCACGCTAAAATTACTGAACCGATTTAAACGAAATTTGGTACACAGATAGAGCCTGAGAGAGGACAAAGGCTACTTTTTAACGCGAAAAAGGTTTGTAAGGGTTTGAAAGGGGGCGATGAAAATATTACTTTTGGTCGCGATAACCGACATCTACGCAGACGAAGCCGCAGGCATCAGCCAATAGGTAATATCCTAACAAATGCCTTTGATTCTTTCAGCAACACCACGCCCCCCACGGCCACCACCACCAGATCCACCAGAGGCCCCCGAGCCTCCAAGAGTGCGAGCTGGATGGAGCAGCCGCGTCACGCCGACAGTAGAGCCATCTAGCGAAGACGTCATCATGCTGGTTGTGGGGAGGGCTCGGATTGGATGGGTTGATAAGTGAACTTTATAGTTGATCAGGGGGTTTTAAAATGGCAATTTTAGCTGATCCTAATGTTAATAGCGTTAAAAGCGTAATTAATGGACCTTTCATAATATAATAGTAAGTGCGTCTGTGACCATTTTACTGATTTTAACGCAATTCGTATTATTTTCCTAAATGATCACAGGCGCATTTTAGACGCCCTGGGTAGGACACTAATTGTGACTAGTCGAGAGACCGAAGTGAATGGACTGGGCTGGGTAGGCAAGTGACATTTTTGACTGGATTGGGTAGAGTGGGCGAAACACGTGTTGGATGAATATAGCGGTTGGAATTGGGTAGAAATAAGAAACGAAATTCAAACTCAAAGTATTTATTTGCTAAAAATAAGTGTAAATATAAAGTTAAGTGCTTTGCAGTCAACGGCGTATAAATATTAAAACTGGACTGTGTAGAGAAGCTACACGTGAAGTGTTGTGCCCGTCTATTTTTTTTTGGATAGAATAGAATGCATTTTTATTTGTCAGAATATTGTACAAAGCTGGAAGGTGTTTTATATATGTAGATCAGAATATTCTGCTGTTTCTGGCGTACAAACATGTATAGTTTTGGATTATCATTATTACATTAAAATTAAGTTATCAATTAATAGAAATTACAAATAATATAAATGAATTGAAGTTATCACATTACTCCTCCCGCTCTGGACAGAGGAGGGAGTGTCAGACTTCTACTGAATAAAAATCACCCATGTTCCTTCTTAGCCCTTTGTGTCGAGGCCGCGGTTAATATCACTTTCGAACAACCCGCAGCCCCAACGGTTTTAAATACGGAAATGTATGTACATTTTGTACCTAGTTTATAATGTCTCGGTGGTCTAATGGTTGCAATAGGGGATCGGACTGGGTCAAAATAATAAGATTCTGTTTAGTCCGTAAGTTAGATTAACGAAAAATATTGAATACGTGTTTTTTGTTTTATCAAATCAATAAAAAATGACGAAGATAAAACGCGTCAAAGATCTTGGAGTGGGGCTTGAAACGTCACTTGTGTCGTCAAAATGTACTATCATATGACGTCACACGAGTTTTCGTAGCACTGTATCGTCTTCATTTTAAGTTTACGTGAAAAAAGAAAAAATACGTGTCCAATAATTTTTGGAAATCTATCTGACGGACTAATTAGTTTTTTTTTGTCCGATCCCCTATTGCGACAGATGAAGTGGGCTCGATACTTGGTTCGGGCATATAAGGTCCCATTAAAATAGGTGGACAAATAACACAGCGTTCAGTACGTCTAACCAAGATATCTAAACAAAAAAAATATTAAAGAAAGTGATTTATTTTTACTTAAAATAATAAATTGCCGGCACTCTAGAACAAACTCATCCTTTACGAGAGGTACTTAAATGCGTTTTTTTATAAAAATTTTTTACCATCGTCCTTATTTTGGTGGTCTGAATGATTTCGGAAATTTTGTCCACCTATTTTAATGGGACCTTATATAGTTATTGGGATTTTTCATCGCAATTATTCCAGTAATAGTCACGGAGTTTTTATTTGTGCCCAGTTGATGACAATAGGCTCGGCCACCTATTTCGTGGGACTTTTATAATGATAACTGCGAAATGTGGGTGTATTGCTAGGTACACCTTTGCTATCCCTT
Source organism: Diarsia dahlii (assembly GCA_949775195.1). Taxonomy (NCBI): domain Eukaryota; kingdom Metazoa; phylum Arthropoda; class Insecta; order Lepidoptera; family Noctuidae; genus Diarsia; species Diarsia dahlii. The sequence continues at coordinate 10,933,843 of OX459217.1, read as the reverse complement.
CGGGGATGGCAGGCGTGAAGTATTAAAAATATAACTTACAAGTTTAGTAAGTAGAGACTTTTGTAAATACACTAATTAATGTAAATAGATAAGTTTTAATAATATTATCACTTAGGTAGTAAGGATCTCATATTAAAAGGCATAATTAAGTATTAATAAAATATTTTTAATGCAACTGTATGTACGTTGCTCAAAATACAGATTGGCTCAATGTATAAAAATCGTAGACACCACTTTCGTAGCAAAGTGCTTCGCCGTAGCATGAAGCGTAGGAAAGTGCTACGCCGTAGCATGAAGCGTAGGAAAGTGCTACGCCGTAGCATGAAGCGTAGGAAAGTGCTACGCCGTAGCATGATGCGTAGCGAAGCAGAACTTGCGGAAACGTTTTTGTAAATTAGTTTTAATTATTGTGAGAAAAGAAAGAAATTTTGTATTGCTTGCTCAGTAGTTTCCATATTTGTAATAATGAACAATAAAAAGTTTTTACTTTCGATCTGAAGTTTTTATTTTGAAATATTTATTATTCTAGAAAATTAGTTTCCAATATCCATTTAACAACAATTGTTACTTTTTTTAAAATACAAGGTGTAAATGGATCTTTTTGGAAGTCGTCAACAAGCATTATGTATACAAAACCAAGTAGGCAAAATTTATGATAGATGCAATAAACAGTAGAGGTCGTGGAGGTATATATTTAAGTCATATAATATAAAAAAATCGCGATGTCGGTTAGAACAAGTACCTTTCAGCATCGTCTGGGGGCTTTTTACGCCCACTAGGAAACAGGACATCAGGAACTAGGACATAACAAACTCAAATACTATTTCAGCTTTCCCAACTGCATTTAAAAAGTAATCATAACTCCGCCAAAGACACGGTTATAAAAGTTTTACTTTCGTCAAAACTTTTACTAGTATTTCCCACCCCCGTGCCCTGGTTCCCACGACTAGCTGCATTACTTGCCCTATAGAACACGCGAACGTGCCAACTAATAATTAGGTCACATTGAAATCGATAGCTTTAATAATACTCGCTTTTACTCGCGACTTGGTCCGAATAAAGTTACCTGTTTTAAATAAAATATCCCACGACCGCTTCGTTCTCCGGTCACAAGAAGTTCTGGGTTCTACTCTCGGGTCTTGCAAAAATAGCAGCCGCAGAGTTTGGATTTATGGCCGGTGTATTACGTATTAACCATATTATGTATGGGCCAAAGTGGCTTGAAAATATTATTAAATATGGCTTTTATTTGGCAAATTATGCAACAAGTGCACTCATCAAAAACTACAGTAAAAAAAATCTTTACATTTCTGTTTAGATTTGTTTTTTTACTATATTATAAAAAAAGAAAATATTAACCCTTAATTACTCGCGTGGGGTACATTTAACCCCACGGTGTATTTGAAGAGTCGTATCTCCGCCAGTTTTAAAGCTACCTCCATGCCGTTCTTAGTAGCTGGCTAAATACCTCCCCCCGCCGCGAATAAGTCGCGAGCGCCGCTCTGTGTCGTGTGGTTGAGTCAGGAGATCACGTTTGGGGTATATATTGCCCCACGCGAGTATTCGTGCAACTTTTTTTGGACGAGTTTCTCAGGTTCAGGATCCTAGCCCCACTTCCAGAGGTGGTCCATCGACAACTTATAGAAGGTGCCATATCTGTCCAAGGTCGAAGGATGAAAAAATAAGATTTATGTGTACCAAATGCCACCAGCAAGTTATGTGATAAATGTATTGATTAAAAAGTTCCTAAATTTAAAGTTTCATATCTTTAAAAGTTTATAACAATGTTCATTAAGGATACTATTACAATCTAGAAGAATGTTGTCTTTTTCTAATTTTATTAATACAAATAAAAGTATGTCATTAAAAATATGTTTTATTGTACCTTTAAAATTGGGGTTAATATATTCCCCACGCGAGCGTAAGTGTAACTATATGGACGCGAGTAATTAAGGGTTAAGTGTCTCACGCCAAATTGGCCCATTTCTGCAAACTGCCGAGCAGCTAGTACCCGAAGCTGGTCTTCAACTAGGTTTCAGCTTTTAGATTAACAATACTTGGTCCCCACGACTTGCTGCATTACCTGCCCCACAGAACACGCAAACGTGCCAACTAATAATTAGGTCATAGTGAAATCGATAGCTCTTTGTTAACAATACAACTGGGTTGCAATACAATATTAAAGCAGGCAATTTTTCATAGATTACATTTTTAATTACCAACAGAACAGAACCAATTCATCTAATTCTACAGAGTTGTTCATTTTGGTTTAATTTCTATGATAAAGCAATTTGTGTGATATGACTGACCTTTTTACATCTTCTGCATTCTATCTATTTAAAATGTAATTTGACCAATGGTCCAGCCCAAGAGCCAGTGGCTCTTTCTTTGGCCAAAGAATTAGCATCGCCAAATAACGTTGCAATGCTGCCAGTCTTTTGGGCACGTTTCCGGATGACAGCGAAGTCGAGGAGTACTTAGACACTTAAGTATCCTGTAGTTTATTTAGTTGGTTAATTTTAAATAAATAAGTCCTTTTATGTTAAAATTTAGTTTTAATTATTATAGTAGCTTTAAAATGTAGTCAATTAAAATACTCAATATTTAAAATGTTTAATATCATCGGTAGCAATACATCATATAAATTGAAATTAGCGTCTCTGACTTGGAGATCACACAGGCAGGTCATGTAAAATAAGCTACAGCCGGTAAAATAGGAAGCTGACCCCAACATAGAACTTGATAAAGATTAGGCAGATGATGACAAATATGTAAAATAAATAAATTCAAAGCACAGTATTATAATAAGATTCAATCAATGAAGCGTGTTTTGTTTTCAGTAATAATATCCTGGCATAGTATCGTATTTCTTCTGCCCATCAAGTATGGCTGTCAAATGTTTGATTCGCAGCGTTTCGTGCGACGGAGCTACGTCTTTAACCTGAAGAACAGAAACGTGAAAAGTTTTAATCGCATTGAGCTATGTGTTATGGCTACAAACTACCAACTACCCCACTTATATTGATGCTTCATCATTTCAGCCTGGAATCACCCACTGTTGGGTATAGGCTTCCCCTTTCTTTTGCGACTCTTCTCTGTTTTCCGCGTCTTTCATCCATTCATTTCCCGAGCTCCTGACGGTATCATCCAACCAACGCGCTGCAGGGCGGCCCTGGTTTGTCAAATCAAATCAAATCAAATCAAATCAATTTATTTCTTTGCAAACATGGGTAATGTACATAGATGTTATTTTTTATAATAAAGTTCTCCATATTTTACCTTCACATAGGCATGCAAATATTAGGTTTACAAGTTATATAATATTGGAAATAAGTGGCATGGTAATGGAATTCATACAATAAAAATATAAAAATGTCAATTTGGCCAAAGTAAAACAGAATTAAAATATTATCAATAATGTCACGGAAACGGATATAAAATATGCCAATGAAACAATAAGTAATTCAATGAGTCAGTAGTCAGTTAAATACAAAAAAAAATAAAAAACAATAATTAGACAATGTCAATCTGGTCAAAGTAATAAAAATTTAAAATATTTCATGTCAAATGGAATAAAATGTGCCAACTAGAATAACAATAATTATGTCAATTAGAGTAACTACTGAAGATTTATAAATCAGTCAACAACAATGGCGTAACAGTAAGTATAACAAACAGTCAGTCAACATCAAACCACATCAGTAAAATCTTTTTCAGCTAGAAATTCTGAGACACTATAATAAGTTTTTTGCAAAAGAAAATTATTAAGATGCCGCTTGAATGCCTTACTGTCCAGCTCCTTCCAAGATTTTGGTATTTTATTAAATATAGTCGGCGCCATACAGACGATACTTTTGCGCATGAGTGCCGTTTTTGCAGGATAAACTCTCAGAATTGTCATATCCCGTCTGTTACGCGGTACCACGTCCTGTAGACGCGGAAACAAATTTGGGTTTGTTTTAACAAACATTGCGACTTCGAGTATATACAAACAAGGGAGAGTCAATAGATTGTACCTTTTAAAATATGGCTTACATGTATCGATCGGTTTTAGCCCAAACATAGATCTAATGCATCTCTTTTGGGCCTTAAACGCCGTGTTAGCGTCGGTGGAATTTCCCCAAAATATGATGCCGTATCTTAGGTGTGACGCAGCTAAGCCATGGTAGGCCACAATCAGGGTGTCTACATTCACAACTGCAGCTAGAGAGTGCAATGCAAATGCAGAACTACAAATTTTTTTTGTAAGGAACTCGATTTGAGATTTCCAGTCTAACCTTTTATCAATTAATAGTCCAAGGAATTTAGTGGTATTTACAATTTCAACAATTTTATTATCAATATTTATGTCCATATTTTCTATAGTCGTTGGTTAAAGTGTATAATTTTAGTTTTATCTAAGTTAATCTTTAAATTATTATTGTTTAACCATTCTATAATAGATGTCAAGGTTTTGTGGATGTCAAGTTTATATTGGATCATGTCATTGCTATTATTAGAAATTGTAACCGTGCTGTCATCTGCAAATAAAGTCATAGGGTGTGGAATTGATTTTGGCAAGTCATTAATATACAGTGTAAAAAGTGGAGGTCCCAATACACTGCCTTGAGGAACACCAAAAGTAGTTTGACGTTCACCTGATAGGTATGTCTTTTCTTTTTTAGTGATTATATTAATTCTAGTGATTTCTGTCATTTGCTTTCTATTGTCTAAATAGGTTTTTATTAAACTATGAACATTCCCTCTTATACCATATGCTTCTAATTTATTCATTAAAATGTCATGATTTACGTAGTCAAATGCTTGCGTCATATCGCAGAAGATAGCACATACCTGTGACGTTTTGTCCATTTTTGTCAACACAGTGTATAAAAAGTCGTAAATTGCCATATTTATAGTTTTATTTTCGCGAAATCCCTTCTGCTCATTACATAATATATTATTTTTTTCCATATACCCGTTTAATTCCTTTTGAATGAATTTCTCAAATATTTTCGAGAAAATAGGAATCAGAGAAATAGGTCTGTAGAATTCCATGATCTCTCTATTCTCTTTCTTAAATAAAGGTTTAACAATCGCTATTTTTAGTGCATCAGGAAACGTGCCAGCTACAATACTTAGATTTATAATATGAGACAAATGGTCGCATATTTCAGCTGCCACAGCTTTTACTACTTTGGTTGATATGCCATCGTAGCCCACGCTATTTGTACTTTTTAAAGCCATTATAATTGTGTGTACCTGTTGTGGTGTGCAAGGTGCCATAAACATCGAGTTTTTGTTGGTTATGATGGACCGCGTAGTATTATAACTGGACTGGATGGGTTGTATTTTATTAATAAAATAGTCATTAAAATGATTAGCAATTTGTTCCGCATCCGTAATTTTGTCGTTATTGATTTTAATTTTCGAAATATAATTTTTAGGTACCCTAAATTTACATTTATTTATTATTTGCCAGGCGGTTTTCCCTTTATTATGTGATGTTTGGATTTTGTAGTTATTTTGTGAACGCTGTGTCAAGGTCATGATTTTTCTATGAAGTTTAGAGTAATCTTTAAAGCGTTTTCTATTTAATTCGTTTGGCTTTAATCTGTAGGCCCATAAAAGTTGCCGTTTTCTCTTACTACAGGATTTAATGCCTTTAGATATCCACCTTGGCTTTGTTATTACATTCATTGTAACCCTAGTCTGAGGAAAACATAGGTTGTAGAAGCAAGAGAATGTATCATGAAATTTGTTGTACGCAATGTTCGGGTCACCTGTTTCATATATTTCGGAGAAATGCATTTTGCTTATACAGTAGTTAAATTTTGATATATTTTCTTTGCTGAAATCGCGTCTTAAAACACTGTATTTGTCGATCGTGCATATTTTATTTACCGGGCATTTTAAAATCTGGGCTGTGTGGTCAGAGAGGGCAAAATCTAAGACTTCTGATTTACACCGTTTGTTATAATTATGCGCAAAATTATCGATACATGTTTGACTTTCCGTTCGAGTAGGCTGATTTATTGCCAGTTTTAAATTAAAGCTAAGTAGAAGGCATTCAAACTCCATCGCCTGATAATTCCTTTTTAATATGTCTATGTTGAAATCACCGGCTATTACAACATTTTTATAGGCACTCTTTGATAATTCATGTAAGGTTATTTCGAATTGGTTAAAGAAACTGTTAAGATTGTTTACATTAGGAATTCTGTATATACATACAAAGGCAGTCTTGTACTTTGTGAGCTCAATGGCACAGCACTCAAAAGTCCCTGTTATTGACATTTTTGAGATTTTTAATAACTCTTTCCATTCGTGCCCATTTCTAACTAGTATACAAGTCCCACCTCTCTTAACTTCTTTTCTACTGTAGTGAGCGGCTAAACAGTAGTTTGGTATGCTCAACTGGTTCTCGTAACCTTCCATCATAAAATGTTCTGTAACGCATATCACATCCATTTCTATATTTTTCTCTGCTAGTTCAGTTAGACAGACTGTGAGCGCATCGGCCTTGTTCAATAAACCTGCTATGTTCTGGTGCATTACATGGAGCTGTTTAGTGACGAAAAAGTTCACCATGTGACCGATTATCCATAGTATTGTTCATGTTTGTTAATATCATATGGTTATTATATTTTATGTCATCTATTAAATTAATGATGTCCTTAAAAACTATTTTTATCACCGTATTATTTATTGCACCAGTCCGCCTGTTATATTCATTAAAGTCGTAGGTACGATTCTTATTACTGTCTATAAGATATGCGTACTCGTGTGTTTGTATGTCCAAAAAAAGTAAGTTATTAAATGTCTCCACTCTTGAATTATATAAATTAGTGTAGTTCTCACATTTGTATGTTGGAGCGCATAAGATAAAGTTAGTATGGTTGATTTCCTGTAGTACTTGTCTGATGTGCATAATAATGTCAAAGTAGCTCATTGTTGTTCTGAAGTCTTCTTCACCCAACATGATTATACAATAGTCCTCTAACGTAAAGTCTGATACTTTGTCCTTCAGTCCTTTTAGCAATAAGCTTACATTCCCATGAGGTGTTATGTGGTGACAGATTTCGGAATAATTAAGTGAATCCTCTGCAATGCTCAGAATTTGATTCTTATTATCTGTGCTCAAAATACACACCTTGCATCTTGTCTTATTAATAGCGTTATGGCTTGTGTATATGTTATTTTTAATTGTAGGGCAGTGTTCGTTTACTACTGTAGACTCGTGACTTTTTTCGTTTTTCGGTGTTTCGAGTTGGACTTGTTTATTAATAGGTAATCGTTTATTTTTCTGTTTTTTGGCACTCGATGGCCTTAATTTCGCTGGACTATTGGTCACTTTCATAAGTAAATCATTTTTTTTTATCAAATTGTCGTTTAACTTTTTAAGTTCATTGTTTTCTAATGATAAACTTTCGATTTCTGCATGAGCACTTTGAAGTTCTATTGTAAGTTTTATCACTTGTTCTCGTACATTTTTTATTTCGTCATATTCATCGTCTGACATCTCAGGTACACTTGTGACTGTGTTATTCAAATTATGTGTCATATTATCACTATTGTTTAGGTTCGAGTCCGAGTTTGTTCTATTTCGGCGGAAAGTTATATTTTCTAAGAAATTCATTTTGTGTTGACGGTGCTTCTTTGCCTTTAAGTTTTGTTAATTAACAATATTTTTACTAATAACAATTAAACTCTTCACAAAAAGTACTGTTTGTAGCAGGATTTGAACTCGCAACCAACGTCTCGTCAGGCGAGCTTCAAGCCGTTCGGCTACCGTGTCAATTAACTATCTTTGTGAAAATATGGTTCATAACGACTCTGTCCATCAATAGCCTCGATCATGTCTTCATAGATGTCACTGTTCTCAATGGTAATGTCCAATCATGTTCTCCATTAAATCATAGATGTCGCTAGTCGTCACTTAAGTCGTTTGTTGTTGTCAAAGAAATTGTCGATCGTTTGAAGTTTAAAATTTGCATGTCATGAGTGATTGAAAAAAGTAAACAAAGATCTAATATTCACCCGTTGTTGATTTTATTAGTCCAACACGTGATGGGGATGGTCTTGTTAATGATCTGTAATACCACAACGCACCTGATCTTGTATGGATTGGTATTGTTTTGCACTTTGTAGTCACAATTCACTCCTCTTTACTATTTGTTTTTTCTTGAGTTTAACTTGTTATTATTTAACACCCACATGTGTACGCACTAATCACACTTATAGCAGAAGGCGTAGTAATATCTTGGCACGTAAATCTTCGTTTATCTAATTTTATTCTTTAAAATTTGTGGAGTAATGTGTACTTCAAGTGACAGCTGTCACACTCCGTTACGAGATTTGATGCTTAATAAAAACCAAAGCGCACCGTATTTTCAACGCTCCAGCCTTGAAGGTTGGATTTTTGGTTACAGTCAATGAAAGCATGAATGTACTGAAAAGTATTTGGTTTAAATTATTTAAGTAATCATACCCTGTAGTCCTGAAGCATATTATGAAGTATAACATTTTAGAGATGGATGGACTGTGTGAAAGATGATACGGTTCAGGCCCGATGACACCTAAGAACCCGATTCCTGCCGACTTTCTTTCGGTAACAAGGCACTCTACGTATTATCTAGTGTAGTCAAATAGTGTATTTATTTACAGTTATGCTATGGGTGATTTCTAAGCTGCACTGATCCTTTAATTTAAAAGTTTTAATTGATTTTTGTTATTTATCTCTTACCCTAATTACCACTGTAGTCTTGCTAATACTTTTCGGCTCTTCCGTCTTCTCTTTGACGATAGTCCCAAAGAGTCTGGCCATCAAGAAATACAGGATCTCTACGAAACTGATGAAACTTGCGCCGAGGAAGAGACCGGCTGCTCCACCAAATGATACTATGGGAATAATTATACTTTTTCATCATCATCATCATCAGCCATAAGACGTCCACTGCTGGACAAAGGCCTACCCCATAGAACGCCATACAGAAAGGCAGCCTGCCGTTTGCATCCACCGGTTGCGGGCGACTCTCACGATGTTGTCGGTCCACCTGGTGGGAGGTCTACCAACGCTGCGTCTTCCGGTTCTTGGTCGCCATTCGAGAACCTTCCTTACTTTTTACTACTTTTTAATCTTCCTTATACTTTTTAATAATGTAATGTTATGTATATCACTCATTCAGCGAATCGTTAAAAAAACATCTGAATCATATGTCAATACCGATGCAGTAATTTGTACCCTCTAAGAGTGTTTCTCTAAATATTGATGCTTATTTTTAAAATGGCGCCCAACTAATATTTCTATGTCCCATCTGGGCGCCAATAAGCCTAATGGCGCCCTACCCAACGGATATATCGTTTATATGGTTGACTCCATTTAGTAGTGTGGTTTTCGCTGGCTGCTCGCTGCGTGCCTTTGGTTCGATTTCCGCACCGAATAAATATTTTACATGCGAAATGCCTTTTGTTGGGTAAAGTATTTACAACATAATAAAAAAAAGCTTTTTGGCGCCCAATTGGGACTTGAATATTAATCATTCTTGAACGCTTTGTGATTGTGACTGGTTTGCGTCAGTCGTGTCAAGCAATGATTATGATCCGTTATCGTTCATTTCCTCGTTTGAATGTTGGCAAACCCAAAACATCATTAAATCATTTCCTTGACTCCGAAATCTCTTTAAAAACACAGTGGGATTCCTAAAAGTTTTCAATGGACAATTTGAAGGATGGCATTTCGTCTACTTACCAACTAGATCCTGAAAGTGGAACACTATCTCCCTCGTGTACCGAGTCCTCGGCGCTTGAACCGTAAACTTCACGGAGCCATGTAGGTTGAATGGGTGACGATCCCTGGATGAAGTTTATTTAAATATAAACTGGCTAACTTATAGTTTTTTTCCAATAAATAAAATTTAGGTACCTATCTGTTTGTAATGTCAAAATAACAGTTTTATATTGAATGTATATGGAATTGTATTACGGTGCTTAGAGGAAAAAAAAACGCTTTTTAGGGTTCCGTAGTCAACTAGGAACCCTTATAGTTTCGCCATGTCTGCCTGTCCGTCCGTCTGTCCGTCCTCGCTTAATCTTTGTGACCGTTAGCACTAGAAAGCCGAAATTTGGTACCAATATGGGTATCAATCACGCCGACAAAGTGGTATTTAATAAAAATTGGAAAAAAATGTTTTATTAGGGTAGCCCCCCTATATGTAAAGTGGAAAGTGTTTTTTTTCTTAATTCCAACCCTAACGTGTGATATATTGTTGGAAAGGTATTTAAAAATGAATAGGGGTTTACTAAAATCATTTTTTGATAATGTCAATAATTTCGGAAATAATCGCTCCAAAAGTAAAAAAACAATGTGTCCCCCCCCCTAACTCCCCCCTCTAACTTTTGAACCATAAGTTTAGAAAATATGAAACAAATCTGAAAAGTAGAACTTTATAAGGACTTTCTAGGAAAATCATTTTGAAAATGAAAAAAAAATATAAAAAATTAAAAAAAACATAATGGATACCCACTTTTAAACTCATAAGTGGGAACACTTATTGTGACGGACGGGAAACTACGGAACCCTATACTGAGCGTGGCCCGACACGCTCTTGGCCGGTTTTTTATTTGTCAGTCAGTCTATGTTCCGGCTAACCTCCGAAAGGGTTCAGTCGACGGATAACATTTTTAAAATTAAAATCCCTTGAAGTTGTTATCTTTCCGATTCAATGGGGTTTTTAATTACAATAATTACGGTTTCATAAATAAAGTTGAAAGTGATCAACCGTCAGTGAGCGTGGAGCAGTGAACCTCTCACACATGCTGTACACAAAGATATGTCTCCTCATCTAGCAAGAATAAAGACTCACCAGATCTGATCAGCAATGGATATCTCCTTGTAATTGCTGTCGATACACTGCGGTGCACAGGGGCACTTCTGTCCGTTGTTGTTGGATAACTTGTGTCTGTAGTTGGCCAGGCATGACATGCCTGCTGGAGTGCATTGCGGACCCTCTGAAAGAGGCTAAAATTTAGTTTGACGTAGGACGCATTTGGAGATAGTTTTAGAGGACATCGTGGCTAAATACTACAAACCGTTTGGATCAATTTTCAGGTCTACCTATAAATTGGTGATAAAAATATATTTAGTAGAATACATATTACATTATTTAAAAACTATAAAATAAACTAAACTAACAATAAACTATAAATAGAGTACAATCTACATGTCAGAGGCCCTTGAAGCGGTTTAGAAACTCGGACACAATGGTGTGTGGGGTTGTTAGACCTTACTGCCCACACGATAAAATGAAGACTAAAAATTAGATAGGTCTATACCGCTGAGTTTCCTTCATGCCTCGGAAAGCACATTTATAAGAGACTAGCTGAACCCGCGCATGCGTTGCAATGCGTTTTATCCTACCTACCTACCCCACCCCCCCCCCTACTACCCTACCTACTACCCTACCTACTACCCTACCTACTACCCTACCTACTACCCTACCTACTACCCTACCTACTACCCTACCTACTACCCTACCTACTACCCTACCTACTACCCTACCTACTACCCTACCTACTACCCTACCTACTACCCTACCTACTACCCTACCTACTACCCTACCTACTACCCTACCTACTACCCTACCTACTACCCTACCTACTACCCTACCTACTACCCTACCTACTACCCTACCTACTACCATACCTAAAAAAAAAGTATCCTATGTCCTTCTCGTGGTTCTTAGCTACCTCCCTACCAATTTTCAGCCAAATCGGTCAAGCCGTTTTCATGCTATGTCGTGACAACGGAAAACGGGTTTCATTTTTATTTATATATAGATAAGTGAGATATTTATATGTCGCAGGTTTTTCATAAAATTAGGTTTTTCATCAAAAACCGGAAGATGACACATTTTAAACTCAATTTCATCATAAACCTGTAACAATCCAGATTTTTGATCAAAAACCTGAACTAGTTTGGGTTTATGATCAATCTGATATGTCGCAGGTTTTTCATAAAATTAGGGTTTTGATCAAAAACCTAGGTTTTTCATTAAAAACCGGAAGATGACACCCCAGTATCCTACAAGGGCGGCATGGGCACCGGGCCGTAGGCCGACGAAGGAGGCCGGCGGAGGCCCGGCACTTTGGGGACAGAAGATATTAGTGTTATATAATATGCGAGCGAAGCGAGCGCGCGTCACGGAGTTCTACTGGGATTTGTTCAATTCACTAGATTTGTTTAGGGAAATTTATTTATTTATTTATTTATTAGGTATAAACAGGTACACCAACAGTACATACATTTCACACTGAATAATAAAAATATACCGGTTAGGGTTCTGATGTAAGTACCAATTACAGGTATACACAACATTCTCAGATACAATAAAGCTATCATCGTAAATTATACAAATGAAATTTAAACATAAAATTATACCGAAATATAAATGAAAAATATAAATGATAAAACCGTGTTGTTATTTTATCTTCCTCCGTGGTTTGATCAAATCCCTTAGGGAATTGACCAATTCCCTGTTTTCATCATATCACTGCGACATATAGACTGATATAAATTGTATTTTGTAGACCTTTGACTCACAGCTTAGTCTTACAATGGGATTGTATTGTATTACCCAGTATTATTACAAGACTTATGCAGTCACAAGAAAAACTAGTTATTTATTTGTCAACAGAATGTTAGAGCTAGGGTTAAAATCTTCTCTCATTTATCTCGTTGCATGATCCAAGACAGTTAAAAATTGTTTCTCTGAGACTTCGTCGAGCTTCATTGTCTCGGCGCTTTTCTGCAGGGCTATTGCGTATCTTTTAATGACAGTGGATAACCTATTGTGTCTATCAAATAACTGTCAAATGGTGAGTTTAAAAAAAAAAAAAATACCAAACCATTTAACCAATTTACAGTAAATCTATGGACACTTTAAGTTAGCCAGTCATTAAAAGATACGCAATAGCCCTGCTGGTGGTCGCAACTATTGATTCTAGCTTTCAAGAGTTACAGTGGTTTGGGAATAGTGTGGCGGGCTTGTCCCAATCAAAATGAAATATCCAGCACTATCTGGGATGTGGAAGTCAGATAAGCAGTCACTAAATGTAAAATACTAGTATTCAGCTGCATCCGGTTAGACTTTAACAACCCCAACATACTTGGCAAAAGGCTGGGCAGATGATGATGCCTACGAAAGAAGATTAAGTAGTTACCTTCATAGAAGTAGTAGAAAGGCACGCAGCCACATAACTCCTTAGCTAACTTACTACGACATGCCAAGCGACATGTGTTCGTGCTGTGTACCTGAATAAAAAACAGAAAAAAAATACAAACACACGAATAGAGAACCTCTTCCTTTTTGGAAGTCGGTAAAAAGTAACAATCATTCTTTATTTATCTGTAGATAGATCTTTTATATTTTTGCATATTTCTTAAAAAAAACGTAAATATATACCAGATTTGCGATCGTATGTTTTTCCATTCATGTAACCCTTTTCCACATTTTTTTTTTTTTTTTAAAACGTTGCCCCACACTAGGAATTTCTCCTGTTTCGTGGGTGCGTTCACAAACATTAAACTCACATGCACAAACACACCCAGACCCGAAACAACTATCTGTAGGCCATACAAATATTTGTTCCGTGTGGGGATCGAACCCGCGACACGCAGCGCAGCAGTCCAATCGCTCAGCCACTGCGCCAACCGCGCCGTCAAAACATTCTAGGCAGATTAGCCAAAACCAACAGACAAACGGACAAAAATGAAGTAAATGGGTTTTTTTTAAATTTCAAACAGACACTATTTGATTCATTCGCATAGATAGACAACCACAACATTCTTTTCATTTCTCATCAACTATCTACCTTTCTCCCACTCAAACCCGGTTCATCAGTGTACGAGCAGCCTCGCCTCGTCGGCGTGAGCTCCTTAACTCCTCGCCCACATCGTGACTCCATGACGCTCATTTCTGTGTTCCTCACGAGGGTTAGGATGACTTCTGATGGAGTGTGCGTGAGATCCATCACGTCGTATGGGGAGTGGACGTAGAACTAGAAAGGAATCAGATAAAAACAAACTTTTAAAAAGTGTGTCGTATTTTTTACGTATTCTTTTCAGCAAATAATTCATTTGATACTTAGAACACATGATTTCGAAGACATGATGATGTGACATAGCTACCAATCCGCACTGGGCCCGCGTGGTGGATCATGGCCCATTCCTCTCCTAGAGAGGAGGCCTGAGTCCCTGCAGTGGGAACATTATAGGCTGATGATGATGATTGATGATGACATTAGTTATGGCCGCGAATCCTATTTTTAACCGACTTCTAAAAAAAGAAGGAGGTTCTCAATTCGGATGTTTTTTTTTTATGTTTGTTCGGGCATAACTCCGTAACTTGCTAACCGATTTGAAAAATTCATTTTTGTTGGAAAGGGTATACTTTCCAAATGGTCCCATAATTTTTATATCGAAATCGGACAAGCGGTTTTTGAAAAATCAACAAAAACTCAAAAAAAAACTACGAACATGTGAACCACTAAAAAGTGATAAATAAAAACTTTTTAATAAAAAAAAAATCGAATTTAGCGGGCTACCTTGTCGCATTCATCTAAAAAAAGCAGAGATAACGTAACATCACGCCTGTAATCCCCGAAATGGTAGGCAGAGGTGTACTTAATAGAACATCCACATTTTAACGGTTATGTTTAAGTCCCATGTAAAATGGGGCGAGCCTATTGCCATCAACAGAGCACAAAACCAGACTCCGTAGCTGCTACTGAAAAAATCCTGATAGAAAACCCCAATACACTTTGCCCGACCCGGGAATCGAGCCCAGGACCTCATGCTCAGATGTCGCGCTATAAGATTACTTACATCAGCATTAGCTGAAATATCCACGATGATATAGCAACTCAGAGACGAGTATTTACATGTCTCTGGCCAACGAATTGTATCATTCCGGTCTATAGACCTGAAACAAAAATAAATTAATCAGATATGTAATGATTTACACTGAAATTAGATTTAATAATTAAACAAGTTAAACTATGTAAATTAAATACAAAGAGAACAAAAATAGTAATTAAAAATTATCGTGCACATCTTGCTACATCGTTCTCACATAATTATAAACCCTCTCAACAAGAATGATGTAACCTAGGTTTTGTAACAATAATATGATTTATTTAAAAGAGGGTCCATAGAGATCTACGCTATGGAATGGGCAGTCACAGTTTATTATTGTGCCTTGTGAATGGGACTGTATTTGTTTCAACTATTTTAAACTGCCTGTAACTGGCTTACTTGACGTAAATGTTTTAATTTTGATTTAGTTCAGAATTAGGAGTGCACGTGAAATTCACAAACGGATTAAAATTAGCGATTAATGCTTGTGAGACAAAACTAGTACTACTTCGACCCTTCTGAAAAAAAATCAAGTGTAGCGTTCAAGTATTACGTAACGAATTTGGGGTGAGTGGGGATCATGTAAAACGTTACAACGCGTAACAGGGATGGGAGGGGGAGTTTGAACTACGCGTTACGTAAAGCCTGCAATACATGTTGGCCGAGCGTTGTCGAGTGAAGGCCAATACCAACATGTAGACGGTACATTTGCCTTGTCTTGCCATCGCTCGGTATCACTCGCCAAGTTGGTCGAGTAAAGACAAGCGCCAACGTATATAGACCTCATTTGGGATAGCTTGTTATAACTTGCCTCACTTCGGAGCGGTGTCGGTTTTTCTGCACAAATCAAAGGCACTTGTGTGCGCTCGGCCAATGGTGTTCACATGTTTGTCCGCGCGCTATTATGCGGTTAACGTCCATCGTAAGAACACGTACAAAATGTCGCTTTCTACGAATACTACGATGTATTTAAGTTTTTGGGGTTTTATCAGAATGAACCAGTTATTTAGAATTCTGAAAACATACAGCACAAAGATAAAAATCAGCTGAGAAAATTTCGTCGTCGTCGTCCATATTGTTTCAATGCACAATAAGAACTGACAGCGCCCGTTGGCCCTGTTGGCCATTTGCATTGGCTTAGCGCAGCAGTAGCGCTTGCCTTGTGTCAATTTGTCTAGGCTCGCGTTGGTCTAAGCTCGGCCAACATGTATTGCAGGCTTAAAACATTGTTTACAGAACGGTGGCGTAGAGTTTCTCTCGCGCATTTTTTAAAATTAAATCTTCAAGGGTAAAACTGGTCACTTGGTGATGGTTACTTTTTTAACGTTTTACTGGGGGGAGTAACGTTACGGCGCGTTACATGGAGAAGGGGTGGGGTGAAAAATCTCCAAAAATTGCGTTCGTAACACTTTTAAACGCTCCCTGTGAAATCTGTATTTTTATCTAGTTCAAAGTTCGGCAGGCAGCATTATAATTCTTAACTTAATAATGAACTCACGCGATTGCGACGTCTCCTAACGCGAGAGAATTGGTGACGTAACAGGCACCGGCCTCCGTCATCACTGGGATCCATTTGTAGATAGCTTCCTCTGAAGACCTGGTCTTCAGATCTGACTCCGGCATTGACTGTAGAAGACAAGTGTTTAGACCTAATAGAAGAATTGGCTTAAGTACTATATATATGTGGCTCATAGCATAACTTCACGCCTTTAATCTCAAAATACCCGTTTTTTGTGGCGTGGTATTTCACCAAATAAGCCCTCCTGCTCTCGGCAGAGCGGAAGGGAGTGTCAGACTTCTACTGACTAAAAACCACCCATGTTCCTTCTTAGCCCTTGTGCCGAGGCAGCGGTATCTCTTTCGAACAACCCTCAGCCCCGACGGGCATCCCGAAATACCCTTCAGATAAGTTAGAGGTAAACCGGTCATCAAGGCCCTTCAGAAGTTGTTTAATTCCGTCATACTCGAGGGGAAGCGGTCTCGTCCAACTTACCACAGTGTCTCAAGACGAAAGTCTATGACCAGTGTGTGTTGCCAGTGATTACATACGGGACCGAAACGTGGTCGCTCACAATGGGCCTCATCAGAAAGCTCAAAGTCAATGCCAATTGCCCAAAGGGCAATGGAGAGGGCTATGCTCGGAGTTTCCTTGCGTGATCGAATCAGAAACGACGACATCCGCATGAGAACCAAGGTTACCGACGTAGCCCGAAGAATCGGGCTACGTCGGGCGCATATAAATATAATGGTAGTATCTCCACTGGTGATTAGTGCTTTAATTCAATACTGGTTAGATATTAAATCTACTCACATCAACAGCAATCCCAAACATGTCCATCCTCCGCTGCAAATCGCTAAACTCCTGGAACCTCTCGAGATGGAACAGGTCGGAGTCAGTGATGGCTTCCACTAGACGCGCGTAGTAGTCATACTCGGGGTCAGAAGGGTCCATGTTGAAGTGTTTCGCGATGACGGAGGGTAGTTTGGATTTGTCGAGACGTTTCTGGGTAATAAAAGAAAGAAAATTATGAAAAATTATGTAGGCAAAACGAAAAGAGCAAAGCCCTTCTAATATTATAAATTGAAAGATTCTATCAATCAATAACAAAACAAAATATTCTTAATCTAAGTATATTTTTTATTGTAATTAAGTCAAATCAGAAGACTGATTGTAATTGTATCTTCTATACGTACTATGATTTATGGGACTGTGGCTGATTAAGAAAAATAAAAGAAATATTTGTACATATACAGATGATTATAAACCTAAACCACTAGTCTTAAGTATGTGTGGCATTACTTTTAAGAATTAATATATTAAATCTCGTGGGGGATAAACAGGAATAACAGTTTCATCTGTCCCCCTATTAGTTATAGGGGGACAGATGAAACCGTTAAGGAGTGAATAAAGTTGGAACTGTCCCCTCATTGCTAACAGGGGGACAGAACAAACTTTTGTTCCTATCTGTCACCCTAAGGGGACAAAGCGGGGTGACAGATCGGAATAATCCGAAAAATTTTGGTGGATTGACCTTGTGGAGCTCTTGGATACACTCATTGAAGTTCAGTCTGTAAAAGACAGACCACCCATGCACTTTGCGGCGTTGGGCAAGGCTATGAAGGTACACTAGCGTAGCGTGGTGGGGGCCGGCGAGGCCCTGGCACATTTCAGGGAGCGAAGTCAGGCAGTATCAGGTCATGGTTATCAGATCAGATAATGACTACTGTCATCGGGACTATGTTGAAGAAATTAGGACAACCAAGCAGTGGCGTATTTACCTTACTTTAAACCGCGGCCCTAGGGCGGCTTTTCGAACTGGCCTTACGTAAATATTTCGGTCTGCCGCAAGCCACTAAAATTTTCTAGATCGCTGTGCTTGCTTTTACCGTAACCGTTAAAATAGACATACCGACCTTATAACACATAGTAATAGCTGGCACGCTGAACCGCCATGATCGGAAGTCTTTCTCTAGTGTCACAACCGTAGGAGATTCGTTGTAGCGTTGCAGCTGACCCAGAGATACGTCCACTGCTCCCCACGCGGCTAGGGCTGTAGCTGCTACCCATAGGATTCTACAAAATTAAAATACTGTTATGGGAAGCCTGCATCATCCAACTACTGGACAAAGGCTTCAAAATCAAAGCATTTATTGGACGTAGGCAAGTTACAGGCACTTTTGAATTGTAGCCCATTCCGAAACGTAGTTTTCTATGGATCTAGAGAATGGGCAAGAAACTCCATGGACATTCTTGGTTACATCATTCATGTTGGAATGGTAGATTATTTGTGATTCTTCCTATGACTTTGGGGTTGGTGGGATCTACCTCCTAGTGGTCTACCCCGGGCAACGGAATCGCTTTTGTTAGCGGTTACGGCTGAATGATCCCAACACTGGTGGAAGGGCCTGCAAAGGTCCGCCTGGCTAGTTACCACCCTCCCGCCGAAGTCCGGCGCCAAACAGTTCGCTGTGTTCCGTTGGTGCGCGGGAGAGCCAGTGCTACTGGGAAGGCTCGTTCCATCGTAGACCTCATCCTTGCTCAGGCAAGCCTCGAGGTCAAGAGCTGACCCATCTTAAATAAAAAAAAAAAAAGACTTCTAACTCTTCAATCCAGACCACTAGACCAGTGTTTGTTAGTTTGATCCGGCTGTCTAAAGAGAGCAGGGTGTTTAAACTTCTTCATGTCCGACAGAAATGAGAGTAATATCCTCCGACCAGACAGGTATTATGTCTCGTCATCTCACAGGCTACTGCCCTACAGCTGTTGATGTCGGGTTTTTCTGTGTTTTAAATTCACAGATAACTTGAACTGCGCGATTTAGATGTTAGTTTGTCATTTATCTACACTTCTACACTAATATTATAAAGAGGAAAGATTTGTACCTATTTTTGTATGTTTGTAATGAATAGGCTCAAAAAGTACTGGGCCGATTTCAAAAATTCTTTCACCCTTGGAAAGCTACATTCACCCTGAGTAACATAGGCTACTTTTTATCCCTGTATTCCCACGGGAACGGGATCTACGCGGGTGAAACCGCGGGACGTCCGCTAGTGTCTTATATTTATGATCATGCTGAAGTACTTTTTGTAGTACCTACATTGATATAATAAAACCCTAGATGCACAGTCTCGAACAAAACAAACAGTCGAAGCTGTCGCCAAACACTCACCAATACACGCACTAGGAGTAGGTACTACATGTAGTTATCGTCACAATAAACATATTTTTTTTTGGCAAATTCAACCATACGCAGATTCCTTTTACAATGCAGTTATAAAAAGCAATATAAAAAGTATTTTGTACGACCGTGCAGAGACGCGAGCGACGCGAGACTATTTGAAATGAGTTCATTGTGAACTCATTTTAAGCGGACGGTTTTGAGACGGAGTGTGTATCTTGGGTTTTATTATATCAATGAGTAGGTACCTACCACTACAAAATCATTGCAAAACCAATTTTAGAATATGTTAACTCAAGTCTACCACTTTTAGTGGTAAAGACAATCAGATCAATACCTAAAATTTGGATAATGTGATGATAGGTGAAAAGAGATCTTACCGCTCCACCCAGTGCCTTCGAGGTGCAGCAATATGATGAAACCCATGGATACTCGTCTCCTTGCAGAAGTCCCTCCCCCCCTTGACAACAGACTTCCCCACAGAGGTAACGCATCTACTGATGAACGACGGTTTCTCTTCTGCGTATATTGAATAGTCTGTGGTGTAGCTTGGTTGAAAAGTGTTTGTATAAGCCATTGTGGAGGCAGTCACATTCTTCGGAACTATGTGTCTTCTCGCTTCGTGTCGCAAAAGCGTTAGTCTGACTTTGGTGGTGTCGAACTACACTGTGTCTATTGCACAAGCATTTGTCGCACTAGAGTGATGTCGAGCTTCAAGGGGTCTAAATTGACCACTACAGCAGATCATAATATTATGAATTACGTCAAAATTCGTAAAATAGTCACAGATGCAGGTACGTTAGTTATGTATTATGAAAGGTCCATTTTACGCATTTTAATACAATTCATGCTCTCTTAAAGTGGACATTTTAGACGTCCAGTACATAGCACTAGCGTATTATAGACCTTAATTCTGTGTTTAATAAGGTATTATGGACTTGGATATCTAAATTTATGTGGCTCTGGTCCGCTGGACAAAACTTCAAAACTGCTCGCATTTACAATAGGACAATAGGGCACTTTATGTGACGGCTAAACACCCTTATTTCAGAATAGGTGACGCTACAGAATCATAGATAATCGATCGAAAGCGTGTCCAGCCAGCTTGAAAAACCACTTTTCGCTGGTCTCTCAATCTCGGTAACGGAAGTGATTTTGACGACTTTTTGCATATCAACGGGCGTCACATAAATATGTGACAGGCATCAAGCTAAAAGTTTTGTGATACGTACAGTGGTTTAGTAGAAAAATGCAAAAAACTGTGTCCAGCCATCTTGAATTTACGTAAAAAACTTTTGGCTGGCACTTCCGAATCCCACTTAACGGGAGCGTTTTCGATTATGATTAATATTTATATAAGTATAATTATTAATGACTAGCTTTTGCCCGCGACTTCGTCCGCGTTTCCGTCGTTTTTCGTAAAAAAAGTACCATGTCCTTTCTCACGGTTCAGTGGCGTTTTTTAGGTGGCATTGGGTATTTTATTTTTTATCGACGGTAACGGAAAGGCTGTCAGTTACCTAGGTAACAAAATAACCTACGATAGAGGTCCTAACTATAGCTACCTTACACTTAAAATCTAAGTGACAATTTAAACTAAAATATTCTAATAGAATTATACCCAGAAATATGTACAACTTACAACAAAAAAAGAAATGAAAATAAAGCTGAAACGCCTGTGCAATACTATCTACCTATACCTACTTCACTTACAAATAAATACCTATTACTACTATAATTAATAAAAGTATCTACGCTTTTACCTACATAATACAAAACTAAAATTGAACATAAATTAGCCAAAACTTACCTATCGGTATCTAAAAAACTGTGCGTACTACTTCTACTTCTACTACCTTCACCTAAAAGGAAATAAAATGCAAACTATTAATAATTTGTAATTTGAACGAATATTTAAACACTACCAAAACAACTAATACCTATTTTAGAAAATAACAACAAAAGAAATTCAAATAAATTATTTAAAGACTAAAAGTCGCGCTGATAAGCATTGTTTGTTAAAATCAATTATTGTCCGTCAATAAGGTCGAACGCTCTGAACGCATCAACAGCCACGACCCGTGTCGAGCGCGGCAACCGTTACACAAAAATAATCCTTATGGCATGATTCAGTATTCACGCGCGACGGCTTATTAGCGTATTTCATGTATAAGTTTGGTGTTTCTATACCGATTACTATGATTATTTTTTTATTGAATAGGTAATAATATTAACTTCTTTTAATTAGGGATGAGTGAGAGTATTATAAACGTAAGAGTAAACAAATATAATCAGAAAGCTCCGAACTGCTAAGCTATCGGGAGTTACACGTGTTATTGTGAGTCAACCATAAAAGATAGACATATGCTGTTGTGGGATATTTTTTAGATAATTTTATGTAGAACATTTCCGTCATAAATGATTTCTATGTAGCTTTAACCATTAAGGCTGCACACGCGACGGAAGCTTAAAAAATGGAGCAACTTCCCCCGTTTTCCCAATATTTCCCTTCACTGCTCTGCTCCTATTGATTGTAGCGTGATGAAAAGTATACTATAATCTCCCCAGGAGTATGAAAAATAATTGTACCAAGTTTCGTTAAAATCCGTCGAGTAGTTTTTGTTTCTATAAGGAACATACAGACAGACAGACAGACAGACAGACAGACAGACAGACAGACAGACAAAAATTTTACTGATTGCATTTTTGGCATCAGTATCGATCACTAATTACCCCCTGATAGTTATTTTGAAAATATATATCATGTACAGAATTGACCTCTCTACAGATTTATTATAAGTATAGATAGATTAATAGAAGTTTTGTCCAGCGGACCAGAGCCACATCTAAATTTTGGTTTTATTTATATCTTTTATGACAATCTCTTGAATTTTGGAAACGTGAACGCGAAACTACACCTCGTATATACTTAAACCTAAGAGAAATTATGGTTTTAGGATGTTCAGTAAGTACCTAAAACACTGCCCTAGAGATACGGAAAAAATCCAATATCAACTGAAATAAAACAGTTAGATATAATTATGGATAAAATGCAATATAATTAGTCATTTGTAATAAATTACTCAAGCGTGTCACAAATATTTAACATGGAAAATCCATTAGTAGGTAATTGATGACAGATAATTTGAATTGTGAATTTAAAATGCAGTGATTACTAAATGAAAAATAATGTATTTCATTGGGTGTTTCACACGCAAATTAAATACTATCTATTTATGTAATGTGGCTCATAGTCTAACCACACAGGATAAGGACAGACTGTCTATCTGACTACTAAAATGCCACAACGACCGGGCACTATCTGTTTGTGGTCATGTATGTAACAAAGTTGAAAAAATTCACGAAAAAGTTTGTACAGTTTATTATATTATATGTAATTTAATATTTGATACATTATTATTCACTTACTTCACTCACTACATAAATAATTATAAAACACAGTCCTCCGCCGCGTCTCTCTGTCTGTTCGCGATAAACTCAAAAACGACTGCACCGATTTTCATGCTGTTTTTACCTATATACCTAGTTTCAGTACCTACCTGTGCGAAGCTGCGGGCATTAACTAATATCTACTAAAATAAGTACAAAGTTCTAATAATATCCAAAAATATTTACAAGCGATAGAATAAACGGGACCAGACAAAGATAATTCTTCTGAATTATTGAAACTCTGGTAAGCATAAAATCAGAGCGGTCATGGCGGTCAGCCTAGGATGTTTTCATTGCTGAGGCTCAGGCATCCTATCTGGGAGAAGGAATGGGATACAATAGGTATAGTTATTTCGTAATACCTAATAAACACGCACATTAAGCATCAAATAATTTTATTATTTGCCATCCCACATAAACCCGCTCAATTTGAATTTACCCATAAATACAGATTCAAATACTTTCTTTCCCGGGCGCGTTCCACCGGCACCTGCATTTACAATCAATGGCATCAAATGATCAGCCTCTCCTAGCGGATGACTTGCCAAACCTCCTTTCTGTTGATCCCAAAATATTATTTTCTTACGATTCTCTTCGTCCCCAGTGCATACATCATTCAGAAAATTGTCAAAGTCTTCGTTAACTATTTCTTTTTCTATGGCTAGCTCGGGATGCGTATTATGATATGACGACCCAGAACCAAAGATTGCAACGCCTTCTTTTCGAAATCCATACAATACTTTTCCAATCTCGTAATGCTGGGCCGCATTTTGGCTATTTAAAATAGAGATTTGTACAATTGGGATATCTGCTTTCGGGTTTATTAACATCATTGGTACAAATACTCCGTGGTCCCAGCCTCTTTTGCCGTCTAAAGCTGACTTGATTCCCGCGTTTTTGAATGCTTCGTGTATTCTTCCCGCCAAAACTGGATTACCTGAAAAATAAATCAATCATTAATTCATCTTTTAGCCGCAGGGAGCGGTGTTCAGTACCACAGAGTACATTATAATACCTACTGGTATTCGGTACCTTTGACCGCATGGTTGATAGATTGATGAACAAACGGTGAGATAGTGCACAAGTTAACAGTTTCCTTCTAATATAGTTTTAATTAAAGTTCTATTTATTAATACAAATAACATAATGATATTATACAAACTGTATTTTATCATTATGTTTGTTAGTCTGTAATCTGTAAGGTTTATATCTATGGAAGAAAGTTACCTACCTACCTCATAATAAATTATGTTTAAGGTATTCTCATATTGACTGTCACTACAGTTGGCCATTTTATATCATCTGCCTAGCCTTTTCCCAAATATGTTGTGGTCTATTAATAGGCAACTAAAAGAATACAACATACCTGGAGCATCATATTTAAACTCATAACTCTCCGGAGGAAAGTTATAATAATCATATAACAACGGATGTCGTTCTCCAGATGAAATAGTCACTACATCTTCTTCCCGATGAGCAGTCACAATCACAATCGCCTTCAAACGATTCAATTCAACGTAATTCGACACATTTTTCAACGAATCTCCAATGTACACGTTATATTTTTCACGTAAAACGGGATACGGTCCGGCGCCATGATTTAAAAATACGGATGGCGCGAAATACACGTCAGCCATTTCCATTGCTAGTTGACAATAAGTGATATAATGTTTGAATTAAAGACAAAATAATATTATTGGTTAACGTTACATCATGACTGCGCACTTTTATATCATTTAATGCGTCAAATAATAAGTATTGTTTTGTAACAGTCATCCTACTATTTGCGGTCAGGATGAGAGGATAGGTATGTCATTCGAGTTTGCTTTGTTACTAGGACTTATAATTATTTTATTAGTAGGCAAGTAATTGTTGCTTTGTTGAGATATTTTCCGAGCCTCTCCCTCGTGAGTTTGGGTGAGATTCGACTGAACGTCTTCCCCCTCGCCCCTAATTAACTGGAAAATCTAGACATTAAAGATATTCTATTGTGTTTATTAACTAAGATATTATGAGTTTTAGATAGCACAATGATCAGTCAATTCCCCGACCTTGATAATTAGATAAAATAAGCCGTATTATTTTGTTTGCCTACTTTACATTAAAAGTGTATTTCATGCTCACTTTGTGGCGTCAAGCGACTATACAATCTATCAATTGATGTTTGACACGTTTGGCGCAGTGGCTGAGCGATTAGACTGCTGCGCTGCGTGTCGCAGGTTCGATCCCCGTACGGAACAAACATATGGCCTACCGAGATAAATGTTCCTGGTCTGGGTGTTTGTGTATGTGACTTTAATGTTTGTAAACGTGCCTACGAGACAGAAGAAATTCCTAGTGTGGGGGGGGCAACGTATTATAAAAAAAAACTCGCTAAAGCATTAGGTTCAAGGCTGATTGTGAAAATTTGGCAGTTACGGTTATCTTGATGGCATTTGTACTAGGTAAAACTATTATTGTCATATTATGATACCTAAACCAAAATTAATGAGTTCCTCGTGGCTTAATAATTATAGCCGTACGGGTCGAACTTCAAGGATAAACAGCATTTGCGAAGGTCGGCCCGTCGGTGTGTTGTGCGGTCCGTTGGTCCCTGCTGTCATTTCTAGATTTTTGACAGTCATTACAGGTATCTTACCAAGGGGTATCGTACTACCAGTAAGTGCTAACAGGGTTGCGTAAGTCAGATAGGCAGTCGTTCCATGTAAAATACTGGTTTTAAATCAGTTGGGGCAAAAAACACAAAAAATAAACTTAGTATAATGCAAGTCCTTTATTTAATAGGTATTTAATTTAAAGTTATTTAGGTAGGTGCTCTCTCTACTTACTTACTAAAATACAAACTTTAGTATTGATTAATAACTTATTAATAACATAATTTTAACATAATCAGCCCGTGTTCCTTAGAAAAAGTATTTATTTGCCTCTGCTGGATGGCACTCAAGCCTTCTCATAAGCAGAAAAAGGGGAATTCGAATCCACTACACACGCCGTCTAGTGCCGTCGACTCTTATTAATTAAAACAAAGTTTTATTTTTACAAAATTACTGTCCATCCCACATAAACCCACTCAATTTGAATTTCCCCAAAAATACTGATTCGAACATTTTCTTTCCCGGGCGCGTTCCACCCGCACCCGCATTTACAATCAATGGCATTAGATGGTCCGCCTCTCCTAGCGGATGACTTGCCAAACCTCCTTTTTGTTGATCCCAAAATATTATCTTTTTACGATTCTCTTCGTCCCCAGTGCAAACATCATTCAAAAAATTATCAAAGTCTTCGTTAGCAATTACTTTTTCCATTTCTAGTCTGGATTTTTTAAACTCACGCATATTATGATATGATAACCCCGAACCAAAAATGGCGATGCCTTCTTTTCTAAATTCGTACAGAACTTTTCCAATGTCGTAATGTTGGGCTGCATTTTGGTTTTGTAGTATGGATATTTGGACAATTGGGATATCTGCTTTCGGATTTATTAACATCATTGGTATAAATACTCCGTGGTCCCAGCCTCTTTTGTCGTCTAAAGCTGACTTGATTCCCGCGTTTTTGAATGCTTCGTGTATTCTTCCCGCCAAAACTGGATCTCCTGAAAAAGAAACATTAGCATAAACTGTGTGTTCTTTTAGATTGTCGCTTACTATAGATAGTCTAGATATCACGTTCTCGCAAAACGCCTCGTACGATTTCGATTAAATTTCCAATAAGGAGATTTAAGAGAACGAAACATCGAATTAGCTAGGTGATAGTACCTAGCTGAAAAAACCGGATGCAGCTGAATACCATTATTTTACATGGAGCGACTGCCTAACTGACCTCCACAACCCATTTAATACTGGGTAATACGATACCCTTTGGTAAGACTGGATGTCAGACTTTCAGGTCATTGACTACCTGTAACGACTGCCAAAGATCTATATATGGCAGCCGGGACCAACAGCTTAACGGGCTTTCCGAGGCACGGAGGAAACTCGGTATGTAATGGGTGGTCACCCATCCACAGACCAACCTAGGCAAGCGCTGCTTAACCTAAAGATGAACCCGAGTGGCAGTTATTATTAAGCCACAGCTAAAACTTAATGCGTAAATATTATTAAAATTATCACATTTATCTCGAAAAATGTCCTTCCATAATAAATTATCCTTATTTGTATTGGGTTTCAAGTTGCAACTATGACAATATTAGGTAACTTCGATTAAACAATCTTGTTGATATAACATAACAAATAAATGATTGAAGAATATTACAGTACCTGGAGCATCATATTTAAACTCATAACTCTCCGGAGGAAAGTTATAATAATCATATAACAACGGATGTCGTTCTCCAGATGAAATAGTCACGACATCTTCTTCCCGATGAGCAGTCACAATCACAATCCCCTTCAAACGGTCCAATTCAACATAATTTGACACATTTTTCAACGAATCTCCAATTTCCACGTTATATTTTTCACGTAAAACGGGATACGGCCCGCCACCATGATTTAAAAAGACTGATGGCGCGAAATACACGTCCGCCATTTTCGAATGTGCTATGAAAGTTGTCAGTAAAAAGGTTGAAATAAAGATTAATTTCATTATGATAAAATGAGTTTACGTTGCGATATGACTGGGCGCGTTTATATCATTAAATGCGTAAACAAATAATATAATGTAATGTCATCCTACTTATGTGCTCGCGATAGAATACAAATAAATAAGATAGGGTCTGTCATTCGACTTTGCTTTGCAGGGACTAAATACTCATTTACTGATTGGTATTCTCCTTGTGGCACATATGTATCTAGTAGCTAGCTAGCATACCAACATAGGAGATTTTAGGTAAGAGTATAGGTACCTACCTCAGGGGCGAATCTTCCTATGGGCTTTTTGAGCTGCAGCCCATTAATTTTGGGGCGCTCGAAGGTGGACATCATTGCGCGCACGACGACGCCCCGTCACGCGCGTGATGGCGTCCACCTTCGAGGTGGTACTCCAGACTCCAGAGTGAGCTGCAAAGGAGGTCGCATCAGGCCGAAAATATGACACGCGGGGGGCGATAGTCGTGGAGAGGATCCGGCAGGTACGTGGGTCTTGAGGTAGCATTGCACAAGTCCGAGGCCATGTGTTTTCTTGGGCCTCGGAATGCACCACCGTCGGGATCTCAATACTGACGGTACGAAAGGTCCCCATCAGCGTCGAGTCGACGTCGAAGTATCTACGATTCTCCGTCCACAGCCAGTGAAACTTCGTGGAGCATTTTCGACCATTGGCTCCCAAATTGGAACGGGACAGGGTTGCCTTGAAACGGCTCGTGCCCAACCCGAGGGATCCAAATAACGCCTCCTGCCGGAGGCTCTACGCGGGGGTCGTGCGGTCCATGGCCCTTTAGGGGACCACGGTGTAGGCGCATTTCTTCAGGCGGCGAGTCGCCCACTACCTGATGAACGCTCCCCAAAAGGTGACAACCGTAAGGCTAGTCCGGGGGTACCGCACGATCTCCAGTGAGGAGTCAGGCGGCGAGCCTCCTTGAAAATGGATTCTACTTTGTACGTATTTCGTAATGGTACCATGGTATTGTTACCAAAATGCTATTTTCGTACACAAAGAAAAAAAAAACACTTTTAAAAGTTGCTTCGTGTGTTGATAACTTGAAATTGTTGGTGCTCATGAAGTCGTGACTGTAGGTACCTACCTATGCAACAGACATACAAAAACTCATTATTTAAATGTACATAAATAATCACTTTGCGGTCTAGATAACAAATGACCGGTCGAGTCCCCGACCTCTATAAATAAAACAACACAAACCGTATCATTTGTTTACCTACAAAGTTTATACATTGCAAGCGCACTTTGCGCCGTACAATTAGATAATAATGATACCTACCCACAGAACTGCTGCATTATTTTACATATTTATTGATGCATCATCCAGCCCGCCTTTTCCCAACTTTATTGGAGTCAGTTTGACCGGATGCAGCTGTACGGCGGCGGCGGTGTGTCGTGACCCGTCATCCACCAACTTACGCAAGCCCGGCTTAACCTTCTAAAAGATCGACTCAAGCGACGGTTATAATTTTGACAGTACCTCCTCAAAATGCATTCTGGTGATTGCGTTATTTTAAGTGCTTATAGGTAATTAGCTGCAGATATAATTGGTGGACTACTTACTTACTCTAATTAAATAGCAAAACTGCCTCGTTGGTTTAGTGCTCAGGAGTGCGATTCACTAAGGCACAACATCTTTACAACCAAGAAATCATCGTTGAAACACGCTGTTTTCGGCTGTGTTTCAACGATGATTTCTTGGTTGTAAAGATGTTGTGCCTTAGTGAATCGCACTCCAGAATGGCTACTCCTGATCATGAGATCCTGGGGATATTAGGTTTAGGTATTAAGAATTTCCGAGCCATGGAATCTATGCCCAATTGATGGCACATGTGATTTAAACGTACAAATGTGGGACAAGGTATATTATGTACCTCTGCCTCATCGTCCAGGGTTTACAGCCGTGCTGCTACCTATTTATCTAATAGTTCATGCTTCGGTTACTAAGTAGTACAAAAATGGCCGACTTCGTTGATTGATCTAAAGACTAATCGACCGAGATAATAGGGGATCGGACAGGGTCAACATAATATGATTCTGTTTAGTCCGTAAGTTAGATTATCGAAAAATATTGAATACGTGTTTTTTGTTTTATCAAATCAATAAAAAATTACGAAGATAAAACGTGTCAAAGATCTTGGAGTGGGGCTTGAAACGTCACTTGTGTCGTCAAAATGTACTATCATATGACGTCACACGAGTTTTCGAAGCACTATATCGTCTTCATTTTAAGTTTACGTGAAAAAAGAAAAAATACGTGTCCAATAATTTTTGGAAATCTATCTGACGACCTAATTAGTTTTTTTTTTGTCCGATCCCCTATTGTAATGCTTGATTGACTGGGTATAACAAACTAGGAGAATAGACGATATTCTGCAAAATTAAAACATACCTCGTAACTTACCTGAGTTCTTGAAGCATTTTTTCCAGTTCCGAAGCTGATGAAAAGAAAGTACAATGTCATCAGCGAATCGCAGATCATAGGCCTCGCCTCATCGAGACAGATACCTCTCTTCCCAGGCGGTTGCTAACGTACTTATGATTTCTTCTAGGGGGTACTGGTGAATAGGTTTGGAGATAGCGGGTCGCCCTGTGTGACTCCGTTTAGGATTCTGAATAGGGGATCGGACAAAAAAAAACTAATTAGTCCGTCAGATAGATTTCCAAAAATTATTGGACACGTATTTTTTCTTTTTTCACGTAAACTTAAAATGAAGACGATACAGTGCTTCGAAAACTCGTGTGACGTCATATGATAGTACATTTTGACGACACAAGTGACGTTTCAAGCCCCACTCCAAGATCTTTGACACGTTTTATCTTCGTAATTTTTTATTGATTTGATAAAACAAAAAAACCCGACTGAAAAAACTGAAAAGCAAAAAAACAAGCACATTTAAAATTAAACAAAACTTGGAAGCAGGCGGGGTCCATTCTATTTTCATTTTTTCTTTTCATAATTTAATATTCAAATGAACCCCGCCTGCTTCCAAGTTTTGTTTAATTTTAAATGTGCTTGTTTTTTTGCTTTTCAGTTTTTTCAGTCGGGTTTTTTAGTTTTTTAACTACTTTTTTTATTTTCAACTTTTTAGTTCTTTTGTTTGTTCTTTCGTTGGTCGCGTAAAATTCTTCGCAGATGATTTATTTAACTTTTGTGCTTGTTTATAGGATTTCTCACTTTGAATTTCTTTAAAACATATAAGTGTTATATTTTTGTAATCTCCTTTTAAAACCCTTTATTTTGATACCCTACAAGATGGTATTGGAAAAAAAACATTTTTGAACTCCGCGATTTGGCCCCCAAAATCCACAATTTTTCTTTGTTTTTTAATTTTAATGTGGCCTATAACACTCGCGCCATCAAGACGAATCTCACGACGTATATTTCATTCAAATCGGTTCATCCGTTTATGAGTTATGAGGGAACAAAGAAACGGACATACATACATACATACACGTCAAACACATAACCCTCCTTTTGGGCTTCGCCGCAGTCGGGTAAAAAACACGTATTCAATATTTTTCGATAATCTAACTTACGGACTAAACAGAATCATATTATTTTGACCCTGTCCGATCCCCTATTGTGGACCTATCCGTTCTAGTTTTATAGGGGCTATACTGCTGTTATATAAATTTTGTAAAAAGCCGTATAATATGGGTAGATTCTAAATTTTGATTGCTAAGAGCTTAAATATGGCAGAGTGTGTGTGATATACTATCGAATGCTTTCGAGTAGTCTAAAATTAAATCAAAATAAAAAAGACCATATAGCTTTAGAATTTTCTTTATACAATTTACTTACAAATAAGCAACTCTTAAAGATAAAATGAATAAAACAATTTAATTACAATGGTCCCTTTAGCATTTAAATACTTCTATTAGAAAAAAAAACTGCTGTACACACGGCTACACATCAAGCTATACAAAACCAGTATAATCTGATCGTTCATTGTGCGAAAAGATCTAGTAAAGTGAGGCCAAGATTAACTGGTTTTGTATAGCTTGATGTGTAGCCGTGTGTACAAGTGTTTTATGGATCTGCGCTTAGATGACGGCGCTACAAGCAAACATTTCTTGTTAACATAGTTTGTAGAAAATTGAATGTAATCATTAACTTGGTGATTACAAAGCCATTATAAAGCCATTCATTTCCGAGATGTAAGACGTTAATAGTGCCTTCACACTAGCGTTTGTACAGCGTAGGCGTTCGATAAACGTATACGCGCCACAAGTACGCGACGCATGCGCCGCGTTACTGCGGAGTCATGTACAAGCGATAGAAGCTATCGCAATTGTGTAACGTCTGGACCGTGTTAGCGCAGCGTTCAATTGACTCCAGAGGAAACGCCTCAGCAACGCGACGCCTGCGCCGCGTTGTCGCGGCGTCTGCGCTGCGTATACGAGGGTGGACTCGAATATGTTACCGTTACAATATTTACTATAAGCAGAACTTTGATAGCTTAAACCTCGGAAACATAGCGCTTTCAAAGATTTTGCCACATACAAAACTTGATTAATACGGTATGGTCGCATTTTTTTTTAATAAAATAAATTATCGGAAGAATGGCAGGCCTCGCTTCATACAAAAAATGTGATGTGTAATATGTGAATAGGACAACATAATTAAAATAAATTAGTACAAAAAAAGATATTCGAAAAAAAAAATGTTACAAGTGCAAAGATTTTGCAGATTGTATAAAATATTAAATAAATTTTGCAGATTGTATTAAATATTACTGAACAAGTTATTTGGTAGACATGCAGAAATATCTATACTTATAATAAATCTGTAGAGAGGTCAATTCTGTACATGATATATATTTTCAAAATAACTATCAGGGGGTAATTAGTGATCGATACTGATGCCAAAAATGCAATCAGTAAAATTTTTGTCTGTCTGTCTGTCTGTCTGTCTGTCTGTCTGTCTGTCCTCCTGTCTGTATGTTCCTTATAGAAACAAAAACTACTCGACGGATTTGAACGAAACTTGGTACAATTATTCTTCATACTCCTGGGGAGGTTATAGTATACTTTTCATCACGCTACAATCAATAGGAGCAGAGCAGTGAAGGGAAATGTTGGGAAAACGGGAGAAGTTGCTCCGTTTTTTAAGCTTCCGTCGCGTGTGTAGCCTTAAGGGGACGGTGTACGGACATTTCTCCATACAAACGTAATACCAAAATAATTCGCGATACGAACATATTACCAACTTAAAATTATGTTATTCGGATACAGACGATATTTATCTAGGTTCCTATTAAACTTTTTTTTAAAAAAAAACACTATTTTCGAAATGCAAGCGAATTGCATTTCGTACATTTTAACACCGCTAATAGCATGTTTTCAACTTAATTATTCTGTATTAAAAACATTAATATTCGTAATGTTATTGTAATAGGAACATAGCTTATATTGTCTAGTAGCAGATTATCAAAAAAAAATTGGAAAAATATCAAGTTTTCATTCATAATTTTTGGTATTACGGAACACAATCAAATTTATCACAAATCTGGAACGGCAGTAGCGCTGTCGCATCAAGCATGGGCTGCGTTTGTGTGCGTGTACGCACTGGTCGTAGACGTGATCGCAGAAACTCACACTAGCGTACCGTTTTCGTATGAATGACCACGCCGCCGCGCGCCGCCCGGCGCCCGCGCGCTGGCCTCCGCCTAGGGGTAGTAGGGGTTGTCAGTGTTACATAATTACTTGACTTGACTTGCGCGTGCGTTATTGTTTGCGAAATTGTTTTGTAATAAATTATTCTGACACTATTGACCTCTGCTACGGACTTGAATAATGATTTGCCTTGTGACTTGGTACTGTGGAACCTACATTATTACGACTTTTGCTTTGTTTACGGGCTTAGATTTTTTCACGATTTGGTTTGAGTGAAGTTATGGATAAACTGACCATTATTTTTTTAACTCAGAACGGGACATGGATTTATACACCTATATTGACAGTTACTTTAGCAAAAACCAAGGCCACGTTAAATGCCTATGTAACACCCTCTCCTCTCAAGATCAGGGACTCTACACTCGAAGTTGTAGACGATAAATGTCTACCTTATACAAACGGTCCAGTTAGGTAGGTCGTTTTTTTTTGGAATTTGAGAAATCATAAAATTACTCCTCCCGCTCTAGGCGGATCGGCACCCGCTGTCAGTCTTCTACTGAAAAAAAACTGGCCAAGTGCAAGTCGGACTCGCACATGAAGGGTTCCGTACCAAAACGGTATGCTAATCTATTTATATAAATATCTTATGTTGGTTTGTGTACGCTTCAAAAACTCAAAAAGTTCTGCACCGGTCGAGCTGAAATTTTAGAATGATATTTACTTTGACGGCACGGTTAGCGCAGTGGCTCAAGCAATGGAATGCCGCGCTGCGTGTCGCGGGTTCGATCCCCGCACGGAACAAATATTTGTAAGACCTACAGATAGTTGTTCCGGGTCTGGGTATTTGTGTATGTGAGTTTAAATGTTTGTGAACGCACCCACGATACAGGAGAAATTCCTAGTGTGGGGCAAATAAAAAAATGTATATATAATCCGCATCAAGGATTGTTTTTACAGTATCCACGCGGGCGAAGCCGCGGGCATCAGCTAGTAATTTATACAATTTCTTCAACGGGCCAATGAAACTTGACCTCTGGATTGTATAGGCGCTCATACGATTCAGGGACCAAATTATATTGGTTAACTGCTTTTTCCATCTGTTGTTTCCATCTAAGTTCAAAATGATTTTCCTAGAAAGTCCTTATACATTTCTACTTTTCAGATTTTTTTCATATTTTCTAAACATAAGGTTCAAAAATATAAATAAATAAAATAAAAAAATAAAAAAGTTAGAGGGGTTTGTTTTTTACTTTTGGAGCGATTATTTCCGAAATTATTGAAATTATCAAAAAATGATTTTAGTAAACCCCCCTATTCATTTTTAAATACCTTTCCAACAATATATCACACGTTAGGGTTGAAATTTAAAAAAAATCACTTCCCACTTTACATTTATATTGGGGCTATCCTAATAAAACTTTTTTTCCAAATTTTATTTTACCACTTTGTCGGCGTGATTGCTAACGGTCACAGAGATTAAGCGAGGACGGACAGACGGACGGACGGACGGACAGACAGACATGGCGAAACTATAAGGGTTCCTACTTCCTAGTTGACTACGGAACCCTAAAAAATCACACAAATGTTCTCTAGCCCTTTGTATGCGAGGCCGCGGTATCTCTTTCGAACAACACGCAGTCCCGACAGGCGTCGGCCCTTGCGACGTGGTCTACCACGTCTACCACAGTTGCGTCTGACGAGTTTTATAGTTTTAAAAATTTCACGCAGTTTCGGAAAACGGGACTGTTTGTGTCCCAGAGCTTTGTTTGGGGACAACGGGACAACATACATAATAGGTACATAGTGACAAGCGGACACGTTTAGCTACTGGTAACAAATAATACCCACTAAGCGCGTGTAAGGCTAAGTTCAGATGACCGCTCGGGGACAAAATCAAAATAATCAGTGTTTACCGTCTATTAAAAAAGAAAGAAAAAAAAAAGTTTTACAAACTTAAATCGACCCGTTCAGATGATCACGGTTGAGCATCGATCACTGATGCGGTTGAGAGACAATCTGGTGTGGTAGGTATGGTGTCAAACTGTGACCATTTTGATGCTAGACTGCCGCGTACATAAATGCTATCATGTGAATGCTTCCACAGCACGGAGACGCACGATGCCGCGCGGTCATGTGAACTTAGCCTAAGATAGGCATTCGCATTCCTATCCATTACACTTCCGGCTTAGGCTCGGACTGTAGGTATTTTACCCTCGAGAGTAATGACCAAGGTAGCTCATTATGCTGCATTGCATTATTCTATTTGTAAAGTTGAAAATCTACTAAAGACAAACCGTAGTCGACACTGACAAGCCGCTGAGTCTTTGGGAATAGGGTTCAGGTTGTTTCGCTTTGCGGTGGTGGTAATAAAACGTCTATTTTTATATCTAAGTATATAAAAAAAATATCTCTATAATCTAGAGATTTAAATATAGACGTTTTATTTTATTAGATTTTAGATAATGTCCTAAAATCTTCTAATGTAGCCATTGTAGACTAATTTCCAAAAAACGCATTGCGGGTTTGTGCGTTCACTAACGATTCCCCAAATTAGTTAACAAAAATAAACCAAATATTGAACAAAATTATTACAATGAAATGGTTATCAGTCATTATGAATGATTCGCTACAAACATAGGTACTACACGCACGCACACAGCTGCGCGCTGCGCCGGCGCCGCGACAAGTCAGATAGAGATAGCAATGTATCGTTCGATTTTTATGCTCGCCTCGAATTGCAATTGCGAGCTTCTTACCCCGGCTTCTTAATGGTTAAAGCTACATAGAAATCATTTATGACGGCAATGTTCTACATAAAATTATCTAAAAAATATCCCACAACAGCATATGTCTATCTTTTAT
Organism: Diarsia dahlii; assembly: GCA_949775195.1. Lineage (NCBI taxonomy): Eukaryota > Metazoa > Arthropoda > Insecta > Lepidoptera > Noctuidae > Diarsia > Diarsia dahlii. Next base: position 10,897,741 of record OX459217.1, on the reverse strand, counting down.
GGTTGACTCACAATAACACGTGTAACTCCCGATAGCTTAGCAGTTCGGAGCTTTCTGATTATATTTGTTTACTCTTACGTTTATAATACTCTCACTCATCCCTAATTAAAAGAAGTTAATATTATTACCTATTCAATAAAAAAAAGAATCATAGTAATCGGTATAGAAACATCAAACTGAACCAAATATGAAATACGCTAATAAGCTGCGCGTGAATACTGAATCATGCCATAAGGATTATTTTTGTGTAACGGGAGCGAGCTTCATTCAATATTTGGCTGTTGATGCGTTCAGCGTTCGACCTTATTGACAGACAATAATTGATATTAACAAACCGTGCTTATCAGCGCGACTTTTAGTCTTTAAATAGTTTATTTGAATTTCTTTTGTTGTTATTTTATAAAATAGGTATTAAGAAGCCGGGGTAAGAAGCTCGCAATTGCAATTCGAGGCGAGCATAAAAATCGAACGATACATTGCTATCTCTATCTGACTTGTCGCGGCGCAGCGCGCAGCTGTGTGCGTGCGTGTAGTACCTATGTTTGTAGCGAATCATTCATAATGACTGATAACCATTTCATTGTAATAATTTTGTTCAATATTTGGTTTATTTTTGTTAACTAATTTGGGGAATCGTTAGTGAACGCACAAACCCGCAATGCGTTTTTTGGAAATTACTCTACAATGGCTACATTAGAAGATTTTAGGACATTATCTAAAATCTAATAAAATAAAACGTCTATATTTAAATCTCTAGATTATAGAGATATTTTTTTTATATACTTAGATATAAAAATAGACGTTTTATTACCACCACCGCAAAGCGAAACAACCTGAACCCTATTCCCAAAGACTCAGCGGCTTGTCAGTGTCGACTACGGTTTGTCTTTAGTAGATTTTCAACTTTACAAATAGGATAATGCAATGCAGCATAATGAGCTACCTTGGTCATTACTCTCGAGGGTAAAATACCTACAGTCCGAGCCTAAGCCGGAAGTGTAATGGATAGGAATGCGAATGCCTATCTCAGGCTAAATTCACATGACCGCGCGGCATCGCGCGTCTCCGTGCTGTGGAAGCATTCACATGATAGCATTTATGTACGCGGCAGTCTAGCATCAAAATGGTCACAGTTTGACACCATACCTACCACACCAGATTGTCTCTCAACCGCATCAGTGATCGATGCTCAACCGTGATCATCTGAACGGGTCGATTTAAGTTTGTAAAACTTTTTTTTTTCTTTCTTTTTTAATAGACGGTAAACACTGATTATTTTGATTTTGTCCCCGAGCGGTCATCTGAACTTAGCCTTACACGCGCTTAGTGGGTATTATTTGTTACCAGTAGCTAAACGTGTCCGCTTGTCACTATGTACCTATTATGTATGTTGTCCCGTTGTCCCCAAACAAAGCTCTGGGACACAAACAGTCCCGTTTTCCGAAACTGCGTGAAATTTTTAAAACTATAAAACTCGTCAGACGCAACTGTGGTAGACGTGGTAGACCACGTCGCAAGGGCCGACGCCTGTCGGGACTGCGTGTTGTTCGAAAGAGATACCGCGGCCTCGCATACAAAGGGCTAGAGAACATTTGTGTGATTTTTTAGGGTTCCGTAGTCAACTAGGAAGTAGGAACCCTTATAGTTTCGCCATGTCTGTCTGTCCGTCCGTCCGTCCGTCTGTCCGTCCTCGCTTAATCTCTGTGACCGTTAGCAATCACGCCGACAAAGTGGTAAAATAAAATTTGGAAAAAAAGTTTTATTAGGATAGCCCCAATATAAATGTAAAGTGGGAAGTGATTTTTTTTAAATTTCAACCCTAACGTGTGATATATTGTTGGAAAGGTATTTAAAAATGAATAGGGGGGTTTACTAAAATCATTTTTTGATAATTTCAATAATTTCGGAAATAATCGCTCCAAAAGTAAAAAACAAACCCCTCTAACTTTTTTATTTTTTTATTTTATTTATTTATATTTTTGAACCTTATGTTTAGAAAATATGAAAAAAATCTGAAAAGTAGAAATGTATAAGGACTTTCTAGGAAAATCATTTTGAACTTAGATGGAAACAACAGATGGAAAAAGCAGTTAACCAATATAATTTGGTCCCTGAATCGTATGAGCGCCTATACAATCCAGAGGTCAAGTTTCATTGGCCCTTTGAAGAAATTGTATAAATTACTAGCTGATGCCCGCGGCTTCGCCCGCGTGGATACTGTAAAAACAATCCTTGATGCGGATTATATATACATTTTTTTATTTGCCCCACACTAGGAATTTCTCCTGTATCGTGGGTGCGTTCACAAACATTTAAACTCACATACACAAATACCCAGACCCGGAACAACTATCTGTAGGTCTTACAAATATTTGTTCCGTGCGGGGATCGAACCCGCGACACGCAGCGCGGCATTCCATTGCTTGAGCCACTGCGCTAACCGTGCCGTCAAAGTAAATATCATTCTGAAATTTCAGCTCGACCGGTGCAGAACTTTTTGAGTTTTTGAAGCGTACACAAACCAACATAAGATTTTTATATAAATAGATTAGCATACCGTTTTGGTACGGAACCCTTCATGTGCGAGTCCGACTTGCACTTGGCCAGTTTTTTTTCAGTAGAAGACTGACAGCGGGTGCCGATCCGCCTAGAGCGGGAGGAGTAATTTTATGATTTCTCAAATTCCAAAAAAAAACGACCTACCTAACTGGACCGTTTGTATAAGGTAGACATTTATCGTCTACAACTTCGAGTGTAGAGTCCCTGATCTTGAGAGGAGAGGGTGTTACATAGGCATTTAACGTGGCCTTGGTTTTTGCTAAAGTAACTGTCAATATAGGTGTATAAATCCATGTCCCGTTCTGAGTTAAAAAAATAATGGTCAGTTTATCCATAACTTCACTCAAACCAAATCGTGAAAAAATCTAAGCCCGTAAACAAAGCAAAAGTCGTAATAATGTAGGTTCCACAGTACCAAGTCACAAGGCAAATCATTATTCAAGTCCGTAGCAGAGGTCAATAGTGTCAGAATAATTTATTACAAAACAATTTCGCAAACAATAACGCACGCGCAAGTCAAGTCAAGTAATTATGTAACACTGACAACCCCTACTACCCCGGAGCGGAGGCCAGCGCGCGGGCGCCGGGCGGCGCGCGGCGGCGTGGTCATTCATACGAAAACGGTACGCTAGTGTGAGTTTCTGCGATCACGTCTACGACCAGTGCGTACACGCACACAAACGCAGCCCATGCTTGATGCGACAGCGCTACTGCCGTTCCAGATTTGTGATAAATTTGATTGTGTTCCGTAATACCAAAAATTATGAATGAAAACTTGATATTTTTCCAATTTTTTTTTGATAATCTGCTACTAGACAATATAAGCTATGTTCCTATTACAATAACATTACGAATATTAATGTTTTTAATACAGAATAATTAAGTTGAAAACATGCTATTAGCGGTGTTAAAATGTACGAAATGCAATTCGCTTGCATTTCGAAAATAGTGAATTTTTTTAAAAAAAAGTTTAATAGGAACCTAGATAAATATCGTCTGTATCCGAATAACATAATTTTAAGTTGGTAATATGTTCGTATCGCGAATGATTTTGGTATTACGTTTGTATGGAGAAATGTCCGTACACCGTCCCCTTAAGTAGTTATTTTGGTAGTGTTTAAATATTCGTTCAAATTACAAATTATTAATCGTTCGTATTTTATTTCTTTTTAGGGGAAGTAGTACCTACGCATAGATTTTTAGATACCGATAGGTAAGTTTTGGCTAATTTATAATCAATTTTATTTTTGTATTAAGTAGGTAAAAGCGTAGATACTTTTATTAATTATAGTAGTTAGGTATTTATTTTAAGTGACTACTAAATTAATAGGGCTCAAGGGCAGAATTTTCGTGTTGCTGGAGTAGATCTCGGTGTCAGTTGTTTCTCGCATGGTCAGTTAAATGTCGCTCTTTCCCGGGTTAGCAGTTCTAGAAATCTTTATGTTCACGTGCCGGACGGGTCAACTTTCAACATAGTTTACCCGGAAGCTTTGGGCTGAAGTTTTACCTATAGAACGCTATAGGTACCTCATCATCAACAGCCTATTAATGTTCCCACTGCTGGGACACAGGCCTCCTCTCTTAGAGAGGGAATGGGCTATAATCCACCACGCGGGCCCAGTGCGGATTGGTAGATGTCACATGTCTTCGAATGTTTTGGTTCTAAGACATGCCGGTTTCCTCACGATGTTTTCCTTCACCGTTTTGAGAGCAGCGGTGATGAAATAAATTACACAAAGTAATGTGCCTGCCTGGGTTCGAACCCACGACCTACTGTTAGTAAGTCGGGGCCGCCACCAGTGGGCCACCGCTGCTCCTATATAGGTACCTACTTAAGCCTCATGTGAAAGTGATCTAAACAATATTACCAATACATTAACTTAATAACATACAAGGAGTTACACGCTGACGGAGTCGCGGGCACAGCTATTAATAATAATATTCTGCGGTTCCTTTTTGTGATATTTTTCAACAGTATTGTGGATTGACATTATTGTATTTCCCTACTAAAATACGAAAATTAATCTGTCTGTTACATCAAAACCACTGAACCGTGAGGAAGGACATAATGGTATTTTTTTACGAAAAACGACGGAAACGCGGACGAAGTCGCGGGCAAAAGCTAGTTAATAATAAAATTCTAGTACACTAACAATATTGATTGCAATTTTGTTTTCTAAACATTTTGCATTAAGAAACTGATGTCGTCATCGTTTGACAAATGTATCTGTGTATTCTTTAAAGTAAATACAAATTAGCTGACTGCTTATCAAATAACTTGTTTGACTGTACTTGCAAAAAGGATATTGCATCAGTTTAACTTAAGAGTTCATTAGTAAAATATTACCTTCACAAGATTGTTATCAAATCTGTCTTGCGTAGGGTATTATCACAAAGTGAATAATTTGTTTTGTTTAAAAAATAAGTAGTCTTTTTCGTATAGATTCATTAACTGTTTGTATTACGTCATAAATTTTATTTCTCTTCCATTGCTGGCAAAAGAGTCCAGCTTTACTTTTTAGCTTTAATTTATAAAATCTTGTTTTTAGGGTTCCGTACCTCAAAAGGAAAAAACGGAACCCTTATAGGATCACTTTGTTGTCCGTCTGTCCGTCCGTCCGTCCGTCTGTCAAGACCCTTTTTCTCAGGAACGCGTGGAGGTATGAAGCTGAAATTTATATCAATTACTCAGGTCTACTGTCCCTTGAAGCTGTGAAAAAATCAAACTTCTAAGCCAACGCAATCAAAAGATACAGCCGTTTATGCCGCAAATTTTCGACACTTGCAAGGGAATCAAAACCTACAGGGTGCTTCCCGTGAACTCAGAATCTTGAAATTTGGTACGAAGCAACGTCTTATAGCATAGATAAAGGAAAAATTACGAAAACCATAAATTTTTAGTTACATCACATAATATATTTTTTTTTAATAATTTTAAACTTACTACCCATTTCCTCATAAACGCGTAGAGGTATTAAATTGAAATTCATACCAAATACTCAGGTCTATAATACCTTTGTACGGAACCCTCGGTGCGCGAGTCCGACTCGCACTTGGCCGGTTTTTTTTTGAAGTGAAAACGTATGTCTACTCTACTCCTATGTTTAATGCATGCCGTGGCAGCCTTTAATTAAGGCTACACTATACAATGTCATCGTAATATGAGAACTTCAACATGTATTTTGGTGTATGCTTTGTTGGTTGTCCTTAAATAAATAAATAAAATAAAATAAATAAAATCAAAAGAAATATATTTAAGAATAAATAAAATAAGTATCATAATACCATAACCTATTATTTAGATGTTCACAACATTGCATAACCCTTGTAGCAATCCCATAGATTTTAATTTTGTTGCTCTCTTCTTCATATCGCTGACATGACAATATGTTTATTCTGTTTGCCCAGAAATAGGGTAATCTAATTAGTCCGTCAGATAGATTTTCATAAATTATTGGACACATAAAACTCGTGTGACGTCACATCTCAGTACCCCACTCATGATTTTTGCAAATTTTTATTAATTTTATAAAAGAAAGAACACGCATCCAAAGTTTTCGATCTAACTGACGGACTAAACAGAAAAAATATTTTTTTGTCAGTCGACCTCTCTCACCACTTCTACCACATCATCCGTGGTGAAACAATCACTTCGGCTGCTTGGTTTTGGGCTAAAAGGAATAGGAGCATATTTTGTTCATAATTCTTCTAGATTGTAAATACCACTCCCATTCTGAATGATATAATGCAACTTATAACATAAATGCTTTCTCTTCTTCTATCTAAAATTGGCATAAGGATAGACTGACCGATGCACACTTTTATCCACTTCGCAGGATCAACATTTCAGAATCATATCAGCTCGTCCACTGGAACATTTAATCATTTATGACATAAATGGTCCTTCTAACTAAAGGAAGAGCTTGTGCTTGTGATTAATTAATAATAGTCACGGGGACAATCTACAGGTTAAGCTGTGCTTGCAGAGGTTGGTCCTCGGATGAGACACCAGTCAATAAATGTTTTGTTTACAACACCTTCAGTTATTAAGTTCTTTATCACCAATAATGCATTACTATGATGACTTGCCGTATCAGTCATTTTTCAACAGGAAAATGCATCAAAATTGCTTTAATACCGTGACTTTAACTTAGTTACGTAAACACCCAATTGTTATTATGAAATGTAAATGCTGATAAATAAAAATTGGTACCAGATATTACCAAATCACTGGATTGTGGAGGTCAGATCAGTCGCTCCATTTAAAATACTGGTATTCTGTTGCATCCGGTTAGACTGGAAGACAACCCCAACATCGTTTTTCCCACTGTGTCGGAGGCTTGGCGGTTAATGTTGAAGAAGAATGAGAAAACATCACATACCCACATAATTATTTGCCTTTCCATACAAAAGCGCTAAGTTTGAACGTGCCACTCAAATCCCAATTAAAGATCCGTTCACCAGGTTTCGAGCCACCAGCACCCGCAATCACTATCAACGGCATAAAATGTTCCGCAGCCCTCATCGGATGAGCTTCCGTAGCCCCTTTCTGCTGCCTCCAGTTGATTAGACCTTCTTTCCGAACTTCCTCACTCTCTGCAGTACAAACTTTGTTTAAATAGTCATCAAAGTCTTTGTTCACTACTTCAGATTGGTATCTGTTTGTCATAAATTCTCTCATGTTGTGATAGGACATTCCGGAGCCTAAAATTGCTATGCCTTCTTTTCTGAACTCGTATAACGCTTGTCCAAGCATATAATGTTGTTCCGGATCTTGGTTTGAAAGCACAGAAATCTGTACTATAGGAACACTGGCTGAAGGGTTTATTAACATCATAGGAACAAAAACTCCATGGTCCCAACCTCTTTTCGAATCCAATTTTGATTTTATTCCCGCGTTTTTCAGCGTTTCGTGTATCCTTTCGGCCAGTGCTGGGTCCCCAGACGCATCGTACTTGTACTTGTAAGATTCGGGCGGGAAACCGTAGTAATCAAAGTATAAATCGTGATGTTTTGCCGAAGAAATTGTCACCATATTTTCTTCCCAATGTGCAGTGACTAATATTATGGCTTTAACCTCCTTCAAATTCAGATGTTTTTGAACGCCGTCTCGTAGGAAATTTGTGAGTCCTGCGTGCTCTTTGTCTCCGAGGAGAGGTAGAGGGCCTCCTCCGTGGTTAACAAACAATGCAGGAGCGAATAAAGCCATCGTTTTAGTACTACCGTAAAAATATCGGAGTATGTTCATAGATAGCAATGACATAGACACTATAAAGGCCACTTGAAGTAGAATCGCGAATGTACTGAGAACAAGCATGTAAACTGGTTTTGTATGACCTTATCGCACATAAAATTGTTGTTGTAATTAACCCCGAAGGTTATTGTTTTCAATTCTAAAAAAACAGAAAAAATCTGTAATTATTTTGACGTTTACCAAAGTCACGATGGTTTGTGAACTTTTGACTATATGATGGTTGCGTTCCAGAGCCAACTTTTGGAGTTGATTTCCAAAAGTTTCAAAATAAAAAATTACGCATTCTCAAGTCATCTGTTATGTTACAGACATAGAATATAGGAGTCCCTATAATGCCCGTCACAGTAATGCACATACCAGCAGTGCACGACACTGGAATGTACAACACAGGAGTGTACGACACTGTAATTGGCGACATCGCGATGTCGCCAATTGCTGGGGTGTACCTTGCTGGTTCGACCCGAGAATGTACAGCACGCCAATCGGCGACATCGCCCGACTGGTTGGCCGACTGGTCGGCTGGACTTGGATACTAGGTAATTGAGCTAGGTAGTGCTGTCCGAAAGACGATTGATTGCGTGATTGAAAAATTGATAGGGACTCGATCAGCCATTGACCGTTATAACACGTTCCATTTTAAGTGTGTAATGTCCAGCGATATTTATATTTATATTATATAATAATTTCTATTTTACTTTCACCAGGAATTTAAAAAAGGCGAATAAAAACTCTGTGAAAATTGCATGGAAAAAGTAAGTAAGGGTGCGATATTTGAAATTTGTTTGTTTATTGTCCCAAAGTATGACTTTTGGGACCAAATTTTAAATGCATGAAATAAAAAAACAAACAAAAAAACTCGATTCACTTTGGCTGGGATCGAACTCACGTCACAAGATTGTAAAGCAGCGCTGTACCCCCAGCTGGCTTGTTATAAACCGTGGCGAAAATGTAGATCTGCCTGAAATACACATGCTACTAGAAAAGCATGCTTGTTTGCTACTAGGTAGTATTGTCATTTATAGCATGCTTTCCGAGTGTGCACATTTGCTCTAAAGCACAGACCTCAAAAGCATACTTTTTACGATCATATTCTTTTTAACACGTCTGAGAGACATTATCTTAAGCCGCGTCCCCACTAGAGTCGGGCAGCCGTGCCACATGAGTTGACATGAGTGTGGACGTAAGCGAGGCATGAGCCGCGTGGACTAACAGGAGCGTTTGGCCGCATCTCCAATTAGGCCGCGCGGCTCCGTGAGGCTGAGACGCGCCCTAACAGGAACGTTTCGGGTGACTTTAGTGGGGACGCGGCTTTACAGTCTTTTATTGGAGACACTGACAGACAAACACAAAAAGGTGAAGGTGAAAGGTGAAACACGATAAAAAACATAAAATAGTAAAACCAAAGAATATCAAAAAAGAGGTTTTATGCGTCGTGCTAGTTAGCACGACAAATAGACCGGCTTGCGGTTAGGTAGCATGCCTTGAAACAAGCATGCTCTTTTCGTATACACGTGCTACTTGTATGCTACTAGGTGACAGCTGCTCGAAACTAGCACGATTTCGTGCTACTACGTAGCATGTGTTTTCCAGCCTTAAAAGCCTGAAATACACATACTACTAGAAAAGCATGCTTGTTTGCTACTAGGTAGCATTGTCATTTGTAGCATGCTTTTCGAGTGTGTACATTTGCTCCAAAGCACAGACCTCAAAAGCGTACTTTTTACGATCATACTTCTTTTTAGCACGTCTGAGTGACATTATCTTAAGCCGCGACCCCACAAAATCCACGCGGCCTAATAAGCAATAACTACCGGCGTCCCGACTTAGGCCGCGCGGTTCTATGAGGCCGAGCAGCGAGCTTATCAGGAACGTTTCGGGTGACGTAAGTGGGGACGCGGCTTTACAGTTTTATTTTACAGGGTTCTCTGAACTGTCTCCCGATTTGCTTAGTAGGGTCTTATTCCATGTGCCACGTAATCTGCCAAGAAGTGCTATTATGAGACTTTTTTGCATGCCAAGATGTCACACCAACTTGAGGCAATACTGTCCACTATCAAGAATGTATGCTGCATACAAAGAGCACGAAGGGGACATTGATATATTTAACTCTTCAGTACGTGCTCTAAAAAAAGTGGCCCTTGCTATGTAATGGGTATCTCTTGTCAAATATTTACGTAATCTTATTTAAACATAATTTATAATAAAATAATTCCATCCTTTAAATTTTAATTTAATCTGTTTAATTCAAAACTATTTAATTCAATTAAATTCAATGTATTCAATATTTTTTTTGTTTCTAATAAAATATTAATATTTAATTGTGTAATTCTATGCGCGTAAGGTAGTGCATGCTGTGCTTCTCTGTAAGTAATGAGGCGCTTAGTCTTAAGTTTGTAATGTACAAATTATAATTGTAACAGTGTATTCTACTCATTGTTGAGAAGCCTAATAAATAAATAAATAAATAAATATTGGTTGGATACACTGACAGAAAACAACAAAAAGAAAGATAAGAAAGATAAAAAAATCACATAGAATAGTAAAACCAAAGAATATCAAAAAAGAGGTTTTATACATCGTGCTAACTAGCACGAAAAATAGACTGGCTTGCGATTAGGTAGCATACTTATTCACAAGCATACTATTTTCCTCCAAGTGCTACTGTATGCTACTAATGCCCGGTTTCTGAGGCACTTTATCTGTGGTTTATCTATTCAAATGTACGCTTACGAATAGATAAACCACAGATAAAGTGCCTCAGAAACCGGGCATAAGTGACAGTTGCTCGAAACTAGCATGGTTTCGTGCTACTACGTAGCATGTGTATTCCAGCCTTTATGCTGCGTCTACTGGTCAGTAATGTTCGGGATGGCGAAAGACAAAATGACATTGGCGCGTGTTGGTCCTGGAAAAACAACTACCTTAACGATGTTTGTCAAGAAAACATGACCGTCACGCGCTAGTGTCTTTTTGGCTCCGCCATCTCAAACAATTCCGAACATGTTGAAGCAGCATAAGATCAGTCATTTTTTGCACTTTAAACCAAATAACATTATCTACTCGTGCTGTACACCGTGCACCGGCTAGGACGTGATAATTTGAATCGCTTGCTCTTGCATCCAAGTTGAGGGAGTCCCGGTCAACGGAGCGCCATCCACTTCGCTGGGCTCCTACATCTGAATGGTTTCTAAAAGAATCAAAATAAAAAACAAACAAATAAAATAAAAACAACATGACTCGATTCACAAAAAGAAAATCCATAACCTATGCTGGCGAATTTACTCCTTGTATGCATCATGCCCGAGCGTACACAAAGCACTGCCTGCAGGGCCTGCTTGCAGTTACTGCCAAAGAGGGTGTTGCTCCACAAAGCTTCGATATTTTTTGTAAGTAGTCCATCTCATCTCCAGAGAGCAGTGGTGGCCCAGTGGTGGCGGCCCCGACTTACGATCAGTTGGTCGTGGGTTCGAACCCAGGCAGGCGCATTACTTTGTGTAATTTATTTCATCACCACTGCTCTCAAAATGGTGAAGGAAAACATCGTGAGGACACCGGCATATCTTAGAACCAAAAATTCGAAGATATGCGACATCTACCAATCCGCACTGGGCCCGCGTGGTGGATTATAGCCCATCCCTCTCCTAGAGAGGAGGCCTGAGTCCCTGCAGTGGGAACAATATAGGCTGATGATGATGAGTCCATCTCAGAGATGCTGCACAGCTGCACAGCTTGCAGTATTTGGAGTGGGGAGATCGTGCATTGGGCTAGCAGAACGACACTGCGGCCTTGCGGTAGGGTGAACAATTAAAATATCGGCCTTGCATACATACAGCTTGGCAAAAACGAGTAGAAAATCCGGGGGGCGCCACTGTGCTGTTCATATGGCAACCCGTTGTGACCGTATCGCGTAACAACCTATCATCTTGATACTTTTATTACTATTTTTTTATACTTAAAATTTATTTATTGAACCAGAATTTATTCTCCTCATGTAACTACCTAAAAATAAATATATGTTAGTAGCACTGTTTTTTAAATTTTCTGGGATTAAAAAAAGGCGTAGAAATAATTATTGTAATTTATTCTAATAAATCTTCCAACTCTTTTTTGGGACGACCTTTTCTATGTTTTCCGGGTGTAGAAAATACGCCTTTGTTTCGATCTCCTTCCAGGACGACTCTTCATATGGTGCTTACTGATTTACCTAAAGTGAATAAATAAATATACATAAAAAAATGCATTTTGCTTTAATAAATAACAAATTAAAAATAATACATTTTTGGTACATTTGTAATTCTAATGATATAACAAACAGTTATCACCTTGAAATCACATTCAACAATAAAGTTATGTAGAAATCGAATTTAAATTCACATAGTGCACAGTACGCCACTCAAGTATCAACATTAATCTGACACGCTATACCAAGGTAATGTCAGACAAAATGTAAACATAACCTATGTGCTCGATGATTATTGTTCAAAATTCCACTTATTTCGTACGCAAGCAAGTCAAAACAGAATGGGGTTCATAAATTAACACTTAATTCATCTAAAAACAATAAAACAAACAGTTACATACCTGTCATTTCAGCGGTTCTTATGTAAACATCGCTGAGATCGGAGAGAATGGTTTTGGCCTCTTTTTCTGCCAAACATCGCCTATAAACCTTATAAATTATCGCTCTGCCAGCACTTCGGATGGTTATATTCATTTTGTATTACTCTACGTTGCTTTAATCACGTTTTTAGGGCACAATTATAAATTTAATAAACTTTCGAACTTTGTTTGCACCAAACGTCATAAGTTTTTAATTGTTGCCAGCAAACAAAAAAAATTGTTCCGTTTCTAGACTTTTTTGCCAAGCCGTACATACAATACGATTGGCTGGGTCTGAAGTCCGAAGAGAGAGAGGTGTTGATTGCTCCTCCGAAAAATATAAACTAGAGACTGACAAACGTCAAGCTGCGTCCCCATTAGATGCCGCGCGGCATTTAGGCCGCGAAGCAAAAATTATTAATATTTATAATTATTATTATTTGTTCCATTGAATAATTATTATTAATTATTATTAGTTTATATATTTAGTATAGTCTTACATTTATAAATACATTTCCCTGTAGTTCCATTGAATAGGTAAATCCACCCCACTGACCAAATGTTCTCTCACCGGGAGCGTCGATTTGTATCATAATGCTCAAAATCTGGATTGTTATATTACAAGAATGCTGTGGTGAGGGTGCGCCATTATGGCGGAAGCGCCAGGATACTCAAATTTTCTTACGCGTTTTGTAATTAGTATGGTTATTGTCAGGTTGTATCTAGATTAAAATATGATTTGCAGCCGTAACAAATATGACTTTAGAGAGTTATAATAATTTAAATCATAATAATATGCACGATTTGTATAATTGTTTAATTATAATAATGTAACTCATTTTTATAAAGCTTATCATACATTGAATATAAAATAATATAAAAAAAAACCTACTTAGTCAATGATCTATACTTCTATACTATAAATGCTAATAAACTATATTACTATTTAAACTATATACTTATCTATCTTTAAAATATATAAAAATGAAACCCGTTTTCCGTTGTCACGACATAGCATGAAAACGGCTGGTCACTGGTATTCACATATTTAAAAACTAACTTGTTCTTCCAACTTTTCTTTAACACATTTGACTTCACCCCCATTTCATAGAACTCATGTGCCATCCCGCCATACATATTGCAAGTGGGCCCTCCAGGGGGGTCACTGGCATATTACGTTAGGGAAAATGTGAGCCCTCCTGGAGGGCTCTCGGCATTAGGTTTGGAACTAAGTTATAAAACCAAAAAATAAGTACCTAGTGCTCAACCTTGTTTTTTTTTAAATCTTGTAGAATCTTTCGTTGGTCTAGTGTTCACAACCGCGACTGGTGATCATGAGATCGTGGGTTCGATTCCCGGGTCGGGCAACAGCTAATTATCTAGCGATACTTCACACTTACAATAACACACAACAATACACTTGTATGTGATGGGTATCGATATCTGACCTCCACAACCCAGTTAGTACTGGGTAATGCGATCACCTGTCAAGTCCTGACCACCAGTCTTACCAAAAGTAAGACTGTAACCTACTAGTTGCAGACCATAACCTACCAGTCTAACCTTTGGTAAGACTGGTTGCAGACCAGTCTTAGTAGTCTTACCTTTGGTAAGACTGGTTGCAGACCAGTCTTAACTAGTCTTACCTTTGATAAAACTGGTTGGTTGGTTCTTTTGCGACATGTGTAATAATTTCATTGTTAGGACTTTGCAGTGAAAAGGCCGTTTCTTATGGTAGCCGCCATGACACAGACGTCATCACGTCAGACACTCCGGCTAGGGATGTAACAACAGGGTTGCTAATATAATAAAAAAAGGTAGCACTCCGGGAGTGCCGGCAGAAGTGAAAACTTCAATATTAACTTTCAAACTCGCGTCAGTGACGCGAGTTTGAAAGTTTTTACCCATACAAAAAAGTGCTCAGCGCCGCTAAAGAAGTTTTCACTTCAAAAACTATTTTATTGTTACTCACATTAGTAAGTACGATCTGTGGCAAGACCACCAGGTACCATGCAAGTACTGAACCTTAAGGCTGATGTTCCAGGGTAGCCCGCGAAATTCAAATTTCAAAGTTCATGTAACTTTCAAGAATGACTTTGATGAAATACTCATTCTTGAAAGTTACTTGAACTTGGAGGGTTGTAATGATGATTTTGATGATTATAATTCTGTAACTGCATACGTCTTACAGCCGCGAATCATATTTTCACTAACATACAACCTAGCACTGGCCTGCAAATCGCTAAAAACGTAAGAAATTTGAATTTCGCGGGTTATCTGGAACATCAACCCGCAATTTGCAATTTGCTTTTTTTTTTTTCTTCCGCAATTTGTGAGATCAAATGTATATCATTAGCATCAAAGAGTATGTAACTTTAGAGACCGCACTAAAGTCCATTTCACGAAAGAAATCCCGCGGACAATTGTGGAACTAAATTTGACAGATGGGGAGATAGCAACATTATGTCGCGCGAATACAGCGCTGCATCTGCGGGACTTCTTTCGTAAAATGGACTTTACTTACGTACTTCGGATCTATTTTTAGAGACCGCTACTTAATACCAACCTAAAGAGAGAAAGTATTCATTCTAGGTTTGTTATGTTGGCTCCACTGAATTCGATAAATGTCAAAGGGTAGTGATGGGAGTAAGTCGATACTATTTTACGATGGTTAATAGTGCTGTGAATTTGTCGATATTGATATCGATGGTCTGGCCGTCTGGCTACACCACAGAACTTATGGGGCTACACCAAACCAATATTTTAACTTTGATTATTTACAGGGAAATAAAGGAAAGACAAACAAATAATAAGATAGTTATTTTTATTATTCAAGCCTTACTTGCAGTTTGTGCTATTTTGTATTTGTTACTTGTTTCACTTTCTGATAAAGATAAACTTTCATTTTTAATTTTACAATATTTTCTCAAATATAAAATGCATATTTTTTTTAACAATCTGTCCCTCCGGTCTAAATGTTTTGTGCATGTAAGCCATGTCAGGTTACAGTGGACAGTTAATTCTAATATATACAAACTTGACTTATATTATTTACGTGTAGATCTTGCATTTTTTCAAACACAGTTTGCACTTTAAATACTGTTTGACATAATTCAACGCTGGGGTATGTCAGTGATTTCTTTTCTCCCCACCACTCTCGAAAACATATGTAATTATACATATCGTTATTAATATTTTCAGTTGTTAATAACTTTTTGCAATCAATGCAATCGCCTATTACTTACGATGCCAAATAACCACTGACATAAACCACAGGCTGATCCTCAAAAGAAGTTAAATCAGGAAAGATATCCTCTACTTCGTCAGGCAACGACAACACGGGTACATTTTCAGTGCCTTCAGCAGATGTTGTTGGTATTTTTTTTTTGTTTTTTTTTATTTAATATGGGCTTACTCTTGACCTCAATCTTGCCCTAAGGGCAGAGATGAGTCATTCCTCTTCATGAAATACTTTCTATATGTTTTCATAATCGAAAAATAACCTATTTGAATCCGCTTCACAATTGGAACCTCGACTATGTGGAGCGGTTAATCCCGACAATATTAAACTGCATACTTGTTGGATTTTTATTAGTACTTCCGTGTTGCCGTATCATGCTTCTGTCAGTTCTTCAGTCTTGGTTAAGCTGGCGTAAATTTAAATACTTGAAGCCTTGATTTTTAAGAACTCTCCATAGGTCTCCCAACGATTTCAAAGATATTTGAAAGCCTTTTACACACCGTACATTTTTTAATTGTAATTTTGTGTCGGATTTCAGAAATTTACATAATTCAATTTTTTTTTTTAAATATTGCCACTTTTCTATGTGGTTTGTTTTTTGGCTAACATTTTCTCTAATCCCCTTTTTTTAATGTCTTTTGGACCGGATGGTCCATTACAAACATCAAACAATGTATCCAATTCTTTAAGGCTACAATTTAAATGCTCACCAAAAAAGATTTTTAGACCCTAGATTAAAGTACAGTAAGGTACTAAATAAAATATTTTAACTTCAAATAAAATAAACCCACTCTATACCGTGGTGCCTAAAGAACAACGTTTTAAGTTTCAAAATAATTAGACACTCATCAGAATAATTGTACGTGTTGTATTTATATTCTTTTTGCCTACCAAAATGGATAAATGCTCACCAAATCAATTAACCAAAATTATAATACGATCGTCTCGCGACAGTATCCTTTATGGGCGGCATGGGCACCGGGCCGTAGGCCGACGAAGGAGGCCGGCGGAGGCCCGGCACTTCGGGGACAGAAGATATTAGTGTTATTTAATATGCGAGCGAAGCGAGCGCGCGTCATGGAGATAAATTGAAAATCGTGAAATACAATATTGGTGACATCTATTTAGTGATAATATAAAATATTTGGTCTGCAGTTAACTTTAAGGCGTTTATAAATCTTTATGGTATAGATTAAAAAGGAAAATAGGTTCATTCCTACAATACTTTAGGAAACACAATTTGGTGAGCATTAATCCATTTTGGCCGGCATTTCGAATTTATTTGGTAGTAAAATAGGTTCTTTTCTGGTAGGCGTTTAAACACAAGCCATTCTTTAATTATGTCTGCTGTCTCCAATATTTCTTTACATTTTGTAGTATCTGTCCAAGCTAACATCTTTAAAATTGCTGACATCGTGTTACTTAATGCGTGTGCTGCATATTTTACACGCATTTTTATTTTGAATGTTGGATTTACAATATTCTTGGTTAGCTTTGTGAAATTCAGAATATTGCTGCTTTTTTCCTCAGCTTCTAATAAGTGACTCCACTTTCCCATTTTGTCTCCCCATAGGTACAATTACGCCAGCATTATAAAAATGATTCCTGATTGAAAACAAATGAGGTATGACAAACATTATATAAACTTTTGCAGACTGTTTGAATATAAAATAATTGTCTTCTGGAGTCTGACCACCAAATTTTTTAAATAAGTTTAATGCACCAACATTAGTAGGACCTTGGTCACACACAGTAGTTAAAATTATAAAACCTACTTCTTCAAGCGAAGTTATTACATTTTTTATCAACACACTTAGTTTAGAAGATGATATTGTATCTTGTACAAAGAAAATATGCTACGAATTTTTTTTCTTGAACCATGAAGACAAGTGCATGGTCGGCAATTTTTTAACTGCGTTCATCTAAATCTTCATACCCTTCTATTTTGTCACTGGCTTCATTATATATTAATCTCTTTTTTAAAGACATTTCGTCAAACAAAAGGGCACAAAATTTATCTTTCTCAGTTATGCCTGATTACATTTCAGAACATTTTAATTTTTTTTTTTATTTATGCCTAGTTGTAATGGAACACTTTGCAGTAACCTTTGTAGGGTTTTTACACTGGGTACAGCCATAGCCCACCCAAGATAGCGATAAGCTTTAGGAGAATGCTTGAAAATTGCCAAAGCCCACAGCTTTGTTTTCATGGTCCAACACTTTCCAGGTGGTTTCTTTTTGTAGTTTTTCGCTACATCACGAACCAAATCCTTCAAAATTGTATTTTCTAGTTTGTCCAAATCTAGTGACGTATTAGCCAATTTCTTAATAGTCAGTTTTTGGGCCTTCAACTTCAGCAATAATTTTTCTTCTCGAACACCGAGATCTGAAAAATATAAATTGTTTGTAAATAAACCAAGAAAAAAATTATGTATCTTTATTTTTTTTTAACTTTGCCCCACACTAGGAATTTCTCCTGTGTCGTGGGTGCGTTAATAAGCTTTTAAACTCACAAACACAAACACACAGACCCGGAACAACTATTTGTAGATCATACAAATATTTGTTTCATGCGGGAATCGAACCCGCGACACGCAGCTCAGCTGTCAATCGTTCAGCAACTGCGCCAATAGTGCCGTCGCACACATATAACACTAGTTGTTCCACACGCAGTTTCACCCCCATTGCTCTACTCCTAAGGGTCGTAGCGTGATTTTATATAGCTTCTATCCTGATCCACATGAGTCTGGCTAACAACACACATCACAAAAATATATTCCTTCTCAAAGAGAGGAGGCCTGTGTCCCAGCAGTGGGAACATTATTGATGATTGATGATCTGTCTGTTCCAGACACTAGCGCGTCTAACTCTACCAAAGTCACTTGATACTTCCATATTTTATTTCCAAGAGTATGACTAATCATGATTACACACCTTTGGCTTCATGGCTCCTTCTCTGTCTCTTATAGCCTTGTACACTGATCTCAGCACATGAAGGTCCTGGTTCTACCTATGGATCTGAAAATTGGAAAATTAATTGGGATATTTATTTATTTCTTTACACGGAACCAGCAATTACTAATTTGTATTATTAATATTATAAAGCAGAAGTGTTTCTTTGCTGAAATTGGCAATCGAATTTAAAATCTTTTTGAGTATAATAGCCAGATTCATGAGGAATAATATAGGCTCTACATATAAAAGTACAGTAATATAACAGTGGTGGCCCAGTGGTTGCGGATCCGACTTACGAACAGTTGGTCGTGGGTCCGAACGAACCAAGACAGGCGCATTACTTTGTGTAATATATTTCATCACCACTGCTCTCAAAACGGTGAAGGAAAACATCGTGAGGAAACCGGCATATCTTAGAACAAAAAAATCGAAGCTATGTGACATCTACCAATCCGCACTGGGCCCTCGTGGTGGATTATAATAGCCCATCCCTCTCCTAGAGAGGAGGCCTGAGTCCCTGCAGTGGGAACATTATAGGCTGATGATGATGATACATATAACATCAGCTAGGATCTTTCGCTGAACAATGAGTGACCAGCAGGGAACAGCTACTTTTAAATCTTACTTAAGGTATGCCAACATATTAAAGCTTATTAACTTTGTTTGTATGATGTCATGATATGTGATTAAATATTATAGAAAGCTTGGGCAGGTCAAATGAATACATACCAAGGATATTTTCTTTTCTTTTTAAAGCTATTCCAGTCTCTAATACTTCGGATTCCAAATTGGTCACATCTTGTAAAACATCTGAAAAAATAATAATGATTTAGCTTAGGCTGCAAAACTAACTTTATATGTCATGTAATGTCCTAAAAAGGGACCGAGTAAATACTTAGTTAATATTAAACTAGCTCTTTTGTCTTTGGATTCACTCCCATTAAAAGAGGGCATTATTCTATGTTAAAGGTATATTATGTCCTTTTCCTCGGGCTCCAAAACATGTCAATAACAAAAATCACAATTGAACCATCTGTTGACCATAACAGATAGACAACAGAGTAACATTTATAGTTTTATTATGAACTTCAGTTTAGCATATGAATAAGGACTAATGTTTCCATCACTATATCTTTTAGCTGAGGAATAAATATGGCTGTGGGAAGTAATGTCAAACTGTCATATTTATTCCATGAATTAAGTAATCTGAATCATGAATAAAATTAACAAGGAAATATTTATTTTCTTACTTATGTTCTCCTGCTGTTGAGAAGTTTGGACAAAACAAATAGATTAGGTACTAGTACTTGGTACTGGTTGAGCTGCATTCTCATCTTGTTCGACTTTATTTCCTAGAAGTTCGGTGGAACCTTCTGAAATGAGAAAAATTTATGAATTTAGGGATCTAGTTTAGATTTATCAGAGGTATACCAGAATAAAAAAGGAAACAACATTTTCATATATGGTGCAGCGGGGCAATCTCGACAGCGGGAAATTTCAACTTTTAAAGTAAAATGTAGAAGTTATTAAGATTAGTTGAAATTTCCCGCTGTAGAGATTGCCCCGCTGCACCTTATTCTCTGGCAAACAAATAAGGTTCAGTTTCACCAGTTCCTCATATAGATTCAGATACGTGTCTGCCGTATTACTTCATACAAATTTGTTTTGTATCTGGCAGATAAGTTCCAAACTGGCATTGTCAGCAAATGGTGAAACTGGCCCAGAGACTGATAACAATGAAAAAGGAAAACACAGACATGTCATTGTCAAAGTGTAATTGGAGGTGTGATCTTTAGTTTTGAAAGTTGAACTATCTCCAAAAAGAATGCAAATGATATCTAAGAAATGACAAAATGTCAAGTATGTTTCAGTTTCAAGTTCTATGTTAAGTACCTATATGTAATAAATGTTAATATTTATCAAAAATAGGAAACTACCATTTAAAACATATTTTTTGCTCGGTAATCCACTTTCTTTACATTTTACTCATTTAATTACAAAATGGAGTATAATTTTGACCATTGTTAGAAATAGCATAATTATTATCAATCAATAGGATAATTAAATGAATACATACGTTTTGGATACTGTCCAATATGCAGTGGGAAATCTTGAAACATTTTATCTTTTAAAGGCTTCAAAGGTAGATTTAAATATTTAATGTAGGCACTGCATGAGATAATAATCTACCTACTTCTTGATTTATTGAAATCCTCTGGTTGAAAATGCTCATTACATACAAACTTGAGAATGTTAAGCTTCTCTATTGGTAAGTACAAAAGATCTTCTTGACCAATAGCTTTTACCCACTTCTGACACCTAAATGAAAGCAATATTTGGATTAGTTTATCAATACATTTAAAATAACATAAAAATTATCTGTCTGCCGTGATTTACTTAAATTATTATGTATTATAAACAAGGAAATGGATTTAAAGTGCTTCTATCGCAGGCTTTTAAAGTAATCTTTTCTACCAAGCCTTATAAAGAAAATGTATTTCGTGTTTTTAAAGACTTGAGGCAGTTTTAATTATTGATATGAGTTCCATGTCTTAAGAACAAGGTGTGTCACTATTATACAATGGACGTTGGAGTCTCAGGTTGGAGTTTAAAAAGTTCATGTAAAACTTTTGATGGATTCAACGATTTTCATAGAATAACTAAGTATTAGATATTTTAAATTTACGTACAATACGTCCGTATTTTAACACTTTGTACCTATCTGGGTCAAGTGGCATTCGTGACAATATCACAAAAAAAAAATAAGATTAATTTTAAAGTGATGGCAGCTGAAGGTACTTACGTTTGAGCTTACGTTCTACAAACGTTCTCCGACCAACCGTTTGTCGTAAAAACGATGTCGAAGGGATCCATAGGTTAGGTTAGAACTGTGACCAACTACGCGCGAGCCGAGCGAGTGGTGCCGCGGCAGCGGCCGGCTACCTCGAAATTGGTCGCGAAATTTTTCTAAGTATTTTTTTCATACTGCCCCTAAGACGACACTTTGACCCACGTTGCTGATGTTATTATTAGGTACCTCTAAGAAGTATTTCATTATCTTTTGTTTTCTTCCATCTCCGACCATTTTCTCTTCATAATTTAGCTGTAGAAACCCGCCTTACAACAGAATCTAAAATGTACTCTGTAACCCAAACAAATTGCGTTTTTATAGTAGTAAAGTTCCACACAACCACAGCACAAAACACAAAACTTATCATAGATAATTCACAGAATACTACAAAATCAATCCATATTCAATCAAAATCAATAAAATCTGTGTATCACCCGTCCCTATTGTCACATGGCTTATTACTTTTTATATGTGACGTCACTGTTTGTGATGATTCCAATTGGCGTGTCGTACATTCTTGCCCGGACAATCGAGGTCCGGGCCGAGAATGCACGACACAGCAACGCACAACACTGGAATTCAAAACACTTGTCAAAACGATGTCGCGCGTTCTCGTGTCGTACATTGCTGTGTTGTACATTGCTGGTTCCCGAATATAGATAGATAGAAAGAGTAGATTTTTTAATGGACTGGTTTGGCAAAAAAATTATTTTAAAGCTTGGGTGATCTTGGATTTGGATGCCTAGTTGGTTTACGAACGAAATACGTCTGGGGGAAAGGGATGCCACGACTGCAAGAAAGAGAAAAGAATTTCCATCCATTTAAAAATGGCGTCTCTCTGAGTTGTCCTTTTCGCACTGGCGTAGTTTTAAAATTATCTCAGTTATCTGCCTAAATAAAACAATTAAATATCTTGTTTATTTACCGTAGACGACGTCATTACTATCTCAGAATATATTTTGACCGAAAAATAAGCTTCCTCTAGTATAAAATAAGCTAAAAATGTTGTATGGGCGAGGCGGTTTGACCGAAAATCTACCACAATATTTAGCGTTGAACCGTTCGTTTTAGTCTAAAAATTAAGAAACAAAGTGTAAAAATGGACAAGAAAAGCAAAAAGAAAACTGTGATCAAACGCAAAAGTGACGATACCGGTGACAGTGAGAAGAAACAAAAAATAATGGTGAATCGTAAAAATGAGGAGAAAGAAAAAGTTGAAGTCGTGAATCAAGTTGTGGAAGTGCCTGTGGAACAAGGACAGCAGATAGTACACACGGGGCAGCTGGTTGAGGGGAACTTTGAGCAGCCTGTGTTTGTAAACATGAAAGGGGAGCCCGTACAGTTGGGTCCAAACACGGTCATCCTTTACGAACAAAGCGGGAATCCTTCGAACTTCGCTTTCGGCGGGATGTGGACCATGGATTCATCTGGAAGGATCGTGATGGCAGAGACAATCTATGACGTGAAGGGTGAACCGGAGGAAGACAGTGCTAACTTTGTACAGAGTAACACTGAAGTTACTACGGTGAGTTTGGTTTTATTTTGTCTGTAATTTGACCTCAAACTGCATGAAGTCAAGTCCATGTCTTGGACTATCTAGCATGGTCTGTGTGACCATCTAGGTATACCATTCAGGCTTAGCAGGAGACAAAGAAAACATCTATACAAATAGTAAAAATTAAAGTCTCTGTATTTTCAAAATAACAACTATTTTCACTGATTTCATTTCTGAGAGTATGCTAAACTTATAACAAAATTTAAACCATTGTAACTGTCTGTTAGTCCCAGCTAATCTCTGAAATAGCTAGACTACTTTAAGTACCATGTGTAGAAACTAAAACACACATTCATGAAATAATGAAGTAGTGGTCTAACCAGACTTGCTAATTTTATTGACAACTAGCTGTTGCCTGCAATAACCTTACTGGATTACAGGGATAGTATGTTATGTTGCATCTTAATCATTTATTGAGGAAGGCTTTAGGCTATATTCCATGCAACTGAAGTCATGGGTAAAAGTCAGCCTATAATGGTTCCACAAGTGAGACACAGGCCATCTCTCCAAGAGAGGCTAATTTCTTTTATTTATGTACATGCATAAACTCATGCCTTTTACCCATGTGGGTACACAGAAACAATCATCCGCTACAAGCTTTATCCATACTTCTCCTTTTGCCACGTCTTATCAAAGTTTTTATTTTTAGTCAATAGGGGATCTAAAAAAACTAATTAGTCCGTCAGATAGATTTCCAAAAATTATTGGACACATATTTTTTCTTTTTTCACGTAAACAAAAAATGAAGACGATACAGTGCTTCGAAAACTCGTGTGACGTCATATGATAGTACATTTTGTACCTACAAGTGACGTTTCAAGCCCCACTCCATGATCTTTGACGCGTTTTATCTTCGTAATTTTTTATTGATTTGATAAAACAAAAAACACGTATTCAATATTTTTCGATAATCTAACTTACGGACTAAACAGAATCATATTATTTTGACCCAGTCCGATCCCCTATTATTAAATATGCCTATAAATTAAATATTAAAACAGATTATATTTTCCTATTCCAGCAACAAGTAGAAGAGCAACAGAACACATATCAACAGTTTGAGATAAGCAGTGGCACTCAGGTGGATGGCCAGCAAGAGTATGAAGTGGCTATCATTGAGAATCCACCAGCTGAGGCTACAGAAAGGTATGGAAAGGTCATTTAACTGGGCAGGTCCACTCAAATTTGTGTGATTCTTTCTTCAAAAGACCATTTCAGACAGTAATCTGCATAGTCCTCATCTAAGTATTTATTATTTATTATTTAAGCTTTATTTATCCATACTATTACAAACTAACTTAGTTACTAAAAATTACATAAAATATATATTATTGTATGGCCCCTGTAGGGTAAAAAGCCTCCTCCATCTTTTTCCATCTTTGTTTGTCTTGGGCTGTGTACATCCAGTTTTTCCCAGCCGTTTTTATGATGTCATCAACCCATCGTTTCTTTTGCCGCCCTCTTTGTCTTTTTCCAGTGGGACCGAGCCACTTTGTTGTTTGTAATGTCCATCTGTTATCCTGGTACCTAGCTATATGGCCTGCCCACTTCCACTTCAGTGTCATGGCTTGTTGCAGTGCATCCGTGAGTTTTGTTTTGTTGCGTATGTCAGCATTTCGTGTTTTGTCTATTCTCCTTAGTTTCAGGATGCTTCTTTCCATGGCGTGCTGGCACGAGAGGATTTTGTTTTTTGTCTTGTTAGTGAAAGTCCAGGTCTGACTTGCATATGTTAAGGAGGGTAAGATACACGAGTCCATTATGATCTTCTTTAACTTTAGATCATAATTTCCTTTGAGGATTTCTTTCTGTGCCCAATATTTTTTCCATGTTGTGTTTATTCTTCTGTCTACTTCATTCTCGTTTCGATTTGTGTTAAATGACATAAGTTTTCCGAGGTATATATATTCGTTGACATATTCTATTGCTGTTCCTTCTATCTTTATTGGGGTTTGAATATTATTGGTCATTATTTTTGTCTTGCTGGTATTCATTTCTAATCCTACTTTCTTGCTTTCTTTGTCTAGATTTTGAAGCATTTTTTCTAGATCTGTGGCAGTTTCGCTAAAAAGAGCTATATCATCAGCGAATCTTAAATGGGTTAGACGTCTATTTAGTATCCACACCCCCTTGTTTGTCCAATCTATATTTTGGAAGATATCTTGAAGAACCGCTATGAATAATTTCGGCGAGAGCGGATCACCCTGCTTCACACCTCTTTGTATACGAAACTCTTCGCCTTTCCTTTCTAGTTTTATTCTACTCACGCTTTTTGAATATACATTCTTTATGAGATTTATGTATTTTTCATGTATGTCGTTATTTTTAAGTGCTTCCCATATAGATGTATGCGCTATACTGTCGAATGCTTTTGAGTAGTCGACAAATGCTACATAAAGTGGTTTATTAAATTCCTGGTATTTCTCTATTAGTTGGTCCATTGTGTGGATATGGTCACTGGTTGAATAGTTCGGTCGAAACCCTGCTTGTTCCATTGGTTGGTTTTTGTCGATATTCGGTGCTATTCTGCTAAGCAAGATCGACGAAAACAGCTTGTAAACAGCCGATAACAAACTAATAGGCCTGTAGTTTCCTACATCTAGTGGGTTTCCTTTCTTATACAGTAGCACTATGTGTGAAAGACCCCATTGTTCTGGTATTTGTTCGGATTCTAAAATCCGGTTAAAGAGTGTTGTCAAGTATGGGATTAAAATCCGTGCTCCGATTTTTAGTGTTTCATTAGTCAGATTATCAGGTCCTGGACTTTTTTCTGTTTTCAGTGCTTTTATGTGTCTAAATACTTCTATTTCGCTTATTGAATCTATTGTTTCTTGGGTTTGTTCTTTGTCTTTTACATTTTTGTATTTGTTTTCATTAATGGCTGATTCTTCTTCTGGTTGTTTTTTATAGAGGTTTCTATAGAAATCAGTAGCGCATTTGAGAGTATCTTTCCTGCTTTTGGTTTCATTCTGACCGTCCTTTAGGTTCTTAATCCATGTTTTGTGTGTTGACAGTTCTTTGTTAGCTCGTTTTGAACTTCGAAGCGTTGTGATGTTTTATTCGATGATTGTCTTTCTATATGTGTTGTAATCTTCTCTGATGGCATTTTTTGTTTTTTTAAATAATAGTTTTAATTCATCTTTCTCTTCCTTAGTTTTGTTTTTTAGTAGAATTAGTTTCCCACGTCTGGCTATTAGGTCCAACGTTTCAATAGTCAGTATTTTGTGTTTGTGGGTTTTGGTTTTGTTTTCGAGTTTGAGACTTTTTGTTATTAACTGTTCTAGTTTATTGCTTATAGTTTGTATATCATTTTCGGTTTCCAAGATTTCATCGAGTGATTTGGAGTATTTTTCTAGGTTTTGAGTGTATGTTTCTCTTTCGGTTGTAGTCTTAAGTAGGCTTGTTGAAAGTTTGAATGATTTTCGACTAATTTTGGGTGCTTGAATCATTAGCGAACATCTGAGCATTCTGTGGTCTGATGGAAAATTGGCTAAGTTGAGTACTTCCACATTAGCTACAGACTTTGGAATGTTAGTCAAAACATAATCGATTTCATTTCTTGTTTTCTGGTCGGGTGATGTCCATGTCCATCTGCGGGATTGTTTCTTTTTGAAAAATGTGTTCATTATGGACAGTTTGTACTCGTTTGCATATTGTATAAGGCGTTCTCCCCTGCTGTTTCTTTTTCCATATCCAAATTTTCCCATTATCATATTTTCTTCTGGTTTTGGTTGCCCGATCTTCGCATTGAAATCACCAACCACAAGCATGTGTTTGTCTGATAGATCTTGTGCTTTCTTTAGGTCGTTGTAAAACTTGACAATTTCTTCTTCGCTTTGGGTGCATAAGCTTGGATTATGGTAAATGCAAATTCTTCAAATTTAAGTTTTAGCATCGCGATTCTTTCTGATATTCCTTGGAAATTTATTATATTATTTTTGAACATTTTCTTTATTAGGAAACCTACTCCATGCAAGCCTGCTGTTTCGCCTATAAAACATAGGATATAATTTTCATGTTCTTCGATCTTTTGTCCCATTCTCCTGGTTTCTGCTAGTCCTATAATGTCCCAGTCTATATTGTCTATAGAGTTGTTTAGCTCTAGTAGTCTTTCTCTTGTTGATAATGATCTTACATTGTATGAGCAGATTTTAAGTTGATGTGTTGTTTTCAATTTGATTTTTCTTTCTTTTTTGTCGTTGTCTGATGGAGGGTAGTGGTCGTTCTCCCCACGGGGACCAGCCGGATTGGGGAATTGGGTTTTTTGTTTATTCTTATTTAATGTTTTGCTTTTTGTTCTGTTCCTGATTTCCGGTAATATTTCGGTGTTAATTGTTGCTTCTTGATTTATAATAGGTGCGTTAGTTGCGGTATGTATTTCTGTCCGATAAAGAGTATGCCCTCTCCCGCATGTATTGGAAGGCATCAGTTTGGGGCGCGCCTTTCTGAAAAGTGTCCTTGGTGGTTGTTTTCTGCAGTTTCGAAGTTGTGTTTTGGTTACCAGGGCTTGGGGTTTCCGATCTTTTCCTTTTCTCAATATCTATTTTATCTGTGTTTTTTTGCTTGTTCTCCTTTTTCTTCTGTAGTACTGTTTTTGGTAGGTCTTGAGTAATGTAGACGTTTCCTTGTAGTTTCTTTTTGTTTTTCAAGATCTTGATTTTTTTCTGCAGTGTTGTTGTTGCAAGAAGGATTGGTCTAACTTTTTTATCATTCTCTCCCTTTTTTCCCAGCCTCTGAACTCTGTCGATTTCGCCTGCTCCAATTTCCACTTCGATATCTTTCATCGTAGATATTACTAGACTGTTTAGGTCTTCGATGCCTTCTTCTTTAGATTCTGGAACCCCATGAATTAATATGTTGTTTCTCTTATTGCTAGTCTCGAGACTTAGTATCTTGTTATTTAATATTTCCACTTCTTTCTTGAGTTTTTCATTCTCTTCTATGATCGGTTTAATTTTCTCATCCACTTTCACTAATACAGCAGATGTGATATTGTCAGTTATTGTTGTAGTTTGTAAGTTTAGTTGTTCCGTCAGTTTGGTAAAGAGTAATGACATCTCTGGTGACAGCTCGGCAGACATTGTGTGGTGAAACGAAACGTAATTTCTCTTAACGTTTCTGAACGAATCTTTGTTTTCGTAAGTTGGTACTGGTAGCACTGTGGCAACTGGCTGTTGTCTATGTCTATGTTTGAGTTTTGACACTTAACCTCAAACACTGTTGGTTTTACAATGTATTTCGTAATTTCTCACTTTAGATGCGTATTTCTGTTGTTTTTATTTTATGTTTCGAAGCACACACGTATGGGAACTATTTGAGGTGGCACTTTTACTCTCGATGTTTAATATTTCTTACTTTTATTGAATTATTTGCGAGAGCGTTAGACTTAGCGACTGACGTATTGCGTTACCGGAAACGGAACCTAAATAATCTAAGTATACCAAGATATAACTGACTGACTGACATATCAACTTACAGCCGAAACTACTGGGGCTAGGAATGTGAAATATTGCACACGGCTTCCTACACAAATGTAGGGGAGCACTAAGAAGGGTTTTTTGGAAATTTAACCTTTAAGGGGGTGAAAAGGGGGATGAAAGTTTGTATGGAAAATCGTCACTTTTGTAGTTGAACCGACATCCACGCGGGCGAAGCCATGGGCAGAAGCTAGTCTAAGTATACCAAGATTATGTCTGGACTTTAAAAGAGACCTCTGAGTGTTTTTTACTTTACTATAGACTTAGTCTTAGTCTTATTCTGTTTGGCCTAAATTAACCTAATGTTGATCATTTTATAGATTATTTTATTGAGTATTTTATTGTTTCTTTTTTTATTATTTTATTGAGTATTTTATTGATTATTTTATTGACTATTCTATTGATTATTTTAATGATTATTTTATTGATTGTTTTATTGACTATTTTATTGATTATTTTATTGATTGTTTTATTGATAATTGATTATTTCAGTGAATTAATTATTCTTTCGTCATTTTCATTATATATGTATGTTGCTGTATGTATGTATGTTGTATTTATATCTCTTTTTGATCTCGTGTTTTGGCTGTTAAGGCGCATATTATGTTGCATGTAGTGCTCTTCTTTAAGTAATGGGGCACTTAGACTTAAGTTTGAAATGTTTTTATGTAAATGTAACAGTGTACTCATTGTTGAGGAGCCAAATTAAATAAATAAATAAATTTACTATGAAAGTACTGGTACAGACGGCTACACATCAAGCTATACATTTCCAGTATAAGATGGTCTCGCATTGTATAGGGTTTCCATACAGTGCGAGATCAGCACAATTTGGAAATGTATAGCTTGATGTGTAGCCGTCTGTACAGGTATGAAAATAAAAATGAGAGAAATGATAGTAAAAGTGTTTGTAACCAATGACCGGAAAATACTGCACAGAGACAAGGAGACCTTTGCCTAACAGTGGGACAAAATAAATGAAGAATAGAAAAATGGTTTATAAAAACCTATTTCAAACAATAAACATAATTTATCATCGCTTTATCAATCTTCAGAATAATGTGCCAAATATGTAAACATATCTTCATGCTCCTGTCTTGTCAGTGCAAAACATGAATTTTGCTGAATGTGGAATAAAAGTATCAAATCGACAAACCCTTATTATTTCCAGCCCTGAACCGCAAGTGGTGACAAATGAAGATCAGCTGGTGGCCACAGGAACTGGTGCTGTGCGCTGGCTCAATCAGAAGTACGACTTTGTGGTTAGGAAGCTGCAATTGAACTATGGTAAGCATTCAGTTACATCACACTTGTACTAGCCACTGGGAAGACCGAGGTACCCGCTCCACCTCTCGCTAATCCATCGTCTGGAGCGAGAGGGAATGGTGAGCGTCACCTCCTACTGCGAAGCAGTCAGTGCTTGGCCAGACTGCAAACGCGGGCGCGGGGCGGGCGCGGCGCGACAAACTCAAACGTATGGAACTTCATTTGAGTGTCCATAGTGCGCACGCGGGCGCGGGAAGCGGCGCGGGGAGCGCGCGGGCAACTCGTGCCATAGCTCGTTCATACAAGTGGCCGCAGTGAGTGCGCGGGGCGGCAAGCGATAAACCGCGCGGGAGCGGGTATCTCAAACTATTCGAGCTATCGCGCGCGTTGTTGTGATGGCGTCTTCACTAATAAATGCTGAAGAATTAATACGTGCTATTCAAGCACGACCTGCACTGTGGAAATCGAACATCGTCAATACAAAAAAAAATTAAAAAATTGCTCTCGCAATCTTTCATAGAGTGTGTAAAATTCTCCTTCATTTTCTCTGGTTAAGGTGAATCCCTAGATAGACCTCGCCATACATTTTGCAGAACATGAAATCTCCGTAAATAAACGATTTCTGCAGAATAAAAGCAAGTATAATGAGTCTTTATAATGTATTAGGTGGGCAAAACGCCCAAATTTTATAAAAAAAACAGTATTTGTAGGCGAATTAGACTCAATAAAAAACGCAAAATCTTTGTATGTGTGAGTGACCTGAATCGCGCCATCTGACAGAAATTTATAGAACCACCAAGAAAGAGTTCGTTGCTGTTGTGTTACGAGTTTACGTGCGGTAAACATTTATAATAGATGGCGCTGTTCGAAAGTTCGAGGCGCTATTCGAGCAAAGTAACTAGCGGCTAGCGTCACCGCGTTACTATGGTTACGCGCGGCCCCGAACGCTGCACTTCGATTGAGTTGAGACCCGAAAATGTGTAACTGTACCTGTACTGCGCATTCAAGGTCATAGTTCAACGTTTCTAGCAAGTTAGCGCCGGCGGCGAGCGGGTTTGCCCGCGGATTTTACATTTTATGATTGATACAATGTTTTATCTAAGGGAATGAGAAAAAATGCTAGAAAGTGAAAAAAAATATGTGCAATCTGGCGGCCAGGTAAATTTTTCGTTTTTCCGTCATGGGTGTCGTTTTCATGGCTTTTGAGGTCGCTGATTACGAAAATGAAGTCAAATGAAAATCCAAAATGGCGGCCAGGAAATTTTTGGTTTTTCCGTCATGGGTGTCGTTTTCATGGTTTTTGGGGTCGCTGATTACGAAAATGAGGTCAAAATGAAAATCCAAGATGGCGGTTAGGAAATTTTTTGCTGTTCCGTCATGGGTGTCGTTTTCATGGTTTTTGGGGTCGCTGATTACGAAAATGAGTTCAAAATGAAAATACAAGATGGCGGCCAGGTAAATTTTTCGTTTTTCCGTCATGGGTGTCGTTTTCATGGCTTTTGGGGTCGCTGATTACGAAAATGAGTTCAAAATGAAAATACAAGATGGCGGCCAGGTAAATTTTTCGTTTTTCCGTCATGGGTGTCGTTTTCATGGCTTTTGGGGTCGCCGATTACGAAAATGAGGTCAAAATGAAAATCCAAGATGACGGTTAGGAAATTTTTTGGTGTTCCGTCATGGGTGTCGTTTTCATGGTTTTTGGGGTCGCTGATTACGAAAATGAGGTCAAAATGAAAATCCAAGATGGCGGTTAGGAAATTTTTTGGTGTTCCGTACTTCCGTCATGGGTGTCGTTTTCATGGTTTTTGAGGTCGCTGATTACGAAAATGAGGTCAAAATGAAAATCCAAGATGGCGGTTAGGAAATTTTTTGGTGTTCCGTCATGGGTGTCGTTTTCATGGTTTTTGGGGTCGCTGATTACGAAAATGAGTTCAAAATGAAAATATAAGATGGCGGCCAGGTAAATTTTTCGTTTTTCCGTCATGGGTGTCGTTTTCATGGATTTTGGGGTCGCTGATTACGAAAATGAGGTCAAAATGAAAATCCAAGATGGCGGTTAGGAAATTTTTTGGTGTTCCGTCATGGGTGTCGTTTTCATGGTTTTTGGGGTCGCTGATTACAAAAATGAGTTCAAAATGAAAATCCAAGATGGCGGTTAGGAAATTTTTTGGTGTTCCGTCATGGGTGTCGTTTTCATGGTTTTTGGGGTCGCTGATTACGAAAATGAGGTCAAAATGAAAATCCAAGATGGCGGTTAGGAAATTTTTTGGTGTTCCGTCATGGGTGTCGTTTTCATGGTTTTTGGGGTCGCTGATTACGAAAATGAGTTCAAAATGAAAATATAAGATGGCGGCCAGGTAAATTTTTCGTTTTTCCGTCATGGGTGTCGTTTTCATGGCTTTTGGGGTCGCTGATTACGAAAATGAGGTCAAAATGAAAATCCAAGATGGCGGTTAGGAAATTTTTTGGTGTTCCGTCATGGGTGTCGTTTTCATGGTTTTTGGGGTCGCTGATTACAAAAATGAGTTCAAAATGAAAATCCAAGATGGCGGTTAGGAAATTTTTTGGTGTTCCGTCATGGGTGTCGTTTTCATGGTTTTTGGGGTCGCTGATTACGAAAATGAGTTCAAAATGAAAATACAAGATGGCGGCCAGGTAAATTTTTCGTTTTTCCGTCATGGGTGTCGTTTTCATGGCTTTTGGGGTCGCTGATTACGAAAATGAGGTCAAAATGAAAATCCAAGATGGCGGTTAGGAAATTTTTTGGTGTTCCGTACTTCCGTCATGGGTGTCGTTTTCATGGTTTTTGGGGTCGCTGATTACGAAAATGAGGTCAAAATGAAAATCCAAGATGGCGGTTAGGAAATTTTTTGGTGTTCCGTACTTCCGTCATGGGTGTCGTTTTCATGGTTTTTGGGGTCGCTGATTACGAAAATGAGGTCAAAATGAAAATCCAAGATGGCGGTTAGGAAATTTTTTGGTGTTCCGTACTTCCGTCATGGGTGTCGTTTTCATGGTTTTTGGGGTCGCTGATTACGAAAATGAGGTCAAAATGAAAATCCAAGATGGCGGTTAGGAAATTTTTTGGTGTTCCATCATGGGTGTCGTTTTCATGGTTTTTGGGGTCGCGGATTACGAAAATGAGTTCAAAATGAAAATACAAGATGGCGGCCAGGTAAATTTTTCGTTTTTCCGTCATGGGTGTCGTTTTCATGGCTTTTGGGGTCGCTGATTACGAAAATGAGGTCAAAATGAAAATCCAAGATGGCGGTTAGGAAATTTTTTGGTGTTCCGTACTTCCGTCATGGGTGTCGTTTTCATGGTTTTTGGGGTCGCTGATTACGAAAATGAGGTCAAAATGAAAATCCAAGATGGCGGTTAGGAAATTTTTTGGTGTTCCGTACTTCCGTCATGGGTGTCGTTTTCATGGTTTTTGGGGTCGCTGAATACGAAAATGAGGTCAAAATGAAAATCCAAGATGGCGGTTAGGAAATTTTTTGGTGTTCCGTACTTCCGTCATGGGTGTCGTTTTCATGGTTTTTGGGGTCGCTGATTACGAAAATGAGGTCAAAATGAAAATCCAAGATGGCGGTTAGGAAATTTTTTGGTGTTCCGTCATGGGTGTCGTTTTCATGGTTTTTGGGGTCGCGGATTACGAAAATGAGTTCAAAATGAAAATACAAGATGGCGGCCAGGTAAATTTTTCGTTTTTCCGTCATGGGTGTCGTTTTCATGGCTTTTGGGGTCGCTGATTACGAAAATGAGGTCAAAATGAAAATCCAAGATGGCGGTTAGGAAATTTTTTGGTGTTCCGTACTTCCGTCATGGGTGTCGTTTTCATGGTTTTTGGGGTCGCTGATTACGAAAATGAGGTCAAAATGAAAATCCAAGATGGCGGTTAGGAAATTTTTTGGTGTTCCGTCATGGGTGTCGTTTTCATGGTTTTTGGGGTCGCTGATTACGAAAATGAGTTCAAAATGAAAATACAAGATGATATAATTCTTAGAGGATATTGATGATTGGATACAGCGCTCCTTTGACTCTCTTGGCCTTTTCAATATTTTCTTTGGCATGCTTATTCATCAAAAGCCTTTTATCCAGCCAGACTCCGAGGTATTTTATTTCTGGTTTGAATACAATGCGTTCCCCACGTATTTGAACATAATTGCGATACCCTGTGTTCAAATTGTTGAGTCTTGGTCTCTTGTGCGAAAACATTATGCATTCTGTCTTGTCGACATTGCATTTGAGGCCCTATTTTCTGTAGTAATCAATTATGTCGATGGCGGCCCACTCTGCTCAGCGCGTAGCGTGGTCCGGTCTTTCAGCTGCGTTGAGTATACATAGATCGTCGGCGTACTGTGACAGCATCTGACCTGCTATTCTTTCGTTAGGTAGGTCAGCCACATAGAGGTTGAAGATCGCCGGACCGAGTATCGATCCTTGGGGCACCCCGTGCGGCACACGCTGCTCCGTTCCCAAAGTGGTTCTGAAGCTGCCTCTTGTTGTCCTGTTGCTCAGGTAGTTCTCGATCATCTATACGATGTTGTTCGATTGAACGAACGTTCGATTGAAGTTCGATCAAGTGGTGCAAATGAGGTAGACATTTCTGTACATTCGTCATTTGTATCGATAGTAGCTTCCTTGACTATGGCTGTGTCGATCATTCTATCGATGATTTCTAATTCATTGGTGCAATCGCTAAAGTGAGGCAGTTTCATGATGGGTTTTTTCATTGCTCTTTGCACGGCCCACATGCGTTTCCGATTATCTTTAGTGTTTTCAAGTAGCTTGGTCAGTTCGGCTTCTTTATGCTTTATCATTTCTTTAGTCAATTGATGCTTACAGGAGTTGTATTGCCTTCTTGCCACTGTTCTGAGGTCAGTGTGTCTAAGTTGCCAGGCATGTTGCTTGACGTTACGCTCGGCTATTCTTTCTCTTATGTGTGTTGGAAGTCTGTCTTTGGAGTCCACGATTCTCAGCGGGGCTAACTCGTCGAGTGTTTTGACGATCAGCGTAGGCAAACTTACCTATTTTTTTCCGACCTACCTACCTACGCAATTGTGAAACGTAGGTACACATGGCTACACATCTATCTATCTATTTAAATAAAAAGAGAAGTCCTGACTGACTGATTGACTGACTGACTCATCAACGCCCAGCCCAAACCCTTAGACCTAGAAAGCTGAAATTTTGCACAGAGGTTCCCTTTATAATGTAGACTAGGAATAAGGAAGGATTTTTCGAAATTCAACCCCTAAGGGAGTTAAATAGGGGATGAAAGTTTGTATGAAAAGCCGCTGGCAAAAGCTAGTAAAGTTATAAACCAGTTTACGCTGATCTCGCACTGTACGGAAATCCTATACAATTCGAGACCAGCTTATACTGGAAATGTATAGCTTGATGTGTACTGTGTAGCCGCGTGTACTACTTACATCTATTGATCAAATCATATTTAATTCATGTGAAACCAGCAAGATACGTGAATACACAGACAAACTAAGTACTTTGATTTTTAACTGTCAGCGAAATGACGTTCTAAAAATGGTAGCAGTTGCACAGATTGCCAGATACTGCACTCCATGTACTTACACGCGCTAACTACCTACCTATAGCCTACCGGGCGCCCAGGCTACCGGTAACAGTGGGTTGTCAACAGCCGCGCGGCGCGTAGGTACATACGCATAAATATATTTCGGTCGACTTGACATTAGTTTTGAAATCCTAAGATATAATTATGTCTATTATTGGCATAATATTATGTGCAGTAGATGAATGTAGATCCAGCAAGACGTGTGACGTTCGAAAAGTGCTGTTTATCAGCCTAGTTTGAATAAATGACTTTTGATTTTGAAACAAGAGAAGAGATAAAAACTTATCTTTTTCGGTTTTCCTCGTGATACAGAAATGCAAGTTTTTTTTTGTTATGAAAAAATGTACTTTCCTATAAGTAATTATTTCTATTCTAGTTCTATAAGTAGGTACATTTTTTCATCGTCGATGTTTTTAAATGTAACCACGACACAGGGGAAATTCCTAGTGTAGAATAATGTTTTAAAAAAGACAATTTTTTCTTTCTTTTTACAAGATTTTATTTAGTTTCGCTTGTTCCATTGTCTGTCTGTAATAAAATCATGCTAATTTTTAACCCACTTCCCGGCTTCCGATTGATCGGAAGCACTCGTAATAGTAGGTAGGTAGGTATATAGCCGCAGGCCCGGACTGACCGAAACGGTATGCTGCTGATTTTATACAATTTCTTCCACGGGCCAATGAAACTTGACCTCTGGATTGTATAGGCGCTTATACGATTCAGGGACCAAATTATATTGGTTTTATGTTTTGTATGGGAGTTTTTAGCTTTCTTCACCCCAAATTTCACAATTCTAGGATGACCGGGAGTGCCCTATAGGTTTAGATTTTTGTTATTTCAAAAATCTACGGGGTAGGTACCTACTTCTCGTGGTCCAAGAATGGGTCTGACAAACGTTTTTTAATTAACATACCAAATAAGTAAATCTTCAAAAAATTACTTACGAGAAAAACTGTATTTTTACTTTTATCATATCTTAAAAAATGGCTGAGATATTTACGATCAAAGTGCGCAATTCCGGCCGTAGGTTTTTAAAAACGCGGGCGGGCGTGAGTGACATAGAGTAAGTAAAAGTTGTGAGTGAGCGCCCGCCCGCGTTTCTACCCAATGACGTCACAACATTCGTCATTCGACAATCGCGCTCTATTTTGCACGCCACGCCCCGGTGCGCAGTAAAAATCAAAAATCAAAATTATAAAGCTCTCTGTGATAAAAACGGAAAAAAATACTGTATTATGCCTCAGTGCTTCAAGTCGTATTATCGCCCGTTAGGCTCGTCTTGTAGGTATATTTACTTGAATACTCATGGTTAGGAGACTCCAAAGAGATTTCAAAGAACTAAGTAATAGAATGTACACTCCTTTGCAAAAAAAACCGGCACCTTAGGAAATTTACGTTCTAAGGTCGATTTGAGTTAATTCAATGAAATTTAATTGTTTGACGTAGTCTGTATACTTATAATCGTGTAAATTAATACGCGTGAAGTGAACTGTGGCAATTTAAAAAAAAAATCTATGAATTCTTTAAAACCGATGTACACGGCCAAACAATAAGAAGTGGTCGGCAATAACGACAAGAAGATTTTTTTACTTTGTTTAATTAAATAAAGTTACAAATGTAATAACCTAATAACGAATGTGACCTCCTCTTGCCAAAATCACAGCTTGAATCCTTCTGGGCATGCTTTCCACGATATTTTTAATGACGTTTTGAGGAATACGTTCCCACTCTTCTGCAATGACTCTTTTTAGCTCCCTGATGTTTTGTGGAGCACGTTGCACTAATCTTACCCGTCTCTTTAGAACATCCCAGACATGCTCAATTGGATTGAGGTCAGGACTTCGAGCTGGCCAATCTAAACGACGGATCCCAACTTCTTGCATGGACGCTTCCACGTCGCCAGAACGGTGCGGGCGAGCATTGTCGTCCATAAAAATGGAATCTTCCCCAAGTGCAGTCAATGCGGGTTGTGGATATGGAATTAGGACTTCCATTATGTACCGGTGTGCATTTAATGTTCCATTTTCTATGAGAACTAACTCCGTACGCCCCGTCGAATTAATTGCTGCCCAAAACATAACGGGGCCTCCGCCATAAGGAGTGATTTCTTCGAAACACACTTCCGCATAGCGTTCCCGTGGTCTTCGTAGCACTCGCCGGCGTCGGTCCTCTCCACACAAAGAAATTCTAGCTTCATCAGAAAACAATACTTTATTCCAGTCCTCCAGAGTCCATGAAGCACAGTTTCGAGCAAACTGAAGTCGAGCAACACGGTGCTCACGGAGTAATTTAGGTCCCCGAGCCGGGCGGTAACTCCTGATATTGGCAGCCAAAAGCCTCCTCCTGACGGTCCACAAGCTAACTTCTACTCCTCTTACTTCTTCAAGGCTCTTCTTCAGGTCCACACTTGACGCCTTACGATTCCGCAAGGCCTGACTCACCAAAAAGCGGTCATCTCTTGGTTCTGTGCGTCGTTTTCTTCCCGAACCGGGTCTTCTTTTGACCGAACCGGTCTCTTGATACCGTTGCCAAGTCCTCTGGACAGTTGAACGACTCACATTTAGCCGCTGAGACACGTAAGTTTGCGAACAACCTTCTTCAAGTAGGGCTATAATTTTACCGGCCCTTATCGCTTTATCACTCATGTCAAAAAGTGGTATATAATGTAAAAAGAAAGATAAAATTGTTTAATTTGCAGAAAATATCCAAAAAGTTTTAAAATTTTAGTAATCAGTAATAAAATCGTTTCAGCAATTCGCGCCATTAGTAAAGCAATTTTACAATAATCTACAATAATCATTATTTTCCTTTTGTTAATTTCAAAATTTAAATTTGGAACGTACAGAATCATGCTAGGATTCTTCAAATAACATGCCAATACATCGTCAAATTAATAAAACCTCTTACTTGTCCTTCTTCATTGAAGTAGAGAAAAAAATATGAAGTGCCCGTTTTTTTTGCAAAAGAGTTTATTTGTAGTTTGTACGACTCCAGTCAGTAAACCTCAGCTGTGAACACACACACACACCCAGACACACACGCACACGCATCAGACATCTGTCATTTTTTACTTTGATTTTGACAGCGCTCACGGTGATATTTATTTGGGGCATGGTCGGTGTAATCGCAAGATGGCGCATGTCATGACGTCATCTATGACAATTCAAGGGACATCGATATCGCGCTCACAGTAATTCGGTACGGGTTTATGGACGCTCAAATCGATTACAGCGTAATTCGGAACGCACCCTTGCATTCCACAGCTTGACAAGTTGACACTTGACACTTTGACAGCTTGATGATACAAATTTCTTGAAGCATTTCAAAATTTCAAAGACACATTTGCTGTTGTGTTTATTTATTCTTTTTGATTACAGATTTAATTGTAACTCTACTTATGATGAACCCGACTATTAAGCTTGCGTTTATACGACATTAATTATGTATTCAGGGCCGTGAAAATCACGGAAAAAAGTGCAAGCAACATTGAAAAGACACATCATGGGAATTGATAAAATGATTTATAGTGAGTAAATCAGATTCCTGGAATGGTAAGATATCAGCCATCCTCATATTGTTTCTTACTTTCTAAGAAGCCACAGCACAAGCCAGTACAAGAATTATGATTGTCACTTTGTTCATTTTAGGTTTGCAAACGTCGTATTGCCAATTTGGTTCACTGGCGTAGGCCTAAAAACTGTTTTCTTTTTTACAGGTATTAAAGAAGCAGAAAATACTATTGTAGAAATAAAATGTTTTCCCTCCTTGGAAAGGAAATCGCAAAATATTAGAGAAGCATCAAAAAATA
The DNA here is from genome assembly GCA_949775195.1 of Diarsia dahlii. Lineage (NCBI taxonomy): Eukaryota > Metazoa > Arthropoda > Insecta > Lepidoptera > Noctuidae > Diarsia > Diarsia dahlii. Next base: position 10,858,586 of record OX459217.1, on the reverse strand, counting down.
AAAAGAAATCCTATTCATTTGGAAAATGATGTTTTAGTTATGATCAAAAAGCATAATTATTATTATCAAGTAAGTAACAAATATCATTATTTCTTGGTTCATGTATGTATAATGTTTTTGTTTCTTTTCAACAGCTGTTATTATTTTGATTCTAGGTCCAGGGTCAATTGCGAATTATCAAAATTAATAATTAATGTTACCTACTTCATTTGCTTTATATCCGTCACCCATCCATTGACTGTCATAGAAGTTAACCGGGATGAGGAATTTATCAACGCCATGATGCCAAAGTTTTGTGAAACATGTGTACTGCCGGAAATTATTTTGAGACGAGTTGAGAAAATGCTAAATGTCTAGACATCAAGGAATTAAAAGGTATGAAAAATTGAAGTCTTACTCATTTCCTAACTTATTCGAGGTGTCGGTTCAGTATGAATAGTCTAACAAAAATGTGTAAATTCATTTGTTGCAGCGAAAACTACGTCTTCCAGCATTTGATTCAGATCGCACGGAAAAGATATAAATGGAAATGATATTTAAGTGACAAGCAGAAGATTGATACGGCGAGGCGACAGTGGCGACAGAAACGTAGCGCAAAGAAGAGAAGATTTTTATCTTTGTATGGTGGTACGAGTCGAATCTTGCTTTGCTTTGTGTAAATTATTTCATCACCACTGTTCAGAGGAGGCCTGAGTCTCAGCAGTGGGAACATTATAGACTAAAATTATTATGCTATTTTTGTACGTAGCGATGTATAGTTTGTGTTATTTGTTAGTTTATAAGAATTTTCTGTGTAGATATGTTTCAGTCATGTATTTAGGTACCGGCCTAACAATTCAATTGGAAAACAATATTTATTGAAGTTCAAAATTGTATAATAAGTAGGTATTCTTGAAAAATAAATGTTCTGGTTAGCTAGCAACCAACCACTTGTATGTTGTTGTGTAAGATACTTACATGTGCCGTTACCCGCACTTACGTGTGATAAATTGTAATCTACGAACTTTATTCTTTTTAATCCTAAATTCAGAATCAGAATTGTAAATATCAAAATATTTAAAAAAATGTATGTTATGTTTGTGTTTTGGTTATTGTAGTGAGAGTAAATAAAACGATTATTTGTGTGAAAATATTAACCATAGATAAATATTGTTACGAGCCGGGTATAGGATAAATAAAAACACTACCAATTAAACACACGAATTAACTTTATTACTCGCAAAACACTTATTCACAATCGCAAAACAGTACTGAACACTTTATCGTACTAGATTTCACTTCGATCCTTTCGTTGTCTCGCTTAAAAGTAGACTGACTCACTTCGTCCTCAATCGGTCCTTTTATACCCAAGCGAACAAAAGAAATTCGAGATAATTCTCTATTATTCAAGAAAGCATCCACAAAAAACATTAACAAAAAAATAAACTTAAAGATAAAAGAACCGACAAGGAAGAAGTTACTTAACGTCGTCGGCATACGGTCGAAATTACAATGACAACTGCCGGCGACTCCCGGCGCCTGACCTTGAATACAATGTAAGTTCTATACCTACTACGGAAATAGGTACCTAAAAGAATGAACTCGTATTTTCTAGATACTACACAGTTATTAGCGCGGTTTCTCGAAGATTCTAGATGACCGTCGTAACACTGCCCCCTCCTTAGACATGCTCGTCCCGAGCATCATTAGTCCCGTAATATCGCGCCAGTCGGTCCACATGCACAACCTTAGGCGCACCTCGCGGACCCTTCTGTATTCTGTAGGTGACATCGTTGATCCTGGTCACAACTCGGTATGGTCCATCCCATTTTGCTTGCAATTTCGGAGACTTTCCCTTGCTCCGCACTGGGTTATGCAACCACACCAGCGAACTTTCGTCGAAACCACGACTGTTTGCCTTCCGGTCATAACGAGTCTTCATCTTCTCAGACATCTGTTGCCCGGATTGCCTGATATGCTCATACACATCATTTAACTTGTTACGCAGGTCATTCGCGTAATCCGTTACACTGCGTGGGACATCCGGGGGCGTTCCAGTGATTAAATCTGCAGGCAATCGTAATTCCCTTCCAAAGTTCGCGAAGGCTGGAGTTACAGTCGTACTTTCGTGAACTGCACTCCGATAGGACAGAAGAAACGGCTGTATGTGCTTGTCCCAATCCCTTTGCCTGCTTTCCACAACTTTTGCCAGATATCTCTCCAACGTCTGGTTGAATCGTTCCACCATTCCATCAGATTGTGGGTGGTAAGAGGTGGTCCTGGTTTTGTTTGTACCCATCAATCGACAAGTCTCCTGAAAAACTTGCGATTCAAAATTTCTTCCTTGATCGCTGTGAATTTCTAAGGGTACTCCAAAACGACAGAAGACTTCCTGAACCAATTTATCCGCGACTGTTGTTGCTTCTTGGTTAGGAATGGCGAAGACTTCTGGCCACTTTGTGAAGTAGTCCATGACAACCATGAAGTACTTGTTTCCGCTATCGCTTTCTGGAAATGGTCCCGCAACGTCCAGTGCTATCCGCTCCCAGGGGGCTCCCACGTTGTACACTTTTAATGCACCTCTGCTTCGCGTGTGAGGTCCTTTCACAGCCGCACAGCTGGTACATTTGCGACACCAGTCCTCCACATCATCTCGACAGTGGATCCAGTAAAAGCGCTCTCTGATCTTCAGTAGAGTCCTTTTCACCCCCATATGTCCTCCTGAGCATCCATCATGGTAGAGCCGTAAAACATCCGGTACCTTAGCTTTAGGGACAACCATTTGTAGATGACAGCTGTCCCCTCGAGCGTTTTCCCATTTACGGCACAAGACTCCATCCTGGATCTCCAAACTGTTCCATTGTGCCCAATAACTCTTCGTGATGGAACTCATCGCAGCCACATCACTCCACTTGGGCTTCGGAGCATCAGCTTTGATCCAGTCGAAGATTGGCTTGATGTCCGAGTCATTTTGTTGAGCCTGTTGTAGAGTCTCCTTCCATTCATCGCTGAGATCCGTTCTAAGCATCCTCACGGGCACTACTTCCTTAGTCTCTTGCCTGGCACAGTGCTTGCAGTCTTCAGGACAAGGCCTTCTCGACAAGGCGTCTGCGTTACCGTGAGTTCTCCCACTGCGATGTTCGGTTACAAAGTCAAACTCTTGTAGTAGTTCAATCCATCTCGCCACTTGCCCCTCTGGATTCTTGAACTGTAATAGCCACTTCAATGCAGCATGATCGGTTCGTAGCTGGAATTTCCGTCCCAACAAATATTTACTGAAGTGCTGCAATGTCTTCACTACGGCGAGCAGCTCTCGTCTCGTTACACAGTAATTCCTTTCTGGTTTGGATAAAGACTTGCTGAAGTAAGCTATAACAATCTCCTGATCTCCTTTCCGTTGAGATAACACGCCCCCAATTCCAGTATTACTTGCGTCTGTGTCGACTATAAAGTCATTTTCAGTGTCAGGATATCCCAAAATAGGAGTGTTGCACAGACGTCCCTTTAATTCTTGAAATGCGTCGTCGCAGTTCTCATCCCAACAGAATTGTTGCTTTTCCTCAGTGAGTCTGTGTAGAGGTTTCGCAATGTCGGCAAAATTCTTCACAAACCGGCGATAGTAGGAGCACAAACCCAAAAATGCTCTGACCTGTGTCTTGTCTTTCGGAACTGGCCAATCCTTGACGGCAACTACTTTCTCTGGGTCTGTTTGAACACCTTCTCCCGAAACTATGTGTCCTAAAAAATTCACTTGCTTTCTGAAAAACGAGCACTTTTTCGGACTCAACTTCAGATTTGCTGTTTGGATCTTCGACAGCACTCGGTTCAGGTTTCTAAGGTGATCTTCAAACGTACGGCCCACAATGATTATGTCGTCTAGATAGACAAGACATGCGTCACCAATCAACCCGGCAAGTACTTGCTCCATCAGCCTTTCAAATGTTGCAGGAGCATTACATAAACCGAAAGGCATAACTTTAAACTGCCACAATCCTTTTCCTGTTGAGAATGCAGTCTTCTCCTTATCCTTGGGGTCTATTTCTACCTGCCAGTAACCACTTTTCAGGTCCAGTGTCGTAAACCACTTCATTCCCGCCAGCGTATCCAGTGTGTCATCGATCCTAGGCAGTGGATAGCTGTCCTTTTTCGTGACGTCGTTCAGTCGTCGATAATCCACACAGAAGCGCATACTGCCGTCCTTTTTCTTCACCAGGACCACAGGAGAACACCATGGACTGGATGAAGGTTCTATAACACCGTCCTTCACCATTCCCTCAATCATGGTTTCCACTTCTTTTTCCCGTGCAACTGGCAGTCTTCTTGGTCGCTGACGGATAGGTAACTCGTTGCCTGTATTAATCCTGTGCTGAACCAGTCCGGTTCTGCCTATGTCAGCATCACTCGTAGAGAAAATACCGGCGTACTGAAGTAACATCTTCTTAGCCTTGTCCATTTCACCTTCAGTTAAATGACAATTTTCTAGAAGCGTTGACACGTCGAATCTGGCACTACTAATTTTGTTTCCGGTAGGTAGATCTTGCAATTGACGCATCCAGGCTACTTCCTCGCAAGTGCCGATCAAGGTGCCCTTCTTAATCACTTGCTCCGTGTCACTTGGATTCAGGATTCGTACAGCTGAAATGTTGTTGGCCTTTACCAGAGTTCGTGCCATCTTCCATGAAAACTCATTGTCCACCCTTTCTATCAGAACACTTCGATCTTTGTGTCCAGAGTTCTGTGGTAACTTAACTGGCACGATCGTTTCTGATCTGCGAGGAAGAACAATTTCCTTCAGGCAGTACACTTTCCCTGATGGTGCACCTTCCATGAAGACTTCCTCTGAACCACATTTCAACACTCCTTGGTCAATGTCGATCTCACAACGATATTTCCGCATGAAGTCCAAGCCCAAGATGCAATCGTCGACTATGTCGGCCACGATGACATTGTGTCGGTAAATTCTATCACCCAATTTTAACTCCACCTCCTTCTTGCCTCGGACGGTTATGTGCTGACCGGTAGCTGTTAATAATTGAAGACGGTCGCGGTTATTGAAGTAGCCCCCAAGAAACCGATTCGCCAGGTGAGAATTGACGACCGTGTGAGAAGCTCCAGTATCCAACGTCAGTTTGCATGGAGTTCCGTTGATTTCGCCGTTGATAGTCAGGCTGTTCCCGTCATGTACTTGTGAGATCGAGATCCTCGGGGCTCTTTCAAAACCAGCCAGCACCCGCCCCCCAGTCCTGGCATTTACTCGTTTCCCTGCTGCTGTGGTTGGGCAGCCACTTCAGCCACCTTTCCCTGCTGAGGTTGGTCTTCTCTTGGTGAGCTTCGCTTAGGACAGCTTGATCGAAGATGACCCCTTTCTCCACAAGTGTAGCACCTAGGGCTGTATCCTTGCGGGCGGTCGCGTACAGGTGACGCTACAACCTCCCTGACCCGGTGCGTACGGTGGTCCTGCCTTACTGCCTCTACTTCTAAGGCATGGGCCAAAGCATCTTTCAGCGTCTCATGATGCCCAAGTCTCACAGCGGCTCTAACCTCCAAGTCGCGTATTCCATCGATGAACGCCTGTACCAGATTTCCATCAATAAGTGCAGGGGCGGACTGGTATGCTTTCCGAACCAGCTTTTCAACTTCCAGGGCCCACTGCTGTAAGTTCTCGGCACTACGTTGAACGCGATCCCTTAACTTGGCACGAAAAACATGCTCCAGGTGCGCGTCGCCGTATCTGGACTCTAATGCCTCCAGCAGCTGTTCGTAGGTCACATCCTTGCCGAGGGCCTCAAGAATGTTAAGGGCCTGGTCTCGGAGACCCAAGGTGAGCGCGGTCATAGCTTGCGCTTTGGTCCACCCATTCACTTTCATAACGGCCTCGAATTGGATTTTATAGGCCGACCACGAAGATGTTCCGTCGAATGGCGGCACTTTAAACCCGCGTACTGAAGGTGCAGCAATCACCGAAGTCACAGCCCCGTCTCCAACCTTAATTTCGCTCAAGGCCTTCTTTACGTCGGCGATCTGAATTTCGGCCTTTGCGATACGGTTGTCGTGCTGCTGTACCTGCTCCTTCATCACGCTCAGCTCTTTCCCAACTGATGCGTGAAGATCCTTCATCAGGAGCATCTGTTCTTCTTGACGGCGAGCCTGTTCCTCCTTGTCCCGTTGCAACTGCTCCTCCAACCGACGGGCCTGCTCCTCTTGACGACGAGCCTGCTCCTCCTGACGACGAGCCTGCTCCTCTTGAAGGCGAGCTTGCTCCTCCTTATCTTGTTGCCGCTGCTCCTGCAACTGGCGAGCCTGGTCTTGCAGCAGCGCCATTAAGGCAGACAAGTCTGGTACTGCTGGTGCTGGAGAAACGCCAGATGAACCAGCGACTGGCTCTGACGTAGGCTGAACACCGCCCGGTGTCTGTGTCGGGGAGTCTCCAAATCGCCTCTGATCCATCCCTTGTTGCCGCTGGCTCCTAGTACGGATACTATCCGTGTCGTCCTTCGGTAGAATTGGCATTATTTATCCCCACTTCTGACACCAAATTGTTACGAGCCGGGTATAGGATAAATAAAAACACTACCAATTAAACACACGAATTAACTTTATTACTCGCAAAACACTTATTCACAATCGCAAAACAGTACTGAACACTTTATCGTACTAGATTTCACTTCGATCCTTTCGTTGTCTCGCTTAAAAGTAGACTGACTCACTTCGTCCTCAATCGGTCCTTTTATACCCAAGCGAACAAAAGAAATTCGAGATAATTCTCTATTATTCAAGAAAGCATCCACAAAAAACATTAACAAAAAAATAAACTTAAAGATAAAGAACCGACAAGGAAGAAGTTACTTAACGTCGTCGGCATACGGTCGAAATTACAATGACAACTGCCGGCGACTCCCGGCGCCTGACCTTGAATACAATGTAAGTTCTATACCTACTACGGAAATAGGTACCTAAAAGAATGAACTCGTATTTTCTAGATACTACACAGTTATTAGCGCGGTTTCTCGAAGATTCTAGATGACCGTCGTAACAATATTATTAATTTATAGTAAGGTACAATAAAAAGCTTTACAATTGAATAAATATTGTTTTATTTATTTAGTACTCGTCACAATTTACTTACACGGTAGGTACTATTTAGGTTCAGTCACATTACAACAACCTATATAAATACAATATACCTTTATTACCCAAAATAATTTGTTGTGGTGAAAAGGTATCGGATTTCGATCCTAGACCAATAATTTTATATAAAGAAATAGATTGGAACATAACAATTTAACCTCTAGTAATATATAGTATGCTTAATAAAAATATTAGTATTTGTTTTTAGTTTTTGCTTTATTGTAACGACATTATTTTATCTTATAAATAATTAATTTGGTCCTCTTTCTTTAAATTAACGCCATCTAGTGGTGTCGTAAGTTACTACTATTTACTTTGCATGTGTGTCTAATGAGTATATTCATGTGGCTTAATCTTTATGTGCATCTAATCTTTGTATGATACCAGTTAACAAGCACAGTGATTATCTAAAAAAATCAAGTTAGTGCCCAATGTGTCGTGAATAATAAAGTTGTCTATTAAAAATTTCTATGTTAGGTGTAAAAATTGAAAATGTTCGATATTGTGTATGTGTCGCCATCTAGCGACAAAATGCCAGTGAGAGCAATCATCCATTCACCTTAAATTAATTTTATTTTTCACTTTTATCATTTGCCATTTAAAGTAAGAATTTTCCAGTAAAAACAAGTCTTCTTCATCCATATTATAGTTTGACAAACACTGGACAATACAACATTCGGAACCAAGCACCACGCTGCCAGTCTGGCCAAGCACTCATGGTAGCAAAAGAGAAAGGGAATGTGAGAGAGAGAGAACCTTTCGTTAAATAGATGTTAGCAAATGGATGGCCGACACCTGCCTGCTGTCGGACTGTCGGACTTCAAAAAAGATACTGCAGTCTCGAAACACAGTGCTAAGAAGGAACAGGGGTGGATTTTAGTCTGACACTCCTTTCTGCCCTGTCCTGAGGGGAAGGAGTAATTTCCCATCCACAAAAAAAGGGGTACCTACTCTCCATGCATACTATAAGGGACTATGGTCATGGAATGTTGGAAGATGCCTGCAAAGGTTCTTTTATCTATAACTAGCTGATGCCCGCGGCTTCACCCGCGTGGATGTCGTTCAAATTATATACTAAAACCTTCCTCTTGAATCACTCTATCTATTAAAAAAAACCGCATCAAAATCCGTTGCGTAGTTTTAAAGATTTAAGCATACAGACAAAAATAGCGACTTTGTTTTATACTATGTAAGGATATTAACTAAACTATTTCTCTTACAGATGCAGGTGTAAAACTCCTCCACTCCCCATCAGGCTGCATTCAGTGTGTCTACCTAACTACACCGAGCATGCAGCTGGCTTTCAACGCTGTGCCACAGTTCTTATGTATTGAGACTGGTAAGTTTTTGTTATTTTTTTCTAGAAGAATGTACCTACAAATATTTTTTTATACACATATAGAACACAGCTGGGTACAATGATGGACATAATATACAAGTGGATAGCTTCTTGAACAGTTAAGAAGTATTCATTACAGTGGAATGTCGATTATCTGAACTAATTGGAGGACATAGGTGTTCGGAAAACCGGTATTTTCGGATAATCAAACTACCTATTGGATGTATATTTTCACGTTTATGTTTATGCATTTTAAATTGAGATTTGAGTTGGTCTTGATTTATCCACATTTGATTTTGAATTAACAAGTCGCGACAAGTGCGCGAGCACTGTAGCGCGATAGGCGTAGTAGTTCGGATCAGCGGTCGTTGTGTTGATCGACGTTCGGATAATCGGCGCTCCACTGTACGTCATTCTGGACGCCGGTAATTAAAAAAAACAGCGACAAAGGGGCCGTTCATTACCCCCCCCCCCCCCCCCCTCCCCCTTGGTGATACGTGGTGAGGTTTAAGACTACCCTCCCCTCCCCGCCCAAAATCACGTGTATAAAATTAAATACACATGATATCTTACGTGTGATATTTCATGATTTTTGCTAAACCCCCTCCCCCCTCTTTCGAGCCTCATGTGAATGGTCGGCCCCAAAACTGTAATACCTACATACTAACTAACCAAGAAGGCTAGCACAGAGAAGAGACACCAATATCCAGCAGTGGGTGAACTCTGGCTTGTCCTTGTTGAACCACAAATAAACCTACCACCAAAACCCCACGCTAAACTCCACCTTATTGTTACAGGCATAGAGTTCAACAGTACAATACCGACAGTGGGAGGCACCGGCACACCGTCTCTCAAACATAATGTGACGCTGTTCTTAGCTGAAGATGGGAACGGGAAATCTGTTATTGTTAGTGCGGGTAAGTGAAAAACATTAGTTTTTGGGGGGTATGAGGAACAGGGTGTAAAGTTCCTCATCCCCCGTTGAAAAGGGAGGATCCTCCGACCGGACGGGTGTTGTGTCCGGCGGGCTAACTGCCCAACAGTTGTAAGTCGGGAACTCCTATATAGGCTTAAGTCGCGGATAATGTTCATAGCGCGATGTAGGAACTTCTGTCGATCGTTTGTTAGTACGCAGGTGTTGCGATAGATGTCGCTAGTCGCCACAGGTTTCTCTTTTTAACCGACTGCGGCGAAGCCCAAAAGGAGGGTTTTCTAGCTTTTGTTTCCTCTATGCTGTGGAACCCTGACAGCCTGAAGGCGACGCGGTAGACCTCGCAGGAGATGACTGGATGAGCTGGACAGAACAAACTACCAGTGGTCGATAGCGACGTTTTTTTTTTTTTGAATGGTAAAAAATCAAAATCAAAACATTTATTTCAAGTAGGCCAGTTACAGGCACTTTTGAATAGTCGAATTAAACTAACTACGGCACTCAGAGATATCCAACGATTACTCAAGCCGCCACCCAGCAAAGGCCTGACATACTTTTGTATGACAAAACTGCCAAAAAGCGACGGCCCAAGCAACCACTGAAGCTCTCCGAGTGCGGCAGTAAACTACTGAAGCTAAATAAACTAAGCTACAGTCCCAGTCACAAGGCATAATAACTCGTGAGTGTACTGTAGTTGCTCATTCCAAAGCGTTGGTCTCATGAGAAGAATGGCAAGAAACTTCATGGACACTCTTTTAAAATCGTTTGGGTAAATTATCAAATCCTGCTCCGGGTGGAGCCGAAGGGCACTCTCTTCTACTGACGGATGCGAATCCATTACAGTGCGATCAAATTATCTTGGCAGGTCTGAACATAGGCTCTGCGAAGTTTTACACATGTAAACTTGTGAAGAAAACTGTTATTGCCAGATAAACCAATACTTAAACGTTCAGAAAATATCTAATTTAAACAGTGAGAAATACAAATAAAATAAATATCATAACACTTTTAAACATTAGTTGTAACAAAATGACCTGCACGAAGTTCGGACCTGCCAAGATAATTTGATCGCACCATACATACCGTTGGTCCCAGCTGTCAGCTGTCTATCTTGCCCTTTATGTTCCGGGGCCGCGGAATCTCTTGCGAGCAATCCTGTAGCCTCGGCAGGCGCCCTTTCATTCTGCTGACATCTCTCTTCATAGTGGCCCTGGATAAAAAGATTTGGAGGCCATTTTGGCAGACCTTTGGCCGGCAGTGGGATTTATAAATGACTGGACTGGAGTGTAAATGTGGTGCTGTTCCTCAAACACAAGCACTTAATATCGTGTCCTGGGTGTCCTGTTGGTTGTTCAACACAGGAACTGATGGACGCTCCCGAAAGTGCTGTACTAGTAGCTCAATTCTGCGCCGACAGAATAGGGGATCGGACTGACTCAAAAAAATATGATTCTGTTTAGGCCGTCAGTTAGATTATCGAAAAATATTGGATACGTGTTTTTTATTTTATCAAATCAATAAAAATTTACGAAGATAAAGCGCGTCAAAGATCATGGAGTGAGGCTTGAAACGTCAATTGAAGGTACAAAATGTACTATCATTATGACGTCACACGAGTTTTCGAAGCACTGTATCGTCTTCATTTTTTGTTTACGTGAAAAAAGAAAAAATACGTGTCCAATAATTTTTGAAAATCTATCTGACGGACTAATTAGTTTTTTTTGTCCGATCCCCTATTCTGCGCCGACAGAATTTAGATTGCCATCGCCATGCTAAGAAGAGTATAGCACTCGGCACGTAAGTTGAAACAAAATGGCGGTCGTTCGCGAAGCTACAATCATGAAAATAAGTCGACTGAGACCCGATAATGTATTACAGATTGCATCCCGTCAGTTGAATTATGATCTTGAATGCTCAGTTGCACATTTTCGTTCGAATCTCACTCTATTTTAGTCATTTTACCTATGCGGACGACCGCCATTTTGTTTCAACTTACGTGCCGAGTGCTATAGCAGTAATAGTAGTATCCCACTGCCGGGCAAAGGCCTCATGACTTCCAGATATTTCGATCAAAGACCAATGTGGATCACTGAGCGCTGGTATTGTCCAGATCGCCTCGCCATCTTCTACGAGGTCTAGCGACGCCTTCTGACTGTGTCAGGGCTCCAGAAAGTGGCTATTTTGTCCCACAGCTCACTGGGCATGCGGCAGACCGGCTTTATGAGCAGTAATAGTAGTAACTTTGGTAATAAATAGAGTTAGTTTATAACATGACGTTCAACATTTTGAATAACATTAAAAATAGAGAAAATAGTTCATAATTTACTTTTCACTTCTCTCGCTCTAAAATTCGTCTTTATGTCGTGCGTAGGCGACATAAAGTCGCGTTTTATGCTCTAGAACATGGTAATCGGCACAGGTAATCGGCCCAACAGCCACACGAACAACTTCAACTTCATAGAATAACCTCTTTAATTCGTTTCGTTAGTATTCTAAGAACAAGGGATTACTGCTTTTCATTATGAATACAAGGAAAGTTGATGGGAATAGGCTGCCCCCAATTTCCTAAATCGCTTGATGGCAATAGGCTTGCTCTTAATTAGGTTGTTTGATGGCAATAGGCTTGCTCCTAATTACATCATTTGATGGGAATAGGCTTACTCTTAATTACATTGATTGATGGCAATAGGCTTGCTCTCAATTACCTAAATCAGTGGATGGCAATAGGCTTGCTCCAAATTACATCGGTTGATGGCAATAGGCTTGCTCCTAATAAGATTGGTTGACGGCAATAGGCTTTTCCTGGATAAACGTCTCGCGCAAAATGGTGCGTTTTATGCACTTGGTGTACAATCTACTATTTTATCTTCTCCAGGTATTTCTACTCTCATTGGTGAAGATCTAACATGGTTGATAGAGACATTCAAATCCTGTAATCCGGCGTGGAGGCAAGTTAGATGCGTGGTCTGTGATCCCACTAAATCTCAACAGGTAAGCAAGAGTTTATTTTTATTATATTGAAAAGAACAGGTGCGTAGTACTCGCAACCGGCGTGCGTGTATGACCAGATGTATGAATGTGGACGAGGCAAAAGGGGTATGTAAGCTTCGATCAATAATGTACTAGATTCCCGATAAACGCTTCAAAAACGGCCCGAAATATAAGACCACAAACGTATTTGTGGTCTTATTTCAAATTAGTATGGTCCAATCATAGCCAACAATAAGACGTCAAAATACCGCAGTATGCGTTCAAAAACTGCGTAAATAACCACCGTAACACCAAGGTTTTGGAAGGAATATCTATTTTTCGGTAATTTAATATCATTATGTGCTTTTTCATAATATTTAAACATAATTAAACTGTAAATATAATTAAATCAGCGAATATTATAATTGTTTGGCCAATGTTTGCTACAACGCACCAACTATTGTATCATGTTCTTGAACAGGGAACGCTAGTTCCGCAATAGAATAAGCACGACATTGTACACAAAATGCTTTTAACCGTATTGCTTAGAATTTAAGTTTCATTTTAGAATGAATATTTTTGTACTGATGACTTTTTACTTTGGAGCGACATTTAAAATGTTTTGCTTCTAATCTTTCTCCGATGAAAGGGCTTAAATAAATATACTTTACAATGATAATTAAACGTTATGTTTAAGTGTTAAGGTTTATAATCATCTGAAGTTGTAAATAATATTGAACATTTTTCTAAGATGCTATGTAGATGTTTACGTGTGTGCAAACGTGGCCACTTGAGCGACTTAGTTTTGTTCCTGATGCTGAATCTACTACTATTATTGATCGAAGTATGTAAGGATCGTAGCAAGTGGCGTTCTGTGGTTTCTGCCTAATCCCATGGGAAAAGGGCGTCATCATCTGCCCAGCCTTTTTCCCAACTACACACATCAAAAGTGTCTAGGGATCAAGCATTTTTATGCGGATTTCTTGAGATTGAGATGTGGCTTTGTAATAAATTTATGATTTTATAAATTTATATGGATCCTTTTTGGTGCATTTCATAATTTGAATCAGGAACTGTCAATCAAATTCGAGTAAAAGATGAAAATCAGCTGTCAATATTTTCCCTATAAAAACATACAACGCATTGAAGACATTATTAGTGCTACTGTTTCCCTACTACTGATTAAAACCAACGTTATTATGGAGCGGCGACGTCATTTAAGCAGGGAAGAAATGCTCAAAGCCGTGGGAATGATAGAAGCTGGTTCCCGGCAACGTACTGTGGCTTTAGCTCTGAATACAAGTCAGAGTGTTATCAGTCGACTTTGGACACGTTACCGAAGCACTGGTACCGTGGCTGAGCGCCATGGAGGACGGTATCGCTGCACCACACGGAGACAAGACCGATACATTCAAATCTTAACTCGAAGAGCTCCAACAATAACCGCCATGATGTTAGCCGTGAGGCTTCATCACTCTTCAGGGAACTTAATTAGCGACCAAACAGTCAGAAACCGCTTGCATGAAGTGAACCTTCATTCCCGAAGACCGCTACGGGTACCACCTATAGCAATGCACAATCGTAGGATTCGATATCAATGGGCTCTTGAACACAGAAATTGGGCAGAAGAACAATGGCGTTTCGTGTGCTTTTCTGATGAGTCTCGTTTTGGTATGAGACCGGATACAAGACGTATACGACACTGGAGAACCCCTGGACGCCAACAGCGATTAAAATCCTGCCAGGAAGTCCATCCTTATAGTGGTGGAACCATCATGGTATGGGCGGGTATTTGTATCGGCGGAAGAACTGAGTTGATTTGGATCAGAGGCAACCTCAACGCTCAAATTTATGCTGAGACGATTGTATCAGACGTCATCGTTCCTCTACAAGTGCAAATCGGTCCCTTATTTCAGTTAATGCATGATAATGCACGACCGCACACCGCAAGAGTTGTAAGACAGACTCTCGCCGCAGCTAACATCAATGTCCTGCCCTGGCCTGCTCAGTCGCCAGACTTGAACCCGATTGAGCATGCATGGGATATGCTACAGAGAAGAGCTCTGCCGAATATGGAGGGTATCCAGTCGCAAGAAGACCTTTTTTTGTTGTTGCAACGAACATGGGCGGCCATTCCACAGCGTGATTTGGATGAACTCATTTTGAGTATGCCAAACCAATGTTCTTGTGTTGTTAGTGTTCGCGGTAGAAACACGGATTATTAATTGTTTAAGTTACCCAATAACATTTTAAAGAAAACTGTTATTTCAGTCTTTTTTTCGAACTTTAATGTTAGTGGTTCAAATGTCAAAAATCCCTTTATTAGGAAAATGGCAAATTTCTTTATTAATGCAAAGGTGACTTGGTTTATCGTTACTGTGACAAACGAAAACACTTTATTTGATGAATCCTTAAAGAAAATTTTAATTAATATCAATCAGGAGAAAAGTTATTGCAAAAATATATGTTGATCCCTAGACACTTTTGATGTGTGTATATTGAGGTCGGCTCCCAGTCTAACCGGATGCAGCTGAATACCAGTATTTTACATGGAGCGACTGCCTATCTGACCTCCACAACCCAGTTGATACTAGGTAATACAATACCCTTTGGTAAGACTGGATGTCAGAATTTCAGGTCACTGACTACCTGTAACGACTGCCAAAGATCCAACAGTCAACAACCAACAACAGCCAACAGTCTTGGAGTTAAATGACTGTGACGATGACGTACGGACGGATAAACAGACAGAGTCAATCAGAGGGTTCTGTTATTGCCATTTGGCTGTGGCACCCTAAAAATCCAGTATATATAACAGTGTCGAGGGGATACCGACGCGAAAACGGTTATTCAGTTCATAATTCACACACATACACATTTTTAATCACCCTTGTATTCCCCTTTTTTCTTCCTGAATATATATATATTTTGTTTTACTTTTCCCTGCAAGTAACAAAAAAAAATATGACCGTCCACCATGATTAGATAGACATTGAAAAAATGGGAATACGAAACGTGGATTGCGTCAAAAGTTTGTGATCTGAACTGGCTTGACGCCACGCGACCTCAATAGTTTAGTTTATACCTTTTTTTCTGCCCCTGTTTTGTCATAGGAATTTTAAAAGGCAACAGGGGCCTAAAAAAAGGTACGGACATTGTTTGAATACCTACGTTATGAAGTAATCTCTTGTTTTTCTCCCACCAGTCAGTCCGCGCCGCCTTCCCAACAGCCCACGTGACCTGTTCCGTCTGGCAAGCCTCCCTCGCCAGCGCCCGACTGTGTCTGGACTCCACCCGACGTGTCGACACCACCCTGAACATCATAGAACTAGCCGCACGCTGCAAGACTTACGCGTTAGCGTTACTGAGGGGAGAACATACTCATACGCAGTTACAGGTAGATATTTATGATTATACAACCTGACAATGACCTCCAAATTGCAAAAAACGTAAAGAACCCCCACATATTGTCACTTTGGTGTACCAAATTGTGTCTATTTATGTCTATACTCGCCTCTTCAGTAACCATTATGTTATGACACCATATTAAATAACTATGTTTATCTACCCAAATATCATAAACCCTCTATAATGCGTTCAAAAACCATAGGCAATGACCAGCATTACCAACCAGCAGAAATAAACAGAACTGTAATGAGCTCATAACCTACTGAAAACAGTAGGTTATGAGTTTAAATTTGGAACAGGTGTCAAATTCAAGTGAGTGTGCTATTCTAGTATCTACATTAAAACAGATACCTATCGATACGAAACCCCAATTCAGTATGATTTTAATTATAAATCGCACGAAATTTTGATCTCGAGTGACACAAGAATAGTGATAGTGACTCAGAAATTGATATGAACACTCCGCCAGATATCGTAAATGCAGCGACGAATGCAACTAATAACCTGTTTATTTTTTATTGCATTACACTGGTAACAATGCTGGTCATTTCCCTATGGTTCCTGAACCCATCATAGAGCCCTTATGATATTTGGGTAGATAAAGTAGTGTATGCAACTATACATAATTAGGCATTACAACACTCGTGTGATGCTATTAAGAAACTCGCCTTCGGATCGTTTCTTAAACCCACACTTGTGTTGTAATGCCCTTCATTATGCACAGTCGCATAAACTACTATTTCTTCATTCAGGTCCTAAAACGCGGCATAATCGGCACGGGCGCGGGCACCCTCGGTCTGTGGGAGATTCTGACGAGGCCCAGCGGAGCCATTCCCAAGTTTGACTCCTGGCTGGAGGCTGATAACTACACTAATATACTGCACAAGGTAAATATAACCTTAGTGCATGTTTACGTACAGGCGGGGCGTCGCGCGGGGCGTGCTGCGTTTTAAATTCAAACACATGGTGATGTATGAAAAAGTTAACGATTTCAAACTACGATTTTACGAGAAGTTTTTTTTCGCTCGTTAGTTTAAAATGCAGCGTTTGTTGAGGTGGACCCGTCTCTCAGTAAATAGGTATGTTTACTGACTAAAAAAAATATGATTCTAATTAGTCCGTCTGTTAGATTATCGAAAAATATTGGATACGTATTTTTTGTTTTATCAAATCAATAAAAATTGACGAAGATAAAACGCGTCAAAGATTTGAGTGGGAGGTTGTGACGTCACTGCTCGCTAAGAAATGTCATACTAATGTCTTAGAATATGACATCACACGAGTTTTCCAAGCACTGCATCGTCTTCATTGTTTGTTTACGTGAAAAAAGAAAAAATATGTGTAAAATATTTTTTGGAAATCTATCTGACGGACTAATTAGATTTTTTAGTTAACATCCCTATTAATAAAGAGCACGCGACGAGCATTTTGCACGCGCCGCGCGACGCCCCGCGTCTCCGTAAACGAGCCCTTAGTACGTCAAACAGGGCTCCTCACTTCTCCGGGTTTGTGGACGGTGAGCAATGGGCTTGTACAGTCACCTGCAAAATTGCATGGATACTTTTAGTCTTTATTACTTGTGAATAGAGTTCAGAACTGTCCATGCATTTTTGAAGGTGACTGTACATCGTCCGGCCGTCTTATGACGACAGGCGTGTCGACGGCGCGCGAGTGTTCCACGCGCGCCTCACAGAGATGTCAGCAACATAGCAAGGGCCGACGCCTGTCCGGACACAGGGCTATGAAGGAACACGAGACAGTAAATACCCTGAACCTACCTAACTGGGGAAGGCTTCTAGCCCTGCGGTGGCAGCTGGATATCAGTATTGTATAGGGCGCGACTGTCTGTTCAGATATACCGTCGTGCGGCTAGTCAGAAGTACATCTATGCGGAACAACAAAATTTTGACATCTGTGTATCTCTCGCAAAATATAAAAAATTACAAACATACAAACATACAAAAATAGGTACAAATCTTTCCTCTTTATAATATTAGTGTAGATGTCTTTAAGATTTCTGTATTTGTTAATTTTATTTTTTGCAATGTCTATATACATCAAACTACTACAATCTATCAAACTTTAATATATTTTCATAATAGGGGATCGGACAAAAAAAAAATTAGTCCGTCAGATAGATTTCCAAAAATTATTTGACACGTATTTTTTCTTTTTTCACGTAAACTTAAAATGAAGACGATACAGTGCTTCGAAAACTCGTGTGACGTCATATGATAGTACATTTTGACGACACAAGTGACGTTTCAAGCCTCACTCCAAGATCTTTGACGCGTTTTATCTTCGTCATTTTTTATTGATTTGATAAAACAAAAAACACGTATTCAATATTTTTCGATAATCTAACTTACGGACTAAACAGAATCATGTTATTTTGACCCAGTCCGATCCCCTATTATCGCTAAATTACTAGGTACACGGTTGACTGGGAAGTATGAGAGTTTCGGTTAGCTTTATGTGCTAGCGTTAATGTCCTAATTATAAAATAGGACTGGTTCAAGGTGTGCCTTCATTTTACACCGTTTATTAATCTAGCTATTCTCATTTTCCAGGGTCTAGAACGTCTGGTAACAAAGTTCCAGAACCTACTCCGCAATCAGCTACAACTTGACGAATTCGTTTCCATTTTCTTCAACGTCGCCAATCAGCTGGAGAACGACAGGAGGACCTTCGCGCTTAGCAGGTTACGAGTAAGTACATAATAGTATAGTGATGATGATGATAGCCTGTATCATCTCCTGGGGCACTAGCCGTTACAGTTATTTTCAGTTTTTGAAGTGAAGCATTTATATGAACGTCTAGGCAGTAAAATCTTATAAAAGACGCCTTATTTCCTTAGAAAGTCAAGTCAAAGTGTGATACATAATACATATTAAATAGCCTTTGTTATTTCCTAATGCCAATAATCTTCCTAAATTCGTCTGTGTTTAGCATCAAAAAGCACCTTAATCCTCAAATAACAAGATTTAATGGTATTAAACTTATACTTATGGTCTGGGAGGTACAGTTGCAAATACTAAAGTCCTACACCCACCGCGGGTGCGTCAGCTGACGCTTGGTTCACGTATTAGTTAATTCGAGATCTATATTTGAAAAAGATGGCATTCAATCGGCGTAAAAACACTTAAATGCAACGGTACCTCCCTGACTTTTACGGATATCTTCCGTGAAGGCACACCTCGGACACTCCATACAACGCCCGCAAAATAATTACCAATTACTACTACATAAACAAATAACGTTTGTGCACGACGTGCACGTGCAAATGTGTGCGTAAACTCTAGTAGGGTTATCGTAGCCTAAAAAATGGCGCGGAAAGTGCAACGGTCTGCGTCGCGAAAACCGAACGACGACTAATACGAGCGCGAGCCATTGCTCAAGTGTCGACGACGAATACCTCGAAGTGCGGGGTGAGGTGCGGTATTTAATATGAGCGCGGGGAAGTGAGTGTCCCTTCTGTACGTAGTACTATTATGTATTCTGTGGTGAAGGTCCATTAGTATGAGCTCCCGATATTTCGACGCTGTTGCAAGCGCCATGATCGCGAGATGATTTCAACGGGAGCTCTTATTAATGGATAGTCATGCAAGTATAAGTTTAGTTATAATCAGTGAAAGCTATAAACCAGTGATTTAATAGTATTATTTACCTATTAATTTCAGGACACAGAAACTTTAAAGCAATCTCCGACGGACACAATAACACAGTACGCGTACAATCTCATGTCTCACCAGACGAAACTCGCACAGAAATGTCTTGACGACAGAGCTGGCAGGTATGTGAGAAATTATATTACTACTAGCTGTTGCCAGCGGTTTCACTCACTGCAACTCGAAAATTATCCCACGGGAAGATAAAATCGGTATAAAAACTATCCTATGTGTTAATCCAGGCTATAAACTATCTGTGTACCAAATTTTATCCAAATCCGTTCAGTAGTTTTTGCGTGAAGAAGTAACAAACATACACACTCGTACACAAACTTTCGCCCTTATAATATTAATAATAATAATAATATTCCACAACTATCACACAACGCCATCTAGTCCCAAGCTAAGCAGAGCTTGTGTTATGGGTACTAGACAACTGATAAACATACTTATATATTTCTAAATACATACATATTATAGATAAATGACATTGGGAACTTTCGGCCCCGTTTTTTGAAAAGTAGCGGACACAAACAAAACCTATTACAGATGATAGATACTGTTATCCACTTTATCGCTGTGCATTTCATTTTTCTGTTACATATGGGAACATTCAGAAAATAAGGTTTCAATGCTTTGATACTTTTACTTGTACACTTCACATTACACCGTTTTTTTTTTTTTGGGTCTGGGAAATCATCAAATGACTTCTCCCGCTCTGGCCAGGCGGTATGGAGTGTCAGACTTCTACTGACTAAAAACCACCCATGTTCTTTCTTAGCCCTTGTGCCGAGGCCAAGCCCGACGGGCGCGGGTGTCAGCCCTTGCGGGCCCAAAGCTAAAAAATAGCTATGATAATGCGCGCTGCGGCAGATTATCTATAAAGCCGGCGAATATCGCGTGTTTACGGAACAGCGCTGCTCAAGCTAGTTATTCAGCGATGCAAAACAACATAAAATGTAAAAAAAAAAAAACATTTAAGACAAAAATATTTCCAACTTATGGGCCTACTACTACACGCACACACTTCCCCACAGTTTTCGTTCACACTTCACAGTACATCGCGCGTATGGTTGGTAAAACTGTATTACCATTACAAACCACACGCGCGATGTACTGTGTGCACCGTGTAATCCCGCAGGCAAAACTGTTGGGAAGTGCGTGCGTGTAGTAGGCGCATAAGACTCATCCTACCTCAGAATTCCCATATGGCCACAACATAGCGCTTTAAGTAAACATACTGGTGAGGCGTGTAAATAGCCTGCACCTTTGTGAAGAAATATAAGATAATTTGAAATGAGAACCTATGGCGGATGTGTAATGGCGGACCTCAAAATAAATCAATTTCCCTTCTGATGAATCCTCGACAAACCAATACCAGAGAATTATTAGCAGCAAAAATGCCCACGTACCTTAGCAATCCAGAGATCCCACTCAGACCCAGGGAGATGGGAAGATACCTCGTTCATGCGCACTTGCAAGTATGGGCTGCCGGCCGGCGAGCTAAATCTTCGTGGATCCGCCGGTGGAATGGTGAAAACTCCAAAAATCAACACTGCACTATAAGTTCTCAATGAAGCACAGATGCAGGTCCATTTATTTTACGAGTATCGTCCAGATTTCAACAAAAAGGGATTTTTTAAAGCGGAGCTCGGAGGAGCACACACCGTCTTCCTCCAACGGTCAAGGGGAGCTGGTCAGCTCGCTAGTGCCATCTATATAAGGGCCCTTGCGAAAAATCTCAAGAAAGTCTCGATACATGGGCGCTGCGATAACAGATGGCGCGAGGATTCATCAATTGAGAAGTTAAAATATTTAATTTGAAATACTAACATATTTTATGATATGGAGAAATCCTAAATTATTATTATTTTATTTTTTATATTAAAAAAGGCATTGACGCTTCACCACATACCTACAGGTCTAACACTTTCAAATAAATTCCGTTTCATCTCTGTCCGCCGTGGGGATTTTTCCCATAGTAAAGTTCCCAATGTCCTTACACCCAGACACAGAACAAATAGTAGTATAAATTAGTGTGATATCTGCATGGGTCGATCTGCAAGGAAAGCTGCACTTGCCTAGGTCGGTTCGCGGATGGGTGCCCATCATGAGACACTCATTTGCATCCCGTCGGAACTGCGGGTTCTTCGAAAGAGATACCGCAGCCTCGACAAAAAGGGCTAAGAAGGAACAAAGGTGGTTTTTAGTCAGTAGAAGTCTGACACTCCCTACTGCTCTGCCCAGAGCAGGAGGAGTCATTTGATGACTTCCTACCGACAAAAAAAAGACTAATCTGCATGGTCCTTATTTGATTAGTCCAACCTTCGATCAATAATAGTACTAGATTAAGCATCAGGAACAAAACTGAGTCGCTCAAGTGGCCACGATTGCACACACGTAAACATCTACATAACATCTTAGAAAAAAGTTCAATATTATTAACAACTTCAGATGATTATAAACCTTAACACTTAAACATAACGTTTAATTATCATTGTAAAGTATATTTATTTAAGCCCTTTCATCGGAGAAAGATTAGAAGCAAAACATTTTAAATGTCGCTCCAAAATAAAAAGTCATCAGTACAAAAATATTCATTCTAAAATGAAACTTAAACTCTAAGCAATACGGTTAAAAGCATTTTGTGTACAATGTCGTGCTTATTCTATTGCGGAACTAGCGTTGCCTGTTCAAGAACATGACACAATAGTTGGTGCGTTGTAGCAAACATTGGCCAAACAATTATAATATTCGCTGATTTAATTACATTTACAGTTTATTTATGTTTAAATATTATGAAAAAGCACGTAATGATATTAAATTACCGAAAAAAAGATATTCCTTCCAAAACTTTGGTGTTACGGTGGTTATTTACGCAGTTCTTGAACGCATACTGCGGTATTTTGACGTCTTAATGTTGGCTATGGCTGCGGTTTAAATTGTACGATCCTTTACAAACGTGCCAACGCTACAAACTAGCTGTTTAAATTGAATGTTTACCATCGGTACACATAGTACACATTTCAATTTAAACCAGTCAATAGCCCTGTAATGTCACTTCTGTCAAAAATTATAACCTCGGAACTAAGCCGAAAGCACAGAACATAATATTATACCCCTCTCGGACGACACAGCGACATTTTTCATTGAATAATATCTAAATAATGATGCAACAACAAACAACATCTAAAAGCAAAATAAAAACAAGTCAATTGCTTTCCTTGACACTTGTCAAATTCGAATTTGACGTCTCCGCACACACTGTACTACCAAATTTTTGTGTGCGCCGTTGGTAGCGATCGATGACGTCAATCATGACGTCACACTGCTAAGAAGAGCTCACGTTTGTACAAAATAAACCGATTTTATGCACGAACACAGTACCAATAGCGCACATCGTACAATTTAAACCGCAGCCTATGATTGGACCATACTAATTTGAAATAAGACCACAAATACGTTTGTCGTCTTATATTTCGGGCCGTTTTTGAAGCGCTTATCGGGAATCTAGTACATTATTGATCGAAGAGTCCAACGGATATGACTTACGGATGAATTTTAAAAGAAACAGTGACCTCTGAGTTGTGACATGTGAAAGTGTTTTTAACCGACTTCTAAAAAAAGGAGGTTCTCAATTCGGAAGTTTGTAGGTATATGTATATTTTTTTTTATGTTTGTTCGGGCATAACTCCGTCACTTGCTCACCGATTTGAAAAATTCTTTTTTTGTTGGAAAGGGTATACTTCCCAAATGGTCCCATAATTTTTTAATCGAAATCGGACAAACGGTTTTTGAAAAATCAACAAAACAAAAAAAAACTACATTGTCCACATTATGACCCATGTACATGTGAACCACAAAAAGGTGAAAAATAAACTTTAGAAGAAAAATCAGTTTCAGAAGTCGGTGGCAAAAAAATGAAATCAAACAAACAAAAGTCCACCGACTTCAGAAACTGATTTTTCTTCTAGTTTATTTCTCACTTTTTTTTTTTTTTTTTTTAGTCGGTTTTATCTTTTGTTAAAAAGTTTTGTAAAACCAATTTACAGAAATAAACATGATTTACCGAATTCGCTCCGTGCATCGGAAACACGTTAAGCTTTGGGTCCCGGCTGTCATTTTGCAACTGACAGTTCATATAGGTTGTTCAGTTTGAAGGACCAAGACACCACTCAGAGGTGGTGTTTTTATTATGTTACAACTGGGAATGTCGGTCAAATTAAATATATCCCAGTTCTTTATATCTTTACTAGCTTTTACCAGCGGCTTCACCCGCGTGGATGTCGGAAAATATCAAAAATGTCAATTTTTCATACAAACTTTAATCCCCTATTTAACTCCCTTAGGAGTTGAATTTCAAAAAATCCTTCCTTATTCCTTGTCTGCGTTATAAAAGGAACCTCTGTGCAAAATTTCAGCTTTCTAGGTCCAAGGGTTTGGGCTGGTCGTTGATGAGTCAGTCAGTCAGGACTTCTCTTTTTATTTATATTAGATAAATAAAAAGAAGAAGTCCTGGCTGACTGACTGACTGACTGACTGACTCATCAACGCCCAGCCCAAACTCTTGGACCTAGAAAGCTGAAATTTTGCACAGAGGTTCCCTTTATAGTGTAGACAAGGAATAATAATAATAATAAAGCCATTTATTCCCCAAAGTACAAAATATTACATTTTTCTAACATTATTTTCTTCAGTACATTTCATGCAGTTTAAAATCTCATGCAACAATAAAATTAAAAGAACTAAATTTAACAAAAGAATAACATAATATTAGAGTTACATAAAAGTAATAAAATGTAATTAATAACAATTCAATAAATTTATAAATATAATTATGTATGTAGGTATGTCAAATAAAAGTTAAAAATAATTTAATTAAAATAATAATAAAATGTGATTATCAGCAATTCAATAAATTATGATTATTGTAGGTACATATGTCAATTATCAGTTAAATTCAATAATTTAATTCGATTGGTTTAATAGTTTTGGGGTACCCAATGTTGGGCAAAGGCCTCCTCCATGCATTTCCATAACTTCCTATTCTTGGCGATCCTAGTCCAAGTGGATCCCGCGACTCTAGTGACGTCGTCGCTCCAGCGGCGGCGCGGGCGACCGCGGCGGCGTGCCTCGCCGCGCGGCCACCAGTGCAGTACCCGCTCGCTCCAACGTCCGTCGTCTGCGCGCGCCGCGTGACCCGCCCATCGCCATTTTAGCCTACAGGCTAAGTCTGCTACATCTATCAATTTGGTGTTCATTCTGATTTGAGAGTTTTGAATTTTGTCTCGCAGTTTCAATCCCAACATACTTCGCTCGACGGCCCGCTGGAAGACTAGTAGTTTGGTGATTGTTTCTTTTGTTAGTGCCCAGGTCTGGCAGCCGTAGAGAAGTGTGGGAGACACGACGGTTTCGAATGCTTTCTTCTTTAGTTTGATTGGTAGTTTGGATTTGAAAATATGCTTTAAGGACCAATATCTTTTCCAAGCTAGTTTTATTCTTCGCTCTACTTCGCCTGCAGTTTGCTCCTTGAACGTGATTCTTTGTCCTAAATATAAATAATCTTCCACGTACTCTATTTCTTTTGATAGTATTTTCACTGGTTTGTTTTCTCCGTTGGTCATTATGCGAGTTTTGTCCAGATTCATAGTCAATCCACATTTCCGACTCTCTCTGTCTAAAGATTGCAGCATGTATTCTAGATGTGTGTGGTTGTCACAGATTAGCACGATATCATCTGCGAAGCGTAAATGGTTTTTAAATTTCAGGTTAAGAGTGAGAAATAGACTTTTGAAAATAAAAATAACCTTAAAACAAAGAACATACCGTTTGCAAATTACGATCTATTGACACTTACAGCGACATCTAGCTATATTAGACCTGAACTATTTAACACCAGCCAGCAGCACCATCTAGTGTCAAAGGGCTGAACTACTTCACTAGCAACAACGGCGCAACTAAGTACGGGTCAATTATTAGAACAATCCGAGTCAATACTGAAGTGTTATAGTTTCGCTAATTACCAACAGAGGGCGTTGCTAGTACGATAACAGTCTACAGCTAACATCAATATAGAAGATCTAAGGAAACTTATTTTAGACATGAAATCTGAGCTTCAACTAAAATTAGTCACTGTGGAAAACTCACTTACAAACCTGGAAGAAAAAATTACTACTAATATAAATAATAATGTTAATGAGAAATTCAATAAACTAGATAGCAACTTGAATAATTTAAATTCACATATAGAAGAGCAAGAGAAAAGACTTGATGAAATCGAGAAGAACATAAGACAAAGAAATGTTGTATTTTTTGGAGTAGAAGAAGGTGAAACATCTTACTTTCAGTTGGCGGAAAAAATCCTAAACATAATACAGGAAAAATTAAACATTAGTATCCAAGAATTTGAGGTGGAATCAGTAAAGAGGCTTGGAAAAAGAAACGATAACACTAGACCAGTAGTGGTCGCATTCACAACATTGGGAATGAAGATAAAAGTTTTAAAAAATAAAAAAGAACTAGCAGGGTCCAATATGTATATCAAACACGAATTTCCAACGAAGGTACTAAAAATCAGAGAACAGCTAAAACAACAATTGAAACTTGAAAAAGAAAAGGGAAACGAAGCCTACATAAACTATGATAAACTCATAGTTAAGCAAGCCAATGAGAAGCCAAACATAAACGGGCGCCATCAGGTTCTCCTCCGGAAACGGCCTACAGTACGGATAGTATATCCTTCAGCAGGACCAACAACAAAAAGAAACTCAAAGCAAGTAACCAAATTACTAGTTACATGAAACAGTCCGAAAAAACAACAGATCAAGCTAAAAACTATACTCATAACGCATGAAATTTACAGGCCCCCTCCAATCTAAAAACAAAGCATAAAACGAGAAAAAAAACTAACAAGATCTCCCAGTACGGCTGGTCCCCGCGGGAGTGATCGACTAAAACACTCCTTGCAATACAATGAAAGTGAAAATAACACCACATCATATCTAAATATATGCACGCTTAATGTTCGATCATTAGCGACCGATACGAGAAAAACTGAACTGCTACATGCTCTGAAGAATATCAATTGGGATATTTTGGGTCTATCAGAAACGAGACAAAAAGACTTTGAAATACTAGAAAAAGACAACTTTATTTTTATGTACTCAGGAAACAAGAGCGGATACAGCGGCGTTGGTTTTTTGCTGAAAGAATACATGAAAGTACACGTAACGGATCTAAAACCCATCTCAGATAGAATAGCCCGACTCGACCTGAATATAAATAACACTCAAATCAATATTATTCAAGTCTACTCCCCAACAGAAAAATCAAAAGACGAAGACATACAACTGTTCTACGACGAATTAATTTTAGCTCTGGACAACACAGGCCCAAATACAATAATAATGGGAGATTTTAATGCCAAAATCGGTACCGCCAATCCTGAGGACCGAGTCTTTATGGGCCCTTGGGGCTACAATAGTAAAAGAAGCAAAAGAGGAAAATTACTTACAGAGTTCTGCATAGAAAATCGCCTCCATATTATGAATACTTATTTTAAAAAGAAGCAGAAACAAAAATGGACTTGGTGTTCCCCTGATGGTAAAACCTACAACGAAATTGACTATTTTCTAACAAATAATAAAAACAGAGTGAGAGACATCAATATTATTAACACAACACACCCTACCGACCATAGACTTGTACGAGCAAAATATTCAATAGAGGTACAGGTGAAATCAAGAAAAGCTTTCAAAGGTACAGTCTGCGCCCTGACGCCATTAGAAAAAGAAACACTCAAAAACAAATTTATTGAGGCGTCTGCATCGTTGACTGATACGGTGGACGTACAGGAATCATACTCTTCCATCATAAAAACTATTAAGAGTGTGACTTCATCATCAAACAAGAACTCTGCGAAACCAACACCCAAAGCAGGCATTTCACATGATATTGCTAAACTAATCGAACGCAGAACATTCTTAAAAGAAAAGAAAAACAAAACAAAAAATGAAAAGCAGGAACTCACCAAGCTGTACAAAACAATTAAGAGAAAAATAGAGAGAAAGAAACACACAGATAGACTAAAAATAATTGAGGAAGAGCTAACTCTTAATAGTTCAGTCAAGAGAGGACAACAACGGCTAAACGATGTGCGAAAATGGATTCCCTCTCTGAAATCGAAAGAAGGGCGAATTACTTCTAATAGAAAAGAGCTAGTTGAGACGGCTACAGAATTCTACGAAGATTTATACCAACGTAGAGACGATAGTAACAATACCTGTTTAACCATAAAACCCGATGACGGTAACATAAGTGAAATAAGTAAAGCAATTTCCTCTCTTAAATCCTTAAAAAGCCCGGGAGAAGATGGGGTTACTAACGATATACTTAAAACTTTAATTGAACCACTATCCCCTATTATCACGAAATTGTTCAATAATATCTTAGCATTTGAAAACATACCTGCTGAATGGGAGACATCAGTTATAACTTTATTGTACAAGAAAGGAAATCCTAAGGACATAGGAAATTATAGGCCTATAAGCTTATTACAGACTACGTACAAAGTATTCACGCAAGTATTGCTTAAAAGAATTATGCCTACTCTAGAATTTAATCAACCCAAAGAACAAGCTGGTTTCCGACCAAGGTTCTCTACAGTTGATCATATATTTACAGTGACACAAATCATCGAAAAGTATGAAGAATACGGGAAAAGGCTCTACATTGCTTTCGTTGATTATTCGAAAGCATTTGATTCAATAGGACACTTAGCTCTGTGGAAAGCCCTAGACCAACAAGGAGTGCCACAAAAGTACATAAATATATTAAAGGAAATTTATAAAAGAGGTAAAGCCAAAGTTAAGTTAGAGAGACAAGGAAGACCTTTCGAAGTACAACGCGGTGTTCGACAAGGCGACCCGATATCACCGAACCTTTTTACAGCTCTCCTCGAGACCATTTTCCGTAACCTGGAATGGGACTCTGTGGGGATCAACATTAATGGAGTAACATTGAACCATTTACGCTTCGCAGACAAGGAATAAGGAAGGATTTTTCGAAATTCAACCCCTAAGGGATTTAAATAGGGGATGAAAGTTTGAATGGAAAATCGTCATTTTCACGCGGGCGAAGCCGCTGGCAAAAGCTAGTTTATATAGATTTGGTTCTTTTACCCCAATAGAGAGATGTTGCTTGGGAGTTTAAACGCTAGTTTAAACCTTTAAAAGCTAGTCAAATAATAAATGTAATATCTGTTTCAGAAAACACAGCAGCGCCGCCATTTGTAAATACGGCACATCGACCCAGGAATGTTCGTGTTTGTTCAGTAAAGTGTTCCGGCTGCCCTGCAGACATATACTCATGCTGACTACTGAACTCAAAGTATGTGATGTAATATTTACACTTTTGCCCTACCTCAGAATCAAGTAGACTTACACCCGTATTTATAAACAAGTCATTACTATTACTTGAGTAAATGTCATTTTTTAAGATACGATTTTTTCTCTGTAGTTTAGTAATTCCTTGATGTTAGAACTGTCAAAGGTTAGAATTCTTAGGTTTGCTTTCATTGACGGTTCTAACTTCGTTTAAATTTTTGCCCATTGCATGAAAAAGTTTTCACAAGTAATTACAGTGCGATCAAATTATCTTGGCAGCTCCGAACTTCGTGCAGGTCATTTTGTTACAACGAATGTATAAAAGTGTTATGATATTTATTTTATTTGTATTTCTCACTGTTTAAATTAGATATTTTCTGATCGTTTAAGTATTGGTTTATCTGGCAATAACAGTTTTATTCCCAAGTTTACATGCGTAAAATTTCGCAAAGCCTATGTTCAGAGCTGCCAAGATAATTTGATCGCACTGTACTTAAGATCAAGTAATTACTTTAACTTGACTATAAATACGGGTGTTAATGTTCAGTTAACATTCTTTTGAGTACTAGATCAACGGTTCTCGAAGTAAATACATAATTTACGACAGTGATAAGAAAGTTTGAAGTTGACACGAAAAATTGGATTCCACTCTCACCTACAATTCATTTATATTTGACTAGCTTTTGCCCACGGCTTCGCCCGCGTGGATGTCGGTTTGACTAAAAAATGTCGATTTTCGATCCAAACTTTCATCCCCTATTTAACTCCCTTAGGGATTGAATTTCGATAATCCTTCCTTATTCCTTGTCTACATTATAAAGGGAACCTCTGTGCAAAATTTCAGCTTTCTAGGTCCAAGGGTTTGGGCTGGGCGTTGATGAGTCAGTCATTCAGACTTCTCTTTTTATTTATAGATAGATGTCAGTAAACTTATCTTATCACTGCCCTATAGTTGTGGAAACCTTGCACAATGGCGCGCACTGCTGACTTTGTAGCAATACTTACCGTTTTATCTGATGTATCTTCTCTTAAAGATAGCAAATAAAAAAATGTCTTTATAATTATTTTCAGGTAAAAACACACATCCCGTTCGAGCCTCGTTGGACGGTGCAACATTGTTTATTTGGATGCGAGAGTCTCAATTCTACTACTAGTAATAATGGAGGTTAGTTATATCAACATTATTCTATTGCCCATAGCCTAATTCATTTGTGGTTTGGGTAGCATATCTTCTTCAGGGGGTTAGTTATATACAAAATACAGTTTTGTATCTTATTCAAAATGCAGGATATTATCATGTCATTAATTTAAATTACATACGGGACCGAAACGTGGACGCTCACAATGGGCCTCATCAGAAAGCTCAAAGTCACCCAAAGGGCAATGGAGAGGGCTATGCTCGGAGTTTCCTTGCGTGATCGAATCAGAAATGAGGACATCCGCATGAGAACCAAGGTTACCGACGTAGCCCGAAGAATCGCCAGACTGAAGTGGCTGCAGGGCAGGGCACATTGCTCGCAGAACGGATGGCCGATGGGGCCGGAAAGTTGTGGAATGGCGACCGCGAACCGGAAGACGTTGCGTTGCGCGGCCTCCCACTAGGTGGACCTCAGACCTGGTCAAGGTTGCAGGAACCCGCTGGATGAGAGACGCACGGGACCAAGAGATGTGGCGACGCCTGGGGGAGGCCTATGTCCAGCAGTGGACGTCTGCCGGCTGAAATGATGAATTTAAATTACTGTAGCAACTGCCTCCGTGGTCGAGTGGTTTAGGCGTTTGCTTTGTGACCCGGTGGTCGTGGGTTCGATTCCCACGGGAAGCATACTTTGTAAAGTTGTTTCCAGTTTGGTTAAGACATTGCAGGCTTGAATCACCTGATTGTCTAATAAAAAGATGGTTCCGTGCTTCGGAAGGCACGTATAAGCCGGTGGTCCCGGCCGCCAAATGGCGGTCGTCAAACCACGACAGAGGTCTTTGAGGTGGTTTAGAAACTCTGACACTAGAGTGTGTGGGGTCGTTAGACCTTACTGCCCACACGATAAGAAGAAGAAGAAGAAGATATTGTCCATCACCTTCTAGTCACATGCGTTTTATCTCTTCCCATTAAATGTCCATGCCACGACGAGTTTCTTTAAATTTTTCTGTGACACGCGCAACTTTCAAACTTCCTCTAATACACCGATTCCTTAGTTTATCCATTCTGGTCAGTGTACATATCCATTTCAACATCTTACTAGATTAGTCTAGTGAAGTAACTTATTAAACGAACTGTAGAGGGTGGACCAGTAAAACGAATGATTAAGGGTAAACAAGCCAACGGCACGAACTAGTTGGTGGGCGGGGCTAAAATGCATGCTATTTCATCCGACATCACGAGCGAAATGCATAGAGCGAAAGAGACACAACTAAAACGGGCGCGCGAAATTTTCTATGCAGACCTTTGGTATATTTGGTTTCATGAAAAATCTATTGAATGTATCTGTTCAAAATCAAATTATTTAAATTTTTTAATAACTAATCTATGTCCGTATGGTTTCACTTTTTTCTTTTTCATACTATATACGTTACTTATTTACGCCCAAAAATGAGTTAAAATCAGTGCTAAAATATGAAAGTTTTGACGTTTATAACTTCCAAATCAATATTTTTTTTCCAATTCTGCTTCCATACAGACCTAGATAATGATAAGACCAGTAGATACAATTTTTAATTTTGAACCTACACCGTCAAACAGAGGAGTAATCACCTTCATAAGTTTGTATGGAAGAATGACTGGCTTATTCAACCTTAAGCTTAATTTCGTGCAAGCGGGGTGAAGGAGGCGCGTACGTGCTCTCATTTGACAGGTTTGTAACCGACTGCTTAGGCCGCGTCACACCTCGGACACTCCATACAACGCCCGCAAAATAATTACCTATTACTACTACATAAACAAATAACGTTTGTGCACGACGTGCACGTGCAAATGTGTGCGTAAACTCTAGTAGGGTTATCGTAGCCTAAAAAATGGCGCGGAAAGTGCAACGGTCTGCGCACAGAACATATATACTCTAGCGAGGGGTCTGCGTCGCGAAAGCCGAGCGGCGACTAATACGAGCGCGAGCCATTGCTCAAGTGTCGACGACGAATACCTCGAAGTGCGGGGTGAGGTGCGGTATTTAATATGAGCGCGGGGAAGTGAGTGTCCCTTCTGTACGTAGTACTATTATGTATTCTGTGGCCGCGTGTCCCGTAGCGCGAGCGCTGCGAGCCCCGCATGCCCCGCGCCCCTCTATCGTGTGCACCTCCTTGACCGCGCTCCACTGTTTATTGTATAAATTCAAAACACGATTCACATTACAAAATTAATAATACTAAGTACTCGCGTCGCCTACACTCACCATACTCGATGTAGGAGCGAGCGAAGCAAGCTCAGTTTTTTTTTGTTTCTACATAATATAAGCTTGTTTCTCCCTGAAACTATTTAATGTTGTTCTTATATTTAATTCATACAACTAATAATCGTTCACATTCCACTAGGTAACGCGTCATTCATGGAGCAAGTGGTTGTGGAGACAGAGGAACAACATCGACAGACCATTCAGCAACAACCGCAACAAGTACATCAGGTGCGTAACATTTGTGATACGTTATAATTAAAACTAAGTACTTGATCTTTTATTCACACGATGCCTCCACGCGTTCCCGAGATCAAGGGTCTTGACAGGCAGACAACAAAGTTTGTTTTGCATCGAGATATCGAAAATTTAAATTAAAACTATTTAAATACTCCGGTCTTCAGTCTTTTGGAAGTCGTATACAAATCTAACTTCTAAGTTAATATAAAACAAGATCGCGACACTCAAGTGAATCAAAATTTATTAGGTTAGTAATTTGGTGCGAAGCTGTTTCTTACAGCACATAAAAAAGAAAAATCTTAAAACCGGTAATATGTAGTTAAATAATAAAATTGTACCTACATTCTACAAGTTTTTACCACTTTGGTACGCCAGTCAAACTCGCACTGGGCCCGTTTTTTTTTTGTTTTACGTGTGTTTGTTCAAGAAGAGACTGAAAACAGATGTCATATGTTTTGTTATAAAAATGAGCAGACAAAGTTTTAGTGGACATAATATGTACATTATACGTATCGATAAGAAATAATAATATAAAGCTCTGTTCCAGGTAGGCGGCGTCAGGCAACAGCAGTATGTATTGGCGACGCCCGGACAGCCCGCCACGCCCGTCTCGCAGGTAACGCCACATCTGTTACCTACGAACTGATAATGTAGTGTGTAAGGGAACAACCCCTCCTCACACTGATGGGGTGAATTTAGTACTATTATCATACTAAAGATGACCGGTAAAAGAAATTATTTCAGAAATGTTATGGGAAGCCTTTAGAGGGGTTTGAACTTTATTAAGTACAGTGCGATCAAATTATCTTGGCAGGTCCGAACTTCGTGTAGGTTATTTTGTTTCAACTAATGTTTAAAAGTGTTATGATATTTATTTTATTTGTATTTCTCACTGTTTATAGATATTTTCTGAACGTTTAAGTATTGGTTTATCTGGCAATAACAGTTTTCTTCACAAGTTTACATGTGTAAAAGTTCGCAGAGCCTATGTTCAGACCTGCCAAGATAATTTGATCGCACTGTAAGCTGGCTATCGATCCATCGCCATTTTGATTTTTTTTAGAAATTAATTGGTTTGTGTGGGTAGAAGACACCTAGACGAACAAAAAATGTCCTGTTATATCTTCGATCAATAATAGTACTAGATTAAGCATCAGGAACAAAACTAAGTCGCTCAAGTGGCCACGTTTGCACACACGTAACCATCTACATAACATCTTAGAAAAAAGTTCAATATTATTAACAACTTCAGATGATTATAAACCTTAACACTTAAACATAACGTTTAATTATCATTGTAAAGTATATTTATTTAAACCCTTTCATCGGAGAAAGATTAGAAGCAAAACATTTTAAATGTCGCTCCAAAATAAAAAGTCATCAGTACAAAAATATTCATTCTAAAATGAAACTTAAACTCTAAGCAATACGGTTAAAAGCATTTTGTGTACAATGTCGTGCTTATTCTATTGCGGAACTAGCGTTCCCTGTTCAAGAACATTTATTTATTTATTTACACAACAACAACATCACACAACAACACATACATACAATAGCATGATACAATAGTTGGTGCGTTGTAGCAAACATTGGCCAAACAATTATAATATTCGCTGATTTAATTATATTTACAGTTTATTTATGTTTAAATATTATGAAAAAGCACATAATGATATTAAATTACCGAAAAAAAGATATTCCTTCCAAAACTTTGGTGTTACGGTGGTTATTTACGCAGTCTTTGAACGCATACTGCGGTATTTTGACGTCTTAATGTTGGCTATGATTGGACCATACTAATTTGAAATAAGACCACAAATACGTTTGTGGTCTTATATTTCGGGCCGTTTTTGAAGCGCTTATCGGGAATCTAGTACATTATTGATCGAAGTGTTATATGGTACGTTAAAGTGTCACGTTATCGAGATATTTGAAGGTAAAGATCGACATTGTACAATGACCACATTAAAAATTGAACTTTTACATGTCATGAAGTCAAGAAATTCTTTCACTAATGGGAAGCTTTATCATCCTCGAGGCTATATTTAACACGTTCCCGTAGGGCGTAGGATAATTTTCCCCTATAACGCGAGTGAGGCCACGGTTAGCTAGTGTGATTAATAGGGGATCGGACAAAAAAAAACTAATTAGTCCGTCAGATAGATTTCCAAAAATTATTGGACACGTATTTTTTCTTTTTTCACGTAAACTTAAAATGAAGACGATACAGTGCTTCGAAAACTCGTGTGACGTCATATGATAGTACATTTTGACGACACAAGTGACGTTTCAAGCCCCACTCCAAGATCTTTGACGCGTTTTATCTTCGTAATTTTTTATTGATTTGATAAAACAATAAACACGTATTCAATATTTTTCGAAAATCTAACTTACGGACTAAACAGAATCATATTATTTTGACCCTGTCCGATCCCCTATTGATTATGTAATCTTTTACTTTTTTTAGTCTAACTCAAGTGATTGTATTTGCAGGTGATATTCTGCGGCGGCGGCGTGGGCAACGTGGGCAGCGTGGGCGGCGTCAGCGGAGCCTCGCCCGTCATCACCTCCGTGCTGCCCAGCGGTGGGGCCGTGCTCACTCCGCACCACACTCTGCATCACTGACCGGGAACTGGAGGGAATAGCGTCTAACACTCATTGTATGACCTGTGTTAGTACGGTGTGGGAAGTTTCAACAATGGATGATACATTTATCATACGGAGATCGTGTCAAGCCGCGCGGCTTAGCGGGACGGGGGTGGGTTTAGGACAGGTACATCAAGGGTCGGAACCGGTTTAAAAAAAGCGGTTAATTTCGGTTAAATACCGGTAAATATATCGTTCCTTAATTTACCGGTTAAACAAGTGAACAGTTTTTTGTAACCCAAATGATAAAGGTTACCGGTTACATAACCAGAAACGATTTTAAAACCGTTATTAACCGGTTAATTCAGTAATTCGTTATTTTTTTCGTCTACATTTTTAACACTTCGAAGAAGTTACAGTGACATTATCGGTAAAATATAACCGGAAAACAAATGGTGCGGGTAGACTCATGTTTCGACTTGGCGGGGGCCGGGGACCCTATCAAACCTTGGTTATAACCGGTTAATTTTCACTACCTACCAAAACCAAAATTCAAAAATAACCGGTTTTCCACATAAACCGGTAAAAACCGCTAAAGTACAACTTTTAAACTAAATCGATTTCGGTTTGGGGGCAATAACCGTAACCGGTTAAGAAATTGAACCGGTTTCCGACCCTTGAGGTACATAGGTGGATTTATGTCTATGTAGATTTACGAGCACATAATACAATGTTTCGTTAAGGTTGATGTGACAAGGTAGCCCGCGAAATTCTAACTTTTCTTACGTTTTTTGCAATTTGCCGGTCAGTGTCAAGTCGTATGTTACATAAAATAGTTTTCGCGACCGTAACAAATGTCTATTTACTGAGTAATAATTCACCAATACAACCATCTCAGTTCATGAAGGTCTCTAGAGTGACTATTTGATGAAAACGGCGTTATTGAGACCTTTGTGAACTGAGACGGTTATATTTAACATAGGACTTGACACCGAAATAGATTACCGAAAAATATTGGATACGTGTTTTTTATTTTATCAAATTAATAAATATTCACGAAGAAAACTCGTCAAAGATCGAGATGAGTGGGGGCTTGTGACGTCACTTTGTGTGTAAAAAAGTACTAACCTTGTGACATCACACGACTTGACACGACTTTTCGTAGCACTGTCTCGTCTTCATCTTTCGTTTACGTGAAAAAAGAAAAAATATGTGTCCATTATTTTTGGTTGAAAATCTATCTGACGGACTAAATAGTTTTTTTTATCAACTACTACTCGTCATGTCATCAAACATCTCCTTTCTAGCCATATCATCCTTCACAAAGTCCATCCATCGTTTCTTTGGTCTTTCTCTACTCTTAAGGTTGAACAAGCCAGTCATTCTTCCATACAAACTTATGAAGGTGATTACTCCTCTGTTTGACGGTGTAGGTTCAAAATTAAAAATTGTATCTACTGGTCTTATCATTATCTAGGTCTGTATGGAAGCAGAATTGGAAAAAAAATATTGATTTGGAAGTTATGAACGTCAAAACTTTCATATTTTAGCACTGATTTTAACTCATCTATGGGCGTAAATAAGTAACGTATATAGTATGAAAAAGAAAAAAGTGAAACCATACGGACAAAGATTAGTTATTAAAAAATTTAAATAATTTGATTTTGAACAGATACATTCAATAGATTTTTCATGAAACCAAATATACCAAAGGTCTGCATAGAAAATTTCGCGCGCCCGTTTTAGTTGTGTCTCTTTCGCTCTATGCATTTCGCTCGTGATGTCGGATGAAATAGCATGCATTTTAGCCCCGCCCACCAACTAGTTCGTGCCGTTGGCTCGTTTACCCTTAAAGCCATATTCTCACTACATTTTTCTCATTTTCCCGCATCGAAAATTTACGATCTTGAAATCCACTACACTTGACAAAAAATATATTAGATTTGAGATCTCAAAAAGGTGGGAACATAATTTGATCCATCTAAACTTCCCGAGAAAGACTAGCAACGTTTTGGTTTGACTGACGATCTCCTGCATTCTTTTTCTTATCGTGTGGGCAGTAAGGTCTAACGACCCCACACACCCTAGTGTCAGAGTTTCTAAACCGCCGCAAGAACCTCTGACATGGTTTGACGACCGACATTTGGCGGCCGGGACCACCGGCTTATACGTGCCTTCCGAAGCACGGAACCATCTTTTTATCAGACAATCAGGTGATTCAAGCCTGCAATGTCCTAACCATACTGGAAACAACTCGCATTTGGATTACCGAAGTATTTGTCTTGTAGAAGGCAACTTCTGAATGAATGTTCCAATCCTTCTGAGATCTGCCGTGCAGTGGACGTCAGATAGGCAGTCGCTCCATGTAAAAAATATAAATAAAAAGAGAAGTCCTGACTGACTGACTGACTGACTCATCAACGCCCAGCCCAAACCCTTGGACCTAGAAAGCTGAAATTTTGCACAGAGGTTCCCTTTATAATGTAGACAAGGAATAAGGAAGGATTTTTCGAAATTCAACCCCTAAGGGAGTTAAATAGGGGATGAAAGTGTGTATGGAAAATCGAAATTTTAACGCGGGCGAAGCCGCTGACAAAAGCTAGTGTTTCGATATTACTGTTGTATAAAATATACGAAATGAGCTTTTGACTCGAAAATCATTTAAAACGCTTATTACGACTGTTGCAAAATCTTGGATATGACATTAGTATGAAATATAAAAGTTTTTTTTTTAACTAAAATCTATAAAAATTTGGCTATTAGTGTAAGAATGTAAATATATTAGTTATAATTATTAAATGTATGGAGGGTGTGTTTGTTAGTGGTTTCTTTATTATTTAATTTTTAGTTTAATTAATGTTCGTTTTCACTGATCCTCGTGTTTATAGTCAAAGTCAAAGTCAAAGTATTTATTGCGAACCAAGTGTACAATGTGGTGTTAGGTATATTTTGGTTAGTACTTATAACTTGAAGTAATGACTTGAGTTCGACTTGAACTTGAACAAATTGAAGTAATGACTTGAGTTCGACTTCCACGTTGGTCTTGAGGTCAAAATAGGATAATAAAATGAATTGCGTTACAATTGTGTATTTGACTACTATTAAAAATTCTCAAAAATGTTATTTCAAAGAACAACAAAAATAACACGATGTGTGAAAAAAAGTAATAAAATCGAAGAAAAAATGTAGTAGTTTTTGGTGGGGGCACTTTCTATCTTTGTCGCGCGAAACGACCATTTACACTACGTACAGTGCAATCAAATTATCTTGGCAGGTCTGAACATAGGCGCTACGAAAATATGACGTCACTTTTTTGTAGCACTGTATTTGTCTAGCAAGTCATTTAAAATCAGTTTAAACTAAGCCATTTTTATAGATTTTATTACAATTCATAATGTTAAATTCGTCTGTAACCATTTAAAGAATTTTTACGCAATACATATTATAATCCTATTATGATTGCTACCGTGGCCATTTTAGACTCCAGAGTGTCAGTAAAAACGGACAAGTCATCAACTTACATGCTGGTTTTACGTCAATAGCGTATAGATTAGTTTAGAGACCTTATTAAGAACGAGCGGGAACAACGTTACGAAAATACGTCGATTTTTAAATTTAAAATACTCTGTTTCACATTTATTAATTACTAGTGACCCGCCCCGGCTTCGCACGGGTGCAAAAAAGGTATTAAAACCTTCCTCTTGAATCACTTTATCTATTAAAAAAAACCGCATCAAAATCCGTTGCGTAGTTTTAAAGATTTAAGCATACAAAGGGACATAGGGACAGAGAAAGCGACTTTGTTTTATACTATGTAGTGATTGTGTTTTTACATCTGGAATTTTCTCAGTAACAGCCACAGAGTATGGATTTGTGCTGGTTGATGGCAATAGGGTCTCTCCCTATTACATGGCCCATAGGACTCGAAACATAACTGGCGAAATTTGAGTGTAATATTAGGTACACGTACACCACTGCCTAACCCTTTGGGGATCACAGGTGTGATATTATGTTATTTTAAGAATGTATTCATATCTACGCATGATACTGATTGTGCTTGTTAATATAAATAACTAAAATGAAATAGGATAATAGTATTTTTGATTCAATTATCTCAAAAGTCGACGTATTTACGCTAGGTTTACACCGCGCGTTCGTACTAGGGCCTCGGGAACTACAGACCTTTTACGATTACGACTGTGAACCGCAGATAACGCAAAAGCTATGTATGTCATACTGTATAAAAATCACCTTAATTGGCTATTTGACTACTGTTAAAAAATCACGAAAATTGTCATTTCAAAGGGCTCACAGAAATAACACGATGTGTGAAAAAAGTAATAAAATTGATTAAAAAATTGCTTAGTTTTTTATCAGATTTAAATGACGTGTTAGACAAAGACAGCGCGACAGAAATGTGACATCATATTTCATACCGCCATAGTTACGTCACGGATATGTAGTACAAATGGCAGTTTCGCACGACAAGGATAGAGAGTACCCTCACGGCCTCACCAAAAACTTCTAAAGCATGTAGCTACTCCATTTTTTATCGATTTAGTTACTTTTTCACATATCGTGTTATATGTGTTAGTTATTTGTAATACAATAAAATTTTCGTGAATTTTTAACAGTCGTCAAGTAGCCAATTACTTTAAGACCACAATTAAAGATAGAGAGAAAGAAAAAATGTTTAAGGCTGATGTTCCAGGGTAGCCTGCGAAATCAACCCTCAAGAATGAGTATTTCATCAAAAGGTCATTCTTGAGAGTTACATGAACTTGCGAGGGTTGTAATGATGATTTTGATGATTATAATTCTGTAACTGCATACGTCTTACAGCCGCGAATCATATTTTCACTAACATACAACCTAGCACTGGCCTGCAAATCGCTAAAAACGTAAGAAAATTTGAATTTCGCGGGCTACCGTGAACATCCACCTTAAGATCAGTGAAAGGCCGGTAGTTGAGTCTAGACGCAAACATGGCGATCGCTAAAGCTCTTTTAATATCAAATCGTAGCACATTACAATGTAACTTATTACTACTAGAGGCGTATTTTATAAATATTGTATGAAATAAACCAATGGAAGGTACATTTATTTTGTTGTTTTATTTAATAATGATTCCTAGCTTTACAGCTAGCTTTGCAGCACAATAAACTTTAAACACCGGAAATAACCCCCGCGGCCTTGGCACAAGGGCTAAGAAGGAACATGAGTGGTTTTTAGTCAGTAGAAGTCTGACACTCACTATCGCTCTGCCCAGAGCGGTAAGAGTTTGATGAATCCCCAAAAAAAAAGTAACTCATTGGTC
This sequence comes from Diarsia dahlii, assembly GCA_949775195.1. Taxonomy (NCBI): domain Eukaryota; kingdom Metazoa; phylum Arthropoda; class Insecta; order Lepidoptera; family Noctuidae; genus Diarsia; species Diarsia dahlii. Next base: position 10,818,260 of record OX459217.1, on the reverse strand, counting down.
AAGTTGTCGCAAGCGCAATTGAAAATATCAAAAATGTATGAAAAATTTTATGCTAATTTAAAGAACTAAAAGAAATAATACGATGTGTAACAAAAGTTATAAAATCGATCAAAAAATGGAGTAGCTACACGCTTTAGAAATTTTTGGTGGGGCACTTTCTATCCTTGTCGCGTGAAACGGCCATTAGTACTACATGAACTATGGCGGTATGTTATTGTGACGTCACATTAGATGTAGCGCTGTCTCTGTCTAGCACGTCCTTTAAAATCGGTTAAAACTAAGGCATTTTTTAAGATATCACACTATTTTTTTTACTTTTGTCTATCTTTTTATTTACCTACTGTTTCCGAATCACAAGTAAAAAAAAAAAAATTCAAATACCCAATTGCCGAGCATGAGATCCTGGATTTAGATTCCCGGCTCGGGTGAAGTGTTACTGGTAGAACTATACAGGATGTCTAGCGCCATCTCTTTTCTACACTGGATTAAGAATAAGTTAGGACTGTTTATTTAAGACGTCATAGTCTTCATTGAGATAGTCTTATAGTGTTTCATAGAAGTAATTTTATTGTAGTAGGAATTTTCATTCTGAATCTGTGATCAATTTGAAAGAGTTTTGCAGTTCATTTATTACCAAAAAACATCGGTATTTTTTATCAATGACATCGTAAGTTCCTGTAATAAATAGACGAAAATCGAATTGTTAAAATTATTGTTAAGTGATAAAAAGGATCTGATTTGATCCAGGATTTTTCTATCAGGATTTACTCAGTAGCAACCAAAGAGTACGTAGCAACCACGAAGTCAGGCTGCTTTTCCACCAGAGATGTGTGGGTAAGAATGACGGGTGTATTGTTGCAGAAATGAATATGTTATTTAAAAAAGGTTTGCTATGCAGCTATGCTGCGAGGATGTAATCGTAAGTACTCTGGTCTGCACATAGCTACACAACCCTCGCGACCCATTCATAGCACGCATCCTTTCATATAAAAATCATATCTTAGTTGAATTCATTTCCACCAGTGCTATGTGAACCAATGAATACGACTGGTGGTTTGGGGGTATGAGGATCAGGGTGGATCCTCCTACCGGACGGGTGTTGTGTCCGGTGGGCTAACTGCCCGACATTAAAATTTGTAAGTCGGGAACTCCTATAAAGGCTTATGTCGCGGATAATGTTGATAGCGCGATGTAGGAAATCGCTAGTTCGCAGGTATTGCGCTAGATGTCGCTAGTCGCCACAGTGGATATATCAAACGCATCCAGCTACATAGCATAGGACATCTCTGGTGGAAAAGAAAGCACCCTGAATTTGTGCCCGGTTGATGGCATTGGCAATGGCCTCGCCCTCGCCCCCTATTACATGAAATCTAAACAACTGGCTAAATGTGAGTACGTTAGGTACACCCACATTTCACTAGACGTCTGCTGCCTTTAACCCTTCGGGGGTAACAGGCGTGGTGTTATGTGGGTGTGATAAAATCTGTATAGGTAAGAAGGACGAAATAAAACAAGTTGTTATTTTATAAAAATGTTTAATTTTATTCACAAAAATACAAACGAAATTACACTGGTAACACATAAGCGTTTATTCTAAAATAAGTTTAGTAACTACCTACTGTGCTTGTTCATACATAATATTAGGAAATATGGAGTTAACTAAACTACAAAATATTAAATGAAAATACATAGTTAATAAAATAAGTAATAATAAAAAGTTGTTCTTACGCCTAGCTTACGAATTTTTACATTTTATGCATCAATCAAATATTTTCCAAACTTAATTAACTTTGTAGGTATTCCAATACTTACTGGTAAATGCGATAGTATAAAAATAAATTCATTAATTAAAATTGTACTGTATTCCTTTACTAATTCAATTGAAACTCTTTAAAATTACAAAATAAAATACACTCATTACAATATTTTTGGCTGATTTGAGCGTGACACGAAACATCTCACGAAAAAAAAACCAATCAAAACGTTTCCCGCCAAAACAACTGTCAAAACCTTAAAAACTAAAAAGTTCGTTCGGAAACGCACACGAAAAAGATGGCCTAATATATGACGAATCTAGTCATCAATGCCATTGTTAATAAAGTGACTATTGAATAAACGCTGCGGTTTGCAAGGCCAGGACTTGGAGGAGCAGTTCCTGTGCAGGCTTGGAGATGTCTGAAAAGCTCAATATAGTTCCTTGCTGGCTCGTGGGTAGAAACTGCAGTCGGTTCCGTAATGCCAATAGTGGAATCTTTGAAGAGTAAGTTGCTTACTTCGTTCAAGGGAGAGAAGATTTCTAGGTTGATCAACTGGATGGCGGTAGCGGCATTGTAACCGAAATAGTAGTCCAGAGTGTCGAACAGGGTGTTTAAGCTGTTGTAGTTAGGATCGTTTCTGAAAAAAAGTAAATCAAAGTGAGCTTGTGCAAAAAACGGGAAAACTAAACACGTTAGCTTAAGGTTTTTGTATTAAACCATAGAAGTTTTTGAATAATAGAAATAATTATGTAATCAGTCCTGTCCAATCGAGTCAAAACCGAATCGATTATGTCACAATTAAGTCGTTTATCTGTCTCGCTCGCACTCGTAATGCCAAAAAAGATAGACATACGACTTATTCGATTCGATTGTTTTTAATTATCTATGCAGAAATTAGATCTCTGAGAATGACGGACAAGAAACTTCATGGATATTATTCTGTTAGAAAATATATGGAAAACTATAAAATTTGAGGGTTGCCCTCGATTTTCCTGGGATCCCATCATCAGATCCTGACTTGGTGGCAATGGGACCACCGAGATATCGGTGAACATACAAAAAAAAATACTACACGAATAGAGTAGGTAAGTACCTCTTCCTTTTTGGAAGTCGTTTAAAATTCCTGGGTACTGGTTAGCCGATATAGTTGCCAGTTGCAACACACAAAAAAAATATTAGACCTACCTTCTTGTTACGACCTCAGCATCAACCACGTAGGCCAGAAGACATCCATCATCGATGGCAAAGCCGGCACTGGCAGCCAGGGAGTTGTTACGGCAGAGGGCTCTGAACTGGGTTCCTACGAGCCCCAGTTGGGTCAGGTAAGCTGGAAAAGTTAAGTATTTGTTATAAAAGTGTCCCAGATGAGCAGCGGACAGTGGTAGGGGAGGCCATTAGTACTGAAGTGAGCAATAGACTGCCCCCTTGTTTTAGTGGTCGCAAGCGCGACTGCTACTGCTTTTCCGACTCCTCCGCTATTTTTTTTCTGATTAATTTCGTTCCGGGTTTTAAGAGAGTTAATTGTTTGTTTGTTTGTTTTGTCTTAATTGTCTCGGCGCTGAACTGGTGATCGTGACTGTTGATTCTGGCTTCCAGCAGTTGCAGCAATTTAGGAATAGTGCGGGGTGTATTCCCCAAAGAAAAGGTATAAATCCAGACTCTAGGCACTGAAGAATTCCTGATGGAAAAACCCGTGTTTTTTCTGTTCTGTGGAAAAACCCAATATACTTTGCCTGATTTGGCAATCGAACTCACGAAGTCACGACTATGCCATGTGTGACTATGTAGCGTTTGCGACTATCAGACCAAGGTGGTAGTTCTAAATTCTCAGTCTAAAATAAATAAAGGTACCTAGGTATACAAGTTTTTCAAGACTTACAAGAAATATTCCTAGTGTTCAGGAATGCTACATCAGTGTTGGGGTCAGTCAGACACGCCAGAGATCCGTTGTTGCCGAAGTATCTGTTAGAGTTGTAGTCGTATGAGCAGGTTGCTGGGAAAAAAGAAAATAATTGATAAGTTTCCGAACGAAGTATGACTGAGAAGAATGGGGGTCATTTTTATTAGGGGTCATTCGGTCCACTATGGAATTGGGACCAGGGACCCTTTTAAAAAAATGATGATGGTTAACTGGGCCCACATCTGTTTTGACTTGACTTCAATCAAGCGAAGGGTGGTCTAAAATGGTTTATATAAGGTCCCATTAAAATAGATGGACAAACTTAAAATCATTCAATCGTTGAATTTAGAAAACCGCGAAAGTAAGACATTACATATTTTAACGACCGAACCCTTCGACCGAACCTTTACGAATTATAATGACAACTTACTTGCATTTTCGGCTCCAATAACGGTGACAGTTGGTCTGCAAGCTGAACACAACACTGAGGCATTGAAGCTCTGTAAAAAAGAAAAATATAATTAATTTCATCCTATCAAAATCTAGCAGTGTTACAAGGATATTTTGGCACTCCAGTAACATTGACGGGAGTGCCTCGTGCTAGTCGTTCCTTAGGTACACTGCTCTGCAAGACCCCTTCATGGTGTCCACCTCAGATCAAATAGTTTGATCTGAGGTGTCCACAAGTAAAAATGTTAGAGAATACTTTTTGATTGTTAGTTACAAAGATTATATAAACCTTTCAGGTGGCCTATTATCTACTATGACCCTCACATTGATTACATCAATGACTATGACGTATTGTTTTATTCTTATTCCAGTGTGAAGCAAAAAGGCCTCTTCACGGGCCTTCGAACGAGCTTTGCTTACTACGCGCTTACCCATTGTTTGTTAGTGATTTCAGACTCAAATGTGGATGAGTTATAACCATTCAAAAATGAAGAACGAGAGATGGATTGTGTGAAAGATTAATACTGAATTATATACAACAAAAATGTATCGAAGCAAAAAATATATAGCTCCAACCAAATGAATTGAGATAAACTTCGTAGAATGAAGACAAAGGTCTAACTTGGACCTCTAGAGGTCCAGTCAGAACTTATGAGGTTAAAATGGTCTGAAATAATCAATGACGTATTGAAATAATTCTAAAAAAAACACTTCTTCATCACTGTCAGTGTGTGACAGACAAGAAGTAATGCTCGTCCACATTTCTCAATCTACAGAAAAAAGCTAGAATTATTTTTTTGCGCTTGCGATGACTTTGACAGCAGCTGTCAAAAAAACAAGATGGTGGAATTAGTTCATCCGTTGTGATTACGCGCCAAAACTTCTTTGTACCGCCATAAGACATTGCGCCCAGATTTCATTACGGGAAATGGTCTACAGGTTCAAAAACTACAATGCACATGACACACCCACACATAGGTACTTGCCCGTGTTCTGTTTCGTCGTACTTTTACCGGCATTGATGTCTGAGTATTCTGTGAAGTTAGCTACAGTTAGTGGTTTTGCTAAAATAAATATTCGGCAATCTGGATTTGTACCCGTTATAATGGCTAAAGGCACCCCTTTTTTTATGGGACGAACATAGTCTGACCTGCTGTGATCCTCTTTCAGTAGAGTGATGGTGAAAAATGTCATCATCATGTGCTTAGGCTTTTTGCCAACTATTTTAGAGTCCTAATACTAGGCAAGACTGTTTATCTAGACTTTCAGGCTATACCGGCTGACTATTCTATAGATCTACAAATCGCAGCCGGTACTATATACCGAGGCACTTATAGGTCTCTGTAGGTAATGGTTGGTCAACCATCCATGGCCCACGCCCTTCGATCGACCCTTGTTCTTATGTAGCCATGAACCCCTTTACTGATGATGATGTTGATATTAAGTTACTTACGGATTCAGACAGGGCATGGGAAGCATCAATAGCCCCAGGAGCGCAGGCTCCTCCGAAGAATTCTCCAACAGTGCGGGCGTAGTCACACTCAGATGAGGAGAGGATTCCTCTTTCTTGACCAGCGCGGACGAAGGACATGTAGGCTGTGGAAAGGGATATTGGTTTTAGAACATCGGTAGTGCATCTAATAATCAAGCAATAGAGTTGGCGAGAGCAGCGGTGGCCCAGTGGTGGCGGTCCTGACTTACGAGGAGTAAGTCGTGGGCTTAAACCCAGGCAGGCGCATTACTTTGTGCAATTTTTTTTCGTTTAGATGAGGTAAACTTTTAGTCTAACTGGATGCAGCATAATACCAATATTTTACTTATAGCGAGAGCATAATATCTCCTTTTTAAAAGAATGTCCATGGAGCTTCTTGCCCATTCTTCGCCATAGATATCTACGCTTCGGAATGGGTAAGCACAGCACTTATTATGCCTTGTGACTGTGACTGTAGCGTCGCTTTCTTTGTTTTCCTGACATTCAAAAGCACCTGTAATGGTCTAATTGAAATAAATGCTTTCGAGTTTGAGGTCGGCTTCCAGTCTAATGACTGCAGCTTAAAACCTGTACTTGACCTCCTTCCTTCATATCCAGAAATAAAGCTCTTACCAAGACCGCCATATTCAGGGAAGCAAGCCACTCTATCCCTGAGGTTCTCAAAGCGGGTGATGTTGGCAGCGGTGACCGAGGATTCCTTGACGAAAGCGGCTATCCTGGACGCGTCATCTGGTGAGTTCTGTACGAGCTTTACTGGAGTCAGTTTGAAGTGTCTGGGAAAGATGGAGAGTAGATTAGAGGAGGCTTCGAAGATCAAATTGAAAGGGAGGGAATATATCATATAAGCTGCTTCGTTGGTGTTCAAAATCAAAATCAAAACTCATTTATTCAAACTAGGCTGATAATCAGCACTTTTCGAAGGTCAAAATTTACTTTACTTTACTATTTACATTTTTATAAGACAGTCCCCCAAAACGCCCACACATCGACGTGTAGTGGTCACAAGCGCGATTAGGGGAGACAATTAATGCTATTTTTAAAGAAGTTGTTTTAATGACTATCCTTTGTTATTAATTAGAAATGAAAGAATTGACTTCCTCATTAGTCTAGTGATCCCAAGCGTGATTGTTGAGAATAAGGTCGTGGTTTGTGTATTTAAAAGGCTTTCAAATACACTGCACGTGTGTAATGAATGACGTTTTTAATAAAAGCGTCATTCGACACACGTGGGCATTTGTTACTGCAGTTCACGGCTCCATAACAACCTGTTCTTCGGCTCGGTTGTGAATTCTGTCTCGAGTACAATAACAAAGTTTCCCCACTTATATGCTAACAAAACCATTCTAAAAAAAACTTACTGTCTAGCCAAATATCCATAGTTCGACGGAATAGAAATAAAATCGGCCTGGTCATCCCTAGTGTCTGAGAGACAGTCAATCACAGTGTTCCTCTGCTGGCAGGAGATCGTAGGCTGGATGCCCAGGGTGTAGGCTGCTGCTCTAGTCCAGTCGCACTTCACCTGTTCCGCTGTGGAGATGGTGCACCAACGACGGGCTGGTAGGCAGGAGGCGGTGGAAGCGGCTGGATTGATTGTGCGGACTGTGGAGGGAAAAGTGGGTTAGAGTCGTTATTGTCACCTGCCTTGCCTTTGTCTAACTATGAAGGACATCTTCTTAAATCGTGTGGACAGTAAGGTCTAACGACCCCGCACACCCTAGTGTCAGAGTTTTGCATCCCATCTTCGGACTGACTTCAGCAAACATTGCTATAGGTTAAGTAACGCTTACCCAAGTCATAACGACCAATGTCAATATTATCGAGCCTTACGGATACGAAAGTAAATTATTTTCAACTAGCTGATGCCCGCAGCTTCGTCCTCGTGAATGTCGGTTATCGTGACCAAAAGTGATCTCTCCATCCCCCCCTTTCAACACTATTTTCGCATTAAAAAGTAGCCTATGTCCTTTCTCAGGCTCTAGACTATCTGTGTACCAAATGTCATTTAAATCGGTTCAGTAGTTTTGGTGTGAAAGCGCGACAGATAGACAGACAGAGTTACTTTCTCATTTATAATATTTTATATAAATAAATAATACTACAATAACACTACACACACACACACACACACACACTACACACACACACACACACACACACACACCACACACTACACACACACACACACACTACACTACTACTATAATACTTACTAGGCGAGGTGTAGTTTTGTATGGAGATAGGAGCATCCTGAAAGATGACCCTGGCGTTAGCACCACCAGCGAGGACGGTGAAGAGTGTGGACTGCCAAGTGTTGGTGTTGGGGTTGGTACCAGCCGGCCACCACGTGCGGAGAGCGGCCAGGAGGGGTGCTGCGTTGTTACTGGGGAGAATGATATGTGGAAATTAATAAAAAAAAGAAAAAAATAAAAGTATTCTCACTCACGACACAGGATGTTGGTACAATACAAATAAAACTAAAAGATTCGGCTTTACTCCGTGACAGTACTTCATAATTGAACCTGACTTCGAACCTGACATTGATATTTTCTGCAACAAAGCAAGCACAGTCAGGAAACTATTAGCAAAGCCATTTTTTGTACAGGAGGCACCTGCTAACACTTAAAACCTTCATTTTACAAGTGAGCTTAAGTTAAAAGGTAACAATTAAATAGGCAGACAACGTTTTGATTAATCAATACTTTTATTGTACTGCAGTATTAAATTTGTTTGTTTTTTTGTTGTGTTGAAAGTTGGTAGTTTTATATTGTAATTTTGGAAGTAACTATGAGGAAGTTTATAATTTTGAAGTTATCTGTGGAAGCTTGTTATTAGCAATTTAGATATATATATGATTGTTATAATTATAGTTATTAGTCTGTAAGCTTTCCTAAAATAAATAAAAAAAAAAATAAAAAAAAAAATAATGAAATTAGGTAGTCCACTGGACCCACTCGAAATGGACCCGCGGGTCCAGTCGACCAGGTCAAATTTTGAACTGATCGACTGGACCCGCGTGTCCATTTCGAGTGGGTCCAGTTGACTAAAGACTCGTAGTGGTGTGAAAGACGGCACGGTTGGTGCCGTGGCTGAGCGATTGGATTGCTGCGCTGCGTGTCGCGGGTTCGATCCCCGCACGGAACAAATATTTGTATGACCTACAAAATAATAGTTGTTTCTGGTCTGAGTATTTGTGTATGTGAGTTTAAATGTTTGTGAACGCACCCACGATACAGGAAAAATTCCAAGCGTGGGGCAACGTATAAAAAAAAAAAAAGGTAGCACTCCGGGAGTGCCGGCAGAAGTGAAAACTTCAATATTAACTTTCAAACTCGCGTCAGGGTCACGTGATGCTGATCGAAAAATCTTACGATTTTTCGATCGAGATTTTTCGACCCTGACGCGAGTTTGAAAGTTTTTACCCATACAAAAAAGTGCTCAGCGCCGCTAAAGAAGTTTTCACTTCAAAAAAAATTAAAAAAATCAGAAATCAAAGAAACGATTGTAATTAAAAAAAAAAATCTTCTTCTATTCCTATTCTTGCCGCCCAACATGTAGCCATTTAAAAAAAAAACCGGCCAAGTGCGAGTCGGACTCGCGCACCGAGGGTTCCGTACAAACAAAGTTTAAAATTACTTAGAATATTTTTATTATGTGATGTAACTAAAAATTTATGGTTTTCGTAATTTTTCCTTTATCTATGCTATAAGACGTTGCTTCGTACCAAATTTCAAGATTCTGAGTTCACGGGAAGCACCCTGTAGGTTTTGATTCCCTTGCAAGTGTCGAAAATTTGCGGCATAAACGGCTGTATCTTTTGATTGCGTTGGCTTAGAAGTTTAATTTTTTCACAGCTTCAAGGGACAGTAGACCTGAGTAATTGATATAAATTTCAGCTTCATACCTCCACGCGTTCCTGAGAAAAAGGGTCTTGACAGACGGACGGACGGACAGACGGACAACAAAGTGATCCTATAAGGGTTCCGTTTTTTCCTTTTGAGGTACGGAACCCTAAAAAACAGAATTTTTAATGGGCTTATAATTGCAATTAATTAAAAACCTCAAACGGCGCAAATACAATAACTTAATTAGTAGTTATGTGTTTGAGCCGTTTGGGGTTGAAACACTGGGGCCATGGGGTCCGAGTGCCCACTTAATTTATCAGGAAATTGCCAAGCGGTTGGTCGACTCTTCACGTGACCAGAGGGCTGGAATATTTTTTGGGCAAAGAATCAGCATTGCCATCCAACGTGGCAATGCTGCCAGCCTTCTGGGCACTTTTCCTGTTGACAGCGGTGTGGACGAATTTTTGGACGCCCTGTAATTACTCCCATTAATTATCTATTCGTCAAAATGTATGGAATAGCTGTTTTTTTTTTGTAATAGTCTTTTTTGAAATTTTGCTAACTTAGCATTTTTATACGATTCGAAATCAATCAATTCCTTTCGTCAGGTTTAAATAGTAGTCTGATATACTTACGTGGAAGCGACGATAGCTCCCCAGGGTTGTCTGACAAGCGCACAGGGTGAGGTAGTACTCGCCAGGACTTGAGGAGTCAGAGTAGCTAGAGTACCATTGGGGCACAGCACCGCGAAGTTAGGAGCGTCTACTGGATTGCGGGTCTGAAATGTCAAGATTTTTAGAATTTCATCATCATCTGCTTAGTTTGTTCTCAAAAATGTTGGGGCGGTCGTAACTTAACTTAACTTTAGTGAGTAACTTTGTTATTGCATTTGAGGTGGATTTCACACCAGAGTCGCAGGCGAGGAGCCGAGAATTGTAGTATATAAATGCCTGCGTGTATCAACCGAAGTATTAAATACATTTTCGAAGGAATAAAATAATAGAAAGAAAAGTACCTACCTACTTTTGTTGTGAATTATGATGACTAATGATAAAAATTAATGTTCTTCCGCTTGCGATCTCGTTTATTATTTATAACAAACGAGAGTAAATACAGAATTATTGATATACCTGTTATGAAGAGTCATATCACAATAATCGTGAGATGAGCATTGAAAAACCACACAGGATCATGAATAATTTTAGTTGTAACTACAATACAAACAAATACAAACACAATAATAATATGTTCGATTTAATACAATTTAAAAATCCCCTTTGTTGATATTTAAAAAATAACAATCACCGCTGTCTATAGGAGTTGAAGTAATTTGGACTTATATTGACATTTTTGAGTATATTATAATGTATGTATATATATTATATGTGGAAATATCTATGCGATGGTGCAGCTACTACTAATCATAAAATTAGTAAAGATGGTGTAGTTACTACTAATCATACAATTTGACAGCGGCTCCAGTTGACCAATTCAAAAATGCATTAGTTCAACTGATCAGTTGACAAAAGAGCCTGGTTGAGTCTGGTTCTTTTAACCTAACAGACAGATGTGTGGGGAGTTTGTTCCGCCACTTCTTCTTTCCAGTTAAAACACTAGGAAGTGTCGAAGTGTGGGCGTTTTGGGGGACTGTCTTTTGTAATTTGTAAATAAATTTTGACTTTCGAAAAGTACTGATTATCAGCATAGTTTGAATAAATGACTTTGATTTTGAAAGTACGGGTCCGCACCCCACAAATCATAAAATTTGACAGCGGGTCCAGTTGACCAATTCAATAATACATAAGGTCAACTGGACCCACGTGTCCTACCTTAGTGGGATCAGTTGACAAAATACCCGCACAAATACTCACATTAAAGAATTCCCTGACATGCTGCCAAGCGACGTACGCCACCGCAGTGGTAACGTTGACATTGGTCCTCAAACACTCCAGGGCCTGGATGTGGCGGTTATCATTCCTCACTCCAGTGACTCCGACCCCCATGTTGATAGTGTAGCGAGAGCAACCAGAGTCTGGACCGCAACGGTTGCAGAGATTTGGGAAGCGGGATTCTGGAAGGCAAGGATTTGTTAGTTCAAAAGTAAAGTAGGAGTGAAGCTCCCTGCCTGCGTCGGTTTTCCCGAGTTCATATAACCCCAATCTATTTAAGTCGCGAGTTAATAGGCTTCTTCTGGGTAAGCTCGTCCCATCGTCGACCTCATCTCTGCCCTTAAAGCAAGATTGAGGTCAAGAGTAAGCCCATTTCAGATAACCAGCTGAAAACCAACGTCAGATTGACGTGGCATTTTTTGCTGAATTTAGCTAAACCGGTGTGTATCTCTATAATGAAGAATACGTAGCTGCGAAACGACTTTGTTATTTAGGGTTAAAAATCACGTTCCTGAAAAAAACTCGATGTAGGGAACGCAGTTAAAACATTGTGCATCTCAGCAAAGTTAAACCAAGCATTAAATTAAAGTTATAACTTTAAAAACTAGTCTACTAAAAAATACTTGTAAAAAGTTGAAATTTTGACCCCATATCTTCGTAACTAGAGGGTTCCCAAGTATGGTCCAAAAGAAAAAAAAATCGTAATGACTGTGAGAACAAGTGCCTTTCAGCGTCACGGCTTTGCACGGGTGGACATTAATGTTTTAATCTATAGCTATACTTCTATACTAATATTATATAGAAGTAAAGTTTGTATATTTGTTAAATTGTAAGGGTAGGTAATCTCGGGATCTACTGATCCGATTTTAAAAATTCTTTCACCAATATAAAGCCACATTATTGCTGAGTGTCATGGGCTACTTTATCCCTGTATTCCCACGGGAACGGGATCTACGCGGGTGAAACCGCGGGACGTCCGCTAGTCTTGTTATAAATATAGCCTAAGTTACTCAGGGATATAGCATTAAAATGGTAACATAATATTTTTGAAATCGGTTTAGTATGTTTGAGTTTATTCGTTACATAGTGCAAAGGTACAAATCTTTCCTCTTTAAAATATTAGTGTAGATAATATCATCAACTTACTAAGAGCAGCATCAACAGTAGCATTGTTACTCCATGTGCCAGGTCTGCAAGCTGATCCGAAGAATCCGTTCAGGTTTTCCACCTCCACCTCTTCAGCAGTTTTGCCATTAGTGTCCACATTTGGACAACGGTCGGTGCGGGCGGCCTGTGGGTAAATAACCATAGCGTAAACATCATCAGTTTATCGTGTTCCCACTGCTGGGACATAGGCATCGTCTCTGTGTGAAGAGTGTGGGCTGGTGGATATAGCATTGCATTTATTATGATTTTTTGATTTTGGGATTTTTTTCGGCCAAGAAAGAGATTGCGTGACGATCTAGACGCGTACCACGAGGGCGGCACAGGAAAAGAGCTCTTTGAAGGAATTGGGGGAGGCCTTTGCCCAGCAGTGGGACAGTGCAGGCTAATAAACAAAAATGAAAACAAGGATACATCATCTGCCTAGCCTTTTCCCAACTCTGTTTGGATCGGCTTCCAGTCGAACCGAATACAGCTCAAAACCAGTATTTTACATGGAGCGATTTCCTATCTGATCTTGACAACCCATTTAGTACGGGGTAATACGATACCCCTTGGTAATACTGGTTGTCAGATTTTCGGGCAACTGACTACCATTGACTGGGGCTTAAACACACTGTCTCCAAAATTGAGGATAACTCAATACTCTCAGGGATCTGCGTCAATGAGTGCTGAGATTGGACCCCGGGACTGTATACTGAAAGAGAAGCTTGTTCATCATCATCATCAGCCATAAGACGTCCACTGCTGCACAAAGGCCTCCCCCATACAACGCCATAAGGAATGTCAGCCTGCCGTTTACATCCACCGGTTAAATTACCCGCGACTCTCACGATGTCGTCGGTCCACCTAGTTGGAAGCCTACCAACACTGCGTCTACCGGTTCGTGGTCGCCACTCGAGAAGCTTGTCAAAACTTACCAATTCTTCCAAGCTCTTCAGTACTCTTGGAGACCACTTGACTTCGGCAGCATCAAGACCAGGGTGGCAGTATACTCCTCCGCGCAGACCTTCAAGGCCATTCGTGTGGTTTGCTGGTACTACAGCTACCGATTCGAAGGCAAATGGATCTGGAGAACAAAAAAAAAAGTGTTATCTATAACTAGCTGTTGCCAGTGGCTTCGCTCGCTACGACTCGATAATTATCCCATGGGAAGATAAAATCGGGATAAAACTATCCTATGTGTTAATCTACGTTATAAACTATCTGTACCAAATTTAAAAAAATCCAATAAATACTTTTTCTTTCTTCTTTCTTTCTTTCAAATCCGTTCAGTAGTTTTTACGTGAAAGAGTAACAAACATCCATCCAGCCATCCATACATACATACTCACAAACTTTCGCATTTATAATATTCGTAGGATTTTCTAGGGGCCCTACTATATGACGTCTTAAAACAGTCCTAACTTATTCTTAATCCAGTGTGGAAAAGAGGTGGCGCTAGACACCCTGTATCGTTCTGTCACGTTTCCACACTGGAATAATATTAATTTAGGACTGTTTTAAGGTTGCACAAGCCAGTCATTCTTCCATACAAACGTAGTATGGTGATTACTCCTCTGGTTGACGGTGTAGGTTCAAAATTAAAAATTGTATCAACTGGTCTTGTCATTATCTAGGTCTCTATGGAAGCAGAATTGGAAAAAAAATATTGGTTTGGAAGTTATGAGCGTCGAAACTTTATTTTAGCACTAATTTTAACCATCTTTGGGCGTCAATAAGTTACGTATATGGTACCAAAATGACATATGAATGAAACCATACAGGCATAGATTAGTTATTAAAGAATTCAAATAATTTTATTTTGAACAGATACATTCAATGGATTTTTCATGGTATCCATACTACCAAAGGTCTGCATAGAAACAATCGCGCGCCCGTTTTAGTTGTGTCTCTTTCGCTCTATGTATTTCGCTCGTGATGTCGAATGAAATAGCATGCATTTAGCCCCGTCCACCAACTAGTTCGTGCCGTTGGCTTGTTTACCCTTAAGACGTCATAGTAGGGCACCAGTTCTTGACTGGGTACCACTTAGAAACTCGGGTAACCCAGTACTTAGAAATGAGGGACACGGTTACCACTTTCAATGAAATGAATTTCTGTCATCCATATCTCTATTTGAATTGAATCTTTTTAATTACGATTGTAAAGCGGCGAGAAGGGAGAAAGATGAACTCGGAATTAAAATTATTGAAAGAGAAATTGGTGCGATTGCAGCAGGGTATAATATTTAGATATTATAGACTTGGGTAGATAATTTTTGAAACCAAACAAAATTATAGTAGGATGAAACCCATGAGGAGAATATAAGAAAAATTAAAGGAAAAATAATTTACGTGCGATCTGAGGTCAGGGGTTTTTAAGGGTAAAAAATGGTTTATCTATTACCAGTGAAACTACAAGTCCTATGGGAAAAAGTTAAATGGCCAAGTTGCAGATAATAAAAAGATCTACAACTTAGGCCTGCCCAGAAGTGGGACTAGGCTAAGTAAAAAAAAAATAAGATAAAATAATATAAAAAATAAGTCAGTCTATAGTCTAATGTAGGTAGGTAACTACATAATAAAAAAAAAACTGTTGGCAATCTAAACGAAGCTCCCAAAAGGATCTACTCACCGAGTCTATCGACATCTCTGACGCTTGCGACAACTCTGTGGGCATCTGGCTGCTGTTGTGTCAACAGCAGTGTCTCCTCTTCATTGAAGTAGGCTATGTCAGCCTGGCCACTCGCTAGTCTAAGGGCGCAGTCGATTCTGGAAACAGAAAGAGTAAATTAGTGATGAGGAGATAAATGCAGTGATTATGTTTTCACACCCTGTGTAGTGTATCTATTTAATAGATATGTAAACACTGTCTCACAGTCACAAGAAGTCGGGTAGCTGTCACTAATGACAGCTGTCAGTCACCACGAATGGCAGGATGTTGGAAGCTGAAGCGTACCCTGTTGGCTTGGTGGTGTTCGTGAGCCTGTGATATAGTTTGTAAATTGTGTAATCCTCCTATTAGCTCTGCTGAAAGCTGGTACTGGGCTGCCTACAATTGGGAATTCAGTCCTCTTAGTCGGTGTGACCAGTTTGGGACGGATCTCACAGAATTGCGCGGGGAGGGGCGCAGCTTTTTCGAAACAAAAATAAACGGAAATAGTGGATACTAGTATAGTGATACTACACCATGTATAGCATATTTACCTGGAAACTGCATTAGAGCATGTGACTTGGCTGTCATCTCTGCTAAGCATGGAGCATATGTTAGCAATGTTGGAGGTGTGGCATACTCGGTCTGAAAACAAAACAAAAATGTAATCATTGTAGTGAACCACATAAAAGGGATGTTTCTCGACAAAAAAAAAAGAACAGATCCCGTCTGCTTCCAAGTTTTGATTGTTTTTTTTTTTAGTTTCTACCACGTGAACACAGTACGGATTGGTAGGTACCTATCACATGAATTCGGGTTCCCGGTTACCACAAGGAAACCCGGAACCACAAAAAAGCATTATTATTTAGTTTTAATTTTTCGTTTTCCTCCACTTTTAAGTACCTATCGGGAGTAGGTAGGTACTTAGACGCCTTTAAACGTCCAAGGGATCTAAAATTGCCACTTTCATCATCATCATCATCAGCCTATAATGTTCCCACTGGCAGGGACTCACTCAGGCCTCCTCTCTAGGATAAGGATGGGCTATGATCCACTCCGAGGGCTCAATGCGGGTTGGTAGATGCCACATATCTTCGAATATTTTGGTTCTAAGATATTTTCCTTTACTGTTTTGAGTACTTCAGTTCAGTCCGGTCTGGCATGGAGTATTTCTGTCACCTTTGGGATGGCTCAGCCAAATACCAGCTTGCCACACTTGACTCTGTAGAGCGCAGAGCCAGGAGGTTAATTGGTGACGATAAGCTGGTTATCAAGCTACATAGCCTGGCCCACCGCCGCAAAGTCGCATGTCTGTCGGTCTTCTACAGACTGAACTTCGGAGAGTGTGCGCAAGAGCTTTACGAGCTGATCGCACCATCTCCCTTCTTCCATCGGGAGACTAGACGTACTGCAGGGTATCACCGATACCTAGTCGACATGCCACACATTCGAACGAAGCGCTTTGCTGGGTCCTTTATTATGCGCACAGCCAAGGAGTGGAATTCCCTGCCTGCGTCGGTTTTTCCGAGTTCATATAACCCTAATCTGTTTAAGTCGCGAGTAAACAGGCTTCTACTGGGTAAGCTCGTTCCATCGTCGACATCATCTCTGCCCTCAGGGCAAGATTGAAGTCAAGAGCAGGCCCATTTATGATAAAAAAAAACTTTTGAGAGCAGTGGTAACGAAATTAATTACACAAATTAATGCGCCTGCCTGGGCCGCTACCTCTGGGCCACCGCCAATGGCCACTTTAGCTGATCATAAAGGACCCCCTGTTGTCTCTTCAGTTATGACGAGAAACAGAGAAGTATGGGAGAAGAAGAGACATGTTGCGCCGACCCCAAATGAATTGGGATAAGGGCAAGAGAATGATAATATTTTTTATTCAGTTACTGAGTTCATCACTACACAAATAGATGTATCTAAAATTTTAAATTCTTTGTCACTATCACTACATATTATCATAAAACAAAGTCCTCCGCCGCGTCTGTCTGTCTTTTCGCGATAAACTCAAAAAATTATGCACCGATTTTCATGCTGTTTTCACCAATGGATAGAGTGGTTCTCGAGAAAGGTTTTAGTAAGTATCTATTATAATTTATAATCCACGCGAGCGAAGCCGTGGGCATCAGCTAGTTTTATATAAATTAGTCCTTTTTAATTTTTTATCCGGCTACAAAACAGGAGGAAGTTCTTTCAATTCGGTTGTATTTTTTTTCGGTAAACCTCTGTCTCACCTTTCATGGATTACAGTCGTGATGTCATGTAAAACATAAAATACATGTTTCTTAGTAGTCTTCGATCAATAATGTACTAGATTCCCGATAAGCGCTTCAAAAACGGCCCGAAATATAAGACCACAAACGTATTTGTGGTCTTATTTCAAATTAGTATGGTCCAATAATAGCCAACATTAAGACGTCAAAATACCGCAGTATGCGTTCAAAAACTGCGTAAATAACCACCGTAACACCAAGGTTTTGGAAGGAATATCTATTTTTCGGTAATTTAATATCATTATGTGCTTTTTCATAATATTTAAACATAATTAAACTGTAAATATAATTAAATCAGCGAATATTATAATTGTTTGGCCAATGTTTGCTACAACGCACCAACTATTGTATCATGTTCTTGAACAGGGAACGCTAGTTCCGCAATAGAATAAGCACGACATTGTACACAAAATGCTTTTAACCGTATTGCTTAGAGTTTAAGTTTCATTTTAGAATGAATATTTTTGTACTGATGACTTTTTACTTTGGAGCGACATTTAAAATGTTTTGCTTCTAATCTTTCTCCGATGAAAGGGCTTAAATAAATATACTTTACAATGATAATTAAACGTTATGTTTAAGTGTTAAGGTTTATAATCATCTGAAGTTGTAAATAATATTGAACTTTTTTCTAAGATGTTATGTAGATGTTTACGTGTGTGCAAACGTGGCCACTTGAGCGACTTAGTTTTGTTCCTGATGCTTAATCTAGTACTATTATTGATCGAAGTTAGTAGTATAGCTTATCACGCTGTTGTCGTGTGACTGAATGGTTTATATTATTGTAGATATAAGATAAGACATGGGCGCGCCGATGACTAAGAAAATTTATAATTTTTGTTGCGTTACTAGCTGTTTCTTCGAACATAAGGTCCCTTTTCTCTGACGGCTAACCTTACTTCTTTTTTAGGGTTCCGTATCTCAAAAGGTAAAAAGGGAACCCTTACAGACAGAGAGACACTCGAGTGATCCTATATCACTCGAGTGTCTGTCTGTCTGTCCGACCATTCCCCTTATCTCCGAAACTACTGAGCCTACATTTTTGAAAAAAATACAGAAATTAGTTCAATTAATTCCTATAGATTACAGTAAAACCTATAAGAAGTCTATGGTGCTAAAATAACGTGGAAAATCTCTCAATATCTACTACAATGTTACGGAACCCTTTTATTTTTGTGAGAGGTGGAAAGTCATCAAATAACCCCTCCCGCTCTTGGGCAAAGCGAAATGGAGTGTCAGACTTCTACTGACTAAAAACCACCCATGTTCCATCTTAGCCCTTTATGTCGAGGCCGCGGTTTCTCTGAAGAACAACCCGCAGCCCCGACGACGGGGTGGTACGGAACCCTTCATGAGCAAGTCCGACTTGCACTTAGTTTTTTACCCGACTGCGGCGAAGCCCAAAAGGAGGGTTATGTGTTTGACGTGTAAGTATGTATGTAAGTATGTATGTAAGTATGTCCGTTTCTTTGTTCCCTCATAACTCATAAACGGATGAACCGATTTGAATGAAATATACGTCGTTAGATTCGTCTTGATGGCGCGAGTGTTATAGGCTACATTAAAATTAAAAAACAAAGAAAAATTGTGGATTTTGGGGGCCAAATCGCTGAGTTAAAAAACAAAATTTTTCCGATACCATAGAGTAGGGTATCAAAATAAAGGGTTTTAAAAGGAGATTACAAAAATATATAACACTTATATGTTTAAAAGAAATTCAAAGTGAGAAATCCTATAAACAAGCACAAAAGTTAAATAAATCATCTGCGAAGAATTTTACGCAACCAACGAAAGAACTAAAAAGTTGAAAATAAAAAAGTAGTTAAAAAACTAAAAAACCCGACTGAAAAAACTGAAAAGCAAAAAAACAAGCACATTTTAAATTAAACAAAACTAGCAAACAGGCGGGGTTCATTTGAATATTAAATTATGAAAAGAAAAAAAGAAAATAGAATGGACCCCGCCTGCTTCCAAGTTTTGTTTAATTTAAAATGTTCTTGTTTTTTTGCTTTTCAGTTTTTTCAGTCGGGTTTTTTAGTTTTTTAACTACTTTTTTTTTTAATTGGGACATGCCCGCCACACTACACTACCTACTCCTAAATCATTGTAACTCTTGAAAGCCAGAATCAACAGTGGCGACCACAAGAAAAGTCACGAGACAATAAGAACCAAAGCGGAGAGGAGCGGAGACGAGAGGAGATGTGCGGAAATCGGCCAATCACATAAGTTAAAATTTACATCTGGTCTTTCGCCCTTCCTGTGATTGGTCGAATTTGGCACATCTCCTCTCCGCTCTGCTCGTCTCCGCTTTGGTGGATTACGGGCCTGAAGCTCACCGAATTCCCGAAGAACAATTTAACTGTTTTGAATCCCACAACGAAATTAATTATAAATTAATAGTGGAGGTGTAGGTAAAATATAATTTCCACTTCCGTCCATATCAGCAGGAAAAAGAACAGAACAAAACCAATATAGGCACACAGGGACGTATGGGTACACTGGGATACAAGCCCAGTTGCGTAGCACCACGGATAACTATTATCATTAATATTAATAAGTAGTAAATTGTGAGTTTTTACTTTTGTGAGGATTATTATTCTGTCACTAACGGGATATCTTTCGTACTGATTATTCATTATTAAGTTCTAGCTGATGCCCGCGGCTTCGTTCGTGTGGATGTCCGTTATCGCGACCAAAAGTAATCTTTTAATCCCTTTCAACCCCCTTACAACATTTTTATCGCATTATAAATTAGCCTATGTCCTTTCTCAGGCTCTAGACTACCTTTATACCAAATTTAATTTAAATCGGTTCAGTAGTTTTGGCGTGAATGGACGACAGACAGAGTTACTTTCGCATTTCTAATATTAAGTAAGGATTATGGGCTCCCGAAAAATAGTACATTGTTACCTTAGGGGTGAAAGTAACTTATTTAGTCCCCGAGACGGGGTTTGGCGCCTGAGCGCAGCGAGGGCGCTAATAGTTCGAGGGACTAAATAAGTCTTTAACCCGAGGTAAACACTGTGATTTCATTACGAATACAAGGAAAGTTGATGGGAATAGGCTTGCGCCCAATTACCTAAATCGAAAGAAAAAAAATTAAAAAGTAAACATAAGAGAAACACTTAAAATCGGTTCAATTTAATCGGTGGATGGCAATAGGCTTGCTCCTAATTACATCGGTTGATGGCAATAGGATTGCTCCTAATTAGATTGGTTGATGGCAATAGTCTTGCTCCTAATTACATCGGTTGTTGCTCTTAATAACATTGGTTGATGGTAATAGGCTTGCTCCCAATAACCCAAATCGGTGGATGGCAATAGGCTTGCTCCTAATTAAATCGGTTGATGGCAATAGGCTTGCTCCTAATTAGATTGGTTGATGGCAATAGGCGCGCTCCTAATAACATCGGTTGATGGCAATAGGGTTGCTCCTAATTAGATTGGTTGATGGCAATAGGCTTGCTCCTAATTAAATTGGTTGATGGCAATAGGCTTGCCCCCAATTACTTCGGTTGATGGCAATAGGCTTGCTCCTAATTAAATTGGTTGATGGCAATAGGTTTGCTCCTAATTACCTAAATCGGTGGATGGCAATAGGCTTGCTCCTAATTAGATTGGTTGATGCCAATAGGCTTGCTCCTAATTACATTTATTGATGGCAATAGGCTTGCACCTAATCACATCAGTGGTGGCAATAGGCTTGCTCCTAATTACATTGGTTGATGGCAATAGGCTTACTCCCAATTACATCAAATAATTTGACAGCTGTCAGTAGAAAGCGATTCTCCCTAGGGCTGAAAAGTAGTACTTTCAACTCGCTCCGCAGGCATGTCATGACCTACTTTCAGAGTATGAGTAATGAAAACGTTTTAAATCAACCCCTAACTAATGATCTCACTCGGACCTGCCTGTACACTTGCTGCCCTGTTTAGTGACGCCCTAAGCCGAAAGTCATACCTACAGTCGTACCCCACAGAGGTGCTCTGAGCGTGCTGTAACTTAGTTTTAAACTTTTATGCCCGTGGCTGGAAGCCTTAAACTCAAGGCACCCTTTTTTGGGCGGGTGGGAAATCATTAAATGACTCCCGCCCTGGGCAGAGCTGTAAGGAGTGTCAAACTTCTACTGACTAAAAACCACCCATGTTCCTTCTTAGCTCTTTGTGTCGAGGCCGCGGTATCTCTTTTGAACAACCTGCAGCCTCGACGGGACTGTAAAGTGTAAGCTTGTGATAGATGGTGGGTAGCTGATGAGGCGCTGGTACGTTGGTGCCGGGGAAGATTCAATAAAAATACGAGAATATATTATAACTAGCTTTTGCCAGCGGCTTCGCCCGTGTGAAAATGACGATTTTCCATACAAACTTTCATCCCCTATTTAAATCCCTTAGGGGTTGAATTTCGAAAAATCCTTCCTTATTCCTTGTCTACACTATAAAGGGAACCTCTGTGCAAAATTTCAGCTTTCTAGGTCCAAGAGTTTGGGCTGGGCGTTGATGAGTCAGTAAGTCAGTCAGTCAGTCAGTCAGGACTTCTCTTTTTATTTATATATTATATAGATATATATATATATACTAGCTGACCCGGCAAACGTTGTTTTGCCATATAAATAATTTCCTAGTAATTTCTAGAGTAGACAAAAAAAAAATAGGGGTGGACTACCCCTAACATTTAGGGGGATGAAAAATAGATGTTGGCCGATTCTCATAGATACCGGATAAGCACAAAAAATTTCATCAAAATCGGTCAAGCTGTTTCGGAGGAGTATGGCAACGAAAACTGTGACACGAGAATTTTATATATTAGATAGAAGATAGATATATATATAGAAGAAGATAGATAGATGTACGTCTGTATTGAACCAGTCTAAGCGAACATTGTACGGCCTTGATACGAATTTATTGCAAGTAGATAAAAAGATTAGCATTGTGTCAACTAGTAAATGGGTTGATTTGAGATTGTACTGCGATTGATATCTTTGAGACCCTAAAACGTTATGGCAACATTGTTTTTGTCGTGATGAAAGTTTTGAGATTCGTGAAGGAAAACATCGTGAGGAAACCGGCATGTCCGAGCACCGAAAAATCGAAGACATGTGACATCTACCAACCCGTACTGGGCCCGCGTGTTAGGGCCCCGCGTGTTAGATTATTCCCATTCTCTCTCATAGAGAGGAGGCCTCTGTCCCAACAGTGGGAACATTATAGGCTGATGATGATGATGAACCACCCCACACACTTCTACCACTACTTGAGTAATTGACGGTTCTTTCTAAATCTAACCACAATGTGCCGCCATTTATCGTAGCCTTATCTACATAGAATTTAATACCTTTCAAAATACTCTTCCAAGAACTACCTACTCAAATCACTTCAAGTGTGCCTATAAAATTTGAAGAGTTCTCTCTATTTCTCCAGGATCCCATCATCAGATCCTGACTTGATGATCATGGGACCACCTGGGAAATATACCTTTTAAAACCAAACAAAAAAGATCTAAATCGGATCAGTCATCTTCGAGTAATCGGGGAACACAACAAGGTGTCGAAGAATTGAGAACCTCGTCCTTTTTGAAGTCCCTTATAAAGGATTATGTAATACTCACAGGGAGTTTGTGCTGACACCACCCCAACCACACACGCAAATAAAAAAACGTCTTTAAAACCCATTTTGGCTCTTCAGAAACACTGTAGGAATAATTCCTACTTTAATATGCCAAGTCTAGCCGCTGTTGACTTAACTGTAGCGTTCGACTCGGTTGCCCTCAATGCATTCATATTCAAATATTACCGCACGACATTTTCCTTATTTCTCAGCATCACATGCCAATACCACGATAAAAAATGTAAAGAATAATTTATAAAATAACCAGTGATAGGGAGAACTAATATTATTATTTGGTTACAAATATTTAATTAAATCTTTGGTTATATTTACGCAAGAGTTACGTTATTTTTCTCATACAATGCCCTCTAGATATAATGATATGTCCTCTGGGGGTTCTAGTAAGGTTTTGTCAGCTTCTTCACTTTTGTGTCTTTTCGCCACTCCAGAACTTTTCGGCCCCATCGGCCATCCATTCTGCGAGCAATGTGACCTGCCCATAGCCACTAAGTCTGGCAAATCTTCGGGCTACGTCGGTAACCTTGGTTCTCATGCGGATGTCTTCATTTCTGATTCGATCACGCTAGGAAACTACGAGCATAGCCCTCTCCATTGCCCTTTAGGACTTAAAGCCTTCTGATGCGACCACGTTTCGGTCCCGTATGTAATCACTGGCAACACACAGTAACGATGCGCCCCATTATTATGTTCATTCCATGATTTGTGTTTGAGCAGTGGTGGCCTAGTGGTGGGGGCCCCGACTTACGAACAGTGAGTCGTGGGTTCTCGAACCTAGTCAGGCGCATTACTTTGTGTAATTTATTTCATCACCACTGCTCTCAAAACGGTGAAGGAAAACATTGTGTGGAACCGAAAAAATTTCGAAGACATGTAACATCTACCAACCCGCACTGGGCCCGCGTGCGGCGTGATGGATTATAGCTCATCCTCCTCCTGGAGAGAAGGCCTGAGTCCCTGTAGTGGGAACATTATAGGGTGATGATGATGATTTGTGTATAATTATTAACACTATGAGTTATGTTTATACTTGAATAAATCATTGACTTAAGTATATAATTGCCTATCATCACTCGGAGATAATTTAATGTGGCTATACCCATTGTACCCTAAAAATACGCTGTTCTGGTTCATTGCCACTTCAGTTTACTTATTCTGTGAGCTATGTCTACAACTTTGGTTCTCTGTCGGAGTCGGAGTACCTTGTCGAAATAACTGTAACCACCACTTCAATTGTATGACACTTGACTAAGACCTTGTTATCAATCAGGAAATGATATCATTTAACTTTTACTACAAGTGTTAAACCGTTTTGAGTCTGATTAGTATCAGTTGCTTAGTGCATTAAGGCCGCGACTCCGCCAAAGCGGAGAGAAGTGCCCAATTCGACCAATCACAGGAAGGGCGAAAGACCAGATGAAAATTAACTAATGTGATTGGTCGATGTCCGCACATGTCCTCTCCGCTCCGCTCGTCTCCGCTTTGGTGGAGAGTTCAGGCCTAAAGGATATTACGCTGTTCTATTTTTAGAATTATTAATTTTGGATGGACTGTGTGAAAGGTGATCACTTTTAATTTCTTATACCGTACTTTCTGTTCATGACAGCCTAATTTAATCTCCCGCGTCCTTTTCAATCAGCCTTCCTGTATTTATAGATTCGTTTGTCAGTCCGACTTACAAATGGGTAGGATGTTGTAAGAATTGATTAGAATTTAAGTTTATCTTAATTTATTTGTAGCCTACAAAGTGTAGTCGACCAATTTGAGGTCCTGTAGGGTGAACTCATCTAATTCTGTGATTCGCCTAATTCGGTAATATTTGGTTTGAGTGGTATCATATAGGGCTGTACGAGTGCACAAATGCCTTTATCACGAAGTTAGATGAGTTCACTATATCCAGTCTCACCGGCTTCACATGTTTCCTGTAATCTTGTCTAACTAGATACTTTACATTAAACAATTATCTCTTTGTGTAATTTATTTGCATCACCACTGCTCTGAAACCGGCGAGGAAACCGTCATGCCTTGCACCTTTTTCTCGACGTTTTATAAGTGGCCATGGACGCCTATATGAAATAAAATATTTTGTATTTGATTAGATTAGAACTACAAAATGCAAACACCCGATATTATGACAACTACAGTAATAACTGGGTTGTGGACAGTCGATCCATATAAAGTACTGGTATTCAGATGCTGGTTTGGCTAAAAGTCGACCCAAACATAAATTGGGAACAGGCTAGGCCGATGATGATAATAATATAATGACAACTACCGCACTGAGCCCGCGTGGCCCACTTCTGATCCCAACAGTGAGAATATTATAATCTGAGTACCGGGTAAAACGGGGGGGGGGGGGGGGGGGATAGAAACGCAGGGGTCAATCGAAACAAAACTTTGAAAGGAATTTTAACATTGATGTTACCAACAAGTGTGTGTGTGTTAGTGTGTGTTTTAGTGTTTTGTTTATTTTATTCACATAATTTTACTTTATTAAATAGAAACCATATTTGTCACGTACCACATTCATTCAACGTTAAAATCCCTCTCAAAGGTCTCCCTCGATTCACCCCTAAGATTCTATTCACCCCGTTTTACGAAATGCAACAGCCTTGAATATCACTTGCTCGGGATACACAAGGCCAGTGTTTCAATTTAGCACAGGTATGCATAGCTAGTGTCTGACCTCTAAGACCGTTACTGAACAACACACGTTGTTATCACACGATAGAGCTATGGCTGACAGGTCCATTCACATTCAATGAGTCAGATTTTACAAACAGCTAAGTGAAGGGTGTGGTTCACTCAATTCATACAACCACATGGCCGTTGAAAACAGGCTTTATACCAAAACCAGACGCTTCCCTCACCGTTACTTATTGCTTTTCATCATCTTTATCTTCTTGCCCTTGCTCCATGTTTCTTGGAATTAGCGTAACACGGTTTTTTTCATTCTTCTGTATCTACCATGACGCTTTCATAAATCATCAAATGATTCCCCCAGATCTGGATAGAGCGGTAGGGAGTATCAGACTTCTACTGATTAAAAATCACCCATGTTCTTTCCGCAACCCGCTGCCCCGACGACCCCTTTTCCACTCATAATCATTCTTCACACAATTCATTCATCTTTTTGCCTGTAATTCGCCATTTCATCTTTCACACAAATGTAACTTCTCCCAACTATGTTAGGGTCGGCTTCCAGTCTAACCGGATGCAGCTGAATACCAGTATTTTACATTAACTGACTGCCTATTTGACCTCCACAGCCCAAGATAAATGCATATTCTCATTAATAATCCTTTATCAAATAAAAAGGGTACTCAAAATGAAAATCTAAGTAACTGCCCAAGATTTGCATCCGTTACATTACGATAAGGTCGCCTCTTATCAAGCAGTGGTTGATAGTATCACCGGTGAGCTATGGCCTAGTGATAATAATACTTCACTGCCTAACCCTTTTTACGTTCCTACCATGAAGGTTATACAAACATATACCTAACGTTTCTAGACAGACGCTTAACGTTTTTTAACAAAAAAATAGTTTAGACGCTTTCACTAAATTAATTGAACAAAATATACCAGTATCGATTTACAATACGCCGCCATTTTTCGTAGCCTTATCTACATTGAATTTGATACCTTTAAAAAGAATTATGTAATACTCACAGGTTTGTGCTGTCGCCGCCCCAATCACACACGCAAATAGAAAAACGTCCTTAAAACCCATTTTGGCACTTCACAACACTATAGGAATAAATCCTACTTTAATTTTCCAAGTCCCGACGCTCTCGACTTTACCGTAGCGTTCGACTCGGTTGCCCTCAATGGCTAATCTCGTTTAAAATGTATGACTAGAGTACCTATAGGCGATCATATCTTATCAGTTTCGAAATTCACCGTAAAGGTGGGTGATATAATAGCTGATAAACTGATAACGATGCGTCGAGCGATTTTTCACGGCGCGCCGAGGCGGCGTCCCGCGGGGAATCGTGTTAGGCCCTTTGGCCTTGACGGTTTTTTTTGCTACGGTATCAATTTTATGGGATTATTTGTACTTATAACAGAGCTTTTTTGAAGACGGTGATAAAGTTTATCGTTTAATTTTTTAGTTTGATGTAGAATGTCATTCAGGTCGCACTTAAACAGAAGTTAAACATTGGATTAGATTTCGTAATATTACACCATTTCAAGAATTCTTGTTCCTGTTGTTTGAGAATTCTTTGTTTTATGCTATTTTGAGATTTTAGCCAAATGGTGTGACAGCAAACCCAATATTCTGACAACCAATCTTACTAAGCGATATCGTTTTACCCAGTACTAATTGGGTTTTGGAGGTCAGACAGGTAGTGGTTTCATGTAAAATACTGCAACTGCATCCGGTTAGACTGGAAGCTGACCCCAACACAGTAGGGAAAAGGCAAGGCATGATCCATGATGATGACTCTCGGAATCTCGCAGAGGGTGGCTTCTCGTAGCAGCGTATTAGATGCAGAAAAAGACCCTTAAAGTCACATCATAACATCCGTATCGCCTGTTAAATAGAATATCAATCACTTTCACAAGAATCTATATGAGTCAATATAAAACAATGAAAACAATGTCATACAGTTAGTGGAAATTGGATATTTATTGGTTTGTCATATTATTGAGTACAACGTTCCGGAACTCAGTTTAACAATAATAGGATATGACTTATGCTATTATTGATATCATGACATCTTTCTTTGTCATGTGGTTAGTGCCTAACTTGGTGTTAAGGTACAAGTTGGTAGCCGACTGCACGCAGCAGCAGCAGGCGACGTAACGCGGCGACACGACTGGTTTCTACGTATTTCTATGAAATTCCCTCCGTAGTTAGCGACATGAAGCTAGCGACGCGTCGTCCTACCGCAGATCAATAGTGCCACTGATGCCACCGAGCAACGACACGTCGAGCGTGTTTAGAGTTATTGACTAATAGTTATTTGCAGTCGGGTTCGAAATCATAACTGCAGCGACATGACGCGACGACGTGTCGTGACGACATGAAGCGACGACATGTCGTCTGCTGCTGCTGCGTGCAGTCGGCTACCAACTGGTACCTTCAGTTTCTTAAGCCGCCCATGGACCTCTCACTTGGCTTTATATATGACGTAGGCAGGCATGCTGGTTTCTCGATGTATGTAGTAAGGTACCTACGCAAAAAAACATGAGTTGCATGTCGTGCGTTCGAACTCGCGACCAAAGACTCGGCAAGCCCGCCACACTATTCCCAAACCACTGTAACTCCTGTTAGCCAGAATCAACAGTGGCGACCACAAGAAAAGCGCCGAGACAATGAAGCTCGACGAAGTCCCAGAGAAGCGATTTAACTGTCTTGGATCCCGCAACGAAATTAATCAGAAAAGAATAACAGAGGAGTAGGAAAAAACATATTTTCCACTTCCCTCCATATCAGCAGGAGACAGAACAGAACAAGGCCAATAGGCACACAGGGACGTATACAACTGGGAAAAGCCCAGTTGCCTAGCACCACGGATATTATTGTCATTAATATTACTGGGTCCTAAGTTGTGAGCTGTTATATTTGATTCCAATAGTAGGTATGACAAAAATGCTTGAACGCACGGAAATTTGTTCTAGTTTAACTACAAGGTCCGTATAGTAAATAACTCCGGATGTAACCTGTACACTATTTAACATAATATTACGTTCATTCTGCCAAAGACTACACTCCCATAAAATGTGATGTGCAGATAAAACCTGTAAAGACTGTCAAATATCTACAAATGATAGCTGGGATCAATGGCTTTACGTGGTTTCCACGGCACGGCGGAAACTTGGTGTGTAACAGGGTCACCCATCTACAGACTAACCTAGCAAGCGCGGCTTTACCTGGAGATCGATCCAAACAGCTGGTATAATTTTGATCAGATAAATCATTTCTCTGGGACTTCGTCGAGCTTCATTGTCTCGGCGCTTTTCTTGTGGTCGCCACTGTTGATTCTGGCTAACAGGAGTTACAGTGGTTTGGGAATAGTGTGGCGGGCTTGTCCCAAAAAAAAAAAGTCTTTACAGTTAGTCAGTGGCCACAACCTTTCGGGTCAGATAGGCAGTCGCTCCATGTAAAATATTGGTATTCAGCTGTATCCGGTTAGACTGGAAGCCGACACTACTACATAGTTGAGATAAGGTTGGCAGACGATGAAGATGAAGAAGAATTCTGTGATAAAAATCGGACCTGAAGTCTAAAAATAGTGATTCAAACAACCGAATTTCCTTCGAACAAGGAAAAGTCAAAGAAAATAGAATAATCTTCTGAGAATAGCATATTAGAAGTAGTTTGCAGTTCTGATAGCGATCATGATTTCAAAGTCGAGGAGATAAGGTTCAAAATAGTACGGTTTTATCAAAGTCTACTTTAGGACATAGTGAGCTGTATGAAGTAAATAACGTTTCCGTTGACATACCGTAGGAAATATACAGAAGTATTATGTTGAATAGTTTTTACTAGCTGTTGCCAGCGGCCTCACCCGCTGCATCTCGAAAATTATCGCACGGGAAGATAAAATCGGGATAAAATTTTAGTTGACAAAAAAAAACTAAATAATCCGTCAAATAGATTTCAAAAAAATATTGGCAACTTTTTTTTCTTTTTTCACGTAAACATACAATGAACATTTTTTATCTGGTAAAAAATGTCGGGACGTGACGTCACAAGCCCCCACTCATGATTTTTGATTCGTTTTATCTTCGTAATTTATAGGGTTCCGTAGTCAACATGGAACCCTCATAGTTTTTTAATAATTTGATAAAACACGCACCTGACAAATTGCATGGATACTTTAGTGTGTATTTTCCTGTGAACGTTATTAGTCGATACTTAGTTAACGTTAGTTGGCGTCATTTCTCGCTTCACACGATTTTAGTTCTGAATTGTCCATGCATTTTTGCAGGTAACTGTACCTATCTAATACTTTTCGATAATGTCACTGACGGACTAAACAGAATCATATTTTTTTTAGTCAGGAAACATCCCTATTGTAGTAAAAAGCCTGATAAACTGTCGTCTATATGCACTATATATTACCATAATTCTAACTGCCTCCGTGGTCGAGTGGTTTAGGCGTTTGCCTTGTGATCCGGTGGTCGTGGGTTTGTTTCCTATGGGAAGCATTGTAAAGTTGTTTCCAGTTTGGTTAGGACATTGCAGGCTTGAATCACCTCATTGTCTGATAAAAAGATGTTTCCGTGCTTCCGAAGGCACGTATAAGCTGGTGGTCCCGGCCGCCAAATGGCGGTCGTCAAGCCGCCAAATGGCGGTCGTCAAACCATGTCAGAGGCCCTTGCGGCGGTTTAGAAACTCTGACACTAGGGTGTGTGGGGTCGTTAGACCTTACTACCCACGCGATAAGAAGAAAAGGACTATCCTATACTTCTGCCACTCCCCTAGCGCCTGTCAGATAGCAACAACATGATATCACTCCTTTTAAATAAAGAGCTCAAAGCAAACACGGCCTGATCAATACGAGCACGAATCTTATCACGACAGTAAGCTGCTTTACTATAGTGTCCAGTATCACGGACCCCTCGTAAAAATGAAGTGGTGTGAGAAGAGGTGTCAAGCAATTCTGGACATGACAGTACATGCAAACGTTTACATTCAGTGCCCTGTGCCCAGTATTACTTGACCCCTTGTTTAAAGAAGAAGACGGCAAGTGGTGGGTCAAGTATTGCTGGGCAATATAGAACAGTTCGTGTCCAGTTTTACCTGACTCTTCGTATAAAGAAGTGGTGGGAAAAGAGGGGGCTCAAGTAATTTTGGGTACAACAGTACCTACATGTAAAAGTAGAATAAAATACCTTTGGCATGAAGGAATATGACCTCTAGACTTTTGAAGTCATGATTGAATTTGTTTTACGGGATTTGGAGAAACTTAAATGGCTGTTATACTAGCTGTTGGCCGCGACTTTGGTCGCGTGGAATCTTTATGATTTAACTAGCTGATGCCCGCGGTTTCGCCCGCGTGGATGCGAACCCCCTTTTTTTGAGGATAAGAAATCATCAAATGACTCCTCCCGCTCTAGGCAAAGTGGTAGAGAGTGTCGGACTTCTACTGACTAAAAACAACCACTCATGTTCCTTCTTAGCCCTTTGTGCCGAGTCCGCGGTATCTCTTTCGAACAACCCGCAGCCTCGACGCCCTACGGCTGTTCCTCGAAATGGTAGCATCCGGGCGTTTCCTCCAATCTGATTCGGTGCAAAACAACCGTGTCCGGTGAGAACCTGCGTCAGACGCTCCATATGCGAGGTTTCGGGGGCTGCTACGGAAAACGCAGAGCGTTTCCTTAAGCGGCCCAGAACCGGAGCCAGAGCCGAGGAGTCGTCGTCCGGCGGAACGGACCGACTGACCCCAGCCCGAAAAATCCCTCGGGGAAGGCTTGCCGCTTCCCTGGAGGCTGCCCGGCGAGCCAAGGGGGACGCCGGGGAAGGGCTCCATCTCGGCAGAAGGGTCATCTCGTCGTCGTCTTCTGGCGGCGAGATGGAGACTGGTGGAGCGGTGGAACGCGGTGAGCCTGGTGAGCCAGAGACCGGTGTTGAGGCCAACACTGGTGGAGACCAGGTCACCGGCGGCGGCTCCGTTGGTGAGCGCCTGGCCGGGTTTGCGGAGATCATGGGGGCCGCATTACGGGACGTCTCTCTGAAGAGGGCGCACCTATCAAAGAAGACCGCGATCGCCGCGGCCTCGACCTCCATTTTGGCGGCAGCGGAGGCGCTATGTGGTGGACCTTCGTCGGACGAGGTGTCCGAATTGCGGGCGGAGGTCACCCGCTTGGCGGCCGCCATAGAGCGTCTCCAGAAGGAGAACGCGAGGCTCCAGGCGAACCTGGCTAAGCTCCGAGGAGCCTGCCCTGAGGAGGTGCATCAGGAGGGGCGCGGGCAAAGCCGGCCCCTGGGTGCAGGTGACCGGGACCTGAACCTGGTTCTGCAGAGGCTGGCTGACCTCGAGAAGGGGCACTCCCTCTTGGAGGGCATTGTTCTGCGCCCCTCCCTGGGGGCAAAGACATTTGCGGGCGCGGCAGCCGGCAACCCTAAGGCAAGGCCATCCAGCCAGCCTAAAGGCGGGGCTCAGCCAGGTGGGAAGCCGGCCCCAGCGCCACCGCCTAAGACGAGTGCCGGTCAGAAGGGCAAGGCGGGACCCCCCCCTCCGAAGGGTAAAGTGCCTGAGGCGAAGGGTAAGGCCGCCCTGGAGAAGAGCAAGGCCTCTGCCCAGAAAAATGGCAAGGCGCCTGCCCAGAAGAAGGGCAAGGCACCCACACCTCCTCCGCCCCCTGAGCCTCCCGAGGGCGAGTCAGGTTGGGAGGTGGCAGGTGAGAGACAGAGGGAGCGAAAGGCAGCCCAAAAGGCCAGGCGGGCTGAGCGGAAGCGCCGGCAGAAGAGGCGGAGCGCCGCGGCGAGGCTTCGTGCCCCGAAGACCGCGGTTGTAGTCATTACGCTACAGCCGGACGCGGTAAAGAGGGGCGCGACGTACAGCGAGACGCTCCGCCAAGCCAAGTTGGCGTTGGAGCTCGAAGAGTTCGGGATCTCCGGGGGCCTCCGAATCCGACCCACCGCTACAGGTGCTCGGAAGATAGAGGTTCCCGGGGAATCGAGCGCCTCGACCGCAGACGCTCTAGCTGAAAAGCTCAGAGCGTCCCTAAACGCGGACGAGGTTCGAGTGTCCAGGCCAGTGAAGTGCGCAAGCCTGCGCATCCTGGGTCTGGACGACTCGGTCTCCGAGGAGGAGGTGGTAGCCGCCGTCACTGCGGCCGGGGGGTGCTCTGCCGAGCAGATCAAGGCGGGCACCCTACGCCCGGATCGCGAGGGCATGCAGACCGTAACGGTTAGCTGCCCTGTGACGGCGGCGACGAAAATTGCGGAGGGCCGCACCCTCAAGGTGGGCTGGTCCAGGGCGCAGGTGAAGCTCCTGGAGCCAAACCTTTGAGGTGCTTCCGGTGCCATGTGGGGCACCACGTAGGCTGCCGATGCACCTCGGAGGTGGACCGCAGCGAATTATGTTTCCGCTGCGGTCAGCCCGGTCACAAGGCCGCGGCTTGCCTGGCCACGCCTCACTGCAGTGCATGTGCGGCGGCTGGGAAGCCGGCCGAGCACCGGGCAGGGAGCAAGGCCTGCGCTCCACTCGCCAAGGCCAAGGGGAAGGGAAGGCCCTCCGCCACCAACCCCACCGTCGTCGTCAACAATGCAGCCGCCGATGCCGCTGCGGAAACCGCCACCACCGCAACTCCCACTGCGGTGGTGCCACAGGAGGTCCCGGAGGGGGCTGAAATGGAGTGTCATTAATGGCCCCACTAAGCCTCCTCCAGGCGAATATCAACCACTGCGCCTGCGCTCAGAACCTGTTGCTCCAGAGCATGGCGCAGTGGTCGATCAACATCGCCGTGGTCTCCGAGCCGTATTTTGTCCCGCCCAGGCCAGACTGGGTGGAGGACCTAAGCGGCACGGTGGCCATCATTGCGTCGGCCGCCGCCGGCACCCTGGCTCTTGAGATGGTCAGGAAGGGTCAGGGGTGCGTAGCAGCACGGTTCGGGGAGATCGTAGTAGTGGGAGTCTACTTCTCTCCGAGCCGAACTCTCGCCGAGTTCCAAAACTCCCTCAGGGAGTTAAGTGTCGTCATCGGAGGCTATTCCCTCCCCGTACTTGTACTCGAGGACTTCAACGCCAAAAGCTTGGCCTGGGGTTCCCGCTACACGGATGTGCGGGGTGGGATGGTCGAGTGCTGGGCTCTGGAAACAGGCCTGGACATCCTGAACCGGGGTTCTGTGGCCACGTGTGTGCGGATGCGGGGCGAGTACGGCGCCTTCTTCACCACAACCGGGGCCTTTTGCACGATTACGATTTTTGTACGCTAGGCACGAAAAGTGGCACGCGAAGTATTTGCTCTTGCGTTTATCTAGATCTATGTATCATATCTGTGGTACACCCATATTATATCTGCCTCCGTGGTCGAGTGGTTTAGGCGTTTGCCTTGTGACCCGGGGGTCGTGGCTAAGAAATTCCTAATGGTAAAACTAATAAAGGTAAGGTCACCCGGGGCGAAAGCAACTACAAAAAAAAATTTGAAACTTTGCTTTCCTCCACCATGAGCTACTTAAATAATAGGGATATTCTAATAAACGTACTTCATTGCACAGCTTTCGATGAACAGTTTCGACATAAATTAAGTTACAAATAAACTTTGGTTTTTCATTGGCCTGTTGGTCTAGTGGTTAGTGACCCTAACTGCTATGCCGGTGGTCGTGGGTTCGATTCCCACCCAGGACAAATGTTTGTGTGATGAGCACGATCATTTGTTCTGTGTCTGGGTGTAATTTATCTATAATATGTATGTATTTAGAAATATATAAGTATGTTTATCAGTTGTCTAATACCCATAACACAAGCTCTGCTTAGCTTGGGACTAGATGGCGTTGTGTGATAGTTGTGGAATATTATTATTATTATTATATTATTAATTTGCATTATTGTTGAATAAGACCAGTAAAAGTTACATTCACCCCACTTTGGGGTAAATGTTACTATTCGTTAATAACTCTGTTGTAATCTGTTTCTAAATGTTGAGGTCAAGAGTACATGTAGATGCACACAGAATTATCTGTAAAAGCTATCTATTCAAGCAAATTCAATTCAATTCTATGTTTCAAGCAAATTTACTTTTACAATTTTATGGGGCGAATGCGACCAAAATATTTATGTTCTGTGGTCAGTACTACAGTACGTGAACTAGTGATGCCATCTGTACTTTATTTGAAAAAACTATGATTCCCCTTTACGCCAATAGATAGAGCTTTCTACAAAAATGATTAGATTGAGAGAAAATTGAATTAGTTGCTTTAGCCCCACAGTTGCTTTCGCCCTGGGTGACCTTACCTAAAAGTTGGTAGCCGACTGACTGCCCGCAGCAGCAGCGGACGACATGTCGTCACGATAAGTCGTCGCGTCATGTCGCTGCAGTCATGATTTCAAACCCGACTGCAGACGGCAACTGCTGATGGCATCCAGTTGGTGTAAACTGAAGACACAGGTTCCGATACATTTTCGGCTAAAGGACATATCTCCTGTTGTTTCTGTTATCTATGGGCACTACTGATCTGCGGTCGGACGACACGTGCGTCTGCCGCTCGACGACGCGTCGCTAGCTTCATGTCGCTAACTACGGAGGGAATTTCATAGAAATACGTAGAAACCAGTCGTGTCGCCGCGACACGTCGTCTGCTGCGGCTTCGTGTCCCGCTACCAACTGCAGTCTTCCCGGACGGTATATTAAATCGCCTACTTGGTCAATGAACATTTCAATCTTTTTACCTCTATAAACAAAACACTTTCACACTGTTGAAGAAGAATTTGGTACAACTGTCATGAGCATTCAAAATTAGAATGAACGTGTCACTTTGAGTCACATTATTGTTTTAGACATTTTTCAATGCATTTTTCGTTGGTTTTAAAAAAATATGTTAGATAAATTTTTCTTAATTTTTTCTCCAAATTTTTCAGTGTGAAATGAAATTGTTGTGAAAAAATCCGTTGTACCAGATGAGAAAATATAAGATTTTGGCTTAGAACCGGTAAGTTTAAGCTGTTAAAGCGGCTATGTTCGGGTCGGCAATACAGTTACTAGATTAAGTAAGAGTCCTCTCAAAAGAGGAGGCCTGTGTGACCTGTGTCCCAGGCAGTGGGAACATTAATAGGCTAATGATGATGAGACGTCAGATATGCTGTCGTTCCGTATACAAACAACAGGCTATCAGTAACTGTCAAAAAATTTCAATAGATTCTCAATTTTATTGATGTGCAGGCTTCTGTAGTCTGTACATCACTGGTAGGTATTAAGCTGCTTCGGTCTGAAAGGACTGGAAGCTATCTCCAATATAGTTGGGAAAACATTAGGTAGCTAATGATACACATTACCGACGTAGCTCTTATGGCCGCTAAGCTTAAGTGGGACTGAACTGGGCACGTCTGCCGTATGCCCAATGAGCTATAGGCAAAAATAGCCACTTTTTGGTTCCCTGATACAGCCAGAAGGTGTTGCGGTAGACCTCGTAAAAGATACGGGATGATCTGGACAAGACATACGACCTGCAGTTTCCTGCTATTTTTTTACCTTCAGTTTGCCCGGCATGCGACAGACTTGTCCTGCCTAGTCATGGCCTACAGATAGTTGTTTCCGGTCTGGGAACACGCCCACGATATTATAGGAGAAATTCCTAGTGTGGTAACGTTTTTTTTTTTTAAATATTTGTCTTTAGGCGACTGTTGGGTTGGTTCTGAAGGGGTGGAGTAGCCGTGGCCCGCCTGCAGCTCCCCAGCTGCAGTGCCAGCACTGCCAGCACTAGGACTCTCAGCGCCCTGGGCTCGACGAAGCCCTTCTGGACTTTTCGGTAGTAGAGGAGCAAAAATTCAAGCACTCCCCGCCTGAAAGGTTAGATTCTATATTAAATTAGCAGGGGACTTTGCAAGATCGATGTGTGCTCGAATACCTTGACCCCAACTTGGCACCAGAAACCACTACCATCAGAAAAAGGCCGAGACAATAGAGCTCGGCGAAGTCCCCAGAGAACTAGGGATGCTTCCTGACTAAAAAAATATGATTATTAATTGTCTGTCTGTTTGATTATCGAAAAATATTGGATAATTGTGGGTGAATTTCAACAAATGCCATTTTTTTTATCATATCGGTGAACTTTTTCATTTATGTTATTTTTTTATATTTTTCAGGTTTTATGTAATCTTTAGGATATCAAATATCCCCAAATTTAATATCATCAACGTAACATTTAAGACTAAAGAGAAAATTCAGTTTGAATTCTGGTTTCCACCGATATGATAAACCGGCACCGATTATTTTTCTGTACACCGATATGATAAGTTTATCCACCGAAATGATGTACATATCCAGCGATATGATAATCTATCCACCTTTGAACATCAAACAGGAAATAGTTAGTAGGTACCTTACATACTTAACCAAATGACACGGGATCTACCGATATGATAAAACGACTCACCGAGATGATAAAATATCTACCGATATGATAAAGCAATCCACCGATGTGACAAAACTGTGCGTTGATCATGAATCAAAACACCGATATTAGATATAAGACACCGATTGATTTTTTCTCATCATTTCGGTGTAAATTATCACATCGGTGGTAATAAAGACCACCGATTACAGCGATATGAGAACAGCGACGTGAGAAATAACACAATTTTTAGAAAATTAGAAAAAATGCATAATATCTAGGATAAATTCAATAACAGTCAATGAAGCTAATTCACTTACTACCTCTGTTAGAACCAAACAACAATAATGAAACTACTCATTACACTAGAAAAATGCAACCACCGAAAATATAAAATAATTGTCCGGGAGCAACTGAAATGGCGTACCTACGTTATTGGCGGGAATATGCAGCGATTTGACACACGTCCGTCTTGACTGCGCACTAGCACATACTAACGAGAGAAATAAAATTGGGGTGGGGACGCTGTCGGACTCGTCGATGTAAAGTTAGGTTTAAATTACTTTTGTCCAGCGATATGAGAACATTTCGCAGGACAAGTACGTTTGTGCCTCTCAGTAATAATAATCGTTAATTATGTAATAAAATATGTTATATATTAATAATATAACTAATATTCTATGAAATAGAATAAGTTATATCCTTCACTTACTTATTTTTATTAGTGTATATAAGCTTTTTGTTTGTAAAAAAAGTAGAGGGACAGCACCGATTTGAAAAAAATAGAGGTTTATGTATATATTTTCTACCTTTGTAATAGTCCTAGGTAAATTATATTTTTGCCACAACGCAATAACTATCTATTGAATACTAAAAAAAATAATTCAGAACAATATTCCTTTTTTCAAATACTAATTTCACCGAAGACAAAAAAATAAGTCATTTGGGAAATTCACCCTTGTACATATTTTTGTTTTATCAAATCAATAAAAATTGACGAAGATAACGCGTCAAAGGATTTGAGTGGGGGCTTGTGACGTCACTCACCGGTAAAAATGTCATACTAATGTCTTACAATATGACGTCACACGAGTTTTCAAAGCACTGTATCGTCTTTATTGTTTGTTTATGCAAAAAGAAAAAATGTGTCCAATATTTTTGGAAATCAATCTGACGGACTAATTCGATTTTTTTTGTCCACTACCCTATTGTCTTCGATCCCGCAATGAAGTTAAGTATAAAAGATTAACGGACGAGTTGGAAAAACATAATTTCCAGCAGAAGACGAATAAAACTGGAATAAGCTATTAGGCAGTTGTCAGGATTCCGGGCGACAACCTATAACCCTGGATTAACCTATAGAATCATTTTTTTTCTCAAAGCGGATCTTATGGATGCTCTAGGGAGTGTGAGGTCTGTCAGACTCGTAATGACTAAAACCGGACCAATGAAAAAGATGGGGATGTGGGCTGTTTTCCTGGAATGAAATACTTACCTTCTAATAAATATATTTTATTATTTAAATCAATACAAAGAAAATCACACCTTTTGACAGCAAAGCAGAAAACAGAATGTAAAGAAAAACAATTTAAATTTGAAATAATAAAAAAAGTATAAAAGAACCAAAGAGTACGTAACATCACACCGGTGTTCTCTCGCACCCTTTTTTTTTGGAGGGTGCTAGCTAAGTCATCAAATGACTCCTTCCGCTTTGGGCAGAGCGCTAGGGAGTGTCAGACTTCTACAGACTAAAAACCCTTTGTGAGGCCGCGGTATCTCTTTCGAACAACCCGCAGGCCCGACGGGTTCTTTCGCACTCTTGTGTCGCGTAGCTGCTGCAGCAGTGAAATCAGATGCGACTTCCACTGCTCCTGAATGTGGTGTAAAACTCGCTTTACTTAACTTTTGGTCTGAGTTTGCAAATCTGTTCTTTTTTCAGGCTAAACATGGCACCATGTCGTCGACGACAGCGACGGAAGTAAGTATAAATACAAGTAAATTAATACCTAAATCACTATAAATACATACCTATTATAAAACAATGTCCTCCACAGCGTCTGTCTGTCTGTTTGCGATTAACTCAAAATCTACTGCACCGATATTCATGCTATTTTCATCAATGGATAGAGTGGCAAAAGCTATGTATGTAAAATAAATATAAATAAACAAAAAACAGGCCGTCATGTCCAGCAGTCTTGATAAATCAGCCCATGTTGGCCCCCAGACGGGCAAATTCCTGCCTAACTAATGTGGTTCTATTTGTTTGTTTCAGAATGTGCAAGACGTAAGTATTTCCTATTTCCTACACTATATACCTGGTGGACCACCATTTTCATTTTTTTTTTTTTTATACGTTACCACATTCTCTGAATCAAAACGGTGAAGGAAAACATCGTAAGGAAACCGAATCTTAGAACCAAACATTCAAAGACATGTGACATCTACCAACCCACTCTGGACCCGCGTGGTGGATTACAGCCCATCCTTCTCGTAGAGAGAAAGCCTGTGTCCCAGCAGTGGGGATATCACATCACATAGCCACACTTAAATGTATCATTCATTCATACATGATCTAAGGTACAAGTCCGAGATGGGCCGTAGACCGCAAACCATTTTACGAATTTTAACACAATTCCTATTACCTATATCTATTTTCCTAAATGGTCACAGACGTAGTTACTAATTATGAAAGTTCCGCTTTTTAACGCTTGTTAACGCAATTCATATTATAATCTGCCAAAGTGGCCATCTAAGACCCCAGTATTTTCTTCGTTTTGCATTTCGCCCCACTGGTTTCTATGAATCTCTATGAAATTAATTCCGGGCGCGACAAAACTGCGGCCAGCGACCACAGACTACAGTGCCAGTGGTGTCACGAAACGCCGAGCAAAAATGTCAACTTCTTCTTTTTCTGGAGTGACTAAAGCATGGTTCTATGCATAGTGCAACCGTGGCATGCTACCACGCTTGGAATAGTTCAAGCAACCGTGACCACAGAAAGAGGGTTGTTCACAAGAGAAACCGCGACCTCGACATTAAGGGCTAAGAAGGAACACGGGTGGTTTTTACTCAGTAGAAGTCAGACACTCCCTTTCGCTCTGCCCAAGAGCGGGAGGGGTTATTTGATGATTTTCCACCCACCAAAAAAAAGGGCCGCTTTCTACCAAAGCGGACAGGAGCGGAGACGACAGGACATGTTCGGAAGTCGACCAACCACATAAGTTAAAATTTACATCTGGTCTTTCGCCCATCTTGTGATTGATCGAATTTGGCACAACTCCTCTCCGCTTTGGTGGATTCCGGGCCTAAGTTTCAACCGTTTCAAACGCTTTAAAAACGACCGATTCTTTTGCCAGCCGGTGTCGCAGTAAGAGTGGTCGATTCAAGAAGTGTCGGCGCTGCGATCGGCGCCACAAGGTTCGCCAACCTCGCTGCAGGCCGCGAAGGAGGGCATGCAGCAGCGGTCGTTCCCGCGGACGTCCACGGTACTTGTAAAAGCATTGTCTTAGCTAGTCAGTTCTCCATAAGCCAAGTCAGACTTTTTCTGATTAATTTCGGTTTGGGCGCAGAACGTCAGAAACGCAAAATGACAGATGAGTCGCAAAATGACAAGATCTGATAATGACAGATTCGCAGAATGTCAGATTTGCAGAATGTCAGATTCGCAGAATGACAGATTCGCAGAATGACAGATTCGCAGAATGACAGATTCGCAGAATGTCAGATTCGCAGAATGACAGGTTCGCAGAATGCCAGATTCGCAGAATACCAGATTTGGCGCGAGGACTTGGAAAAATTTCGTGAAAAATTGTTTTTTTTTTCGGAAATCCCTCTTTTTTTTCAGTATACACCAGATAAAAGATAGACCGAAACTTAAAATTATTTTTCAATTTATTATTCTTTCTCTTTGTCGCGGTTTTTTTTACACTATCTCATAGTTTCCGACTAGAGCAACAATTCTTTTCCAGAAAAGGTTTTCATCCGAGCTACCATTTTGTAAATAAAGAGCGTTCTAGATAAAACGAAGTAAAATTCGTAGGACGATAACTCGGAAACGGTACGTCGTAGGACCATGGTTCTCAGAACCTAAATAAGGTGTATGGTCAAGGTCAACCCAAAATTGCAACAAAAAAATCTGATTTCCGAAAAAATAAAAAAAAAGGTTACACTTACACCACCAAAATAAACTTTTTTGACGTTTTGCATATCTGTCATATTGCGAACCTGACATTTTGCGAATCTGTCTTTTCGCGAACCTGACATTTTGCGTTTCTGTCATTTTACGTTTCTGACCATTTCAGAAAAAAATCACACACCTGACGATTTGCTAATCTGGCATTTTGCGTTTCTGACATTCTGCGCCCAAACCGTTAAATCGTTTCTCTGGGACTTCGTCGGGCTTCATTGTCTCGGCGCTTTTCTTGTGGTTGCCACTGTCCATTCTGGCTTACAGGAGTTAGTGATTTGGGAATAGTGTGGCGGGCTTGTCCCAAATTAAAAGCCAAGTCAGAGGGCCCATGGGTGACATAAAAACTCTGACTCCTAGTACTTACTACTCGGTCGCATTAACTTGACGCATCTCTGGAATGTGAGGCCCCACCCGCTTTCGGGCTCCCACACATAAACACGATACGACGTCGCGTCGTGGAAATCTACGACACGACGTCGTAACGTGTCGATGCACGATACGACGTCGTGACGTTAGAAACTCACGATGCAATCCTGCGCAGTTGTCTTGTTACTTTGAACAAATTAACATTTATTTGGGTTCTAATTTCAAAAACATTTAAATATTCTTTTCAGAATGCGTCTAGAGCGGTCCATTTTTCGGAATGAACTAAAACACCACCCCTCTGTATCGACGGCA
The DNA here is from genome assembly GCA_949775195.1 of Diarsia dahlii. Classification (NCBI taxonomy): domain Eukaryota; kingdom Metazoa; phylum Arthropoda; class Insecta; order Lepidoptera; family Noctuidae; genus Diarsia; species Diarsia dahlii. Next base: position 10,776,361 of record OX459217.1, on the reverse strand, counting down.
TCGTGCCGTGTATCATGCGTGGCACATTACGTTACGATGTCGTGTTTTTTTTACGATGCTCATCGTAGATATCCACGACGCGACGTCGTATCGTGAAACGACGCCGCATCGTTGTACGACGGGACGTCGTATCGTGATTATGTGAGGGAGCCCTTCCCCCCTCATTCCTTTAGCTCGCCCGGCAAGTGTCAGTACGGTTAGCATCTTTTGTTACCGATACGCGTAACGCGCGTCGATAATTTAGCTAGTTTTCTGTTGTTGTTACATAATATTAGGTCTTTACCTATGAAATTGCCGTTCTGCAGTACTGGCCATTTCAAATCAAAATAATTTTTGTTTGGCTAAGAATTCTAATTTCAAATTAATTTTATTTTAAAAACATGGATTTTTTTTTCCAAAAGTAGTCATTTGTTTATTGATTAGTGTTACATTTTCATCGTATTTCAATCTTTTTCGTCATCATGGATACGTTAAAAATTCGAGTAATTATGGAATATGAGTACCGTCGTGGCAGCAACGCGGCACAAGCGGCACGCAACATCCACGACGTTTACGGAGCTAACACTACAAACCAACGCACCACCAGTTATTGGTTTGCCCGCTTACGTTCTGGAAATTTTGACCTGAAAAATGAACCTCGTGGTCGTCCGAAGACTTTGGTCGACAATTACGAATTAAAGGCGATTGTGGAAGCTGATGATACACAATCTACGGCTGAATTAGCAGCAGCTTTCGACGTTAGCGTCAAAACAATATTGGTCCATTTGCGTCAAATTGGCAAGGTAAAAAAGCTTGACAAATGGGTGCCCCACGAACTCAATGATCGCCAGCGCGAAGTACGCGTCGAGACGTGCCTTGCACTGCTCAACAGACACACAAATGAAGGAATTTTGAACCGCATTGTTACCTGCGATGAAAAATGGATTCTGTTTGATAACCGCAAGCGCTCAGCAAGTTGGTTGGATCCTGGTTCAGCACCTAAACAATGCCCTAAACGAAAACTTACCCCTAGAAAAGTGATGGTCACTGTTTGGTGGTCTAGCGCCGGTGTGATTCATCACAGCTTCTTACCAAACGGGGTGAGCACTACTGCAGATGTGTACTGTGAAGAACTGAACACAATGATGGAGAAGCTGGCACATCTCCAACCAGCATTGGTCAATCGCTCGTCTCCGCTGCTCCTGCACGACAACGTGCGACCTCATACTGCACAGCAGACGGTCTCCAAGTTGCAAGAACTGGGGTTGGAAGCTCTCCGTCATCCGCCCTACTCACCAGAACTTGCGCCTACAGACTACTACTTTTTCCAGAATTTGGATAACTTCTTGGCGGGAAAAAAATTCAATACCCGAGAGGCAGTACAAAATGCCTTTGAAGAATTTGTTGCCTCCCGACCATGGGTGATTACTTCGATTAATACAAATAAAAAATACATGAAAAAAATTCGTTTAATTTTTTTCAAACAAAACGGCAATTTCATAGGTAAAGACCTATTATATTGTTTTTGGACATTATTTGTTACAACGCCAAGCGTCAAGTTAATGTGACCGAGTTGTACAGCACAGTGATTTTATTTTGACCACGGTCAAACGATTATACTAGCTGTTACCCGCGACTTCGTACGCGTTAGGTTCGCGATTTCCTTAAAATAAGATTTTGATATGTTTTTACTTAATTTTTTGTTTTTGTATTTTACCTGAGGAGCTAGTGGCTTAAAAATAACTGACGCTCGGGTCGATCTTTTGTTTAAGCCTTGCTTACCTAGGACCAACCTAGGTCAGCAAGGTGACCGTGGATTGGTCACCGCCTATTACATACCGAGTTGTCTGATAGTATAGCCTGCATAGTGAGTTACCTTCGTGACTCGGAAAGCACGTTAAGCCGTTGGTCCCGACTGCCATATTTAGAACATTGGCAGCCGTAACAGGTACCTAGTCAGTCGGCAAAAAGCCTGACAACCAGTCTTACCAAAGGTATTACCTACCCAGTACTCATGGAGCGACTGCCTATCTGACCTCAACCCTAACTGGGTTGAGGTCAGATAGGCAGTCGCTCCATGTAAAATACTGGTATTCAGCTGCATACGGTTAGACTGGAAGCCGACCCCAACATAGATGGGAAAAGGCTAAGCAGATGATGATACACTATGCAACTTGATGAGAATGGGGCATTTTGCTAGTGTGGCATTTTGTGAATGTGGCATTTTGCGAATGTGGCATTTTGCGTCAGTGTGTCATTTTGCGAATGTGGCCTTGTGCCTAATCCTAGTTGTGAAAACGCTATAATGGTTTTTATGAATAAGCTTCCCCCTTTGTTTGCCAGTTACCTCTGGCGTTGCCGGACACGCAGTGGTTCTTTCAAACCATGTCGACGTTGCGACCGAAGGTACCCCATCAGACGGTCCGGGTCTTATGATTCATGATACCACCTGAACTACATAGTCGGTAAGTAAAATGCTCTCAAAACGGTGAAGGAAAAAGTCGTGAGGAAACCGGCATGTTTTAGAACCAAAAAAATCGAAGACGTGACATCTACCAACCCGCACTGGGCCCGCGTGGTGGATTATAGCCCATCCCTCTCCTAGAAAGAAGGCCTTAGTCCCTGCAGTGAGAACATTATAGGCTGATGATGATGAAGTATAATATAATACTTACATAATTACACGATATTGGGGGGTAAAATTTGTTCAAAGCTGTTTTTTTAATACTAGTTTTTCAGGTTATAACTTTAGTTGAATTACCTCCATGACCGGTTTACTATTCAAAGCATCCACTAGCCCAATATTTTAAGAGTGCTACTTTGAGTTTTACCTACCGTAAAATCACAAAAAATGGTCGGACCGACAGATAGATTGACAGACACACGAGTGATCCTATAAGGGTTCCGTTTTTTTCTTTTGAGGTACGGACACCTAAAAAACATTACTAACGAAATGTAGGTTACTTGTTAGATACACCTCTGCTGAACCCTTCGGGAAGATTACATGCGTAATATTTTGTCATACAAACTTCGAACCGAGAGACATACGTGTTCATCCCGTCCGTCAAAGCGATATTTTATACGCCCTGGACCATTCCGTGTGATTCCGGTATTGATTTAAACTGCAAACGCTATTGCGAACTTTGCTATATAAAGGTATGTTTGTGTCCTCAATGTGCGCATGTCATCTGTGGGGTGTACAGGGGTAGTACAGGGGTGTGGGGGGTGTTCAGAGATTAATAGTGTTTGTACTGCACATGTACGTATTGTTACGACGGTCATCTAGAATCTTCGAGAAACCTCGCTAATAACTGTGAAGTACATTATAAGAGTAGTAAATTCTTTCAGGTAGCTACTTCCATTCTGTAGGTATAGTTACATTATTGCCAAGGTCAGCTTTGAAAGATAGACACTTACAAAGTGGTAAAGTGTGTCTGGCTGGGGGTTCGAACCGTCAAAAGTGTCCGGCAATGGAAGACGAGGTTTCTTAAGTTATGCCGAAGACAATATCAAAAATCGAGCTTTATACTTTAACGAAAATATGGTACCTACTATTTTATGCACCTACTACCCGCTAACTGCCAAAGGCACCACAGCCCAAACTCTATTTTCGCTGGTCGTTATTACCTTTATAGGGGTCATGCACAGACCAACTTTCAGCTTTTATAAAATAACGAAGGTCTGGCTGTCGTGGGCTCTTGGGCTATAGGGACAGACAGCGGGAAGCGACTTTGTTTTAAACTATGTAGTGATAGTGATTACTTAAGCCATCGCTTAGTAAAGATGTGATATACAAAACCTTATCTAAACTGTCAAAATCTTTACTAAGTGATGGTCTCAAAGAGTCTAAGTAATCATTAAACGTCTGCGAGTGGCAGCAGTCAATGCGGGAAATAAAGTGAACGGAGCCAAACATGCGGTTGTGACCAAGTCATCATCATCTCTTGCCCTTAACCCAATTCATTTGGAGTTCGCGCTGTTAGATTCTTCGATGGTTGTGGACTGTAGTAGGTCGGTTTAAATAACGAGTCCAAGTTTGGCACAGTCAAAACTATATAATTTTAATAATTTAAACACAAATTACACGGACACACGTCTTAGCTTTATCAGCGTTTCAGGAAGAGAGAGTGAACTAAAAACAAAGACAAAAAAGGTCTTCAATTAATACATATGTCTATCAGACTATCATAGACAACTTGTGTTGCTAGCAACAGGTGCACCATGTCTTCATGTTCCATTATCTCTATTACTCATCATCTCATTAGACACTTGCTTTCTTGTCGTATCATCCGTAACACAGTCCATCCATCGATTCTTTGTGACTAACCGGCACGGTTGGCGCGGTGGCTACGGGAAAGCACACTTTGTAAAGTCGTTTCCAGTTTGGCTAGTATATTGCAGGCTTGAATCATGATTGTCTGATAAAAAAGATGATTCCGTGCTTTGGAAGGTACGTATTCTACGTATAAGCCGGTGGTCCCGGCTGCCAAATGGCGGTCGTTTAATCATGTCAGAGGCCCTTGAGGCGGTTTAGAACATCTGACACTAGGGTGTGGTTATAATAATATTTTTCTTCCATCAAAACTTATCAAATGTATTAGCAAGCAAGGGCTCGTACAACATGCGCTAAATAATATTTCATTTAGCTCGTGTGAATCACCAGATTCAGTGCAACTTCTGCCATCTCTAAATCATTTTCGCTTCGGCTCGGCACCAATCTATCAAAACAACTCATTACCTAGCAACGAACAAGCAAGATGGAGGAGCCAGACGTATATTGATTTTAATTTATTGAAAGCTCTATCCCTTTCTCACAAGCAATAGGGAATTTTACCAAAAAAGTCTAGTTAGTCCGTCAAATAGATTTCCAAAAAATAATGGACACGTATTTTTTCTTTTTTCACGTAAACAAAAGATAAAGACGATACAGTGCTTCGAAAAGTCGTTTCAAGTCGTGTGACGTCACAAGGTTAGTACTGTTTTACCCACAAAGTGACGACAAAAACCCCCGCTAGTGATCTTTGACACGTTTTATTTTCGTCATTTTTTATTAATTTGAGAAAACAAAAAACACGTATCCAATATTTTTCGATAATCTAACAACTGGACTAATTAGATTTTTTTGGTGAAATACCCTATTCCTTTATTAGAGCGAGTAAGAAAGAACTACTGTAAAATGAACCATTACAAGCTGAAAACTATCAATCTTTCTCGCTCTAGTTACGTTGGTTAATGAGTGATTTATGGAGACGGAAAATATGGCGGGTAGCTCAACAGTTGGGCTTCTACGGGGGGTCTGTCTCCACCGATCCCGGGATCCGATTTGACGTAACACGGATCCCGGCGATTTGTCTCCACGGATCCCGGGATCCGTTTCTACAAAAAAAAAAAAAAAATTGTGTCCACGGATCCCGGGATCCGTGGCTACAAGAAATAAAAAATAAAAATGTAGAAACGGATCCCGCGTACAGAGTTAAGAAGTTATGCATAATATTTTTCGAAACTGGTTTTCTTTTTTCTACTTTCAAACGAAAACAAGTTATAATTTAAAATTATAAGGATTGGTGTAGTAAAGTCTCACAAACTACCAGGAATCCAGAAACATGAAGGAGGTATTGTCTATATTCTTAATAGGAATCCCATAATCAAATCTATAAATCTATATACTTTTCTAATACCATGCAGCTTTTTTACCCGACTACGGCAAAGCCAAAGGAGGGTTATGATTTTGACTGGCTATGTATGTATGTATGTATGTATGTTTGTATGTATGTATGTGTGTATCTTCATCTGTTCCCTCATAGCTTCTAATTTACTTATCGGAACTCGACATATGAGGTATCGTTAGAACCGTCTTAATTTTCCGCTGAACATAGGCTACGTGACGTGTCACAAAAAGCGATTTGGCGCCCTCTAGCGGACAAAAAGTAAGGCTTAAAAAATAAAAATGGAGATAAATACGCCGTGTTTGGTATCATTTAAAAGGGCCTCACTTGTACATTTCCAAAATATTGCTCAGATTTAAAATCGCGCCCTCTAGCGGACAAAAAGTCAAGAGTAAAAAAAAATATTTAACACCAAAATTGTTTAAATAAAAAAGTAAAAAACTAAAACCCGACTACGACAAAAAAAACGACGCTGAAAAAGTATGAAACAAGTTTTTCAGGATAGAACAAAAAGAAAAGCCGTAGTCACACGGTATTAAAGTGTTTAGGTTGTTACCTATAACGTGTGACTACGGCTTTTCTTTTTAGCGGCAGCTTTTTTTTTTACCTGGATAGTAAAGTCTTCGAAACTACCAGGACAACAGAATGGTGAAGTATTAGAGTCATGAAAAAAAAAGTATAAGATAAAATAAAAGGACCTTTTATAAAAAAAAAACTACCAGGAGGCCAGAATATGAAGGAGGTATTGTATATTGTTAATAGGAATCTCTTATTCAAATCTATATACCTTTCTAATACAATGTTTTTTTTTTCATTAGTCTTCGAAACTACCAGCAGGTACACCAGAATGCTGAAGTATAGCTCCCGACACGTAACTTGGCAAGGTTTCGAAATTCGAATTTAAAGTTCGCGCATCGTCAAACGAAAAAAGATCACTTCTTTTCGTTTGACGATGCGCGAAAATCTGATTTAAATCAGTTAGGTTAGGTTTAATTAAAAAAAAACATTACGAATGTACCTATATCAAAACATCATTAATAAAATTATCATCAATAAATTATTTCATAGTATCAAACAGAATGAAGATACTCTTAGTAATCAATAATTGTTACGTTATATTTAACAAATCATCACTATCAGAACAACACCTCATATTAATAATAACCAAAAATAAAATGTCTATGTAATAACTTAAAAATTACTATTTAATTTTATTCAGAAGTGAAAAGTTAATGCTTTTTTTACAATATTTACAATCAACAATTTACAGAACTTTAATTAAAATATCTCTACAAGTAAGTACAAAGTGAAGAATTACAGGGCGTCAAAACTCTCGTCCACATCGTTGTCAACAAGAAACTGCCCAGAAGGCTAGCAGCATTGCCACGTACAACACTCTGATCACGAGAAGAGTCGACCAACGGCTTGGCAATTTCCCGAAATACTAGGTGGACAGTCGGGCCTCATGGCCATAGTATTTCAGCATTCTGGTGTACCTGCTGGTAGTTTCGAAGACTAATGGAAAAAAAAAACATTGTATTAGAAAGGTATATAGATTTGAATAAGAGATTCCTATTAACAATATACAATACCTCCTTCATATTCTGGCCTTCTGGTAGTTTTTTTTTTATAAAAGGTCCTTTTATTTTATCTTATACTTTTTTTTTCATGACTCTAATACTTCACCATTCTGTTGTCCTGGTAGTTTCGAAGACTTTACTATCCAGGTAAAAAAAAAAGCTGCATGGTATTAGAAAGGTATATAGATTTATAGATTTGATTATGAGATTCCTATTAAGAATATAGACAATACCTCCTTCATGTTTCTGGCCTCCTGGTAGTTTGTGAGACTTTACTACACCAATCCTTATAATTTTAAATTATAACTTCTTTTCGTTTGAAAGTAGAAAAAAGAAAACCAGTTTCGAAAAATATTATGCATAACTTCTTAACTCTGTACGCGGGATCCGTTTCTACATTTTTATTTTATTTTTCTCGTAGCCAGGGATCCCGGGATCCGTGGACAAAAAATTTAATTTTTTTTTTTGTAGAAACGGATCCTGGGATCCGTGGAGACAAATCGCCGGGATCCGTGTTACGTCAAATCGGATCCCGGGATCGGTGGAGACAGACCCCTACGGGGGTATTTACAAACGCTTCGATTCGATTTCGAATCGGAATGTCGTTTGTATATCTCGTTCGATTTCAAACTTCCTGCCCTTATTTCTATTTGTGGTCGGCGCAACACCTTTTCTTTTACCATTCTTCCCTGTTAGACGTCACGGTGGCATTTACTCCTTTCTCTTTCATATCATACCTCACACAATCCATCCATCTTTTCTTTGGCCTTCCTCTCCATCCATCAACATTTATATCCATCACCTTTTTAGTCACATACTATTCGTCCCTCCTCATAATATGTCCATTGTCCATACCACGACATTCGATTCCCTTTCAACTTTTCTGTAACTGGCACAACTTTTAAACTTCCTCTAATAACTCGTTCCTTACCGTATCCTTTCGTTGTGCCAATAAAAGTCGAATCGAAATCGAATCGAAGCTGGGAATACGAGGGCTGCCATGGTTACGATCGAGGGTATGAGTACAAGATGGGAGATGAGTTAATAGTTAACTTATTTTTTAATAGACTTCCTGTTGAAAAGTGGCTCATATAGCACTACGATTAGGTTCAACATCAAATGCACTGATCACATTAATACACAGAGAAATCGAATGTCGACGATGATTGTTTTTTTTTAATGTCTGCCAACGCCCAAAGAGACATGTGGTTGTACGGCGTGCTTAAATATTTTTTGAATGGTTAAATTGTGTTGTTGTGTCTACTTGTGTGCTTAATAATAATTATTGTAGGAAACAGTTGCTTTTTTCTCAAATTTCCGACGAAATTTCGATGAGCAGGGGTTCAGAATGATGTAGTGTAACCACGTGGTAACAGTTTGCGCGTCGGTGTCCCTCCTATTTGAATAATCATCATCATCAGCCTATAATGTTCCCACTGCAGGGACTTAGGCCTCTTCTCTAGGAGAGGGATGGGCTATAAGGCCGGGGCTCTACCAAAGCGGAGACAAGCGGAGTGGAGCCCCGACCTAATCCACCACGCAGGCCCAGTGCAGGGTTGGTTGATGTCACATATCTTCGATTTTTTTGGTTCTAAGACTTACCGGTTTCCTCACGATGTTTTATTTCATCGTTTTGAGAACGTGGTGAAGAAATAAATTACACAAAGTAATGCGCCTGCCTGGGTTCGCTTGCATGGACTGTATCGCTCCATAAGCTCAAGAAGTGCTAGAACCAGTGTTATGTAGCCAGCAGCACAGCTCTTATCCTTTGATTCTAGTAAAAGATAGTGGGCAAAAATGTATGAGAGTTGGTCCAAGCGCCGCCAAGGATGAATCATATTCCAATAACCCGCCGGGGCTGCGGGTTGTTCGAAAGAGATACCGCGGCCTCTTTGGTGCCCTGGCGGTTTGTATTCAGTAGAAGTCTGACACTCCCTACCGCTCTGCCTAGAGCGGAAGGATTATTTGACGATTTCCCAGCCCGAAGCCCTTTTTTTTTTTTTTGGTTTGGTGGGTGGAAAATCATCATATGACCCCCCCCCCCCCGCTCTTGGGCAGAGCGAAGGGGAGTGTCAGACTTCTACTGACTAAAAACCGAACCCATGTTCCTTCTTTGCCCTTGTGCCGAGGCCACGTCATCTAGTACTAAAATCCGCGGCCCCGACGGGCGTCGGCCCTTGCGTGGAACACGAACGCGCCGCCGACACGGTCTGTTGCCGTCATGACGACGGCCGGACGGCGAGCTAGCCCATTACTCACCGTCCACAGTTTCTAGTGAACTTCACAGTGGCGAAAGGGCACTTTAACACCCTTAAACTATGTATTACTAGTGTCAGGGTGATCTAACACAGATTTCTTTTTTTCCAGGTGATGACTCGTTGGTGATTCGCCCCCCATTTACTTCCTGTTTGTAAAATTGTGAAAGTGAATCTATTCTATACGAAAATATATATGTTGGACATATTTTGATTACTATATTAAGTTGTTTTGATTTCTATGCGACCAGTCAAGCTATACAAATCCAGATCCAATGCGTATCTCTCATTGTACGGAAAATCTATTCAAATGTATACCTAACTTAATTACCTTGTTTTTTGGAGGTGGGAAATTATCAAATGACTCCTCCAACTCTGGGCAGAGCGGGTAGGGAGTGTCAGACTTCTACTGACTAAAAACCATCCATGTTCCTTCTTAGCCCTTTGTGCCGAGGCCACGGTATCTCTTTCGAAGAGGCCGTAGCCCCGACGGGTTATAACTTAAGGCGCTTTGCACATGGAGCAACTATTGCAGCAACTGGCAACTAGCTGTTTACATATATTTCAATTGAACTACGCACACATAGGTAGCAACTCCCGTTACGAGTTCCGGTGATCGTCAACCGTTCACGATCACCGGAACTCGATTGGACCTGATACTCGTATTGACCCTTCATCTCATCATCATCTTCAGCCTATAATGTTCCCACTCTGTAGGGACTCATGCCCCTCTAGGAAAGGGAATGTGCTAAAATCCACCACCCACGCGGGCCCAGTGCGGGTTGGTATTTACCCTTGAGGAATACCTACATGGACTATGTTGACAGCGCCGGTTCACGAACATGACGCATTGATCAGCATCATTCCAGCTTAACCATTTTGAAGGGTACTAAAAACGTTTTCCTTGCTGACATGGTGGACAGTAATCGGTTAGTCGAAACTGCAGCAGTTGCTTTTGTCGATAGTAGCACTCACTTTTGTCGACAGTAGCACTTGGTTTTATCGAGAGTAGCTTCGACAGTAGCACTATACAGACAGGTGCACAGGAGTGGTTTGGGAAGAGTGTGGCGGGTTTGTCACTTAAAAAAACTGCGGGCAGTTTTAAACATTTCTTGATGTGTCGTCTTGTGTGTGTGAGTATATTCCTTGAATACTGCAGCAGTTGCTTTTGTCGATAGTAGCACTCGCTTTTGTCGACATTAGCACTTACTTTTGTCGACAGTAGCACTAACAGACAGGTGCACAGGAGTTGCAGTGGTTTGGGAAGAGTGTGGCGGGTTTGTCACTTAAAAACTGCGCTGCGGTCAATTTTTAAACTGGAAATGTATACTTGATGTGTCGTCTTGTGTGTGTGAGTATATTCCTTGAATACTGCAGCAGTTGTTGTCGATAGTACACTGAAACCAGGTTTAAGTGAGACTTCAGGGGACACTATATGATAACCACTGTCATTAGAAGATACGCAATAGCCCTGCAGATCTCGTATTGTACTGGAAGCTCATACAAAGCAAGGTCAACAAACTATACCTAAACTAATTATGTTTTTTCTACTCCTCCACTATCCTTTTCTGATTAATTTCACTGTGGGATCCAGGACAGTTAATTGTTTTCTCTGGGAATCCGTCTTTCATGTCTCGGTGGTTTTCTAATAGTGTGGCGGGTTTGTTTAAAAAAAAGTGAGGTCAGCTTTTATTGGAAATGTAGTGTAGATAAAATATAAATATAGTGTAATATTAGGTCTACGAATTTGCGACTTGCACTGTTAGGCCCGTAATCCACCAAAGCGGGGACGAGCAGAGCGGAGAGGAGATGTGCCAAATTCGACCAATCACAGGAAAGGCGAAAGACCAGATGTAAGTTTTAACTAATGTGATTGGCCGATTTCCGCACATCTCCTCTCGTCTCCGCTCCTCTCAGCTTTGGTGGATTACGGGCCTTAGGCTGCGGTTCTGCGATTCACCAATCATATGGTTTGAAATCTGTTTTAGGAGGTAGGTGTATTGTATTTAAGCGTTTTACTTCTACGACAATGTGGTCGAGTAATCGAAACGGACAAGAAATGTATGGCTGTTGTGTCCCCTTGTGTGTGTGTATTTTGTGTCGTGTATAATGTGTCTTTTGTGGCGTGTGTGTGTGTGCCTTTTGTGTGTGTGTATATATTCCTTAATTATCTTTATCTATATATATAAAAGGAGAACTGACTGGGTGACATATCAACGTACAGCCGAAACTACTGGGGCTAGGAATGTGAAATTTTTGCACACGGCTTCCTATTATAATGTAGGGGAGCACTAAGAAGGGGTTTTTGGAAATTTAACCTTTAAGGGGGTGAAAAGGGGGATGAAAGTTTGTATGGAAAATCGTCACTTTTGTAGTTGAACCGACATACACGCGGGCGAAGCCGTGGGCAAAGTGCTAGTTACATAAATAAAACACAACAAATGACACCAAGATATTTATTAGAGATTGTCATATATGAAGTTGTTGAACGCAAATACAAGATTTTATACAAAAAAAAATGTAACCTCTTTCGTTTTTCAAAGTCAGTTACCGTAAAAACAGTACAATAAGAAGTAATTTTTAATTACAACATTTTTTTACAAAAATTTTGGCATCACACTTTCCTCCCTTAATTTTACTTTACGATTGTTATTCCCTACGGTAGGTAGACGGGCAGCTTAGGGGTATATCCCACCCTGGCCAGATTGTTTGAAGTTTCATGTGTATTAGGTTGATAACTAAGACATTTACCTAATAGACTTTCTGTAAACAAAATCACAAACCTACTACAAAGACCCAAAAGTACTTGTGACCAAGCAAAATCGTCTATTATTGTGATTTGTTTTTTACAACATCAAAAGAGGGATCAGAATTTGTCTCTGCCATTTCCTCTGCTAACCTCTCTATAGGTACCATTTTCAATCCTGCAGACATTAAACTTAGTATTGAGAAGCTGACAGAAGATTTCTGTAAAAGAACTTCGACCCGCAACTCATAGTTACATGCCGTAGGTACTCAGAGATATTAATTTAATGATTACTTAAACCGTCACTTAGTAAATATTTAACATACACTTCAAACGCCTTGTTGACGCTTCCTCCGACCCAAGGGCTGGCTTTTTCTTTGGCCAGAGGATAAGTGTTGCCATACAACGCGGCAACGCTGCCAGTCTCTTGGGTACTTTACCTGCTGACAGCGTTGAGGAGGAGTTTTTCGATGCCCTTTTATAGTTAGTTTGTTTTTAAGTTAGTTTAGTTTATATATTTAGTATAGTCTTACATTTATAAATACATATGAAATAAATAAATAGCTTCATTAAAATGTCAAAGTCTAAGTGATGGCTTAGGTAATCGTTCATCTCTAAGTGGGCAGAGACGTTTAAAAAAATCAAAACAACTAAATTACCGATTTTGACATGTATCACTTATCTAGGCAAACACTATTGGGTTTTGGTGGTAAATGTATAACGATTTTTAATCGTGAACAAATATGAAGTCAGTAAATAGATCTTCAAATATACCGGTAATATATATTTCAAGATCTATTGGTTTCAAATATATGGTAGAGCTGATTGATTATTCGCAATTACGGACCGATTTTATCTGTGGTTTAGTTCGATGGTCTATAGTCTATGCCTTTCTGATATTATCTGTGCCTTTGTCTTTGGTCTCAAACTATTACATTAAAAACTTTAAAACTTCCTGTTCTTACTACATTTGAAACTCAACGACTCAAAAAAACATCAACCACATTTTAAAATTGACAAAAAAAAATCCTCTTTCGAGGCCGTTTCTTGATAACTTCATTAATCTAAAATAAGGACAAATAAGATATTTTAAGTAATTACATGCATACATAAACTCGAGTAAGTTTTAAGTTAAATGTGTTTTAATGCTACGGTGGTAATTTAAAGGGGAGGGAACATGGTAGAAAGTTCCTTATCCCCCAAAGAGCAAGGACTCTCATATAGTGTCCATCAATTAACTGTCAAATGGTTAGATTTTGTACCAAACCATAACCATTTGACAGTTAATCGATGGACACTATGATAGCCACTGACATTTAAAAAGATACGCAATAGTCCTGCTACTGGGAGATTGCGTATCTTTTCATTAGACAGTTAATTTAGCAAAGATACAAGAAATTATTTTGCAAATGTATTTATTTGAACATTCATAACTTCAATAATATGAATGGTCAAATAAGTACATTGGTAAAATGTTTCACTGGTGAAAAGCCTTACAAGTGTGATCATGACCTTTTCTAAGAGTATTAAATGAATCAAGGGCCTACTACACGCACGCACTTCCCCACAGTTTTGCCTGCGGGATTACACGGTGCACACAGTACATCGCGCGTGTGGTTTGTAATGGTAATACAGTTTTACCAACCATACGCGCGATGTACTGTGAAGTGTGAACGAAAACTGTGGGGAAGTGCGTGCGTGTAGTAGGCCCATTACTTTAGGCGATAGAGTAAAGCAAAGCGGCGAGTAAAATATTAACAGCACTACTTTAAAAGGCCATTTGATTTAGATTTGTAACAAGGAGTATACTCGACGTCAGAAGCATAAGGTCAGATGTACAAACAAGGAAATTTTGTACATCCGAACTTCGGCTTCTGAAGTTGAGTTTAATTTACCAAATAATTTATTGGTTCATACTTCATTTTAAAGTAAACAAGGTCGAAGTTCAGTCGAGTCGAGTAAATTTAGAGGAATCGACTTAGCTGGACGCACATTGACTAGATGCTATCTTGTAGTAACAAGAAAGCATCAATTTCCTCAAGGGAGGATCTCAGAAAATTCTGAGCAACACGTTTTAATTCCAATTACATTTATTTTAAAGTCATTTTAGACTCGTTTAAAAAATTGTTTTTGACACCTGTCTTCCGAAATTTCAGTCGTTTTTTTTATCACACCTTAATACTGGAATATTTCCAATTTTATGGATCATATTCGCAAAAGTTTTGAGTAACAATTGGCTCAGCAAAGACAGAGGTAATATGTCTTATCTGCTTGTAGTTTCACAGGTCCAGTAATTCTTATTTGTAAGAGATATCCAGGTCCATTCCCTAGATCATGCCTAGGGAAGGGAATGGACCTTAAAATATCAACTTTTTGTTCCGCTTGTCTCCACTGGGATGGTCAATTTTGAAATCCATTCCTGTTCTCGGATCTTTAAGTAATGGATTTTAAAATTAGGGAGAAGAGAAGTGCGAAAACTAACCAATAAGATTTATGGAAATTTAAGTAGTTTTAGTTCAAAGGTATTATTTTTCAAATGTTTTTATTTGAACATTCATAGATACAGTACCTTTAATGATATGAATGGTAAAATAAGTACATTGGTAAAAGTTTTTATAGGTATAAAGCCTTACAAATGTGATCATGACATCTTAGATGAGTATTTAGTTATCACTTTAGTATTTAATCTAAAGTTAGATTAAAACAACACTACTCGTGTGTGACCAAATTCTTACACTTACTTTGCGAGTATGATCCCCCCTTTACCTAATAACTCTCCCAAAATAGAAATTTCAAATAGGCCTTTCAAAAAAACATTTGTTTTAGAAACATTGACGTTTCTCTTTGAGCGTCTGACATTTTGGCCTAGATGAACGTCAAATTGTCCATCTTATTGTGCCTTGAAATGAAGTTGAAAGGCCCTTCTTTAAAAAGCGATTTATAGTCCATTTCACGAAAGAAGTCCCGCAGACGCAGCGTTATACTCGCGCGACATAATGTTGCTATCTCTCTCTTTCTCTCCATATTTCCCCATCTGTCAAATTTAGTTCCACAATTGTCCGCGGGACTTCTTTCGTGAAATGGACTTTACGCTATAATTATACAAAAGTGACAGTGACAGTATAATGACAACTCATTGAAAAAGAAGTCTTACGTACTAACACATAGAATTGATGAAAATTATCTAGCCGTGTTCTCATTTGGGACAATACGCGTGACGAAATCACAAACAATCGTTGTTAGTACTCCTCCGTTCCCATAGATGGCGCTGTTTGTAAGCATTTGTGAAATCGTGGAAAAACAATATGGCCGACTCCTGTAGAGCTGTCAAACTTCCCGCTACACTCGTCCCGGTTTATTAATAAGTAATTTCTGCTGGTTAGTCTATCAGGAGAACAGGATCGTGAAATTGCATTCTCGCTATTATAGGTATACGTGTTAGTCTTAAAGGCGCATACAGAAACGGCGTCACTTGCTTCTGTATGCGTCTCAAGAAATGTCCTAACCGCTTCCAAAACGTGGCTATTCCGCTATCTTACTAGCCCCAGGTTAGCACTGTTTAACCCCCACCCCTTCCTACCCACCCTTAAAGACCCCCTGACTACCCCCACCCCCACGCTACGCCCCTGTTAAGTTAATTACAGGCGATGTTATGTTTTGTTTTTCCGGTGTTTTGTCCCAAATGTGAACACAGTTTTACAGTAAGTAGATAATATTGTTATTGATTACATGCATTTAAATTTAAAGTTAAGACGAAGCGAAATACCTAAGGTATTTGTATGCAACCGAGAGATAATTCGTCACCGTTGACAAAATGGTTTCTACAACATAAATACCAATTTTAAATTACTATATAATGCTGACAGAAATAAATCGGTGACGCTTCTTCATTGGTGAATCCTGACAGTAATAGTTTTAATACTTTTAGCATGTTAATTAATCTTAGACTAGCGTTCACTAGCAAACTTTTGACAGTTCTGATGGTAAAACTGTAGCAGATGTAATGCTGGCTGGAATGAGCACTGTCAAAATTTGATAGTGAACATTATGCCTTAAATTAAGAATTCTATACTTTCATAACTTTCATGGTTGTCTATGCACCGCGATTGGAAACGCCCGGCACCGTCGTCGTCCTCTGCTGATAGTAACCAAACCACTCCGTGGTTTGGCTTGCTTTAAATCGTCCCACGTACCTGAATCCTCTTTCTTCTGAATCTTTGAGATTCCCTGAAGGTCTTCACGTTTCTGACAGCAATTTTTATGATGGTTTCTCTTGCCCTGCCTTTGTTTTTCTCGACGATTTGCATTCTGGCATTTTCTTCTGGTTCGAATCTTGACGAAGATGTTGTCTTTCTTCTACTATTTCTGCCAGGATCATCTCCAAGAAGGTTTACAGCTTGGACCAGCCAGTCTTAGGAGTATGGGTCACATGCGCTGCGAAGATAGAAGACTGTGGAATGTTCCGTGGGCGATTGACGCAGAAAGGGGATTGAATGATCAGATGGTTCAGTAGCTCAATGGCCTCCTCTATTTCATCGTAAGACTTCGTAGCGACGAAATCTTCAATCGAAGCGATGTCCTTCCTCACGAACGCCTTGAGGAAGTTGATGTATTGGGGCTTCTCATGAAGCCGGCCTCCGCGCAGAGTGAAACTCTGATGGGTCTGTTCGTCGTAGATAGGATCAGACATCTCAGAAGACTGGGCACTCATTTTGCTCATGAAACTCACGAGTTTTTTAGCAAAGTAGCGTGCGCTTGGTACAGCGGTAGGATCAAGACTGGTCCAGGGCTTGATGTGGGAGTGATGGGTCAATAAATCAGGGGTGGCGGGACGGGGGTAGTTCGCGTCTGCGTGTCGCGCCCTGTGCCATGGAAGCTCCGCCCATAAAGGTAGCCATTCGCGGTGTTTTGATTCGTTTTGACCGTGAAGGTTTAACTTTTTTTGGACATGGTTTTTTTATTAATTAGGTAGGTAGTTAGGTACCGATAACGAGTTTTTTTATTAAGGTGGTACCGACTACATGGCAAACGTTTGTGTATGACGACGGTGTCCTTTCTTTTTTTGTATTTTAACCCGCTGATACGGCTCTTTTATAACATAAAGTAACACCACGCTTGAAATCCCCAAAGCGTAAGCCAGATGTGCACCTATTAGTACACTCACATTTAGACAGTTTTTATTTATTGTTTGTCTCGTGTAAAAAAAAGTAAAAAACTAAAACCCGACTACGACAAAAAAACTACGCTGAAAAAGTATGAAACAAGATTTTCAGGATAGAACAAAAAGAAAAGCCGTAGTCACACGTTATAGGTACCAACCTAAACACTTTAATACCGTGTGACTATTATACGGCTTTTCTTTTTGTTCTATCCTGAAAATCTTGTTTCATACTTTTTCAGCGTCGTTTTTTTTGTCATAGTCGGGTTTTAGTTTTTTACTTTTTTTATTTAAACAATTTTGGTGTTAATTTTTTTTTAATCTTGACTTTTTGTCCGCTAGAGGGCGTGATTTTAAATTTGAACAATATTTTGGAAATGTACAAGTGAGGCCCTTTCAAATGATACCAAACACGGCGTATTTTTCTCCATTTTTATTTTTTAAGCCTTACTTTTTGTCCGCTAGAGGGCGCCAAATCGCTTTTTGTGACACGTCACGTAGCCTATGTTCAAAATCATAACCCTCCTTTGGCTTTGCCGTAGTCGGGTAAAAACGGGTCGAGCCTATTGTCATCAATCGGGCACAAATCTGGCTGCTACTGCTAAGGAAAACCCAATAACACTGCTCGATCTGGGAATCGAAACCTGCTGGCAAGCCCATTTATAAAAAAAAAAAAAAAAAAACATTAAAAAACAAAGCCCTCCACCGCGTCTGTCTATTTGTCTGTCTGTTCGCGAAAAACTACTGAACCGATTTTCATGCTGTTTTCACCAATGGATAGAGTGGTTCTCGAGGAAGATTTTAGTTTATAATTGACACGTGGACGAAGTCGTGGGCGAAGTGCTAGTTTATTTATAATATAGCTAAGTCTACGGTTACATGATTTTAACAAATTCTAAAATGTTATTCTTGTTTTGCCTAGGTACACTTTTTTTTTTTTTGGTCGTTTGGAAAATCATCAAATAACCCCTCCCGGCGGAGCGGTAGGGAGTGTCAGACTTCTACTGACTAAAAACCACCCATGTTCCTTCTTAGCCCTTTGTGCCGAGACCACGGTATCTCTTTCGAACAACCCGCAGTATCTGCCAACCCCTTGATGGGAAAAGCGTGAGTTTATTCGCATGCCACGTGTTCGTGAGTAGCCATCCTTGCCCTGTTGCTTCCTCCCTTGCTCTCTGCCACCCCCCGTTTGATTGATTACCTGCAATGCCCGGCGTACCTTTATAGCATCGGGAAAGGGTGGAAATATGATGCTTTCATCACGCTTTTATTCAGTGACGGCGGGGTAGGCAGACTTCTTCTTCTTAGCGTGTCGATGACAATTTAAATTGAGTCGGCCCAGAATTTGGCGACTGAAGTTATATGTGAGATAAGTAAAATGAACCACTAATGTAATCGATGCATTCCTCCCAGTATTGGATTTCTGTACAAAATTGTTTGTCCATTCTCATCAAACTATTTATCTGCCATTGTGTTCATTCATTTTTCCTTCCTTCAAGCAATAGGGTAGAAAAAAATATGATTCTGTTTAGTCCGTCTCATATTTATCGAAAAATATTGGAAACGTGTTTTTTGTTTTATCAAATACTTAAATAAAATTTTACGAAAATAAAACGTGTCAAAGATCGTGAGTGGGGGCTGGTGACGTCACTTTCTGGTAAAAAAATGTACTAAACTGTGACGTCGCGCGACTTTTCGAAGAACTGTATCGTCTTCATTTATTGATTACGTGAAAAAATAAAAAATACGTGTCCAATATATTGGAAATCTATCTGATGGAATAATTAGATTTTTTTTACCTACCCTGTTGTTAATATTATTATTTTTAACTACTATTGTATTTTTAACTACTACTGAGCACCGCAAGCCTTGAGGTTGGAGTGACGATGAATCAGTCAAAGACTAAAGTCATGACCAATGCCACTAAATGTAAGGTCAAAGTCGATGGGCAGAAAATACACTATGTCGACGAATATATCTACCTGGGCCAGCTAGTTTCCATCAACAACAGACAGGACAAAGAGATCGACCGTCGCGTCGAAAATGCCTGGAGAAGCTACTGGTCCATAAAAGCGCTTATGAAGGGCGACCTTCCAATCTCACTTAAGCGTAAGCTCGTCGACATGTGTATCCTGCCTATTCTAACGTATGGCGCCCAGACTTGGTCTTTGACAGAGGCTCAGAAGTCCGAACTCAAGGTTTGCCAAAGAGCGATGGAGCGTAGCATTTTAAAGATCAAAATCGCCGATCGAATACGTAACACCACAATACGCTCCAAGACAGGCATCGCCGATGTTGGCGATAAGTCTGCGAGGTTGAAGTGGGACTGGGCGGGTCACATTACCAGGATGGGTCAAGACAGATGGGCCAGAATCGTCACAGAGTGGGTGCCTGAGGACGCTCGTCGTCGCCGAGGCAGGCCCAAGAAACGCTGGCGTGACGATTTAGACTCATTCCTTACAGATTGGCCAGAGAAGGCAAAACATCGGGAAAGATGGAAGGAAATGGGGGAGGCCTTTGCCCAGCAGTGGGACAAGACAGGCTAGTAAAAAAAAAAAAAAAAATTGTATTGAGTCTGGTTCTTCTAACCTAACAGACAGAGTGTTGCTGGGGAGTTTGTTCCGCCACTTCTTCTCAACTAAAACACTGAGAAAGAGTTGAAGGGTGCGCCTTTTGGGGGACTGTGTCTTGTAAAAATTTTGATGCTCGAAAAGTGCTGATTAACAGCCTAATTTGAATTAATTACTTTTAATTTTGGAAATGTGAATATTATACAAGAATTTTATTTTTTGTTCAAATGTAACACCTAACAGCTACAATATAAAATAACTGTACCTAATCTTTATAGGTATATCTTATTTATTGAAAATATCACAGTCCACCTAACGCTATTCACAGATTAACTAAAGCATTATTATAATTTTCACTGTCACGTGAAAATAATAATCCGAGGATTACGGGCCTAAGGATTGAGGAGCCACATCAGATTTTTAAAGTTTGATCTCACCATTATTTAGCAGCAATGTAGCTGATTTTGCGGCACGAATTCGGTGTTTAATAGGTGGTCACCCATCCACAGACCAACCTTGGCAAGCGCGGTTTAACCTGAAGATTGATTACAAGCCCGCCACACTATTCCCAAACCACTGTAACTCCTGTTAGCCAGAATCAATAGTGGCGACCACAAGAAAAGCGCCGAGACAATGAAGCTCGACGAAGTCCCAGAGAAATGATTTAACTGTCTTGGATCCCGCAACGAAATTAATCAGAAAAGAATAGCGGAGGAGTAGGAAAAAAAACATAGTTTCCACTTCCCTCCATATCAGCAGGAGACAGAACAGAACAAGGCCAATAGGCACACAGGGACGTATACAACTGAGATAAGCCCAGTTGCCTAGCACCACGGATATTATTGTCATTAATATTACTGGGTCCTAAGTTGTGAGCTGTTATATTTGATTCCAATAATAGGTATGACAAAATTGCTTGAACGCACGGAAATTTGTTCTAGTTTCTACAAGGTCCGTATAGTAAATAACTCCGGATGTAACCTGTACACTATTTAACATAATATTACGTTCATTTTGCCAAAGACTACACTCCCATAAAATGTGATGTGCAGTTTGTTCAAATTCGCAGTCAGATGTAGAACATTGACAAAAAGGCGAGGCAACAAGCTTGAAGGAAAATAATTTACTCTTAAAGTTACCATGACCTGTGAGAAATTGGGCGACACAGTGATCCACCTCCAGCCATGTCCTGGCCAGCCGCTCACGAACGGATGGAAAGAACTGGTGAAGATGTCGGCCCTTGATGGAATTATCCCACCTACATTGCCATTCAGACAAAAGTTCCTCCCAGACGTCAGTCTGTGGTTTAAGTACCTAATCTAGCTATTTTAGCACGGTCACGTTGCGTTAAGGCGAGGTTACCCTACTTTGTTTTTATGTACGCACGACCTCACCCCCCACCCTGCCGCGCGAACGATATAATGCCTAAATTTTGACTGTTTTTTCTCTCTTGGAGAAAAATGATAAAGAAATTATACATTATGTGACCCGAGATAACACATTTTATACGAACTTTATTATGATATAAGTTTTATTTTTCAAAGCCTAATATAACTCAAGTAAAACGATTATTTAGCCATCATTTGGACATGTCTTTGCGATTTAATTGGATGCAGTGAAGTGTAAGTAGGTAATCGTGTATCGCATGCCCGACATATCATGATCGAAGAGTCAATTATGTAATACATTTTTTTCAAAATTTAAATCCGTTCCATGTACGAGTAAAACGCTATTGTTGACGACGTTTATGGGGGTAACCCCGCCTTAAAAAGTCTGTGTCCGCGGTCTCTCGTGCGCAGTAGTACATTGAAGCACGGCGCTGTACTTCAAGATCGACTGGAAGTACCCCTGCCAGTACCGGTAAGGCTTCAGTACTAACCGTCCTATACGCTTTACACAAGAAAATCAAAGCCAACCGCTGGCTTTGAAGTAATTTACGTCGTACCGCTCCAATGGTGGCCCTGTCGGCCCAAACTGGTGCCCCGTAGCACATACACCCCAAGTAAGTAGCCCCATAGATCGTCTTTAGAGTTAAAAATGATAAACCCCATGTAGATTTGGATATTCTCGTTAAAGCATAAAAGTTCTTTTTAGCTTTTTCACCGACTGTTTTTATGTGTTCAATGAATGAAAAATTCTTCTCTATGACAAACCCAAGGTAGCATACAGACTCCTTCTTTTTCACGGGAACGTTATTAAATTTAATACTAGGCCATGATTTAAGATTACCTTTTAAAAGAAGTTGATAAGTTTTATGTGGTGCAAAGGTCAGACGGTTACGATCACCCCACTGGGATATTAATTTTAGGCAAGTGTCAGCCAAATTTTCGAGTCCAGCCCGAGTACTTGACTGAATGAGCAGCAGGCCGTCGTCCGCGTAACCGGTTAATGAACAGCCGCATGGAAGTGGAATCGCGAGGAAGTCATCGAAGCCTACGTTCCATACATACGGACCCATAACCGAACCCTGAGGGCATCCCATGGTAAGGGACTTTGACATAGAATGATGTCCGAGTTTGAGTTTCGCGGAACCATTTAAGAAGTACGAGCAAACAAGATTGTATATGTTTTTAGGGCAACCACGAATTTTCAGTTTAAGGAGTAGCATCGGCCACCATGCGTTATCAAAAGCCCCAGAAATATCTAGAAAGATCCCAACTACGTACTTATGTTCGGATGTATTGACAATTTTTCTGACAGAAAGTGCCGCGTCTACGGTAGATTTTCCCACGGTAAAACCGAATTGGTTGTTGTGAAATTTCGGTCCGTCTGGTAGTAAACGCGGAACGATAAGACGCTCCAGGAGTTTCCCCAAAGATGGCAGAAGATTGATTACAGCGGTTGTTACTACCTAGCCACGAATTCCTCATTGTCGTTATTTAGACCAGTTGTATTCTTTACGTAGTATATAACAAAGTCGCTCCCGCTGTTTGTACGCTTTGATCTTTTAAACTACGCAACGGATTTTCATGCAGATTTCAGCAATAGATAGAGAGTGATTCAAGAGGAAGGTTTATATTTTGTAGTAGGCATACCTATATCTACGTTGAGCCCGTAGGGTAGTTGACTGACTAAAAAAAATATGATTGTTTAGTCCGTCAGTTAGCGAAAAATATTCGATACGTGTTTTTTGTTTTACCAAATTAGGTAATAAAAATTGACGAATATAAAGCTTGTAAAAGACCATGGAGAGGGGGTTTTGACGTCATAGTCTGGTAAAAATGGACCAACCTGTGACGTTTCACGACTTTTCGAAGCACTGTATCGTCTTAATTTTTTGTTTACGTGAAAAAAGAAAAAATACGTGTTCAATATTTTTTGAAAATCTATCTGACGGACTAATTAGTTTTTTTTGTCAACTACCCTATTGCCAGACTTAAGTGGCAATGGACAGGGCACATTGCTCGCAGAACGGATGGCCGATGGGGGCCGAAAAGCTCTGGAGTGACAACCGCGAACCGGAAAACGCTGCGTTGGAAGGCCTCTCACTATGTGGACCGATGACCTGGTGAAGGTTGCGGGGATCCGCTGAATGCGAGACACACGGGACCGATCAATGTGGCGACACTTCGGGGAGGGTTAAGTCCAGCAGTGGACGTCTTTCGGCTGAAATGATGATCATTGTACCCGTGCGAAGCCGAGGAGCGTCGTTACATAAAAATAAAACACCAAAAAAGTAATCATAAATATAATAATAATATCACAATTTCTCTTAACATGCTTTTATTGCTTGAAATTAATTTTGTATCCCTTCGTATCAGGATCTTGCTCCATCGCAAAATTTTCCGTCGACAAGCCAAAAGGTTTGAGAATCATGTTGCCTAAATCCTTTAGCTTTCCAAGCATTTCTGTTTTCAATTTCTCGTTCTTTTCTTCTATAAGTGGGGGTAGACGTATGGTTGCTATTTTAGCTTCCTTGTGTGAGGGATCGAGTTCCAAAATTTTCTTGTAATCAGCTAAAGATTCATCAAATTTGTCTGTGGCCTCGTAGGATTGTGCTCTCCTGTAAAAAGTAAAAGATTTAGATTAGTTTTAAAGGGTTTGAACTTTTTTGTTTGAAGCTGGCATATCGACCCACCGCCAAGGCTTTGACCAAGTGGTAGCTAAGGTTAGACCAAAGAAATCAGGGCCATCCGAAAGCTTGTTGGGTTACGCTCGGCGACTTTGACGATATCGTTAAAGTCGCCGGAAACACGTGGATAAGGTACGCACAGAACCGGAAAGTGTGACAGAAAAAAGAGGCCTATACTCAACAGTGGATGATTCCGGGCTGATATGATGATTGTTTAGTAGAGCCTGAGAAAGGACATAGGCTACTTTTTAATGCGAAAAAGGGTTGTGAGGGGTTGACATGGGGGGGGGACGCAAAGATTACTTTTGGTCGCGATAACCGACATACCCGCTGGTGAAGCCGCGGGCATCAGCTAGTATAAAGATAGATATAACAAAGTCCTCCTCACCTGATATAAGCCTTAACATATGTGTCATCCAGCTCAATAGCTTTGCTGCAGTCTTTAGCAGCTTGTGCATACTTCTGCAATTTCATCTTAGCTGCGCTTCTATTGCAGTACAATATTGAGCGCTGCTGCGAGAATTGAAGGGGGCATGTCCGGAGACCTGAAAAATTTAATTAATTAGGTTTTACAGAAGGCAAATAAGAGCAGTGGTGGCGGCCCCGACTTACGAACAGTGAGTCGTGGGTTCGAACCCCGTCAGGCGTATTACTTTGTGTAATTTATTTCATCACCACTGCTCTCAAAACAGTGAAGGAAAACATCGTGAGGAAACCGGCTTGAACCGGCGAGAAAATGTCTTAGAACCAAAAAATTCGAAGACATGTGACATCTACCAATCCACACTGGACCCGCGTGGTAGATTAAAGCCCATCCCTCTCCTAGAGAGGAGCCTTGAGTCCCTGCAGTGGGAACAATATAGGCTGATGATGATGATGATGATGAAGGCAAATTGTAAAAAAACTTGGAAAGCCATGGGGGAGGTCTTTTCCCAGCAGTGAGACAGTGTAGGCTAATAAAAAATTGGTTAATATTTTTAAGTTGATTGCATTGTTGGTCTAGTGGCCGCAAGTGCAACTGTTGCCCAGGAGGTTCTAGGTTTGATTCCCAGGTTGGACAAAATTTAAAAAAAAAAAAAAAAATCCTTTGGGATTTCCGGCCATGGAGTCTGGATTTGTGCCAGGTTGTTGGCAATACGCTCGTCCCCTATTAAGTAAGGGACTTAAACATGGGAGTGAAATGTGGGTGTACTATTAGGTGCACCTCTGCCTATACCTTTGTGGATTGCAGGATTGATGTTATGTTATTTTTGAAGCCTTTGCTCTGATATCTAAGGAGATATCAGACCACAGACAGATAAATAAGTTATCTGTTTCAGATGATCATCATCATTATCAGCTTATAATATTCACACTGCAGCTCATGCAGGGACTCAGGCCTCCTCTCTATAAGAGGGATAGGCTATAATCCACCGTAGGGGCCAGTGTGGGTTGGTAAATGTCAGAAGTCTTTTTTTTGGTTCTAAGTATATCGGTATCCTCATGATGTTTTCCTTCACTGTTTTGAGAGCAGTGACGATGAAATAAATTACGCAAAGTAATGCGCCTGCGTCGCCTGCCTGGGTTCCAACGCACGACTTACTGTTTGTAAGTTCGGGCTAGCACCACTGGGCCACCACTGCTCTACCAACTTAACACAACTAACTTATATTACCACCAACATACCTTCAGTATATTTCTCAATACTCCGTTCAAACTCTTCAACTTTAAAAGCGTCATTTCCAGCTTTCTTCAACTCGTCAGCGATGATCTTACGTTCCTCCTTCTGGTCATCGGTGAGGTCTACTTCAGCATCCTTCAGGGACTCTTCATCAATGTCTGAATCATCGCTGTCATCTTTGGCTCCAGAATCTTTCTCTGCGTAATCTTTGTCTAAATCTTGATCTTCGGTTGACGTGGAATGTGTTGGTGTTTCTGAAAAATGAAAAGATGGATTGAAAGATTGTTTGAAATTTTACATACATACATAAGTTCATGCTCGATTCCCACGTAGATGTTGGAAAAATCAAAGACAATGATTTTCCATACAAACTTTCATCCCCTGTAAAAGGAAAGGATTTTTCAAAATTCAACCCCCAAGGGGTGAACCCTCGGGGGTTGAATTTTGAAAAATCCTTTCTTAGTGGATGCCTATGACGACATATGAGGAATATGTGTGAAATTTTAAGTTTCTAGTCCTAATGGTTTGGACTGTGTATCCTTAGTCAGTCAGCTTTGCTTTTTATATATTAAGATAGGTTTGTGTTTGTGGGCAACTGGCCTGATGAGCAGCAATGAAATTGATTGGTTATCATGAGCATAAGATGCGAAGGAACAAGGAAAGTGTTTTGAATATAAATGGATAGGTATTAGAGTAGAAGCAGACAAAAAAGGATATGTCTGATGCAATGACAAGTAAGAGGGACTTATAGAAGAATGCATGCTGCTCCAACCCCAAAAAATTGTAATAAGGGCCGGAGAATGATGAAAAGATTATGTTTAGCAATAAGACTGATCTTCCTATATATAATACGTCCACTATTTCTTGTTTCACATGTAATTTTGCATGGTCTTCATAATAAGGATTTTTCTGGGGTAAGGGGTAGTAAGGTCTACCTGAGTGTCTATCTATCTATGTAGGTAAGTTTTCTTTTACAACGGATGAAAGTCAGAGGGAAGAGTGTAACCATGTCAGCATTATTCAAAGATTAATTAGAACCTAATTAGAAAACTACTGGCATTGAAAATTACCAATTTCTGGTTAAACTACGCCCTAGTCAAGATATAATAAAATTACCTAAAACAACATACCATTAGCGTTTGCGGCGTCTCCACCAGCCTTGGGAAAGTCCTCAGCACTTGTACCAGGGCTTATAACAAATTCTTCAACAGATTCATTCGTTTTCAACGAAGTTTTTAAATCTTTTGTTAAATCCTCTATTACTTCTTCATTGGCTGGACCCGTACTCTTTAGCCTCTCCGACATTTTTGATTATGTTCTAAATATGTTGGAAGTTGAAGTATTACGTGCAATTAAGATTTGGAATCCGAGAAACTACGGAAAATGGGAAAATCTCGAATATTTTGACTTGAGCATGTCCTGAAATATGATGGCAATTTTGACAGTTGTGCAGAAGTAGCGTTCCAGTTATACGGCGATAAAGCAATGTTCTGCATGACACTCCAGGACTTTTATCGATTTATCCACGATTAGCCATAAATTAATTTTGATTGACGCTAGTCCTTGTTAGAAAAGTTTTGAATTAACATATTTACTGCCCATTTTCTTTTTGTTTTATGCGAATAAGAGTAACAACGTTCTAGTTTAATGCTTAATATTCTAGTGGGTTAGTGGAACTCAGCGTGCTTGTTTTTTGTCGAGTCAGGCACAAGCAAGGAAATCTTGTCAGCTTCCAAGTCACGTTTTGTTATTTGGAAAAAGCTACTTCAGTACTAAAATGCTTACAAGCAAACATATCAATTTTAGCGTTAGCTGAGCGAGTTTTATAAGAATCTAATAAATTAAATTAATCATCATTGTCTTGCTCTTATCCCAATTATTTAGGAGTTAGCTAGCATGTCTTGTTCTTTCATACTTCTCTATTAATCATCATCTCAACAGGCATCTCTTTTCGTGTCATATTTCTATGAGAAATGGGGATGAGTTTATTTATTAGGCTTCATTAATCAATCATTAATTTAATTATTATGTAGGCAGGCCGCAGCATAAACTAAACGTAAAGTCAACGTCAAAACGACAGCGTTAGGGGTTTAGTTTTTCTTTTCACTCAGCAAAAATAAAAAAGGAAATATAAAAATATTAAATAAAATTCACAAGACAATAGAAACTATACATCCACTTACAGATTTCCTGATAATTCTTGAAACATAAGCAAATAAAGACCGTTATTTGTCTAAAATATGAAAAATCAACTAAATGATGACAGCTGGCAATAATATCATTCTTAAAATTCAATGTCTCAAACGGAACGTATCTTGTGTAACCTAAAAAATTCGTAAGGTCAAGAATATATCGTGAAATTATCATATATTTATTATCTTAGTCTTCGAGACGCTATCTCAATAGATTACTTAATATACGGTGGTGTAAGGGGCAGTGATTCAGCATTTTTAAACAGTCCTGTAGTTTAGAAATAAGACAAAATGTTGCGGAATTTTGTGAAAAATTTGTCACCAAGAAATCTACGCTTTTCGTTGAAGAACAGCGGTGGATCGACGAGTTTCGTGAATCGGAGAAGCATAGCACCATTGTCAACGACAGAATTGGCATTAAAAGACGAAAAGTAAGTAAATATTCGTGGTTTTAAACCAACAAAACCTAAAGTTTCTTATGTTTTATTAGCCTTTTATAAGATCTGCTTATGAAATCGAAAAATACAGCTACAGTTTCAACTCTAGATAAAAAACAGTCAAATTCGTATACGTTGTTGAGACTTACAGTCCATTTTGGGCTTCACCTCACAGTCAAATTTAATACTACTTTGCTACCTTTGATAATCATTTAAGCATATGAGTACGTACTTTGTTATAATCTTATATTACCTGGTCAAAAAACGATTTTAAATTTTTATTTAAATTACTGAAATTAAAATAGTCCTCTGTCAATGGGTGACATAGAATCTCCTACACCAGGTTAAAATGACCCACGATAAAATTTGTGGCTTCTCTGTACTGTCATGAATGATGTAACCAAGGGTTTGTAACAATATTTGAATTTATAAGAGTGTCCATGGCAGTTCTTACCCGTTCTTCTTCATAGGGATGTACGCTAGGGAATGGGCAACTACAGTACAGTCATAGTAAATCCGCCCCTAAGACGACCCACTGACCGTCATAGTTATTATGCCTTGTGACTGGGTCTGTAGCTTCTTTTTAATTTGTATTTGTTTTGACTATTCAAAAGTGCCTGCTAATTGAAATAAATGTTTTGATTTTTGGTTTTGTCAATAATTAATTTATAAAGGTACCTTTTGGATGAGTTCAGCTAATTATGGAGCACCAAAATCAAAATAAAGCGTTTCATCCAGCAAAATCACTTTTTTACTCCAGCCTTTTTTACATTCTGCAGCTCTATTGAATGCAAAAACTCTCGTGTTTACGATGATTTAATTGTCATTTGTTTACCAATTTCAAGATCTACAATTTTCTTCCCACTAAAAGGTTGGTAGACGATTTTATTGATTTTCTCATATAATTGCATTTTACACATAGGAGGTCTTTAAGTCGCAACAATGATTGATATCAAGTAGGCCATTTACAGGCACTATTGAATTTTCGAAAAAAAACAACAAGGAATTGTAGCTACAGTCTCAGACGTAAGGCATAATATCTGTGAACGTGTAGTTGCCCATTCCAAAGCATAGATCTTTATGGAGAAGAACAGATAAGCTAGTGCCCAATGCTGATTTTCCACTGGACTGCCGGATGTCATTTAAAGTAGATTAAACAACTATTATTTTGGTCTGTATTATTTAAGAGGAAAGCGGGCGCTGTCTCTCTCCGTCTATCCGTCTGTCTCTCTCCACTATCGCTGTCTCTCCCTGTCCCCCTGCCCTCAAATTCTTGCGATAAGGACAACTGCAGAGCCGACTCAATAGCTTAAGTAAAAAGTCATATTTCTAGGTTTGGCTCCTATTTATTTATTTCCTCCTCCAATATTGAACCAATTTAAAAGATATTTCAGACAATGAATAAGGAGGATTTAAACTACGCCGCTATGTTTTTCTTTTGTCGTTAATAGTTGTCAAATTTGTACACTAGGACTCTGTTAACAGCGATCTAAACAAGCAATTTTGAACATTTTTTGAGGGTTCTAAAAATAATTTGTCACCAAAAAGGAAAACATAGGGGCATAGATATAGTTAATATTTATTATTCTGTAAAAAATCATTGCTCTAGGGTCATTAACCAAAAAGAAAACAGAAGAGAGCGTTTGTATGGAGAAAAGACCACCCGCATTTCCTCTTAATCATAATTATTAAAATGATTGCATGATTGATACAAATAACTAGTGTAAAAACAACAAAGTTATCATGACCTTGTCTGTATACCTACATTATTACAGATAATTTTGATAGGAGATAAAATAAATACTACACGGTCACATTAACTTGACGCATCTCTGGAATGCAAGAACCCACCCACATTCCCTTAGCTCCCCCGGCAAGTGTCAGTACGATATTTTGTCGATAATTTTTCTAGTTTTCTCTTGTTGTTAGATGGTGTTGGACATTATTGTTACAACGCCAAGCGTCAAGTTAATGTGACCGAGTAGAAAGTGGTTCGCCAGTTATGTTTTAG
This sequence comes from Diarsia dahlii, assembly GCA_949775195.1. Lineage (NCBI taxonomy): Eukaryota > Metazoa > Arthropoda > Insecta > Lepidoptera > Noctuidae > Diarsia > Diarsia dahlii. Next base: position 10,746,035 of record OX459217.1, on the reverse strand, counting down.
TCCCATTTCATAGGGGACGAGCCTATTGCCATCAACTGGACACAAATCTAGACTGTGGCTGCTACTGATAAATTTCTGACGGCAAGACTCAATGACACCTTTTTCTGAGCCGGGAATCGAACTCCGGACCTCATACTTAGCAGTCAAGGTTTCAGCCACTAGACGAATGAGGCAGTCCCTTTGTCATGATAATAAAATTTATTAATATACTTCTAATTGATACAAAAGCACTTGAATCTATATCATTATGTTTATTATTGAAGTAAAATAAACTCAAAGTTATCTGGGGACTTGATAACAACCTTGTACATACACTAAGTACTCCCATAAATCTATAATGATATCAATACTTACAATTATAAATGAATAGATTGATTCAATAATTTTCATTTATTGTTTTTGTTACTTTACCCCAGACTAAAAATTTCTCCTGTATTGTGGGTGCGTTTACAAATGTTTAAACTCACATACACAAACAGCCTAACCCGGAACAACCCTGTCATACACTGCATGCACTGTCTCCCAAGTCACAGGTGGAAACCTAGTTTGGGAGTCAGGCTGCCAGGGGATCTAACTGTACAACATGTTACTGTATGTTGTATTAAAGATATCTGTAAAATATTGTTACTGTATTGAAATAAAGAATTATTATTTTATTATTATACATAGTTATGTATATGTAGTTGTTCTGTGCGGGGATCAAACTCACACACCAAACTCAGTGCTGCAACCAATCGCTCAGTCTCTGCGCCAACAGCGTCGTCAAACTGACGAAATGTGGGTGTGGCCAGGGCGTCTAAAATGGCCTCTTTATCAGATCATTTTACGAATTTTAAGGCAATTTATATTATTTTCTTAATATGATCTATTTTCCCGAATGGTCACAGACGCAATTACTATTTGAAAGGTCCATTTTACGTTTTTTGACGCAATTCTGGGGTCTAAATTGGCCATTTTAGACGCCCAGCACATTAAGCTACTTGTACTACAATCTGTCCTTTCATAGAATCGCTAAAGTATTAGGTTGAAGGATGATTGAGAAAATTTTACAGTTTCGGGGTAGCTTGATCTGTAAAACTCTGCGTCTAAATCACCATCATCGATTCATCATAATAATCATAATCATAATCATTTATTAGTTTGCAAACATGGGTAAAAATTGGTACATAGATGTTGTCTTATAAGTAAGCTCTCCATGTTCTGCCGTCGCATGGGCATGCAAAACATAATGCAACATCAGGCTGGGACTACACCAAAAGCGGAGACAAGCGGAGAGGAGACGTGGATGTGTCCTGGGTAAAAAAAATATGATTCTGTTTAGTCCGTTAGTTAGATTAACGAAAAATATTGCATGGATACGTGTTTTTTTGTTTTATCAAATCAATAAAAAATTACGAAGATAAAGCGTGTCAAAGATCATGGAGTGGGGCTTGAAACGTCACTTGAAGGTACCGGGGCTGCGGATTTTAGTACTAGATGACTTGGCCTCGGCACAAGGGCAAAGAAGGAACATGGGTTCGGTTTTTAGTCAGTAGAAGTCTGACACTCCCCTTCGCTCTGCCCAAGAGCGGGGGTGGGGTCATTTGATGATTTTCCACCCACCAAAAAAAAAAAAAGGTACAAAATGTACTAGCATATTATGACGTCACACGAGTTTTCGAAACACTGTATCGTCGTCATTTATTGTTTAGGTGAAAAAATAAAAAATATGTGGTCAATATTATTTGAAAATCTATCTGACGGGCTAATTAGTTTTTTTTTGTCTGATCCCCTATTGACGTCTGGTCTTTCGCACTTCCTGTGATTGGTCGAATTTTGCACATCTCTTCTCCGCTCTGTTCGTCTCCGCTTTGGTGTAAACCGTGCCTTATTCTCTTGCGCTTATCCCAATTCATTTAAGGTCTCTTGACTTCTTCTTCCATACTTCTCTGTTTCTCGTCATCTCATGAGACACCACCTTTCTTGCAATATCATTCTTTGACATGACATAATATTTTTTTTTTTTTATTTATTCTTAACACAGTCCATCCATCGTTTCTTTGGTCTTCTACATCTGAATCCCCAAAAGGTAGCGGATTTCAAACGTAATGTTATGTTACACTAGCTTTTGCCCGCGGCTTCGCCCGCGTGTATGTCGGAAATGTTAAAAATGATTTTCCATACAAAATTTCATCCCCTGTTTCACACCCTTGGGGGTTGAATTTTGAAAAACCTTTTCTTAGTAAATGCCTACGTTGCCTTTTGTAATAGGGTAGTTGACAAAAAAAAACTAATTAGTCCGTCACATAGATTACCAAAAAATATTGGACACGTATTTTTTCTTTTTACACGTAAACCAAAAATGAAGACGATACAGTGCTTCGAAAACTCGTGTGACGTCACATCGCACTGCATTTTTTACCACGTAGCCTTCGATCAATAATGTACTAGATTCCCGATAAGCGCTTCAAAAACGGCCCGAAATATAAGACCACAAACGTATTTGTGGTCTTATTTCAAATTAGTATGGTCCAATCATAGCCAACATTAAGACGTCAAAATACCGCAGTATGCGTTCAAAAACTGCGTAAATAACCACCGTAACACCAAGGTTTTGGAAGGAATATCTATTTTTCGGTAATTTAATATCATTATGTGCTTTTTCATAATATTTAAACATAATTAAACTGTAAATATAATTAAATCAGCGAATATTATAATTGTTTGGCCAATGTTTGCTACAACGCACCAACTATTGTATCATGTTCTTGAACAGGGAACGCTAGTTCCGCAATAGAATAAGCACGACATTGTACACAAAATGCTTTTAACCGTATTGCTTAGAGTTTAAGTTTCATTTTAGAATGAATATTTTTGTACTGATGACTTTTTACTTTGGAGCGACATTTAAAATGTTTTGCTTCTAATCTTTCTCCGATGAAAGGGCTTAAATAAATATACTTTACAATGAAAATTAAACGTTATGTTTAAGTGTTAAGGTTTATAATCATCTGAAGTTGTAAATAATATTGAACTTTTTTCTAAGATGTTATGTAGATGTTTACGTGAGTGCAAACGTGGCCACTTGAGCGACTTAGTTTTGTTCCTGATGCTTAATCTAGTACTATTATTGATCGAAGCACGTAGCGCGTAGTGCCGTCAAAAGCCCCCACTCACGATCTTTGACGCGTTTTATCTTCGTCAATTATTATTTATTTGATAAAACAAAAAACACGTATCCAATATTTTTCGATAATCTAACAGACGGACTAAACAGAATCATATTTTTTTACCCAGGACACATCCCTATTATATACCGACAGATACCAATAGACAGCGACTGTCTATCTGACCTTCACAGCTCGGTTACTGGGACCCATATCAAGTCAATTCTGACCAAATTTTGAACATTATGCCAATTGCCGTCTAACCTTGCATGACCACTAAATTGCTGGTTAGTACAGTCAGTGGCTAGCATCACCTGACCCCCTCTTCTCGCACAAATTGCTTTCTTCTTTTTTATATGAGGGGTCACGTAATGCTGGCCACTGAGTGTATCAATGTAAGGTTAAATCAATTGAGAATGCAGATGATGATTTGAGTTTATGACTCTTAAGATTAGGACTGCCTTGTTGGTCTAGTGCAGGGATGGCGAACCAATGGCACGCGTGCCATTGATGGCACGTTACAGAATATTTTAGGCACGCCACCGAATTTTTAACCATATTTTTAACTATAGGCATAGTTAAAAATATGGTTAAAAATTCGGTGTCGAGAGTCATTATTTTCAGAGATGTATAATATAAGATTTGATTAGAAATCGTTTGGTAGAGGAGTCCAGTCCAAGATGCAATCTTACTTTGATTTGAATTACACGTAGAATTGAAGCATTTATTACGACATAGGTCAAGGTCTTTCTTTTTGGTAGCAAAGAAAGAGCTTTTAAAAATAATTATCTGCCAATAAAGACCAAGCAATATTATTTTTCTGCACGTGTAATGTCTCAATAAACATTTCATCTAAAAAAAAACACACGACTGTTTAAAATTAATTGGAAAAAGGATAAAATAACGTAAAACACCCACCTTAAAAAAACCCAAGAATGTCCGTCGGGGGCTGCCATTAAATGAACTTTGCAATGTTCAGCTCCCGACAGACATTCTTGGGTTTTTTTAAGGTGGGTGTTTTATGTTATGTTATCCTTTTTCCAATTAATTTTTAAAAGTCGTGGGTTTTTTCAAAATTTTTAATTTTGCTTTTTATTTTAAACTGTTTTTAAACTTTTTACTTTTATTTTTATTTTTTTATCTAAGAACATGCACCAATCAAACCTAAACCCATAACTGAAAACTGAATGAAAATCGGACTTGTAGTTTTGGAGAAAAATGGCAACTTTGATTTGCACAAAAAATGTTTGCTGCAGCGCCCCCTGGTGAGTTGTCACCGTAACACCTATCTAAGAACATGCACCAATCAAACCCGAACCCATAACTGAAAACTGAATCAAAATCGGACTTGTAGTTTTGGAGAAAAAGGGCAACATGTATTTGCACAAACACACAAACAAACAAACAAACAACCTCTCACCCCAAACGCATATACCGTCTCTGTTCCGTCGTGGGTAAAAAATGGCACGTTGATCCATAAAGGTTTGCCATCCCTGGTCTAGTGTTTGGAAGCGTGACTACTCTGCATGTGGTCCTGGGTTTGGTTCGCAGGTCGGGTAGAGTGTTATTGGGGTTTTTCTCTAAGGAATTTGTCAGTAGCAGACACGAAATCTGGATTTGTGCCTAGAGATGGCAATAGGCTCGCCCCCTATTACAATATGGGCTTTAAACATAACTACGACGACACGGTTGGCGCAGTGGCTAAGCGATTGGACTGCTGCGCTCGGTATCGCGGGTTCGATCCCCGCACGGAACAAGTATTTGTATGGCCTACAGCAGATAGTTGTTTCGGGTCTGGGCGTGTTAGTGTATGTGATTTTCAATGTTTGTAAACGCACCCACGATACAGGAGAAATTTCTAGTGTGGGGCAACGTTTTTAAAAAAAAACTTAAAAAAAAAACTTATAACTGGCGAAATCTGGGTGCACTATTACCTCTGCCTAACTACACATAGATTTTCAAAAAAATATTGGACACTGTGGGGTTCTTTAAAGGAAATTGTCCGCACACTCGTTCAAACACTTTAATGTATTAGTAACAGCACAGATAATCGCATACAGTAAAAAGTAGCAGGAAGTTATACAATAAAAACTATAAGTAAGACTGGAATGCGGAGGACGCGGTCAGTCAAGCCAAGCGCACGCGTCTTGTTCAATGACTAATAAAAAGTATGGACTGGAAATGTGTCCGTTTCGACCGCGCGGCCACGACGTTTTTTTTTAAAAAAAAATTTACCAAGTTTATGTAAAAGTTTGTAAAAGTTGATTCCCAAAACCATAAATTTGTCAAAGTTATGGTTACAAAGTTATAAGGGTTTGAACGTGGCCGCGCCATCGAAACGCGGAGAACCGCGCGGCCACGGAGATCTTTAAAACTAAGCGTTGCAGAGACCTGCAATTTAGGTAAATAACAGATTCAATATGTAAAAAATTTGTAAAAATATAGAAAAAAATCCTAGGTTTATATTTTAGGAGCTGTAACACTAAAACCCCATGGCCGCGCCATTGAAACGGTGAAAACCACGTTATCGCCGATATCTCGCTGAAAAAGCATCGTAGAGGTCTGGAGTTTCTTGTAAAACATAGATTTGAATTTGTCAAATCATGTAAAAATACAAAAAAGAACCTTAGGTTTATATTTTAGGTGCTATAAGACTAAAACGCCATGGCCGCGCCATTGAAACGGTGAAAAATACGTTATCGCCGATATCTCGCTGAAAAAGCTTCGTAGAGGTCTGAAGTTTCTTGTAAAACATAGATTTGAATTTGTCAAATCATGTAAAAATACAAAAAAAAACCCTAGGTTTATATTTTAGGTGCTATAAGACTAAAACGCCATGGCCGCGCCATTGAAACGGTGAAAAATACGTTATCGCCGATATCTCACTGAAAAAGCGTCGTAGAGGTCTGAAGTTTCTTGTAAAACATAGATTTGAATTTGTCAAATCATGTAAAAATACAAAAAAAAACTCTAGGTTTATTGTTTAGGTGCTATAAGACTAAAACGCCATGGCCGCGCCATTGAAACGGTAAAAAACCACGTTATCGCCGATATCTCGCTGAAAAAGCATCGCAGAGGGCTGAAGTTGTTTGTAAAGCAATGATTTGAATTTGTCAAAAATTGGAAAAGTACACAATACAATTCTAGGTTTATATTTTAGGAGCAGTAAGGCTAAAACCCCATGGCCGAAACGGTGAAAATCACGTTATCGCCGATATCTCGCTGAAAAAGCATCGTAGAGGTCTGAAGTTTCTTGTAAAACCAAGATTTGAATTTATCAAATTTTTTAAAAATACACAAAATAATCCTAGGTTTATATATCAGGAGCTGTAGTACGATATCGTTTAGAACCTTTGTTGTTTCGATAGGGTGACCATGACTTTGTGTTTACAGCAAAACTTTCCACCTATTGCATTTCCCTAGAAATTATTTCTAAATGCTTCTAAATTAAATTAAAATGAAACGTTAAGATACAAAAACATATAATTATATTTATTTCTTATTAAAAATCATATAAATCACAGATTGTTTACTTAAACTAAGATTTTTTAAATTATATAATTATTTAACATCTTAATCATCTATTAGACCATATACCGATAAGATAAAAAAAATATATGTCGGCTAACGGGATAATTTTTAGCAATATTCGTTGGTTAACAGTGGGCGTCGGTGGGTAGTGTTGGATGAAGAAACTAGACTCGTACACTCAATCAATAGTCCTAAGCACAGTAGATCTAGATAGTTAGACACACAAACTCTGTAGGTAGGTACGTATTTCAGAACACACGATGGTTTCAGCGGTTTCACGCGCCCGCCGCTCGCGCCTGTCTACTCAATAGTGACGTACCGACGCGACCGGCCCACGCGCGCACTCACCAATGACTCCATCAAGCGCCACCAGATGGCGCTGGCGTACTTAATACGACACGATGCCGACACGGCCATCCTGCTTTCACACGTCCTCGTGTGATCATTACTCTGCGAACAAACGCTTGCACACACACTTCCACAAGTTTGCTTTGTTCCACTCGGTCACTCCTGAACAAACTCAAAATTCATAAAATCGTTGAAAATAAGAAATTCAAACCCCCTTTTAAATCAAAACCCTTCAATTACATCAAACATAATAACGGAAAATTAAAAATAATCCAAAATACAACACCCTGGGCCACGTACCATCGCTCGATTCTACCTTTTAAACTCTACTGCGACAAAAACTGCCAAGCTTACAGAAACCCTCGAGTAAGACCACTAACGCCACGGCTCTCCAGCCGACCAGCAATCACATTGCTCTCACAAGGCACTCCAGCCGACCAGCAAACGCATTACTCGCACGGACTCTCTAGCCGATCAGTAATCGCGTTGCCCACACACGGCACCATAGCCGACCAGCAAACGCATTGCTCTCACGGACTCTCCAGCCGATCAGCAATCACGTTGCCCTCACACGGCACTCCAGCCGACCAGCAATCGCATTGTTCTCACGGACTCTCAAGCCGATCAACAATCGCGTTGCCTGCGCATCCATCACATGGATCGCCCGTGTGCATCACGCATGACTACACACTATGGTCTTTCCAGACCACGATCTCCGCCAGAGTTGAACGCGCACCGCGCACCCACGTTCAACAAACAAAAGACACCGATTTCTACCGGGCTACGACTACGTAACAACTACTGGTACGGTCGAACACAATAGGGCCTATAGAAACCCTTACTCGATTTTCCACCATAACTCCAACTTGCTCATCACATTAAAATTCTTATCAACATCGACTGGTACGTGACCCGCTGGCATCTTCTTAAGCATATCGTGTGCATATTTTTAAACACGCTTAGAATTGAAAGATTTTTCAGTTGAAAATACTTATCTTGTACCTACAAGACAAAGTAGTAACGGTGGTAAAGTTCAAAACTAGCCACACTACATTTTTTTATGTACAATAAGTATATACGTCATGCTCTATCATGGAAAGGAAGAAAGAAAGATAAAAAAATATTTGTTGCAGAAACAAAATAAATTGATGTTGGAATCCGTGAGTTAATTACAGGGGTTATTTCAGGCATAATTCATTATTTCAAATCATTTAGACAAATTCAATACAATCACTTTTTTTAGTGAATAATCGGTGATTTATTATGTTTTTTTATAATTAAAAAAAAGTAAACTAAAATGAAACGATATGAAGCAAAAATATAATAATGTTTATAAGAAACATTTCAATTAAAGAACGAACCAATGAAAGAACTTATCATTTTAATTTAATTTAGAATGCTTGAGAAATAATTTCCAAACATTATGGATAACGTTTTCTGTAAACACAAAGTCATGGTCACCCTATCGAAACAACAAAGGTTCTAAGCGATATCGTACTACAGCTCCTGATATATAAACCTAGGGTTTTTTTTTGTATTTTTACATGATTTGACAAATTCAAATCTATGTTTTACAAGAAACTTCAGACCTCTACGACGCTTTTTCAGCGAGATATCGGCGATGACGTATTTTTCACCGTTTCAATGGCGCGGCCATGGCGTTTTAGTCTTGTAGCACCTAAAATATAAACCTAGGGTTTTTTTTTGTATTTTTACATAATTTGACAAATTCAAATCTATGTTTTACAAGAAACTTCAGACCTCTACGACGCTTTTTCAGCGAGATATCGGCGATGACGTATTTTTCACCGTTTCAATGGCGCGGCCATGGCGTTTTAGTCTTGTAGCACCTAAAATATAAACCTAGGGTTTTTTTTTGTATTTTTACATGATTTGACAAATTCAAATCTATGTTTTACAAGAAACTTCAGACCTCTACGACGCTTTTTCAGCGAGATATCGGCGATAACGTATTTTTCACCGTTTCAATGGCGCGGCCATGGCGTTTTAGTCTTATAGCACCTAAAATATAAACCTAAGGTTTTTTTTTTGTATTTTACATGATTTGACAAATTCAAATCTATGTTTTACAAGAAACTCCAGACCTCTACGATGCTTTTTCAGCGAGATATCGGCGATAACGTGGTTTTCACCGTTTCAATGGCGCGGCCATGGGGTTTTAGTGTTACAGCTCCTAAAATATAAACCTAGGATTTTTTTCTATATTTTTACAAATTTTTTACATATTGAATCTGTTATTTACCTAAATTGCAGGTCTCTGCAACGCTTAGTTTTAAAGATCTCCGTGGCCGCGCGGTTCTCCGCGTTTCGATGGCGCGGCCACGTTCAAACCCTTATAACTTTGTAACCATAACTTTGACAAATTTATGGTTTTGGGAATCAACTTTTACAAACTTTTACATAAACTTGGTAAATTTTTTTTAAAAAAAAAACGTCGTGGCCGCGCGGTCGAAACGGACACACTGGAAATACCTACAGAAAAAAGGTGCATACCTACGGAGCATAAAATGGCTGCCAATGCTAGGGTTGTGCAATCATGAAACATAGTACTACTGTAACGAGTATCGATACTAGTATTACGAGTATTATTAGATATCACGGTTGAATTAAAATGAACAGTCCGTTGTAAAGTTGTAACAGAAAAATATGAGTAAATTTACTTACCTACAACCACTTTGAATAAAAAAAAATCTCAGGTATCGGATACCTGAGAATAAAATTTATTCAAAGTGGTTTTTCTGAATACAATAAATAAAGAATACTTTTTACCCGACTACGGAAAAGCCAAAAGGAAGGGTAATGATTTTGGCAGTGTATGTATTATGTTTGTATGTTCCAGCATAGCGCCTAAACTACTGAACACTTGTTCTCCCCACCACTGCGATATTTTTTTTTGTTCTAGACCATACCTAGGAACCCCCTAGTTACGGAGATATTGGTCAAAGTTCCAAATATTTCACAGTTGTTTTTGTAAATACTAGTTTTTCAGGTTATAACTTTACATAGATTACCTCCATCACCCGTTTACTATTCATAGCATCCACTAGCCCAATGTGTTACTACATTGAGTTTTAAAGTAAAATATGATATTTGACCCCAATAAAAAATCATTTCCCAGCAAAAAAATTGCGTAGGGGGGTACTTAGTTTGATGTTTCTGTACATCAAACTAAGTACCACCCTTGCTTGGTTGACGGCTGTGTTATGGGTTAATTTACACCCTGTATACGTTTAGATTGCGGTTAAACAGTTGTCGCGGTTAAGTCTTTGTTATTTACTCGTATTATATAACAAACCAACATTAAATTAGAATGTAACTAAAACTCAACTACGAATTAAATCGCAAACTAATAAGATCCTAGTGAAGAACAAATCTTCTTATAGTAAGAAGATTGTTTCTATTAAGATTGACTGACTGACAGGCGGAGTAAAATAAAAGGGGACTTTGTTTCTTGTCGCCAAAATTTGTATTCGTTACCAAGTTGTATCACATAGTAAATAGATCTATCGCCACGAAATATTTTCGTTCTCAGATAAACAAAAAGTGTTCAAAGATATGAATGATCAAATTAATGTTAATATAATAATGTGTAAAATAAGAGATGGATCACCAATAAAATTGTAGTGCAATAATAGGGTTTGTCAAACCCTATTATTCTACTGACTAAAAACCACCCATGTTCCTTCTTCGCTCTTGTGCCAAGGCCGCGTTATCTCTTTCGATAATCCTCAGGGCGGTCCCGCGCCCTGACCGAACCTGGCACGGTCACTCGAACAGATATCGTTTCAGCGCAGCGAAGGAACTAGTATCGGAAACTATTACGCAACGGTACAACACTATCCATGTTTGTAAACAAACGAATCAAATGATGAAATAACAAAAAGGTCTCTGGGACGGAAATAAACCCAATTATTAACACTTTAGCAATAAATTAATGATCACTTAGCATTTTTTCATCGAAAATGTATTACTCCTAGATACTATTGCATGAAAACGACTACTAACCTATGCAAAGTCAATTGAGGTTGATTTTCAGTCCTTCTTGCACCACACTTCACAATACAACACGCAGGCATATTGAATTGCTGTTTCCTAACATATACACGCAGTTTAAGAGATAATCTCGTCGTAATTTTCTCACAAATCGCAATTTAACAAAAAGTAAACAACTATTTGACAGCACAACTACCACGAAACTCATCGCCATCTTGTATCACAATATGTCGAAAACGGCACCCTACCTACTATTCTGTGACTCGCATATCCAAATGTTGCCATTGTGAGAAACAACTGAAATATTGTTGTCTCTTTCATCAAATACGATTACTGCATTAGAAAGAACGAACCAAAACTATATTTTACATTCTGTCTCCTATTTCACTCATATTTGTATAAGCAAGTGTGTATATAGAACATCGCGGCGCCTCCATAGGATCCTATCTCAATGGTCTTGTTCCTTGCCGGCGGGGCGGGGGGGGCAAGACGCACTTGTTTGTTAGGTTGGCAGCCTTTGGCCGCACCCACGCTAACCAACCTAACGGCGCTTCACGAGTTAGGAGTACGAGGCTTTTTAGCCGGTGCGCGTTACAACACATATTTTTTCTTTTTCACGTAAATAATAAATTAAGACGATACAGTGCTTCGAAAAGTCGCACGACGTCACTGTTTGGTACATTTTTTACCAGAAAATGACGTCAACAGCCCCCCCCACTGATGATCTTTGACATGTTTTATTTCCGTCAATTTTTATTAATTTGATAAAACAAAAAACACTTAACCAATATTTTTCGATAATCTAACAGACGAACTAAACAGAATCATATTTTTTTTCATATAAGTTTTTAAACTGACATGGTCACTGACACTACTATTAATATCTTATACGGGATATTTACCATGTTTGATTTTTGTTTCGAGTTCCCGATATTTCGGCGCTGTTACAAGCACCATGATCACGGATAAACTGAAGTCATTGCGGGTGGATGTTTATGAGCAGACAAATCGGTCTACCCTCTTTCTAGACAACATGGTAAATATCCCGTTTATGATATTAATTTTTTTTCATGTTGTTGCAGAGTAAAAATAACATTCGTTCTGCACGACGGCAAACGTCTGGAAACGGAAGGTAAAGTCGGGGATTCGCTACTCGACGTGGTTGTGAACAACGACCTGAACATCGAAGGATACGGCGCTTGTGAGGGCACCCTGACTTGCTCCACCTGCCATGTAGTACTGAAGCCTGAAGATTTTGATAGGTAAGTTAATGCGACGCTCGTCGAGGCTACGGGTTGTCGAAAGAGATACCGCGGCCTCGGCACAAGGGCTAAGAAGGAACATGGGTGGTTTTTAGTCTGTAGAAGTCTGATACTCCCTACCGCTTTGCCCAGAGCGGGAGGAGTCATTTGATGATTTCGCACCCTAGGCACAAGGCCTAAGATGAAGTGGAAACTATGTTTTTTTCCCACTCCTCCGCTATTCTTTTCTGATTAATTTCGTTGCGGGATCCAAGACAGTTAAATCATTTCTCTGGGACTTCGTCGAGCTTCATTGTCTCGGCGCTTTTCTTGTGGTCGCCACTGTTGATTCTGGCTAACAGGAGTTACAGTGGTTTGGGAATAGTGTGGCGGGCTTGTCCCAATAAAAAAAAAGGCCTTTATGGAACATGGGTGGTTTTTAGCCAGCAGAAGTCTGACACTCCCTACCGCTCTGCCCGGAGCAGGAGTAATTTGATGATTTTCCAACCCGAAAAATAAGGTAAGATTAATGCAAGAGAGTGTAAATGAGGTGCTGTTCCACAAACAATGGGGCACTTTATATTGTGTCCTGCGTGTCCTGTTGTTTATTCACTACAGGAACTGATGTACGCTGGCACAATTTAGATTGCCATTGACACGCTAAGAAGAAGCTCAATCGAGAAAGAGATGAACAATCAAGATTGTTCGCCAAGAGGATGCTAAGGGGGGGAGGGGTGTTATTATAGCTAGCCCATCATTCCGGCTCCTTCCATCTTTTCCAACGGTCGCGATTCTGTGAAACTTCTTTCCAATTCACCGTTACGCAAATAGAAAGTATAAGAAATTAGTACGTAAGAGGAACTCTGAAATTGGCACCGTTTACTGAATAGTTGTGAGGTACCTAATCGGTTGTCGCGGTATATGGGCATGTGATGCGAAGGAAAGTTTTGAGTATAAATGTGAATCACATAAACAGATGTACAAATAAATGATACCCTCATTTATTTATACAGTCGAACAAGCTAATAAGTATACAGCCGGCTAACTTGTATTTACTTTAAAGATTATACAGATAAATTTAGAGACTGATTTCAAACGATACAGCGTTTGGCATCAGTTGCTTAGTGCGAAACACTTTAAAAAAGAAAATTGCAACCAATATTTTCAGTGTACTAGAACTATAAAGACATGTATAGTTATTAGCTTGTTCGACTGTAAATCTGTTTAATGTGATTCTAATTTTATTTTGCGTATGAATGGGCTATACCTGCTATAAATAAATAAATAACATTAGAATTAGAATAGGGGAGACAAAAACAAACTGAAGTTTTGCATCCCTGCTACAAAAATTAATGAATAACATTAAAATTAGAATACGGCAGACCAAAAAAACTGAAATTTAGATAGCTGATATAAATAACATTAAAATTAGAATAGGGTAGACAAAAAAACTGTCATTTTGCATGTATGGGTCGTCAATCTAAATTCAATATGGCGGACTCACAAAGATGGCGGACTAGTTATTTTTTATACTCTCCTATGATATGGGTATCAAATAAAAAGACCTAGCTGAGAAGTAGAAGGAAAAAGAAACGCGCTTTTATTTTTATTTGAAAGGATATAATTATACAGTATGCTAGTTTAAACGAGGGACATATTGAAACCCGCAAAAGGGCTTAGGGTAGAAAAAAAGCACTGTTAGGTAAATAACAGACAGAACCATGCCAAATATTTCGGAAAACTCTCGCCACCCTTGTGCTTATCACAGAAAATGTGTGCAGATGACTTTTAGGTACCTACAAATATCCCATTTTCCCTTCATACTTATTTTAAAACTGGTGTAGGACAATGACGATACAGAAACGTCTAATAATAAAGTGAGATCAGGAGAGCGTGGGCCATGAGACAATTACGTCACAAATTAAGGTTTTAGTTTTTTTTACATATTTGGGACGAGAATCGAATACTGAATACCCTCTTTCAATATGTCCCTCGATTAACCTAACATACTGTAATATACTCTCTAATGGTCCCAAGACATTTCATAAATATTTTTTCAGTAGCTTGGATTTTTTTCTTCTTGGCCATTCATGTAAAATTGGTTCATGAAAAGAATTAATGCGAAATACACCTAAAGGAGGTAAAATAAAAATGTCTCAACTCTAGGAAGTCTGACTTTCGGAAGTCGATGGCAAAAAAATCAACGAAATAATAAAGTTACCGACTTAAATAAGTTTTTTTTAGACTATTTTAGTGTTTTTTTTTGCAATAACTTTCTTTTACTGTAACCTTATTTTTATAAATCTTCCTAATACATATTATATTCTTTCATTATTTCTCCAGATTACCCGAAGAAGCCTGTGACGAAGAAAGAGATATGTTAGACCTAGCATATGGTCTAACCGACACTTCACGGTTAGGCTGCCAGATCACCCTCACCAAAGACATGAACGGCCTAGAAATCACGGTCCCAGAGACAATCAACGATGCTAGAAGTTGATGTAGAGAATTTTATAGTCTATGGACGCTTTCGTTTAAGCGATTTTTGCAGCAAGTCTGTGTGAGCAAAGATTTTGTCAACTGGAAAGATTGATTACCTAGTTCTGGGTATTATATCAAACAATTAAGTACCTTGTCCCACAGCTGGGACACAGGCCTCCTCTATATAGGAGGGAGTGGGCTGTAATCCACCATGTGGTACAAGTGAGGTATCTATCAGAGCTATTTAAATAAATTATAGGCATGGGAATAAAAATAGATAGTTCTACTATCCCAGGAACTGTTGCCGGGCAATAGTTGCCCAAAAGTTGCCCGTTTAGACGACAAAATGGAAAACACAAAGTTGGGCGACATCTAGACAATTTTGGTGCAATTGGGTAGTTGACAAAATAAATTTTATTAGTCCGTCAGATAGATTTCGAAAAAAAAATGGACGCATAGGTACCTATTTTTTCTTTTTTCACGTAAACAAAAAATTAAGACGATGCAGTGCTTCGAAAACTCGTGTGACGACTGACGTTACATTTCAGTACATTTTTTTATTGAAAAGTGAAGTTCCAAGCCCCCACTCATGATCTTTGACGCGTTTTATCTTCGTCGATATTTATTAATTTGATAAAACAATTATCACGTATCCAATTTACTTGACGGACTAAACATAATCATATTTATTTTAGTCAGGAAACTACCCAATCGGGGTTTTTTGTTGTTGTAAAGTTACTTTTGCTTGCAAATATCGCTTGAATCGAAAGTTCCTAATAATACAAAATGGCAGGTTTTGTTTATACCGATGCCCTTTATTTTACCAAGTTTGTAATAGTAAAAGAATCACTGAAATAGATAAATCTAAATAATGCAAGTATCACGATCCGTATGAAAAACCTAGCGTGCCTCTTTTTTTGACTAGCGACTATGACGTCTTATGCAACATTTAGTTAATTACTATACATACAAGTTACAATACACACAAGTTACTATACAAACAAGTTACTATTGTATACAAGTTACTCTACAATGTAGTAACTATACAAACAAGTTACAGTACATACAAGTTACTATACACACAAGTTACTCTACAATGTAGTAACTATACAAACAAGTTACAATACACACAAGTTACTCTACAATGTAGTTCTTTACTATACAATGTAGTAACTATACAAAGTAGTTACTATATACAAACAAGTAACAATACACACAAGTTATTCTACAATGAAGATACTATACAAACAAGTTACAATATACAAAATAGACTTTTATGTTCATTGTGTCCTTTAAATGTTGACTGATGATTGTAACGGTGTAACATTCTTGTTTTAAACAAATTAGCTTGCTGCGACAGTAACTTCGTTAAGTATAAAATACTTAAGCCGGGCGTGAAGTTGGTGCTCTTGCGTTATCTAGGAATACCTATATTTGTGAAAAAAATAGATAATATTATTAGGTCGGTAGTAAGCTAGTTTTGCCACTAGCTACTAATAAGTTGCAAATGGTGTCTATATTTTTGGAAAATTAAAAAAAAAAAAAAAATTTTGGTTGACAAGTGACATTATATATTTTTTTAAGCTTGACCTTTTTAAATATTGTATACAGAATGACTTTTTTAAATAATGTATTCGGGCTGACGTTTTTTTTTAAATTTATTTACTTGCACGACAAGAAAATGTTTTTTTTTTTAATAATAATTGTAAATTCGCTGACTGACAGACCGCGTTCTACCTACATCGATATTATTTTAATGAGTGCACAAGAGTTTCTTTGTATATCGTTAAGTTTCTGGATCATACCAAGAAAATAATAGATTATTTACCAAAAATATCGACAATATTTTATAGTTTTATAAAAAAAAAATATTTTCTATTTACTAGACACAAATTATATATATTTGTATTTATTTTTAGAAAAATCGCCAAATCTACGCAATAATATAAAATATGTTAATAAAGTTGAATATAACATCACCCCTGTGGTCCCCAGAGGGCTTGGCAGAGATGTACCTAGTTGTACACACATGTTTCCCCAGTTATGTTGAAGGCCCATGTAACAGGGGCCTATTGCCATCAACCGGACACAAATATATATTATTTAAAGTATAACTTTGACTTTAAATTTCTTAGAAGCTATGGGCAGCTATTTTGTTAATCTAGACAAAAAATGTGTACAGTTACTGTCCAACATTACCTGACCCCCCCGTATACAGAGAAAGAGGACAAGTGATGGGAGAAGAGGGGTCAGGTTATACTGGGCAATTAATGTACTAGTGAATTTGTTGAAAATGTGTATATGTAGTAAATGTGATTAATTGGAAATGATTAATAATTTTCGATAATTGTTAATATACCTCGTGATTTGGTAAATGTGAATATAACATAGAAATTTTTCACTTTTAGCAGTTGTTATTAATCATTCACTATATATTATTTACAAAGCGAGGTCAGGTTATATTATACTAGTTTTGTATAACTTGATGTGTCACCGTGCTACCCGTTTTAGGACTGTAATCGTTTTTTAATATATATTACGAATATCTACATTTCAAAGACTGAAATGTCAAAAATGGTGATGGATTTTTTACCTCCTGTATGAAAATACCTATATAAAATTATCATAATATTATTATGTCTGTTTTATCATAATAAAATTATTAAAAGTTAATCAATTGACTGTTGATTTCATGCCCCATCACAGTATATCTAAGTAGGTATTTATCTAGATTCCGCAAGTATTAGAGTTTGCATATCAAAACTCTTTGTAGGTGAAGCTATGGAATCTCCATAGTTACGAGGTTGTCACTTCTGTTTTAAAATTGTATTTGTCTGATATTATATAATTAAATATATGATATTTATGCCTTATTTATTTAACTTTAACATGGTAGCAGAGCGTTGAGTTGCCTGAGGCTAAATTACATGGGTGGATAACAAAAATAAAAGTAAGAAACTTGAATTTATTTTTACATGAAAGTCGAACTGTACCTACGATAAGTAAAATTTACGATCGCCATCATGCAGTCTGTAGCTGGGGCAAAGATCGAAATAAACAAATTGGATGGACAGAATTGGCAAACGTGGAAATTCATGATTACTAGATTACTTAAAAGTTATCCTGGTACAACGGATGTCATAAAGGGTAAAATTAAAATGCCCACTCATCCAGGAGCATTGGCCACACCCGAAATAACGGACAAATTTAAAAAGGAGTCGAACAATTTTGAAATGTTAGATAACACTGCACAACTAGTACTTTCAGCAAATATGACTGAGGATATGCTGCACAAGGTGATGAGATTCAGCACAGCAAAGGACATGTGGGATGAACTTGTCAGGCTATATGACGGAGCTACAGAAGATAAGAGCTACGACTTATGCATGAAGTTCTTCAGCTACCAAAAAGATCCTGAGCATGATATGACCACACATATATCTGCAGTAAAATCTTTGTTCTACGACCTGAATACTGAATTAGAAGGAAACGATTTACCAGTAATTCTAGTAATTTGCAAGATACTGGATACACTTCCGGAACAGTTTTTTGCATTTAAGTCAAGTTGGCTTTTGATGGCAAAACAGGATAGAAACATTGAGAATCTGACGATACAGTTATGTGCCTATGAAAGAGCGCTAATAAATAAAGCAGAGTGTAGTAATAACGTAAAAGCTTTTGTAGTAAAATCTGAGAAGAGTAAGAACAACTTTAAGAAAAAGGAATTAAAGTGCAAATATTGCGGACAGGTCGGTCACATTGTCAAGAAATGTCAAAAATGGATTTCCGATGGGAGACCACCAAAGAATTCGACCAGTAGTGTGAACAACATGAACTTAACAGTTTTGTCAGTTGAAGATACAACAGAAGCAGATAAAAATAGTTGGTACATAGACAATGGCGCAACTAGTCATGTCACAAACAGGTCTGACTTATTTGAAAGCTTTGAATATTTTCAAAATAATCACACTGTCACTACAGCATCTGGACAAAGAATCAATGCTATTGGCAAAGGATCTATACGTCTCAATGCTGTTGTAAATGGACGAGTCGAACCGCTTCTTTTAATAGATGTATGGTATATTCCAGCATTACAAAGAAATTTATTTTCAGTTCTTGCTGCTCAAGACAAACTACAGAATAGTACATTCGAATCCCGCACAGAATCATGTACATTGAAGGTAAATGGTAAAGAAATAGTGAACGGAAAGCGAACAAAGCTCGGTGGGCTTTATAGACTTAATGTTAAAATTGTCACACCAAAGCAAGAAGTAAATATTGTCACAAATTCACAATCGTTTCAATTGTATCATGAACGTTTAGGACACCAGAATAAAAAACATGTGAAAAAGATAGTAGAAAAGGAATTTAACATAAAATTGGACTGTAATACAGAATTATGTGAAGGTTGTATTAACGGCAAAGCACACAGGTTGAAGTTCGGAACACGAGAACGAGCGACGAAGCCTGGAGAGCTGATTCACTCTGATGTTTGTGGACCTTTTATGTACTCAATTTCCAAATGTCGATACTTTGTTCTTTTCAAAGATGACTACTCTCGGTATCGTCATGTCTACTTCATGAAAAACAAAAGCGAAGTTCACAGCAAACTGAAACAGTTTCTAGCTGAGATAAGAACCGCTGGCCATGTTGTACAAGTGTTCCTAAGCGATAATGGAGGAGAATTTGATAATGAGCAGGTTAGCAATACATTTCGACAGAATGGTATAAAACAGCGTTTCACTATGCCTTATACGCCAGAGCAGAATGGGTGCTCGGAACGAGTTATAATAGGACTATAGTAGAAACTGCTAGGGCCATGATGCATGCACATAATGAAATACCTCAAGGTCTTTGGGCGGAATTAATTAACACATCTGTCTATATACTTAATCGAACTTCTATTTACTTGTTATTCGTTACAAAATGTTTTATAGCTTTAAACATTACCTATTTATCATAGTAATTATATAATTCTACTTTAACTTTAGGTAATGTTTAAAGCTATAAAACATTTTGTAACGAATAACAAGTAAAGAATAAAAAAGTAGTGTATTTTAAAGTAGATTTATATAATTATGTAATAAAAAGCTATAAAATATAATATGATTAATAGGGAATAAAGAATAATAAAAAGTAATAAAAATATTAAAGTAAATTTATATAATTATGTTAAATAATTATTAAAGCTATATATAATTTATCTATCTATATAAATAAAAAGAGAAGTCCTGACTGACTGACTGACTCATCAACGCCCAGTCCAAACCGGCCTTGGACCTAGAAAGCAGAAATTTTGCACAGAGGTTCCCTTTAAAATGTAGACAAGGAATAAGGAAGCATTTTTCTAAATTCAACTCCTAAGGGAGTTAAATAGGCGATGAAAGTTTTTATGGAAAATCGTCATTTTCATGCGGGCGAAGCTGCTGGAAAAACTAGTGATTAATAAATGAGTAATGAAATATATGAATATTTAGGTATATTGTTAAGATTGTAATCAAATTATCAATATATCATTACTGACAATATAGTGAAGCGAAAAAAAAATGTTTTTAAGTGTATTTAAATTATCAGAAATAAAGGTTATTTGTATTTGTAGTAAACAACACGGCTGATTCCATCTTAATTTCTTATACCAATACTTTGCTAAAATATTGTAATCATGTTTGGCTAAACAAATAAATCCTAATAAAATTAAATTGGGGCTACCGTCGAGGAATATCGTCGGGGCTGTGGTCTTGTTCGAAAGAGATACCGCGGCCTCGACACAAAGGGCTAAGAAGGAACATGTGTTGTTTTTAGTCAGAAGAAGTCTGACACTCCCTACCGCCCTGCCCAGAGCGGGAGGAGTCATTTGATGATTTCCCACCTATTGTTTCAATTTTAGTTTAAAAAAAAAATGTATGCCTATTATAGGTAGATTGTACAAGGCTCATCCATATTGTTATTCCAGCTTATTTTATGTACCTACAATTTATGCAAATAAATCTTTACTTACTTACTTACCTACTCACCCTCCAAAAAAAAGGCACGTTGTTATCCTCACGGTGTTTTACTTCACCGGATGGAAGTTATATGTTATGTAATTACAATGAGACCAAACCAAACATCAATTTTCAGACTGAAAATTTGCAGACGTTTCCTTTATAATGTAGAAAAACAAGGAAGGTGTTTTAGAAAATCGTCATTTTCAAAATTACACACCGAAAAACTTTGCCCACAAAAAATATGTAGGCGCACTACACAAAAGAATACCTACAGACAAATTCAGTATCGCAGTGAGGATCTATCGCAGTAACGTGCATCGCAGTTTTGTAGCATCGTGTTATCATTCATCGATATTTTGTGCGTCGAGATTCCGTATTCTACTCCAGAGGTACGGGTCTTGAGTTCGAAACTTGAAACCGAGATATGTGACTTGAAATGAAATGTAATAGTACATTGTTACCTTAGGGGTGAAAGGAACTTATTTAGTCCCCGAGACGGGGTTTGGCGCCTGAGCG
Source organism: Diarsia dahlii (assembly GCA_949775195.1). Classification (NCBI taxonomy): domain Eukaryota; kingdom Metazoa; phylum Arthropoda; class Insecta; order Lepidoptera; family Noctuidae; genus Diarsia; species Diarsia dahlii. The sequence goes on along the minus strand of OX459217.1, from coordinate 10,724,771 downwards.
CAGCGAGGGCGCTAATAGTTCGAGGGACTAAATAAGTCTTTAACCCGAGGTAAACACTGTGCTTTTCATTACGAATACAAGGAAAGTTGATGGGAATAGGCTTGCGCCCAATTACCTAAATCGAAAGAAAGAAGAAAGAAAAAACAAATTGACAAAAAAAAATAAACATAAGAGAAACACTTAAAATCGGTTAAATCTAATCGGTGGATGGCAATAGGCTTGCTCCCAATTACTTCAGTTGATGGCAATAGGCTTGCTCCTAATTAAATTGGGTGATGGCAATAGGCTTGCTCCTAATTAGATTGGTTGATGCCACAGTTGATGCCAATTGGCTTGCTCCTAATTACATTTATTGATGGCAATAGGCTTGCTCCTAATTACATTGGTTGATGGCAATAGGCTTGCTCCCAATTACATCAAATAATTTGACAGCTGTCAGTAGAAAGCGATTCTCCCTAGGGCTGAAAAGTGGTACTTTCAACCCGCTCCGCAGGCATGTCATGACCTACTTTCAGAGTATGAGTAATGAAAAATAATTTTATTTAGGTACTTACTTGTGTCAAGTTTATGCAATTGGCTAAAGGCATATTAGTTAGCAATATTAATATATTTTTTAATTCGACTAATTATAATTACAACCATGAAATTAAAACATGACTTGAAGAAAATTAAACAAGTGCGTATTGGACAACCAACGCAGAATGAGGGTTCCTTAGTTGGGGGCTGGTTCATAATATCGACAGTCACTACATCGACAGTCGCTGTATCGAAAACGATCCATCGACGGGTTAATGAATCGATGGTACCCCAAATCGATGATACGCTATATCGACAGTACACTAAATCGATCGTTCGGGCCAGAAAGGGGGAACACGGATCGAAACTCTGTTTACAAGTAATGTTTGAGGGTTAGATGTGCAAGGCTCAACTGTATGTCTACCCTCAGTTCCGGATTCAGGGTCAAGGAATATTTCTTTTTCTTCGGTCGACATATTGTTACTAAATCTTTACAGCAAAACAAACAAATCCTACCAGAACACATAAATCACAAAACAATAGAAAAATAGTGGAATCAAAAAAATTGCATTGAAAAACAGATATTAACAACAAATCTTAACACAAAAAAAAAAAACTGTACCTATATTCGATGCTCGCTGTTACCTCTAGAGAAACGTCTTCGATCTTCGCTGTTACCTCTATAGAAAATTCGTCAATGTTCGCTGTTACTTCTAGAGAAAATTCTTCAATGTTCGCTCAAATTCACTGGCAAACTCGCGAGATGGCTGGCGACGGCGAGTATGATCGATTTCACTGATTTCTTTATAATATCTCAGGAAAACTGCTACCCGAAGAGTGTTGAATGGTTGATTACATGTTTTTTTCTTGGTCTGAGATTCCGTGTGCATTACCAATCTGGATTCCAAAGTTTCTTATTGCTCTTTTAATGTCGGGGTCACCAATTTAGGCGCCTACTTGCGCCGTTGAGTTCAAAGCGTTATTACGTTGCCTTTAAATAATATCAGTCAGTATAATGATAAATAATATATTTTCAGTTTTACAAACACAATGGTTCCGCTGGTCTGTGTCAGCTAGCCTTCACTTGTCTTATCATAAAGTAGGTACAAAAGAAAAGAGTATTTATTATTAAAGTAAACGAAGTGGAAATTAGGTTTAGTAAAATATATTGCGTGCTTTATCAAAGATACAAAGAATAACCAGTAATCACCTAGCAACCACAACACAGATCTTATTTTAATCTAGAAGGGAAGACTTCATAGAATTACGCTGGAAGTGCTTTCCTAACATTCCCTCTTCTTTTTCAAACCGAAGTCTTCGCAAAGCTTTACCAGTCTTGGTTTGAATAATGGCTTTGTAAATATATCAGCCAGTTGTTCTTGCGTAGGCAAAGTCAAAGTCAAAGTCAAAGTCAAAGTCAAAAATATTTATTTCAAGTAGGCCAGTAACAGGCACTTTTGAATAGTCGAATTAAACTAACTGCGGCACTCAGAGATTTCCAACGATTACTCAAGCCGCCACCCAGCAAAGGCCTGACATAGTTTTGTATGACAAAACCGCCAAAAGCCCCTACCAAGCGACGGCCCAAGCAACCACTGAAGCTCTCCGAGTGCGGCAATAAACTACTGAACTACTGAAGCTAAATAAACTAAGCTACAGTCCCAGTCACAAGGCATAATAACTCGTGAGTGTACTGTAGTTGCCAATTCCAAAGCGTTGGTCTCATGAGAAGAAAGGCACTTGCTCAATTTGGATATCTCCTTCAGACACACATTGCCTTACATAGAAATGTCTTAGCTTAATGTGCTTTGTCTTCCGATGATATTCGTAAGGCGGATTATGAGCTAATTTTATTGCAGACTCATTATCAATGCGCAGTACTGGTGTTTCTAATTTATCACTTAAATTTTTAAACAATCTCTTTAGCCAAACCATTTCACGGCACGCCTCACTGGCAGCTACTATTTCTGCTTCTGTGGACGACAGCGCAACTGAGGTTTGCTTCACACTTCTCCAGGAGATTGCTGATCCAGCGAACATGCATATCAACCCGCTTGTAGAACAACCACTCAAGTTGTCGCCTCCGTGATCCGCATCACTGTAACAGATGAGTCGCTTCTCATTCTTTTTAAACTCTAGACCAGTCTCGATTGTTCCTTTGAGATAACGAAAGATTCTCTTCACTTGTAACACATTCGTATTAGTAGGGTTATCTAAGGTTCTAGATACGACTCCGACTGCATAGGCGATATCAGGCCTTGTACCCACCATGAGATAAGCCAACGCTCCCACAGCTTGTCTATAGGGAAATTTAGTGTCACAGATCTCTTCCGCCAACTTTTTTACAGGAATATCTTTAACTATTGGTGTTCCAACGGCTTTACAGTCACCCATTCCATACTTCTCCAAAACCTTTGAAGTATAGGCGGCTTGATGAACTCTTATAGTCCCATCATTGTGTCGCTCTAACTCTAGTCCAAGAAAGTACAATGGCGGCTTAGTCGTTATCTTGAAACGTGCTTTGAGTTCGTTCACAATGAAATTGTCAGCTTCTACGTCATCAGAGGAAGCCAATAATCCATCATCAACGTACAAAGCTAGCAAAATCTTTGTTTTTCCACGTTGTCTCACGTATAAACATGGATCTGCTTCGCTCTGTGTAAATCCAGATTCAATAAAAAAATCATGAATACACTCGTTCCAACATTTAGGCGCTTGTTTAAGTCCATAAAGACTTCTTATCAACTTGCACACCTTGCCAGATCCGTCATTGTATCCCTCAGGTTGTCGCATGTATATCTCTTCCTTCACCTTGCCATAGAGGAAAGCTGTTGAGACGTCAAATTGTTTTAGCGATAAACCTTCATTTGCAGCTATACTTAATAATACTCGGATCGTGCTTAGTTTCGCAACAGGGCTAAATGTCTTGTGGTAGTCTATTCCTTTTTTCTGAGAATAGCCAACTGCAACTAGTCTTGCTTTAAACTTGTCAATCGAGCCATCAGGGTTCTTCTTTACCTTAAATATCCATTTGCAGTTGAGTGCTTTTCTGTTATTTGGTAAATGTGTCAGTTTCCATGTCTCATTCTCTTTCAGGGAATTTATCTCACTGTTCATAGCCTCAACCCACTTTTCTTTTTCAGTACTTTGCATGGCTTCTCGATACGAGGATGGTTCTGGAACAGCAATGATTTGATTGATAAATTGTTCAAAATTAAATCTTTCTGGAGGTTTAATTTGACTCCGATCACGAAGTACACGACTGCTACCTTCAACAGTTTCAGTGTCTTCTTCTTGTCGATCTTCTTCATTACTAGTACCTGTTTCATACCAAGTATCTTCTTCATGTCGTTCTTCTTCAGTATCACTTATTTCATTATCCAAATTCACTGAATGCAAGTGATCATTACTTTGATTAAGTACTTCTAAGTTTGGTTGAACATCTATGGAAGAAGTAGGTAGCTCATAGGTATTCTTTTTGATTTCAGGTTCCTCACTAACAGGTGTGTCTCGGTCTAACAGAGGTATTTCTTCAAAAGTTACATCTCTGGAACGCAACAATTTAAAGTTCCTTGTATCATAAACTCGATACCCATCATCACCATCATATCCTATAAGAATTCCTTTCTTTGCTTTTTTATCTAGTTTATTTCTCTTTTGTTTTGGGACATGCACGTAGCATACGCAACCAATGATTCTGAGATGATTTATTTTGGGTTTCTTGTTGTACCATAACTCATACGGTGACTTGTCATCATTTGGAGTGGGTCCCGTACGATTTAATATGTACACTGAAGCTTGCATTACTTCAGCCCATAAACCTTTAGGTATCTCATCATGAGCGTGCATGAGTGCTCTTGCCATCTCTACAATTGTGCGATTATCTCTTTCGGCACAACCGTTTTGTTCGGGAGTGTAGGGCATTGTCAGCCTCTGTTTAATCCCGTGTTGTCTCAGCGTACTTCGTACTTGTTCATTGACGAATTCACCGCCATTGTCGCTTAGCAACTCTTGAATGACGTGTCCTGATGTCTTAGCTTCTAGTAGAAAAATCCTTCAAGCGTGCTTGAACTTCTGACTTTTGTCGTAAGAAGTATACGTAACGAAAACGGGTGAAATCATCCTTGAATAGAACAAAGTATCTATACTTTGAGATCGAATATACAAAAGGTCCACACACATCAGTGTGTATTAGCTCTCCAGGTCTTGTAGTTCTCTCTCTGGTCCCAAACGTCCTTCTGTGGGCTTTTCCATAAACGCAACCTTCGCAAACTTCTTTGTTATTTTCAGATTTAAATTGCATAGCAAATTCTCTTTGCATAACTTGTTTGACATATCTTTTGTTTTGGTGTCCCAAACGTTCGTGGTACAGTTGAAGTTGGTTATTAACTGTTAGTTGGTTAATCTCAAGTTTAGGTGTAATTACTTCTATTTTAAGTTTGTACAAACCTCCATACTTGTCACGAGTACCGACTAACTTTGTCTTACCATCAACCTTAAATAAACATGACCGAGTGTTTGATTCAAAGGAGCTATTCTCACAAAGATCTTGTGCGGCTAGCACTGAGAACAACTTTCGTTGTATACTGGGAACATACCAAACATTTGTGAGTGTAATTGTTTCGTTTCGGCCATTAATGTCAGCTTTTACTTGTATTGAGCCCTTTCCGATAGCTTCAATATTTTCACCATTTGCTGTCATTACTCTGTGAGATTTGCTAAAGTACTCGAAAAATACATACTGATCTGCTCTATTGGTTACGTGACTTGTTGCTCCATTGTCCACGTACCATGAGTCTTTATCATTACTCTCACCAAGAGATAAAGCTAAACTTGACAATGTAGCAGCATTTGATATGGATTCCTTTGTAGGTTTCGGGGGTCTACCATCCGTAATCCATTTCTTGCATTGCTTTACTCGATGTCCGCTTGCTCCACAATAGTTGCACTTGGACTTCTTTTTGTAGTCTTGCTTTTTGTTACGTACTATCAATACCTCCGTGCTGGATTCACCCTCAGCTTCAGATTTATTTCTATCTTTCAAAGCTCTCTCGTGAGCGCACAACTGGGTGGTCAAGTTCTCGATTGTACGATCTTTCAACGTAATCAGTAGCCAACTCGATTTAAAACTGAAATACTCTTCTGGCAGGGAATCCAATATCTTGCATATCAAAAGAATTTCTGGTAGTTGATTGCAAACTGTAGACAAAGCTTGATTCAGATCATGCCAAATATTCTTTATTGCAGACATATGTGAACCCATGTCATGAGTGGGGTCTTTCTTGTAATTAAAAAGTTGCATACACAGATCGTAGGTTCGGTCCTGTGATCCTCGCTCATAAAGACGGTTTAATTCGTCCCACATATCACTCGCAGTTGTAAAACGCATTTTTTTGTTCAGCATTTCGTTGGTCATATTAGTAGTCAGTAGTAACAGTGCTGTGCTTTCTATTTTATTATATCTGTCACACTCGTCTTTGTACTTAGTAAAAGCTTCCGCTTTGGCTCCTTCATCCGGATGTGCTGGCTTTACTAGAGTACCCTGCACCGCATCTAAGGTGCCTGTGTTACTCCGCAGCAGCAACAACACTTTATATTTCCAGGTCGGCCAGTTGCTTCCATCGAATAGTCCTATTTCGAGTTTCATATTTGAAGACAACATGATTCACTCTTTCGAACTTTTATCCTTTAGAAAACAATACTAAAACTTTTAAACTCTCGTTTTTGCATGCTCTGCTACCATATTAAAGTAAACGAAGTGGAAATTAGGTTTAGTAAAATATATTGCGTGCTTTATCAAAGATACAAAGAATAACCAGTAATCACCTAGCAACCACAACACAGATCTTATTTTAATCTAGAAGGGAAGACTTCATAGAATTACGCTGGAAGTGCTTTCCTAACATTTATAACTAAGCAAACTCATTGCAATGCGGTAGTGGGAATCACGAATTTATGATTCGCCACAAATGTAATATAAGTCACTGCAACGACAATATCAAATGTCATCACGAGTGTATGCGATTGGTTTAGCTTGGGATAAAGCGTTCACTATTAGATACTATCTTGTGTGTGTCTGGTGTTGTTTCTTTTTACCTAAATCAACTTTCGGGAGTCGGTAACTTCGTTTATTTCAGTGACTCTTTTTCCATCGACTTCCGAAATTATTATTACTATTACTAGCCATCTGTGTCCCACTGCAGGGCAAAGGCCTCCCTTCCCTCTTTCCACTCATCCCTATCCAATGCTGTTGATTGCCAATCCCTGCGATAAGAAATTCGATACTGCGTTCCAAAACTCAAATTGTCGACATAGGTCACATGGCTGCCAAGCTTAAATGGAACTGGGCTGGCCACATCTGCCGCATGCCGGAGGAGTTATGGGCTAAAATAACCACACAATGGGTCCCAAACAGCAGTAAACGGCAACGCGGCAGGCCCAGAAGAAGATGGCGAGACGAACTCGACTTCCGAAATTACTACTCCAAAATGTTCAGTTATAGCAGAAGCGATATCTCACAAATAGTAACTTGTAGGAAATCATCATCATCATCATTTCAGCCAAAAGACGTCCACTGCTGGACATAGGCCTCCCCCAGGCGTCGCCACATTGACCGGTCCCGTGCGTCTCTCATCCAGCGGGTTCCTGCAACCTTGACCAGGTCATCGGTCCACCTAGTGGGAGGCCTTCCAACGCAACGTCTTCCGGTTCGCGGTCGCCATTCCAGAACTTTTCGGCCCCATCGGCCATCCGTTCTGCGAGCAATGTGCCCTGCCCATTGCCACTTAAGTCTGGCGATTCTTCGGGCTACGTCGGTAACCTTGGTTCTCATGCGGATGTCCTCATTTCTGATTCGATCACGCAAGGAAACTCCGAGCATAGCCCTCTCCATTGCCCTTTGGGTGACTTTGAGCTTTCTGATGAGGCCCATTGTGAGCGTCCACGTTTCGGTCCCGTATGTAATCACTGGCAACACACACTGGTCATAGACTTTCGTCTTGAGACACTGGGGTAAGTTGGACGAGAAGATACCGCGCAACTTCCCGAACGCTGCCCAGCCGAGTCGGATTCGACGATTGACCTCTTTCTCGAAGTTAGATCTACCCAACTGGACCGTTTGTCCCAGGTAGACATAATCGTCCACAACTTCGAGCGTAAAGTCTCCGATCTTGATAGGAGTGGGTGTTACATGAACATTCAACATAACCTTGGTTTTGTCCATGTTCATTTTAAGACCCACTCTTTCGGAAGCTAGGAAGCTGTAGGAAATGTTTTGGCACAATTTTGCTCGAAACTAATTTGGTGAACTCACTCAATTTTGTGAACAAAATGCGAAATACTGATATTTTTAGTTTTGTCCTTATTATAAATTATAATGGAGGGTGGGAAATCATCAAATTGTAATGACCCCTAAAAAGGGCTGAGCTACCTGGGTTATGTTTGTTGGTTCTGCGATCACTACGCCACAATGTAAGTAATTAAAAATCTTATTTCTTGATTTCCTAAAATCCATGTTTTAATTTCACACATGAGGTTATTATAATTTGTCGAATTAAAATAATGACATTTTGCTTGTAATCATTCCAGTTAAGTACCTATTATGAGTTCTCTTATTACAAAAATAGTAATAATCATACATTAGTAATTCGGGCAACCCTGGCAGGCCTGGCCCTGGTGGGTTCCATCTAGTTTCCTGACAACCATTTTACGAATTTTAACGCAATTCATATTAAAATATTATTATTATTATTTTATTTAACTTTCATCATCAGCCTATAATGTTCCCACAATCCCACTGCAGGGACTCAGGCCTCCTCTCTAAGAGAAGGATGGGCTATAATCTACCACGCGGGCCCAGTGCGGATTGGTAGATGTCACTGTCTTCGAATATTTTGGTTCTAAGACATGCCGGTTTCCTCACGATGTTTTCCTTCACCGTTTTGAGAGCAGTGGTGATGAAATAAATTACACAAAGGAATCCGCCTGACGGGGTTCGAACTAGTGATGCAACGGAAGTGTCTTAACGGAAGCAGAAACGGAAACAGGTCAAAAGTAAATCTTAGCGGATGCGGATGCGGAAGCGGAAGCGGAAGTGTTAATACTATGAAGAAAAAACTCATTTTTATTTTTTTTCAGATTTCTTTAATAGAATTTGTATTTTGTACTTTTAGTACTCGAAGTTGCCCGTCGGCGCCGCGGATTTTTGTACTAGATGACGTGGCCTCGGCGCAAGGGCAAAGAAGGAACATGGGTTCGGGTTTTAGTCAGTAGAAGTCTGACACTCCCCTTCGCTCTGCCCAAGAGCGGGGGGGGGGGGGTCATTTGATGATTTTCCACCCACCAAAAAAAAAAAAAAGTACTCGAAGTTAAACAGAGGTAAATTATATTTAATAAAAAGTAATTTGGCCGCTTTTACACCATTGAGTCTGTTTCGGTGTTCTTCATATATTAAACCAGCGCCCGCGTATTCTCTGTTTAGAGTTCTGTTATATAGTTGCGGAACCAGAAACGGAAACAGAAGTGAAAAAGCTTGCGGAACTTCTGCAGAAGCGGAAGCGGAAGCAGAGTTCTGCTGCAACACTAGTTCGAACCCACGACTCACTGTTCGTAAGTCGGGGCCGCCACCACTGGGCCACTACTACTCTCCCACTGGACCACCACTACTCTCTACTATTTAACTTTAAACATATTAATTAAATTTTTAAATATTCCTATAAAAATAATATAAAAAAACATTTAAAAATATAAATATTACATTACATTATTATTTATTATTATTTTCCTAAATGGTCACAGACGCAGTTATGTACTGTTATGAAAGGTCAATTTTATCTACTAAAGTGGCCATTTTATACACCCAGGAATCGCCCGCATCTTCTTCTGTTGCGGTGGCTGGGTTGGGGTCTGGAGCTGTAAGACTAAAACCCCATGACCGCCCCATTGAAACGGTGAAAACCACGTTATCGCCGATATCTGCTCGCACCGTAGAGGTCTGGAGTCTCTTGTAAAACCTAGATTTGAAAATGTCAACATTTTAAAAAATACACAAAAATCCTAGGTTTATATTTTAGGAGCTGTAAGACTAAAACCATTGGGTTTTAGTCTTACAGCTCCTAAAATATAAACCTAGGATTTTTTTCTATATTTTTACTATTTTTTACATAATTATTATTCAATCTGTTATTTACCTCAGGTCTCTGCAACGCTTAGCTTTAAAGATTTCCGTGGCCGCGCGGTTCTCCGCTTTTCGATGGCGCGGCCACGTTTAAACCCTTACAATTTTATAACCATAATTTTGACAAATTTATGGTTTTGGGTATCAACTTTTTTAAACTTTTACATAATATTGGCATGGTTTTTTTTTGTAAAAAAAACGCCTTTGCCGCGCCATCGAAACGGACACAATCAAACCTATACATGTACAGTCGAACAAGCTAATAAGTATACAGGTAGAGATATTTATAATTCTAGTACACTGAAAATACTGATTGCAATTTTGTTTTTAAAAGTGTTTCGCATTAAGCGACGTCAAACGATAAATCGTTTGACCTAAGTCTCTAATTTACCTGTATAATCTTAAAATTAAATACAAGTTAGCTGGCTGTGTACTTATTAGCTTGTTCGACTGTACATGTCTAGACAGGGTATGAATGGACCCTTCATGAAGCCAACCAAGCATAATGTATATAAGTAAACTAAGTAGGTACCCTACGCAAAAAATATTGCTGCGAAACACTTTTTTTGGTGGTGGAATCACATTTTACAGTAAAACTCAACGTAGCCCTTATACAACATTGTAATAATGGATGCTTTGAATAGTGAAAAGATCATGGTGGCATTTTAAGTAAAGAACCGGAAAAACTAGTATAAAAAAACCTGGCCATTATCTCCGTAACTAGAAGGTTCCTAGGTAAAAATTGCAATATGGCTTGGAGTTGAATGACGGTCCGAATATTCCAACCTTCCTGTGGCCACAGGCCGTGTTGACGTCGACGGCGCGTTCGTGTTCCATACGCATCTCAAAGAGATTTCAGAGCCGACGCCTGTTGGGGCTGCGGCACACCTCGGACACTCCATACAACGCCCGCAAAATAATTACCTATTACTACTACATAAACAAATAACGTTTGTGCACGACGTGCACGTGCAAATGTGTGCGTAAACTCTAGTAGGGTTATCGTAGCCTAAAAAATGGCGCGGAAAGTGCAACGGTCTGCGTCGCGAAAACCGAACGACGACTAATACGAGCGCGAGCCATCGCTCAAGTGTCGACGACGAATACCTCGAAGTGCGGGGTGAGGTGCGGTATTTAATATGAGCGCGGGGAAGGGAGTGTCCCTTCTGTACGTAGTACTATTATGTATTCTGTGGTAGAAGTCTGACACTCCCTACCGCTCCACCCATAGTGGGAGGAGTCATCAATTTGATGATTTCCCACCCTCCAATAAAATAAGGACAAAACTAAAAATATCAGTATGTCACATTTTGTTCTACAGTGAGTTCACAAAATTAGTTTCGAGCAAAATTGTAGACAATAAAGTTGTCTACCAAAATGTTTCCTACAACCTATTTTTACCCGACTACGGCAAAGCCAAAGGAGGGTTATGATTTTGACTGGCTATGTATGTATGTATTTGAGATATTGCTTCTGTTATAACTGAACTTTTTGGAGTAGTAATTTCGGAAGTCGATGGAAAAAGTTACTGAAATAAACGAAGTTTCCGACTTCCGAAAGTTGTTTGAGGTAAAAAGAAACAACACCAGCCACACACAACATAGTATATATGTAATAGTAAAATCTTTATCCCAAGCTAAACCAATCGCATACATTCGTGATGGCATTGGATATTGTCGATGAAGTGACTGATATTATATCTCTTGTTTTTGTTAATGCTCCTGTTACTATGTCTGTTGTTATTTCAATGGGCTTATTAACAAAGTTACAAAATTGAAAAGGTTTACAATTCGGAACGATCGAACTAGCAGTAGTCGTCTGTTTTGTCCTACGACGACGAGTCGTCGTCTGTGGTGTCGTAGTGTCGTAGTCGTAGTACTCGTAACAATTAATTATAGAAGGATGACAATTATTACTAGTAGTAGACGTCCGTTTTGTCCTACGACGACGAGTCGTCGTCTGTGGTGTCGTAGTGTCGTAGTCGTAGTACTCGTAACAATTAATTATAGAAGGATCACAATTATTACTAGTAGTAGACGTCCGTTTTGTCCTACGACGACGAGTCGTCGTCTGTGGTGTCGTGTCGTAGTAATCGTTGTAGCATTCGTACGGAGTAGTCTGCTCAGGTACTGGGTCAGGTATGACCTCATCGTCATTGTAGTAGCCCTCCGTAGTAGCACTTGTAGTTGGTCGATTCATGCATATTTTGACAAAACGTTTATGTGGCGTTGTAGTCTTGTGGTCGTTTAGGTCGTTTTGAACTGGTACACCGTTTTTTACAAGATAATCGATCCACTTATTGTATTTTTCAATATGTTTGTTGTCATTTTGTCTTCTGGGATTGTTTGGTTCTCCGAAAGCTGAAAATATATTGTTGTATATACGAAACCCTCATTCAGTCCGTCGCAAATACGAATATCAAAATACCGATTTATCATTCATCCTATTTTTATAATTCGGAATTTTAATATTCCTATCGTGTATATTACTATTCTCATAGCCCGACGGGACGGCAATCCGACTTTTAAATGTTTATTTGAAATAGAATGGCCGAAGCCAGTTCTCTATTTAAACATTTTGATTTATTTAACACATTCATGCAATCTTCTCACAAAAATTCAAACATTCTGTCAGTTTCACTGATCAGGCACAGGACCAACGACTTAATGTGAAATACCCAATTGTACTCTTTGCCCAACCTGGGCATTCAACCCAGAACATTCACTATGCTCAGCAGTCGCACTTGCCACCACGAGACCATCGGGGCAGTCAAACACATTCGTCAGTTCAGCGAATACCTACAATGAACGTGATGTCAGTCGCATAATCGCGAGGCAATCGCTATAATTAGATCGCGGCTTTCCTTAAACTGAATAAGAAATCATAATTACCTGCAATAGTTATTTGAAAAAACATGAATAATATTTTCTTCATTGTTGTAAAGTGTATCTTGAAGGGACTCAGAAACAAACTTGCAAAGCAACGGAAACATTAATCTGCAAGAAAATAGGTATGTATGTTAATTAGTAAGTACCTATTTAAGAATAATATTAAGTAGTGTACCGAATATTGAAGTAGATTTATATAATTATGTTAAATAATGATAAAAGCTATAAACATAATGTATTAAATAACAAGTAAAGTTTATTCTTTACTTGTTATTTAATACATTATGTTTATAAGTAGGTAGTGTAATATTTAAGTAAATTTATTTAATTATGTTAAATAATGATAAAAGCTATAAACATAATATGTAATAGGAAATAAAGAACAACAATAAGTAATGTTAATGTATATGAATATTTATAATAAGTTGAGAATAATGTAATAAAATTATCATAACAATAAGTAACGAATATATGAATATTAATAATAAGTTAAGATTTTATTTTATTTAGATTAATGTAATAAAATTATCATTACTTAAAATGAGTTTATTAGCATGACAATATTGTGTAGGTATATTGAGATACAGATAGTAAATTTCAACACCGCTGATTCTATCTTAATTTCTTTTACCAATACTTTGCTAAAATGTTGTAATCTTGTTTGGCTAAACAAATAAATTCCAGTAAAATGAAATTGCTGCTACCGTCGGGAAATATCTCTCAGGCATACTAATATTATTATTAAGGGGAAACCTGGACCGCGGTCCCCGTCCCGAAAACCCCACGACCCCAAGAAATATTTTCAGGCATGCTGATATAGCGTCGGGGCTGTGTTCTTGTTCGAAAGAGATACAGCGGCCTCGACATAAAGGGCTAAGAAGGAACATAATTATGTTGTTAATCTATTGCATAGATTCTATCGCGGGCCTTGAGTTGAGCGTGGAGAGCGAATCCAGAGATTTCCTAACAAAAATATTCAGTATTCAGTACTCAACCAGGTTGATAAGGTTACGGAAAATAACAAGGTTGTCAACTGAGGTTGTCAAATTAAATAATTTATAACCTCACGTTGTATAGGTGTAAAGTTTTTCTGTTTTGTCTCTCTGCTTTCTCCTTCTTAAATATTCTTACTCGTATAATTTGTGTACAAAGTGTTTTAAACATGAATAAAAAACAAAGTGCATTTATTAATGAAGAAAGTCACGAAAAAATAGTGAAAGATAATGAGTGAGGAGTGAGTACTCTATATACATTAGTACGCATCTATCATAAGTTTTATTGGTTTTTGCATTACTATTCTGCGAATCGGTCTAAAACGATTCGTTTTCTTATAAAATATCTAAAATAAAATAAATAATTTTCATATTTTTCAATGTTATGACACTTACGTCAGGCTGTCAATACTTTTTCTTTTTGTCATAGAGTTTCTTACTAGCTTAGTTAGTCTATGAAGGTTAGTTTTGATTTATTTAATGTACATCGCGCGAAATTCGAAGATCAAACTCTTAATATCGTTATTTTTGTTCAAATTTTTTGAATGAATAATTATTTTGGTGTGTAATTACACTATTAATACCTAATTATTTATACCTATTATTGCATAAGTTGATAAAAAATGCTATGCAATAGATTTACCGCGGCAGTCTCCGAGTGCCACACGTTTTTTTTTTAGTCACTAGAAGTCTGACACTCACTCTCTACCGCCCTGCCCAGAGCGGGGGGAGTCATTTGACGATTTCCCACCCTAAAAAAAAGGGACCGTTGATATCCTCACGGTGTTTTACTTCAACGAATGGAAGTTACATCATCAGAGAATTCAGAGGTACGACGGGTTTTGGGTTCGAAACGCGAAACCGAGATCTGTGACTTGAAATAAAAATGTAAAATAATTTGATTTGGGTACTCACTTGTGTGTCAAGTTTATGCAATTGGAAAAAGGCATATTAGTTAGTAGGCAATATTAATATATTTTTAATACGACTAATTATAATTACAGCCATGAAATTAAAACATGACTTAGGCAAGTGCGTGTTGGACAACGCACAGTGTAGGGTTCCTTAGTTGCCCATCTAAATATGCGGACTTATTAAACTGATTCAGCCCACCAGCCTCTAAACGATTATTTTCATCGAATACCTACATAATATTCAGGAAAATATGTTTGTAAGTACATTTTATAAGTTGTTCAACTTGTAAAGCCTACTTAGCAGTGATAGTTTTCCTTTTAATTTCGGTAAATATACTACGAAATTGTTTTTTTTATCACGCTAAAACACAATTTACTGCTTAGCTTTTTTTTTTTTTGGTGGGTGGAAAATCATCAAATAACCCCCCCCCCCCCGCTCTTGGGCAGAGCGAAGGGGAGTGTGCACTTTTTTGCTTGTTCGGCTTGTCGTCTATACGTGACTGTCGCCCGATTACTCGAACGTCACTCAATTTTAAGTTGCACTTAAATCTCGTGCTGTCTTTGTTACTTTAACGCAGAGTGACAGAGATAGCACGAGTTTTGAGGGCTACTTATAATTGAGTGACGTTCGAGTATTCGGGCGTGTGGCGCTCAAAAGGTTAAAGTGTAGAAAGCAGGTGAAATAAACAAAGGGTTGACTATTGACTACGGAACCCTAAAAAAAGACATTTAATTTCATTAAGATATTTTGAAGTATGCCTACGTAGGTATACTACGTAATTAGCTTATAGTTGTCGTCAATCGATTAACCACAGATTTGTATTTTTAAATTGTATGTTATTGAGGAAAAACCGGCCAAGTGCGTGTCGGGTACAATAATGTAGAGTACCTACTGTAGATTCCCATTAAAATATGCGGATTTGCCTCTGAACGTTGATTTATTGTAAGTATATAAAAAGCCTGTAGGTACTTCCATACATACCTAATGTTCAGGAAAATAAAGGGTGTAAAAGTACCCCTAATGAAAATGAGAGGTTCTCCCCGTTACTGTATTTTTTTTTGTTCTGGACCATACCTAGGAAACTTCTAGTTACGTAGATATTGGAGATCAAAGTTCCGAATTTTTCACAAGGTTTTTTTTTCAAACATTGTGCTAATGGATGCCCATTAGCACAATGTTTTGAGAAAAAGTATTATTCTGTAAATAAATAAAAAGAACTATTATTATGACATTTTCCGGTATCTCGGTTCACTCGTGCAAAGCGATTTCGAAATAGACCGTAGTGTTAAGCACAGAATTAACACGAGATGGATGAATGGCGGCATGCAGGTCACGGGAACAATCTGCGACTCCCGCATTCCCATTCCAAAGGGGAAGATTTATAAAACAATGGTTAGTCCTACTTTCTAGTAAGTATGGATCCGGAATGTTGGGCCACAAAAATGATGACTGAAAGGCATCTGAGAGTCCGAAGCATAAATATGACGAAGTTTTCTTGAATAATCAACAGCCATTTAAATAAGTTCCTTACTTACTTAATAATATTAATATTTTTTTGGAATCGTAGCAAACACCCCCCCCCCCCCGTTGACAACTGAGAAACAGACTTCCCATTTGTCCCCTCTAGTCAGTTTTCAAAGGGAACAGTCGGCACAAATTGTCACACCGGTGACAACTGGGAAGAAAATTCCCAGCTGTCACCCCGGAGGACAGGGCTAGAGGGGACTATTGGGAAGGTCATACTCAGAAAAAGTGTACATTTGGTGTCTTTTCTTGTCCCGCAACTTCATATTTAAGAAAGAAAAAATATTTATTTACGTAAATATTTAGTAATAGGATATATTTTCTTTTATGTTATATTAGTCTAATAATATTAATTGTAATAATAAAATAAAATATTAATTTCTCTGGTATTTTCAATTAAATTTTCAATTTAAGATTAAAATTTTTGATTGTCAAAAGATTGTTATAAATATCGTCATACATTTTTGTCCCAATGACGATTACACATTTTCAGAGATGAATTGTTACGAATATTCATCGCTTTGTTTAACATTGACTGTGGTTTATATTATTTTTGATGAATAATAAAAATAAGACCAATTTTATCCGATACAATATAATACAAATCATATACAGAAGGATTTATTTTAAATAAACAAACATTGTCCCAAAATTATGAAGTTTCGTTACTCAGGGTTAGTAACGCGTGATAAAATTTGAAAAGCAATGACTTATGGTGGCATAAATATTTTTTTCTATTCTGGCTAAATTATTACTTACGCCAAAATCACTGTCGCGGCAGTCATTATGCTATCGCCGTAGTCATGAAGTCAAGACGTATATCAAGTGAATATTTACAAAAAAAATATCTCAGGGTTATAAACGGCTATTATTTTAGAAAGTTTATTACATTTTTTGTTTACTTACTTTGTTCTTTTCATACTTTTTGTATTTTCTTAACGAATACGCTCAGTGCTTGCGTGGTAACCTCGTGGTTTACGTAAAAATATTTTTAGAGGTTAGAATTTCTCAAATTTTATTCTTATTTTCGTTATATTGCGTTACGTTACGAAACTGAGAAATTGTTAAGCTTGTTCACAAAAACTAAAAGTGCATTATCTATATACCTGTGTATTAATACACAGGATAGTTGCCGACAGGTTTTTTAATGGAATTTAATTAAATAATTACCAATGTTTATGGTATTATTATTTTTAATAATCTAAATATGACTGATAATTTGGCTTATCAGTCTTATTTAGATTATTTATTATAATTTTTTTATTATAATCAGGTGTTTTATTCGCCCAATCCATGTGCACCATACCTTATGACATCAGTTTCGTGACGGAGATTCTCAGTATTGTTAGGTACCTATCAGTTTAGTTACAAATTTAAAATGTACACTTTTTCTGAGTATGACCATTTATTCCAGTAGAACTTCATTTAAATGGCTGTTGATTATTCAAGAAAACTTCGTCATATTTATGCTTCGGACTCTCAGCGTAATCGGTGTAGTATATAGATAAAAAAATACCAATCGAATTGAGAACCTCCTCTTTTTGAAATCAGTTAAAAGGTGTGCACGACAGCACCACGCAAGCGGAAACCCCGCCACATAATTTAGTACCTCATGTACATAATGTCTAGTTTATATTTTTTCCTCTTTAACGTACGAAACACGTACCTAGTCTTAGAATAAGAACATTAAATTATATGGAAAGACTGACTCATACACCCTTATTCCCTGCCCACCCCATGTAATATTATAGTCGTGAAGATATGTATAAACTTAAGTAGAATTCTGTTAAACAAATTGTAAACAATAAATGTAAAACTCCATTGTAACCGCATTAAAAAGATACCACACTAAGGTAAAGTTATTCCCCTAAGGTATATAGTAACCAAGTATAAAATACTTACTTCTGTCATAACATAACGCATAAGTATATAGATGTTGATGCTACGACGGTCAGAGGTGTAATGGTAGCTCCGGGATTGCGTACGTGGGTTATATTTATAGCTTTAGACTTAAGGAAAAACACGTCGCATCCCGGACGCTGGCCGTCGTACGCACATAGAATATGTACCAGAAGCCGTGCAAAGTATATGCCCGTATTATGTAAATAACCATTATATCATAAATTAATGTAATGAATGTAATTAGCCATAAGTACAATTGCACTACAATCCAATAAAGAAAAGGGGGCGGGAACTTTTAGTACCCAATAACGAGCTTAGACGCGAGTTTGCCTAGTACGTTAGTGTGCGTTTTCCTGGAATTCGCAAGGGCTCACTGGCTAGACAAATCTAGCGTACTATAAATTAGATCGCCCTAGATCATACATCAATCAGTAGTTTACAAGTCTTATTAAAGACACCACTATGCCCGTCTGGCTTTTGAAATAGGGTAGTATGAGTCCCAGCCTCGTTGATTATCACTAAATGGCAGTTTCAATTCTCCGTAAATCCCAGTAAGAACCCTCTCCTGGAGTCCCCTCAGAACCACTACGGTCTGCGATAGGAGCTTTTCGACTGAAGCAGCTAGGAGTGGGCTGTAACAGTAGTACAAAGGTTAAAACACAGTCCGCTCGCTGCACATTCTGGTCCTTCACGAGCCGAATCCTCAAGATCCAACAAGATGGTGCTGACACGCAGCCGTAGTGGAGACTCCAGGAGAGAACAGGCCCAGCAAAACCCACCAGCGGCCGCACAACCAAGTGCCAGCGAACCGGCACCCGAGCCCAGCACCAGTCCGGCCACTGGGACGGACGCAGGCAGCGGATCTACGAAGACCACCACAACCGACGCCACGTACACGACGGGGACAGAAGACACACGTAATACCAGGACTACTGATTCACATGGTACGCTCAAAAACAGCGACACCAGGTCACGCCGCTCCACGACATCCAAGAAGAAGCGCCTCGCGGAGCTCGAGGCCAAGGAGCGGCTGGCCGAGATGAAGGTGAAGCAAGCGCAGGCAGAGCGAGAACTGAAGGAAATTCACTTGCAGCGCGTCAGAGCCGAAGCTGACTCGAGTGAGGAAGACGAAGACATGGGGGACGACCTCGCCTCCGTAAGGATTGGAACGTGGTTGGCGCAACCAGCGCCGCCACCCGGAGGTGAGACTCTACCAACGCCACACGACGTCAGCGGCGGGAGGACCGGCAGGGACGCAGCGAAGGACACCGGCGCCACGACAGGCGCTCAACCGTTGCGGTACGACGGCTACAGTGAAAGTGCGCGTAATCCGTTATGTGCAAACGTAAATGAGGGCAATATCGCGAGTGATAAAGTGCTACAAATAAATTCAGTTAGTGATAAAGTGATAGACGTGGGGACGCTCGCCGCGGCCCTAGCGCAGGCCGCGCGCAGCTCAAGGGAGCCCCCCAAGTACATCCAGCATCTACCAATCTTCGATGGAAAACCCGGTGAGTGGATAGCTTTTAAGGCCGCGTATTGTGACTCACATATATATTTTTCATGTGTAGAAAATGTTGCTAGGATCAGGTTGAGCCTCAGAGGCGCCGCTAAGGAAGCCGTAGGTTGCTTATTATTCGGTCAGTCTGACCCTAAGGTCATTATAGAGGCACTAGAACGACGATTCGGTAGGCCTGAAGCCTTAATTATGGCCGAGTTAGATAAGATAAAGTTATTACCTAAATTAAATGATAATCCTAGGGACATATGTATATTTGCTAGCCGTATAGCGAACACGGTGGGTACGGTAGAAGCATTGAAAAGAATACAATATTTACATAGCCCCGAAATGTCGCGTTCCATAGTAGATAAACTAACGCCGATACTTAAAAACAAGTGGTATGATTACGCGGCAAATAAAAAGCTAGAAGATATTCCTGAGTTAAAGCGCTTATCTATGTTTTTAAATGAAGAGGCCGATAAGTGTGGTGCTTACGCACAGCCAGAACGGGGCAGTGATGACGCTTACGGTGTACGACAACGGCGCAGAGTAGAGCGCACGTTTAACGTGAATAGGGACACATCAAAGGAGCGATGCCCGGCGTGCAAGCAGAGCGGCCACAGATTGCCTAATTGTGATAAATTCAAACAACTAGATATAGACTCGCGATGGGAAATAGCGAAAAAATATAACATATGTTTTAGATGCCTACGGGATAAGCATAGAAGGTTCACGTGTAAAGCGCCTACTTGTGACATAAAAGAATGCAACATGAAACATCACAAACTGTTGCACAAAGAGCGGAAAGTCGAAGCGACACATAGCGTAGCGACGCCATCACCGCAGGCACCGACGCCACCCGTTGGCGCATCCGAAGCCGTGACGTCGACGCGAGAAACTGTGACAACGACATCGCCCCAGAACCGCCGCGCATATTTAAAAATAGTACCTGTCACATTAAGCGGACCGTATACAAGTGTAGACACGTATGCTTTGCTAGACGATGGAAGTACAGTCACCTTGTTAGACTCGTCTATAGCGGATGTCCTAGGTGCAGATGGGCCAGCCAAAACTATGTGGATACAAGGCGTAGGCACGGAAGTTAAGCATGAGCGAAGCCGAACCGTGAGCTTCCACATAAGGGGCAAGCACCATAACGAGCCGCATAAAATAGAAACAGCGCGCACCGTTGACAGACTCGAGATTATGGCACAGACTGTACATAGCGAAGACATAAACAGCTGTAAACATTTAAGTGATATTTGTAGCGTGCTTGTATACGAACATGCACGGCCAATGATCTTGATAGGCCAAGACAACTGGCACCTATTAGTAGCCACGGAAACACGAGCAGGCACGCGCGACCAGCCGGTGGCATCATACACAAAGTTAGGATGGGTATTGCATGGATGTCAATACTCGGTAAACAAAGTTATAGCTACATTCTGCGGCAACATTAAGATTAAAGAAAACTTAGAACCCATAGAAGAAAGCATGAGGAACTTTTTCAAGTTAGAATCGTTAGGTATAGAACCTAGGACACCTAGAGATGACCCACAACAACGAGCCCTAGACATCCTAGAGAAAAAAAGTCGACGATTACCCGATGGCAGCTTTGAAACCGGACTATTATGGAAACAAGAGGTACCCAAAATACCAAATAACCACCTAGGTGCCCTAAAACGACTAGAGAACCTAGAACGGCGCCTAGATAGGGACGAAAATCTCAAGACACAATACCTGCAACGCCTCGACAACTTATTCAACTCGGGCTATGCAGAGCAGGCACCCAGTACCTCAACAGCCGGCAAGACCTGGTACCTGCCTCATTTTCCAGTTGTCAACCCGGCCAAGCCAAATAAGCCACCACGACTTGTTCACGACGCAGCAGCAAAGACAGCGGGTCTATGCCTAAACGACCTACTTCTATCGGGACCTGACTTATTACAATCGTTGCCCGGTATTTTGATGCGCTTCCGTCAAAATAGAATAGCCGTATCAGCAGACATTAAAGAAATGTTCATGAGAATAAAGATAAGAGAAGAAGATCGCGATGCTTTAAGATTTCTGTGGCGCGGCGACCGACGAGAGGGGCCGCCAGACGAGTATCGCATGACGTCAGTTATATTCGGCGCGACGTCATCCCCATGTACAGCGCTATACATAAAAAATCGCAACGCGAGCGACTTTGCTGACAAATACCCAGCCGCGGCGTCAGCAATAGAAAACAATCATTATATGGATGACTATCTTCAGAGCTTTTCCAACGAAGAAGAAGCAAGGAAAATAACAACGCAAGTAGATTACATTCATAAAAAGGCCAACTTTGTTTTATGTGGTTGGATATCAAACAATAAAAACGTGTTGAACAATAGTCTCGCGCCTTCACAAGAAGAAAAAATACTAGGCGGCGACGACACCGAGAAAGCCCTAGGATTAAGATGGGACACTAAAGAAGACTGTTTTATATTTCGTATCAATAAAAATAAAACACCCGTCGTATTATTAAATAACACGCGCCCGCCCACCAAACGGGAGGCGCTCAGTATTATAATGTCTGTGTTCGATCCGTTAGGTATCATATCACCTATCACTATACCAGCTAAGAAGATACTTCAAAACACATGGAAGTATAAAACTGAGTGGGACAAGCCACTACCCGAGGAGCTGCAACCAAAGTGGAAAAAATGGATGGAGTCACTAAGCACCATAGAAACGCTGCTTATCCCGCGCTGCTACGACTACGGTGACGTCATAGTCAGAGAGGTACATACGTTTGTCGACGCGAGCGAAGAGGCATACGCCGCGGCGGTGTACTGGCGAACAGAGAGGTCGGACGGCAGCGTACAAGTGGCCCTGGCAGCAGCCAAGAGCAGGGTAGCCCCACTGAAACCGGTTTCTATACCTAGGCTAGAGTTGCAAGCCGCACTATTGGGTGCCCGCCTAGCCCGGACAGTCGTTCAAGAACACGATTACGAAGTGAGCGACCTAACATACTGGAGCGACTCTACCACCGCTCTGGCCTGGATACGAGCAGAACCACGTACATTCAAGACCTTCGTAGCGCATCGTATTGCTGAGATCGAGGAACTCACCAAGAAGAACGAATGGCGGTGGCTGCCCTCCAAGCTCAACGTGGCAGACGACGCGACACGAGGCACGCCGGAACATTTCGACTCCGAGCACAGATGGTTCCACGGCCCAGAGTTCCTTAGAAAGAGCAGAGACGAATGGCCTCAAGACAAAAAGGTCATCGCTCCCACAGAAACGGGCGAAGAACGAACTAAATGTCATGTCATCAGCAACGTAGAAAGAAACGATCATCTACCTGACATTACGCGTTTTTCCAAATGGACGCGACTAATAAGAGCGACCGCAAGGGTACTTCAGTTCATTGACCTATGTAAACCAAACAAACACACCGTCGAGTATAAACGTACAAAGAAAAATGCATCTAAAGACCCAACGTGGGAAAAAGTAAACAAAAACAAACCCGTTAAAAAAGTTACGCAAAAATCAATAAATAATAAAACAGAAAACTATATACCTATACCGGCTGTTTATAGTTTGTGCGCCGAGGAACAATGGGTCAAGGCCACACAAGCCGAGAGCTTCTCAAAAGAAATTGCAGCCATAAAAAATAACAAAGCAACGCCGACCGACAGTCCTTTGTCGGCGCTAAGTACATACCTAGACAACACAGGTGTTTTACGTTTGCGCGGGAGAATCACAGCTGCGCAACACGTGAATGAAGAAATAAAAAACCCTATCGTACTCGAGGGTAAGCACAGATATACCAAGTTGTACATAGCGCATGTTCATGAAAGTTTACATCACGGCGGAACCGAGATAACGGTAAATGAATTAAGACAACGTGTTTGGATAACGAGATTGCGTCCATCTGTAAAAGATGTTGTTAAGGGCTGTTTATATTGCAGAATAAAGAAGGCAAAGCCAGCCAACCCCTCGACGGGAAATTTACCGTACCCCCGTTTAGCTCATCATGTACGACCTTTTACTTTCACTGGTTTAGATTATTTCGGCCCCATATCAGTCACTGTAGGTAGACATAAAGAAAAACGATACGGAGCTCTATTTACCTGTTTAACGTGTAGGGCTATACACATAGAGATAGCAAATTCCCTTAGCGCAGACTCGGCTATCGCCGCTCTCAGGCGGTTTATGGGTAGGAGAGGTTGTCCCAAGGAAATATGGAGTGACAACGCTACTTGTTTCAAAGCGGCTGATAGGGAACTAGGTGAAAGCGCCTTAAGCGCTTTAGGTAGTGAGTCCAATGCGCGGTCGATAAGCTGGAGATACATACCTCCCGCGTCGCCCTTCATGGGCGGAGCATGGGAGAGGATGGTGAGGGCAGTCAAGGAGGCGCTGCACGTCACATTGAAGGAAGTACACCCGTCAGACGAGACCCTCGCTACGCTGCTCGTGGAGGTAGAAAATACGGTGAACTCCAGGCCACTCACACACGTCAACGTGGCACCGGACGAGCCCGAAGCCCTCACGCCGAATCACATATTGATCGGCCCCAACTCACATGTACCCTCACCGGGTGAATTCAACGAGGCAGACGTCACGGCGCGGCAACAATGGCGACGCGCCCAGGCACTCGCAGACGTCTTCTGGAGAAGATGGGTGCGGGAATACCTGCCGCTCCTGCAGAACCGGCGGGAGCCCTACGGCAGCGGCACACCACCCAAGATCGGAGACGTCGTCGTGGTCTGCGACCCCAACCTCCCACGCAACACTTGGCCCAAAGGCAGGGTCACAAAAGTGTTACCAGGCGCAGACGGAGAAGTACGAGTCGTGGACATCATGACCAAGGGCCACATACTCCGAAGACCCACAAAGAGGATCGTCGTGCTCCCCATAGAATCGCCTGACGGCGACGGCGGGAGAAGTGTGCACGACAGCACCACGCAAGCGGAAACCCCGCCACATAATTTAGTACCTCATGTACATAATGTCTAGTTTATATTTTTTCCTCTTTAACGTACGAAACACGTACCTAGTCTTAGAATAAGAACATTAAATTATATGGAAAGACTGACTCATACACCCTTATTCCCTGCCCACCCCATGTAATATTATAGTCGTGAAGATATGTATAAACTTAAGTAGAATTCTGTTAAACAAATTGTAAACAATAAATGTAAAACTCCATTGTAACCGCATTAAAAAGATACCACACTAAGGTAAAGTTATTCCCCTAAGGTATATAGTAACCAAGTATAAAATACTTACTTCTGTCATAACATAACGCATAAGTATATAGATGTTGATGCTACGACGGTCAGAGGTGTAATGGTAGCTCCGGGATTGCGTACGTGGGTTATATTTATAGCTTTAGACTTAAGGAAAAACACGTCGCATCCCGGACGCTGGCCGTCGTACGCACATAGAATATGTACCAGAAGCCGTGCAAAGTATATGCCCGTATTATGTAAATAACCATTATATCATAAATTAATGTAATGAATGTAATTAGCCATAAGTACAATTGCACTACAATCCAATAAAGAAAAGGGGGCGGGAACTTTTAGTACCCAATAACGAGCTTAGACGCGAGTTTGCCTAGTACGTTAGTGTGCGTTTTCCTGGAATTCGCAAGGGCTCACTGGCTAGACAAATCTAGCGTACTATAAATTAGATCGCCCTAGATCATACATCAATCAGTAGTTTACAAGTCTTATTAAAGACACCACTATGCCCGTCTGGCTTTTGAAATAGGGTAGTATGAGTCCCAGCCTCGTTGATTATCACTAAATGGCAGTTTCAATTCTCCGTAAATCCCAGTAAGAACCCTCTCCTGGAGTCCCCTCAGAACCACTACGGTCTGCGATAGGAGCTTTTCGACTGAAGCAGCTAGGAGTGGGCTGTAACAGTAGTACAAAGGTTAAAACACAGTCCGCTCGCTGCACAAAAGGGAAAGGATATTTGTTTAGCGAAATAAAAATAAGATTAAAACATTTTCACAAAAAATAATAGTATTATTGAAAGGAATGAATAACTTTACTTTCGGAAGTCGGTGGCAAGAAAGTCAATGAAAGAAACAAAGTGACCGACTTCCGAAACTTATTTGAGATAAAAAAAACAAGACCAGCTATACACAACATATTATGTAATAGTAAAACTTTTATCCCCAATTCCACAAATCTGATATGTAGACATAGTTTGTCAAAACTATCCTTCACCTGTTCTGCTACTTGGTCTACTATTTCTATAATAATTTTAGGCTTTTTACTAGTAGTGGTTTTCCGAGCGGTTGTAGTAGACTGAGCCGTTGTTCCTTTTGTGGTGGTGTCATCGACGTAACTTAATAATCGTCCGGAGTTGTCTGCTCAGGTAGGTACCGTTGCAGTAGTATTGTCATCGTCGTCGTAGTATTCGACCGGAATAGACTGCTCAGGTACCTTTGCAGTAGTAATGTCATCGTCGTCGTAGTATTCGACCGGAATAGTCTGCTCAGGTACCTTTGCAGTAGTAATGTCATTGTCGTCGTAGCATTCGACAGGAATAGTCAGCTCAGGTACCTTTGGAGTAGTGTTATCATCGTCGTCGTAGTATTCGACTGGAATAGTCTGCACAGGTACCTTTGCAGTAGTAATGTCATCGTCGTCGTAGTATTCGACAGGAATAGTCTGCACAGGTACCTTTGGAGTAGTGTTATCATCGTCGTCGTAGTATTCGACAGGAATAGTCTGCTCAGGTACCTTTGGAGTAGTGTTATCATCGTCGTCGTAGTATTCGACCGGAATAGTCTGCTCAGGTACCTTTGCAGTAGTAATGTCATCGTCGTCGTAGTATTCGACAGGAATAGTCTGCTCAAGTACCTTTGCAGTAGTGTTATCGTCGTCGTCGTAGTATTCGACCGGAATAGTCTGCTCAGGTACCGTTGCAGTAGCATTGTCATCGTCGTCGTAGTATTCGACCGGAATGGTCTGCTCAGGTACTGTTTCAGGAGTGTCGTCATCATCATAGTAGATGTCGTCCGTAATAGCACTTAGCGGTTTACTCAAGCTTATTTTGACAAAACCTTTACTTGGCGTTGTGGTCTTGTGGTCGTTGTGATCGTTTAGGTCGTGGTGAACTGGTACACCGTTTTTTACAAGATGATCGATCCACTTATTGTATTTTTCAAGATGATTGTTGTAATTTTGTCTTCTGGAATTGTTTGGCTCTCCGATTACTGGAAATATATTGTTTATAAGAGACCAAGTATTGCAACGTGGTCCTGCTGCCAGTCTCTTGGGCATGGGTTCACAATATAACTACCGTAAAATGCTGCAACTTTGCCTGGATTTTGAAGTTTTTTGTTCGTATGTCTGAACCTTTTTATTATTATGACTTTTAATGAGTTTAAGACGGAAAACAGACCTTATATCTAGCCAAGTAGAACCCACATCTGTTTGAATCATGCTGTTTTTCCGAATCACAAGCACTCAAAGCCGTAGGCAAAGTTGTAGGTGAAAGACGCAACTTTGCCTAGAAGAATATCCCAATAAATAAAAGCGTTATCATTTTCAGTTTTTTTTTTCTGGGTGCATAGGACACCGAGCTGGTCCCGGCAGTCAGATGATTGCCCTAAAGGCATTATTCATTTTTTCAAAGCTAATAGGCAAAGTTGTAGCAGGTACCTCAAACTTTCCATAGAAAATATCGTTGACTGTAGGGTTGTCTCAAACTACAAAAAAACTTTATTTTAAAAAATACTTTTATTTACTTGTTTTCACAAATTCTACAGACTTACGAGTATAAAATATAAAGTATATAAAAAAAAACGCTTAAAAATAATCTCAAACAAAAATAGAAAATTATTGGTCCATTGAAATGTTACATTTAGCGTGCACTTCTTAGAGGACGAATTTTTTTTTTAGATATCTAGGTCAGTTTAAAGTAAAATCCAAGTTTATAATTGCGAGCTCCTGGTTTTCTCCGGCTTTGTTTTTTCTTGTTTCCCATTTTTCATATAACTGCAAAAAAAAAAAGACCCCGTAAAATACAACACAATTCAAAATCAAGCCTGTATTCTCGAATGGTTAGGTCTCCATCTCTGTGTATGATATACCCACATTCCGTCAGTTATGTTTTTAAGTCCCAGAGCGGGAGGGGTTATCTGATGATTTCCCACACCAACCCCAAAAAAAAGGGGTCGTGGTTGTAAGTCTAATTGTCACATACCGGGCACAATTTCAGACATTTTGTATGCAATTTAATCGTTAATGATTTGTATTCTGTTTAATTGTCGGTTATAAAAATATAGATTCAAGAAATCATACTAAAAAACAATAATTAATAAAATTCGACAAGAGACAACCCTAGACCCAGGCAAAGTTGAGTCACTCAACTTTCTAAAACAGTGCACAACATTGCCTACTAAGTTATTTTGATGAAATGGCGTCCTTTTCATAGAAATATCAAACAATACGGAAAATAGACAATATTTTCTTACCTTGGAATAACGTCTCTGCTTGAAAACACCTTTACTCTATTTGAAACTGCAAAAGTTACAGGACACCAAAATCTTTCACCCACGCGCACCTGTGTTTGTCGCACAACTGACAACGTACCAATGGAGTTACTATTGTAAAAAAATAAAAATATGTTGCCCTAATAATGGAAAGTTACTACCAAATGGTAAAAAATAATAAAAAACTAAGGAAATGTGAAATATCGTAATCGAAACAAAATAGGCAAAGTTGGGTTTACTTGGCAAAGTTGCAGCATTTTACGGTACGAAAAACTTTATTCTGTCCGTCGCAAATACAAGTTTCAAACGCGATTTAAATAATTATGAGACATTGAGAAGTGCACGGTATAAACATGAATTATGTGGAATTAGGTGTAGAACAGTTAGGTTTAAAATGAGTATATTGGGGATAGGTGTGAAAATTTATAACAAACTTCCAAAACATGTAAAATGCAGTGTAACCTTAAATAGTTTTAAAAAAAGTCTAAAGGAATTTTTGATATGTAAGGCCTACTACTCAATTAATGACTTTTTTAATGACAAAAATATTGATAATTTTGATTGACCTTTAGACAATGACTGAATGAGTAATTTAATTTGTATGACATAAATGAATAATTTAATTTGTATGACATAAATGAATAATTTAATTTGAATGATAATAATAAGAATAAATGTAATAATAAATAAATTATGACTATTATGTGAATGACATAAATGTATCATGTAGGTAATTATCATGAAATCAATGGAAAATTTAATTTGTTTAACTGACTACGTGAATTTGCAACTATAATAATGCATGATGAATGATGGACGTTGACTTAGAGCGAATAATTATTTTGAAATTTAGAAAAATGTAATGAATGTTTTAAATGTAGAACTGGCATCAAAAATTGTACACCATACAGGTATGTTGCAGCGAACCAATATATCATAAGACCTAATATTTCACCTGTGACAAACAATAAATGAATTTGAATTCAAAATACTGATTTTCATAATTCCGATCGCGACGACGGCTTTCCTTAAACTGAATAAGAAATCATAATTACCTGCATTAGATAGGACTAGACAAAACATGAATAATATTTTCTTCATTGTTGTAAAATAAAATATATCCAGAATAAACTTGCAAAGCAACGGAAACATTAATCTGCAAAAAAATACATGTTAGTATCTTTTTTTGGCGATTGGGAAATCATTAAATTACTTTTCCCACTCTAGGTGGAGCGGAAGGGAGTATCAGACTTCTACGGTTAAAGATATTTTTTTCTCAAAAGACTTCTAGTGACTAAAAACCACCCATTTTCCTTCTTAGGCCTTTGTTGCTCTTGATATTTTTCCGAATTTCTATTCCGAATCGAATGACACCTCGTTCATATATTTCGGAGACGGAGAATTTAGTTGAACCCAGAAAAATCCTATTCCAGACAGAAATGCACAAGAGATTCACTCATGATCTTTCTGTTATTTTATTTATATGTTTCAGATAGCTCTGATACTTTGATTTTCCTATAAGTCTGTGATGGAAACTCCATAACTGCATCGGGGAAGGGGGGGAGGCACGTGTCCCCGTGCGCCCCCCTGGATCCCTCCTTGAATGTGGACGAAGTGAAAGGAGTAGGTGGAGGTGTGCTGTGGTTTCTGTCTTCCTCCATGGGAGAAAGGCGTGGGTTTATTTATTCCGCCTGTAAACCCTGGAGGGTTTGGCAGAGGTGTTCATTATTTTATTTACGTGCTTACCTTTGAGTTCATTCTGTACAATTGGTAAATTAATCTTTTATTGCGACTAATTATAACTTGAACCATGAAATTAAAACATGACTTAAAAAGGATAAAAAAAAGATGTTTAATTTTATTACGATATTGTGATTGTGAAGTACGGTTACGTAATTAACTTATAATTTTCTTCAAGGCTATGGTCCCCTCTTGCAAAACTCAGAAAAGGCAATTTAAAACACATCGTGTGTGCGGGGAGCTCCCCTTTTGGCACCTTTGTAGGTACTTAAATTAGTTGATATGACGATAGAGCTACTCTATCTGCCTATTAACCGACTTAAGAATATAGGAGGTTATCAATTCCAACCTTACATATTTTTTTCTTATTTCCAGAAATCACCATACAATGACGAAATAAAAAAGGTGTTCGAAAACTAGTCCTCTTGAATTTCAATAATAACAAATTCACATAATAGAACTTGCCGCCTGGCCAATACCTACTAATAAGTAGTTCATCATCATCATCAAAAATCTATAATGTTCCCACTGCTGGGACACAGGGTTCTTCTCTATGAGAGGGAATGGGCTATAATTCACCACACGGGCCCAGTGTGGGTTGGTAGATGTCACATGTTTTTGAATTTTTGGTTCTTTAGGACATGCCGGTTTCATTCATCACGATGTTTTCCTTCGCCATTTTGAGAGCAGTGGTGATGAAATAAATTACACTAAGTACCTAATACACGACTCACTGCTTGTAACTCGGCGCCCCGCCACCACTCAGCCACCACTGCTCTCTAATAAGCAGATACTTTTATTTTAATCTAGGAATTTGTAAAAATGTATTTCAATTTGAAAAAAAAAGAAAGTTTTAAAGCGTTTAACCAACTTTATGTTGTACTAAAATTAATTGTAATTCATTCACAGCTTTAGTTAAAAAAGAAATTCTGAACCTGTGCAAGTATTTACCACGAGACTAAAGCTCGGTCCAAGGATGCTGCCTTGGGGCACCCCGTAAACAATTGGTATCTCTGAACTAGTATGCGGCCCTATTTTGACACATTGGGTTCTTTCGCTGAGATAGCTCTGGAATAGCGACAACTGAGTGCCTCTAATCCCCGTAATCTCTAACTTTTTTATTAGAATTGGGATCGAAACCATGTCAAATGCCTTTGTAAGATCCAGGAATAGAACAACATATTTTTGGTTTTACCAAGCTTCCTTACTATGTGGTCAACCAGGTGTTATGCATCAGCCGCTGATGTTTTTTACGAGATGCTGGTAGCAGTGGCGTGCGCCCTATATAGGCTCTTAGGCTTAGCCTACCTTACTAACTGAGCATTTCTTATAACTAATTAACCATGTAATCAAATAACACTATGTACAAAATAATAATTAAAAGTTCAAACTCCTGTTAAAATACTTAGAGCAATTTTTCGCGTACGAATCTTGTAGTTACAGCATTCAAGTAGCCTAAAACCCATTCATAATTTTACGCACACAGCGTCACATCGGTGAATGATCGGTGCATATTTCCGTGTATATGAACCGCACACATGCATGCCAGCTCCTGCGAGTGGAGGTGGCCTGTGATTGGCTGCAACAACACAAGGCTACGATTGGATGCGTCATGCGTCACATGCGTGGCCATCTTTAGCCCGCGAACTCCGGCGCGAAGTTCAAATTTGTTTATTTTTTAACGTTTTTTGTAATTTGCAGGCCAGTGCTAGCTTGAATACTGACTACATACGTCTTACAGCCGCGAATCATATTTATTAATCAACATACAACCTAGCACAGGCCTGCAAATTGCAAAAATGTAAGGAAATCAAGAAATTTGAATTTCGCGCTTAGCAGTCTTCGCTCTTCCGTCCACAGATAGAGTGCAGCACTGACAACACATTTCATTGATTGATTTCGTATTTTCCCTTTTTGAATGAGTACAGAATACTTTTAAAAAACTCAGTGTTTTTACATGCTTAGATTCGATTCTTGCAATGTATAACTCGGTCACATTAACTTGACGCTTGGCGTTGATGACGTCATTTTAGCAAAACAAAAAAATAATGTCTAAAAACAATATAACAACAACAGAAAACTATTTTAAGCTTTCACGGTTCATAACTATATTTAAAAAGTCACTTACGGGATATCTTCCGTGATTTTTATTGCGCGCCATGATCGCGAGTTAACCCGCGATCATGGCGCTTGCAACAGCGTCGAAATATCGGGAACTCAACAAATAAAAATCACGGAAGATATCCCGTAAGTGACTTTTTAAAAACAGGAAACTAGCTAAATTATCAACGCGCGTATCGGTAACAGCGGAACTTAATCATTGTGTCAGTACCTATATCGTATCAGATAAGGGAATGCGCGGGGAAGCGGGCGGGGCCTCGCATTCCAGAGATGCGTCAAGTTAATGTGACCGCGTAGTATGTAACTTTGTTTGTTCGGGTGGAATCTTGCAATGTAGCAGCAGGTATCTTCAACCAACTGGGTTAAACAAAAAAACACTGCACTAAAAGGAAACAAAAAAGAAACAGCTTATTAATGTTCCCACTGCTGGACACAGGCCTCCTCTCTTTGATAGGGAATGGGCTATAATCTACCACGCGGGTCCAGTGCGGATTGGTAGATGTCTCATGCCTTCGAATTTTTTGGTTCTAAGACATGCCGATTTCCTTACGATGTTTTCCTTCACCGTTTTGAGAGTAGCGGTGATGAAATAAATTACACAAAGTAATGTGCCTGCCTGGGTTCGAACTCACGACTGTACTGTTCGTAAGTCGGGGCCGCCACCACTGGGCCACCGCTGCTCTCAACATCAACTTATTATATCGTTAGATATAGCCTTTTCATATTTTTAGCTGATATCACAATAAATTTGTTACAGCCCAATCAGTTGGTAAACCAAGACCACTTCGAGAGTTTCAGTGGTCTTGTGAGAACTCCAATAGAGAGCATAAATATTGTTGATAGTGGTCTAACAGGAAACAATGTTGTAAAAGAGGAAGTATCAGCTGTTTCTGCCGTACTCGATGATATCATTGAGCCGAAGGAGGAACATCAAAGTGACGGTATGTTTCTAAGAACACATACCACTATACAGGGCGTCCCACGGCTATGCCACATGGAGGGGAAGTACCTTAAATATTGTAGATGGAACTTATTACTAATATTTAATAACATTATTTTAATTTAGAAAGAAAGAAAGAAAACATATTTATTTAGCACAATATGCCACAAGTGCACACAACAAACAATAAAAAATAAAATGAACAAACACAAAAAAAAGAGTGTGCATCTCACGGCTGCGCCAAATAGGACCAGTTCAGCAAACTGCCTTAAAACTGCATTTAAACTGCATTCATAGATTTTTAAATAATTAAATGGTTGAACCGGGATTTGAACCCGCTACACGAGAAAAGAATTACCCTGTAGCTTTATCATACCGATCGAAAGGCTATGTTACTATGTTATTTAGCAAAAAAATCCTTATGATGAAGCCTTTCGATCGATATGATAAAGTTACTGGGTATTTTTTTTTCTCGTGTAACGGGTTCGATTCCCGATTCAACCATATAATTATTTACAAATCTATGAATGCAGTTTAAATTGTTTTTTTAAAATGTCTTCGTTCAGTAAAATGTTCCATCTACAATATTGAAGGTACTTTCCCTCCATGTGGCATAGCCGTGGGACGCCCTGTAGTGTAAATTATATGGGCATTGCTTGTTACTGGTTTTGTTTATGTACAGAAATCAAAGAGGAAGTTCTAGATAGTTATTCAGAAGATGATATATCAGAGGTGAAAAATGAAATGGAAGAAGTAACCGAGCTGAATCAACAACGGATGGAGACCAATAGTTAGTACTAGCTAGTTAAGAGGAAATGCGGGCGGAGAGACTTTTGAAAATTAGCTATTTGAAGAAACTATCGCTGTCTCTCTCCGTGTAGATCCGACTCAATAGCTTAAGTAAAAAGTCATACTTCTAGGTTTGGCTCTCGCCTATTTCGTCCTCCAATATTGTACCAATTTATAAGATATATTTTAGACACTAAATAAGCAATTTTGAGCATTTTTTGAGGGTTCTAATGCTTAGAAAAATAATTTATCATCAAAAAGAAAAACATAAGGGCGTACAAGTAGTTAATAGACGGCACGGTTGGCGCAGTGGCTGAGCGATTAGTCTGCTGCGCTGCGTGTCGCGGGTTCGATCCCCGCACGGAACAAATATTTGTATGACCTACAGATAGTTGTTTCGGGTTTGGGTATTTGTGTATGTGAGTTTAAATGTTTGTGAACGCACCCACGATACAGGAGTAATTCCTAGTGTGGGGCAACGTTTAAAAAAAAAAACTGTAAAAAATCATAGCTTTATAGTCATTAACAAGAAAGAAAATAGACGAGAGCGTTTCTATGGAGAAAAGACCTCCCGCATTTCCTCTTAATAGGTAATCATGCATGAGATGACGACTACCAGAGAAGTAGGATGAGATAGGACATGAAGGACAAGACATGCAGTGCTGACACCAAGTAAACAAAGATAAGAGACTGGTGGACAAGCAAATCCTACTAATTTATAAAGGCGAAAGTTTGTGAGTATGTATGTTTGGATTGATGGATGGATGTTTGTTACTCTTTCACGCAAAAACTACTGAACGGATTTGAATAAAATGTGGTACACAGATAGTTTATAACCTGGATTAACACATATGATAGTTTTTATCCCGATTTTATTTTCCCGTGGGATAATTTTCGAATTGTAGCGGGCGAAGCCGCTGGCAACAACTAGACGATCATAAAGGTCACATCTCATCGCTTAAAAATCCTATTTTCTTTTCTAGTTGATTCATCATCCAGGCACTTTAAAATGCCTAGAAAAAGAACCTCTCGGCAGACCGCTACTGCAAAACGCCTGCGACGTTTGCGCAGCAATGACCCAACGAGTAATCAATGAACAGACCCGTGCTAGGGAATCAAGCGCTGATCGTGCTTAGCGTTTGGCCTCACACTCTGTCTCCTATGTGACGCAGACGAAGCTGCGCGGGTCAGATAGTGTTTATTATAATAATTGATTGTATTCCAACAGATTTTTTTTGTCAATTTGTATGTAATATCGGTTTTTAAATTCTCTATAACACCTACTGTATCACTAATAAAAACTTTGACTTGATTTTGACGGTTTTTTTTATTTCTCAATAGGTTCACAATAATTACCAAAGTTCTACTTGTTTATAGCATAAACAGTGATCAAATACAATACTAGAAACTAGACTTGGTAGCTAAATGGGGATACGAAAACTTGCATTTAAAAGATCATTTCTGTAAGGTTTTGCAATAAAAATGGGATGTCCAAAAATCGGGCTTCATAAAACACTGTGCATCCTAACAAACGTCACGTACGGCCGCAGTAATGTTAGAGATGTCACAGTAGGTACACACGGCTACACTTCAAGCTATACATTTCCAGTTTACGCTGATCTCGCACTGTACGGAAATCCTATACAATGCGAGACCAGTTTATACTGGAAATGTATAGCTTGATGTGTAGCCGTGTGTACATGAAAGATATTATGATAATTGTACTGGACCTACCAGACCAGCCTAACAGTTCCTAAGACCTACAAGCCCTTTTTTTTGTTGAGCCGTGAAAAATGCCCAACGCATACCGCACCATCCGGGGAGACGGCGCGGTTATGTGGGGCTTGCACCCTTAAAATCACTGCCGTGAGCCTATTGTCGTCTGGTTGGATGGGCCACGAGAACTGCTATGCAAGAAGTTCGCGACCCGTCCAGCGCAGCCCGCTTCCGGGCTCCAAGCTCCTTTGGCGATGTCCGGGGTCACCCGAGACATCGCAACCACTCATGAGGGCCGTGCTATGCGACGACGATAGACTCCCCGATCTATCGCCCGCTGGCACCTCCTAGGGTGGCATCAGGTCGCCATGGCGCCTCCTCCGCCGCCCTGTCCTCCTGCGGCGGATCGCGTCAGCGAAGGAGTCTTCCTCCCTGACGCGCTCCGCCGCCTCCTTCTGCGAGATGACATCCTCGCGATCGACGTTTATCCATGCATAACCACACTGAACTAAAACGGAAGCTAATCTGGACTTTCAAGACATTACATCATGTCATCTCGAAAAAGCTCCTATACAGATTTATATTTTACTGGCTCAGTCCGTTCTGGCTTATTGCCTTCCCGTCTAGGGAGGCGCCACTAAAATGAAATTTCTAAATCTTGAGAGGGCTCAGCGTTCCCTACTAAAAGTTATGCTTTTTAAACCCTTCCGGTATCAACCGAAAACCTTTACCAGATCTGAGATGTTCTGACCGTTAGAAAAAGCTTTACTTACATTAGGTATTATAATTCTGTCAAAGCACAAAACTCTGTCGTTTAATCCACAGAAGACCAAAGGCAGAAGGAAAGACACAGTTTCCCCAACGGTGCCAGTAAAATCTACATTCGCAAAAAGACTATACCCTATTAGACAATCATCCAATTTATACAATCTGCTTATTAAAGAAGATAAAGATATATATTTATTGCGTAACTGTGTAGGTACATTAAGCACGAAAGAACTAGACATATACCCACTAAACTACCGCGAATGCATAAACGTTTTGTCTGAATGGGTTAGGTAAACCTATGACGAAGTGGAAAATATGGTGCAATCAATGAGAATATAATATACACATAATTAATTGAAAACAGACTTGCCTGTAGTCCCAGGAGTCATTACTGCAACCTATGCAGACGATACAGCAATCCTGGCCAGAAATAATGATCAAAAAATAGCTACAGAATTGGTACAAAAAGGCCTTGATGAAATAGATACCTGGCTGAATAAATGGAGGATAAAAGCCAGTGCTAGCAAATCTGTTCAGGCAACATTTACTCTGAGGCAGGGAAACTGTCCACCAGTTTGCCTTGGAGGCAACATCCTACAACACAATGATAGTGTAACGTATCTAGGAATGCACCTCGATCGACGATTGACTTGGAAGACCCATATAAAATGTAAAAGAGGTGTACTTAATATTCGATACAGAAACCTTTAATGGCTAATGGGACGAAACTTGAAACTCTCCACAGATAACAAGCTATTGATATATAACAGTATTTTGAAACCTAGTTTCATGTATGGTGCTCAACTTTGGGCGACCGCTATTGATTCAAACATAAATATACTGCAGCGACTACAGAACCAAATACTCAGAACCATATCAAACGCTTAATGGTATACTACAAATGTGGAAATACACAACCATTTAAAAATGAACACCATAAAAGAAGAGATTAAAAACTCCATTGCACGGCACGACACGGCACGGTTGGCGCAGTGGCTAAGCGATTGGACTGCAGTGCTATTCTCTAAAAGACAATTTGGGTGAATTGCCCAAGCAAAAAAATACACGGCAAACCTGAGAACGGTAGTGCAATGTGCTGATTATTAATTTTATATATTTTTTCTCAACAACGTAAGTATTTCTCTACCTTGGCAAAAAAAATCATTGGTATCTACCCTCTAATATACCCAAAAAAAAATTACAAAGTGTTATTTTATCATCACGGTGACCTGTCCTGAACCCAATTCCGCTCATAACATACCTTCTCCTGCAAATACATTCGTAATATGGATTTAAATTGATTTTGTTATCATTAAATTATAATATATTCGATCAAATAAAACAATTTTTGTTTGTTTATCTTCTTTCTCATGGATTTGACAGGCAGTCAACTTTTGTCTGGAAAAAAGTTATCATTTCAGAGGACAGTAAGTTTTAGTAGAATAGCCACATCAACATTGCGTTGTTACGCCCCTGTCACCTTTTCTCACTCCGGATCAGTCCGGCTTAAGCTCTCGGCGCGAACGCACCGGTCCCAACGTCTTGCGGTTTCCCGCCAAAAAAGTAAGTTTATCATTTCAGTAATATGGGGACAAAAATAGTTTCATTTCGGTGGCTGTTATAACTCGTGCTAGATTTGTTTAATTTGTTTCAAAATTGTGTATTAAATTCGCAGTAAGTACTGTTTTGTTTGAGTAGTGTTCATATTTTTTAAATAATTTTTTTTCGGAGTTAAATGTAGAACTAACCTCTATTTTATCATCTCAGTGTTATCATTTCAGTGGATTCGGTGGACTGTTATACCAATTACAGTCCACCGGAATTAAAAGTATCTCCGAAATGATAAAAACATAAAGTTTTAGAGATCCTGGTGTCAAATACAAAGTCATAGTTTTGTAATGTACCTACTTTTACCTAGAGTGTCGATTAGATTATTTAGGTGTATTTGTTGTGTAATATTTGTGCTTAAGATATATAATTCATATCATTCATATCATAATAAACATTACATTACATTAATATCATTCTTTGAGGTTATTGTAACCTCAAAGAATGATATATGTAATAATACTAACTGTAATATCTGTATATTAATGATGATATTAAAAAAACTGTGTACTGTCCTGTCTCAGTGTTTATCTAAAATTTGTGGAAATCAAACCTAACAAAGTACGGAACCCTGGCTGGGGGCACGGTTGTTCTTAGCTGTATCATTTCGGTGGATTTATCATTTCGGTGGTAATTTTTATCATTTCGGTGGACACTTTTAATTTCAGTGGACTCTTAAAACTTTATCCTTAAATATTTATGTAAGTTTTGATAATATTTGATGTCCACTCACGCACAATGTTATAAAATAGACTAAAGTATTATTTGTCACTAAAAATATATAGATTGCATTGAAATAAAAAAATCCCACCGAAATGATACATAAAAATCTCTTGTTGAAATTCACCCATTTCATGGCTGTAAGCTGTGACGAGCTCGTCGTCGAGACAGCCTTGAGATCGATCGAGCGTGTAGCGCTGATTATAACTGTATTCACTAACGTGGCTGTGGTCGTCGACGAACTCTAGGCTGTTTCCTCCCGCCGCTGTTTCGTAGACGAATTAGGGCTTGCAACAAATTCTTTAAATCATAATCGATCAATCTCGACTGAGAGTTATAAGGGTTTAAAATATATATTGAAGGTATATCTTGAATTAAAATACTTGCTTTACAGGAATAGAGCAAAACTCTAAACATATTTCATAATTTTATAAGTTTATTCCATATTTCTTATTACCTACATTTTAAGGCTGAATGACTATTCCTTTGCCTATTTTGATAACGCGACTCGGCAGCACGGTAACTAATCACCAATCGCCAATACAAACAAACGTCAAAACACTCGA
The DNA here is from genome assembly GCA_949775195.1 of Diarsia dahlii. Lineage (NCBI taxonomy): Eukaryota > Metazoa > Arthropoda > Insecta > Lepidoptera > Noctuidae > Diarsia > Diarsia dahlii. The sequence continues at coordinate 10,685,905 of OX459217.1, read as the reverse complement.
CTATCAACAAACGACGCTGTCAAAACCACTTGAATGATTAATTTAAAAACTTCTATGTGTTTTTATATTTATTTGTAACAGCGAATACCTACTTTGAAGTCACCCATCGACAGAACCCGGAAGGTGAAGACCCACTGCTTCCAAAAACACTACAACATTGAGCTCATAGAGGAGTGGTGTGAATACTCAGGTACAAGAGAGCTAAGGATTTACACTGAAGGATAAAAAACCGATGTGTTCTCCAACAACCTTAACATTAAGATATCCAAACCACTTGGAATGCTCAAGTCTGTTTACCAAGCAGAGTGTGTAGGTATTATCCAAGCGGCATACGCTATAGAGGCCAGGAAGGTTACGGATACCAATATTCGAATACTCTCCGACAGTGCATCAGTTCTTCAATCCCTAAAAAGTAATCAGATCACGTCGAGACTGATACTAGAATGCCACAAAGCCCTAGAACGAATCACGGTAATAAACCACAACACGGTAACGCTACAATGGATTAGAGGTCACAGCGGATCACTTGAAAAGAAGAAGGCAGTCACAAATGGCGAGCGTGACTGAACGGATTGTCGCCCTTGAGGAGAGACGTTTGGAAAATGAAAGACTTTTGATCGACAACCAGCAGAGGATGTTAGAGATTAGGGATAAGTGAGGCATGGTCAAGGCAGAGGAGGCGAGGGAGTTAAATTGAACCAACTATGTATAGAATTTAAGTATACTTTTAGTATATGATAGATTTTAAGATAAAATGTTGTTTTGTGGTAAATAAAAGAAGACATAAGTAGTTATCTATTTAATTATTCATGCCCCATACCTATCTACATTAATAATTATCACAACAAAAATTACAAAAAAATACTTATTGAGTGTACCATACCATGACTATTATGGTGAGTATAAAATCAAAATCAAAACTCATTTATTCAAACTAAGGCTGTAACACTCCCGTCGGGGCCGCGGACCCCGTCGGGGCCGCGGATCCCGTCGGGGCCGCGGATTTTTGTACTAGATGACTGACGTGGCCTCGGCGCAAGGGCAAAGAAGGAACATGGGTTCGGTTTTTAGTCAGTAGAAGTCTGACACTCCCCTTCGCTCTGCCCAAGAGCGGGGGGGGGGTCATTCGATGATTTTCCACCCACCAAAAAAAAAAAAAAGGCTGTAACACTGGTCAACACTGGTTTTGGCGCCGAGATACTGTTTTTTTTTTAACTTAGGACCGTAATACTAATTAGGTATATTCATGCCAAAAATTGTTACTTCCTACGAGTAGTTTTCTAGATATGACGTGTACAGTAAAGAACAAATTTTCAAAGAAAATCAGCATAGTTTTAATTAATAAAAAACTTTCTTTTTCGCGATTTTTGTAAATACACAGTCACGTTGCATGCCCCAGCAGTAGTCAGCCATCATATGCCTATCCCATCGGCTTTGGGACCTCTCCTCTTTCATTTTTAGGTCCTGGTGAATCCGCTCCCCTTGTTCTTCGCTATATGGTTCAAGATTCTCTGGAAATTGATCAAGATGACTGTGGAGGTATCTAGTTATTTCGAGGATAAGGCTTTGCACATCCGAACAAAAAATTATATCATTTTCCGAATTAAATAAAGGAAGCAGGTCTGGCTCTCTTGTACGATAGGACGTCACTTTTGTACCCTGTCTCCAACGAGTTTTTTCTCTTTTAATGACGAAGCCATTTCTTCGTCAGACTCTTTCGGCAGTTCAAGACTCCTCATCAAATCATTCAATTCATCTTGAATGAAAGGTTTTGGTTTTGTATACGCTATGCAGTGAAATCACTGTCGCTACTCACTTGATTAAAGATTTCGTCATATGATGGTTCACGGATCGGATAAATGTTGGAACAGGTACTTCCTCTGAATGTGGCAATGGTTTTCCAACCGATTTAATGCCATTTTTTAACGTTATCGCCACGTAAATAAACAAAGCAGAAAAACAGTCATCGAAGTGATCTTTTTATTTCTTCCATTGCATAGGCACTCCGAATTTCATACGGCTTCTTTGACCACTTACCTATCGTCTCAAGTGTTCACAGCACATTTTACAATCAATTTGAGGTATCCACGGCTTGTATTCTTTAATAAGACGTGCTCGCCATAATTGCACTAAATTTCGCCTACATTATTTGTTTCGCCTGTCGAGCTTTCTGCAAATCATCACATTTCTTTGCTTGTTCTAATAAATGTTGGATTATAGGTAATCTAGCTGCCGTTTTTTCAATTACGTATTTTATTTTAAGTACATTTTATTATTTTTGACAAGAGTACGCACGATTAATGTTGCTTTTGGATTTGACAGTTGTAAGCGAGGCTGCGTGTGAGGTCGTAAGTAGGGCTTGCGATCCGGATATCCGTATTATCCGGAAATCCGCACATTTTCAAATCCGGATTTTACTCGCACTACCATCCGGATTTTTCGGATTTTACGGATACCTTCTCCTTTAAATATTAAATGAAAAGCTGTCATCTGTGTAAAGTACATAACTATTGCATTAGTTCGATGCAAGCTCGAAACCAGCGCTTGTGATATGGAATCCTCACGAGGTAACGTATCACTGCTGAAAAAGGTGTAAAAGGTTTTTCTCTGATACCTCTACAAACGTGTGTTTGGATATTATCCTTTTTAATAATATGTCGCATCATGGGTGGCCGAGATGCGAAACATCGGGTCTTCTTCGTGATCCGACATAGTTTTACTTAGATGTGGGCACTGTTGTGGGTACTCGAGCGAAACAGAATTTAAATCAAATAACTTTATTTTAAAAGGCCGACGGTTTTACATTTTACGAGAAACAAACACGTGCGTTGGTATTACTGAGCGTCTGCCTAGACTGTCGGAGTTCATTCAAGTGAGCGAACACTCCGTTCTTTCGCCAGTCCTCGCTGCATCCCCTCTACCGACGATCGTGTCCAAGCGGTAGGGCGCGCTTGCGTTTCCGGTACAGATTTATTTAGTTCTATTTAATCCTTATTATCCGGATAGTAAAAATGAACGGATAATGCAAGCCCTAGTCGTAAGCGTATTAATTTCTCTAAAATTTAGACAATTTCATGGCTGTAAGCTGCGACGAGCTCCTCGTCGAGACAGCCTTGAGATCGATCGAGCGTGTAGCGCTGAATAAAACTGTATTCACTAACGTGGTTGTGGTCTTCAACGAACTCTACGCTGTTTCCTCCCGTCGCTGTTTCGGTAGACGAATTAGGGCTTGCAACAAATTCTTTAAATCATAATCGATCACTCTCGACTGAGAGTTTTAAGGGTTTAAAATATATATTGAAGGTCTGTCTTGAAGTATTTTAAGGAAAAGAGCAAAACTAAAATCATATTTCATAATTTTATAAGTTTATTCCATATTTCTTATATAATTTTAAGGCTGAATGACTATTCCTTTGCCCATGAAAAAACTCGAATACAAGTGACGCTGTCAAAACCATTTGAATTTTTAATTTAAAACCGTATAGGTGCTTTTTATATTTATTTGTAAAAAGTCGCTGTTGCTTTGAACAAAGGTTTCTGTGACTAAGAGGATAAATATACCTACTGTTATGTGAGTATTATACGTTTACTGTTATTAGTTACTAATAAAGTTACAATATTATTATAATATTTATTATCAGCCATTTGTGTCCCACTACAGGGCAAAGGCCTCCCTCTCCCTCTCTCCATCCCTCCCTCCTCCAAAGTCCAACTGGTGTCCTAATTGGCAACGCACGATCGTTCGACTTAGAAGAAAGAAAACGTTGACCACTTACCGTTGACACTTTATAGATCCAGAAGTCAGCGAGGCGAATTTTCATGAGATTTTTTTTATGTTTGTAGCACCTCGTAGGCGTCGAACGGTACGACGACGCCGTCTGATGCAGCGCTCACCATCTTCTCAAAGGCAGTCACAAATGGCGAGTTTGACTGAGCGGTATATCGCCCTTGAGGAGAGTCGTTTGGAAAATGAACGACTTATGATCGACAACCAGCAGAGGATGTTAGAGGTTTTTAGGGACATAAGTGAGGCATGGTCAAGGCAGACCAGGCGCTGCCGGATTTGTGTGCATCCATGAGACGAAGGAGTTAAATGTACCTAGCTTCTGACTTTCTTATGTGCATACATGTAAAATAATTTATTTTGATTTGTTTTTTTGTGGTAAATAAAAAGAAGACATAATTAAGTAGTTATAGATCTATTTATTTTAATTACTCATGCCCCATACCTATCTACATTAATAATAATCACAACTAATTTAATTACAAAAAATAGTATACTTTAACAGTATACTTCGCTCCTTAGGCAGACCCCAAGTGCAGATCAATTATGGTGAGTATACAATCAAAACTCATTCAAACTAGGCTGATAATCAACACTTTTCGAACGTCAAAATTTACTTTACTTTACTTATTTACAAGAGACAGTCCCCCAAAACGCCCACCCTTCGACACTTCCTAGTGTTTTAGCTGGAAAGAAGAAGTGGCGGAACAAATTCCCCAGAAACACATCTGTCTGTTAGGTTTGTTAGAAGAACCAGACTCGATACAATAGTAAGGTGCAAGTTAATGACTACAGACACAAATCAATAATTAAAAAGTATAGGTACATATTATTATGCTTAATAATAAAAATTGGAATATTAAACATGAGGTGCTCGCCATAATTGATTAACTAAATCTCGCCTACATAATTGGCCACTGACTAAGTCATCATGTGTTGGGGCTGGCTGTGTCAGGATGCCAAGTAACCTAGATTCTTCATCTACGTCTTACTGGTCCAAGTTAGGCGCTGGTAGCCCAGCACGATTACACATGTTGTGTAGACCACAGCAAGCTATCACAATTTTTCCCACTGTTATTGAGTCATAGTGCAATACCCTGTGAACCAATAAACATCTAAATCGGCCTTTCAGTACTCCGATAGTCCTCTCCACGCTGTTCCCCGAGCACTACTATGCAAGTTGTTGTAATGGCTCTCTAGAGTCCCAGTTTCTGGATTACCACAGGGAGTCATCAAATAAGGCCTTTTAGGATATCCTGAGTCACCTGAAATTAATGAATGAAGCTGGAATTATGACGGCAGTCGATTGAAGACTAAAATCGTTGATTATCTAAGATTTGAGTAGCCTTATGTACGAAGGGGCTAAAAAAATAGTAAATGTTGGAAAATGGGGGGAAATGTTGGTACTTTTATTACTTTCCTTGACTTGAGCACTTGCCACTCATTCTGGTTTTGCGGAAATCGAATATATTTATTACATAATAATGTTTTTGTTGTTAAGAGCATCAACAACTTCGTGGATTGCCCTAGAGGCAGAAGACTGTGATATGTATGTGTCCACATTCCCGCCGATGATTTTCTGGTAACTTCCATTTGCCAAAAGTGATAGAGTGCATAATATCTGAAACATTAGGAAACCAATAGGCTTTTGTTGGTGTGTGGTCCCATATCATAAAAAACAAACTGTAAACAAACCTTTAGCACAGTATAAATATGGACAGTACCGAAACTAAGCCTAGTTGATGCGATAACTACCTACGCTCCATTGAAGCCATAGGGTTGTCCCTTTAAATGTTGATGATATTTTTTTTTCTTAAATATTTTTATTCTGTTGTGATCAATGAATCGAATTGAAATAACTAGCTTACTAAAACTAGTGATGTGCAATTCTGCTATAAATAATTAACATATTATTAATATTAAGAACGAATATGTTATTAATTTATTATATTGTTTTAAATTATTATTATCAATGAACTTTCCTTCATATACTACACAGTTTTAGACTTAATAAATGTTATTTAATAAAAGTACGTAGTTTAAGTTGGACCAGTGTAAAAAAAAAAATTTTTTTTGGTGTTATGTGATTCTCACTTATATATCACGGGGGTGGCAGAGGGGGTCAAAATTTTGGTCCTTTTTTGTCTAGGACGCTCCGTTTTCGAGATATTTCAATTTCAATTTTTTTTTTACAGAAGCTTTGAACGCCCATAACTCTGAAACGGTGCATCGTAGGACCGCAGCGCGCCACCGCTTGCTACGTTGCTATACTTATTATAATAATTATTACCCCGTTCTGGCCCCGTTGGTGGGTATACGTTGGGCGTGTTGTTGAGTTAGACATTATAATGATAACACGTAGGCAGCGTCGGTATAACAAACAAATAAAAATTCATTAAGATCGATCACAACTTCACAAGGACATAATAAGTACAATTCGATAACAAAAATCATTCTTACCTTTCAAAATTAGTAGGAAGTTTAAAATACAATATCTCCGGTTTTGATGAAGCCGAGTTCAAACACCCGTATACGTTCCCGGCATTTTAAAAAAGATTGGAGGATATTTCAAAGAAAACTTTTACGTAAACTAATCACTCATCTCGGTGCGGCACGCACAACTGAGAGCACTGCGGTGTTCGCTAGCTGGCCCTGTCGATGCGCATGTTTGTGTGAGTGTGCGGTTTCGAGCGTTTGTAGGCAGTTTCCGTACTGCTATGCTATTCTCTAAGGATTGCAGCCTTGTTGGCAGCGCTGCCGCAGCGGTGAGACTTAAGTTGGTATTCACTAAGCTGAATGAAGCGACACTAGCGCTCAAGGCTGTGACGGCCGTGAGTTACAACTAACCTACGGAGTAGTACGGAGGGCAAATTGACAGTTTTTGATACATTTTGGTATTCACTAAGAGAAAACAGCTATGCTATTCTCTAAGGAAACAGCCTTGTTGGCAGCGCTGCCGTGTCACTAAGCTGAATGAAGCTACACTAGCGCTCAAGGCTGTGACGGCCGTGAGTTAGAACTAACCTACGGAGTAGTACGGAGGGCAAATTGACAGCTCTTGATACATTTTGGTATTCACTAAGAAAAAACAGCGACGAATACGCTTACGACCTCGCCCGCAGCCTCGCTAACAACTGTCAAATCCAAAAGCTACAATAATCGCGTGTACTCAATAAATAAATATATTACATATTTCGATTCTTTTAGTCAAGTAATTGTAAAAATGGTAGCTCGATTACTAATAAAGCTACATTTATTAGAACATGCGAAAAAAAGTGATGATTTGAAGCTCTGAAGAAAGCTCGACAGGCGAAACAAATAAGGAAGATTGAAACAGTATCCCGTGATTCAGATTTGATTCATATTTACAGGCTTTCTGAGGATTTAATTAATATATTAGAAAACGATTTAGCACCGTTTATGCGTCAACGAGTTCGTTCCAGTGGTTTGACCAAGAGGCTAAAGGCACAATATAAATATGGACAGCAGTGCTATTCTCTAAAAGACAATTTCATGGCTGTAAGCTGTGACGAGCTCGTCGTCGAGACAGCCTTGAGATCGATCGAGCGTGTAGCGCTGATTATAACTGTATTCACTAACGTGGCTGTGGTCGTCGACGAACTCTAGGCTGTTTCCTCCCGCCGCTGTTTCGTAGACGAATTAGGGCTTGCAACAAATTCTTTAAATCATAATCGATCAATCTCGACTGAGAGTTATAAGGGTTTAAAATATATATTGAAGGTATATCTTGAATTAAAATACTTGCTTTACAGGAATAGAGCAAAACTCTAAACATATTTCATAATTTTATAAGTTTATTCCATATTTCTTATTACCTACATTTTAAGGCTGAATGACTATTCCTTTGCCTATTTTGATAACGCGACTCGGCAGCACGGTAACCAATCACCAATCGCCAATACAAACAAACGTCAAAACACTCGACTATCAACAAACGACGCTGTCAAAACCACTTGAATTATTAATTTAAAAACTTCTATGTGTTTTTATATTTATTTGTAACAGCGAATACCTACTTTGAAGTCACCCATCGACAGAACCCGGAAGGTGAAGACCCACTGCTTCCAAAAACACTACAACATTGAGCTCATAGAGGAGTGGTGTGAATACTCAGGTACAAGAGAGCTAAGGATTTACACTGAAGGATAAAAAACCGATGTGTTCTCCAACAACCTTAACATTAAGATATCCAAACCACTTGGAATGCTCAAGTCTGTTTACCAAGCAGAGTGTGTAGGTATTATCCAAGCGGCATACGCTATAGAGGCCAGGAAGGTTACGGATACCAATATTCGAATACTCTCCGACAGTGCATCAGTTCTTCAATCCCTAAAAAGTAATCAGATCACGTCGAGACTGATACTAGAATGCCACAAAGCCCTAGAACGAATCACGGTAATAAACCACAACACGGTAACGCTACAATGGATTAGAGGTCACAGCGGATCACTTGAAAAGAAGAAGGCAGTCACAAATGGCGAGCGTGACTGAACGGATTGTCGCCCTTGAGGAGAGACGTTTGGAAAATGAAAGACTTTTGATCGACAACCAGCAGAGGATGTTAGAGATTAGGGATAAGTGAGGCATGGTCAAGGCAGAGGAGGCGAAGGAGTTAAATTGAACCAACTATGTATAGAATTTAAGTATACTTTTAGTATATGATAGATTTTAAGATAAAATGTTGTTTTGTGGTAAATAAAAGAAGACATAAGTAGTTATCTATTTAATTATTCATGCCCCATACCTATCTACATTAATAATTATCACAACAAAAATTACAAAAAAATACTTATTGAGTGTACCATACCATGACTATTATGGTGAGTATAAAATCAAAATCAAAACTCATTTATTCAAACTAAGGCTGTAACACTCCCGTCGGGGCCGCGGACCCCGTCGGGGCCGCGGATCCCGTCGGGGCCGCGGATTTTTGTACTAGATGACTGACGTGGCCTCGGCGCAAGGGCAAAGAAGGAACATGGGTTCGGTTTTTAGTCAGTAGAAGTCTGACACTCCCCTTCGCTCTGCCCAAGAGCGGGGGGGGGTCATTCGATGATTTTCCACCCACCAAAAAAAAAAAAAAGGCTGTAACACTGGTCAACACTGGTTTTGGCGCCGAGATACTGTTTTTTTTTTAACTTAGGACCGTAATACTAATTAGGTATATTCATGCCAAAAATTGTTACTTCCTACGAGTAGTTTTCTAGATATGACGTGTACAGTAAAGAACAAATTTTCAAAGAAAATCAGCATAGTTTTAATTAATAAAAAACTTTCTTTTTCGCGATTTTTGTAAATACACAGTCACGTTGCATGCCCCAGCAGTAGTCAGCCATCATATGCCTATCCCATCGGCTTTGGGACCTCTCCTCTTTCATTTTTAGGTCCTGGTGAATCCGCTCCCCTTGTTCTTCGCTATATGGTTCAAGATTCTCTGGAAATTGATCAAGATGACTGTGGAGGTATCTAGTTATTTCGAGGATAAGGCTTTGCACATCCGAACAAAAAATTATATCATTTTCCGAATTAAATAAAGGAAGCAGGTCTGGCTCTCTTGTACGATAGGACGTCACTTTTGTACCCTGTCTCCAACGAGTTTTTTCTCTTTTAATGACGAAGCCATTTCTTCGTCAGACTCTTTCGGCAGTTCAAGACTCCTCATCAAATCATTCAATTCATCTTGAATGAAAGGTTTTGGTTTTGTATACGCTATGCAGTGAAATCACTGTCGCTACTCACTTGATTAAAGATTTCGTCATATGATGGTTCACGGATCGGATAAATGTTGGAACAGGTACTTCCTCTGAATGTGGCAATGGTTTTCCAACCGATTTAATGCCATTTTTTAACGTTATCGCCACGTAAATAAACAAAGCAGAAAAACAGTCATCGAAGTGATCTTTTTATTTCTTCCATTGCATAGGCACTCCGAATTTCATACGGCTTCTTTGACCACTTACCTATCGTCTCAAGTGTTCACAGCACATTTTACAATCAATTTGAGGTATCCACGGCTTGTATTCTTTAATAAGACGTGCTCGCCATAATTGCACTAAATTTCGCCTACATTATTTGTTTCGCCTGTCGAGCTTTCTGCAAATCATCACATTTCTTTGCTTGTTCTAATAAATGTTGGATTATAGGTAATCTAGCTGCCGTTTTTTCAATTACGTATTTTATTTTAAGTACATTTTATTATTTTTGACAAGAGTACGCACGATTAATGTTGCTTTTGGATTTGACAGTTGTAAGCGAGGCTGCGTGTGAGGTCGTAAGTAGGGCTTGCGATCCGGATATCCGTATTATCCGGAAATCCGCACATTTTCAAATCCGGATTTTACTCGCACTACCATCCGGATTTTTCGGATTTTACGGATACCTTCTCCTTTAAATATTAAATGAAAAGCTGTCATCTGTGTAAAGTACATAACTATTGCATTAGTTCGATGCAAGCTCGAAACCAGCGCTTGTGATATGGAATCCTCACGAGGTAACGTATCACTGCTGAAAAAGGTGTAAAAGGTTTTTCTCTGATACCTCTACAAACGTGTGTTTGGATATTATCCTTTTTAATAATATGTCGCATCATGGGTGGCCGAGATGCGAAACATCGGGTCTTCTTCGTGATCCGACATAGTTTTACTTAGATGTGGGCACTGTTGTGGGTACTCGAGCGAAACAGAATTTAAATCAAATAACTTTATTTTAAAAGGCCGACGGTTTTACATTTTACGAGAAACAAACACGTGCGTTGGTATTACTGAGCGTCTGCCTAGACTGTCGGAGTTCATTCAAGTGAGCGAACACTCCGTTCTTTCGCCAGTCCTCGCTGCATCCCCTCTACCGACGATCGTGTCCAAGCGGTAGGGCGCGCTTGCGTTTCCGGTACAGATTTATTTAGTTCTATTTAATCCTTATTATCCGGATAGTAAAAATGAACGGATAATGCAAGCCCTAGTCGTAAGCGTATTAATTTCTCTAAAATTTAGACAATTTCATGGCTGTAAGCTGCGACGAGCTCCTCGTCGAGACAGCCTTGAGATCGATCGAGCGTGTAGCGCTGAATAAAACTGTATTCACTAACGTGGTTGTGGTCTTCAACGAACTCTACGCTGTTTCCTCCCGTCGCTGTTTCGGTAGACGAATTAGGGCTTGCAACAAATTCTTTAAATCATAATCGATCACTCTCGACTGAGAGTTTTAAGGGTTTAAAATATATATTGAAGGTCTGTCTTGAAGTATTTTAAGGAAAAGAGCAAAACTAAAATCATATTTCATAATTTTATAAGTTTATTCCATATTTCTTATATAATTTTAAGGCTGAATGACTATTCCTTTGCCCATGAAAAAACTCGAATACAAGTGACGCTGTCAAAACCATTTGAATTTTTAATTTAAAACCGTATAGGTGCTTTTTATATTTATTTGTAAAAAGTCGCTGTTGCTTTGAACAAAGGTTTCTGTGACTAAGAGGATAAATATACCTACTGTTATGTGAGTATTATACGTTTACTGTTATTAGTTACTAATAAAGTTACAATATTATTATAATATTTATTATCAGCCATTTGTGTCCCACTACAGGGCAAAGGCCTCCCTCTCCCTCTCTCCATCCCTCCCTCCTCCAAAGTCCAACTGGTGTCCTAATTGGCAACGCACGATCGTTCGACTTAGAAGAAAGAAAACGTTGACCACTTACCGTTGACACTTTATAGATCCAGAAGTCAGCGAGGCGAATTTTCATGAGATTTTTTTTATGTTTGTAGCACCTCGTAGGCGTCGAACGGTACGACGACGCCGTCTGATGCAGCGCTCACCATCTTCTCAAAGGCAGTCACAAATGGCGAGTTTGACTGAGCGGTATATCGCCCTTGAGGAGAGTCGTTTGGAAAATGAACGACTTATGATCGACAACCAGCAGAGGATGTTAGAGGTTTTTAGGGACATAAGTGAGGCATGGTCAAGGCAGACCAGGCGCTGCCGGATTTGTGTGCATCCATGAGACGAAGGAGTTAAATGTACCTAGCTTCTGACTTTCTTATGTGCATACATGTAAAATAATTTATTTTGATTTGTTTTTTTGTGGTAAATAAAAAGAAGACATAATTAAGTAGTTATAGATCTATTTATTTTAATTACTCATGCCCCATACCTATCTACATTAATAATAATCACAACTAATTTAATTACAAAAAATAGTATACTTTAACAGTATACTTCGCTCCTTAGGCAGACCCCAAGTGCAGATCAATTATGGTGAGTATACAATCAAAACTCATTCAAACTAGGCTGATAATCAACACTTTTCGAACGTCAAAATTTACTTTACTTTACTTATTTACAAGAGACAGTCCCCCAAAACGCCCACCCTTCGACACTTCCTAGTGTTTTAGCTGGAAAGAAGAAGTGGCGGAACAAATTCCCCAGAAACACATCTGTCTGTTAGGTTTGTTAGAAGAACCAGACTCGATACAATAGTAAGGTGCAAGTTAATGACTACAGACACAAATCAATAATTAAAAAGTATAGGTACATATTATTATGCTTAATAATAAAAATTGGAATATTAAACATGAGGTGCTCGCCATAATTGATTAACTAAATCTCGCCTACATAATTGGCCACTGACTAAGTCATCATGTGTTGGGGCTGGCTGTGTCAGGATGCCAAGTAACCTAGATTCTTCATCTACGTCTTACTGGTCCAAGTTAGGCGCTGGTAGCCCAGCACGATTACACATGTTGTGTAGACCACAGCAAGCTATCACAATTTTTCCCACTGTTATTGAGTCATAGTGCAATACCCTGTGAACCAATAAACATCTAAATCGGCCTTTCAGTACTCCGATAGTCCTCTCCACGCTGTTCCCCGAGCACTACTATGCAAGTTGTTGTAATGGCTCTCTAGAGTCCCAGTTTCTGGATTACCACAGGGAGTCATCAAATAAGGCCTTTTAGGATATCCTGAGTCACCTGAAATTAATGAATGAAGCTGGAATTATGACGGCAGTCGATTGAAGACTAAAATCGTTGATTATCTAAGATTTGAGTAGCCTTATGTACGAAGGGGCTAAAAAAATAGTAAATGTTGGAAAATGGGGGGAAATGTTGGTACTTTTATTACTTTCCTTGACTTGAGCACTTGCCACTCATTCTGGTTTTGCGGAAATCGAATATATTTATTACATAATAATGTTTTTGTTGTTAAGAGCATCAACAACTTCGTGGATTGCCCTAGAGGCAGAAGACTGTGATATGTATGTGTCCACATTCCCGCCGATGATTTTCTGGTAACTTCCATTTGCCAAAAGTGATAGAGTGCATAATATCTGAAACATTAGGAAACCAATAGGCTTTTGTTGGTGTGTGGTCCCATATCATAAAAAACAAACTGTAAACAAACCTTTAGCACAGTATAAATATGGACAGTACCGAAACTAAGCCTAGTTGATGCGATAACTACCTACGCTCCATTGAAGCCATAGGGTTGTCCCTTTAAATGTTGATGATATTTTTTTTTCTTAAATATTTTTATTCTGTTGTGATCAATGAATCGAATTGAAATAACTAGCTTACTAAAACTAGTGATGTGCAATTCTGCTATAAATAATTAACATATTATTAATATTAAGAACGAATATGTTATTAATTTATTATATTGTTTTAAATTATTATTATCAATGAACTTTCCTTCATATACTACACAGTTTTAGACTTAATAAATGTTATTTAATAAAAGTACGTAGTTTAAGTTGGACCAGTGTAAAAAAAAAAATTTTTTTTGGTGTTATGTGATTCTCACTTATATATCACGGGGGTGGCAGAGGGGGTCAAAATTTTGGTCCTTTTTTGTCTAGGACGCTCCGTTTTCGAGATATTTCAATTTCAATTTTTTTTTTACAGAAGCTTTGAACGCCCATAACTCTGAAACGGTGCATCGTAGGACCGCAGCGCGCCACCGCTTGCTACGTTGCTATACTTATTATAATAATTATTACCCCGTTCTGGCCCCGTTGGTGGGTATACGTTGGGCGTGTTGTTGAGTTAGACATTATAATGATAACACGTAGGCAGCGTCGGTATAACAAACAAATAAAAATTCATTAAGATCGATCACAACTTCACAAGGACATAATAAGTACAATTCGATAACAAAAATCATTCTTACCTTTCAAAATTAGTAGGAAGTTTAAAATACAATATCTCCGGTTTTGATGAAGCCGAGTTCAAACACCCGTATACGTTCCCGGCATTTTAAAAAAGATTGGAGGATATTTCAAAGAAAACTTTTACGTAAACTAATCACTCATCTCGGTGCGGCACGCACAACTGAGAGCACTGCGGTGTTCGCTAGCTGGCCCTGTCGATGCGCATGTTTGTGTGAGTGTGCGGTTTCGAGAGTTTGTAGGCAGTTTCCGTACTGTCCATATTTATATTGTGCCTTTAGCCTCTTGGTCAAACCACTGGAACGAACTCGTTGACGCATAAACGGTGCTAAATCGTTTTCTAATATATTAATTAAATCCTCAGAAAGCCTGTAAATATGAATCAAATCTGAATCACGGGATACTGTTTCAATCTTCCTTATTTGTTTCGCCTGTCGAGCTTTCTTCAGAGCTTCAAATCATCACTTTTTTTCGCATGTTCTAATAAATGTAGCTTTATTAGTAATCGAGCTACCATTTTTACAATTACTTGACTAAAAGAATCGAAATATGTAATATATTTATTTATTGAGTACACGCGATTATTGTAGCTTTTGGATTTGACAGTTGTAAGCGAGGCTGCGGGCGAGGTCGTAAGCGTATTCGTCGCTGTTTTTTCTTAGTGAATACCAAAATGTATCAAGAGCTGTCAATTTGCCCTCCGTACTACTCCGTAGGTTAGTTCTAACTCACGGCCGTCACAGCCTTGAGCGCTAGTGTAGCTTCATTCAGCTTAGTGACACGGCAGCGCTGCCAACAAGGCTGTTTCCTTAGAGAATAGCATAGCTGTTTTCTCTTAGTGAATACCAAAATGTATCAAAAACTGTCAATTTGCCCTCCGTACTACTCCGTAGGTTAGTTGTAACTCACGGCCGTCACAGCCTTGAGCGCTAGTGTCGCTTCATTCAGCTTAGTGAATACCAACTTAAGTCTCACCGCTGCGGCAGCGCTGCCAACAAGGCTGCAATCCTTAGAGAATAGCATAGCAGCACTGACAACACATTTCATTGATTGATTTCGTATAATCCTGCAAAATTTTGTTGACCGCTTTTGTGAACAAACTCGATATGAAAATGATACAATTTTATTTGGTAGTATTTTTCTATCGGCAAATTAGAAATTATATTTTACGTCTATGGAAGCCATTAATATTGTTTCATAGTGTTGTGACAAGCAATTTATAGCGCGATTTGTTTTGAAACCGAAAACGTACAGATATTGTCAGATATTAGATAACATTATTAACAGTAGTGTAAATATTAGCTTTGTTGTGTATTATTTGTTTATTCCCCTAACAAATAATAACAATGGTATTTACTTGTGATGTTTGTGTTGTTAATGTGTGTTTGCTAGATGTTAAAGGTAATAAGTTTTCTCAATTATCGTATAATGATAAGGTGCAAGTTGTATCTAAAGGTTTCGGATATTATCTTGCATGTGACGTGTTTTGTACTTTTGTAACTATCACCCACTCACTTGGATGAGATATTTGAGGTGGCCGAATCTTTCTTCTGTTTGCATCGTTAGAAAATCATGAGAACCTTGAATAATGTGGTGAGTTTTTGAATTGTATTTAGGTATAACTTTTACAGGCTTATTTTCAAATTTTATAAATGTGACAATATTTTTTTTTGTTGTCAATATTTCGTGGCCTACCCACCGTGGGAGACCACTGCACGCCACTGGCTGGTAGAACTGAAATAGGCCTGTAATTTTAATGATACAAAACGAGATGGTACACAACTGTTCACTATCGCGGTCCGAGGAGGAGTGTAGAAAACAAACGAGTAGGTACATCATATATACGTTACGCCCAAATTAACGATAACTATAACTTAATTTCGTAGGTACTTCAAAACAGCGGAACGACATTAAAAATCTTATTTTTGTAATCCTTCAATTAATGTTTTAATTTCATGGTCACAATAAAATTAGTCAGATTAAAAGATTAATATTCTGGCATGCCTTTTGCCAATTGAATACACTAAACACACAGGTAATCAAGCCCAAGGAAAAAGGTGTGAGTTTGTGTATGTAATTATCAGAATTATTTTCCATATTTTTTTTCAACTCAGAAACGACCTTTTTTATCGAATTCATGTCCGTATTGAGTAAATTTGATCACTTGCTATGGTATAGGATAACATCGTGAAGAAAAAAAGCAAGCCTTTTGTTTTCTTTTTAGGGTTCCGTACCTCAAAAGAAAAAAAACGGAACCCTTATGAGATCACTCGTGTGTCTGTCTGTCCGTATATTCCCCCCCCCCCCTTATCTCCGAAACTACTGAGCATAAAATTCTGAAAAAAAAAAAATACAGAAATTAGTTCAACACATATAGATTACAGGAAAACCTATTAAGAAGTCATGGTACGGAACCCTTTATGTGCAAGTCCGACTTGCACTTGGCCAGTTTTTTTAGTTTGTCTCCTCCAGCTTTGGGCGGAACGGAACTGAGTGTCAGACTTCTTCTGACTAAAATCCATCAATGTGTTCCGACGCCGCGGTATCCACAAAGAGCATTACACTCTGATAATATAATTTATCTAATGCGATTGATGAGCGTTATACTATCGAACAACTATAATATTTATATACCTACAACATAGCAACTGCTCAAAGTGTGACACAAAAATATAGCCCGAATCGTCATGAAGGGCCCAAAAGGGATTAAAATTCAAGTTAGATAACTACAGATACTCATGCATGACATCATCATCAACAGCCTATTATTGTTCCCACTGCTGGGACACAGGCCTCCACTCTTTGAGAGGGATTGGGCCCACCACCTTACCACGCGAGCCCAGTGCGGGTTGGTAGATGTCACAAGTCTTCGAATTTTTGGATCTAGGACATGTTTCGTCTCGATGTTTTCCTTCACCGTTTTTGAGAGCAGTGGTGATGAAATAAATTACACAAAGTAATGCGCCTGCCTGGGTTCGAACCACGACCTACTGTTCGTAAGTCGGGGCTGTCAACACTGGGCCACCACTGCTCTCTGCATGACATAGGCTTTAAATTAACAAAAAAAAAATACTGGCATAGTTAGGTACATACCTATTTCTTTGCAGATTAAAGTTTCCCTTGCTCTGCAAGTTTGTTTCTGAGTTCGTTCAAGATACATTTTACAACAATGAAGAAAATATTATTCATGTTTTGTCTAGTAACTATTGCAGGTAATTATGATTTCTCATTGAGTTTAATGGAAGCCGCGACCTAATTATAGCGATTGCGTCGCGATTATGCGACTGACGTCGCTTTCATTGTATTCGCTGAACTGACGATTTCAAAAAAAAAAACAAAATGGCGGTGGGTCGATATGCCAGCTCCCATACAAAAAAGTTCAAACCCCTTTCGGAATTATAAAAATAGAATGAATGATAAATCGGAATTGTTACATTTTGAACCATTCGGAATTATGAAAATCGGTATTTTGATATTCGTATGTGCGACGGACTGAATGAAGGTTTTCGTATTACATAATATAATACAACAATATATTTTCAGGTATCGGAGAACCAAACAATCCTATCAGACAAAATGAAAACAAACATCTTGAAAAATACAATAAATGGATCGATTATCTTTTAAAAAATGGTGTGTCAGTCTACAACGGCCACAAGACCACAACGCCAAATAAAGGTTTGGTCAAACTAAGCGTGGTTAATCACTTAAGTGCTGCTCACAACGAAGATTCGTATTCGGTGTCGCATTCGTCTTCGTCATCGTCATCAGAGGAATGGATAACTAGGTACTACTTCACGAGTTACGAGGCCACCAGGCTTCGTGCCGTCGTCACCGCTGCCGTTGTCGCTGTCGTCATGTTACGAAGCCTGCTACTCACACAACGGCTACTTCAACGAAATTTCGTCATCGAATATCGTCACCTTAATACGCAAACCTCGTAACTCCACCTAGGGTTCAAATTGACATTTTGATCGCAATAGTTCCCGTACAAAATTAGGATTTTTTCATTGTAAACATCGTGCGTTTTTACATTATAGCAACATTAAAAATTGATGTCAAGCATACCTCGTAAATCCACCACCTAAAGCAAAACTCGTATCTCCCTCGTTAACGCCTTTCACAATGGTGGAGTAATGATAAAAAATATAAATATGAAATCAGTTACATTGCTCTCCTATAAAGTTGGTCGAAATGGAGTTACAAGTTTTGCATATTAAGGTGACGATATGTCATTGTCGTTGTTGTCGTTGTCGTCATCAGAAGAATAGACGCATACTTACTACACTTGTTAGGAAGCTTGCTACTCGCAACACGAACGACGAGGCAACAACGAAAATTCGTCGTCGTCAGCGACGTTGTCGCTGTCATCGTCGTGTTACGACGAATTTAATAATAATAATTTTTTATTTTTTATTTATTTATTTAGACACATTGGATGACACGTTAAGCACAACAATTACAGAATGCAAGATAAAATAAAAAAAGAGTACAGTTATGGTGCAATTAAGTAGCGCTAGACCCCACACTAGGATACCCTGTGTCGTGGGGGAATTCACATGAACCAATACTAACTACTACACGTCGCCCCTATAAATACCAAACGGCACTAAACTATATTGATTTACAATTGACATAACATTAATATAAATAAAAAACATACCAATCGAATTGAGAACCTCCTCCTTTTGGGAAGTCGAAATAAAATTCATTTATTTTGTGAACACAGGGTGTAGAAGATCAGGGCACGATACGATAGTGGCGGTAAGTCCCCTCTTTGAGGAGTGGCTAGAGAGGAGCCACGGCGCCCTCACCTTCCGTCTGACGCAGGTCCTCACCGGACACGGATGTTTCGGGAGGTACCTGTACCGAATCAGGCGGGAGGAAACGCCCGGATGCTTCCACTGCGAGGATCGACCGGAGGACACGGTGGAGCACACTGTGGAGGTGAGCCCTGCTTGGGCGGAGCCCCGCCGTGTTCTCGTAGCGGCGATCGGCGACGGCGACCGCTCGCGTTCGGCCCTGGTGCAAGCCAAGGTCCGGGGCGAGGAGGAATGGGACGCCGTCGCCTCGTTCTGCGAAGCAGTGATGCTGGCGAAGGAGGTGGCAGAACGAGAGTGGGAGAGAAACCTCTCGTCCAGCCGCCGCGGAAGGCGCTCCGGGCGTCGGGGGCCACGTGATGGCTTCCGGCCACGGTAGACGCGGGCCTGTGGATGGTGAGTAATGGGCTAGCTCGCCGTCCGGCCATCGTCATGACGGCAACAGACCGTGTCGGCGGCGCGTTCGTGTTCCACGCGCAAAGAGATGACGTGGCCTCGGCACAAGGGCGAAGAAGGAACATGGGTTGGTTTTTAGTCAGTAGAAGTCTGACACTCCCCTTCGCTCTGCCCAAGAGCGGGGGGGGGGGGGGATTTGATGATTTTCCACCCACCAAAAAAAAAAAGTGTATAGAAGATGTTAAATATAATAAATTAGACCCGAGCTGAGTCCCGCCAAAAGGCATACAAAATATTCAAGATTTGTTATTAAAGAAATTTTTTTTCTGCCCTCAATGAATACCTAAGAACGCATTCTATGTAAATACAATATTTCAAAAAATAAAAACCTTGCCCTTGGGTTAAATAACACATAAATGATTACTGTTCACATTTGGCCCAACGATGTATGGATTCCTGCCGATCTCCTTTCGAATGACGTTAAACGCACACTATTTAGAAAAAAATTACGAGTGGTACGCCAGTTTGAAAACCATGCTGCAGCTACCTATTCATTTATTTACTGTAATAAAAAACTGATTAACCACCCTGCCTTCCTGCCTCCGACCGATGATTTTTATTGTAAAAATAAAACAAACTTATATTTTAAGAACTGTGCTCCCGTACATTATATTTAGGAAAATATTTTATACAACTACATTTTATAAGTTGATCGACTCGTTAAATTACTCGTAACGTCAACCGGGCATAATATGATATATGCGACGAGGAACATTTACGTGTTGAGTTAACACATGCACAGGTGGTCCTACAGAAAAACGGATATACAGGGAAGTCCGCACAACCGGAAAACTAAATATAAGCACCGGAAGTGTGACGTTGAGAGGCAGCCAGCTTTTTTGCCATACGTGAGGGGAGTGACAGATAAGGTTGCGAATATTCTTCGGAAATACGCCGTAAAGAACATCTTCACTCCTTTCAGGAAAGTGTCCCAGATGCTGCGTTCGCCAAAGAGGACAACTTTCCGCTGGAAAAACCCGGTGTTTTTAAAGTAGACTGTAGTTGCGGCAAGTCCTTATCGGTCAGACAAAACGTACGGTGGCTTGTCGCATATCCGAACATAATATTAAGGCGGTTAAAAATAATGACACCCAAAAATCGGCCATATCTGAAAATCTGGTGGAATCGGGATCAAACCACTGGATTGAGTTGCGTATCCCTCAGGTCATCTCGACAGAACGCCACTATATACCTCGTCTGGTCAGAGAGGCCATTGAAATTACCAAATATGATAACTTTAACCGGGAGGATGGGTTTCAACTGTCGAGAGCCTGGAATCCAGTGGTTCAACTGTGTAAAAACCGAAAAAGTTCGCGAGTGGACACAGTGAGTTTTGTATGTCGGGAACAGAAACGTGTAGTGAGTGACAATGGTAGTGGTGCCGAACGCAAGAAACGAACAAGAAAGAGGGTAGACCGTTTTGTCTGCTCATAAACATCCACCCGCAATGACTTCAGTTTATCCGTGCGTGATCATGCATGGTGCTTGTAACAGCGCCGAAATATCGGGAACTCGAAACAATAAGAAAACATGTAAATATCCCGTTCATAGTATTATTAATAGTTAACTCGTAAACTTGTAAAGCCTTCTTAGCTGTGATAGTTTTCCTTTTAATTCCAGGAATAGGTTTAGGTAGCCACACTTGAGTCTAATTTCAAAAATGAATCTCTTAATTGAAAAGTTGTATGAGCAAACTATGACATCACACGCAATGGGCTTTGCGAGAAAAAAATATCTGTACTGGACAACTGGAGATCAACTAAACAAAGTTGTTTCGTCAGAGCTCATAAGCTATTTCGATATTTTCATGCGAAGGAGATTAACAAACAAGCATGAGCAAAAAAATCTGCAAGAAACGCGCATGCACTCTCAAGCCGGCTTTTGACTATGGGATGTATTAAACTGACCATTATTTTTGTAATTCAGAACGGGACACGGATTTATTTAAATGACAGGTAGCAAAAACCAAGGTCACGTTAAATGCATAGGTAACAAACACCCTCTCCTCTCAAGATCCCCGTCGAAGTTGTAGACGATTAGGTACCTATGTCTACCTGAGACAAACGGTCCAGACATGTAGGTCTTTTTTTTTAATGTGAGAAATCATAAAATGACTCCTGCCGCTCTGGGTGGAGCGGTATGGGAGTGTCAGACTTCTACTGACTAAAAACCTCCATGTTCCTTCTTAGTTCTTTGTGCGAGGCTGCGGCTCGCGTCTGACGAGTTCTATAGTTTTTAAAATTTCACGCAGTTTCGGAAAACGGGACTATTTTGTGTCCCAGATTTTGTTTTGGGACAACGGGACAGGTGACCGAGAAAAGGAACAGTCCCGTTCAAAACGGGACGTATGGTCACTTTAGGGATGTAATAACAGAACGGATCTCTCTCTCTCTCTCACCGGCTCCGTGACACGTTCTAATTTGTAAAACTTTAATTTCTTATTAATTATAATAAAACAGTTTGATTTAAACTTTCAAGTGCTTTATTTATACACAACCCACTCTGTAAGATATATATAGCACAGTGTGAACGGTCACGTACAAAATGTATGACGAGCGCGCGAGCGATTAAATATGATATCTCAAGATGTAATAATAAGAAGTTTTTCTATTTTGTGTGTACACAAATAAAAAAATAAATAAATAATATCCCATAGTCAAAAGCCGGCTTCAGTCGCAACTCTGTACCTACAGATGCGTCCACCACGCCACGATAGTGGTGATAGGTCCCCTCTTTGAGGACTGGCTGGAGAGGCGCCACGGCGTCTGAACATGATAGTCTTAATAACTTTTATTGATAATATTAAATTGATTCAAGGCATGAATTCGTGTAATTAATTTACTTACTACTAAAAAAAGGATAAAATAACAAAAAAAAACCTTTGGCAAAAAAAGGCTCAGCCACTGCCCCACTTCCACGACCAAATTTTCCTGATAAATTTTGTTACTGCTTTTACTGGTTTTGAATTTTTAACTGTGTCGACGGTTTCTGCAATAATTTTTACTGGTTTGGAATTTTTAACCGTCTCGACGGTGTCTTTTATTATTTTTACTGGTTTGGAATTTTTAACCGTCTCGACGGTGTATTTTATTATTTTTACTGGTTTGGAATTTTTAACCGTCTCAACGATTTCTGGTATTGTGTTAACTGCTGCATTCGTAACTGTATCGACGATAACATCTGGTATTTTTTCTACAACTTTATTCGCCATTGTTTCGGCGAATTCTTTTACTTTTGCTCCTGCTTCGCTGAATATGTTTGTATCTTCTGGTGCCGCAGTAGTAGTGGTTCCCCGAGTGGTCTTACGCGTCCTGGTCCTACGTTTCTTAGTAGTGGTCGTTTTATCCTCTGATGTATCATCGTAGTAGTAATCGTCGCTAAGAGTAGTCTGCTCAGGTACCGCTTTGGTCTCTACACTTACTGGTCCAGCCAAGCTTATAATCACGTAATCTTTATGTGCCGTTTTGTTTTTGTGGTCGTTTAGGTCGTGGTGGACTGGTACACCATTATTTAAAAGATAATCGATCCACTTATTGTATTTTTTATGAAGTTTGTTGTCATTTTGTCTTCTGGGATTGATTGGTTCTCCGATTGCTGAAAATATATTGTTTACTTGAGACTTTAAGTATCGCGATCGCGGCTTGCCTTAGACTGAATGAGAAATCATAAAAATTACCTGCAATAGTTATTAGACAAAACATGAATAATATTTTCTTCATTGTTGTAAAATGTATCTTGAAGGGACTCAGAAACAAACTTGCAGAGCAACGGAAACATTAATCTGCAAACAAAATAAATAGCTATGTATGTTAGTTTTTTTTTTTGTGGATACTACGACCTCGAAACACAAAGGGCTAAGAAGTAACATGGGTGGATTTTAGTTCGTAGAAGTCTGACAATCTGTTCCGCTCCGCCCAGAGCTGGAGGGGACAAATTATTTAATGACTAGCTTTTGCCAGCGGCTTCGCCCGCGTGAAAAAAAACGACTTTCCATACAAACTTTCATCGCCTATTTGACTCCCTTAGGGGTTGAATTTCGAAAAATCCTTCCTTATTCCTTGTCTACATTATATAGGGAACCTCTGTGCAAAATTTCAGCTTTCTAGGTCCAAGGGTTTGGGCTGGGCGTTGATGAGTCAGTCAGTCAGTCAGTCTGTCAGTCAGTCAGTCAGGACTTCTCTTTTTAAGCTATTGCATAGCTTCTATCGCGGGCCTTGAGCATGGAGAGCGAATCCAGAAATTCCCTAACGAAAATATTCAAGATTCAGTATTCAACCAGGTTGCTATGGTTACGGAAAATAACAAGGTTGTCAACTGAGGTTGTCAAATTAAATAATTAATTATTTGCTGTTGATAAAAAATGCTATGCAATAGCTTTACCACGGCAGTCTCCGAGTGCCACATTTAGTTTTTTATTTTATTTATGTAGATGTTCCATAAAAAAAAAAACTGAAAAAAAGGTTTGCTTTTTTCCTCACGATGTTAACCTACACCCAAGCACGTGACAAACACAATACGCGCATGGATCCGAAACCTCAGAGGTTCGTGAAGTGCAAATCGGTGACGAAAAAAACTAGAAAATAATTCAAAAAAATACATAATTAAACTCACACCGTTTTCCCTCGGGCTTGCATACCTGTATGTTTAGTTCATTCAATTGGCAAAAGGCATGCCGGAATATCTACTAATCTTTTAATTTGACTAATTATGACCATGAAATTAAAACATGAATTAAAGGATTAAAAAAATAAGATGAATCTCGTTCCGCCTTTTTGAAGTACCTTAATTAACATTATAGTTACCGTTATTCCGTTAGCCACATATTAGTAATGAATAAATATGTAAAGCTTTAATGTAAAGTTAGTCTTCACTAACTTTACATTAAAGCTTTACACAGGTTAGGTCTTTACCTATGAAATTGCCGTTCTGCAGTACTGGCCATTTCAAATCAAAATAATTTTGTTTGGCTAAGAATTCTAATTTCAAATTAATTTTATTTTAAAAACAAGGATTTTTTTTCCAAAAGTAGTCATTTGTTTATTGATTAGTGTTACACTTTCATCGCATTTCAATCTTTTTCGTCATCATGGATACGTTAAAAATTCGAGTAATTATGGAATATGAGTACCATCCCATATCTTCCCGTGGGTGTCGTAAGAGGCGACTAAGGGATGTACCATAGAATGGGCAGCAGCGTTCTCTGTGCTTTTTGTATCGACCGTACTGCGATCGCCAACCCGCCTGCCAAGCGTGGCGATTATGGCAAACCCTCCCTAAGCAAAAATTACACTTAGGGGAGGCCTATGTCCAGCAGTGGACGTCTTTCGGCTGAAATGATGATGATGATGATGATGAGTACCGTCGTGGCAGCAACGCGGCACAAGCGGCACGCAACATCAACGACGTTTACGGAGCTAACACTACAAACCAACGCACCACCAGTTATTGGTTTCCTCGCTTCCGTTCTGGAAATTTCGACCTGAAAAATGAACCTCGCGGTCGTCCGAAGAATTTGGTCGACAATTACGAATTAAAGGCGATTGTGGAAGCTGATGATACACAATCTACGGCTGAATTATCAGCAGCTTTCGACGTTAGCGTCAAAACAATATTGGTCCATTTGCGTCAAATTGGCAAGGTAAAAAAGCTTGACAAATGGGTGCCCCACGAACTCAATGATCGCCAGCGCGAAGTACGCGTCGAGACGTGCCTTGCACTGCTCAACAGACACACAAATGAAGGAATTTTGAACCACATTGTTACCTGCGATGAAAAATGGATTCTGTTTGAAAACCGCAAGCGCTCAGCAAGTTAGTTGGATCCTGGTTCAGCACCTAAACAATGCCCTAAACGAAAACTTACCCCTAGAAAAGTGATGGTCACTGTTTGGTGGTCTAGCGCCGGTGTGATTCATCACAGCTTCTTACCAAACGGGGTGAGCATTACTGCAGATGTGTACTGTGAAGAACTGAACACAATGATGGAGAAGCTGGCACATCTCCAACCAGCATTGGTCAATCGCTCGTCTCCGCTGCTCCTGCACGGCAACGCGCGACCTCATACTGCACAGCAGACGGTCTCCAAGTTGCAAGAACTGGGGTTGGAAGCTCTCCGTCATCCGCCCTACTCACCAGACCTTGCGCCTACAGACTACTACTTTTTCCAGAATTTGGATAACTTCTTGACGGGAAAAAAATTCAATACCCGAGAGGCAGTACAAAATGCCTTTGAAGAATTTGTTGCCTCCCGACCAGCTGATTTCTTTAAGAAGGGCATCAATAAACTGCCACTGCGTTGGCAAAGATGCATTGATTGCATGGGTGATTACTTCGATTAATACAAATAAAAAATACATGAAAAAAATTCGTTTAAATTTTTTCAAACAAAACGGCAATTTCATAGGTAAAGACCTATTATTAATGCCTAACGTACGGAAGATTAAGAATAAGCCCATCATCTCTATCACTATTACTATCATCACTATCACTATCACTACAAACAACACTACACAAAACAAAGGCGCTTCCCGCTGGAAGCGCCTTTGTTTTGATGTAGACAGCGGTCTGTCCCTATGTATGCTAGGATCTTTAAAACTACGCAACGGATTTTGATGCGGGTTTTTTAGGGTTCCGTAGTCAACTAGGAACCCTTATAGTTTCGCCATGTCTGTCTGTCCGTCCGTCCTCGCTTAATCTCTGTGACCGTTAGCACTAGAAAGCTGAAATTTGGTACCAATATGTGTATCAATCACGCCGACAAAAAGGTAAAATAAAAATTGGATTTTTTTATTATTAGGGTAGCCCCCTTAGGTAAAGTGGGAAGTGATTTTTTTTAAATTTCAACCCTACCTTGTGATATATTGTTGGAAAGGTATTTAAAAATGAATAGGGGTTTACAAAAATCATTTTTGGATAATGTCAATAATTTCGGAAATAATCGCTCCAAAAGTAAAAAACAATATGTGTGTACCTCTTACTTCCCTCTAACTTTTGAACCATAGGTTTAGAAAATATGAAAAAAATCTGAAAAGTAGAACTTTATATATGGACTTTCTAGGAAAATCATTTTGAACTTGGATGGAAACAGTTTTTGTACAAAAAAGACAAAAAGTTGTACAAAATAATTTCTGGACTAAGTAGTTTGTAGTATAATCGTATATGCAAGCATTTTTTTTAACTTCGTTTACATATTTTATTATCCTGAACGTATCTTTTTTGAAACAAAACAAGAATTACTACTACGGAACCCTACACTGAGCGTGGCCCGACACGCTCTTGGCCGGTTTTTAATAGATAGAGTGATTCAAGAAGGAGGTTTTAGTATCTTTTTTGCACTCGTGCGAAGCCGGCGCGGGTTACTAGTTTCAAATAAAAAATTAAAAAAAGATATACTCGTTTGTTTTGTTCCCATGGCTCGGACCACGGTAGCGACCAGTCGTGTGCCACCTCGTTTTGTATCATTAACATTACAGGCCTCTTTCAGTGTTACCAGCATCTAGAATCTCGGAAACTCCTCTCAAATAACCAATTTGGCTTCCGCAAAAAAACATCAATGTCTGATGCATTACAGCACCTGGTTGACCACATTGGTTGGTTGGTAAGAAACTTCGATAAAAATCAAAAATGAGTCGCTCTAATCCTGGATCTTGCAAAGGCATTCGACACGGTTTCGATCCCAATCCTGTTAAAAAACATTAGAGAATATTGGGATAACACTTAAAAGGCACTCAGTTGTCGGTGAGCGGGAGAAGTCATTTTATAATTAAGTACCTACCGACCGTCAAAAAAAAAGGCTCTATTTGAGAGCTATCTCAGCGAAAGAACCCGATGTGTAAAAATAAGGCCACACACTCGTTCTGAGATGCCAGTTGTTTACGGGGCGCCCCAGAGCAGCATCTTTGGACCGATCCTTTTCGTAAGGGGACGGTGAACGAACATTCTCCATACAAACGTAATACCAAAATCATTCGCGATACGAACATATTACCAACTTAAAATTATGTTATTCGGATACAGACGATATTTATCTAGGTTCCTATTAAACTTTTTTTTTTACATTTACTATTTACGAAATGCAAGCGAATTGCTATTTACTATTGACGAAATGCAATTCGCTTGCATTTCGTAAATAGTAAATGTTTAAACCTAGATAAATATCGTCTGTATCCGAATAAAGAAAGAAAGAAAAGAAGAAAGAAAAGGTGTTTATTGGTTTCCCAACAGGACAAAACAAATTGACAAAAAAAATTAGACGTTATCATTATGTACAAACACTTAAAATTAGGACATATATACAATATGTAAGTTTAAATTTGTCCCGTGCGAAGCCAAAAGGCCACTATCTCAGCATGTTGCTGTGACATTTATGACAAATGTCACAGCGCTGGTATTCTGATAGGGCCCAATGGTGACGCCACGTTCACAGAAAAAATAAAAACAACAAAAATCTAAATTAAAACAAAAAATAACTAAAATTAAATAAACCTAACAAAAACAATAAGATAAGTAAAGTTAAGTTAAGTTAAGCTCGATAGAAAAATATTCAATAGGACTCCTATTTAATATATTTCCATCGAGCTTTGGCAATACTGACAAAAGAACGAAAGGACGGACGCCGCCGCTGGCCGCCGCACAGTGGATCGAAAATCGAATTTCGAAGACATTTAAATTCTTTTTGCTTTTTTAATTTTTTTTGCTTGTGATAAGCTTCTAATTACTCCAGCAGCTATGAATATATACAAGGAATATCATTTGATAGGTAAACTAAATTAAAAAAAAAATAAAATGAAAATTTTGTATGGCGTCAAAGTAATAAATCCAAATATCTTCAAAACCATAGTCTCGCAAGATATATCCTTACAGATGTCTGTTCTACAAATTATTTGTGATTTTTTGGTGTATTTTATATAACTCTTATATGCAAGCTCAACTTCAACACAAACCATCGCATGATACGCAGCTCCATAAGAAAGCGCCCCACTAAAACTTCTCGAACTCACATTAACATCAACCGACCCGATCAACCTAGAAATCTACGAAATACAAATGGCACAAAGCATAATAAAACAAACGAAACAAATAATATTACAACAAAGGATTCAACTGTGGCACAGAAATATGATATTCTGGAGAAACAAATTGTGAACAATTCGATCGTAAGCAGGAAAGACAAATGCAACAAATACCAACTTAGCGACCAAACCTTGCAACTGATTAACGAAAGAAAAGAACTGATAAAGAACCAAATTAAAAAAGAAAACATGAAAAGGATAACTGAAACAAGCAAGAAACTAAAAGTGAGCATCAGAAGGGATCGCAAAACCAAAAGACTGCAAACCCTAGAATTTCATATTCAAAGAACTGGAGGTGTCAAAAAAGCTCTAAAAGAACTACGGGAAGCAGGTAAAGAATGGATACCGAAACTTAAAAGAAGGTCAAATACCACTACAAAGAGGAAGAACATCAAGGAACTGGCAACAGACTTCTACCGTAGTCTATACGCAAAACAAACACCAAACGACGTAAAGAAAAACCATACCGAACCAATGCTCGACGCCATTCTGGAACCCGTCCCTTTAATCCTTCCAGAAGAAGTAGAAAAAGCAATCAGGAGCCAAAAAGCGGGAAAATCTCCAGGACCAGACAAAATTACAAATGAGCTGCTGCAGGGCTCAATGGAAGAACTGATACCCGTTCTAACTCAAATATTCAACGAGATTCTGAGTAGCGGGGATATCCCTGAGAAATGGGCAAAGTCTCACATTATCTTAATACATAAAAAAGGCACCAAAGAAGACATCGAAAATTATAGACCAATAAGCCTGATGTCGAATGTATATAAGATATTTGCAAAGGTCGTATTGGATAGAATAAGCCCAATATTGGACGAACAACAGCCGGTAGAACAGGCAGGCTTCAGAAAAGGGTTTTCGACAATTGACCATATCTACACAGTCAAACAGGTAATGGAAAAATATAAGGAATATAATAAAATTATATACATTGCCTTCATTGACTACGCAAAGGCTTTCGACAGCTTGAGCCATGACTACATATGGGAAACTCTAAAACAACAAGGAATACCAGCAGCATACATCAACATTGTCCAAACCATTTACTCCAACAGTACGGCTAGAATACAATTGGAATCTCTGGGAACCGAATTCCACGTAGAAAGAGGGGTGAGGCAAGGTGACCCACTATCTCCAAAATTGTTTTCTGCCGTGCTAGAAAACATCTTTCGCAACCTGAACTGGGAAAAGTTTGGTCTGAATATAAATGGGTCGAAAATGAACCACCTCAGATTTGCTGACGACTTAGTATTATTTGAAGAAATCCCAGAGAATTTGGAAATTATGATACAAAGACTGAGCGAAGAAAGCGAAAAAATTGGTCTGAAAATGAATTACAGCAAGACCAAGCTAATGACTAATTCTAAAAAGGTAGATATCAAAATAAAAGAAGAAGCTCTGGCCTATGTAGACGATTACATATACCTTGGTCAAGTCATCTCCACCAAAGACCAAACTAGCCAGGAAATTAATATGAGGATTGCAATTAGTTGGAAGAAATACTGGGCCCTCAAGGAGATCATGAAGTCAAAAGACCTAGGCATGACTTTGAAAAGAAAGACCTTCAACGCATGTATACTCCCATGTCTAACCTACGGATGTGAGACATGGGCACTCACCAAATTGCATAGAGATAAACTTGCCAAGTGTCAAAGAGCAATGGAGAGAAGTATGGTAGGCTCAAAAAGACAAGATAGAATTAGGAATATAGATATCCGGTCCAAAACAAAACTGACCGATGTCCTAACAAGGATAGACCAACAAAAGTGGAGGTGGACAGGCCACATGATGCGGGACTCTAAAGGCAAGTGGAGCAAGGCAGTGACAGAGTGGTATCCAAGGGACGGCAAAAGAAATCGGGGAAGGCAGCCTACTCGCTGGGAGGATGAAATAAAACTTACAGCAGGCCCAAATTGGAGAAGGATACCTCGCGACAGACGTCAATGGAAACTGTTAGAGGAGGCCTATGCCACGAGGCACACCGAAATGCGTGACATTTTGTAACTTTTTTGTTTTAACTATTATTATTATTGTGTGTTTCGGAATAAAAGGCTTTATTATTTTTATTATTATATAACTCTGACTTCTGCGGTTTTTTTATAAAAAATATATACGTTATATAAAAAAATGGTTGAACTATAAGTTGTATTTACATCCAAACCAATGGGTTTATAAACTTGAAATTTTGCAGAGAGGTGTCTGTATTTTAGAGAAACACTACTGCATTATCCAAATTAGGAAGTATATTTAATAATAATAATCATTTATTAAACAGATCATACAATCCAATTTGTTAGTAGGTAATACGTACACACTTAAACACTAAAGTTAGTAGGCACACACATTTGGAAAATTTTGATAATGATTACTAATAATGTCAAAACAAACAGCAATAATAATGTCAAAATCAGAAAATGTCAAAATTAAATAATGTCAAAATCAAACAATGTCAAATTTAAATACATAATGTCAAAATCAGAAAATGTCAAAATCAAATAATGTCAAAATCAAACAATGTCAAAATTACCACTAATCATGTCAAAACCATTAGCAATACCTATTACTTTACATTATAAAGGACCCCTCCAGATCCGTGAACAGTATTCCAGTGCCTCACAACCGGACAGTCAACTCTTTCCAATATGGTATTCAGAAGGCTGTTGGTGCTGCCCCGTACGCGGCGCATCAGGGAGGCCACTCTTTTCCGTACTATAGCCCTAAAGCAGTCAGTGCTGGCCTTAGCAAACATACCTGATGCACTGCAAAAGCGAGGCAACCCCAACAGCATCCTAAAACCATTATTGTACAGGACCCGTAGGGCATTGAAAGATCTTTGCGTATAGCGGACCCACAGGCTACAGGTATAAAATGTCTGGCAGTAAGCTTTAAAAAGAGAAATTTTAACTTCTTTTGTGCACCTTGCAAACCTGCGTGCCAGCATATTGCATCTCACTGCCAACGCCCTACGTTCCCGCTCAATATCTAAATCATCCGAGAGGTCCTCGGTGACCCAGTGCCCCAGGTACTTGAATTTGGTGACCCTACTTAACGGCATACCTCCAAGCCTAACTGGTGGAACGGTTTTCGGACTCTTATTACCCGCCTTGAAAATAAGTAATTCACTCTTCTTACAGTTGTACCTGAGGCCATGTGACTCCGAGTACCCCTCACAGATACCTATGAGGTAGTTAAGGGCTGTGACAGATGGGCTCAGCAGCACCATGTCGTCGGCATAACTAATGTTGTTCATGAAAACACCATCCACTGAACAGCCGACACCGGCCCTGCTGAGCTCACCTATCAGTCTGTTAACGTACAGGTTGAAGAGCCGTGGTGAGGTCAGGCCTCCCTGCCTCACTCCACACTCCAACCTGTACTCTGACGAACATGAACCCGCCCACCTAACATTATTGGTCTGGTTGCCGTACCAATATCTCAATATATTGACCACATCTCTGGGTGTGCTGGTTTCCCCCTGGAGCTTATCCCACAGCACACCATACGAAACCAGGTCAAATGCCTTCGACAGGTCCAAAAAACAACCGTATACAGGCGTCTTCCTCGTCACATAGTACTGGACAGTATGCTTGAGTCGCAGTACCGCAGCTTCAGTCGACTGTCCAGCCCTGAAACCAAACTGAGCTTCGTGGAGGTCTATATGCTTACTTAGCTGACTATCAAGCAAACCATCCAGCACCTTAGCGATCACTGTAGCTAATGAGATAGGTCTGTAATTGTCCCTGTCGGAGGCATCACCCGTCTTGTTTTTAAGTATTGGTATAACCGTGGTTTTCATAAGCTTTCTAGGTAAATATGAATGGCCTATACACAAATTGAAAAACATAACCAGCACCCTAGGTAAATGAACACCTGCAAACTGCAAGTGCTCGATGCTAAGGTCGTCATGTCCTGGAGACTTACCTCTAGTCATATTTTGAATAATATGGGCGACTTCTTTCGCCTTAAATCTGAACCGCTCACAATCTGCAACCTCATCATCGAGCACCTGCTGTACACATCCTAAGGGAGACACTACCCTAAAATGGTCCTTAAACAATTCAGCTATTTGACTGGGCTCACTCGTACCCTCAACACTCACAGGGACACTCGAACCAGCTTCCAGTTTCTTAGTGTGCTTCCAAAATTTTTTGAAATCACTCCCTTTATGGTGTGTTGCTAGGATATCCATTTTAATTTTATCCTCATTATCTTGACACCATTTCAACTTGGATTTAAAACGCTTACGGGTTTCACGCATATTGTTATATATATTACCAGACTCTGGTTTACCATGCAACAACCAAGCCTGAAAGCTGTTTCGTGCGTCTACGTGAAACTTTCGTACATGCTTGTTCCACCCAATAACATATTTTTGCTTTGTCCTTTTCCTTACACTATGACTCCTTCGTGAGGCTTCCGTCAAACAACTTACAATACTATTATACAACTTATCAATAATTACATGATGAAAATGATCAGAACAAACATTATCAGCACAAAGACCAAGTTCCACCGGAAAATCAATGTCCCTTAATGTAGCCGTACACAGTTCCCTATACAGTCTTATCTGTTCGGTGTCCCTCTCACCCCATCTCACCTCACTGTAAATATTCCCAGTATATTGCACTTTACACGGTAAAATTCCCAAGTTGCAATACACTTCCAGTGGAAAATGGTCCGACCAGAAAACATCATAACATACCTTTATATCAGTCACACATTGCCAAGCTGCCTCCGTTGTCAGACAGTGATCAAGCCATCGCTTACAGTTATCATGACTTTCACTTATAAACGTGTGCGTGTCTGACAAAACATCTAACTTCATCACGTCCGCACAGAGCCAGCTTCGCTCCACACAAAAGTTGGCTAGTTCCCTAAAAAATAACTGCCTTGGATGAGCATTAAAGTCCCCAAGAATAATGGCAGATTCAATTTCACAACTTTCAATTACCGCATGTATTTCACTTAGCACATCCGTGAATTCTAATAAGTTATCGATGCTATCTGTAGGCATGTACACTGAAAACACTAACGAACTACGCTCACCCGCACATAACTTCACAGCTGTCAGTCTCGCGCTGCTACACGGCACAACCGTTACGGAAGAGAAAACACCCTTTCGCCACATCAGCGCCACACCACCGTACGGCCGACCACGCATCACGCCTGTCGATGTGTCTACCGCTGACTTACTGGTGTACTCGAAGTTCTTATCAATGCTTCCAATGAATGCAGTATCATGAGGCAAGAGCCACGTCTCCTGCAGCGCAATAACGTGTGCAGACTTACACAGCTCCTTTATCCCCTCCACAGATCTCGTAACAGACTTGCAGTTAAAACTGACCAATTTAATGTTCTGATTACTTGCAGTATCCATCAATTTAGACGCTTTTTGTAATAGCCTCAATCCCAGCATCAGTCCCCCCTAGTTTAGGGGAGCTCTGTACTTGTCGATCCTTAAAGTTGATAAATCGACGGAAAGAAATACCTTCAGGCCACAATTGCTCATCTAGAAATATGTCTAGCTTATGCCTAGGAACAAACACTTTAAAAGCCTTATAATCCCTTTTCCGCTTCATCCTTATCTCTGTCAAGTCCACTGAAACGCCCGTCTTGCCTAAAATATAGTCAGCGACATCCTTAACTGATGACTCCTTGTCCACGTTATTCACAAACAGTGGTATTTTAATGTCTGCAGCCTTAAATTTACCCGAGGATTCCTTCGCCTTGCCTTGTGTTCCAATAAATCTGTTTCTCAAACGCTTGCTCTGTACCAAGTTCCAATTTTCATCCGTATAGGTTTTAAAATCGCCTCCGTTTTGCGTTACTTGCAAGTATGAACACCGCTCACTCTGATTCATTGACGCTGCCACCTCCGTTACACGCGCCGGTGAGGCCACCGAGTGCGCACGCGCTGCTGGGTTTTCAAACATCGTCACCTGTGACGAAACCGCAGTAGGGGCCTCCACGAGCTTGCACTCGCCTAAGTTGCCTTTCTCTTTTTGCGCGACAAGGACAGATTTATCCTGAGGCTTGGCGTGTGACAAGGACAGATTTAAAACCTCATTGCTTCGACATTGAGGTGAGTTCTCGGGTATTCTACAAACAGCTGTTTTTGTACTTAACCGCTCTGATGGAATTATTATGCTATCATTCGACAAATTCATGATTCCAATCGGGCCACTGTTACATTCAAAATTTTCGAACCGTAACAAGTTACGCGTACCTCTTTTCGTATTAACATTATCCTCCTGTTGGTAACCATTCACCAGTGACACTTGTTTCAAGTTAAACAACTCCATATTTAACTTATTCACTTGCTCAACCGTTGCATACTCCTCCCTTATAACTTCAACTTGATCTTTTAGTATAATGATGTCTTTAAGCAATCTCGTGACATCAATATGGTCAAAAGTAACCGGCGGTAATTTTCGTAGCTCCCGAGCAACAAATATGGGAATACACTCAGCTGAAGTACACTTAATGAGGGATATGATATCTTCAAGGTCTCGTTGCACTTTTCCCTCTGCTTTCCCTTTTCTTTTCACCTTCTTCTCCTTTGTCTGCACTGATTGGTAAAGTAAGTCTTTTGCCACCACTATTTCGTCCGAAGAAAACGCTGTTGCACACAAGCGCACAATGCTTTCCTCGTTCATCACATCCACTTGGTTCTGGATGAACGCCAGGACTTCACTAATAACTATATTGCAGCTACAACACTTTACTAAATTCGTCGACATTTTGCCACGAGCGCGCACGACATGCGCTCCGCACGGTGACAGATCGAGACTGATCGTTAACCTATTATATATTACTTTGACGCGTAAGTGTCCTATTGTCGTCGTTTTATTTATATGTATGTAGGTACTTATTTTTAGTCTTATTTGTATAAATATGTTAGTTTTATTATGTATATATTATAATGTAAATAATAACTTTCATTTTATAATATTTAGCTTAGCTACCCTTAATGATGTCATAAAAGTAATAGTGAGATACCAATTACAGCAATTTATGTCATCAAAATTAAGGTTATTATATAATTTGGGTAATTAGATATTTCCTATTAGGTTAACGATCATACAATACAGTATTAAAAGCGAGTTCTTGGAATGCGTAATTAAATTATCACTTTTTTTTTTTAAGATGTCATTAAATTTACTTCTTAATTTGGATAATGCAGTAGTGTTTCTCTAAAATACAGACACCTCTCTGCAAAATTTCAAGTTTATAAACCCATTGGTTTGGATGTAAATACAAGTTATAGTTCAACCATTTTTTTATATAACGTATATATTTTTTATAAAAAAACCGCAGAAGTCAGAGTTATATAAAATACACCAAAAAATCACAAATAATTTGTAGAACAGTCATCTGTAAGGATATATCTTGCGAGACTATGGTTTTGAAGATATTTGGATTTATTACTTTGACGCCATACAAAATTTTCATTTTAATTTTTTTTTAATTTAGTTTACCTATCAAATCATATTCCTTGTATATATTCATAGCTGCTGGAGTAATTAGAAGCTTATCACAAGCAAAAAAAAATTAAAAAGCGAAAAGAATTTAAATGTCTTCGAAATTCGATTTTCGATCCACTGTGCGCCGCCGCCGCCGGCGCACGGCGTCCGTCTATCTGTTATATAATTATACATAATCTGTGGTGTCTATGGATCGTAAGTAATCTGTGTCGTAAGTAAGATGTCAGCGAAGGAATCTAAGCAAAACAATTCATTGGACTGCAATTATTATCTAATATTGTGTAGTGTTCATGTAATATATACGTAGATACTGAGGTGGTAAAATAGAATAATAAAAGAAGTGGTGACAAATAAAACATTTACAAGTTCGTGAGACTTAAAAGGACAAAGAACAAAAAGTGACAACAATAGCAGTTTTAGCAATCAATGCTCCACTGCAAAACAAACAAATGCCAAGCATGCCATCCTGGAATCGCGGATCCACCGTCAGTCGCCAGCATTAGTAGACGCTCCAGTCACCATTGCAAAATGCGTGCAGAACAAGGGTAAGTTTAAACAGAGGTACTTTTTTGTTGTTGTAGTAAGTATCGTTTGAATGCCACTCTAAATGTACCAACTGTTCTAATAGCACGAAAAGGTGGCGGGAGGTCATTCCAGCAGCGACTGGCGGCGAATTTGAAGCTACCACGAAAAGCAGCAGTTCGATGGGAGGAAGCCAACATCAGGTATGAGGATGCTCTAGTTTTTATTTGGTTCACATCCCGTGACCAAGTCAGTTTCCTAAAAAGATACTCTGGTTTTTGTGTGAGAATAGTGCCAAAAAGTAGGGTAGCCAGGTGAAGCGTTCTCCGCGCTGACATTCTCATCAAATTACCCTTATTCAGAAAAGGGGTGATATGGGATCTGGGCGGCACATTATAACAGAACCTTGCACAGGCATTCTGCACCCGCTGGATTAGCTTCTGGCTTCTACCGAGAATGCATGCCCCATACACAGCGTCAGCATAGTTCAGTCTGGATAACACTAAAGATTCACAGAGCATGACTCGCATATCCACACTTATGTAGGGACGGATGCGATATAAGAGCTTGAGTCGGTAGAAGCAGTTGCGCACAGCTTCCAGAATATGGGTTTCAAATTTGAGCTGCCCATCAAAAACAACCCCAAGATTCCGAGCTTCCAGAACCCTCTCTATACCACAACCATCAATCCTAATGTCCAGACTGCAGGCAAGCATTTTGTTCAGGAAGTCTCTGGACCCCATCACAACATACTTTGACTTAGTTGGATTCAGAACTAGGGAGTTTTTTCGGGACCATTCAGAGATTCTTTCCAGATCGTCGTTAATAGCTTTGACCATTTCAGCAGTATCCTGGGAGCGAAACGAGAGGTACATCTGCAAATCGTCAGCATACAGATGGAACTTGGTGTTAATCAGACATTTGGTGATATCGGCACTGTACAAAATGAAGAGGAGTGGGCCCAAGATTGATCCCTGCGGCACGCCCCTACCTACGTGTTCCTGACTAGAAGACATGATATCTCCATTGTCACTTGACACCTGGACGAGCTGTGAACGATCAGTGAGGTAACTCTCAAACCATTGAACTGTTTCAGCATTACAGCCATAATAAGACAACTTGGCGAGAAGAAGCGACGTATTAATAGAATCAAAAGCACGAGAAAAGTCCAGTAGGACAAGGAGGGTTCCCATGCCTCGATCTCTGGCCTCAAGAATGTTCCCAACTACATCCAATAGAGCAGTTGTTGTACTGTGGCCCCTACGAAATCCAGATTGTGCTGGTGGCAAAATACCATGGTGCTCAAGATAAGACCTAAGCTGGTTGCACACTACTTTTTCCAAAATCTTAGATAGACAAGGGAGCAGGCTAATTGGGCGGAGATCCCTCACGCTAGTAGGGTTAGGCACTTTAGGAATTGGTCTAACAATTGCCATTTTCCACAGGTCAGGGAAGGAGGAGGTCTCTATTGATCTGTTGATGATAGCTGTAATGACTGCGAGCGTACGAGGAAGTGTCAGCATCAGCATCTCCAGAGAGATCCGGTCAGAGCCCTGTGCGTTGGATTTAAGACCACGTAATATCTGCAGCACGGCTTCCTGCTGAACAGACTCCAGCTGGAAAATACTGTCATTATGCCGATGATGTTCAAAATATGTTAAATCTGCAGTATCAACCTCCCCACTGCCGGGTACATTCAAAAAGTGCTTATTAATAATATCAGGGTTGTTACAGAAGTGTGGCAGACCATGCTCCGATTGTTTTGTGGAGGCAATAGTTGACTTTAAGTGACTCCATAACTTCTTTGGCTGTTTAATATTATTATTGATATAAGTTTTAAAATATACGCACTTCTCAGTCTCAATTGCCGTTTTTACGAGGTGTTTTAAATCTGTATAAGCCTTCCTATTGCTATCAGATTTTATAGTTTTAGACTTTCGATGGGCCCTGTCACGCAACTTCATCATTTCCTTAACAGTGTAGGTTATCCAGGGGAGCGACCTCTCTTTGATCAAGACCCTTTTGATAGGTGCATGCAAATCAAACAGTGCCAGAACGTACTGATTGAACATTTCCACCATTGAGTTCACATCTTGTAGGCTTTGGATGTGTTCCCAGTCAATTTTATTTAGGTCGTCATTAAAAAACTCAGGGAGGATGTCTTTAAGCGGTCTATAGGTAATCCAATGCGGGATAGGCTTCTCTATTTTAAAATTTAATTCTATGCTTATAATTGCGTGCTGTCCAAGTTCCGGTATGTGAGAAACTGAGTGCCCACACACACGGGCGTCAGTGCACGCAATATCAATTAGAGTTTCACTATGGTCTGTAAAATGGGTTGGCTCATTAACAATCTGCCTAAGCTTGCAACAATATAAAAAGTTATTTAGAAGCTTGGTTTTGTTGTCAGCAGGGTTCAAAACATTTATATTGAAGTCGCCCACCAAGAGAACCTTGTCTGCGTTGGCAAAAGAGGACAAAGAATCAGTGATGGCATCCAGAAAAACATTAACATCAAGCCAAGGTGGTCTGTATGCAGTGCCAATAATGACTGATTGCGAGTTGATGTTCAGTCTGAGCCACATTTGCTCGACCTGCGACGCAGGGGGGTGCGGCACGGTGCGCGCGCGCACTCCGCGGCGCAAGTAGAAACCCACGCCGCCGCCCCGCCCGCCGCGCACTCCGGCCGGGCGCGGCACATGCCGCAGACGGTAGCCCGGGACTGTCGGCGCACGGCCTTCCTCGCCCTGCCTGAGCCAAGTTTCATTTATCGCCATGATATAACATAATTTTAAGTTGGTAATATGTTCGTATCGCGAATGATTTTGGTATTACGTTTGTATGGAGAAATGTTCGTTCACCGTCCCCTTAAGGACGCTGTTACATTTTCGATCAACTCATGTTTAGGTAACTAAAGTCGCCCAAAGCATGGTCTCACAATAGCGCTCGGTTTTATACCTCCTATAAATAATCTTGATCTTTGATATTATTTTTTAATTTTATTGAAATAGAATTTAGTAGATTACTTGGAACTTTGAAAACGCATTTGGTAATTGTTAATTATTAGTATCGTCGTCATGATAAGTAGGTTAGTATTTTCAACCGAGTCGAAAACAAAGAAGGTGCTGTATTTGTATGTATCCGCGATTTTCCCAAAAGCTACTGATCCGATATCAATCGGATTTTCGTTGATAAATGCATATTGTGTTTTTAAGGAAGGTTTTACTGTATAATATAATTATAATATAATAATAATAAGTTTATTTATTTCTCTCACAATGGTTTTGTAGCACGTTTTGAACACTATAATATTCACATTGTGAGAGCTGGTGCCTGAAGTAGGTTTAAAAAAAAAGCTAAACTTGATGGCAGGGCGCACAAAGCAGAAGCTACAAAGTTCCACAGCCAAGGCCTGTTTTATTTGTCCAACGCCATGCCATATTTATGAAATTGCCAAACATGACGAAAAATGGCCAAGTTTTCGTCAGTGCCATCTTGGATTTGGTTTTGACTCGCTCAAAAACCATAAAAATGAGACCCATTACGAAAAGTTGTAAATTTTTTATCGGCACTATCTTTGATTTTGGTTTTCGCTCCTTATTTGATTTTAGCGCCCAAAAAATCGAAAATCGACAACATTTCGTCATAGATTTGGTTTTGACCCCATATTCGTCATAATACCTACATACATACATACATAAAAACCGGTTAAAATCATAACCCCCTTCCCGTGGCGGATCTTTCATACAATCTGAAAAGCCCGGCTTGCCTAACATAAGACAGAGAATGTATGTGTTCGCGGCAAATATACGACAGATAAAAAAAAATGTATATTTAAAAAAAAAAATTAAAAGGACTTCAAATTAGTTCAAATTCATTTGGTGTGTTATTCTCCTATTATCACGGGGGTAGCAAAGGGGGGTTCAAAATTCGGTCATTTTTCGTCTAGGACGCTCCGTTTTCGAGATATGTATTTGAATTTAACTTTTTTAGGTACAATAATTTTAAACTCCTGTAACTCGAAAACGGTGCATCGTAGGACCATGCTTTTTATATACATATACACCATTTAGGGTCTCCTAAATGGTGTATATGGCCAAAATTAACCCGATACTGCAATAAAATTGGGCCCCATCCGTTCTACACATCCACTTCCAAACCTCTCCGTCGACAGCTTGACCTGACCCATCTATTTCCAAACCTCACCGCCGACAGCTTGGCCTGACCCATTTCCAAACCTCTCCGTCGACAGCTTGACCTTACCCATCCAATTCCAAACCTCTCCGTCGAAAGCTTGACCTGACCCATCCATTTCCAAACCTCACCGCCGACAGCTTGACCTTTCCCATCCATTTCCAAACCACACCGCCGACAGCTTGACCTGACCCATCCATTTCCAAACCTCACCGCCGACAGCTTGACCTTACCCATCCATTTCCAAACCTCACCGCCGACCGCTTGACCTTTCCCATCCACTTCCAAACCTCACCGTCGACAGCTTGACCTGACCCATCCATTTCCAAACCTCACCGCCGACAGCTTGACCTTACCCATCCATTTCCAAACCTCACCGCCGACAGCTTGACCTTACCCATCCACTTCCAAACCTCACCATCGACAGCTTGACCTGACCCATCCATTTCTGAACCTTGTCAACAACTGCTTAACCCCACCCATCCAAATCCCGGTCCTACCCAACATAATTTCTAAATCACATTCTAATAATAAAAGTATGAAAGTGGTACTTACTTTTATCGCAGTCCTAAAAAGTATCAACACCTTCCGGTCGTCGTCGGTCGTCGGTTGCCGTGGTAACCGACGACGGTAGGTACACTAGAATCTTTTTCTATCACGTTTATCGTATGTATTTTTTGCGAGAGAGCGATACACCCGTCCTTCCACTAGCGCTGCTGAGCGCGGAATGATGAACCGGTAGCGAAAAATGTATGAAGAAATTGGCAAATGTTTTTATTATAGCTAATCATTGGATAAAAATAATTATATAAACAAAAAAATATATATCTCAACATCTAAAAGACTATATGTACCGCAATTTATAACAATTTTGGAGATATAATATGCTGTAAATTTACCTATAATGGTACCTATTCGGACCCTACTTTTTTACATTTTCTGCGATTATTGTGATGGGAAAAACGTATTTGTGCGAATTTTTTGTATGCCGTCATACAATTTTTCTGATGCCAATCTGGAGACGAATAAATTATCTTTAAATTAAGACCATGATATCTTCACATTTGTGATTGCTTATACGTTAAAATGGTACCTGAAAACCACTGTTATTTGTAGAAAAACGATATAGCGTCCTTAAGCTATAATAAATGATTTGTGTAATCTTATAATGGAAAACGAGACGATATTTTGTTATGCGGATGTTACAGCACTTGTATTTTCCTCGAGCAATTGGGTTGAAACGTATCGACTTGCACAGAGAGGCTTTAATTTATGCTGTTAATGACTGGCATAAAGAAACAATTTACTAACCCTGAACGTCTCCAAAACCAAGTTGCTCAACTTCTCAATTCGCAGTACCATAATTCTATCTGATGTACTTCTTCAAATCTAGGGGCACGGTAGTGCCACCGTCAAGTCGAGAAATACAGCGGCACTGACGTACTATTCTTTTATCGAAACAATTCGGGCCTCTTTCGACCTCCTATAACTTCGTTGTGGATAAAACTTGAAGCCTACATTTTTAGTAACCAATTAGGCATTGTATAAACACGGTATATTTCAAATTTCATTCAATTGGAACCAGTAGTTCAAGGGGACGGTGAACGAACATTCTCCATACAAACGTAATACCAAAATCATTCGCGATACGAACATATTATTACCAACTTAAAATTATGTTATTCGGATACAGACGATATTTATCTAGGTTCCTATTAAACTTTTTTTTTTAAACATTTACTATTTACGAAATGCAAGCGAATTGCTATTTACTATTGACGAAATATGAGGAGGATGGAGGCCTATGTCCAGCAGTGGACGTCTTTTGGCTGAAATGATGATTGACGAAATGCAATTCGCTTGCATTTCGTAAATAGTAAATGTTTTAAAAAAAAAGTTTAATAGGAACCTAGATAAATATCGTCTGTATCCGAATAACATAATTTTAAGTTTGTAATATGTTCATATCGCGAATGATTTTGGTATTACGTTTGTATGGAGAAATGTTCGTTCACCGTCCCCTTAAGAATTATAACTAATCAAAGTTTCTTAATTGTAAATTTTTAAATTGTGTACTCTGATGCCAGGTGTCGCAAAATGACAAGATCTGATAATGACAAATTCGCAGAATGTCAGATTTGCAGAATGACGGATTCTCAGAATGCCAGATTCGCAGAATGACAGATTCGCAGAATGCCAGATTCACAGAATGCCAGATTTGGCGCGAGAACTTAGAAAATTTTCGTGAAAAATAGTTTTTTTTTCGGAAATTCATTTTTTTTCAGTTTCAGGTTGACCTTGACCATAGAAATGATTTGGGTTCTGAGAACCATGGTCTTACGACGCACCGTTTCCGAGTTATGGTCCCACGAATTTTACTTCGTTTTATCCAGAACGCTATAATTATACATATTTCCAAAATTGTAGCTCGGATCAAAATCTTTTATGGAAAATAATGTTTGCTTTAGTCGAACACTATGGGATGGTGAAAAAAACCCGCAAAAAAGAGAGAGAAAAAAATATTGAAAAAAGTAAGTAAAGTGTATTTATTGTACTTTTTTTTAAATTGTACTTATTTTATTTTATTGTATTTTACCTGTCATTTTGCGTTTCTGTCATTTTGCGTTTCTGACCATTTGAGAAAAAAATCTCTCACCTGACGATTTGCTAATCTGGCATTTTGCGTTTCTGACATTCTGCGTCTAAACCGAAAAAGTCTACACTATTCAAAAGAATGAAGAATAAATGTTTCACTTTCACTATTGTAGGTACTGCAGGGCTATTGCGTATCTTATAGTGACAGTGGATAACTTATAGTGTAGATCAAATAACTGTCAAATGGTGAGTTTTTAAGAAAAAAATGTACCAAACCATAACCAATTTACAGATAATCTATGGACACTTATGATAGCCACTAGCCACTGACATTAAAAAGATACGCAATAGCCCTACAGCAGGGCTATTGCGTATCTTTTAATGACAGTGGCTAACGTAAAGTGTCCATAGATTAACTGTAAATTGGTTATGGTTTGGTACATTTTTTTCTTAAAAACTCACCATTTGACAGTTATTTGATACACTCTATGTTATCCACTGTCATTATAAGATACGCAATAGTCCTACTGATCACCACTATACATTCATTCTTCATTCTTTTGAATAG
Source organism: Diarsia dahlii (assembly GCA_949775195.1). Classification (NCBI taxonomy): domain Eukaryota; kingdom Metazoa; phylum Arthropoda; class Insecta; order Lepidoptera; family Noctuidae; genus Diarsia; species Diarsia dahlii. Next base: position 10,642,226 of record OX459217.1, on the reverse strand, counting down.
CGTAGACATTTTTTTTTTGGTTCGTTATAAGGCTAGCATTTTCCCAACTATGTTGGCGTAGGCTTCCAGTCCAACCAGATACAGCTGAATACCAGTATTTTCCATGAATCTACCACCTTTCTGACCTGGGTTTATTTCAAAGTAGCACCTTCTGAGCTCAGAATATTCCCCTCTTTCATTTGGCAGGCCCCTCAATAATATTTGTCACAAAATTTATTTACACATACATTTTAGCCTATGTCAGTAGGTACAGTACTTACCTTTGTTCGTTTTATGACAGATTCGCTCGCTTTACGGCAGATTCACTGAGAGAACCTTTGTTCACTCGGTCCACTTTAAAAGGGCTAACAGCTTTAGTTTATTTGATGGCAATTATATTAAGGGTACCTATTTCGACCCAGTGTGTGAATAAACAGATTTTTATTTTCTTTTGTCAAGAAACATCCCTATTAGGCACCCCGAGTCTTACATCTCAACGCTTCTTAGAGCTGTAAATACTAAGCAAAAAACAACGACAGTTGCTTAGACCCTATTGTAGGTTTAGCCAAAAGACGTCCACTGCTGGACATAGGCCTCCCCCAGGTGTCGCCACATTGACGGTCCCGTGCGTCTCGCATCCAGCGGTTCCCCGCAAGCTTCACCAGGTCATCGGTCCACCTAGTGGGAGGCCTTCCAACGCAACGTCTTCCCGTTCGCGGTCGCCACTCTAGAACTTTTCGGCTCCATCGGCTATCCGTTCTACGAGCAATGTGCCCTGCCCATTGCAAGTTTGGCGATTCTTCTTAATGATGATTGTAGGTTATTGGCGAGGGAATATACTCGTACTACCTGATAAAGTAATAAAAACAAGGAAAACTAGCACATAGACCCTTTATTATTTCTAGTATTCACTTAGTTAATTACATTTATTAAAATTTATTCTACAATACTACTAATAACTTAAATATGAACTTTCTTTTATTAGGTACTTAAATAGTGTAACTTTTACGATTTTAATCCACACGTTTCTCGTGACCCATAATCAACAATATGATTCACCAGCATAATATAATATTATAGGGATACAGTCCCAGTGAAAAAGGTCACATTCAAGGCATACATGCTTTGTCGTCGTCCACCCACTAGGGGGAGTTGGTTTCCTAAAAAAGAAAAAAAGATTTTATTTTCACGGTTCCCAAGCTTTATACAGATAATCATAAATAAAATGTAACATGTGACAGTAGACTCCCTGTCCTTTCCGTTTTAGGGTTTTAGGGTACTTTTTAGAAACGCTTTCGTAACAATGGGTGCTTGCCCTACATAAAATGAAACCAAGAAATGAAATGAAAATCAAGTGCCTGTGTACCTTGTCGTCGTAGTCTGCCAACGGTGGGTTGGTTTACTAAAAAAAGAAAAAATATTTTATTTTCACGGTTCGTAAGCTGTCCTTTCCGTTTTAGGGCACTATTTAGAAGTGCATTCGTAACCAAATGCTTGTATACCTCGTCCACTCGATCGATTCACCGTATTCTCTAGATTCATGGACAATTTTTCCAACAATTTGTCCTCTTTTATTTGTTATTATTTTAAAGTCAACTTTTCTTTTCATTTCTTGAATAGAGTTGTTGGGCAAGTTTTGGGAAGCTGAAAAGATAATATTCAGTTGAGCTCGGTATACGTTACTTTTTAATGTTGCAAAGGAGGTGGCGGACTGGGAGGTGAGTCAGGGAGTCTTCCTCATCACTCACGTTGATGAATTTTAACCGCTTTAGGAAAAATACAATTCTGGGGTCTACTGCCTAAGGGTGCTTAAGGCGAGGTTGCAGTACTTTTTTTTTATGTACGCACGACCTCACCCCCCGCCCTGCCGCGCGAGCGATACAATGCCTAAATTTTGACTGTTTTTTGCTTCTTGGAGAAAAACTATAAAGAAATTATACAATATGTTTTCAACATACTTTAGAATAAAAAGTTCTATCTATTGATATGAATATAACATGTGGTAGTAGACTTCTGTGTCCTTTCCGTTTTAGGGCACTATTTAGAAGCGCATTCGTAACCAAATGCTTGTGTACCTCGTCCACTCAATCGATTCACCGTATTCTCTAGATTCGTGAACATCTTGACCAATAATTTCTCCTCTTTTATTTGTTTGTATTTTAATGTCAATATTTCTTTTCGGAGTCGTACGAGTACGGCGTGTTGGTTCACTAAAAAAAGAAAAAAGATTTTATTTTCAAGGTTTAAATTATTATAAAATGAAACCAAGAAAACGAAATGAAAATCAAGTGCGTGTGTGTGTACCTTGTCGTCCTAGTCCGCCTTGTCTGCCTCGTACGGGTAAAACTTTAACAAAAAAAAGAAATGCGATTTTACCGGCCAAACCCGATTTTAGGACAATCTAGTTTCGCCTAGGCTCAACTTGTTCTTACTATACGCGATAGTGAAGGAAGAACGTGGGCCTGCTGACGGAAACGCTAACCCTAGATTGTCGACGTCCCGCGTCAGGGGCACTCCGAGGTTCGGTTAGTTAGGGTCCTTTAAACCCTGCAGACGGAAATAGGAGCCCCGCGCAGCGGGGCTCCGTCGACCTGCTGGCGGAAACACTAACCCTGAACGTGAACTAGTTTAGCCTAGGCAAAACCAGTTTGTCCTGAAATCGGGTTTGGCCGGTAACATAGATAATCATCAGAAATATAGCGCGTGGTAGTAGACTTCTCTGTCCTTTCCGTTTGGGCAATTTTAAAGAAGCGCATTCGTAACAATGGGTGCTTGCTCTCCATAAAATGAAACCAAGAAAATGAAATGAAAATCAAGTGCCTGTGTACCTTGTCGTCGTAGTCCGCCAACGGCGGGTTGGTTTACTAAAAAAAGAAAAAATATTTTATTTTCACGGTTCGTAAGCTGTCCTTTCCGTTTTAGGGCACTATTTAGAAGTGCATTCGTAACCAAATGCTTGTATACCTCGTCCACTCGATCGATTCACCGTATTCTCTAGATTCATGGACAATTTTTCCAACAATTTGTCCTCTTTTATTTGTTATTATTTTAAAGTCAACTTTTCTTTTCAATTCTTGAATAGAGTTGTCGGGCAAGTTTTGGGAAGCTGAAAAGATAATATTCAATTGAGCTCGGTATACATACGTTACTTTTTAATGTTGCAAAGGAGGTGGCGGACTGGGAGGTGAGTCAGGGAGTCTTCCTCATCACTCACGTTGATGAATTTTAACCGCTTTAGGAAAAATACAATTCTGGGGTCTACTGCCTGGCTCAGTAACGATCGGGGTAGGTATTCATTTCTATGTTTCTATGTAATTTTAAAGCTCACTAACGTGGAATGCTCACATATATCACTTACAGAGTAAACATTTGACATTTATTGAAATTGATTATATCCCCAATTAATACTGACATGCATGTACCTATTTCTGAATATTGATTTTATTACTAATGTGAAAGTTTTCATAATTTTATATAATTCTACCACTCGAAGATATCTCAAAAGCTAAATTGTTGTTAAACTAACACTACAGGAATATCTGGACGATAATTCTATAATTTCTGCTTTAGAAAATTGTACCTAAATCACCTAGCCTAGTTTGACTATTTAGAATTTTATTTGACATTAGGATTAATACGGACTGCAAGTAACTTTATCTCTTTGACATTTATTGAAATTGATTATATCCCCAATTAAGATTGACATGCATGTACCTAACTATTTCTGAATATTGTATTTTTTTATTAATGTGAAAATTTACATATTTTTTATAATTATAATTCTACCACTCGAAGATATCTCAAAAGTTAAATTATTGTTGTTAAAGTAAGAAAGACAATGTTAATCAAATATATTTGTACGCCTATGGGCAAAACATAGAGGATCTACCTATCTGTAACATCATTATTGTAATTTGACCTATGTTTACAAATAAAGCATTCTGATTCTGATTCTGAAACTCTCGACACTCTCCGGGTCACTGCGTAACATTGTTCGTTGTATTCCGCCAAAATTGCGGTACAGTCAACAGCAAAAGTAGATTACCAAAATCAGAAATTCAATACTAATGAACGGAGTTCTCGTCAGAACTGTGTGGTGTCGAAGTGATTCAAAAGTATGTGATTGTAAATTATACCAAACATTACTACTAGTACAACCGCCATATATTCGTGATCAGTTTTGACTCCAAAAGTTAATAAACTCAATTTTGTGAGCTTATGTTAATGTTCAAAAGTAGCTGATGTGATACAAAATCATAATTCAATAAATATTTACATCTTTGCATATTTGTGAATTTATTTCAATGTTCAAAAAAAGTAGCTGATGCGATACAAAATCATAACTCAATAATTGCAACAATATATTAAAACCGGAAGGTAGATCTACCAGCAAAATTTATCAAGACACAAAAATAATGAACATAAAACAACTTTATATTTACAACACATGCATTTTCATCAGAAATATTCTTAACAAAAGCGTTCAACTCACTCAATATAAACAAGTTAGTCAACGCAGTCCACGGCGAACAAGCTTGCTAAATGCTAGTTTTACCAAAAACAAGAACTAACTATGGCAAAAAAATGCTAACTTTCGTTAGCGTTTTTCCTACCTACCTACCTACTACCCTACCTACTACCCTACCTACTACCCTACCTACTACCCTACCTACTACCCTACCTACTACCCTACCTACTACCCTACCTACTACCCTACCTACTACCCTACCTACTACCCTACCTACTACCCTACCTACTACCCTACCTACTACCCTACCTACTACCCTACCTACTACCCTACCTACTACCCTACCTACTACCCTACCTACTACCCTACCAACTACCCTACCTACTACCCTACCAACTACCCTACCTACTACCCAACCTACTACCCTACCTACTACCCTACCTACTACCCTACCTACTACCCTACCTACTACCCTACCTACTACCCTACCTACTACCCTACCTACTACCCTACCTACTACCCTACCTAAAAAAAAAAAAAAAAAGTATCCTATGTCCTTCTCCTGGTTCTTAGCTACCTCCCTACCAATTTTCAGCTAAATCCGTCCAGCCGTTCTTCAGTTATAAATGGAGTAACTAACACGACTTTCTTTTATATATATAGATATATATAAGATTACCGTCCTATATAAGAAATATTATGTACCTACACTCTTTCAATGCATTCAAAACTCAACTTAGCCAGCACATAATTGCGGATCGATCACTTCTGGAGAAATGAATGCATTGGATGGGTAACTTTTAAGTTGTAATTTCTAATGATGACGAACTTATTATAATCTATATTTTTAGTATTCGGCCCGATAAAAAGTCTGACGTGGGCGTTCAGCCTTATACAGTTATTTGGTGTGCTTAATTGGTAGTGTTTTTATTTATCCCATACCCAGCTCGTAAAATATCATCATCATCATCATCATCCACAGCCCGACTTCACGCACTGCTGAGTATAGACCTCTCAACAATGTCGTCAGCCCATCGCGCCGCCTCACAACACTTCAATTTAATGATAAATAAATTATTACCTGCGATGGTTACCAGAAAAAATGTTATGAGAGTTGTTTTCTTCATTTTTATTTGCTTTTTTGTAAGGATGAGATTTTCTGTAAAGGACAGATCTTGAAGGGACCCAGAAGCGAATTTGCAGACCTACAACAACAAATGTACCTACTGTAAAATAGGTAAGCATGTAGCAAGGCATGTGGTATGTCTAGTCAACAAGTGCTTTTCGGTAAAAGCATTTTCAATACACTTCCTCGAAAATTGGCTCTTATTGCACCTTAATTAGGTTCGTCATGCAATGTATTTCACACGCGTGCGTTTTTCTTATTTTTCCACAACCAAGGGCGGAAAAGAAAATTACCACAGATCCACCCTATACCTTATACTAAGTCCAAATCGATTAAAACAGGAAATTAATAAAAAAATTACCTGCACTATGAAGTGGCGCAGAGCGTGTTGGATGGACTGCCTTAATTAATCTTTGACGTTCTCACAGTGCTGATGATCAGCTCAATATGAATTAATTACTTTTTGATGTGATTTTGGAGAAGTAACCAAAACGTGTTTCGAATTTAAGACGAATAAAGTAATTAATAAAGTGTGTTTTATAATCAAGAAATGATAAGTGACGGTTTTACGTTCACAAGAAATTACGTGTAGGTATAGGATCCTATTAATATTTTAATTCGACAAATTATAATCTCATGTGTGAAATTAATACATGCTTAAGAAACATTGAGGTATAATGTACTACGTACTTATATCTCGATGTTAAGAAATAAGATTTTTAATTACCTACATTGTGGAATAATGATCGCAGAACCAACCCCTCCCCTTATGGTAAACCATAAGCCTAGCCTTTTTTAGGGTTCCGTTACGGAATGGCAAAAAACGGAACCCCTAAAGATTCGTCATGTCTGCCTCTCTGTATGTCCGTCCGTATGTCATAGCCACACAGCACAGTAGATATATTCTGCGAACCGCTTTGGGATTGCTAAAAAAAAATTGGAACATCAAACCTATATATACGGGATTGCGGGGTGTCTATACAAGGAGCAAACGGACTCTACACAAAGCCATCAACATTATGTACATCAAATTATGTAACCCTATTATACGCAAAAAAGCAAGTTTTGCTAAGTCCTTTATTATGCGCACTGCCAAGGAGTGGAATTCCCTGCCTGCGTCGGATTTTCCGAGTTCATATAATCGAGTAAACAGGCTTCTTCTGGGTAAGCTAGTTCCATCGTCGACATCATCTCTGCCCTTTTTAGGGTTCCGTAGTCAACTAGGAACCCTTATAGTTTAGCCATGTCTGTCTGTCCGTCCTCGCTTAATCTCTGTGACCGTTAGCACTAGAAAGCTGAAATTTGGTACCAATATGTGTATCAATCACGCCGACTTAGTGGTAAAATAAAAATTGGAAAAAAATGTTTATTTATTTATTTAACAATTTATGTACACACTAAATACAGAAAAGAAGGTTTTATTAGGGTAGCCCCCCCTATGTGTAAAGTGGGAAGTGTTTTTTTTTTTAATTCAACCCTAACGTGTGATATATTGTTGGAAAGGTATTTAAAAATGAATAGGGGTTTACCACAATCATTTTTTGATAATGTCAATAATTTCGGAAATAATAGCTCCAAAAGTAAAAAACAATGTGTCCCTCTAACCTCTAACTTTTGAACCATAAGTTTAGAAAATATGAAAAAAATCTGAAAAGTAGAACTTTATAAGGACTTTCTAGGAAAATCATTTTGAACTTGGATGGAAACAGTTTTTGTACATAAAAAGTTGTACAAAATAATTTCTGGACTAAGTTTGTAGTATCGTTTGTGTAATCGTTTAAGTTAGCATTTTTTTTAACTTCGTTTACATATTTTATTATCTTGAACGTATCTTTTTTCAAACAAAAAAAGAATTATCACTACGGAACCCTACCCGCACGCTTCTTGGCCGGTTTTTTTCCCCCCGCCCCGCTCTTGGGCAGAGCGAAGGGGAGTGTCAGACTTCTACTGACTAAAAGCCAAACCCATGTCCCATCTTCGCCCTTGTGTCGGAGCCGCGTTATCCTTTCGATAATCCACAGCCCCGACGGGATCATCTCTGCCCTTAGGGCAAGATTGAAGTCAAGAGCAAGCCCATATAGGTAAACCTAATAAAAAAAAAAAGGTAGCACTCCGGGAGAAGTGAAAACTTCAATATTAACTTTCAAACTCGCGTCAGGGTCACGTGATGCTGATCGAAAAAGCGTAAGATTTTTCGATCAGCATCACGTGACTCTGACGCGAGTTTGAAAGTTTTTACCCATACAAAAAAGTGCTCAGCGCCGCTAAAGAAGTTTTCACTTCAAAAAAATGCTGGGATACAACTTCTGTTTTTGGGTGAAAACTAAATGTAGAACCCAAAACACTAAAAACACTGTACTGATGAATGCTTTGAAAAGTAAACGGGTCGCGGATGATTTAATTAGATTTATTACCTACCAGAAAAGCTAGTATAAAAAACCTGGTGACCAGTCAGTTCAACAAACATTAATTACCCCAAAAAGGGTTCTCTACGTTTCTTCGAAACACTTTTTTTTTTTTTAGCCTCTATTGTCCCACTGCTGGGCAAAAGCCTCCCCCACAGAAACACTACTTCTTCGAAAATTGTTTCACCGAAAACTGTACACCGAAGCCTTCATACTGCGACGTTTTGTTTGGTCTACGCCTTTTTTGTTCGATGTTACTTTACATCGACAACCATAAATCAACTTTTGTTTCACAACTGCATAGTCGGTCGAAGGACTGTAAGTTGCTGCGCTCATATCTTGTCTGTGGTATGGTATATTAAGCGACTGATGTTAAACGTTGTATCGTTTGACATGTAGTTAAAGTTTGTGTCAAATTTGACAGTACAGTGCGATCAAATTATCTTGGCAGCTCCGAACTTCGTGCAGGTCATTTTGTTACAACAAATGTATAAAAGTGTTATGATATTTATTTTATTTGTATTTCTCACTGTTTAAATTAGATATTTTCTGATCGTTTAAGTATTGGTTTATCTGGCAATAACAGTTTTATTCCCAAGTTTACATGCGTAAAATTTCGCAAAGCCTATGTTCAGAGCTGCCAAGATAATTTGATCGCACTGTAGGTACTTTATGGGGTATAGAAAAATTATTTATTTATTTATGCACACACAAAATACAAAAAAAAGGATAAAAACGTAAGAAATAGAAGAGCACAAAGGTACTGCTTATTTAATTATATGTATATACAATTTTTTTTTGCAAACATTCAAAAAAAGTAAGTAGGGGAGAGCGGGGCTGAACGTGCCGATTTTGACAAATCCTTATATGATTCGGACAAAACAAGTACTATGTCTGAAAGTAGTGGTTCATCCTAAGCCAAATTTAGTCTATAATACGAATTTACCTTCAGATTTTGCACATTTTTCATAGTTTTTAAGAAGAAGTGTTTTTTTTACACAGCGGCGGCAAGGCACTACCAACCCCACTTTGGGGCAAGTTGTGCCGTAGCTGGGGTCGGTTGTGCCGTTGATAATGCTAGGTGTTTTACATAAATCAAAATTAATTTAGAATTTAAAAGACATCAATTTTATAATAATATATTTATTTGTTATAATTTTTACTATAAATCAACAGTTTCTAAGTATTATAATTTAAAAAAACAAATTACCCTTACTTATGTAATTATTTCAAACTTAAAAACATATTTTAAATCAAAGTTTGTGCTTATTTTTATGCGAATGCGATCAATTATTAAAAATGCGAATGAGATCAATAAATTTTTAAAAAATATCAGTCTCTAAGGACTATATTACAAAATATCATATAGATTTCACAACCAACCCCTAAGTCGGGGTTGGTTGTGCCGCGGCACAAGCAGCCCCACATGAACGGCACATTTTACCCCGTGAGCGAGAGTTTGAAATTTTGTCTCACATATAAAAATCACTCTGCTCAAAGCATTAAAATTACACTGCATAGCAAACTAGGATAAATAACAAACATTTTACTAAAACTCTCATATAAAAAGCACGAAAAAAGCTAGCTTGCGACCAAAAAGTATCGAAACGAAAATATTTACTGACGTGGCGCTGGACGACCCTCACATGCACTGCCACTCGGTCCGCGTCGCAGACGCAACTAAAATGGCAGCCGCGCGTGCCCGACTGTTAGGCATTACGAGACACAATACGATCGTATAACTACCTCTTTTTGTTTTCGAGATATTCGCGTCGGCACAATTTACCCCCGGCACTTTTAGCCCCGCTCTCCCCTACCTACCTACTATATTTATTGCTTTGTCTATAGCACGTATTATTTTTTGGTTGAACAATTACCTACGATGAATATCCTTGTTACGCCTTAAGCAATGCAATCGTATAGTCAGCCACCAAGCTACGTTTTTAGAGACTCGAAATCTTGGCAAGAAACATTCGTCGTTCCATGTGGAAAAACGATCGGCTCTAGGTAATCACACTTTTCTTTTCATCGCTTTCGTCATCAGAACTGGTTTCTGCGAGTATTTCTTGGAGCAGGGACATGATGTCTAAAGGTTATATTCAACGCGTTTGACAATAAAATTAACAGACAATTTAACACAAACTATAACACTAACCAGCGGAAAGTGAGCGGTTGCAGTTACTGTTAAAGTTATGACGTCATTTAACTATTTGTCAAATGGCGCAACTCATTGTTGGCTTATCCGATACAAAACTGAAGTTTTGATGTTTGTTTGACGTGTCATTTGACACAAACTTTAACTTTAACTACTTTTTTGGTGCAACTCAGCCTAATGTACCTGTGTCATTTTAAAAGTAAATGCAAGTTAGCTGGCTGTATACTTATTAGCTCGTTTGATTGTACACTTTTACCTAATCCTTCGGGGATCACATTTGCAAAAGTTTTAATTATTTAGAAAACTGAACAAAGCCACGCCAAATCATTATATTTTAATTTGTTTCAATGTCAGATTACAGAGTTCCATAATGGTTAGTATGCCCAAATGGCTGATCATGGAATGGACATTATAAGCTTATAGGTAATTATTTATTTATTTATTTATGTACAGACGGCTACACATCAAGCTATACATTTCCAGTTTACGCTGATCTCGCATTGTTCGGAAATCCTATACAATGCGAGACCAGCTTCTACTGGAAATGTATAGCTTAATGTGTAGCCGTCTGTACACACAAAATACAAAAAAAAAGGATAAATACATAAAAAAATAGAAGAGCACAAAGGTACTGCTTATTTGCTTATTTAATTAATGTAATGAACACCTGCATGTAACCCATGTACTTACCTATCACAAAGAAAAACAATTTAATTTGACTTTAGCTGATCACGATCACAAATTCGTAAAATTCGTAAAATGGATACTTTGGTAAAAATTGGAACTTATAAACTACTAGCCGTTACCAGCGGCTTCACCGGTCACCCGCTACAACTCGAAAATTATCCCACGGGAAGATAAAATCGGGATATAAACTATCCTATGTGTTAATACAGGTTATAAACTATCTGTGTATGTACCAAATATCCAAATCAGTTCAGTAGTTTTTGCGTGAAGAAGTAACAAACATACACACAAACTTAATAATATAGTGTGATGTTAGTTAGGTTACAAAAAGTCAATAACAAAAAAACACATTATTATAATTAATTACCAAATCATTAATAATAGGATCCTATTAATGTTTTAATTCGACAAATTATAATCTCATGTGTGAAATTAATGCATTTAAGGAAACTAAGTTATAAGATTTTTAATTACCTACCTACATTGTTGCGTAATGATCGCAGTCAACAAAAATACCTAGCAATCTCTAGTTGGTTCGTCCATCCACCTATCTATCCATCTGTCACAGGCACTTGGCCTTTGGGTAGTGTTATATACTGGCCACCTACAACGGACACCTGTCATGTTGATGACTTATGGCATTGTTCTTTGATTGTCAAACTTATATTCCTTTCATAAACAACATATTTGCTAGACAATGAAAATGTGTATTTAATAGGCAGGGAAATCGCAATAAAATATATATATTATTACAAGCCTACACTGTCCCACTGCAGGGCAAAGCCTCCCTTCCCTCCTTCCACTTTTCGCGATCTAGTGCGATATGCCCAGCCCAGTTCCATTTTAACCTAGCAGCTGTTAGGCCAGCATCAGCTTATATGATCCTTAATATGATCCAAATTACGATTCATATTATGATTCATATAATTATCATATTATGATTCATATTATGATTCATGTTATGATCCTATTATGATTCATATTATGATCCTATTATGATTCATATTATGATCCATATTATGATCCATATTATGATCGATATTATGTTTCATATTATGATTCCTATTATGATTCCTTCATCATCATCATCATCAGCCTATAATGTTCCCACTGGAGGGACTCAGGCCTCCTCTCTAGGCGAGGGATGGGCCACCACGCGGGCCCAGTGCGGATTGGCAGTTATGATTCCTGTTACGATCCTATTATGATTCATACTATGATTCCTATTACGATCCTATTATGATTCATACTATGATTCCTATTATGATTCCTATTACGATCCTATTATGATTCATACTATGATCCTATTATGATTCCTATTATGATTCATATTTTGTTCCTATTATGATCACATTATGATTCATATTATGATCCTATTATGATTCATATTATGATCATATTAAGACCATATTATGATTCATATTTTGTTCATATTATGATCCCATTATGATTCATATTATGATCATATTAAGACCATATTATGATTCATATTTTGATCCTATTGTGATTCATATTATGATCCTATTATGATTCATATTATGATCCTATTTTGATTCATATTATGATCCTATTTTGATTCATATTATGATTCATATTATGATTCATATTATGATTCATATTATGATTCATATTATGATCCATGTTATGACCCATGTTATGACGCATATTATTATCCATATTTAGGTTCAATTTGGGTCGGTGTTTTGGTGTGTTTTTACACATAGGTACTTAGTAAAAACACACAGAAACACCGACCTCCTTTTTAGAAGTTGGATTTTCCATATACCAGTATGTGGAACCAGGGACTCTATAGCGAGCCCCCTAGGACCGCTGCGCCCGGGTGCAACGCACACCCTGCACTAAAGGTAAAAACGCGTCTGATCAGCTATTTGGGTTTTGGAGCGAAGTATGGTGTTTCTGATGCGGTCCGTGAGTTTGACACGCAGTCGTTGGCTCCAAGTGCGAACTTCTGACGATTTGTAAGCGACTATGTTTGCGCTCCTATTATGATTCATACTATGATTCCTATTATGATTCCTATTACGATCCTACTATGATTCATACTATGATCCTATTATGATTCATATTATGATCCTATTATGATTCATATTATGATCCTATTATGATTCATATTATGATCCATATTATGATCCATATTATGATCCTATTTTGATTCATATTATGATTCATATTATGATCCTATTATGATCACATTATGATTCCTGTTACGATCCTATTATGATTCATACTATGATTCCTATTACGATCCTATTATGATTCATATTTTGATCCTATTATGATTCATATTATGATCCTATTTTGATTCATATTATGATTCATATTATGATCCTATTATGATCACATTATGATTCATATTATGATCCTATTATGATTCATATTATAATCCTATTATGATCACATTATGATTCATATTATGATCCTATTATGATCACATTATGATTCATATTATGATCCTATTATGATTCATATTATGATCATATTAAGACCATATTATAATTCATATTTTGTTCCTATTATGATTCATATTATGATCATATTAAGACCATATTATGATTCATATTTTGTTCATATCATGATCCTGTTATAATTCATATTATGATCCTATTATGATTCATATTATGATCCTATTTTGATTCATATTATGATCCATATTATGATCCATATTATGATCCATATTATGATCCATATCATGTTTCATATTATGATTCCTATTATGATTCATATTATAATCCTATTATGATTCATATTTTGATCCTATTATGATTCATATTATGATCCTATTATGATTCATATTATGATCCTATTTTGATTCATATTATGATCCATATTATGATCCATATTATGATCCATATTATGATCCATATTATGATCCATATTATGATCCATATTATGATCCATATTATGATCCATATTATGATCCATATTATGATCCATATTATGATCCATATTATGTTTCATATTATGATTCCTATTATGATTCCTTCATCATCATCATCATCAGCCTATAATGTTCCCACTGGAGGGACTTAGGCCTCCTCTCTAGGCGAGGGATGGGCCACCACGCGGGCCCAGTGCGGATTGGCAGTTATGATTCCTGTTACGATCCTATTAATCATAATAGGATCGTAATAGGAATCATAGTATGAATCATCATACTATGATTCCTATTACGATCCTATTATGATTCATACTATGATTCCTATTATGATTCCTATTACGATCCTATTATGATTCATACTATGATCCTATTATGATTCCTATTATGATTCATATTATGATCCTATTATGATCACATTATGATTCATATTATGATCCTATTATGATCACATTATGATTAATATTATGATCCTATTAAGACCATATTATGATTCATATTTTGTTCATATTATGATCAAATTATGATTCATATTATGATCATATTAAGACCGTATTATGATTCATATTTAGTTCATATTATGATCCTATTATGATTCATATTATAATCCTATTATGATTCATATTTTGATCCTATTATGATTCATATTATGATCCTATTATGATTCATATTATGATCCTATTTTGATTCATATTATGATCCTATTTTGATTCATATTATGATTCATATTATGATTCATATTATGATTCATATTATGATTCATATTATGATTCATATTATGATTCATATTATGATCCATGTTATGACCCATGTTATGACGCATATTATAATCCATATTGTGATTCATATATAGAATCAATTTGGGTCGGTGTTTTGGTGTGTTTTTACACATAGGTACTTAGTAAAAACACACAGAAACACCGACCTCCTTTTTAGAAGTTGGATTTTCCACATACCAGTATGTGGAACCAGGGACTCTATAGCGAGCCCCCTAGGACCGCTGCGCCCGGGTGCAACGCACACCCTGCACTAAAGGTAAAAACGCGTCTGATCAGTTATTTGGGTTTTGGAGCGAAGTATGGGTTTCTGATGCGGTCCGTGAGTTTGACACGCAGTCGTTGGCTCCAAGTGCGGACTTCTGACGATTTGTAAGCGACTATGTTTGCGCTCCTATTATGATCATATTAAGACCATATTATGATTCATATTTTGTTCATATTATGATCCTATTATGATTCATATTATGATCATATTAAGACCGTATTATGATTCATATTTAGTTCATATTATGATCCTATTATGATTCATATTATAATCCTATTATGATTCATATTTTGATCCTATTATGATCCTATTTTGATTCATATTATGATCCTATTACGATTCATATTATGATTCATATTATGATTCATATTATGATCCATGTTATGACCCATGTTATGATGCATATTATAATCCATATTGTGATCCATATTTAGGTTCAATTTGGGTCGGTGTTTTGGTGTGTTTTTACACATAGGTACTTAGTAAAAACACACAGAAACACCGACCTCCTTTTTAGAAGTTGGATTTTCCACATACCAGTATGTGGAACCAGGGACTCTATAGCGAGCCCCCTAGGACCGCTGCGCCCGGGTGCAACGCACACCCTGCACTAAAGGTAAAAACGCGTCTGATCAGCTATTTGGGTTTTGGAGCGAAGTATGGTGTTTCTGATGCGGTCCGTGAGTTTGACACGCAGTCGTTGGCTCCAAGTGCGGACTTCTGACGATTTGTAAGCGACTATGTTTGCGCTCCAGAGGTGAGGGTGGGGAGAATGCACATGTCCACAGCAAACAGCATTCGTTTAAGTGAAAGAGGGAGACATCCCTTCATTAAATATTTCATCGACCAGTAGCTCTTCCAGGCATTCTTTCTTTCTCTTATTTTTTTCTCGGTGCATCGAGCTATTTCTTTATCTTAACTTGCCTGAAAAGACTATCTTGTTGAGGTATATATACTCATGGGCATATTCAATCACCATGCCCCCAATACTGGGTAAGTTTTGAACAGCCTAAACATGTGTGTATTTTGTCTTTATAGGTTATCTTGGCATGTAGGTAAGCCTATTTTCCCTGACTCCTTGCTACGCTAATTTATGTTTATTTTACCTAATGGCCTTCAGCTAAATACATTTTGGACTTTTCGTGCTTCACACCCAAAATGTGTGATGTCATCCCTTCATTTCCACTCATCGCATTTTGTAAACTCCGTCTGATTGTGACAATCCACCAACACCTTCATTAGCGCACTGATGCTTGCTCGCTTCACTTAGCTTGAGGTCGCAATCAGCGGAGATGGCTTTTTACCATCTCTTGACACACTGGACGTCACGTTCCAGGGTCCTGCTGGAGGAACAACTTTAACATCCGAAGTTACGGTTTGTGGAATACCCATACCTTTCGGCAGCACACCTGCGACTACGAGGAACTCGGAGGAACCCGTGTTGTTTCCGTCGTGCGTGCTCATAAAGTTCCGACTTCAGACTTCCCACGTTGGCCATATTTGCCGAGATACTCTACGGGTCGACGAGCGAGACCACTTGTCAATCGGCACCCCTTCGCATCCAGCGTGGCACCTCGCTGCGGTCATCGCCACGCCAGCTAACAGGGCAGTAGGTACTGTTAACTTTAAAATGTGATGACGTGTAAAAGTGATTCCTACATCCTATTTACTGAATAAACAATTTCATTTCATTTCATTTGGGCTTCCCATAAGGGATCCTCAAACTCTGTGAACTGTAAACGTGTCCACACCCACTTTATTGTTAAAATACACACATTAAAAGTGTCTAGGGATCAACATATATTTTTGCAATAACTTTTCTCCTGATTGATATTAATTAAAATTTTCTTTAAGGATTCATCAAATATAGTGTTTTCGTTTGTCACAGTAACGATAAACCAAGTGACCTTTGCATTAATAAAGAAATTTGCCATTTTCCTAATAAAGGGATTTTTGACATTTGAACCACTAACATTAAAGTTCGAAAAAAAGACTGAAATAACAGTTTTCTTTAAAATTTTATTGGGTAACTTAAACAATTAATAATCCGTGTTTCTACCGCGAACACTAACAACACAAGAACATCGGTTTGGCATACTCAAAATGAGTTCATCCAAATCACGCTGTGGAATGGCCGCCCATGTTCGTTGCAACAACAAAAAAAGGTCTTCTTGCGACTGGATACCCTCCATATTCGGCAGAGCTCTTCTCTGTAGCATATCCCATGCATGCTCAATCGGGTTCAAGTCTGGCGACTGAGCAGGCCAGGGAAGGACATTGATGTTAGCTGCGGCGAGAGTCTGTCTTACAACTCTTGCGGTGTGCGGTCGTGCATTATCATGCATTAACTGAAATAAGGGACCGATTTGCACTTGTAGAAGAACGATGACGTCTGATACAATCGTCTCAGCATAAATTTGAGCGTTGAGGTTGCCTCTGATCCAAATCAACTCAGTTCTTCCGCCGATCCAAATACCCGCCCATACCATGATGGTTCCACCACTATAAGGATGGACTTCCTGGCAGGATTTTAATCGCTGTTGGCGTCCAGGGGTTCTCCAGTGTCGTATACGTCTTGTATCCGGTCTCATACCAAAACGAGACTCATCAGAAAAGCACACGAAACGCCATTGTTCTTCTGCCCAATTTCTGTATATGATATCGAATCCTACGATTGTGCATTGCTATAGGTGGTACCCGTAGCGGTCTTCGGGAATGAAGGTTCACTTCATGCAAGCGGTTTCTGACTGTTTGGTCGCTAATTAAGTTCCCTGAAGAGTGATGAAGCCTCACGGCTAACATCATGGCGGTTATTGTTGGAGCTCTTCGAGTGAAGATTTGAATGTATCGGTCTTGTCTCCGTGTGGTACAGCGATACCGTCCTCCATGGCGCTCAGCCACGGTACCAGTGCTTCGGTAACGTGTCCAAAGTCGACTGATAACACTCTGACTTGTATTCAGAGCTAAAGCCACAGTACGTTGCCGGGAACCAGCTTCTATCATTCCCACGGCTCTGAGCATTTCTTCCCTGCTTAAATGACGTCGCCGCTCCATAATAACGTTGGTTTTAATCAGTAGTAGGGAAACAGTAGCACTAATAATGTCTTCAATGCGTTGTATGTTTTTATAGGGAAAATATTGACAGCTGATTTTCATCTTTTACTCGAATTTGATTCACAGTTCCTGATTCAAATTATGAAATGCACCAAAAAGGATCCATATACATTTATAAAATCATAAATTTATTACAAAGCCACATCTCAATCTCAAGAAATCCGCATAAAAATGCTTGATCCCTAGACACTTTTGATGTGTGTATATTTTTATGTTGACAAGATTGCGTGGTTTTATTATATAACCTGCGCCACGCAAACCCTTTCCGTCACAACGTAGCATAGCACATCTCTGGTTGAAAAGCACCCGTTATTTTACGAGTTAACACTCGTAACTAAATCTTTAAATGTTTTTTTCTCGTAATCAGGTTTTCAGCATTAGTGTCAGCATTATGGATAGTGGTGATACAAGCCCCAGTCGTAAATGACTGTACATTGGAGTGTAAATGTGGTGCTGTTCCTCAAACAATGGGGCACTTAATGCGTCTCCTGTTGGTTGTTCACTACAGGAACTGATGGACGCTGTCGTAAGCGCCAAACTAGCAGTTCAGTCCCGGGCCGACACAATTGAGATTATCATCAACACACAAAGAATTAAAAAAAAATTAAACATTTTCGATTGATTCAATTTCGCGCTGTGACTTCCACGCAATTATTTTTGATTACTATTTTGTTTTAAAAAATTCCTTTAAAACAACTTTATAAGACACGGTCCAATATTGTAAATATGAATATGAAGAAATTTTATATGTTGACTGTTTTTTGTACTTTTGTATCAGGTAAAACTTGAGATATTATTTTTACTTAATTCAATTATTATAAATATATTAAGAAAAGTATTACTACGTTGTTAACCTTTTTCTTTTATTATATATCTGCTTTGTTTTATTTCTTACTGTTGGTTATGCATTGTATTTTTTCTTTCTTCTTCTTTCTTACCCTATTTGATTCGGATTTTGTTATTAATTTGAAGGGTTTAATTTTTTTTATACACAAAACCCTAATTTATTTTCCTAAAATAAAAGTATTAGGTATATGTTAGACCTTAAAACATCAGCTATCTGCCAGTGAGTCTCGTCAAAATCGGTTCAGTAACCGGAAACAACAGAAAGAGACACGGATAAAAAAGATTGGTTTTGTTATAAGTAGGTACCGTTATAATACCGTACCTACTTACTTTATTATGTATAATTTTTTTTTTTAAAACGTTGCTACATACCTACTAAGAATTTCTCCTGTATCGTGGGTTTAACATTTAAACTCGCTTATACAAATACCCAGACCCGGACTTTCATGGGTTATGGATGGGACACCTCGCCCAGGCCAAGATGTCAACTTTTTAAAATGAGCATGGGCAGATTCGCACAGACAGAACGGGCTAAAATCTCAAAATAAAGGGATATTTCGTCAAAATCTTACTTCTTACTTATAATATTATAAACGTGAAAGTTGGGGATAGAACCGATGTGGCATATCAACCTGTCCGCCATTTTGTTTTTTTTTCGAAATCGCGGCCCACGATGAGAGTGGTATGTATGATAGATTGTTTATTAAGTATATCTTTTTACTCTGGACGCTCTTAACTTGCACGTCTTGCTACATAGTTCTCACATAATATACCATCTCAACATGAATGATATAATGTACCAAGATTTTGTAACAAATTCTAATTTAAAAGAGTGTCCATGGAGTTTCTTGCCCGTTCTTCTTCATGAGATCTACGTTAGGGAACTGGCAACTGCAGTACTTTCACAAGTTATTATGCCTTGTGATTGTGACTGTAGCGTAGGAGTGCAATGCGTCGTTTCGGGAGTTGCTGCGTCGGGCTGCGCGGCGCCGGATGTTACCGGCGGCGAGTGGTGTGGGTGCGGGGGCGCGCGGCGGCGTGTGCCGTGGCGGTGGGTGTGCGGGGCTCCGGGTCGCGGGGCGGCGGTTGCACGTTGCGGCGTGCATTCGTTGTTCCGTGATTCGGGGTCTCGAGCATTCGTTGTTGCGGTTTGCGTCGCTGGGTGCTTTCGTGCTCGCAGTGTTCGTTGTTGCGGGCATTCGGTGGCGTGTGGTTCGGCGTGGTGGCTTTCGGAATGGCGCATTGCACTCGTAGTTTCGTTCTTCTTCCGTCCTTCTGACATTCAAAAGTGCCTGTAATGGCTTAATTGAAATAAACGATTTGAGTTTGAGTTTAGAGGACATTTAGACGTACAAAAAATGTCCAATAACACGGTATCTAAAGTGTCACGTTACCGAGATATTTGAAGGTAAAGATCGACAAATGACTGCAACAACAATCATTAAATATTTAAAAAAATAGCCTTATTACGTGTATAAGCATTAAATTGTATCCAAATAATAGTTCCCAGGTTGATTATTATTATACGCACGAGAATTCGCTTCGCATCGCAATGAAATGCTATTTTATGTCAAAGAATAGTTTTCTCATACTCTAGTATGTGATGTACCTACTCTCTTTCAATAACCAGTAATAATAATAATCAACGCCTAAAGACATGTAAAAGGTCTATTTTTTATGTGGTCATTGTGCATATATGTCAATCTTTACCTTCAAATATCTCGGTAACCTGACACTTTGGGTACCGTGTTACTGGACATTTTTTGTTCGTCTTTATGTCCTCTATCCATACATACCACTTTCATCGTGGGCCGCGATTTCGAAAAAAAATCAAAATGGCGGTGGGTCGATATGCCAGCTCCCATACAAAAAAGTTCAAACCCCTTTGTTTGGATGAATGAATGTTTTACTTTTTCACGTAAAAACTACGATAAAATTTGGTACACGGATATTTTAAAACCTCGATTAACACAATAACACATAGAATATTTTTTATCCCGATTTTATCTTCCCGTGGAATATTTTTTTAATTGAAGCGGACTAAGCCGCTGGCAACAGCTAGTCTATACTTCTATACTAATATTATAAAGAGGTAAAGTTTGTGTGTTTGTATATTTGTTAAATTGTAAGTGGTAATCTCGGGATCTACTGAACCGATTTTAAAAGTTCTTTCACCAATAGAAAGCCACATTATTGCTGAGTGTCATATGCTACTTTTTATCCCTGTATTCCCACGGGAACGGGATCTACGCGGGTGAAACCGCGGGAAGTCCGCTAGTATTAAATAAATTATCGTTTCTTTTCAGTGCTACCTTCAAAATCAAAAGCTCTGTCGTTACCACGTTCTAACGTAAACTCTAGATGGATACAAAGTTACGTACATACACCATTAAAAATGAGAGTTGGGCCATTTAAGAGAGAAATATATGAAAACACAAATGTACGGAAATCTTCATTCAAATCAAATACAATTCCCGTTTATGTATTAGTTAGTCAGAAACCTGCAGAAAGATTTCCTAAAGACAGCGCAGCATTGTATGAAGACTTGTTCAATGAGAAAGGAATGATTCACATTACAAATCCAAAACCAAAGGCAGCCAGAAATGAACAGTCCATTTCTTCAATTTGGAATAACAGAAATGTCAGAAGGTCTTCTAATGGACTTTCCAGAGAAGAAATTAATGATCTAAGAACTTTCGTGAATCAGGAACTTAATAAGCATCTTTTGGCTAAACAGAATGTGTCGAGACGTTTGATTGAGAAATACGACAAAGAATACAATTTCAATGACTTGGTTTTGTGATCTAGGTAGTATAAGTACACGCCACAGGTTTAATAGTTGACAAATTAAAGTCTTATTGTGGTAAAATATTAAACTTATATTTTAAACTTAAATAATAATTAAATTATTGTATCTTATTTTTAACCGACTTCCAAAAAGGAGGAGGTTCTCAATTCGTCTGTAAGTATGTTTCTTTTTTTTTGTATGTATCGGATATCTCCGACATTAATGAACCGATTTTGAAAATTCTTTGTGTATTCGAAAGAGTATACTCCCGAGAGGTAGTCCCATTGTCATCTAATATGTAACATGTGGGCGATGTATCTGTTACACCACCTCCTTCGCTAGCGCCACTGCTTCGCAAAAGGAGGCGACGACGTCTCATTCCCTCTCACTCTGGACCATGACCTGAACCAGGGCCGGACGCAAAAGGTTACCTACCGCCGTCTGTAGCCAGAAATCTTAGATGACTGCAGTAAAATAATAAACTTACGGGGATGTGATATTAGGTGTTACACTTTTCTAAGTCACTTAAGAGCTTATGGAAACGCGAGTTTTATAATGCGTAAAAGTTTATGATTCACTGCAATAATCAACATCAGAAAAATAGATGATATTCTTCAGGATATATGCTAGTGCTATAGTGTTGTGAAAACATAATACAACTAACTTTGCTCGATAGAAAGCTCGCGAAGATACCTCTAAAAATTTCTTTTAACAAGTAAAAACCATACTAAAATACATGTCATCGTTCTGATTTTTTTGCCAAATAATTTTACAAGCAAAATACTAAAGTCATAGTGTTTTACTTTTTTAGTCCAATCAATAGTTTTTTTTGTAAATCGCAAAATACCACTAATTTCGCACTATTCGGCCGCAACGAAAGACGTAACAACCGCTTTGTAGTGCAAGCTGATTAGAACTTTATTCTAACAGTATTTCAAGCGAAGTTTGAACCACCACAAATAGGGTTGCTAATCTGAGGTAGCATACGCTCTTAACACACTCGTTCGGAATTATGTCGTTTTCGTGCCTCGGATAGCACTTTAAACCGGTCTTTACAAGCAGTCTACCGATTAAGCATCGACTCAAACATTTTGCTGAAGGCGGATAGAACGGCTATAGGCCTATATTCTTTACTTTTGACCTGAAGCCACCCTTCGGTACAGGGGTCACACGTGGGAGATTTCCGCAAACAGCAACGTATCCACTCTGCCGGATACGTTGCTGTTTGCAGGGCTAAGTACATAAAGAACATAAAGAAATATTTCCAAACGGTGGAATTCTATCAGGCCCTGCAGATGAATGGGCTTTGGTGGCGAATTGCTACTCGGCGGTATTGTCGGCTGAGTCAATCACATTACAGCGACAAGTGAGGAACAGAGCGATTCATATTATGATTCATAAAATGTTTCATATTATGATCCATATTATAATCCATACTATGATCCATATTATGATCCTTAATATGATTCATAAAATGATTAATATTATGATTCATATTAAGGTTAATTTTGGGTCGGTATTTCGGTGTGTTTTTACTAAGTATGTGTAAAAACACACCGAAATACCGACCACCTCCTGTTTAGAAGTTGGATTTTCCAAATACCAGTATGTGGAACCAGGGACTATGGATAGCGAGCGGCGATCGCTGGCCCCTAGGACCGCTGCGCCCGGGTGCAACGCACACCCTGCACTATAGGTAAAGACGCCTCTGTCACGCACGCCACTGGTGACTGGTAGTAGCTAAAGTTTCTTTAAAAACTAATTTTTTGTGTCTCTTCCCTCGGTGACGTTACGATCTTAACACAAATGAAGCCAAACATTTGATACAATATTTTGATTTAAAGCGTGTCCATGGAGTTTCTTGCCAGTTCTTTTCCATAGAGATCTACATTTTGGAATGGGCAACTACAGTACTTTCACAATTTGTTATGCCTTGTGACTGTGACTGTAGCTTCGACTTTTTTGCCATTCTAGGTAGATAGGGTAGGAAAAGGAGCATTGCAACGCATGCCGGGAACAGCTAGTTAATTAACAAAAACCAATAAAAGTAGGTAATTTATTAATTTTCATAAGGAATGTACGACTTGTCTTTAGATATAGATAAAATCTTATTATTTAATAAATCGTTGAATGCTGTGGCCCTGACATCAGCTATTGCTTTTTCAAATTTACGGTTCGTGCGTCCGACAAAACGAAGACTATGTTTAGGCTCATATATTCTACTATTCCTCAAATATTTTTGACTTTTACTATTTCTTTTAGCTTGATTATTAGACGTGATGATGAAAATGGGAAGGTTGTATTGTTCGTTTGATACTCCCAATTCTTGGGCTAGGCTGTTCTCCTGGTCTTCTCTTGATTCTGGCATTGAGTTCAAATAGTTTTCTAAAGCGACTAAATGTATTTTACGTGAATTCGCATTGGTTGTTGTAGCTGAAAATAATAATTTTGTTGTTTTTGTTGTTTTTGTTGTTTTGTTTTGTTGTTTTACTGGACAAAACACTGAAAACGGGACATTTACCATGTTCGGGTACTTTTCGTTTCGATGTCCCGATATTTCGACGCTGTTACAAGTAACCATGATCACGGATAAACTGAAGTTATTACGGCTTAAGCTGCGTCTACGCTAGGTGAGCCGAGCACGAGCGGAGCCATTCGCGGCTTCGTCGTTCGCGGCGTACCTAAGTGTGGACGTACAACGAACCTAGAACGATCACTGTCGTCGAACGTAGACAAATCCCTTTGTGTTCACCAAAAAACCGACAATAGGGGATCGGACAAAAAAAAACTAATTATTCCGTCAGATAGATTTCCAAAAATAATTGGACACGTATTTTTTCTTTTTTCACGTAAACTTAAAATGAAGACGATACAGTGCTTCGAAAACTCGTGTGACGTCATATGATAGTACATTTTGACGACACAAGTGACGTTTCAAGCCCCACTCCAAGATCTTTGACACGTTTTATCTTTGTCATTTTTTATTGATTTGATAAAACAAAAAACACGTATTCAATATTTTTCGATAATCTAACTTACGGACTAAACAAAATCATATTATTTTGACCCTGTCCGATCCCCTATTGGCGGAGCACAGCCGAGCACGAACAAAATCCTAGCAGCGCGCTCGTTCGAGGCTTGTAAGTCGGTCCACACTAGACGAAGTGTGTTTGGCTCGTGCTCAGCTCGTGCTCGGCTCGCCTAGCGTAGACGCAGCTTTAGAGTGTTTTCTGAGGCACGAAAGGAACCCGTCGGGGCCGCGGATCCCGTCGGGGCCGCGGATTATAGAACGAGATGACGTGGCCTCGGCACAAGGGCAAAGAAGGAACATGATGGGTTCGGTTTTTAATCAGTAGAAGTCTGACACTCCACTTCGCTCTGCCCAAGAGCGGGGGGATCATCTTCAAATGACCCCCGTCATTTGATGATTTTCCAGCCACCATAAAAAAAGGCACGAAAGGAACTCGGCTGTAATGAGTAGTCACCCATCCACAGACCAACCTAGGAAATCGAGGTTTATCTTGAAGATCGACCGAATGTTATTATTTTGCCACTAGCTCCTTACATGCTTGAACATATTGTAAACCCAAACGATTTTAAAAGAGTGTCCATGAAGTTTCTTGCCATTCTTCTCATGAGACCAACGCTTTGGAATGGGCAACTACAGTATTATGCCTTGTGACTGGGACTGTAGCTTAGTTTATTTAGCTTCATTAGTTTAGTAGTTTACTGCCGCACTCGGAGAGCTTCAGTGGTTGCTTGGACCGTCGCTTGGTAAAGGTTTTTGGCAGTTTTGTCATACAAAAGTATGTCAGGCCTTTGCTGGGTGGCGGCTTGAGTAATCGTTGGATATCTCTGAGTGCCGCAGTTAGTTTAATTCGACTATTCAAAAGTGCCTGTAATTGCCCTACTTGTTCAATATTTTTTTTTTCTGTATTAATTAGCACTTCCTCCTCTTTGCGACATTTTTCCTCAAGTCTGAGGATCGTGGCCCCTTTGGATTACTTTCTCCCGGACTGTCTTGCGCCAGCTCATGAGCTCACACTGTCTTGGAATTTAGGGTACCCGTCGGTTCTGCGGGTTGTTCGCAAAAGATACCGCGGCTTCGACATAAAGGGCTAAGAAGGCACATACTGTGTGGTTTTTAGTCAGTAGAAGTCTGACACTCCCTACCGCTCTGCCCAGAGCGGGAGGAGTCTGTTGATGATTTCCAACCCACAAAAAAAGGTGTTTAGGGAAGAGTCAAACTGGGCGTCTAAAATGGCCACTTTAGCAGATTATATTATGAATTGCGTTAGATGTTCCAATTGCAATTAAAAAAATAGATCATAATAGGAAAATAATATGAATTGCGTTAAACAGCGTAAAATAGACCTTTCATAATAATAACTGGGTCTGTGACCATTTACTAATTTTAACGCAATTCATATTATTTTTCTATTATGATCTATTTTCCTAACGCAATTCATATTATGATCTGCTAAAGTGGCCATTTTAGATACTCTGGGGCCCAATTCTGTAACTTAGAGTTAAGCAACACGCCATTGACACTCTATCGACACACTACAGACATTATTATGCAATAGGGAAAAGAGGTGTCGTTGTTCGATGGCTTCACAATGGCAGTTCGATAGCCAAACACGATAGACACAACTGTCAGATTTCACTTAAAATATATTTACAGACTACCCTAAAGTCCTACTATGGCGTTTCAATGTCACTACAGTGGCAAGTCAATGACCATAATAATTTGTAGAATACCAAATGTCAATGACTATTCTATTGAGACACTACTCACACTATCGACACACTATTCACAAATTGATTATTTTATAGAATTGGGCCCCAGGTCTTACCACAGCGCATTGGGCTTCTGCCTCTGGGCCTTTTACATTGCCCGTTAACAGCAGCTTTTCTAAGGTATCGCCTCTCTTAGCCCCTTCGTACACAAGGCTACTCAAATCTTAGATACACAACGATTTTAGTCTTCAAGCGACTGCCGCCATACAAATCCATCGAAGTTCTTACACGAGTCGCGTGGCCGGGACGAATGTCGGCGGTGGATTTGTATGGCGGCAGTCGCTTGAAGACTGATATCGTTGAGTATCTAAGATTTGAGTAGCCTTGTGTACGAAGGGGCTTACAGGTTAAAAAAATATGTTACCTACCTGTAACAATTATAATAAAAGCGACAAATATGCCACGTTTCTTCATTTTTACGGTAAAATATGTACCTATCTTTAATAACTTTAGTAAGCCATACACTCAATACTTAATTAAAATTTAGGCAATTATCTGAAAATTCATGGTTTTGATTAACTAAAACATAATATTATCCGAACGCATGCCGTGAAATTAAAGAAAAAATAATTGCCAACATGAAATATCTACATCCGCATTTTTAGATTTTTAAGGTGCACCAAACGGGTATCGAAGTATGTGTGTGTTATGCATGTTACTTGTACGACTAGAAAGAATATTCTTTTTAACTTACACGTTGATAAATCAGTTTGCTACTGTTTGTTTACTAAAAAAAACCGACCAAGTGCGAGTCGGGCTCGCGCACCGAGGGTTCCGTGCAAAAAAAGTTTCAAATTATTAAAATATTTTATTACATAATGATCGCATTGTTTTCATCTGTGATACAAGACGTTGCTTCGTACCAAATTTCAAGATTCCGAGTTCACGGGAAGTACATTGTAGGTTTTGATTCCCTTGCGAGTAGTTGTGAGTGTCGAAATCTGCGACATAAACGGCATTAAACGGCTGTATCTTTTGATTGCGTTGGCTTAGATGATTCTTTTAGAGTTTTAGGGGACAGTAGACCTGAGTATTTGATATAAATTTCCGCTCGATACCTCTACGCGTTCTTGAGAAAAAAGGTCTTGACAGACAGACAGACAGATAGACGGACGGGCGGACTGACAACAAAGTTATCCTATAAGGGTTTTTTGTTTTGTTCCTTTCGAGGTACGGAACCCTAAAAAAAACTGGACAAGGATATTTTTGGCATAAAAAAAAAACTCAAAACATATAATATCATATATTTATTTCTAGTCATAAAAAATATTCATCAGCCCTTAACATAGTATCTACGCCACGCACGTTTAAAACAAAATTCAATATTAATAATAAAATACTGCGATCAGTGAAAATTATGTTGTGAAAAAAAAAGCTTTCATGAAAAGTTTATTTCAGACCGCAGAATAAAAAAAAACCCTGATTCTCTGGCCTATAACTTACAACAAATTCAACTTTAAAAGTAAAGCATTTTTAACATGCGAAATCCTCATGTTCAATTCATGACGAAGCTGAAGCGACATTAATTGCGTCAGACTTTATTGACGCATTCGAGCAACTTTACTTTTATCTTGACAAATTAAAATTAAATACATGATACAAATGATTTAGTCGTACCTGTTTTTTTTTAATACAGTAGATTCGTCACTTAAAACAACTTGTGACGGTCACAAATTCAATGCAAAATTATAAGACAGCGTGTTTAAAAAATGTGTGGCAATAATTAAGGGTGATACTGACCATCAAATTGAACATTCATCTAAAATGTCAGCTTTAGCAGAATTATCATAGGATAATAATTATGATTTAAAGCTACAATTTTAGGGCCCCATACGAACCTGCCACATATTTCTGACACACGCCTTAATTTTGTCGTCAATAAAAGAAATTTTCACAAAAGAAATGATTTAATATTAGTTTTAAATAAATAGGAAACTACCCCATTGTTTTCAGGGCTTTATTCGTTCACGAATAATTGAAGAGCGTATCACAAAATAAGTATTAGGGGGCAAATATATGATTTTTAATCATAACATAACGCCTGTAATCCCCAAAGGGTTAACCAGAGGCGTATCTAATACATAGTACACCCACATTTCGCCAGTTATTTACTGAGAAATTCTTGATAAAAAAAAGTCAATAGGGATGTTTACTAACTTCAAAAAATATGATTCTAATTAGTCCATCTGTTAGATTATCGAAAAATATTGGATACGTATTTTTTGTTTTATCAAATCAATAAAAATTGACGAAGATAAAACGCGTCAAAGATTTGAGCTTTGAGCACTGCTCGCTAAGAAATGTCATACTAATGTCCTCGACACGAGTTTTCAAAGCACTGTATCGTCTTCATTGTTTGTTTACGTGAAAAAAGAAAAAATATGTGTCCAATATTTTTTGGAAATCTATCTGACGGACTAATTAGATTTTTTTTTGTTAACATCCCTATGACCTTGGTGACCTTTAAATTCATACCGAGACTCACTGTGCCTCGGAAAGTATTTTAAGCTGTTGGTACCGGTAAATTTGAAAATCTTTGACAGTCCTTATAGGTAGTCAGTGAACTCTGACAACCAGTCTTACCGACCTCGCAAGAGTTAGGAAAAGTCTAGGCAGATGACTTTAACCGTATGAGTCTGCCCGCTAACTAACAAAATCATATAACCCACCCCTACTAACCTAAACACGAAATAATATACATTTTAACATTGAAAACAAAATAAATAAAAATACCTGATCACCATATTGGATATTTACATGAAAAACATAAAAAAAAACATTGTTTTTAACTGTCACAGCTATTTAGACTACAATATATTAAACCGTTTTTTTTTTTACTAAACAGAATTTAGTTCCACAGTTTGCCAGTGATCTTTAAGTCCCATGTAATAGGGGGCGAGCCTATTTCCATCAACCGGGCGCAAATCTGCCGTGGCTGCTACTAAGAAATTCCTGATGGAAAAACCCAATAACACTTTGCCCGACCCGAGAATCGAACCCAGGTCCTCATGATCAGCAGTCGCGCTTTCGACCACTAGACTAACTAGGCAGAGAAAAGGAAACGGATGCAGGGAAATGCTGATCTATGGTCATAATGTAATTTCAACTTTCATAACATAATTTTTACAACTAGCAAAAACCAAGCGTTTAACGCAAAAATCAACAAAAATACTACAAAATATATACTAAAACTAACAAAAAATTTGATTTGTGCTAGAGGAATCATTACATAGTTTTATTTATATCGTAGCTTTACGCCTCTCTAAAAACAGGAAGGCAGAGATGTCTAGTACAGTCGAACAAGTTATTAAGTATACAGCCAGCTTACTTGCATTTACTTTTAAGATTACACAGATACATTTAGAGACTGATGTCAAACGATGCAGCGTTTGACATTGTCTCTTAATGCTAAACACTTTATAAAACAAAATTGCAATCAATATTGTCAGTATACTAGAACAGGGATGTTTCCTGACAAATAAAATATGATTCTAATTAGTCCGTCTGTTAGATTATCGAAAAATATTGGATACGTATATTTTGTTTCATCAAATCAATAAAAATTAACGAAGATAAAACGCGTCAAAGATTTTATTGGGGGTTGTGACGTCACTCGCCGGTAAAAAAGTCATACTAATGTCTTACAATATGAAGTCACACGAGTTTTCAAAGAACTGTATCGTTTTCATTGTTTGATTA
This sequence comes from Diarsia dahlii, assembly GCA_949775195.1. Lineage (NCBI taxonomy): Eukaryota > Metazoa > Arthropoda > Insecta > Lepidoptera > Noctuidae > Diarsia > Diarsia dahlii. Next base: position 10,612,219 of record OX459217.1, on the reverse strand, counting down.
CGTGTAAAAAGAAAAAAATATGTCTGCAATATTTTTTGGAAATGTAAGTGACGGACAATTTAGTTTTTTTTTGTCAAGTACCCTATTAAAAGATTTCTGAGTGTATACCAAATAGCTTGTTCGACTGTACAACCATATTTCGCCTGTTATGTATATTTTTACATATCTTTACAAAGTATGGACGATAATCGATATTTTGCCCACGCCATAGCGTTAAAATATTGTGATTTTTATTTAAAGAAATAAATCACATCATAAAACATTCAATTTTAGTTTTAATACGATTACAATAAGAACTATTTTGGTCTGCACAGGTTGTCGTAACTAATAAATGCTAAAAGGAGTTAACAGGACCACAAATCAAGATTTAGAGTCTTTAGTCGACTGGACCCGCGGTCAGTCGACCAAGTTAAAATGTGATTTAGTTGATTGATCCCGAGGGTCCAGTTCGAGTGGGTTCAATTGACATAAGACGCCTATCTCAGGAGAAATTATACATTACAAAAGTATTTGCAAAACATTTTTTGAAAAAAAAAAAATAACCAGTTGTCAAAAAAATACTATTTAAACAGGAATGATAAAAACCTTTTATGGCTCTATAAAAATTTAGGAAAAACGCTGCATATACGGGTGTTTAATTTTAATATAATATATAAAAACACGATCGACTCAGTATATTTTGGGTAAAAAATATACAATATCGTGAAGAAACCATAAAATTCGAAGACATGTGACATCTACCAACCCGCACTGGGCCCGCGTGGTGGATTATAATAGCCCATTTCCTCTCCTAGAGAGGAAGAAGTCAGTTCGCTAATTTTATCCATATTTTTACCCAAAATATACTCCCCAATCATAATTATTATTGCTGACAATACTATATCAATTTTTTTACAAATAGCATAGTTATATTTCATGCATTTTAAAGCCGATTTACATAAATCACTTCAATTTGAAAAACACCGTTGGTCTCGGCTGCAATATATAGATCTTAGGCAGTCGTTACAGGTAGTCAGTGACCTGAAAGTCTGACAACCAATCTTATATAGGAGTGACATATAACCCAGTATAAACTGGGTTGTGGAGGTCAGATAGGCAGTCGCTCCATGTAAAATACTGGTATTCAGCTGCATCCGGTTAGACTGGAAGCCGACACCAATATAGTTGGGAAAAGGCTAGACAGATGACATTGAAGTGATTTATTAAAACGAGCTTGAGACGGTAAAACGATTTATATAAGGTCCCATTTAAATAGGTGGTCAAAATTTCAGAAATCATTCAGACCACCAAAATTAAGGCGATGGTAAAAAAAAATATGAAAAACGCATTTAAGTACCTACTCATAAAGGATGCGTTTGTTCTAGAGAACCGGCAATTTATTATTTTAAGTAAAAAAAAAATCACTTTATTTAATGTTTTTTTTTTGTTTAGATATCTTTGGTTAGACGTACTGAACGCTGTGTTAAAATTTGTCCACCTAGTTTAAAGGGACCATATATAGAACTTTTTACCAGTAAGTTATAGGAACCCAAAGAACTGTCAAAATAAAATAAATGAATAAAAAAACCGTTCTACCGTCATTTCTATACAAATCATTGCAAAAATATATAAACAAACATATAATATTATATAATACAACATATATTATTATCTGAAAAACGGTCTCTACAAACAAAATTGACTAAGGGGCGCTAAGCACAAGTTCGGTTCGGCACGTTCAGGCGGCAAAACGCCGCAATGGTAGATGCCGAACGGAGTTTGCCGTTCGGAATGAGCCAAATAATGTAACAACATGCCTGTAGTCCTCGAGTGGCTCCAGGCAGAGGTGCACTCCGTTGGTAAGCGAGCCAACCGAGTACAAATCTAATTATTTCTGGTAATTACTTCGGGTCGGCTTTCTAGCCCGAACAAATACTACCGAACCGAAAATGTCGACTCGAAAAAGTGTGTAACTCCCTCTAAACAATATAATAATATTATAAATATGATTTTATCATCATTTAAATACAAAACTTGCCTCAGGTGCTATTTGTATGTGTGTGTTTTAATTCTCATTTACAGGTTCTTAATAACATCAGGCCTATAATCCTCGAAGTGTTAGGCAGAAGTGTACCTAATAGTACAGTACAGTACATTTCGCCAGTTAATGGCGATATTATAGCCAATAACAAGGCACAAAATTCCAACTACAGTTTTTTTTTTTTGTATCATGAATTTTGTAATATAAACCCACCAAAAACATTCTGTAAAAAACTAGCCAAGTCTCGATGGAGCTGCTTGTTTATCTCTAAAAAGTAATGAAATCTAGACAAAGTCGTGCCAAGTCTAAGGTTCCTTACTGCGATTTCTTTATTATTATAGTTTATGTTACGTGACTTGGCCGTTGAACATTCTTTATACGTTAGTAGGTACCTACAAGTCAATTTTGTTTACACGTAATGTTATATCTGTTGCACAGATAATATAATACTTCGTACAGATACCCAATCCCATACAAAGAAATGACACCTCCATAAGTCATCTTATCAATCTATGGGTACGAATTGAAGTAAAAGTTTAACCTTTTTTGTTGAAATAACGTGATAAATGAGTGTAAATAGATAAATAAGCGTTAAACATGGAACTTTTGATTTTTGCAAATCTTATTTCGCCCGAAATCTACCGTATAACGCATTTAAGCGATTGTTAATTTCATTACTGCTACCTATGCTGCCATCTATTGTGTTTTTTTCAAGATTAATTATAATTTGTTCGAGTTGTGACCCCATGTCTGTTGTAACTACCTATGTTTGTTAAGCGAGATAATAACCCATACTGGTATTGACAATTTTCCATCGTCAATGGGTAGCGGTTCTGGCGACAGATTGGTGCAATGGTGTCATGGAGCACCTGGTTTTGTACCCTTGTGTACCCTTCAACCATGAATTTTGTAATACAGTGAAACCTGGTTAAGTGAGACGTCAAGGGACCTGCAATTTTGTTGCACTTATAGAGGTATTCCACTTACCCACTTACCCAGTGTCTCAGACATACAGGCCAAAGTGTTGGGACCTCAGCATGAGTTCCAGTTATGGAGGTTTCTCACTTATCCAGGTCCCACTTAACCAAGTTTCACTGTATAAATTACTGTTTTCGGTAGAACTCAATAGGCTATTTGACTCTGTTAAAAATTCATGAAAACGTTATGTTATTTTAAAGAACTAACAGATATTACACGATGTGTGAAAAAAGTAACCGTAAGTGGCGACCACAAGAAAAGTGCCGAGACAATGAAGCTCGACGAAGTCCCAGAGAAACGATTTAACTGTCTTGGATCCCGTAACTAAATTAATTAGAAAAGAATAGCGGAGGAGTAGGAAAACATAATAGTAGGGTAGTTGATTGACTAAAAAAATATGATTCTGTTTAGTCCATCAGTAAGATTATCGAAAAATATTGGATACGTGTTTTTTGTTTCATCAAATTAATAAAAAAAATGACGAAGATAAAACGTGTCAAAGATCATGAGAAGGGGGTTTTGACGTCATTTTCTGGTAATGTACCAAACTATGACGTCACACGACTTTTTACAAAGCCCTGTATCTTCGTTTTTGCCTATGTGAAAAAAAAATGTCTCCAAAATTTTTTGAAAATCTGACGGACTAATTAGTTTTTTTTTTGTCCGATCCCCTATTGAGTTCTACCGAAAACAGTAATTTATATTACAATGGTTAAGGGTACACAAGGGTACAAACCAGGTGCTCCAGACACCATTGCACCAATCTGACGGACTAATTAGATTTTTTTAGTCAACTACCCTATTTCCACTTCTTCGCGTCTAGCTAGACTGGAAGCCGACCAGGCCAAGGCTAGGCAGATGATATACATATAACAAACTAAGGAAAAAAGAGCTAAAACACACACATATCAAGTAGCAGGTCGGCGAAGCAATTTGAGCCGTATAACTGTGCGGGTAGGGTTGAGTTCACCTGTCGGCCGCGCCCGCGGGTGAGTGTTTGCGGCGCGGCGTGTGGCGACTGCTGTCCAGGTGGAGGAGACAGCCGACGGCGCCGAAGTAACTGAGGGAGGACAATTCATCTATATAAATAAAAAGAGAAGTCCTGACTGACTGACTGACTCATCAACGCCCAGCCCAAACCCTTGGACCTAGAAAGCTGAAATTTTGCACAGAGGTTCCCTTTATAATGTAGACAAGGAATAAGGAAGGATTTTTCGAAATTCAAACCCCAAAGGAGTCAAATAGGGGATGCAAGTTTGTACGGAAAATCGTCATTTTCACGCGGGCGAAGCCGCTGGCAAAAGCTAGTATAATATAAATCTATTGTGCGTGTGTTTGTAATAAACACCTCTTAAATGGCTGGACTGATCATTATATTTTATTGTGTGTGTTCAAGTGGATTCGAGAATGGTTTGGACATTTTTTTTTAAGAGAAGCCGTTATTTTTAGCGTCCCGATAGTAAAATTCAATAAATAAAATTGGTCCAAAATTCAGCTAGGTATACGAACTCCGCTCGCTGATGCAGTCATAAAATCGTCAAGTTAGCACGAGGCGTGGATGTATAGTACACTCACATTTCACTAATTATGTTCAAGACTCATCTAATAATAGGGGTTAAGTAGGGATGAGCCTATTGTGATCAAAAGAGTATAAATCTACTCGGTGGCCGTTCCTGAGAAATTCCTAATGGAAAACCTCTTTGCACAACCAGGGAATCGAACCTCGGACCTCATGTCCAGCAGTCTTCATCAGCAATTTTTCAGTAGCCACGCCACACATCACGTAGGCCACGGCAAAGAGCCACGACAATCAATATCAAAGTACCGTCGATACGAAAACAAGAAGAAGCGTAGTTAACATTAAAAATAAGTAAGTAACACATCTGCTTACCCCTCGTGTTCCAAAAACAGCGCCTTGAGAGCCCCCCGCGACCAGTAGGACATCGCGTACGATAGCAGCTTCATTGATAACGGGTTCACGCGCAGGAAGTTGCCGCAGAATACTACCTGTGGATAGAATAAAGATATATTAGTTAGGAATAAGGATGTTACCTGACAAACAAATTAAATAGCTGTTTAGTCCGTCAGTTAAATTATCGAAAAATTTTGTATAGTTACGTGTTTATTGTTTTATCAAATTAATAAAAATTGACAAAGATAAAACGCGTCAAAGATCATGACTGGGAGCTTTTTTTGGTTGACAAAAAAAATCTAATTCGTCCGTAAGATAGATTTCCAAAAAATATTGAACACATATTTTTTCTTTTTTCACGTAAACAAAAAATGAAGACGATACAGTGCTTCGAAAAGTCGTGTGACGTCACATGTCAGTACATTTTTACCTACAAGTGACGTCACAAGCCCCCAATGATCTTTGACGCGTCTTATCTTCGTAAATTTTCATTAATTACATAAAACAAAAAACACGTATCCAATATTTTTCGACAATCTAACTGACGGACTAAACAGAATCATATTTTTTTGAGTCAGTACAATCCCCGATTGTGGATCCTGTCACGCATAGTAGATCAAACGTAGTTCAACTCACCCTCTCAATATTCTCGTTGGAGGCACACAACCTGGCGATGGAGCCGATGTTGTTGGTGATGGTGACCACGGTAGCTCGCGCCAGGTCTGCGCGAGACACCTTCGCGCGACGTTCTGCTGAACACATCTGACCGAAGCTGTAGACAAACATTATAATGAATAAGTCAATTATGTGTTTAAAAACGCATTTTAATCATACTTAACGCTCATTCATAGGTCAACTTACACTATAGATAGAGTTCCGGGCTGATATGATGATTACAATAATTTACTTACTGAGAAACTAAATTTAAATAACATGTAAACATGTTATTTAAATTTAGTTAAACTTAAGCGTACATAAATCTACGTTCATAGTAAAAAATAACAAATATGTGTCTAGTAGCTAATCTCCAACCAAGCAACAGGGAACAAACTAAAAGTATCTGCGTATGGAAATAGGCTGAGCCTCTTTCAAAAGCAAAATGTGGGTGTACTAAAAGAAGGCTCTGCCTAACCCTTCGGGGATTATAAGCATGATACTAGCGTCTGCTGGTTGCCCAATTTAGTTGATAGGCATACTTATCAATTTAATGACTACATCTTCTTTGAAAACGTTGCGGATTCAGAGTTACACCATACTTGCTTCGCAAAGAACGAGTATTTGCATTGCGCGGCCTCCCACTAGGTGGACCGATGACCTGGTCAAGGTTGCAGGAACCCGCTGGATGAGAGACGCACGGGACCAAGAGATGTGGCGACATGCGGGAGAGGCCTATATCCAGCAGTGGACAGTGGACGTCTTTTGACTGAATTAATGATACTTCGATAACATCTCACCTGCTAGCTACGAGATCCCCAGGTAGACCGAACCTCGCGTAGTCACCTCCGTAGATGTCCCTCACCAGCTTGTCTACCGTGGTGTTGTCTCCTGACGCAGCCAGGGCTATGGCTTCCTCGAAACTGCTGCAGCCGGTGAGGAGACAGCATAGACCGAGGAATGTGCCGCCGCCGAGGCTATGGGAGGAAAAGAGAAGCTTTTGTTAGTTAAAAGCCACTGGAACAATTTTGCCCACGGACGCCCCTCGAATCGAAAGGAAACATATTTATACTACACCTGCTTGGAAAGTACCTTGATACTTTATCAAATTTACGGTAGAAAGTACGTCATTGCATATCGAACAAATATGCGGGGAGAAAACGCATCTGAGCGGGAGAAAAAAGAGTATGAAAATCCATTTAAGTGGTTTTTATTTTTTAATTTTGGGTAAGACTATGCGCCGGTAACCTAAATATCAAAAGCGAAAAAGTTTTTACAGTGAGTTTTTATCTCCAAGTTCCAAAAATGACACTGGCCACTAGCTGTGTGTTGGATGGTGTCGGGCTGGCAGTGCGACCCTGCGGCGGCAGGATAAACAATTTGAAAAAAGAACATGTGAAAATTGCAGATGCCATTGGCGCCATTTTCAATTTGAATTAGAATTTAAAGACGAACCCCCAAAAAAGCCCCAGTCCCGGCGCAAAAGAAACTTATCTCATCCTTCAGAGTATTTTAGGTAAAAGATTTTTTGATAGGTGTGATTGCCGCAGGGATTGGCAAACATTGAAAAAAATTGCATTGCAATTTTTTTTAGGAGTAAATTGAAAACTAAAAATAAAAAATATACGGATATTCGTACATATTTAATAAAAATATGTGTAAAAAGAAGTGCTATGAAAAACTATTTTCTTGTTTTGACACAGTGATTCAAGAATAAAAATAATAAAGAACAAAACAAGATTATTTTATTAACCATTTATTTTTATAAATCATACAATATTGTAATTAGGTACATATTTGAAAAAAAAAAACAAACACTGCTAAAAATATAAGCAGAGATAAGCAGAGCCTACTATTTAAGAAATAAATCGTTAATGTTATAATTATCTTGCCTCATTCCTGAATAACTGTGTCAGAACAAGAAAATAGTTTTTCACTGCACTTTTTTTACTCATATTTTTATTAAATATGTAAAAATATCCGTATATTTTCAATATAAATGTGATGTACAAAAAATCTTACCCATTTTTAAACTGATTTGTTCAACATCCAGTAGTTTTCAATTTACTCCTAAAAATCACACCTATCAAAAAATCTTTTACCTAAAATACTCTAAAGGATGAGATTAGTTTCTTTTGCGCCGGGACTGGGGTAATTTTCTATGGAACCTGGGTGTTCTCCTTTAGTTTTTTATTTTCCTCGAAGGTGTAGTATAAAGCACTATGTATCACTCGAGAGAAAGTGCGATTCCCGACCTCGGGTGTTTTAAAGCCCTCGCCTACGGCTCCGGGCTTTAAACGACACCCGAGATCGGGAATCGGTCACTTTCTCCTCTCGGTGAACAATGTACTATAAAGTCTTCGATTAGACCTGTCTTACTGTATAGATCGGAATGATGGGCTGTGAAGAAGATGGATGAAAAAGATTGAACTGGCCCAAGATCGGGCTGTCTTTTTGGATTCACGTGCGTATTGTATGATCATACATTACGGATTGGGCAGAAGGTCAGACAAGCAGTCGCTCCATATAACCACTGGCATTCAGCTGCATCCAGTTGAACTGGGAGTCGATCCTGGTTAGGCAGATGATGACAGTCCTAACATGTAGTCAGTGGCTCTAAAGTCTGACAGCCAGTCTTACCTCTTGGTAAGACTGAAACGCTTGTTAAGACTGACAGTAGTAAGGTAGTCAGTGGCTCATAAGTCTGACAACCAGTCTTACCTCTTGGTAAGACTGGCGCGCTTGGTAAGACTGACAATATTAATTGTCTTGTGGAAGTCAGATTGGCAGTAGCTCCATTCAGCTGCATCCGGTCAGACTGGGAGCCTTCAAGTTCGCTGGCTAGGCAGATAATGACGTATATGCTCTCACCTAGTCCCGCTAACTCTATAGTAGTCATCAGGCGCATTGACCACCAACACGGACACTCCGCTGCCGATGTTCACCAACAGGAACGGGTAGGGAGACGAGAAGTCGAACGGTTTGCGGATGTACGCAGATAGAGCTGCTTGCCTAGGTTGCCAAGTGGATGGGTGACCACTCATTACACGCCCAGTGTCGTCCGTATGTCATTTGAAGATCTTTGACAGTCATTACAGGTACGTAGTGTCTCAAAAGTCTGACAACCAGTCTTACCTTTTGGTAAAACTGGCGCGCTTAGTAAGACTGTCAATATTAAATGGGTTGTGGAAGTCAGATAGTCAGTGGCTCATTGATCTGACAGCCAGTCTTACCACTTGGTAAGACTGGCGTCCTAGGTAAGACTCACAATATTTATTGTCTTGTGGAAGTCAGATAGGCAGTGGCTCCATGTAGCTCCACTCAGCTGCATCTGGTCAGACTGGGAGCCTTCAAGTTCGCTGGCTAGGCAGATAATGACGTATATGCTCTCACCTAGTCCCGCTAACTCGATAGTAGTCATCAGGCGCATTGACCACCAACACGGACACTCCGCTGCCGATGTTCACCAACAGGAACGGGTAGGGAGACGAGAAGTCGAACGGCTTGCGGATGTACGCAGATAGAGCTGCTTACCTAGGTTGCGAAGTGGATGGGTGACCACTCATTACACGCCGAGTGTCGTCCGTATGTCATTTGAAGATCTTTGACAGTCGTTACAGGTACGTAGTGTCTCAAAAGTCTGACAACCAGTCTTACCTTTTGGTAAGACTGGCGCGCTTAGTAATACTGTCAATATTAAATGGGTTGTGGAAGTCAGATAGTCAGTGGCTCATTGATCTGACAGCCAGTCTTACCACTTGGTAAGACTGGCGCGTTTGGTAAGACTGACAATATTAATTGGGTTTCGGAAGTAAGACAGGCAGTAGCTCCATTCAGCTGCATCCGGTCAGACTGGGAGCCTTCAAGTTCGCTGGCTAGGCAGATAATGACGTATATGCTCTCACCTAGTCCCGCTAACTCGATAGTAGTCATCAGGCGCATTGACCACCAACACGGACACTCCGCTGCCGATGTTCACCAGCAGGAACGGGTAGGGAGACGAGAAGTCGAACGGCTTGCGGATGTATTGTGATAAAGCTGCTTCCGAGTATGGCGGCTGTAAGAGGAAAAATATAGTTAGGTTCTTTTTTACAAATATAGTCTTAGTATGGTAGATGGTGGCGCGAAGGGCTAAGTATAATGGACTGTATTTGCGATGCGATATTAAAACGATTGACAAACGCTTTGGCGATAGGTATTTCGAGTTGCGGGGGTGTGGGACAACAGAATACAACCCGATAATTAGGGAGGGAAAGCACAAACCTTTTACTCCAGCCACGTGCTCGTGTCGTCGCCGGTGCACCGGTTCACTTTCCAGGTTCAAGAGCAGTTGGGCTTCAAGCTATTGTCCTCACACATTAAGCACAAACACAAACAGTTTTTAATAGTCTTATTACATGCGAAATCACGGTAATTCCAAAGTTATCAATATTTTTCAACGGAGCGGGCCGACGCCATTGCGTACGCGATGCGGTTCAATCCGGAAGTAGTTTTGCGACAAATGGCGGGGCGAATCTTCTTATTCACTCGCGAAGTATGTGCGGGAAAGGGATGGGTATAGGAAATAGCGGATGTCAATCAAATTTTGAATGTTGGCGCAACCATTCCCCCCGGGTTTGAAGGGTTACCTTCAAAAACAATAAGCGAAACTAATCAAATAACTAAATTCTGGTGTAACCTCTAATTGCTAACCTATTCCTAAACTATATATAAAGCGTTACTATGTATAATTACTAAACTAATTTGAAACCTGCTGATTAGGCAGAGGACATAGGCGAATAACCGGACGTAAATACGAACCGGTCGCGGTTTTAACTCTTACTATACGCGTTACCCCCTTTGAATCAGGGAAAACTTCCTCAACTACACCTAGAGGCCAGTGTAGAGGGGGCGCACTCTCGGTCATTAAAACTACCACAGTACCAACGGTGACTGGATTCGATGGAGTATTCCATTTTTGACGCGACTGCAGCGTGTGCAAATAATCTGTTCTCCAACGCCTCCAAAATGATTGAACTAGTCTATCCAAAAGAGCGTGACGCTGTAGGAGATGCAGTCTGTCTTCGTCGACATCCATAGCGGGCAAATACTTAAGAGGAGTCGTGGTTAAGAAGTGAGACGGCGTTAAAGCTAAAGACTCCGACGGGTCACTAGATAGAGTTCGACACAGTGGACGAGTATTCATCACTGCCTCTATCTGAGCGAGTACAGTACTCAGCTCCTCATAAGAGAGAATCTGTACGCCTACGACGCGGAACAGATGCGACTTGAGGCTCTTAATATTAGTCTCCCAATTACCACCAAAGTGACTAGCAGCGGGCGTATTAAAATGCCATTCAATACGATTTTCGGCCAAAACATGAGCGAATTCACTCTGATAATACTTTGACCGCAAGAATGCGTGTAGCTCCGAGATACTACGGCGAGCTCCAACATAATTAGTACCGTTGTCCGAATATAAACGTTTGACGGGACCACGGCGCGACAGAAAACGCTTAAACGCGGACATAAAACTTTGCGTACTTAAATCACCGGTCAATTCTATGTGAACCGCACGAGTTGTCATACAAATAAATAGACAAACGTAAGCCTTTGTGGAGCGTATACCACGACCACGGGCAATAGTTACTCTAAACGGGCCGGCGTAGTCTGTACCGGTGTGTACGAAAGGTTTAGCGGACTGAACAACGCGGCAAGAGCGATGATCGGCCATTTCAGGCGCGATAAAACGCGGGCGAAGCTTAAAACAAGGCACACATTTGTGCACTCTAGCACGAATCAAATTGCGAGCGGAAAGTATCCAATACCTTTGTCTAAGGATAGACATCAACAAGTCCGGACCTGCGTGACAATTCACCTTATGATGATAATCTACAATCAAATCTAAAATATGGTCCTTGCGGGGTAAAACTACTGGATGCTTTTGTTCAAATCCTAAATCGGAATTTCTCAAACGACCACCTACTCGAATGAGACCATCTTGCAAAAAAGGTTTCAAATGTTGAAATGCGCGGCTACAAGTTTTGTTGGACTCTAAACTACTAAATTCTGATGCGAAATAAAATCTCTGTAATTCACGAAGTACGACTGATTCAGCCTTATCCAAATCAGCGGCTATTATATTACAGCGTGTGGGCAACAGTTTTAGAAAACGACAGACATACACCACACAACGTAAAAGTCTCGACCAAGACGAGACGCGATTAGACAAAGATAAAATAATCGACTCTTCACGTGGGACCGAAACTACCAGCGAATGTTTCTTCTCCTCGGGTGGTTCTGAAATGGCAGCTGGGTTAAAGGGTTTAACCGGCCATTCCTCAAGCACACTATGAATCCAAGACGGAGCGCAGAACCACAGAGGATGATCTAAAATTTGCGAAGGGAGCAATCCGCGGGAGAGGCAATCGGCGGGATTATCTGTGCCAGCGACGTGAAAGAGGTTTTGTGGTGGTAATTCGGACTGAATTTTAGCCACCCTATTAGCGACGAATGTGTCCCAACGATGGGGTGAAGAATGTGCCCAACACAAAGCTACAGTAGAATCAGAAAAAGCCATAATTCTATCAACAAAAATGCGGTGCCTACAGGCATTGACAATAGAGCTGATTAATTGCACTAACAAAAGTATAGCGCACAGCTCCAGGCGCGCTAGAGAAACGACCTTGCGAGGGGAGACTTTGGACTTAGCGCTTATAAGACTAACCGAGACCTTATCAGCATTCAAAACGTGAAAATAAACTACTCCCCCGTAAGCCTTTTCACTGGCGTCTGCGAAGCCTACAACAGTAACTATACTGTCTGACAATATACCAACATGGCGAGGAATTTTTATTTGATTGAGCAATGGAAGCTCTTTGCGAAAGCGAGCCCACAATTTAACAATATTGTCGGGCGCGGGGTCGTCCCAATCACTATTGGAAAGCCAAAGTTCCTTTATAAGTAACTTGGCATATAAAACGACGGGAGCTACAAATCCCATAACATCCCATATACGTGCTACACACGACAGGATAATGCGCTTAGTACAAGTTTGCGGAGTCGAACTAACTTTAAGACTGAACATGTCAGACGCGGGTGACCAACTTAAGCCTAGAACCTTGTGCGTATCATCACCATCAAATTCCTTCACCGAAGATAATTGATGTGATAGTGGAATCGAATCTAGAGCGGTTTGCGAGTTACTTGTCCACTTCACAAGATCAAACTGACCGGCTTTCATAAGACTTATTACTTGAGCGGCGGTCTCAACGGCCTCTGCCTCGCTGGCTACGCTATAAACAAAGTCGTCCATGTATAGCCCAGTCTCAATAGTTTCTTTCGCTTTCGGGAATCTTTCACCCTCATCTGCGGCCACTTGCTTGATAGTGCGAAGCGCATGGAAAGGACTCGACTTAAGCCCAAAACAAACACGATTGAACTCGTAAACCTTCAAAGGTTCTTGAGGCGAAAATCTATACAAAAACCGTTGAAATCTGCGGTCGCATTCGCGAATACCAATAGAAAGAAACATTTGCCTTATGTCGGCGGAAAGCGCGACAGCAAACAAGCGGAAATTTACAATAATGTCAAATAAGTTACCTTGAAGGTTTTGACCACAATACAAAATATCATTGAGTGATACAGAAGTGCTAGTCTTAGCACTGCCGTCCAAAACCACGCGGAGCTTAGTAGTAAGCTTGTCTTCTCTAACAACTCCGTGGTGCGGGATGATGTAAGATGGATGATCGCGAGTCTCGTCAGTCTCGGCAGTAGGCGCAAGTGAGATGTATCCTTTATCTAGGTATTCGATAACAACCTCATCATAGGCTTGCTTCAACTTCGGAGATGCTTGCATCTTACGTTCTAAACAAGAAAAGCGTTTTTCAGCGGAAGCGTAGGAGTCACCGAGCGAAAAAACGTCCCCCTTGAATGGGAGAGCGACAACATAACGACCATCATTACCTCGAGTAGTCGTGCGACAATAAATCTCCTCAGCCACCTTATCATCAGGGCTTAGGATAGGCGGGACATTGACCTCTTCAATTTCCCAGAACCTGCGGATGGTAGACTCCAGGGGCGGCTCAACAGTGCAGCAGTGTGACACGGTCGAGTAACTATCTAAATGTGCGGGTGCGGAACCAACAATAACAAAACCTAGAACTGTTTCTAGGGCGTGCGGTGCGGGGTACGACGAATGACCTTGAACCTTACGCGATAACTGGAGGTGCGGGAGAATCGATGCGCCGATCAACATATCGACGTCTCCAGGGACACCATAAGATTCATCTGCCAACGGTAGGTCTTTAAATTTGGTCAATAAAGACGTGTCAACCGGGACAGTAGGCAATTGTTCCGTAATTTTATCTACGACAAGCGAATCCATATCAAAACAAATATCGGAATTAAATCGCGATGCAAATTTAATTTTAATCGAACCATGAATGGTTGATTTTAAACCACCGAACCCCTTAACTACTGAGCGGGCCGGCCGGTTATCTATACTATACCCAAGGCGTTGACAACAAGTTTGAGTTAAGAAATTACTCTGCGAAGCGCAATCTAACAACGCTCGAACAAGACACGGATTACCTAAAGCATCAATAACAACAACGTGAGCGGTCGCGAGCACCACGGTAGTACACGCACTGCTTGCGGACATCGAACACAACGTAACGTCGTTCACGGCGTTCGGCGAGCGGGCAACGTCGCGCGCTGGCTGCGGCTGCGAAGCGGCCGCTGCGTTCGCACTGACTGTCTGCGACGACGTGTCACCGCTTGATAAACTAACTGTGCTCACATTCAAACTCAAACTCAAACTCAAACTCAAATTCTTTATTTCAATTAAGCCATTACAGGCACTTTTGAATGTCAGAAGAACATTTCACAAAAAAAACGAAACTACGAGTGCAATACGTCATTCCGAAAGCCACCACGCCGAACCACACGCCACCGAATGCCCGCAACAACGAACACTGCAAGCACGAAAGCACGCAGCGACGCAAACCGCAACAACGAATGCTCGAAACCCCGAATCACGGAACAACAAATGCACGCCGCAACGTGCAACCGCCGCTCCGCGACCCGGAACCCCGCGCACCCGCCGCCACGGCACGCGCCACCGCGCGCCCCCGCACCCACAGCACTCGCCGCCGGTAACATCCGGCGCCGCGCAGCCCGACGCAGCAACTCCCGAAACGACGCATTGCACTCCTACGCTACAGTCACAATCACAAGGCATAATAACTTGTGAAAGTACTGCAGTTGCCAGTTCCCTAACGTAGATCTCATGAAGAAGAACGGGCAAGAAACTCCATGGACACTCTTTTAAATCAGAATTTGTTACAAAATCTTGGTACATTATATCATTCATGTTGAGATGGTATATTATGTGAGAACTATGTAGCAAGACGTGCAAGTTAAGAGCGTCCAGAGTAAAGATATAATAAACAAATCAAAAAAAAAATCTACACCATGGCAACTAAGGAATGACCAGTCTCCACTGACAGCGCCCGTTCACGAACATGACGCATGGATCAGCACCATTCAACTCAACCATTTTGAAGGGAACTAAATGATCCGACACACCCGCCACCATCAGCGAGACATTTGAGTGAGCATGACATTCTCTCAGCCACCAGGGCAACGTCACTAAAATATAACTAAATGTAAAAAGTGGCTTTATAGTACATAGTACTCACACATGTGCCATGCAATTATACAATATTAAGACATTGAATCTATACAATGCAAAGATATTTTTACAATCTTCTGCAGCCTCTACAATAACTTCACATGATAGTCGATTTATTTGCCCCTAAGGTTGTGGAGCAGGACCAGCATTGAGCCAAGCATTTTTGTCATCAATGTAATCCCCCAACTTATAGTATGCTTGCCTACATAGTGTGCGTTTTACACAAGTTTTAAATTTCGTCTCACTCAGTTGAAGAATGTGAGGGGGTATTTTATTGTAACATTTTAAACAGTACCCCATGAAAGATGAGTCTACTTTAGCTAGCCTGAAACCTGGCTGAACTAGTTGGTCCCTATTCCTCGTATTATAGTGGTGTCTATCACCTCTTTTGCTAAACAAATGCAGATTTTTCCTAACGTACATGATGTTTTCATAGATGTATTGACAAGGTACTGTCATGATGTTAATTTCCTTAAAC
Source organism: Diarsia dahlii (assembly GCA_949775195.1). Lineage (NCBI taxonomy): Eukaryota > Metazoa > Arthropoda > Insecta > Lepidoptera > Noctuidae > Diarsia > Diarsia dahlii. Next base: position 10,596,504 of record OX459217.1, on the reverse strand, counting down.
AGTTCTCTCAGAGAATCGCGCCTTCGTAGACCATATATGGCTCTAATGGCTCTTTTCTGCAGAATAAATATAGACTCGATGTCTGCAGCCCGTCCCCATAGTAAAATACCGTATGACATAACACTATGAAAATAGCTAAAATAGACTAGTCTCGCGGTATCTACGTCAGTAAATTGGCGGATTTTCCTAACAGCATATGCTGCTGAACTCAGCCGTCCTGCAAGAGATGTTAAATGCGGACCCCACTGTAGCCTCGAGTCAATCGTTATCCCCAAGAAAACAGTTTCATCGACAAATTCTAGTGTCTCTTGATTCAATACTATGTCACAATCAGTACTTTTGACATTTGGTAGAGCAAATCTTATGCACTTCGTTTTTTTCCCATTTAAGACTAAATTATTGACGGTGAACCAATTATGAACCTGCAGTAGGGCGTTATTTACGTCATCTAGATTTGTGGCACGTCTGTTTACCTTAAATATTAAAGAAGTATCGTCGGCAAACAATACCATTTCAGGTTGGTTTTTAAATAAATGGGGTAGATCATTAATATAGACTAAAAAGAGAAAGGGACCTAATATGGAACCTTGTGGCACACCCATACTTACTTTTAAGCCCGTTGAATTGACACCATTTATTTGTACTTGCTGATGTCTATCGTTTAAATACGATTTCATTAAACTGAGCGCAAGTTTCCCTAAACCGTAATGTTCAAGCTTTATGAGAAGGGTTTCGTGGTTGACGCAATCAAATGCTTTCGAGAGATCACAAAAGATCCCTATGGCATCTTGTGACTCTTCCCACGCAGTAAATATATGTTTTAATAAGGTGACACCGGCGTCAGTCGTACAACGTCCTTTGGTGAAACCATACTGTTTCTCATGTAAGATTTTATTGGTGTTAAAGTGGATGAGCATCTGATTAAGCATCACCTTTTCAAACACCTTGCTGAAAACTGGCAAAACGGATACGGGTCTATAGTTATTGGTGTCTTTACTGTCACCGGATTTGAAAAGTGGTATTACCTTGCTGTATTTCATAAGGTCCGGGAAGACTCCCTGGTCCACACACAAATTAAATATTAAGGCTAAATACGGAGCTACAGTCTCAATAATAGCTTGACAAACTTTAATCGACAGTCCCCATAGATCTTCGGTTAATTTGACTTTAATTTCCTTAAAAGCTTTAATGACTGCTATGGGGTTTATATGTTTAAATTGAAACTCAACCGGGCAGGCTGTAACGTTCGCTCTTAATAACTCAATAGAAAGCAAGGGTGATGAATTTAAGGTTTCAGTAGTTTTAAGTGGGATACTAGTGAAGAAATCTACAAATTCTTGAGCAACTTCGTTTTTAGAATTTAAAGGGCCACGTGAAGTCTCTAGAGTGATATCATTATTAATTTTTTTATTTCTATTCGTTTCACTATTGATAATTTTCCAAACCGTCTTTATTTTATTATCGGCGGATTTAATCTTGTTGCTAATGAATAAGGCTTTAGCTACTTTGCAAGCGTTTTTGAAGATTTTAGAGTAAGTTGCAACATATTTATTAAAAGTTTCTGAGTTAATGTAAGGCTTAAGACCGTACAGCTCAAACAATCGCTCCCTACTTTTCCTAATGCCCTTAGTTGCCCAGTCACTGAACATAAACTTAGGGCAAATAGATTTAGTTTTCGTTTTTATTGTATTATTGAACTCCGTGTGAATCACCGAAAAGAATTCCTCATAAAATAGATTTACATTGTCAATAATCTGGCTTGGAATGCCTAAATTACTAATCAAATGATCATTAAACTTATTTAAATTGCTAGGTGTTATTTGTCTAGATGAAATTTGTATTTTTTGTACTGGTGTGTAGGACTCGAAAACCACGGATTGACCACTGTGATCAGAAGGTAGGTAATTTACAATGGATTTCTCCAAGTATTCACAACCACAAAAAACATTATCAATACATGTAGCAGAATTTGCAGTAATTCGGGTTGGTTCTGAAAACACGTTTAACAGATTAAATGATTTAAAAAGATGTAAAAATCTACTGGTATTCGAATTTTTGTCTAAAATATTAACATTAAAATCACCACAGATAACTAGAGATTTATGACTAGTGGCAAGTTTTGCTAAAGCATCTTCCATTACTGACTCAAATATAGAGTAGTTTTGATAATTTGGGGGTCTGTAAACGCACACTATTATATGCTTATCGAGCTCAACACAAGACAGTTCAATATTATATTCAACCGATAGATTAACAATATCACTACGAGTTTTAAATTTAATACAATTTTTAATTAAGATTAATGAACCCCCACGAATCTTAGATTTACGGTTAAAGCAACTGCCCACACTGTAATTTGCGAAATTAATTAGCATCTCATGGTCTCTTAGCCAATGCTCCGTGAAACAAACAATTTCAAACTTTGTTCTTTCTAAAAACAATTCAATTTCAAGTTGCTTTGAAGAGAAACCTTGAATATTTTGATGAAATAATTGCAAGTCATTCTGCTTAGCCCCTTTTTTACATTTAGGTCTTTGAGAGCCAGAAGGTACATTGTTGTGGTTTGGTATAACATTAATGGTACTAGTATCTTCTGTTGTCTTACTATCTAGTTTAAATTAGTATTATCATCTGTAGTGAGTCCTGTGACTCGTGTGCAATCACCAGATGACAAGATACTATTACTAATAGACCCTAATTGAGAATTATCCATGGTGACATATGAATCCTCCTCCGTAAAAAGTTTGTAAACATTTATAGCACTAGTGCTATATAAATTATCTAAGGTCACCTCTTGTACACTAGAATTAGTACTAATAGATGCAGTATTAATTATAAAAGAAGACTTCGACATATTACATAAGTCTGCGTCAATACTAATACTTAATAGCCTAGCTATTTGATGTCTAAATCTGAGAGGCAGATACACTGTATTCCGCGTCGACCTAAGATTTTCAACTAAAACGTTGATGTCTAAAAACATAAGCTTGTCACAATGGTGACTGACTAAGAAATGGACATGCTTGTTAAGCATGTGTATATAATTGTTTGATCTTGCACTTAATTTTTCAAAGTAAGGAAAAGCACATAATATTATTTTACCGCAATTTAACTTTAACAACTCTGATACATAGTCAGTGATGACTTTCTTATTAATCCTAGAACTATTCCCAACAAATATGGTAATAGTAGTACTTGGATCACAAACAGTTTTTGTTACCGATGCCATTATCTGTTTGTATGTTGACCCTGGCATACAAAAATTTTTAGTAGAATAAGTCATGTTGTTACTTATTAATTTACCTAGCCCTCTACCTATACTATCAGAAAACATAACTGAATTACCAAAATCATGACTGTTTGGAAATACAAAACTACCTACCTCAGGCTGTGCCACTTGTGAATCATTAAGTAGTAAGTTAGGTATTGTATCTTGACTGATGATACAGCCTTGAGTACTCACAGCAAGGGACGGGTTCTCTGTTGCCTCAGGCTGGAGGGCATCAAGCCTGGATGACCACTGACAAGTACACTGAGTGTTGCTTAGAGTCAGTAATTCATTTGTCGCAAGGATGTGGTCTTTAATTTGAGTTTTTGAAGTTTCATACCTACTAGATAAAGACTGTAGTGACTTGGTCAGAACCTGTATTTGTGATTGCAAATGCTGAGTGTCTATTTCATAAATATTTATACTATCTTCCAATTTAATTTGATAGTTATTTAATTTATTAAGAAGAGAAACACGTTCTTTCCTTAATTGAGTATTTTTGGAAAAGTGTTTTTGTTTTTTCCTATATTGATTACATTTTTTAATGATTTTGTTCAATCGCGCATATTTCTTAATTTTATTTTTACTCATTTTATGACATTTAAGTTTCAAATTGGATGCGGCATTATTATAACTTTTCTCCATGTGAAGTAAAGTGTGGTGCTTCGAAGGGCACTTACGACAACTTTGATTACTATTACAAGACGTAACCCGATGCTTGTCACTTAGGCAGTTAAAACACAAATTGTTATCGCGAACAAACTTATAACGTTCATAAGGCGTAAATTTTAAGAAACCAGAACACTTGTACAATTGCGAATGTTGACTATTACACAAAGAACAAATAGATTGTACAGGTGCAGGTGCGGTATTGACATACGTATGTGTCGACTTTTGTGACCTCGAAGGCGCATCCGTTCGACGGTCGGACTCAGTAACTACTTTCTTCGTAGCTTCATGGTTTGACGAAGTGCGTTGTAATATTTTAATATGATCGCGCACAAAACATTCTAAATCATAGAATTTTGGCAGTTTGCTACTGCGATGGTTCATTTCAAATAAACGAACGGTTTCACTATCTAATTTCTTTAAACCCAAATACAAAAACAAAAAGTCGCAGAGGTCATCGACCTTCAGGTTATTTACTGCGCGAACAGATGATGCAAAAGTATCTAAAAACTTCTCTAAATTCTGTTCACTACAAACTGTAATATTTTTCAATTCGAATAACTGATCTAAATATGCGGTAGCTACTAATCTCTTGTCTTCGTATTTGGACCGCAATGTTTTTAAAATTAATGAATAATTATCGGCACTAAAAGTAATGCCGGCACAAACAGTTTTTGCTTTACCAGTTAACTTTTCAACCAGATAGTGTAATTTTTCATGATCTGTCAAAGAGGCGTTCTTATCTATGGTGTTTTCAAAACTATCTATAAACAGATTCCAATTGCGAATGTCACCATTAAATTCAGGTATTTGAATGGGCGGCAACTTAGGTCGATCGCGAGAGTAATTTGCCTGGCTCTGATGGACAGACGGCATCTCCAAGCTTCTCGCGACACGTTTGATGCGACAGAACAAATCATCGAATGACGCCAAAGCTTGATAACTCACAGCGTATTCTGGATTTAATTCCAACTCTAAAACGTTAATATCATGAATTACGGATTCAAATTCCGCGCGCAAACTATCTAAGTTTTCTACAGAACATAAGAACGAATCTCTAATAGCTAGATCAACTGTTTTAAGTGCATTATCACAAATAGATTGCACGCGAGAAAATAGCATGTCTCTTTTAGCATATAAAAGTTTCAATTGAACTTTGTTGTCCTTTGGAGGCATCGTGAACAATTAAGACACACTATCAATGCGGTAAACAAATAAATAAAGTTATTTTGTTGATTAAGCGATGAAGAACAGTGACGCGGACAATAATATCTAACCTAAAGTGGGTAGGCAGTTATAACCGAACTGCGAGTGAGAAAAACGAACTGTAGGTACTTTTATATCAATCCTAATTTACCCACTAGGTAGTGTCTCTGTTTCTGATATACAAATACTATTAGACTTCCGAATGAATAACTAATACTAGCGATCTATAGCTACGTATGTAGGTATTACGTACCGTACTTACGCAGGTAATAGATGAACAATCTGCGTAACGAACAACGAATTGCGTTAGGTATAGGTATAAGTCTGCGGTGCGGTGCGTTTATTACCTATGGAATAAATACTAATGCGATAACTACAACAAATATAACTATGTTCTTATTTCAAATACCTAACTATCCGGCTCGGTAGGACCAAAGAAAATGGTGGCGCGAAGGGCTAAGTATAATGGACTGTATTTGCGATGCGATATTAAAACGATTGACAAACGCTTTGGCGATAGGTATTTCGAGTTGCGGGGGTGTGGGACAACAGAATACAACCCGATAATTAGGGAGGGAAAGCACAAACCTTTTACTCCAGCCACGTGCTCGTGTCGTCGCCGGTGCACCGGTTCACTTTCCAGGTTCAAGAGCAGTTGGGCTTCAAGCTATTGTCCTCACACATTAAGCACAAACACAAACAGTTTTTAATAGTCTTATTACATGCGAAATCACGGTAATTCCAAAGTTATCAATATTTTTCAACGGAGCGGGCCGACGCCATTGCGTACGCGATGCGGTTCAATCCGGAAGTAGTTTTGCGACAAATGGCGGGGCGAATCTTCTTATTCACTCGCGAAGTATGTGCGGGAAAGGGATGGGTATAGGAAATAGCGGATGTCAATCAAATTTTGAATGTTGGCGCAACCAGTAGACTTTGACAAAAAAGTCTTATAAGTCCGTCAGATAGATTTCCAATAAATATTGGACACATTTTTTCTTTTTTCACGAAAACAAAAATGAAGACGATACAGTGCTTCGAAAACTCGTGTGACGTCACATGTCAGTACATTTTTTACCTACAAGTGACGACACAAGCCACTCAAGATCTTTGACGCGTTTTATCTTCGTCAATTTTTATTAATTTGATAAATAAAATATACGTATCCAATATTTTTCGATAATCTAACTGACGAACTAAACCGAATCATATTATTTTGAGTCAGTCAACGACCCTATTGTTTAGGCGTCCATTGATTACTTGAGGTAATTTTGGCGATTTTTCGACCCTTCACCCCTCACCCCACTGGGTGAGATGTCGTGAGATTTGACTTGAAACCCGAACTCCCCGCCCCCCTAATTCAAAAATACTAAGTAATCTGTCCTTAGTTGCATAGAATTTAATTAAAAAATATTTTAATTAAATATTTGTTGTGACGCGAATGCAAAACGAAAACTTGTAATAAGTGAGATATTATTGTAAATATTATATTTTCTAGTCAAACAATCACAAGGTAACTAAATCTCCCGTCACTAACATGTGTGGATTGTGTACTGCGCGCAGTGCCAAAACGTCTCCCTCGTGAGATTGAGCTCGATTAATTCTTTTTCTAGTTTTGCTTACTAAACTTACATGTGTAGGCTGAGCCCCCTCGTTGGGCGGCGCCCAATAGTAGCACTCCTGCGCATTCATACAGTCCACGAACAGTACGCCCGCTATCAACGCGACTAGCTCGTCCATCTTTGAGAGTATTGACTCCAAAAAACTTATCGAAAGCTAACTAAATCCCCCACGTATATTAGTGCCCCGTTACAAACATGCGTGGGATGGCACCCTCGTCGGCCTAGTATACTTCTCTCTCGTGAGATTGGGTGAGATTCCGCTAGATTTTCATTTTTCCTAGTTTTGCTAACTAAACTTATATGGATAAGCCAAGCACCCTCGTCAGGCGTGACTTCTCCCTCGTGAGATTGAGTGAGATTCAGCAGATTTTTTCCTAGTTTTTTCAACTAAACTTACATGTGTAGGCTGAGCCCCCTCGTCGGGCGGCGCCCAATAGTAGCACTCCTGCGCATTCATACAGTCCACGAACAGCACGCCCGCTATCAACGCGTCTAACTCGTCCATCTTTGAGAGGCGCATGTTTACTTCCTGTAATAAAAGAGAGGGGATAGCTTAGTAAAAAATATTCAATGTTTTTGAATGAAACTTGAAAGACGTGAAACATGGCGTCTAAATGGCTACTTTAGCAGATCATAATAGGATCATCATATGACTTGCGTTAAAATTCGTAAAATGGTCACAGACGCAGTTACTATGAATACTCCATTTTCTATTGTGAATTACAGCCCACTACTTCTCATAGAGAGGAGGTCTTTTTTTAGTAGAACGTAAATTGTCAAATGACCCCTCTCCCACTCTGGACGGAGTGGAAGGGAGTGTTAGACTTCTACTGGCTAAGAGCCACACATGGTAATTCTTAGCCCTTTGAGCCGAGGCCGCGGTATCTCTTTTTTTTTTTTCTTTTTCGCAGCCCCGACGGGTCCTAGACCATAGTTGAATGAGGGTGTTAGGGGACAACCACATTCAACTATTGTACATGATTCTACAGCTAAAATGTCACTTATGCTTGGTAAATCTCGAAGATATGGCGGAAAATACTAATAAAAATGATTTTGGGGTCTCTTCTGAAGTGTCATCTGTTAGACCCCTACTTATCTGACTCCCACAATCCAGTAACTGGTCTTGAAACTTGTAACTGGTCTTGAAACTTGCAAAATCTCCAAGCTATGATATAAACTCAAGCCAGTTACCCCTTCTGGGGGTTATCGCAAGGTCGTACCTTAATAAAATCCTAGTCAAACTTGTAAGCGCCAACGCCGGTCGCGTATATAGTGTTGACGAGGTCGGCCATTCCCTTGGAGCGCGCCAGCTGTAGGAACGCGCCCACTTCTGATGTCAGGGAACCATCATCAGACTATACCGGCTCACTTCTGGACTGAGGCGTATCGTAGACCCCACTACTGTCCTCACTTTTAGACCCCACTACTGTCCTCACTTTTAGACCCCACTACTGTCCTCACTTTAAGACCCCACTACTGTCCTCACTTCTAGACCCCGCTAGTACCTTCACACTTAGACCCCGCTACTGTCCTCACTCCTAGACCCCACTACTGTCCTCACTCCTAGACCCCACTACTGTCCTCACTCCTAGACCCCACTACTGTCCTCACTTCTAGACCCCACTACTGTCCTCACTCTTAGACGCCACTACTGTCCTCACTTCTAGACCCCGCTAGTACCTTCACTCTTAGACCCCGCTACTGTCCTCACACCTAGACCCCACTACTGTCCTCACTTCTAGACCCCACTACTGTCCTCACTCTTAGACCCCACTACTGTCCTCACTTCTAGACCCCACTACTGTCCTCACTCTTAGACCCCACTACTGTCCTCACTTCTAGACCCCACTACTGTCCTCACTCTTAGACGCCACTACTGTCCTCACTTCTAGACCCCACTACTGTCCTCACTCTTAGACCCCGCTACTGTCCTCACACCTAGACCCCACTACTGTCCTCACTTCTAGACCCCGCTACTGTCCTCACTCCTAGACCCCACTACTTTCCTCACTCCTAGACCCCGCTACTGTCCTCACTGCTAGACCCCACTACTGTCCTCACTATTAAACACCACTACTGTCCTCACTCCTAGACCCCACAACTGTCCTCACTATTAGACACCACTACTAGGCTGTCCTCACTTCTAGACCCCGCTACTGTCCTCACTTCTAGACCCCGCTACTGTCCTCACTTCTAGACCCCGCTACTGTCCTCACTCCTAGACCCCGCTACTGTCCTCACTCCTAGACCCCACTACTTTCCTCACTCCTAGACCCCGCTACTGTCCTCACTCCTAGACCCCAATACTTTCCTCACTCCTAGATCCCGCTACTGTCCTCACTCCTAGACCCCACTACTTTCCTCACTCCTAGACCCCGCTACTGTCCTCACTCCTAGACCCCACTACTGTCCTCACTATTAAACACCACTACTGTCCTCACTCCTAGACCCCACTACTTTCCTCACTCCTAGATCCCGCTACTGTCCTCACTCCTTTCCTCACTCCTAGACCCCGCTACTGTCCTCACTCCTAGACCCCACTACTTTCCTCACTCCTAGACCCCGCTACTGTCCTCACTGCTAGACCCCACTACTGTCCTCACTATTAAACACCACTACTGTCCTCACTCCTAGGCCCCACAACTGTCCTCACTATTAGACACCACTACTAGGCTGTCCTCACTTCTAGACCCCGCTACTGTCCTCACTTCTAGACCCCGCTACTGTCCTCACTTCTAGACCCCGCTACTGTCCTCACTCCTAGACCCCGCTACTGTCCTCACTCCTAGACCCCGCTACTGTCCTCACTCCTAGACCCCACTACTTTCCTCACTCCTAGATCCCGCTACTGTCCTCACTCCTAGACCCCACTACTTTCCTCACTCCTAGACCCCGCTACTGTCCTCACTCCTAGACCCCACTACTGTCCTCACTATTAAACACCACTACTGTCCTCACTCCTAGACCCCACAACTGTCCTCACTATTAGACACCACTACTTTCCTCACTCCTAGACCCCGCTACTGTCCTCACTCCTAGACCCCACTACTGTCCTCACTATTAAACACCACTACTGTCCTCACTCCTAGACCCCACTACTTTCCTCACTCCTAGATCCCGCTACTGTCCTCACTCCTAGACCCCACTACTTTCCTCACTCCTAGACCCCGCTACTGTCCTCACTCCTAGACCCCACTACTGTCCTCACTATTAAACACCACTACTGTCCTCACTCCTAGACCCCACAACTGTCCTCACTATTAGACACCACTACTAGGCTGTCCTCACTTCTAGACCCCACTACTTTCCTCACTCCTAGACCCCGCTACTGTCCTCACTCCTAGACCCCACTACTTTCCTCACTCCTAGACCCCGCTACTGTCCTCACTGCTAGACCCCACTACTGTCCTCACTATTAAACACCACTACTGTCCTCACTCCTAGACCCCACAACTGTCCTCACTATTAGACACCACTACTAGGCTGTCCTCACTTCTAGACCCCGCTACTGTCCTCACTTCTAGACCCCGCTACTGTCCTCACTTCTAGACCCCGCTACTGTCCTCACTCCTAGACCCCGCTACTGTCCTCACTCCTAGACCCCGCTACTGTCCTCACTCCTAGACCCCACTACTTTCCTCACTCCTAGATCCCGCTACTGTCCTCACTCCTAGACCCCACTACTTTCCTCACTCCTAGACCCCGCTACTGTCCTCACTCCTAGACCCCACTACTGTCCTCACTATTAAACACCACTACTGTCCTCACTCCTAGACCCCACTACTTTCCTCACTCCTAGATCCCGCTACTGTCCTCACTCCTAGACCCCACTACTTTCCTCACTCCTAGACCCCGCTACTGTCCTCACTCCTAGACCCCACTACTGTCCTCACTATTAAACACCACTACTGTCCTCACTCCTAGACCCCACAACTGTCCTCACTATTAGACACCACTACTAGGCTGTCCTCACTTCTAGACCCCACTACTTTCCTCACTCCTAGACCCCGCTACTGTCCTCACTCCTAGACCCCACTACTTTCCTCACTCCTAGATCCCGCTACTGTCCTCACTCCTAGACCCCACTACTTTCCTCACTCCTAGACCCCGCTACTGTCCTCACTCCTAGACCCCACTACTGTCCTCACTATTAAACACCACTACTGTCCTCACTCCTAGACCCCACAACTGTCCTCACTATTAGACACCACTACTAGGCTGTCCTCACTTCTAGACCCCGCTACTGTCCTCACTTCTAGACCCCGCTACTGTCCTCACTTCTAGACCCCGCTACTGTCCTCACTCCTAGACCCCACTACTGTCCTCACTATTAGACACCACTACTGTCCTCACTTCTAGACCCCACTACTGTCCTCACTTCTAGACCCCGCTACTGTCCTCACTCTTAGACCCCGCTACTGTCCTTAGACCCCGCTACTGTCCTTACCCCAAGGGTCCTACCTTATTAAAATCCTCCTCAAACTTGTAGGCGCCGCCGCCGGTCGCGTATATAGTGTTGACGAGGTCGGCCATCCCCTTGGAGCGCGCCAGCTGTAGGAACGCGCCCACTTCTGAAGTCGGGAACCGAATGAAGTGGAGGGTGCCGCGACGACCTCGGATTGTTACGTTGTCCATCTGTAAATGGGAGTTAAGCGTATTAATATAAGGTTGAAAATAAGCTAGCAAGGCTCTGGAGACGCGTTGGGTTATGGTATCAACATCTGACTTGTGCCAATCTTTGTCAGGTAGGCTCGTGCACAGTTGTAGAGGCTCGGAACTTCGGGAGAGGTCGTTTTTGGACTTTTCGAAGCACTGTATCGGCTTAATTTTTTATTTACGTGAAAAGAGAAACTATGTGTCCAATATTTTTTTGTAAATCTATCTGACGGAGTAATTAATTTTTTTTTTGACAACTACCCTATTGCGAGCTTGAAAATTTAGCCCACTTTGGTTCTAACGACGTTGGTTTCATCTTACCTGTAGATGCACATCCCGTCTCCCAGTCTTCCCATAGGCGGAGTTCCTGGTGAGGTACCGACGGATATTCTTCAGGACTTCGGTCTCTTTATCCAGTTCACGACGGTTCGTCTCACGGGGCTCGAAGTAGACCAGTTTCGTGAGGGTGCCGCCAATGTCCATACCAAACCAGGGCATTGCTGGAATAGGGAGAAAAGGTTGGGGTTAAGGGCTGGTTGACGATGGAAATAAGATGAAAGATAAGCCACCTCCTATTCTGCCGCCCATCCTGCACCACCACTGGCACCTATCAGGATTTACTCGAAGCAAATGATAGAGCTGTGCAATTGGCTACATACTGGTCTAACACAATTTGAGATCATCGAAACCTAAAGAAGAAGGGGATGACTGGAATACTGAGTGAGTGGGGGCGAAAGTGAGTGTGTGTGAGACAAAGAGAGAGAGAGACTTTGAAAATCATGTGTATTCAATCTTCTTACAGATCTAAAGTTATAGGGGCATGAGGAGCAGGTGTATGTTAAGTTTTTGTGGTCTAAAAAATAAAAGCTTTGGCGACTGCCTATCTGGTTTGTACTAGTTTACTGAAAACAGGACAATTACCATGTTTGCTGTCTGTTTGTAGCATTTGTGATGCTATCGCTATATTTTTCGACATTGTATTCAAGTGCGAACTAACTTATAAGAAGTATGGGCCAAAGTAAGATGTGGTTGGTCGAGGCGAATCGCACCTAAACTCGCTAAGAGGCGGGCCCGAAAAATTGACAAAATCGACTGAAGCAATTCATGGACACCCCCTATTTTGCGGATGGGAAATCATAAAATGACGAGCGGAAGGCAGTGTTAGACTTATACTGACTGAGAAGCACTCATGTTCCTTCTAAGCCCTTTGTGTCCAGGGCCGCAAGTATATCTTTTCAACATCCCTCAGCCCCGGCAGGCGTCGGCCCTTGCAATGTTGCTGACATCTCTTTAAGGCGCGCGCGCGCCGTCAACACGGCCTATCGTCATCATAAGACGGACAGACGGTGAACTAGCCCATTACACGTCGTCCACAGGCCCGCGCAAACGGTGGCCGGAAGCCATCACGTGGCCCCTAACGCCCGGAGCGTCTCCCGCGGCGGCTGGGACGAGGGGTTCTCTCCCTCTCACGTTCCGCCACCTCCTTCGCTGGTATCACTGCTTCGCAGAAGGAGGCGATGGCGTCCCATTCCCTCTCTCCCGGACCATGGCTTGCACCAGGGCCGGTAAATGGAGACCCCCTATCCCAAAGGCATACTTACGAGGTGCATCTTTATCTGGCGGCGTGGGAGGTGCGTCTTCGCACGCCTTCGCGCTGTTCCCTTTGCTCGTTTTGTGTTTCTCAACTGTGCAACAATATTTAAGCATTAATTTAGACACTTTAGCCTAAGAGGAAAACATTTTCATTGTAAGACTCGAGGCGGTTTCAGATTAGCGTATTTTTATGTGTACAAGCCCGTGCGCCTTAAGCCGCACGCGGAATTCAAGCGTAGACTTTTATCAATCGAACACCCGGTGTGTTCGATTGATAAAATTAACGCGTGTACGCGCGTTCAATTTCAAGCGCATAATTTAGCGTGCTACGAAATACGCTAGTCTAAACCGCTCGTACTAAATATCTGAAAGTTACAGGAATAATGCTTAGCCTAACTTAGTGCTAAGAAGCATTTATTTAAGCACGGCTCACCGCATATTTTTTCTATTACTCAACAGCTCCTAAATTAACGCCAAAATAATCTTGCACTGTCAGAATTGCCCAAAACCCACATTGGGTTTAGAGTCTTCCAGGTGGGCCATGATAGTTAGTGACCTGCTTAGAGATTTTCTGCAGGTTCAGCATAGTGAGCCGAAGCCACAGCTTTTTACAAAGTTGATCAACCCTATTGTTGTCAATTGGTGGGTAAATCGACCTAAGAAAGCTGTTCCGACTCTTCGAACCCAAGTCGGCCATAGTAAAGACAATCTCTCCAGATGGGGGTTCATGGACGGTTCAGATCTCAAGTGTGAATGCGGCGTATATCCACAGACAACGGCCCACCTTCCACCTTGCGCTATATGCACACTTGACAATCTTATATATGACTGCATCAGCGAGTGGAGTTCGCTTAGCTGAATTTCGAACCTTTATTTAATGAAAATTTGCCGTCGACACGCTAAGGCCCGGTTTTAACCAAATCGGAGTGGAGCAGAGACAAGAAATCGGTCAATCACATTAGTTAAAATTTACATCTGGCCTTTCGCCCATCCCGTGATTGGTCAAATTTGGCACATCACTCCGTTCTGCTCGTCTCTGCTATGGTGGAAACCAGGCTGCGGTTCCACTGAGGCAGAGTGGAGCGGTGCGGAGACGAGCTGAGCCGCGATTCACCAATCACATGGCTTGAAATCCACATCAAGAATACACAATGGAACCGAAGCCTTAGAAGCCTAAATCGCGAATTCTCCGCATTGTAAAGAAGGTGTCTGGCTAGTATAGGTGGATACTGCATAGGTTTATCATGTTATACTTACGAGGGGCATCCTTTTCTGGTGGGGTAGAAGGCGCGTCCAGACTAGCCTTGGCGCAGTTTTCTTTGCTCATTTTGTGCGTGTATGGGGCGATTCTGGCTTTGGTTAATAATTTGGTTCTGGAATATAGAGAAACAATGATTAAATTCAAAATACAATAACTGCTCCATGCTTTATTACTGATAAACTGACTGCTTCCCTGTTCCACAATCAATAGAATCTGGATCTCTTCAAAGCTACAGTGAATCAAATTCTTCCAGGCAAGCGTGCTCCGTAGGCCGCATCGGCGAGGCAATTTGCAGTCAAATGCAAGGCTATTTCGCGTAAAAGCAGCATGGCCAAGAGACTCAGCAATGGATGAAAGAAGGTTACCATTGCAATGATGACAATCTTTAGGTTGACCTGGCTCCCTAGGGATGTGCAATAACAGGCGTTGCATACAGGAGCGTCCTGAGAGCCTTTTAAGTGGAAACAGTGCCTCCTCCATTATTCGGAAGATGACCACCAGGGTGGTTTTATTGCGGTAGAAAACGCACACTCCCCGGTCTTATCCCCGGATGCCTTCTGAAGGTATACCCGCCTGAACTAACAAACACATTAGTCATTACCCTCCTTTTGGGGTTCGCCGCAGTCGGGTAAAAACAAAATAAGTGACATACCTGGCTATTGTCCGTGGTAAGGTATTAACCGACATGGCACGGGAATCTAGTTAACGGCAAGAGAATGGTGACTTAACAGTGAGTGCAACCACAGTGAGTGCAGTCAATGACGATGAAAAGCAAGTAGGTTACATACCTGGCTATTGTCCGTGGTAAGGTATTGAGCGGCGTGGCGCGGCGCTGCCGGCCGCACGCCGCAAGACACCCCTCACACCGGTGCAAGCGCATCTGCAAAAAAACAGACATAAAACATTAGTATATGAACTTAACGACCAGCTATGAAACACTGCTGCCCGGATAGACCTTGAAAATGAACTATCTTTACATACAGGGTGGTGCCGATCCCGTCGGGGCCGCGGATTCCCGTCGGGGCCGCGGATTTTCCCGTCGGGGCCGCGGATTTTCCCGTCGGGGCCGCGGATTTTAGTATTAGATGACGTGGCCTCGGCACAAGGGCAAAGAAGGAACATGGGTTCGGTTTTTAGTCAGTAGAAGTCTGACACTCCCCTTCGCTCTGCCCAAGAGCGGGGGGGGTCATTCGATGATTTTCCACCCAACAAAAAAAAAAAAAAAAGGGTGGTGCCGATGATACGACAATAAATGAAGCCACTGGTAGTTCTAGTTCATAGGAACATTTTGAACATGTCATCATGTTTTAAGTGTGTTACATTGAGTGCTACCCTAATCCGTGATTTTTCACCCCATAAAGAGGTCGTTTCCTAGGAATATTTTTAGTAGAGTTACTTAGTTTGATGTACAGAATATACTTCGTGAGGGTTTAGTTTATCTTGTATAAAGAAAAAATCAAAGCAATTAGTACAATAAAAGGAGTATGTAAGGATCTTAGCAGATCGCGTTCGAGTAGTGTTTGTGGACTTGTCAGCAGCATACGACACCGTAAATATAAAACGCCTCTTGGAAAGCAACCAATTTGACAGAGGATATCAAGTTTATACGAATCCTCCGAGAACTGCTCAGTAAACGAAGATTTTAGGTGCACCTCCTTGGTGATAACAGTAGATGGCGAGCCCAAAAAAAAGGAGTACCTCAGGGTAGTGTATTGGCCCTATTATTATTCAATACTAGCTTTTGCCCACGGCTTCGCCCGCGTGGAAGTCGATTTAACTACAAAAATTTCGATTTTCCATACAAACTTTCATCCCCTATTTAACTCCCTTAGGGGTTGAATTTCGAAAAATCCTTCCTTATTCTTTGTCTACATTATAAAGGGAACCTCTGTGCAAAATTTCAGCTTTCTAGGTCCAAGGGTTTGGGCTGGGCGTTGATGAGTCAGTCAGTCAGTCAGTCAGTCAGTCAGGACTTCTCTTTTTATTTAAAACTAGCTTTTGCCAGCGGCTTCGCCCGCGTGAAAATGACGATTTTCCATACAAACTTTCATCCCCTATTTAAATCCCCTATGGGTTGAATTTCGAAAAATCCTTCCTTATTCCTTGTCTACACTATAAAGGGAACCTCTGTGCAAAATTTCAGCTTTCTAGGTCCAAGAGTTTGGGCTGGGCGTTGATGAGTCAGTCAGTCAGTCAGTCAGTCAGTCAGTCAGGACTTCTCTTTTTATTTATATAGATAGATAGAAGATAGATGTACAATAACGAACCTATTATTAAAACAGCCGACGAGACAGTAGACAGGGTATTATACTGTTATATTAGAGGTCTAGGTCATATTAATTATGTGTAATTAACGTAACAAAAATATACTACAGTACAATAGAAGTCGAAAAAAACGTCAAACGTCAGTGTAGTTCGTAAATGTCGGTATAGATGTCACCTCAGACACTAATAGGCCAAAATGGTCGTCGATATCAATCAAGTACCTCGTTAAAGCGTGCTTTATTTATATTAAAATAATTATTGGGTTCAATGACCGCTTATCAATTCGCACGGCTTGTGTCTGTCACGCAAATTAATGAAAATATATAACTTATTTGTTGTGGTAGTAGGGTTGTAGACCTATGACCTTACTGATATTGTTCAGACACGACCTACTCAAATACACATTATAATGGTTTGAATACCATGATTATTATTATTATCCTATTTCTAATACACAAAGTTTAACGCAGAATACGTATATATGTAAAGGCGGTTTAGTACAGCCCTGCCCCTAACGACTGTTTCACTGTGTAGATACGGACTCCCAAACTCCTTTCCTACTCCTCCGCTATTCTTTTCTGATTAATTTCGTTGCGGGATCCAAGACAGTTAAATCTTTTCTCTGGGACTTCGTCGGGCTTCATTGTCTCGGCGCTTTTCTTGTAATCGCCACTGTTGTTTCTGGTTAACAGGAGTTAGGGCGGGACTCCACCAAAGCGGAGATGTGCCAAGCGGAGAGGAGATGTGCCAAATTCGACCAATCACAGGAAAGGCGAAAGACCAGATGTAACTGTGATTGGTCGATCCCCTTGGCACATCTCCGCTTTGGTGGAGTCCCGCCCTTACAGTGGTTTGGGAATTAGTGTGGAGGGCTTGTCCCAATTACAGCAGACCTATGACCTTTTCTTTTACCAATGATATTGTTACCTTTTACTTATTTGGGTGTTGTTGTTGTTTTCATACGCGGTTTGAGGTATACCGTGATATTATTAATCTTCGACTGCCTCGTTGGTCTAGTGGTCGCAAGCGCGACTGCTGGGCATGAGGTCCTGGGCTCGGTTCCCAGGTTGGGCAATATCTTATTGGGTTATTTTATCAATTTTTTTTCCCGGTTGATGTGTACCTATAAGTACACCCACATTTAAAAGGGGGCGAGCCTATAGCCAACAACTGGGCACAAAACCAGCCTCGATGGCTGCTACTGAGAAATTCCTGATGGACAAACTCCATAACACTTTTCCCTACCCGGGAATCGAACTCAGGACCTCAAGCTTAGTAGTCAGGTAATCATAAAATCAGTCGCTAATCAAATCAAAAGTCGTTTAATTCAAATTAGGCTGATAATAATCAGCACTTTTCGAACGACAAAATTTACTTATTTACAAGAGACAGTCCCCAAAAACGGGCACCCTTCACACTTCCTAGTGTTTTAGCTGGAAAGAAGAAGTGGCGGAACAAACCCCTTTTTTTTTTTTTTTTTGGTGGGTGGAAAATCATCAAATGACCCCCCCCCCCGCTCTTGGGCAGAGCGAAGGGGAGTGTCAACCGAACCCATGTTCCTTCTTTGCCCTTGCGCCGAGGCCACGTCATCTAGTACAAAAATCCGGGGCCCGACGGGACGGAACAAACCCCTCAGTACAAACTTCCCTTATGAAATCCAATGCCTCGTGCAGGCAAAGAACGGTAATTTTCTAATTAATTGTTTGGGTAAAAAAGAGTCCAGTTCATGACCCTTCTACTAAATTCATGAATAATAACAACGCATTTCAAACGAACGTATTTAATTCTAAATCTTTACCTACATTAACTTCAAAAGTTTTTTTTATGATTCTGATTTATCTTTGACAAGATATATCAGCGTGAGCAATTTTATAGAAAACGAGAAACGGGTTTAAATTAAATGGCCAAATAAATGGCTAATCAAAAGTTATGCTGAAGATGCCATCAGTAGGTAAATGGATTTTAACTTTGATAGCTCATACGTCGAAAACGAGACACTTTAGAACATTGTCTCATACAAAACTATTTTGTATTGATACCAGCTCATCATCATCTTCCTAGCCTTTTCCCAACTATATTGGGGTCGGCTTCCAGTCTAACCGGATGCAGCTGAATACCAGTATTTTACATAGAGCGACTGTCTATCTGACCTCCACAACCCAGTTAATACTAGGTAATACGATACCCTTTGGTAAGACTGGATGTAAGAATTTCAGGTCACTGACTACCTGTAACGACTGCCAAAGATCTATATATATATGGCAGCCGGGACCAACAGCTTAACGTGCTTTCCGAGGCACGGAGGAAACTCGGTATGTCGGGCGGTCACCCATCCACAGACCGACCTAGGCAAGCACAGCTTTACCTAAAGATCGACCTGAGTGGCAGTTCTTATTAAGCCACGAGCTCCTCTGTATTGATGTATTGATACCAGGTATCCAATAAAATTGGTAAAAAGGATTTATGAGTCGCCGAATTATTTTTAAATAAAATAATAATTATGTCGTACGGAGTAAGTAAGGCCGGCCAGGTTTCATAAAAAAATCTGCCAACCCCTTTAGAAGTCGGTTAAAAAGAGTCTAGTTTTAATTCTAAACAAAAGAACCTTTTAATTTTTTTGTTTACAAAAAAAACACTTTCCTAACTTCGACAATTTTGGCCTATTAAAATTCTCAAAACTGCGCAATTACACCATTTTTCAGTAAAAAAATGATAACTCGGTACAGATTACAAGAATTCCTGGTTTATCTGATAATCGCAAGAAAGCACCCGATAATCAGAGTTACCCTACTTTTTAAAGATAACATTTACAGGGACACTATGAGACTTAGGTAAACTTTTTTGGAAAAACAAGGGCATAAAATAGAAAAGTTTTTTTAGTCTCGCACAGGAAAGACAGTTTTTTCTTGTTAAATTAACAATACCTATAACCAAAATTAAAAAATCATCATTATTCTCGGGCCCCTATACCAACTTATTTAGGGGTCGTCGCAGCTTGTCTTCTTTGTTTCATAATTCTCTATTTCTCGTCATCTCAGCAGCCACCACCTTCCTAGCCATATCATTCTTCACACTCCACCTATCGTTTCTTTCTCTGCTCTTATTGAATAAGACCTCAATCTTGCCCTTGGCAGAGATGAGGTCTTACCAGAGATGCGGTCCACGATGGAACGAGCTAACCCAGAAGAAGCCTCTTAAACTCGCAACTTAAATAGATTCGGGTTATATGAACTCGGGAAAACCGACGCAGGCAGGGAGTTCCACTCTTTGGCTGTGCGCATAATAAAAGATTTAGCAAAGCGCTAACGAAACGTAAGCATAAGAAAAAAGTCGGTTTACTGGCGATACTTGAACGTGACAACGTCATAAGAAAATACAGCACTTACATTGCTTACAAACAATTAACACGCCGTTGCTATGGAACGACAATTAACACGCCGTTGCTATGGAACGCCTCAGAGCGAGGTAAGGCCTCCAGAGCGAGGTAACGCCTCAGAGCGAGGTAACGACTCATGACGTCATCTTTTTTCGTTCGTGCAGCCGGCCATCGAATTATAAGACGTTATCACGTCAAAAAAAATTAAGAGATGAGGAGTATACGAGAAGAACGGAAGAAGAAGACATGCCGCGCCGACCACAAATAGTTCGGTATAAGGGCATGAGACTGATGAACATCCATTTACACACTGTAGTACATGATGCCACGTCGTCTCCGAGTGTAAAATACAATGGACACATTACACGTCTACAATGGCTGAAAACTATAAACTATAATAGGCCATCTGCCAATTGATACCTTCACAGAAATTGTCAAGAATGTATTTGTCCGAGCCATGTTGGGAACTATCTGCCTCACTGTCGACGAAGAGCGAGTAGCTATTCAACTATTTTGCCAGCTCAAGAGAAGATTGTGAACCTGATGTTCCTTTTTTTTTGGGGGGTTGGTAAATTAAATGACTTCTCCCGCTCTGGGCAGAGCGGTATGGAGTGTCAGACTTCTACTGACTAAAAACCACCCATGTTCCTTCTTAGCACTTGTGACGAGGCCGCGGTATCTCTTTCGAACATCCCGCAGCCCCGACGGGAATCTGATGTCCTTAAGGGGAAAAGATACCGATACTGGTAGCCTGCAGCATCCCACTGCTGGACAAAGGTCTCTCCCCATGACTGTGTGCGGGCGCTGTTAGTAGAGACTGGTCATCTGCCATGTGAGTTGATCCTTTTACATTACTCTGGACGCGTCTTTAATAGCGTATCTTTCTACATCGTTCCCACATAAATTAATATACGGTTGATCTCAACATGAATGATGTATCAAAATTTTGTATAATTTAAAAGAGTGGCCATGGAGTTTCTTGCCCATTCTTCTCCATAGACGTCTTCACCGTACGTTTACGTTCTTCTCCGTAACTAAGTACTTTCACAAGTCGCATGCCTTTTGACTGCGACTGTAGCTTCGCTTTATTTGTTTTTCTGACATTCAAAAGTGGCTGTAACGGTTTAAATAAATGCTAAGTATGAGTTTGAGGTTGACTATTAGGTACACCTCTGCCTAACTATTAACCATTCTTCCCGCTAATCGCCAGTGGTAGGACATTAGCCGTTTTTTTTTGGGATGGGTGAAAAATCATCAAGTGACTCCTCCTGCTCAGGGCGGAGCGGTATGGAGTGTCTGACTTCTACTGACTAAAAAATACCCATGTTCCTTCTTAGCCTTTGTGTCCGCGGTATCTCTTTCGTACAACTCGCAGCCCCGACAAGATGTATGTTCCACGCTATTCGCTGGTGGTATGACAGTAGCCTTAGTCTGGCATAGTAACTCGAGTATCTACGCTAGACAGTAGCATAGTTGATTACGTATGGATCGAAACGTAACGTTCGACAGCGTAAGTGGAAATCGTAATGGTGAAATTTCAGCTATGACATGCCAAGCATTTGAAGCATCCGCTACCGCGTATTCGATTAACTGACGTATGATTCGAGTGTAGTTACTTTACTATCAATGATTTTTAACCGACTTCTAAAAAAAGGAGGTTCTCAATTCGGATGTTTTTTTTAAGTTTGTTCGGGCATAACTCCGTCACTTGCTAACCGATTTGAAAAAATCTTTTTGTTGGAAAGGGTTTACTTCCCAAATGGTCCCATAATTTATCGAAATCTTTTTATTGAAATCGGACAAGCGGTTTTTGGAAAAAAAAACAAAACTAAAAAAAAAACCACATTGTCCACATTATGACTCATGAACATGTGAACCACTAAAAAGTGAAAAATAAAAACTTTTCAACAAAAAATAAAACCGACTTCAATAAAAAAAAACACAAAAAAAGTGAAAAATAAACTTTAAAAGAAAAATCAGTTTCTAAAGTCGGTGGCAAAAAAATGAAATCAAACAAACAAAAGTCACAGACTTCAGAAACTGATTTTTCTAAAGTTTATTTTTCACTTTTTTGATTTTTTTTAGTTCGGTTTTATTTTTTGTAAAAGAGGTCAACGCGACATGTCTTCAAGTGTTTAGGTTGGTACGTATAACGTGTGACTACGGCTTTTCTTTTTGTTCTATCCTGAAAATCTTGTTTCATACTTTTTCAGCGTCGTTTTTTTTTTGTCGTAGTCGGGTTTTAGTTTTTTACTTTTTTTTATTTAAACAATTTTGGTGTTAAATATATTTTTTTTACTCTTGACTTTTTGTCCGCTAGAGGGCGTGATTTTAAATTTGAGCAATATTTTGGAAATGTACAAGTGAGGCACTTTCAAATGATACCAAACACGGCGTATTTATCTCCATTTTTATTTTTTAAGCCTTACTTTTTGTCCGCTAGAGGGCGCCAAGTCGCTTTTTGTGACAGGTCACGTAGCCTATGTTCAGCGGAAAATTAAGGCGGTTCTAACGATACCTCATATGTCGAGTTCCAATAAGTAGATTAGAAGCTATGAGGGAACAGATGAAGATACATACATACAAACATTTTATTTTATTTTATTTATTTATTTGGCTCACCAACAATTGAATACATATCACAAGGAAAAGAGATACATGAATAAGAGACAACATAATAACATACATAGCCATAGCCAGTCAAAATCATAACCCTCCTTTGGCTTTGCCGTAGTCTGGTAAAGACATGTATCTACATTCAAAGTAACCCCAACAAAAGCCTATGCCGTGAGTGTACAGCACACTGGCAAACATACAACACTATATAAGAGAGCTGTATGGAAGAAGAGCATATGCTGTGCCGACCCCAAGTAAAAAGGAATAAAGGCAAGATAATAATGATATACATAGGTCCTAATGACGTCATTTTCAAGACATAATAACCGACTGCCTCAGATCGTGACAAACCCGTGGCACAGATAATATTTATCAAGGTACACGGTGGTAGGTCAACGGGTTTCCTTTTAAGATAATATTACGATATTGAACAGCAATTGCTAAGGGAGATGTGTGGTGTTACGAATGGATAAAATAAGTAATGAATACATCAGAGGCAGTCTAAAAGTGACTGATAAGTTGTGTGGAAATCGGTATGGGCATATGAAAAGGAAGAAAGAGGACCCATGGGCCCATGGGCCCTCTCTCTGACTTGGTATTAGATGCACCGTCGAGAAATATCTAATGCGGACACTGATTTTACTATCAGAATAGGCATCCCTATTATATTATATACTAGCTGATGCCCGCGGCTTCGCACGCGTGGATACTGTAAAAACAATCCTTGATGTGGATTATATACCATTCTAAAATTTCAGCTCGATCGGTGTAGAACTTTTTGAGTTTTTGAAGCGTACACAAACCAACATAACATTTTTATATATATAGAAGAAGAAGATAGAAGATAGAAGATAGAAGATTAACAAAAGAAAATATCTGTTTAGCCCGTCAGTTAGATTATCGAAAAATATTGGATACATGTTTTTTTGTTTTATAAAATTAATGAAAAGTGGCCAAGTAATATAACGCGTCAAAGATCATGATTGGGGGCTTATGACGTCACTGACCGGTAAAAATGTAGGTACTGAACTTTGGCGTCACACGAGTTTTCGAAGCGCTGTTTCGTTTTCATTTTTTAACCGACTTCGAAAAAGGAGGAGGTTATATTATGTTCGTGTGTATGTTTTTTTTTTTTTTTATGTATGTTACCTGATTTTCCCCCCATTTGTGGACCGATTCTCAAAATTCTTTTTTTATTTGAAAGAGTATACTCCTGAGGTGGTCCCATTTTAATTTGGTGAAGATCTGGTGCTGATCTTCGGAGATATACAATGGAACTCTTCAAAAATAGACGGCAAATCTGTCGTAATTGCTGGAATCGTGTTTATTGAATATACATTATCATGACGTAACATCACGCCTGTATGCTCTGAGGGGGTATGCAGATATGTACAATACACATTTTTTTAGTTGTTATATATGAAATACATAGACACGTATGACGTGTTTCGTGCTTTTTCTGACGCTATTCAAGTATTTGCATCTAGCAGTCATCACTTGTCTTCATGCTCTTAACCGTTGAGGAGTAGTACCACTCCTCAACGGTTAAGAGTTGAAAGCAAAAATAGTTGAATCTTGAAGATTAAGGGTTAGGTTTCTTGGTTGAATGTTAAATGCATAGTAAATATTTGTATAGGATATATATATATATAGGTACTTATTACAACTAAAAATGAAAAAATAAAAAAACTTTTTTGCAAAAAAAACAACAGTCGGTGACTTTTGTTTGTTTGACTTCATGTTTTTGCCACCGACTTCAGAAGCTGATTTTTCTTCTTAAGTTTATTTTTCTCTTTTTGGTGTTTTTGAAGTCGGTTGTTTTTTTTGCAAAAAAGTTTTTGTTTACGTGAAAAAATAAAAAATATTTGTCCAATATTTTTCGATAATCTAACTGACGTTATGGACTAAACAGTTTTTTTAGTTCTTGTCAGGAAACATCCCTATTTGGAGAAGTTACTAGAAAACCAGCAGCATTTTTCCAACCCTTTAAATTCTTCGCCCATGGCAACGAATGATAATGAGGCAGAGTTTTCACATCATTAATTGAGATTATGTAAATAAAACTGTTTTAAGAATGAAGCTGCGACATGTATAAATTAATGATTATTTTCAAGGTGAATGTCGAAGCGGCCATGACAGCCGGAAGTCACATTATTTACCGTAAAACGGCAACAATTTTTAAAAACATAACACTAAGAATGGAATTCTCAAAGGGTTTGGCAGACATGACACTACAGTACAAACCGATATTTTGCTTACGACATTGAAATTTCAGATGAAAAACCCAATAGCTGTTTGCTCTATCTCAATCTCATGATGTCTGTCTGTACCTATGTTCCGGCTTATCTCCGAAACGGCTACTCTGATCTTGACTGGATTTCTACTGGTAGGTAGCTAATGTTATAAGCTATTAGTCCAAGATCCCAGGGCCGCCAGACGTCACGTATTTTCTGACGAAGGAAATGTGGGCGATTGAGTAGTGTTAGTATGAACTAAGAACACACTACTACCAGCTAGCTTGCTTGGACGGCCAATTTTCAGGTATCAGGACATCAAGGTACATACAAAAATTACTTACTTCACGTATTTTCTCCAAGCTGATTTTTACGTATATTTTAGGCAATATCCTTAAAAATAAGTCGCAAATACTCCCAGACACTTTCCGTCGGCCGTATTGCATAACAGACGCTTTAAAGAATTCTAAACTCCTAATGATTTAATATTAAAAGCTAATTGATCGGGTTATTGCCATGGTATATTGGGCAGGCGCTCCAACATGCACCCCAGCGTTGAAAGCAACGTTTTCAACAAAATTCTGAAGACACAGGCAATGGCCAGATCCTGTTGAATGCCCACCGAATGAGTCCAGTGGAGGTCTGTATGTCAGCCACAAGAGCGATGTCATGCGTTCTCGGGTAAACAGTCACAATACGTTTAAGTCTAAACTTTTTGGGAACTTGCAAAACGGCCGCTAGGAAGTGTCTGGCAGTATTGGCAACTTATTTTTAAGGATATTGCCTACAATCGTAAAAATCAGCTGTCAGAAAATACGTGAAGTTAGTAATGTTTTTATGTACCTTGATAGCCTGATACCTGAAAATTGGCCGTCTAAGCAAGCTAGCTGGTAGTCATGCGTTCTTAGTTCATACTAACACTACTCAATCGTCCACATTTCCTTCGTCAGAAAATACGTGACGTCTGGCGGCCCTGGGATCTTACTCTATATGTTATAAGCTTGTTTTAGAAAAAAGACTACAATAGGGTAGTTGGCTAAACAAATCTAATTAGTCTGTCAGATAGATTTCAAAAAATAATATTGGAACCATATTTTTTCTTTTTTCACGTAACCAATAAATGAAGACGATACAGTGCTTCGAAAGCTCATGTGACGTCATATTGCAGTAATTTTCTACCGGACAGTGAAGTCACAAGCCCCCACTCAAATCTTTGACGCGTTTTATCTTCGTCAATTTTTATTGATTTGATAACACAAAAAATTCGTATCCAATATTTTTCGATAATCTAACAGACGGACTAATTAGAATCATATTTTTTTAGTCAGGATCATTCCTATTTCACGCAGACGAATGCCGCTGACAACAGTTAGTTTTATTTACTTTGCATTTTTTCTGCCCGTTGGGTTTTTTATGAGTTCTAGGTAAAGGGCAAATACGTGGTAAAGGGAAAATACCGTATTTATAGGTCTCGTTTGAGTATAGGATGACGTTTTTGCTTACGCACATATTGGAATATACTTAGAGGTTAATATTTGCTCTATTTAAACATACTTTTAAACTTCGACATAGCTTAGTATGGGTGTATGCTTACATATCATAAACATTTAAGCTCACATACACAAATACCCAGACCCGGAACAACTATCTGTAGGTCTTACACATAGGTATTTGTTCCGTGCGGGGATCGAACCCGCGACACGCAGCGCGGCAGTCCATTGCCTGAGCCACTGCGCCAACCGTGTCGTCGTGACTGACTTCTAATGACTAAAAACCACCCATGTTCCTTCTTAGCCCTTTGTGTCGAGGTCGCGGTATCTCTTTTGAACAACCCGCAGCCACGACGGGAGAGGTGTGTGTCTCTGAACTCGAGAATTCGAGATCTCTGACTTGGCAGTTCGACTGTCACAGCACTAAACTATCACTGCATAAAAAGCTGCACAAAATAAACGAATGTTCTGTCTGATTATCACTAACAAGACACATGACAGTCATCAGTCAATATTTTTGATAAATTGCCAATATATTTGCTATGTCCGCATATATTACTTAGGTACCTACATAGTTTTTATTTATTGTCACATATTTGGGTATTAATAAGGCGACTGCTGAGATGACGGGTATTAGAGAGGTATGGAAGAATACATAACGCACTGACCACAAATATACCTATTATATTCGAAGATATGCGACATCTACCAATCCGCAATGGGCCCGTGTGATGGATCATAGCCCATCCCTCTCCTAGAGAGGAGGCCTGAGTCCCTGCAGTGGGAACAATATAGGCTGATGATGAACTGGCTGAAGACGTACACTGATCTTATTGGTGCCGTTCTTCAGAAAGGACAGGTGCGTATAGTACTCTTTACCGGCGTGAGTGTATGACCAGATGTATGAATGTGGACGAGGCAAAAGGAGTACGAAAGGAAGAAAAATCAGTTTCTGAAGTCGGTGACTTTTGTTTGTTTGATTTCATTTTTTTGCCACCGACTTCAGAAACTGATTTTTCTTTTTTTTTTTGAAGTCGGTTTTATTTTTAACCGACTTCAAAAAAAGGAGGAGGTTATCAATTCGACTGTATTTTTTTTTGGGTGAACTGATTTTCTTGATTCTTTTTTCATTTGAAAGCTGGTGCTTCCCGTGTGGTCCCATTGTCACCATTTCAATATCTGATGATGGGATCTTGTAGAAATCGGGGGAACTCTTCAATAAATAACAGCAGATTAACCGCGATTGTTGCTATAGCATATCTAAACATTGTTTACGCCATCACACAACATAATATCACTCCTGAACTAACTACAAAGGTTATAAAAACTATTTGGTGAACATCTGATGAAGAACTTCGGAGATAGGCATCGGAACTCCTCAATAAATGATAGCAAATGGACTGGGATTGCTGAAATCTCATGTCTGTCTATTGTTTACACCAGTTCATAACATAACATCACGCCGGTACGTTGTGAAGGGGTAAGCACATGTGAACCACTAAAAAGAGAAAAATAAAAACTTTTTTACAAAAAATAAAACCGACTTCGACAAAAATAAAACACAAAAAAGTGAAAAATAAAAATCAGCTTCTGAAGTCGGTGGCAAAAACATAAAATCAAACAAACAAAAGTCACCGACTTCAGAAGCTGATTTTTATTTTTCACTTTTTTGTGTTTTATTTTTGTCGAAGTCGGTTTTATTTTTTTTTGCTAAAAAGTTTTTATTTTTCACTTTTTAGTGGTTCACATGTAAGTTCACATGTTCATGAGTCATAATGTGGACAACGTAGTATTTTTTTGAGTTTTGTTGATTTTTCAAAAACCGCTTGTCCGATTTCGATAAAAAAATTTGGAAAGTATAGCCTTTCCAACAAAAAAAGATTTTTTCAAATCGGTTAGCAAGTGACGGAGTTATGCCCGAACAAACATAAAAAAACATCCGAATTGAGAACCTCCTTCTTTGGTTAGAGACGTTTGGGTGTTGTATTTCCACCTTTTGATGTACAGAAATCGCTCCCTTTTTCGAATGGTCCGAATCGGTGAATGAATACGTATATTCACTACATAAGTACGCAAATCCGTCAATAGTTTGAAAGTAGTTGAAAAGCATATCAAAACCTTTGAGTCCGTTTGTCATTTGTAGGTCTTTGGCAGTCGTTACAGGTAGTTAGTGACCTGAAGTCTGACAACCAGTCTTAAAACAGTGGGGCAATCATATTACCCAGTCAGTAAATGTGATGTAGAGGTCAGATAGACAGTCGCTCCATGTAAAATTGTAAAATAAATAAT
The DNA here is from genome assembly GCA_949775195.1 of Diarsia dahlii. Classification (NCBI taxonomy): domain Eukaryota; kingdom Metazoa; phylum Arthropoda; class Insecta; order Lepidoptera; family Noctuidae; genus Diarsia; species Diarsia dahlii. The sequence continues at coordinate 10,567,959 of OX459217.1, read as the reverse complement.
AATAATAATAATATTCCACAACTATCACACAACGCCATCTAGTCCCAAGCTAAGCAGAGCTTGTGTTATGGGTACTAGACAACTGATAAACATACTTATATATTTCTAAATACATACATATTATAGATAAATTACACCCAGACACAGAACAAATGATCGTGCTCATCACACAAACATTTGTCCTGGGTGGGAATCGAACCCACGACCTCCGGCATAGCAGTTAGGGTCACTAACCACTAGACCAACAGGCCAGTCAACCAGCTGCAGACCAGCACTATCAGTCAGCTGCATTTCAATACCTAGTTATAGATATGTCGGCATCGATCGTGCGTTTGTTTGTTTGTCACTGTTGCCATTAACACTCATGGCACACACAATGTGGTCACGTTGAGTATAAATATATTAATTTCTGCTTCTTATACTCGTAATCTTACGAACAGTAAGTCGTGGGTTTGAAGACAGGCAGGCGCATTAATTTGTGTTGTATCACCACTGCTCAAAACGGTGAAGGAAAACATCGTGAGGAAACTGGCATGTCTTAGAACAAAAAAAATCGAAGACATGTGACATCTACGAATCCGCACTGGGCCCGCGTGGTGGATTAGAGCCCATCCCTCTCTTAGAGAGGAGGCCTGAGTCCCTGCAGTGGGAACATTATAGGCTGATGATGATGATGATGATGATGAAAATCGTATTTATTATACATTACATATTCATTTTAGTCTATTCGTTTCGACACCTTATTATTTTTAATACTTTGCCTTCTGTAACCTGTAACACGGTCTCACCTAGCACAGGTGGAGTCATGGTTTCAAATCGAAATGTATAACTTTTTTTTCTTGTGTAAATATAAATATTTATTATTATTTATTACGCGGTGAGACAGGGGCCTTTTGACCATGTACAGGATCAATTTTACTTTAATAGACGTCCTATTTTAAGATTTTCGCATGTTTAGTTTTAATAGTTTGTTATTTTTTATCATTTTGTTGCATACTGTTTGTATTTTTAGTAAGTACCTATTGTCTTGTGTTATTTTTTTTTCACATCATCATCTGCCTAGCCTTTTCCCAACTATATTGGGGTCGGCTTCCAGTCTAACCGGATGCAGCTGAATACCAGTATTTTACATGGAGCGACTGCCTATCTGACCTCCACAACCCAGTTAATACTAGGTAATACGATACCCTTTGGTAAGACTGGATGTCAGAATTTCAGGTCACTGACTACCTGTAACAACTGCCAAAGATCTATATATATGGCAGCCGGGACCAACAGCTTAACGTGCTTTCCGAGGCACGGAGGAAACTCGGTATGTCGGGCGGTCACCCATCCACAGACCGACCTAGGCAAGCACAGCTTTACCTAAAGATCGACCCGAGTGGCAGTTCTTATTAAGCCACGAGCTCCTGTACATGTAGTTAGATTTTAATCCAACCCCAACATAATTCAGAAAGGGTAAGCAGATAATGACTGGGATTAGGAACGTGGGAGATATCTAGATGTCCACTGCTGGACAGCTATATTAATGCATGTTATTAATCATAAACCATATTTATTTCTATGTATAAATATGGTTTATGATTAATAACATGCATGCGGTGTGTCGTATCTGACTAAGTACTCTAAGAAAAAACAGCCAAAATAAACTTGAAAGTCACTTTTAAAGTCCAGAGATTGACCAAGTCATAATATGAGGACCATGCAAAGTAGTGTCTGAGATGGTCTTTTGAAGAACACCACACAGATTTGAGTTAATCTATACAAATTATGAGATTTGATTAATCAGTGCAAGCATGTGTAGATCGACTCTAATGACCTTAGGAGTCAACCAATATATTATTGCATATAGCAGTTTGCGTCGTAAATCTTTTACTGATAACACAACTGGATAGTATTGCCATTAAGAACCGCCGCTTAGGAAGTTCATTTTTTTTTTGTAGATAGTACTCATTAATAGAGGGCTTTTTGCAAATTGCCAAGTTCCAGATATTCACGGTTTACGAGATATAATTGTTTAAAGTTCCATTAAAATTGGTCAATAACACGCCATTTGTAAATTTTGAGGTTGGATAAATTGACATGGTAGACGTCAAAGTTGACATTTCACGTTTCGTTATTGGTAAAAGTGAATTTTAGTAACTTTTTTGTCGTGTTTTTGAATAAAATATAATTTATTTTTAAATATTTAATAATTTTCGGATGTACTATGAGTGTCAATAATAATTGTTAGCCGGATGAATAACCAAAATTATAATACGACCGTCTCGCGACAGTATCCTTTATGGGCGGCATGGGCACCGGGCCGTAGGCCGACGAAGGAGGCCGGCGGAGGCCCGGCACTTCGGGGACAGAAGATATTAGTGTTATTTAATATGCGAGCGAAGCGAGCGCGCGTCATGGAGTACATGCGTTGACAGAGAGAACGAGAAAATGGCGATTGGCGCGCGGTGTTGTCAGTTCGAACGATGCTAGAGGCAACGTCATTTAGGTTCCAAAAACTTGTTTTTCTCAAGAATGGTGCGTCGCCTTTACATGGGAGTGGTACCAGGGCACAGTGGGCACCACCCCCTCATCCTTCCCCTGTCAAACGACACAAAATTTGTACCCGTTTCGCGTTTTAGCGCTATTCTAACCTCAAAACTTTGACCATGGATATCTCGGAAACCATGGGGCTCCGAGGGATGGAAGTTGTACTGGGGGGTAGCCCTCCTCTCCCCCCTCCCTCCCCCCCACCCCTCCCCCTTGAAAGCGGCGGTTCTTAACGGCAATTTTAACCACACAACTTATACGGTCACGTTTACATCATTTGTTTATTTTATATGTTTGTCTTAAATAGTCAATACAATGTGTATACAAATAATGGCTAAAGTGGATTTTGTTTTCCGGGTTTCGACTGGTTTTGTTCCGTATGGTGTCGGACGAAAAAGAATAGCACCATCCCCTATCTTCCCGTGGGTGTCGTAAGAGGCGACTAAGGGATGTACCAGAGAATGGGCAGCAGCGTTCTCTGTGCTTTTTGTATCGACCGTACTGCGATCGCCAACCCGCCTGCCAAGCGTGGCGATTATGGCAAACCCCCCCTAAGCAAAAATTACACTTAGGGGAGGCCTATGTCCAGCAGTGGACGTCTTTCGGCTGAAATGATGACTGGTTTTGTTATGTACTTTGAGAAGTATATTATACATAGAAATATATGCCATGCTCCTTTTCTGAGAAAAGATCGGCAGAAGTGCACCTAGCTATTCCGTTGTGTGGTTGGCGCAGTGGCTGAGCGATTGTCTGCTGCGCTGCGTGTCGCGGGCTCGATCCCCAGACGGAACAAATATTTGTATGGCTTACATATAGTTGTTTCGGGTCTGGGTATTTGTGTATGTGACTTTAAATGTTTGTAAACGCACCCACGATACAGGAGAAATTCCTAGTGTCACTCCTCACACACCCCATCCATCTTTTCTTTGGTCTTCCTCTCCCTCTCCATCCATCCACATTTATATTCATAACTTTTTTAGTCACATGCGATTCATCCCTCCTCATCACATGCCCATACCACGACAGTCGATTCCCTTTCAACTTTTCTGTAATTGGCGCAACTTTTAAACTTCCTCTGATGTACTCGTTCCTTACTTTATCTATTCTGGTCACACCACACATCCACCTCAACATTCTCATCTCCGCAACATGCAACCTTTTTTCATCCATCTTCTTCGCAGTCCAACATTCCGATCCATACAGATTACGCTCTACTACTACTATTAGATATACCTCTGCGTAACCCTTCGGGAATTACAAGCGTGATATTATGTTAGATACAGAATCGAGATGAATGTTGAGAACATAACATGATATCATACCCCGAAGGTTTAAGAAGAGGTGAGGTGTACCTAGTGGTACACCTACATTTCGCCAGCCTATTGCCATGAACCGGGCACAAATCCAGACTAGTGACTGCTCATGGAAAACCTAATGGAAAACCCCAATAACACTTTGTCTAACCTGAGAATCGAACCTAGGAACTTACGCTCAGCAGTCGCACTTGTTACCACTAGACCAAACGATGCTGTCAAATCAAAGTGCTAAAAATAAAAAAATTACAACCGAATTGAGAACCTCCATCTTTTTGGGAAGTCGGTTAATAAAAAACTTACTTGATGTATAGTAATAACTCCTTGTTGCTGAGTCATTGTAAAGTTAAACTAAGCACGCGTACAATAACACTAATATCACAGATTGAATAAATAAATAAATAACGTTTACTTGTCTTTAACAAATCACAACATTTTACACTTTAATCATCTTCAATATCTAAATCCCACAAATTAGCGATACCACTTAACAATCTTCTTATAACAGAATCCACAATAGTATTTAAAAAAATACAATAATAAAATAACATCCACCAACATTCGATAACTATACGAAAGTCCGTCCCAGACATCGACACGGGACATCCGACTCGCGCGGCGGTCGACAACTGAATGCGGTATTTCGTGTCGAGAATTCGTATTTGGAATGTGCGCAAGAGTCGATAAGCGGTTATCAATGTAGTTAAGAGGTTGATCGTGAATTGCAAGTGCGATGCATAGTGTGTGCATGATCGATATCTGTATATATTTATTTTGAGTACTGACTACGCTTGTGGTATAATGTTTTTAGTGCTTGACAACAGGTATATTTATTTATCAGGAACAATTTACATTGTGTTTGATTCATTCATTACATACATCATAAATAATAATAATATAAATTCTAAAGAAGCATGCAATAACATAAAACATGCAGCAACAATTAAAAACAAAAACATACAAGATTAAAAAATACATGATTACCAAAAATAAATTTAACAATTTATAGCTTTTTTTTAAATAGAAAATTAGAATAATAAATTACAGTTCGTCTACTGAGTACAAATTTTTATCCAACAGAAATGCTTTTAGCTTAGCCTTAAAAGAGCCAGTGTAAAATAAGATTTTTAAATCCGCTGGCAGTCTATTAAATATTTGTACAGCTTGGTAATGAGGGCTATGCTTGACAATATTGAAATTAGGTACCACTCTATTTTTAAAATCCTTCCTACGAGTGTTTTCCCTAGCTGTTCTTTCCTCCTCAGACTCGAATTCATGGACATATTTTTTAAAATTAACTAACAAAAAGGTCTCCGCTCTATGAAGATTGCAGTGCAATGGTTCATGTTAAATAGTATTTGAAACCTAAATATCAGTCAGAAGGATATGGCAATAAAGAGGTTTCTCATGAGATGAGGAGAAACAGAGAAGTATGGAAGAATAATTTTAATGTAGTCTATAACACTCGCGCCATCAAGACGAATCTAACGACGTATGTTTCATTCTTATCCCTTCATCCGTTTAGGAGTTATGAGGGAACAAAGAAACAGACATACATACATACATACTTACATACACGTCAAACACATAACCCTCCTTTTGGGCTTCGCCGCAGTCGGGTAAAAAGACAGGCTGCGTCGACCCCAAATGAATTGGGGTAAGGGCAGAAGATTGATGAAGGAAGCAAAATCATCATCTGTCTAACCTTTTTCAAATTATGATTGGGTGGATCCCAGTGAACGGGATGCAGCTGAATAGAATGATCGGCACGATTCTTGAGCGCTGACGCTGCAGTGAGTTATTGGGTCCCTTTGGTGGTATGAAGTGAGACGCGGGGCGGGGAAAGTGCAGTGATTGGCCCGTAGCGCATCGCGTCATAGCCGTCACTCGGGATTTGTTCTTTACTCCTGCTGCACTTACCTCACGACCAATTATTAATAAACGGGTGTGCGTTTTATTTGTCATAAAGTGTGCGATGCGCACAGCGATCCCCACTCTTCCGCCGAGCGCTCAAGAACCGTGCCGGGTACTATACCACACCTCGGACACTCCATACAACGCCCGCAAAATAATTACCTATTACTACTACATAAACAAATAACGTTTGTGCACGACGTGCACGTGCAAATGTGTGCGTAAACTCTAGTAGGGTTATCGTAGCCTAAAAAATGGCGCGGAAAGTGCAACGGTCTGCGTCGCGAAAGCCGAGCGGCGACTGATGCGAGCGCGAGCCATTGCTCAAGTGGCGACGACGTATACCTCGAAGTGCGGGGTGAGGTGCGGTATTTAATATGAGCGCGGGGAGGTGAGTGTCCCTTCTGTACGTAGTACTATTATGTATTCTGTGACTATACCAGTATTTTACATGGAGTGACTGCCTATCTGACCTCCACATGCCAGTTAGTACTGCATTATACAACAGCCATTTTTGTTTGGAGTCTTGGATATCATCAAATATGACTCCTCCCGCTCTGGGCAGAGCGGTATTGTCAGACTTCTACTGACTGAAAACCATCCATGTTCCTTCTTAGCTCTTTGTGTCGAGGCCGCGGTATCTCTTTCGAACAAAGACCAAGACTGGTTGTCTGACTTTCGGGCCTCTCACAATCTGTAACGACTGTCAAAAATAGGCTTAACGATGTCTTAGTTCACCATTTTGAGTGATATTCATTTATTTTACTTTGAACAGTATACATTTAGTAGACAGTAGCTTGGCCCTATAGTTAGTGCCAGTAGGACGTCACTCGAGGGTCAAAAGTTCACGTCTTGATGTATGCAAACTGTTCACACATTGCTGGTGAACGTATTCTACTTAGAATAATTGTGTTTGGTGCCGATGAATGAACCTTTACGCAGTGGATGGGACGCACAAACGGTTACCATATTTTCATTACATCATTCCGAATAGCACATAGAAATTATTCATCGGTAATTTTGTTTAAATCAGTTGCTCCGTACATTTTGATCGCGTAGATATTGCAGTATTATTTTAATGGCTTCTCGCAGATAAATCTATGAGCCTTTTTTTTTTGGAGAGTGATAAATCAACAAATGACTCCTCGTTCTCTGGGTAGAGCGGAAGGGAGTGTCAAGACTTCTACCGAAACCACCCATGTTCCTTCTTAGCCCTTTGTGTCTGGGGTCGCGGTATCTCTTTCGAACAACCCACAGCCCCGACGGGAGCCCCGACGGGATGTACTACGTTTTATGTCTTATGCGGCCGCCACACACTCGATGAGTGGCATGGGAAGTAGCGAGGAAAGGAGGCAGGGACATAGTGTGGCAACGTTACTCGTCATGCTCCTCGTCCTGCCCACCGCTCCGCGATGATCGCGAGATGAATACATGTGAGCCACCATCTCCGTTGGCGAGGACGATGACGACGATGTATATTTCTTTTTATGACAATGATATAATTAACTATTCTAAAAATGCATAGCGCGCACGCTGCCACAGTTTCATCGTCCATTAAATGGCAAATAACAAGTGAGGAGCGTCGCGATTAATTGCGCGAGTAGGGCAGCGGGCAACATCGCGGCAAACAGCAGCAGCGCGAGGAGCATAGCGATGAGCAGCGCAAGGAGCATAGTGTGGCGCCCGCATTAAGGCGAGGTTGCAGTACTTTGTTTTTATGTACGCACGACCTCACCCCCCGCCCTGCCGCGCGAGCGATATAATGCCTTTTTGACTGTTTTTTGCTTCTTGGAGAAAAACTATAAATAAATTATACAATATGATTTCAACATTTACTTCAGAATATATAAATTCATGATGAAATGTCTTAGCAGTACACGTTTGAAATTGTGATTTAGAGTCATGTTTGATAAAAAAAAGTATCGAGCCGATCATTCTAAATCGCGTTTCTATCTTTACGATTTACTAGAGAGTATGTTCAATTTTTATGTAATGATTTTTATTTATTAAAAAACTCGTATTTAGTTCGATTTTTATAGGTTCAAAAATCTTAAAAAGTACTGCAACCCCGCCTTAATCCAGGGCACGGTCTAACTGTGCCCATCGGAATCCGTATAACTATAACCATGAAGGGGAGAAAAGGTAACAGGACCTTCACATTCACAATACTATTATGGATGTATGTATTTATTTCTGAAAGTTATCATCTACTTACTCGTTTTGATTTTGGGAAAAGACTCCTTAGGAGTGTTATCATGGGGTTTTGAAGGTCAAAAAAGCAGTCGTTCCATGTAAAATACTGGTATTCAGCTGCATCCGGTTATACTAAAGGCCAACCCTAACATGGTTGAGAAAAGGTTGGGCAGATGATGATTATATTCATCATCATCATCATCATCCTTTCAGCCAAAAGACGTCCACTGCTGGACATAGGCCTCCCCCAGGCGTCGCTGATTATATTAGCAACTTGATAATAATATGCAGCACGCGTCTCAAAATGATCTTGGTATAAAATTAAGACATAATTTATAGCGAATTATAGCCAAAAGAGCCATAGGGCAGCTTTTAAAGAGGTTGGCCTACTCAGACTTTTATAGTAAATTAAATATTAAAAGATAAGTAATATATCTAATAAATTGTGATAGGTGTATAATTTATGGCCAATTAATCACGCGATGGACATCGCAGCTAAATTATAAACGCTCGGGTTGATCTTAAGGTTAAGCCGCGCTTGGCTAGGACGATCGGTGGATGGGTGACCAACCCAGTCCCGGCTGTGATCTGTAAATCTTTGACAGTCGTTCCAGGTAGTCAATGGCCCAAAAGTCTGAAAACCAGTCTTACTAATGGGCCTACCACACGCTCAAGCTTCACCACACTTTTCGTTCACACTTCACAGTACATCGCGCGTATGGTTGGTAAACTGTATTACCATTACAAACCACACGCGCGACGTACTGTGTGCACCGTGTAATCGCGCAGGCAAGACTGTGGGGAAGTGTGAGCGTGTGGTAGGCGCATAAGGGGTATTGTATACTGCGAGACTGTTCGAAAGAGATCGCAGCCTCGGAACACAATGGGCTAAGAAGCAGCATGGGTGGTTTTTAGTCAGTAGAAATCTGAAACTCCTTACCGCTCTGCCCAGGGCGGGAGGAGTCATTTGACGACTTCCCATACAAAAAAAAAGCAAAATCGTCTGTCTTGGTACGGACATGTATTCAAATTCAAATCGTTTATTGCATCCATAATGTACATTTTTACAGGTGGTATAAAATAATTTCAGACACAATAGGGGATCGGACAAAAAAAAACTAATTAGTCCGTCAGATAGATTTCCAAAAAATATTGAACACGTATTTTTTCTTTTTTCACGTAAACTTAAAATGAAGACGATACAGTGCTTCGAAAACTCGTGTGACGTCATATGATAGTACATTTTGACGACACAAGTGACGTTTCAAGCCCCACTCCAAGATCTTTGACGCGTTTTATCTTCGTCATTTTTTATTGATTTGATAAAACAAAAAACACGTATTCAATATTTTTCGATAATCTAACTTACGGACTAAACAGAATCATATTATTTTGACCCAGTCCGATCCCCTATTATGGACCCTGTCGGGCACAGCAATTTTCTATATAAAATAATTAGAGAGAGGAAGAGCGCTTTGCTTCTTTTGATATTAATTTGGTATTATTTCTATACCTACCTCTCTTATATCTATTAATCTAATGTAATGAAGGATGAAACGCATGTGACCAAAGTCATCATCCTCGACCTCCTCTCTAGGATAGGGATGTGCTATAATCCACCACGCGTGCCCAGAAAAAACTAAAATTGATGGATATTAATGTTAATGGATGGAGAGGGAGAGGAAGGCTAAAGAAAACGAGGACTACGCCTCACAAGTGTGGAACCCTAGTTACAATATTTACATAGACAGAATTGAGGGTATTCAGAAGCGGTTTTTACGTTTCTTGCAGTTTAAAACCAGAAATTATACTCCCAATTATGTAACTCGATGCAAGAGGTTCCACATTTTACCACTGCATGAGCGTAGACGCATTGCTGACTTGGTGTTCTTATTTAAGATTGCAAATGGTACCATCGATTGCCCAGAGCTGTTGAGTAGTATGGGATTAGTTACGCACTGCAAAATGTTTCGCAAGCCTAGTTTGTTGCATGTCCCTCACTCCAAGTCCGCGTACAGGCAAAATTCATTCCTGATCCGTGCCAGCAGAAGTTTTAACAAACTCAATAGTGAACTTGATTTGGACATATTCAACACCGGTGTATCTCGGCTTAAAAATGTGCTGGTGAAAGCATTTTTTGCACAAAAGTAATTGTTGTTACCCTATTATTATTTTTTAGTTATTAGTTAATATTCTCCAATCTTGTTACTTTGCTTTTTTATTGTTACCTTTTTTTTTGTTGTTACCTTTTGACGTGACAACGTCTTATAAATTGGTTTGCCGGGTGACACTTCAAGAAACTGCGTTACGCTCCGCTCACGTTATGCGCTCACAATGAGAGCGAGTGAGAGGCACGCGTCCCTTCCACTCGGGCATGGTTAGCCCGCCTAAGAGCGAGAGAGACAGACATAAAAAGTGAAAGGCACGCGTCGTTGTCACGTAAAACTTTCGCCCGTATACCGACTTTACAGGCAACCAATTTTTTTTTGTTGTTTTTTTTTTTGTTTTCGTGTTTATCAGTGGAAACATGTAATTGGCCTTCAAATGTTTATTGTTTAATTGTATTGTTCTGTATTAGCTGTAAGTTTCCCAAATAGGATAAAATAAAATAAAAGATTGATAGATTGTGTGAGGAATGATATGAAAGAGAAAGGAGTAAACGATCCCATGACACGGGATAATGGTAAAAGAAAACGTTTTGCGCCGACCCCAAATAGAATAGGACAAGGGCTGGAAGAGATGATGATGATGATTATGATGTACTAGCTTTTGCCAGCGGCTTCGCCCGCGTGAAAATGTCGATTTTCCATACAAACTTTCATCCCCTATTTAACTCCCTTAGGGGTTGAATTTCGAAAAATCCTTCCTTATTCCTTGTCTCCATTATAAAGGGAAACTCTATGCAAAATTTCAGCTTTCTAGGTCCAAGGTTTTGGGCTGGGCGTTGATGAGTCAGTCAGTCAGGACTTCTCTTTTTATTAGATGACTAGCTTTTGCCAGCGGCTTCGCCCGCGTGAAAATGACGATTTTCCATACAAACTTTCATCCCCTATTTAACTCCCTTAGGGGTTGAATTTCGGAAAATCCTTCCTTATTCGATGTCTACATTATAAAGGGAACCTCTGTGCAAAATTTCAGCTTTCTAGGTCCAAGGGTTTGGGCTGGGCGTTGATGAGTCAGTCAGTCAGTCAGGACTTCTCTTTTTATTTATATAGATGAATAAATAGATTACTAGCTTTTGCCCGCGACTTCGTTCGCGTGGAATAGTGACTTCCGGCAGATTTTTGGTTTATCTCGCGAAAAAAAAAAAAAAAACTATCCTATGTCCTTTCTCAAGTTCCAAACTATGTCTGTACCAAATTTCATCAAAATCCGTTCAGCCGTTTAGGCGTGAAAGAGTAACAGACAGACAGAGTTACTTTCGCATTTATAATATTAGTATGGATAGATCTAAGTTTTTTTTTTCTTTATGTTTTATTTTCTTGTTTGCAGGCAGAATACACTGACATTTCAGGATATAAGATCTTTCTTGTAATTTGTATGTATTTCGTGCAAAAAAACATTTGATTTGATGATGATGATAGCAATGTTGATGAAGCGAGTTGACTACCTATAGTGCGCATGCACTTAAGCATTACCACAATTACGGAGAATCTAGTAATAAACTTATAATTAATAAATCCAATTAAAAGATAGATACAGTCTCTTGATAAGAAAGAACACGTGAATCAATTCTACGCTTAGATGAAGATATTATTTATGACCTTGGCCACGTGATTTGGAGGTTAAATCTTATAATCATTTAGAGTCCCTGTGGGGACTGTGTCGTTGGTCTAGTGTTCGCTAGGGCGACTGGCTGAGCAAAAGGTTTTAGGGTCGATACTTGGGTCGGAAAAATGTTATTTGGTTGATGGATTTTTATTATAGCAGCCGCGGAGACTGAATTTGTGGGACGGTAAATGGCGGGGCTCGCCTTCTGTTGCATGGAACTTTATCATAACTGGCGAAATGTGGGTGTTCTTACAGGCGTGATGTTATGTTATTGATGATAACGTGAAACCTTTGGAAGGATACAGATAGGCTGAGATGTATAATAATATAATAATATTTCACAACTATCACACAACGCCATCTAGTCCCAAGCTAAGCAGAGCTTGTGTTATGGGTACTCGACAACTGATAAACATACTTATATATTTCTAAATACATACATATTATAGATAAATTACACCCAGACACAGAACAAATGATCGTGCTCATCACACAAACATTTGTCCTGTATGTAATGTATGTAAGGTATGGCTACATCCCGTCGGGGCTGTGGATATCGAAAGGTTACCGCGGCTCCGACACAAGGGCGAAGAAGGAACATGGGTTTGGTTTTTAGCCAGTAGAAGTCTGACACTCCTCTTCGCTCTGCCCAAGAGCGGGGGGGGGGGGGGGGTTATTCGATGATTTTCCACCCACCAAAAAAAAAAAAAAGGTATGGCTACATTTTGGGCAGTATCAGTGGACCAGTGGTGGTTATAACAGTGCTTGTTTAGCGCGTGGTAAGATTGGCTGTCAGACTTTCGGACATTGTTACAACTATCAAGGATCTATAAATGACAGCCGGGACCAATAACGGCTTAAGGTCCCGAGGCACGGAGGAAACACGGTATGTAATGGCTTAACCTGAAGATTCATTCGATCGGTTTATATTATCTAGCTGCAAGCTCCTTCAAGTGGAAATTCTGTTTTCTCCTACTCCTCCGCTATTCTTTTCTGATTAATTTCGTTGCGGGATCCAAGACAATTCAATCGTTTCTCTGGGACTTCGTCGAGCTTCATTGTCTCGGCGCTTTTCTTGTGGTCGCCACTGTTGATTCTGGCTAACAGGAGTTACAGTGGTTTGGTAATAGTGTGGCGGGTTTGTCCCAAAACAAAAAAAAAAGCTTCTTTATAGCTTGCCGTGATCCCTCTTAGGCAGTTAAATTGATTCTCTGGGACTTCGTCGAGCTCCATTGTCTCGGCGCTTTTCTTGTGGTCGCCACTGTTGATTCTGGCTTACAGGAGTTACATGGGTTTGGTAATAGTGTGGCGGGTTTGTCCCAAAACAAAAAAAAAAGCTCCTTCATAGCTTGCCGTGATCCCTCTTAGGCAGTTAAATTGATTCTCTAGGACTTCGTCGAGCTCCATTGTCTCGGCGCTTTTCTTGTGGTCGCCACTGTTGATTCTGGCTTACAGGAGTTACATGGGTTTGGTAATAGTGTGGCGGGTTTGTCCCAAAACAAAAAAAAAAGCTCCTTCATAGCTTGCCGTGATCCCTCTTAGGCAGTTAAATTGATTCTCTAGGACTTCGTCGAGCTCCATTGTCTCGGCGCTTTTCTTGTGGTCGCCACTGTTGATTCTGGCTTACAGGAGTTACATGGGTTTGGTAATAGTGTGGCGGGTTTGTCCCAAAACAAAAAAAAAAGCTCCTTCATAGCTTGCCGTGATCCCTCTTAGGCAGTTAAATTGATTCTCTGGGACTTCGTCGAGCTCCATTGTCTCGTCGCTTTTCTGGAGGTCGTCACTGTTGATTCTAGGTTTTAGGAGTTACAGTGGTTTGGGAATAGTGTGGCAGGCTTGTCCCTAAACAAAAAAAAAAGCTCCTTCATAGCTAGCCGTGATCCCTCTTAGACAGTTAAATTGATTCTCTGTGACTTCGTCGAGCTCCATTGTCTCGGCGCTTTTCTTGTGGTCGCCACTGTTGATTCTAGGTTTCAGGAGTTACAGTGGTTTGGGAATAGTGTGGTGAGCTTGTACCATAAAAGCCCTTAGGGTCAAAGCTGGGTTGATTTTCCACTTGCACCTCTAAGGCCAAAAAGACGGTGGGCATCGATGAATCTGTCACAAATTTTAGCCTTTTTAGCCGACTGCGACCAACCCAAACAAAGTATTTCGTATTTCACCATGAACTTCGTAGTAAACAAACAAGAAACATTGGCACATTTCCGAGGCCCGTATAATAAAGTGTCTGTCTAAATAAATCATTTGCATTCGTTTAAAATTCAATGCTAACTTTTACGTTGATTGAGCAACGATTTTATGTAATGGTATGTGACATTCTTTGTTTATATTATAAAGTTATGTATACGTCATCAAGTGAAACAAAATAGCTGGAAAATGTCATCAAAGAAAGAAAGGAAAAATAATTATTTGTCGCAGAAACATGACGAGCATAAAATGATCTAATAAAAGCAATAGGTACCTACACATACAACACATAACAAATATTAAAAAAACTTAGTGTTTTCTTTTTTCACTTTTACATAAGTGTTTTCTGTAAAACGATAAATGTTCTAGAACCGAATATTCGAAGACATGTGACAACTACGAGTATCAACCAGCACTGCGCCCGCTCCCGATTATCGAGAAAAGAGCTGTGTCCCAGCGAACGTCGAAAAGGCTGGTATTTATTTAATGTTCTAATAGGGGATCGGACAAAAAAAACTAATTAGTCCGTCAGATAGATTTCCAAAAAATATTAACCACGTATTTTTTCTTTTTTCACGTAAACAAAAAATGAAGACGATACAGTGCTTCGAAAACTCGTGTGACGTCATATGATAGTAGGTACATTTTGTACCTTCAATTGACGTTTCAAGCCCCACTCCATGATCTTTGACGCGCTTTATCTTCGTCAATTTTTATTGATTTGATAAAACAAAAAACACGTATCCAATATTTTTCGATAATCTAACTGACGGACTAAACAGAATCATATTTTTTTGAGTCAGTCCGATCCCCTATTGTGGATGGGTATAAGAGTCGAGGAAGACCAAAGAGACGATAGAAGAACGGTGTAAAGCATGACATGTCAAGAAGGTGTCTGATGAGATGACGAGTGACGACTTTTTTTTTTTTTTTGTTAGCCTATATTTTCCCACTGCTGGGCAAAGGCCTCCCCCATAGTCTTCCACTCTTCTCTCCGTGCGGCTTTCTCCGGCCAGTCTTGTATAAAAGCATCCAAATCGTCACGCCAGCGTTTTCTAGGCCTCCCTCGGCGACGACACCCGTCCTCTGGCACCCACTGCGTGACGACCCTAGCCCATCGGTCCTGATGCATTCTGCAGACATGGCCCGCCCAATTCCTCTTTAATCCAGCAGTCTTGTTACCCACATCAGCGATTCCTGTTTTTGCGCGTATTGTGGTATTTCGAATTCGGTCGCTGAGCTTGATACCCAATACGCTACGTTCCATCGTTCTTTGGCAAACCTTGAGTTTGGACTTTTGTGACTTTTGTGACTCTAATGAGTGACGACTAATGACGAGTAATAGAAAAGTATGGGAGAAGAAAACCAGTGTTCTAAATGGAGCGCCTGCCTATTTGACGAGACATCCCAGTAACCTTCAGGCCCGGTTTCCACCAAAGCGGAGAGGAGCGGAGACGAGAGGAGATGTGCGGAAATCGGCCAATCACATTAGTTAAAACTTACATCTGGTCTTTCGACCTTCCTGTGATTGGTCGAATTTGGCACATCTCCTCTCCGCTCTGCTCGTCTCCGCTTTGGTGGATAACGGGCCTCAGGCCTTCGCTGGGTGGCGGCTTGAGTAATCGTTGGATATCTCTGAGTGCCGCAGTTAGTTTAATTCGACTATTCAAAAGTGCCTGTAACTGGCCTACTTGAAATAAATATTTTGATTTTTAACCGGATGCTCGGGTAAATATACAAATCCCTGATTAGACCGGTCGTATTGCAAGGATCGACTATAATGTGCTCTGGGACGAAACATAATGTCCACACAACGATAGTTCACTTTTTTTTATTGGTGGCTGCGAATCCATCAAATAAGCCCTTCCGCTCTTGGGCAGTGTGTGAGTGTCAGACTTCTACCGACTAAAAGAAAAAAGAAAGAAATAACATTTATTGGTACAGACACAGGGCATACCTAACACAATAATAAACATGCAAAAATTAATATGTAAAAATTAACACCCATATATCTTTCGAACTACCCGCAGCCCCAACGGGTGTGGTCACCCACCCTCAGACCGTCTTCTGCTACACTCAGCTTGTTACCAAGCAGTTATCATAGATCTATGATCTCACCAGGTCGACAGTTTGTCAATATTTAGCTACATCAATATTGTCATGATCAAATGTTTGAATACAAAGCGGACTGGCAACAATTTTATTAGCACTATTATAAAATGAGATATGAGATCAGCCAGAGAGATTTTCCCATAGATATTACTTCTACAAACAAATCGATTATTATTTACTAGGTGTTGCCAGCGGCTTCGCCCGCTACAACTCGAAAATTATCCCACGGGAAGATAAAATCGGGATAAAAACTATCCTATGTGTTAATCCAGCTTATAAACTATCTGTGTACCAAATTTTGTCCAAATCCGTTCAGTACTTAGTTTTTGCGTAAAGAAGTAACAAACATACACACACACACAAACTTTCGCCTTTACAATATTAGTGTGAAGTGTGTTATAGTGTGATTTCAGACTGGCTCTGCTCACGGAATCACCTGTCTCTTGAAAGAACAATTGGAAAGGAAAAAGATATCGTAAAATAAAGGGGTTGCATTAAAATAGCCTGAGGAGTTTGTGGTTTAATAATAACAGTCGCTTGGAACCAGTGTTGCCAACTTAGTGGATTTTCCACTAAATCTGGTGGTTTTGACTTACCTTTTAGCGGACAAATATCGGTTTTAGTGGCTAATAGTGGATTTTCTAGTGGAATTAATTGGTACCAAAGAGTCGTATCAATCGCAGATTAACCACGATGATACAAACGGGAATGACTTATCTGAATATAACTTAATAATATAATTTGATTGACATCTTTTAAATACAGGTATTTTAAGTACACTCGAGAGCAATGAATCCGGGTCACTTAAAGAATGTTAAAAATCTCGGAAACTAAAAATGATAGGTTAATGCAATAAATTGTATTTAATAGACAATGTAATACTCCTTAAATGAAGGTAAAAAAAATATGAGTCACCATACATTTTATTAACACAAAATTACATAAAGAATAAAACTGCTGATCTCTCCTTAAAACAAAAATAGGAAACATGAAATTTTTGAACTTTATTACGATTTTCTTGAATTTTAATACTTCGTATTGCCTCCTCGTGCTTCCATTACTGCGTTTACGCGGTTTGGCATGCTGTACACCAAGTTCCTTATACGATTTTGGGGAATATTCTCCCATTCCTCTGTGAGAGCAATTTTGAGCTCACGAAGCGTGATTGGGGGAGGGTTTCGTTGTTTTACGCATCTGCCTAGCTCGTCCCAAGCATGCTCGATCGGGTTGATATCCGGGCTGCGCGCTGGCCACTCCATACGAGTAATGTTCATCTCTTGAAGGTAGTCATTCACAATCCTACCTGTATGAGGTCGGACATTGTCATGCATAAATATAGCATCCTCACCTAAATTGACCATAAATGGACCAACGTGATCATTGAGGATTTCTTCCACATATCTTTCGCTAGTTAAAGAGCCGTTTTCTATGATCACCAGCTCTGTGCGACTTTCAGAAGAAATTCCGGCCCACACAAGTACAGACCCACCACCGTAGGCTACTTTTTCTTCGATGCATGCTTGCTTGAATCTTGCCCCTGGTCTTCGATACACTCTGTGTCTTCCATTGTGCTTGTAGAGCATAAATTTTGATTCGTCGGAGAACATAACTTTTGACCAATCTTCAATACTCCAATTTACGTGGCTCTGGGCATATCTTAGTCTTGAAATACGATGCCCACGCTCCAGTTTAGGGCCGTTTGCAGGTCTAAGGGGTTTTAAGTTAGATTCAGCAAGCCGACGTCTTACTGTCCATGCACTTGGGTTACTTCCTCCGAGGCGTCGAAACTGATTTGTGAGTTCAGTTCATGTGAGAAAGCGATTTCGAAGCATGGTGTTCACCAAGTATCGGTCTTCTCGTGCTGTGGTACACCTGGTTCTGCCCGTTCCTGGTCTGCGTAGGTTAGAACCAGTTTCTTCGTAACGTCGGAGAACTCTTTGTACTGTTGACAGCGACACACCGACAGTCCTGGCTGTATCGCGCTGACTCCGGCCGGTTTCCAGCATTGTAAGTATTCTGGTGCATTCTTCAGGCGTAAGCGACATAATTTCAGCTTGAATAATGAATATAGAGCACTATCAACATGGTTTATGTACCCACATAAGTGACAGATTACAAACAAAAGCAAAACCAAATGCTGTAATTACGTAGTTCCATCTTCGAAAGTGGCCCTTTTTCAAATTTGATTTTTTTATGATATAACTTTACAATAACTAAGAAGTTTTAATACCTTCATTTAAGGAGTATTACATTGTCTATTAAATACAATTTATTGCATTAACCTATCATTTTTAGTTTCCGAGATTTTTAACATTCTTTAAGTGACCCGGATTCATTGCTCTCGAGTGTATTTTGTTCTTCCACAAAAGCCATTAATTAATAGAGAGTTGAAGTTGATGTAATTTGTTACCTAATAGGTATTTTTAATTTTTTTAATGTTATTGCTTTAATAAACTTTCCCAAAAAATATTGTTTTCTTCTTGCAAATGCCACAAATCTGCCAGAAATAAAGTTAGTGGAAAATTTTAGCGATTTTTTAAGACGTGCGATTATTTTTAGTGGAATTTTGGTGGTTTTAGACGTCGATTCTGGTGGGGAGCTTGATACTTCGTTGGCAACACTGCTTGGAACAATCTCCAGGTAAAGCCGCGACTAGCCTCTTCCCAACTATGTTGGGGTCGGCTTCCAGTCTAACCGGATGCAGCTGAATACCAGTATTTTACATGGAGCAACTGCCTATCTGACCTCCACAACCCAGTTAATACTGGGTAAGTATTATTTTACCCCTACGTAAGACAGGTTACCGTCGGGGCTTCGGGTTGTTCGAAAGAGATTCCGCGGCCTCGACACAAAGGGCTTAGAAGGAACATGGGTTGGTTTTTAGTCAGTGAAGTCTGACACTCCCTTCCGCTCTGCCCAGAGCAGGAGGGGTTATTTGATGGATTCGCAGCCACAAAAAAAAAGGTAAGACAGGTTGTCAGACTTTCGCATCACTGACTACCGTACCTATATATAAGGTCCCATTAAAATAGGTGGACAAAGGGGTTTGAACTTTTTTGTATGGGAGCTGGCATATCGACCCACCGCCATTTTGATTTTTTTTCGAAATCGCGGCCCACGATGAAAGTGGTATGCATGGATAGAAGACATATAGACGAAGAAAAAATGTCAAGCAACACGGTACCCAAAGTGTCACGTTACCGAGATATTTGAAGGTAAAGATGGACAAATCAGTACAATGACCACATAAAAATTAGACCTTTTACGTGTCTATAGGAGACTATAGGCGTTGATTATTATTATTACTGGTCATTGAAAGAGAGTAGGTACATTACATACTACTAGGAGCACGAGAAAACAATTTTTTGACGTTTCAATGAGATGCAAAGCGATTTCAATGTGCGTATAACAATAATTAACCTGGGAACTATTATTTGGATATAATTTAACGCCCAAACACGTAAAAAGGCTATTTAAAAAAATATTTAATGAATGTCGTTGTACTCGTTTGTCGATCTTTAACTTCAAATATCTCGGTAACGTGACACTTTGGGTACCATGTTACTGGACATTTTTTGTTCGTCTATATGTCCTCTATCCATACATACCACTTTCACCGTGGGCCGCGATTCCGAAAAAAAATCAAAATGGCGGACAGGTTGATATGCCACATTGGTTCTATCCCCTTTAACACAGCGTTCAGTAGGTCTAACCAAACATATCTGAACAAAAAAAAACACTTTTTTTTAAACATATTATTATACTAAGTAATAAATTGCCGGCACTCTAGAACAAACTGATCCTTTATGAGTAGGTTCTTAAATGCGTTTTTCTTATTATTTTTTTACCATCGTCCTTATTTTGGTGGTCTGAATGATTTCTGAAATTTTGTCCACCTATTTTAATAGGACCTTATATAACGACTGTCAAAGATCCAGAAATTGCAGCCGAAACCAAAGGCTTCCGAGGCACGAAGGAATCTCGGTATGTGACGGATGGTCACTGATCCTCACACCCACCTAATGCGCCTACCACACGCTCACACTTCCCCACAGTCTTGCCTGCGCGATTACACGGTGCCCACAGTACATCGCGCGTGCGGTTTGTAATGGTAATACAGTTTTACCAACCATACGCGCGATGTACTGTGAAGTGTGAACGAAAAGTCTGGTGAAGCTTGAGCGTGTAGTAGGCCCATTAGGATGCTCACCAATGTCATTGATAAAATCAATTTACATGCATTAGAGCTATGATTACTTAGCAAATATTTTGTCAAATTTCGTAACAACAATAATATGTGGGGTGTGTCGTTATAATCAAAGAGACACGACATGGCGTTGTACGGAGACACACCCACAAAGTAAACATATTTGTGTCATCATCTGCCTAGCCTTTTACCAACTGTGGGGTCGGTTTCCAGTCTAACCGGATGAAGCTGTTTAACAGTATTTTACATGGAGCGACTGCTTATCTGACCTCTACAACCTAGTTAAAACTGGGTAATATTGGTTCGGTAAGAATGGTTGCCAAACTTTCAGGTCGCTGAATACCTGTAACGACTGCCAAAGATCTTTATATGGCAGCAGAGACTAATAGCTCATCTAGGCACATTCCGACGCATAGAGGAAACTCGATATTTAATGAGTGGTCACACATCCATAGACCAACCTAGGCAAGCGGGGCTTAACCTAAAGATCGACCCGAGAGATTATTATACGACCCCCAATAGGGGATCGGACTGACGCAAAAAAATATGATACTGTTTAGTCCGTCAGTTAGATTATCGAAAAATATTGGATACGTGTTTTTAAACCGACTTCAAAAAAAGGAGGAGGTTATCAATTCGACTGTATTTTTTTTTTTTTTTTTTTATGTTTGTTCGCTCATAACTTGCGACTGGGTGAACTGATTTTCATGATTCTTTTTTCATTTGAAAGCTGGTGCTTCCCGTGTGGTCCCATTGTCACCATTTCAATATCTGATGATGGGATCTTGTAGAAATCGGGGGAACTCTTCAATAAATAACAGCAGATTAACCGCGATTGTTGCTATAGCATATCTAAGCATTGTTTACGCCATCACACAACATAATATCACGCCTGTACTCACTACAAAGGTTGGTGAACATATTCTGATGAAGTACTTCGGAGATAGACAACGGAACTCCTCAATAAATGATAGCAAATGGACTGGGATTGCTGAAATCTCATGTCTGTCTATTGTTTACACCAGTTCATAACATAACATCACGCCGGTACGTTGTGAAGGGGTAAGCACATGTGAACCACTAAAAAGTGAAAAATAAAAACTTTTTTACAAAAAATAAAACCGACTTCGACAAAAATAAAACACAAAAAAGTGAAAAATAAAAATCAGCTTCAGAAGTCGGTGGCAAAAACATGAAATCAAACAAACAAAAGTCACCGACTTCAGAAGCTGATTTTTATTTTTCACTTTTTTGTGTTTTATTTTTGTCGAAGTCGGTTTTATTTTTTGTAAAAAAGTTTTTTGTTTTATCAAAACAATAAAAATTAACGAAGATAAAGCGCGTCAAAGATCATGGAGTAGGGCTTGAAACGTCACATGAAGGTACAAAATGTACTATCAGATGACGTCACACGAGTTTTCGAAGCACTGTATCGTCTTCATTTTTTGTTTACGTGAAAAAAGAAAAAATATGTGGTCAATATTTTTTGGAAATCTATCTGACGGACTAATTAGTTTTTTTTTGTCCGATCCCCTTTAAACCACGAGCTCGTCTCATACCTAAACATATTTGTGTCAATTATAGTACTTATATAGTGATAGAGAAATATGGAAGAAGAATCTGTATTGAAAGACCTGGTGAAGGTTGCGGGGATCCGCTGGATGCGAGACGCACAGGCCTGGCCAATGTGAGGTGTGTTGGTCACTTGGGTGGAGGCCTAAGTCTTGCCACGGACGTATCTATCAGGCATAAGTATTGGTTTCCTCACGATGTTTTCTTTCACCGAAGAAAGTGATAATAAAAAACTTTTTTACAAAAAATAAAACCGACTTCGACAAAAATAAAACACAAAAAAGTGAAAAATAAACTTAAGAAGAAAAATCAGCTTCTTCAGTCGGTGACTTTTGTTTGTTTGATTTCATGTTTTTGCCACCGACTTCAGAAGCTGATTTTTCTTCTTAAGTTTATTTTTCACTTTTTTGTGTTTTATTTTTGTCGAAGTCGGTTTTATTTTTTGTAAAAAAAAAATTTTTTCACTTTTTAGTGGTTCACATGTGCTTACCCCTTCACAACGTACCGGCGTGATGTTATGTTATGAACTGGTGTAAACAATAGACAGACATGAGATTTCAGCAATCCCAGTCCATTTGCTATCATTTATTGAGGAGTTCAGTTGCCTATCTCCGAAGTTCTTCATCAGATCTTCACCAAATAGTTTTTATAACCTTTGTAGTGAGTACAGGCGTGATATTATGTTGTGTGATGGCGTAAACAATGCTTAGATATGCTATAGCAACAATCGCGGTTAATCTGCTGTTATTTATTGAAGAGTTCCCCCGATTTCTACAAGATCCCATCATCAGATATTGAAATGGTGACAATGGGACCACACGGGAAGCACCAGCTTTCAAATGAAAAAAGAATCATGAAAATCAGTTCACCCAGTCGCAAGTTATGAGCGAACAAACATAAAAAAAAAATAAAAAAAATCCAGTCGAATTGATAACCTCCTCCTTTTTTTGAAGTCGGTTAAAAAGGGATGTTTACTGACTTAAAAAATATGATTCTTTGGGGGGTAGTGGAACAAGGTGTAAAGTTCCTCATCCCCCATTGAAAAGGGAGGATCCTCCGACGGGACGGGTGTTGTGTCCGGCGGGCTAACTGCCCAACATATGTAAGTCGGGAACTCCTATATAGGCTTATGTCGCGGATAATGTTGATAGTGCGATGTAGGAACTTCTGTCGATCGTTTGTTAGTACGCAGGTGTTGCGATAGATGTCGCTAGTCGCCACATCACTCCCCTCCGAGACCGGAGGTCGAAAGCAGGTTAAGTCTTGGCGCTTGTCAGCCAGTGGAAGGTTCCAGTGAGTGGAGACTGGTCATTCCTTAGTTGCCATGGTGTAGATTTTTTTTTTTTTTGATTTGTTTATTATATCTTTACTCTGGACGCTCTTAACTTGCACGTCTTGCTACATAGTTCTCACATAATATACCATCTCAACATGAATGATATAATGTACCAAGATTTTGTAACAAATTCTGATTTAAAAGAGTGTCCATGGAGTTTCTTGCCCGTTCTTCTTCATGAGATCTACGTTAGGGAACTGGCAACTGCAGTACTTTCACAAGTTATTATGCCTTGTGATTGTGACTGTAGCGTAGGAGTGCAATGCGTCGTTTCGGGAGTTGCTGCGTCGGGCTGCGCGGCGCCGGATGTTACCGCCGGCGAGTGCTGTGGGTGCGGGGGCGCGCGGTGGCGCGTGCCGTGGCGGCGGGTGCGCGGGGTTCCGGGTCGCGGAGCGGCGGTTGCACGTTGCGGCGTGCATTTGTTGTTCCGTGATTCGGGGTTTCGAGCATTCGTTGTTGCGGTTTGCGTCGCTGCGTGCTTTCGTGCTTGCAGTGTTCGTTGTTGCGGGCATTCGGTGGCGTGTGGTTCGGCGTGGTGGCTTTCGGAATGACGTATTGCACTCGTAGTTTCGTTTTTTTTTGTGAAATGTTCTTCTGACATTCAAAAGTGCCTGTAATGGCTTAATTGAAATAAAGAATTTGAGTTTGAGTTTGAGTTTGAGTCGGAACCGGATGCCGCATAGTTCACGGTGAGTCGGAACTGTCTGCGGTGATGCCCCAGTGAGTCGGGGTGATGCTGCATATTAGCTCCAGTGAGTCGGAGTGATGCAGTAGTGCTTGCCGTAGATGCCCCAGTGGGTCGGGGTGATGCTGCGTATGCTCCAGTGAGTCGGAGTGTGCAGTGCTGCGTAGTGGCTGGCTGCTGCGTCGACCAGGAGAGAAGGGCGTCTCTGCTTGCTGACCGGCCGAAGTGCAGTGCTGTGCCAAGGTCGCGGTCGCTGATGAGGCTGGGGGTGATGACCAGGAATGCGCTTCCGCTGCATGCTGGTGGTCAGGATACCCCATGAAGCCGTGGCTGCTGGCTGACGGTATGACTCGCTGCTCGAAGGCGAAGGGGAAGTGATGACGACATCTGAAGTGCTTGCACGAAGGCTGCGCTGACGTTCATGCTCGGGGTCACCAGTTTGGAGGTATGAGGAACAGGGTGTAAAGCTCCTCATCCCCCGTTGAAAAGGGAGGATCCTCCGACCGGACGGGTGTTGTGTCCGGCGGGCTAACTGCCCGACAGTTGTAAGTCGGGAACTCCTATATAGGCTTATGTCGCGGATAATGTTGATAGCGCGATGTAGGAACTTCTGTCGATCGTTTGTTAGTACGCAGGTGTTGCGATAGATGTCGCTAGTCGCCACAATTCTAATTAGTCCGTCTGTTAGATTATCGAAAAATATTGGATAAGTACGTATTTTTTGTATCAAATCAATAAAAAATTACGAAGATAAAACGCGTCAAAGATTTGGGTGGGAGGTTGTGACGTCACTGCTCGCTAAGAAATGTCATACTAATGTCTTAGAATATGACGTCACACGAGTTTTAAAAGCACTGTTTCGTCTTCATTTTTTGTTTACGTGAAAAAAGAAAAAATACGTGTCCAATATTTTTTGGAAATCTAACTGACGGGGTAATTGGTTTTTTTTTTTGTAGTACCAAATACTTTGACATTGTCCTCGGCATGACATATACTTTCAAGGCTCAAATTCTAATGAGCCACGAGCCACTCCGTTATATGTGACATCATCACAAACAAAGACTTCATATATTACCTATGTTTAAAAAATAATAAGTAATAAATCTTCATCTCATAGGCAATCAATAAATTCGCTACCAGTTTCCTTTAGGCCGGGGTCACTAAACTAACTGGGTAACTGTCGCACTCAGAGACGTCATTTAAATTACCCTCTTTTTGGGACAGTCGGATAAAACTAAAAATAGTCTATAATCGATATTGATTTGACCTTTTTACTTTTATGAACAGTTATAAATCTATATATAAAATAAATATAAGTATAAATAAAAAGAGAAGTCTTGACTGACTGACTGACAGACTCATCAACGCCCGGCCCAAACCCTTGGACCTATAGAAAGCTGAAATTTTGCACAGAGGTTCCCTTTATAATGTAGACAAGGAATAAGGAAGGATTTTTTGAAATTCAACCCCCATGGGAGTTAAATAGGGGATGAAAGTTTTTATGGAAAATCGTCATTTTCACGCGGGCGAAGCCGCTGGCAAAAGCTAGTTTATAATAAGTATAAAGTCATGGATGTCGAGTTCGAACTTTCGACTTTTCGGAGTTTGTTCAGCAGACATGCCATGACATGCGCTTGGGCAGCCTAATGAGCTACGTCACCTAGTACACCCACATTTTGCCAGTTATATTTAAGTCCCATGTAACAGAGGGCAAGCCTATTGCCATCAAACGGGCACCAATCCAGACTTCATGGCTGCTACTGAGAAGTTCCTGATAGAAACACTCAATAACACTGCTCGAAGTGCTCGAACCAAGAGTCGACAATCCAAAAACCTTCTTAAAGTCATATGATGAAAAGAAATCCCACAAGCTACTCAAAATGAGCAGGGGAAACATAAGACTAGTAGTAGGGATCGCAACAGGACACTGTGGACTCAATAGACACCTGACGATTATGAAAGTAAAGGAAGATCCCATATGCCCAGCATGTGGAGAGGCAGAAGAAACAAGTTTCCACCTTGTGGCGGAATGCACAATGTATGAGCTACTCAGATGGGAAATCCTAGGAACAGATGAGATTAATGAAGAGAAGCTTGCAGAAATCTCTACCGAACAACTGGTGAGCTTCTGCAAGGCAACAGGAAGATTCGCGATGCCGTCCACCAGTAACCCATGAAGGGGATCCACCAAAATGGGGAACTGGGCGAAATAATCCACAACGAAAGGACTGATCGCCCGTCTGGTGTCTGCCGGCGTCCCCGAAGATAAATAGAAATAGAAGAGTCGAACATAAAGACGTCATGCTCAGTATTGCTCAGCCACCGAACAGTAATATATGAAAGTGGACAAAGCAAAATGAGTACGTAAGGATCGTTTGTATGAGATACCGCGGCCTCGACACACAGGACTAAGAAGGAACATTGGTGGTTTTTAGTCAGTAGTTTTAAGGCGAGGTTGCCCTACTTTGTTTTTATGTACGCACGACCTCACCCCCCGCCCTGCCGCGCGAGCGATATAATGCCTAAATTTTGACTGTTTTATCTCTCTTGGAGAAAAATGATAAAGAAATTATACATTATGTGACCCGAGACAATACACATTTTTTACGACCTTTATTATGATATAAGTTTTATTTTTCAAAGCCTAATATAACTCAAGTAAAACGATTATTTAGCCATCATTTGGACATGTCTTTGCGATTTAATTGGATGCAGTGAAGTGTAAGTAATCGTGTATCGCATCGCATGCCCGACATATCATGATCGAAGAGTCAACTATGTAATACATTTTTTTCAAAATTTAAATCCGTTCCATGTACGAGTAAAACGCTATTGTTGACGTTTATCGGGGTAACCCCGCCTTAAGGGCCTTATCATACTAGCGGTTTGGAACTGCTGCTAGCTGCTGCGGGCTGCGGGCGGGGCGGACGCGCAGCGAATGCGTCGCAAACACGCCGCGGCTGCGCAGCGAGGACGTCGCGGACGCCTGGCAAATATGTTACGTTTTCGTTGCGTGTGTGTAGCAAATTATCGCCGTACGATACACTACAATACACATACACTGTCCGCGGCGATCCCGTTGCGCGTCCGCAACGAATTCGCTGCGCATGCGCGGTGTGTTCGTTGTGTGTCGGTAACGAATTCGTTGCGCGCCCGCTCCGCTTTAAAGACGTTCGCAATCCGCTAGTATGATAAGGCCCTAAGTCTGACACTCCCAAGTCCCAACCGCTCTGACCAGAGCGGGCGGAGTCATTTGATGATTACCTTCGATCATACATTATTGATCGAAGATGATTTCCCATCCTCTAAAAAAATAAAAATGTGCTATTCGTGGGTTCTGCCAATCCCATGGGAATCTTTCGTGAGTGATGTCTCCAAATCCGGCCGTTACTAACAAAGTTCGCCTATCTCTAATTTATTTGTTTACGTTTTTTATGCAAAAAAATGCTATAAATAATTCATTAAGCCATGTTGTTGACATTGTCCTAGTTTGCTAAAGTTATTGATTGTGTAAGACTTGGATCAATGTGATAATATTATCTAAACACGTTTAATAGCCTAAAAATCCCCGAAGGG
Organism: Diarsia dahlii; assembly: GCA_949775195.1. Lineage (NCBI taxonomy): Eukaryota > Metazoa > Arthropoda > Insecta > Lepidoptera > Noctuidae > Diarsia > Diarsia dahlii. Next base: position 10,540,561 of record OX459217.1, on the reverse strand, counting down.
TTAGGCTATGGGTTAGGCAGAGTTGTACCTAATATAAGACATCCGCATGAGAACCAAGGTTACCGACGTAGCCCGAAGAATTGCCAAACTTAACCGCCAATGGGCAAAATGGATGGCCGATTTTTTTTTTTTTGTGTATGGCATCTTGCAGCTCAACCAATGAAGCTCGTGTGCTTAACCGGATTATCCTGGGTATGCCTTGAATATATGTGGGGTACGAGCCGCGGCTTAGGGTGTCGCTGCGGGAGGTTTACTTACACCTCACTGCCCCCTCGGACCTGAGAAGGCCCGCAGACGCGGGAACTAGCCGGAGATCGTGGAAGACCACTAGTTCTCGTAATCCTCGCTGCAAGTGTGGGAAGGTAATACCGGGGTGATTTTTACTCAGTTAGAGTCTAACAGACCCCTCCGCTCAACCCAGGGCAGACATCCCTGAGGGTTTTACAACTCAAAACAAAAAAAAAACGAATGAATTGTAAAGATGATGATGCTAACGCTCTTTCGTCCTCTAAGCTAGGCCGGATTAGGATTATCATTTCTATTAAATAATCTACTTCAAGTTAATTAGTCTCGTGGTGTATCTAATGACTTAATTAATAGATATTTATCTAAGGCGACAGCTAGATGGTTGGAAACTAGCAGACGGATTGAAATAAGCCTGCAACACTATTCCCAAACGACTGCAACACCTGAAAGAATCAACAGTGGTGACCACAAGAAAAGCGCCGAGGTAATAAAGCTCGACGAAGTCCCAGAGAAACAATAGGGGATCGGACATAAAAAAACTAATTAGTCCGTCAGATAGATTTCCAAAAATTATTGGACACGTATTTTTTCTTTTTTCACGTAATCAAAAAATTAAGACGATACAGTGCTTCGAAAACTCGTGTGACGTCATATGATAGTACATTTTGTACCCACAAGTGACGTTTCAAGCCCCACTCCATGATCTTTGACGCGTTTTATCTTCGTCATTTTTTATTGATTTGATAAAACAAAAAATACGTATTCAATATTTTTCGATAATCTAACTTACGGACTAAACAGAATCATATTATTTTGACCCAGTCCGATCCCCTATTTAACTGTCTTGCATACCGCCAAAAAATAATATCAGAAAAGAATAGCGCAAAAGAAGAAAAACATATATTCCGTCTCCCTTCATACCAGCAGGAGATAGAACAGAACAAGGTCTGCGCCTACCAAGAGACGAAGGGACGTGTACAGCTGGGATAAACCCAGTTGCCTAGCACCACGCGAGGAGAAGCTTTGTTTGCGTAGAATAGAGAAGTATGGAACAAGCTGCGCTGCGCTAACCCCAATTTAATTGGGATTTGAGCAAGAGAATGACGATGATACATCGGAAAAATAGTTCAACGTCTAGTCACAGTTTATCCGTTCCGTAGATTCAACGCCACAGACAGACAAACACACTACACACTCACAAAACACGTGGTACCACATAAGATATCCAGTTCAATCTTGTTTATACCCACGTGCATGACACATGTGTCTACTTGACTTTCGACCGTATTATCTGTAAGTATGTATATCATCGTATCGTGTAGCATGGTACAGCTGATCGGGTATGTGTGTAGTGTACATATGTAATACACTCGTTTCTTATGGTTAGATGTGTGTGAACTTGGATCTAGCAGATACTTTATGGCGCTGTGGCTGAGCGATTGGCTGGTGCGCTGCGTGTCGCGGGTTTAATCCCCGCCGGTATCAAATATTTTTATGACCCAGGTACAGATGTTGTTCCGGGTCTAGGAGTAAGGTTTGTGTATGTAAGTTTAAATGTTTGTAAGCGCACCCACGATACAAGAGAAATTCCTAGTGTGTTTTATATCTTGCAGTTACATACAATATAAAATAAATTAATGAAGAACGCACTGTCAAAAGTTGGAATTTTTAGCTTTGCTTTCTTAAGCAGTTTTTACTTCGTTTCAATTTTCTTTTCCATAAACGTTTACAAAAGTAACACACGCTACTACTACAAACAAGATACATCAACTCAAGTAAACTTAAATATCCGAGCTAGTCCGGTCAAAAGTCGAAATAATTAGTGGAATACAATTTTCAAATTAAATAACCAGTATAAAAAGAAGTAGGGGTAATCTACGTAAGTAGGATAATCTACGCAAATAAAATAAAAAGGAAAGGGTCTCACAAGTCGCGACAGAAGACGTAAAGAGACGGATATACTCTTCAGCTGTCTTGGCTTGCAAACTGCGGAAAAGGATAGATTCTGTTATAGGATAAAGCATGCACCATCAGGCTAACTATTAACACTGGTCATAGACCCATAACTAACTGACGGACTAAACAGAATCATATTTTTTATAGTCGGGGGCGGTGTCCCCATTCCCCAAGTCGTCCGTCCCTCTGGAGTACTCTGGACCCGTTTGCAATTGGAAAGACTACTTATTTTTTACTTGTGATTCGGAAACAGTAAATAAAAAAGATAGACAAAAGTACAAAAAATTGTGTACCTAATAACTTAAAAAATGGCTTAGTTTTAACCAATTTTAAAGTACCTACGTGCTAGACAGAGACAGCACTACATAGATGGTGACGTCATAATAATATACCGCCATAGTTACGTAGGTAGTATAAATGGCCGTTTCACGCGACAAGGATAGAAAGTGCCCCACCAAAAACTTCTAAAGCGTGTAGCTACTCCATTTTTTGATCGATTTTATAACTTTTTGTACACATCCTAATGTAATCTTTTAGTTCTTTAAAAATAACATATAATTTTCGTAAATATTTGACATTTTCAAGTACCCAATTGAGACCGCTAGAGCATCCTATGCATGCATCATCAGCATTGATCGGAGTAGATACAAACATTTTTGTGCTAGCTTGCGATATGCTGTCGTTTCTCCGTTTTACCTCTCGAAAACTGAACCAATTCAATTATATTTGATATTTTATTTCTAAAAGTTCTTATCAATACTATTTTAGATACGTTATCATTATCACACGCGTCGCTGTATTTAGGCTAGTGATTGCAGAATATTATATCATAACCATCGGACTGGCCTTTTTCAAACTATGTTAGTTCTGGGCCCCGAGTCTGCTATTCAATAGTGTCAGAATGGTCTATCATTGATCTCTTAATTGTTGATTTTGGCTTGTCATCAATCAACAATTATGAGATCAATGATAGACCATTCTGACACTATTGAATAGCAGACTCGGGGCCCAGGTTAGTCGTAACCGTAACTCTAAGATTAATCCCAGAGGCTGATGTTACCTAGTCATGAGCCCCTCCGGATGCAGCTGAACATAATCAGCCTATAATTTTCCCACTGCTGGGACTCCAGGCCTTCTCTCTATGAGTGGGCTACCATACAGGCCCAGTGCGGGTTGGTATTAGATGTCACAAATCTTCGAATTTTTGGTTCTAAGACATACCGGTTATATCTCACGATGTTTTTCTTTATCGTTTTAATAGCATCGGTGATGAAATAAATTACACAATGTAATGCGCCTGGCTGGGTTTGAAGTTCCATGGATTAGGTACTCGTAACCGACTTACGCGTAACTCGGCAGTAAGTAGGTATGTGGGCCGCTATCATAGCATAAGGCCACCGCGGCTCCGGAATTAAATAAAATTGTATTTCAGGAATTGAGTTTCCTTGCGTGGTCGAATCAGAAACGAGGACATCCGCATGAGAACCAAGGTTACCGACGTAGCCGGAAGAATCGCCAGACTTAAGTGGCAATGGGCAGGGCACATTGCTCGCAGAACGGATGGCCGATGGGGCCGAAAAGTGGAATGGCGACCGCGAACCGGAAGACCTTGCGCTGGAAGGCCTCCCACTAGGTGGACCGACGACCTGGCCAATGTTGCGGGGACCCGCTGGATGAGAGACGCACGGGACCGGTCAATGTGGCGACACCTGGGGGAGGCCTATGTCCAGCAGTGGACGTCTTTTGGCTGAAATGATGATGATGATGATGAATTTCAGGGCGTCTAAAAGGCCACTTTAGCAGATCATGCCATTTAGACCCCCAGACAGTGCTGCTTTTTCTCTTTCACATCAAGTCGTTTAGATCTTCAACTGTACTAACGCCATCTAGTTACGTTGGCATGAACTAACTGCTGATAAACTTGACTTTACTATCAAAGTAAATTGAATTATTTCTCGATTAGGTTTTGTTTTTAAGTTTGTTACAACGCTATCTAGGATTTAGGTGGTGAACTACAATATTTATACCGCACTATAACTTTTTTTCTGCATGGTATCTCGAAGGTTCTATGAGGCTGGTTTCTGCTTAACCAGACAAAGCTGTGGATGTTTTTAGTTCCAGGGCCTCCTGTCTAGACCTCCAGCCAGGGTGTAAAACTTATAGTAAGTGCACCTCCGATGGGCCGTACGGAAAATTCCAAAATGGGGTTCATAATGTTGTTTATTTTCGATCAGAAATAAATCCGTTTGAATTAATAATTAAAAAATAAATGGCAAGAACACAAACACAATAAAAAGGTTTAAAATAACTATAAAATACCACTCACCTAACACCATACCGGGTGTAGTCCACCACTGCAGCCCGAACGGATATTCATAAATTAATATAAACGTGAACTATCACTGTCACCGACCCGCTTCCATGCTGTAACGAACCTGTGGAAGAACAGAAAACTGATGTAGTATACTTAGAGAGAAACATGTAAAAGGTACTGGTAGCGCCATCTATAAAGGGTGTAAAAGTACCCTTAACGCAAACGAAGGGCACTTGTTTCCCCGCCACCGCGATATTTTTTTTGTTCTAGACCGTACGTGAGTGGGAACCCCCTAGCTACGGAGATATTGGGGGTCAAAGTTTCAAAATTTTCACAGCTAATTTTTTAAATAGGTACCTACTAGTTTTTCAGGTTATAATTTTGCTTAAATTACCTCCATGACCCGGTAACGGTAACTATTCAAAGCATCAACTAGCACAATGTTTTAAGCTTTGCTCATTGAGTTTTACGCTGATGATTTTTCACCCAAAAAAAAGTTGTTTCCCAGCAAATATTTTTGCAGGGGTACTTTCGATGTACAAAATGCTTGGTTGACGGCTTCGTTTACATCTTGTTTAAAAGTTCTGACCTTTTCGGTCACGACAGTCAATCTTAGCGGATTTTATGGCGATTTTCGAGACACGCCCCCTTGTCAGGGCCTTGTCTAATACCGTCCACTTTTTAACCGACTTCCAAAAAGGATGAGGTTTATGTATTTTTTTTATGTAAGTCTATTTATTTATTTATTCACGCCATTATTCCCGATTTTCAAAAATCTTTTTCTGTTTGAAAGGGTATACTCCCGAGGTGGTCCCATCGTCACCAAGTCAGGATAATGATGATGGGATCCCTGAGAAATTGAGGGCAACTCTTAAATTTTATAGGCACCTATTACGTTTTCCATAAATTTTCTAGAACTGTTCATGTATTTTAGTTAGTACAAGTCTGACACACCGGCGGGCAATTATTTAAATATGTTTATTTTACCCACGACGGAACGGAGCAGGTATATGCGTTTAGGATGAGATGTGTGTGCACTTTTTTAATTTAAGAAATATTTAAAAATGACGATCATATGTTTGTAAATGAATAAAGGAATGTAATCAATGTTAAGTGTAACATTCTGCGTCTTTCAATTAAAGTAAATAATGAGTTTTTAACTATAAAACGTTATCAGATTACAATCAATATATATTCCACGACCGTAAACCTGCCAAATTGCCAATTAAATGTACTTTATCATGTTATGTAAAAGGAGTAATATGTAATGCCACCAGAATACCAGACTCATCTGCCTAGCTTTTTCTCAAATATGTTGAGGTGGCTTCCAGTCTAGCCTGATGCAGCTGAATATCAGTATTTTACATGGAGAGACTGCCTATCTAACCTCCACAACCCGGTTAGTTCTGGGTATATACGATACCCTTTGGTGAGACTGGTTGTTAGACTTTTGGGCCACTGGCTACCCGCTATAGATCTACAAATGACTCCGTTGATAATAATACTCAAATAAGCAATACTTACGTAGATAGACCGAAACTTTTATTTTATTTTATATTTTTATATTATAATCACTTAACACAGACCGCAATTTATTTTATTTAGATAATATACTATTTTAATATATCTTTAAACTTTATATAGAACAAGTTCTAAATAACTATTCCACCAAAAGGTTGAAACAAGAATGAACGAAAAGCAAAACCTAGACAAGTAAATTACAACCAAAAGATTTAAAGGGCAAGATTAAAAATTATAATAACTTCCGTTGAAGCCAAAAGATGTACTATCACTCAATGACAATACAATACTGATAAATATTTGATTATATTTGATTGTACGCTTGTGGTTATAGATGTTATCATTTCAGGGCAAAGACACAGAATACATAATAGTACTACGTACAGAAGGGACACTCCCTTCCCCGCGCTCATATTAAATACCGCACCTCACCCCGCACTTCGAGGTATTCGTCGTCGACACTTGCTCGCTCGCGCGCTTGCTTTACTCGCTCGCGCTCGTATTAGTCGTCGTTCGGTTTTCGCGACGCAGACCGTTGCACTTTCCGCGCCATTTTTTAATGTAAATCAGAACGTTCGGCCAGTCGAGATGGGGAGCTGGCTGCTACTCCAGTATTTAGTGACGATAAAGTGACGCGTATAGATGCCAGCCAAAGAATTGGTGACAGAACAGTTCGAAAGTTAGAAGCATTTATTTATGGCCGAACGACCTGATATCAGGCCGTTCGGCCAACCTGAATCTCCGTAACTGAGGACCTTAGAGAAACTGTTACTGAATAAAGACTTAGCGACGATTTGGTGACAAACAACCACTGCTTTACTTTTACTCGTAATGCCACCGGTTAAAAGCAAAATTAGTTTTAGTTCCTGGAACATCAGGACGTTCGGCCAACGTAATCTCCATAACTGAGGACCTGGGAGAAACCGTTAATCAATAAAGATGTTGTGACGACACTGAAACGAACTTTTATTGTTTTATTTTATTTTATGACGGCCCCTATAAAAAGTAAATTGAGAATTTAACATCTAACCTCAAAACATTGGGATTATCAATTCCTCCACAACGAAGAAGCCCAGAGAAACCGTTAATGAATAAAGATTTAGTGACGACACTGAAACGAACTATTATTGTTTTATTTTATTTTATGACGGCCCCTTTATATAGTAAATTGAAAATTTAACATATAACCTCAAAACATTGAGATTATCGATTCCTCCACAACGAAGAAGCCTAGAAGACTCCTAAAACCCTGATGTGTTATAGGTTTTCAGTGCGATGGTGTCAGTATTTTTGTTGATTCGAGATTAATCTATAAAAATGTACTATGGTGGATGGCGACTGAAATAGGGTGACCATGTATTCCAACGAAACAAGTACCTATTTGTCGAGTAGGACTCAATCACCTAAACAATGAAGCAAAACACGTCGAAAATGTTGAAATAAGGTGACGATGTAGGTATTGCAACAAAATAAATAGATACGCGGACGGAGGAATAGGAGAAGGAGTGCAGATAACTAATATTTTATATAATATGCATTAGAGATAAATTGAAAAATTGCAGTGAAATGCTCGGAATTATTAATTTTATTAGTTTATTTATTTTCTTTCTCATTTAGTTTTTAAGAAATATTTAAAAATGTATTTCGAATATTTCTTAAAAAAGACATTAAAACATTACAAAGTAGGAATAAAAAAAAAGAGTTTCGTGTATCGGGAGCCGGGAGCGGGTCGCAAGCTACCGGTGTGGTTCGGGCTGCAGAGACAGGCCTCCTCACAAGGGAGCCGTATCGAGGAGTATATTTACTGCCTTCTGAATCAGGCCCTTGATCCAACTTGATCGGCTCAATGACAGCCGAACTCACATTCCACGTGTCAATTCTTTAGTATTTTTAGAACTGTCACCATTTAATGAAATGGCCGGGCGCTTCGTACCTATTCTTAATACAGTTAATCCGAATAACGAAGTTTCACAAGTACAAATTATTATGTATTACCTGGTGTGGATGGTACCTGTGGTGGTGGATGTGGATGATTGATTACAAATAAAGCATTTTTTAATTTGTGTACCAATTTATTTAAGTATTCTTGTACTTAGTCAAATTTCCCAAACTCCACTGTCAGTCACCTTTCTACTTTCGTTTGCTTTTAGCCAAAATATACTCGACTCAACAAAGCAGCGTTGGCCCAGGGGTGGCGGCCCCAACTCACAAACAGTAGGTCGTGGGTTCGAACCCAGGCAGACACATTACTTTGTGTAATTTATTTTCATCACCGTTGCTCTCAAAATGGTGAAAGAAAACATCGTGCGAAAACCGGCATGTCTTTAGAACCAAAAAATTCGAAGACATGTGACATCTACCAATCCGCACTCGGCCCGCGTGGTAGATAGCCCATTCCCTCTCAAAGAGAGGAGGCCTGTGTCCCAGCAGTGGGAACATTAACAGGCTGTTGATGAGGAATATAACAAAGACTTCACAAGTAGACACTGGTACGCAGGCATGTGCTCAACGTTGCTTGTACCTATATAATTAAATATTACGACGACGTGTTTTTCGTCATTGTTTAGTTAACTGAGTAGGCACTCGACAAATAGGTACTTGTTTCGTTGGAATACATGGTCACCCTATTTCAGTCGCCATCCACCATAGTACATTTTTATAGATTAATCTCGAATCAACAAAAATACTGACACCATCGCACTGAAAACCTATAACACATCAGGGTTTTAGGAGTCTTCTAGGCTTCTTCGTTGTGGAGGAATCGATAATCTCAATGTTTTGAGGTTATATGTTAAATTTTCAATTTACTATATAAAGGGGCCGTCATAAAATAAAATAAAACAATAATAGTTCGTTTCAGTGTCGTCACTAAATCTTTATTCATTAACGGTTTCTCTGGGCTTCTTCGTTGTGGAGGAATTGATAATCCCAATGTTTTGAGGTTAGATGTTAAATTCTCAATTTACTTTTTATAGGGGCCGTCATAAAATAAAATAAAACAATAAAAGTTCGTTTCAGTGTCGTCACAACATCTTTATTGATTAACGGTTTCTCCCAGGTCCTCAGTTATGGAGATTACGTTGGCCGAACGTCCTGATGTTCCAGGAACTAAAATTAATTTTGCTTTTAACCGGTGGCATTACGAGTAAAAGTAAAGCAGTGGTTGTTTGTCACCAAATCGTCGCTAAGTCTTTATCCAGTAACAGTTTCTCTAAGGTCCTCAGTTACGGAGATTCAGGTTGGCCGAACGGCCTGATATCAGGTCGTTCGGCCATAAATAAATGCTTCTAACTTTCGAACTGTTCTGTCACCAATTCTTTGGCTGGCATCTATACGCGTCACTTTATCGTCACTAAATACTGGAGTAGCAGCCAGCTCCCCATCTCGACTGGCCGAACGTTCTGATTTACATATTTTTTAGGCTACGATAACCCTACTAGAGTTTACGCACACATTTGCACGTGCACGTCGTGCACAAACGTTATTTGTTTATGTAGTAGTAATAGGTAATTATTTTGCGGGCGTTGTATGGAGTGTCCGAGGTGTGGCAAAGATTAAAAAATAAGACAGTCATGTAATGAAGTTTTTTGCCCATACTTCTTAACGCGAAACTCATCATTTGCTTTTCCCATCGACGCGGCGACGTTGGATTCGGTTTTCAGCCTAATTGGATGCAACTTTATTTTTTTGGTGGGCTGGAAATCATCAACAGACTCCTCCCGCTCTGGGCAGAGCGGTAGGGAGTGTCAGACTTCTACTGACTAAAAACCACCCATGTTCCTTCTTAGTCCTTTGTGTTCCGGGGCCGCGGTATCTCTTTTGAACAACCCGTAGCCACGACAGAATCTGATGCAGCTGAATACGAGTTTTTGACATGGACTGATGTTTTCTATACGAAGCTTCCTTTGCGATCAATAGGGTAGTTGACAACAAAAAAACTAATTAGTCCGTCAGATAGATTTCCAAAAAATATTGAACACGTATTTTTTCTTTTTTCACGTAAACAAAAAATGAAGACGATACCGTGCTTCGAAAAGTCGTGAAACGTCACAGGTTGGTCCATTTTTACCAGACTATGACGTCAAAAGCCCCCTCTCCATGGTCTTTGACAAGCTTTATTTTCGTCAATTTTTATTAATTTGATAAAACAAAAAACACGTATCCAATATTTTTAGATAATCTAACTGACGGAAAAACAGAATCATATTTTTTTAGTCAGTCAACTACCCTATTTTTTTTCCTTCTAACAGACGAACTGAATTTGTATGTTCTATGATGCCCCATATACTCAAACTACCAATTGAATTTGAATAGCATCAAAATTGGCCTTACCTATACTTTTGTTAAATTTATCCGTTTGACATCCTAAAATAGCTGTTACTTCACCTCCAAATATTTGATTTGGCATTAAAAGTACCTTTTAAACGGCCGCTAAAAATGTCACCTCTGTTCTCTGGTCATTGACTTATAGTAAAGAACTTTGTTCTGTATCTTGAGTGTTCGAATAAACAAAAAATGTCCATCATTTTTTGCAACGAGCACAAAACGCAACGTCAAAATGGCTTCTTCGAGTGGTGCTCCTAAATTGTGGAGTTCCCCAAAGTGGGCTATCAGGCATTTGAAAGAAAGAAAGAAAAAAAAATATTGTCGCAGTAAACATCACGAGCATACAAAGAGACATACCTACTTACAGGAAAAAAATAAAAACAATACACATAAATAACGCACATACCTACATAAAAACATTTGCTGTCATTTTTAGTGCCCGACTGGAGAAGGGTACCTAATGGTTGATAGAAATTATGATAATACCAGTACAAACCGGAATGGGAGTCCGAAAGGTAGACGGTCCATGTAAAATACTGCTATCCAGCTGCATCTAGTTGGTGAGACCTCAAAATTGTTGGAAACAGCTTGGCAAATGAGATGATGTATAAGATTTTTCCATGAATTTCGTTTCGATACTAGAGAAAATGTGTGTAATTTTGTTTTTTAAGTTGAAAACTCCAGAAAAGTTACGTAAGTTACACCTAACTACCAATAGGTCTAAAGTTCAGTTGATTGACCAATGAAGAGTATGGTCCTTGAAACAAAAAAAATCTTGACACTTGAAAATTGTAATGTGGTATTTACTAGTAAAGTTGTGGCTAAAAAACTAAATGACGTTATGATTGAAGTTTTTGCTGTTTCGCGTGTATCGTGGTACTCAAATATCGATATTGCAATATTAGCTAAAGAGCTCAGATACAGCTTGTCCCTTGGCAACCCTCCGCAGTGACACCCTAAACCAGGGGTTCCTAAAACATTGTGAGGACACGAGCAAATCAGAGTGATATTTTTCGACGGCATGTAAAGCCAAGACTTCTGTCTTGGCTTTACATGCCGGCTACAGGCGGCATAAACACTCTGACATCAGGGTCGGCTCTAACCACACAATAATATCAGCGCTGTGTCCTAAATGTTACAGAGTTACAGCACCATGCTGAGATAGTGGCATTTAGGCTTCGTATGGGACTAATTTAATCTAAGTATAGGTATGTCCTAATTTTAACACCCGTATCTATAAACAAGTCATAGTGATTACTTGAGTAAATGTCATTGTTTAAAATACGATTTTTGCTCTTAATTTAGTAATTCCTCAAAGGTTACAATTCTTAGATTTGCTTTCATTGACGGTTCTAACTTAGTTTAAATTCTTGCCCATTGCATAAAAATATTTGCATGTAATTACTTAAGTTCAAGTAATTACTTTATGTCGTGATTTATATTGATTATTTGCTATTCAGTTGCTGTTTTGACTTTAAATTCTAACGGACATAAATAGTTCATTAATCTTTGATTATTTTGGTAACTAATTCATACTGTGCATTTTAAATATACTGATTATTTAATAAGAATTATGAATAATTATGATTGTCAGATATTTAATATTAAAATCAAGTTTAGTTTAGTTGTTGTATTGATGTCAGTAAAGTTGGAAGGGGCATTCCCGCCATATTTTCGGTGGCGGTGATGTCCGACCACTGCGGAGTGAGTTATTCGGTAACCGTTGAACAGTGAAGTCGATCTCACTTAAAGTACCGCGCGAGTGAAATATTATAAAATTGTCACTAGTGTGTAGAATATTATTATAGTTTAAATAAAGTTAATATTGGTGTACAAGGAGTTTTATTTTAAGTCAGAAGTGCGCAAGACCTGCGAGCCATGTCGGACAAAAACCGTAAGTATTTTTATAAAATCTTTTCAACAATGTATTGTTTTTGTATTTAACAAATTCAGTGAGCGGTCAGTGTCACATTATGTAGTTTCATGATCCTGTGTGCAATCAATGTAGCGTGTTTTCTGGATAATTGACAATGGTTGGGCCGATGTACGTGGTACCTTTGGTCGAGGCTACTCCTCGATAGGGTTGCGTTTTCGGTCCAACAATATTTAGAGTAAAAAGTCGGGCCGATGCTCATGGTACCTTCGGTCGAGGCTACTCCTCGATAGGGTTACCGTTGCATTGGACTGGTTTTATGTAATGAGTAAATGGAATTTAATTGAATTTCGCTACAAGATTTCACTTCCAACAATTTGAAAATTATTACGTTATTTCACTCACTGAATTTTTTTTTGATCAGCTATTTAGTATGTTTGGTAAGCAACCGTTTAGATTTTGTTGATTGCGGCAATTTCTAATGATTGTGTAACCTATAATGTATTGTGTTGAATCCTATGCGGCGTGCACTTTTATTCAGCCATGTAGGTGTGCTGTTTAGAGATGTACGAGCGTAGTGTAGAACCCCTATGCGGCGTGCACTCTTACTCAGCCATGTAGGTGTGCTTTTCAGAGATGTACGAGCGTAGTGTAGAACCCCTATGCGGCGTGCACTCTTATTCAGCCATGTAAGTGTGCTGTTTAGAGATGTACGAGCGTAGTGTAGAACCCCTATGCGGCGTGCACTCTTATTCAGCCATGTAGGTGTGCTGTTCAGAGATGTACGAGCGTAGTGTAGAACCCCTATGCGGCGTGCACTCATATTCAGCCATGTAGGTGTGCTGTTCAGAGATGTACGAGCGTAGTGTAGATAGAAATAGGCACATGTGCAGTCTTATACAGCCATGTAGGTGAGCTGTAGTGTAGTGATAACAATAGGCATTTTTGCAATCTTATACAGCCATGTAGGTGAGCTGTAGTTTAGTGATGACAATAGCCAGTTGTGCAATCGTATACAGCCATGTAGGTGAGCTGTAGTGTAGTGATAACAATAGGCATTTTTGCAATCTTATACAGCCATGTAGGTGAGCTGTAGTGTAGTGATGACAATAGGCAGTTGTGCAATCTTATACAGCCATGTAGGTGAGCTGTAGTTTAGAGATAACAATACGCATTTTTTAATCTTATATAGCCACGTAGGTAAGCTGTAGTTCAGAGTTTAAAGTAGTCAGTTATGTAGTCCCATACAGTCATGTAGGTGAGCTGTAGTGTTAATATAAATTCACCTTGGTCTATATACGAGTATATGTTGATGTAGAAAACGAGAGCTACACTCCAGAGCGACCTCGCTCACTGACGAGGCGTAGACTACGATCTCCTTCCTGTGAATCTGATGAGTCACGAGTGCCTAGGAAAAAGTCGAAGACTAAGAGAGGCATTTCGGCGGATGATCTGCTGAAGATATTATCCGCACTGCCAAGTAATTCAAGTAAGAGTACTTCTACGACCAATGTATTACCTGAGTTTGATCCTAACAATAAATCCCAGGATGTCGAACGGTGGTTAAGGAAAGTAAATCAGTGTGTAATTATCTATGGCTGGGATGAGACTCAAACTATTCATTACGCTCTTCAGAAATTATGTGGTCTAGCAAAACAATGGTACGAGTCTCTTCCATCGCTCGATTTCTCATGGGAGGAGTGGCAAATCAAATTTAAGAAAGCATTTCCAAATGATGTAAATTTTGGTAAACTCCTGGAAGAAATGCTAAGCCGAAAAACTCGCACAGACGAAACGCTTAGAGATTACTTCTATGATAAATTATCATTATTAAGTAGATGCGAGATTGTCGGTCGCAAGGCCGTTGATTGTATTATATACGGAATTTCTGACAATTCCATTAGAAATGGGGCTCAAGCTTTAAAATGTGAAGAGCCTGAGGATCTGTTAAACTATTTAGCATCGCAACAGCAAACTTTAGCGAAGGAGCCCGTGCGAGGATCATCCGATCGATCTTTTCGAAAGCGTGATTTCCGTGCAAGTAATAACGATCAGAATAGGGTTTCATCGTCAAATAGACCAACTGAAGGTACTTGTTTTAACTGTGGCGAACGCGGCCATAATTATCCTTCCTGTAACAAACCTTTGATAAAATGTGTCAAATGTAACAGGGTAGGCCATAATTCGATCAGATGTACTAGGAAGCCCTTACAGGAAACCAATAGCCAGACTACTCAGAATACTGAAAAAAAAGTACTCCAAGTAACTTCTGAATTACAGAACAAATTAAATCCCAAAAATTCAGACCTTGTTATTAAAAATAACTCTTTAAGCAATAACAAGAAATTTAATAAAATTGCTTATGTTAATGGTACTCGGCTAAATGCTTATATTGATTTTGGGAGTGAGTGTAGTATGATCAGGAATTCAGAAGCTAAAAGCCTTGGTCTCGTCGAGTGCTACGAATTACTGCCAACTATAAAAGGTTTCGGCAATTCCAATGTCAAACCAAAGTTTCAGTCCACCATTTGTGTTAAAATTGATGAAATAGAAAGTGAACTGAGTGTTTTGGTTGTTGACGATGAATTATTGGACGCGTCAATGCTAGTAGGGCAGAACTTTACTGAGCTGCCGTCTGTGATGGTAATTAAAGATAGTGAGAGGCTTAACTTTTATCAGGCTCCTTGTTTTGACTCTAGCGATAGGGACACAGTTCTCGATCTGTATGTTGCTAAAGAAGTAGTCATAGTAAAAGGAGGGCTGGTAGAAGTTTTAACACGCGAATCGTTTACGGGTGACATATACTCCGATGGATGCACTAGAATGAGTCCAAACAAGGAGTACTATCTACATCAGGGGTGTTATAGGATAGAGGGTAGCAAAGGAGTAATATTTGTTACGGCTTTGACAAATACTCCTATTACTTTCAAAGCAGACAAACTAATAGCTAGAGTTACACCCATTAAAGAAACTAAAACGTTGATCGTGCAGTCTGATAAAAATCATAGTGAATTATTGCCTTTAAACGAATCCGATATTAAAGTAGGACATGACTTGGGTCAAAACAACCGCAATAAATTATACAAACTTTTGCAAAAGTATAGGAACTGTTTCGCCGCTAATCTTGGTGAGTTGGGTTGTGCGAAAGGTACTGTTATGAACATAGATTTGCAAGATAAGGCTCCAGTTGTCTACAGACCCTATCGTCTGTCACATCATGAGCGTCAAAAGGTTAGGGATATTATTAATGATTTAGTTAAAAATGATATCGTACAAGAGTCCGATTCAAATTATGCCAGTCCAATACTATTAGTAAAAAAAAAGGATGGCGAACCCCGGCTTTGCGTCGATTACCGGGCGCTGAATAATAAAACAGTTAAAGACAAATACCCATTGCCGTTAATTGACGACCAACTTTCCAACCTAAGTGGCAACCAGTTTTTCATAACTTTAGATTTAGCTTCGGGCTACTATCAGATACCGATGGGAGAACAGAGCCGTCACTTGACTGCGTTCGTCACCCCGGACGGACATTATGAATTTAAACGCATGCCGTTCGGGTTGGCCAACGCACCCTCAGTTTTTCAAAAAATGATGAATCGTTTACTGGGTTCACGTAGATTCACATCCGCACTAGCGTACATGGATGATCTCCTTATTCCGTCGGCTTCCGTAGACGAGGGTTTTGATCGACTGGAAGACGTACTTAACGTGATTCAAGAGGCCGGTCTCACATTAAAGCTTGCTAAATGTAGTTTTTTCGATACCACTATTGAATATTTAGGGTACGAAATCTCATCGGAGGGTATAAAACCTAGTGAACGAAAAATTATGGCTGTGCGAGATTTCCCCGTGCCGCGTAATGTCCACGAAGTAAGGCAGTTCCTCGGTCTGGCGAGTTATTTTCGTCGATTTGTTAAAGGATTTGGAGAAATTGCTAAACCCTTGACAACTCTTCTCAAAAAGGATGTACAGTGGCGATGGAATTGTGAAGAGTTAAAGTCCTTCACAACCCTAAAAGACCACCTAATCGAACGTCCGCTGTTGGCTTTATACAACCCAGAGTTGGAGACTGAAGTGCATACAGATGCTAGTGCTCTTGGCTTGGGCGGTATTCTAATGCAATGGCAGCTTTCTCCCAGGGTCTTAAAACCCATTGCCTACTTTAGTCGGCAAACTTCACCCGAAGAACATCATTTCTACTCGTACGAGTTGGAGACGTTAGCCGTGGTTTGCTCATTAAAGAAATTCCGCCCTTATCTTTTGGGACTTAACTTCTCTGTTTATACAGATTGTAATGCGTTGCGAACCACCTTGACTAAAAGAGACTTAATTCCTCGTATAGCACGTTGGTGGTTGCAAATTAGCGAGTACACTTTCACCATAGAGTATCGGCCAGGTAGTCGAATGAGCCATGTCGATGCTCTGAGTCGGAATCCTCCGAATGGAGATATTACGAACCAGATCTTAAAAACCATGAACATCACCACAGATAACTGGATACTCACCCTACAGATGGCAGATCCCAAACTCGAGCATATTTTCAAAATTCTAAAACCTAATGTCACTGAGGAAGTTTTAGAAATAAAAAAGAACTACGCCATTAGGAACCATTCGTTGCATAGGAAGGTTGGGGAAGAATTTCGCTTAGTTATCCCCAAAGATGCTAGATGGCAAGTGTGCAAGGCAAATCATGATGACGTAGGTCATTTTGGGTTGGCTAAGACACTAGAGCGAATTCAGGGCCGTTACTGGTTCCCAAAATTAAGGCGTTTTGTAAAGAAATATGTTGCTGCGTGCATAGACTGTGCATATAATAAAGACAATGCATCCCGCATTCGCACTGGCCTTTTGCATCCCATTCAAAAAGTGGAAAAACCCTTCCACACGCTCCATTTGGACCACTTGGGTCCATTTGTAAGGAGCAAGACTCGAAATAGCTATATTTTGACGATAGTGGACGGTTTTACGAAATACCTCTTTGCCAAACCAGTTAGAGACACAAAAACAAAAAGCGTTATTAAAGTTCTGGAAAATTTGTTTTGTGATTTCGGCATACCATATAGAATTATTTCGGATCGCGGGACGGCTTTTACATCGGGTCAATTTAAGAATTTTTGTGTTAGTAAAGGAATCAAACATGTCCTTAACGCTGTTGCTTGTCCCAGGGCAAATGGACAGGCTGAGCGATTCAATCAAACTATCCTTGCAGCTTTGTCTACACAAAATTTTGGCAAAGATGAACGTATTTGGGACGAGCAGCTGGGTCAAGTCCAATGGGGAATAAATAATACGGTTAACGCTACTACCAAGAAAAGTGCATCGGAATTATTATTTGGAATAAAACTAAATGGCCCCGTTGATAACATGTTAACAATCGAGACCCTTGAACCCATTCGTGAATCGCCTTCTCAAACTTCAACTCTCACAGACATTTCTCCCACTAATATTAGTAACGATCATGTTCCCAATAGCAGTAACCATGTCAATAGGTCTCCTGATGATTCGTCTGATACTAGTAATGCCGATCAATCACCGTCGAACCTTCTAAATAACTCCACTCTTGATCCATTAACACATGAGATCCTTTGTCCATTTCCTTCCACTTTATCTGATGTGTTGGTGGACAATGAACCCTCTAAACCATATTCGCCAGTTCGCTCAGAGCCATCTGCGGAAATTGATAGAATTAGGAAGGAAGCTTCAATTAACATTACAGACAATCAAGTGCGTCAAAAGGAAGTTTATGATAGGAACAGGGCTCCAGCATCTTCATATTCCGTAGGTGATTTGGTAAAGATCACAAGGACAAATTTTAAGAATGATGGCAAAAGCAAAAAACTTTTACCAAAATTCGTAGGTCCCTATAGGATTGTAAAATGCTTAGGAAATGACCGTTATCAAATCGCGAATGTCCCCGGCTTTAACGAAAGAAAATACGAGTCTGTTATAGCGTCAGATAGAATGCGACCTTGGATAAATATCCAAGCTCTAGAAATTAACGGATCTTCTAGCCCTTCTACATCGGACTCTGATACTAGTTCAGATAAAGAATAATGAGATTGTAATTTTTATTTATGTATTATTATCTGCTGCAATTGTACATGTATTTTTGTTTTGTATTCATACTTAAACGTTTAAGACAAAAAAAAATGTATGATCAAAGCTTGTAAGTGTTTGTGTTAGAGATTGTACTATGGATATCTACAATTTTAATGTATTAGAGATTGTATTTAATTAAAGATAATTATAAATTTTGTTGTAATATTGATAGGATATGTTTCAATCAAATTGATGTTATATTTATATTTGAATTTGACTTTAGTTGGTTGTTATCTAAAACATTATGTTGTAATAAAATGCAAGTATGTATTATGCGCCGATTAAACATGATTATATCGAATGTCGTGATGTATTGCGTGCATCGGAGTTTTGCACGCAGTCGGACGGCCGAATGTCGTGATTTATATTGATTATTTGCTATTCAGTTGCTGTTTTGACTTTAAATTCTAACGGACATAAATAGTTCATTAATCTTTGATTATTTTGGTAACTAATTCATACTGTGCATTTTAAATATACTGATTATTTAATAAGAATTATGAATAATTATGATTGTCAGATATTTAATATTAAAATCAAGTTTAGTTTAGTTGTTGTATTGATGTCAGTAAAGTTGGAAGGGGCATTCCCGCCATATTTTCGGTGGCGGTGATGTCCGACCACTGCGGAGTGAGTTATTCGGTAACCGTTGAACAGTGAAGTCGATCTCACTTAAAGTACCGCGCGAGTGAAATATTATAAAATTGTCACTAGTGTGTAGAATATTATTATAGTTTAAATAAAGTTAATATTGGTGTACAAGGAGTTTTATTTTATTTAACTTAACTATACCTATATACGTATGCATGTAAGTGTTTCTCTTATGTTTAATTTTTTGTCCATTTGTTTAGTCCTGTGTGAAATCAATATAATTATACTTTTTCTTTCTTTCTTTCTTTAATCAATGAAAGAAAGACAGTAAAATTGGACAAACAAAAAGCAAAGACAAGACGTATCTGATCTGAATATTTTTCTTAGTTATTCTTTGCTTACTGATAACAATATCGTCATGTGTGTTCAAGAATAAAAGAGATTGAAAGTTTGATAAGATAATAATATGCAAGTGTTGTTTGAACTAGAAATTACTCCTTGCTTTGCCTGTATATTATATTTTGACTAGTATGCCTGCGGTTTTACCCGCATATATGTTGATAATTTTCTTACAGGATCATACTACAAAGATTAAAAGTATCCTATGTGTTAATCCAGGTGATAAACTATCTGTGTGCTAAATTTCACCAAAATCCGTACAGTAGTTTTTGCGTGAAAGAGTAACAAACATCCATCCTCACACACTTTCGCACTTATAATATTAGAGGATGCTTTTGACTGCCCCGTTTGTCTCACGGTCGCAACTCGCAAGAGTGACTTCTGAGCGTGGTGTCCTAGGTTGGAAGCCAGGGTCAGAAATTGATATAACACTTTATAATTAAAAACTTGGTTTTGACTTTTTTAGATACACCTGAAACAGATTAGTAATTCGCACACACCTACGGCGATAACAGAGTAGCGCGAGCGCGACGAAGTTGACCAATGAAACATGAAATAAATACTGATTTACCACAAAATTACGGAGTTACAGACTTACAGCATACATTTTAATAAATAAATGACTGCTTTGTTTGTTTAATGGTCGTTAGCGCGAATGCAAGGTCGGGCAGTGTTATTTTTTTCCCCGTCAAGAATTTCTTAGTGGCAGCCACGGAGTCTGGATTTGTGCCCGGTTGGAGGCAATAGGTTTATACCCGGTTGGAGGCAATAGGTTTGTGCCCGGTTGGAGGCTAGGTTTGTGCCCGGTTGGAGGCAATAGGTTTGTGCCCGGTTGGAGGCAATAGGTTTGTGCCCGGTTGGAGGCAATAGGTTTGTGCCCGGTTGGAGGTAATAGGTTTGTGCCCGGTTGGAGGCAATAGGTTTGTGCCCGGTTGGAGGCTAGGTTTGTGCCCGGTTGGAGGTTAGGTTTGTGCCCGGTTGGAGGCAATAGGTTTGTGCCCGGTTGGAGGCTAGGTTTGTGCCCGGTTGGAGGCAATAGGTTTATACCCGGTTGGAGGCAATAGGTTTGTGCCCGGTTGGAGGCAATAGGTTTGTGCCCGGTTGGAGGCTAGGTTTGTGCCCGGTTGGAGGCTAGGTTTATACCCGGTTGGAGGGAATAGGTTTGTGCCCGGTTGGAGGCAATAGGTTTGTGCCCGGTTGGTGGCTAGGTTTGTGCCCGGTTGGAGGCTAGGTTTGTGCCCGGTTGGAGGCAATAGGTTTGTGCCCGGTTGGAGGCAATAGGTTTGTGCCCGGTTGGAGGCACTAGGTTTGTGCCCGGTTGGAGGCAATAGGTTTGTGCCCGGTTGGAGGCTAGGTTTGTGCCCGGTTGGAGGCAATAGGTTTGTGCCCGGTTGGAGGCAATAGGTTTGTGCCCGGTTGGAGGTAATAGGTTTGTGCCCGGTTGGAGGCAATAGGTTTGTGCCCGGTTGGAGGCTAGGTTTGTGCCCGGTTGGAGGCTAGGTTTGTGCCCGGTTGGAGGTTAGGTTTGTGCCCGGTTGGAGGCAATAGGTTTGTGCCCGGTTGGAGGCTAGGTTTGTGCCCGGTTGGAGGCTAGGTTTGTGCCCGGTTGGAGGTTAGGTTTGTGCCCGGTTGGAGGCAATAGGTTTGTGCCCGGTTGGAGGCAATAGGTTTGTGCCCGGTTGGAGGCTAGGTTTGTGCCCGGTTGGAGGCAATAGGTTTATACCCGGTTGGAGGCAATAGGTTTGTGCCCGGTTGGAGGCAATAGGTTTGTGCCCGGTTGGAGGCAATAGGTTTGTGCCCGGTTGGAGGCAATAGGTTTGTGCCCGGTTGGAGGCTAGGTTTGTGCCCGGTTGGAGGCTAGGTTTATACCCGGTTGGAGGGAATAGGTTTGTGCCCGGTTGGAGGCAATAGGTTTGTGCCCGGTTGGTGGCTAGGTTTGTGCCCTGTTGGAGGCTAGGTTTGTGCCCGGTTGGAGGCAATAGGTTTGTGCCCGGTTGGAGGCAATAGGTTTGTGCCCGGTTGGAGGCACTAGGTTTGTGCCCGGTTGGAGGCAATAGGTTTGTGCCCGGTTGGAGGCTAGGTTTGTGCCCGGTTGGAGGCAATAGGTTTGTGCCCGGTTGGAGGCAATAGGTTTGTGCCCGGTTGGAGGCAATAGGTTTGCCGCCTATTACCCTCCATGGGACTTAAAAGCTGGCAGAAATGTGGGTGTACTATTAGCTACACCTCTATTTGTATTGCGTTGTTGTTTGCAATTTGCGGTTTTTTTTTTGTTGTTCGGCACTTTGCTGAACTGGTCCAATACACTAACGGATTTTTTGTTCGACCCATACACTGCATGCTTGTCACTAAAAGTGCTATAAGTACGGATAGTCTGTCTGCATCGTCTCCAGTTCAAAGTTGCCATCACCACCTGCTGAAAGTTTGAGGATATGGCTTCTTTTACTTGGTCGGACCCATAGATAAAAAGGTGATGACAGGGATGAATAAATCTGCTTTAAAATCTCATGCAAGCAGTAGTGATGACTTGATCAAAATGGCAACAATCGATCACCACACAAGATGCAGATAAAGGATTTGACAACTGATTACGTTTATAAGGCGTTTAAAAATAAATGTTGAGGTATGGTGATGAATTGATGATGTAGCGTATTTGTTGTCACACGGATCAGCAGGGCTATTGTGTATCTTTTAATGACAGTGGATAACTTTTAATGTCTATCAAATAACTGTCAAATGGTGAGTTTTTAAGAAAAAAATGTACCAAACCATAACCAATTTACAGTTAATCTATGGACATTTCTGATAGCCACTGACGTTAAAAAGATACGCAATAGGGGGGCTGCTCACACACTCATTGCCCCCCGCGACAAGATAGGTTACAGCAAGCATCATAATACATCTGCCTAGCCTTTTCCCAAATATGGTAAGCTTCTAGAAACGGATGCAGCTGAATACCAGTATTTTACATGGAGCGACTGCCTATCTGACCTCCACAACCCAGTTAATACTGGGTGTAATACATACCTACCCCCTTGGTAAAATTGGGTCAAAATGGATTCAGAGTGGGTTCCTAAGAAAAGATCCAGGTCGCGGTAGACCCAGAAGGAGATGACTTGACGAGGTGAGCTCTTTTCAAAAGGATTGGACCCAAACAGCAATAGACAGCGTTAAATGGAAAAAAAGTAAGGTCCCATCAGGCTCACTCATAATGCAATGACTAAAAAAAATATGATTCTGTTTAGTCCGTGTGTTAGATTATATATATATAAAAATATTGGATACGTGTTTTTTATTTTGTCAAAATAGACGAACATAAAACGTGTCAAAGATCGTGAGTGGGGTCTGCTGACGTCACTGTCTGGTAAAAAATGTACCAAACTGTGACGTCGCGCGACTTAGAAGCACTGTATCGTCTTCATTTATTGTTTACGTGAAAGAAGAAAAATATGTGTCCAATACTTTTTGGAAATCAATCTGACGGACTTATTAGTTTTTAGGGTTCCGTACCTCAAAAGGAAAAAACGGAACCCTTATAGGATCACTTTGTTGTCCGTCTGTCCGTCCGTCCGTCTGTCAAGACCCTTTTTCTCAGGAACGCGTGGAGGTATGAAGCTGAAATTTATATCAATTACTCAGGTCTACTGTCCCTTGAAGCTGTGAAAAAATCAAACTTCTAAGCCAACGCAATCAAAAGATACAGCCGTTTATGCCGCAAATTTTCGACACTTGCAAGGGAATCAAAACCTACAGGGTGCTTCCCGTGAACTCAGAATCTTGAAATTTGGTACGAAGCAACGTCTTATAGCATAGATAAAGGAAAAATTACGAAAACCATAAATTTTTAGTTACATCACATAATAAAAATATTCTAAGTAATTTTAAACTTTGTTTGTACGGAACCCTCGGTGCGCGAGTCCGACTCGCACTTGGCCGGTTTTTTTTTTTTTGTCAACTACCATAATGGTAAGGCTAGTTGTCAGACTTGCCTTGAAAAGGCTGGGCTAAATTACATTGAGGTATAATGCTAAATTATTTATAACTAGCTGACGTCCCGCGGTTTCACCCGCGTAGATCCCGTTTCCGTGGGAATCCAGGGATAAAAAGTAGCCT
This sequence comes from Diarsia dahlii, assembly GCA_949775195.1. NCBI lineage: Eukaryota > Metazoa > Arthropoda > Insecta > Lepidoptera > Noctuidae > Diarsia > Diarsia dahlii. The sequence goes on along the minus strand of OX459217.1, from coordinate 10,517,123 downwards.
ATGACACTCAGCAATAATGTGGCTTTCTATTGGTGAAAGAATTTTTAAAATCGGTTCAGTAGATCCCGAGATTACCCCTTACAATTTAACAAATATACAAACACACAAACTTCACTTCTTTATAATATTAGTATAGAAGTATAGATAACTTTAGATAACTGTAATCATTTCGGCACACAAGCATTGATATTCCTAATCTCATTTTTAATTTAGGGTCAGTCGATATCTATCGTGATTGTTTTAATCTTATCGGTACCATTGATAGTAGAACTGGCAGCGTTTCTAAATCCATTCTTATTTTCAATTTGATTATACAATGTTAGAAACGATGGATGGACTGTGTGAAGGATGACATGGCTAGAAAGGAGGTGACTGCTGAGATGACGAGTAAAGGTATACAAGTTGGTAGCCGACTGCACGCAGCAGCAGCAGACGACATGTCGTCGCTTCATGTCGTCACGACACGTCGTCGCGTCATGTCGCTGCAGTCATGATTTCGAACCCGACTGCAGACGGCAACTGCAGATGTCATCCACTTGGTGTAAACTGAAGACACAGGTTCCGATACATTTTCGGCTAAAGGACATATCTCCTGTTGTTTCTGTTATCTATGGGCACTACTGATCTGCGGTCGGACGACACGTGCGTCTGCCGCTCGACGACGCGTGCGTCGCTAGCTTCATGTCGCTAACTACGGAGGGAATTTCATAGAAATACGTAGAAACCAGTCGTGTCGTCTGCTGCGGCTTCGTGTCGCCCGCTACCAACTTGTACCATAATAGAGAAGTATGGAAGAACAAGTTATTAGCTTGTGGCTTAATAATAATTGCTGCTCGTATCTCTCTTTAGGTTAAGTGCTCTCCACGTACTGTGCACTCATCCACGGACCAATGCAACCTTAGGCATAGGTTGATCCTTAGATGAGTGACCACTTAGCAGATATCGAGTTTCCTCCGTGCCTCGGAAAGCACGTTAAGTCGTTGGCCCCGGCTGCCATTTATAGATCTTTGCTGTCGCACAGATATTTAGTGGCAAAATCTGACAACTGGTTGACAGACTTTCGAGCCACAACCTAAGAAAGAAACGATGGATGGGCTGCGTGAAGGATGATATGGATAGAAAAAAAGTGTCTGTTGAGATGACAAGTAGGTAATATATATGATCCCGACCGATTTCGGCCACAGCGACTTGGATCTACCTATTATGAGCAGCGCTGGTGTGCCCTCGGTGACTGACATAGCCAAGTTTTGCCGTGAAAGTGCGTCCACATTCACTGCAAGTCAGCACCCCTCCGACTCCGACGTAATAGGGGATCGGACAAAAAAAAACTAATTAGTCCGTCAGATAGATTTCCAAAAAATATTGACCACATATTTTTTCTTTTTTGACAAAAACAAAAAATGAAGACGATTTATTGCTTCGAAAACTCGTGTGACGTCATATGATAGTACATTTTGTACCTTCAAGTGACGTTTCAAGCCCCACTCCATGATCTTTGATGCGCTATAGCTTCGTCAATTTTTATTGATTTGATAAAACAAAAAACACGTATCCAATATTTTTCGATAATCTAACTGACGGACTAAGCAGAATCATGTTTTTTTGAGTCAGTCCGATCCCCTATTGTATTGGATGGCCGCGGGTGATCGGGCCTTTAGCTCGTCTCGTTTAGCATCGAGCTCTTCTTTACGTCGCCTTTCAAACTCAAACACCTTATGGAAGAACAATACATGCTGTGCCGACCCCAAATAAATTGGGATACGGGCAGAAGAATGATGAGTTTGTTTACTTCCCATGTATTCAGCTGTATACCTACATCAGTTAGGCAGGAAGCCGACTCCACCATAGTTGGGAAAAGGCTTGGCAGGTGATGCAATAATAACATTTCAGAAATAATTTTTATCTCATTAGGTATGATGATATGAAAAACAAATAAGTATTCAGATAAAATCAAGTCATCTCTATTTTTTTTTTAATTATCCTATTGTGTCCCACTGCTAGGCAAAGGCCTCCCCCATTTCTTTCCAGCTCTCCCGGTGTTGTGCCTTCTCTGGCCAATCAGTCACGAACGAGTCCAGATCGCCACGCAAACGTTTCTTGGGTCTGCCTCGGTGATGACGACAACATCTCTATTACACCATAATATTATTTCAATGCACTATCATTTTCAGTATCATCTGCCTAAACTTTTCCCAACTATGTTGGAGCCGGTTTCCAGCTCTTCTTATCGTGTAGGCAGTAGGGAGGGTCTAACGACCCCACACACCCTAGTGTCAGAGTTTCTAAACCGCAATCAAGGGCCTCTGACATGGTTTGACGACCGCCATTTAGCGGCCGGGACCTCCGGCTTATATGTGCCTTCCGAAGCACTGAATCATCTTTTTATCAGGTGATTCAAGCCTGCAATACCCTAGACAAACTGGAAACAACAGTTTCCAGTCTAACCAGAATCCAGATGAATGATACTGCCTACCTGAGGACCACAATCCAGGTATTAGGCTTAAACTATCCTGCCGAGCCTGTGGGACTATTCGGAAGAAATTCAGCGGCCCCGGAACACAAAGGGCTTAGAAGGAACATGGGCATGTTTTAGTCAGTACAAGTCTGACACTCTCTTTCGCTCCGCCCAGAGCGGGTGGAGTCATTTGATGGTTACCTTTGATGATATGCCACCCCCCAAAAAACAAATGCCAAAATCTGATATCAGACTTTTCGGGGACTAGCGGCAAAGAGACTGTCTATGACTTGTGGTCGCCACTGTTGATTCTGGCTTACAGGACTTACAGTGGTTTGGGAATAGTGTGGCGGGCTTTGGCCAATTTTTTAAAGACTGTCAAGCTAAAAAATTACAGGCTTCACAAAGTTTACGAGACACGGAGTGGTCTCGAAATGTAAATAATGGTCACCCATCTACGAGTGGACCTCGGTAAACGAAGCTAACTCGTGCCGCTGTTCGTACTAATGGCTAAAAGTCCCTCTCTGTCTGTCCGTTTATTAAGACCGATACTCGAGAACCACTTAACCAATTTACTTGATTCTTGTTTTATTGCATGTCATTTCTGGTTAAGTTTTAATATTTCTAACAAGATGAATTTCTTGATTTCTTTACGTACAGACACCAGTTCATCAAGTTACCCAAAACTGTCAAATTATTCCAACAAACTTAGAAGGCAATGCTTTCGAGATAAGGTCGAAAATATATTTTAGTAATTTGGCAGATTGTAGTAGCAAACATACATGAATAATTTTTTCACGTGCGTGGGCATCCTTGTCAGGCTCCATATCATCTTGTCTGGCTGTGTTAGCTCCCCTTCCCTTTTAGTGATATGTTGTGACTTGTGACGTTGAAGCAACTTCTATTTGTTTCATTTGAAAAGATCGAATTTGAATTTTTTATTGGAAACCATGATTGTATACTTGACCCACCCTCTCCATCAAGGCTTTTTTCAGACCCTCTTAGAACCTAATGTGTATAAAAGATGACCTCTTGTCCACATTCGAACAAGTATGAGGCCAGTTAAATGAATTTGCCGCCATCCCTGATGTGATAATAGGCATGAATTTGTGTATAACGTAAATTCACACATCACACAAGTATTTCTAGTTAGAAAAAGTTTTTTTTTATACTGTGTTAAAGTAGACACAGTTAATTTGACACACAAGTGTGAATTCTTGTTAGCAAATTATAAGAATAGAATGTCTATCTGTCTTGCTTGGATCATAACTTGAACATATTTATAAGAAAAATGTATTTTTTTAAATAATTTACTTTTTTTAAATTTTTCTTTGATAGGAATTTATTATATTTAATTTAAAGATTACTCTGTAATAATTGTTTACTTGCAGTTTTTGGAGCACTAAGGAGCACTGACCCTTAATAAACGCTATAAAACCATTTAGAATTATTTTTGGAATTAAAATTTTATACAGAAGAAATTCCAGGGTGGTAGTAGATTCATGTTAAGAAGTTAATAATTTAGAAAACTCATAAATATTAAATAAAACAATTATAATGAAGCCCAAAAAAGTAATGAATAAGGTAATCTGCTGATAAAACTAGCTTTTTCTCAAGTCGCAGTCAGCTTCCAGTCTACTCAGATACAAGTAAAATACCTACCAGTATTATAGCCTATTATTCTGCTGGCACCACTACCTAAAAACGGCTTGAACATGCAACTCATGTAGGTCAAATAAAAAAGTTAATAAATGTCAACAATAAAAATTATGATTACCTATACCTAAACATTGGAACAATTTATCAACAGACCAAGGTAACATTCATTCATCTCAACGTTTTTATTGCGCATTAAAATAGCTTAGTAAATAATAGGCCAGAGCAAAGAAAAAAGTAATTATTGTATGTACTCAGGTCAAAACCAGTTTCAACTTCAAGTACATTCAAGTACGATTACCGGACAAATAATAGTGATAATAATGTTTTAGCTCCATGGCATGATGTAATACACCCATAAAAAACAGTTAGTGATATATATATGGCCTGAAACATCATTTCAGTAGCGGAATTTGCATTTAAAAGATAGAGATTCGAGATTGAGTCTCGCGAGTTCCAAATCGAGAAGTGATTTTCATCATAAACATTGATGTTGTTTGGTTCATAAACTTACCGGCAGATAGGAATAGTATGTGTCCTTGGTTCACTTGTAACAATTTATTAGTAAAACAACGTGGAAAATTGGGAAAAATACCGTTTCACAATACACGAACGCTACTCGAACGTAGACACACAGATAAAAAATGGCCCAAAATTGCGGAATGTCCGAAAAGAATTTGTTGACGTTTCTCCTTGGGGTTGCACGTTCATCAAAAAACAGACACGCACAAAAATCATGACCTACTTGTACAAGAGTAACATTTTGAATTTTTCAAAATGTTTCATGTTGCTTCCAAACATAACTTTTGAAATATAAATAAGAATTAATTACTAAAGCTCGGCAGACTTTTTGCCCAATCCATATCAATTGGCATAAGAGTCAGGAGTTTTTTTCTACTGAAGAACCTGACCTAATATAAGAATAATCAAAATAGTTAACAATAAAAAACACAGTAAAACGTTATTTCGAAACATAAAGTAACGTAATAAAAGGGAATACAAACGGTCTGACGGTGTTTTATTATGGCAATCGTTGTGTTTATTTTTTTACCTCGGCCTGGGTTTTATTACTCTGGTATCCCAAAACGTCAAAATTTTTCGCACGCCATTGTGTGCGGAAGTCACCCATTTTTAAATCACAAAAATCACAGTTTTAGAACAACAAAACTCAAAAATTAACCGTCAAAATAGATTTTTCAATAAATAATGGGTCTACCAAGTTGTGGAATACCGGAGGCTGACCTCCCCCAGTGCTGGTCTGACGACGTTCGTATGAACGCGCTGTTCGCACCTTTTCGTCTAAAGGCAGCGAATCCAGAATCCTGGGACATGAAGATGAAATTTTGGTCAGATATGCTGCGGCAGTGGTGTAGGAGCAGAAAGGATCCTATAGTGTCTGCTGCGGACGCGAAGACGGCGTTCAATCGTAGAGGTCGCACCCCTGCCTGCATGGACATCGTTGTTGAAGAAATGTTTCGGTGCGTCTCGTTTTTTTTTTTACAAGCATTTCCAGACTGGTATTTTTCTAACCGTGATTTTCAAAGATTTTCCCGCTTTTCCACTCAATTTTACGGGACATTGCTAGTAAATAAAGGGTGTTGAAAGAAATTTTTAATTTATGGTAAGTAATTAATTTTAATGAATAAGGCCGTTTTACAAATTCACGAAGCTTTTATGCTTTAGTTCCTTTCATAAATGACGCAAACAATCGTGAGTGTGACTGCATTATTCTTGTTTTGTATGAACCTTTTTACAATATTAGAAAATGCGATAAATCTTCATTAGTGTTTGTGCAAGTGCCTCGTGTTTATGATAACAAGTTCTCTAATCTCTACCGTATAATCAAACCCTAATGTGTATTTTGTAGTGCTATTGAGATCTTCGGTTATTTCGGCAATTCTCAATAGCAGAAAGTTCGGGTGTCTGCTCAGTTGATGAGAACCAAAAATTTCAAAGAAATTTGACATCTGCCAACCCGTACTAAGCACGAGTGGTGGATTATAGCCCATTTCTCTGCTAGAGAGGAGGACTGAGTCCCTGCAGTGTAGAGGATTATGTCCTTTTGGCGGTAGTTTATTACAAGCTAGCAATTTTGGCTTTTGGCAAAATGATTACCAGTACTCTTCATGATGTTGCTGGCTGTCTGCCCACTAGGACCAGTGGCTATTAGGGTTGCAGAATTTGTGCGGCAGAATATCTGTGGCCCTAGTCAGTAAGAGTCTGACACTCCCTTCTGCTCTGCTCAGAGCAGGAGTCATTTGTTGTCCTATCCTTAAAAAATAAATAAATCTGAACAGTATCTGCACAGTCAACTCGGTTGGGCTTTCCATATTGTTGACCCCTTAACACCCCACTGTTACTACCCATCCAGACGTTGTTAAACTATAACAGTTGATTAAATATATAAGGAAGAATGAAACCAGAAGTGAAATTTAAATGTATTAGCATAACACACATTGCTAATATGTCAAGGTTGACAAGCTGTTTTATAGTTTTTTTATCTGTTTTGTGTGGAGCTACAGCTAATTTACTGTTGCTATGGAGTTATGAACTGTTTTGAATAATATTATTTTATGTGAACTCGTAGCAGAGTAGCTTGTGACTAAATAATAACACTCGTTCGGATCAATCTTCCCTGCCTGCGTCGGTTTTTGCGAGTTCATATAACCCTAATCTGTTTAAGTCGCGAGTAAACAGGCTTCTACTGGGTAAGCTCGTTCCATCGTCGACATCATATCTGCCCTAAGGGCAAGATTGAAGTCAAGAGCAAGCACATTTATAATAAAAAAAAATCTTGGGTAATTTCCACTTGCCTAGGCTTGCCTGTGGATAGGTGACTACCAATTATTTACTGTGTTTCCTCCAGCCCTTGAACCAAACTGTCATTTGTAGATTTTAACAGTCATTACAGGCAGTCAAATGACCCGAAAATCTGACAACCAGTGTTACCAAGGGATATTGTATTACTTAGTACTAAAAAGGTTGTCAATGTCCGATAGATGTTTAATACTGGTAATCAGCTGCATCCAGTTAGACTGAAAAACTCCAACATAGTTGGGAAAAAGCTAGGAGCTGCACATCCAACTGCTTTTCATTCAACCGTTCTGTAGCCCAACATTTTCATACACAACAGCATATCTAATCATGGTTTTATAAATCTTCCCCTTGAATAGGGGATCGGACTGGGTCAAAATAATATGATTCTGTTTAGTCCGTAAGTTAGATTATCGAAAAATATTGAATACGTGTTTTTTGTTTTATCAAATCAATAAAAAATGACGAAGATAAAACGCGTCAAAGATCATGGAGTGGGGCTTGAAACGTCACTTGTAAGTTGTAAGTACAAAATGTACTATCATATGACGTCACACGTCTTCATTTTTTGTTTACGTGAAAAAAGAAAAAATACGTGTCCAGTAATTTTTGGAAATCTATCTGACGGACTAATTAGTTTTTTTATGTCCGATCCCCTATTTAAGGAGGAGGATTATGCATATTGTTCCCGTGAACTGCCACCACTTTAACCATCCCCTTACTATCATCATCATCATCAGCCCATAATGTTCCCACTGCAGGGACTCAGGCATCTTCTCTAGGAGAGGGATGGGCTATATTTCACCACACGGGCCCATGTGAGGGGTTGGCTGATGACTCATGTCTTAGAATTTTTTGGTTCTAAAACATGCCAGTTTCCTCACGATGTTTTCCTTCACCGTTTTGAGACTACAACCATCTCAATAATTTCCTCTCTTCTCCACAGCAACGGTGACCTGAGCCCTCTCTCCAAGTATCAACAAATCCTCCACAACGGCCCCGAAGGCTGGGTCAAATGGGGTGCCAGACTGGCGTTCAGACCCGCAGCCTTCGCCCTGACTGCGGTCGCTTCGTTCATGCCTATAAGACAGGCGTTAGATAATGATGGACTGCCAAAGGCTAGCATTGATTCTACGCAGCGGTTTGTGTTGGAATCTGCTGTTAAAGTGAGTTTAACTTAATATGTTATCAAAATGCACTATAAGATAAAATGCTGTGCTTGTTGCTACTGACGACTGTTGAGCATGAGTTTCTGGGTTCGATTCCCGGTTTTTCCATCAGGAAATTCTCAGTAGGAGCCACGGATTATGGAATTGTGCCCAGTTGCTGGTAATAGGCCTTCTATTACTTTTATTTTGACGGATTTTTACTGAAAGATAGCTGATGTTATAAGGTCTAACTTAGACTGAATTTTATTATAGAATAATAAAATGAGGGTTGTATGCAAAATTCTAACCGCTAATCTGACGGAACTTATTTTTGGCAGAAAACTGATGTTCTCATCATAATCATAATCATTTATTTATCAGACTACAAAATAGGTCCACTGTGTTAGTAACAATATAACTTAGCCTATGTTAGTAGGTACTTAATATTTCGATTGGTTAGTAACAATATAACTTAGCCTATGTTAGTACTTAATAACTAGAACAGACCGGGTGCGATTGGCTAGGGCCCACACTAGCGGGCTATCTGCCCGGGTGGCTATCGATTGCAGGATAGTGTTATGACTGCCACGCAGCCTGCCGAGTAGCGAGGCAGATTTTTTATGCCACAACGCATCAAAGTTGTCAGTGCGTGCGTTATGAGGAGAATTAAGGCTACTTTTATTTAAGAATAATAATTAGGGTTATGTGAAGTAATATTTTCACGTGAACTAAGGTCATGGGCAATAGCTAAAATATGCAATATTAATAAATTTAACAGAACTGCAAAAGACTTGACTGCAATTTACGATGTTGGCTTTCTTACTTCTGCTAACTTTCAGAATGCAGTCTTATAGAGGTGTTGACGACATATTTGTTTTCCGAAATTTTGTTAGCCTACTGGCAACGCAGTGACCTCTGCGTTGCCACCACATGACTACATGTTTTTGGGCTAATAGGGCAGGATAGGATCAAACATGATAATGTTTTTCACCTGTACCTGAAGTCTATATTAAAAAAACCCATGTTTTATCTTCCAGGAACAAGCCACGGAACTCCTACAAAACTTCCCTCCCGGTGTGGAACGTATGGGCACCATTGAGGAACTCATGCGGAATGCTGAGTGGACTCACGGACGGGAGACGTTTGAACTCCTACTTGGATACCTGGTGTCCGTCGGTCAGGCTGTGAAGAAGGGAGACGTTGTGAAACTAGGTATGTTATACAGAATCTTAGTTCCAGCTTTCTTACATGGTGACAGGGCTTTGTAGGTCAGAGCGGCAGTCACTCTAGGTCACCATCCTCTTGATTGGGTCAGCGTAGTCTAAGTTCCACCAGTTTTAGTCTGTAACTCAGTTGTACAGGTTCGATAGGCAGTCGCTCTATGTAAAATACTGGTATTCAGCTGCGTATGGTTAGTCTGGAAGACCAAACATGATCAGCTGATCAGTCCAATTTGTATGGGAAGTATATTTTGTTTTTTGCATATTTCTCAAAACCATAGAACTAAAGTTTTAAAAGCTACCTGCAAGAAGTTAAGTGTCTTTTCAAAAAGGTTATTGTAAAAAATGGTTAGATTAAGAATAAAACAAATGATTGCATGATGATTTTTTTTCTACTCAACAAAGATCTCTTCCATCAGAGTCTTATCAAAATAATACATAATTCACTTGATAATCACTAGTCTACATAGTATAAAACAAAGTCGCTTCCCGCTGTTTGTCCCTATGTATGCTTAGATCTTTAAAACTACGCAACGGATTTTGATGCGGGTTTTTTAATAGTTAGAGTGATTCAAGAGGAAAGTTTTAGTATTTCTTTTACACCCGTGTGAAGCCGGGGCGGGTCACTAGTAAATTATAATCCTAACTTATCAATCTTACAGCCGAACTAGACAAGAAAGCGTCTCCGGTAACAGAAACAGACGAAGCCCTGGTGAAGCTGATGTGTGCAGAGACCCGACTCGAGGGCGAAGGCCTACGTCTGGCGAGGGACGTCGCTGCAGCACAGGCTGATGCCAAAGCTGCTCTTAATGTTGGGAATAAATTGGCAGTGAGTATCCTATCGATCTTTATATTTTCTTCTTCGATTTAGTGTGGATGGTAATCTACCGGGTGTAAAAAGACCTTTCGTCAAGCAAGCATTGTGTATAATGTATATTATTAGGAATCAGAAGTGAAATACGTTAAAAAAATAAACTATGTTTAATATCTTTAAATTACACAATAGGGGATCGGACAAAAAAAAACTAATTAGTCCGTCAGATAGATTTCCAAAAATTATTGGACACGTATTTTTTCTTTTTTCACGTAAACTTAAAATGAAGACGATACAGTGCTTCGAAAACTCGTGTGACGTCATATGATAGTACATTTTGACGACACAAGTGACGTTTCAAGCCCCACTCCAAGATCTTTGACGCGTTTTATCTTCGTAATTTTTTATTGATTTGATAAAACAAAAAACACGTATTCAATATTTTTCGATAATCTAACTTACGGACTAAACAGAATCATATTATTTTGACCCTGTCCGATCCCCTATTACAAAAATTATCAAGAGGAACATTATAAACAATAATCAAGTAGAAATAACACTAGCAAAATGGAATAATCAGTACACGAGCAAAAACATAAACCAAAAATAGCTAAGCACACGCTAAGTCGGGTAGCAAGTCCATTCCGAGCGCCGTCCAAGCAAAAAGTGACCGTTGCAACACCACGCGCCTCGTTTTGTAGACTTCGGTCGGTTGCCGCACGTATACCGCACGGCTACCGGCTGATGGCGTGACTTTGAGCCAACAATATTATATCTAACTCAGTAATTGTATGCAATAAATATTTCTGCAAAACCAAAGGGTGTAAGAGACAGCTCTAGCCATCCACAAACTGGGGTTGAATCAATGAGGTTTTACCAATAGAGACGTCATACTCATTGTAAAGAAATAAAAACATGGCGATATTTTAGTAACTACCTACAAGAACCTAAGCCAATTCATTTCTATCATTGAGTACGTTAGAAGATGACAGAGTTATATAGGACCCCAATGTCAAAAAGAGATAAACATATTGTTCACGTGGCAATTGTCAACGACAGCCAATGACGTTGCCTCTAACATCGTTCGAACTGACAACACCGCGCGCCATTTTCTCGTTCTCTCTGTCACTCATACATGCAACGCACTATTTGTCTCGGTCGTGTAGGTGGTAAAGCGGCAACAGCGCGACAGTGATTATAAGTAAAATAAAATTTATGATTTTCCGTTTTAAATAGATTATACGCGTATAATCTATTTAAACCGGAAAATACAATGAAAAGACACATCTTTCTTGCTTTTTACAGCCGGCCCAGTATAAGTATTGCACTTTATGAACACACAACTAGGCATTTTTGTTTATTTTCATACACCAAACTCCCGCTTAAACGTACGTTCGCATCGCGGCCAGACGCAGGACGGACTGAGTTCACGCAGGCTAATTAACTTGCTTTTGTATCGCCGCGCAGATGTCGGTAAAACGTATCTACCCATGTAATATCATTGGGTTGAATTTAGTATTTCATACTAAAATAACCTAGACCTTGTTTAATTCCTTATACGCAATGCAGTCACCGTGCCAAAACAAACGTAGCGAACGGCAAGCGCGACGTCGAGTGCGATGAACTCTGTAGCTAGGCAGGAAGTTAACAGTTTCACGCGTTCTTCGTCGAAAAATCCGGTGAAATATGATTCTGAATAACGAGCTGAATTCACCGCGGAAGGTTGTCCCTAACGCCCTGTATTTCTACTCGATTGTAAGTGCTTGTACAGACATTCAAACTGTAAGGACAAACCTGCACAGTTTTTCAACATCACAGGCTCCGACAAACCTAGCTGCATACCTATTCACAAGCAATCGAATCGAGTATGTCCTATATCTATCTTTTTTTGACGTTACGAGAGCGAGCGAGATAGACATACGACTTATTCGATTACTGGGACACCACTTGACTAGCGTGTATACCTTCAATTTTTTTTTTATTTTGAGGTTGCTAAATCATCAAAATTATGAATCCTCCCGCTCTGGGCGGAGCGGTAGTGAGTGTCAGACTCCTACTCACTAAAATCCACCCATTTTCCTTCTTAGCCCTTTGTGTCCGGGGCCGCGGTATCTCTTTCGGACAACCTGTAGCCGTATACCTATAACCTGGCTTCATGTTATGTAATGTATATTTGTAGTAGAAAGTAATTTTATCTATTCCTTTATAGATAAAATTCTTTCAGGTCTTTCCTATCATTTTATGGAATGGGGATATCCTGATGGCTCAGTGGTTCGATTCCTGGCAAGTACCAATGTGATTTTTTCAAAATTCATATTATGTACTTTCTAAGTTAGGTTTGGTTTCCATGACGACGCTAACTTTTGAAGAGTGTGAGTTCCATGTATTTGTCCTAGCATATGTATACAGGATGCGATGAAATGGGCCCGAAGTTATGGAAACTGCACCTTCTTAGACATCGATATTTTACAATTTGTTGTGCAGAATTCTGCCTACGAATGTATCGGGCAAAAAATATTCTTTGTACTGAAAAGTAGGTAGGTCTATGGAACGATCTATCTATGTAGGTAGGGCACCTACATAGATAGATCGTTCCATACACCTACTTAACCTTAAGTATAAGTATGACGGGCTGGTGTCCGCAACTCCACGTTCGATGCGCGTATTTTGCGTGCAGGTGGGAATATCACTCGATCCACCCTAGCTCCCCGAGAAAAGCCAGCAGTCCCTTGGTGTTGCCGGCAATCTCGCGGAGAGTACCTGGGTCACCGAAGTACTTGGTCCTATACCGGGCAACGCCCGGACAGTGCAGAAGCACGTGGGCGGCTGTTTCTTCTTCCTCCATGCAGGCTCGACACAGAGGACTATCTGTGACACCTATAACAAAGAGGTGCTTATTAAAAGTACCGTGTCCAGTGATGGCAGCCGTCACTGTGCACTTAGTCAGCCGGAGCGCTTGTTTGGTGAGGCGGGTGTCGATGGCGGGTAGCGCCTCCTTGGCCTGCCTGCACTCGCCGTGGTCCAGCCACAGCTTGGCGTGAAGTTCTTTGGTACGATTACCTACCTAACCTTTCGGGGTTATGTGTGTTTTTTGTTATTGACTACCTCATTGGTCCCAGTAGTCGCCTTCCCGACTCCTGAGCATGAGGTTTTAGGTTCAATTTCTGGGTCGAGCAAATGTTTTTCCACCAATAATTATCTTAGTAGCAGCCACGGAGTCAGTCTGTCCCGGTTGCTGGCAATAGACTCGCCCACTATTACTTAAAATATAACTGGCAAAATGTTGTACGCACCACAATCAGTCAAGCTATGCAATACCAATTTATGCTATATTGCGCGCGGAACTAGTTGGCCGCGCCTTAGGCAAGTTTTTGTTTTTTTATTTAAGTATTCTTTTCAATAAATTGAACAATTATTGTTCACGATATCTCGAGATTGGTCACCACTGTCTAATTATAGTCTCCTGTGCATTGCGAGCTGTAGGCAACCCGCCCCCTCACCCCTGTCGCCACCTAAGGCGCGGCCAACTAGTTCCGCGCGCACTATAGACTATGTTATCCTGGAAATATATCGCCGTGCAGCTTGATATTTCGCCGTGTGTACTGTTAGGTATTTCTCTGCCTAACCCTTTGGGGATTACAGCGTGATACTATTTAATACTAGCTTTTGCCCGCGACTTCGTTCGCGTGGAATAGTGACTTCCGGCAGATTTTTAGTTTATCTCGCGAAAAAAAAAAAAAAAAAAAAAACTATCCTATGTCCTTTCTCAAGTTCCAAACTATGTCTGTACCAAATTTCACACAAATCGGTTCAGTAGTTTAGGCGTGAAGCAAAGACAGACAGACAGAGTTACTTTCGCATTTATAATATTAGTTAGGATTATATGTTGTGTATGGCTGTATGGTTACACTAACAATGATTGAATTATTAATAAAAACCTTTATAATTTTTCCAGGCTAAGAACCATCTCCGTCGCAAACACAAAACGTCGCAACGTCTGGACCGTTGCAGCAACGCGTTAGAGAACGTGCGACAGTTGCTGCAACAGATGAGAGATGTACACGTCAATGTGGCGATTGTTGATACTTACAGGTACTTATTATTACAAGTTTTATGTGTTGTTGCAACGTCTGGACCGTTGCAGCAACGCGCTAGTGAACGTGCGACAGTTGCTGCAACAGATGAGAGATGTACACGTCAATGTGGCGATTGTTGATACTTACAGGTACTTATTATTACAAGTTTTATGTGTTGTTGCAACGTCTGGACCGTTGCAGCAACGCGCTAGTGAACGTGCGACAGTTGCTGCAACAGATGAGAGATGTACACGTCAATGTGGCGATTGTTGATACGTACAGGTACTTATTATTACAAGTTTTATGTGTTGTTGCAACGTCTGGACCGTTGCAGCAACGCGCTAGTGAACGTGCGACAGTTGCTGCAACAGATGAGAGATGTACACGTCAATGTGGCGATTGTTGATACTTACAGGTACTTATTATTACAAGTTTTATGTGGTTGCAACGTCTGGACCGTTGCAGCAACGCGCTAGTGAACGTGCGACAGTTGCTGCAACAGATGAGAGATGTACACGTCAATGTGGCGATTGTTGATACTTACAGGTACTTATTATTACAAGTTTTATGTGTTGTTGCAACGTCTGGACCGTTGCAGCAACGCGCTAGTGAACGTGCGACAGTTGCTGCAACAGATGAGAGATGTATACGTCAATGTGGCGATTGTTGATACTTACAGGTACTTATTATTACAAGTTTTATGTGTTGTTGCAACGTCTGGACCGTTGCAGCAACGCGCTAGTGAACGTGCGACAGTTGCTGCAACAGATGAGAGATGTATACGTCAATGTGGCGATTGTTGATACTTACAGGTACTTATTATTACAAGTTTTATGTGTTGTTGCAACGTCTGGACCGTTGCAGCAACGCGCTAGTGAACGTGCGACAGTTGCTGCAACAGATTAGAGATGTACACGTCAATGTGGCGATTGTTGATACTTACAGGTATTTATTTATTTTATTTCTTTTTCCCGCGGCTTCGCTCGCGTTTTGGTCGGAAATTATCCCACGGGAACGTTTTAATGACTCCACAGCAACCTCGTCTGCAGCTCAGGTGTGATTTCCGACTTAAGAGCCTATGCTACCTCAGATTAGCAACCCTATTTGTGGTGGTTCAAACTTCGCTTGAAATACTGTTAGAATAAAGTTCTAATCAGCTTGCACTACAAAGCGGTTGTTACGTCTTTCGCTGTGGCCGAATAGTGCGAAATTAGTGGTATTTTGCGATTTACAAAAAAACTATTGATTGGACTAAAAAAGTAAAACACTATCCGCCTTATTACAAAACGTAGTTAAACCTGGTTTAACTTAGACTTGGTTTATCTCGCATGACGTCTCACTTCAATAATATTCAAAAGAAAGTGACAGCATGCGAGATAAACCAGGTTTAACTACGTTTTGTAATAAGGCGGTATGACTTTAGTATGTTGCTTGTAGAATTATTTGGCAAAAAATCAGAACGATGACATGTATTTTAGTATGGTTTTTACTCGATAAAAGAAATTTTTAGAGGTATCTTCGCGATTTTTTCTATCGAGGAAAGTTAGTTGTATTGTTTTCACGACATAATCATATACTTTTACGCATTATAAAACTCGCGTTTGAGGTACCACGCTCTTAAATGCAATAACAAAATTTCCCCACTTTACATTAAATTGTACTTTACTTTCAGATCGAGCTCTGACGCGATGAAACGTAACCTCAAAGAAAATGGAATTGAGGAAGACGCTGTTCACGATACTATGGATGATTTGAAAGACGTAAGTATAAAGATCGGCACGATTGTTGAGCGCTGACGCTGCAGTGAGTTATTGGGTCCCTTTGGTGGTATGAAGTGAGACGCGGGGCGGGGAAAGTGCAGTGATTGGCCCGTAGCGCATCGCGTCATAGCCGTCACTCGGGATTTGTTCTTTACTCCTGCTGCACTTACCTCACGACCAATCTATCTATATAAATAAAAAGAGAAGTCCTGACTGACTGACTGACTGACTGACTGACTGACTGACTGACTGACTGACTCATCAACGCCCAGCCCAGACCCTTGGACCTAGAAAGCTGAAATTTTGCACAGAGGCTCCCTTTATAATGTAGACAAGGAATAAGGAAGGATTTTTCGAAATTTAACCCCTAAGGTAGTTAAATAGGGGATGAAAGTTTGTATGGAAAATCGTCATATTCACGCGGGCGAAGCCGCTGGCAAAAGCTAGTAAATAATAAACGGGTGTGCGTTTTATTTGTCATAAAGTGTACGATGCGCACAGCGATCCTCACTCTTCCGCTGAGCGCTCAAGAACCGTGCCGGGTATTATACATCCTAATAATAATTGCCAAGTCATAGCTAGGTCTCGACTTTGAACTCAAAACCGGCACTGCTGATTTTTCTGATTTATATTACTTGCTTCGGTGGAAGTGGAAGAAAAATATCGTGAGGAAACCACACGCCTTTTTCACCTAGCCTTTTAACGTTCTTACCCCACGTGGTCACCCATCCACGGACCAGCCTAGGCAAGCACTGCTTAACTTCGTTCGACTCTAGCAGCTATTAGTATTTGACCACTAGCTCCTTCCCTCGAGAGCCTGTAATACCTTACTATACATTGGTGGCCCAGTGGTGGCCAGCGACCCAGGCTTGATGTAATATATTTCATCACCGCTGCTCTCAGAACGGTGAAGGAAAACATCGTGAGGAAACCGGCATGTCCTGGAACCAAAAAATTCGAAGACATGTGACATCTACCAACCCGCACTGGGCCCGCGTGGTGGACTATAGCCCATCCCTCTCCTAGAGAGGAGGCCTGAGTCCCGCACGTGGGAACATTATAGGCTGATGATGATGATAAAGGATGTTTTGTATGGAAGCTGGCATGTCGACCCATCGCCATTTTGTTTTTCCACCAATTTCATCGTGGGTCGCGATTTCGAAAAAATATTAAAATGGCGGGCTGGTTGATATGCTATATCTGTTTTATCCCCTTTTTTGACGCAATTTATGATGACCTACGTTCCACGTCCCGACTCATACTATAAAAAAATTCGTTCTGATACTGTAAAAAAAATCGTTCTCATACTATACAAAAATAACAAAACATCGTCTTCCGCAGGTAATGGACCAATATAGCGAAGTAGAGAAAGCTCTCGGCACCAATATAGACGACTTTGATGCCGCTGAACTGGAGGAGGAGTTAGCAGAACTGCTGGCTGGACCCAACGGACCTAGCGGAGGGACGCCAGGGAAAGAGGAACGGAAGAATCGTGAGTACTGCGGCGTTCTTGACATCTTCATTCTTCCAATCTATTTGTGGTCAGCGCAGTATGTCTTTTTTACCCGACTGCGGCGAAGCCCAAAAGGAGGGTTATGTGTTTTTTCCCTAAACAAAATCGAAAGCTCGCTGCGCTCGCTCACACATTCGAGGCACACTGCATAAGACCGCATAGCTTGGAGTCGCGTGGTGTGCTCGCGATTGACCTCGACCTCGGCATTGAGATAACTCCGAAGAGAATATAAACTCTTTTGCAAAAAAAACGGGCACTTCATATTTTTTTCTCTACTTCAATGAAGAAGGACAAGTAAGAGGTTTTATTAATTTGACGATGTATTGGCATGTTATTTGAAGAATCCTGGCATGATTCTGTACGTTCCAAATTTAAATTTTGAAATTAACAAAAAGAAAATAATAATTATTGTAGATTATTGTAAAATTGCTTTACTAATGGCGCGAATTGCTGAAACGATTTTATTACTGATTACTAAAATTTTAAAACTTTTTGGATATTTTCTGCAAATTAAACAATTTTATCTTTCTTTTTACATTAAATACCACTTTTTGACATGAGTGATAAAGCGATAAGGGCCGGTAAAATTATAGCCCTACTTGAAGAAGGTTGTTCGCAAACTTACGTGTCTCAGCGGCTAAATGTGAGTCGTTCAACTGTCCAGAGGACTTGGCAACGGTATCAAGAGACCGGTTCGGTCAAAAGAAGACCCGGTTCGGGAAGAAAACGACGCACAGAACCAAGAGATGACCGCTTTTTGGTGAGTCAGGCCTTGCGGAATCGTAAGGCGTCAAGTGTGGACCTGAAGAAGAGCCTTGAAGAAGTAAGAGGAGTAGAAGTTAGCTTGTGGACCGTCAGGAGGAGGCTTTTGGCTGCCAATATCAGGAGTTACCGCCCGGCTCGGGGACCTAAATTACTCCGTGAGCACCGTGTTGCTCGACTTCAGTTTGCTCGAAACTGTGCTTCATGGACTCTGGAGGACTGGAATAAAGTATTGTTTTCTGATGAAGCTAGAATCTCTTTGTGTGGAGAGGACCGACGCCGGCGAGTGCTACGAAGACCACGGGAACGCTATGCGGAAGTGTGTTTCGAAGAAATCACTCCTTATGGCGGAGGCTCCGTTATGTTTTGGGCAGCAATTAATTCGACGGGGCGTACGGAGTTAGTTCTCATAGAAAATGGAACATTAAATGCACACCGGTACATAATGGAAGTCCTAATTCCATATGCACAACCCGCATTGACTGCACTTGGGGAAGATTCCATTTTTATGGACGACAATGCTCGCCCGCACCGTTCTGGCGACGTGGAAGCGTACATGCAAGAAGTTGGGATCCGTCGTTTAGATTGGCCAGCTCGAAGTCCTGACCTCAATCCAATTGAGCATGTCTGGGATGTTCTAAAGAGACGGGTAAGATCAGTGCAACATGCTCCACAAAACATCAGGGAGCTAAAAAGAGTCATTGCAGAAGAGTGGGAACGTATTCCTCAAAACGTCATTAAAAACATCGTGGAAAGCATGCCCAGAAGGATTCAAGCTGTGATTTTGGCAAGAGGAGGTCACACTCGTTATTAGGTTATTACATTTGTAACTTTATTTAATTAAACAAAGTAAAAAAATCTTCTTGTCTTTATTGCCGACCACTTCTTATTGTTTGGCCGTGTACATCGGTTTTAAAGAATTCATAGATTTTTTTTTTAAATTGCCACAGTTCACTTCACGCGTATTAATTTACACGATTATAAGTATACAGACTACGTCAAACAATTATCGACCTTAGAACGTAAATTTCCTAAGGTGCCCGTTTTTTTTGCAAAGGAGTGTAGTACGCTAAGTTGTGGAAGGTCTTCGACTACGGCAAGCTTTGCTCAAGGTGGAAGCGACTTTGAAGATCGATCCAAGCGTCTATTATATCCCGTCGGGGCTGTGGTTTGTCGAAAGGTTAACGCGGCTCCGACACATGGGCGAAGAAGGAACATGGGTTTGGTTTTTAGTCAGTAGAAGTCTGACACTCTCCTTCGCTCAAGAGCTGAGGGGGGGGGGGGGGGTTATTCGATGATTTTCCACCCACCAAAAAAAAAAAAAAGCGTCTATTATATTATCATAGATCGGAATAGGTAGAGCTGTTTTATGTACTTGCCCTAGGTTATAATAATATGGATTTTCTCCGAGTCCCGGGATAAAATTTACTTAAACCATTTTTATACATATTGACAAAAAAAAAAAAACAATAAAATCCCGTAGCATCAGTCGGAGTCCCGTGGAATATCCATATTGACATCAATGTTAATATGGATCTCCGACCACCTACCTATTCCGATCACTGGTATAATAAATCAACGAGCCCCACACAAACATAACACAACACATCCTTGCTCAGGCAAGCCTCGAGGTCAAGAGCTGACACATCTTGAAAAAAAAAAAATTGGTTGCCTGTAAAGTCGGTATACGGGCGAAAGTTTTACGTGGCAACGACTTTGAGTGGTGGCCTTTCACTTTTTATGTCTGTCTCTCTCGCTCTTAGGCGGGCTAACCATGCCCGAGTGGAAGGGACGCGTGCCTCTCACTTTTTATGTCTGTCTCTCTCGCTCTTAGGCGGGCTAACCATGCCCGAGTGGAAGGGACGCGTGCCTCTCACTTTTTATGTCTGTCTCTCTCGCTCTTAGGCGGGCTAACCATGCCCGAGTGGAAGGGACGCGTGCCTCTCACTCGCTCTCATTGTGAGCGCATAACGTGAGCGGAGCGTAACGCAGTTTCTTGAAGTGTCACCCGGCAAACCAATTTGTTGTCACGTCAAAAAAATATATATACGACTGGCCTGTTGGTCTAGTGGTTAGTGACCCTAACTGCTATGCCGGAGGTCGTGGGTTCGATTCCCACCCAGGACAAATGTTTGTGAGCACGATCATTTGTTCTGTGTCTGGGTGTAATTTATCTATAATATGTATGTATTTAGAAATATATAAGTATGTTTATCAGTTGTCTAGTACCCATAACACAAGCTCTGCTTAGCTTGGGACTAGATGGCGTTGTGTGATAGTTGTGGAATATTATTAAAAAAAAATATATATATATACAAACAACTAAATATACAAACATAACTAAATATCAACCAAATTTCCTTGACAGCCACAAAATTCCCTTCTCCGCCGTCATCTCAGCCTCGTCGTAAGATCTCGGAACGCGACTTCGTATTCGACGGAGAAGAACGAATGCTAGCGGAGTTGAACGAACTGGGTATCGATGACTCTAGCCCTAAAGTGAGGGAGAGGAGGGAGAGGGTGGCTATAGCTGAAGAGGAGGAGGGTAAGTTATCTATATCTATACTTATAATAAATCTGTAGAGAGGTCAATTCTGTACATGATATATATTTTCAAAATAACTATCAGGGGGTAATTAGTGATCGATACTGATGCCAAAAATGCAATCAGTAAAATTTTTGTCTGTCTGTCTGTCTGTCTGTCTTTCTGTCTGTCTGTCTGTCTGTCTTCCTGTCTGTATGTTCCTTATAGAAACAAAAACTACTCGACGGATTTTAACGAAACTTGGTACATTTATTCTTCATACTCCTGGGGAGGTTATAGTATACTTTTCATCACGCTACAATCAATAGGAGCAGAGCAGTGAAGGGAAATGTTGTGAAAACGGGAGAAGTTGCTCCATTTTTTAAGCTTCCGTCGCGTGTGCAGCCTTAATGGTTAAAGCTACATAGAAATCATTTACGACGGAAATATTCTACATAAAATTATCTAAAAAATATCCCACAACAGCATATGTCTAGCTTTTATGGTTGACTCACAATAACACGTGTAACTCCCGATAGCTTAGCAGTTCGGAGCTTTCTGATTATACAGGGTGGAATTTTGTAATGTCACCTGGAGGGAAAGTACTCTTAATACTGCAGATAGAAAATTTTACTCAAAGGAAACATTCCTTTATTTTTGAATAGAAAGCAAACTGCATTCAAAGATTTTCGAAAATTCTCTTCTCCCACACCCGGGAATCGAACCGGCTAAAATCTGAAAAAAATATACCCTGTACTTTTATTGCATCGATCGTTAGGGTCAATTATAAGGATGAAATCTCTCTAACAAACATGATAAATTAAATGAAAGGAAAAGCTGCCTGCGAGATTTTTTTTTGTAGGGATAAGTAAAAAATCAAAACATGAAATCTTATGCCAATGACAACGAGTTGAGAGTTGAAGTTCAGAATACGATTTATAATATTCACCACAACACTTTATTAAAGGTTACTAAAATGAATTCGTTCAAAGAATAAATTTGTGTATCCAAGAGAATGGAGCCCATTTCGAGCAACTAATTAGTTAGTTTACCATTTTTTGTAAATAATTAAATTAATTTAAGATTTCCTGGTTTTCTTTTCATTTAATTTATAATGTTTGTTAGAGAGATTTCATACTTTTATTTGACCCTAACGATCGATGCAATAAAAGTACAAGGTATATTTTTTTCAGATTTTAGCCGGTTCGATTCCCGGGTGTGGGAGAAGAGAATTTTCGAAAAATTTTGAATGCAGTTTGCTTTCTATTCAAAAATAAAGGAATGTTTCCTTTGAGTAAAACTTACGTACTCAAGACGCTTTTTGTTACGTAAGAAAATATGGACGTCCCGACTTATTTATTACTGTAACTACCAAGCCTAAGTGGGATGAAATCACTCGGGAGCTTCTTGAGGGTCAAGCACCGCATGACCGCCATGATATTATCGCAAGAGTTTTTCATTTAAAATTAAAATCAATGATAGATCTACTTACCTAAGATAACATTTTTAGTATAACGCGGACGAAGTCGCGGGCAAAAGCTAGTATATAATAAAAGAGAAGTCCTGACTGACTGACTGACTGACTCATCAACGCCCAGCCCAAACCCTTGGACCTAGAAAGCTGAAATTTTGCACAGAGGTTCCCTTTATAATGTAGACAAGGAATAAGGAAGGATATTTCGAAATTCAACCCCTAAGGGAGTTAAATAGGGGATGAAAGTTTGTATGGAAAATCGTCATTTTCACGCGGGCGAAGCCGCTGGCAAAAGCTAGTCTATCTATATAATAAAAGAGAAGTCCTGACTGACTGACTCCTCACTGACGGACCTATTTATAAAGCTGAAAATGCACAGGAAACCTCTGTACTTTATAATATAGACAAGGAATTAGGATGTATTTTTCAAACTAGGTAGGCCGATGATGAAAGTTGCGGGATACGCTGGATGTGAGACGCACGGGACCGGGCTATGTGGCGACTCGCGACACCAGGGGGTCTAAAATGGCCACTTTAGCAGATCATAATATGAATTGCGTTAAAAAGCGTAAAAAAGAAGTTTCATAATAGTAACTGCGTCTGTGAAAATTTTACGAATTTTAACGCAATTCATATTATTTTCCTATTATGATCTATTTTCCTAAATGGTTATAGACCCAGTTTCCATCATGAAAGGTCCATTTTACGCTTTCTAAAGCAATTCATATTGTGATCTGTTAAAGTGGCCATTTTAGATCCCCTGGGAGAGGCCTATATCCAGTAGTAGACGTCTTTCATCTGTAATGGTGATGTATCCCACAACGAAATCAATCAGAAAACAATACCAGAGTAGGAAAAACGCAATAAACACCTTTTTTATTCGTAGTGTGCGAAATCATCAAATGACTCCTCCCGCTCTGGGCGGAGCGCAAGAGAGTGTCAGACTTATACTGACTAAATACCAACCATGTTCCTTCCTAGCCCTTTGTGTCTGGGCCGCGATATCTCTTTCGAACAACCCGTAGCCCCAATAAACACCTGACTTATCTAAATCTCTCTTTCACAGCCCCTGCACCAAAACCACCATCGACTCCGAAGTCTTCGAAAGCCAAACCTTCGAAGCCCTGGTACCCTCCATCAGACGAGTCCCTCCGCGCACAAGTGTGGTCCTCTGACAGCAAGCAGTGCACTCTCACTGACATCGCGGGCGGGTTTGGAGAGCTAAGGCAGGACGATAGGTTGCATCCAGGTAATATATCAGACTAGACTTAGTGTATAGCACAAGTGTGGTCCTCTGACAGCAAGCAGTGCACTCTCACTGACATCGCGGGCGGGTTTGGAGAGCTAAGGCAGGACGATAGGTTGCATCCAGGTAATATATCAGACTAGACTTAGTGTATAGCACAAGTGTGGTCCTCTGACAGCAAGCAGTGCACTCTCACTGACATCGCGGGCGGGTTTGGAGAGCTAAGGCAGGACGATAGGTTGCATCCAGGTAATATATCAGACTAGACTTAGTGTATAGCACAAGTGTGGTCCTCTGACAGCAAGCAGTGCACTCTCACTGACATCGCGGGCGGGTTTGGAGAGCTAAGGCAGGACGATAGGTTGCATCCAGGTAATATATCAGACTAGACTTAGTGTATAGCACAAGTGTGGTCCTCTGACAGCAAGCAGTGCACTCTCACTGACATCGCGGGCGGGTTTGGAGAGCTAAGGCAGGACGATAGGTTGCATCCAGGTAATATATCAGACTAGACTTAGTGTATAGCACAAGTGTGGTCCTCTGACAGCAAGCAGTGCACTCTCACTGACATCGCGGGCGGGTTTGGAGAGCTAAGGCAGGACGATAGGTTGCATCCAGGTAATATATCAGACTAGACTTAGTGTATAGCACAAGTGTGGTCCTCTGACAGCAAGCAGTGCACTCTCACTGACATCGCGGGCGGGTTTGGAGAGCTAAGGCAGGACGATAGGTTGCATCCAGGTAATATATCAGACTAGACTTAGTGTATAGCACAAGTGTGGTCCTCTGACAGCAAGCAGTGCACTCTCACTGACATCGCGGGCGGGTTTGGAGAGCTAAGGCAGGACGATAGGTTGCATCCAGGTAATATATCAGACTAGACTTAGTGTATAGCACAAGTGTGGTCCTCTGACAGCAAGCAGTGCACTCTCACTGACATCGCGGGCGGGTTTGGAGAGCTAAGGCAGGACGATAGGTTGCATCCAGGTAATATATCAGACTAGACTTAGTGTATAGCACAAGTGTGGTCCTCTGACAGCAAGCAGTGCACTCTCACTGACATCGCGGGCGGGTTTGGAGAGCTAAGGCAGGACGATAGGTTGCATCCAGGTAATATATCAGACTAGACTTAGTGTATAGCACAAGTGTGGTCCTCTGACAGCAAGCAGTGCACTCTCACTGACATCGCGGGCGGGTTTGGAGAGCTAAGGCAGGACGATAGGTTGCATCCAGGTAATATATCAGACTAGACTTAGTGTATAGCACAAGTGTGGTCCTCTGACAGCAAGCAGTGCACTCTCACTGACATCGCGGGCGGGTTTGGAGAGCTAAGGCAGGACGATAGGTTGCATCCAGGTAATATATCAGACTAGACTTAGTGTATAGCACAAGTGTGGTCCTCTGACAGCAAGCAGTGCACTCTCACTGACATCGCGGGCGGGTTTGGAGAGCTAAGGCAGGACGATAGGTTGCATCCAGGTAATATATCAGACTAGACTTAGTGTATAGCACAAGTGTGGTCCTCTGACAGCAAGCAGTGCACTCTCACTGATACTCTTTCAAATAAAAAAATAATTTTGAGAATCGGTTCACAAATGGGGGAGAAATCAGGTAACATACATTTTTTTTTGTTAGCCTATATTTTCCCACTGCTGGGCAAAGGCCTCCCCCATAGTCTTCCACTCTTCATACATCAAAAAAAAAAACTCAACTTACACTCAACATACATAAAAAAAAAAAAACATCCTACACACGAACATATAACCTCCTCCTTTTTTGAAGTCGGTTAAAAATAACCTCTCACAAGTCACAACCCTATTACTAAATACTATACAGTGCGATCAAATTATCTTGGCAGCTCTGAACATAGGCTTTGCGAAATTTTACGCATGTAAACTTCGAAATAAAACTGTTATTGCCAGATAAACCAATACTTAAACGATCAGAAAATATCTAATTTAAACAGTGATGTAAGGAGAGTTTTCTCAGGGGTTGGAATATTTGGGCTATTTCAATGAGTCACTACGTTAAATGGTAAAAGTATATTGTAAAA
The DNA here is from genome assembly GCA_949775195.1 of Diarsia dahlii. Taxonomy (NCBI): domain Eukaryota; kingdom Metazoa; phylum Arthropoda; class Insecta; order Lepidoptera; family Noctuidae; genus Diarsia; species Diarsia dahlii. The sequence continues at coordinate 10,491,608 of OX459217.1, read as the reverse complement.
CGGTAAAAACACAGAACTATAGGTAAAACTAAATGAACAAACAGGAGTTAAACAGTAAACTTGGTAATATTAAAACGAGCGTTTCGCGGATCTGTTGAAAGCGCGCGCGAATCGAACTCCACCGTCTTTTGTTTCGCGCGTCGCGGGCTGGGTTGCCAGGAGCCGTGGACGGTGTTGCCAGCTCACAAAAATATTTAAAAAGGTAGTACTACATCCTCCCCCTCTGACCCAGACATTGCGCCCTCGCGTCTGAGTCAGTCAAGATAACACCTTGGTCTACCGCGCCTACGCTTTCCCTTGACCGGTACTGGCGCTACATTGCCTACGAATGGGGTCAACTGAGGTATGTGGTACCCTCCTAACGTTCCACCACTACTCACCCTTTCCATACAAGTGGTTGAGCTTAAGGGCTCCTTAGTACGGTATCGTCCATTTCTATAGACACGATCAGACCGCCTCCTCCCCCTACTCCCCCTAAACTGAACGTCAGTTGATTTGTGGTCTTTAGTTATCTTACGCACGTCAGGGTCCTGCAACTTCTGCACCCCTTGTTCCATCAGAGAGCTCTTACTAAGAGACATCCGGTAGGTTGGTGAAGCGCTGGGTTCCTGACGTGGATCAATGTTCAACCGATGCCTGGCATATTCTGTTGGTGGTCCACCCCTCTCGAAGCGGTCGGACCTCTTCAACAGAAACGCATTCAGTTGAATCCTTTGAGCAGCTCTTGTCTTGGTGCCTTCATCATTCTTCAGCACAAGGTTCGAAGCTTCCACCTTCATCAGCTCCATTTGGCCGCCAGTGGATAACTTAAAACCAGTGATGAAAGGATGCCAGCATTCCGGTTCGTTGTTAAAACGCCAGCTGCTCTGCGGTAAATCTAACATAATCCCCGCTTTCATAATAAAGTCCCTACCTAATAATGTACGGGTTTGCGCGCCTGGTAGCACTATAAACATAATAGGTATGACGCGTCCCCCTAATATTATGTCGGTGGTGCACTCGAGCACAGTACCCACTTGCTGTGATCCATCAGCAAGCCCTATTTAACGGCCCTATTTAGCCCTATTTTCGGTCTAACACGCTTTTCCCCATCACTATCGTTATCTTTTTTAACGGACTCGGACTTAGTGTTGTTTACATTGTTGTCAGGGATAAGGATATGAGCACTTACCTCCGCCAACGACTCCTCGACAAACCTGGCCTTCGCTAACAGCTGTTCCAGATCGTCCACTTCGTCGCGAGACACTCGTTTCCTTATCCTACGGTGTAACAATCCGTAGACAATGTCTATTAACATCACTTCCGGCACAACATATGGCAATTTGGAAACTAAAGCGCGCACTTTACATATAAATACGTCGGCCCGTTCACTATCTTGTTCTGTACGAAAAATGTCACGAAATAGTTTATAACCCGGTCGCGGCACTCCGTACATCCCTCGTAGCCGTAACAGTGCGTCGGACCACGACCGCACTGACGCCTTCACACCTTGCCACCAGATGGCGGCCTCGCCGACCAGCAACATAGGCAGACCCCGAAGCGCGTGCTCGTCGCTGATGTTGGTGCAGTCGCGGTATATTTCAATAGCGTCAATGAACGCTTCGAGTTCCTCTGCATTCTTCGATACTCCATCGAATCGCGCCGTGCACTTGGCAAAATTACCCGATTGCTTCCCGTTTTCCCACGCATCAGGAACTCGCGGTGATGATGTGCACGAGGCATCCTTACTCGCCAGTATGCTCTCAATAAGGATGCGATTAGCTTCCGCCTGGTTTTTGGTAATGTTGCAAACCAAAGACTGAAGCATCTCCTCGGACATGGTGATGTTCTTCGATGATGATGTTGGCACCATCGTCCGGTTTTGTTCCGCGTCCGTGTCGGATTCCGATCCAGCATCTCTTCCGGTAGGTTTCTTCAGATGTTTCGGCGGCATAGCAACAGGGTACTAAATCTCCTGTGATTCGCTCGAACAAACGAATTACACGGGTGATGTTTATGGGCGGTACGAGGTACGAGTGTAACGAAACACCTTTTCGTTATTATACCTACTCGTTGCGCAACACGAACTGAACTTTTTAATATTTCGCGTCAAAACTATGTGCCATGGACTCTCCCGACTGCGCGTCGCATGTACTTTTTGGCGGCAAGAGTGGACTCGTCCAATGTTTTACTGTTTCGTTTTTGCACTGTTTGTTATTATTTGGCACTATCGGAATGAGTTAGCACGATAGGAAGTTGCACTAATATGTTTTAACGGGTTATTCACTCACTTTAACGTAGCCACAAGTTGGGCGTCACTGTAAGGAGAGTTTTCTCAGGGGTTGGAATATTTGGGCTATTTCAATGAGTCACTACGTTAAATGGTAAAAGTATATTGTAAAACGGTAAAAACACAGAACTATAGGTAAAACTAAATGAACAAACAGGAGTTAAACAGTAAACTTGGTAATATTAAAACGAGCGTTTCGCGGATCTGTTGAAAGCGCGCGCGAATCGAACTCCACCGTCTTTTGTTTCGCGCGTCGCGGGCTGGGTTGCCAGGAGCCGTGGACGGTGTTGCCAGCTCACAAAAATATTTAAAAAGGTAGTGCTACAGTGAGAAATACAAATAAAATAAATATCATAACACTATACATTCGTTGTAACAAAATGACCTGCACGAAGTTCGGAGCTGCCAAGATAATTTGATCGCACTGTACTTATAAGTTTCTTATTATCTAACCAGCACCATCAGTCAAGTTTCTTTCTTTTTGTGTTGTAAATTTCCATTTTTAGTTGAAAATATTTAGTAAAATTATTTGCCAATAAAAACTAAGCAGTATTATTGGACGGCACGTGCAAGGTCTCAATAAACGTTGCTTTAGAAAAAATGGCACGTTGATCCATAAAGGTTCGCCAATCGCCATCCCTGGCCTATAATGTGCCCACTGCTGGAACACAGGCGTCCTCTCTAGACAGAGACAGAGGTTTACCTAATAGTACACCCACATTTCGCCAATACAGATGTTAACACAAAAAATCTAATTAGTCCGTCAGATAGATTTCCAAAAAATATTGGACACGTATTTTTTCTTTTTTCTTATAAACAAACAATGAAGACGATACTTGCTTTGAAATCTTGTGTGACGTCATTTTCTAAGACATTTGTATGACATTTCTTACCGGGCAGTGACGTCACCACCTCCCACTCAAATCTTTGACGCGTTTTATTTTCGTCAATTTTTATTGATTTGATAAAACAAAAAATACGTATCCAATATTTTTCGATAATCTAACAGACGGACTAATTAGAATCATATTTTTTTAAGTTAGTAAACATCCCTATTATGTTTTTACTAGTGACCCGCCCCGGCTTTGCACGAGTGCATAAAAGACTAAAACCTTCCTCTTGCATCAATCTATCTAATAAAAAAACCGCATCAAAATCCGTTGCGTAGTTTTAAAGATCTAAGCATACATAGGGACAGACAGCGGGAAGCGACTTTGTTTTATACTATGTAGTGATAGTGAATTCCCACGCTTTAAGGAACGAGTCTATTGGTATGAACCGAGCGTAAATCCAGACGCAAGTTTATTTATTTATTCTTCAACAAATTACATTTGTGTCGAACATTGGTTTTAACAATAAAGCATACATTTATTAGTCAACATGAGGCTGAGAAAGACACAAATACCACACTCACATTGGTCCTAACATTATTAGTAATAATTACTTAATAAGAATTATAATAATTTAACAAAATATGTCAATGAATGTCAATGTAACAGAAATGTCGAATGATTATAATAGTGAAATTAATTATTATTAAAATTACACAACGGTTTCAACAAAAAAATTAAAACTAAAATCAAATAAATAACGTCAACATTAATTCAACAAAAAATAAATATAAAATAAAAAGAAAATAATAAAAATGTATGTCAATAGCAATTAGCAAGGCTGGTATTTGACCCGCATGGTTGAATATAGACCGCGAGGTGGTTTGTGGTCCACCAGGCCGATTATATACCTGTTGTAGGTTATGGCTAGGTTGATATATTATGGTCCGCTTAGTGGATTATGGCTATTGAGGAGCTCGTGGCGTAATAATAACTGACACTCGGGTCAATCTTTAGGTTAAGCGGCGCTTGCCTAGGTTGGTCTGTGGATGGGTGACCGCCCATTTCATACCGAGTTTTCTCCGTGCCTCGGAAAGCACGTTAAGCTGTTGGTCCCGGTAGTCAGTGACCTGGAAATCTGACAACCAGTCTTACCAAAGGGTATCGTATTACCCAGTATAAACTGGGTTGTGGAGGTCAGATAGGCAGTCGCTCCATGTAAAATACTGGTATTCAGCTGCATCCGGTTAGACTGGAAGCCGACCCCAATATAGTTGGGAAAAGGCTAGGCAGATGATGTAGTGGATTATGGCTAACAGCGATTTTCTCTGTAACGGTTTCCATTTTGAGATAACACTTATTTTGTAAGAGTTATGGCTTCCAAAATATATATAGTCATCCTTACCGATTTCTGTAACGACGACCCTTACAAGCTATTTCCTAGCGTGTGTGTCCCTTATATGGCAAGTCTACTGCTTTAGCTGTGACTGATTATTAAAAGCAAATTCGGTCTGGTTTCTAAAATACCCGTACTATGTTGCTGAACACGTAAAACGTTGATCAATACTTTATAGTAGGAGAAAATCGCTTTTGAAATCCACTGTTTATTTTACAATGCTCATTAAAACTCGCTATAAAATTATCATTCATCATCATTTCAGCCAAAAGACGTCCACTGCTGGACATAGGCCTCCTTATAACATTATACGTAAAGGTTATTCCCCTAATGGTGACGTATCGTTACTAGTGAATACCAATGACGTATTTCACAGAAACGTACGCTTTCTTAATCTATATTAATCAAATTAATGAGGAAGTGTCTGTCTATTTAATTAATGATCTGTGATAAATTATGTAAATTATAAGTTGATTTTTAACCGACTTCAAGAAAAAGAGGATTTAATTTTTTATGTTTGTTACTTCGTAATTCCGTCATTTTAATTTTTTTTACACGATTTCATCAAAATTGGTTCAGTAGTTTGGCTCATGATTGAACCTAATAACTCCTACTTCCAATGTAAAATTGATTCATGACAAGCATTTGTGTGGGGAACCTATACTAAAACTAAAAAGGGTAAAATAAAATTAAAATTACTCAAAAAAAAATCTAACGACAAAAAAGTCAATGAATCAAACAAGGTCACCGAGATACGAAAGTCAAGTTATTTTATAGTTTTTAACCGACTTTCAAAAAAGGAGGAGGAACTCTATTTGTGTTTGTATTTTTTTATTTTTTGTTCCTTTGGAAGTCGGTTTTTTATTTTCTTTTTTAACCGACTTCAAAAAAGAGAAGGTTATCAATTCGTCGGCATTTTTTTTTATTGGGTACATTGATCATGTTTTCAATACGGTCCTATTAGCTTGGTGATCCACTTTTTCTAAGTTTTTTGTAATTATTACTTCCGCGAAACCGCGCATTAACACTAGTACAAATTAATCTAACTTCTAATTAAACATAGCTAAATTAATGATTCATTATCGTTATCAGAAGTGCACTATTTAACAAATTGGTCCTATAATTGTTTGTCCTATAATTAATTGTAACTATTTATTTTGTTGACAATTCGTTAGTTTTTTATTATTGTCAAGTCCTTTAAACAGTGAAGTTGTATTGTAAAAAGTCTTGGTTTAATAGTGCTAAAAACAGTGAAATTAGCGTTTTATTGAACACTTCTGAAATTTGGTCTAAAATGTATAAAAATCAGTGATATATGCTATATTAAACAGTCTTATTCAAAAGGCGTTGACTTCTAAAATATATTACGTGTATAATTTAAATAATTTAATATTCGGGTCTAAGTGAAGTGTGATACAAAACTATCGTGGTTTAAGACAGTGCAGTATTATCGGCCTTCTACGATCTTAGAACTCCATAATATATAGTTGTACTAACTACTGCAGGCGATAAAATCGGTGACACAGTGACATAAACTTTAGTGTTTGTGCGCGTAATTCTACTACGAAAAACTCGCGTGAAACGAATAGTAAACTAGTGACCAGTTCCGGTATCGCACCGGTACAATCTACTACATAAAAACCTTCCTCTTGAATCACTCTATCTATTGCTGAAAACTGCATAAAAATCCGTTGCGCAGTTTAAAAGATCTAAGCGTACAAACAGCGGGAGTGACTTTCTAACGAAGAAGAAGTCAAAGATTGTGTGTGCGTTATTTTAGAGTAATTTTGGTGTTTGCACATACAATAGTTTGAACAATTTTCTATATATGTGATATAAAGGGTGTAATAATACCCATAACGAAGCCGAAAAGCTTGTTCTCCTCGTCATTACGATACTTTTTTGTTCTGGACCATACCTGGGAACCTTCTAGTTACGGATATATCTAGAATAGACATTTTAATTGAAATATACCTAGTATATTTTGCATCAAACATAAAAACAGTTTAGCAATAACTCATCAAGAATTTAGAAGTGCGACATTGTTAGCCGACTTAAGAAAAAAGGAGGTTATTACTTTAACCATGTCGGAAAAAACCTTCAAAAGTGACTGCGAGGGCAGTACGTGCTCAATTTGCTACGAAAAGTCTAAATTCAAACACTGTGAAGACATAGAAAAAGATTTAATCATGAATTTGAAACCTAAAACGCGAAAAAGCACGCCAGATCTACTAGAATGCAGTGATTTAAAGGAAAATGAACCCTTTGTCTTTAAAGAAACAGTGATGAAATCTGATGAATCATCACCCAAGAAGAAAAAGAAAAAAATACACCCAGAAATACAGATTCTTAAAGAATTGATGACTGAACAGTTGGGAAATGTTGTAAATATAGTCAAAGGCTTTGAAAAATCAATGGCTTTCTATAACAAAAAGTATGAAGATATGATTTGTATGCTAGAAGATAAAATAAAACGAATACAAACGTTAGAATATCAAAATTCTTGTTTACGAAAAGGTTTAAATGAACTCAGTCAGCGACTGGCTTTTGTTGAACAAAATTGTATTCATGTTAGGACTGAGATGAATTATAATATATTAGGTAAGGTTTCAAACAATAACACCATTTTTTTTACCTCTGCTTAACCCTTCGGGGATTGCTGGCGTGATATTATAATTTACTGCCTCATTGTCATTTAGCTGATAAATGTCTTTTTTTTTTCTATAGAAAATATCGACTATATTTTATCATACCTCATTACATGTCTTACGCCCAAATACTCAAACGTCACTCAATTTTAAGTTGCACTTAAATCTCGTGCTGTCTTTGTTACTTTAACGCAGAGTGACAGAGATAGCAGGAGTTTTGAGGGTTACTTATAATAGGGGATCGGACTGGGTCAAAATAATATGATTCTGTTTAGTCCGTAAGTTAGAATCAATATTTTTCGATAATCTAATGTTAGATTATCGAAAAATATTGAATACGTGTTTTTGTTTTATCAAATCAATAAAAAATTACGAAGATAAAACGCGTCAAAGATCATGGAGTGGGGCTTGAAACGTCACTTGTAGGTACAAAATGTACTATCATATGACGTCACATGAGTTTTCCGAAGCACTGTATCGTCTTAATTTTTTGTTTACGTGAAAAAAGAAAAAATACGTGTCCAATAGTTTTTGGAGATCTAACTGACGGACTAATTAGTTTTTTTATGTCCGATCCCCTATTGAGTGACGTTTGAGTATTTGGGCGTTAGTCGTGGTTCGATTCCCAGGTCGTGCAAAGTGTTATTGGGTTTTGAGCCACGGAATCTGGATTTGTGCTCAGTTCTTGGCAATATACTGGGACTGTACCATTAGGTGTGACCAATTTACGAATTTTAACGCAATTCATGATTCGGATGGCCGATGGGGCCGAAAAGTTGTGGAATGGCGACCGCGAACCGGAAGACGTTGCGTTGCGCGGCCTCCCACTAGGTGGACCGATGACCTGGTCAAGGTTGCAGGAACCCGCTGGATGAGAGACGCACGGGACCAAGAGATGTGGCGACGCCTGGGGGAGGCCTATGTCCAGCAGTGGACGTCTGCCGGCTGAAATGATGATGATGATGAACGCAATTCATATTATGATCTGCTAAAGCGGCCATTTTAGACCTCCAGAATTTTTACCCTCTTTTATAAGTATCACCTGTAACTATACTTAAAGAATAATTTCCGAAGTTTTTGACCCACTTCCCGGTTTCTAATTGAGCTAAATTTTGCATACATGTTTAGTTTTGTTGACAATGCATGGCTAGTGACGTCATTCCTAATTGAAAATGACACCCAAAGGTTTTCTTCATCATCATCAGCCTATAATGTTCCCACTGCAGGGACTCAGGCCTCCTCTAGGAGAGGGATGGGTTCTTATGCATTTCCATGATATTATATTGTTTTATTATTCAGCAAAAAACTTTTATTTTGGAGTACACAGACACATCAATTTTATTTATTTGTTTATGTAGTAATTCACTCATCCATGCCATTCTTGTTACCAGGACAACAGCTTAATGTGGACTTCACAACACCCCCCCGGCTTTACAACACAGACTTTCAAGTACGAGACCACAAGATGAGCGGAGGAGTGTGGCTGTATAACAGAGACAACAACAGCAACGTTGATAGCGGACTTGCGGCCAGTACTGAGTACTTTAGGTAAGCACTTCATCATCATCAGCCTATAATGTTCCCACTGCAGGGACTCAGGCCTCCTCTCTAGGAGAGGGATGGGCTATAATCTACCACGCGGGCCCAGTGCGGGTTGGCAGTTGTCACATGCCTTCATTGATATAATAAAACCCAAGATACACACTCCGCGTCTCAAAACCGTCCGCTTAAAATGAGTTCACAATGAACTCATTTCAAATAGTCTCGCGTCGCTCGCGTCTCTGCACGGTCGTACAATAGTATATTTCATTATAAGTGCGGAAAGCCTGTCATTGCAAAGAGTTCCGACAAATGTCTACCCGAGCCGAGGCAGAGCCGACGGCGAGGGTTGACAGTCGGAACAAGTTGCAATGACGGTTCCGCACGTGTACTGAACAACTATTTTTAATACAGTTGCGAAAAAATTAAGCAATTTAATAAAATAATAAAACCGTAATTAAACTCGCAAAGAACATTTTTGGAAAATGGCGCCAACCGTAAAAGAATATAAACAGAGATTTTTTTTGTTTTCTTCACCCATTCTGGGCAAAGGGAACTATACAGCCAAGTCTTCAGTAAATTTTTTTTATTGATATGAAATGAAAATGAAATTTAATGAGATGAAATGGAATGAAACCTTTAACTCATTGAATCAAATAATTAAATCTGATATTGAAACAAATTGGTAGCTTCTTCAGAAATATTTGCATGAATCATAAAAACTTCTATGATTTTTTTTAGTAAAAACTTCGTGGTTGGTTTTTTTTTAATGGACATTATTTTGACAGTTGGGAAAGAGAACGCACGAGTTCGGAAATGGTAAAGAAAAAGCACGAGTACGTAATAGCCCACATCCCAAACGCTATACGTCCCTGCAATACGCCACTTTTTGAGCAACTGTATTAAAAAATACTTTTTAAATTGCTTTTTATAACTGCATTGTAAAAGGAATCTGCGTAAGGTTGAAATTGCCAAAAAAAAAATGTTTATAGTGACGATAACTACATGTAGTAGTGCGTGTATTGGTGAGTGTTTGGCGACAGCTTCGTCTGTTTGTTTTTTTCGAGACTGTGCATCTAGGGTTTTATTATATCAATGCATGCCTTCGATTTTTTTAGTTATAAGACATGACTGGCCTGTTGGTCTAGTGGTTAGTGACCCTAACTGCTATGCCGGAGGTCGTGGGTTCGATTCCCACCCAGGACAAATGTTTGTGTGATGAGCACGATCATTTGTTCTGTGTCTGGGTGTAATTTATCTATAATATGTATGTATTTAGAAATATATAAGTATGTTTATCAGTTGTCTAGTACCCATAACACAAGCTCTGCTTAGCTTGGGACTAGATGGCGTTGTGTGATAGTTGTGGAATATTATTATTATTATTATTATGTCGGTTTCCTCACAATGTTTTCCTTCACCGTTTTGAAAGCAACGGTGATGATTTAAATTACAGAAAGTAATGTGCCTGCTTGGGTTCGAACCCACGACTTACTGTTCGTAAGTCGGGGCCAACACTGGGCCACCGCTGCTTTTTGACCATTATGGGCCTACTACACGCTCAAGCTTCACCACACTTTTCGTTCACACTTCACAGTACATCGCGCGTATGGTTGGTAAAACTGTATTACCATTACAAACCACACGCGCGACGTACTGTGTGCACCGTGTAATCGCGCAGGCAAGACTGTGGGGAAGTGTGAGCGTGTGGTAGGCGCATTACGCGAACTTTTTATAGTCAGAAAAACAAAGAAAGCTAAGCTGTAGTCGCAGTCACAGAGCATAATAACTTGTACTAACTGGGTTGTGGAGGTCAAATAGGCAGTCAAACCATGTAAAATACTGGTATTCAGCTGCGTCAGGTTAGACTGGGACACTTGGCTATTTATTTTTCTCAGAGACCTTCTTGATGAATCAAAATCAAAATTCATTTATTCAAACTAGGCTGATAATCAGCACTTTTCGAAGGTCAAAATTTACTTTACCTACTTTACTACAGTGAAACTTGGTTAACTGGGACTTGGATAAGTGAGAAACCTCTATAACTGGAACTCATACTGGGGTCCCATGAGACAGATTTGAATATCTGAGACACATTTAACCAGGTTTCACTGTATTTACATTTTTATAAGACAGTCCCCCAAAACGCCCACCCATCGACACTTCCTAGTGTTTAGCTGGAAAGAAGAAGTGGCGGAACAAACTCCCCAGCACACATCTGTCTGTTAGGTTGGTTAGAAGAACCAGACTCGATACAATAGCAAGGTGTCAGTTACATTTAAGATTTACTACAGACACAATCAGTAATAAACAAAAGTATATAACAATAAACAATGTAAAAATAAAATAATAAATACATAACATAACAGTAAACTAATTTTGGAGAAAGAACACAAATAACAAACATTGTCTTGTGTTCAACTCAGCGACCAACTATTCTTATCATCTAAGTAGTCGTTAATAGAATAGTAAGCTTTTAAACAAAGATTAGATTTAACTTTGGCTTTAAACTCATTAAATGGCAAGTCTAGAAGAGAATGTAGTTCGAACTCCTGAGTAAAATTTCTAATTATCTATTCTTGTTACAGCACCGAAAGCCCCGGCAAATCACCGACCCTAATCGGCATCCAGTTAGCCCCCGGCGGTGAGAGACGCAAGTCAACCACGGACCCAGCCCCCAAAGACGACGTGGACGACCTTCAGAGAAGACTGGATGCTTTGAGAGGGTTTAACTTATAATATTAGTTTTTTACGTAATGTGGGGGTTCTTTGGAAAACTTAGGTGATTGTGGAATAGGGGATCGGACAAAAAAAAACTAATTAGTCCGTCAGATAGATTTCCAAAAATTATTGGACACGTATTTTTTCCTTTTTCACGTAAACTTAAAATTAAGACGATACAGTGCTTCGAAAACTCGTGTGACATCATATGATAGTACATTTTGACGACACAAGTGACGTTTCAAGCCCCACTCCAAGATCTTTGACGCGTTTTATCTTCGTCATTTTTTATTGATTTGATAAAACAAAAAACACGTAGGTATTCAATATTTTTCGATAATCTAACTTACGGACTAAACAGAATCATGTTATTTTGACCCAGTCCGATCCCCTATTGTAGATTTTGGTATAATACTACCGAGTTATCATTAACACTGGAAACGGAATATTTACCATGTCTACTTTTTGTTAACATTTTAACTTCAGTTTATCCGTGATCATGTTGCTTGCAATTTAGGTGAAATCTTTAGAATTCTAGAATCATATTTTTATTGAATTATTTAATCATTTGTATGCCCAAGTTACTGATCATGGAATGGACATTTTAAGCTTATAATTGTTGTATTGAACACCTACATGTGTCAAATAAACGATTTTATTTGTAACAGCGACGAAATATCGGGAGATCGACACAAAAAGTAAACATTGTAAATATTCGGTTTTCAATGGTAATGACAGTGTTAGTGACCATGTCAGTTTGAAATCTTATGCTACTGAGTTCACTGACGGTATGCCAATAGGGATGTTTACTGACTAAAAAAATATGATTCTAATTAGTCAGTCTGTTAGATTATCGAAAAATATTGGATACGTATTTTTGGATTTATCAAATCAATAAAAATTGACGAAGATAAAACGCGTCAAAGATTTGAGTGGGAGGTGGTGACGTCACTGCTCGCTAAGAAATGTCTTAGAATATGACGTCACACGAGTTTTCAAAGCACTGTATCGTCTTCGTTGTTTGAGAAACGAGAAGAAAGAAAAAATATGTGTCCAATATTTTTTGGAAATCTATCTGAAGGACTAATTAGATTTTTTAGTTAACATCCCTATTTTCACCCTTATGCCCTGAGTAATAATGTTGAAAATTGGTGGACCGTCGGTGAGCGCAGAATACATTCACATACCATTGAATGTAAGTGTCAGAATGGTGTGGTCATATTTAATATGAAATGACTTTAGAAACAGCCAGGATAGCCCGCGAATTTGCAATTTACAGGTCAGTGTCAGATTGTATAGATGAAAATATGATTCGCGTCCGTAACATTTATTTGGTTACAGAATCATATTGATCAATACAACCCTTTCGGCCTTATTACAAAAGGTAGTTAAACCTGGTTTAACTTAGACTTGGTTTATCTCGCATGACGTCTCACTTCAATAATATTTAAAGAAAGTGACGCCATGCGAGATAAACCAAGTAGTTAAACCTGGTTCCTGGTCCTGGTTTCTGGTTGGTTGGTTGGTCATTTAGATTCCATTGTATGATTTTTTTCATGAAATATGGGCGACTCTGGCGCTTCCACTATTTACCACAATTTCCACACAGGGCGAAACTTGGAATTAGTTTTTTTACAAAGAACTCTCATATTAGTTTATAAGGCCATGGCATATAGAAATACTACACTTTAGATTAATAGGTTTGTAAAATAAATAATAAACGAAAAAAATTATAGTCTTAATGCACGTAGGATCGCGTTGCAACTTTATTTGTAAATTAAATTTAAATGAATTGACTACTCAATGGTTTCTGAAAGTATATTATATAAATTGCTAGCGGACGTCACGCGGTTTCACTCGCATAGTTCCCGTTCCCGTGGTAATACAGGGATAAAAAGTAGCCTATGTCACCCGTGGATAGTGTAGCTTCGCAGTAGTTTTTAAGTTTATTCGTTACATACAAAAATACAAATCTTTCGTCTTTATAATGGTATAGTATAAATAAGAAAAGTCCTGACTGACTCATCAACGCCCAACCCCAAACTTTTAAGAGCTAGAAAGCTGAAATTTTGCACAGAGGTTCCCTTTATAATGTAGACAAGGAATAAGGAAGGATTTACGCAAATGTGTTTTCAGAAACCGTAGAGTTTAGTAAAAAAATTAACACACCATGCCTTATCTGAGGCAAGATTTAGAACAAAAAAGCTATGCTTATAGTAGAACAGACTTATTAAATAAAATATTACATTAATTTCTGCTGAATACACTAAAAAAAGAACATGAATCCGAAAAATCAGAGGTGCGTGTCTTGGTTTCGATTTTTCGAACATAAGGTTGCTATTGCATTGTTGCTCATTGTTGATAGAAATGAAATAGAGATGAAAGAGATACCGCGGCCACATACACTTAGGGCTTAGAAGGAACATGGGTGGTTTTTAGTCAGTAGAAGTCTGACACTCCCTTCCGCTCTGCCCAGAGCGGGAGGGGTTATTTAATGATTTCCCACAGCCCAAAAAAAGTTAAAATAAGTCTGAACGGACTGTTCTAGAAAAATTCAAACATCAGTTAAACATTTTAGTTACTCGTGTAGTTAAAAACTAAAGCCATACTAGAATAATGAAATTCATAAATAAAATTAATTATAAAAATTAAAAAAAAAAGTTTTTGTTTTAACTGCAAAATCTAATCAAAAAATATTAAATAGGTACGTATTTAAAGCATTGTAAATATTTCATTGTATTGATTAATAATGATGATTTATAGTGATATTAGATAGATGGCAGGTTCCACATTTTATTAAATAAATAAATATACATTATAGGGATTGAAAAATAGTTTTAAATGATGTGAGTACTGAAATAATGTTTGACTGAGAAAATGTATGGAAAAGAAGACTTGTTGCGCCGACCAAAGATTTAAATCATTAGATTCCTCTACTTCCATAATACATACAGTAATTTTTACAATCTTATTCCAATACTTGTAACTACTTTATCTCGCTATGTCCTAAGAAAACATCAAAATAATTCTTTTTTTTGCCGGTTTCCTCATGATGTTGACATACATTATGCAAAGTAACGCGCCTGCCGGCTTTTGTACTCCTGCTTACAACTCGTTAGTCAGGGCCGTGGCGTCACTAGAGGCCAACAATACGGCAACCCATAAGGCAAGCAGACTGTTCAGAAACCCTAATAGGTTTGCAGGCTTGTATGAAAATAGCGCTACTACTGGGCCACCACCGCTCTTTGAGAGCGCACATCTAATGATCTTCTTCGCTTTCTAAATTGTGTCGGCCCAGAACTGATTTACTATTTCGGCGCTTTCGGTAGCATCCATAAAACTGGACACGATATTAGTGCCCCATTGTTTGTGGAACAGCACCACATAGTAGAGATCTAATGATTTAAATCTTTGCCGTCGACCTCTAATAGATTGGTTAAGAACGGGAGGTAGATGACTGATATATGTTAAAGTGTAAAAAATGGAAATAAATATTATGCTTAAGTAGTTAGGATATATATATATATATAGGTAAATATGTTTTTTATAACCGAAACTAGATAGGATATCAAAAATTTTTGGAAAAAAATACCAAAAAAAAATGTTTTAATGTAAAAATTAAGGTTGTGTAGTTGTTATTAGGCTGTATCTTCACTGTTGAAAGAATTAATCCCCGAAGGGTTAGGCACAGGTGTACCTAATCGTACACCTACGTATCGCAAGTTATATTTAATTCCAGCTAATAAGGCGAGCCTATTGCCATCAACCGGTCATAAATACAAGCTCTGAATTATAATATAACATCAGCTTAGTTTGACCATCTAGTGCTTAAGGTAAAGGCGACAAAAAAATCCGCGAAATTCGAATTTCCTTACGTTTTTTTTTGCACTTTCCCGGTCCGTATCAAGTCGTATGTTAAATTAAATGGGATTCGGCGGCAGTAACGAATGTCTATTTACTGAGTAATAAAATTTTTGTAATCCTTTATTGAAAATACTAAATATATAAACTAAACTAACCTAAAAACAAACTAACTATAAAAGGGCATCGAAAAACTCCTCCTCAACGCTGTCAGCAGGTAAAGTACCCAAGAGACTGGCAGCGTTGCCGCGTTGTATGGCCACACTTATCCTCTGGCCAAAGAAAAAGCCAGCCCTTGGGTCGGAGGAACCGTCAACAAGGCATTTTGAGTAACAATGATTAAAATCACCAATACAATCGTCTCAGTTCTTAAAGGTCTCTTGAGTGACTATTTGATGAAAACGGCATTCTTTTTTTTTTGCAAAAAACGAAATATTCGAATTTTGCGAGCTACCTTGTCGCATCAAACTATTAAGACAAAACAATCGCAAGGTCATTCCGTAGATGGGTGACGAGCCAATATATATCGAGTTTCCTCCGTGACTCGGAAAGCACGATTATGCCGTTGGTGCCTGGTCTTTTGTAAATCTTTATTTGGCGTCATATTTTTTTTCGGACTGAAAATTGCTTCAAAAAAATTTTTTTTTGGAACAACCTAGCGGCCGATATAAATTTTAGTGTTTAAAATAGTATTCTGGGTATTGTGTTGTGATGTTTGTATGTTATATTTTAGGAAGCTAATGGACTATTGTGTATTTTTGTTTGCAGTCAGAGAGTAAAAACTAAATGTAGTAAATTATCTCTTATATAAGTAGCAATCAATGATGATTATGATTATGATCTGTTATTAGACTAAAATGCAATTGTTAATGACATGTTTTATGCGACAGCGCGTTATTTGAATGCGTTTTTTGTTCTAATTCTAAAAATATGTGACTGAAATCTTTTAGAATAAATGCTTTCAACGGTTATTTTTTTTTTTGCAATAATCCATTTTTTTTTTTTTCAAAACGTAACCTAAAGTACTCCAAACTTGTTATATGCCAGTAAAAGTCCCGGTCTGGTAATCGGTTCAGCCGTTTCGTAGATAAGCCGTAATAAACAAACAGCGATTTTTTTTTAAATCTGTTTTTGTGATATGTACCGTTTACTTTCATATACGTTCAGTAAAATATGTTAATTTGGAATTAAAAACGGACTCTTCAATTTTATTATTTTTTTCTGACTGCAAAGCAATCTAATTAATTTTAAGCAATTTTTTTATGTGCCTATAAAATTATAATTATTATGTGAACATTAAGTCAAATATATTCGACACTTTCTATGTATTACCCTATTTCTAAAATCTAAATTAGTTTACTTGTTAATCTGCCTATCTAAATATTTCAAAGATTTATTATCGAAAACCAATGTTTGTCAAAAATAACTATTTACCTGTATTTTAAATCATTTTCCCTCTAATAATAGTTTGTTTAGGTAATATACATAGGAAGTGTTGACATATATATTATTAAATTATATATTGTATACTCAACATTAGTGCCTTTCATGCCTTCTTCTCTATGGTGAATTGGATTTTATTTAAACTCACTGCCAAGCTTGAAACACTGCCTTTTTACCCGACTGCGGCGAAGCCCAAAGGCGGATTTTAGTACTAGATGACGTGGCCTCGGCACAAGGGCAAAGAAGGAACATGGGTTCGGTTTTTAGTCAGTAGAAGTCTGACACTCCCCTTCGCTCTGCTCAAGAGCGGGGGTCATTTGATGATTTTCCACTCACCAAAAAAAAAAAGTGTTATTACGTACATATTTTTTGTGGAGCATTCGGTTTCGCCTTCGTATTTATTTAAAAAAAATATATCATGGAAATCTACTACCGGGATAAATAGTCTAAAAAAAAGTCTAAATTAAAAAAAAAATGAAATGAACGTCTTAAATGTATAAAAGACTTATTATTTTGTACATTCGTAAACTATATCAGAACAGATGTAGATATTTTACCGGTCGATATCGCGAAAAGCGCTAAATAGTTCCAGCTATTTTAGTCAACAATTAGTTTAATTCTAATAATGTCAATTTACCATAGGCAAGGGAGCATTTTCTTTATAATTTTATAAAACTTATAGTGTGATATAATATTATTAAAATTATTTTTTATTTTAATATACTTAAAGAAAAGGGTTTATGCCCTGTGTGATTATAAATTAGGATATTTTGTATGTTTATAATGATTAAGTTATTTTATAAGGTACTATAAATGACCTCAAACATGTTTTTTTTCTAACTTTTTATACTGTGTTATACTTATTTTTTATGATTGTTTAAGGGATTGTATTAAATTAAATTTTATTGGAATATTTTTTGCTTCCTGTCATATAAAATGTTTTTTTTTAATAATTATTTGCAATGTGGATTGTATTTAATATCATTAAGATGTAGATCAGTCAAAATACAAACAATAAGAACTTTTTCAAAAATGAGGCAACTTTTTTTGTGGACTTTGAGGTAAAAACATACTCAGTCTATAATGTTCCCACTGCTGGGACACAGGCCTCCTCTCTATGAGAGGGAGTAGGCTATAATC
Organism: Diarsia dahlii; assembly: GCA_949775195.1. Taxonomy (NCBI): domain Eukaryota; kingdom Metazoa; phylum Arthropoda; class Insecta; order Lepidoptera; family Noctuidae; genus Diarsia; species Diarsia dahlii. Next base: position 10,473,761 of record OX459217.1, on the reverse strand, counting down.
TACCACGCGGGCCCAGTGCGGGTTGGTTGTGTGGGGTAATTTGACTAAATAATATACTTAGCAATAAATCCGCTTAATCGTCGATAATTTTGTAAGCAATAATTATAATGGGTTTCGTATTGTAATGTTATTTATTATTAGACTGTAAAAGATATATGACTATTGATGTAAATAAAATGTAAATATAATATACGGACGTGCCAAAAATATTTGTTTTCATTTTAATATAAGATAAGTATTGAATTAAGTCTACATGAATAATGAGCAGTGGTGGCCCAGTGTGGTAGTGGTAGTGTGCGGCCCTGACTTACACCGCTGCTCTCAATACGGCGAAGGAAAACATTCAAATTATTTTATTGTGGATCATAGGTAGGTACAGGTACAGGTCTTAAATAGAAAATTTTGATCAGCTACGTCCCGCCCGTAGGGCATACAATAATCACATGTCACTATATAAATTAGCTGTTCAATAAAATTAACATTATTACTATAATTATTACTTTCCTTCAATAAATAAAAATAAAGACAAAAAACAACATCGTGAGGAAACCATGGCATGTCTAGTACAAAAAAAAATCGAAGACCTTCGAAGAGATCGCTTGATGACCACATCAAAAGCATGTAGAACGTTCACACAGACCGGCTCGGAGAGGATTTATTTTAACATAATTATTTATATTAATTATTTAAACTTCATCGTGCATATCACTTATTTTGGTTGGTACTGGATTTTTTTTATTTCATTGCACGACCCGGGAATCGTAGGTACCTACTCAGGACCTCGCGCTCAGCAGTCGTGTTTTTTTTTTAATTTTTTTTTTCTCACCAGTTGATTCACTTGAACTTTAAAGAGAATCAGATTAGTCTAACATGGTCACTTTAGCCAGATCATAATAATTATGAATTGCGTCAAATGGACGTCTTACATAAAACATAGTAACTGCGTCTGTAACCATTTAGGAAAAATATATCTTATGTACCTAAAAGCGTCTGTCCTCAGAATGTTAGCGTGTAAAATAGATAGTCCGTTTACTGTATACTGGGCAAGTGTACAGAAATAAACTTAGTTGTTTTTAACCGACTTCCAAAAAAAGGAGGAGGTTATCAATTCGACTGTTTTTTTTTTTTTTTTTTTATGTTTGTTCGCTCATAACTTGCGACTGGGTGAACTGATTTTCATGATTCTTCTTTCATTTGAAAGCTGGTGCTTCCCGTGTGGTCCCATTGTCACCATTTCAATATCTGATGATGGGATCTTGTAGAAATCGGGGGAACTCTTCAATAAATAACAGCAGATTAACCGCGATTGTTGCTATAGCATATCTAAGCATTGTTTACGCCATCACACAACATAATATCACGCCTGTACTCACTACAAAGGTTATAAAAACTATTTTGTGAAAATCTGATGAAGAACTTCGGAGATAGGCAACGGAACTCCTCAATAAATGATAGCAAATGGACTGGGATTGCTGAAATCTCATATTGTCTGTCTATTGTTTACACCAGTTCCTAACATAACATCACGCCGGTACGTTGTGAAGGGGTAAGCACATGTGAAACACTAAAAAGTGAAAAATAAAAACTTTTTTACAAAAAATAAAACCGACTTCGACACAAAAAACACTCAAAAGTGAAAAATAAACTTGAGAAGAAAAATCAGTTTCTGAAGTCGGTGACAAAAAAATGAAATCAAAGAAACAAAAGTCACCGACTTCAGAAACAGATTTTTCTTCTCAAGTTTATTTTTCACTTTTGAGTGTTTTTTGTGTCGAAGTCGGTTTTATTTTTTGTAAAAAAGTTTTTTGTGTTATTTATTTTGTTTACTGATTACTAACACCATATTATTATCTTATATTATTTCTGTGTAGGTACTACTAAAATCCCTACTAACTCTTTGTAACTTTTTTCTTTTATGGACCTTGGTCTGAAATAAAGTTTTTTTTTTTTAAAAAAAAAACGTTGCCCCACTCTAGGAATTGCTCCTGTATCGTGGGTGCGTTCACAAACATTTAAACTCACATACACAAATACCCAGACCCGAAACAACTATCTGTAGGCCATACAATATTTGTTCCGTGCGGGGATCGAACCCGCGACAAGCAGCGCAGCAGTCCAATCGCTTAGCCACTGCACCAACCGTGCCGTCAAGATATATTATTATTAAAAGGAAAATAATATGAATTGCGTAAAAAATCGTAAAATGGTCACAGAAAAGGTCCATTTTACGCAATTCATATTATATCTGCTAAAGTGGCCATTTTAGACCCCCTTTTTTATTTTTTCGGGGGTGGGAAATCATCAAATGCCTCCTCCCGCTCTGGGAAGAGCGGTAGGAAGTTTCAGACTTCTACTGACTAAAAACCACACATGTTCCTTCTTAGCCCTTTGTGCTGAGGCCGCGATATCTCTTAAACAACCTGCCTACAGCCCCGACGGGAGGAACAGAAGCTGGCAATGTATTCCATAAACAAGCAGTTCGCACAGTAAAATAAATGTGGAAGCATAGGGCTTTGATCGGGTCCGTGGAACTTAAACCATATAATCCGCGATCATGGCAGTTGCAAGTGTTGCAACAGCGTCGAACTATCGGGAGCTTATATCGAAAAGCAAGTAAGTTTAGTTCTAAATCGTGAAAGTTTAAAACAGTGTCTGCATAGTATTGGCAAGTTGCGCGACATCCAGTCAAACGGATAATAAATTTAAGACGAAATTATATAGGTTGCGGTTATAACGTAGGTAGCCTATTTTATGCAAATGCTTTAGTTAGCGCAAGCATGACAAATTCACTGGTCGAATTACAAAAATCAATAAGCAACAAAATGTCGCACCTTCGAATCCTTACATAATAAAACGTTCCCTTTCTATTGAGACAAACGACGAACATCTGTATTCAATAGGTCACAGGTCAAAATAATTCTAAACTGTATTCAACCTCTTTGCACTCAGTCGCCTTGCGCACGCCACGGAAGAGCGTCCATTCCCGAACGAATTAGTAGCTGTCAAAAGTTGGCGGGAATTTATCGAGTGTTTTTTTTAACTTTTAGTTTTTTTTGGTAGTTTTGTAACCTTTTTTGTTTTGTGTAGTAGAGTTTCTTGCTCGGTGACTTTTATTGTTTTCTAACTAAGTAATTGTTAAATATTACGGGAAAATGCATTTCACACCTACTTTATTGATGGTAAGTTTTGAATTAATTTATTTGGTTATTACCAGGACCTATGAAGGAGATCTCTGCCTAGTGGGACAAAACTAAAAAAATAAACAAGGTTTTCTCTATGAACTTAGAGGAAATTGATAATTTTAATCATCATTCAGGGCGGGAATTTGAATTGAAAGGGCGCTAAAATTTGCTAATTTGGAAAAAATTGATATTTTTGTATAAATTATAGTTAAAATTCGATTAATAATTTGTAAATAATCGTTTTGTAAGTAAATATAATGTTAAACAGTGAGGCCGGGGGTGAAATCCCCCCGGCCACCAAAGGCCCGGGGTCTTCGGGCAAGCGGGCCAGAAAAATGGACGAAAATGATGATGTTAGCGGCGGTGGTGAGGAAAGTTTGAACTTTTTACCTTTTCTCAAACCTAACTATAAAAGACTGTACCCTGAAAATTCTACAAAATATGAATTCAAAGTGTTTGTTGAAAGCAGTAATAATGAACGATTGGGCAACAAAAGTCCCATTTACCTTAATCATATATTCACGGCAGAAATTAAAGGAGTAGTGGCCATTCACAGAGTGAACGCGAATAAAATTGCGGTTATATTTAAACAATACAATACTGCCAACAATTTTTTGGCAAATAATGTCTTTCTGGAAAGATATAAATTGAAGGCATTCATCCCTGCAGCTCAAATTGAAAAAACTGGAATCATCCGATATGTTCCAACTAACATTTCTAATAAAGAACTATATTGCAAGTTATCTTCTACATATGAAATTATTGCTGTGCGTCGCTTTTTTAGAAAAGTAAACAATGAAAAAGTGCCTTTACAAACTGTCAGCATAACTTTCCTAGCCAATACATTACCTGATTCTGTACAGTATGACTTGTTTTCATACCGCGTATTTGAGTACATCCCTCCTCTGCAACAGTGTTATAGATGTTTTAAATTTAATCACTCGGCAAAGGTCTGTAACGGCAAACAGCGCTGCAGTATCTGCTCGGGTGAACACTATTACAAAGACTGTGATAAACCTAATGAACTAAGTTGTATCAATTGTAGTGGACCACATCTAGCAATTTCAAACTCTTGTCCTGTTAAAATAAAGAAAAATCTAGAAAAGAAAAACAAAATTACGTATGCTAGCACTGTTGCCGTTACAAACGAAAAGAAAAATTTAAATGCTGATGATTTTCCAGCTCTTGTATATAATAATAAAAATATTGTAAATAAATCAAACAGTAACCCTGATGTCCCTGTACAAAAAACTGTAAATAAAGTTCAGCAATCTGTGAAATCTGTTACACAGAGATCTCTATCTATTGATGAACTTAAAAGTCAATTAATTAATAATGCTGACTTAACCAATGCTATAGTTCGAACTTTAATTTCTATAGCTAACAAAGGTGACGACACTCCAATTACTTCTATTACCATTAAAGATTTATTACTCAAAAACCTTTCTTAATTTATGGATTATAGTACCTCAAATAAGTCTTCTCTAAGAATAGCCCAATTTAATATTCAAAGTATTTATAATAAAGTCCCTCTTTTGTTAACTTTTCTACGAGAAAATGACATTGATATATGTTTATTAAATGAAACTTGGTTGCGAGACAGTAGACCTTGTCGTATACCTGGATATAATATGTATTATAAAAATGCTTCAAATGAACATGGTGGGGTAGCCATACTAATTAAACCACATTTAAAATACAAAGCACTTTCCACAGTATTTTATGATGAACTGCAAACTGTGGCATTGTCCATATCCACTTCTAGAGGAGATATTACTATTTTGTGTGTTTATTGCCCCCCTACGGGCCCACTTAGAACTAACAACTTACGTGACCTTATTCACAATCTTCCTAAGCCTATATTCGTGGCTGGAGACTTTAACGCTCATCACATTGCTTTCGGATGCATATCAAATAAACGAAGAGGAGAGCAATTATATACTGTTATAGATGAGTTAGATTTATGTATACTAAACGAAGGTGACGTTACTACTATGCAATATCCAAATCGTAATCCATCAGCTATTGACGTGTCTTTGGCTAGCCCATCAATTACCCCTCTTTGTAAATGGTCAGTCCATGATGATAACATGGGCAGTTATCATTTCCCAACAATAACAGAAATAACTATTATAACTGATCAATACAATGTTAATCCTCCTATGAATAAATTTATATATAATAAAGCTGATTGGAACCAGTATGATGAACTTTCGAAAACATGTTTTGATAATATTATTCCTAACAGATGTGACCCTCTTAGCTCTTACAATTCATTCTGTGATACACTTTCTACCCTGAAATCAAAATGTATACCAAAATTTACCAAATCCACAGAATACAAAAGTAGGCCACCTGCACCTTGGTGGAACGATAAATGTAAAAATAGCGTCATTGCATCTAAAGAGGCTTTAAAATTATACAGGAGACTACCTACTATTGGAAATTATATATCTTACAAAAAAGCAGATGCTTTGAAAAAACGAACTATTGCCGAAGAGAAAAAGAATAGTTGGAGATCATTGTGTGACAGTTTTAACAGAACTACGCCTATTTCAACCATTTGGAATAATATTAAGAAATTTAAAGGACTTAAAGTTAACAAATCTTACTCTGATGAATTTATTCCACAATTTTTAAACAAATTATCTGATAATGACAATGAAAAAACAACTGATTTAAATACTTTTTTTAATTTACATAACAATGACAATAAATCAAAATATTTGCTAGACCCATTTACATGGTGCGAGTTCTTGATCTGTCTTCAATCTAGAAAAAATACTACTCCTGGAATGGATGATTTTCCCTATATCTTGATTAGCAAATTAAATATTAAAGCTCAGAAGTTATTTTTAGTTATTATCAATAATCTTTGGCATAAACAAATAATACCATTGTCATGGAAAACACAATGTGTTATTCCGGTTCTGAAGCTTGACAAGCCTCCAAATAACTGTGACTCTTATAGGCCTATTTCATTATCTTCTTGCTTAGGAAAAATATTTGAAAATATGGTAAAACTTCGTCTGGATCATTTTGCTGAATCAAATAGTCTTCTACCAAATATCCAATATGGTTTCAGAAGAGGCAGAAGTTGTGCTGACAGCTTCACTTGTCTCGTTTCAGATCTGAAATATGCAAAACAAAATAAGAAAAGTGTAGCAAGTGCCTTTTTAGATATTCAAGGGGCATTTGACAATGTTCAACCGCAAATTCTAGTTCAGGTGTTATCGGGGTTAGGCATACCTGGCCTACTTTGCAAGTGGATTTATGAATTCATAAGCAATAGAATTCTATATGTTAAATATAACAACATTTTACATGGACCTAGAACTGTCTCTAAAGGCACAATGCAAGGGGCCACATTGTCCCCACTTCTATATAATTTATATACATCTGAAATTTGTAAATATGTAAATACTGAAAATGTAAATATTCTCCAATTTGCAGATGACTTAGTGATATACAGTGTAAATAATAATATTGACATGGCTATTGATAATGTTAATTCAACTCTTGTTAAATTAAATGGGTATTATGATAAATTGCAACTTAAAATTAATCCCCTCAAAAGTAGTGCCATGATTTTTAGCAAAGATTTTCCTTCTACTGCACTCTTGTACAATGATCAAGCTATTCCTGTGGTTGACCAGCATAAATTTTTGGGTGTAATTATTGACAAAGATTTATCCTTTAAGCCACATATTAACTACATTGCACAAAGAGCAATGAAAGGCTTGAACATCATCAAATGTTTAACTGGGGTATCATGGGGAGCAGATCCATTGACTCTCTCCATTTTGTACAAAGCTGTTATAAGGAGTCATTTTGACTATAGTTGTATAGCCTATTTAGATAGTAAACATGTAAATAAATTAGACTTAATACAGAATAAGGCCTTGAGGACTATATCTGGGGCCATGTGCTCTACTCCTATTAGAGCCATGGAGGTTGAAACTCTTATAATGCCACTGTCTCTTAGACGTTTGTTACTTGCAAAAAGATTTTGTGTAAAACTCTTGGCCACCAACAATCAATATGCCATTAAAAAGATCATACCTTACTCGATACCAATTCCAACTCCATTAACTTCAGCTGCTGATATTCTAAGCCACAAATTTCCAAGATTATCCCAAATTCTAGTAGACCTGAACAAAAAACATCAGAAATTACAGAAAACAAGTTTATGGCCCTTTTATGCTAAACAATTTTATACATTGATAAATGAAATTAACATTATTAAAGTAGAAGTAAATAATAATCTAGATTTACTACAGTTTTTAGATGAAAACAAATACTACACTTTATATACAGACGGAAGTAAAACTAATTCACATGTACGAAGTGCCATTTATGATCCCCGGATAGAGTTTTGTCAGAGCTTTATTCTGGATACTACTTGTAGTATATTTACAGCAGAGGCATATGCAGTCTTTGAAGCACTTAAACATATTTACTTTATAAATAGTTGTAATAAAAACTTCCTTATTTTGACTGACTCTCTCAGTGTGATTAAATGTCTAGAAAATTATAATGTACATTTTAAAACAAGTTATATTGTTTATAAAATTAAAGAGATATTACTTGCCTTACGTCAAAAAGATGTTGAAGTCGCCTTTCTGTGGATTCCTTCACATAAAGGCATTACCGGTAATGAAGTAGCGGACAAGGCTGCATGTGAAGGGTTAAACTCATTAGATGTAAGACTTATTACTGATATTCCATTTACCGATACCTTTAATGAAATAAGAAAAGATGTGTTATTGCTATGGGATGATGTCTGGAAGAAAGACAGAGAAACTAAAGGCAAATGGTATGGAAGCATTCAAGAAGTAATACCTGCGAAGCCTTGGTACACCAAGCTAAAAGTAGCTAGCAGAGATTTTATAACCACTATTAACCGACTACGATTTGGCCACCACAAAACTCCTGCACATTTGGGACGGCTCAATATAATACCAACGAATTTATGCCCGTACTGTAACAATAATCAAGTTGGTGATATTCATCATCTGATATTTAAATGTTGTCAGTTTAATATTCAACGACTTTTGCTTGCCAGTGAACTGACAGGAAGTGATAGTGAAAGTACAAAAATTGATAATAATGAAGCCCGCCGCTTAGAAGACTACTTAAAAAATCACAAGAATTTTATTCCATTATATAATTATATAAAACATACAATTGAAAAATTGTAAATACGGAGAAAATGAAGACTTGGCTATCTACTCAGATCAAATAAAATGAAAATTGTAAAGACGAATAAAATGAAGATTTGGCTTAAAGGACTTTGTATCCAAGCCAAAATCATTTATAAAAAAAAAAAAAAAAGATAATTTTAATGATTTTAGCTCGGTAAAGCCATATTTGTTAAGTACGGCCGCGAAGTCGCGAACGAATCATTTTTAATCAAATTAAAGAAAGGTGAATTTTGCGGGACACCCTGGCGCTTATTCCTTAAAGTTTCCTCTCAGATTCATCATACCATTTCGGCCCGGAATCACTCAGTATTGGGATCCAATAGGTCTCCATTTTCTTCTGCCATACCTAAGTAGGTAGGTAGTCATTCCCGGATAAGGCATCCTTCAGCTTCAGCCAAGTGTTTCAAGTCAGCGACTGCCCTGAATTCGTGTTTCATAGATTACCTACTTAACATAAATGTGTGTGCCTATTATTACACTCACATTTGGCCAGTTATGTTTAACCCTTCATGTGCCGGGACGTAGATCCACGCGAGACTCTAGAACGTAGTTAAACCTGGTTTAACTACCTTTTGTAATAAGGCGGAATAGGTTTTTAATTGTGTCTAAATACTAGGTAGGTATATGAGGAGTTAAGTCCTATGTAATAGACCCCCTATGCCCCTTTTACGTGGGAGTACATAAGAGCCTATGCTACCTGAAATTAGCAACTCTATTTGTGGTGGTTCAAACTTCGTTTGAAATACTGTTAGAGTAAAGTTCTAATCAGCTTGCACTACAAAGCGGTATTTTGCGATTTACAAAAAAACTATTGATTGGACTAAAAAAGTAAAACACTTATGATTTTAGTATGTTGCTTGTAGAATTAAATGGCAAAAAAATCAGAACGATGACATGTATTTTAGTATGGTTTTTACTCGTTAAAAGAAATTTTTAGAGGTATCTTCGCGATTTTTTTCTATCGAGCATAGTTAGTTGTATTATGTTTTCACAACACTGTTCCTAGCATATTATATCCTGAAGAATATTATATATTTTTCTGATTTTGTTTACTGCAGTAAATCATATACTTTTACGCATTATAAAACTTGCGTTTGACGTCTGTTAGCCGCTTAAGGCGAGGTTGCAGTACTTTGTTTTTATGTACGCACGACCTCACCCCCCGCCCTGCCGCGCGAGCGATATAATGCCTAAATTTTGACTGTTTTTTGCTTCTTGGAGAAAAACTATAAAGAAATTATACAATATGTTTTCAACATTTACTTCAGAATAAAAAGTTCTATCTATTGATATAACTTTTATATAAATTCATGATGAAATGTCTTAGCAGTACACGTTTGAAATTGTGATTTAGAGTCATGTTTGATAAAAAAAAGTATCGAGCCGATCATTCTAAATCGCGTTTCTATCTTTACGATTTACTAGAGAGTATGTTCAATTTTTATGTAATGATTTTTATTTATTAAAAAACTCGTATTTAGTTCGATTTTTATAGGTTCGAAAATCTTAAAAAGTACTGCAACCCCGCCTTAACTCATCATTGCCTATTGCCATCAACCGGGCGTAAATCCAGACTCCGTGGCTGCTACCACAGAAGAGATAAAAGAGGTCTTTTATCTCTTCTGTGGCTGCTACTGAGAAATTCCTGATGGAAAACCCATCAATATAAGATAAGGAACTTGTTAGTTAAAAAAGAATCTCTACGGACGAGACTAGATTTCTAAATGTTTTTTTTTTAGCTGAGTATGCGCTGCATTGTATAGACAAATTATTATTACCTAGGTATTTATATGAATAGAATAATAATGAGGAATAATATATGAAAACTTGACAAAGTTACTACCTAATGATCTAGCTAGCTATTTGTATCCAGCAGGAATGTATGTCGTGTGGGTAATCAAGTCAGGCTTTTAAAATTTAATGAAATCGAATGACAAAACCGTGTAGGTAGAGGTACTGACTATGTCGTAGGTATATTTTGTGATTTTTCTTTAATAGTTATGTAATGTTGCTGTTTGTTTTATTGTTTTCTATTTATTTACTGTGAAGAGCAGAGACATTTTAATGTTAACGAGCGAAAGACGGAACAAGATGAAGAAAATCATAATGTAACTTTTCATAACAAATATTGCCCTTTCTAGTGTCATACGCTCGCTTACGAGTATCAGTAGGGCTACTGCGTATCTATTTTTGTGTCAGTGGCTATCTTATGTGTCCATAAATTAACTGTTTGGTACATTTGGTACATTTTTTTTTAAACTAACCATTTGACAGTTATTTGATAGACACTCTAAATGTTAGCCACTGTCATAAGATACGCAATAGCCCTGCTGGGGCTGCAGTCTCTACACTAATAACGACGCTACGAATGTCGCTAAGTCGTAAAATCGTAAAATTTCTTTAAAAGATTTTCAGACAGATTTTTAACGATATTTAGTGTAGAGACTGCAGCCCCTGGGCCTGCAGTCTCTACGCTACGCTACGAATGTCGTTAGGTCGAATGTCAAATTTATTTAATAGATATTCAGCTTTATTTTCAACAGCATAAGGTTGAAAATCTATTGAAGAAAGTTTACGATTTTTCGACTTAACGACATTCGTAGCGTCGTTATTAGTGTAGAGACTGCAGCCCCTGGGCCTGCAGTCACTACACTAATACTATATACACTATATAATAATACTATATAACTTTCTTTAATAGATTTTCAACCTTAAGTTGTTGAAATAAAGCTGAAAATCTATTACAGAAAGTTTACAATTTCTCGACTTAGCGACATTCGTAGCGTCGCGTCGTTATTAGTGTAGAGACTGCAGGCGCTGGTAGCATTCGTGTGTCAAAATTGAAAATGTTCGACATTAAAATTATTTTCAACCAGCTAATGCTCGCGGCTTCGCCAGCTTGAAAATTACGATTTTCCACACAAAACTTTGCCCCTCTTTTCACCCGAATTCCTCCGTATTGGATGTCTACGTATGTCATAAGAGGAATCATCATCAGCCTATAATGTTCCCACTGCAGGGACTCAGGCCTCCTCTCTAGGAGAGGGGTGGGCTATGATCTACAACGCGGGCCCAGTGCGGATTGGTAGATGTCACATATCTTAGAATTTTTTGGTTCTAAGATATGCCGGTTTCCTCTCGATGTTTTCCTTCACCGTTTTGAGAGCAGTGGTGATGAAATAAATTACACAAAGTAATGCGCCTGCCTGGGTTCGAACCCACGACCAACTGTTCGTAAGTCGGGGTCATACGTGTGAAAATTTTTAAGCTTCTTACCCCTCAGGGTGTGGCCTGTGCGTGCCTGTGCCTTGCCCTTGATCCTCAGTCAGTCAGCTTTGCCTTTTTTATACCTAGATGTGCAGAATGTCATCCAAATCCGCTCAGTAGTTTTTGCGTGAAAAAGTAACAAACATCCATCCATCCTTACAAACTTTCGCATTTGTAATATTATTTTTGCAGAATGGGACAAGATAAAGCACTTCTCCCAATATCCGCTCTATAACTGTTTTTAAATCTCTTGCTAAATTGATTCAAAGTTATGCTCATAAAATAGACATAATCACCATTCATCTTTTATCTAAAATCAATTTTTACGACAATTTTATCCATCATTTCTCAATTTGTCTCTCGAGATTTCGTCATAAATAATTAATTTACGATCCATTTCCACAACATTTAATGACTATGGCTGCCACACCCGGCTTCGCTTCCTAAATGTTAAACAATTCTTAAGTAAATATTAAGAAATTAATGGATGACTTTTTATTGAATAACTTTATAGATCTCCTTATCTTGTTCTAACCTAACAGACAGATGTGTTGCTGGGGAGTTTGTTCCGCCACTTCTTCCCAGCTAAAACACTAGGAAGTGTCGAAGGGTAGGCGTTTTGGGGGACTGTCTCTTGTAAATAAGTAAATCTTGACGTTCGAAAAGTGCTGATTTTCAGCGTAGTTTGAATTAATGACTTTTGATTTGATATAGACTATCTCGGTGGTCTAGTGGTCACAAGCATCAGTGCTGACCATGAGATCCATGGATTCGATTGCCAGTTCGGGAAAAGTGTTTTTCCATAATGAATTTCTCCGTAGCAGCCACGGCGTCTTTTTTTTTTTTGGTGTGTGGGAAATCATCTAATGACTCCTCCCGCTCTGGACCAAAAACCACCCATGTTCTTTCTTAGCCCTTCGTGTCCAAGGCCGCGGTATCTCTTTCGAACAACCCGCAACCCCGACGTGAGCCACGGAGTCTAGAGTTGTGACCGGTTGATGGCAATAGTGTGCAATAGGTTAGCCCACTATTACATTGGACTTAAGGTTGCACAAGCCAGTCATTCTTCCATACAAACGTAGTATGGTGATTACTCCTCTGTTTGACGGTGTAGGTTCAAAATTGTATCAACTGGTCTTATCATTATCTAGGTCTGTATGGAAGCAGAATTGGAAAAATAATATTGGTTTGGAAGTTATGAGCGTCGAAACTTTCATATTTTAGCACTAATTTAAACCATCTTTGGGCGTAAATAAGTTACGTATATAGTACGAAAATGAAAAAAGTTAAACCATACAGACATAGATTAGTTATTAAAGAATTCAAATAATTTTATTTTGAACAGATACATTCAATGGATTTTTCATGGTATCTATACTACCAAAGGTCTGCATAGAAACAATCGCGCGCCCGTTTTAGTTGTGTCTCTTTCGCTCCATGCATTTCGCTCGTGATGTCGGATGAAATAGCATGCATTTAGCCCCGCCCACCAACTAGTTCGTGCCGTTGGCTTGTTTACCCTTAAACAGAACTGGCGAAATGTTTGTGTACTAATGAGGACCTCTGCCTAACCCTTCGGGAATTACAGGCGTGATTTAATCCAGACTCATTCGTGGCTGCTACTGAAAAACCCAATAACACATTGCGCCACCTTTTTTTTTGAGTGGGAAAATCCTCATGGATACCCTCCGCCTGGGGCGAGCGGGGGTGGGTTATGTTGGACTCTAACCGACTAAATCCCCACTGTTCCTACTAATACCATGTGTCGGGGGCCCGGGAGATACAAGTACATTGGCGCACACCCCCGACTGACATTGCAAAACTAGTTAATTTAATGGCAGCCCCCGACGGACATTCTTGGGTTTTTTTAAGGCGGGTGTTTTATGTTATTTTATCCTTTTTTCAATTAATTTTTAACAGTCGTGGGTTTTTTCAAAATTTTTAATTTTGCTTTTTTATATAGATTTTAGTGCATTTCATATTATGATCTGCTAAAGTGGCCGTTTTAGACCCCCTGGTGATGATGATGATGTGTACCTCAATGTAGAACTCAAGGTCACTTTACCTCTATTACAGAACAAGAATTTAACAGTCATGTACACACGGCTACACATCAAGCTATACAAAACCAGTTAATCTTGGCCTCACTTTACTAGATCTTTTCGCACAATGAACGATCAGATTATACTGGTTTTGTACAGCTTGATGTGTAGCCGTGTGTACTAACTAAATTACAAATTCTTACAAGCCTATGCCTATTAATTTTATAGGTGTACAATAATAACTTATATTACTACAACATCAATATAACGTATGTAACGCTATTAACAGTAATAAATAACATTATATTGGACCTAGACATTTGAATAACTAGTTATTGAACCCTTGGTCTGTGTCTTTTTCAACCGACTTCCAAAAAAGAGGAGGTTCTCAATAATTCGTCTGTATGTTTTTTTATGGGCCAAGCTCTGCACACTATTCCCAAACCACTGCAAGTCCTGAAGCCAGAATCAACAGTGGCCACCAGAAAAGCGCCGAGATAATAAAGCTCGACTAACACCCTTATGTATAAACAAGTCATTACTATTACTTGAGTAAATGTCATTGTTTAGGATAAGTACGATTTTTTCTCTGTAGTTTAGTAATTCCTTAATGTTAGAACTATCAAACGTTAGAATTCTTAGTTTTGCTTTCATTGACGGTTCTAACTTCGTTTAAATTCTTGCCCATTGCATAAAAATATTTGTTGTAATTACTTAAGTCCATTGCAAGTAATTACTTTGACTTGACTATAAACACGGGGGTAAGACCGGAGAAACAATTTATAACTGTCTTGTATAGTTGTATCCCACAACGAAATTAATCAGAAAAGAACAGCGGAGGAGTAGGAAAATCATAATTGTCACGACTTTTATTTTGGTTTTTGTCTGCGCCCATTCTCAATTTACCAGAGCAGTGATAAAGAGAAAGCAGTTCATCACCATCTGGCAAATCTAATGACTCTCAACTATGTTTTGGTCGGCTTCCAGTCTCACCGGATGCAGCCAAACACGAATATTTACCCAGAGTGACTGCTTATCTGACTTCTGACAGGGTAACGCAGTTAATACTGTGTAACACGATACCCCTTGGTAAGACTGTTCTTAGTCTGTACTAAAACTCATGTTCCTTATAGCCCTTCTGGTCCGGCACCGCGGTATCTCTTTCAAACAAACCGCAGTCCCGACGTAGCCCACGTGCACATGCCTAGATAATTTTACACTATGAATAAGCGTTGAAACAACACCAGTTAATGACTAAAACATCTCACAGCTCGTCAATTCATAATTGATTACAATTTAATAGGCAAAAAACGAGCATCATAAATTCATACTAATATTTTAGATGCGAAAGTTACTCTACTTGTCAGTTTGTATGTCATCTTTGCACGTCTAAGCGGCTGAACTGGTTTGGATTAGGACACATAGGAAATTCAGTCACCTTCTTCTTAGCGACTTAATGGCTCTCTGAGCATTATTATTTCAATTAGACCTTAACAGGCACGCTTGTTCCGTAGATGGATAACCACCCATTAAATACTGAGTTTCTTCTGTGCCTCGGAAAGCACGTTAAGTTAGTCCCGGTTTTCATTGATAGATCTGGTCCTCTCGCAGGTCTGCTGGAAGAAATGTCTTTTGAAATAAGCAGTACCTTTGTGCTCTTCTATTTGTTATGTTTTTATCCTTTTTTGTGTATTTTGTGTGTGCATAAATAAATATAGATCTTTGACAGTCGTAAGTTGTCGTAACTGGTAGACAATGGCTGCAAGAGTCTGACAACTAGTCTTATTACCAACGGGTACCTATAATCTAACCTACCCAGTGCTAACTGTGTTGTGGACGTCAGATAGGCAGTCGCTCCATGTAAAATACTGGTATTCAGCTGCATCCGTTTAGACTGGAAGCCGACCCCAACATAGTTGGGAAAAGGCTAGGCAGATGATGAACTATATTTTCGTCATACACGCGGGCAAAGCTACGGCCAAAAGCTAGTCTAAAACATATTCATAATAAATTATAAATATTGTGTAAACGTCCAATATTTGTGTTCAAAGGCGCGTTGATTCATTAATATGTATTGATTTATTAAATATAATGATGTGGTGATGATGACTTTGACATTGACGAAATACAACTGCTTCAAATTAATGAGATATGTGTAAAACTGTTTCGGAAGTTGTCACTTTTGTGTTGTCAATGAATTCATCATCATCGTCCCATTGCACTGTAGTGACTCAGGCCTCCTCTTTAGGAGAGGGATGGGCCACGCGGGCCCAGTGCTGGTTGGTAGATGTCACATTTGGGTCAACGAATTGCTTATCTATAATTATGAATATGGGGTAAAAAAGGCTCAGGGCGATAGGCTCGGGTTGGGGCAATATTGGACTAAACATAACTCTTGAAATGAATGTGACTGTGTGTGCACTACAAGGTACACCTTTGCCTAACCCTTCGGGGATTGGCATTGGATTGACAGGCGTGATGTTAAGTAGATGGGGTAAATATAAATCCATGAAAAACGTTTAACAGGAAATCGTGCCTTGTCTGTTCTATTTTCCTTAAAAACTTCTAAAAACCAGCCAGTTATTTTGCTTAAAACCAGGTTTATCTACCTTTTGTAATAAGGTGGGAACCGCCTTATTACAAAAGGTAGAAAAACTTGGTTTAACTTAGACTTGGTTTATCTCGCATGACGTCTTACTTCAATAGTATTCAAAAGAAAGTGACAGCATGTAAGATAAACCAAGTCTAAGTTAAACCAGGTTTATCTACCTTTTGTAATAAGGCGGTTCTTGTTTCATTATCGTGTAGTTTACATGCCGTCGAGAAATATCGGTATATATTTAAATATGTAATACTATAATACTTTTAAATATCGGCCGGTTCCCGTTGGGGCTACGGGTTGTTTGCAAGAGATACCGCGGCCTCGACATAAGGGGCTAAGAAGGAACATGGGTGGTTTTTTGTCAGCAGAAGTCTGACACTCCCTTTCGCTCCGCTCAGAGCCTCAGAGTGGGAGGAGTTATAACCCGTAGCCCAATATTCTTCTGCTTGAGTCGGAGCTCCTAGTTCATACGACCCGGTTTAGTCGCGAGTCAATAAGTTTCTTTTGGGTTAGCTCGTTCCATCTTCGACCTTATCTCTTGTGTCTCTGTCCTCAAAACAAGATTGATGTCAAAATTAGGCCATTCAATATAGAAATATATCATTTATTCATAACAATATTACACATATTTTGAACTTGAAGACGCGTCAAACTCATAAATATGAAAAATATGATTGATAAATATTATTTAAATTCATTGATGCGTAGATATTTGGACATCAATACATGCATGCATAATATAACACCTCATTTTTGATGGTTGGGTTATGAATACATAATTTAAAGTAAACATAACATCACGCCTCTAATCCCCGAAGGGTTAGGCTGAGGTGTACCTAATAGTATAGGTACCTACCCACTTGTCACCTGCTATGTTTTTATAAGTAAAAACAAGCAAAGTCCACAAACAACAAGTCTGACAACCAGTCTTATCAAAGGGTATTACCTAGTTCTAACTGTCTTGTGGAGGTCAGATAGGCAGTCGCTCCATGTAAAATAATGGTAGACCAGGTACAGATTTAGTAGGTAGTGATTTTCGTGGTCTAATTTAGACCGCGAAAATCACTCACACAAATCACCCAAAAATAGTAGATAATAAATTATCTAGTAAAAATACGAGAAATAAATCGCGCATCTATAAGATGATTTTTTATTCACCGTCCAAATTTTTTCTTAGGTACCTATCTATCATTCACTAACACCATTTTTGAAAAAAAATCGATACGTAAAATTTTCTCGAAAGAATTATCCGCTCTCCGTGTAGGCGATAAAACTTTGAGATTTGATATCTCAATATTTTTGTATTGAGTGATACTAAAAGAAAAAAACACGTATTCAATGATTTTCGCTAAAGATTAATATAATATCAGAATTTAGACGGTGACTAAAACATTATCTTGTTTATTTATACGACATCTGACATTTCTGAAGACCTTACTCTACACGAGCGCCCCTTGCGGCGAATTCATGCACTATAGCCCGCATTACGCAAACTCAACCAGTTTCCTTAATAATATAAATCATCCCACTTTATCTTTGTGTCAATTTTCATTGTAAAAACAATAATATATAAAGTTTTTTAGTAAAAAAAATCACGACAATATTCTAATATGTAATTATGTACTATTTTAATATTCTATTAAATAACCTCACGTTGCGAAGTAGTATTGAAAGTTGTCAGGTTTTACGACTATACTAACAAGGTTTAATGGCTAAACTTAATCTTTGAATATCACATAACATCACGCTTGCAATCCCTGTAGGGTTAGGTGGAGGTGTTTCTAATAGTACACCCACATTTCGCCGGGGCGAGCCTATTGCCGTCATCATTTCATCATCATTTCAGCCAAAAGACGTCCACTGCTGGACATAGGCCTCCCCCAGGCGTCGCCACATTGACCGGTCCCGTGCGTCTCTCATCCAGCGGGTTCCTGCAACCTTGACCAGGTCATCGGTCCACCTAGTGGGAGGCCTTCCAACGCAACGTCTTCCGGTTCGCGGTCGCCATTCCAGAACTTTTCGGCCCCATCGGCCATCCGTTCTGCGAGCAATGTGCCCTGCCCATTGCCACTTAAGTCTGGCGATTCTTCGGGCTACGTCGGTAACCTTGGTTCTCATGCTGATGTCCTCATTTCTGATTCGATCACGCAAGGAAACTCCGAGCATAGCCCTCTCCATTGCCCTTTGGGTGACTTTGAGCTTTCTGATGAGGCCCATTGTGAGCGACCACGTTTCGGTCCCGTATGTAATCACTGGCAACACACACTGGTCATAGACTTTCGTCTTGAGACACTGGGGTAAGTTGGACGAGAAGATACCGCGCAACTTCCCGAACGCTGCCCAGCCGAGTCGGATTCGACGATTGACCTCTTTCTCGAAGTTAGATCTACCCAACTGGACCGTTTGTCCCAGGTAGACATAATCGTCCGCAACTTGCTTTCATTACTTTTTAGAGATACACAAGCAGCTCCATCGAGACTTGGCTAGTTTTTAACAGAATGTTTTTGTTGGGATTTTCATATTTAAAACATTTTTTGTAGTAGGTAGTTTTTTTTTTTTAATTTTCGATTATCCTACTTTTTATAGTTTTCCCTTTATGTAGCCATTATAATAAACCCTTACTCTGTACCAAATTTCAGCTCCTTGAGTTTATGGGAAGTACTAGTTCTATTTTGATGATCATGAGTGAGTGAGTGAGTGTCATAAATGCGAAACTTTGCTTTCGCTTAACTTCGGAACTAAATGACCTACAGACTTGAAACTTTTTATTTTAAGTGTGATTTTATAGCTTACTGGATGACGAAAATTTCAGCGTTCTGGTCTTATCCAGAGGTTCTCAAATAGGGGCCTGAAAATGCGGCGAAATGGTTCCAGTAAAGGATGGTACCGATGGTACGGCAGTGTTTGCTTCGCGCTCGACTCGGCGGGGGCATTGCCGTGCCCCCCGACAGTAAAGGATGGTACGGCAGTGTTTGCTTCGCGCTCGACTCGGCTGGGGCACTGCCGTGCCCCCCGATTAATTGTGTATTCATGCCAAATTACAGCTTTCCTTAAAGAGTCTTTGAGATATAGTACGGACGGCAGACAGACAGACAGACGGTCATGGCGAAACTATAAGGGTTCCATATTGACTGCGGAACCCTAAAAAAGCGAAGCTCTACAGTTACAGTCACAGTCAAATTACCGCGATTGCGCATTCCAAAGTGCGTGATTTCTATGGAGAAAAATCGTGGGACATCAAAATACTTAACTACTAAATGGCAGAAACACTTCTACTTAACCTTTCGTATATTAAAGCTGTGATGTTATGTTAATACAACAGCTAAATTCTTAAGAATATTTTATTAATTAGGTACCGCATTTCAAATAATTTTAATAAAACGGTTTGTTTGAAATGCTTAAAATACCAACTTGATTAAGAAATAAGTATTTTGCATTACTTGAGTAGATAAGTATAATTTTTGCATTAATTTTGTATTCACAACATGATCTTTCTTAGATGTTTAGTTTTTTTATTAGGTAAATATTTCTTATTCTGTGCAAAAATTTTGTCTGGCCATTGCAATATCAGATATTATAATTATCATTTCAAAACTGTCATCATTTTCTTGCTCTTATCCAATTCTATTGTCTAGATCAGGGATGGCGAACCTTTATGGATCAACGTGCCAATTTTTCTGAAGAAATGTTTATTGAGACATTACACGTGCCGTCAAATAATATTGCTTGGTCTGTACTGGCAGATAATTAAACTAAATATTATCAACTAAAAGCTCTTTCTTTGCTACCAAAAAGAAAAAACTTGACATACCTAAGTCGTAAAAATATTTGAATTCTACGTGTAATTCAAATTAAAGTAAGATTGCATCATGGACTGGACTCCTCTACCAAACGATTTCTAATCGAATCGTATGATAAACATCTCTGCAAATAATGACTCGTAGGCATAGTTGAAAATATGGTTAAAAATTCGGTGGCGTGCATAAAATATTCTGCAACGTGCTATCAATGGCACGCGTGCCAATGGCACAGAATACATAATAGTACTACGTACAGAAGGGACACTCCCTTCCCCGCGCTCATATTAAATACCATCATGGACTGGACTCCTCTACCAAACGATTTCTAATCGAATCGTATGATAAACATCTCTGCAAATAATGACTCGTAGGCATAGTTGAAAATATGGTTAAAAATTCGGTGGCGTGCATAAAATATTCTGCAACGTGCTATCAATGGCACGCGTGCCAATGGCACAGAATACATAATAGTACTACGTACAGAAGGGACACTCCCTTCCCCGCGCTCATATTAAATACCGCACCTCACCCCGCACTTCGAGGTATTCGTCGTCGACACTTGAGCAATGGCTCGCGCTCGTATTAGTCGTCGTTCGGTTTTCGCGACGCAGACCGTTGCACTTTCCGCGCCATTTTTTAGGCTACGATAACCCTACTAGAGTTTACGCACACATTTGCACGTGCACGTCGTGCACAAACGTTATTTGTTTATGTAGTAGTAATAGGTAATTATTTTGCGGGCGTTGTATGGAGTGTCCGAGGTGTGCCAATGGTTCACCATCCCTGGTCTAGATCTTCAAACCTTTCCTCACGACATTTTCCTCATTCCACCGCATCACATTTTTCAGTTCAAATAACTTTTCATTCATCGGCGCCACTTTCAGACTTTCATCATCATCATATCAGCCCCGAATCATCCACTGCTGATGGATACTTCCTTTTTTCTGCCACACTTCTCGGTTATGTGCGTCTCTTACACAGGTGTTTCCCGCCACTTCGTCATCCAAGTCGCTCATTGGGTCAACGATATCGTTATCGTTGACCCAATGAGCGACGTCAACACGGTTTGCGCAGTGGCTAAGCGATTGGACTGCTGCGCTCGGTGTCGCGGGTTCGATCCCCGCACGGAACAAGTATATATACATATATGGCCTACAGATAGTTGTTTCGGGTCTGGGCGTATTTGTGTATGTGGTTTTCAATGTTTGTAAACGCACTCACGAATTCACGATACAGGAGAAATTCCTAGTGTGGGGCAACGTTTTTTATTAAAAAAAAAATGAGCTCTAGGACGGCTTTGGTTTCTTTGGCGTAACCTTGGCTACCACTCGTTTAAAGCCTTGCTCCATCGGCCATCTCCGCGTCTAGCTAGATGTCTTGCTCAGATCCACTTGAGGCATGTTTAAGTTCCAAGTAATAGGGGGTGAGCCTATTGCGATCAACCGGGTAGAAATCTAGACTCCGTGGCTGCTATTGAGAACGAAAAAACCCAATAGCACTTTGCCCGACCTGGGAATCGAAGCCAGGTCCTCATGCACGGCAGTCGCTCTCGCGACCACTAGACCAATTTGAAGCGCAACTACTAAACATGGGGTCCCGCCTCATGCGATGCCTTTTTGTGAGCAAAGTGACAAGTAAACACTAGTCTCATTGAAAAATACGTCACCATCACCTTTGACCTTGTCTCCTTCAAGTTTTTCAACAAATATTTAAATATTATAATCAAGTTATTGCGCAAATAAAGATTAGAACATAAAAAACACATAATTAGTTTCTTCAATCTTTAATGTTCATATATAATGAGATTATCATCATCATCATCTGCTAAACCTTTTCACAACTATGTTGGGGTTGGCTTCCAGTCTAACTGGATGCAGCTGAATAGTGAATACCAGTATTTTACATGAAGCGACTGCTTATCTAACTTCCGCAACTCGGTTAGTATTACCTATTTTATTATTATTATTTATTATTTTATATGGGCTTACTCTTGACCTCAATCTTGCCCTAAGGGCAGAGATGAGGTCGACGATGGAACGAGCTTACCCAGAAGAAGCCTATTTACTCGCGACTTAAATAGAGTCCCTATAATGCCCGTCACAGTAATGCACATACCAGCAATGAACGACACTGGAATGTACAACACAGAAGTGTACGACACAGTAATTGGCGACATCGCGATGTCGCCAATTACTGGGGTGTACCTTGCTGGTCCGGCCCAAGAATGTACAACACAGGAGTGTACGACACAGTAATCGGCGACATCGCGCGATTGGTTGGCCGACTAGTTGGGCAACTCGAAATTTTGGGACTTGGATACTAGGTAATTGAGCTAGGTAGTGCTGCCGAATTAAATTGTACTCCATGACGTGCGCTCGCTACGCTCGCATATTTTATAACACTAATATCTTCTGTCCCCGAAGTGCCGGGCCTCCGCCGGCCTCCTTCGTCGGCCTACGGCCCGGTGCCCATGCCGCCCATAAAGGATACTGTCGCGAGACGGTCGTATTATAGGAACACGAAGAAAAAAAGAAGGAACCACGGAATTTTCCAGTATTTTATTGTATCACCCGTCCCTATTGTCACATGGCTTTTTACTTTTTTAATGTGACGTCACTGTTTGTTTTGATTCCAATTCTCGTGCTGTACATTCTTGCCCGGACAATCGAGGTTCGGGCCGAGAATGCACGACATGACAATGTACAACATTGGAATTCAAAACACTTACATTCCTATGTCGCGCGTTCTCGTGTCGTGCATTCCTGTGTTGGGCATTGCTGGTTCCCCTTAAATAGATTGGGGTTATATGAACTCGGGAAAACCGACGCAGGCAGGGTGTTCCACTCCTTGGCTGTACGAATAATGAAAGACTTAGCAAAACGCTTCGTACGAATGTGTGGAACATCGACAAGGTATGGGTGATAACCTGCAGTACGCCTAGTCTCTCGATGGAAGAAGGGCGATGGTGGAATAAGCTCGTGGAGCTCTTGCGCACACTCTCCGAAGTACAGTCTGTAGAAGACCGACAGACATGCAACTTTGCGGCGGTGGGCCAGGCTATGTAGCTTGGCAACCAGCTTAGCGTCACCAATTAGCCTCCTGGCTCTACGCTCTACTGAGTCGAGTGTGGCAAGTTGGTATTTGGTAATACTGGGTAATACGATACCCCCTGGATCCACAGATCAACCTAGGCAAGCGCGGCTTAACCTGAAGATTAATCCGAACGGGCTATTATTATCTAGCCAATTATAAGATCATCATAAAAAGTGAAAAACGTTGAAAAATTGTTAAGTTTTTTAGTAAGCGAAAAAAGAAACTCGTAACTTAATAGGTACTGTTTATCTTAAAATAATATGTTTTTAATGGAAAAATCTTGATTTTAAAAGTCATGGTTCAAAGTGACTTCAATGTTAATATATTATTATTTAAGTACTTTCTAAAATAACTTAGTTGACATCATCATCTGCCTAGCCTTTTACCCGAAAAACTACATTTAATTTCGGATCAACTTCTAGTTGTGAAATATCATCAATCTTTTGCCCATGTCCCAATTTATTTGGGGTAGGCGCAGCATGGTTACCGACGTAGCCCGAAGAATCGCCAGACTTAAGTGGCAATGGGCAGGGCACATTGCTCGCAGAACGGATGGCAGATGGGGCCGAAAAGTTCTGGAATGGCGACCGCGAACCGGAAGACGTTGCGTTGGAAGGCCTCCCACTAGGTGGACCGATGACCTGGTCAAGGTTGCAGGAACCCGCTGGATGAGAGTCGCACGGGACCGGTCAATGTGGCGACGCCTGGGGGAGGCCTATGTCCAGCAGTGGACGTCTTTTGGCTGAAATGATGATGATGATGATGAGGCGCAGCATTACTTCTTCATCCATACTTTTCTAATACTAGTCATCATAACAGACACCTCCTTTCTACCCAAATCATCCTTCACACAGTCCATCCATCGTTTCTTTGGCCTTCCTCTCTCAATAGCCATCTGCCGATAACCGATTATCACACAAATTTTCAGTCACCGCGGAGTCACTTTTAGACTTTCTCGTTTGTCTTCTTTGTATCTATACTAATATTATAAAGAAGTACCTAAGGTTTGTGTGTTTGTATATTTGTTAAATTGTAAGGGGTAATCTCGGGATCTACTGAACCGATTTAAAAAATTCTTTTACCATTAGAAAGCTACATTCATTCCGGGTGACATAGGCTACTTTTTATCTCTGTATTCCCACGGGAACGGGAACTACGCGGGTGAAACCGCGTGACGTCCGCTAGTGTCTTATACTCATCATCAGCCTATACTTAATGTTCCCACTGCAGGGACTCAGGCCTACTCTCTAGGAGAGGGATGGGTATAATCCCATGTTGATTGATGTCACATAATATCTTAATATATCTTTTTTGGTTCATGCCTGTTTCCTCACGATGTTTTCCTTCACCGTTCGGAGATGCGCCTGCCTGGGTTTGAAACTTACTGTTCGTATGTCGGGGCCGCAACCACTGCTCCTACAATAGATGCCACCACCAATGAGTCGTAATACCCGGTTGCTAATAAACTGTATAAAATATCGTCATCTTTGTCTTTTCGTAATGAGTTACAGAATAATATTGTCATTGATTATGTTTTGAAATCTGCATAGGAATGCATAATTATTATTTTATTATAATAATGACCAAGTATTTTTATCGTTTTTACCTTGGGGACTGTTTTAATCGTATTTAGGAATGCAAAAGATTAAGGCAGCGTTGCAAGCTGCTTCATGAGTGTCGAAAACCACGTTAGTCAGCCTCGCTACAACCAGTAAAATGTCAAAGACTGCCACGTTCGGTCTTGTGATTGCAACCGCGTCTGCTGAAGATGAAATTCTGGGTATCAGGAATTTCTCAGAGCAGTGACGGAATCTGGATTTGTGCCTGATTGATAGCACAGGCTGTCCCAAGTAATAGGCTCGCTCCCTATTACATGGCACGTCTACCGTGTAAAAAAGTTGGAACTTTGTCCTTTATATCACCGCAACTAGTAGATCCCCAGATATGTCCCTGAACAAAAAAAAAAATACAGCAATGACTAGAAGAACAAGACAAGCGGCTTTCGGTTTCGTATTGGGTGTTATTATACCATTACACATATTTCAAGCATGGGTCAGTCAGGGCAGATGGGCCAGAATCGTCACACAGTGGGTGCCTGAAGACGGTTGTTTTCACCGAGGCAGGCCCAAGAAACTCTGGCGTGACGATTTAGACTCGTTCCTACTGACTGATTGACCAGAGCCAAATCAATAGTCCAAAAGACCAAAGCAATAGTCCCAGTTCTTTGCCGAAGGAGCGTTCAAGTGTAACGTTACGAATTTGGGGGGAGGGTAGTCTTGTTAAACGTTACGATGCGTTACAGGGGCGGGAGACGGGGTTTGAACGACGCGTTACGTAACTTTGTTTATTTTGTAACCGACTTCCCAAAAGGAGGAGGTTCTCAATTCGTTTTTTTTTTCTTTGTATGTACTCCGATTACGCTGCGATTTATAATCCGATTTACGTGATTCTTTTTTAGTTTGATGCGGAATAGTTGCCATTTGGTCCCATAAAAATTTAGCATGGTTTGGCCCAGTACTTTTCATTTTATGATATTTTTTTTATAATTTATGAACATTTTTCGTTCGTTTTTCTATGTGTGTTCGCAAATAACTTCGTCGTTTATGAACCAATTTTGATGATTCTTTTTTTATTGGAACGGAGATATTTTAAGGGTGGTACCATGATATGGAAACCAGATCCTGGTGATGGAATCCCAGAGAAATCGAGGGCAACCCTCAAATTTCATAGGCACGTATTACGTGTTTCGTGCTTTTTCTGACGCTATATATATAGTACTGTATAGGTTTCATAGTAAATATTTCTATAAGATATACAACTAAAAATGAAAAAATAAAAAACTTTTTTGCAAAAAAAAAACAACCGACTTCAAAAACACCTAAAAGTGAAAAATAAACTACAGAAGAAAAATCAGCTTCTGAAGTCGGTGGCAAAAAAGCCAAATCAAACAAACAAATGTCACCGACTTCAGAAGCTGATTTTTCTTCTGAAGTTTATTTTTCACTTTTAGGTGTTTTTGAAGTCGGTTGTTTTTTTTTTTTTGCAAAAAAGTTTTTTTATCCCTTCAGAACGGTCGCGTAGGTAGAAAGATTCTCTAACGCATTTTTTTAACTTCTTATTCTCTCGAATTTTAGGTAAAAATGGTCACTTGGTGGTTACGTAACGTTTTATTATAGGAGGGAGGGGGGAGGTACAGAAAAACGTTACGGCGCGTTGCTTATGGGTCAAAAATCTCAAAAAATTGCGTTATGTTATACTTGAACGCTATCATATATAAACAAAATACGCAAGCAAAGTTTATTCGTCCACAGTGCCTGTTATGACACACATTTGGCCGGTTTTTTAAAGATCCTGTTGAATCTGGGATCAATATGCTACCTTGAACTCTGAAAGTGAATATTCTACTTCTGTTTGTTAAAAATATTATGGCATGCTAAATGGGGCAAAGGTCACCTCTAATGTACCATAGAATTATAATTATAGATAAGCATTAGCATTTAGTAGATAGATAGGAGCTCGTGGCTTAATAACAACTGTCATTCGAGTCGACCTTCAAGGTTAAGCCACGCTTTTCTTGGTATGTCCTTGGATGGGTGACTAAGACCGCCCATTACCTACAAACCGAGTTTCCTCCGAAAACACGTTAGCCGTTAATTGTTCCCAGCTGTCAAATGGTGAAATATTTGACAGTCATAAGGTCTTGTTTACGGAGACGAAGGCTCGTCTCGTGATTTTTTATTAATTTACTGAGAGACGGATCCATCACAACAAACGCTGCATTTTAAACTAACGCGCGAAAAATCGCTTCTCGTAAAATCGACGCGCGACGATTGAAATCGTTAACTTTTTCATTCATCGCCATGTGTTTGAATTATAAAACCGACTTCGACAAAAAAAAACACTCAAAAGTGAAAAATAAACTTGAGAAGAAAAATCAGTTTCTGAAGTCGGTGACTTTTGTTTCTTTGATTTCATTTTTTTGTCACCGACTTCAGAAACTGATTTTTCTTCTCAAGTTTATTTTTCACTTTTGAGTGTTTTTTTTTGTCGAAGTCGGTTTTATTTTTTGTAAAAAAGTTTTTATTTTTCACTTTTTAGTGTTTCACATGTGCTTACCCCTTCACAACGTACCGGCGTGATGTTATGTTAGGACTGGTGTAAACAATAGACAGACAATATGAGATTTCAGCAATCCCAGTCCATTTGCTATCATTTATTGAGGAGTTCCGTTGAATATCTCCGAAGTTCTTCATCAGATTTTCACAAAATAGTTTTTATAACCTTTGTAGTGAGTACAGGCGTGATATTATATTGTTGTGTGATGGCGTAAACAATGCTTAGATATGCTATAGCAAGAATCGCGGTTAATCTGCTGTTATTTATTGAAGAGTTCCCCCGATTTCTACAAGATCCCATCATCAGATATTGAAATGGTGATAATGGGACCACACGGGAAGCACCAGCTTTCAAATGAAAAAAGAATCATGAAAATCAGTTCACCCAGTCGCAAGTTATGAGCGAACAAACATAAAAAAAAAAAAAAAAAAAAAAAAAAAAATACAGTCGAATTGATAACCTCCTCCTTTTTTTGGAAGTCGGTTAAAAAACGCAGCACGCGCCGCGCGACTGGCCTCGTACCTACGTAAACATGCACTAAAGGTAGTCCGTGGTTCAAAAGTCAGACAACCAATAAGCCTAATTACCTAGTACTGTTGTAGAAGTCAGATAGGCAGTCGCTCCATGTTTTAAACTGGTATTCAGCTGCATCCGGTTAGACTGGAAGCCGACCAAAACATACCCATTAGCATTAAGCATATATAAACTAGGTAGCCTATATAAATAAGTGGGTAGCTCAGGTAAAAACAAATACCTATTAAATTAATAATTCAAGACGCGTCGAAGTTGTAAAAAAATTAGTCAAACTATGGTCAAACGTGACTTATTTACATAGATCTAGCTTTCGTTTTCATTTACTAACTGACGAAGTATTATAATATCTGTGCTAACTGTATTTGCGTAGGTAGAAAATACATGTGGCTCTGGTTGGCTGGACATTTCTTCAAAACTGCTCGCATTTAAGTAGGTCAATAGGGCACTTTATGTGACGGCTAAACACCCTTATTTCAGAATAGGTGACGCTACAGAATCTTAGATAATCGATCGAAAGCGTGTCCAGCCAGCTTGAAAAACCACTTTTCGCTGGTCTCTCAATCTCCGTAACGGAAGTGATTTTGACGACTTTTTGCATATCAACGGGCGTCACATAAATATGTGACAGGCATCAAGCTAAAAGTTTTGTGATACGTACAGTGGTTTAGTAGAAAAATGCAAAAAACTGTGTCCAGCCATCTTGAATTTACGTAGAAAACTTTTGGCTGGCACTTCCGAATCCCACATAACGGGAGCGTTTTCGAATATGGTTCCTTTACTAATACTTGGTGACGCAATGTGTGACAGTAATAACGTTTGATTTATGCCGTCACATGCAAGGGTTTACGAGATATCAATGAAAACTTAATGCATACTTGTGTCCAGCCATCTTGAACTCAGGCTGGCTGGACACCTGTATCTCCGCTGCCTGATGATCTACGACCTTCAAAATGGTATCAAAATGTTGTGACGGGGACGATAATGATAACCTGAATTTATGACGGAGAAACTTTGCGTAGTTTCAAAGATATTGATCATTTAAATTTTCCCATACAAACATCCATTAATATTGTGAGGTGACCATAATTTTTACATAAATAAAGGATTTCTTTTTAATCGACTAATCGGCCGGTAGCAGCCACGCCTGCTTTGTATTTGATTTCTCCGTGGGAATAAAAGGTTTCCTGCAGTAAAAAGCGTAAGTATGTGTTAATTCAAAATAATAATTAAAAACACTAACAAAAAAGAACAAAGTGCATTGCACTCAGTGATGCCAATTTAGCATTTTTTCATGTTGTTTAGCAAACTTATTAGTTGTTTAGCATATTTTTAGCATATAAAATAATTATAAAATAAAATACATTAATGCGTACGCAATTATTTCCATTTAGAAAAAAAATCCCTTTACTATAATATTGTTGGCGCTTCTGGTGCCAACATAATGGAAAGAGTATTTGAGATCATAGTCGATTAAAACAGTATGTATATTTTGTTAAATAATAAAAAAGTTAAAACTATTTTACGTTTCATTTGACACTGAAAAATGTTAGCAGATTTACATTTATTTTTTCATTTAAATACCTTAGAGCATTAGTCTGTTATCCTGACACAATATCTACCTATGTACTTACCATAAAAACACCAATAATTATCTACTAAAAAGAGTAGATAGGTATCTGCACGTAAATAATCAATAACATTAAAAAAATCTCCCCCCCCCCCCCCCTTCCTCACTTCTACACTTTTGTCTTCTATTGATTAAAATATCTACAGTTGTTCGTATTAGTATCACCAATACGCGAATTTTCGTCCATTAAAGAAAACACCTTAAATACTTAGTCCTACATAAAACCTACAATATTGGTAACCCTACTACAGTGTTTGTATGGGAAAATTTAATAGATCAATATCTTTGAAACTACGCAAAGTTTCTCCGTCACAAATTCAGGTTACCATTATCGTCCCCGTCACAACATTTTGATACCATTCTGAAGGTCGTAGATCATCAGGCAGCGGAGATACAGGTGTCCAGCCAGCCTGAGTTCAAGATGGCTGGACACAAGTATACATTAAGTTTTCATTGATATCTCGTAAACCCTTGCATGTGACGGCATAAATCAAACGTTATTACTGTCACACATTGCGTCACCAAGTATTAGTAAAGGAACCATATTCGAAAACGCTCCCGTTATGTGGGATTCGGAAGTGCCAGCCAAAAGTTTTCTACGTAAATTCAAGATGGCTGGACACAGTTTTTTGCATTTTTCTACTAAACCACTGTACGTATCACAAAACTTTTAGCTTGATGCCTGTCACATATTTATGTGACGCCCGTTGATATGCAAAAAGTCGTCAAAATCACTTCCGTTACGGAGATTGAGAGACCAGCGAAAAGTGGTTTTTCAAGCTGGCTGGACACGCTTTCGATCGATTATCTAAGATTCTGTAGCGTCACCTATTCTGAAATAAGGGTGTTTAGCCGTCACATAAAGTGCCCTATTGACCTACTTAAATGCGAGCAGTTTTGAAGAAATGTCCAGCCAACCAGAACCACATGAAAATACACAGAAATAGAATTGGATTTTAAAACTTAATAACTAATACCCGCGGCTTCGTCCGCGTGGATGTCGGTTATTTATCGCGACCAAAAGTTTAGTAATCTTTTCATCCCCCATTTACAAACCTTATTTCGCATAAAAAAGTAAACTATGTCCTTTCTTAGTCTCTAGACTATCTGCGTACCAAATTTTATTTCAATCGGCTCAGTAGTTTTGGCGTGAAAGTGCGACAGACAGACAGACAAAGTTATTTATGGATTGTACTTTGGACCTGACTCGTTGGCCTTGTGTTGTGGCCTACTTGGCCTAGTGTTCGGAAGCGCAAATGCTGTGCATAAGGACCTGGGTTCAATTCCCAGGTCGGTAAAGGTGTTATTGAGTTTTTCCATTAGGAATTTCTCAGTAGCAGCCACCGAGTCTGGATTTGTGCCCTGTTGTCCCGATTGATGGCATCAGGTATTATGATACTTCTTTGGGTTCTTGTCCAATCGTGGCATAGCGATTGCTCCGACTTACGCAATACAGGTCGTGGTATTCAAACCCAGACAGGTGTAGGTACCTAGTATTAAAATTAATATTATGCTTGAAAAAAACACGCTTTAGAATGACATCATTTTATTTCTCGTATTCTCCTTATCAGCAAACGGCACGGTTGGCGCAGTTGACTGCTGCGCTACGTGTCGCGGGTTCGATCCCCGCACGGAACAAATATTTGTATGACCTACAGGTAGTTGTTTCGGGTCTGGGTATCTGTGTATGTGAGTCTGTGAACGCACCCACGATACAGGAGAAATTCCTACTAAGGAGCAAAGTTAAAAAAAAAACCAGTTTCATTTGATACGGGATTTTTGCCTAATTCCACAGGTGTAATAGTATTTTTCCGTTTACATAATTATTATACTATTAAACCCTACATCCTAGTATACAAAGCTTAGCATGATTCAGCCACTGGCATTAGGCTCAGAATAATTGATGAGGTAGTATATCGTTGAATTGACAACTTCGTGAGATACAAGATGGATTCGTGTTTATAATAATCTAATAATAATATTCCACAACTATCACACAACGCCATCTAGTCCCAAGCTAAGCAGAGCTTGTGTTATGGGTACTAGACAACTGATAAACATACTTATATATTTCTAAATACATACATATTATAGATAAATTACACCCAGACACAGAACAAATGATAGTGCTCATCACACAAACATTTGTCCTGGGTGGGAATCGAACCCACGACCTCCGGCATAGCAGTTAGGGTCACTAACCACTAGACCAACAGGCCAGTCAGTTTAAAGTTGAAACATGCGTTTACCTGAGAACGAGGTGAACTAAAAGGGCTTTTTAACCTTTAAACTGCCTCGTTGGTCGAGTAATCGCAAGCACCATTGTTGACCACGAAGTCCGTCGTTCGATTCCCGCATCGTGCAAAGTGTTCCGATCAGGAATTTCTCAGCCAACTGGATTTGGACCCGGTTAAATGCAATAGCCAAAAATTCTTAGATATGTGACATCTACCAATCCGCATTGGGCCCGCGTGGTGGATATAGCCCATTCCTCTCCTAGAGAGGAGGCCTGAGTCCCTGCAGTGGGAACTTATAGGCTGATGATGATGATGAATGGCAATAGGCTCGCTCCCTATTACATGGAATTTCTCAGTATCAGCCACGTAGTCGGAGTCCCGATATGTGCCAAGAAGATGGCAATAGGCACAAATACTATCTACTTACATGTGGGACATAAACATAACTAGCGAAGTATGAGTGTGCTCTTGGGTACATCCTGTCTAACCCATCGGGGATTACAGGCGTCATCATCATCATTTCAGCCGAAACACGTCCACTGCTGGACATAGGCCTCCCCTAAGTGTCGCCACATTGACCGGTCCCGTGCGTCTCGCATCCAGCAGATCCCCGCAACCTTCACCAGGTCATCGGTCCACCTAGTGGGAGGCCTTCCAACGCAACGTCTTCCGGTTCGCGGTCGCCACTCCAGAACTTTTCGGCCCCATCGGGC
Organism: Diarsia dahlii; assembly: GCA_949775195.1. Taxonomy (NCBI): domain Eukaryota; kingdom Metazoa; phylum Arthropoda; class Insecta; order Lepidoptera; family Noctuidae; genus Diarsia; species Diarsia dahlii. Next base: position 10,441,344 of record OX459217.1, on the reverse strand, counting down.
ATCCGTTCTGCGAGCAATGTGCCCTGCCCACTGCCACTTAAGTTTGGCAATTCTTCGGGCTATGTCGGTAACCTTGATTCTCATGCGGATGTCCTCATTTCTGATTCGATCGCGCAAGGAAACTCCGAGCATAGCCCTCTCCATTGCCCTTTGGGTGACTTTAAGCCTTCTGATGAGGCCCATTGTAAGCGACCACGTTTCGGTCCCGTATGTAATCACTGGCAACACACACTTTCGTCTTGAGACACTGGGGTAAGTTGGACGAGAATATAACTTCTCAGCTTCCCAAACGCTGCCCAGCCGAGTCGGATTCGACGATTGACCTCTTTCTCAAAGTTGGACCTACCTAAGTGGACTGTTATTAATTTATTACAGGCGTGATGCTATGTTATCCGATGTAACCACTGACACCTGACAGATGCCTAGCCTTGTGGTGGTGCGTGACCTTGTTCTGTTCTGTCTCCTGCTGATATGGAGGGAAGTGGAAATTATGTTTTCCTATCCTACTCCTCCGCTATTCTTTTCTGATTAATTTCGTTGCGGGATCCAAGACAATTCAATTGTTTCTCTAGGACTTCGTCGTCGAGCTTCATTGTCTCGGTGTTTTTCTGGTGGTTGCCACTGTTGATTCTGGTTTTCAGGAGTTACTGTGGCTTGGGAATTGTGTCGCGAGCTTGACCCTTAAGGTGCCTTGCAGCAGGTTATCCAGTCATAGCAATTGAGGGACTTTGTCATCTCGGTTGGCGGTTTGTGGTCACCTTGGGAATCTTAAGCACCTAATTATTCGCAATGTTTTAAGTACAAATACTTCACTTTAAAATGGATTCTACCATCGACCTTGCTGTCAAAGTAATGATAAAATAAAGAGGCAAAGTTTAAAATTTTCATGTAGGAGGTAATCTCTGACTCTCTCTAACTTCTGATCCGATTTCGATTTTTTTTTTGCTAATGGGAAGCTTTTTTTTTCATGATGTGGAAATTTCAATGAATGTCCTCCACCTTGGGGAGTGCGGAGGAGTCTGTCAGACTTGTACTGACTAAAACCACACCGGTGTTCCCTCGCATGCTTGCAGCGAGATCTAATGCGACTTTCACTGCTCCGGATTAGTGCCAACCCACTTGATCTGTGGATTGGGAAGCTACATTATCCCCGAGTGTCCAATGCCAACGACGCAACCCCATCGAGTTTGGACTCGTTTGGTTCGTCTTGTCGAGTTTAGCAGGAAAATCATAACGCAAACGAAGTGGCTAAATAAGAACAACCATTCGGGTCGATTTTGAGGTAAAGCCGTTGGTCCGCGGATGGGTGACCAGGAAAGCACGTTAAGCCGTTGGTCACGGCTGTCATTTATACATATTTGAGGTCGTTACAGGTAGTCAGTGACCTCAGGCCTGAAAGTTTGACAACCAGTCTTACAGCAGGTAGTCGTTCCATATAAAATAGGTACTGGTATTCCAGATGATGATGAACGCAGACGACGCTGCGTGCAAAAGTTCGTTTTCCATAATTACAAAGTAAACTGTGTTACACTCTTGACATATCAATAAATGGTAAGTTATTTGCGTTATAAAAACACATAGTTAAGTAGTTGGACCGTGCTTTTGAAGTTATGTAAATGCATTCTAATAAGTTTTTTCTTACACTAAATGGGTTTGCGTTTGGTCACAACTCACCTGATATTCTTAGCGTGTCGACGGCAAATTTTCATTGATTAGATTAGGCCCCGAATTCAGTGCGAACTCCGCTAGCTGATGCAGTCATAAGATCGTCAAATGGGCAGGTGTAAGGACATGCAGCGCAAGATGTAAGGCCATTGTCTGTGGAGATACGCCACATACACACTTGAAATCTGAGCCGTCCATGAACCAACCAATCTGGACCGTCTTTGCTACGGTCGCTTTGGGTTCGAAGTCTATTTAGAGATTTCCAAGTCGGCCACGGGAAAGCATGTTCAGGTGGAAGGCTTCCAGACAGCTCGACGATGAAGCAACCTAGGGTGCGAGCATGATTGTCTAGAAGATACCGATTCTTTCGAACTTTGCAGAGATCTCGATTATAATGATCGGGAAACAGAGAAGCCGGCGGTGAATTCCACAGACAATTATTGGGATTGCGTGAGGAATGATAGGAAAGAGAAAGGACCATAACCATGGCCAGAACCCGGTGGTCGTGGGTTCAATTCCCACGGGAAGTATACTTTGTAAAGTTTTTTCCAGTTTCGCTAAGACATTGCAGGCTTGAATCACATGATTGTCTGATTAAAAGATGATTCCTTGCTTCGGAAGGCACGTATAAGCCGATGGTTCCGGTTACCAAAAAGCGTTCGTCAAACCATGTCAGAGGACCTTGAGGCGGTTTAGAAACTCTGACACTATAGAGTAAGATCCCAGGGCCGCCAGACGTCACGTATTTTCTGACGAAGGAAATGTGGACGATTGAGTAGTGTTAGTATGAACTAAGAACGCACGACTACCAGCTAGCTTGCTTGGACGGCCAATTTTCAGGTATCAGGCTATCAAGGTACTTAAAAACATTACTAACTTCACGTATTTTCTGACAGCTGAATTTCCCGATTTGTGGGCATTGGCCTGTGGGGTATATCCAGGGTTGCTGGCCAACACGCGATTGATAACAACCCACATAGCCCACAGCAATTTATTTGGTTTTAGGAGGATATACTGAACCGAGTGTAATTTAGGTATGTCAAAAAGGGTTCGAATAGGTACTCTAAAAAACTTCATTTTCTTGAACCATTGATTTGGTACAAGTTCGTTAGATAATAAAAATGTTTTGGTTTTATTACAAACTGAACTGTTTGTTGCGTGGATCCACTGGATGCAAGACACACGGGAACGGTCAATGTGGCGACACTTAAGGGAGGCCTATGTCCAGCAATGGACGTGTATCGGCTGAAATGATGATACTGTCTGTTGCGAAACGGTAAACTCGCTAATTAGTACCTAATTAAAAATTAGTAAACCCAGGTTTAACATAATTAAAACCTTTTGAAAATAACCATTATTCGTGATAGTTCAACTTTATTTAGAAATATGACTAGAAAAATGCAATAAATAGTTATGCGTGAAATCAATTTTAATTGTTGCAATTTTTCTCTAAAATAAAATTGTCAGTTTCAAAAGTGTAAGAATGCGGTAGGGAATTGGGGACACTAGATTCAAGACCCGTTCTGTCATGTCATAACAAAATGCATCTCGATTGTAGATTTCAGTATAAATTTGTGTGAGCTCTAGCGGGCGGGCTTCATCGAGCCTTCTGAAAGCCTACCACCTGGATATGCTTTGCCGGGGCCGACTTTGAATCCTCTCAATACGAGTAGACTCCAACCCAAGCCGGCCGTAGCAAAGACAATGCGGGTCCATGGACGGCTCAGAATTTTTTTTTTGGCGTTGGGAAATCATCAAATGACTCCTCCCGCTCGCGCGCTCTGGGCAGATCGGAAGGGAGTGTCAGGCTTCTACTGACTAAAAACCACCCATGTTCCTTCTTAGCCCTTTGTGTCGAGGCCGCGGTATCTCTTTCGAACAACCCGCAGTCCCGACGGGACGGCTCAGGTCTCAAGTGTGTATGAGGCGTACCATCTTGCGCTGCATGCCCTGACACCTGCACACTTGACGATCATAATATGTCTGCATAAGCTGAGTCTTGGGTCTGAAATTTTGCCAGCGACACGCTAAGTAGAAGAAGTATCAATTTGTAGGCATGCAAACATATTTCGAGATTAACTGAAATTAATTTACTAAGCATTGTCACCGAAGTAGGTGTTGAGGTGTCAAGATGTAAATTGGCATCATATTATAATTAGATATTAGGGGCATTGAGGAATTTTGCCCGTTTGATAACAATAGAATTACCTACACACAAATTATTTGAGTTATTTAAGAATATCTGTGCAAATATAAATTTCAAAATCTAAACATGTTGCCATTGCATAAAATGTGTGCTGCCTTATTAGCGGCAGTTGGTCTCTAGATTTAGGTTTCGATTCCCATGTTGGACAAAGTCATTGAATACATAGTGGGTTTGTCATCCATCAGAAAACTTTTTTTTTTGCTTTATCCTATTCACCCTTATCGTCTGTCAAACGTTTTCTAATTTACCCTCTTTGAACCCGAAGCATCTGAGATACGTGTCTTGAGTTCCTAACTCGAGACCTATGACCTACTCCGTAGCTGCTACTGACGAATTACTATGTAAAACCTCAACAGTTTTAATACAAGTAATTGGTACACTAGCCTATAATGTCGGACATTAATGTTTAAAGGGCAAACACTTTGACACATGAGTGATAGTACATGTCAAAAGTCCCGCCAAAATGTCGTCAGTTCGGATACGTTGACAAAACAATGGGACATCACATCGTGAAGGGCAAGTGCTGCCCTTTCTGAAAGACAATTTGATATATTTGTCATTTTACATTGAATGCTAAATAATTTGGAGACGGTATATACCTAGTTTCATTGTTTTAAATCGTGATTGCCCGATCATGTAGGTATATTTCATGCATGAATTCGTGAATTTGAATCTGGAAAGTGACATGTGAAGGATAACGGTCGTGCCCTTTACTGCTTTGTGGTACAAGCCCGCCACACTTTTTTATATTAAATGGGCCTACTTTTGACCTATACTCATATCGTAAGGACAGAGATGAGGTCAACGATGGAACGAGCTAACCCAAAAGAAGCCTATTTCTTCGCGACTTAAATAAATTGGGGGTATATGAACTCCCAAACCATTGCAACGGAAACCTGAAAGCCAGGATCAACAATGGCGCCGAGACAATGATACTCGACGTCCTAGAAAAACAATTTGGCTGTCTTAGATCCCGTAACGAAATTAATCGGAAAATTACAACGTTAGCTTTACATTAACGCAATTTACATACACCTTGTTTTTCCTGCAGTGTTGAAAGGAGGTGGCGCTAGACACCCTGTATAGCTTTGTCGGTTGAAGTCGGTTCCCATACTAGTTACGAATGAAACAAGACTGGATATGACGTCTTAGACTGCTTAAGTATATAAAGGCCTGACCTACCATAGATCTGGCCTTGAATACTTCCTGGTCTTTACATGTTCAAAAAATCTTGGTGAATCAAGGTGAAAGGGATACCAGTACATCGGTTTTGTGGGGTTAACTTTATAAGTTTAGTTACCATTTTGGAATAAAATAAATAAATAATAAAAATCATTCTGAACCCCACATCGATAGCTTGTTTTAAATCTACTGTTTTTTTACTAAAATGCCACCACTGTCACGGTCAAAATGCGTGTAATAGCTTTTTTTGTGGTTCTACCTGGATTGTAAATTAATTCAATTTATTTTTTTAAGCTATTTTTAAACTTAGACACTAATTAATGAGGTAAGATATATATATTTTCTAAGTATCCGTCCACATTGATAATAATAATCATTAATAGAAAAATACAGGAAGTGTTTCGTTATAATAAATGAAATGAATAATAAAGTAATTAACTTTTATTGCACTAATATTATTCGCCAATTAGATGTTATCGAGAAATAAAAAAGTTATGAATGTAAATATGTATGAAAAGAATGAATGTATGAATGAATGTGACTAAAAAAGTTATGAATATAAATGTGGATGGATGGAGAGGGAGAGGAAGACCAAAGAAAAGATGGATGGAGTGTGTGAGGGGTGATATGAAGGAAAAAAGAATAAATGATAACGTGACGACTAACAGGGCTGAATGGAAGGAAAAAACGTGTTGCGCCGACCCCAAATGACATGGGATAAGGGCAGGAAGTAAGTAAGATCTTACCGAGAACTAGAAATATTCTGCTACTACAATTCATTAATTTACACGTACACGCCTGTTATGCCCAAAGGTGGAAGCAGAAAGAAAACGAACACGGTAACGCTTTTACCCGGACTGTGAATCGAACGCAAGCGCTTGAGGAATGTTTTAAAATAACTGTACGCAAACGTATTCTATAAAGCCATTAGCCTCCCTACTGTTGCTTCGAGTGCGTGACAGTGCCAGTATTATCATAAATAATAATAATAAGGGCTTGATGCAGAGAGCGGTACTCCTGGACACGGCTCGCATTGTTAGGAAGTTCCTTTCTATGGAGCCCTGACCGCCGGTAGCTTGGACCCTGTTCCCGATACCGGTGGGCTACAGTTTTTTATATTTTTAAATGTTTTTCTTATTGTTTTTATAGGAAATATTTAAAAATTTATGAAATTTGTTAATAAGGTGAGTATTTAAACAGTAGGCTTCAAGTAGTCTCGTCTTGGGTTTCATAGGAATGTCAAAATGTTAAGTATTAATAATAACAATAATAAGCCCTTTATTCCGAACCAAGTAACATATTTCACATTTTACTTAAACAATATACACAAGCCTGTTGCAGAAGATGACATAGTTAAAATAATTAGTAGCCTTAAGAACACAAATACTGTTGGATACGATGGCATATCAACTAAAGTAATAAAATATGTCAAGGAAGTTATTGCGCCACTACTAACACATGTAATCAATCTCTGTATCACTGATGGTATATTCCCAAATGGTTTAAAGAAAGTAATCATTAAGCCCCTTTTTAAAAGAAATGACAGAACTGATCAACTGATGTTAAAAATTATAGACCAATTGCCAAAATTCCGGTATTTTCAAAAATATTCGAAAAAGTAATTTATAATTCCATTTATACTTATTTCGAAAAATTTTAATTATTTTGTAATGAACAAAAGGGATTTAGAAAAAATGTCAATGCTATTATGGCACTGTTTGACCTGCTATCAAGTGTCCTGACATCTGTAGATAAGAGAAAACATGTTTGTGCGATATACACAGACATGACGACATTGACGAAGGCGTTCGATTTTGTAGATCATAATATTTTATTGCAAAAATTACATGGTTATGGCGTTAGAGGAAACATCCTAAACCTTCTAGAATCATACCTAAGTGACACATTACAATGTACGGAAATCTCTAGGATATGTCTGACAACTAAATTAGAAACCACATACACCTCTGAACCAAGGTACATAAAATTTGGTGTGCCTCAGGGTAGCGTTCTGGGACCACCCCTTTTCTTAATTTATATAAATGACCTCCCAAAATTTATAGGGCAAAAAATGGTGCTCTTTGCGGACGATAGCACGGCTATTATAGAATGTAATCATCCAATAAATTATCAAAATGACATTAATAATTCTCTAAATAAAATAATAAAATGGCTAAATGATAATAATCTTATAATTAATTTAAATAAAACCAAAATAATGCACTTTCGCCAACGGCTTGAGAAGCCGCTAGTTAATATTGCTTATGGTAATCACGAAATAGGAGAAGTTAGTACTGCTAAATTCTTAGGGATAACTGTGGATGATCAACTGACTTGGAAACCTCATTTGGAGGAAATTTGCAAGCGATTGAGCAAATCAGCATATTTGTTATTTCAACTTTCAAAGAAAGTAAATACTGATACACTATTAACGGCATATCATGGACTAGTTGGCTCAGTTCTGCGGTATGGTCTTATTTTTTGGGGACAATCAACAAATAGGGAGCTTGTTTTTAGGATGCAAAAAAGATGCTTACGGTGCATGTGTGGTTTAAAAACAACTGATAGCTGCATTCCATATTTTAAAAAGTTAAAAATATTACCTCTACCCGCTTTATATATCCTAGAAGCTGCACTATTTGTTAAAATAAATCCACATTTTTTCAAAAAAATTTGTTTAGTAAAGAAAACTCCGATGCGTGCTCATTATGAAAATGAACTGTGCCTTGTAAAATGTAAAACTTCTCTAATGAAAATAAGCTTCTTTGGTCTTGCACCACAAATATACAATAAAATACCTGATGAAATAAAATGTTTGCCATTGGAGAAGTTTAAAAAAACGCTTAACGGGTTACTGCTTGACAAATGTTATTATACCCTTGACGAATTTTTTGGAATCGATCCGATCCATCTGTCGCCCCGCTTTGTCCCCGTAGGGTGACGGATAGGGAAAAAAAGTTTGATCTGTCCCCCTGTTTGCAATGAGGGGACAGTTCGAACTTTATTCACTTCTTAACGGTTTCATCTGTCCCCCTATTGGTGATACGGGGACAGATGAAACTTATTTATTCCTTTTTGTCCTCCACAAAATTTAATATATTAATTCTTAATAGTAATGCCACACATAAGACTAGTGGTTTATGTTTATAATCATCTGTTTTTAAATAAGTTACAAATATTTCTTTTGTTTCTGTATCGATCAGTCACAGTCCCATAAATCACGTAGTAGGTAGGTATTCCACCCTGGTCAAAACGGAGAATGGAACCGGCGAGAGATGTCGTGCGGTGTTCCACAGGGTTCGGTTCTGGGGCCGCCCCTGTGGAACATCGGTTACGACTGGGTGCTGCGTGCCGACCTCCCTGACGGTGTCAGCGTCGTCTGCTACGCGGACGATACGCTGGTGCTGGCACGGGGGGAGTCGCACGAGGCGGCGGCCGAAAATATGACACGCGGGGTTGAGATAGTCGTGGAGAGGATCCGGCAGCTGGGTCTCGAGGTGGCGCTTCACAAATCAGAGGCTATGTGCTTCCATGGGCGTGGGAATGTGCCACCGTCGGGATCCCAGCTAACGGTGGGAGGGGTTCCCATCGGCGTCGAGTGTACTATAAAGTACCTCGGACTCGTCCTCGACAGCCGGTGGAACTTCGTGGAGCACTTCCGACGTTTGGCTCCCAGACTGGAGCGGGCCGCGGCTGCCTTTAGGTGGCTCTTGCCCAATCTGGGGGGGGCAAACGCCTCCTGCCGTAGGCTATATGCGGGGATCGTGCGGTCCATGGCCCTTTACGGGGCCCCAGTGTGGGCGCGAGCCGTGAAGAAGCGGGCCGTCCACTACCTGAACGCGCCCCAAAAGGTCATGGCCGTAAGGCTAGTCCGCGGGTACCGCACGATCTCCCGCGAGGCGGCGAATCTCCTTGCCGGATTGCCACCGTGGGATCTGGAGGCGATAGTCCTCGCGCGCCTACGTGAGTGGCGCGCAGAGGCGCTACACCGGGGGGTCACTCTGCTGCCGCGGCACATTGCTGCGCGGCGGACAGACCTCCGGTGCGATCTCATGGCGGCATGGAGACAGCGACTGTCGCAACCCCGTGCAGGGCACGCCACGATAGTGGCGGTAAGTCCCCTCTTTGAGGAGTGGCTAGAGAGGAGCCACGGCGTCCTTACCTTCCGTCTGACGCAGGTCCTCACCGGACACGGATGTTTCGGGAGGTACCTGCACCGAATCAGGCGGGAGGAAACGCCCGGATGCTTCCATTGCGAGGATCGACCGGAGGACACGGTGGAGCACACTGTGGAGGTGTGCCCTGCTTGGGCGGAGCCCCGCCGTGTTGTTGTAGCGGCGATCGGCGGCGGCGCCTCCCGCACCCTGGTGCAAGCCATGGTCCGGGGCGAGGAGGAATGGGACGCCGTCGCCTCCTTCTGCGAAGCAGTAATGCTAGCGAAGGAGGTGGCGGAACGAGAGAGGGAGAGAACCTCTCAACGTCCCAGCCGCCGCGGAAGGCGCGGAAGGCGCTCCGGGCGTCGGGGGCCACGTGATGGCTTCCGGCCACCGTAGACGCGGGCCTGTGGACGGTGAGTAATGGGCTAGCTCGCCGTCCGGCCGTCGTCATGACGGCAACAGACCGTGTCGGCGGCGCGTTCGTGTTCCACGCGCGCCTCAAAGAGATGTCAGCAAGGAGGGGCCCGCAAGGGCCGACGCCCGTCGGGGCCGCGGATTTTTGTACTAGATTACGTGGCCTCGGCGCAAGGGCAAAGAAGGAACATGGGTTCGGTTTTTAGTCAGTAGAAGTCTGACACTCCCCTTCGCTCTGCCCAAGAGCGGGGGGGGTCATTCGATGATTTTCCACCCACCAAAAAAAAAAAAAAAAGGTAGGTATTCCAGGTATAATAAGTATAACAATCAGTCCTCTGATTTGACTTCATATTACAAATGTTAATTTTTACTAACAATGTTAACTTTTAGATGATGAAATGTTCCTAATAAGAATAAATGAAGTAAATAAATTCAAGTTTTGACGTTTTCATTCCTGTAAGAGATATCAAACAAAATAAAAGTTCTGTCTGTGATCTGTATGTCAGTACAGAACAACTCCACTTGTATGTAGTCAGTACTCAAAACTTATTTTGCGAATAACTTCTTAAAGATTTAAAGTAAGTCTTATTAACCGACTTCCCAAAAAGGAGGAGGTTCTCAATTCGATTGGTATGTTTTTTTTTTTTTCTATGTATGTACACCGATTACGCTGCGATTTATGATCCGATTTACGTGATTCTTTTTTAGTTTGATGCGAAATAGTTGCCATTTGGTCCCATAAAAAGGGGTTTGAACTTTTTTGTATGGGAGCTGGCATATCGACGCACCGCCATTTTGATTTTTTTTCGAAATCGCGGCCCACGATGAAAGTGATATGTATGGATAGAGGACATATAGACGAACAAAAAATGTCAAGCAACACGGTACCCAAAGTGTCACGTTACCGAGATATTTGAAGGTAAAGATGGACAAATCAGTACGATCGATTCCCGGGTGTGGGACACCCGGGAATCGAACCGGCTAAAATCTGAAAAAATTATACCCTGTACTTTTATTGCATCGATCGTTAGGGTCAATTATAAGGATGAAATCTCTCTAACAAACATGATAAATTAAATGAAAGGAAAACCTGCCTGCGAGATCGCCAGATCTCACCCCATTAGATTCTTTTTTGTGGGCATATGTAAAAAATCTACATGAAATCTTATGCGAATGACAACGAGTTGAGAGTTGAAGTTCAGAATACGGTTTATAATATTCACCACAACACTTTATTAAAGGTTACTTGAAAAAAATGTGTATCCAAGAGAATGGAGCTCATTTCGAGCAACTGTTAGTTTACCATTTTTTGTAAATAATTAAATTAATTTAAGATTTCCTGGTTGTCTTTTCATTTAATTTATCATGTTTAGAGAGATTTCATCCTTATAATTGACCCTAACGATCGATGCAATAAAAGTACAGGGTATATTTTTTCCAGATTTTAGCCGGTTCGATTCCCGGGTGTGGGAGAAGAGAATTTTCGAAAAATTTTGAATGCAGTTTGCTTTCTATTCAAAAATAAAGGAATGTTTCCTTTAGGTAAAATTTACGTACTCAAGACGCTTTTTGTTACTTAAGAAAATATGGACGTCCCGACTTATTTATTACTGTAACTACCAAGCCCAAGTGGGATGAAATCACTCGGGAGCTTCTTGAGGGTCAAGCACCGCATGACCGCCATGATATTATCGCAAGAGATTTTCATTTAAAATTAAAATCAATGATAGATCTACTTACCAAAGACAACATTTTTAGTATAACGCGCGCGGACGAAGTCGCGGGCAAAAGCTAGTAGTAAATATTTATATAAGATATACAACTAAAAATTAAAAAATTAAAAACTTTTTTGCAAAAAAAAAACAACCGGCTTCAAAAACACCTAAAAGTGAAAAATAAACTTCAGAAGAAAAATCAGCTTCTGAAGTCGGTGGCAAAAAAGCCAAATCAAACAAACAAAAATAGTATGTATTTCCGTCCTTTTTGTAATTTGTATGCCAATTGGCAAAACATAGCGCACTACCTAATTTTTAAGTTAATTTTTTAATAAATGATTCTGATTCTGATTCTGACAAAAACAAAACTATAAAATGTCTCTAAGCTCGGCGTGCCTATTGGCAAAGGCCTCCTCCAAAGATTTCCATTGTTGCCTGTCTTGGGCAACCCTTCTCCAGTTAGGTTCAGCTGTCAATTTTAGCTCGTCTTCCCAGCCAGTTCCCACCTTGTGTTCTGTCTTCCTCGATTTCGTTTACCGTCTGTTGGGTACCATTCTGTGACTTTCTTGCACCACTTTCCCACCTTGTCACGCAACATATGCCCTGACCACCTCCATTTTTGCTGGTCAATTCGTGTGAGTATGACGGTGAGTTTGGTTATTTCTCTTAAATCCTCGTTCCAATCCATTAACTTATATAAGCACTATTAAAAAAAGGGTTGATTGTCTTCTTGTGCGCAACTGTAACAATGTGTATAGTGTCCAGCTGGCCTACCAAGCAGTCCTAATTCCAGTGTGAAAAGGAAATGATTTCTGAAATTCTGTCGTTATCTCACGCAGGAAGCTAGCTCTCGCTTTTTCACGCAGGAATATACATTACACAATACTCGTAGATACTACTTTAAGACGTCATGGCAACTCCCTAGGCCAGTGCCAGTAGTTGTTAATTTTAGATAAGTTTTACTAACCTAGTTTTAAGTCAATATTAACAATTTGATTTTTCTATCTGAAATAAATGCTTGATAATAAAAGCTGAAATTTTAGACTTACGGTAGGTAACATAATGGCCACTAAAAAATACGAAAGATTCAAGATTATTTCTTTATTTGTATGAGACTTAAAAATAAAAAGGTCTCACATATTTCGCTTACTTCATAGGTAGGTTAAGTATCATTATCTAAACATCCGTATCTAAATAAGATTATTAGGTAATTTCTTGTTCCTACAATTTTACGACGATCGTAAAAATATGGCGAAAAAACTGTTTTGTATTAAATTAGATAAGTAGGTAGCGACTTTTATTGTCTCTCAATTATAATAATTAAGTAGGTATTTATTTTGTTACGAAAACGTTTTTTTTGTCATTTTAAAGGTTAATTGGATATGCTTAATTTAAACTAGTTTTTTAGAGGAAGTCGTGCTGTATGGTAGTCGATAGTAGGATGGTTGCAAGTGTGGCAAGCACAACTCATTATTTTTTACGCAACTTACATTTTGCCCGACACCTTTTGTACTCATCATTCTTGTTAAAAAATCTAATTACAGGAAGTCTGTAACGTCAGTCCTGAAAGTCTAACAATCTACTGTCTCTCAAGATACAGGTTGCCTAGTTTGAGAGGCAGGGTTTTCCACATTGTGTACAGGTTTCCAGATCTTAGATTGTATGCATTGTGTCACTACCAAAGCCCATGTAAATTGTGTTTATTTAAAACATGTTAAGTCTGTAGTTTTGTGAAATAACGTTATTTATTATTATTATTAATCAGTTTTATTTACCAAAGACTTATCGTCGGAGGACACGGTGGAGCACACTGTGGAGGTGTGCCGTGTTCTCGTAGCGGCGATCGGCGGCGGCGACCTCTCGCGTCCGGCCCTGGTGCAAGCCATGGTCCGGGGCGAGGAGGAATGGGACGCCGTCGCCTCCTTCTGCGAAGCAGTGATGCTAGCGAAGGAGGTGGCGGAACGAGAGAGGGAGCGAACCTCTCAACGTCCCAGCCGCCGCGGAAGGCGCGGAAGGCGCTCCGGGCGTCGGGGGCCACGTGATGGCTTCCGGCCACCGTAGACGCGGGCCTGTGGACGGTGAGTAATGGGCTAGCTCGCCGTCCGGCCGTCGTCATGACGGCAACAGACCGTGTCGGCGGCGCGTTCGTGTTCCACGCGCGCCTCAAAGAGATGTCAGCAAGGAGGGGCCTGCAAGGGCCGACGCCCGTCGGGGCCGCGGATTTTAGTACTAGATGACGTGGTCTCGGCACAAGGGCAAAGAAGGAACATGGGTTCGGTTTTTAGTCAGTAGAAGTCTGACACTCCCCTTCGCTCTGCCCAAGAGCGGGGGGGGTCATTTGATGATTTTCCACCCACCAAAAAAAAAAAAGGGTACCTATCGTCTGGAGAAAATTAGCACTAACCCTACGTGCCTTGGTCTTATAGAGCTGATAATGATGTTAGCCACAATCAAAAGCTAGTCTACTGATTAAAAGATCAAGTAAGGCCATGACTTATTAAACAGGTAACTTTAGAAAGTAAAACCAACTAATAAATTACCTAGCGAATCTGCTCATCACATTCACTTTTAGATTATTTATTTTTTTAAATCATAGTTTAAAGGCCATTTTAATCAATCAATCATTGTTTATTGATTGATGATTTGAATTGACACTGTTTTTGAAGATAATATCATCCTTACATAGTATAAAACAAAGTCGCTAGTTTTGTCTGTTTGTTTGTCTGTATGCTTAAATCTTTAAAACTACGCAACGGATTTTGATGCGGTTTTTTTTAATAGATAGAGTGATTCAAGAGGAAGGTTTTAGTATATAATTTGAACGAAATCCACGCGGGTGAAGCCGCGGGCATCAGCTAGTAGCATATAATCACGGACGGGTTACTTAATAATACACCCACATTTCGCCTGATATGTTTAGGTCCCATAAAAAGCCCTTAATTTGAGCTTATTTTCCATCAACAATTAAGGCACTCATGTAGGAAGCGCGCCTACGGCTTGGGTTCGATTTCGATTCGGGCAAAGTAATTTAGTTTCTCCATCTTAGTAGCAACCATGGACTCTGCATTCGTACTCGATCTTTTAGGGCAATATTCTTAAATATATAATCTTGGAAATCCTTAACAACACTTTGCCCGACCCCAGAATCGACCAAAGTACCGCTCAGCAGTAGCATTACGACCACTATACCAACGAAAACAATCAGTTATGTCATCATCATCATCATCAGCCTATAATGTTCCCACATGGCAAGGCATGCCGGTTTCCTCACGATGTTTTGAGAGCAGTGGTGATAAAATAAATTACACAAAGTAATACGCCTGAGTGGGTTCGAACCCACGACTTGCTGTTCGTAAGTCGGGCCGCTACCACTGAGCCACCACTGCTCTATCAGTGTAAATAAACTTCAAAACTAGTTATCAAAGCCATTTAAAAGACACGCCTATGACGGCGTATGACTCTATTATCCAATTTGTTGTCGCAACCGGTTGCTCTTAAGGTTCTCACGGTTCACAGAAGTGGGTTACGAAGACGAAATTGTTTCTTTTCTTAAAATACCTATTTATTTGAGATCGTATTTAGCGATAGTGTGTCAATTTGGAGTTGAAATATTTGAACAGTTTTAATGTTGTAATATAAACATAAAACGTCAGTAATCCGTGAATGGTTAGGCAAAGGCGTGTATAATAAGAGATACGCCCACATTATGTTTTAGTCCCATGTAATAGGCCTAGCGAGCCGAAAAAAATAGGCGAGCCTATTGCCGCCACTCGGACACAAATCCAGACTCGAGAAATTGCTGATGGAAAAAGCCTATAAAACATTGCCCGACTTGGGAATCGAACGTTGGATCTCATGCAAAGCTGTCGCGCTTGTGACCACGAGACCAACGACGCAGTCTTATTAAATACTAGCTTTTGCCAGCGGCTTCGCCCGCGTGAAAATGACGATTTTCCATACAAACTTTCATCCCTTATTTAACTCCCTTAGGATTTGAATTTCGAAAAATCCTTCCTTATTCCTTGTCTACATTATAAAGGGAACCTCTGTGCAAAATTTCAGCTTTCTAGGTCCAAGGGTTTGGGCTGGGCGTTGATGAGTTAGTCAGTCAGTCAGTCAGTCAGGACTTCTCTTTTTATTTATATAGATAGATATAGATAGATGTTTTATTTCAAGCAAAATACCCGTATACAAAAATGATAATAAATTGAGACAATTATAATTGTAATAACAGTAATAATCTTACAAAAATCATTAAAATCGGTATCAAAAACAAAAAAAACAAACCTACTGAAACTGAATATAACCGAATGAATTTTTACATACCTAAAGACTGAGAATGTCATGAAATTATACACAATTTAATTTAATGTCGTAGTATCATCTCCACCGTTGTAAATTTATCCCTGAATATAGCCGTCTTGACAAATGACAGTGACATGTTTGACATGAGCTGTCAATTCAAGCCATTCACTTTGGGAGCATCAAAGATTAGCAACTGTTTTGCAATAGTTGCATAACTAAGTACCTACTTTCTTTTAAAGTTGCATTATAGGGTCACATATAAAACGTGCTAATGGCATTTGTATACACATGGTAATTGGATGGTAAAGTATATAAAAACGTTTTGCGAAATATTTTGGGCGTCTTCAAAAGATGGTTTTGAAATCGGAGATTTTACCAAGAGATTATGAATGAAAAGGTTTTAAAATAAATGTAGTTACTGGATAAAATGAGGTTTTTTGACTTGTTATTATGTTGTCCAATTAAGATGAATCCGCCGCGAATCAAATGTTCATCAACATACAACCTATCACTTGCCTGCAAATTGCAAAAAACTTAAGAAAATTTGAATTTCGCGGGCTACCCTGGAACATCAACCTTAAGTAGTTACATGACTTATGATCACTTAGGTAACCCACGAAGGGTAAGGCAGTGGTGTAACTCATTTCGCTAGTTTTATTAAGGTCCCAAGTAAGGGGGAAGCGAGGGATCTATCAGGCAAAAAATCAGGCTCCGTGGCTGCTACTGCTAATGTTTCTGATCGTAAAACTCAAAAACACTTTAACCGAATTGGGAATCGAATCTAGACAGTCATGCTCAGCAGTTCCGCTAGCGACCACTATACCAACGAGGTCAAGAAAATGGCTTAATTAAAATATTATGTTTACCATGGTTACCGCGCTCCCATCTGCAATAATATATTTAAACTGTGGTTTTTAATTTGAGAGAGTAAATTGACACTTGGAAATGTCAAACTTCCTTAAATTTACAACAACATTTTATGGAGATGATTTTAAACCTAGACCACCGTCTAATGTGTGGCATTACTTTTAAGAATTAAAATATTAAATTCTGTGGGGGACAAACAGGAATAAATAAGTTTCATCTGTCCCCCTATTGGTGATAGGGGTCAGATGAAACCGTTAAGGAGTGAATAAAGTTCGAACTGTCCCCTCATTGCAAACAGGGGGACAGATCAAGCTTTTTTTTCCTATCCGTCACCCTAAGGGGACAAAGCGGGGTGACAGATCGGCATATTCCGTTTTTACTCAGTAGAAGTCTGACACTCCCTACCTCTGCCCAGAGCGGGAGGAGTCATTTGATGATTTCCCTCCCTCCAAAATAAGAGGTGTATTGGTAATGGAAAGAGATAATACCTAGATAATAGCAGCTGCTCAGATCAATCTTCAGGTTAAGCTGCCCATGCCTAGGTTGGTCTGTGGATGGGTGACCCATTACATACCGAGTTTCCTCCGTACCTCGGAAAGCACATTAAGCTGTTGGTCCCGGCTGTCATTTGTAGATCTTTGACTGTTACGGGTATTCAGTGGCCCAACAATTCTGACAATCAGTCTAACCAAAGGATATCGTTTATTGAATTCTAACTGGGTTGTTGAGGTCAGATAGGTAGTCTCTCCATGTAAAATACTGATATTCAGCTGCATCCAGTTAGACTGAAAGTCGACCCTAACATAGTTGGAGAAAAGGACGGAAGGGTTTGTTTCTGTACTCTACCACAATGCTGTCCTATTTGACCCTAAGGTTGACTGGTAGAGAATGCCTTGTGGCATTAAGTCCGCCTATGTACCACGTTTGTGCATGAAGTTTAAATAAATAAATAATAAAAGGTAGGCAGATGGAGAGATCACAAACTCCTTCACAAAGCAAGGCTGGTGCAGTGGCTGAGCCATTATACTGCTACGCTGCGTGTCGCGGGTTCGATCTCCGAACGGAACAAATATTTGTATGGCCTACAGATAGTTGTTCCGGGTCTGGGTGTTTGTGTATGTGAGTTTAAATATTTGTAAACGCACGCACGAAACAGGAGAAATTCCTAGTGTGGGGCAACATTGAGTTCCACTTAATAAATACTTATCTTCTTGTTGTTCCAGGTCCTGGCAGTAGCCTCTTTCTCTTCCTGCCAAAAAGATGATGAGGTCATTCGACAGGACTTCGACGGGCCACACGCCGATGGTTCCTATAGATATGCCCTGCAGACATGTAAGCTTTTATTCATTACTAGCTGTTGTCCACGAACTGCGTGCGCCTGAAAGTATTATATAGTAGATTATTAACCAAGGGGATAAAGCAGTGTCTTCTGTCGCGGGTGACGATTTAAATCGCGAGCGTAACGAAGGACCCGAGGTTTACTCCCGAGCGTAGCGAGGGTGTATAAAACTTAAATCACGAGCGAAGCGAGGGATTTAAGACGAGCCCTGAGTGTAGCGAGGGATTTAAGTTCACCCAAGACTAAGACAGCTTTATCACCGAGGAAAATACTCTACTTTTCGTACCATTTGCGAAAAACTTAACACAATAATATTAGGAGATAAGCATTTAATAAAAATAATGACAATTAAAAGTAAAAGTTAACATTCGAAACATTGGTCCAATATTGATAGAGAGAGTTACATTTTTGTTTGGTGCATTTATTGTTGATGAGTTGATTTGAGTATTTCTCTGTTCTTGCATCTGAGGAACTTGCGTTTAAAAGCAAAGGCATCAAGCTCATGCGGCCTCGTCGGTTTTCGTAATTTTATTTAATAATCATATCTGCCTAATAAATGCGTATTCTTTTTTCAAAAAGATGTACTTATAATGCTTTATATACAAACTCAATGGTGTAAACACAGATGTAGTTCAGTATAAATTTCGGTAAGTACCTATTCCAAATTTAAATCACATTCTCTCCCTAGGGGATGAATGAAATTCAGTACAATTTTCTTTCCCTGTTTTTAACAGATTAAAAATGACTATTGTTATGTTCGCTTTTTGTGGCATAGAATGTCACTTTTTTGAGCAAGTGGTACGAAAAAAATATTACCTACTTTGCTATGTGAAAGTTTCGTTTCATTGAGTTCCCTTATCTTTTTTCTAAAATAAAAGTAGCCTTAGTTACTCCTCATAACATAAGTTATCTGCCAGTGAAAATCGGTCTAGCCGTTTCGGAGATAAGTCGGGACAAACAGACAGACAACAAATTAAAAAAATGCGTCGGTTCTACGGCTCACATGGCTGGCCCACTGCCACTTCAACTAATGTCGACTATTCTCTGTCTGATCACCTCGTTCCGAATACATTCTTTCAGAGATATTCCAAGCATAGCTCATTTCACACGGGCACAAATTCAGTCTCCGTGACTATTACTGAGCAATTCTTGACGAAAAACTTAATAACCTTTTGCCCGACCCGAAAATCGAACCTAGGACCTCATGCACAGCAGTCGCGCTTGTGACCACTAGACCAACGAGGCATTATATATATTATACTACTAGCTTTTGCCAGCGGCTTCGCCCGCGTGTAAATGACGGTTTTCCATACAAACTTTCATCCCCTATTTAACTCCCTTAGGGGTTGAATTTCGAAAAATCCTTTCTTATTCCTTGTCTACATTATAAAAGGAACATCTGTGCAAAATTTCAGCTTTCTAGGTCCAAGGGTTTGGGCTGGGCGTTGATGAGTCAGTCAGTCAGTCAACCTAGGACTTCTCTTTTTATTTATATAGATAGATAGATAGACTAGTCTTAGAACCAAAAAAAATCGAAGACATGTGACATCTACCAACCCGCACTGGGCCCGCGTGGTAGATTATAGCCCATCCCTCTCCTAGAGAGGAGGCCTGAGTCCCTGCAGTGGGAACATTATAAATATGCAGATGATGATGGATGACTGTTTAAACGTTTTCTTGTTGGTTTTAGCGGTGGCGTGTTGGGCATAGCATGCTTTCATTTGTCGGCTATATTATCCGAAGGTTAAATGTACTTATTTCATAATAGTAAAAGCATTTATAAGACATAATTTCGTGTCCACAGCCGGCGGAATCTACCACGAACAGAAAGGCAGCTTAGAACCTGGCCGTTCTGGAGATCCAAGTCTGTTTGTACAAGGACAGTACCAGTACACAGCTCCTGATGGACAGGTAAACATAACATAACATCACGCGTTTAATCCCCGGGGTTTGGGCAGAGGTAAACCTCTGCCTTACCTATTAATACACCCAGATTTCGTCAATTTTTTTTAATGTATTTAGTCCAAGGGGGCAAGCGTATTGCCATAGTATTGCCATCAATCAATCAATAAATATGAATTTATGCGTAACGCGTCGTTCCCAACTGCCATTTGTGAATCTTGGACAGTCGTTACAGGTCCGTGCGTTTAAGCATTTTTGTCATACCTATTAATGGAATCAAATATAACAGCTCACAACTTAGGACCCAGTAATATTAATGACAATAATAACCGTGGTGCTAGGCAACTGGGCTTATCCCAGTTGTATACGTCCCTGTGTGCCTATTGGCCTTGTTCTGTTCTGTCTCGTGCTGATATGGAGGGAAGTGGAAATTATGTTTTTTCCTACTCCTCCGCTATTCTTTTCTGATTAATTTCGTTGCGGGATCCAAGACAGTTAAATCGCTTCTCTGGGACTTCGTCGAGCTTCATTGTCTCGGCGCTTTTCTTGTGGTCGCCACTGTTGATTCTGGCTAACAGGAGTTACAGTGGTTTGGGAATAGTGTGGCGGGCTTGTCCCAAAAAAAAAAAAGTCGTTACAGGTAAGTCTGTGACCTGATGCCTGTAGCACACCTCCGCTGCGAAACCGCTGCGCGAGTTTCGCTGTACAACAGTACTAATGGTACTACGGTCAACGGGCGGAGATGTCGTGTTAGAAAGAGACAACATCATTTAAAATTTTTGAATTTCGCTCCTGTTTCGCCGCCAAAGAACTCGCAACTCACAGCGAAACTATTGCGGTTACGCCCTTTGAGTTTCGCAGCGGAGGTGTGCTACAGGCATGAAAGTCGGACGACCAGTACTAACTGTGTTGTGAAGGTCAGATAGGCAGCCCTCCATATAAAATTCTGGTATTCAGCTGCATCCGGTTAGACTGGAAGCCGACGCCAACATACACACATCAAAAGTGTCTAGGGATCAAGCATTTTTATGCGGATTTCTTGAGATTGAGATGTGGCTTTGTAATAAATTTATGATTTTATAAATTTATATGGATCCTTTTTGGTGCATTTCATAATTTGAATCAGGAACTGTCAATCAAATTCGAGTAAAAGATGAAAATCAGCTGTCAATATTTTCCCTATAAAAACATACAACGCATTGAAGACATTATTAGTGCTACTGTTTCCCTACTACTGATTAAAACCAACGTTATTATGGAGCGGCGACGTCATTTAAGCAGGGAAGAAATGCTCAGAGCCGTGGGAATGATAGAAGCTGGTTCCCGGCAACGTACTGTGGCTTTAGCTCTGAATACAAGTCAGAGTATTATCAGTCGACTTTGGACACGTTACCGAAGCACTGGTACCGTGGCTGAGCGCCATGGAGGACGGTATCGCTGCACCACACGGAGACAAGACCGATACATTCAAATCTTAACTCGAAGAGCTCCAACAATAACCGCCATGATGTTAGCCGTGAGGCTTCATCACTCTTCAGGGAACTTAATTAGCGACCAAACAGTCAGAAACCGCTTGTATGAAGTGAACCTTCATTCCCGAAGACCGCTACGGGTACCACCTACAGCAATGCACAATCGTAGGATTCGATATCAATGGGCTCTTGAACACAGAAATTGGGCAGAAGAACAATGGCGTTTCGTGTGCTTTTCTGATGAGTCTCGTTTTAGTATGAGACCGGATACAAGACGTACACGACACTGGAGAACCCCTGGACGCCAACAGCGATTAAAATCCTGCCAGGAAGTCCATCCTTATAGTGGTGGAACCATCATGGTATGGGCGGGTATTTGGATCGGCGGAAGAACTGAGTTGATTTGGATCAGAGGCAACCTCAACGCTCAAATTTATGCTGAAACGATTGTATCAGACGTCATCGTTCCTCTACAAGTGCAAATCGGTCCCTTATTTCAGTTAATGCATGATAATGCACGACCGCACACCGCAAGAGTTGTAAGACAGACTCTCGCCGCAGCTAACATCAATGTCCTGCCCTGGCCTGCTCAGTCGCCAGACTTGAACCCGATTGAGCATGCATGGGATATGCTACAGAGAAGAGCTCTGCCGAATATGGAGGGTATCCAGTCGCAAGAAGACCTTTTTTTGTTGTTGCAACGAACATGGGCGACCATTCCACAGCATGATTTGGATGAACTCATTTTGAGTATGCCAAACCGATGTTCTTGTGTTGTTAGTGTTCGCGGTAGAAACACGGATTATTAATTGTTTAAGTTACCCAATAAAATTTTAAAGAAAACTGTTATTTCAGTCTTTTTTTCGAACTTTAATGTTAGTGGTTCAAATGTCAAAAATCCCTTTATTAGGAAAATGGCAAATTTCTTTATTAATGCAAAGGTGACTTGGTTTATCGTTACTGTGACAAACGAAAACACTTTATTTGATGAATCCTTAAAGAAAATTTTAATTAATATCAATCAGGAGAAAAGTTATTGCAAAAATATATGTTGATCCCTAGACACTTTTGATGTGTGTAGTAGTAGTTGGGAAATTGCTTAGCAGATGATGATGATTATGTGAAACCTTTTCGGTCACTGGTTACTGGTCCATAACGTAAAACGCAACTCTGTTTGCTATTGATTTTCAAATTCTAATTATGCTCTATTAAGGAAAAATAAAATAACATTTTAATATCAATAATTATTATAATTATGGATTTTTTTATATCTCAAGTCTCTCACAAAATTTAAATTATTTCAATTCTAAATTCCAGGTGATAAACGTCCTCTACACAGCTGGTGAGAACGGTTTCGAGGCCCGAGGAGACCACATTCCTACGCCGCCACCCATTCCAATCGCAATACAGCGGGCCCTGGACTACCTCGCTACTAAACCGCCATCTACTGAATACTAAGAGTACTAAATCAACTGTCACTTTGTAACGGACCTTTTGACAGCCGCTGTCAATGTCAAAATTGACACGTACGCTGCCATCTTTATTTTTTTTGTGCAGAGTGTGGCCCGCACTCTCCCGTATTATTATTATACTTACTCTTTATTACCCGCACTCCACCAAAGCGGAGACGAGCAA
Organism: Diarsia dahlii; assembly: GCA_949775195.1. NCBI lineage: Eukaryota > Metazoa > Arthropoda > Insecta > Lepidoptera > Noctuidae > Diarsia > Diarsia dahlii. The sequence continues at coordinate 10,418,485 of OX459217.1, read as the reverse complement.
AGCGGAGAGGAGATGTGCGGTAATCGATCAATCACATTAGTTAAAATTTACATCAGGCCCAATTCTATAAAATAATCAATTTGTGAATAGTGTGTAAGTAGTGTCTCAATAGAATAGTCATTGACTTTTGGTATTCTACAAATTATTTATTGCCACTGTAGTGACATTGAAACGCCATAGGTAGTAGGACTAAAGTCCATTTCACGAAAGAAGTCCCGCAGACGCAGCGCTGTATTCGCGCGACATAATGTTGCTATCTCTCTCTCTCTCGCCTTAACTCCCCATCTGTCAAATTTAGTTCTACAATTGTCCGCGGGACTTCTTTCGTGAAATGGACTTTATTGTAAAAATTGGTAGTCTGGTTCATTTTAATCTGTCAATGACATCGTGATGGCCAAAGTTACGGTAGTCTGTAAATATATTTTAAGTGAAATCTGACAGTTGTGTCTATCGTGTTTGGTTATCGAACTGCCATTGTGAGACACCATCGAACAACGACACCTCTTTTCCCTATTGCATAATAATGTCTGTAGTGTGTCGATAGTGTCAATGATGGCGTGTTGCTTAACTCTGAGTTACAGAATTGGGCCCCCGTTTGCCCTTCCTGTGATTGGTTCAAATTGGTACCTACATTTGCTCTCCACTCTGCTCATCTCTGCTTTTGTGGAGTCCGGGTCTGAGGCTGCGGTTCCATTGAGGCGGAGCGGAGACGAGCTGTGCCGCGATTCACCAATCAATCTTGATTGTGGATTATTGATGTGGATTTCAAGCCACAGCTCGTCTCCGCTCCGCCTTAGTGGAACCGCAGCCTGAATCTTTTGCTGATTTAATAGTATTGCCAAGAATGCGCTGTTTAAAGAATAAGAAAACATAAAATGATTTTTTTAAATCTTTAAAAAAATCTCACGACGTTTTCCTTCATCGAAACAAGTAAACTGAAATAATATTTGTGCGCACTAAGTCATTGAGGTATAATGTACTACGCACTAAGTTGCGGTCATAAAAGGATTGAGTGAGACGACACGATCTTCCTTCTCGCACGTTTTATGACAGTCAGGCCTCGGCCTCGAATTTTGCGGGCAGCGGGGCGGCGGCGGCGGCGCGGCGCGGCTTGACTGCAGGAGTGCACCGCTCGCTGCCCGCCACGGCGCGCCGCTGTTTTCGAGAACCGGTTCATTTGATTTTACGCATAAGATCCTGCCGCTCCCGCGCCGCCGCCGCCGCGCCGCGCCGCCCCGCTGCCCGCAAAATTCGAGGCTGAGGCCTCAGGGTTCGTTTACGGAGACGCAGGGCGTCGCGCGGCGCGTGCAGAAGGCTCGTCTCGTGATTTTTTATTAATTTACTGAGAGACGGGTCCACCGCAACAAACGCTGCATTATAAACTAACGTGCGAAAATAGCTTCTTGTAAAATCGACGATTGAAATCGTTAACTTTTTCATACATCGCCATGTGTTTGAATTAAAAACGCAGCACGCGCCGCGCGACGCCCTGCCTGTACGTAAACATGCACTAAGGCCGCAAATTCGGAGAAGCGTTTTTTAGAGCGTGCAGCGGGGAGTTGAATGGAATTCCATTCAACTCCCCGCTGCACGCTGCACGCCCCTCCTCTCCGAATTTGCGGCCTTACTGTTAATACGTTAATTGTGTACTTACTGTATTTTTTTTTTGTTAATAATATAGTGGCCAGTAAAAATAGTACAAAATAAGATTATGTCATAGTTTTAAGTCTTATTTCTAAGAATTTTGTTGCGAGTTATGCCTGTTCTAACTAAAACTAGGTAACGCCTAAATGGTTGCGTAAATATAAGTGTCCTGTTGTTTTTAAACGTTTGATACAGCGCCAAGAGTTTAAGGGTGAAACGCGTGGGTAGTCTAGAAATTCTCGGTAAAAAAAATCGGTTTACGCTGTCGCTTACACCTTAAAATGCACTCAGATACGTTTAATGATTACTTAAACCATCACTTTTTAGGAAGTATGGATATCTTCCTAATCAGAGGCTTCTGGGATGGAGGCACAAATGATGCACACTGATTCTTCACTTGTTCTATATTTACTTATTAAATATCCTCTTATTTTAATGCAGATACCTTACCGTCAGCCTTAATGTCGTGTGATTCGGAGGCAAGAGAGAGAACTAGTCTCTGGCCACGCGTGCATCGAGCCGTTCTGTTGTCAGCCTGTGTGCTGCGCGCCCCAAGCACGCGGCAACGCATACTATTGGTGGACAATACATTATGACCACCATAACAATAAAAATGCGTTCTTAACATACTAAGAAATTACAGGTGCGTTCGCCACAACTTAATAAAGGTTTAGACAGTTTATTGAAGGTTTTGCATGTCAAATCTTTACTAAGTGACGACTTAAGTAATCATTAGATATCTCTGAGTACCATACCGCAGTAAAATAGTAATCATTAAACTTCTCTGAGTGCGGCAGTTGGACATTTATATAAATGTCACTTTTTGTTCGCCCATTGACCGCCACGGTCAAGTAAGACGATAAGCCAAAAAGTACCTTAAGTCGACAGACTTAGGGCAGTTTTTTGCTTGTTCGGCTTGTCGTCTATACGTGACTGTGGCGCTCAAAAGGTTAAAACAGGTATTATTACAATTAGTATAAAAATAAAACAATTATAAAATATATCAATCTGTTTTATTTATTTAAATAAAAAATATCTTACTTACGTATAATAAATTCTTATGTACAGAAAGTACATTACATTGTTACATTACTATTATTATTAAAAAAAAACTTATTATTGCATTATGTCACCAGAAAACGATAAATAATTAAATTCTTAATTATTAAAAAATACGAAGAATTAAATTTTGAGGTTTCAGTCAATTTATACAACGTCTTTTGTTTGTTTTTATTAAAGCTGCCTCTCAATAACATATATTATTATATATGGTGCTATTATAAAGATGGACCATCTAGGCAAAACCGATAAAACAAATACTAGTTCGACTAAACATTAAATAAAAGTAATATAACTAATTCATATTATAATAAAACATTTTGGCTTTATTTCTTCCTCGAGTCAGGCTGCGTTTTGCAATATAATGGCAACACCATATTTTATATATTGGTTTAATCTAGACTAGTTTTGACATAGGTATTTAATTAAATGGTCACACATACCCCTTTTTGACACATTACCCCACCCTTATTGGGTATGTAACAAACAACCTTCAGAGAATTTGGAAAAAAAACTTATTTTTAAAGCTTTCTTAGGAATTATGAATATTGTCCTGATTATTTATATCAAAATTATAACCCGATTAGGATATGATAGATGTAAAAAAGCAGCAAAACTTACTAACTAAATAAAATATACTAAAACTACAACAATTATTTGACTTTCTGAATTGCAAAATGCAGACTGAATTCTGAGCCTCTACAAAAGTTATTATAAACCCTGTATTTTTCATAAAATATATATTAAAAAATACTAATATTATCAAGGCTTATGCTAATGCTTATTAGGTTTTACAGTAAATCACCAAAACCGTTTTGGTGATTTGTTAAAGCCATAATTTGGGCTAGAATTAGATGACGATATATAAGCACACCTCGGACACTCCATACAACGCCCGCAAAATAATTACCTATTACTACTACATAAACAAATAACGTTTGTGCACGACGTGCACGTGCAAATGTGTGCGTAAACTCTAGTAGGGTTATCGTAGCTTAAAAATGGCGCGGAAAGTGCAACGGTCTGCGTCGCGAAAGCCGAGCGGCGACTGATGCGAGCGCGAGCCATTGCTCAAGTGTCGACGACGAATACCTCGAAGTGCGGGGTGAGGTGCGGTATTTAATATGAGCGCGGGGAAGGGAGTGTCCCTTCTGTACGTAGTACTATTATGTATTCTGTGATATAAGGTCCCGTTAAAATAGGTGGACAAACTTTTAGAAGTCATTCAGACCACCAAAATAAGGACAATGGGGGAAAAAAAAAAGTATTACGCAATACGAACTTACAAGAAAAAAAATTGCTAACGAAAATACGTTTTAGAGTGTCAGCAATTTATTATTTTAGATCAAAATAAAATCAAAAATATTAAATACTTAATTGCAGTACCTACAATACATTTCTTGTATATAGAAAAAATGGCACAATTATTGCAAAATTCTTAAGTCTATATTTTATAAGTAGGTATACAGTCTGTTAAAAAAAGAATATTTTTCAAGTCTATTTGCAAAATTATGGATATTTAATTTTTTTTTTACTTACAGTACCTATTTAATTTGGTTCATAAATTACAAAATAATGAAATTGGTATATTAATAAATATACTAATAAAAAGTTCCTCTTTTAAATAAAAAAACAAGATACTGAAACATTTACATACAAACTAGCGTCATCTATTAGCGTTACCTATCAACCTTTTCCTCGCCGTTTAGTGGTACCGTTGTATCTTTATAGATGGCGCTACTGTGCTCTTATAGAGAAAAGGGGAAAATTTGCCCAGCAGTGGGACACTCAATAGGCTAACAAAAAATAAAATGCCTGCCTGAGTTCAAATCCTCGACCTGTATTTCATAAGAAGTCACCATTTCACTCTCAAAACAAGTGTAAAATAGTTTTTTCGATACACTTTCTCGAAAAATGGGTCTCGAGCTTTACGATTAGGTTCAACATACAATGAGTTCACACGCGTGAAAATGTCCTGTTTTTTTTTTTTAAATTTATCACGCAAACCATTATAAAATATCTATATTAATAAATATTCTAATAAAACTTCCTCTTTTAAATAAAAAAACATATACATATAAACTAGCGCCATCTATTAGCGTTACCTATCAACCTCCTCCTCGGCGTTCAGTGGTACCGTTGTGTCCTTATAGATGGCGCTACTACTCTTAGAGTACTCTTGTAACATCCTCTCTGCTTGTTCTCTTCTCTCTTCGTCCAGTGATACTTGCTTCTCGGCTGTAAGAGGAGAGAGAGAACACATTCAGTTAATGATTTTTTATGTACTTATGAGCTTATACTACCTCAAACGCGAGTTTTATAATGCGTTAAAGTATATGATTCACTGCAGTAATCAAAATCAGAAAAATATATGATATTCTTCAGGATATATGCTAGTGACATAGTGTTGTGAAAACATAATACAACTAACTTTGCTCTAAAAATTTCTTTTAACGAGTAAAAACCATACTAAAATACATGTCATCGTTCTGTTTTTTTTGCCAAATAATTCTACAAGCAACATACTAAAATCATAGTGTTTTACTTTTTTATTGTCGACGGATTCAAATAAAAAAATATCTAAAAGAGGAAAGGACGGACACGTCACATATTAATATGTGAATTAAAACAGATAAAAAGAGAAGCAAGTTATGAAAGTTATGAAAGGGCGTCGGTAAGCAAAGCTACAGCCATTTTTTTAAAATTTTGCAGGAGATTATGCAAAAATATTTGAATCGGTAAAGTGTGTTAATAAGTTACGACAAGGCGGCAAATATAGTTCGTGACATGCCCCTAGAGATGGCGCTTTGCGTTGGAAAGCCTCCTACTAGGTGGACCAATGACCTGCAGGTAGGTCAAGCGGTACTTCAAGCCTGGACAGCTTTCAATATTGTATAAAGCTCAAGTCCGGTCCGGCATGGAGTACTGCTGTCACCTTTGGGATGGCTCAGCCAAATACCAACTTGCCACACTCGACTCAGTAGAGCGCAGGGCCAGGAGGCTGATTAGTGACGCTAAGCTGGTTGCCAAGCTACATAGCCTGGCCCACCGCCGCAAAGTTGCATGTCTGTCGGTCTTCTACAGACTGTACTTCGGAGAGTGTGCGCAAGAGCTCCACGAGCTTATTCCACCATCTCCCTTCTTCCATCGAGAGACTAGGCGTACTGCAGGTTATCACCCATACCTTGTCGATGTTCCACACATTCGTACGAAGCGTTTTGCTAAGTCTTTCATTATTCGTACAGCCAAGGAGTGGAACACCCTGCCTGCGTCGGTTTTCCCGAGTTCATATAACCCCAATCTATTTTAGTCGCGAGTAAATAGGCTTCTTATGGGTAAGCTCGTTCCATCGTCGACCTCATCTCTGCCCTTAGGGCAAGATTGAAGTCAAGAGTAAGCCCATATTAAATAAAATAAAAAAGGACTATTGCGTATCTTTTTAAATGTCAGTGGTTATGATACTGTCGAGAATATCAGCCGTGCCGGGCGACCGCGGGCGGGAGCTGAGGCGCGGAGGGCGGAGTCCAGCTGCGAGCGCGCATCGGCCGGTTCGACACTGCGTCAACGTCCTCGCTACCGAGCACTAACTATCTTAATTCGATTCTCGCGTTCTCAAATTTAAAGAAACCGTTTGTTTTTACTTCCTGTAAATCATCAATTGTAATACAGTACACATTATTGAAGTCACCGCGTTTCATTCCTCCCAACACCTTGAGGATATCTTCCATTTCTCTTCATGCCAGTGTGTGTATAGTGACTGCCTTAAGTATTTCTGTGGTTACTAGACATAATAATGTTAGACTTCCTAAAATAAATTTACCTCACTTTAGCGGCGGCTATAAGGATTGGTTAGAGTTTAAAGATATTTATATTTCATTAATTCATGAGGAGAAAGGTATTGACAACATAAATAAATTCCACTACCTACGTTCGTCACTTAATGGCAGCGCAGCACTAGTCATTAAAAGTTTAGATTTTAGTCCATCAATTAACTGTCAAATGGTTAGTTTAACCTTATTAATGGTTAGTTCAAACCATAACCATTTGACAGTTAATCAATGGACACTATGATGGCCACTAATATTTAAAAAGATACGCAATAGCCCTGCTGGTCCAGGTTGCAGGAACCCGCTGGATGAGAGACGCACGGGACCGGTCAATGTGGCGACGCCTGGGGGAGGCCTATGTCCAGCAGTGGACGACTTTCGGCTGAAATGATGATGAATGCCAAAAAAACACATTTTTCTTATTCTTTCTTAGTATATAAATACAAACCTCGTCTCTTATCGCTCCGGCTCACAACAGCGAACAGTATAGCATGTAACACTGAGCCTATAACTGCAGTAACAGCGAGCACCCGGAACGAGCTGCGTCCGCCCAACCAACTGTACAGCTGACCTCCTACTAGCGAGCCTATCGCGAAACCTGGAACAAAATGGAATAGTAAGAAATGGAAGCAAACAAAAAGTTGGGGTTTTAATAGGGGATCGGACATAAAAAAAATAATTAGTCCGTCAGATAGATTTCCAAAAATTATTGGACACGTGTTTTTTCTTTTTTCACGTAAACAAAAAATGAAGACGATACAGTGCTTCGAAAACTCGTGTGACGTCATATGATAGTACATTTTGACGACACAAGTGACGTTTCAAGCCCCACTCCATGATCTTTGACGCGTTTTATCTTCGTCATTTTTTATTGATTTGATAAAACAAAAAACACGTATTCAATATTTTTCGATAATCTAACTTACGGACTAAACAGAATCATATTATTTTGACCCAGTCCGATCCCCTACCACGGGACAACGGAAGTTCACATACAAAAAATTGTGCAAAAAAACCGACTTCTAAAAAACACAAAAAAAGTTAGAAAAATCTTTATTTTCGTAAGTCGAAACTTTACTTGTTTCATGACCGTTTTAAATTTTACATTCAAATGCACATGTGCATTCGCTCATATTAATATTATTCGTGCTTAATTCTAACTGCACTTGAATACTGTTCAACATGTTTTGTTTTTAAAAGCTTATGCTACCTCAAACGCGAGTTTTATAAAGCGTAAAAGTATATGATTCACTGCAGTAATCAAATTCAGAAAAAATATATGATATTCTTCAGGATATATGCTAGTAACATAGTGTTGTGAAAACATAATACAACTAACTTTGCTCGATAGAAAAAATCGCGAAGATACCTCTAAAAATTTGTTTTAACGAGTAAAAACCATACTAAAATACATGTCATCGTTCTGATTTTTTTGCCAAATAATTCTACAAGCAACATACTAAAATCATAGTGTTTTACTTTTTAGTCCAATCAATAGTTTTTTTGTAAATCGCAAAATACCACTAATTTCGCACTATTCGGCCACAGCGAAAGACGTAACAACCGCTTTGTAGTGCAAGTTGATTAGAACTTTATTCTAACAGAATTTCAAGCGAAGTTTGAACTACCACAAATAGGGTTGCTAATCTGAGGTAGCATACGCTCTTAAGGACAATCTCTTTCAGGAGAAATAAATATCATCATCAGCCTATAATGTTCCCACTGCAGGGACTCAGGCCTCCTCTCTAGGAGAGGGATGTGCTATAATCCACCACGCGGGCCCAGTGCGGCTTGGTAGATGTCACATGTCTTCGAATTTTGGTTCTAAGACATGCCGGTTTCCTCACGATGTTTTCCTTCACCGTTTTGAGAGCAGTGGTGATGAAATAAATTATACAAAGTAATGCGCCTGCCTGGGTTCGTAAGTCGGGGCCGCCACCACTGGGCCACCGTTGCTCTCTTGTAGTTAGTTATTAGTCTATATAAATAAAAAGAGAAGTCCTGACTGACTGACTCATCAACGCCCAGCCCAAACCCTTGGACCTAGAAAGCTGAAATTTTGCACAGAGGTTCCCTTTATAATGTAGACAAGGAATAAGGAAGGATTTTTCGAAATTCAACCCCTAAGGGATTTAAATAGGGGATGAAAGTTTGTATGGAAAATCGTCATTTTCACGCGGGCGAAGCCGCTGGCAAAAGCTAGTACAGTAATAAAGTAAAACGTCCAGCAAATGATGATAAACTACACGTAACTTACCGACACCATCATCCATGCCAGCCACGATACCCTGCACAGTGGCCGAGTACCCCTCGGGAGCCACGTGAGCTGCGTACCCTACTATTGTGGAGTAGCACAGCGCGTATGTAGGTCCTTGCATTATACCCTGTGGGGGAGCACAATTTAATTAGATATACACAAAACAGTAAGATATATGAAGGCCTAGCTTATCACCAGCGTGGAGTTTACAATAGGGATGTTTCCTGACAAAAAAAATATGATTATATTTACTCCCAATATTTTACGATAATCTAACAGACGTTAGATTATCTTAAAATATTGGCAACGAAAATAAAACTTGCCAAAGATCATGAGTTGGACGTCACTTCGTGGTAAAACGTACCAAACTGTGACGTCACGACTTTTCGAAGCCAGAATAAAAAGTAACCAGTATAAAAAGTACCCTATGTGTTAATTCAGGTTATAAACTATCTGTGCCTATTTAATAGCGTCAGCGTCAACGCTAAGCTTGTGGCGTCAATTCGCTACAACTTGTGGCCTAGTAGAATAATAGACATACCTACATTTGTTTGTGACACTTGACGCTGACGCTTACAGCACAAGGCAAAGTCGCTTGGAGCGTCGCCCTCGGGTAAGGGTTTGACCTGTGCGTTGACCCTCAGTCAGTCAGCTTTTCCTTTTATAAAATTAAATAGATTATTATAAATTCCTTACCTCTATAAACACTAGATGCCATGGGTTCTGTATGAAGGAGATACACATCATGCGTACTCCATAACAGAACAGTGAGAATGTCAGCGTGGTTCCGTACCCGAAACGTTTTATTATTCTACCTGGAATTAAAAATAGAACATTTTATTATCAGAAATTATACATAACTAGCTTTTGCCAGCGGCTTCTCCCGCGTAAAAATGACGATCTTCCATACAAACTTTTATCCCCTATTTAACTCCCTTAGGGGTTGAATTTCCAAAAATCCCTCCTTATTTCTTGTCTACATTATAAAGGGAACCTCTGTGCATAACTTCAGCTAACTAGGTCCAAGGGTTTGGGCGGGGCGTTGATGAGTCAGTCAGTCAGTCAGGACTTTTCTTTTTATTTATTACCTAACTAGCTTTTGCCAGCGGCTTCGCCCGCGTGAAAATGACGATTTTCCATACAAACTTTCATCCCCTATTTAACTCACTTAGGGGTTGAATTTCGAAAAATCCTTCCTTATTCCTTGTCTACATTATAAAGGGAGCCTCTGTGCAAAATTTCAGCTTCCTAGGTCCAAGGGTTTGGGCTGGACGTTGATGAGTCAGTCAGTCAGTCAGGACTTTTATTTTTATTTATTACCTAATGGAGAAGAACAAGAATAATGTTACCTACTGGAGAAGAACAAGAATAATGTTACCTACTGGAGAAGAACAAGAATAATGTTACCTAATGGAGAAGAACAAGAATAATGTTACCTACTGGAGAAGAACAAGAATAGAGTTACTTACCGGAGAAGAACAAGAATAATGTTACCTACTGGAGAAGAACAAGAATAATGTTACCTAATGGAGAAGAACAAGAATAATGTTACCTAATGGAGAAGAACAAGAATAATGTTACCTAATGGAGAAGAACAAGAATAATGTTACCTAATGGAGAAGAACAAGAATAATGTTACCTAATGGAGAAGAACAAGAATAATGTTACCTACTGGAGAAGAACAAGAATAATGTTACCTACTGGAGAAGAACAAGAATAATGTTACCTACTGGAGAAGAACAAGAATAATGTTACCTACTGGAGAAGAACAAGAATAATGTTACCTACCGGAGAAAAAGAAGAACAATATTTCGCCAACAAAACTCTGAGCGGCTACCACGACTCCTTCTATCAGTTTGATTTTAGCTGTATGTCCTGTTTTCTCTGCTAATTCTTCTAAAAACCTGAAAATAAACAATTTTTTCAACACACTTGCTCGTAAAGTGAGCCTTATTACATCGTTCTTAGGGCCATAAACCGAACTATAACTCACACGTGCATAATAATAATAAACACTCGTGCATAATAGAATTATCACTACAAAGTTAAGTTAGTACCTTACTCCAACAATATGCGAGTACACAGAGCATTTTAAATTTAACCGGGTAATACCATTTTTTTTATTGGTTGAGTTGCTATGTTCATAAAAAAGTTTCGATACAAAAAAGATCGTGTTCAATAGTAAAAATTAATTAATGTACCTAGTGCTTGCTCATTTCATGCAACTTTGAATTTAAATAGATAACTTTATCTTGTACGTTTTTATTAAATGAAACTTTCACTCAAATATAACTTTTGTAATATTGTAAATATAACTTTTTTTTTAAAATAAATAAACCTCATTCTTTTAGTCTATGGTCGATCGGGCTTGTAGTATGACCATTTTAAGTTCATTTTAATTTCATGGTGGCACCACTGGTCAAGGAAAATGCATCGCTACGTCAAACTTAGTACATTTATTTTAGTTCCGTGTTTTCCCGCATGCACAGATAAGTTGGTCGAACTGTAGATGCGCGCGCATAGGAAAACCGATATTTTTTTCCCGCTATTGTGAAAAAAAATTGAGAACTCGCTCTAACTGTTGAAGATGACTTTTTTAGTATTATTTTCTTCACAAATGTGTTGAAAAACGTCGTATGATACACGTGTGTATTGATGATTACCGTCCTCGGCTATTTTAAGAGCCTGCAATATAGCCCAACGCGAGCGATTTCGTACCTCTCGCCCGCGCCCCCTCTTCAATAATGCGCGGTGGCATGACGCCCGGCGCGGCAGCGCGGCGCACCGCGCACTGCGCACAGGCCGCGATCGAGTGTGTGAGTCGAGTACGACCTGTACGAGTTTGAACTGCGGTGCCCTGACCGCCCAGCTGGTCGACAGCTTGATTCATAATATGTATATAAAAACGTATTCGTAAAAAAATCATTCATCTCGCTCGCACAGTATTGCTCGCGGTCACCCGGCGGGTACCTAAGCTACGCAAGGTGATAGCGATTTTGTTTGAGTAAACTACTTATCAGCTGATTCGAGTACCTAAGTAAAACAAATAAGAATAATAATTAATAATAACATGTATTTATTTCTAAAAAACTATAAATTAGAGTTTATCTTACTACCCATGAGGTTGTCAGTTCGAATACGGTCAGTTTTTTCGACCACCATTTCAACTGCTACAACAGCGTGTTTGTTAGAGGTATGGACTGGCATACAACACTGCCCTGGTTCAAATCCTAAGTCTAGATTTTATTTTTGTGACATTGTATTTTCTTTTTATTCAAAGTACTGTGATGTAGATAATATTTATCAAATACTTTTTGAATAATAAATAAAAAGTTACATTAAAAATATTTTTTACAGGAAAAAGAAAGCTATTTTCAATGCGAAGTATCTACACACCTTAGCATGGCTTGTTTAGATTTGGGCAGACTAATTTGCCGACTACTCGGCACATCCCTATAAAATACTTTTATTTTATGGAAATGATGTTATTTTTTTAGGAGTATACATACCAAATAACATAGATCCTCGCCTCGAAAATGCAGAGACGAGGTGAGTATTGAAATGTAATGTAACCATACTACAGCGTAGTAAGGACAGTCCGGATTAGAGTTTCAAAAAAAAGTTGACCTTGGATGCGGAGATCTAAGGTACATTAGCACAGTATAAATATCGTACAGTAGGTAGTGTGACTCGGCCGTGTCCTTGAAATAAATGCCTACAGCCGCGCGGTACGTAAACATGCGAAAGGGTTGCCCGCCTCCAGTATTTTTAATTACATGTGCCTACTTTGTGCTTCCATTTAGTTTTGTGATCGTAAATAATTATACTTTTTAAAACAAATAAAATACTTTGTGAATTGAATAGAAAGTGTTCAATAAACATGCGTGTTGTTTTTTGATTGATAGATTTAATTAAAAACCCATGTTTTTTTTCGGGACATATAAAGAAATACTTATCCATTAAAAAGACACACATTATATGCCTACCTACTAGTAAGTAAAATTACCATTGTGTCACCCCTTGTAAAATGTTTTACTACTGTTTTTTTTGTAATTTGGTGTACTTAATAAAGAGTATTCTATCTATATATCTATTATTTTATAGTCTTATCTTTCAAAGTTTCCAGGTAATTAAAAAAAATTATCTCTGGATACGTTATTAACGAATTCATAAAACCAAAAACAACACGATATATCCTACTCGTCATATTAAAAACAGTCTGTCTATAAAGTCATGAAATTAATGTTTGAGGAACTAAGATTATTCAAAAGTAGGGTAACACTAAATCATAGTACATCAAATGTCATCGGCTGTCATCAACTTGTTATTTATCTTGATATCTTTTCCATTTTTTAATGTTTTTCAAATCTACGTCGACAAAACTTCGAAGAAACGTGTTAAATATTAGGAAAACAAATAGGAGTGGAGCTCAGGAAATTATTTCAAAGTATATTAGCGATGTTTGTTAGAACACCAAGCTGGACAAATTTTATCAAATTTGGATGATATTTATAATCGAACAGCAGCTATAACAGGTATGTAATCGTGTTATTGTTTGTTTTTTATCTACCAGAAGTCACCAATTTACTAAATATACGATTTTAAGACTAAAATAAGCATTGTTTACATTGCGCATTTATAGGTTAGATTGCAAATGTAAGTAGCTCATAATGTAGTGCGACATTAACTTTTGATACTTTTGGGTAATCAAATTTACCGGTGATTTTAAATATGAATAAGTTTTAACATGTTTGAAATAAAAATAGTGCGATCTATTTTCTGTTAGATATTACTTACATCTTTTTTTAAATGTTTCTTTCAGGAAAATCTGAGAGTACAGTGAAGCGTATTGTAGATGAAGGCAAACACAGATCAGGCCGTCCTAATAAAGAAATGGATGACTTCAACATAAAACGCTAAAACAGATCTGGATTTTAAATGTAGCCTAGAAGTTCTGCGTAAAATTTTGAAATCGATTGGATTTTCTTACAAGAAGTGTCAAAATAACAGAAAGGCTCTAATCGAACAACATATTGCAGCAAAACGGGCAAGAGAAAATGGGCATACAGTGGTATAAAAGTTAAAACATAACATTAATAAAAAATATGTGCGAACATTTTTCTTCTATTTACTCATTTTTATTTCAATGAAGGTCGGAAAGAAAACATCGTGAAGAAATCTGGACTTGTAATTATTATAAGTCTGAAATCGCCAACCCGTCTTGAGCATGCGTGGTGATCAGTGATCGTGCCTTCTCTGTTGAGAAGAGGTCTTTGCCCAGTAGTGAGACAGTAATGGGCTGGTATTTTTTTAATAAGATAACAGATTTTAATTAAAACCAGGTTTGCTTCTAGTACAAAATAATGTGCCAGTATCAAAACCATTTTAGTCACACTATACAGGGTTGCTATGTGCACGAGTCTGCACGACCGCAGCGCCCTCATTTATTTTCATGACTTTATAGACAGGCTGTACGTACACACGGCTACACATCAAGCTATACAAAACCAGTTAATCTTGGCCTCATTTAACTAGATCTTTTCGCACAATGAACGATCAGATTATACTGGTTTTGTATAGCTTGATGTGTAGCCGTGTGTACTTGTCTTATTTTTACCCGACTATGGCGAAGCCAAAAGGAAGGGTAATGATTTTGGCAGTCTATGTATGTATGTATGTTCCACCGTAGCGCCTAAACTACTGACCGGATTTTAATAAATTAGGTGTCAATAGATTCGTAAGAATAGCCCGGGTGACATAGGCTATATAAATTTTATAAAATCTTTTTATGACAGAATTTAAATGTCAAAAACTTACCTCAAAAAATATTAAATTGAGATAATCATAGGAAGTTTGGTATCAAATAAAAGGTCTTGGCGAGTACATTACAAATATGTATTATATTATGGTTGGTATCGAATAATACCTATTATGATATATAGATAGGTAACGAATAATACCTATTATGTCCTTGTGAAGTTGTGATCGATCATAATGAATTTTTATTTGTTTGTTATACCGACGCTGCCTACGTGTTATCATTATAATGTCTAGCAGTCTAACTCAACAACACGCCCAACGAATACCAACGGGGCCAGAACGGGGTAATATTATTATAATACGTATAACAACGTAGCAAGCGGTGGCGCGCTGCGGTCCTACGATGCACCGTTTCAGAGTTATGGGCGTTCAAAGTTTCTGTAAAAAAAAAAAAAATTGAAATATCTCGAAAACGGAGCATCCTAGACAAAAAAGGACCAAAATTTTTACTCCCCTCTGCCACCCCCGTGATATTTAAGTGAGAATAACTTATCACAAAAAAAAAATTTTTACACTGGTCCAACTTTACGTAATAATAACATTAAATAACATTTAATTAGTCTAAAACTGTGTAGTAAGATATGAAGGAAAGTTCATTGATAATAATAATTTAAAACAATATACTTAATAATATATTCGTTCTTAATATTAATAAATTATGTTAATTATTTATGCACATTACTAGTTGTAGTAAGCTAGTTATTTAATTTCAATTCGATTCATTGATCACAACAGAATAAAAATATTTAAGAAAAAAAAAACAATATCATCAACATTGAAAGGGACAACCCTATGGCTTCAATGGAGCGTAGGTAGTTATCGTATCAACTAGGCTTAGTTTCGGTACTGTCCATAATTATACTGTGCTACAACTATGTCAATATCATCTCTCAAGTAATTTTATTTGAAACTCTAATCCGGACTGTCCTTACTACGCTGTAGTATGGTAACATTACATTTCGAGGCGAGAATCTATGATACTCCTAAAAAAATAACATCATTACCATAATTTTTTTTCCATTTTTATACGGATGTGCCGAGTAGTCGGCCAACTAGTCTGCCCCAATCTAAACAAGCCAAGTTATGGTGTCTACGATACTTACGCATTGAAAATAGCTTTCTTTTTCCTGTAAGAATATTTATAATGTAACTTTTTATTTAGTATTCAAAAAAGTATTTGATAAATATTATCTACATCACAGTACTTTGAATAAAAAGAAAATACAATGTCACAAAAATAAAAATTAGACATGGGGTTCGAACCAGGGCACTGCTTTATGGCAGTCCATCCCTCTACTAAACAAGCTGTTTTAGCAGTTGTAAAAGTGTTCGAAAAAACTGAGCGTATTCGAACTGATAACTCATGGGTAGTAAGATATTTCTATATTTTATAGTTTTAGAAATATTTAGTACTTATTACTAAAATTACTCTTACTATGTTCGGCGTTTGATTTGTATGAACGTTTTGTAAGCTTCTGAGCGGGTTTCTTTTCTTGATGGCGTGAGTGTTATAGGCTACATTAAAATTAAAAAACAAAGAATATATTCTTTGTTTTTTAATACACAAATAAAACAAAAACAAACAAAACAAAACAAACAAAAACAAAATAATTCAAAATAATTGCGTAGAAAATAGTCCGCTGTCTGTAATGTCGCCAAACATAGGTTCGCCTCGCAACAACTGCCGCAGCAGACTGAATGTCCCTATTGAACAAATTGAAAAGGATAGCGCTATTACTACCGCGCTCCAAACGTGAGACAGAAAGAATGTGCGCTCGCTTAGAATAAAATAACGTAAGCGCCAATCACAGGAATGCTAATTACGAGAAAACCATGTAGAAAATTAATAAAAAAAATGTGCACGATTTGAGATAATATAGTTACCTATCTATTATGTAAAAATCGTCACTAAATTCCTTAAGGTTTCAGAGATCCAACTCTAAATAAGTGCAAAACGAGTTGTTTTAGTATTTTTTTTCTATCGAGGTTTTTTCATACAATCGTGTTTTCGCTTGTACAGATTTAAAGATTATAAGTCCAAGTTTAATGGTGTCCAAATACCGAATTCTTAGGTCATTTATATACCGAGATCTAGATCGCCCAATATCACCAAAACAGCATCATACAAACTCTTAAGACCCTCACCTGACGGCTCGGGTCTCAATGGCGCCTCGGCGGTAATCACCAACATTACACACTTGTACCATAATGTACTATTATAGTTAAGTAGTCTACTACTTCTATCTTCTCGCGTTTCAAGCGATTGCCACTACCACTGTCACTCACAACTCGATTGTTTCCGACACACGAAACTCACTGTGTCAACTTGCGAACATTTTTCGGCATTTATTCGGATTTTCACAGTTGAACTACTGGATTCCAGGCTCTCGACAGTTGAAACCCATCCTCCCTTTTAAAGTCCTTATATTTGGTAATCTCAATAGCTTCTTTACAAATAGTAAACATTGTAAATATACCGTTTTCAGTATATTGAACTTTGTCCCACACTAGGAATTTCTCCTGTATCGAGGGTGCGTTTACAAACATTTAAACTCACATAGGGACACAAATACCCAGACCCGGAACAACTAGCTAAACCATACAAATATTTGTTCCGTGCGGGGGGATCGAACCCGCGACACGCAGCGCAGTAGTCAATATTTGGACTACTCCGTACTAAATAATAATAAATCAATCATAGTAAACTTACCAGAACATATAATAAATGATGAAACTATCGAAGGTACCAGCGACCACCGCGAAAGTTATGAACACGATCACTTTGGGTATTTTCAGGACATCGCGTAACGCCTTGCCGGAGTCTTCAGGACTGGATAGTGAAGGTAGCTGAAGAAAAATAACGTATTTTTTTACATCATGCATGTTATTACGACAAAATCATCATCAGCCTATTAATGTTCCCACTGCAGGGACTGAGGCCTCCTCTCTTTGAGAGAGATAGGCTATAATCCACCACGCGGGCCCAGTGCGGATTGGTAGATGTCCTGTCTTCGAATTTTTGGTTCAAAGACATGCCGGTTTCCTCACGATGTTTTCCTTCACCGTTATTACAATAACAACATGTATTTCTAATCAGGTTGGTTGAAAGAGATACCGTGGCCCCGGACACAGAAGGAACATGGGTGGCTTCTAATCAGTATAAGTCTGACACTCCCTTCCGTTCCGCTCACAGTGGGGGAAGTCATTTAATGATATCCAACCCTCTATAAAAAAAACTTTTTTACAAAAAATAAAATCGACTTCAAAAAAAAAAACACAAAAAAGTGAAAAATAAACTTTAGAAGAAAAATCAGTTTCTGAAGTCGGTGACTTTTGTTTGTTTGATTTAATTTTTTTGCCACCGACTTCAGAAACTGATTTTTCTTCTAAAGTGAATTTTTCACTTTTTTGAGTTTTTTTTTTTTTTTGAAGTCGATTTATTTTTTGTAAAAAAGTTTTTATTTTTCACTTTTTAGTGGTTCACATGTTCATGGGTCAATGTGGACAATGTAGTTCTTTTTTTAGTTTTGTTGATTTTTCAAAAACCGCTTGTCCGATTTGGATAAAAAAAAGACCATTTCGGAAGTAGGTATACCCTTTCCAACAAAAAAAGAATTTTTCAAATCGGTTAGCAAGTGACGGAGTTATGCCCGAACAAACATAAAAAAATATATATATATAAACATCCGAATTGAGAACCTCCTTCTTTTTTTAGAAGTCGGTTAAAAAAAGATTTGATCTTTTCTGAGTGCATGTTTACGTACAGGTGGGGCGTCACGCGGCGCGTGCTGCGTTTTTAATTCAAACACGTGGCGAAAAATTTAACGATTTCAGACTTCAATTTTACGAAAAGTGATTTTTAGCTCGTTAGTTTAATTAGCAGCGTTTGTTGCGGTGGACCCGTCTCTCAATAAATTAATAAAAAAGCACGAGACGAGCCTTCTGCACGCGCCGCGCGACGCCCCGCGTCTCCGTAAACGAGCCCTTATGGAGTTTATCTATACTAATATTATAAAAAGGTAAAGTTTGTGAGTTTGTAGAGGGTATTCTCTGGATCTACTGAACCGATTTTGAAAATTCTTTCACTAATGGGAAGCTTTATAACGTTCGAGTCATAGTCTATATTTTAGGTTCTTTCCTACCAAAACGCGATCGAAGACGCGTGGAAAAGCTAGTGTCATTCTAAATTGAGACCGCTCAGGAATTTCAAATGAATTTATGAGTACACTTCACAATATGCAATGGGGTACACAAAAAATTTTTTTTAGTCAGAAGACTTCCCTATTATGCAATATCCCACTGTGTGTTCATGTGGCACTAGACCGTGGATCCCTGAGAAATAGGGTTTTATTTTTTTACCCGACTGCGACGAAGCCCAAAAGGAGGGTTATGTGTTTGACGTGTATGTATGTATGTATGTATGTCCGTTTCTTTGTTCCCTCATAACTCCTAAACGGATGATGAAATGATGAAATATACGATGTTAGATTCGTCTTGATGGCGCAAGTGTTATTATGTGTGTGGTAAATCATCAAATAACCTCTCCCGCTCTTGGGCAGAGCGAAAGGGCGTTTCAGACTTCTACTGAATAAAAACCACCCATGTTCCTTCTTAGCCCTTTATGTCGAGGCCGCGGTTTCTCTTGTGAACAACTCGCAGCCCCGACGGGTGAGAAATAGGCCTGAGGTGTAACTAATAGTACACCCACACATAAGTCGAGCTCCACGATAACTGACAAATGCTTGCACTGGCTGGACGGGTCCACTCAAATCTGTGTGGTGCTTTCTTCAAAAGACCATCTCAAACACTAATCTGCATAGTCTTCATGTGTGTATTATACCAAGATTATGTATGTACCTTGAACATATTGTAAACACAAACGATTTTAAAAGAGTGTCCATGAAGTTTCTTGCCATTCTTCTCATGAGACCAACGCTTTGGAATTGGCAACTACAGTACACTCACGAGTTATTATGCCTTGTGACTGGGACTGTAGCTTAGTTTATTTAGCTTCAGTAGTTTAGTAGTTTACTGCCGCACTCGGAGAGCTTCAGTGGTTGCTTGGGACGTCGCTTGGTAAGGGCTTTTGGCGGTTTTGTCATACAAAACTATGTCAGACCTTTGCTGGGGCCAGGCGGCTTGAGTAATCGTTGGATAGCTCTGAGTGCCGCAGTTAGTTTAATTCGACTATTCAAAAATGCCTGTAACTGGCCTACTTGAAATAAATATTTTTGACTTTGACTTTGACCCACATTGCACCACTTATGGTCAAGTCCAATGTAATATGGGGCGAGCGTATTGCCATCAACCAAGCACAAATTCAGATTCCGTGGCTGAAACTTTCAATCCTCACCGTAAGAGCCCTACAGCTATACAAATCAACCGCGGTCGCTGCCAACGCCACGACGAAAGCTGGCGTGAAGTCCTTATACTCTCCCGAAGACACAGTGTCTATGAGCCAGCCACCCATCAGCGCTGTTAGACCGTAGCCAGCAGTACCCCAGGCTCTTTGGGCACCGTATTTAGATCCACGGTCCGGTCCTGTCAAATAAAATCTTTGTATTTATTGTGTTATAGATTTATAGTATAATGATCGGCACGATTCTTGAGCGCTGACGCAAAAGTGAGTTATTGGGTCCCTTTGGTGGTATGAAGTGAGACGCGGGGCGGGGAAAGTGCAGTGATTGGCCCGTAGCGCGTCGCGTCATAGCCGTCACTCGGGATTTGTTCTTTACTCCTGCTGCACTTACCTCACGACCAATAAATAATAAACGGATGTGCGTTTTATTTGTCATAAAGTGTACGATGCGCACAGCTATCCCCACTCTTCCGCCGAGCGCTCAAGAACCGTGCCGGTATTTGTATAAAGGGTGTAAAAGTACATTTAAAGAAGCAGGAAGCCACTTGTTCTACTACACTACGATTAGTTTTTGTTCTACACCATACCTGGGAGGAACCCCTAGTTTTGGAAATATTGGGGGTCAAAGTTTGAAATTTTTTACAGCTGTTTTTTTAATACTAGTTTTTACTTAAATTACCTCCATGACCCGTTTACTATTCAAAGCATTCACTAACAGAATGTTTTAAGAACGCTTAATTGAGTTTTAGTTTGATGTACAGAATGCTTGGTTGACGGCTTCGTGAAGTATCGTTTACACCCTTTGTATACTGTTATTTCTGCACAATTTTTATGTTATAATTTCGTATTTTTTTGCATGCTGTGCCGACTATTGCACCGCCAAAAGACGTCTACAGCTGGACATAGGCCTCCCCTAGGTGTCGCCACATTGACCGGTCCCGTGCGTCTAGCAGATCCCTGCAACCTTCACCAGGTCATCGGTCCTCGGTAACCTAGGCAAGCGCGGCTTAACCTAAAGATCGACCCGAGTGGCAGTTATTATTCCTCATCGGCGGTGATCGAATAAAGTACAAAAATAATAGTTCTTACCTAAGACATCAAAACATACAGCATCTCCAATGCAATTAGCAACATTGAACGCGACTGTACCAATACACGTTAAAACCACGAACGCCCAAAACGGGCCCGTCATATAAAAGTTATCACTTTTCGTCTCAACTGTCTCAGCTACTCGACTAACATTCTTACTAAAATCGACTAAAGAATTATCATTCACTGAATTCTCTATACTCCTTCTACTTTTGTTCCCATGTATATCGTACTCATTTTCATAACATAATAAATTACAATCTTCTTTAGGAATACAAGTCACTTCTCCATTTTGAAAATTGTCGAAACCCATAGACAAATTTCCACATGACGAGTTTGACACTTCGCTGTCAATATACACCGTGTTTATGAAAGGAGCATCTGTCAGGTAAACGTCAAAACTTCCCGCCACGCTGCAGTTCCAATGACACTTGTATTTTTCTAAAATAGTGTTGTTCGTGTATAATTTTAGGTATATCGTGTCGTTTAGTCGATAGACTGATTCTAGGAGGGCTGTGCTGTTGGTTTCTCGAGGGTCGGGCATAGGTAGGAACCAGAGACAACTGTAGGATGTCGTCATGATTGTTATAAGAAGCATGAAGACTAGTTTTCTGTGCGCCTGAAAATAAATAAAAGTCTTTGATTAAAAACCATTTTTCATTCTGTGCCCAATGGGCCATGCAGTGGGGCCCTATTATTAAGGCATAGGGATAAACAGTAAATAAATGGCCGCCCTTTTCCCATTGGAGAAACCGATTGTAATACTAATAAAACTGATTTAGGAAAAACGAAAATTTTATCAGCCTGGGGTAATTTAGGAAAAGACACATCATATGTTTTAAGTACACTATGACTGGAGGGCTTCCACTCAAGGCATCCACAGGATAGTCCGGTTAAGCAAAAGCCAGCCACATACGTTGACCTGCATAGCTATTCCCAAACAATCGAATCGAAACCGAATCGAATTTATGTCGTATCTATTTCGCTCACTTTCATGCATAATAAGACAGTCATACGACATATTTTATTCGGTTTCGATTCGATTGCTTGTAAATAGCTATGCTGCGAGATACCATACAGAAAAAAAATCTAGAAAAAAGACAGACTTACCGGCCAAAAATCGACGACGTATCCAAATATTGGTTTGGCAGCCGCCCATAGCAGCGGTAGGACAGCGGTCACCATCCCCATGACGGATGGGGACACCCCCAACTGGCGGCCGAAGACATTTATTTGGGGTAGAATGGGGCCCAGGGCTGGGGAGAGAGAAAAAACCATATCTACATCTACACTATCTACACTAATACACTCGAGAGCAATGAATCCGGGTCACTTAAAGAATGTTAAAAATCTCGGAAACTAAAAATGATAGGTTAATGCAATAAATTGTATTTAATAGACAATGTAATACTCCTTAAATGAAGGTATTAAAACTTCTTAGTTATTGTAAAGTTATATCATAAAAAAATCAAATTTGAAAAAGGGCCACTTTCGAAGATGGAACTACGTAATTACAGCATTTGGTTTTGCTTTTGTTTGTAATCTGTCATTTATGTGGGTACATAAACCATGTTGATAGTGCTCTATATTCATTATTCAAGCTGAAATTATGTCGCTTACGCCTGAAGAATGCACCAGAATACTTACAATGCTGGAAACCGGCCGGAGTCAGCGCGATACAGCCTGGACTGTCGGTGTGTGGCTGTCAACAGTACAAAGAGTTCTCCGACGTTACGAAGAAACTGGTTCTAACCTACGCAGACCAGGAACGGGCAGAACCAGGTGTACCACAGCACGAGAAGACCGATACTTGGTGAATACCATGCTTCGAAATCGCTTTCTCACAGGAACTGAACTCACAAATCAGTTTCGACGCCTCGGAGGAAGTAACCCAAGTGCATGGACAGTAGACATGAGCGCCGCGCCGGCGCGCCGCCGCCGCTGTGATTCCCCCCGCGCCGCCGCCGCCGATCCTAGGCGCCGGCGCGTCGAGCAAGCCCGAGCGGCGGCATTCGGGCATTCAGTTTAAGGTTGATGTTCCAGGCCCATTCCAGGGTAGCCCGCGAAATTCAAATTTTCTTACGTTTTTAGCGATTTACAGGTCAGTGCTAGGTTGTATGTTAGTGAAAATATGATTTGCGGGTGTAAGACGTATGCAGAATGACCTTTTGATGAAATACTCATTCTTGACAGTTACATGAACTTGGAGGGTTGTAATGATGATTTTGATGATTATTATTCTGTAACTGCATACGTCTTACAGCCGCGAATCATATTTTCACTAACATACAACCTAGCACTGGCCTGCAAATCGCTAAAAACGTAAGAAAATTTGAATTTCGCGGGCTACCTTGCTTGAACATCCACCTTAACCAAACACGCTGACCGAACGCACGTCCGACTGAATGCTGACAGACTGTTTTAATTTTATTTTTGTTTTCTCTTTTAAAAATTATGTTGTCATTTTGTCAATTCATTTGTCACGTCAAAAATTATACTAAATCTTAATTGTACGTAAATAATTGTTTTATTTCAATTAAGGTAGTTAAATGAAGGTCACGCCGCCGACGCCGCCGCCGCCGACTTAAAAAAATCGGCGCGCCGCCGCCAGAAGATTGGCCATCGGCGCTCATATCTAATGGACAGTAAGACGTCGGCTTGCTGAATCTAACTTAAAACCCCTTAGACCTGCAAACGGCCCTAAACTGGAGCGTGGGCATCGTATTTCAAGACTAAGATATGCCCAGAGCCACGTAAATTGGAGTATTGAAGATTGGTCAAAAGCTATGTTCTCCGACGAATCAAAATTTATGCTCTACAAGCACGATGGAAGACACAGAGTGTATCGAAGACCAGGGGAAAGATTCAAGCAAGCATGCATCGAAGAAAAAGTAGCCTACGGTGGTGGGTCTGTACTTGTGTGGGCCGGAATTTCTTCTGAAAGTCGCTCAGAGCTGGTGATCATAGAAAACGGCTCTTTAACTAGCGAAAGATATGTGGAAGAAATCCTCAATGATCACGTTGGTCCATTTATGGTCAATTTAGGTGAGGATGCTATATTTATGCATGACAATGCCCGACCTCATACAGGTAGGATTGTGAATGACTACCTTCAAGAGATGAACATTACTCGTATGGAGTGGCCAGCGCGCAGCCCGGATATCAACCCGATCGAGCATGCTTGGGACGAGCTAGGCAGATGTGTAAAACAACGAAACCCTCCCCCAATCAAGCTTCGTGCGCTCAAAATTGCTCTCACAGAGGAATGGGAGAATATTCCCCAAAATCGTATAAGGAACTTGGTGTACAGCATGCCAAACCGCGTAAACGCAGTAATGGAAGCACGAGGAGGCAATACGAAGTATTAAAATTCAAGAAAATCGTAATAAAGTTCAAAAATTTCATGTTTCCTATTTTTGTTTTAAGGAGAGATCAGCAGTTTTTTTCTTTATGTAATTTTGTGTTAACAAAATGTATGGTGACTCATATTTTTTTTACTTTCATTTAAGGAGTATTACATTGTCTATTAAATACAATTTATTGCATTAACCTATCATTTTTAGTTTCCGAGATTTTTAACATTCTTTAAGTGACCCGGATTCATTGCTCTCGAGTGTATTATAAAGAGGAAAGATTTGTACCTATTTTTGTATGTTTGTAATGAATAGGCTCAAAAAGTACTGGGCCGATTTCAAAAATTCTTTCACCCTTGGAAAGCTACATTCACCCTGAGTAACATAGGCTACTTTTTATCCCTGTATTCCCACGGGAACGGGATCTACGCGGGTGAAACCGCGGGACGTCCGCTAGTTATTAACAAAGTAAACAGCATGTTGGGTATGTGACTGCTCTGTAAACTATTCCCGTCACTACTCAAGGTTTAAATGATCCATTTCTTCCTTTTTAGGTTTCCGTAACTCAAAAGGAAAACACGGATCCCTTATAGGATCACTCGTGTGTCTGTCTGTCTGTCTGTCTGACTGACCAGAAACTACTGAGCCTAACATTTTGAAAAAAATACAGAAATTAGTTCAACACTTACAGATTACAGGAAAACCTTTATGAAGTGTATGGTGCTATGCTAACGAAACCCTTCATGTGCAAGCCCAACTTGCACTTGGACAGTTATTTTTTTTCACTAAGATCGAACATATTATTATGTAGTGACTCAAATATCATACTTAGAGGACTCAGAATCTTTATTTGTTAAACATAGGTGATTTTCAATATCACTGTAACTAAAATGTTGGTCGAAAACAAAAAAAAACGCAATGACGGAGAGAACATTTTTACAAAAAACAATAAATGATTACTGATTTCCGATTACACCCATTATTGTATTTCAAGAAACGCAAAAGAAATTGTAGGTTCGGTGTCAAACGAAATACATGTATTTTTAATTGATTGCTCAGTGGTTTCACACCCGGAGAGAAATGTCGAACAAACAATTCGATTTGGTTCCTAGCATAGCTATGCACAAATAATCGAATCGAAACTGAATTGAATTATGTCTATCTCGCTCGCTCTCATAATAAAAAAACTGGCCAAGTGCGAGTTGGACTCGCACATGAAGGGTTCCGTAACAAAACGGCTACAAATCGCGTTTGTTGTGGGAGTCTCCCTTAAATATTTATTTTATTTTGTTTTTTACCCACGTCGGAACGGAAACTGTATATGCGTTTGGGGTGAGAGGTTGTTTGTGCAAATACATGTTGCCATTTTTCTCTAAAACGACTAGTCCGATTTTGATGCAGTTTTCAGTTATGGGATTGGGTTTGATTGGTGCATGTTCTTAGATAGGTCTTACGGGGACAACTCACTAGGGGGCGCTACAGCAAATATTTTTTGTGCAAATCAAAGTTGCCACTTTTCTCCAAAACTACTAGTCCGATTTTGATGCAGTTTTCAGTTATGGGTTCGGGTTTGATTGGTGCATGATCTTAGATAGGTGTTACGGTGACAACACACCAGGGGGCGCTGCAGCAAACATTTTTTGTGCAAATCAAAGTTGCCATTTTTCTCCAAAACTACAAGACCGATTTTGATTCAGTTTTTAGTTATGGGTTTAGGTTTGATTGGTGCATGTTCTTAGATAAAAAAATAAAAATAAAAGTAAAAAGTTTAAAAATAAAAAGCAAAATTAAAAATTTTGAAAAAACCCACGACTGTTAATAATTAATTGAAAAAAGGATAAAATAACATAAAACACCCGCCTTAAAAAAACCCAAGAATGTCCGTCTGGAGCTGAACATTGCAAAACTAGTTCATTTAATGGCAGCCCCCGACGGACATTCTTGGGTTTTTTTAAGGCGGGTGTTTTATGTTATTTTATCCTTTAGGTATTTGTTGTTAGAGCGGCAAGTGGCAACAGAAATACATAATTTGTGAAAATTTCAACTATCTAGCTATCGCGGTTCCTGAGATACAGCCTGGTAACAGACAGAAGGACGGACAGCGAAGACAGTAAAAAAAAAACAAACAAAAAATAACATTTAATTCAAGTAACACTGACACATAATAGAAATAATAATACATTCACACAGTCACGTCCCCCGTCCCGTTTACTCTTTGGGTACGGAACCCTAGAAAGATGGACATACGGCAAATTCGATTCGGTAATAATTTATAATCGCAGGCAGCGCCCAGTAAGACAGGAGCCTTAGCATGCGTCATATTAATCAATTATCATAAAACAGAGTAGGTACTTAAAGTCATATCTTAAATCACTTATTTACAAACATATATGTAGGTATGTTGCCGATATAATCTTGGTATGTGCTAGTGATGCGCATGTCGATCTGATACTTAACCTAAGTATCAGTACTTAAGTTTCTTGGTTGAATGTTAAAAGCATAGTAAATATTTGTATAAGATATTACAACTAAAAATAAAAAACAAAAAAAATCTTTTTTGCAAAAAAAAGACCGACTTCAAAAACACAAAAAGTGAAAAAAAATACAAAAATAACACCAAAAAATGAAAAATAAACTTCATAAGAAAAATCAGTTTCTGAAGTCGGAGACATAATTATGTTTGTTTGATTAGTAGTTTTTTTTTTGCAAAAAAGTTTTTTATTTTTTAATTTTTAGTTGTAATATCTTATAGAAATATTTACTATGAAACCTGACCCTTAACCTTCAAGATTCCCTTATTATCTTATTTCAACTCCTAATCATTGAGGAGTAGTACCTTTCATCATAAGCTCATCAACATGAAGTGATGACTGCTAGATGCGAATATATATATATATATTTAGCTTTATATAGTATAATATATAGCTATATACCTATATAGCGTCAGAAAAAGCACGAAACACGTAATATGTGCCTATGAAATTTGAGGGTTGCCCTCGATTTCTCTGGGATTCCATCACCAGGTCCTGGTTTCCATATCTTGGTACCACCCTTGAAATATCTCCGTCCCAATACTTTGACTGGCCTGTTGGTCTAGTGGTTAGTGACCCTAACTGCTATGCCGGAGGTCGTGGGTTCGATTCCCACCCAGGACAAATGTTTGTGTGATGAGCACGATCATTTGTTCTGTGTCTGGGTGTAATTTATCTATAATATGTATGTATTTAGAAATATATAAGTATGTTTATCAGTTGTCTAGTACCCATAACACAAGCTCTGCTTAGCTTGGGACTAGATGGCGTTGTGTGATAGTTGTGGAATATTATATTATTATTATTAATAAAAAAAGAATCATTCAAATTGGTTCATATACGACGAAGTTATTCGCGAGCACACATAAACGAAAAATGTTCATAAATATAAAAAAAAAACATAAAAAAGCACTGTGTAAACCATGCTAAATGTTTATGGGACCAAATGGCAACTATTCCACATCAAACTAAAAAATAATCACGTAAATCGGATCATAAATCGCAGCGTAATCGGTGTACAATACATAAATTAAAAAAAATCATACTTATCGAATTGAGAACCTCCTCCTTTTTGGGAAGTCAGTTAAAAAGTCGGTGGCAATGAAAACGAAATTAAACAAACAAATGTCACCGAATTCAGAACCAGATTTTTCTTCTGAAGTTATTTTTCCACTTTATTGTGATTTTGTTTTTTCACTTTTTGTGTTTTTGAATTCGGTTTCTTATATTTGGGGAATAAATCGATTCGATTCGATCCCACAATCGTATCGCATCGCATAGTCGCTATACGGATCGGTCGGTCGGAAATTATCGATACAAATGCAAGCACCGAACCATCCCTAGCTACCCATGCTAACTACGCACGCTTGTCATTTATTTAATCGACTTATTTAAACGATAGAAATACTGTGCATTCGTTCAGTGCATGCAGAAAGCAATCATTTGGTGCGTTGATAAAAATAGAACTCGTTGACAATATGTGTAGATATATTTGTGAGAAAGTTTGTGATGTAGATTGTATGTAAGAATATTTGTTGCTCTGCCACGCAAAACTACTGAATAGATTTGGATGAAAAAAGATGGGGTAAAATGGGCCTGTAGGACTTTATAATCTACATCAAAATGAATTATGTGATCAATCCATAATATTTTATTCTACGACAGTACATTGATAATTTACAGCAGTGCAAACATTCAAGTTATTGTTATTAGTAA
This sequence comes from Diarsia dahlii, assembly GCA_949775195.1. Lineage (NCBI taxonomy): Eukaryota > Metazoa > Arthropoda > Insecta > Lepidoptera > Noctuidae > Diarsia > Diarsia dahlii. The sequence goes on along the minus strand of OX459217.1, from coordinate 10,389,830 downwards.
TGCGTTAATTCAATTAAGAATCGTTTTGTTTTTTTAGACATAAGTAAATGTGTACATAATATGGTAAATACAATGAGTAAGTTCAGGCAATAGAGAAGGAAGGTTTTAAATATTAATGTGGATATGTATAAGAGTAAAGGAAGACCATGAAACGATGGCTGGACTGTGTTAAGAATGAAATGGTAAGAAAGGAGATGTCTCATGAGATGACGAGAAACCGAGAAGTAGGGAAGAGGAAGATATGCTGCGTTGACCCCAAATGAATTGGGGTAAGGGAAAGAGAGTGATTATGTACAAGTACTTATCAAAAAGAGAAGAATTACAGGGCGTCAAAGAACTCGTCTACATAGCTGTCAACAGGAAAAGTGGCCAAAATGCTGGCAGCATTGTCACGTCGCGCGTCGGATAGCAATGCTGAATCTTTGGCTTTTTAAAATATAGGCCAGCCCTCTGATCACGTGAAGAGTCGTACATTTAATTGATTAGCGTCACGGCACGTTATAATAAAATGTTATTATTGATTAGACCTTCACTAATGGTGAAGGAAAACATCGTGAAGAAACCGGCATGTCCGAGAAACAAAAAATCGAAGACATTTGTAACATCTACCAATCCGCACTGGGCCCGCGGGGTAGATTATAGCCTATTCCCTCTAATAGAGAGGAGGCCTATATCCCAGCAATGGGAACATTTTATAGGCTGATGATGATGATAATGACCTAATAAAAAATTGCCCTTGTACTTTGGCACACAGATAGTTTATAAGCTGGATTAACACATAGGATACTTTTTAACCCGGTATTTCGGTCCCTAGGGACAATAGGGGATCGGACAAAAAAAAACAAATAGTCCGTCAGATAGATTTCTAAAAATTATTGGACACGTATTTTTTCTTTTTTCACGTAAACTTAAAATGAAGACGATACAGTGCTTCGAAAACTCGTGTGACGTCATATGATAGTACATTTTGACGACACAAGTGACGTTTCAAGCCCCACTCCAAGATCTTTGACGCGTTTTATCTTCGTCATTTTTTATTGATTTGATAAAACAAAAAACACGTAAGTATTCAATATTTTTCGATAATATAACTTACGGACTAAACAGAATCATATTATTTTGACCCAGTCCGATCCCCTATTATCGAACTAAAGTAGCTAGTGGACAAGCCCACCACTCTGAGTTTTCCCAAACCACTATATATCCTTCCATCTCCTGAAAGCCAGAATCAACAGTGGCGACCACAAGAAAAGCGCCGAGACAATGAAGCTCGACGAAGTCCCAGAGAAAAGATTTAACTGTCTTGGATCCCGCAACGAAATTAATCAGAAAAGAATAGCGGAGGAGTAGGAAAAACATAATTTCCAATTTCCTCCATATCAGCAGGAGACAGAATAGAACAAGGCGATAGAACGAGTATAATTTTATTTACACAATACTATTTATTTGTGGTTCAAAAAAAAACCATACTATTAATCGTTGCAAGGCGAACTAGGTGAACCGATGAACTGGTGAAGGTTGCGGGGATCCGCTGGATGCGAAACGCACGTGCCCATCAATCAATGTGGCGACACCTGGGGGAGGCCTATGTCTAGCAGTGGACGTCTATCGGCTGCAATGATGATACAAAAAATAATAAAAATTGACGAAGATAAAACGCGTCAAAGATCCTGAGTGGGGGCTTGTGACGTCACTTGTCGGTAAAAAATGGACTGACATGTGACGTCACAAAAATTTACAAAGCACTGTATCGTCTTCATTTTTTGTTTACGTGAAAAAAGAAAAAATAAATGTTCAATATTTTTTAGAAATCTATCTGACGGACTTATTGGATTTTTTTTGTCCGATCCTCTATTTCACTCTCTCTCTCTACATGCTGGCGATAACGCCGGTAAAAGTTAGACTCCCAAAATCCCAGATGTTACGACTTACATTCTTCAAAAAACACCTTTCATATAATGAGTTTAGTACATAATTGAGGCTTGTAATCTGTATATACCTACTCGTATATTAGCACTTCGTTTTACGACACTCATCTCAGATACAATCGAGTTATGTCTCATCATCTGCGCAAAACGTGTCTTGTAAATCCGGCAATAAAAGTACATGACAGCGATATACTTTACAAGGTTCATCATCATCTGCCTGGCCTTCTAACCAGATGCAGCTGAATACCAGTATTTTACATAGAGCGACTGCCTACATGCCGCCAAACCGGCAATACGAGGTAATACGATACCCTTTGGTGAGACTGGTTGTCAGACTTTCAGGTCACTGACTACCTGTAACGACTGCTAAAGATCTATATATGGCAGCCAGGACCAACAGCTCGAAATGCTTAAGGTGTGATACAAAATCAAAATCAAAAGTCATTTATTCAAATTAGGCTGATAAATAATCAGCACTTTTCGAACGTCAAATTATACAAGAGACAGTCCTCTAAAAGCCCACCTTTCGACACTTCCTAGTGTTTTAGCTGAGAAAAAGAAGTGGCGGAACAAACTCCCCAGCAAACAAGAGTCGAAATCCGGAGACGTACGCAGGTCTTCGATATTAGAAATCGCGTTATGGAACTCCAATGGAGTTGGGCAGGACACCTAGCAAGGCGCGGTGATGGCAGGTGGAGTAAAGCTGTGACCGAGTGGCGTCCAAGAACTGGCGGCGAGGTGGGCAGATAACAATAACGGGAATATCTTCGATGAGTTTGGTACGGTCAGCATCAGAAGTAGCTGAACATTTCGGAATTATAATTCTTTTATGTACAGGACTCTAGCTATTAATTTTTATTGTTTCAGAAGTTTATTCGTTAAAATAGTCCTTACACTCCATTAACATGTAGTAACGAGTAATATTTAACAAGTTTTTATTTAAAAAAAACAGCTTTGAAACTTTGAGTAATGTTAATATACTTCTGATGCTGACCGTACTATTCCCTCTCCTAGAAATGAGAAGAAATTGGGCTATAATTTACCACGCAGTTCGATTTATTGGTGAAAAGACATGCCGTTTGGTTCACGATGTTTTCCTTCGTCGTTTTTAGAGAAATTGTAAAGCAAGAAAGTTAAGTCAATTGTTAAAAAGCGTAAAGATAATTTTGTAGACAATTTTATGATCTACAATTTTGCTCTGAGAACAAAGTCCGCAAGAAGTACTTACATAGTTTAAAAGTTGCTTAATACTAACACAAATGTTATCAGTATAATATATTTAGGTTAAGGTGCGTATCTATGGATCTTTGTTACCTGAAAATAAATGGTTTGGTGTTATTATTGTTGCACGTTAAACTGTTTATCCCAGCTGTCATTTGTTGCTTTTTGGCAGTCTATAGACCCGGTATCCACCAAGCACCAAAGCGTAGACGAGCAGCACGGAGAGAATGTGCCAAATTCGACCAAACACAGCAAGAACGAAAGACTTGGGCCCCCGAGTCTGCTATTCAATAGTGTCAGAATGGTCAATCATTGATCTCATAATTTTATATTTTGACAAGTTTGGTGTTGTCAAAATCAACAATTATGAGATCAATGATTGACCATTCTGACACTATTGAATAGCAGACTCGGGGCCCAGATGTAAACTTTAACTAATATGATTGGCCGATTTCCGCACATCTCCTCTCGTCTCCGCTCCTCTCCTCTTTGGTAGAAAATGGGCCTTACAATTCACTGGCCTGAAAGTCTGAAAACCAAGACCAAGGGATATCGTATAACCTAGTACTAACAGAGTTGTGGAGGTCAGATAGATCTAGACAGTCGCTCCATCTATCTATCTATCTATATAAATAAAAAGAGAAGTCCTGACTGACTGACTGACTCATCAACGCCCAGCCCAAACCCTTGGACCTAGAGAGCTGAAATTTTGCATAGAGGTTCCCTTTATAATGTAGACAAGGAAAAAGGAAGGATTTTTCGAAATTCAACCCCTAAGGGAGTTAAATAGGGGATGAAAGTTTGAAAAATCGACATTTTCGATATTTTCCGACATCAACGCAGGCGAAGCCACTGGCAAAAGCTAGTATAAAATACAGGTATTGATCTGCATCCGGTAAGACTGAAAGCCAAGCCCAATATTGTTGGGAAAAGGCTAGACAGATGATGGAATAGTCCTATTACAACATGGATGGAGAGGGAGAGGAGGGCCAAAGAAAAGATGGATGGATTGTGTGAAGAATGATATGAAAGAGAAAGGAGTAAATGCCACCGTGACGTCTAACAGGGCAGAATGGAAAAAGTAAACGTGTTGCGCCGACCCCAAATAGAATAGGATATGGGCAGGAAGGTGATGAGAACATCGTGAAAGAGGCGACCTCACCCCGGGGGCCCTGCCGCGCGAGCGATATAATGCCTAAATTTTGACTGTTTTTTCGTCTTGGAGAAAATGATAAAGAAATTATACAATATGTTTTCAACATTTACTTTAGAATAAAAAGTTCTATCTACTGATATAACTTTCATATAAATTCATGATGAAATGTTTTAGCAGTACACGTTTTAAATTGTGATTTAGAGTCATGTTTGATAAAAAAAATGATCGAGCCGATCATTCTATTTCTAAATCGCGTTTCTATCTTTACGAATTTTACGATTGACTTGAGAGTATATTTTTATTTATTAAAAAAACTCATATTTAGTTTGATTTTCAAAGGTTCAAAAATCTTAAAAAGTACTGCAACCCCACCTTAACCGTCTATGCCGGAAAAGCCATATAAAATCATACGATGAAAATAAACCCCATCCACAACCACGAGACGTGAATTTTAGTACCTAATTAAGCTGTCATAAGATCTGAGCAATTGTTTATTACTAAACTAGACAGATAAAACATTAATTACAAGTCCTACTGATAAAGTTCCATTATCTATTATTACTGTGATAACGCTGAAATTGCAGCTTACTTTATTATAGACGTTATCTCTTCAAACTGTTGCTAATGCTCGCGGCTTAATAATAAACAGGGTAAGCCGCACTTGCCTAGGTTTGTCAGCGGATGGGTGACCACCCTTTCCGAATCGAGTTTCCTCAGTGCCTAGGAGAGCACGTTAAGGCGTTGCACGTCGTAATTAGTGTTCCGAAAGTCTAACAACCAGTCTCATTAAGATCAGAGTCGCTCCATGTAAAATATTGAGATTTAGCTGAATCGGGTTGGACTGGAACTCGCCATAAACTCAAACTCAAATCTCAAATCATTATTACAGGCACTTTTGAATGTCAGAAGGACGGAAGAAGAACGAAACTATGAGTGCAATACGTCATTCCGAAAGCCACCACGCCGAACCACACGCCACCGAATGCCCGCAACAACGAACACTGCGAGCACGAAAGCACGCAGCGACGCACACCGCAACAACGAATGCTCGAGACCCCGAATCACGGAACAACGAATGCACGCCGCAACGTGCAACCGCGCGACCCGGAGCCCCGCCGACCCGCCGCCACAGCACTCGCCGCCGGTAACATCCGGCGCCGCGCAGCCCGACGCAGCAACTCCCGAAACGACGCATTTCACTCCTACGCTACAGTCACAATCACAAGGCATAATAACTTGTGAAAGTACTGTAGTTGCCAAACATTTAAGAAAAGGCTAGACCGTTAAAATTTAATGTAGTGTAAGTAGTCGCGCTTTTGCAACCACTAGATGACTAGACCAACGAGGCGGTGATGATTTCTAATCAAATCCTTTCCAGTCAAAACTACTTTTGACTAGTCAAAACTACTTTTGACCGGTCAAAACTATTATAACAAATTTTATGTGGTTTCTGTTTTATTTCTCTACTAAATTATAATAACCTAAGTAAATATCGTTAGGAAACTTATTAGGTTTGATAGGTTTTTTTTGACCCTTTGGATAACCTTGTACGTTATCTAACAATTATTTCATTAGAATAAACGCGTTTTAACGCAATAAGGGTTTTGACTGAAACCAGCCAAAAGTAGCTTTGACTGATTAAGAGTTTTGCCTGTAACATACATAATCATCTTTCAAACTGCTGACACTATTTAAACAGCCCACTAAGAAGTGAATACAATTCAAAAACCATTTGCAAATAAAGCTTTGTTAAATACATTAATTAAATAAGTATGCAGTATTAATTATATGGGTTAAACAAACGAAACAGTTCATCATTTTGTTCGTCTCAACGCACGTGTCATATATATGTTTATTGTTCCGGTCTGATCCCCCAAACCGATCCACTGCCAATATTTTTCTTTTGTTTATTCCGTTCTGATCCCCTGTAATTTATCATTCCGTTCTGATCCCCTTTTTGACACAAGTACAAGTGAAGTACAGTCAACCGAAAAACAGTTGTTAATGAAAAAATAATCAGTTTTTATTTCTATAACTTACAATTGTACGATCATCCCACAAACTACCAGGAGAACAGAAGTAGGAAGGAGGTATTGGAATCTAAATCTATATTTTTCTTTCTAAAACCATGCACTTTTTTTTGTTGGAGATAGGAAACCAGGACAGTAAAGTCCCAAAATTAAAAAAAAAAAGTGAAAAAAAAAAAAACAAGTTAACAAACAGACTTTACTGTATAGGCATAATATAGATTTGATTTGAAGATTCCAATTTCCAATACCTCCTTCCTACTTCTGTTCTCCTGGTAGCTTGTGGGACTTTACTATTAAGGCTTAATAGAGATTTGACTTGAAGATTCCAATTTCCAATACCTCCTTCCTATTTGACTTGAAGATTCCAATTTCCAATACCTCCTTCCTACTTCTGTTCTCCTGGTAGTTTGTGGGACTTTACTACCTATTCTTTTTTTTTTAATCTATTAGAACCTGTACAAATATTTTGTTGCTGACTGTCCTAAAAATGTGTCAGGGTATCCGATTCTTTTACGGGGGATCAGACCGGAATAGAAAATAATTTATAATAAAACGGATCCCCTAGGGTATCAGTTTTAGGGGATCAGACCGGAATAACTCTTATTACATCCTAACTAATATTATAAATGCGAAAGTAACTCTGTCTGTCTGTCTGTCTGTCTTTGCTTCACGCCTAAACTACTGAACCGATTTGTGTGAAATTTGGTACAGACATAGTTTGGAACTTGAGAAAGGACATAGGATAGTTTTTTTTTTTCGCGAGATAAACCAAAAATCTGCCGGAAGTCACTATTCCACGCGAACGAAGTCGCGGGCAAAAGCTAGTTTTGATATAAGTGGGAAAGTTATTGCATTCGAGGCGGAATTCACAACTGAGCCACAATAGCTTATATGGTGCTCTTGTGGTGGTGGTGGTGTTTTTATGATCATCATAAGCCTATAATGTTCCCACTATAGGGACTCAGGCCTCCTCTCTAGGATGGATGGGATATAATCCACCACGCTGGCCCAGTGCGGGTTGGTAGATGTAACATGACTTCAAATTTTGTGGTTCCAAGACATGCTGTTTCCTCACGATGTTTTACTTCGCCGTTTTGAGAGCAGTGGTGATAAAATAAATTACACAAAGTAAGGCACCTGCCTGGGTTGGATGGAGAACCCACGACTAACTGTAAGTCGGGGCCGCCGCCCGCCACCACCGGGCCACCACTGGTCCGCTTTGCTTTGCATTTTATGATACAGCTATTTAAGGTTGATGCGACAAGGCAGCAAATTGAAAAAACGTAAGAAAATTCGAATTTCACGAGCAACCTTGTCGCCTTCACTTTAAGAAAGTCCAAGAATATATAAGAATCATTTAAAACGTGTGATAATTTCCAACCAAAACGCGACCGAAACCGCGGGGAAAAGTTAGTGTAGCTATATCTATGTCAGTGGTCCCGCACCGATGAGTCACAGGGAACTGTATCTCGTCCATTTATCCACGACTGCTATTATGTCATTACAGGATATAGGCGTCAAACCGAAGGGGCCTTGAATTTGAACCAGGGTCACTATCAACACAGATTCCATCCATTATATAGGTAAAATATAATATAAAGTCAGTCCTCAACAAACCTTAAAACCATCCCGCCGGGATCGAAAGAGATACCGCGGCTTCGACACAAAGGGCTAAGAAGGAACATCATCATGGTTGGTTTTTTAGTCAGTAAAAGTCTGAGGAGTCATTTGATGATATCCCACGCCGGGCCAGGCCCCAAAAAAAGAAAATGCCCTTTATCCCATCCCTTCGGTGCTGCGGGTTATTCGAAAGAGATACCGCGGCCTCGACACAAAGGCCACTCCCTAAAAAAGGCCTTTTTCCCATGGAAATATAGAGGTCTATCGATCCTTACATACTCATGAAAAAGTCATTCACCATCATCAAAACTTAATCTGGCAAAGTGTGGTATCATTGGTTCCTCCAACACCGAGAGGGCGGCGCTCCGGATCAAACAAAGCCCGACCTGTTGGAGTGTCCCAGATGTCCGTATACATGTACCCCCTGACGACCTAAACAACGCCTCTGACGCTGCCGTAAACGCTACCTACTGGGCCCAAGCCGACAATAAGGAAGTAGAATCGACACGAAAAGAAGAACAAAAATCATCATTTCAGTCGAAAGACGTCCACGGCTAATCATAAAGCCTCCCCCAAGTGTCGCTACATTGACCGGTCCCGTGCGTCTCGCATCCAGCTGATTCCCGCAACCTTCACCAGGTCATTGATCCACCTAGTCAAGTGGGAGGCCTTCCATCTAACGCAACGTCTTCGGGACCTTCCGATTCACGGTCGCCACTACAGAACTTTTCGGCCCCATCGGCCATCCGTTCTGCGTGTAATGTGCCCCGCCCACGTCAAAAAGTAATTCAATGGGATGAAATGAATGCCTGCTAAAATCATAAGGCTGTACCGCAGTCGGGTATCAACCTAATTTGTTAGCTAATCTAGGTCCTCTATCTTTCCAATTGACGTCATTCGGGCCTAATACTAAACTGTAGAAGGAAACGTTAATTTAGTGAAGAGCTCTATAATCCTCCTTGACATTGTACGGGCTTGCATAACCATCACCAGTAATCTGTGTAGCGAGACAATTTGAGAAGTTATTTGATTTGTGGAGATTTTATACTTTCGTACTTAGGCCGTATACAGAAAGAAACCTGGTAGCCGACGCCGATCTACCAGCGCTTATAGGAACCGGTCCATGCAGGTAACCGGCGCTGGCATTTATATGAACAAGCGCCGAACGTCGCCGAGAACTTGTCGCGCCGGTTACCGACCGGTTCCATAAGCTCTGGTAGATCGGCGCCGGCTACCAGCTGTGTTTCTGCATACGGCCTTAGTATGGCGTCCAAGAACTGGCAAAAAAGTGTGGGTCGTGCAGTGGCGAGATGGGCAGACGACATAGTTGCCATCGCGGGCAAAACCTGGATGAGGCTGGCACAGGACCGTGGAGATTGGCACAAGAAAAGAGAGACCTATATCCAGCAGTGAGTGAGTTCGGGCTGTGGATGATGATGATGGAACTTGAGACTTTGAGAGCACCGGTGGCCCAGTTGTGGCGGCCCCGACTTACGAGCAGTAAGTCGGCCGCCACGTCCCTATGTGCCTATTGGCCTTGTTCTGTTCTGTCTCCTGCTGATATGGAGGGAAGTGGAAACTATGTTTTTTCCTACTCCTCCGCTATTCTTTTCTGATTAATTTCGTTGCGGGATCCAAGACAGTTAAATCATTTCTCTGGGACTTCATCGAGCTTCATTGTCTCGGCGCTTTTCTTGTGGTCGCCACTGTTGATTCTGGCTAACAGGAGTTACAGTGGTTTGGGAATAGTGTGGCGGGCTTGTCCCATTAAAAAAAAAAAAAAAAAGTCGTGGGTTCGAACCCAGGCAGACGCATTAATTTGTGTAAATTAATTCATCACCACTGCTCTCAAAAACGGTGAAGAAAAACATCGTGAGGAAACTGGCATGTCCTAGAATCAAAAATTCGAAGACTTGTGATATCTACTCGTACCAACCCGTACTGGGCCCGCATGGTGGATTATAGCCTATGACACTGTGTCTCAGCAGTGGGAAATATTATAGGCTGATTATGATGATGACTTGGTATGGACATACAATGAGGAGGGATGAAACGCATGTGACTTAAAAGTGATGGGTGGAGAGGGAGAGGAAACTCAGAAAAAGATGGATGGATTTTGTGAGGAATAATATGCAATGGGCTGAAATCCTGATAATCAAAATTATACCCTGGACTTGGGGTGGTCTGTCTGTATTTCAACAAACAGTTGTTTATGAGCCAGCCAAGTAAACAATTCTAAGAAATGAAAATAAAAAAATTGTGTACACTAAATTGGGTTGAAAAACCTTCTTTCAAACAGGTTTTAAAAACACATTTATTTTTTGTTGCGATCCTTTTCTGTCCCTTTTGAGGTAGTGACTTTTTAATGGGAGGACTATAAAAATATTATGAACAGGTAAAGTTTGTAAGTTGAGAAGCTTGTCACTGAATATTAGCAGGTAGGTGAACAGTTCAATCTCCAGGTTAAGCCGCGCTTGCATAGGTTTCTCTGTGGATGGGTGCCCACTCATTAGATACCGAGTTTTCTACATGCCTTGCCTCACCATAAGCCATTGGTCCCAATCTTCCACAGCATTTAGTCATTGGCCCAAAAGTTACAAAACCAGTATTGGCTAGGGATGGCGTATTACTCCGTACTAAGTGACTTGTAGAGGTCAGATAGGCATTAGCTCCATGTAAAATACTGGTATTCAAGTCAAATCCAGTTAGACTGGAAGCTGATTAGGGTCAACTTCCAGTCGTCGTTGGGTAAGAAGCTAGGCAGATAAATCGGATGAGCCTAATTACAACACAGGCACAGTTGGAGCATATCAAATACTTGCCTGACATTGTACCAAAACAATAATATTCTACTAACTTTAATATGGCTGCCTCTATTTAAAACTAAGTCCCTGATAATAAATTATGAATAGATTACCCAGAAGTAATCATGATTAAGTGTTCTTAAAAATGTTACATACCTAAGTGATAAAATATTTGACAACATTACCACGGAGTTATTAATTATAGTTGTTAAGGGCCTGCATTGTTTTCAGGCATTACAATGCATCTCTTATTTTGCTCAGTGCGAAAAAAGTACATAAAACTTCAAACCTTACCATTACGCATGTTATTCAAGTAGATAAATGCTTGAATAATTATCCGACAAAGATCACTGATAAAATTAATTAGTAGGTACCTACATAATGCAAAAAGGTATGCATAATATTACACAAATTAACTAAAAATAATGTAAAAATATCAAGAATAAATTGAAAAAAAAAAACTTACCCGCGAAAAAAAAGAAGAAGTGAGCCTTTATGGGCAGAAGCCCTTTGTCTATTTTTAGTTTCATTTTTTTTAAACAACTTCACATTCAGTCTAGAAAAAAAACAAATTATTTTTTTTTACACTGTCCACAGGTCAATGAACGCGTACGGCATAGTTTTTTCTGCATCCAAGACAGGTTTTAACATTAATAACAACTTTCTACGACTAACTGCATTGAATTAGGAGCCTTAACACTGATATCATTATGTACACAAAGGAATATGAGACGAATAAAGATAATGCTTGTTTTGCCTGTTATCGCACTAGACGCGACTAACTCAAAGATTATTTTTGTCTGAATAAACACCACAACAGTAACTGATTAACTGATAAAACTCGATCGTTTTCATAATAAAACTGACGTTTGTGACGTTTCGAAACCAGCTGACGGGGTTGCTAGTGTATGAGGTCAAAATTGCTGGTTTTTAAGCACGACTGTTACATGGTTTTTTTTTCATTTTATTTACAAGCAAAATAATATCTGGGTCAGTGACCCAGATACATTGAAGACATTGAATTACACGTGGTAAGTAGGTATAGGTTGTTGTGATGATAGTATGTCAACACCTCTGTCTGTCTTTTGTTGAAGTTTATCATTAGGTACTGTCTTTAAGCCTCACGTTTTATAACCACCTTGTAGTTATGCGAATAAATCTGATGATTTACCTAATAATTTCATTTTTTCGCTTGATCATTAAACTAAAAGATTACATTCCTAGACCTACATTTGTATTTTTATTACTTTAAAAACACTTACTGCACTTTTGAGCACTTTTGTTTGCATTACGAACGAAAAAAATCTAATTAATCTAGAAAAAAATACATACATAATATTCTCAATAAATTCTTAACAAAAATTTTATTGAAAATGTCGTCCAATTTCTACGGGAGTTATCAAACATTGGCAACATCGGAATGAGGTGTCATCGTGATTTGTTTTTTGTTGGCTTTCTGACACTTTTCTGACAGTTTATTTTATCCGACACTGGCTATCTCTTTCTAACCATCAGAATTTTCGGGAACCAGCAATGCCCAACACAGGAATGCACGACACGAGAACGCGCGACATAGGAATGTAAGTGTTTTGAATTCCAATGTTGTACATTGTCATGTCGTGCATTCTCGGCCCGAACCTCGATTGTACGGGCAAGAATGTACAGCACGAGAATTGTAATCAAAACAAACAGTGACGTCACATTAAAAAAGTAAAAAGCCATGTGACAATAGGGACGGGTGATACAATAAAATACTGGAAAATTCCGTGGTTCCTTCTTTTTTTTTCTTCGTGTTCCTATAATACGACCGTCTCGCGACAGTATCCTTTATGGGCGGCATGGGCACCGGGCCGTAGGCCGACGAAGGAGGCCGGCGGAGGCCCGGCACTTCGGGGACAGAAGATATTAGTGTTATAAAATATGCGAGCGTAGCGAGCGCACGTCATGGAGTACAATTTAATTCGGCAGCACTACCAAGCTCAATTACCTAGTATCCAAGTCCCAAAATTTCGAGTTGCCCAACTAGTCGGCCAACCAATCGCGCGATGTCGCCGATTACTGTGTCGTACACTCCTGTGTTGTACATTCTTGGGCCGGACCAGCAAGGTACACCCCAGTAATTGGCGACATCGCGATGTCGCCAATTACTGTGTCGTACACTCCTGTGTTGTACATTCCAGTGTCGTGCATTGCTGGTATGTGCATTACTGTGACGGGCATTATAGGGACTCGAATTTTCATGTGCTGTCTTGTTTACATGTCAAAAATTCCCAGTTTTGAATTCCGAACTTCAGTAGTGATGTAGTGAGTTTCATTCACAATCGAGAATAAGGTTGATGTTCCAGGGTAGCCCGCGAAATTCAAATTTTCTTAAGTTTTTTGCAATTTGCAAGCAAGTGATAGGTTGTATGTTGATGAACATTTGATTCGCGGCTGTAAGACGTATGTAGTTACAGAATTATAATCACCACAATCATTAATACAACCCTCCGAGCTCATAAAGGTGTAAAAATGACTTTTTACAAGGTCAAAGTCATTCCGGAACCTATCACTGGCCTGCAAATTGCAAAAAACTAAAGAAAATTTGAATTTCGCGGGCTGGTTGGAGGATTCACCTTAAGTGAATAAGTAAGGCGGCAAATCTATAATATCTCTTATTTTCTTTTTTTGTTTTTTATTTGTACCTACCTAAATTACGAGTAGGTACCTACTTTAATTTATTGTGCTAGGTTGTAATTTAATTAGGTTGCATGCTAATTAATTAAAAGAAAAATGTGAAATCTTTTTGTTTTTAAGACCCCTAAATAGATATTTAGGCAAATAAATAATCTATGTTTTTTTATTATGTCTGCAATAAATTATTTTATTTTCTGTAGTATACATGCTAGCGTAGATAGCGTGGCAGGATGGTAAACATTGACTTTACTTGACATTAAGTACACAAGTAAAAAAATATTAATAACTTTTTAAAAGTACAGATTTTTTTTTATTTACCGGATTGAGTGCTAGACTACAAAAACTAATTCGGATGAATATTTTTGTAAATCAATCGATTCACCATAGCGGAAACAGTGAGTACCTAGTTACATCACTAAAACCCGCGATTTTCAATTGTTTTTTCTTTCATTTCAATTTGAATCCCAAAACATGGTTGGCCTCCTTAGTTTGTGAATAAATAAAAAATACTACCAAAAAATGGAGGATGAAGAGTTTGTAGGTTGCATCAGTTGCATGAACACCAACGATTTATGCGACCTATTTGCTTTGTACGCCGAGAACACAGAAACTTATGCGAAAATGTTTGAAACCTGTTTTGATATTAAGGTTATAAAAAGCTTTTTTCTTGTTGTAGTATGTAGTAAATAGATTTAATATAAAAAGATAAAAAGTAGCGCACATTTTCAACCTCAAGTAGCTTAGCTTTAGCTTAGCTATTGATACTGAATTAAGATACGTATTTAGAAAATGTTTATTATTTTATAAAATTCTTTCTCAACATTAATTAGTTATTTTCTTACCGAAAATAATAAAAAAAAAACCTATCTTATTCCTTGATAGTTCCATAATAAAATTAATATCGTGTCCATTCATAATATTGTGCTCAGTTTGAAAACGTCGTAACTTAAAATGTTTTTAATTCATGATTCTACGCTTAATCAAAAATGACCTAATTTCGGAAAATATCGATGGTTGATTAGTACGATATTTTCTAACTAACTAACTAACTTCTAAAAAATAAGTAGGTACTACAGCTAAAAACATAATATTATTACACCATAAATAACGGCTTTATTTTTTGGAGAAATTGTAATTAAATCTTGTAACGGGAACGGGATACTTAACCGCTTGCAAAGCGCTGAAATATCGAGCACTCAAAAGAAATAAAAAACATCTGCCTAGCCTTTTCCCAACTATATAGGGGTCGCCTTCCAATCTAACCGGATGCAGCTGAATACCAGTATTTTATATGGAGCGACTGACTATCTGACTTCCACAACCCAGTCAGATAAACTGGGTAGTACGACACCCTATGGTAATAAGACTGGTTGTCAGACTTACAGGTCTGCACTGACTACCTGTAACGACTGCCAAAGATGCTATATAAGACAGCCGGGACCAACAGCTTAACGTCCTTTCCGAGACACGGAGGAAACTCGGTATGTAATGGGAGGTCACCCATCCACAGACCAACCTAGGCAAGCGCGTCTTAACTTAAAAATCGGCCCGAGTGTTAGTAAATTATTAAATCACACTCAAAACGCCGCAAAGTTGCATGTCTGTCGGTCTTCTACAGACTGTACTTCGGAGAGTGTGCGCAAGAGCTCCACGAGTTTATTCCACCATGTCCCTTCTTCCATCGAGAGACTAGGCGTACTGCAGGTTATCACCCATACCTTGTCGATGTTCCACACATTCGTACGAAGCGTTTTGCTAAGACTTTCATTATTCGTACAGCCAAGGAGTGGAACACCCTGCCTGCGTCGGTTTTCCCGAGTTCATATAACCCCAATCTATTTAAGTCGCGAGTAAATAGGCTTCTTTTGGGTAAGCTCGTTCCATCGTCGACCTCATCTCTGCCCTTAGGGCAAGATTGAGGTCAAGAGTAAGCCCGTATTAAATAAATAATAATAAATAAAACAAAAAGGTAAATATACCGTTACAAGTTTCATTAATAATGTTAATGACCATGTCAGTTTAAAATTAAAACCATGCCGAACCTAATGATTTAATCAACCACAAAAAATACTCGCCATTTATTTATTTATAAGCTGTTGCCAGCGGCTTCACCCGCTGCACCTCGAAAATTATCCCACGGGAAGATAAAATCGGGATAAAAACTATCCTTTGTATTAAACCAGGTTATAAACTATCTGTGTACCAAATTTTAACCAAATCCGTTCCGTAGTTTTTGCGTGAAAGAGTAACAAACATACACACTCACAAACTTTCGAGTAACTTTATAATATTATATAGTGTGCTAACACAAACCGTCAGTTTAAAACCATGCCGTACCTAATGATATAATCAACCATAAAAAATACTCAATAATTATTTATTGTTTTAATCAATAAAAATATCGATTACTAAAAATAAGGGTGCTAATTAAACCGGCTTCTTTTTAATAGCAATATTTGCATCTAAAAATCTAACTTGCCTTCTAAATTACTAAGTGAGCCACAATTAACGAGCATCTAAATAATACTATCTTAGCCGCAAGTTATCTTTTTTAAAGCCACTATAAATAATAATAATAGTAATAAACAGAATTGTGTGGAGTCCCTGCCTCCTGTGCTAGGTGATAAACCTGTGTTACAGGAGCCAGTGCCCTCTCCCAAGCGGAGATATTACAGAATCTTATGCAATAAGATTAACGTAAAATAAAAATACAACCCAGCATCGTGATTATTTTTTAGCATCTAAATTTGTAACATGAATTCAAACAGTAAACTTCTAAAATATTAATATATGGCATCAAAAAAATATTCAATTAGCTTCTAATTTATTAACTCAGTACGTTTAAATTATAACTCATGCCACATTAACTGAGCATCAAAATTTAATTAAAATTGTCATCAAATATTATATTATCAGGGATATCGCAGGTGTACAATAGGTACAGGATAGGTCCAAGAACACTTCCTTGCGGTACACCAGCTTTGATTTGTTTGATATCTGAATAAGCATCCTCATGTCTCACTCACTTTAGCAAATTAAGTTAAATTTAAATTACTTATTAGCCTCAAGGTCTAGATTGTAATTGTATGAGTAACCGTTTATTAACGAGTACTTCATAATGAAAAAAAAAAAAAAAAAAAAAAAAATATTATATTATAGCCACTAATAGTATGTATAAACTCCTGTCGTGTCATCGAAAGGCTTAAATATAGAAGTTCAGAGTACTTAATGACCTAAATATTGAAGTTCAGAGTATCGAATGTCCTAAAGATCGATTTTATTTACATGTTGTGCTACAAAAGTTATCGACAGAATCGCTTCAGAACTTCATTTTTATCGGAAAACTAGACAATAAATTGTGAAAACATTTCTGCAAGCAACTCGGAAGTAGCGCTCGCCGGCCGCTGCCGCGGCACCGCTCGCTTCGCTCGCTCGGCTCGCGCGCGTTTTGGTCACAGTTTTGACCTAACCTAACCTATTTCCCTCAGTTTACAATAACGAATCATACAATCTGCCTGTGACTAGTCAATTAGACAATGGTAAAAACATTTCTGCAACTAATAGATATTTTTACCCGACTACGGCAAAGCCAAAGGAGGGTTATGATTTTGACTGGCTATGTATGTATGTATGTATGTATGTTTGTATGTATGTTTGTATGTATGTATGTATGTTTGTATGTATGTATGTTTGTATGTATGTATGTGTGTATCTTCATCTGTTCCCTCATAGCTTCTAATCTACTTATCGGAACTCGACGTATGAGGTATCGTTAGAACCGTCTTAATTTTCCGCTGAACATAGGCTACGTGACGTGTCACAAAAAGCGATTTGGCGCCCTCTAGCGGACACAAAGTAAGGCTTAAAAAATAAAAATGGAGATAAATACGCCGTGTTTGGTATCATTTGAAAGGGCCTCACTTGTACATTTCCAAAATATTGCTCAAATTTAAAATCACGCCCTCTAGCGGACAAAAAGTCAAGAGTAAAAAAAAATATTTAACACCAAAATTGTTTAAATAAAAAAAAGTAAAAAACTAAAACCCGACTACGACAAAAAAAACGACTCTGAAAAAGTATGAAACAAGATTTTCAGGATAGAACAAAAAGAAAAGCCGTAGTCACACGTTATAGGTACCAACCTAAACACTTTAATACCGTGTGACTACGGCTTTTCTTTTTGTTCTATCCTGAAAATCTTGTTTCATACTTTTTCAGAGTCGTTTTTTTTGTCGTAGTCGGGTTTTAGTTTTATACTTTTTTTTAACGTAAATATAATAATCTAAAGTGTATCAAAAGTTGACATTTCATATATAATATACGTTGGCGCTCTCTGATTGGTGCAAATGGCCGGTCGCTGTCGTCTCGCGCGCTCGCGCCAAATCTTTCTGTTGCTATTTTCACGATAAAAGAATGTGATGTATTATTTTACATACGAAGTTATAATAAATGATGTTGACTACGGTCGCTTCATTTATATTTTTTTGAGGGCCTTGTGTTGAAGCTGTTAAATGTGAAATGGTGGTGAGATATAAATTCCGTGGCTGAGTTAGTAAATTAGGTGCCTATGTATAAATAACAAGGACAAGTTATTAAAAATGTTGATCGTCACTTGATGCTTTCTATAGAATATTTAGTGGGCGTTGTAAAGAAGACGAATTAGTATATTAGAGGCTATATAATTTTCCCGTGGCT
This sequence comes from Diarsia dahlii, assembly GCA_949775195.1. Lineage (NCBI taxonomy): Eukaryota > Metazoa > Arthropoda > Insecta > Lepidoptera > Noctuidae > Diarsia > Diarsia dahlii. Next base: position 10,371,700 of record OX459217.1, on the reverse strand, counting down.
TAGTTATAAAATTAGAAGTTTGATCCTGTGGCCAATTAAAAAAACTGTGGCTCGATTAATTATTTCTCTTAAAATAATGGCGGCATCGTAATCAATATTTTCCTAATCTCGTAATTATGCCTTTTAGGGAAATTTTAAAATTTGCGTTACGCCGAAATGTAGACGTATGAATAACATACCATAACGCCACGCCTGTAAAAAATATCGAAGGGTTAAGCCACAGTATAAATTTAATATGTTTAGGCCGAGGTGTACACCCACATTTTGCCACTTATATTTGAAGTGCCATTTAACAGAGTTCGAGCCTATTGCCATCAACCGGGCACAAATTCAGACTCCGTCGCTGCTACTACCTACCCAAGTCGGGAATCAAACCGAGGGCCTCATGCTCAGAAGTCGCGCAAAGAAAGCTTTTACAATGAGTTCTATTTTCAGGTCCCAACTAACTTGAAATACATATGCTCAGACTGTGTGGAAAACCTTGAGAAATCTGTTTCCTTCAAGGGTCAGACCACCAAGAGTCTGGCTATACTGCAGAACGTGAAAGGTACGTCTTTCATCGATCTAGTTTTACGGAAAAACGGTACCCTTATAGGATAACTCGTGTGTCTGTCTGTCTTTCCGGCCCTTCTTTCCATTCTAAAATTTTGGAAAAAAGATTAAAGGAAAACCTGAAGTCTATGGTCGTAAAAAACATCGAAAGTCTCTCAATATTTAGTACAATGGTATAGAAGCCTTCGTGTGCAAGTTCGACTTGTACCTGGCCAGTTTTTTTTTCTTTTTGGTAGTGATATCTCGCAGTTCAGTTCTTCAGTCTAGGAGACTGGCTATGATTACCTAAGCCGTCACTTTGCACGTCGATTATCATCGAAAACCCATATTACGAGTTCTAACTAGTAAAATATCCTAAGCATAATCAGCCTATAATGGTCCCACAGCTGAGACACAGGCTTTCTCTCTATGAGAAGGAATGGGCTATAATCCACCACGCGGGCCCAGTGCGGGCTGGCAGATGTCTTCTTTCTGGTTCTAAGACATGCCGGTTTCCTCACGATGTTTTCCTCCACCGTTCTGAGAGCAGCGGTGATGAAATAAACTACACTAAGTAATGCGCCTGTCTGCATACGAATTTCAAAAGCATGTTAAGCTGTTGGTCTCAGCTGGCATATATAGATCTTTGGCAGTCGTTACAGGTATTCAGTGACCTGAACGTTTGGCAACCAGTCTTACCAAAAAGTAACATATTATTACTCAGTATGCCCTGGGTTATAAAGGTCATACAGGCAGTCGCTCCATGTAAAATACTGGTATTCAGCTGCTGGTTAGACTGGAAGCCGACCACAACATGTTGTGAAAAGGTTATAGATCTGTTTTCTTTTCAGACGAAGAATACTTAGACGAGTCTATACTAGAAGAAGCTGAATGCATTGCCCCTGATAATTCGAAGAACCTGATCGGTCTGAAAACTTCAAATTCTGATGCTGATGATGAGGAAATGGATGGTAAGTTCTTCCATCACCTTCGTAATCACGGCTGTGAACCCTGAAATGACAAACAGAGATACTTATCATCATCATCTGCCTAGCCTTTCACCAACTGTGTTAGGGTTGGCTTCCAGACTAACCGGACACAGCTGACTCAATACCTTTACATGGAGCGACTGCCTATCTGACCTCCACAACCCAATTAATACAATACCCTACGGTATTGGTAAGACTGGTTGTCAGACTTTCAGATCACGGGCTAGATACCTGTAACGACTGCCAAAGATCTATGTATATAAGAGAGCCGAGACCAACAGCTTAACGTGCTTTCCTAGGCACGGAGGAATCTCGGTATGTGTGGGTGGTCATGTCACCCATCCACAGATCAACATAGGCAACCGCGGCTGAACTTAAGCATCGACCCGAGTGACAGTTATTTTAAGCCACGAGCTCCTCAATAATAGCAATCGTTTCTTCTGTTGAAATCCTTTCCTTTCTTCTCTCTTATACCTTAGAAGACCTAGACGAAGACCACGCAATCCAAGCCCTAGATGAAACCACCTGCATCTACTGCGATCTCCAACTACCCACGGTAGAAGACGTCCACGATCATATACGAAATGTCCACGAATTGGAACCCAGAACTGGCCTGCCTTTGAGAGAATGCACGCTCTGTGGAGTGGCCTTGAGGGATCCGGCTGATCATAATAACAGGTTAGTTTTGGTGAAATCGGTTGTCGTGGTACTTATGAGCATGTGGGAAATATCGTGAGGAAAGTTTTGGGTATTGTAGTGTATAGGTATCTATTTAATAGATATGTAAACACTGTCTCACATGTGGTCAGGTAAGCTGTCACTAATGACATCTGTCAGTTACATGATGGCGGGAAGTTACAAGGTGAAGCGCCATGGACCGAGATCTTGGTGGTGTTGTGTGAGCCTGTGATATAGTAGTAAACAGTGCACTATCAACCTATTAGGTCTACGACAAGTGGATACTACAGGTATGAATGTGGATGGGGTGTAAGAGTAAACTGTAAAGGAAGACCAAATAAATAATGGATGGACTGTGTAAAAGATCATTTTGGCAAGAAAGGAGATGACTCTGTTTTAAGCTTTCACGGTTCATAACTATATTTAAAATGTCACTTACGGGATATCTTCCGTGATTATTATTTGTTTTGAGTTCCCGATATTTCGAAAAAAAAAAACTTTTTTTTTTTCCATCCACCCGCATTCTCCAGTTAACCCGCGATTATGGCGCTTGCAACAGCGTCGAAATATCGGGAACTCAAAACCAATAATAATCACGGAAGATATCCCGTAAGTGACATCTTCTATCTATACTTATAATAAATCTGTAGAGAGGTCAATTCTGTACATGATATATATTTTCAAAATAACTATCAGGGGGTAATAAGTGATCGATACTGATGCCAAAAATGCAATCAGTAAAATTTTTGTCTGTCTGTCTGTCTGTATGTTCCTTATAGAAACAAAAACTACTCGACGGATTTTAACGAAACTTGGTACGATTATTCTTCATACTCCTGGGGAGGTTATAGTATACTTTTCATCACGCTACAATCAATAGGAGCAGAGCAGTAAAGGGAAATGTTGGGAAAACGGGAGAAGTTGCTCCATTTTTTAAGCTTCCGTCGCGTGTGCAGCCTTAATGGTTAAAGCTACATAGAAATCATTTATGACGGAAATGTTCTACATAAAATTATCTAAAAAATATCCCACAACAGCATATGTCTATCTTTTATGGTTGACTCACAATAACACGTGTAACTCCCGATAGCTTAGCAGTTCGGAGCTTTCTGATTATATTTGTTTACTCTTACGTTTATAATACTCTCACTCATCCCTAATTAAAAGTTAATATTATTACCTATTCAATAAAAAAATAATCATAGTAATCGGTATAGAAACAACAGACTTATACATGAAATACGCTAATAAGCCATCGCGCCGTCGCCGTCGCGCGTGAATACTGAATCATGCCATAAGGATTATTTTTAACCGACTTCCAAAAAAAGGAGGAGGTTATCAATTCGACTGTATTTTTTTTTTTTTTTATGTTTGTTCGCTCATAACTTGCGACTGGGTGAACTGATTTTCATGATTCTTTTTTCATTTGAAAGCTGGTGCTTCCCGTGTGGTCCCATTGTCACCATTTCAATATCTGATGATGGGATCTTGTAGAAATCGGGGGAACTCTTCAATAAATAACAGCAGATTAACCGCGATTGTTGCTATAGCATATCTAAGCATTGTTTACACCATCACACAACAATATAATATCACGCCTGTACTCACTACAAAGGTTATAAAAACTATTTTGTGAAAATCTGATGAAGAACTTCGGAGATATTCAACGGAACTCCTCAATAAATGATAGCAAATGGACTGGGATTGCTGAAATCTGATATTGTCTGTCTATTGTTTACACCAGTCCTAACATAACATCACGCCGGTACGTTGTGAAGGGGTAAGCACATGTGAAACACTAAAAAGTGAAAAATAAAAACTTTTTTACAAAAAATAAAACCGACTTCGACAAAAAAAAACACTCAAAAGTGAAAAATAAACTTGAGAAGAAAAATCAGTTTCTGAAGTCGGTGACAAAAAAATGAAATCAAAGAAACAAAAGTCACCGACTTCAGAAACTGATTTTTCTTCTCAAGTTTATTTTTCACTTTTGAGTGTTTTTTTTTGTCGAAGTCGGTTTTATTTTTTGTAAAAAAGTTTTTGTGTAACGGTTGCCGCGCTCGACGCGGGTCGTGGCTGTTGATGCGTTCAGAGCGTTCGACAATAATTGATTTTAACAAACAATGCTTATCAGCGCGACTTTTAGTCTTTAAATAGTTTTTTTTTTTTTTTAAACGTTGCCCCACACTAGGAATTTCTCCTGTATCGTGGGTGCGTTCACAAACATTAAACTCACATGCACAAACACACCCAGACCCGAAACAACTATCTGTAGGCCATACAAATATTTGTTCCGTGCGGGGATCGAACCCGCGACACGCAGCGCAGCAGTCCAATCGCTCAGCCACTGCGCCAACCGTGCCGTCAATTTGAATTTCTTTTGTTGTTATTTTATAAAATAGGTATTAGTTGTTTTGGTAGTGTTTAAATATTCGTCTTTCAAATTACAAATTATTAATAGTTTGCATTTTATTTCCTTGGTGAAGTAGTAGTAGAAGTAGAAGTAGTACCTACGCATGGTTTTTTAGATACCGATAGGTAAGTTTTGGCTAATTTATGTTCAATTTTATTTTTGTATTATGTAGGTAAAAGCGTAGTTACTTTTATTAATTATAGTAGTCATAGGTATTTATTTGTAAGTAAAGTAGGTATAGGTAGATGGTATTGCACAGGCGTTTCAGCTTTATTTTCATTTCTTTTTTTGTTGTAAGTTGTACATATTTCTGGGTATAATTCTATTAGAATATTTTAGTTTAAATAGGCACTTAGATTTTAAGTGTAAGGTAGCTATAGTTAGGACCTCTATCGTAGGTTATTGTGTTACCGTCGATTAAAAATAAAATACACAATGCCACCTAAAAAACGCCACTGAACCGTGAGGAAGGACATTATGGTAAGTACTTTTTTACGAAAAACGACGGAAACGCGGACGAAGTGGCGGGCAAAAGCTAGTTTTAAATATAAGGAGATGACTGCTGAGACCGATGATTCCCCCGCCCTCCCTGAGACCGATGTTACCGGCGGCGAGTGCTGCGGGTGTGGGGGCGTGCGGCGGCGCGTGCCGTGGCGGCGGGTGCGCGGGGCTCCGGGTCGCGGGGCGGCGGTTGCGCGTTGTGCCGTGCATTCGTTGTTCCGTGATTCGGGGTCTTGTGCATTCGTTGTTGCGGGGTGCGTCGCTCTGCGTGCTTTCGTGCGCGCAGTGTTTGTTGTTGCGGGCATTCGGTGGCGTGTGGTTCGGCGTGGTGGCTTTCGGAATGACGTATTGCACTCGTAGTTCCGTTCTTCTTCTGTCCTTCTGACATTCAAAAGTGCCTGTAATGGCTTAATTGAAATAAATTATTTGAGTTTGAGTTCGATGATTTAGGTATAATTGAGTATTTGAATATTTTTTTTTTACTTGTGTGTGATTCGGAAACAGTAAATAAAAAGATAGACAAAAGTAAAAAAATAGTGTGATATCTTAAAAAATGCCTTAGTTTTAACCGATTTTAAAGGATGTGCTAGACAGAGACAGCGCTACATCTAATGTGACGTCATAATAACATACCGCCATACTTTACGTAGTACTAAAGGCCGTTTCACGCGACAAGGATAGAAAGTGCCCCACCAAAAACTTCTAAAGCGTGTAGCTACTCCATTTTCTGATCGATTTTATAACTTTTTTTACACATCGTATTATTTCTTTTAGTTCTTTAAAATAACATAAAATTTTCATTTTTGATATTTTCAAATACCCAATTGAAGAAGAAGACATGCTGCTGCACCAATTCCAAATAAATTGTAATAAGGACACCACAATTATGATGGACTATCCCTGGCGCTAACACCTTAGCGCGCTTTCCAAGGCAAAAGGAACCCTTTTATGATCACTCTCTTGTCCGTCTGTCTGTTCGTGTGTCATCACCGATTTTTTTAAATTATATCAACTATTTTACTACCCACCTTGCTTTTCAGATGCCATGGTATCAAATCAGAGTCTGATGGTAGAAAATATCCGTGCCATTTCTGTGACAACATATACGTCAGCAAAAAAGCTTGTTTTACACATCTTCGTATGAAACATGGATGTGAGTATTATAGCCAAGTTATGCTTTCATCATCATCATCATGATCAGCCTATAATGTTCCCACTGCAGGGACTCAGGCCTCCTCTGTAGGAGAGGGAGTTAATGTCATTACATCATTTCAGCCAAAAGACGTCCAATGCTGGACATTGGCCTCCCCCAGGTGTCGTCACATTGACCGTTCCGATCCCCGCAACCTTCACCAGCAGGGCTATTGCGTATCTTTTAAAATGTCAGTGGATATCATAGAGTCCATCAATTAACTTTTAACGATCAATTTTTATTAATTTAGTAAAACAAAAAAAACACGTATCCAATATTTTTCGATATAATCTTACAGTCTTACAGACTGACTAAACATAATCATATATTTTTTAGTCAGGAAACATCCATAAATGTCTATTGAGGCATAACTTTTACTCCGTTTAATACTTGCAGTAGGTATTCTTGTAAAACCTTTTTATACAAATATGTTGTGTTAATTATCTTCTTTTTAGTAAAACTGTGCAATGAGCAAACACCAAAATATGTGCCGAGGGAACGCAAGAAATGCCACATGTGTAACAGAGATTTTAGTCAAAAACAGATATTGAACAAACATCTGTGGAAAGCACATGGCTTTGAGGTAACTAATATTAAAGTATTTTGAAAATTGGTTTATTTTTTTGCATGACACCCTAATTCTTGTCATCACTACATAGCAGGGATGTTGCGAATATTCGAATCCGCATCCGCAAATGCGGAGCTTCCGCATAGATTTGGACATCTGCATCCGCATCCGCAATAATCCATGCGGATGTTCATGCGGATGCAAATGTCATACAAGTTGCGGCAAGACAGAAATTGGGCGAGGCCAGCGAATGCCGCGTGCCGTTTCAAAAAAAAAAAACTGCGGCGAATGTGACAATGTGACGCATCTGACATGTACCCTACCGTGTTAAAATAAGTTTTTATTGTGTTACCAGGTGGAAAAACGTAAAGCCTTCATATGCCCCCTTTGTGACGAGAGAGTAAGCTATGGATCTAACTTTAGTGCTCATCTCCTGCATGCCCATCGCGTTCACGAGCAAGTTGAAGAGCTGGAGTTTCATAGTATGGATGGTAAGTTAGGTCTACAGGCCTGTATGTATGTAATTGGGTATTTGACATTTTTTTTTTTAATTCTGACTCAGAAACAAAAATAAAAATAGTGTAATATCTTAAAAAATTGCTTAGTTTTAAATGACTTTAAAGGACGTGCTAGACAGAGACAGTGCTACATAGATGTGACGTCATAATAACATACCGCCATAGTTACGTAGTACTAATGGCCGTTTCACACGACAAGGATAGAAAGTGCCCCACCAAAAACTTCTAAAGCGTGTAGCTGTAGCTACTCCATTTTCTGATCGATTTTATTACTTTTTTTTACACATCGTAGATAGATAGATTCATTTATTTGCCTGAAATATGGTATTTTACAGATTTTATAACACATAGGTAGGTACACATTAGTTCTTCATATTCCGCCTACTAAATAAGGCATGCAAATTTTGTGACAATATTATATGATTGAAATATAAACAAATTAAACAAAATTATTAAATTGTGCAATCGTATTATTTTTAGTTCCTTAAAATCACTTAAAATAACATTATCGAAATTTTTTGACATTTTCAAGTAGGTACTGTACCCAATCACCATGCATCATCACATTCTGCTGGGTTTAGTCCTCTCTTTTCTTGCGCCAATCTCTACGGTCCTGTACCAGCCTCAACCAGGTTTTGCCTCCGATGGCAACTATGTCGTCTGCCCATCTTGCCGCCGGACGACCCACACTTCTTTTGCCAGTTCTTGGATGCCATTTGGTTAGGCAAAGGTGCTGCTAATAGTACACCCACATTTTGCCAGTTATGTTGAAGTCCCTGAGGATTTTATAGGAGGAAATATCATCATCATCACCAGCCATAAGACGTCCACTGCTGGACAAAGGCCTCCCCCATAGAACGCCATAAAGAAACGGCAACCTGCCGTGTGCATTCACCAGTTGCCCGCGACTCTCACGATGTCGTCGGTCCACCTGGTGGGAGGCACCAACGCTGCGTCTTCCGGTTCATGGTCGCCACTCGAGAACCTTCAGCGGTTGTCGGTTCTTCGAGCGATGTGGACTGGTCATTGCCACTTATGTCTGGCGATTCTGCGGGCTACGTTGGTAGCTTTGGTTCTCATGCGGATGTCCTCATTTCTGATTTGATCACGCAAGGAGACTCCGAGGATAGCCCTCTGCATTGCCCTTTGGGTTATTTTGAGCTAAACCTGAAAAAAAACGAATAGGGTAGGTAGTTCACAAAAAAAAAAAAAACTAGTCCGTCAGATAGATTTCCAGAAGTCTATGGTGCTAAAATAACATGGAAAATCTCTCAATTACTGCAATGGTACACGCCACCCTTCATGTGCAAGCCCGGCTTACGCAGTAGATAAATATAATACGTAACAATTACAGATTTCATGATATTCAAAAGTGCAATACAAGAGGAGACGAAGTATCGTTTCAGGAAGACCACGGCTAGCAAGCAAACCATCGAGGGGGTGAGGTCACACTATATGTGTAGCCAGTCTGGGGTATACGTTTATCAGGTGAGAAAAGAAAGTTTGTTTTTGCTTTTTAAGGTTCCGTAATAAACGCGAAAGTTTGTAAGTATGGATGGATTGATGTTTGATACTCTTTCACGCAAAAACAACTGAACGGATTTGGATACAATTTGGTACACAGATAGTTTATAATCTGGATTAACAAATAGGATAGTATTTATCCCGATTTTATCTTCCCGTGGGATCATTTCCGAGTTGTAGCGGGCGAAGCCACTGGCAACAGCTGGGAAATAAATAAATTATTATTCTAGGGTAAAGGCAAGCGCCCAGCTCCAGAACGACAGATATACAAAACAGGCAAAGCGTGTCCAGCTCATATGATAGTGACAGAAACCATGGATCGTGTCCTAGTCACCTTTTACAAGACACACGTTGGACATGGCCGTGAGTATCTTCATCATCATTATCCGCAGCCCGACTTCTACTTCTACCATCATCTGCCTAGCCTTTACCCAAATATGTTGGGTTCGGCTTCCAGTCTAACCAGCAGCTGAATACCAGTATTTTACATGGAGCGACTGCCTATCTGACCTTCACAACACAGCACTGGGTAATATGATACCCTTTGGTAAGACAAGTTGTCAGACTTCCAAGGTCACTGACTACCTGTAACGACTGCCAAAGATCTATATATATGGCAGCCGGGACCAACAGCTTAACATGCTTTCCGAGACACGGAGGAAACTCGGTATGTAATGGGCGGTCATTCATCCACAGACCAACCTAGGCAAGCGCAGCTTAACCTCAAAATCGACCCAAGTGGCAGATATTATTGTAGCTACCTACCAGTTTATTTAATTTCACCTTACATCATTTATAGTTTGTCCTTATTTTGAGCCGAGAGAATCGAAAAAAATAAAGACTGAATCTCAAGCTACGACTTCGAGCACTATGGATGAAGTTTTAAAGGCAGAATTGGAGCCAAAAGACGAAGGTATGAATTAATTTCATCATCATTCTCGCCCTTATTCTCTTATTTTAAAGACATTTGCACGCCATGTTATGGCAGGAATCATCATCATTTCAGCCAAAAGACGTCCGCTGCTGGACATAGGCCTCCTATCCTATGGCAGGATATGCTGAAAGAAAATTACTGTCCTTAACATCTCATGTACCATATTCTAGCAAATAAAATATTTTGATTTGATTTAACCCAATGTGTTTTAGAGTCGGCGCAACAGCTGTTTCCTTCTTCCATACTTACTAGAGATGTGCTATGCTACGTTGCACTTTGCGGAGGCGCATCTTCATAGCACATCTTACTCGCACAGCTGCATAGCTTTAGCTAAGCATCAGTGGAAACGGTCACATAGTTTCGCAGCTTAGCTATATTACCTACATCCTCGCAGCATAGCTGCATATCACATCTCTGGTGGAAAAGCAACCTTAAGCCCGGATTCCACCAAAGCGGAGACGAACAGAGCGTAGAGGAGATAACTAACGCTAAACTTCTTCTTGTATCACTTGCCTTTACTTTGTAGCAGATATAGTGGAAGAATCGGCGTGGATGTGTGACACTTGCGGCGTATCGTTCGGAGACGCCGACAAGTTTAGGGATCACGTCGCTACTCATGCCTTAGAACTGTTCCCTTGCCAGTACTGCGATGATGTAAGTACAGCATACATTATCATCATCATTATTATTTCAGCCCGGAATCATCCACTGTTGGGTATAGCCCTCACCTTTCTTCTGCCACTCTAGGCAGAAACTACAGAACGCCACCTGATACGATCCTGTCATACTCCTTTTACCTCGTTTCCGTTCATGCATCCGGTGATCCGGTCATACACGCACCCCGGTTGTGAGTACGCACCTATCCTTTCTGAACAACCTCACCAATACGGTGTAGTATATGACTTTCTAAGGCCGCAAATTCGGAGAGGCATTTCTTCAGTGGGGTGTTACCGTGTTACATGGACAGTTCCATTAAACGCCCCGGTGCACGCTGCAAAAAAGCCTCTCAAAGAATTTGCGGCCTGAGGCGTCGGGGTCTCGGAGTTGCCACTCACATCTGCTTCTCATCCTCTTCACATGACCAAACCATCTAAGCATGCTCTTTTCAATTTTTATCACTACATTTTCTCCATTATCATCTTCATTTTGATGTATCTCGAGAGGCTGAACCTACGAGCTGACTCACAGTATCCACAGCCACGTCTCAGCACCCCAGTCTTCTTCTTAGAGTCATCATCATCATTTGAGTCAAAAGACGTCCACTGCTGGATATAGGCTTCCCCGAAGCAGTGTCGCCACATTAACCAGTCCCGTGCGTCTCGCATCCAGCGGATCCCCGCAACCTTCACCAGGTCATCGGTTCATCTAGACTCTAGATGGAGACCTTCCAACGCAACGTCCTCCGGTTCGCGGTCGCCACTCCAGAACTTTTCGGCCACATGGGTCATCCGTTCTGCGAGCAATAGGTATGCCCTGCTCATTGCCACTTAAGCCTGGCAATTCTTCGGGCTACGTCTGTAGCCTTGGTTCTCATGCGGATGTGCTCATTTCTGATTCGATCACGTAAGGAAACTCCGAGCATAGCTTCATCATCATCAGCCTATAGCAATCCACTGCTGGATATTGGCCTCTTTAATCTCACGTCAATCAGCTCGATTCTTGGCAACTCTCGCCCAGTGTCTACCAGCCACTCTGCAATGATCATCATGCCACCGAGCCTGAGGGCCCACCTTAGGCTTGCCGATTTGCGCTTCTTAGCGTATCGATGGACAATATTCATTAAATAAATCTGGTCCATTCAGCTATGCGAACTCCACTTGCTGATGCAGTCATAAGATCGTCAAGTGTGCAGGTGTCAGGGCATACAGCGCAAGATGGAATGTAGGCCTTGGCTGTGAAGATACGCCGCATACACACTTGAGATCTGGACCGTCCATGAACCCCCATCTGAAGGGATTGTCTTACCCCCAGAGGCTGAAAGGCCGTAAAAGTTTTCTTAGTGCGTGGTGGTTTAAACCCCCTTGAAAATTTCAAAGCACTGGGCACACGTTGCAATGGCAGCCTTGAAAATCTCTAAACCGACTTCGAACCAAAGTCGGCTGGAGCGGACAATCCTTGCAGATTTCAGGGACGGCTCAAACCTCTTTTTCTCTCCTCATTTGGTGCTCTTAATTTCAGGATTTCCAAAATCTGGATGCATGGACCCGCCACGTACGTTTGGAACACAATATGGGTAGTTTATTCTGAAAACGTGCTTATTTTAAATATTTTACTGCTATTATACTGGATGGTGTATTCCTGGCTTTAGAAGCTTTATGGTACAGCTAGCATATCAAGCTACTACAATCTGTCAAATTGCTTTAAAATAGATTTTCTTCAATTACGCCCGAATACTCGAACGTCACTCAATTTTAAGTTGCACTTAAATCTCGTGCTGTCTTTGTTACTTTAACGCAGAGTGACAGAGATAGCACGAGTTTTGAGGGCTACTTATAATTGAGTGACGTTCGAGTATTCGGGCGTTAGTCTATCCAGTAATTTGGTTCGAAAATTGGGGGTTACCTGGAAAATTTTCCGGGAGTTTTAAAAATTGGTTATTTTTTAGTCAAAGTCAAAAATATTTATTTCAAGTAGGCCAGTAACAGGCACTTTTGAATAGTCGAATTAAACTAACTGCGGCACTCAGAGATATCCAACGATTGCTCAAGCCGCCACCCAGCAAAGGCCTGACATAGTTTTGTATGACAAAACTGCCAAAAACCCTTACCAAGCGACGGCCCAAGCAACTACTGAAGCTCTCCGAGTGCGGCAGTAAACTATTATACTTAAGGACGCTAAAACATTTTTCTACAAATAACAGTGGTTTTCAGGTACCATTTTAACGTATAAGCAATCACAAATGTGAAGATATCATGGTCTTAATTTAAAGATAATTTATTCGTTTCCAGATTGGCATCAGAAAAATTGTATGACGTCATACAAAAAAATCGCACAAATACGTTTTTCCCATCACAATAATCGCAGAAAATGTAAAAAAGTAGGGTCCGAATAGGTACCATTATAGGTAAATTTACAGCATATTATATCTCCAAAATTATTATAAATTGCGGTACATATAGTCCTTTAGATGTTGAGAGATATTTTTTTTGTTTATATAAATTTTTTTATTCAATTATTAGCTATAATAAAAACATTTGCCAATTTCTTCATACATTTTTCGCTCCCGGTTCATCATTCCGCGCTCAGCAGCGCTAGTGGAAGGACGGGTGTATCGCTCTCTTGCAAAAAATACGTACGATAAACGTGATAGAAAAAGATTTTAGTGTACGGTTACCACGGCAACCGACGACCGGAAGGAGTTGATACTTTTTAGGACTGAGATAAAAGTAAGTACGAGTTTCATACTTTTATTATTAGAATGTGATTTAGAAATTATGTTGGGTACGACCGGGATTTGGATGGGTGGGGTTAAGCAGTTTGTTGACAAGGTTCAGAAATGGATGGGTCAGGTCAAGCTGTCGACGGTGAGGTTTGGAAGTGGATGGGTAAGGTCAAGCTGTCGGGGGTGAGGTTTGGAAATGGATGGGTAAGGTCAAGAGTTCGGCGGTGAGGTTTGGAAATGGATGGGTCAGGTCAAGCTGTCGACGGTGAGGTTTGGAAGTGGATGGGAAAGGCCAAGCTGTCGGCGGTGAGGTTTGGAAATGGATGGGTAAGGTCAAGCTGTCGGAGGTGAGGTTTGGAAATGGATGGGTCAGGTCAAGCTGTCGGCGGTGAGGTTTGGAAATGGATGGGTAAGGTCAAGCTGTCGGCGATGAGGTTTGGAAATGGATGGGTCAGGTCAAGCTGTCGACGGTGAGGTTCGGAAGAGGATAGGAAAGGTCAAGCTGTCGGCGGTGAGGTTTGGAAATGGATAGGTAAGGTCAAGCTGTCGGCGGTGAGGTTTGGAAATGGATGGGTCAGGTCAAGCTGTCGGCGGTGAGGTTTGGAAATGGATGGGTAAGGTCAAGCTGTCGGCGATGAGGTTTGGAAATGGATGGGTAAGGTCAAGCTGTCGGCGGTGAGGTTTGAAAATGGATGGGTCAGGTCAAGCTGTCGGCGGTGAGGTTTGAAAATGGATGGGTAAGGTCAAGCTGTCGGCGGTGAGGTTTGGAAATGGATGGGTCAGGTCAAGCTTTCGACGGAGAGGTTTGGAATTGAAATTCCTATTTCATTTTAAGTACCTACTTATTTCACATGGTTATTTCACGTAGGTAGCGTATTTTTCTTTTCGGAAGTCGCTGTCGGTACCGGTTGTTCTTTTTCATTAAGGGGACGGTGAACGAACATTCTCCATACAAACGTAATACCAAAATCATTCGCGATACGAACATATTACCAACTTAAAATTATGTTATTCGGATACAGACCATATTTATCTAGGTTCCTATTAAACTTTTTTTTTTAAACATTTACTATTTACGAAATGCAAGCGAATTGCATTTCGTCAATAGTAAATAGCAATTCGCTTGCATTTCGTAAATAATAAATGTTTTAAAAAAAAAGTTTAATAGGAACCTAGATAAATATGGTCTGTATCCGAATAACATAATTTTAAGTTGGTAATATGTTCGTATCGCGAATGATTTTGGTATTACGTTTGTATGGAGAATGTTCGTTCACCGTCCCCTTAAGTTTGGTTGGTAGGTACCCCATATTGGGTGTACATCTGTTTGCCCCTTAAACCCGAACAAGCGTGATATTATATTATGAAATGGCGAAAACACTACATAAACATACGATCACAGCTATCGTGAGTCATTTGCTGTCTATATTATTGAAGAGTTCCATTGTCTACTTCGGAAGATCTCCAATCCTGGTGACCTGTAATACAGGTTTTTTTGAAACCTACTTCAGGCACCAGCTCTCACAATGTGAATATTATAGTGTTCAAAACGTGCTACAAAACCATTGTGAGAGAAATAAATAAACTTATTATTATTATTATTATATTATAATCATATTTTACAGTAAAACCTTCCTTAAAAACACAATATTATACTCACACAATATACTTAATAAACTACTGTTTGTTTTCCCAAATGAAATAAATAAATAAATAAATATGCATTTATCAACGAAAATCCGATTGATATCGGATCAGTAGCTTTTGGGAAAATCGCGGATACATACAAACACAGCACCTTCTTTTTTTCGACTCGGTTGAAAATACTATCCTACTTATCATGACGACGATACTAATAATTAACAATTACCAAATGCGTTTTCAAAGTTCCAAGTAATGTACCAAATTCTATTTCAATACAATTAAAAAATAATATCAAAGATCAAGATTATTTATAGGAGGTATAAAACCGAGCGCTATTGTGAGACCTTGCTTTGAGCGACTTTAGTTACCTAAACATGAGTTGATCGAAAAAGTAACAGCGTCCTTAACTACTGAAGCTAAATAAACTAAGCTACAGTCCCAGTCACAAGGCATAATAACTCGTGAGTGTAGGTACTGTAGTTGCCAATTCCAAAGCGTTGGTCTCATGAGAAGAATGGCAAGAAACTTCATGGACACTCTTTTAAAATCGTTTGGGTTTACAATATGTTCAAGGTACAAACATAATCTTGGTATAATATGGTTTAGATTTTGATGTACTTTTTACACTTTACGGCACTATTATATTATACACGCCGAAACTATTGATTTTACGAAAGAATTGTTAGAACTTAAATTGTAGGCAATTTTCTCATGTTTCATTTTGTTTCACATATTTATATCGTAGAATGAGTCGGAAAGGAGATATCGTTAAAAAAATGCTATTAGACGCCATTTTTCCAAGTTGGCGGCGTAAGTGACAAAGTTGAAATTCGAGAAGAACACATCAAATTCTATAAAATGCCAATTTTTAAAACTCCCGAAAAACTTTCCAGGTAAAACTACCAAATGACTGTTTACTATTTTAAACTTTATCGCCAAGCATTTATTTTCAAGGTTGATTGGGGAAAGTCAAGTTTTAGTAGCTTGATATTCTGCCGTCTAAGTCCGTAAGAATAAAAATATATTTTAGTTAAATGAAGAAAATGAATTTATTTTTGAATATTAGAAATGAAGTGTTCGATTTTTTACTGTAGGTAATGAAATATCCTATTCTAAATAAATATTTTTAAAACTATTCGCTTTTATTTATTTTTGAATCTCTCGCCATTGCTTTGCATGAGTAAACCGAGGTACGGTCAGCAACAGAAGTAGCTCATTTCGGAATTTTAATTATTTGATGTACAGGACAGGGACTCCATCAATTATTTTTAATGTTTCAGAAGAGTATTCTTTGAAATATTCCTTACTCTTCATTTACTTGTTAATAAACGAGTAATATCTAACAAGTTTTTAATATAAAAATTGCTTTGTAATTTTGAATAGGTAGTGTTAGGCAAATTATTACTAGCACTCTTGAGGAAGTATTTAAGAACCTAGCAGATCTATGGTCCAGTAACGGTATAATAGTCGGTTGCAAAAAAGTCACCAACCTCCGTTTCGCTGATGATATCATATTATTTGCACCGACTGCTACTGAGTTACGAAAGATGCTCCAAGATCTGAGCACAGCAAGCCTTGAGGTTGGACTAATGATGAACCGGTTAAAGACCAAAGTCATGACCAACAGCACAAAAAGTAGGGTTGAGGTAGATGGGCAAGAAATCCACTACGTCGATGAGTATATTTATTTGGGCCAGCTAGTTTCCTTCGAAAACAGGCAAGACACAGAAGTCGACCGCCGTGTCGAGAACGCCTGGAAGAGCTACTGGTCCATGAAGTCGCTGATGAAGGGTGACCTACCTTTATCCCTGAAGCGCAAACTCATCGACATGTGCATTCTGCCCATCCTAACCTACGGTGCTCAAACTTGGTCCCTGACCGAGTCACAAAAGTCCAAACTCAAGGTTTGCCAAAGGGCGATGGAACGAAGCGTATTGGGTATAAAGCTCAGCGATAGAATACGCAATACCACAATACGCTCAAAAACTGGAATCGCTGATGTGGGAAAAAAGACTGCTGGCTTGAAGTGGGATTGGGCGGGCCATGTCTGTAGGATGGATCAAGACCGATGGGCCAGAGTCGTCATGCAGTGGATGCCAGAAGACGGGCGTCGTCGCCGAGGGAGGCCTAGGAAACGCTGGCGTGACGACCTGTAAGCGTTTTTGCCCAATTGGATGGAGAAAACCGCACAGAGGGATCAGTGGAAGGCTATGGGGGAGGCTTTTGCCCAGCAGTGGGACAATATAGGCTAAAAAAAAAAAAAAAAAGTGTTAGGCAATCTAACATTTAGGATGGCCCGGTTATGTGCATCCGGTTGGCGTAGTGGCTGAGCCTGCGCTCCGTGTCGCGGGTTCAATCCCCGATGTGCATCTGGATTGAGGGCCCATTTTTTGAACCCTTGCGAAACGAAATAAGATTTATAGGGAATTTAGTTAAAAATAAGTTAAACTGAAAGCAAAGGGCCTTAAAGGAGGTGTTTTTTTTTTGGCCAAACCATGTACCGAGGTACAAATTACTATGTACGCTCCTTCCAATAAATGGTGTTATGGGCAGTATTTAATATTCTTCAATATAGTATAGATTGGGAATTAAAATAATATGAAAATACACCACCTCGCATCATAACTGCGTTCAAAGAAACGTTCATGACAGCGTTGACAGCTGTCAAACTATTTCATCTGTCAAAATCCAAACCAAAAATCAACCTGTTTACAACCAAAATATGAATTAATGATGTCGCAGAACATCACCAGTTCACCTTCATCATCATTTCAGCCAAAAGACGTCCACTGCTGGACATAGGCCTCCCCCAGGTGTCGCCACATTGACCGGTCCCGTGCGTCTCACTTGTACTCTTTGCGTCTCACATTCAGCGTATTCCCGCAACCTTCACCAGGTCATCGGTCCACCTAGTGGGAGGCCTTCCAATGCAACGTCTTCCGGTTCACGGTCGCCACTTCAGAACTTTGTACTTTCCATCTACATCTCAGATCTACGAAAAGCTGAGATGAAAAGAGTGTCAAAAGAGACTGGAACGTTCGAGTGACTAAATCGTTATTCAATGAACCCCAAGGAAAGTAATATAATTATAATGATGAACCCTTTCGCTATAGGGGAGAGTGGAAGAACAAAACGTGCTGCGCCGACCCCAAGTAAAATGGGATAAGGGCAGGAAGATGATGAACACTTTCCAGATCGGTCATCTGACAAGGGGACCTGAAAACACCTACACTTTTACGATGGACACCATTAAGTATGACTTGATTGTCGTCATATAGTAAAATATTATCGTCAAGATAGGTAGTTGAAATAATCTTATTGATTCTTCAATTATTTTTTGCATTGTGAAGGCTTATTTTAAGCAGTAAAGAAACATAAAGAATTGATAATTCGATCCTGTGTATGCCAATGGGAATTTAGTTAACTACTAGGGATATTTGAAATAAAACCAATAACATTCTTATTTTCTTTTATTCCATTTCCTCATTTTCTCTTACTAAGATATAATCTAGGAAGGAGGCAGGTGCTGAAATATCTTGTTGATGTCCAGCCCACCCCATATACCAAACAATAGTCATGATGTGAGCACAGCAATCCACGGTGCCCACGGTACGTTTTCCAATTATGTTATAACCGTGGATTCTGTGCTCCCAACTGTTTTCCTGGATATTTAATAAAATATATGTGTAATACACCTTTTCCACTACAGTGTCTTGACTGTATTCTAGCCCTAAATAAAAACATTTCATCCTCAAAATCTGGTATATGAAGAGGCTCAACATCACCTCACCGACTAAATTACATAATGCTACAAAAAACATGAAAAAACGTAACAACGAAAGCTAACATACGATCTATCATCGGATTGCCCGTCGGGGCCGCGGATTTTAGTACTAGATGACGTGGCCTCGGCACAAGGGCACAGAAGGAACATGGGTTCGGTTTTTAGTCAGTAGAAGTCTGACACTCCCCTTCGCTCTGCCCAAGAGCGGGGGGGGTCATTCGATGATTTTCCACCCACCAAAAAAAAAAAAAAAAAAAGGCTCAACATCACGGCAAACTTCAATTTCAAAAAATCCATTTTGCCTTATATTATGTTCTCCGTAATAAGAGTGTGCTTGCTTTATCTGTCATCACTGGGAACTCATTTAGAAGAATATCAGCATGAATGCTAATAAAAGATGATGCTTCTTCCAATAATATTATTTTCAATAATAAAATCAGCTGTGTTAGGTTCATTTAATTTTTGCAAGGCACGCTCAAGAGGCATCTGGTCTATCTGTAATGGGTACATGGAAAGCATTTATCATGGCCCCTGATTCGAAAATCAGTTATTAGATGGGTAGCGGCATTGTTGCTGAAATCATTTCTTATTCGTTCATAATCTCTCTTAAACCTACTATGTATTTACAACCTCCACTACCCAACTACACATTGTTACAAGTCTCGACTTATTTGCTCTTATTGTAGGCAACTGTGTCTCACCAGGTTGCAGAGATTCAGGTTTACAAACATTAAGAGATGTTAACAAAATAATTGTAACATTATATCAGAATCTGACACAGTTGCCGCATAGAGGCCATAAGTATCAAGTATGTGACCCTCTGTTGTTACCATTAAGAAAGGCTTAACCAAGTTACTGTATCGTAAACTTTTTGAAATAAATAAATTGATGATTTTTGTTTATTTTGTTTTGACTTTTAAAATATACTGTCAAAATGATTAAATTATCGGCCCTGGAGCACTGTCTTTTAGCTACTTGATAACCAAACGCAAAAAATAATCTGAAATGAGAAATAAATGATTTTTCATGTTCTTGTTCCCATAATGTTTAACAAAAAAAAGTGTGTTGGATAAAATACGTAACATTAATACAAATTAAAAAATTGTAAACAATTTATTTTTAGGTTTTCATAAGTTTATCAAATGAAGTAACGAAACGTATCATCAGAAAAATTAATCACGAGATTGCCAGATTAATTCTTGGGTTGCAAGTTTTAGCATCTTTATTAGTCAATTTCAAGTGGTACAAATGCATAAATAAATCCAATACATTTCGTTTCAGAATCTGCATTTTTTTTCCTATATTTTCGTACCTTTGTTCATAGGGTACATTGTTTGGCCAAACTTGTATGGGAAAAAAAACACCTCCTTTCTTAAACGTGAATTAAAACTGTTAAGTACCTATAATTTAATGCACCGAACAAATATTTGTATGGCCTACAGATAGTTGTTGCGGGTTTGGGTGTTTGGTTTGTAAATGTGAGTTTAAATGTTTGTTGTAAACGCACCCACGATACAGGAAGAAATTCCTAGGGCAATGCTCTTTTTTTAAACAAAGAATCTACTGATGCTGAGTGTACCTGACCGATACAGGTAGTTAAAGCAACAAATTATCGTATGAAATAAAAAACAAAAATTCCGGAATTAAGTACCTTTATTAAGACAATTCTATCTAAACACTATCATCTACAATTTTAGTAACTAACACATATTAATATCACATCTAAAAATAGCACTGGCAACGCAGATAAAAGTCTGTATTTTTTTTTTATAATGAACATGGCGACACATCAAGCTATACATATCCATTATAACCTGACCTTGGTTTTTATGAAGTTCCTGAACAATGAGAGACCAGCTTAATTTGGTTTAGCATATCTTGATTAGTCCACAAGCTACCAATCCTTAAGATTTAGTTCGCGTTCTCCAACCAAGTAAAAGGTTTGGGCGCAGAATGTCAGAAACGCAAAATGCCAGATCAGCAAATCATCAGGTGTGATCGACTGACACTTACAATTTTTTCCAATTTTTTTTTCTCTCTTTTTTGCGGGTTTTTTTCACCATCTCATAGTGTTCGACTAGAGCAAAAACTTTTTTCTATATAAGATTTTCATCCGAGCTACAATTATGGAAATAGGTATAGAGCGTTCTAGATAAAACGAAGTAAAATTCGTAGGACCATAACTCGGAAACGGTGCGTCGTAGGACCATGGTTCTCAGAACCCAAATAATCTCTATGGTCAAGGTCAACCTGAAATTGAAAAACAGAGGAATTTCCGAAAAAAAAAAAACTATTTTTTACCATCGAAAATTTTCTAAGTCCTCGCGCCAAATCTGGCATTCTGGGAATCTGTCATTCTGCGAATCTGGCATTCTGCGAATCTGTCATTCTGCGAATATGACATTCTGCGAATCTGTCATTATCAGATCTTGTCATTTATCGACACGCAGTATGCGTTTCTGACAATTTGCTAATCTGTCATTATTTTTGCGTTTTGACGTTCTGCGCCCAAACCAAATGAAAGTACAAATTGTCGAAGCTATCATTAAAATCATATTTTATCTATGTTGCCAGTTATTGCAAAAACGCGGCACAGCCAGCCATCGTTTTATTGCTTTGTTTTTCGCATTATTATTTAGACTTATAATAAATCTGTAGAGAGGTCAATTCTGTACATGATATATATTTTCAAAATAACTATCAGGGGGTAATTAGTGATCGATACTGATGCCAAAAATGCAATCAGTAAAATTTTTGTCTGTCTGTCTGTCTGTCTGTCTGTCTGTCCTCCTGTCTGTATGTTCCTTATAGAAACAAAAACTACTTGACGGATTTTAACGAAACTTGGTACAATTATTCTTCATACTCCTGGGGAGGTTATAGTATACTTTTCATCACGCTACAATCAATAGGAGCTGAGCAGTGAAGGGAAATGTTGGGAAAACGGGAGAAGTTGCTCCATTTTTTAAGCTTCCGTCGCGTGTGCAGCCATAATGGTTAAAGCTACATAGAAATCATTTATGACGGAAATGTTCTACATAAAATTATCTAAAAAATATCCTACAACAGCATATGTCTATCTTTTATGGTGGACTCACAATAACACGTGTAACTCCCGATAGCTTAGCAGTTCGGAGCTTTCTGATACAGGGTGGAATTTTGTAATGCCACCTGGAGGGAAAGTACTCTTATTACTGCAGAAAGAAAATTTTACTCAAAGGAAACATTCCTTTATTTTTGCATAGAAAGCAAACTGCATTCAAAGATTTTCGAAAATTCTCTTCTCCCACACCCGGGAATCGAACCGGCTAAAATCTGAAAAAATTATACCCTGTACTTTTATTGCATCGATCGTTAGGGTCAATTATAAGGATGAAATCTCTCTAACAAACATGATAAATTAAATGAAAGGAAAACCTGCCTGCGAGATCGCCAGGTATCACCCCATTAGATTTTTTTTGTGGGGGATAGGTAAAAAATCAAATTTACATGAAATCTTATGCGAATGACAACGAGTTGAGAGTTGAAGTTCAGAATACGATTTATAATATTCAACACAACACTTTATTAAAGGTTACTAGAAAAAATTGTGTATCCAAGAGAAATGGAGCTCATTTCGAGCAACTAATTAATTAGTTTACCATTTTTTATAAATAATTAAATTTATTTATTTATTTATTTATTGGATCTCCAACAGAAACTACACAATCACATGCAAGTATACATATAAGAGGGACAAATACAAGTGTGCGCTTCCAATTATAGAAGACCACATCATTCACTTATAATCTAGGTAGGTACAGTAAGTTTAACAAGGTAATAAATCTAAAATCAAAATACGTTACACAAAAATTGTACAAAAGAAACAAGGTGAATTACAAAAAAGATGAACTAACAATAACAACGGAAATGAACAATAAAAGAAAAAAATTATAATTTAATAATCATACAGGAATCCTAAAATATTACGACTTGGGTACGGTGACATATAAGTCTTTTTTAAACCTTGCGATTTTACATGTAATATCCACTTCATTACGCTTCGATACTTCGTTATACCGCCTACAGAGCCTTGGCAAAACGGCAAAATTAATTTAAGATTTCCTGGTTTTCTTTTCATTTAATTTATCATGTTTGTTAGAGAGATTTCATCCTTATAATTGACCCTAACGATCGATGCAATAAAAGTACAGGGTATATTTTTTCCAGATTTTAGCCGGTTCGATTCCCGGGTGTGGGAGAAGAGAATTTTCGAAAATTTTTGAATGCAGTTTGCTTTCTATTCAAAAATAAAGGAATGTTTCCTTTGAGTAAAATTGACGTACTCAAGACGCTTTTTGTTACGTAAGAAAATATGGACGTCCCGACTTATATTTATTTCTGTAACTACCAAGCCCAAGTGGGATGAAATCACTCGGGAGCTTCTTGAGGGTCAAGCACCGCATGACCGCCATGATATTATCGCAAGAGTTTTTCATTTAAAATTAAAATCAATGATAGATCTACTTACCATAGATAACATTTTAAGTATAACGCGGACGAAGTCGCGGGCAAAAGCTAGTATTATAAATATTATTGTAACAAGAGTGCAATCTACATTAAAAATAAGGCCGTCAGTTTTTTTTGTGCTTTATCATTGACAGGAGCCGATGGTAAACTTTTTTTAAATACCTAGTCTATGGGAATTGAAATTGTCTATGGCCGCCTAAAGAGCGCCAAAACTATGTAGCGCTTAGTATTATCCTTTCAGTTATTTCATGGCTAGCTATTATAGCCTTCTTCATTGTGAATATAGTGCCTAAACTGGTGTCAGATTTTTATGCCACCCAAGAGCCTCTGACTTGACTTTACATGCCGTCAATCAGGCATGCTGGTTTCGTCACGATGTTTTCTTTCACCGAAGCAAGTGATATATTATGAATGATTCCCGTGTACAGTAGGGTCACTTTAAAGGTGGCGCCATTAGTCAAAAGAAAAAAAAATTGGTTGCCTGTAAAGTCGGTATACGGGCGAAAGTTTTACGTGACAACGACTTTGAGTGGTAAAATAATTTTAATGTGAATATTCATTCGTATAGTAGGAAGAAGGAGAAGGGACGCGTGCCTCTCACTCGCTCTCATTGTGAGCGCATAACGTGAGCGGAGCGTAACGCAGTTTCTTGAAGTGTCACCCGGCAAACCAATTTCTAAGACGTTGTCACGTCAAAAGCATCGTCAAGTCAAACTTGGTATTTTTTTTTTTAGTTCTGTGTTTTACTACCTGCACGGATAAAATTGCTGAGCGTAGAACACATTTTTTTACACAAACTTTACGTTAGCTAATTTAAATGCTAGCGATAAAATAACTGAAAGAACAGAGTTATTATTTTTAGGATTTTGACATTTAGTAGATAAGGTAGTGTACCTACTTATTTTACATTGTCGTTTATTATTGAAAGTTACTAAAAAATATTTAGAAAAATTAAATAAAAAAGGTTTTATAAAATAAGTACTTCATCATCATCATCATTTCAGCCAAAAGACGTCCACTGCTGGACATAGGCCTCCCCCAGGTGTCGCCACATTGACTTGATTGTCTCTCATTCCAGCGGGTCCCCGCAACCTTGACCAGGTCGTCGGTTCATCTAGTGGGAGGCCTTCCAACGCAACGTCTTCCGGTTCGCGGTCGCCATTCCAGAACTTTTCGGCCCCATTGGCCATCCGTTCTGCGAGCAATGTGCCCTGCCCATTGCCACTTAAGTACAAAAATAATATATTTCATTATAAGTGCGGAAAGCCTGTCATTGCAAAGAGTTCCGAGAAATGTCTACCCGAGCCGAGGCGCAGCCGAAGGTGAGGGTTGACAGTCGGAACCAGTTGCAATGACGGTTCCGCACATGTACTAAACAACTATTTTTAATACAGTTGCGAAACAAATGAAGCAATTTAATAAAGAACATTTTTGGTAAAAAGGGCGCCAAGCGCCAACCGTAAAAGGGCATTTTCGTCAGAACATGTACAAAATTTTAAAAATGCATGATTGAACTAAAACTTTTGTAAATAATATAATTTTAATGAATTTGCATGCTTGTTTTTATAATCTTTGATTTATATCATAGAACTCTGATGAATTCCAGTTACTTTTGTTTTAATTGAATTAAAAGGAACATAGTGCACTTAATTTTGTCATGTCCGTTACTCATAGAAACACTGTTGATAAAATAAAACAAAATTTTTGTTTGAAATTTTATTTATTTCAATAATTTGTAAATATGATGTTAGTCAATTATTAATGAATACTTGTTTTATAGCAAAATACTTATTTAACATTTTTGCAAAAAATGCGTCCGTACCGTTACTTATAGTTGTATCACGATATTTCACTTTAATGTATTCAATCAAATACTGTACGTAAAAATCCCATTTTTTGTTTATTAGTATTTACTAAGCTATTAATTCTCTACATACAAAAATAATTTGAAACTTCTTAATAAAAATAGGAAATAATCAACAAATACAATAAACTTTCATACGGGACAGTAACGGTACCTGACCTACCCGTAACAAACAGGACACAGTAAAGTTGAGATCACACTTCGACATTTTCGAAGTAACGCAAACATATTTTTTACTTTTTATTAAGTATTTATAATTTATATTATTACTCACATAGTCACATAACATAATATATAGTAGTGTTAATCCGCAAAAAACGAAATAAACGATTTCTTCAATTTGACAAAACAAAAAAATTAATAAATCTAGTTTGCAACAGCTTAATTTAATGCACTTCTCAAAATCACCTACATATTATATGTAGTTATCAGCTCTTTAAATTCAATCTTTGGGTTTTCCATAAATTATTAAAAATAAACTTCCATCAAGCTTCGAAAAATAATAGTCATGTAACAATCTTCGTATTTTTCAGGGTCATTTTTAATGCGTTCCCTGTAACGCCGCATTTTTTCTGCGGCTGTCAGAGCCATTTTTAGTTTGAGTAGTATACCTAGAACCAACAAAATACAAATTTTAGTTTTTTACCCAACGAAAGAAATATTTTATAGTTTACTATACGGACCGCGGTTTTACCCAAGTGATAAAAATAAATGATGATGTATGGTGAAAAGTATCTAGAAACCTTTCACAGGGTTCAAGCTATCTTCACATTCATACCAAATTTCATAAAAATGCGTTCAACCAATTTGGCGTACACATTCGTTTTAATTTAAACTATTTTTGTTTATTTAAATAATGATACAAATCATTTAAATTGCAAAACACCCACCGTGGCACCACGGGTAAAAGACTTAGCTTGTTGTGTGTCGCAACTTTATGCGGTCATGTTCGTTACTTTTTTGGTCCGGCTCATACGTTACCTTTCGTATGGTAACAGACAGGACGTAACGGAATCACAATATTTAGCAAAACTCTTTTATTAAACAAAAATGTTGTTTTGTTTTCATAAAATGAATAATGTATCTTGCTGCAGAATTAACTAAACTGTATGGTACAATACATATGACACTGAGGGTGATAGTAATTATTTGGTGAAATCGTTATTACTTACCGGACAATCGATAGGAAAACGGGGGATCGCCTGCTGTAAAGCTCCGACCGGTTCCTGACAGCGGCTGACATGACACCCAAATGGCCGTCAGCGAATGACGGCTTCGATTTTAGTATTACCATTTTAATAAAACATAACGTGATTTAGTAGAAAATGTTTGTAAATTGCTTAAACTTCGGTAACTATGCAGGACATGTCCGTTATGAATAAAACGATGGGACAATGTTTAAAATTAGAAAATAAATTATAATTAAAATATAAAGGTGCTTAAATGTGTTTTTTATTAAATAGATATTGATTTTACCTTAGAAAAGTTAGAAATTATAAAACATTTATAGAAAAATTCATCGAAATTGGCAGCTCAAAAGTTGTCTAGTAGAAATGGGACAGTACTGTACAGAATAATTGTCAAACTTTGAAATTAATTTTCATGTCTTTTAATCAATAAATGTTATATTTTATGTATGTTAAACGAATGTCCGTTAGGTCGTAAAAAATATAAACAAGAAGTTGCAGTTATTACAGGCACATAGGCTTCAGTAAA